>OX382378.1:2500-2971788 GCA_947508005.1 Amphipoea lucens | reverse complement strand
ATGACAAAGTCCCAAAGTGATCAACGTTTTCGTAAGTCGTATACACTTGACGAGCATAAGTATGTATACACTTGACTTTATTAAAAGGCGATTTTCTTATTTATTTTTTAATGAAATTTTATTTTATTACGAACATAGTATTTACGAATCCATGGGTTTTTGTAAAGTGTCGTATTTCAACGCTGCATTCGTTATTTCACGAAAAAATCGCAATTGAAAGTTGCCAAGTGTTGACATATTAGTGCTCGTGACTGTACCAATACTATAACCATATTATTATAATTATACTATGTTATATTTATTAATTGCCGTGTTTAGTGCTGTAAGCAGGAACAATCTTTTAACATACAACCTTTTTGTTGCTGATTATATTTGAATGAAATAATTTGAGATGGGACACTTAACCTTTTAACCGCTTACGTCGGATTAATCCGATAAATATTTTCGTGTCCATTCCGCCAGGGTCGTATATATACGACCAAATAACACAGCTCGTTTAATTTGTATTATTATTACATCATCACAGCTCGTTTCATCGGTGTCTATTTTCCGATTTTTTTTTGTTCGGGCGCTGGGGGCACGACAACTCATTATAAAGTCGGGCGATTAAAAGGTTAATGTCATGTCCTGCGTGTCCTGTCTGCTGCACGGTACAGGAACTGATGGACGCTAGTGATAGCGCCCAACACGTAGCTCAATTCTGGGCTGAGTATATTTAGATTGCCATCGACACGCTATGAAAAGATATGAGAGGCGTAAAGTCTGTTATAAAACAAAATTGGTTTCCGACACCTACCGTGCCGATTCTACTTAATTTTTCAACAAAACCAAGATTATTTATTACAATATTGCTCATTATTTGCCTAGCCTTTTCCCAACTATGTTGGGGTCGGCTTCCAGTCTAACCGGATGCAGCTGAATAGCAGTATTTTACATAGAGCGACTGCCTATCTGACCTTCACATCCCAGTTACTGGGTAATACGATACCCCTTGGTAAGACTGATTGTCAGACTTTCGGGTTTTATGATTACCCGTAACGATTGTCAAAGATCCACGAATGACAGCCGGGACCAACGCCTTAACGTGCTTTCCGAGGCACGGAGGGCTAAAGATGTTCACCCATCCATGGACCAACCGCGGCAAGCGTAGCTTAACCTGATCGATCGACCCGTGCGGCTGTTATTACTTAGCCACAACAATATTGATATTTAAAAGAATATTTCCCCAAATTAATGTAATAGCTATAAATAACTCAGATTATCTAGCATGTATAAGAAGAATTCTAATGTATTTATTTCGCTTAATACATTTTAAGTTATGAACTGCCTCCGTTAGTTAACAATAAATATGATTTTTGTTACTAACAATGAGTGATGTTGCTCACATTTAGAACTATGGACTGGTTTTTCAAGTTATTTATTACATATACGACTTCACGACTCTTTCTCTCATGTGTGTAGGCAGAAACTAGACATTCGCGCGCTACGATCCTTTGGTACTCCTCTAGTTTTGTCCAAGATCATATATTTGCACAAATGCTTGCTGGTTTAACCCTTCGTATCGAACGTGGATCCACGCGAGACACAATGGCTTTTTGATTGTTTCTCTAATTACGGCAATCAACCGGTTAGGGACAATTAAGGATCAAAATAGTTGCTTTTATATTGTTTATTAAAACAATCCTGCATTTATTTCTAGTCTTACATCAGGATTAATAGTGAATATTATAAGTTGTGTCAAAAAATACTTTTAAAAATAGAATGAATTGGTATTGCCGAATTGACATTCTTAGCCCAAGATCGTACGGAAGTAAAAATATAGCGGCGGGGCTTTATCGAGCTCTGAATTTTCAACTCTGTGTTGAGTCGAGCTTTGAGAATCCATCATAGCGCGTCAAAAAAACACTGTTGGATTTTTAACACTCGGCGCTAAACAGTACGTTCAAAATCGCCTGTGCGAACCTGAGCTTAAAATTGAACGTTGATTCGATTACTGATCGATATTCGCTCTCTACTAGCCGACTACCAAACTATGGTTCGATCAGAACGAGAAACGTCATAGACGATTGAGTTTCAAATAAGGAATCGCCCATTCGATTACGAAAAAAAAAAGATACGGATGCATTCAAGATATTTGAACAACTAAATTATTAGAACACAGTTCCATCATAACTTATTTATCATAGCTATTAGGTCAGCATTATGAAAAAATAAAAATCAGTCCTACTTCTATGCGAGCATTGTGATTTTTGTTTTGTATTGAACTTGGTGCGATCTGAACGGTCCTTTTTATACCCGTCGTTGCATACTAACGGTGTGAAATCGCATTTATAATGTCCTAGTGAGAATTAAATATTTAAATTATTTGGAAAGAATAACTTATTTTTAATTGGCTTGACTTGGCACACTGGAATGAATGACTGAAGCATCAGAAGCCCTATTCCCATAATTAAAAACGTTCAAAATCTAGTCGCGATCTCATCCCAGCGACAATCGATGTCGAAAACTTGTCAAAAAATTAATTTTGTCACTGTCAAAAATTAGACGTATTTTTGACAGATTGAGATTATGAACGTTCTTAAAATTACGAGAATTGCCCCTCAGATCGGCAAACGAAAGATCAAACCTCCCTGGTGTAGAATGATTTTAAATAAATGGTTTCACAGGATAACGAAACTGTACTATACCTAATATTATATTTTACTAAATGCCAAGATTCGTGCCAGTCGCGGTCATGAAACGTGCGAGTAGGACGGTGTGTATTTAGAACAGGGTTTCTAAAAACTCTAAGACTAAGTCTCGTGTCATCTCACTCTCGCTTTTTATGACCAAGATTGCCACGAACATTGCTTGTAATCTTTTGTAGTCATTGTTGGAGAGTGCGAAGTTCAAAGAGGTGTAAAATATTAATAAAATATTGTCCAGTATTAGAAATATTAAGATGTCTACAATTTTACTAAAAATCCTATTGTCAATGTAAGTTCTATAGATGTAATTATAATCGGTCACTAATATTTAAACGTAATATAATTAATTTATTATTTGTACATCATTGAAGTTTAAATTCAATGTATTTCGCGAATTAATTCTTTTTTTGCCTGGATCTCAATTTTTAGACTTGACTTGTCTAGTTTTGAATTTGAATAGGGAAGTATTTTTTGAATAGACTTTTTACTGTTTCAAGTTATCTTTCCAAATAATCGGTCAAAAAACATTTTCTAAACAGTATTTTTATACTAATTTCTGATGTACTTTTTCTTAGTTTTACGCGATTTCTACTAAAATGAAGTATGTAAGATGATAAAAATAAACTTGTATACACTTGTAAAATGTATTTATTTTTACCTGCTTTAGTAATGAGGGTTTTCGTGAAAATTCACGCCAGAAGTTGGCGCCACTTTAACATTTCGAGTTTCCGAAAATTAATAGCAAATTCACCCTTATCTCCACAACGTAATGCACGCGCACCAATAAGCGTTGGTCGCGCTCATACGCGCGAATTCCGTCGAATGCGCGCGAATTCGCGCGTCTTCTGTTTATCTCAGAAGAAATATGTGCCTTACGTTGTGGAGATAAGGATGAATTTGCTATGTCAATTTTCAGATTAACGCTTCGATGCGCTTCGACTCTGCGCTAGTATTAATTGACCCTTAGTAAACTCTTCATCATATTTCAACTTCTGAAAGACTAAATTGATAGGGAAATTAAAACAACACAAACTTTTAAATATTTATTAAGAATTAACTAAATTGTCTTTTATTAAATAAAAATGTCTTTTTAAGCTAGCTTAGGCTAAATAATATAAATGTAGGGCCTATAAACATGACTAGAACATGATTGTAATGAAATGTCACTCCAAATTTTGTTATGCAGTCTCCGAAAATAATTCTGTATTTCTTTGAAAAATATACTGTGTACCTTAATTATTTTAAAAATTGTAGGTAAAGACAAGGAAATTAAATGTTAAGCAAATTGACTACCAGCTTAAATTGTCGGTATATTCAAATCTATCTTTTAAATGTAATATACTTACACGTTAGTAGCGTAAACGCAAAACGTGATTTTGGCCAGGGTTACTAATATCGTATTACATATAAAAAAAATTAGTAACAAAAAATAATTCGTTAAGGAGCGACATAACTATTCCTGAGGAACTAACGACTATTAAGAATCTCAAATTATCTACATAACTACTGCTTTTTATGACCATCACAGAAGTTGACTCAATACTCAGCCATTTTGCATTTCTTCGACTACCATTTTGAATTACGCGTATGGCACCAAAAAACTGCAAAGATGTAATTTGGCTATATATCTGTATAAAGTCGTTAGTTCCTTTTATCACAGAATAATATAAATAAATTGAACATTTTAATACACAACACTCCTATAAATATCTTTAAAATGGATAGTAAATACAGAGTAAAAATTACTAGCATTGTAAAATTGTTCTATATCCACTCCGCGTGACGTCGCGGTCGTCTAGAATGCACAATGTCCCAGAACATTTTTTTTGTCGGCGCGTCACGGGGCGCCTCGTCACATATTTATACATTTGAGTGGATAAGCACTTGTGTGCGAAGGCCTATGCTTCACCATTGTATAAACGGTTTCACAACCATTATTATCATTCTATTGGCGTAGCCAGAAATCCCGAAACAAGAAAGAAAATAAAGTTAAAATATAACAATTCCTCTAAATTCTGTTTTCATAACCAAAACTTTTATTAAAACCTGGCCACGCCCGTTTCGTTTTTATATCAATATAAGTAAATAACATTGAACAAAATAAGAATAATACCTACACTAACATTAAAATAGTGTAAAACACAAAAATGTAACAAAAACGTCTTTTTAATGTTACTTTGGTAATATACCGTCGTCGGTGGGTATTCAATAATATTAGTTGGGGCAGTTTGCCCACCCAGAGCCAATTATTTGGCGGCCATCTTTATTTTAAATAAAAGAAGAATGTGTTTACCTATTTGCGAGAGAAATTGACTCCTGTGCTGAGTCGTGGTCCTTTGGAAGGAATAATGTGACAGATTCAGTAGGTAAGCTCTAGATGGGAAATAATTTTGTTTCTTACTTTTTGTCATATTAAATTAGGCAAATGACGGCACAGCAGTTGTGTTATTCTGTAAATTTCACTTCGAACCTTAGTCAAATGGCCGCTCGAAACGAAGTCACATGATTTTTAAGTACCTACCTACGGCTAAAGGCTGAAGCTCAGGTCGACCGGTGATTGGTACTATTGAATACTAGCTGAGCCCGCGACTTCGTTGGCGTGAAGACGGAAAACTTTTTATTTTTTTTGCGCGGAACTCTAATTCTTTTTCTAAAATAAAAGTAGCCTAAGTTACTCATTATTACATCAGCTATCTGCCAGTGAAAGTCCCGTCAAAATCGGTCCAGCCGTTTCAGAGATTAGCCGGAACAGACAGACAAAAATTGTAAAAAATGTTGTTTTGGTATATTATTATGTACGGTGTATGCATCCATATGCATTTAGTAAAAAATGGTTATTTTAATATTACAAACAGACACTGCAAGTGTAGTTATTTGTATAGATATCGACTAGTATAGTTGCGGCTTCGCCTCGAGACCGTTCTAATCTCGAAGTGACGTTTACAGAATAACATTGCAGCAGTTAAGACAGTACAGTTCACAAGTCACCTCTCCCCGTCCTATGCTGCGGCGGCGCATGCCTATAAGCCACATGTTTTCTCAGCGCATCCCTCGACCTCGACACGTGCGAGCAGGCCCTGCAGGCGTGCCTCCTCCCCGCATGCGTCTCCATGTGGACCCGCAAGTTGTACTGGTTCGATAGACGCTTGTTGCAGATCGTACATACTGAGCTGTTCATGCGCCATTTTCTGTCGTATGCTTCCGGTGGATCTGTAACTGAGGTATAAAAGTGTGTTATTGCGTCATCATCACCATCATTTCAGCCGAAGACGTTCACTGCACGGGGTCTACTCTCTAAGCCCGAAGTCCGTAGTTTCAGCCGAAGTAACGGGCCTTTCGCTCACCGTATCAACTAAAGACGTACCTAGGTAAGTGACGTAAGATTACTTTTCGAACTACTTTTTGCGGCAGCTATGGCGACAATATTATTCGATTGTAGAAATAGAATGGCCACTATAATGGTAATCCATATGATTATTTTGGATTCAAATAAATTTACGAACGGCCCGACCGACGATCTCGATCGCTACGGTAGCAATAAAGTAGGTAGGTGCATGCATGGGTAAGGTGTAAGAACGACCAATAAAACTGCCTCTAAAAATTTGGTTGGGATCACAAGTAAGGGTTAAAAAACTAGCTAGTTTGCCGCTACAGTCGATGGATCATCAACGTCAAAATTAATCGAAATCGTTTATTTGCATAAAATGTGGTAGGTACAAAATGGCGCCGATTCTCTTGTTCACAAACTAAACTAAATTTAAGTTCAGTGCATCTTTTTCTTTCTATTTCATTAAGAAAAGGACAGGAGATAAATATTAGTTTAGTCCCTGTCAAATTAAGATAAGTATTCCATAGACAATTTAGACGTGATTAAAAAATTGGCTATTAAAAATATGTCAATATAGATACGTCAGGCACTGACTAATTTGACAGGTCTGGTAATAGCTAAAAGTTTTCATATTCTTAAAACTTTACGTCTGGTCCGATTTTTAAAAACATTTTACCTACTTCAAAAATAACATAATAACAGCACCCTAATTGCGTAACACAATGCGTTACAATCACAATCTGAATCATTTTGTGAAGGATGTATGGCTAATCCATTGCTTCACTATGTTCAAAAGTTGTCTGCTCAACAACGTAAATAACGCAATGAATGTTGTTGAAATGCCAACATGAAAGTCATTACTACAGTTAGTGTGTTACGCAATTACTCCGCAGAAGTGTTAATTGACTTTCGTTGCTGACGGTAGATAAAGTTTTGCTCACTTCCAGAATGAACCAGCGTCGCAGCCGGTGGCGTTCCAATCTTGTGCGTACTGTACAAATTCTGTACAATCTGGTCCAGTTTACTCAATCTATCTTTCTCGTTCTTTCCCATGAAGTCAGACACGTAGCTTCCGTCTTTCTCGTTCGTTGGTGACAATATGTCGTCATAGTTCAGTTTGGAGCTAGAACTGGAGTTGTCGTTGATCACCTGGGGTTGTTGGAGGTCGTTCTTTATTTCTAGGTTCACTGGGGAGTTGTATTCGTCGGGGGTCAGTTCGGGTTCTGTCGGCCTTAACGTTGAGTTCTGGAATTATGGAAAATTTAATTAGTGAGAAAAGAGTATTCTGAATATCGGGGCCGCAAAAAATTTAAAAGAAAAGAACATATTTTAATATGTACAGTGTGTGTGTAAGTGTGCCTGTTTGTTCCCAATACCTACCTATGCTTCGTTTAATTCAGTGTCAGGTCTGCGTATTAAGAAGTGGCTGCAAAGGCTTGGTTTTATGGGTTTTAGTGTTCAGATGACCAGAAACGATAGGTAAAGGCAAAAGGGTCCCAGACTGCGTTTTTACTTTGGTCCTAGGTTACATTGCGTTAAACGTGAACCTCTCTAAAGTACTTAGGTACTATATTTTACTTAACTTGTCTTATTTTGAGAAATGTACAAAAAGACTTGAGTTCAAAGCTATCAGTTACAAGCTTAAGTATACTATCTTACAAAGATTAATACGAAATTCGGAAACTTGTTACTTACGCATCAAACATATTAATTTACCAAATAAGGTATAAATAGAAAATTTGAATCTACCCGAATTCGAGCACGATGATCTTCGAAGCATATCTACCATTTTTTTATGATGGGGAAATCCTCCAAACTCACCCCCACCTAAGGGGTTAGGTGGGTGGAGGGGTCTGTCGGACTCTTACTGACTGAAACCACACGGTGTCCTGCTGCTACTTTTAGCCGGGGTGCTGGAGTGTTTGCGCATTTCGTCACGCTCCCCCGGCCAGGTGCTGGCCTGCATGAATCCATGTGGACCCCGTCACCCTCAGCGGCCGCATACGGCCGCCATTCCTCTAGAGAGGCGCGCTGCCGTCTCTGGCTGACAAACGACGAAGCATATCTACCTACCAACCACTCTTCAATGGCCTGTTGTATCAAGTAAAGCTAAATACAGGCTGAAGAGTAACCAAAGTCCATTATAAAAGGTCTCACCGTATCGGCATCAGTTAGTCCCGAAACCTTCAAGGTCTGTGCGAGTCGTAGCAGAGATGGCAGGATCTTCTTTGAGGCCGTCACCTCCCCAGTGTACATGAACGTGAGGAGGAGTCGCAGTTCTGTCGCATCGCAGCCGAGGACTACGACCAATGTGTTGTTCTCGGCTTCCACTTCCTGGAAAATATGTTAAAGAAGAATCGAGTATCATCAAGTACTGGCTGCATGACCATAATCCGATCCAGCCTGTCTCTCCCAGCGACGCCTTAAGCCGAGATCCGTACCCCACAGGGGGCGCCCTTTTTTTTCTTTTTTTTTCATGGATGGGAAATCATCAAATGACCCCTCCCGCTCTGGGTGGAGCGGAAGGGAGTGTCAGACTCTTACTGACTAAAACCCATCCGTGTTCCTTCCTTAGCCCTTTATGTTCCGGGGTAGCGGTAACCCTTTCGGACAATCCCGCACCCCCGGCAGGCTTCGGCCCTGGCAGGCCCCTTCCTTTTGGTGGCATCTCTTTGAGGCGCGCGTGGAACACATACGCGCCGTCCGGCACGGGCCTGGTCCTGATCGGACGGGGGGGTGGTGCCCTTAGCGTGTAGTAGCTTAGTTTACAAGTTTCTTAAGCCCTGGCTGTAGGCCTTAATTTATTGAGGCACCCACAGGCTAGTCCAGTTTAGCAGACGACAACCTCCTAGGTAGAACTGCGAGATGCCATTAAAAAATAAAGAAAAAGCTGCATGACCACTAAAAGAGCAGGTATGCATATAGGTTCTGTATCTATATTCGAACAAGTTATTTAGTATAAAGGATACAGGCAAAATGCAGCTGGATGAGAGGTGCCAAGAATCGAGTTGAATGCATGGAATTAGAGAGGCCTATGTACAGCAGTGGACGTGACTCGGAAAGCACGTTAAGCCGTTCTTCCCGGCTGTCATTCGTTGATTTTCAAAAGTCTGACAACCAGTCTTACCAAGGGGTATCGTGTTACCGAATAACTGGGTTGTGGAGGTCAGATAGGCAGTCGCTCCATGTAAAATACTGGTATTCTGCTGCATCCGGTTAGACTGGAAGCCGACTCCAACATAGTCGGGAAAAGGCTAGGCAGATTGATTTGATGTACAGCAGTGGACAGTGGCAGTAGGTTAATGATATAGGCAAAATATTCGTTCATCTTTCCACTACACTGCCAATATGTATTTGATTGTGTGCGTCATACTTTTTAATACTTGGATGGTATATTAAATGATTTATTTTCTGTAAGTACCTAGGTTTGTACAAACACTACACGTCAATCATATTTTTTAAAGCTAGATGAGGTCGGCGTTTCCTATCTGACTACCTACTCTGAGAAGAAAGGCCGAAACAAACTCAGAGGTCACAGTCTCTTTTAAAGTCCAGACATAATCTTCGTCAGATCACGTGAAGACCATGTAGATTGGTGTCTGAAATGTTCTTTTGAGGAAAGAACCACACAGATTGAGCGGACCTGTCCAGTCAGTGCACGCATTTGTCAAAAATCGTGCAGCTCAACTCAGAACTTGAGGAGCTTAACAATTCGACGAACAATACCAAAGAAAGGACATTTGGGTAGGCCGCGTAAATTACTCAAACTGCCAGATCATGATTAAAACTAACTAAGAAGGAAAACAGAAAAAAGAAATGACCCACATAGTCCTCACATTCACAATAATTAAGTAAAATAAAAATAAAAGAGAGTGGTGTAAAAGATTGTCCAACTCATGCTTACTGTTGTGATTGACAAATGAAATAACAGCAGCCAATCAAATCACATAAGTATAATCAGCATATAACATTCCCACTGCTGGGACACAGGCCTCCTCTCTGTGAGAGGGAGTGGGCCGTAGTCACCACGAGGACCCTGAGGGTTTGTATACACGTTACGTGCAGAAGTTAGATGATCGGTCATCTAATTTTTGTGTTGTTTGGCCTTTCATAAACCGCGGGATAACTGCGTATCATAACTAACAGTTAGCAAAATTGCTTCCTTTTTGACAGTTCAACAACATTCATTGCGTTATTTACGTACCTACGCTGTTGCTCAAAGACAAATTTTTCGAACATATGAAGTACTTACTAGCTGCGCCCCGCGGTTTCACCCACATAAGTTTCAATCCCGTGGAATATCGGGATAAAAACTATCCTATGTCGTTTCCCGGGACTCAAACTATCTCTATACCAAATTTCATCTAAATCGGTTCAGTGGTTTAGGAGTGAAAAGGTAACATACCTACAGACAGACAGAGTTACTTTCGAATTTATAATATTAGTATGGATTATGAAGCAATGGATTAGCAATATCCTTCAAAATGATTAATTTATAGTGATTGATAATGTGTAACGCAATTAAAGTGCTGGTTGTAAGCTTTTCATTAAATAGTTCTTGCTGGAACCTTCAAATAAAATAAATATGATTTTTTTTTAAGTGGAAACTTCTTTAGGCGCGTTGGGCATTTTTTGAGACGGGAAAAATCATGGAACTCGCAACACTGTTACCGCAACCGACACCAAATAAATATTTCGAAATATTTCCTGACTATTATTAAAAAATTACACACGTAATTGTTCAAGTTTTCACTTCTGTCGGCACTCCCGGAGTGCCACTGTTTTTTTTTTTTTATAATTATTTAAATGGGCTGGTTGTTGGGACCTTTTAGCCATAAATATGATTAATCTCACCTTAAAGAGCTGGGCAAAGTATTGGCTGCATGATGCCAACACAAGTCGATGCGCCTTCACGGAGGTCCCGCTGGCACTCAACGTCACGTCAGTCAGGGCTCCAGTGCTCAACATGCGACCTAGGGCTCCTATCAAGCTGTTCTGTTTAAGTAAAATAAACATTTTAATTCTCTGGCCCGCAGCAGCTTTTTTGGGAAATCCGTCAATGACTCATCCATCTGTTATTGGTCAGTAGATCAATAAATTAAATTTAGACTTGGTTAAAAATTTAAACTGGTAGGTTATGTAGTTTTACAGGACATTTAAAACGATTCATAAGAAAAAACTATTTTATTCCATGAAAACCGATTTTGACCATATTAGGCAATACATGACAAAACTGTATTTTTTTATCGTTTTTCATAATTTATCATAAATTTCCGATTTTTTTTTCTAATGTAATAATTTTCACAAGACTTATTCAATTATTTCAGGCACAAAATACTAAGCTGTTGCGAGTAGGATTATCAGAGACGGATTCCTACCAAACGGCTGCTGCTTCATATTAAACAAATTAATAAATTTTAATCGATATTAGTTGTAGCTCAAATAGTCGATTAGTTGGTGTGCGTGTGATCTATTAGTAACCTTCTATTTAGTGTCATTGGCAAAGGTAATACATACAGGCTAAGCAAAGGGTGCTAATATTTACACTTTTAATTTATATTTCAACGCCAAAACATGATAAAACAGTTTTACATTTGAAATAAATAGTTACGTGATGTTTTGGTAAAGTTTAAAACCAAAGTAGTTGTCATTTTAACTCACATTTTAATTTATTTTGCGAAAGCTTTAAAACGTTTTTAATTATTTTATCAAGCGTTTAAATGAAATAATAACTACATTGTCTTTCAAACAACACGAAAAATTACCACTGCTTTTATTGAATGAAAAAAAAAACACCGTTTAATTTTACACTACGCATCATAAAACTTTTTAAAAACAGAATAAACTCAAATAAAACACAAAGGCTTTATGACTGAAGCGAAAAAAAAGAAATATGTCCAAGGAAAAAAAATGTAAGTGTACCTGGTCATCTGTAGTGGGTGTGTTGATAAAATAAAATATTACTCACCTACCTGATGATTGTGCCAGCGCAAAGAAAACTGTTGTACATCCTCATCATCCATGGCCACAAGTATTTACTGTATAAAAAGCACTAACAAACTTCTTACGCTCACTAGTTCGATGCACGTACCAAGTGGAGACAATTATATTGTTAACGAATCCAGGCTGCTTTATTTTAGGTCGGTACGCCTGGAAAACCTGTGGCCACCTATTTCTGGAGCTGATTGTATTTATAAATCCAATGACATTCGGCGTGTGACGCGGCTGACATACCAAAACTCATCCAAAAACAGATTTAGTTCGCTCGACCGAGATGATTGGCATCATTGTTCGACTGTTTGTACTAATTGATTGTTATTTTATACATTGTGATGGATTTCACACATAATATTCGAGAGTTGAGTACTTTACTAGGATCTATGAGTTGTTGTCATTGCCGAGTTTAATCGAGTTTAAAATGTTTGACTATTTTTTTTGTTGATCTGTTTGCCTACATAATGCCTTAAAAACTTTACCAAGATTATTTGATTTATATAATACAATCTATCTCTTGTTTTATTTAGTCATAAACTAGGTAATTAACACAATCTGCCGCTGGCAAAGAAGTATGTCTGTCAAGAAAATTATGTTGAAAGCCGTAATGACGAATAACTACTAAAAGTTTTTAGACAAAGCCCTATCTCGCTGGCGACATTTTACAGATTATTAACTGACATTGATAAGATAATTTTGTTTAGTAAATTAAGTTGCAAAGTGTTATATAAAGGGGCGAAATACTTACTTAGTTTATACTTTATCTATGAATACTTATTCTACATAATTTTATGACAAATAGGTACACTTAGGGCTGATTTTTCAATCGACAGATAATTTTTATTCGTGGAATAAAATTGTCGTCTGATAGATTTTGTATGGAAGAACTGTCAAAAATTTATAATTTTTCCTCGGATAAAATTATCTGGTGTTGGAAAAATCAACCTTTAACAGAATATGTCGCTACTATTAGAAGTAAGTCAAGTAAATACAGAATAGTGTTTAAATAATGTAGGCTTCATAAAAAAAAATTAAAGCACAAAGCTGGATTCTATTTTTAATATTTCAAAATATTCACTACCTTTTTTAATTTCGTACGAACAGTTTCAGTGTTAAAAACTCTTTCGTATAATCTGGCTGTTTGTCGACGATCGCGTGCAATCGTTGACCTAATTCTGATTTTAAAAAAGTTCCGTACATTTCCCGCTCCGTTTGCGTTTCCGATTGTCAAACTTTTTAGGGCGTCGAGTTAAAATCAAATAAAGTTTTATATTTTGTGAAAATATTTCCAGATTTTGTTAGTGTTTATTATAACGAGAGTAAACAGCCAGGTCCGTGTTTTAATTTGTAAATGAATACCAATTTTTTTGTTTGTTGGACCAGTTAGGTACCTATCATTTGTTTTGACAGGATTCCGTGTTCGTCCGGGCAATTATTCACAGATAACAAGGCCCTCGAAATTAACTGAATAATGTATAAGTTTGAATAGTAGATATCAAAACACAAACGGATCTCTATATCTATGTTGTCTGTTTCTAAAATTGTTCTTAGAAATGGAAGCTCCAAGTAAATCCGCGGAAGATATACCGGATCTCGATTTCTTCAATAATACTAAAGCTGCAATTGAAAAGGAGCTCGATAAAATGAAGAAAATAGTCAATAATATCAACCAAATGAGAGGTAAATATTGATTTTTGTGTAAACGTACCTACCTACGAAGGATTTAAAAATAAGTTTCTTCTAAGTACCCATCGTTATTCAGGTAAGTAGGTACTTAAATAAATTAGAACGTAGCTACTTCTTACCTAACGTAGGTAGGTACTTAAATGCCTAGGAAACACAAGGAAAGATGTTTTTCAAAGAATTTTCTTCAACACCACGTGGATGGAGGATGGATGGATCGATGGAGAGGGAGACAAAAGAAAAGATGGATGGATTATGTGAGGAATGATAAATATGAAAGATAGAACGGGCGCCGTCGGTTGAGTGAGACTGGTCATCTCTTAACTGCCAAGGCTTATTTTAAATCTTATTTTTTTAATTGTTTCTTCATTTGTGTGTTTTTTTTACATTGTTCTCACATATAGAAGCAACAAGGATAATAATTATGTAGGTACCCAGGATGTTGTAATATCTTGATTTAAAAGTGGAGTTTCTTGCCCGTTCTTCTCCATAGAGAACTACGTTTTGGAATGGGCAACTAGCTTCAAATTTCTGACTAACTGACCGACTATTTAATTTTGACAATTCAAAAGTGCCTGTAGATGTTTTAATTGAAATAAATGCTTTGAGTTTGAGTTTGATAATGATAGCCGAAAGCGTGACGGTTGACAGGGGAGAATGGAAGAAGAAAACATGTTGCGCCGACCCCAAGTAACGTGGGACAAGGACAGGAGGTTGATGGGACCGCTAGTATTGTATAGTCCGCCACGTTGGTCTCGTGGCCCCAAGCGCGACTGCTGTGCGTGGGGTCCTGGGTTCGATTCTCAGGTCGGGCAGTGTTATTGGGTTTTTCCATTAGGAATTTCCAGTAGCTGCCCGGAGTTTCGAAGTTGGTGGTGTGTTACTCCGAGTTATTAAAAAAAAAAAATATTGGTGAATGGGCCCGCTCTTGACCTTGATCACGCCTGAGGAGAGAGAGATGAGGTCTATGATGGAATGAGCATGCCCAGAAGGTGCCCAAGGCACTGGAACTCCCACGCATCGACGAAACACAGCAGGCTGCTTGACGCCGGACTCCGGTAGGAGGGTGGTCGCAAACCAGGCGGGTGTTAGCCCTACTACCGCAAGGGAAGAATTTGCCAGTCAAAGAAGGTGTTGGGTGCGACTGTCCAGGATGAACCGAGCGCTCGTTTCAGTTGAGTAACTGGCGGAACAAACTGCGCTACACGAGGAGGCTTCTTCATTCATCCCAATTTCTTTATTCCGATCTGATCCCTGAACCCCCCTCCACGCCCCCCTCCTCAATCCCCTGCTAGTTCTTCTTCTGTTTTAATCTCTGTCTCCCCGTGTCTCGGAAAGCACGTAAAGCCGTTAGGTCGTGCGCCTGGTCTCTCCCCGGACGTGTCGGATTGCCATCCCATCGGACTATGAGGGTAAAGGAACAGAGAGTGCACCTGTGTTTGCGCACACACTTGTGCACTAAGTATAATATCTCCTGCGTACCTGGATAAGCTCCGTTGAGATTTGCCACCGCGACTGAAATCGGTCGGGGGGATTATTTTTTCGTTATAGAATCAAGTTTTTCTAACTGAACAAACAGCTGTGCTGCTGGGGAGTTTTTTGCGCCACTTATTCTCCCCAACTAAGGCACTAGAAAGTGGTGAAGGGTGGGCGTTTTGTCTTAACTCTTATGTAATTTTGACGTTCGAAAAGTGCTGATTCTCAGCCTATTTTGAATAAATGACTTTTGATTTTGATTTTTACGGTATAGTAAAGACGTTTTAATTTCAATGTCAAGTTAATTTTCTATCTTAATTAATGTGTAACCGGGTTACCGACATTTTAGTGGTAGGTATTATTATTTAATTACTTAACCTTGTTGGCCTTGGACTTAATTAAGTTATCTTAATTAACTGGAAATCTAACTTGTAAGAACTAGTTTTGATTGAGTAGGCAGGTCGGTATTTCCCATGAGAGATCTTTGACTAATAATAAAAAGTCATCTTTGTTAACCAAATTAAAAAAAAAAAGTTCCAGGAAAAGGAGGCGTCCCAAATTTTTATTGAGTAGGCTACACCACGGAAATAATTGCGTCACATACTAGTAACAGTAGGAATGGCTTTCATTTTGACAGTTCAACAAGATTCATTGCGTTATTTACGTCGTTGCGTAGACAATTTTTTCGAACATGTGAAGCAATGGATTAACTATATCCTTCAAAATGATTCAGATAGTGATTGATAGTGTGTTGCGCAATTAGAGTGCTGTTCTGTGAGCTACATTGAGTGAGCTTAAACCTAGGTTGTTTCTTTCATTCCTAAAGTATAGTAAAAAGGTGGTAATATAAAGCTAGAGTTCGCGTATATTTAGTGTAGAATCTAGGAGTAAGTTACGTTTAAAGAATTTAGAGAATGCAGGATATTCTGTAAACCTAAGTATTTGAACATGTCCGGTGTAAGTGTAAAACCTGGCCAGTTGCATTTACCCAAAAAATAAAATTTTACTGTTATATACCTACTCTTAATAATGTAGGAGAAGCTACTGAGGCCGATTGCTAGACTAATTATCAAAATCAACTGCACAATATTTTTTCGACAATGAAGTACTTTTTTTGGTATGTGCATTTTTAGTAAAACCCTTACTACTGGAAATAGATTTACACAAATATTAGAATAGTTTTTTTATGATTTTCAAAACATGAATGCTTAGGTAGGTGGATACAATTTTCCGTTTCTCCCAACTCCACTGCCACATAGTTGTATAGGTTGTAGCGGTATCTACAACGCCACATGCGAACAACTCGTCATACTGACGTCACGCAAATCCTGCATCTCGCAAGCAGAGTTTACCGCGCAACTAGCACAGATACAACAGCCCGACATGAATCATCGGGCAGTTGCCCGCCAGACACAATACCCGTCTGGTCGAAGGATCCTCCCTTTTCTATAGAGTATGAGTGAACCCTGTTCCTCATACCTCTTATACTGGTGACCCCGGCGTAACGTCAGTATGACGCGTTGTTCGCATGTGGCGTTGTAGATACCACCTCATACCTCTATGTATAAGGTAAACGCCGAAAGTGATATTTTGAACATCAGATCAACTAATTGCTCACGTTTTTTTTTTCAGTGGAAGCCGCCTATTTAGAATCAGATTTAATGCTGATGATTGATGCACCTACATGGGAAGAAATATCCGAGCTCATTGGTATTGGAACCTCCCCGATGACGATCGACGATGCTGTTATTAAAAAAGAAATGTAATAAGATATATAGAAAGCGTATATGATGAAATTAGCTTATTCAAAATTGTTTAAGTACTGAATCGATTTCTGACGTTTTTAATATAGGTAATTTTTAATCCGTTAAACACACTTTCGCTGTACCTACAATCAAAACAAACCAAAATGGATGAAGTACCCTACTACCCTAGACCCTAATATGTACGTGTGCGTGCGTGCATAGATTTGTTATGTGACCACAATTTTCTCGCTTCTCCCACAATTACTATAATTAATTTAAGAATAAAAAAATGTTTTACACAAAGTACTTAGTAAAAATTCAGTGTATGTATTATGATTGTAACATAATATTCTAATCGGGGTGTATTTATGATGTTTTAATAACTTTCTGTCATAGTGTTATGTTAAGTAAATTCATTTCTGTGGGATACGTACAACTAAAAAGTGAAAAATAAAAACTTTTTTACAAAAAAATCCAACCAACCTCCAAAAAACACTACAAAGTGAAAAATAACTTTAATATCGGAAGTCGGTGTCAAAAACGAAAATGCGGAATCAACGACACCGACTTCCGAAATTAAAGTTATGTTTCACTTGTTTTTTTTGGAAGTCGGTTAAATTTTTGTAAAAAAAGTTTTTATTACTAAGTATTATACTTAATTATCATTCCCTAGTTACCTCTCATCATCCACAGCCCGAGTTCACCCACTGCTGAGCATATCTAGGCCTCCCTTTCTTGTGCAAATCCCCACGTTCCTGTGTCAGCCTCATCCAGGTTCTATACGCGATGGTAACAATGTCGACTGCTCTCTCGCCGCCGGACGGCCGACACTTCGTCTTCCACTCCTTGGAAGCCACTCGGTCACAGCCTCCACCTGCAATCACTGCGCCATGCCAGGTGACCTGCCAAAGTAATGTATATTATGTGACAATTTTTCTCAAAGAAAAAATCATTAAAAAAAAACTATCAGGGCTATCAATTATTTTTTTTTTTAGATAGCCCTGATAGTTTTTTTTAATGATTTTTTCTATGAGCACTAAGTGAAGTGATTGAAAAAAAAAAACAAGAATTGCTCATAACTTTGGAACCGTAAATAAATTCACCGACATTCCCAGGGTTAAAAAGTTTGGACATGACCTTGCCGACGCTCCTTTTCGATGTGTTCTATACTTCCAGGGACACTCTGTATAATGCTAGTTGCGTGGTAAACTCTGCTTGCGAGATGCAGGATTTCGTATGACGTCAATATGACGCGTAATTCGCATGTGGCGTTTGTAGATAGCTCTACACATTTGTACATTGTAATGCAACACTGCTGAAATCGAGTGGAACAAATCATTCTATTGTTTATTTTATCAATGTATATCCGATGAGAATAATCCCCATAGGTAGGCAGTATTAAATCCTTTACGTATAGGTAGGTAATATTAAAGCGAAATAATTATTAAAACAAAGAAATAAACGATCGCGGATATCAATAATGGTATAATAATATGAACTTTGATAAAAATATTTGATCTTTCTGTCGGTAAATCTGCTGTCATTATCCTGATACCTAGTAAACACCAAGATATATTATAAGTCTATGCTTACTGCTTAGTATATAGCCCACGACAACATAGGAAATGGTTTTCTGAAAAAAAAAAAAACGAACTGTGCAAAACAGTAACTCTTCTCTTTAATCAAATCGTGCGTAAACAATAATCGTAAAAACAACGTTAAGTTACGGTTTTTCCCACCCCTATGAGTTACAAACGCAGCTTGTAATATACCGGAATATATTGCGCTACATATTTTAAAACTAATATAGTATATAATATATTTTTAAATAAACCTTTATCTGTGCAAAGGTTTGCAGCAAGGGGACGCTCAATTCTTTTTAAAAGGATTTTCGATGCGGCTGCTTGCTGGAGCCGGTTTCTGCTAACTTAACAATGATTTGTGCAATCTAAAATGGATCTTATGTGTCTGTGATAAGGTCTAGAAGGATTGCAGTTGGAGTTTTGTTGGAAACTCTCGTGAATTATTCGGTTCAGAGCTTCAGAGCGCGGGAACGGTCGACGGGGCGACAGTAGCTAGCTATTTTACGACACTCGCCAACGAAATTCTTTCCGAGTGAAACGACTAAAAATCGAATTGAATTTGATGTTGACAATTGGTATTTTATTTACTGTGAATGCTATTGAATGTAACTGCGATATAGGAATATTAAATCAGTTCGAGGAGAGGTCCTCGAACTGATTTAATTTTCCTATTCCTGCAGTCTGTCATAGTTTTCAAAAGTATAAAAGTCTGTGAGCAGTGCAGGTGGCGCAGTGGCAACGGCCGCGACTTACGAGTTGTAGGCCGTAGGTCCGAATCCAGACGCTTTAATTTGTGAAAATTATTTCATCGGAACTCAGGGGTGCCCCGATACGGTTTTGGAACAGATTCGACCTATTCAAACCATGAAGTGTCCCTCAGTGGTGGCCAAACAAGTGGTGGGCATTTGGAATAATCGGTACCTAATTGATGACTTGACTATTATACTTATCGCTAATTTTCATGAAAAAAGAATATGATTTATTAATCGCAAAATCCGCAAAATTACCAGAATTAGCTTACCGGCGTTCCTGTCCTCTGTCCACAGCACCGAAAAGTTGACCGGGAAGATTTTAGCCCCCTCCCTGGTTGACTCTGAAGTGCCGTGCTTGGCCGACGCGGAGAACGCCTGGAAAATGGCATGCCCGGATACAGATCGGCCCGCGAACCTATCTTCCCAGAGGCAGTGGGATGAGCCGCTCTGCAGGTTGGTACGGAATAATCTTATTAATACGTCCACCAATACTGCTGAGCGTGCCCGCCTACTGGCTGTGGGTGAGTGGGAGTCGGGTCTCTGGCTTCAGGCACTACCGTCACCCAACATAGGCACATTGCTGGGTGACACCACCTTCCGGCTCGCTACTTGTTTGCGTCTGGGCGCCCCTTGCGTGGCTCCGCATCGCTGCCAATGCGGTGAAGGTGTCGACTGCCTCGGACACCATGGCTTATCCTGCAGTAAAAGCGCAGGCCGGATAGCACGGCATGCCAGCATCAATGACATCATCCGTCGTGCTCTTGTCACCGCTGGGGTGCCAGCTGTTTTAGAACCCAATGGTTTGGCACGCGACGATGGTAAGAGACCAGACGGGATGACCATAATGCCTTGGAAGGTAGGTAGGCCTTTGGTGTGGGATGCAACGTGTGTCGACACCCTTGCGCCATCCCATCTTCCAAGCACGGTAAGCTGTGCTGGGGCGGCTGCTGCAGGTGCGGAAAACCTCAAACGGCGCAAATACTCCAATCTCTTTGGAACTTACTTATTTGAGCTGTTTGGGGTTGAAACACTAGGGCCATGGGGCCCGAGTGCTCACTTAGTATTCCAAGACATCGCCAAGCGGTTGGTCGACTCATCACGTGACCAGAGGGCTGGCCTATTTTTTGGCCAAAGAATCAGCATTGCCATACAACGTGGCAATGCTGCCAGCCTTTTGGGCACGTTTCTCGTTGACAGTGATGCGGACGAATTTTTTGACGCCCTTTGATTATTTTCCCTCCCTTTTTATATACTTGTACATATTATTATTTTAAGATTGTTAGTTTTTTACAAAATAAAATTTATTAATTTAGTTGTTGAATAAAAAAGTTTGATGGCTAATTTTGAGGCTAGAATTTGATTTTATTAGCAGACAGTTAATGAATCTCTAAAATATATAAAGTAGCCCACTTACAGCAATAGTCGCTGCGTTATCAATTCAGAAGTAAGGAAATATATTGATCGGTAGCTCTGAGTAAATTGATGGTGGTTTTTTTTTTGATATTCTGTTGGAATAGTAAAGATGATGAATAATAGAAGCTGTTATATTTAACTCGTTGCCTACACACAAAAAAAGACGTTAGGTTGCAGGTGCTAAAGAAAACTTGTGTTGCTGCACTTATAATTTCCCTTTTTTCTAACTTGCTTCAAGAGCTGTCAGTGTCAATATTCCACGACAATAATGACACTGACAGCTGCACTGACGGACGCGGTTTAGTTGTGCTGTTCGCGTTCAGTTTCATTGGTGTAATTCGCCTACTAACTATGTCGCTCATTTGGAGATACATCGACGTATCTGCTACTTTTTTTTAAAGTCTTCTTTCCTAACGTAAATACGCTTTAAAAGTGCTTTGGCATAATTAAGTCATTTTTGAAAAAAAAAAAAAAGAAAGCAAAACCTGACTACTGAAAAGGATGAAACAAGTACCTTCCCGTGGTCGCATACTACCATAGATTTGTATGTTAGTACAGCGGCATGCGACCACGGGAAGGTTTACTTGTTTCATCCTTTTTAGTAGTCAGGTTTTAGTTTTTAAACTTATTTTTTATTTAATTATTTTGGGGCTTATTTCAGTAATATTTATATTTTTTAAATGTGCTAATTAAGCCCTTTCATTTGATACCCAACACAGCATGATTAAAAAAAATCTTTTAGGTTATGACTTTGTGTCCGCTAGAGGGCGCCATATTCAATTTATTGTGACGTCACATAGCCTATAACCAGCGGACGATCAAGACGCTTCTAACAATAACTCATTTGTCCTATTATGACAAGCAGTTTAGAAGTTATGAGGGAGTTATAAGAAGTGAGTTATAACAGATGAACATACATACGTACCTACATACATACAGCACACACAATGTGAAAACAGATAGGAAGATTCACATGAAATAAAAACTTTTTAAGAAAAAAAAAAAACCGACTTCCAAAAAAACACTACAAAGTGAAAAATAACTTTAATTTCGGAAGTCGGTATCTTTGGATCTGTATTTTAGTTTTTTGCCACCGACTTCCTAAATTAAAGTTATTTTTCACTTTGTAGTGTTTTTTTGGAAGTCGGTTTTTTTTTTTCTTGAAAAGTTTTTATTTCACGCTTTTTAGTGGGTCTGCTTATAATTTATCTAAGTTACAATAGCCTAGTGATCATCGCCTTTTACAAACAAAATATTGCTTTTCCCGATGCAGGGAAGTTAATTGTTGAGGAGTTCTCCAGGTCCACCATCAGCTCCATATCACCATTCACATTGTGACGAGCATGAATTGCTTAGCAACCATATTAAAGTAATCGAATCGCAACCCGTGAAATACTTAGATATTATTGAGTAGTTCCGGTGGCCATCTGTGGTCTTCATCATCAGCTCCATTTCACCAAATGGTGCTTTCCGAGAGCAAGTGCACGAGTTACTATAAAAAATACCCAAATCGCTATAGGTGTGCCTATAATATTTGAAGAGTTCCTTCGATTTCTCCAGGATCTCATCATCAAATCCTGACCTGATGTTTTTAGACTAGAAGCTGATAATCCTGGCTGCAGCATTAGGCCAGACTTATGTCAACATTGCATTGAACTTAAAATTTAGTCCTGTTTAATATGAGCCCAAACACGACTACGGTGCTGTTATTTCAAGGTTTGTACTTTTTCTGATGCTCCTGGCTTCAGCATCAGGTCTCTATGTACTTTGGTGTTCCTCATTAACAGTACGTTTATCCACACATCGAGCCCTTTTCAATGAGCCTAAACACGATATATCTGCTGTTAGTTGTCGAGGAGTTAGGTACTCTGCAGACTATCCTGACTGCAGCATCAGGTCATGACTTGATGATCATGAGACCAAATGTGACAAATGCCCTATCAAACATCAAAACAATTTACAACAGTCCTTGCCTGTTTGAGTAACTTCTTACTGTTAAGGAGTTGTACCTTCCATCATCAGCCCAGCTACCTGAGATGGTGACAACCATACGCAAATAAACAAGATACTTCATAAAATATGCGAAAAACAATAAGTGAGCCTATAAAATTTGAGGGTTGCCCTCGATTTTTCTAAGATCCCATCATCAGATCCTAACTTGGTGACAATGGGACTACCTCAGAACTATCTACTTTCGAACAAAAAAAGAATTTTGAAAATCTATCGACAATTGGCGGAGTATTCGATGAACAAACATACAAAATAAAAATAATAATGATGATAAAAAAAAACATACAAACAGCCGAACATAGTACCTCCTCCTTTTTGTGAAGTCGGTAATTATAATAAGCTCAAAGGGTTCGGAAGGCCATTTTTGCTTATGATGGCAGTTTCTATTTATTTTCATGTCAGCGCAAATATTAGTGTGGCCTTTATTTATATAAAGTTGGTTTGCAAATCAGCATGTTTGTATTTATATTGTGACCATGAAGTAGGGATTTCCAATTTGTCGATTATGTATTTCAATGTGCCTAGTTAGAAATAATTACATTAACTTGGAAGAGGATCAATGCAAAAATATTTTCCTAGTTTTGAAACTGATCGCATTAAATCTTTATGGATAAACATTAAACATTGGGTTTTCATTCACGAATGCGGATATTGCGGTATTGTCAATTGTCCACCAACCCGCACTGGGCCCGCGTGGTGGATTACGGCCCACTCCCTCTCACTGAGAGGAGGCTTGTGTCCCAGCAGTTCCCGAACATTATAGGCTGATTATGATGATTGTCGACAAAACTTAGATATCGTTGGGAGAAAAAATTATTAATCCATTCATTCTTTCTCTCAATATGATCAAACAACATTCTCCTAGACTGAAAGGTAGGTATGGCATAACGAAAGATGTTTATAAGTTCCCGTTTTTCAAAACGACTTACAAAATTTTTCACGGAGTTGGATCACAAGCCTTTGCCGTTTATGTGCTTAGCTCACACAGAATTCCTTTAAGGCTCGTTTACATTTAGTAGAGTAAATATGCTAGTAAATGGAAGAGTAGCTACTGGAATACTGGTACAGCTTTAATTGTTCATCTGCTAGGCTAGACTAGCTAGACTATTAAAGCTGTACTTTCCTATCTGCTCTATCTACCTACTGCGAAAAGATTTCAGCTGCATATGGTTAGACTGGAAGCCGAACCCAACATAGTTGGGAAAAGGCTAGGCAGATGATGACCTACTGGGAAAAGATTGATTTTTTTTTTAGTTATTGATAGTCTCACGATTGACTGCGATAATATGATCGACAAAGAAACAAGTTTTAAAAATTTTTATTCATCTCTTAAATAAATTGCAATCTATAGTTTTGTATCATTTAGAAGCATTTTTTCAATTTTGTAAATGTAAGAACCATGGATCCGTTTATTATGATTTTTTGATGTTGACTTGAAAGAGCATGGCAGTTGAGAATGTGTCATGCTCACTTAAATGTCTCACTGATGGTGGCGCGTGTGTTGGATCATTCGGTTCCCTACAAAATGGTTGAGCTGGATGGTGCTGATCCATGCGTCATGTTCGTGAACGGACGCCGTCGGTTGAGACTGGTCATCTCTTAACTGCCAAGGCTTATTTTTAATCTTATTTCTTGTATTGTTTCTTCATTTGTGTGTTTTTTTACATTGTTCTCACATATAGAAGCAACAAGAATAATGTACCCAGGATTTTGTAATGTCTTGATTTAAAAAGAGTGTCCATGGAGTTTCTTGCCCGTTCTTCTCCATAGAGATCTACGCTTTGGAATGGGCACCTAGCTTCAACTTTCTGACCAACTGACCGACTACTTAATTTTGACAATTCAAAAGTGCCTGTAATGGTTTAATTGAAATAAATGCTTTGAGTTTGAGTTTGAGTTTACCTAGAAGTAGCGTAAGTACTCACTCTAGACCTAAAACCCCCAGATTATAGATACCAGGAAGAGACTTCGGTAGGGAATTCAGCTCCTTAGCTGTGCAGTCACACCACAGATATAGATACACCTAGATAATGCAAGAGCAACTACTTCGCGTGCCAAAAAACTCGCCAGCTTACGTACAAAAATCGTAAGCCGCCACTTTCGCGCTCAGTCCTGTGTACTGCTGGCTGGGTGAGCGTGAGCGTGAGCGCTGGCACTAGGCCCCGTTGGTAGGGCGAGACGGGTGCCGTATGCGGCGGCATCTTTGAATCGATTTGATTTTCCCATCACTAAATAGTGCTTGTGACGTCATTATACTTGGTAGTCGTGATACTTGCGTTATCTAGGTCTATCTATATCTGTGAGTCACACTATGAAAGTTTACTCGGCGTTCAGGATGGATGGAAGGACCGATATCTATTGGGGAAGAAAAGGTCTTTAAAATGGCGAACTTGCTACGGGAAACAGAACGGTCTCTTGATTGGTAAAAGATCTGACATAGGGTTGTAGATCAAAGAGAATCACGATGGATGTGACTCGAACAGTTTGGCTTTAAAGTCATAGGGGAGACACATAACATCACGCCTGTAACCTCCGAAGGGTTAGGCAGAGGCGTACCTACCTATAATACCCACATTTCGCCAGTTATTTTAAGTCCCAAGTAATTGGGGGCAAGCCTATTGCCATCAACCAGACACAAATCCAGTCTCCAAACTGCTACTAAGAAATTCCTGATGGAAAATTCCAATGACACCAGCCCTTTAACCCAATAACTGAATTTAAAAATTTAATTTACCTTTTAAGTGCTTGGCTAAATATCAATTGCCGTGCCTCTAGCGCGCGGCTACATATCGATAAAATCGAGATAAAATAAAACCTACAATAAATAAGGAGGAGATATCATTGTATCGATTAAAAAATAGTCAAAAAGTTTTTATCTCTATTTAATAATGGTTTTAGTTGTAGGTACCAAGCAGTTAATAGGACGAAAATAGAACGAAAAAATCATGCATGTTCTCTGTCGCAGAAATACGACACGGGCGGTAGGGGCACGAGAATATGTGTCGCATAAATGCGACACAAGCGGTCAAAAGGTTAAGGATTACCCGCACTAGACGATATACTCTCCCAATGTAAACGAGCCTTAGTTGTAAGCTTCGATACCGTATTGCGAGTACTTGACGTTACACGTCTTTGGATCCTAAGCTGCGGCCTTTAAAAGGATTGATACTTTAATCTATGACTCTTATGTACAGGATATAAAAGACATGCTTCTTTGGTTTGGTCCAGTGATCGCAAGCGTGATCGCTGACCGCAGGACCGCTGGTCTTGCTTTCAGGACAGGAAAAGTATCTTCGCGTTATAGTAAACTCGCCGTTGCCCGCGACTTCTGCGATCCAGGATGAAAAGTCTATGTCCTTTCCCACATGTGCCAAGTTTTATACAAATCCGTCCAGCCGTTTTAGCGTGCAGGTGTAACAAACACACTTATTTTCACATTTATAATATTACAGTTAGGATAGTTAGGATTATAGTCTTTCGTGGCTAAATAATAAAAGCCGCACGGATCGATCGTAGGTTTAGCTACGCCTACCGCGGTTGGTTTTTGGATGGGCGACCATCTGTTACATATCGCCCTCAGTGACAAAGCACGTTAAGCTGTTGGGTCCCGGCTGTCATTCGTAGATCTTTGACAGTGATCGTTACTAGGCAGAAGCCCTAAAGACTGACAACCAGTCTTACCAAGAGGTATCGTATTATCCAGTAACCGGGTTGTGGAGGTCAGATAGGCAGTCGCTCCGTGTAAAGTACTGGTATTCAGCTGCATCTAATTATACTGGAAGCTGACCCCAACATAGTTGTGAAAAGGCTAGGCAAATCTTAGTAGCCACCCGATTTGCACCTAGTGCCAGGTTATTGACCGTAGCTAAATGCTAGAACAAAAATAAACATAGTAACTACATTGTTCAATGTTTTTATTGCTTTCATTCTACACGTTGTCGCGTTGAACACCAGTTACCGTGTCAACAGCCCCATTTTTCTCAATTTCTGAAGGTAAAACAGAAAATGTCTTGGTACAAAATATTTATACGTACAGTAAGGTTTTAAAAACAAAAATAAGTTGGGTATCCAGGCTGAGTATAAAGCAGCTTTGTGTAAGATAGCGCAAATAACACGTCAGTTGGTGAAGGATTGAAAATTTATACGTTCAGGCTGCCTCCGTTGGAATAATTCGCTTATTTTTCACGATTACCGCCGCCGAGGTCTGACAAGCGGTGAAGTAACAATTTAGATGTGAAAGTTTTTAAAGGAAATATTTTTATTACGTTGTTCTTATGGGAGATTTATTTAAATGCTTATCTGAAAAAGACAGAAGTTATTCGGATGTAGGGAGACAGTTTTAGTCCCATATAGTAGACTAGCTTCTGCCCGCGACTTCGTCAGCGTGAAATTTCATCCTCTTAGGGGTGGAATTTCTAAAAATACTTTCTTAGTGGATACCTACTCTTCATAGAGAACACACCCTCCAAATTTCATGTCTCTAGGACAAGCAGCTTAGGCTGTGCGTTGATATATCAGTCAGTCACAACTTTGAATTTTTGCACATGTGCTACCGGGACAAAAAGTAGCCGATGTCCTTCCCCAGGATGCCATCTACCTCCTTGCCAAATTTTATCAAAATCTGTTCAGTGGTTTAGGCGTGAAAGGGGGACATATAGAGTTACTATAAAATTTATAATATTAAGTATGGATTTAATCTTGTAAATCTGCACCTTAATGCGTAACACACTATCTATCTCAACCTGAATCATTTTGAAGGATATAGCTAAAGCATTGCTTCATATGTTTGAAAAATTTGTTTGCTTAACAAGGTACAAAACGCAATGAATGTTGTTGAACTATCAAAATGAAAGCCATAACTAATGTTACGTGTTGTGTGTTACGCAATTACTACGCGGTTCCAAAAACACATTTACACGTCAAAAATAAATTATCGTAATTACAGACACAATTAAAAAGCCATTGTGTCTCGCGTGGATCCACGTTTAAGCATACGAAGGGTTAAAGCTAAATAATAATAAATATTTATTCGCCGATAGTCGTCACAGCCAATGGATTGATTGCCAAGAGCCTCGACCAACACCTGAGGAGGCTCACGTTGAGCAGCTGGATCAAGGGCTTGATTCAGAAAGCGGTACTTCTGGACACGGCTCGCATTGTCAGGAGGTTCCTCTCTCTGGAGCCCTGACCGCCGGTAGCTTGGACCCTGTTCCCGATACCGGTGGGCTACTATGTTTTATATTTTTAAATGTTTTTATATTTAAAAATATAATTTATATGTGTATAGTGAAATAAAGGAGATAATAATATTTATTCCTCAATTTTCAATATTGCACCTACCACAGTTTGTCTCTGCATCACCCAAAGGTTGACTGGTAGAAAATGCCTATGGCATTAAGTCCGCCTATGTACATTTATGTGCTTGAAGTATTAAATAAATAATAAATAGAGCTAGATAAGACAGACACGGTCGAATAACGCATGAACACAGTGCATAAACATATCCAAACATATTCCATTCAATTACGTATAAAATAAACAACCGCACACAAGTTCACTAACTCTCATGGTACTAAACTTAACTTTAACTACACGTCTGCTCATCTCCTCCAGTTAGAAAGTCATAATATTATTCCAGTCATTGGAATATGACATGAGGGAATATACTGCGGTAGACTATTAACCGTACCGACGTTCTGGAGCCACAAAAACGTTTTAAAGCTCTGCGGGGACTCACTGAGGTAGGGACTCTGTTAATGTATGTAATATCTTGCTGTTTTGAATTAGGAGCTAGGTGAAATAGAATATGAGTAAGCATGAAAAGATAAAAAAAAACCGAGTGTGCCTATGGCCACACGACTGAAATGAAACTTCGCTATGAGAGGAAGAGAGAAAGAAAATGTGCGTGCGCACTGCTTTCTCTTGCTTATATCCCCCACTCAACTTCCGTTCGCCTCGCCCGATCACACTTTTCGTAACGCTTACGTCACGCGTTCGCCAGCTTACTCCCCAAGTCAAGCGTGCGTAAAGAAGTTTCACTTGAAAAACTGTTCTGTGGTAAAGATGGTCACACATCCACGGACCAAACGCGGCAAGCTTAGCGTAACCTGATCGATCGACCCGTGCGGCTGTTATTACTTAGCCACAAGCCACAAGCACTGTATAAACTTCTTTAATTTATTGACATACAGGGGGCAGGAACTCGTTGGATGCGAGAAGCACAAAACCGGTCGAAGTGGAGGTGCTTGGGGGAGGCCTATTTCCAGCAGTGGACGTCTTTCGGCTGAAATGATGATGATGATGATGATGATGACAGGGTTAAATTAGACTAACTAGCGAAACTCAAAAGGCGTGATGGGTATCAATATGAAGGGATCAGGGGAAGAACCACTTTTGTCACCTAATGAACAAACTGAGATATTACTAATTAAAAGATAAGATCTTAATAAAATAGTGTCTTTTATACCCAAGGCACTTTAACTGTAATAGGTATAATGGTATAGGGGGTGGGGGTCCGGACATTGTATGTTTTTTTGCCTGTATCGATATTTTAAAAGCATGAAAGCTCGGAGACTATGGATGTTATTGCCCTGTGGTTTTTGACACATAGCGACAGGTATTTAAACCATTCAGACTGCATTGCCAGTTGAAAAAATTAAAAAATGTGACAAAAGTTGTTCTTCCCTAGCCCCCTTATTCACAAACACTCGATATGCTTCCGTATCGTATCGAACATTAATCATTGTTATCGTAGGAGTCTTCTCAAGGCTGTTCACAAGTCCAAAACCTGAAAATTTTGTCAGTTTAAATCAAATAGACGCCCGCTATTCTTCCAACAGCTATTTACTGTTGAGGGGAAGTCAAATCAGAGCCCTGATTCACAACTATACGACAGGCTATCGTATCGAAAACCTGTCATTTCGATAACCTGATTTGACTTCCCCTCAACAGCAAATAGCTGTTGGAAGAATAGCGGGCGTCTATTTGATATAAACTGACAAAATTTTCGGGTTTTGGACTTGTGAATAGCATTGAGAAGACTCCTACGATAACAATGATTAATGTTCGATACGATACGGAAGCATATCGAGTGTTTGTGAATAAGGGGGCAGGTTATCAAAATGTCAAGTTTTCGATACGATAGCCTGTTGTATGGTTGTAAATCAGGGCTCTGATCCCTTCATATCTAAACACGATACGTCTTTAACTAAAACTCGATGTGCTATTAATACGGTCGGGTAGATAAGTATACTTTTCACATGATTCTCATCCTAATTCTAAAAGTTGTAAATAAAGTAAAGAAACGTATAACATTCACAATAAAAGGTGAGTTTTATGGCTTAGGGAATGTCTCTTTGTTTTTCTTTATTCGATTTGTTGTGAAATAAATGTGTTCTGTCGCACTTTACGACCGGCGACCATCCGTGATTGCTACTTCATTGAATTCGCCCTTTTTTTTGTCTATTTTCAAATATGTTTTGGGATATAAAATTCGTTTTAAGAGTTTTATTGGGTAGAAAGATGTTGCCAGCGATTTAATTTGCATAGTTTGGTTGGGGTCGAGTTTCGAATAATCCATTTGTAAGTAGTGTGCCTCCAGTGCCTCTACCTAAAGGGTGTCCTTTAGGGACCACCGTATACCTACACTGTGGAACGGACATCATAACATTATTATTTGCCATGGATTCAGAACATAATTCTAGAACACGAAAACTAAAAAAATTTTGACTTTAAAATAAATCTGAAGTTACCGTCGTAACTAGGTAGGTTTTTAAAACCAACGGAAAATTTCAACGTTTGGGGGTCTAGAATCAGGAACAGACGCCAGCACATCAAGCTACTACAAATTTCTTTAATAGATTATTAACTTTATCGCTAAAGCATAAGGTTCAAAGTTGATTGGGAAAATTTGACAGTTTCGGGTAGCTTGATGTGCTGGCGTCCAGTGAACCCTTCATGCACTCGCTCGTGTAAACTCGAAGAACGTAAGGGTCAAGTAATATTGAAATACATTCCTTTGCCGACTAGCGGACACGTGTGACCTTTTCGAATTGTTATTTGCACCCAATGTACGCACTGAAAGGTGGCTAACATCCTTCGATACACGCTAGGCGAATAGCGAAGGCGCCAAGCGCGCAGTGCGGACGGTGGTATTGACGCAGAACGTCACTTTCGCAAAACGTCATCGTGAAAAATTTGGTCACTTTCGCATAATGTCACTTTCGCAAAACGTCATTTTCTCAAATCGTCATTTTCTCACAATGTCACTTTCACAAAACGTCATTTTCGCAGAATGTCATTCAGGTCATTTTTTTCTCAGGAGAGACCTAATACTAATACTGCAGAATCGGGTAAGTAATTTATTAAAAATATACAAAAAATCACGTTTTGCGAAAGTGACAAAATTTTTCACGGTGACATTTTGCGAAAGTGACGTTCTGCGTCAAGATCCGGACGGTTGCGAAAATTCTAGAGCGTTCGTTTCACTTCGCTACTCACAAGGTGACTCGCTACAGTCGCTGGGCTCTAAGCGCTAAGCAAGCCATTTGTCAGTGCGTACGTAGCCTTATTGATTAGGATGTCAGGCGACTGATTTCACACCAGTTTGAACACCTCCATACAAGTTAGTTGACATAATCGTGCGGATTTGCCTCAGTTTTCAGTCATTACAAACTTATTTGGACAACAATGGGTAATCTTGTATGGGCCCCGTACCCAAAAAATACTTTGAATGTAGCATTATGAATTATGTCTGTATTTTATGCCCTCAGGGAGTAGTTTAATTAATCCTAGCAAAGCATGTCTGAATTCACTTGGAGAAAAAAGATATGTGAGTAAGATTAATTTAATAAAGGGAACTGTTTAACTTATTCTCTAAAAACTTATTGACCTGCTCTTTGGAGGTTCATTAATATCAGAAGGGGTCCATCGACCCCTCCTGGAATTAATGAACCTCTAAAAACTTTTTGCGCTTCTAATAATGCACTTTTAAAAAAAAAATTGAGCCTCTTTTTAACTTTAATTTATTCTAAGACAGCATGACTTAGGATTAACGTATATTAACATAGTTCTATCTATCATAGGCTAGGAACAAAAAGACTATCGCGACGTGGGTCTATGAGAATATAATGAAGATCGCACGGTAAGTTTCCTGAGAATATTATATGGTAGTGATGTTTCGGTTCCCTATCCATTTGCATAAAGTTTTAAGACCTAATATAACTTGGCATACTTTTGTTTCTCCTAATTATATTTTCGCATAACATTATTTACGCATAACAGCTTACGAATATTTTTTTAAGCATTATTTCTCTTATCATAATAATGATTAAGCATGACATTCTAAAGCATAAATTTAGCATGCTCGTTTTATTTCTAACGACGTTAGTTCGACGGAGACCCGCTGCGCGGGGCTCCTATTTCTGTCTGCAGGGTTTAAAGGAACCTAATCAAACCGAACCTCGGAGTGCCCCTGACGTCGTTTAGTATTATGCGAAATAAATTTATGCCAAAACAAATTAGCCTTAAAGATAATTATGCCAACATAAACTGTATGCCAAAAAAAATATGGCAAAGTATTATTATGCCAAAATAGTTATGCTAAAGTATATTAGCAAAAAGGACATTATGCGAAAAGAAGGGATCCCTGATGTTTCATGTTGAGGAAATAATATTGGTTTCACGAATGTAGGGATATTAAATGTATTCAATTTTAAATGTACATCACTAATTTGTTTACCTTGTCTTACATGGATATAGACTAGATTTTTGTCTGTTATCGCCTCTGAACGTTGCCATATTTTATCCGAAACTGGTTTATTCCAAAATCCTGTTTCTTTTTTTAAACTTGTTTTTATATGAATCTAAATAGTGCTACAATTAACTTTGTATCTGGGTACGGTCTTACCCATTCTCCTTTCTTCTGAAATGACAAAAACACACTACTAACTCATGGTCACCGTCATTTTCCTGCATCTTGTTGTAAAAGTAGTATATCCTACATAAAATCAGCATGACCTAATTAAGGGCATATTACAAAGATGATAGCTTACAAATATACCGACCGGGTCGGGTATCGAATCCGTGACTTATCAGCGCCAGCGCCCGGTGATCAGCCTTCGTCACCCGCCACCTAAGGGCACAGGAAAGATGGAACGAAGAAAATCTACTTTGAACAATTCAAAAGGACATCATTCAAGTGTCCAACATTTTGTACCTACGTAGTCCATCTTGTGTAGATACTTTTTAGTAAAAAGTATCTACAGTTTGTAGTTAGTAGATACAGGCACACCTGTAACTAAAAGAGTATTTTTTAGTTGTGGTAACAACTAAAAAGTAAAAAATAAAAACATTTTTACAAAATAAAAAAGAATTTACAAAAAAAAAACAACTGACTTAAAAAAAACACTACAAAATGATAAATAACTTTAATTTCGGAAGTCGGTGTCAAATAAAAACTTTTTAACAAAAAAATTAAACCTCCGAAAAAACTGAAAAGCAAAAAATAATAAACCTTTTTTATTTAAACTTAATAAATAAGTTCTTAAACTAATGTAAGTATACCTAAGTAATTTTGAGTCGGCGCCAAATAAGAAATAAATAGTCTAACTTTGATTCATGTATTCGAATTATATTTACCATCCTTAAATTAACCGTTATATCATACATTACATATAACTGGAATACATGAATTAAAGTTCGACTATTTATTTCGGGATTTTACGTGAATATCCCGAAAATTTGGTAAACGCAAGTTTAGTTAAAAATAACCTTTACCCATATTAAATAAAGCTTATTTTCAACTTATTTAAGATTTTTCCCGAATTCCGGGAAAAAAAATGTCGTCGTAAGGAAGTCTCCACTTTCTGTTTCTGTTCTCCGAAGTTTAGGTAAATATACTCAGCCTATTCCGATCACTGGTGATCATACATAAAAAAAAAATACGTGTCGAATTGATAACCTCCTCCGTTTTTTCGTCGGTTAAAAAATAACCGATTTCTAAACTTTAATTTCGGAGGTCGGTCTCTTTGGTTTTGTATTTTCAGTTTTTGCCACAGGCTTCAGAATTTAAACTTATTTTTCACTTTGCAATGTTTTTTTGTCAGTCGTTTATTTTGTAAAAAAGTATTACTGTCTGACTTTCTTAAGTTTTTCTTATTTTCCGTTGTGAAGAATAGGATTTCTTCGTTTCCCTGCCTAGTGGCATCCGGATGAGCTGGCTAGATTAGGTGATAGTAACGGTTCGTCGTACCGGCCCTTCTCATTATAATAGTGCAAATATTTTAGGAAATTCATTAACGTTTTGTCTAAAGAAAATTGGATGTAAGCTATTTACGAAGGAGACTGGCCAACTGTACTTTAACAAAGGCAAATTATAGAAATATTAGAGCATTGAATATTAAGACACACCATCACGCATGTATCCCGAAGGGCTAAGCAGAGGTGCACCCATAGATAGTACTCCCATAGTTCGCTAGTTATGTTTAAGTTCTAAGTTAGGGGGCGAGCCTATCCCTGCCTAGGGGCCTTCTCCACGAGCGAGAGAATCGTATGCCACATATTTCTATACACTCTCTTAGAACGTGTCTCCACACGGCGATATCATCGCGCCGAAAATTTGATGGCACGGCGAGACTATCGCCCCGATTCTCTCGCTCGTGAAGACGGCCCCAGACGTGACGTTTGTTTGTGAATATTTAGAATTAACCGACAGGCCAAGATGAAGATGGCGGGACGAGCTTGACTCCTACCGAAAGGACTGGCCGGCACTCGCAAAAGACAGAATTGTGTGGAAAAGGGAGAGGGAGGCTTTTGCCCTGCAGTGGAACAATACAGGCTAGTTAGATTAGATTAGTTTACCGAAACCACAGATTAGTAATCTGTGCCGAAGCTATTATTGACAGTCCTGGATGAATATTGCCATATCTATAAAACGTCAAATATCCTAAAAAATATGTGTTGTCTAGAGAAATATCGAATCTTAAATTTCTAATCTATTTTTCACGACACCCAAATCTTCAAGCGTTATTTTTCTCGAACTCCGAACTTATACATTATTTTAAATAATCATAACTTCATAAGTTACATCTAAATGATCTGTAAAATACCGCATTGCGTTGTACAAGAATATAAGAAAATGGCCCGGGCATAGTTCGATGGCGCAATTATAATAAATTTAGTACGAGCGTGTACGGTGGGTGGTTCAAGTTTAGTTTGGCTGCAAGAGACTTATATTGTACGGGCCCCTGGGGAACCACTGAGGTTAAATGTACAAACGACGACAGAGGTGCTGGACGAGAATATTTAAATTAAATGGCGTCGAAATTATAGTTCGTAAAGCTTTATAACATTAGACCATCGTGTGTTCCAAAATTTAACTGTGAGTAGTACTACAACTTGTAAATGAATCAATAGACGTTTTTATTTATTTATTAAATACTTCAAGCACATAAACACATACAGTACATAGGCGGACTTAATGCCATAGGAATTTTCTACCAGTCAATCTTTGGGTGATGCAGAGACAATCAGTGGTAGGTGCAATCATGAAAATTGAGGAATAAAAAATATTTTAAATGTTTTTATTATAATAGTTAGGTTCATGTTTGACAAAACGGTCGATCTTGTGAACTATCATTGTAGGATAATTTATTTAGGTAGGTATATTTAAGTTTATTAATCATTTTATTTAGGTTAGGATATTAGAATAGAATAGAATACTCTTTATTATGTGCACCATAAATATTTACGGATATAAATGTAGAAATTTTACAAGGGGAAGAGCTTTTTTTATTGGTTAGGATATTAGTTAGATTAGAATTGAATAGTATCGAATTTTTTCTTTATGTACACCACAAATATTTACATATACTTAAATATAGAAATTTTATAAGACACATACATTACATTACACACACATACACACACATTACATTACATTTGCATTGAAATAATTTCTAGTTTGATTTAGTATAAGAAGTTTATCCAATGTACAGAGGCCAGCACATCAAGCTACCCCAATCTGTCAAATTTTCCCAATTGAATATGAACCTTATTGCTTTGTAGTAAAGTTGAAAATCTATCAAAGAAATTTGACAGATTGGGGTAGCTTGATGTGCTGGCGTCTGTACACAGGATGGTAGAGGAGTAATAGTGTTCTGCGGGCATCGGGACATCTACGCGAAGAAAGCAACACATAAAACGAAAAATTTCAACGCAGGGTTTTCCAGAATCATATACTAAACCCATGGTAATAGGTTGCGCATTGACGTCCCTGACACACTTGTATCCGTTTTAAAATAAAATCTTTGAAAAATACATTTAATTGTAGGAACATATGTCATAAAAGTAGAAACGAACAATTTATGATATCCATACTTCCATACTTAATATTATAAATTCGAAAGTAACTCTGTCTGTCTGTATGTTCCCTTTTCACGCCTAAACCACTGAACCGATTTAGATGAAATTTGGTATAGAGGTAGTTCGAGTCCCGGGGAAGGACATAGGATAGTTTTTATCCCTATATTCCCACGGGATCGAGTCTTATGCGGGTGAAACCGCGGGGCGCAGCTAGTTTTCCTATAAATTATGAATACACTCTCCGGGGCTGCCATCTGTTAGCCTGTCTCACTGTATGTCATTCAATCCTTCCAACATAGGTTCCTGAAGGCCAATTCCCGTAATTAAAACCGTTCAAAATCTAGTCGCAATCTCATCTCGGCGACAATCACTGTCAAAAATTTAGGGAAATTAGAGGTATTTTTGACAGATTGAGACAGATCTGAGGGGCAATTCTCGTAATGTTAAGAACGTTAACAGTCTGATCTCAGTCTCAATCTGTCAAAAATACATGTAATTTCCCTACATTTTGACAAGTTTTTGACATTTGTTTGTCGCCGAGATGAGACTGCGACTAGATTTTGAACGTTTACTTTAAATTACGAGAAATGCCCCTCTGGTGTCATGTTTCTGTCTTTAATGGTTTCAGCTGTATGTTCTGTTATGGACGTTGGTGATAGCGCCAAACAAGTAGCCGAATTCTGGGCCGAGTCCACTTAGATTGCTATCGACATGCTAAGAAGAAAAATCTGTGTTGTCTGTCAGTCAGTCACTGAGCCACGTTTTAAGGTAAAGCCTAACACTTGTGTCCTCGCTAGTCCGCCTCCGTTCAACTTAAATTAACCCGGCGTATATCAGGTCTTCCGTTAATCTGACATCTACATATGTTGTTGAAACGAAGAAATCGTCTTCTGTCCCTCTCTAGAGCCATTTATCCTTGTCTGACTTAGATATATCAGATGGGAGCAGAAGTAATTCGAGCCGTTCTCAAACTGAACGACTTTTACAGCACTTTAGAGATGGTTGGGTTTTGGCTTGAAATTAGAGCATTTTGTTTTGAATTTAGTATTACCTGAAGACTTTATGGGATTGGTGACATATGTTAACTAGAGACCTGTGGTTTTTACGACTTGAGAAAACATCGAAATTTCTTTTATACAGGGTGTTACGGAAAGGGTATATCAATACAAACGGGTTGAAGAGTGTATCTGGTCTAGAATCTCTGTACAAAAATTCAGCTCAAAATAAATAAAATAATAAATAAAAATCTTTTATTGTCAGGCATCGTAGGCCCATAGCGTGTTAGTCTTACAAGTAACTTAAAAAAACTATGTTAGTAGTTTAAAATCTAACTTATTTTAAATAAATAAAAAAAAGCATTAACTTTGAAAATGCTTAATATTTTTTTATTTCGACATCACGTCGCTGCACTGGCACGCGGCGGCGTGATGTGCGTGTACTAGGCGCACAGAGACACTACAGATAATGGATAATGACCCTCGTAGTGCGGTGACACGTTTAGAATAGAATAGAATAGAATAATATTTATTGTAAAAACATGAGTATATATCAAATAAATGTGCAAGGTCTTAAAATAACAGGTAGATCTACATGTTTTGCCATTTATGGCGTACAATACAACATATTTTTGGCTTAGAATAAACCAAAAAAAAAAAAATATATAAAAATTTGAGTCTACACAGCAAACTATGAAATTTTAATAACTTAATCCTAATTGTAATTCAAAACATAAAGTATAATTTATACAGATATAGGGGTCAAATTGTGAAAATATCGTAATTATAGAAATCTATTTAATTAATTGCGGTCATTTAAAAATTCAGATATGGTATAATAGCATTTAGCTATGAGATATTTTTTTAAATGTATCTTAAACAGAGCAGTAGGCATTTGTCTAATAGTTTTTGGGATTTTATTATAAATGGTCGGTGCTAACCAAAAAACACTTTTATGCATCAATGCCGTGGTTGATCTTGGTACGCATAATTTATTATTATCCCGTTTGTTATGATTTCAATTTAATAAACTATCGAAATAAAAAAATATTAAGCATTTTCAAAGTTACTGCTTTTGAGCTGAAATTTTGCACAGAGATTCTAGACCAGATACACTCTTCAACCCGTTTTTATTGATATACCCTTTCCGTAACACTCTGTATACACCGTGAAATTTTAATCACCGTTTTCCTCTTAAGGGGTCATTGTACTCATCATTATGAACAACTTTTACTATGTGACCAAACATGAAATCGCGAAAAAAAATCAGTTCAATCTGTTCACTACATTTTGACGAGTTATGCGAACATAAATGTAGGGAACAGCTGATTTTTTTTCACGATTTCGGTTTTGGTCCCATAGTAAAAGTTGTTCATAATGATGAGTACAATGACCCCTTAAGAGGAAAACGGTGATTAAAATTTCACGGTGTATGTAAGTTTAATATTATTAACATAAACCTTTCGGAATTAATTCCCAGAATAATGGTGAAAACCGCATCAAAATCCGTTGTGTTGTTTAGTAGAACAACGCGATCACACATTCAGACGGACACGAAAAGAGACTTGAATTTACAAAACTTATGTAGGGTACTTATGTGTAGAAGAAAGATTCAATGGGAAACAGTCCTCTTGGGTTCTCTTTAGACAAGTGGACAATAATTTAGGATTGTCAAGAAACCGGACCTAGTGCCAACAGTTTCAGTAACAACTTTTCCTTTATTTTTTTACGTAGACATCAAGGATGTCTCATTATTTGAAACATCAATAGATATAAGACATAGGGGACTTCATTTCATCATTCTAAATATCATAAGTAATAATTAATGTTATCTGTAATAATAGTTAACTACTAGCTACTACAACCTGTCAAGCTTCTTTAATATATTTTCAACTTTATCGCTAAAGCATAAGGTTTAAGGTTGATTGGGAAAATTTGACAATTTCGGGTAGCTTGATGTGCTGGCGTCTGTACTTTCTGAGTGTATCTTGGACATTACTGCATCGGTGAACGGAAACGTCGTGATGAAACCAGTACCTTATATGCGTAACACGGTTTCAATGATAATCTGAAGGTTTTGAAGAATATTCCTAATCCATTGCTTCATAGTTTTGAAAAGTTTGTCTGCATAGCAACGGAAAAAACGCAATGGACGTGGCTGAACTGTCAAAATGATAGAAATTGCGATCAATTGTAATTTTATGGCTGTTACGTAATTACCCCGCTGGACTAGAAGAAGAAGAAGAGAAGGATATATACTATGTCCCTATGTTTTTCTTTTTTCATGAATAGTTGTCTTTGTACACTAGGCCTCTGTTGACAGCGGCAATTTTGAGCATTTTTTGAGGGTTCTAGTGCTCATAAAAATAATATATCATCAAAAAGGAAAACATAGGGACACAGTATATATCCTTCTTATTCTGTTTATAAAATATCTTTTAAATTGGTCCAATATTGGAGGAGAAAATAGGCGAGAGCCAAACCTCGAATTATGACTTTTTACATAGGCTTTTTCAAAAAGTCACTCCAACCGCATTTTCTCTTAAACAAGCGTGGACATCAATGCTCATACCTTCTCTGTTTGAAAAAAAGCCTTTGCCTTGCAGTGGGACAATAATATGCTAGTGTTATTGAAGTGAATACTTCCTTAGGCGCGTTGGGCCTTTTTAACCGACTTCTAAAAAGGAGGAGGTTCTCAATTCGGATGTTTGTATTTTTTTTTTTACGTTTGTTCGCGCATAACTCCGTCGCTTGCCAACCGATTTGAAAAATTCTTTTTTTGTTGGAAAGGGTATACTTCCCAAATGGTCCCATGAAAATTTTATCGTAATAGGACAAGCGGTTTTTGAAAAATCAACAAAAATCTAAAAAATTATCTACATTGTCTACATTTACGATCTTTTTGTTTACTTTTTTGTGGGGTAGGTACAACTAAAAAGTGAAAAATAAAAACTTTTTTACAAAAAAAAAACAACCGACTTCAAAAAAAAAACACTACAAAGTGATAAATAATTTTAATTTCGGAAGTCGGTGTCAAAAAACGAAAATGCGGAACCAACGACACCGACTTCCGAAATTAAAGTTATTTATCACTTTGTAGTTTTTTTTTTGAAGACGGTTGTTTTTTTTTTTTAGTCGGTTGTTTTTTTTTTTGTAAAAAAGTTTTTATTTTTCACTTTTTTGAAATGGGAAAACCATTGACTTCGCGCCACTGTTACCGTAACCGACACCGCTTCGGATGTGTTCGGCTGTCCTCGGGAAGTACTCGGTTTTAATGTAAGTATATCCAATATGTCAGTGAGTGATGGCAAAGTATTCTGTTTGTGTTTTGTTTTCACTTCTGTCGGCACTCCCGGAGTTATGTGGTATAAAGTACCATGTTATGATACCAAGTTAGATGCCACTTAACAAATATCCCGATACATTTACAAAATGTGCTGAAGAAGAAAAAGAAAATCGGGAAAATATTGTTCAAGGCCAGATCAGCGTAGAATATACTCAGTATAACCCGCGTTACCAACGTAAATCCATTACCAACGCCAGCTGATCGGCACCTTCCATTTTGCACGGCACATGTCATAAATTCTACATTATTATAGACACCAACTTTTCAAGTAAACAGTGCCCTATTGTTCGCTAATTCGTTTGAGTGTGGTGCATTTTAAAAGCAAAAAGCGTTTTCTTACAGGTTCACGTATTCTTCTGTCGCAGTTGACTTTACAAAATTCTAGTTTAGCTCTTAGCATAATCAGCCTAAAGGAACTGTTCCGAGTTCATAGGCCTCCTCTCTGTGAGAGGAAGTGGGCCATAATCCATCACACAGGCCCAGTGCGGGTTGTCGGATGTCACATGTCTTCGAATTTTTGGTTCTAGAGCATGCCGGTTTTCTCACTATGTTTTCCTTCACCGTTTTGAGAGCAGTGGTGATAAAATTAAATACACAAAGTAAAGTGCCTGCCTGGGTTTGAACTCACGACCTATAAACTCGAAAGTCGAAGACAATACTTCTGCCACTGGGCCACCACTGCTCTACCAGTTAGGAAGGACGGTAAAAGGGTTTGCCCAGAAACAATTCTTGCGTAAAGGCTCTTTTAATGTACTACAATGACTTTTGTGAGACGTTTCTGTCTTATTTATTTATATAACAATTGTTTTCTGCACTTACAGTACTTACTAAAACGTGCAGCAAGCCAACAAAATAACATTTTGCTAAAAAAAAATGCAAATATTAAACAAAGATTTACTCCTTACTATGACCGACTTACTCATTTGATTTACATACAGACGACGCCGATAACGCGATATTTTTCTTTTCAAGCACAGCAAACCACATAGGATGCATATCCAGTAGGCTCTTAAATCCTTACCTATCCTCCGGGCACGTCTTCCCTACCATTACCGCGCCCCACGGTCTATTCCTTGATATGCAATGGTCGCTGTAGCACCATGAATATGAGGATACAGGAGCTAGTGCGAATCTTGAGGTTCATTCGATTAATCGAGTCTGGTTTAACCACGCTTGGGTCGGTGCAATTCATTCATTCAAGCACAGTAAACCACATAGTTAACAAATCTACATACCTGCAAAGGGCATGTGATATTGAACAGAATCAGTAGTTTCTTGGATATCTTGTTTTTAAATCGATACTACTTGTAACTTGGACCACTCGATACATATTGCCGAGTCAGCCGCGCGAGCAGTCTCGCGGCTGGGTCTGCCGGCAAATTCCGGGAAAATTCCCGGGCAATCAGACACAACGTCCCCCTAGAGGGAGCAGCACTAGTGTGCCCACAATCACATGCATATTTTAACAGTATCTGATTTGAAAGCACTTTGAAAAATTATTCCGTACTGCAATAGAACTCTTTTGATGTTGTTTAAAGTGGATAAGTTTTTGATTTTGTTATTTTCTTTTGTGCATCTGTTAACCAATAAGGGCAGGGGATTGAAATGACAAATGGTTTTATTTCGGGGTTAAATATAATGATCACCAAAAAAATATATTTAACACCAAAAAATTAAGTCTAAAATTACAATAGTTCTAGCTGGGTACCCCGAGGTTAGGTTTGGTTAGGTTACTTCAAACCCTTTACACAGAAATAGGAGACATAGGATGTAAGAGCGAGCAAATTTTATTGTAAAATACCTTTACCTAGGTATTTTACAATGAAATGGAGTTTTAATTTTTGTGATCATTTACTATTTTTGGCAGTAAAAAGTGTTTTTTTGACGTTATATTTTACTTTATTCGGTGATAAGTAAAACATAAGCCTAAACACACACAACACACATAGGTACATAAACAAAAAAAAAAAACAAACATTGTAAACATTGTAAACATTTCTGTAAGTAGGTTTGCACAAACACTTTTACACGTCAATCATATTTAAAAAACTGCGGGGTAATTGCGTAACACACTATCAGTAGCAATGGCTTTCATTTTGACAGTTCAACAACATTCATTGCGTTTTTTACGCTGTTGAGCAGACAAATTTTTCGAACTTATGAAGCAATGGATTAGCAATATCTTTCAAAATTATTCAGATTGCGATTGATAGTGTGTTACGCAATGAGGATGAAGGTCCGGGTTTTCTATCTGACTAGTCTGAGAACAAAGGCCGAAACAAACTCAGAGGCTGACCTCGAACTATAACTGTCCTGACGATTTATTCTGATCCCCTAAACCCCCCCTCCACCAACCCCGCAATCCCCTGCTAGTTTTTCTTCTGTTTTAATCTCTGTCTTATCCAATTTATATAGGTTTTTTTTGACAGGTAAGTACAGTCAAGAGGAAATAAACGTTTCATTTTATGTTTTACAAAATTAAATAATGTTTTTTTTTTTTGTTTAATGTCTCATGTGTGCTCGATGGGATTGAGGCCATAGCAATACCCGGATGTTTTCGATTAGGACAGTTCATACTGTCAGTCAAGCAAGAGCCCTTTTTCGGCTTCCAGTCTAACCGGATGCAGCAGAATACCAGTATTTTACATGGAGCGACTGCTTATCTGACCTCCAAAACCCAGTTACTGGGTAATACGCACTGTAATACGATACCCTTTGGTAAGACTGGTTCACAGACTTTCGTTCTGACGACCCATAACGACTGTCAAAGTTCCACGAATGACAGCCTGGACCAACGGCTTAACATGCTTTCCAAGGCACGGAGGGGTCTCGGTATGTAAAGATGGTCACCCATCCACAGACCAACCGCGGCAAGCGTGTCTTAACTTGATCGATCGACTTGTGCAGCTGTTATTATTTACCAACGGGCGCCTCGGATAGTACGCGAGAAAGGCAATTTTGACGTTCAAAAGTGCCTTTTATGTGCCTATCACACTAATCAATCACATCACACTAATATTATAAAGGCGAAAGTTTGTGAGTGTGTGTGTGTGTGTTTATATGTTTGTTACTTCTTCACGCCTAAACCACTGAACCGATTTAGATGAAATTTAGTATAGAGATAGATAGAGTCCCGGAAAAGGACATAGGCTACTTTTTATCCCGATATTCCCACGGGATCGACATTTACGCGGGTAAAACCGCGGGGCGCAGCTAGTTTGAAATAAATGCTTTGACTTTGACTTTACGCCAAAAGAATTTTCATTTAAAAACTATGTCCTAAGTAACTAAGACATCATAGCGACACTACAGCGAAGCAAAGCATCTGTTTCACACTAGTAGATCTAGCGCTGCACTATTTTACTTCAGGCTTCGATAAGGTACCTATTTTAAACCGATCATACGGGTGATTCCGCACTTTGAATCTCAAATACTTTTCGTGTCGTATGTAGTGCTAGTATTTATTCTTCTTATGCCAGATAAATTGCCAGATGTAATGAAAGATGATACAATTAAAACCTTTAAAAAGAAATTAGTGGCCTTCCTAATAGAAAGATGTTATTATTCGATTAATGATTTTTTAATTGACAAAACTTTTTAATCAGCAATGTGTATAATAAATATAATTAACATTATTTGAACATATTAATGGACCTAATATAAATTTTTATTTTTAATTCTAAAGTAACATTTTAATTAGACATTTTTTCAATATTAATTATTTTGAATGTGTGTATAATTGTAATAATTCTAATTGTGACATTTTAATTTTAATTTGTAATTTTATTTTTAATTTCTTAACAATTTTTATAAATTTTGCGTGCCTATTTCCAGGCAGAGTGTACATGGCTCACTCCTATCTACTCCACCTGTAGGTATTGTAATGTACCTACATTCGTTGCAAATAAATGATTTGATTGATTGATATGATATTGTTTCGTCTTATTCTTTTCGCGAATAAGCAGGGACTGTATGAGATCATGAAGTAGTATAAAGTAAGAGAAAGTCAGCAAGATGGTAAGAGCAATGGTAGCCCAGTGCCATAGGTACAGTCAACAAAAGAGATAAGCATGCAGGATCGTCGGATATAGTTGAAGTTTAGTAAGAAACCTTTGGATGTTGTCGACTGAAATTTAAGTTGACAAATGAGCTGTTTGTTTTCTATTAATAAAACTAGCTACTGCCCGCGACTTCGTCCGTGTAAAATTTCACCCTCCCCCTATTCACCCTCTTAGGGGTAGAATTTCGAAAAACCCTTTCTTAGTAGGTACCTACTTTTCACAAAGAACACAACCTCCAAATTTCACGTCTCTTGGACCAGCGGTTGAAGCTGTGCGTTGATATATCAGTCAGTCAGTCAGGACTTTGAATTTTATATGTATAGATAAAATTTTATTCGGAAACATCCAACGGTTTCTTACTAAACTTCAACTATATCTGACGATCCTGCATACTTATCTCATTTGTTGGACTGTACCTATTCTTAAAGGTTGCTTAGAAAAGCTGCATTTTCTGTACTCATAACGATAAAATTTTTACCACCCAGAGAACTTCGACAAGTGACAATCGCTTTTGAAGCATTTCGAATTTTTATTAGAACCAACAACAGGATTGCTATACGTTTTTTGGTAGGGGATTGGTATCCAATATACAGTTTTTACTTTTTCATGTTTTTCCACCATTATTATCGCTGATAAAATATCTCTTAATCTAGGTCATAGATATCCGAGTCTAGGTCCTCTTGACAGAACACACAGAACAAAACAAGGACATAGAACCCAAAAAAAAAAAAACACAAAAAGATTCTCTCCGGCGGGGAATCGAACCCCGGTCTCCCGCGTGACAGGCGGGGATACTTACCACTATACTACCGAAGATGTGAAAGAAATGGTAAAATAGTGGACTAATAGCCACGAATATATTATTATTGTCAAAATAATAAGTTTAAAGTTAAAATATATCAGAATTACGTCAGTCATACGTTTTATGATTCCTCCCATACATTGCAACTGCAAATTTAAGTTGGTCGACTATTACTCGTAAACTTGTAAGGCCTACTTAACTGTGATAGTTTTCCTTTTAATTTCGTTATATATACTACTACTGTGAATTTTTTCACATACCCAAAAGCAACCATTTAGCTGGCAGGGGGGGGAGAGGCACTTCACTCTAACAAAAAATTTCACTTTAAAGCTTAATATTTTACAAACGGATCCCTGAATTGAAAAATGGCTTTTACAAACCCGCAATATTTTTAAAAGACCTATCCAACGATATCCCACATCATGGGGTAGACGAGAAAAAAAACATCTCCACTTTACGTGTATGTATATCCATGTGATTAATATGTATATCCATGCCAAATTATAGCTTTCTAGTACTAAAAGTCTCTGAGCTAAGCTGCGGACGGACGGACAGACGGATACAGCGAAACTATAAGGGTTCCTTGTTTACTACGGAACCCTAAAAAACGGGGTTAATAGGGGATGAAAGTTTGTATGGAAGTTCGTCATTATTGCCGCAGGACAATTCTATCAGGTACACGGCTTGTAATCCATCCACTTTTGGACAAACAAGCGATCCCATTTCAAAATACTCAACCGCTTTAATTTCATGTCCAATTAAAAACCGGATGAGTTCAAGATAAAAGCATTAACGTTGGATTCGCTATTATTACACATTAAATAGAGCCGAGGTTGGCATTACGCCAATTTCCAACAATAACTTGAACAAACCTTTCTTAGTTCAATGTAGGTTTTCTAGAGCAAAACTGGCTATGAATTTACTTAGTTTTCAAGTGAAATAAAACAAAATAGCTGTCTATGGTGAGGCGGGTGGACCATGGGCAACACACGTGTTATTGTATTAGTTAAGAGACCAGCCTATAATATATAACAGCAGATAATCAGCCTATAATGTTCCCACTCCTGCGACATATGCCTTCTCTCTGTAAGAGGGAGTTGGCCGTAATCCACCACGCGGGCCCAGTGCGGGTTGGTAGATGTCACATTTTTTTTTGGTTCTAGGACATGCCGGTGTCGTCACGATGGTTCTGTCTTACTTTTTCATTTTGCTCGACTCCTAAGAATCCTAGCGTGATGTTAAATAGCCTATAGCCTTTCTCAAGAATTGGGCTATCATTTGCAAAAATAATTTTTCAAATCCGATTGGTAGTTCCAGATTAGCGCGTTAAAACAAAAAAACTCTTAAGCTTTATTATTAGTATAGATTACAACTGAAATAATAAATAACTTTAGGAAAACCGAAAGATTTTTATTTAATACTTTAAGTCCTCGATATGACTTTAAACTGTCGTGCATTTAGTATTGAACTAAATGTAGAACGCCACCTGTAGGCTATGGGATAAATACACCCAAATAGGCTCGGATGGAACAGTCGATATTAGTGCAGGATATCAACTCAGGGCGGCGGCTGATGAACATCTAGCACGTCAAAGGCGGCGCCCACGGACCCAGTCAGGCGGTCCACTGTACACCCACCAACTCGCACTAGACAAGCGCGGTGGGTTAATTTGTCTAAACCCCTACTCTCTCATGAGAGAGTAGGGAGGCCTTTGCCCTGCAGTGGGACGTCACAGGCTAATAATAAATAAATACTTTAATTGCTGTTTTAAAAATGAATAATATTTTTTATGGGCTAATTCGTCCATCTTTAAATTAAATTTTAATTGAGCCAGGGAAATATGTTTTACGTCGTATTTACTCACATCCGTTTCTCCGAATTTCAAAATTGTTTCGCGTCCAACTAAAAATTAATACAACTGATTCTGGAAACAATGCTTGACCTGAGAATTTAATCTAGGTCCCGCCGCTTGACACCCGCTGTAGCAACCACTGGAGCAGAGAAATTTAAAACTTGTGTTTGTGGCACGGGGGGCGCAGTGGTGAAGGTATAAGGTTTTTCGCTACGAGTTGCGGAATTGATTCCCACCTACGGTACCTATGGGACAAAATCATCATCTTACTTTTTTTTTTGTGTGGGAAATTATCAAATAACTTCTTCAGCTCTGGGCGGAGCGAGAGGGCGTGTCAGACTTTTACTGACTAAAAGCCACCCGTGTTCCTTCAGTTGCCTGTGCCAGGGGCCACGGTATCTCTTTCGAACAACCCGCGATCATCATCTGCCTAGCCTTTTCCCAACTATGTTGGATTCGGCTTCCAGTCTAACCGGATGCAGCTAAATACTAGCATTTTACATGGAGCGACTGCCTATCTGACCCTTACTACCCAGTTACTGGGTAATACGATAACCCTTGGAAAGACTGGTTGTCAAACTTTCGGGCTTCTGATGACCCGTAACGACTGTCAAAGATCCATGAATGACAGCCGGGAACAACAGCTTTCCGAGGCACGGAGTGGTCTTGGTATGTGAAGATGGTCACCCATCCACGGATCAACCGCGGCAAGCGTTGCTTAACCCGATCGATCGACCCGTGCGGCTGTTATTACTTAGCCACAAGCCCCTCCTACGGGACAAAATATTAATATAGTTATGGGTTTTACTGAAAGTTAAATAGCAATGGATGAATGGAGGCCCCACAATTCTTGCACGAGGTAGTGGGTTCAAATCCGGGCTAGTATCAATGTTACTTTTCAACTCATATATGTACTTTCTGAGTTTATCTTGGTGTCTTGGATATATCTGACATCAGTGAAAGAATAATATCGTGAAGAGACTTAGAGTTAACTAGCTGCGCCCCGCGGTTTCATCCGCGTATATGTCGATCCCGTGAGACTATCGGGATAAAAAGTAGCCTATATGTTAATCCAGGGCGTCAGCTACCTCTATTCAAAATTTTATCAAAATTGGTTCAGCCGTTTGAGCGTGAAGAAGTAACAAACATACAAGGTGTTACGGAAGGGTATATCAATAAAAACGGGTTGAAGAGTGTATCTGGTCTAGAATCTCTGTACAAACAGCTCAAAAGCATTAACTTTGAAAATGCTTAATATTTTTTTATTTCGACATCACGGCGCTGCAATGGCGCGCGGCGGCGTGATGTGCGTGTACTAGACGCACAGACACACTACAGATAATGGATAATGACCCTCGTAGTGCGGTGACACGTTTGTTATGATTTCAATTTAATAAACTATCGAAATAAAAAAATATTAAGCATTTTCAAAGTTACTGCTTTTGAGCTGAAATTTTGTACAGAGATTCTATACCAGATACACTCTTTAACCCGTTTGTATTGATATACCCTTTCCGTAACAGCTTGTATAAACACACACACTCACAAACTTTCGCCTTTATAATATTAGTGTGATATAAATCTGAGATCACCAACCCGTCTTGAGCAAGCGTGGTGCTCAATGCTCGTGTCTTCTCTATGTGAGAAGAGGCCTTTGCCCAGCAGTGGGAGAATAATAGGCTGATATTAAACAGGCCTGTTTATTAAGGGGACAACAGGACCTAAACGCAAAAAAACGTAAGTTTTAGAAGCACTAAAAGTATATGATCGACTACAGCAAACAAAATCAGAAAAATATATGATATTCTTCAGGATATATTATATGTTAGGTTGCTAGTGTGTTGAAAACATAATACAACTAATTTGATACGATAGAAAAAAATCATGAAGATACCTCTAAAAGCTTTCTTTTCACTATAAAAACCATACTAATATACATACAATCATTCTGATTTTTTGTCAGATTATTCTACAAGCAATATAATAAAGCACTCGTGTTTTAATTGTTTAGTCCAAACAATAGAATAGAATATTCTTTATTATGTACACCAACAAATTTTTTGTAAATAGATAATTGCTTCATATTTTGCAATAAATTACCAGGGTTGTGTCATCGCGCTTCTCTTTCTTTTCTATACAGTCCGACAAAGACCGCGCTTTAGGTCACGGAGTCCCCTTAATTTAAATATTGTTATTGTAACCTACCTCGGGACATAGGTTTCGGAGGAGAAAGGGGACGCCCTTGCCCAGCAGTGGGACACAAAATAGGATAACAAATGAAAAACCTATCTCAACAGCAGCTAACAAAGTTTTAGGTTATTTCAGAAGGTACCTACTTTTTAATTGTTATTTTAATTAAAATTTAATTAAATTTCTAAAATGATTTTTCATTCGAAACACTGAAGAATAACTAATAGCTCTGAAACTTTCATAGTGAGAACTTGAACTTTGCCTATAGTTGCCAGTTTCAGCTGAAGTTAATAATTAGTCACGTTTATATTTGACTAGCTGCGCCCCGCGGTTTCACCCGCGTAACTTTCGATCCCGTGGGAATATCGGGATAAAAACTATCCTATGTCCTTTCCCGGGACTCAAACTATCTCTATACCAAATTTCATCGAAATCGGTTCAGTAGTTTAGGCGTGAAGAAAAGACAGACAGACAGACAGAGTTACTTTCGCATTTATAATATTAGTTTGGATGAACGACTCGCTGAAGACGTTTGCTAATCAATTGGGGGTACGCAATATTCATTGTGTTGAACGAAAAGTGTGTTTTATTTATTAACTTACATAGGGTAACTGGTATTTTGTGACCGATACTTAAGAGGAAATGCGGTCGAAGAGACTTTTGAAAAAGCCTAAGTAAAAAGTCATAATTCGAGGTTTGACTCTCACCTATTTTCTCCTCCAATATTAGACCAATTTAAAAGATATTTCATAAACTAAATAAGAAGGAAATGTGCTGTGTCCCTATGTTTTTCTTTTTTCAATAATAGCTGTCAAATTTGTATACTAGGCCTCTGTTGACAGCGGTTTAAATCGGCATTTTTTGAGGGTTGTAGTGCTTGTAAAAATAATGTATCATCAAAAAGGAAAACATAGGGACATACAAGTAGTTAATATTTATTATACTGTAAAAAATCATGGCTTTATGGTAATAAACCAGAAAGACAACAGGCGAGAGCGTTTCTATGGAGAAAAGGACACCTGCATTTCCTCTTAAGCACATGATTGTACTCATTATAACAAACAAGTTTCCCAAAGAAACTATATTTTTTTTAATTTACCACGCGCATGACCCCAATCACCCCATTAGAAACGCGCGCGCGGTCCGTAATAGTACATTATGATACATGTGTGCTATGTTGATCATTAAACTCGAGGCGGTATTATTCGCGCGAGCCGTAGGCGAGCGCGATAAGGAAGCCGAGAGTATAATGATCAATGCACACGCGTTTCATACGCCGTTTTTCAACACACTTGCGAGGAAAAAAACAGGCTTGTATTGTTAAATATTAACTTGTATGGATAATGGCGGGCTGGGTTTGTGTTTTCGCGCGCCGCGCTAACGTGCGCGCGCAGGTTTACCCATGGCGCGCGTTTATTTATTTAAAGGCACAGACAAAACCGATAAAAAGCCTATAGAAAAAATATAGTAAACACAAAATAATGTTTAGACTGATCATAGTGTTGTCGTATGTCAAATTGTAGTTTAGTTAGTATGGAATTAGAAAGTACTATTGGCATACAGAAATATGCATTAATTCAGTGAGAATCCGCAATAATAGAACGCCAGTGGTCTTTTCCGTTTGGTTCCGCGAGGGACCACGGACAATTATTATAAGGTGCATCCACACAGAGCGAGGCATGCGCCGCAAGTGCTTTTTTTGTATGTTAGATGCCTCAGCCTGAGGCAACCGTACATATAAAAAATATAATTTGCGGTGCATGCCTCGCTCTGTCTGGATGCACCCTAAGGTGAATGCGCAGTGGTAGACCGCGAAATTTAAATTTTCTTAAGTTTTTTGCAATTCGCAGGTCAGTATCAGGTTGTATCTTGATCAAAATGTATATATATATATAGTAGTGTATGTATTTACAGAATTATTGTCATTAGAATCATTAATATAATATACCTATTTAAGTTAGATTTGTTCCCTAAGAACTTATCCATAAGAGATTTGTTCTTATGGAACAAATCTAACTTAGAAAGATGTATTAATGATTCTAATGATTATAATTCTGTAAATACATACCTGTTATAGTCGCGAATCATATTTTGATCAAGGTACAACCTGACACTGACCTGAAAATTGCAAAAGACGTTAGAAAAATTGAATTTCGCGGGTTACAACTGCGCCTTAATCTTAAGGTAAATACATTTTAGTTCATATTGGGACCAAAGACAATTCAGACTATTAAAAAAAAAAGTGAAATATGGCTCGCGGATTCCTTTTGGCATGAAGTCTCTTTGAAGAGATTAAAAAAAAAACGCACTTCTCCGACCTCCGACTAGTAAATTAAATAGTTATCTGTGGAAATAAAGCACAAGTTCCGTAACGTAAAGAAAAAGCACGCGTTTGTAATACACTGCATTATGGTCCTAAAAGCGGTGCATTAAGAGCCATTTTACGAGCAAGTGTGTTGAAAAAAGACTAATGCATGATAAAAGTCGGAGTTCGGCGTCAAGCAGCCTGCTGTGTTTCGTCGATGCGTGGGAGTTCCAGTGCCTTAGGCATCTTCTGGGCACGTTCGTTCCATCATAGATCTCATCCATCGCTTTCCATCAGGCGTGATCGAGGTCAAGAGCGGGCCCAATCAGCAATAATAATAAAAAAGTGGAACAGTTTTGTTTGTAAAAAGGGATTTGTAACTAAATTAAATTACAGCTGTAGTTGTGTCATTATTCATTTGTAGGTATGTAGCTACTTTACGGTTTTCGGATTTTTTTTACTTGTGCTACATGACATTGCTTCTTGCCAAATTTTATGATTTAAGGTCAACGGGAAGTACCCTGTAGGTTTTGATTCCCTCGCGAGTGTCAAAATATGCGGCATAAACGGAACATAAACGCCCGTATCTTTTGATTGCGTTGATTTAGAAGTTAGATTTTTTCACTGCTTCAAGGGATTGCAGCCCTGAGTATTTGATATTAATTTTAACTTGATAACGCCACGTTACTGAAAAAAAGGGTCTTGACAGACGGACAACGAAGTGATCGTTTATGGGTTCCGTTTTTCCTTTTGAGGTACGTATTGTACGTAACTCTAAAAAAGTCAGAAAGTTCCTATTGTAAAATTTCTACATTTATATCTGTAATATTTATGGCGTACATAATATAATAATAACGAAATATATGGGATGCGATGCGATGGGACAGGCAAGAGCCGTTTCACGCGGACGAAGTCCCGGGCAGAAGCTAGTCATGTATAAAATTCTACCAATACCAAACCGTACGAAGGATTTCAATTTATTTCTTCAATATCAAAGCTTCCATCTCAGTTGTTCTCATCTGTGTAAAAACAAGGGGCCAATTAAACTAGATCTTTATCGTCGAAGATTTGTAGCGGGGGAGTCGACACGATGCTTAATTACGACTCCACTGTCTTACCAACTTTCTAAATAAAACTCTGATATTGGACTTTTTCCGTTCGAACTTTTTGGTGCCCTGAATTTGAACTACGAAAATAAAAGTTTTGGTGTGAATTTAATTTTGGAACGCTTGATTTCGTAGTGGGATACTTATTTGAAGTCTTGCGTTCGATTTGCAGATCCGGAAAATTGGTATTGGATTTTGTATACAGAAATTCTATTCAGAAGCATTGATTTTGGTATTGTACATGGTGGAAGCAAGGTTATGTTATATTGTGGGCTAAAAATAACACAAAGAATGACTTAAATCGATCGAATAGGGGCTTATGGCTAAGTAATAACAGCCGCACGGGTTGATCAATCAGGCTAAGTTACGCTTGGTCCGTGGATGGGTGACCAACTTTACATACCAAGATACCTTCGTGTCTCGGAAAGCACGTTAAGCCGTTGGTCCCGGCTGTCGCTCGTGGATCTTTGACAGTCGTTACGAGTCGTCAGAAGCCCGAAATTCTGACAACCAGTCTTACTAAGGGGTGTCGTATTACCCAGTAACTGGGTTGTGGAGGTCCGATAGGCAGTCGCTCCATGGAAAACGACCCCAACATAGTTGGGAAAAGGCTAGACAGATGATGGTTCTGAGCAAACTACATTACAGGAGTACGCTCATAAACGTAATAAAACTTTTGTCAACATTTAAGCCAGCATCGCCAGTTGCACCCATTTATCACCGAAGCAACTGTTATGAAACAGAAACAAATTACATTCCCGTCTGATAAACTACTTTCCACCTCAAACCATAGACAAACGTGAACTCCATATTTTTCTTTGACTAACCAAAAACAAACGAATAACGGTGCACTATGAACGAACAGATTTTAATTGAAAATGTTCTACAGCAAAACTTCTGGGCGTGATAGATAAAATGAAATTCTAATTTAACGGATTGAATGAACGAACATACGGGTACAATCCATATTATCTATATCCACACGTACTATACTTATACAGGGTCCCATTAAAATAGATGGACAAATTTTAACACAGCGCTCAATACCTACATATGTCTAACCAAAGATATCCAAGCAAAAAAAAAAAAAACACTGATTAAAATGGTTTTATTTTGACCTAAAATAATAAATTGCCGGCACATTAGTGTATTTCCGTTAGCTGATTATTTTTCTTGTAAAGTACCTATCTAATGTGTTTTTCTTCTTTAATTTTTACCATCCTTATTTTGGTGGTCTGAATGATTTCTAAAAGTTTGTCCATCTATTTTAATGGGACCTTACTAGCTTCTGCACGCGTCTTCGTAAGTATGAAATTTCGGCCCTCGACCCATCGCGTCACATCGCATCGTCCGCCCGCGGTATGTATTACCTACTTGGTATTCGCTTTGCTTTTTTTTTCTCTTAAGGTTTCTAAGGGTCATGTCGTGATGTTAGATAGTCTTAAACCTTCCTCAAGACTTGGGCTATCAAATGCAAAAATATTTTTTCAAATCCGACTGGTAAGCTCCAGAGATTAGTGCGCTCAAACAAACAAACAAAAAACTAATTCTTCAGTTTTATTATTAGTAGAGATAGATAGAATATAGATATATGTAGATAGTTACTTATATTAATATATAGAAATCACGTGTCACTATGTCCGTTATTCAACTTTATTTAAAAAGTAATAAAAATGTTTGAAGTTGTAGCGTAACTGCACTTTATTGTGTAGGAATTAAAGTTACTTTTCCATAAACCTATATTTGTTTACATTTTTGGCAATTAAAGTCGCGAATGCATTACACGCTTATCTCCGAAACTACCAACCGATTTCAATAAAATTTTGTGAATGTGTATGGTGTTTCCAGCATAAAAGTTAGTTTTGGACCCGACAGGTGGTGCTGTTGTCGAGACGAGAGCAACCGAGCGAAGCAGGGTCGGGTCGCTAGTAATATTATAAACGCGAAAGTAATTCTGTGTGTCACCATTTTACGCCTTTAAGGTTGATAGGATTTCGATAAAATTAGGCACACGTAGACCATGTTAGATTAGTTTATTAATTGAGGGATAATAAACAGCTACAATATAAAATATGACATGTTGTAAAAATAATATAAGGAGTGTTAACAATATTGTGGCCCACTACATTATCCGCATATTACAAACAATAAAAATGGTAATAAGTGCCACTAAATGAGCAATAAAAGTAATGAATAATTATTACTTAATAATAATATAATAATTACTACATTAGGTTAGGATACATAAGATACTTTTCACTTCTCATGCTCTAAAAGTTCGTCTTTATGAGTCTTTGGTCAACTGGACCCACTCGAACTGGACCCGCGGGTCCAGTTGACCAAAGGAAAAATTTTCTATATTTTTATTGGTCAACTGGACCCACTGTCAAAATTAGACAAACATCTTTTGTTTTAAGCTACCCGTGGATACAGTCGAAACAAAAAGACAATGGCACGAATCTGGTACAGAATCTACGAGTACCTCAAAATCTAAAGATAAAGATAAAAGATAAAGATAATTTATTTGTGAAACATGCGTTTACATAACATTTTTCTGTTAGTAGATTTCGGATCTTATTTTTAATTTGTTTTGTTGTCATGGCTTTATATGACTGTGCTACTTTGTTATATATTTTCGGGGCCATACAAAAAAAGCTTTTCAAATTCAAATTCAAAATGATTTATTCGGGACAACTAGATCCACCGGTTAGTATACAATAACTTAGAAACTATTATTAGTACTTAAAATACAATAACAAAGAACAACACACATCCATCAATAAACATCACAACACAATTCACACAAAAAAAAAAAAAATCACACAAAGCCCCTGTGCTGAGACACCCCGCCCCGACAAGATAACCAACAGGGAGATACCTCCCTACAAGATCATCAGACGAACGAAATGCCTCAACACAGGTGCACGCACATCTTCAGCTATAGTTTTCAGGATGCTGTTGTGACTCCCCCGCACCCCCCTCATAAGAGACTCGACTTTTTTCCGAATGACGGCATGAAAACCGTCAGTGTGAGTCTGTGCGAACATCTCGGAGGCACTGCAGAAACGAGGAAGTCCCAACATCATCCTGAAAATATTATTGTATTGGACGCGCAGTGTGTCCAGGGAATTTTTGGTATAACTAACCCATAGACTACCCGTGTACAGACCCTGACAATACGCTTTAAATAGTGTGATCTTGACTTGGTCCGTACAGCGGGCGAATCTACGGGCCAGCATGTTGCCACGGACTGACAGAGCCCTGCGCTCTCTCTCTATGTCAACATCATCCTTAAGGCCGTCGGTAAGGTAATGTCCAAGGTACTTAAACTGCGACACCCTATCCAAGTTAACACCATTCAAAGTAATATACCCAAAATATTATACCGTAGCGTAGAAGTGATGCCACCAATCCATGAAATGCCATCACTAAAGCATCTGAGTTAACTTCTGAGGACAGTTTGTACAAGACATACGTGACTGAGCTCAGTTTTTTGTTTATATATTCAATGTGCGCTTTCCAGTTCAGTTTTGCGTCTATCATTACACCAAGAAATTTTGTGTCGTCGACTTTATTTAATACTGTGTCATTGTAGAGGGCTTTAATGTCAATATCACCATGTACCCGTTGACTAAAGTAAGATTAGGGTCATGTGGTAGTCAATAGCATCAGGCAGGTCATTGATATATAGGATAAATAATAGAGATCCAAGCACGCTCCCTTCTGGGACACCGTAAATAGGCGTTCGCTCGCCAGATATGTAAATTGGTGGTGAGGTCAAACTGAAAATCCGAGATGGCGGATGTGAAAAATGTTCAAATTTTTCATCATGAGTGTCGATTTTAGCACCATCGGTGAGTTAAGAGGTATCACCCAACTGCTTCGCTGGGAGTTCTTAAATGATCCTAGAGAAATAATTAAAATATAACAAATCCACCCAAGCATGGGAGCATAACAAACTAATCTGGAAAAGGGTTGCAGGTTGCAGAGAGATAGTATTTTAGGGCCCCCTGTATTGATCTATTAATGAAGTTGTATTATAGCTAAAAAAAAACCATATTATCATTTAAAATGGTCTATTTTTGAAATAAAGTTTAACCGGGATCACGAAATCGTAATAAAAAGAAAATGTTTTGATAATGCACTCAATTGATTCAATTCCCGATAAGGTCTTCAGTGTAATAAATACGTGTATTGAAGCGTATTTAACGATTTTATATAATAATAAAAAAAAAATATATATATAATTATACCTAATTACAGTTCGAGGTGGTAACCAAAACTATTTTTTATTAAGTAGAAAAAATTACCATTAACGCTGCAGTAGGTCCTCCTGTATTTAATCCCATTTTTAAGTTTGCTTACTCTCGCGTAAAGTAGTTTAAAAAAATCAACGTGAAACGTATTGCAGTTTTTGGTTTCTTGTCAGTTTGAACTCTAGTGTTGTTACTCTGTAATTAACGGTCAGGCACTCGATTGGCTCGATCACAGAACATAATTATATACCCATCCCGATTATGTAGTTCGAAAACTCAATTCAAGTTGAATCTAAAATATCATGTACTACCTCCCTCCAGTGCCTACCTTAAATTCAAACCTAGCAACAGTGTGTTTGAAAAGCACACAAAAAAAATTAAAGGAAAGAATAATAGCAAGATCCAGAATAAAGCAACCGTTCTATATTGGTACCTATTTATTTCAGTCAGTATCACATGAAATATATAATATCTATTCCCTGGTTTATTACCGACTAGTACTACTACATCAAGTGGCAAATCGAGAGAAAATAAACTCGAGGCTTTATTTTATTTAGAGTAACGAGTTACATATAATCAAGCCGCAGCACTATCTGACACTATTAAAAAGATAAGTGTCAAGACTGTCATGTCAAGTGACAACATTTTATTAATTTATTTATTCGGTTTCTTTCGAATTGCATGAAATTGATATTTCTGTTTTCCTGTGTGTAATTGAAGGATTTTAATGAACATGGAATCTTCAAGACGGTACAGCATGTACCCCAGAAGAATGTTGTGTTAATTGTTGAGTAAGATTTCAACTGAACTGTTCGCGTTGGCTGTTGTGCACATGTTAGAGCTCTTGGACATGGTATCAAGATAAGAAGTGGAGCGACCTGCATAATTTTAGATGAAATACTATTTACTTTTATGTCGTCAGACGTTGAAATTGATATCCTACATACAGTTATAAAAATAATTTGAAAATTATGTGATTTTTGATTTCATGAACCGTTATTCCTACTATTTATTACTGAACAGTGCACTATTTTACTAAATTATAAAACCAAGGCCAAACTTCTCACTAAACAAGAGTTCTTTTAGTGTGTTTTAGGGTATGATGGTATTTCTCAGCTAAGACATCTAGGGAACATAAACATGCGGCTTTTAAGCCTCTGTGGCACTGAATTAAAATTGTGTAATGAGTGGCGTAGGTCATCCTGTAGCTCCGCCTTCTCGATGCAGCTGGGTATAGTCCTGCGAATTTCTGGAGGCGCGATGCGAGTCAGTGGATACAGCATTCGCAACTGGGTCGGTTTTAAGCAACCAGTAATAATCATTAATGTCTTATTTAGAGCTGTGTCCACTAACTTATCGTGGGCTGATCGGTTCCATACTGGACAGGCCTGCGGAGAAACAAAGCGCCATTCCAGTTGTTCGCAGGACTTGAGCAGATGCCACCCATCTGGTGGAAGTTAGGCGACGGAGTAAGTGATTTCTGGTAGGTATGCACTTTCTGTTTGACATTTTCACAGTTTCTCCGGAAGTTAGGGGACCTATCCACTCCTCGGGGTAGGTCTTAAGTAAGTATTCCTTGAGCCAACTGCTCCAAAAAATCTTAGAGAGGCGAAGAGCCTTTTTCCACTTTTTTCTTAACGAAAAAACTCCGTCGTCCAGTGAGGTAGGTAATTGCTGATTTGATGAGCTGCCTATTAAAAAATGAAAAGGTGTGAGGCTTTCATATTCACAGCTGCAACATACGTTATTATATGTCAAAGGCCTCGAATCGGACGTCTGCGTTACCATGGACGATATTCTTCCTACGATACGTCGGTGCGGGCTGGAGGCCAATTCTCAAGCATCTCGCATTCGTTATTGTCGTTCGATTCGAACTTTTCTCTCGAAACAATCAAGCCAAGCTATTCTCGCAGGAAAGACACGCGACATGCCTTAGTTTACATGCGACATATTTATGTAAAAGGAATTTTGTCACCTGATTATCATATTATGATATACCTATTATTATTGTATTACAACAGGGCCATCAAGCATGATGGGGTTTTCGAAAGCATTTCAAAAATATATATGTCAATGATTTCAAACAATAAAGATTTCAAACGATATTTTATTTTTTTCAATATAAAACATAACTAACACAAACAATACATTATAATAATCACTAGTGTATATGAATGGTCGGCGTCATGAGTCGCGCGCTGTCCGCGAGCTTAGGAATCGGCGGACCATTTCACCTCTCGCCCAATATCTTCATGAACTTCAACAAATGTGAATGCGGCAATTTGAACACAAATAAATTTGAATTAATGATGTGACGATACTCCTAATGCGACCCTCAGGGTAAAAATTGTTTTCGCAAGGATTTCTCAACAATCTTTTAGGATTTTGTAAAGTAATGTAGCCGGGTCACGTATAGCCACGTCATTGGAACAACATGCAGCAGGACGGTCCAGTTGGTTCAGTACCGCACTCTTTACGACAACCACAATTCCTCTTCTTCTTTTCCGTCTTGATAAACCTTGATGTTATTGTGGTAGTCATCAGCTTACATGTAACATTTGCAGTAATTCTGTTTTATTTTATTACTTAATTTATGTAGATAACCAATGTAAACAAACTACAATTTTGACTTTAATTTGATGTGACAAATATAATTGACATTGACAAATCAGCAACGGCCATGCATTCCGTTGTAACAAATACTAAGGAGGACTTATTTTAATGATAATAGTAAAATAAAAAAGAAAGAAAAAATTAGAAAGCTACATTATCACAGAATAACATAGGCTATAATTTTTTTTTTTTCTGCGCTAATATTATAAAGAGGAATAAAATTCTATTATATATTATATTAGTGATTGATATCTTCCGGACCTCACTACGGCATCTCAAAATCCAGTAACGTTGTTTTAGCTCATTGCAGACAGTAAGTAAGTAAAAATAAGTAAAAAAAATTAAGTGTACCTAATTGAATAATATTATGTATATTTTAAGTCATAGAAATAAAACTAAAAGATTCGGCTTTACTCCTTAACTGTACTAATGATGAAATTTGACAGCGGGTCCAGTCGACCAATTCAAAATTTGACTTGGTCGACTGGACCCGCGGTTCCAGTACGAGTGGGTCCAGTTGACCAAAGACCCTTATGGAGTCTTTGGTCAACTGGACCCACTCGAACTGGACCCGCGGGTCCAGTTGACCAAAGGAAAAATTTTCTATATTTTTATTGGTCAACTGGACCCACTGTCAAAATTAGACAAACATCTTTTGTTTTAAGCTACCCGTGGATACAGTCGAAACAAAAAGACAATGGCACGAATCTGGTACAGAATCTACGAGTACCTCAAAATCTAAAGATAAAGATAAAAGATAAAGATAATTTATTTGTGAAACATGCGTTTACATAACATTTTTCTGTTAGTAGATTTCGGATCTTATTTTTAATTTGTTTTGTTGTCATGGCTTTATATGACTGTGCTACTTTGTTATATATTTTCGGGGCCATACAAAAAAAGCTTTTCAAATTCAAATTCAAAATGATTTATTCGGGACAACTAGATCCACCGGTTAGTATACAATAACTTAGAAACTATTATTAGTACTTAAAATACAATAACAAAGAACAACACACATCCATCAATAAACATCACAACACAATTCACACAAAAAAAAAAAAAATCACACAAAGCCCCTGTGCTGAGACACCCCGCCCCGACAAGATAACCAACAGGGAGATACCTCCCTACAAGATCATCAGACGAACGAAATGCCTCAACACAGGTGCTTAGGCGACATAAAATCGCTTTTTATGTTCTAGTGCATAAAGTAATTTTTTTTTCTGAGACTAAGGTAATCAGGCCCGACAGCCACACGCGCAATAAAACTTCGCAGATTAAAGTCGTGATTTATTTCATTTTCTTTAATTTATACCACTTCCGTGGTTTCTATCGTTAATTTAATAAAATCAGGTAAAATAGTTGTCATTTATTATTTAAAAACGCAAAGAAACGTTTTTATGACTTAGCAGTATGAAGTACCCAAGTCGAATGACAAATGTTGAAATTAAAAAAAAAAACTTTAAAAAAGTTTCGTGGCGGTATTATCTGTGGTGGCGGGAATTAGCTATGCTTTGCAACATTTTTGATTAATTATGCACTGTATATTTTATGCCTGTTTCATTTTCTCGCAATCGAAGTGAAAAGCAGAGTGTATAACTCAGGCATAAACGAGCCATTTTACCCCTCAACTTAACTATCCACCCTCGCCTGCGGCTCGCGTGGATATAAACGTCTCGGGGTAAAATAGCTTCTTTTATGCCTTAGTTGTACAATCTACTATTTTATCCCGGTAGTACAGTCAGGGAAAATATTTGGTTAACCAAATTGACACATAACATAACTTTTCTGTATTATAGCCATTACATACAACGGCCAAAGAATAACAGATGCGATTTGAATATACGGACAATTTAAGTTGAATTTTATGTAAACTGTACTCGAAACTTACTTTCGAATACAGTTTACATAAAATTCAACTTCATCAATGTAGTTGAATTGGCAAAATAAAAGCAGTAGGTAGTCAATTTGCTTTACAATAAATATCCCTGAATTTATGTTCCCGTAGGATAATTTCCGACCTCTGCTGCAAAGTCGCAAGAAAAAGCTAGTCCGCTGTAATTTGGCGGAGTGTCGAAATTTTGCTGATCAGAAAGATTCTCGAAGATTTCGAGTATTGTAGCAACGTGGTAGGTAGGTAAGTACTGTAGATACTGCAATCGGGTAGATGGAACCAGTTACTGTCTATAATAACAATCCTTTTTCAATTCGACTTCGGTTTTCCAGCACGCGAGCGTGTACCCTCCTAATCGAGATTTTACGGTTGCCAAGGCTTGCTTTGTTTTGCTGTGGTTCTTATTTGTTTGTTTTTAGATGTTATGTGAAGTGTGGTCATATTTTACGGTTTATCGTGACGTTTCCGTATTTGAGTTATTGTTGGAAAGATTATAATGAAAATTCTTCTTTTCTGCCATTACTATACTATCACATTAAAGTAACAGAATTTAGGAAAACGAATAGAAAAATTGTCAGCCTTTTAGGTACTGTTCCTGTTGACAGCGATGCGGAAGAATTATTTGATCAAAAATCAATCAACTCATCGCAGTCCACTGCTGGACATAGGCCTCTCCCGATTGCGCCACAGCACCCTGTCCTCCGCCTTCCGCATCCAGTCTACCCCAGCCACCTTATTTAGGTCGTCCGTCCATCTAGCTGGAGGGCGTCCTACACTACGCTTGCCGGTACGCGGTCTCCACTCCAGGACTCGTCTGCTCCACCGGCCATCGGTCCTTCGACAGTCATTCTTCATTCAGACATCCTTTGATGATTATTTTACTTATTTTTTCATATAAATGTACATTATATGTTAGCTTATATTATGTAAATATTTCCTGAAATAAATAAAAATATAGTAACAGAATTGAATAGTATTTCATCATCATTCATTATTCTCATTCCAATTTATTTGGAATTTATTTTATATGTCTTTTTTCCAATTTTTTTAGTTATTTACTCTTTTTTCCAATTTATTTTATATGTCTTTATCTTCCATACTTTTCTATTAGTCGTCATCTCGGTAGTCACCCCCTTTCTAACCATACATTCACACAGTCCATCCATCGTTTCTTTGATCTTCCCCTACTCTCATAGCATCGCCATTCATGTTCAAAATTTTTCTCACGACATTATTTCATTCTTTCGTATCACATACCTTTAATGTACCTAATTAACGGGTTTTCATCACTATCGAATCGCTTGGACACCTTAGGGCCAAAGCACACACGCTACTTTTTGCATCGGCGATCGGCGATTTTGCGGCTGTATCGATGCTGCAACGCGTTTTGGCGACTCTGCGTTCGGATACGGTATCGGAATCGCGCGTTTTAGCGACTGCTCCGATGCTGCATCGCGTTTAGGCGACTCTCTGCGTTCGGACGTGGTATCGGAATCACGCGTTTTAGCGACTGCTCCGATGCTGGCGCAAATGCCAAATCGCTGCGACCGGCATCCGAATGTGTGCGGAGTGTAGCGTTCAGCCGCTGTATCGAGCTTCCGAAAAGCGACTGAATCGCCACGTTTGGCGTTTTTAAGTGTGCGGTGTGGAATGCTTGGTCGCTGCATTTAGCTTCTAAAAAGCAGCTGAATCGCCGATCGCCGATGCAAAAAGTAGCGTGTGTGCTTTGGCCCTTATCGAATGTTTTAATCGCAAAATCCTACTATCAGGAAACACCAACTGAGTGAAGCTAGTCGGAACTGTCAAAATCAACTGACAGATCCAACAATCGGTCATCGTTCACTGTTCGACACAAACGTCATATCACATTTGCTCGAGACAGCTTCGCGGAAAGGTGCATCACCGCCGTATCGTAAATATTACTTTATTGTTACGTGTTATGACAGAAATCAATAACAGTTGTACTGTAGTTTTAGTTCCATCATTAAAATTATTTTTTAAAGAGAAATTGTTTGATTTGCTTTTACTACATTATAAGCAAATAAAACATTTCTATTTCGCCTTTTACCACATCCATACTAATATTATAAATTCGAAAGTAACTCTGTCTGTCTGTATGTTACCTTTTCACGCCTAAACCACTGAACGAAATTGGATAAAATTTGGCAGAGAGATAGATTGCATCCCGGGGAAGGACATAGAATAACTTTTATCCCAATATTCCCAAGGGATCAACACTTATGCGGGTGAAACCGCGGGGCGCAGCTAGTGACTATATGAATGATACATAATTCCTTAAAAACTTTTTATCCCTACTGGTAGCGATAAACGGAACAAAACTCCAACTACCCCAACCAGTGCGGATCAGTAGGGATATATGGAGCACAAGGTTCCATATGTCCCTACCGGTAGCGATAATTGGAAAAAATCTCCAAGTATCCTTACCAGTGGAGATACACAGGGGGAAAACACAACTTATTTCACATTCATATTCTGTTTTACTCAGTCAGACAACTTACATATTTGTCAGGAAACACAAAACGTTTTTTCAAATTCTCTATTTTATTCAAACAACTGAACAAGTTGCTAATTCATTTCGAAAGCAAACTCCTAAAACACGGGTAATTTCGGACAGTTCGTAGGTCTGCTAAAATTACTGCTCTCACGTACTCTTACATTATCTAAATGCACATAATTTAGGAAGACTACGAAACTTTGCATTCGCATAGTAATCTTGGCATACTTTCGGTCTCAAAGGAACAGTTATTTTTAGCTAAAAGGTAAAAACTCCACCTAACGATAAGTGGTCATTCTAAAGGGTGGTCCGTTACCGGAAAATGAGCGAGAAATGAGCTGTGCTGTGCTATGTTGCGTAGCGAGTTAAACGAAGTGATACAGACGCTTTTAAATCCGGTTCAGTTTTGCATTTATAATGTAACAGTGTGAGATTTTCAAGCTTTTTCCCACCGGGGTTTAACCTGGTATTTTGCTGAGTTATACCTGTGTCTGTTGGGTAGCGACATCAATAGAACTGATGCGGGATATCTGATGGATCTGGCACGGGATAGGAATGGTTGGCATACACGAAAAGAGGAGGTAAAAAAGAAGACAAAATATTTTTTAAGCTATTGCATAGCTTTTATCGCGGGCTTTGAGCGCGGCGACGAATCAAGAAATTCCGTAACGACAATAAACCTAACACCCTCCACTCCGACCGGCACAGCGGTGCGGCGTTGAAAGCCGTGCATCGTCTAACGTCGTTTCAGTTCGGCAGACTTCGGCACGGTGTTTGTGTGCGTGCGACTAGACGTATGCGTGTAGACTGTACGAAGCTCGCATAAGTTGATAATAAATGTTGTGCAATAGCTTTACCGCGGCAGTCTCCGAGTGCCACACGTATTTATTTTTGCTGATAGAGATGGTTATAAGAGAAGCCTGCTTCTACTCGTTAGCAGTTCCGGTATTCCACGACAGAGTAGGTAATGACTGACGACCGAGGACTGGGTGCCAGTCTTCTGATTTTGCTGACTGGCTAAGATATTTACCACGGTATGAGTTATTCTTTTGCAAGTTCTTACAGAAACGATAGTGGAAGAATTACAATCACGAGTAAAATACTATAACATTTAAACAAAATACAAAAGCGGTTTTCTCGTGAAATAACGATTGCAACTTTGTGAAAACACCTATTATGGCACCCAAAAATCAATCTAGCTTACCTTTTCCCAACTATGTATATTGAGATCGGCTTCCAGTCTGACCGGATGCAGCTGAATACCAGTACTTTAAATGGAGCGACTGTCCAGCCCAGTTACTGGGAAATAGCAACCACGGTTTCGAAAAAAGTCTATCTTCGTAATACCATAAGGTTTCTATCAAAACTTTATATGAGAATCTTTTAAATCTTGCGTAAATGTACCGTATTTATGCTCATGACTGTACAGTCAGTGTACACAAAATAATGACCTTAACCTCAGATAGCTCATCTTACTGTGTGACTTTGACTTATGCAAAGACTAGCCGACTATCTCACATGTTGCCTTTAGCAGAGTAGGTACTTGCTTAAAAGGCCCTTTTACTTAGCAACGATTTCGTTACTAACTTTATCCAAGATAGATGCATAATACATTTTTCTTGTGAGTTCCAGTTTAGGGCTCCGTTGATGTAAATTGGTGGAGGTGATTAATTGAGATACGTTTTTGTTCTGTTTTTGAGTTGCTGAATTGTTTAGTAGGCCTTGTAGACTTTAGATCTGTAGACCATTTATATTTTATCAAGTACCTGGTACTTGTTGACATGCCTACGCTATCCTTTCCATACCTACTGTAATTTAAAACATTGTAAAAGGCTTTTACAACGTTGTGCATTGCAGGTAGGCATATAAGCAGTGCAGTGTAGTAAAATCTTCATACATTGTATGAAGATTTTGTTTTTTGTTAGGTATGATAATTTAGTGAGTTTCTTAATTATTACACATTAAAATGTAATTGTCAGGCTTATGTTGATATATCGAAGTAGGCACTGCTTATATGCAATGCACGCCATTGGTAAAAGCCAATTATTTTTAAAAGAGTAACCGTGGAGATTCTTACCGGCTCCATAGGAAACGACCATTTGGAACCGTGCACCTAGCTTCTGACGTTTTATAAGTGCTCATGTAGGTTTATGTGAAATAAAATATTTTGATTTTTTGACTAGTATACTCTTTATTATGTACACCATATAAATTACAGAAATAAATAGGTATAGAAATTTTACAAAGGGGGACACAATGGGCGGTCTTATCGCTAAGAGCGATCTTTTAAAGAAAACCATTAGATGGATTAAAAAGGGGAAGGAGAGACAAATACTGTAGGTAGTCTGTGTATAACTCTATACCATTTACATAATAATAAATACATACATAAAATACATTATACTAATCTAAATACATAGTATTTAGCGTATTAGTAATAGTACTTCAGCGTAATAATACTTTTAAGATATGTACTATGTGTAGCAATTATTGTATTTTTAAACTATACTTACTGGCACATAATATGTATTATTTGATCCTATTTACGTTTTCTCTATCAGTAAATTTGTAATTTTTTTGAGAAATAAATATATTTAATCGTAATACAGCATGTATAAGTCAAAATCAAATCATATACTCGTATTTCAAATAGGCACATAAAAGGTACTTATTTACTTTAACAAAGACAACACAAAAAGCATTAATTACAATTTACAAGCTAACACTAAAAAAATATATATTTACAATTATATAAAAAAGAAATAAAGAAAAAGGGAGGAGCTCATTGGGTATCAAAATATTCGTCAATGGGATAAGTGCCCAAAAGGCTGGAAGCGTTACCACGTTGGATGGCAATGCTGATTCTTTGGGCTAAAAATAGGCCACCTCTCTGGTCACGTGAAAAGTCAACAAACCGCTTGGCGATGTCCCGAAATATCCGATGATCACTCGGACCCCATAGTGTTTCAATCCCAAAGATACTTTTAAATGTCAAAATTTACAAAAAAAAAAAAAATGATTCTTTAGTTATATGTATAGTTTCGCATGGAGAAGAATGGGCAAGAAACTCCACCGTTACTCTTTTAAAAATGTTTTACAATATTTTGTTTAAGAAAGGTACGAGTATGTACAGTTTTGTATGAGACAGCTGATACTTTTTTCGCGATTACTATGTTGGTCCAATGGAAAAAGTTGCTCAGTTTGATGGTCTATAACTCACCCTTGAATTTGACCACAATTTACTGACTGACCCCTAGAAAATTCTGTCTTGTCTTGACTTGTCACTTTTATAATTTGTAATTTTATATTATCGTGGTCGTCCACGTCCATAAAATGTATGGAAATACGTGCACGTTATCGTGGAGGAGAAAAAGCAGCCAAGTGCGAGTCGGACTCGAGCATGAAGGGTTCCGTACCATTATTAATATCGAGCAAAAAAATAAATTTTTATTTTATTATATTTTTAGTATTTGTTGTTATAGCGGCAACAGAAATACATCATCTGTGAAAATTTCAACTGTCTAGCTATCTGCACGGTTTACGAGATACAGCCTGGTGACAGACAGACAGACAGACGGACGGACAGTGGAGTCTTAGTAATAGGGTCCCGTTTTTACCCTTTGGGTACGGACCTCAAAAAAGCATCTTCATATATTTCCATATATTTTACTTCCCTATGTTATTCTGATGCTGTGGACGTCTACAGTAATATTATTACGTTAAAAATTATAAAAGCGCACAAAAGGTCTGTTACACATTCCTTAATAAAGGATTATTTCGAAAATAACCATTCAAAATCTCCACAAACTCGAAATAGTTCTATTTAAAATTTTAAACTTGGTGTTTACTCTACTTTCTTTTAGAGCAAAAGGTTTTAAAGTTTACAGCCAACATAAAACGGACTTATGAAAGTCACAAAATGTGGAATATGCGTGAACTGAGACTTTCCACAGACTCCAGACTATTTCGTGAAACTACATTTTTAGAGACAAAGTGGTTTTATGGACTTTTTCGGTTTAAGGCTTTATTTTCGGGAAATAGCTCTTTGAGGAAGGTTTTAATAGTCATAAAAAAGAATACTGTTTCTGGGACAAATATACACTGATTTTCTGTATACAGCATAATCAGCCTATAATGTTCCCACTGCTGGGACACAGGTCTCTTCTCTTTGAGAGGGCGTGGTCCGTAATCTACCATGTGGGTCCAGTGTGGGTTTGGTCAATGTCACATGCTTCGAATTTTTGGTTCTAGGATATGCCGGATTCCTCACGATGTTTTCCTCCACCATTTTAAGAGCAGTGGTGATGAATTTATTTACACAAAGCAAAGCACCTGTCAGAGTTCGAACCCACGACCTACAACTCGTAAGTCGATCCGTTACCTCTGGGCCACCATTGCTCGATGTTGATCCCATGGAAAAAGCTCTTTAGATTTGTGATCTGTACGACGCCCTTAAATATGACCAAACCTTTCCGTTGGACATTGTATTTCTTTGTTAGACATTGCAACTGCTCCTGGTCGGTAATCTTTCAGCATCTTCGCTTTAAAAAGTTACTGTATATATGTTCTCCAAATGGCTCCAGTATTGCATAATAATCTATACAAATAAATAAAATTGGTGTATCTGTTTGTAATATATGCATATGGATGTATACACGGTACATATACCAAAATATAATTTTTTTAAATTTTTGTCTCTGTCTGTTTGTTCTGGCTAATCTCTGAAACGGCTGGGCCGATTTTGACGGGACTTTCACTGGCAGATATCTGATGTAATAAGGAGTGACTTAGGCTACTTTTATTTTAGAAAAAGAACGGGTTCCGCGCAAAAAAATTAAAACGTTTTCCGTCATGCACGCGAACGAAGTCGCGGGCACAGCTAGTATGCGAATAAAGATAAAGCTTAATAAATATATTATCTTTATTATGCAAGTCATATCCAAGTATTATTGGCTCCATGTCATTTGATGTCTTCACCCATCTTGCAGGGCAGTGGTAGCTCAGTCGTAACGCTCCACTAGTTCGAACCCAGGCAAGCGCTTTACTTTGTGTAAATAATTTCATCACCACTGTTCTCAAACACGGTGAAGGAAAACATCGTGAGGAAACCGACATGTCCTAGAACATGCATGAACATGTGACATCTACCGACTCGCACTGGGCCCGCGTGGTATATTACAGCCCACTCCTTCTAGAAGTGAGACGGACTGTGTCCCAACAGTGGGAACATTACAGACGGATTATGCTACCCATCTTGCAGTAAGATGTCCTACATTACTTCTCTTTTACCTCAACCCATTAAATTCCGTTGCAACTACCGTTATTTCTTTAAACATTTACATTTTCTCCGATGTAAATACAAGTCCTTTAATAGAATTATATCACATTTAGCGCTACGGAATGCTGCGCTCTTGAAACGAGTTGAGGCTCATTAAAATTTCACCCACTACCCATTTCACAGCGAGACTGAGGAGACGAATTATTAATTAATTGAAACAGTGGAAACCTATTTTTCTTACCTTCCATCTCAGGTTCGAAGGAAAGTTTCGTATTCGAGAACAGTTTTTCGTAATTGTAGACCAATCAAGGAAAGAGCGTCTTCTTATTCTCTCGTCAAATATTTCTATACCTATCTTTACTATTTACTAATCTATAATAGTACTTATAATGTAGCTGAAGAGTTTTTTTGAATGCGCTAATCTCTGCATACATTGGAACAACAAAAGCTAACATTGGAATTGTATCTTGACATTTGAATTGTACTTTGACATTTTAATTGTATTTTGACATTTTAAGTGTATTTTGACATTTTGATTTTATTTTGACTATCATGTATTACACACATAACTGTTATTTTTTATCTGAATAATAAATAAATAAATGTATTTATTTGTTGAAGCATCGTACCTATTCATTCATTTAAATTTTGCATGTCGAATCATGGGCAGAATGTATAGCTCAACTTTAATTATTCACGACCTTAATAATTTATTATTATTTAGCTATTATTTACCTTATTTATTTATTTTATTTGTATACTTACCTGCATTCTAGCAAATAAATAATTTGATTTGATCTGGAACTACCAGTCGGATTTGAAAAATTAATTTAGCATTTGATAGTCCAGTTCTTGAAGAAGGCTACTTAACATCACGCCAGGACCTTTACGAGTCGATCAAAAAAAAAAAGGCAAAAAGAACGCTGGGTGAAAACGAAGTAATAGCGCGAGTAGACGATGCGATGCGACGTGGTGGGTCGTGAAACTAGAAATTTGACACAAACGAAGTCGCGGGCTGAAGCTAGTGATACTTTATTTTAAGGAAGTTAGAGCGTTATGGCTTACTGGCCCCCCCACCCTTTTTTTTTTAATGCTACGTTTAGCCAGGGTGCTGGAGTGCTTGCGCATTTCGTCACGCTCCCCCGGCCAGGAGTTAGCCCGCATGAATCCCTAGCTTTTTGTATCGCATGAGTTGATCAGTACCCATTAGGTCGCCATTGATTTCTGCATAAAAAGTTTAACAGAGCCACGTGAATGAGTTTCGAAAGATCTCTGTCTGGTAGTACTCTGTCGTAGCCATAAAACAACATACTAGTTTCAAACCAGTATGTCGTTTTATGACTGTGATAGAGTGGCGATCAAGGATTGTAAGACAAGATATCGATCATCCGGCGGTGAGATGGGCAGACGACTTTGTTGCCATCGCAGGCAAAACCTGGATAAGCTGGCACAGGAGCGGGGGATTGGCATAAGACAAAAGAGGCCTTTGCCCAACAGTGGGATAAGTCTGGCTGTAGATGATGGTGTTATTTTCTATCGGAATGGCTTAGGAATGCATTGCTAATATAACTTTACTCTAGCGCCCCGCGGTTTCACCCGCATAAGTCTCGATCCCGTGGGAATATCGGGATAAAAAGTATCCTGTGTCCTTTCCCGGGACTCAAACTATCTCTATACCAAATTTAATCTATATCGGTTCAGAGGTTTAAGCGTGAAGCAGTAACAGACAGACAGACAGACACACTTTTACAGTTATAATATTACTAGCTGCGCCCCGCGGTTTCACCCGCGTAAATGTCGATCCCGTGGGAATATCGGGATAAAAACTATCCTATGTCCTTTTCCGGGACTCAAACTATCTCTATACCAAATTTTATCTAAATCGGTTGAGTGGTTTAGGCGTGAAGAAGTAACAAACATATAAACACACACTCACAAACTTTCGCCTTTATAATATTAGTGTGATTAGTGTGATAGTGTGATAGTGTGATTATGGATAGTATGGATTTATTGCTCTTGCTTGTACTACAAATAGCATTTTTTGATACAGTAAGTAGTTGTACGGTTTCATAGCCATACATTTTTCTGCTTACTATGTAACCTACTTTAGACCAACGATGCGCGTCATAATTTAGCCTAATAAAATGACATGACTAACTAATTAAAATATAGTGAACTTAAAAGTGGGTAGCTATCAACAACTGAGAGAAATAATCGCCTTCCACTCTGGTACTGTTACTTACTCTTAACTTAAATAAACTTAACTACTTAGGGCATCTCAGTGGAAAGTGTTTCTCTATGCTAACTGAACTTACCAGACAATTACTGCCGCGGCAGAAAGCACAGGCTGTTTGCTGTGCCTCCATGTCGCACAGTTGCGCGTGCTAAGTCCCCAGTACCACGTACTCTGGCCGCACTTAATGATCTCTTGGGCTCTAATCCAAAAAATGATCTGTTTGTGGACGAGTGGACGAAGATTTTGTCGGCATGTCAGAAGTACTGTGAGAGGGATGTATGAAAGTGTTGTTAACTTTTTTTTACTTGATGGTTGTATATTTAATCTTTTATGTGTTTTTTTGTGTGTGTCTTTTTTTTGTGTGTATTTAATTTCTGTAATTGGTTGTAAACCGTTTTAATTAAATACATAAATAAATTACCAACCTTCACGACAAATCGGTGTACGGAGTTAACTACTACAACCCGTACAGTATAGTATTATCCAAACATGGTTTTTCTTTAGAAAAATATGTCAGACTTTTAAAAAGAACTGGAAAAAACTGTATATATATTTTTATCTCTCGTTTGAAGTTAGAAAAAAAATCTCGGTAAAGATACAAAGGAAATAACCAGGACAAGGAAATGCCGTAGAAAAATATGAATTTGTATTTTTAGTTTCGAAAATTTTCATAGCTAAGGTACTATTTTTTTGTGTGTAAAATGGCGTGTTATTTTAATATCTTCCGGCTCTTTGTGTCCTTTACGACGAAGGGATTATAAAAATAAATTAAAAAATATAATTCTTACGTTCAATTTAAAAAGGTCAGATGAACTTGAAAGTTGATAACGAAAATGTTAAAACTCAAATTGCTGGGGATTTTTTGTCTCAGATTATTATATTTTCTCTTTTTGCTGTGTTTATCGTAGACGATCTGCAGACAACACGAATCAATAAATAATAAACTTGTTATTAAATAAGAAGTCCCACACTGGGCGCCAATTCACCAAATTCCCAATTACCCTCCAGAAAAGAAAAAAAAAACAAACAAACCCCAACCGCCTCCGGGTAAACACATAGTCTTCTTAAAAAGCGTAGTTGTACCAAAAAAAAGGAGTTTATCTGGCGAAAATCCCCAAAATCCTGTAGCATTACCAACTACTACACAAGATTACTAAGTCCATCATGAAGATGGCTTGGAGCGTCTCGAAAGAACGCGCGGATATCCCTCAGTGTTTACCCGCAAACAAGTAACAACTGGCGATATTACTTCAATTTCTTCGACGGCTCTTATCTGCGGATACGAAATTGGACTTACGGATGTATAGGAAAGCCAGCTACTTGGGATGATTAAGCCAATTTGTGAAAGAGAAACATGTTAAGTAAATACATTGGTTGGATGTTCTTCTATGTTATTTTGAATGGGACGAGGGGAGGACTTATGTGATTTTCGTTCAAAATGTACGAGAAAAACATTTTAGAATTTTCCAGAGATTTCAATTTGATAATAATAATAATAAAACAACTTTATTGTTAAAAAGATTACACAGAAACATTTGCCCCAAACCAGGCGAGCCTCTTAGGCACCAATATGATTTACCATTTGAACATTTATTTTAAAATTTCATGTTTCTTTCTATCAATAGATACTGATACAATATATTAATAGATAATACAATAATGACTAATATCTATGATTGTACGGTTTCTCTACAAAAATCAACTACATTTTCATTTCATAGACTTATTTTAACTGGTCAAGCGGCGCGCGTCGCCCATTGGCGACGAAACAATAGAAAATCAATTGTGTCTCATTAGCGGAGCTTGACAGATTAAACATCATTTTCTAAAACGTTTTAAATAGGTACAACGTTTATAGTCTGTGGCTGACCAAACAAAGACCCCTTCTTTTTTACAGGTATTCTGCACGTTGGTAAATACTTGGTAATACTGTCTCTTGTCCATAACTCAAGTCTGATGTTGGAAAATAAAAACAGCCAGACTGAAGTGGGAGTGGGCCGGACACGTCTCACGAATGCACTCGGAGCGATGAGCAAAGATCACTAACTGGACGCCTGAGGGCGGACATCGCCGTCGAGGCAGACCACGGCAAAGGTGGCGTGACGATGTGATTTAACGTTTGCAGGGCCAACGTGGCCAGAGATTGCACAAGACATCGAGGCTTGGAATGAAAAAGGGGAGGCCTTTGCCCAGCTGTGGGACACAACATAGGTTAACAAAAAAAGCTGTCTCTTTATCATCATTACAGCACTGTACTCGGGAGCCCTGTGGTTCACATATACCCAAAAGGCTTACAATGCTCTGCGTATCCAATATAAAAACGCATTCAGGGTATTGTTGCGACTGCCGCGTTTCTGTAGTGCCTCGGCAATGTTTGCAGACGCACGCACTGACGGATTTGATGCACTGTGGCGTAAGAAATCTGCGTCGCTTCTCCGGAGGCTGCGTGGCAGTCTCAACACTATCCTGCAATCAATAGCCGCCCGGACAGATAGCCCGCTAGTGTGGGCGATTACAAACCGGACCCGTTCTGTTTTAGTTATTAAGTACTAACATAGGCTAAGCTATTTTTGTTACTAACACTATCTAATAGACCATTGTAGTCTGTGTAAATAAAGATTAATATTAATCTGTCAAGCTCCGCTAATGAGACACAATTGATTTTCTATTGTTTCGTCGCCGATCGGCGACGCGCGCCGCTTGACCGGTTAATAATAATAATTTATCAAAGAAACAACTGACAAGATTTAGGCAACCATCCTTCCAACCCGTATGTCCAAGAACTAAGGGCAATCTCGGAGTAGGGACGCGATACGAAATGCCCGTTGTGCCCAAGGGATCTCTGTCTGAAACCTCGCAGAGATATATAGGCCCGCAGGAAAATATTAACATGATTCGTTGTAGCTTCCTCGTTGAGATTCCACCAACGGAATTAGGTCCCAGCTCAAAGATCCCATCTTGAATGTGGGATGTGCTCGATTTTTGTTATTTTCTCTTAATAAGATTTTTGGGGCGTGCTTGGTTTTATTGGTAGACGTTTTGTCGTGTCTTGCGAAAATAGTCACTTTAAATACCAGCTGACTTTGTTTACCTTCTGGACAACAACAAGGTATAAAAGGTGAACGGAGTAGAAACCTATGGAACAAATTTTATCACAAAAAAAATCGACGAATAATATGAAAATTCAACTTAAAGGCACCCTTCTCTACGCTTATAAATCTATACATATTAAATTCAAAGTCCTGACTGACTGACTGATATATCAACGCACAGCTTCAACCGCTGGTCCAAGAGACATGAAATTTGGAGGGTGTGTTCTTTGAAGAGTAGATATCCACTAAGAAAGGGTTTTTCGAAATTCCACCCCTAAGAGGGTGAATGGGGGGGGGGGGGTTAAATTTTACGCGGACGAAGTCGCGGGCAGAAGCTAGTTATCAATAAGTTCGTAGCGACATTCAACCTTTTGATTGAAGTCATCAGCCGGCTTCAATCAAAGGATTGAATGTAAAAAAATTGTTATTTATTTTTATTTTTTTGTGATATCAATAAATTTCTGTGCCTCCGGTCACCTTTTATACCCTGTTTTTATCCAGACAGTTAAAATAGTCTGCCAGTATAGGGTTTGATTGTAAGGATCTGCGAGGTAATTGCGTTACATACTTTGCCTTTAATTTTGACAATTCAGCAACCTTCATTGCGTTATTTACGTTATCGAGTAGACAAAATTTCAAACATTTGAAGCAATGGATTAGGAAACTGTGTTAGGCTAGGTGCTGGTTGTTTAAAGAGCCCCGGGTGTGAGAAACCGAACTGGTTATTGTAACCTCTGTCTATAATACCAGCTCCAATGCCATCTAGGACAAATGGGATACCGCGGATGTAGCATAACTATAATCAGCCTATAATGTTCCCGTTGCTGGGAGACAGACACAGGCCTCCTTTCTGTGAGAGGGAGTTGGCCGTAATCTACTATGCGGGCCCAGTGCGGGTTGGTAGATGTCACATGTCTTCGATTTTTTGGTTCTAGGACATGCCGGTTTCCTCACGATGTTTTCCTTCACCGTTTTGAGAGCAGTGGTGATGAAATAATTTACACAAAGTAAAGTACCTGTGGGCCAAAATAACTACCACGTGGAGCCCTGACACAGGTAGAAGGCGTCGAGGCAGACCCCGTAGAAGAAGGCAGGACGAGCTGGACAAAACAAACGACCAGTGGTCCACTTTAGCCCTGGATCGAAAGAGCTGGAAGTCAAGGGGAGAGACCTTTGCCCAGTAGTGGGATGATGCAGGCTAACAGTAACAGTAAAGTACCTGTTTGAGTTCGAACCCACGACCTATAATTTGTAAGTAGCGGGCGTTACCACTGGGCCACCACTGCCTCCGGGGATTTAGTTAACCTAAAAATAAAGTTAAAAGCGTCACACAATTTCATCTTCACAATGAAAACGTAAAGAATATCTATGTTACCCCAGGGTTCAAGTTATTAAAGTAACAAAACTTTCAATATGATTCAAACTTCTACTTGGCAGCATTTTTCTTAAATCTTGGCACTTGGCAGTATTTCGCGAAGTTTCCACTAAAGGGATTAAGTCGTGTAACGTTTGAAAGTAAATGGCGCGTAAAAATGGTGGTCGCTCTTTAATATACCTTTCTACTCCATTTAGTCGTGATCAAACAGTGGAAAATACATCTAGATTTTCTATACACAAGGTTGGAGTTCAAATAAATTGATGACGTTATGACATTGTTAGTATCAAAGGGGCAATTCTCGTAATTTTAAGAACGTTCACAGTCTGATCCTGAGATCAGACTGTGAACTGTGTGTGTGTGTGTGTGGGAAATTAGAGGTATTTTTGACATATTGAGACTGATCTCAATGTGTCAAAAATACCTCTAATTTTCCTACATTTTGACAAGTTTTTGTTAACATTTCTTTGTCGCCGGGATGATACAGTAAAACGGGGCTACTTTGACTTCCAGGGTTACTTTGACAAGACCGATCACAACGCTATGACGCGTTCCCCACACGCCGCGCCTCGCGCAATATTACTCGAGGTCACGCACACTTGCTGAGCACACGTGAAAACCGATTTTGGCGCTCTGTTAAAGTAGTTCCAACACCTGTAAAAGTAACCCTGGAAGTCAAAGTAGCCCCGTTTTGCGGTATTGCAACTAGATTTTGAACGTTTTAAATTACGAGAATTGACCCTCTGGTTTATTCCTTTAAGGGCGAATTTCAACAAACTTTAATACCTAGAATAATATGTTCTGAGAATACATTTCGATTTTTTTAACAGATTCCCATACTAGAACTGTCGTCAAACGTCAAATTTATTCCCCGGATAAATTATATCTGACTTTGGTAAAATCAGCCCTTAAGAGCAAACAATATTATACCATACCATCACGCTATCGCTATACGCTAAGCGAAAACGAAATAATAGTGACGGGGAGTTTTATAAAAAAAATGTCGCTGTTATTTTGGTATAGGCATTGTGTATCTTACGACTTCCACGCGAAAGAAGTCGCGGGCAGTAACTATTTCATAATAAAAATGCAAATATTAAGAAAGAAAGAAAAAACATTTATTTAGCACAGACTAAAAGACACACCATACACTAGATACATACATCAGATAGCAACAAATAAAAACAACCGACTTCAAAGAAAAAAAACCCTATAAAATGATAAATAACTTTAATTTCGGAAGTCGGTGTCGTTGGTTCCACATTTTCGTTTTTTGACACCGACTTTCGAAATTAAAGTTATTTATCACTTTATAGTGTTTTTTTTGAAGTCAGTGTTTTTTTTGTAATTTTTTTTTTATTTTTTTCACTTTCAAATCAATCTAGTCGATTCTGTAGTAATCGATATGTTATAGGTACTTATATAAAAAGAAAATAAAATTCTCTATTAACGTCACCTTTATAATTCTTCACTTGTTTGTTTGCGCTTTTGATATGACTGACGTATAACCTTCCTAGTGATTTTTATTTGGCTTACAAATTTACAATATATACTTACAATTATAAAAAGCCTATATTCGTTTTATTCAAGTGCCATAACTCACATTTCCTATAGTACCTACCCCACACAAATTCAATTAACACTAGTTCATTGAAGAATTGAAGACACCGACTAGAAAAATCATCAAAATTCGCATAGAAATGCCGGAGATGCAGTACATTTATGCATATAACTTCGTACATAAGAATAATTACCTACTGTATTATATACTAAAACCTTCCTGAAAGTATGTAGATCACATTAATAAAAGAATTATCAAAATCGGTTAATTAGTTTTTGAGAAAATCGCGGACATACATACATACGGGTCAAATACAGAACCTTCTTTTTTGAAGTCGGTTAAAACATCAAATAGAAAGTGTAAAGTCCGATGTAAGATAAGCAGGAAAGTGTGCGTCACGGCTTTTCCAAAAAGGCCCAGTTTAGAAAAAACTGCCAGACAACTAGTGCCTGACGTTGGTTTTCAACTGGACCTGAAGAAAACTAGAGAAAAAAACATGCTAATATTTCCAGCGCACAATAACAAACTAAAAAGTATTCCCTGGGCACCGGACCGCGCCACAAAATAAATTATGAAAGTTATTGTTATAGTTCTTATGTTAAATTATACAGTGGCAATCAATCTAAAACTTAACCGTTAGAGAAATTAAACTACAACAGTTAACTCAAGCCTTAATTGATGGCGTCTCGGTTAAATTTGGACAGTTAAACAATGTTCGCGAATCTAATTTGCGTTCAGTATAATTTATCAAAATTAACCGTGTTATTTTAGTTCGTTCAAGTATGTAGTGCTATTTTAAGCGTTGTGGTTTGTAAAATATGTGTTTTAGGTTTGTTTTAGAAGAGTAAATTATGGTTTGGAACCGACTTTTTTTTTTTGAAGTAAAATCTTCTTTAGATACGTTGGGAATTTTTTGAAATGGGAAAAAGCCATTGAATTCGCGCCACTGTTACCGTAACCGACACCGCTTCGGATGTGTTCGGCTGTCCTCTGGATTTACTCAGTTTTTAATGTATTTCCGGTATGTCAGTGAGTGATGGCAAAGTATCCTGATTGTGTTTTGTTTATATGACGATTAAAAAAATACACACTTAATTGTTCAAGTTTTCACTTCTGTCGGCACTCCTGGAGTGCCACTTTTTTGTATTTTGACTCCTCATTCAGAATTGTAGGTAGTAGGTACTTGGGGATGCCAACTTTTTTTAAATATCAATTATAGTATTTTCAAAGTCATTGCCTGTAAAAATATAGTAAATGGCGAAAAAAGAAATAATATTTTTTGCTACTTTGAACCTTTATTATCAAAGTTTTTCTTATAATATTCCACACTCTAAATTAAGGTCACTAAATGCCATTAGTTCGGTTTTATGAGATTAATACTGGCCAAATTGCGCTCATTTCGCCATTTTGTATTGGAATGAAGATATAGTAGTTTCGTCTACAATTATTTTTACCTCTAATATAGTAGGGTTGGCAATCCTAGTGGTACCTACTGTTCTTTAAACTTGACTTCAAATCTCATTCAAGTCACCATCATTTCAGCCGAAAGACGTCCACTGCTGGACATACTTAGATCTCCTGCAAGCATCGCCACTTCGACCGGTTCTGTGCTTCTTGCAACCAGCGAATTACTTTCTCATTCTTTTGTTTTACGCGTTAAAATCAACATGGATACCCACCTCGACACTATTCAAACAAATTGATGTTTAGAAAATAGCACAACAGTTACGAAGCTTTCTCGCATCTAAGAAATACTATTCTTATGTAAAGACAGGGAAATTAATTGTTAAACAAATTGAGTACCAAATTAAATTGTCTGTATATTGAAATTACACTATGTCATAGGTACTATGGCAGTTACATTATACGAAATGGCTATTGTATAACATGACAACGTAATAGTCCAATGATATTATTTCAGTGAACTTTTTCTTGGTCTAAGGATACCCATAATTCAGCCGAAACCTTCCAAAATTCAGAATCGATTTGACTAAAACAAATCAACCGATGAAAGCGGCGATTAAAAATAGCTTCGACTTTTAAGCTAAAAAGTTAGTCCTTCACTGTGCCATAGATATGCATGAATGTTGAATAATGCTGCTAGAATTAAAAAAGTTGCGGGCTACCCAGTCGCCCTGTAGGCTTAAGTTGATAAGGGCGCTAATAGACTGGCTTTAAAGTCGTTTAGACGGAGGAGACGATTATCAAGTTTAAAAAGGTAGACTCCAAAGAGTTTCATGTCTTGGAGGTCAATTAGTTTTTCCTCTTTTTTTAATTAGTATCTTAATAGATACTAAGCATGAATACTTTCTAAATTTTTACGAGCATATACATAATATATGGCTATAAGAATAGGGGAAGACCAAGGAAATGATGGATGGACTGTGTGAATGATGATATGGTTAGAAAGGGGCTGACTACCGAGATGACGATTAATAGAGAAGTATGGAAGGAAAAGACGCTGCGTTCTGTTGCTCCGATCCCAAATAAATTGGGATACGGGCAGGAGAATTATGATGATAACGACTTTCTCAATCTTTACATGTTCAATTTTTGTACTTTCTAAGTTAATCCTAACTATCCTAACTAATATTATAAATGCGAAAGTAAGTTTGTTTGTTTGTTTGTTACCTTTTCACGCCTAAACCACTGAACCGATCATCCTGAAATTTTGCATATACGTAGTCAGGTGTACAGAAACGGAGGTATGGTACCTTTCATCCCGAAAAAAAGTGCTGTTCCCAAGGAAAAAACAATAGCGTTATTTTGATAATAGATGGCGCCACGTGTCTTTCGAAACTTATGCGGGTGATGTTGAAAAAAAATATCGTGAGGAAACTTGGACTCGTAAAATGGATTGAAATCAACAACCCGCACTGTGCCAACGCGACGTGGTGATTAATGCCTAGGAGCAGTGGTGACCCAGTGGCAACGGTCACGACTTACGAGTTATAGGTCGTAGGTTCGAACCGATACAGGCGCTTTAAATTACTAGCTGATCCCGGAGAACTTCGTACCGTCTCAGATTTTTTTTAAATTAATTTTTTCCTATGTTTTAATAGTTATTCTGCTATTCGGGGCGGAGACAAATCCAACAAAATCGGTTCAGCCATTCTTGAGTTATGAATGGTGTAACTAACCCGACTTTGTTTTATTTATATAGATAGATAGAAGATTTCATCACTACTGCTCTCAAAACGGTGAAGGATAACATCGTGAAGAAACCGGCATGTCGTAGAACCAAAAATTCGAACACTTATGACGTCTACCATCCCGCACAGGGCCCGCGTGGTAGATTACGGCCCACTCCCACAGAGAGGAGGTCTGTGTGACCTGTGTCCCAGCAATGGGAACATTATAGGCTGATTATTCTTATGCTTATTCCTTGTCTGTAAGAGACGAGACTTGTGCCTTGAAGTGCGAAAAATGTTTGCGAAAAACTTTGCCTTCCATTGCGAAAAATTACAAAGCGATAATAAATAGCATTACAAACTATCTTTGACGAAGCTAGTCTACCTTTTACAAAGTAAACAAGCCTCTGCCATTAACTGTGGCATAACTATTTTAATTAAAAAGTAAATATAAGAGATCACATTGTAAAAACGTTGGAGACGAAGCGACAAAGTAGCGAAACTGTGTAGTGAAACTCTAATTACCGACGCCGAGCACTTTCGACCTTATGCAAGGAGACCGTCGCTGTTTCGGCATTGGATATGGTAGTTTTAAGAAATATTTGACCTAGACAGGCTTTTTAATTTGTGTAGGTAAATTATTGCTTCACCGCGGCTACTGCTCTCAAAACGGTGAAGGAAAAATCGTGTGGAAACCAGCATGTCCTAGAACCAAAAATTCGAACACTTATGACGTCTACCATCCCGCACAGGGCCCGCGTGGTGGATTACAACCCAATCCCTCTCACAGAGAGAAGACCTGTTCCCAGCAGTGGGAACATTACAGGCTGATTATGTATGATATTTAAGAAATATTAATTTATTTTACATTACAATAATAACAGAAAATAAGTCACGGAGAGAGAATAAAGAAAAGTCAAAGGTAATGCTTCTATCACTCGACAGACAACGAGTTTTGCCCCTTAAATAAATATTTTTTAGCTCATTCCGTTAAAAAGAATATTACCTTGTCAGAATATTATTGCCACATACGGAAAGGCTATTTTAATCGGTTCACCCTTGTTTAGTTTAACAACTTTTGATGTAATGTTACTAATGCAAACAACGTTTAAGAAAATAATCAATTTGTATAATAACGATTAACATAATTTTCATTTCATCGAATATTTATTTGCGATAACAACATTTGCGCTATTGGCCAAAAGGTATAATGTTCATTTGATGTAATGTTCAGGTGGTATACTTACATGTATTTTAGTAGAACATGTATGTATTTTTGTAGTTAGATTAAGTTAATTATTAAAAAAAAAATGTTAGGTTAGGTTAGGTTAAAACTGCGACCCCTACGCACGAGCATAGCGAGCAAAGGGAGCGGTGCCGCGGCAGCGGCCGGCGAGTGCCAGAAACGACTAGATTATATAGAAAACAATTACTTTTACACAAAATACGGGTGCCAGAAACGACTTGCGCTAATAGAAGAAAAAAAGAGATTATTTGTAGTAGGCTACCCAGAACTGGGTTCTAGTTAGTCTAGTAAAACATTAGTTTAAATAACTTAGTGCATTTGAACATTCGGTCAAATGACATTATTTCAAAGAAATAAATATGCTAAATAAAAATCTACCAATTAATTATTCGGTCAAATGAATAATTATACGAAATGACTTTATTGTAACTAAAATTAGCCGAAGCGATTTTCGACAAAACGTTGTTATACCAAACAAGGGTGAACCATTTTAATCTACTCATTGACGAAAGAAAGCTAACTATTTAATGATGGACATCCAAAATAAGAAGTTTCCGACATCCAAACTCCCAACGCCGAACAAGAAAATTAACTAGCTTCAAATTCATTCATTGACATAGAGAGAGAATCTACATCGTCTGCGCCACTCAATTTAAAACGAAACGAAACCATATAAGAATTAATGGAAAAACTCTAATTGGACCTAAATGGAACAGCTCCTGGATGCCTGGAATTAATTTCAATACTATTCCTGGATTAGATTTTAAAAGGTGGGGAGATTTTTTCTCTTTTCAAAAGGGATTTGTGTCTGTACCTATACAATATATCCTGGATATTGGATTGAATTTGAAGACTATTTTTCTGTATTAGAATCTGAGGGATTCGTGACTATCAGCCGCACGGGTCCATCGAAGTTAAGCTACGCTTGCTGTGGTCGGTTCGTGGATGGGTGACCATACATTTCATATCGAGACCCCTTCGTCAGTAGTTACCGGTTATTAGCCCAAAAGTCTGACAGCCAGTGTTTCTAAGGGGTATCGTGTTACCCAGTAACTGGGTTGTGGAGGTCAGGTAGGCAGACGCTCTATCCATACTAATATTATAAAGAGGAAAAATTTATTGTTTGTAAGTTTGTATTTAGGAGGTCATCTCCGGAACTACCAATCGGATTTGAAAAATAATTTTTGCGTTTGAGAGCCCAATTTTTGAGGAAGGCTATCACCCTTAGGAGCTGAGCAAAAAGAAAAACGTCAGAACGAAAGAGAAAACGAAGTAATAGTGCGGGCAGGCGATGCGATGCGACGGGTGGGTTGGGTTGGAAACAAAAATTTCACGCAGACGAAGTCGCGGTCAGAAGCTAGTGTAAAATAATTATTTAACTGTAACCCCAACGTAGTTGAGAAAAGGCTAATAAAGAATAAGGCTATTTTTTTTATTTTTTAAGGAGATTTTTATCGTTTTAGAATCTATATTTTTCAGATGGTGCAATTGCAGATTCAGGTTTGCCAACAGTTGACGGTAGGTATACAAATTAACTAAAAAACATAATAAACATGAAGGTATCGACCAAATTAAATTAGCTTCAGCATACGTGATGGGAATCGAAATCTAAACATGATAAAACAAAGAAGGAATTAATTTAATGATTTTCTTTTTGTAAGGTCATCGACCGTTGTTAGTGCACTTGAAATATCAATTAAAAAAAAAAAAAAACGTTTTTTTTTTTGGTTAAACTTCTCATAGGTGCGTGATGTATCGATATCGGAACACGATAGAACATAATTATATTCTCAACTCATACTTCAAGTACCTAACTACACTATCAGCGGTCGTTGACGCCTAAAATAACTTTTTTTAAATATTATTTTTAGGTACGATACCCATCACGTCTCCAGAGTTCAGCTAGCTAATTTAATTTTACCCTGTGTTTATCTAGCTCTGCCTACTACGCGACCCAAAGGTTATCATTATACATGTCGCATCCGGTCATTCGTTTGACTATTCGGAACGCCAGCGCCATCTGGCGGCGCTTGACAGAGTCTAGCCTGAGTTCGTGAGGGGTCGACAACAGCGCGACAGAACGATGTGGAGCTTCTTGGACATTGGACATCGGACGAACAACATGCGCTCAGAAACTGTCCTGCGTTCCGTATCTGGTTGTATCGTGTACCTATAGTGTGTGATTTGCTAGTGTGATTAAATTGTTCGTGAAATTATAATCTGATTTGAACTGCAAACCGTTTTTCTATTGCGCAATAACCAACACATACCCATAGTTCGCCCACATTAGTTAAAATATGGCTGATAATAACGAGACACATATGCCATCTCCGTCATACATAATTATAATAAAATTCTATCTACTTATCTGTAGTTTTTTTTATTAGTTTTTCACAGTAACGGAACAGGTTTCAGGAAGCGAGGAGCAGAATTCTAGAAAAGGACATGAGTTACCTACGTTTCATCTTGTTAAAACTTGTAACATAGAAAAGTTTTTACTGCCGGTGACGCTTGCGAAGTTATACATCAATATTTCTTGTATTACGTCAATATAATACTGGGGATCAAACTTTAAATAGAGAATATTTTTTTATATTTATTGAGGAACAGTATCGGTGAGCTGTTCATAGATGACAAATGACAGCCAAAATCAAAATCAAAAGTCATTTATTCAAACTAGGCTTAGAATCAGCACTTTTCGATAAAATCAAAGAATTCTTAGAATCAAAATTACAAAAGACAGTCCCCCAAAACGCCCGCCCTTCACCACTTTCTAGTGCTTTCGCTGGGGAGAAGAAGTGGCGGAACAAACTCCTCAGCAGCACAGCTGTCTGTTCCGTTATAAAATAATTGATTTTATACAGTTATAAAATGATTTGTGAATATTATTTTTGTTCATAATATACGATTTTTTAAACTGGATAATTAATTAAAAATTGAAATGCAATGTTGGTGATTATTTAATTTTTGCGTTACTGAATTATTGACATACTAGCTGCTGCCCGCGACGTCGTCTGCCTGAAGGCTCTACAGCACCAAAAATACCTAAGATGCCAGTGTCGCTATAGCATTATAAGTAAACAACTTTTAAAATAGCATTAAAATATAAGTTTTTTTTGCAAGCGAAGCAAGTGAAGAGAGTTATATGGGAGTCCTGCTGAGTTCAGTGTGGTGTGGGGGATGTGACTGAAGGAAATAGAGAAAACAATGCAGGAATACATTCCAGGACACAAAAGAGTAAAAATACGTACAAAGGCATCATACCTTAAAACACTTCCCTATAAACAACGTTGGTAGTTATGCTGCCAGGAGCCAAAATGTAAAGAGAGTCAGGACTGGTGACGCGGGAGCAAGCGACGTACAGTTGTCCGTGTGAGAAGCAACTCGTCCTGAGGTCGACACCCGCTGCCCTCAGTGTCTGCCTCTATTGATGGTTATCGCGAAGCAAACACTCACGGGGAACTGCACGCGCTTGAACTGGAACGGGAAGATATGAGGTATGAGCGGAATGCGTGGTATAAATACTGCCTCGCCAACGCCACAACCCGTAAGAATTTCCGCCTCAATGGTGTGTCTGTAGAGCGAAATGACTTTAGGGTGGGTCCCGTTACACAACTTCAGAGGAGATAGGTTCCGAAGAAGCATAATCGGGACACCGACCTTCAGCTTGATGGTATGCGCTGGAAGTCCACTTGCTGACAGGGAGTTCAGAAATTCCACGGGATAATGTGTGGCGTCATCTTGCTCGACAACAGTGTTTATCGAGGTGTAGACCACTTCATTCTCCTCAATTTCCGAGAGAATGCATTCGTTAATTGCTGCAGCCTGATCATTTTTGGACGTCAAAATGGCCCGCTCACACACCTAAGAATTCTGCAGGTGCAGTATACGACTGATGTCCCCGTACACACAGCAAATGAGTTCTTCTAAGCTGGATACCACTCTACCGAGAGACTCTGGAAGCACCACCTGTCCACCTCTCTCTTCTGGTAGAGTGCCTTCGCCAAGATTTAGAAGGACATTGGAGAATTCTTGAGCACGTGCATTGCCGCCGAGCCGAGCTCTCATATTAATGGTCAAGCGCAGCGTACGAACTCGTGACCACAACGAAGATAGTTTCAACGAAGCATTCACCTCGTCAGCCCTCGATCCCCGTGTCACCACGGGAAGCGTTTGCCGGAAATCGCCACTGAACAGAACAGCTGTGATACGACGCATCAAATGTTCGTTCCTGCGGATGTCTTGCAGGATTCCGTCCACGGCCTCAACTGCCTTCCTATTGGCCATCGTACACTCATCCCATACTATCAAAGAGCAATCCTTGAGCACGTGTCCCTTATCGCTGTTACGTGACACACCACAAACAGGCGTTTCGGCGCTCTCTAAATCGATAGGAATTTTAAACATGGCATGTGCTGTCTTGCCACTCGGAAGCAGTGTGGCAGCGATTCCCGACGACGCTACAGCAATAGCAATTTTGCCTTGCCTGCTGACCTCTGCAAGTATCCAAGTGGTAACAAATGTTTTTCCTGTTTCACCAGACGCATTCCAAGAAAAACATTTGACCCTGGTTATTTCCCAACGCTTTCAAGGACGGTGTCATAATTTTTTTTTTGCTCTGAAGAGAACAAAGCGACATGGTCATTTCGCCCGGATCGTAATTTGTCTCAGCGTTATACTCCCGATTTACACGGTCTTGATGCGGTGATCATTGGGGAGCTGGTAACCCATATTCGATCAGTGGATTGCCGCCGATAGAAATGACCACATCTTGAAGTGAACTGAGACAGGTGTTCAGCACGCGTTCATCAGTTACTCCGACTTCGTCTCCAGTAGAAACATAACTTTTTTGTAATACTTAACACCGCATTTTTTTTTTTATTGTCGTCCTCAACTCTGCTCAACGTTTTAAGGGTTTTGTTGGAACTTGAATTTGTCAAAACGAACTATACGATACAACTTTTATGAAGAAAATGCACATTGCCATCTATGAATTTTAAGAATAACTAACTACTAACCTCGCCAACATGATCAAATTTAAATTATTAATTTCCAAAAAGTGTCAACATGTAACTTGATTTGATTTTTATGAAAACTCATAGATGGCGCTGCTTCAAAATTTTCTTTATACTACTAAAATTCATTAAACTATGTTTTTTCTGCCCAAGTTACTTAAATGGCGTAGTTTTTATAGTGTAAAGCTAGATAATAGCATGGCTTACTGAAAAACAACATTTAAATATGCGTCGTTAGATTACACGCTGTCACAGAATGCGTAAGAAAAATAAATATTCACAGCTCCTCCCCCATAGGTGATAGCGTGATAATATGTAGCCTATATGTTGACCCGACCTCTTAGTAATATTCATGCAAAATTTGAAGTAAATCCATGCAGTACTTTTTGAGTTTATCCCGGACATACAGACAAACAGACAAACAGACAAAAATTCTAAAAACTGTATTTTTGGCTTCGATATCGATTGTAGATCACGCCCCAAGTATTCTTTTAAAAAAATATTCAATGTACCGTTTTGACTTTCCTACGATTTTATTATATGTATAGATAATTAATTAATTAGTGACATTGTTACATTTTAAATGCGTAATGAATTTTAAATATACTTAATGATTTTTTTATTGTTATTTTATTTATTACCACTGTGATATTTTCAACACAAAGTATTTTGTTATGAAATAAATGACTTTTGACTTAATAAGTGAAGTGTAAGTCGTCCTCAGTTTGTTTCGTTTGGAAGCCCTAATAGATTGTCATAATTATGTGAATATATTGGAGTTCCAATAACATTACATACATAAGTGTCGAATTGATAATCTCCTTTTTTTGAAGTCGGTAAAAATAAAATCAGTTAACGAAAATACACTAATGCAATTTATTATTTTAGGTCAAAATAAAATCACTAATCAGTTTTTTTTTTTGCTTGGATATCTTTGGTTAGACGTACTGAGCGCTGTGTTAAAATTTGTCCATATATTTTAATGGGACCCTGTATATGTTTACTCGTTTACTATTTTTACTAATATTATAAATGTGAAAGTTTGTGAGGATGTTTGTTACTCTTTCACGCAAAAACTACTGAACGGATTTTGATGAAACTTTGCAGTAATATAGCTTGTACGTCAGAATAACATATAGAATACTTTTTATCCCGATATTCCCATGGGATCGACACTCATGCGGGTGAAACCGCGGGGCGCTGCTTGTGTTTACATAAATGGTTAAATAAATACATACAGTATCAGTTATCAGTATCATATCACTACTGACTATTAATGCAAATCCACTGATTTAAACGAGAGCCGCTCCTGTACCAGGGCGTCAGATTAAGTTAGGAGACTTCACACTCAATCACGAACTGCGTCCGCTACTTCACACTTTTTATTCGTCTCTGCTAATTGATTACCTACCGCACATTGGTCGGCAAACTTTGGCTGGATGCAACTGATTTATTTACGTTCCTAGTTTAAGTGAGATGCTAGTACTTATTTGAATTTGTTACTTTTTTGTACAGTTTGTGAGAGCAGAGTACTTATTTTATTTCATTACTAGCAGCGCCCTGTGGTTTCACCCGCATAAGTGTCGATCCCGTGGGAATATCGGGATAAAAAGTAGCCTATTCAGGGTGTTACGGAAAGGGTATATCAATACAAACGGGTTGAAGAGTGTATCTGCCCCCTTATTCACAAACACTCGATATGCTTCCGTATCGTATCGAACATTAATCATTGTTATCGTATGAGTCTTCTCAATGCTGTTCACAAGTTCAAAACCTGAAAATTTTGTCAGTTTAAATCAAATAGACGCCCGCTATTCTTCCAACAGCTATTTGCTGTTGAGGGGAAGTAAAATCAGGTGATCGAAATGTCAGGTTTTCGATACGATAGCCTATCGTATGGTTGTGAATCAGGGCTCAGGTCTAGAATCTCTGTACAAAATTTCAGCTTAAAAGAAACAACTTTGAAAATGCTTAAATTTTTTTATTTCGATAGTTTTTTAAATTGAAATCATAACAAACGTGTCACCGCACTACGAGGGTCATTATCCATTATCTGTAGTGTGTCTGTGCGCCTAGTACACGCAAATCACGCTAAGCGATGTCGAAATAAAAAAATAGGTATTAAGCATTTTCAAAGTTAATGCTTTTGAGCTGAAATTTTGTACAGAGATTCTAGACCAGATACACTCTTCAACCCGTTTGTATTGATACGCCCTTTCCGTAACACCCTGTATGTTAATCCAGGGTGTCAGCTACCTCCATACAATTTTTTATTAAAATTGGTCCAGCCGTTTAAGCGTGAGGAAGTAACAAACATATAAACACACACACACACTCACAAACTATCGCCTGTATATTATTAGTGTGATTTTGTGGTCGACACATTAGTCTATTTATTATTATTAGTCATTAAATATTGGACGGAAACTCATTGCGAAACTCTTAGTTAATCGATTTCCAAAGTTATTTTAGAAATTTAATTATACCGGCTGACTTTTTTTTTTACTGTCTGGACAAAAACAGGGTATAAAAGGTGAACGGAGAAGAAGCGTTTGGCGCAGAAATTAATTCTATTTTTCACAGAAAATTTAAAAATAAACTATTTCTTTTTTTTTAATTCAATACTTTGATTGAGGCCGGCCGATGGCTCCAATCAAAGGATTGAATGTCGCTACGAATTCATAAAAAACTTCCGCGGGTAGAGTAAGCGTCTATAAGTTGAACTTTTATACAGGGTGTTACAGAAAGGGTATACCAATACAAACGGGTTGAAGAGTGTATCTGTTCTAGAATCTCAGTACAAAATTTCAGCTCAAAAGTAGTAACTTTGAAAATGCTTAGTATTTTTTAATTTCGATAGTTTATTAAATTGAAATCATAACAAACGTGTCACCGCACTACGATCGTCATTACCCATTATCTGTAGCGTGTCTGTGCGCCTAGTACACGAACATCACGCCGCCGCGCGCCAGTGCAGCGCCGTGATGTCGAAATAAAAAAATATTAAGCATTTTCAAAGTTAATGCTTTTGAGCTGAAATTTTGTTACCAGATACACTCTTCAACCCGTTTGTATTGATATACCCTTTCCGTAACACCCTGTATACATATTATTTGTCGTTTTTTTTAAATTTTATTTTTATGAAAGTTTCCTTTTTTTTACTGCTGAATGGGCCCGCTCTTGACCTCGATAACGCCTGATGGAAAGCAATGGATGAGGTCTATGATGGAACGAGCGTGCCGATAAGATGCCTGAGGCACTGGAACTCCTACTCATCGACGAAACACAGCAGGCTGCTTGACGCGGGACTCTGGTGGGAGGGTGGTCGCAAACCAGGCGGATGTTAGCCCTACCACCTCAAGGGAAGAATTGGCCAGTCAAATAAGGTGTTGGGTGTGACTGTCCAGGATGCACTGAGTGCTCGGTTCAGTTGAGTAGTTGGCGGAACAAACTGCGTTACACGAGGAGGCTTCTTCATGTATCCCAAACACTACTACTACCTCAAATAAGTAATAGTATTTATTGATAGGTTAAATTTCAAGATTTCTGTGCCATAGGCTTCTAATCCGTTCACCTTTTATACCCGGTTTTTGTCCAGACGGTAAACAAAGGCAGCCGGTATAGGTACAATTTTGTTTGAAGGCCTCTGACACAAGAGCATCACTATTAAAATCGTAGTAACTTCAACCAAAAAAGATTCTACCCAAATTAATTTAATCACCCCTATTCAAAATCGAAAATCGGAACTTTTTATCTCGAATCGAAAGCACTAGAACATCGAAAAGGTCCAATAACTCGGGAGTAACTCCCAAATCGCTCGCCGGTTAGTTGTCGAAAGTTGGTACTGATAAAATTAAACTCCGGAGACAAAAGGCCAACTTTTGTAGATAAAGAGCGACTTGATATCGTCGGATACGTATTACGGGAATTTGGCGACGGTAAACGGCGAATGCGAGGGGAGAAAACTGTCGAGATTTCTCGAATCTTAAGCCAGTTTTGAGTGATCCTTGGTTTTATTTGTCATGGATTTGGCTGTGGTATTCGATCATTGAGGGTCTTTTGTTGCATCATTTTGCGAAGATAGGTGATCAGTATGATAAAAAGTTCCATTTATAAAAAAAAAAAAAAACACCTTACAAAATCACTTTCCAGTTCATCACTGACTACCTATTTTCAGAAACGTGCAAGTTATACGATTTTCAGAATAGTAGGTATTATAATTTGCTGGCTCATCTCAACCAGAAATGCAGAATGCGTTGTTTTCCCCTCGTATTTTGGCTTGCGAAGATTTACATGTAAATGTACCACAAGGAATCCTTCCAAAAATTTTCCTACGCCTTTCCAAAATTACTTAAGAAAAGAATAAGCAGCAGTCCTTTATGATTGAAAAGAGATTTATCATAAAATACGAGATATGACAGCATTGTAAGCGAAATATCAAACATCTTTGTCCGATATTAAACTAAGACGGAATCGAGTAAAAACGAAGCTCTTAGAAACAGATATAAGGCTTCCTTTGACAAACAATTGAGTATTTCGTCTTTGGATAAGATTAAGGTTTTGTTCTACTGCGGTTTTGATAAACAACCGCAAAACATGGATGAGATAATATTGTAAGGAAATAATTTGTTTTCGCTTAGTTCTGGGCCTTTAAAGCGGCGATGGAATCTGGCAGGGTTAGGCGCAATTCACACAATTACAAAAACCACTGCTGAATGTAAAAGGTTGATTGAATTAAAAGAATGTTGTTAAGTAATTCTAGTGGTGGACAACCTACAGAAGATCGCGGGGAAGACCTGGATGAGACTCGCACATACCAGGAAAACATGGCACAAAAGGCAGGAGGCAGCTTCTCAGCGGTGTGTGTCAGCATTGATGTGTATTGTTTTTGGTACCTGGCTCTGATATCAAGCAATGGACAAAATTGTCAATCTTTTATTGCTTGAATACGAGGCTTTTGGCTACTTTGTTTGTGTGTATATTACGTTTTTTTTTTTTTGTAATGTGCGTTTTGTCTGCGCATATTAAACAATTATTTATTTCTTTCTTTCAGTGGGTGGACCAAGGCGCAAATGATGATGATGATGACGATGAAAAGGTAAGTAATCCATTTGACACGTTTTAATTTCGTCACAAGAGAGTGAAAACCTTGTAGATTTATTGAGAAGCCAGAAACTATAGAACGTCATCTGCTGCGATTCAATCAACTCAGCCTATCGCAGTCCACTGCTGGACATAGGCCTCTCCCAGACTGCGCCACAGCACCCTGTCCTCCGCCTTCCGCATCCAGTCTACCCCGGCCACCTTCTTTAGGTCGTCCGTCCATCTAGCTGGGGGGGGGGGGGCGTCCCACACTACGCTTGCCGGTACACGATCTCCACTCCAGGACTCGTCTGCTCCACCGGCCATCGGTCCTTCGACAGACATGGCCAGCCTATGGAAACTACCTGCTGCGATTGTCGTTTTCAAATTGAAAGCCGCCAAGAATACTTGCCTGGGCATATAGACCTATGATGGCAGCTACTGTTTTTCGGAGACTCGAGAACCTACCAGCTGCCTGCTTCTTTACATAATTCCTTTACCTTCCACTTCATCTAAGGTAGGGAAGGGTTTAACCCGTCTGCCTTCAAAGTAAGATTGAACAGGCATCTTCTGGGCACGCTGGTTCCATCATAGACCTCATACATCGCTTTCCATCAGGCGGGATCAAGGGCAAGAGCAGGCCCATTCAGTAATAAAAAAAACTTTTTAACAAAAAAATTAAACCTCCGAAAAAACTGAAAAGCAAAAAAAATAATAAGCCTTTTTTATTTTACCTTAATAAATAAGTTCTTAAACTAATGCAAGTATACCTAAGTAATTTTGAGTCGGCGCCAAACCAGCAACTTAATATCGTTGCGAGTGGTCGTGCGGAGAGCGCATTTTTTGATTGGAATGTTATATTTATCGCTGGAGATTTCACGTTGCATTATTAATTTGATTTGGTTATTTCTTTAAATTTAAGGTAATTTAGTGATCATTGTTCATTGATTGTTTGGCGCCGACTCAAAATTTCTTAGGTATACTTGCATTAGTTTAAGAACTTATTTATTAAGGTAAAATAAAAAAGGTTTATTATTTCTGCTTTTCAGTTTTTTCGGAGGTTTAATTTTTTTGTTAAAATGTTTTTATTTTATAATTTTTTGAGGCTATAATTTACTAATTACTACATGCTTAATTTTTCACTACTTTTAAAATAGCTACCTACCTTACTTTAGATTTTAACTGTTATATAATCCTACTTTAATTATTCTTTTTTGTATAGTAAAATACTTAAAAAAACAGGCTTTATATACCAACATAGATAGGCCTTTTATTTTAATTGTAATACACAGCTCAGCATTAAAATCTGTGAATGAACAATAAATCACCCCTATTTTCCCACCCTCAGGGTAGGATTTTTTTTTCCAAATTTACATGGGACCAACTTCGAGGTATGTCCTATCCAATAAAAAAAGAATTATTAAAATCGGACTACTCTGTAAAAAGTTATGCGTGGTCATACATTACAATCAGTGAGTGAACAATCAATCATCCTCTGTTTTCCTACCCTTAGGGTTGGATTTTTTTTTCCAAATTTATATGGGACCAACTTTCTGGTATATCCTTTCCAATAGAAAAAAAATTATCAAAATCGGACTGCTCTGTAAAAAGTTATGCGTGATCATACATAAAAAAAAAAATATATATATACGCGTCGAATTGATAACCTCCTCCGTTTTTTCGTCGGTTAAAAAGGAGTTATTCTTTTATTTTCTTGGACTCATTATGAATATTGATGGACATACCACCTCTTTGATTGTGTTTGCCAATAATTTTGATCGTAGCTTCAGTTGACCAGGGATTAAAGTTTGACTGATGTACTTCTTAGGATTATGGATGCAAGTTTGGCTGTTTGGGAATCTAATAACTTTGCAACCACTAACCACTTCGGTACCTAAGCATCAACCGCATCTAGTTTTAAGGAGGAATTAGTTAGTTTTTGTCTGTATTTACAGTTTTAGTAGCCCCCTGAAAGATATACATATGTTATGCGAGTTTAAATGAAAACTAATGAAGTTTGGAGAAGAAATCACCGAAGAAATAACCGGTGTCAGGACAGCAGCTTTGGCATAACACTGCAACTGTCAATTCAAAGGCAGCGTATAATCGGGTTCGGGGGTGTACAGAGTCAAGACATCAGGAGAATTGTTTCCCTTGAACATGTTAGAAGGTATCTTATTTATCCTTCTAGAGAAAAGAAAGAATGGAAATCCGTTTATTTGCGGTAAACACGACGCAGAAAAGAAAACAAACACAAAAAAAAATCTCAAGTTGGGTGAAAATATGCGCCACATCCACGCAAAACGGCGATCGCTCAGCATAATGCTAAGACCCTATGTGAGACAGCCCCAGCGCTGGTTTTCAACGAAAGCTGGCGTTGACGTGATGGCCCACCACCAGACACCCAGAAGCATCTCCATGTACTTAGATCTGATCTGATCTCAATTTTTTTTACAAAAGTCAAATATTCTTGTCTATTTTTACTAGATGAGAGTCCGAATTTCCATAGCAAAAAAAAGTGGCACTCCGGGAGTGCCGACAGAAGTGAAAATTTGAACAATTACGTGTGTATTTTTTTAATCTTCATATAAACAAGACACAAGCAGAATTAGCCATCACTCACTGATTTATCGGAAACCGAGTACATCCGGAGGACAGCCGAACACATCCGAAGCGGTGTCGGTTACGGTAACAGTGGCGTGAATTCAATGATTTTTCCCATCTCAAAAATGCAGAACGCGCCTAAAGAAGTTTTCACTTCAAAAATGATTTGGGGTTCCCCACACTAGCCAACGTTATAACTAAGATAAGGTAAATGTACCAATACTCGTCGGGTTTTGATATTCACTGACTTTGAAGAACTGCTGCGTGAGAAGTATTTCATTTAGAATGAAACTTTTTGCAGGATGAAATAGAAAAATTATCCGTTATTCTAAATAAGTTGTTTATTTTTGTAATTTTTAGTGATAATAAATACTTATTTAAGCAAATGTGCAAAAAGGGCGATTTGTACCAGTACTCGCCAGATTTGTACTATTACTCATCAAAAGGACCCAGTAGTCGTCAATTTTTGATGCTAACTTGAACTTTAAGGCCTTGAACATAAAGTTCAAGATGACTACACATTAAAACACATTGTGATTGTCTTTCATATGAGTGGCAAGTCTAAGAAACAAAAGGTAGGTAGAAAACCAAATCGCAAGAAATCAGACCAGGTAGGTAAATTCTAATATATTTTAGCTTAAAAAATTATGATGTCCGAATCACAGAATCAGTTTTTTATCAGAATAAAGGAGCCCATTGTATATTAAGTGTTTAATGTTTTTTTTGATGTTGTGTATTTTGTGGTGTACAATAAAGTATATAAATAAATAAATAAATCAGCCATATTAGGCCCAAATCCCAAAATGGCCGGCCAACGAAAAAAATGTATTACCCTGGTCGGGGAAGACCTCCTTATCATTTTTTACTATTGCGCTGAATCGCTAAGACCATTCCTTCAGCTTTTTTTTAAGTAAAAAAATTAAGTTGTACACATTAAAAAAACCTGATCTTAGAACTATGTAGGTAAAAAATAGTTATGATAACACTCGCAGAGGTTTTTTGTCATTGTAGGTACTTGCTTAAGGTCACCTTTCTTTTATTTTCGCCAATTGGTAGTTAATATATTTTTATTAAAATTTATTTAACTAGATTTTTTACAACTCTAAAAAACAGCTGAAGAAATGGTCTCAGAAGTTCTAACTAATAATAAATTTTATTTCACTGTCACTTTGTGTTTTAGGCCTGTTGACGTGAAATCGTCACTGCACTCAGTGGTAAATTCAATATGTCTGACCGACAATAACATTTAATATTTCAGCCGCTTATAACTACGAGAATGCTTCGGTAATGATTGAGCATACAATATATGGGTAATAATTGTACCAATTTTGAAGCAGGATCTAATTTGTGTTTGACGTCACATCGCAAGTGCAGTGGGCCCGACACTCCTTTTTACTATGCGTTGAAATTTTAATTCGCAAACAAATTTTTAGCTACTAGGTGCCATTGTCAAGAATTGACACAGCACTTCTAGCCTTCTAGGGCCTAAAGAGAATCAACAGAAATATTGGCCGAGTTAAAAATGCATTTGAAGTTGACAATAGCAAAATAATTTCAAAATATGTCATCTCATATCGGCCGTTAGTCTGGCCAAAAATGAAAAATATCTCAATAAAAGTAAGCTTGCATCAAAAAGAATTCAATGAGCCTCAAAAAAAGTCTAGTACTAAGCAAATACAATAGCTACGGCAAAATCAGTAAACTTAGGAAAATCTGCAGCAAGTAGCATAAAAGTTAAAGATATCGTCTCATATAGACCGCAAATCTGCTTAGAACTGAAAAATATCACATACGGTGAAAGGTATAAATGCAATGAGCCTTTTTTTTCGTGGGGAAATCCTCATGGATACCCTCCGTCTGGGAAGAACTGAGGGTTATGTCGGACTCCTACCGACTAAAATCTCACTGTTCCTTCTAGTACCATGAGTCCGGCGCCCGGGAGATACTTGTACATTCGCCGCACCTCCGACTAGTATCAGCCCAGCCAAAAGCCAACCAAAGAAAGTTTTAAATCATAAGAAACACAATAAGCCTACAAAATATACTTATGAGCGAATTCAAAAACTAGAGTAGTACCTAAAATCATCGCCAATCGCCATGTTATTAATGGACGGTTCCCCGACCTGTCATCGTGCAAGTAATGTGTGAAGATTACGAGAACATTAGGAAGATTCAACGGCAAAAGACTTAGTAGAAGACACCTTGATACAGGAAGATTTTTTATCACCATCCAAATGTTTACAGGGTGTTCTGCCCATGAATATGAACAACTTTCACTATGGGACCAACTCTGAAATCACGAAAAAAAATCAGCTGTTTAATACAAAAGTTTAATACCTACTTGACCAAAATGTATGAAACAGCTGATTTTTTTTCGTGATTTCAGAGTTGATTCCATATTGAAAGTTGTTCATATTCATGGGTAGAACACCCTGTACAAATTTGGATGGTGATAAAAAAATATTCCTGTATATGTGAGGATTTGATTGGAACTGTAATATCCACACTCGACCTGAGTGAGGTACTGTTGAAAAACTACCATCAATTATCCAGGGCTTATTACAGCTCATTAGTATAGCTTTCCCAGTAAGGCAGTTTAGGTTAGAATTGAGAATACTTTTTACGGGCCGAACGAGTGGAGCGAGCCTACGATACAGCGTGCGAAGCGAGCCCCTCGTAGATACAAATAAGCAAAGCACGCTTAATTACACGATGAGGAGCACGCTTAATTACACGATGAGCTCGCTTAATCAGAAGATGGACTTACTTCTCTTGCTAGTCTTAACAGCTTCTTAAACCAGCAAGCGAAGCGAGCCCACCTTCGACACGAGTGAGCCGAACGCACTTACACATGACAAGAGCGAGCGAAGCGAGCTCTATCACTAGTGACGCGCGAGCACAGTTTCGGGCCGAGCTAGCGAAGCGAGCCCAATGACGCGACAACTAAGCAGAGCACGCTTACTCAAGTAAGCGAAGCGAAAACAGCTTAAGGGGCCGACGATAATATTGCCGCGATTCTCTCGCTCGTGGAGACAGCCCCTAAGAGAAACACAGTTTTATCATCAAATGTAGCCCAAACCTTATTATATCTTTGTACAGACGTCAGCACATCAAGCTACCCGAAACTGTCAAATTTTCCCAATCAACTTTGAACCTTATGCTTTAGCAATAAAGTTGAAAATATTTACAATATGACGAGTTTAGAGGCAAGTATTAAGCGTGTCCCAGTAATCGTCAAAAAAGTACTTAAAATGACGAGATTTGGGTCAAGTAGGAATTTTTAAGTACCAATAGATGTCACGTTAAAAAAAATATACTTTTATGATAAAAGTGTTCTAAACTTCAAGTTATATCATTAGTAAATTAACTTAACTAATTCATCAAACAATCAGACTTACCACATACCCCACAGAAGGTTCGTAAATCAAAACACAAAACTACGTGCCGAGTTTGACATTTAGCAGCTAAACTTGCAAAAAAATGAAAAAATTGTGGGACACACTTTTTAACCGAGATATCTCAGCCACCATTAAAGTTAAAACTCAGTGTTTTATTTTAATTGTGCAATATGTTACCAAAAATATGTTGCCATAAAAATAAGCCAGTTAAATGTTTAGTAGAAAAAGATATTGATGTTTTTAGACAATTTGACGACTTCTGGGTCACTGTCGACTTCACCCGCGTTTACCTTAGTGCAAACCGAACTCTCAGATTCTCCGTAATATTCCTCCTCGAAGTAAATATGTAGCTACCCGCATGGCCCTACCGAGGGGTAATTAATCTGCACCAAGTACTAGACAATGGGACTTAAGCCTTAGGTCCCGGTTCTAACTAACTAGTCCTGATAACGGACTCGAAAGATTTCGCCCGTTGTTTATATGCGAGAAGATTTGAAGAGGTAGTTTGGTGGGGATTAGAGTTAGATATTTTAATGTACAGACGCCAGCACATCAAGCTACTATATTTTCAACTTTATCGCTAAAGCATTAGAGTTCAAATTGATTGGGAAAATATTAGTTTCGGGTAGCTTGATGTGCTGGCATCAGTACCTACTATTAATCTTTGTGTCTAGATTAAAGAATAGCGCCTTCAAAAAATTCTCCACCACATTTTGACACACATTTTGACCACAGACTACCTACAGTATTTGTCTGTCCTTCCCGTTTTTAATCCATCCAAAGGTTGTCTTTAAAACATCGCTCTTAGCGATAAGACCGCCCATTGTGTCACCCATTGTAGTTTCTATATTTATGTCTGTAATTTATGTAGTGTACATAATAAAGAGTATTCTATTTGACTTGAAAGAAGTCTTGTGTCACTACGATAACTGAACTGACTAAAATACATGTTTTTATTAATATGCAGCAGTAGATGATAAAAGTTGAGCGATAATAGGCTCTCAATTGATTATTGTAGTACTAAAGTGAGGGCCGTGACGCGCTCGCTAGATGGGGCGGCACGTGGGCAGTCGTATGAAGGGACCATAAGACAATTCAGTCTTGTGAAGGCAACGAACGGATGCGGACGTCGACTTTATGCAAAACTGTCGGTTTGCCCGAACTTATTCTGAAAGTTAAATACTAACCTGATTCTATATAACATAGTGTTTTATTGAAAAACACGAGGGGCCCGTGGCTAAATTTTAATAATAATAGCCGCACAGGTCGATCGATCAGGTTAAGCTACGCCTGCCGCGGTTGATCTGTAGATGGGTAACCATCTATACATACGTCTGATTATATTATTGAAAATGAAATACATATATTTACAAGTACACCATAGATTTACAAAAATGTCTTCGCTATAAGCTTCGTACCACTTCGTGAGCATACGATAAGTGATTGAAGCAATACTGTTCCCTCATTTGCTGATTGAACAGTAAACAGTTTCACGCTTATAGTATTACTTGAGGGTAAGCATGTGTGTATGTTCCCTCGCTAAGTAAGGATCTTTCTTTATTTCTGTGCAAGTGGATGCAGTGATAGTACCACTCCTTTTAAAAGACCTCTTCACTATTTTATGTAGTAGGTAACTAGCTTTTGCACGCGGCTTCGTCCCCGTGTACGTCGGATAGGAACCGGCATATCCTAGAAACAAAAATTCGAAGACATGTGACATCTACCAACCCGCACTGGGCCTGCGTGGTGGATTATAAGCCCACTCCTAATGGAAACATTATAGGCTGATTATGCTTAGGGCAGATTTTTTAATCGACAGTTAATTTTTATTCGTAGAATAAAATTGACGTTTGAGAGATTTTATACGGATCAACTGTCAAAAATTTAAAATTATTCCTCGGATAAAATTGTCTGGCGATGGAAAAATCAGCCCTAAACTAAACCGCAAAATAATGATTAGAACGCCGTTTCTATCCGTACGGAGCGATAGAGCAAAAACACAAACAGATCAATAGCCAGAATCAACATGAAAACATCGAGTAACATTATACCAATGAAACTAATATGGAAGCCCTGTTTGAACTTGAATACAAACTATCAAGCCAGGTTCGTGTTTATCAAAACCAATCAGTCTATAAATACAAAACATGGTTTTTGCATTGAGTCATTAGTAAATGGAGCTATAACATCATGAGAGGAGAGTAAACTCTTGCCTTGATGAATGAATTGAATTAAGTCGTTTACGTGTGTCGTCATAACATTCCACCCGAATATGTTTTTTTTATTGCTGAATCTCTTGACCTCGATCACGCCTGATGGAAAGCGATGGATGAGGTCTATGATGGAACAAGCATGTCCAGAAGATGCCTAAGGCACTGAAACTCCCATGCATCGACAAAACACAGCAGGCTGCTTGACGCCGGACTCCGGTGAGAGGGTGGTCGCAAACCAGGCGGGCGTTAGCCCTACCACCGCAAGGGAAGAATTGGCCAGTTAAATAAGGTGTTATTAAGTAGCTAAGAAATATGTATACCAAGGCATTCGCTATTCTTATTAAATTACTCAAAACTCGTAGGTAACCGTAGTGTCTGACAGCCAACCCCATTTCTGTTTATTACGTAGCACTCCATTTACTCGTTACCCCGTGTCGTTCCTGTAATGTATAACAAACCATTCAGCCGTGTTCGGGATTCAGTTTTGTAATGAAACTAGTTCAGTGATTTGTCAATAGAACTTTAGTAAAGTTAGATATATTGCGAAATGATTTCTGAAAATTATTACAGTGCTGTACATTTAAGGGCTCCCGCAGACTGGCGCGACGCGATATTAGTAGAACAAATTCCACTAAGTTTTCGTGGAAATTGTTCTGCCAGTGTCGCGTCGCTCCTGTCTGCGGGAGAAAATAAGAATAGTTAACGAACTTAAAATAGGAAGAGAAAGAAGGAAAGCCATTCCATTAAAACCCCTTCGCTTATCAATTCAGTCTAAAAAGATATCTTCAAGACAAACCAACGTTCAGAATCAGCCAGGCAAACCACAGAATACATAGACACAGAAGGCCAGCTCCATGCAACTAGCGAAAACAGGCGCACGCGCACGTACGGAGATCTTAAATCAAACCAAGAGCCACAACAAGAGCAAGAACATTATTTTCTTAACAGGGACCAATGAAAGAATGCGCTATCCCTGTTTCGCAAAAGTAATTTCAGCTATAGCAAAAGTGCGCAGTGCTGCAAACCCCCACTCTATTTCAAGTTAAATAAATATCAACTTTATTTCAATGTCAATTAAGTTGATTTCAGAGTGACTAGCACTATTGAAAAAGTTGTAAAATTTTTAGAAGTTGTAGCGTAAACTGAACTTTATTATATAGGAATTAAAGTTATTTTTCCATTAATTCATATTTGTTTACATTTTTGGCAAATACATAGCGAACGCAGATTATCTAATAATAATGATTTCTATGTATTTCCGCGGGACTTCTTTCGCGGGACGGATTCTTCGTGTGTGTGCGTTTATGCCTTCTGTACGTACCTATTATGTGGTCAAACTATCCTAATCTATAAAAATCTAGATTGCGATTCAGTCTAGACTCGATTTACCCGAGTCAGCATGGCCGGGGCTAATTGCCACTCGACGGAACATCGCTCGGTTATTATCAAGAGACATGGAAGCACTATGCGATTAAGATGTACCCGGTTTTACCCGGTTTTGTGGAGCGGACACAATTGCATCCGGTTTCTGTACGGTTTTGTTTCCGGATGCGGATTGGAACGATATTCGTGGATGTGGTTTATTTTGTTTCTTTGTTGTTTATGGTTTCTTTTTTGTTTTATAATGGTTGCTCTAGCGGAGGGGCTTGCCGTTGGTCCCTGCTATAATTCGTGGATCTTTGACAGTCGTTACCTGACAACCAGTCTTAACAAGTGGTATTGTATTAGTCAGTAACTAAGTTGTGGAGCGCCTCTCTCTAGAGGAATGGTGGCCGTTTGCGCCCGCTGAGGGTGACCGCGGGGTCCGCATGGATTCATGCGGGCTAGCACCTGGCCGGGGGAGCGTGACGAAAGGCGTAAGCACTCTAGCACCCCGGCTAAAGGTAGCAGCAGGACACCGTGTAGTTTTAATCAGTAAAAATCTGATAGACCCCTCCACCCACCTTAGGGTGGTGGACATCCATGAGGATTTCCAGACAGTTAAAAAAAAAGGTTAAAAGTTTTTTTTTCTTTTTTAGTTATTTTGATTACCAAACCAGTCTTACCAGGGGGTATCGTATTACCCAGTAACTGGGTTGTGGAGGTCGGATAGGCAGTCGCTCCATGTAAAATACTGGTATTCAGCTGCATCCAATTAGACTGGAAGCCGACACCAACATAGTTGGGAAAAGGCTAGGTAGAGCAGCTAGCCACCATGGATGCTGCGCGCTTGCGCATTAGCCCAGGTTCGCACGGACGCGATTTTTTTTTAGCGCACTGGATTTTCAACGCATTGCGTAGTTCCGAGAGATCAAAATCCATCAGTATGTTTTTGAAGGGCTGGGATGCGCTTTGTTGGGTCACAGTATAAATATACAGTAAAACATCTTCATACAAACGTGCCGCTCTCGGTTTGAATGTGTGCGTGCGCGCCGCGCGCCATGTCGGCACGCAATTTCACGCACACGCTAGCATAATATATGAGGGAATAAGGTGGCGGCAGTGCGGGCTGGTGCGGGCTGTGCAGCGCGACTGTGAGCAGGCGCGTACGCTACATGACCGCTTGCGTTCGTCAACTCTCGCCGGCGGCGGCCACTTAAATTACGAGTATCATGACTTCAAAAAGGGGAAACAAATATTGTAGGTAGTGTTTTCGGGTGCCTCAATAATGATTTCGCAAACCCGGACTTATCATTCTTCATAGTTCCTACTCAACCAGAAATGTAAGTACCTACTTATACTTAAATATTATTAGAAAATGTGGTATTGTATTGTTTATTTCACAGTTTATTTGCTTTATTAAGAGCGTAGCCGAGTCGCATTTTTCCATATAAATGTATTCCCAAATTTACTTTCTGAATACTATGTTTAGAGCTAAAGTTTATTTTAAGAAGTCTAGTTTTACTATAAAACAGAGGATTGAGTTCGAAACATCGTTTAGGTAAACGTATTTGTCGCGTATAGATGTAATAAGGGCAATTTCACAATAATTAATATTGCAAATTAATTACTATTGAAATTATTATTTTTTCTATTGTCTGATGTGTTGTTCAATCCAAATATGGTGTCTTATACACCCATTACAGGAATTACGGCAAAGATCGAAATTTACTCATGATCCCGCCTGATGATTTTGTCGATGGAGGATGGAGCAGGTGTTTCGCAAAGCGTTCGAAAAGGACCACATCAACATTAAAATTGGCCGGTCAATTTACGATCAACTGAATGATATAGAATTTAAGGTCCATGCTTTCCCAAAAGCTTTTTACAAAAACTTTACATAAGAATGAGAATTTACTTTACATTAACATATAATAATAAAGCGTTCCGGACGTGCAGAAACAGGAGAAAAATTTTCTCGGTATCAAATTTGTAACTTAGTATTATAAATGTTATGTGAATAAAGGCTTTTTATTTTTACTAAATTTATAAATTGGTAAAATATTCAATCATAATATGCTTTTTTATTTCATAAATTTAGATCAAGTGCTGCTTGTTCGAAAATATTAACTAAAAGTAAAAGTAACAACCCTGGGGATCAACGCAAGAGTAGGCTAATAACTCGGCGGGCGGCCTTAGATAACTTACTGTATATTTATACTGTGGTTGGGTTCTCAACGCTCGGTTCAGCATCAAGCGTTGAAAATCCCTCCGCGATATTTTTACATCCATGCGTACGTAGCCAAATTATGTAAAGCTCAAACTCCATGCATTTATTTCAGTTAAACCATTTACAGCACGGCACTCTTGAATTGTCAAGAAGTCAGTCAGTCAGAATATATGAAGCTAGTTGCCCATTCCAAAGCGTAGGTACCTATGGAGAAGAACGGGCAAGAAACTCCATGGACACTCTTTTAAATTATATTTTTACAAAAATACTAGCTGTGTCCCGCGGTTTCACCCGCATAAGTTTCGATCCCGTGGGAATATCGGGATAAAAACTATCTTATGTCCTTTCCCGGGACTCAAACTATCTCTATATCAAATTTCATCTAAATCGGTTCAGTGGTTTATGCGTGAAAAGGTAACATAATAATGGGTAGTTCTTCGAAATTTGATTCTTCGACTGATCCATATGGCCAAATTTTAATTTCACTTTCAGCTCTGTAACACATGCTCATATGAAAATAGACATACCAAAGAACATATGTTTGTATGAGGGGCTCGTTTTTATAAAGTAGTTTTCAAGATATCGACGTTCGAATATTTTGTGCCCAGATGAATCAGAAACAGCAATAAAAAGTAATAAATACACCGTTAGTTTTGATTGATAATTCTAAACAATAATTATTTATTCTTAACTAAGACTAAGACATATCAAAAGTGTCATATTTAGAACAGTTTTATACTCCTGTCACTTTTTAATTATTCAAAAGGTTATAGCTAAATAAATGATAATAAATAAGACTAGAACTACTGACTCATACACGGTCAAACATTGGACATTATAATGCAACAAAAGCACTCCTTTCGTGCTGGAAAGGGGAAATCGAATTTATTTCATTAGTCATATGGGGGTTTTGACCATACGAATCAGGCACAGTTGAATCAGATTTTTGCCTACAATCATGCATAACTCATCATACATACAGACTTCATTATTGTCATTTTTCTACACGATTCCATAACCTAAAAGCATCACACGAAACACAGATTGAAGTTTTAAAACAATAAAATAAATTTTATAAAGTAGGCATTGTAATCATAATGCCACCTGAACCAAACACAGGTGAATCAGATATTTTCCTTCGTAACACCGGGATCTAAGCCAACCAGCCGCAGGTCCACCTTCTAGCTCGTCCGTTGCACGGCTGGCTTCCCCCCGCGCGGGAAGCCAGACTTTCATTATTATTACCTGACCAAGTACAGTCAATTGAAGCTTACGCCACATTAATCAGTATTATACGCCGGACACTCCTTATTTACTTATTTATAAACAAAATAACGTAGTTATAACCAATACACATTTTTTTTGTAAGAGGACAACTCATTTCCTTTCGATATAATTATAATTTATATTGATGTATCAAAGGGAAAATGCGACATCGATCATTTTGTACCGGAAAATGGCAAACGGACGCGTTATATGAATCAGAAGAACACACTTCAAATATTTTTATTTTGTACCTAGACAGCAAGTATTTAAAAAATATCATTTGTCCTAGTAAGGCATAAAGCTGAACTGTACAAAAAAAAATTTACATGCCGTTTGGTCAGTTGGTTACAGAAATATACCCATAGACATCGAAAATTTTGTCCCTGAAGAACTACCCTAATACATACAGACAGACAGACAGAGTTACTTTCGAAGTTATAATATTAGTATAGTATGGATTAGTATGTAAAAACAAACAGTGTTTTTTTTGCCATCAAAACTTTCCCGGATATACAAAAACGGACCGGATCCAAACAATTGTAAAACCCCTCCTAATAAGGCCATATCCACACATCGCCGACCGCAAGTCCACAAATAAAACACTTTTACGATCAGCGGCATAAAACTAAGCGATGTTTGCATCGGTACGTTACGATTATTTGTACGACGTCCATTGCATGCTAAAATAGAAAGCTTAGCCGTTAATGCTGCGTTTACGCTGACTTGTATACCGAATAGTTGGAAAACGTCGTTTTTTTTTTCGTTTTGTACAATTGGAGTATGTATGAGTTAATGTGGTTTAGCAATGAGTTTTCAAATTGATGGTGGAATGTAATTCAGAAGGCAAGCCTTTGTTCTACAATGTTGTAGTTGATGTTCAGTAAGTATATTTTCTGGGCTTCTTACTAAATAATTGACTACTCATAATAACTGTCGAAGGCGTAACCAAAACCTGCAGGATAACATTAATTAAAAAAAAATACGTGTGGCACTCGGGGACTGCCGCGATAAAGCTATTGCATAGCATTTTTTTTATCAACTTATGCAATTATAATATTTATGCAATATTTTTTTTTCTTTGATATTAATTCAAGTTTTTTCTTTGAAATTAATTCAAGTTACACTTTTTGAGCGCGGTGACCACCACGTCTACACGCATACGTCTAGTCGCACGCACACAAACACCGTGCCGAAGTCTGCCGAACTGAAACGACGTTAGACGATGCACGGCTTTCAACGCCGCACCGCTGTGCCGGTCGGAGTGGGGGTGTTAGGTTTATTTTCGTTACGGAATTTCTTGATTCGGTCGCCGCGCTCAAAGCCTGCGATAAAAGCTATGCAATAGCTTAAAAATATTTAAAACGAAAAGCTCCGTACTTTACAAAGAGTGTGAAACGTCTGTACCTAAACATTTTCGGTCTACATGAGATTCGATGAGGGGCTCGTGGCTAAATCATAACGGGTCGATCGAAAGTTAAGCTACGCTTGCTGCGGTCAGTTCGTGGATGGGTGACCATCCTGTACATATCGAGTCTTTGCCTCGGAACGCACGTTAAGCCGTTGGTCCCGGCTGCCATTCGTAGATCTTTGACAGTTGTTACGGGTAGTCAAAAGTCTGATCTAGTCGCTCCATCTCAAATACTGATTCAGCTGCACCCAGTTAGAGTGGAACCCGACCCCAACATAGTTTGGAAAGGGCTAGGCAGATTAAAATTGACATGAAAATCGATCGCATCAGACCGCCATTTATAGAGACAAATTGCTCTCTGTTTCATCTAATCACTTGAAATTCCAACACAAATGAGTTTTCAATTCAAGTGTAATTCAACTGTCTTATCAACGATAAATATCTTGATTAACAATACTATCATGTCAACCAATTAGGTACAGTAATTAGTTTAAAAAGGTCACGAGAAATATTTAAACAAATTCGATTGGGTTAACTGGATACCATCGATTTTCAATACACTTAGAAATACACTTGGGAGCAAATAAATCGAGCCACTTCCTTTTTTCACGTATAATGGTTATCATTTTTTGTTTTATGGAACTTATCAATTCGAAACATATATCGCCTAAGAGCTTATTTAATAACCTTTACAATGAGGGTAAATTATTGAATGATAACCTTATTTAATGATAAATTATTGGCTCTGAAAGAAAAACGGTAATTTTGATAGAAAATTGTAGGGTTAAAACAGTCCAGAAAAAAACAAAATTATGGTATAAACTTATTCTTAATATCTTGTATTACCCCTCCGCGCCTTGATTTCGATAGATTTTCTGGACTGTTTTAACCCTTCAATTTTCTATCAAAATTACCGTTTTTCTAGCAGGGCCAATAATTTATCATTAAATAAGGTTATCATTCAATAATTTAACCTCATTGTAAAGGTTATTAAATAAGCTCTTAGGCGATATATGTTTCGAATTGATATGTTCCATAATACCAAAAATAATAACCATTATACGTGAAAAAAAAGCAAGTGGCTCGATTTATTTGCTCCCAAGTGTAGTTTCAAGTACAGTCAACGAAAAAAAGTGAACAGTGATGGCCAAGTAACGACCAGGACTTACGAGTTGCAGGTTCAAATCCAGACAGGCGCTTTACTTAGTGTAAATTATTTCATTACTATACTGCTCTAAACGGTGCCGGTGAAGGAAAACATCGTTAGTAAAATGTCCTAGAACCAAAAAACCGAGTGTGCTTATGACCACACGACTGAAGTGAAACTTCAAACGTATTTGGCTATGAGAGGAAGAGAGAAAGAAAATGTGCGCGCGCACTGCTTTCTCTTGCTTATATCCCCCACTCAACTCCCGTTCGCCTCGCCCGATCACACTTTTCATAACGCTTACGTCACGCGTTCGCCAGCTTACTCCCCAAGTCAAGCGTGCGTAAAGAAGTTTCACTTCAAAATTCGAAGATGTGACATCTACCAACACTCTCTCACAGAGAGGAGAGGAGGCCTGTTTCCCAGCAGTGGGAACATTACCATAGGCTGATTATCCAGTAGTCCGTACTTTAGGTGCCTATGCTGGGCAAAACTCTTTCAATTCCACCATGGAATATATCCAAGTTGTTCCGCCATCTTTCATTATTCACAGAAGGCATTCGTTCGTGGTCTGATATGTTCCATATTGATTTCCCCAACTGTACCAGTGTCGTGACATACAATGGGACCTATCACGATCAAACAGCGCGGCAACAATATATTATTTAATAGCTTCGAAATGTCATGCGCATCCTTAACTAGCTTACTTTACTTCAAAGGTATTAAAAAGATTGGTTTGTGTCATTCGTTTTAACTCTTTTTAACCGACTTCATTGAATCACACTAATATTATAAAGGCGAAAGTTTGTGAGTGTGTGTGTGTGTGTGTTTATATGTTTGTTACTTCTTCACGCCTAAACCACTGAACCGATTTACATGAAATTTGGTATAGAGATAGTTTGAGTCCCGGGAAAGGACATAGGCTACTTTCTATCCCGATATTCCCACAGGATCAACATTTACGCGGGTGAAACCGCGGGGCGCAGCTAGTATTTTATATTTGTATGCAGTATGGAAACCACATATCACATCACATCACACTAATGTATTATAATATTAGTATGGATGTATCTAAGTCGGAACACATGTGAGATGTGATGTGAGTGCTGTGAGCGATTACAGCTAATTCGGAAAGCGGCCTTACAGAATCTATCCCACTATCACACTATTATTATAAAGGCGAAAGTTTGTGTGTGTGTGTTTATATGTTTGTTACTTCTTCACGCTCAAACGGCTGGACCGATTTTGATAAAATTTTGTATGGAGGTAGCTGACAACCTGGATTAACATATAGGCTACTTTTTCTCCCGAAATTCCCACGGGATCGACACTTATGCGGGTGGAACCGCGGGGCGCTGCTGGTTTGCAATAAATTATACCACATACTTGTTATCGAATTTTCTGACGATATGTAGCTACTTATACAAAAATGTAACGAAATCGGTCGCGAAAAAACAATCTGCTGTTCCCTACATTTATGTTCACATAACTCGTCAAAATATAGGGAACAGCTGATTTAAAAAAAAAGATCATTAATGTCATCATCGTGGGGTGGATCGAATAATCGATTTTCCCACCCGTACGCAAAATACGCGCATTGACGTGGAGTTGCGGACACCAGCCCGTATTACCTACTACCTATGTCATCATCATCTGCCTAGCCTTTTCCCAACTATGTTGGGGTCAGCTTCCAGTCTATACCGGATGCAGCTGAATACCAGTATTTTACATGGAGCGACTGCCTATCTGACTTCCACAACCCAGTTACTGGGTAATACGATACCTCTTGGTAAGACTGGTTTGGTAATCAAAATAACTAAAAAAGAAAAAAAAACATTTTAATGTGAAGAAACTCAAACTCAAAGCATTTATTTTAATTAAAACAATTACAGGTACTTTTGAATTGTCAAGGGGTCGGTCAGTCAGAAAGATGAAGCTAGTTGCCCATTCCAAAGCGTAGGTACCTATCGAGAAGAACGGGCAAGAAACTCCATGGACACTCTTTTAAATCAAAATAATATGGTTACAAAGTCTTGGTTACATCATTCATGTTAAAAAACTTTTTTACAAAAAAAAACAACCGACTTCAAAAAAAACACTACAAAGTGATACCTAAATAACTTTAATTTCGGAAGTCGGTGTCGTTGATTCTGCATTTTCGTTTTTTGACACCGACTTCCGAAATTAAAGTTATTTAGGTACCACTTTGTAGTGTTTTTTTGAAGTCGGTTGTTTTTTTTTGTAAAAAAGTTTTTATTTTTCACTTTTTAGTTGTACCTACCCCACAAAAAAGTAAACAAAAAGATCGTTAATGTAGACAATGTAGATAAATTTTTAGATTTTTGTTGATTTTTCAAAAACCGCTCATCCGATTTCGATAAAATTTTCATGCGACCATTTGGGAAGTATACCCTTTCTAACAAAAAAATAATTTTTCAAATCGGTTGGCAAACGACGGAGTTATGCGCGAACTAACACAAAAAAAAAAATACAAACATTCGAATTGAGAACCTCCTCCTTTTTTAGAAGTCGGTTAAAAATTATACATTGTGAGAACGATGCAGAACGGTAAAAAAGGAGTAAATTCGTTTTTGAGAAAGTACACAAATCGTCTTGGATTTCAACCGTGAATGTTATCTGACATTTTACTTTTTAATAAACCTACATAGTGATATTCTATATTAGCAACATATTATATACCAAGCGGTAAATTCATGAAATGCCACAATAATACGCAGTAATGATAGGTTACAGCTGAAATTCGAGTCCGTTATTTTAATGAGGCCATTTTACGGGCCGTGTCAAAATGTGGTTGTGCTCACCCTGAATAGTATGCATTTGTATGTTATTATGTAATGTGAGCACCACTTTATTTGATCCAATTTGGCATGGTTTGGTTCAGTTGTGTCCTAAAAATATGGTCAAAGCTTAGTAAAATTAAGGAATATAATTATTGAAAAACATGTGGTTTTTCTATTTCGTGTAACGTATAAAGTATGTGGAATAGGGATTTAACATTTTAGTATATGTTTTTTGACTCTTTGGTCTAGTTACATGTAAAAGGAATACACAATTAAATGAATTTTTCTCGATAAAATAATTGCAAAGTTATATCAATTTTTTTTACTTTTTTCGACATCACGGCGTTTTTACATTAAAACATAAAGAATTATCATAATCAAAGTTTATTCAAATTAATTTCAAATTTAATTAATTTATTTTGTTAAAAAAGGAGTAAATTCGTTTTGGCACATACGTCGTTTTATTCCGAGCGCACGCACATTATAGTGCCCTCTTGGTGGATTACGCCCACTCCCACTCACCGAAAGGAGGCCTGTGTCCCAGCAGTGGGAACATTATAAGCTGATTATGCTTATGCGTATAAGCTAGCCTAAATGTCAGTATTTTTAAGCCCGACACGAGAGATTAGGGCTTCCACTTCCATATTGAGATCGCTTGCTTTCAAAGCTCTACACCTGTAAGTGCTTATATAGCCTGAACCTTTTAGTAGCCCTTTGATCTTGAGTTACTCCAATCGAATTTTACCTAGAACTGGATAGATGCAAGCTAACAAAAGAGGTTACCAGGCAACTATAAGTAGTCCTTTATAAAGAATGTTTTGTGTGTGAAAAAAAGTAGTCGAATCTTTGAAAGATGTCACTCGGAAAGCTGAATTATTGGGCTGGACACATCTGCCGCATGTCAGACGGTCAATGGGCCTTACGACCCAGTGGGTCCCGCTTAATGGCTAACGACATCGCGGCAGGCCCAGACGGAGATGGCGGGATGAGCTGGACTCCTTTAATAAAGATTGGTCCTTGGCAGCTCTGACAGATAGAAGTGGAAGGAGAGTAGGGAGGTCTTTGCCCAGCAGTGGGACATTAATGGCTAGTAAAAAAAAACAGTGGCACTCCGGGAGTGCCGACAGAAGTGAAAACAAAACACAAACAGAATACTTTGCCATCACTCACTGACATATCGGATATACATTAAAACCGAGTACATCCCGAGGACAGCCGAACACATCCGAAGCGGTGTCGTTACGGTAACAGTGGCGCGAATTCAATGGTTTTTCCCTTCTCAAAAAAATGCCCAACGCGTCTAAAAACGTTTACACTTCAAAAAAACTTCGTAGCCACGTTCCACCACACCACCAGCACGTCACCTTCTTGACACAGTTACGACGTGCAACTGCCGACTATTACTGTTTAGTATGCGTGATTATAATGTAGGTATATCTATTTTGGTTTAATTTTCTGGTTAATCCAGTTAAGTTACTTCCTTGGTTGCCATGTTTCGGAGGATAAGGTCGTTCCATTTTTAAATAACACGACAGATATGAGTTTACTATGTAATTTATTTGGCCGCAAAACACGACAGATATGGATTTTCATACAATTCTTGCCGGCCGCCGCTCGCATGTATTTAGCCAGTACAGCAATATCGATTTATCTCGAAGAAGGTTCTCAAAATAATGCTCAAATTTCCAAGCATGTTTGAGGAAATTATCTTTTTATGTCTCTGTGACAAATAAACCTTTTCCTTTCATTCTATTTGGTCGAATCTTTTTTTTATTTCGTCCTACAAAATATAATGCAGTGTCACTGTTTGTTTTCCTTAATACATAAATATGTAAATTCTCCGAATGAGAAAAACCATTAACTATACCCATTAAACTAGCTAGAGCAATGATCGAAATTATTAAGCTGGTTCCATGTTTTTTTTCCTACTGTAGGTACCACAAAGTAATATTCAAACATCCTAAAAACCGTTTACTTATTCACAACTTAGCCTGGACCTTTACGCCGTAAATGAGAAAAAACCGGACCGCACACAAACGTCCGAAACCGACCGGATCCGTACGACTAACTACGTTAGTGTCACCGTTATTCAATTCGCGAAACGTGGGACATCTCGGAAATTGGCCATTTGGACCCAAACTTCGATGCCCCGTCGCGACTACCGTCATATTTTTAGCAAAAATATTTGTACATTAAATCCTTATTATATGGTCAGCGGAGTGAGTATAAAGGTTTGTTTATTCGTTGCGTGGCAGTTTTATTTAAACATAATGACGAGAAATTTATTTTTGTAAAATTATGCTCAATTAAATGTTTACCAACTTTAGTAGGTAGTAGAGTAGGAACTATGTGAATGAGTTTGAATGACAGCGTGATTATGTTACAGACATCCATACTTCGACTTAAAATACACTAGCGACTCTCCCCTGTTTCACACGGTTTTTAAGACTTGACAAAACATCGAGATTTCTGCATTATATGTAAATTTATTAGAAATGAAGAGATCCGCACTAGAACTAAGGTAACTGACATAGCCCGAAGAATTGCCAAACTTAAGTGGCAGTGAGCAGGGCACATTGCTCGCGACTCAGGTGGCCGATGGGGCCGAAAGGTTCTGGAGTGGCGACCGCGTACCGGAAGACGTAGTATTGGAAGGCCTCCTACAAGGTGGACCGACGACCTTGTGAAGGCCGCAGGAAATCGTTGGATGCGAGAAGCACAGAACCGGTCGAAGTGGAGGTGCTTGGGGGAGGCCTATGTCCAGCAGTGGACGTCTTTCGGCTGAAATGATGATGATGTAAGTTTAATATCAATGCGATATAGGTACAGTCGCCAGCAAAATTGCATGGGTACCTTAGTGTCTATTTTCCCGTGAACGTTTGAATTTAAGTTTTCGAAAATAAACTAGATGGCGTTGGTTTCTTCACAACTATGACTAATTTACGAAACGTAAGTAAGGAGTTAGGAAGAAACGAAGGAATTACAAGGCTAATACATTTATCTAATTATTACATTACAATTACCAGCATACGTAGCTTAAATGATAAAAATAATAATAGAAACCGATAGGAATATATTTATTAAGCTAACGAGTGGGTATTTTAATAATTAATTTAATATTCGAATTGGTAGGTAGTTACTTAGCAACAGGAAAAAAGAGCAGATTCATCGCAGGTAAACAGGCTCGCCTTGTGGGCTCGCAAAAAAAGGCACTATAAAAAATTATAGAGGTTTATTTCTTACAGTTTATTATTCAAATTTAATAGTCAGTTTATTAAATATTATAGGTATAACATTATAATATTATGAAGTTATTGAGGCGATAGCTTAAGTATTCGTTTCCAAAATCGGAAAGAGGATTGAAGCTTATGTAACCTCAATAAAAACAAACAGGAGACCAGGTTATTTTATTACAAAGGTCAAACGGATTAAATGGATACTAAATAAGTAGGCTAAAAACTACAAAATTGCACAAAAACATATCAAATGGTTAGTAGGCAACATAAAAAACTAAAAACTATGTTGTTTAAACTTAAAGTGTTCATAACTTTTTAAATTATTAAAAATACGTAAGTTACAGTTTATACACACATAACCAGGTCTCCAGTCAATATAAATAATATTATCTAAGTATAATTATTTAGCTCGTAGCTACGTAACCACTTGTGTATCGCGTATTATTTCGACGCCACAAACATAAGCGTCCGTGTTCACTGGACTTAAAAGTTTTTTCATCTGTAAAGATGACATTACTCCAATCGAAGTTTATGTGATCCAAAGCGAACTGTAATCTTGCCCTTTTATGGTTTTCCGTGAGCAAGGGTTTCACAGCATGCCTCCGCGGCCCACTATGAAGAGCACAACGGACAGTGTCAACACTTGTGTCAAATAAACCAGCATAGTGGTTCGTCGGCACAAATCCATTTTCTTCATACTCCCTTATCATGGTTTGATGCTGCAATGTGTTAAGTCGTGGTCTTCCAGTTCTTTGATGGTGTTTCAAAGAACCCTCCTCTTCAAATCGTCGTACTCAAAGAACAACTGTTTTTCTCTGCAACAATAAAACAGAAATATATAATACCCAATAATGATTATTATGTAGGTAGTATACCTAGTAACAAAAAAGTAATGCAGTTTTTAATATAAAAGTGTAAAAATAAAACTACTTACGTTTACACCGGTCTCTGGCTATTTCTGACAAGTTTTTGGCTTGATTATTCAAAGCAATTATTTGAGCTCTTGTAACGAAATCAATATTATAACTCGTGCTCGTTTTGGTAAAATAAGTAATACGCCTGATCATAAATAAAAACTGAACAAAAGGCACTCGAACGAGGTAATCGAATGAACTTAGCGAACGATCAATTGAGCTGTCATAAATCTTCGATCTAAGTATTATTCATACCACCTACCAATTATTTATAAATCCATATTTAACCTACCCTCTCAAGTTTGAAAACTAAAACTTAGAAAATCAGATACCTACCTACTTATAAATTGATATTCAATTTTAACATAGTAGGTCAATCAATCAATTTTCTTTAAAAGAAACTATTAATTATAAATTGTTTGAATGTTTGAAGAGACAAAAAGAAACTGCAAAAATATTTTATCATATAAAGCAAAGCAACGCCATCTAATATCAGCATAATTCAATGTTGTTAGTCGTTAACTGGTTTTACGCTAGATGGCGTCATTTCTCGCTTCATACGATTTTGTTTCTGTACTACCCATGCACTTTTGCAGCCTACCGTACATATATGTCGCATCCAACTAGATATTTACCCCCTTATTCATAAAACTTATCAAACCTATTTTAGTTAAAATGGGGTTTGTCTCTTTCTTACACTCAGAAATGACAACGTGACAGATAAAGACAAACGTTCTATAAACCTATTTTAGCTAAAATAGAGATAAAATAGGATTATGAATAAGGGGGTTAGTATATTGCTCAGTTTTTACTGCCGAACTTGTTAAATAATAAACATACAATTTGAAATGTTTTTCCAAAACTGCAACAAACAACATGACCAATCAATCAATCGCCAATTTAAACATCTGGGCTAGGTAAGAGTCATTTGCCTAGCTGTTTGATTGAATGGCTGATCATTCAGGCCGCTAATTGAACGGCGCTGTTTAGTTAAAAGGCTAGGCGGTTATCTGAATGGCTGATTAAACTATTCCGGAGCAAATTCTCTAAATGATGGGGCAAACCGCATTAAAATCTGTTGCGTAGTTTAGAAGAACAACGTGATCACACAGACAAACACGAAAAGCGACGTTAATCTATCTATGCTAATAATAAAGCTGAAGCGTTTGTTTGTTTGAACGCGCTTATCTCTAGAACTACCAAACGGATTTGAAAAAAATATTTTTGCATTTGATAGCCCAATTCTTGAGGAAGGCTATAGGCTATTTAACATCACGCTAGGACTCTTAGGAGCCGAGCAAAAAGAAAAAAAAAACAGAAAGAACGTTAAGCGAAAACGAAGTAATAGCGCGGACAAACGATGCGATGCGGACGGAGTCGCCGGCAGAAGCTAGTGTAGAAATAAAATACCGTTTTTACTTTTTCTAATCACAAGCTTTCAAAATCTACTTGACTCTTACTAATAAACTCAAGTGTTCACTAACCGACGACTTATAAATACAGGATAAGCAACTTGAGTGGTACTTGAAATGTCAGATATTACCGTTCGCGCTAAAATTTATTTTTACCATACCATCTTGTTCGTACCGACATATTTAATTAAAAGGAGTGTGCCTAATTCACTTACATTTTGCTAGGCGATCATAATTTTCCCGGTGGCAAATTTAGGCTACGGGCTGTTACTGAAACTTTCATTAAAAACTCAATAATATTTTGCCCAACCCGAGGATTGAAGTCCCCCTCAGCAGTTGACTGCAACCACTTGACCAACAAGGCAGTTGAACCACAACTGTATGTAAATCCTCATCCTCCTGCTCGTACAGTATTTTTGTCTTTTGAAGTGAAACTTCTTTACGCACGCTTGACTTAGGGAGTAAGCTGGCGAACGCGTGACGTAAGCGTTACGAAAAGTGTGATCGGGCGTGGCGAACGGGAGTTGAGTGGGGGATATAAGCAAGAGAAAGCAGTGCGCGCGCACATTTTCTTTCTCTCTTCCTCTCATAGCCAAATACGTTTGAAGTTTCACTTCAGTCGTGTGGTTATAAGCATACTCGGTTTTTTTTTACGCGCGCTTTTCTTGTGGTAACCAAGTGTAGAAACAGGGTTCCCTAGAAACACGCTGTGAATGTGTATGTAAGCGCAGAAGCTTTTGGTATCGTCCGAGACAATAGCGAAATTGGAAGTGTATATATTATGTGTGTGTGTGCGTGTCTGTGTCATGTACAGGCGCTAGGACGCTACTCGTCTGTACGCACACATTCACAGCGTGTTTAACACAAGTAAAGCGCGCGTCGCTTCGTGTGATAAAAATACTATAATTCAATTAATACACTGAATTATAGTATTTCTTGGCCAAAGAATTAGCATTGCCATACAACGTGGCAATGCTGCCAGCCTTTTGGGCACTGTTCCTGTTGACAGCGATGTGGACGAATTCTTTGATGCCCTATGATTATTTTGTTTATTTTTTCATATAATTGTACGATTTTACATATCTCGGGACCATGGGGTCCTTTGGAGCGTACGAGGGGCCGAAGCCAACCCGCAGAAGCCCCTTAGGAAATTTTAATGAAATGTGGCACCAAATAATTGTACATATTATTATAGTTTATATGTTAGCTTATATTATGTAAATATCTATACAAATAAATAAATTAATTATTTGGAGTCGGTGCAGCACGTATCATTCTTCCAAACATCTCCATCAGCCGTCGTTTCAGAGTTACCTACCTTCGTAGCCTAACCATGTTTCTCACAATTCTTCCATTCATAATAATGATGTAAATGTGTGACAATAATTAAGTAACTTTGTCGCCATTTTATTGCCAAAAGACTACAGCAGGAGTGGAAACTTGTGTTTTCATTTTACCTTTCATAAAGATGTAGGTATGTATCTATGTGTGTATCTATATTTTGAAGCAAGACGGGTTGATAATGTGATTAAACTTTGTTACACAGGTTAAAATTGAAAACATAGGACAAACAGAAGTTAGAGATTCTTTTCATCATTATGAACAACTTTTACCAAGGGACCAAAGCTGCAATTACGAAAAAATCAACTGATCCCTACATTTTGACGAGTGATGCGAACATAAATGTAGGGAACAGCTAATTTTTTTTCGCGATTTCAGGTCAGCCCAGCCGCGCCACCAAAACTTCATTATATTTCATTATTCTTTGAGGTACAATTTTTTTCACTACATGTACCCTACAGTACATAAAGGGTACAATTTATCTAGAAACGTGTTACTTTAATTTTCCACTGTGCCGCGGCCAGGAAGTATCACACAAATACTCCTATACGGCTACGCGATATTCGTGACTGTTTCGTTCTCTCGAAAACTCGTGTAAACCGTACTTATTCAAGCCAAACAGATATAGGGCAAACATGACAAAACCTATAAAACTTTTGGAATGCTACGTCGCATTTTATAAGGTATGAGTGAATGGAAGAATTCCGGCACTATCGCGGACGGACGAGAGTCCCTCTTTACGGCCTCCGAATCGGTTTACGATTGTGTCTAAAAACGTTGTGTCCCCTCCCTATTCACAGTATTCACCCTTTTAATCAATAGTGATTTTGACGTAATAGTTTTTTTTCGGCTACTTTGAATATAAAAGTTTTTTGATTCGTTTCCGATTGGCGGTAGTTTGCGGTTTTCGTGTTAAAAAAGTTGTGAAGTTCGGAATGGAATAGTGTTGGGCTGAAGATTTTATCGCGGATACCTGCATTAACCTTTTTCTCGATAACATTAACTTTGGGATTGAAACGTGGTCTAGAGTTGTTACTCCTAAAGACCGGAAGGAAACCTACTAAACTCGATTGATGTCTGATTCCTGAATATACAGGGTGTCCCTGGAAGTATGGATCAAATCGAATAGGGGCGTGGGCAAGGTCATTTCCAAACTTTTTAACCCTGAGAATGTCAGTGAATTTTTTTACGGTTCAAAAGTTATGACCGATTTTAATTTTTTTTAATCACTTCGCTGAGTGCTCAAAGAAAATAATCATAAAAAAATACTATCAGGGCTATCTAAAAAAATAAATTGATAGCCCTGATAGTTTTCACGAATTCGATCTTTCTTCTCTTTTTTTGTAGTATTTTTTTTTAAGTTTTTTTTTAGAATTTTTTTTTGTATTTTTTTTTGCTAACACGTTTGGAAATGACCTTGCCCACGTCCCTATTTGATTTGATCCATACTTCCAGGGACATCCTGTATAAAAAAACCGGTCAAGTGCGAGTCGGACTCGCGCACCGAGGGTTCCGTACTTTGTAGGTTTATAAGGGGATTTTTTTAAATTTACTTTTGCTACATGACATTGCTTCTTGCCAAATTCCATGATTCTAGGTCAACGGGAAGTACCCTTCATTTTTGATTCCGGAACATAGATGCCCGTATCTTTTGATTGCGTTGACTTAGAAGTATGATTTTTCCACTGCTTCAAGGGATTGCAGCTCTGAGTATTTGACATTAATTTCAACTTGATAACTCCACGCGTTCCTGAGAAAAAGGGTCTTGACCGACGGACAGACAGGCGGACAACGAAGTGATCTTATAAGGATTCCGTTTTTCCTTTTGAGTTACGGAACCCTAAAAACCCGTGGTTTTCGTGCTAGTAATTGGTCTTGGTGAAACTTTATTTGTACTCATCATCATTTCAGCTCAAAATCTAATTCTGGGTATAAAAGGCCTCCTACTTTTTTTCCTGTGTCCCCCTCGTCCTGAGAGGCAATTATCGTAACTTTAAGAACTTCCACAGTCCGATCTCAGTCTTAATCTGTCAAAAATACCTCTAATTTCCTTGCATGTTTGACATTGATTGTCGCAACTATGAGATTGCGACTATAAGATTTAATTTTTGAACGTTTGAAATTCCGGGAATTGACCTTCAGCGGAGCAATTGCGTAACACATTATCAATCGGAATCGGTTTCATTTTGACAGTTCAATAACGTTCATTGCGTTATTTACGTGTTGAGCAGACAAATTTTTCGAACTTATGAAGCAATGGATTAGCAATTAGCTTTAAAATGATTCTGATTCCGACTGATATGCGGGTGTCCAAGATATACACGAACTTAAACAGTAGGTACAATATACAGGGTGTTGGGCAATGTCAGTTTCAAAAGTTTTAGCAAAAAAAAATATTAAAAAAAAAATACTATAGTAAACCAGGCAAACGTGCCCCACTATTCGAAGAATCTAAATAAAAATCATTTTTTGTTCAGAACATGTTTATTAAAGTAATCCGTCTTAACCTCTGACTCAATTGGCATAAAAAAAACTAAAAAATCTTCTAAAATATAATTAAAAATAACTGAGATCAACAATTTTGTGAAACTTAGGGTGGGGCACGTTACAAGGATAGGTCAGTCTTATGTGCCCCAGTAAAACCTCTCATTTAGAGGTTCTTTTTCCTTTCCCTTTCGTTGTTGCATTTCTCTCTATAATTTGTACAGTCTTCATGTAACCAGCCAGAACACTGCAAACACCGAATCCATTCACTCATCTTCTTGGTACGATAGTAATCCTCGTGACATTCCACAGAAGTGTCTTCATTTTCATCAGAACATTCTTCACTAGATTCACTAAGCTGCAACTCTACTTCACTTTCTGGTGACGATGATAAATCCCTCACAACATTCTTCTTACACTTTTTCTCTTGTAACTTTTTTTATCTTCAAACAGTTTACGAGTTGTTAAATGAGTTTCTGATGTCAAAACCTTAACAGTTTGTTTCCTTTTACTTACGTTGAATAATAGGCAATGGACTAATTATTTGTAAGGTCTTAGATGGTGTTCCTTCTTGTGTAGTCACAGAAGATTCTGGTGATTCTGAAAACTTTAAAAACACGAAATAATATCGAGCAAATACTTTTAACTAACGTGAAAATAGATATAAAACAAATTCATGTAGTCATACAAACCTTTTAATGACTTTTTCTCACTCAAACTAAATAAAAACCAGCACTGTGTTGTTTACATCGCGGCCATACTTGGGTTACTGACCAGCTAGGATCAAATAAGCGCCAAGTTTAAAATGCATCACTGAGTTTCACGAGTGGGGCACGTATCCGACTGGGGCACGTTTGCCTGGTTTACCCTATAAAAAAAAGAGAAGAAAGATCGAATTCGTGAAAACTATCAGGGCTATCAATTTATTTTTTTTAGATAGCCCTGATAGTATTTTTTTATGATTATTTTCTTTGAACACTAAGCGAACTGATTGAAAAAAAAATTAAAATCGGTCATAACTTTTGAACCGTAAGAAAATTCACTGACATTCTCAGGGTTAAAAAGTTTAGAAATGACCTTGCCCACGCCCCTTCTCGATTTGATCCATACTTCCAGGGACACCCTGTATAGAAATGAAAGGCACCTGTCTCCTTTGCTATGCATAGGTAATTGGTACAAAACCCGACTAAAATGCACTTACAAATCCTTTTGAAAACTACCTAATTTCCCAATTCAATAATAAACGATTCAAACCTCTTAGATATCTACCTCACAAAGGATGAAAGTCTTCAAACTATCTCCTTTAAATCGTTGTAATAGAATCAGTAGTTCGCTCCCGATTTAAAGTGGCTTGAAAACAGAGGAGCAAGTATTTGCATACTGTCAGCACAATTATAAGCAGCTTACCGCGGCCTTGCGATGAAAACCGAGCTGAAATTTCAACACAGCATCAACCTTTTCGTGAATTTGTTGATGCCAAACTGTAATACTATGAACGGGTTGTAAGCTTTTTTCTTCGTGTTGACATGAGAACAGCTTACTTGCAACATAATCAGTAGCGTGCATTGCATATAGGCATATAATCAGTGCCTACCTCGATATGTCAACATAAGCCTGTCAATTACATTTTAGTGTGTGTGCCCCACAATTAAGAAACTCACAAAATTATCATACCTAACAAAAAACAAAATCTTCATACAAACACGCGCGGCAGTGGGCAGTCACCGGACGGCCTACTCGGCTCCCGTACTATTCGCACTTTTTCATTGGACTCGATCAAGTTAATTCGACAAAATTAAAAATACGTACGTCTAATACCATGACGCGTTATAATGTATTACGCGTAATACCATGACGTTCGACCATAGCAATTTATCACTCTTAAGTAGGCATGCCTACTCAAATAACCACACTTTCGACCTCACTTTTTTTTCTGATTAGTGACCGCGTTTGCCTAGACCAGACCCGGCCTAGTGCCTACCTATTCTGAAAACCAATGCACGCCACCATTGATATATAAAAAACCCACTGAACATAATCAGCCTACAATGTTCCCACTGCTCGACCCGAACGACTGCCAAAGATCCACACGAATGACAGCCGGGACCAGTCTTCAAGCAAAATACCTATACTTCTAGTTTACCTATGTTTACGTTTGCAAATCGGGACCATCACTCACTTTCTTATAACCCCACTGAAATCACATAACACTACTATTAACTATCTAAACAAGACCGTTTATCACCATCACCAGTCACCAGTCCCAGGTTACAGGTAACTTGGTAAGTTGATCAACGAATGATGAATGGTGCAGTGGTCATCAATAATAACTCGTATTTGGTTCATTAGCGACCGCTGGGGTTGGCGGGCGCAGTCGAATATCGAAAACGGTGAATATTTTATTCGCTTACTCAAAAATGGATTGCGAATGAGAATACTGCGGGTGTTTTTGTGTTTTTAGGGTTCCGTACCTCAAAAGGAAAAAACGGAACCCTTATAGGATCACTTTGTTGTCCGTCTGTCCGTCCGTCCGTCCGTCTGTCAAGACCCTTTTTCTCAGGAACGCGTGGAGGTATGAAGCTGAAATTTATATCAATTACTCAGGTCTACTGTCCCTTATAGCTGTGAAAAAATCAAACTTCTAAGCTAACGCAATCAAAAGATACAGCCGTTTATGCTGCAAATTTTCGACACTCGCAAGGGAATCAAAACCTACAGGGTACTTCCCGTGAACTCAGAATCTTGAAATTTGGTACGAAGCAACGTCTTATAGCACAGATAAAGGAAAAATTGCGAAAACCCTAAATTTTTAGTTACATCATATAATAAAGATATTTTAAACAGATTTGTACGGAACCCTCGGTGCGCGAGTCCGACTCGCACTTGGCCGGTTTTTTTGTAGATGTAGTTAGTAGATATGTCTAGCATTGCTAATATTGCTTTTACTGCTATAAGGTGTGTGCTTTTTCACCATATTTTAGCCTTCTTTTACTCAGAAGATCGTGTTTTTTGCCTTTTTCGGTTTGACATGACACTTTTCTATACAGGGTGGCAGTGGCAGGGACGTTGCAAACCACCCAACCATGAATTCAGCACATGACATGAATCGAGACTCCCTAGCGTATACATTTTTCGTCTGTTATAGTATTTGTCATTAAGATGTCAAAAAACGCTCTGTACCTATTTTGACAGCTGTTATTGTTGTGACCGTCCACCAATTTCTTAGGAAACCAAAGGTTTAGTGAAACCAATCAGTACCTACAAATTAACAAAAAAAAAAAAAAATGATGTGTCACCTATCCAGTTCACATTATTTAAATATATTGCAACGAAAACCAATCTTAAACAGGGAAAATTGCAATAGCATTGTCTTAGTCACTCCTATTTGTATGGTCAACGAATACAAATTAGTAGGGAAGAGGAAACACCTACATAAAAATGTGAGTAACTGTACAAAGGATTAAAGAAACTTGGAATTGTCTGTGGTTAGGGTTAAACATGAAAGTCATCATGCATGTGATTATGCATGTCTGTAACGAATGCATGACTGTCTAATGTTTCCATTCATTGAATATATTATGGGAATGTGAATGTCACCTTCTTTATGCAGGTTTTTTTAAAGTGAAAACTTCTTTAGGTGCTTAAGGCATTTCTTGAGATGGGGAAAAACCATTGAATTCGCGCCACTGTTATCGTAATCAACACCGCTTCGGATGTGTTCGGCTGTCCTCGGGATGTACTCGGTTTTAATGTTATCCGATATGTCAGTGAGTGATGGCAAAGTATTCTGTTTGTGTTTTGTTTTCACTTCTGTCGGCACACCCGGAGTGCCACTGTTTTTTTTTGTTAGATCGTTCAGGAGATAAATACAAAAAATACCACAATACTACACTCACCTCACACTTATTAATTCCAGAACAACATAAAACAAAATAATCCCACACGTTCACGTTGTCGAAATTCGCCACGCTACCCGCTTTCGCTTCGCAACATCCGCTTAGTGCAACACATTTAATTCATATGTCTAACAGCTTTGCGACTTAATTGAGTTACAACCGCCTAATTCCTATTTGCAATTATATTTTCCAATTAAATTTTCCACTTTCTTCCCTGGGTAATGGATTTTGTAACAATTTTGATACCTACAATATTTTGGGGTTATAATTATAATTAAAAAAGGGTTTCGCATTGTGATGCTTTTAAATGTAAAATTAATTGAGTTTGTGAGTTAATTTTGTTATTTAGATGTTTTGCTGATTTTCATTGTTATAATTGCTTTGTTTTTTGACTAGGTACTTACCTGTAATATGTGCGAATACAATATAATACCTTTAGGGTGCTTTTGAGGCTTCCACCCTATTGTAGTGCGTCAGGTATGTTCGCCGATGCGCACACTGACGACTACTTTGCTATAAGGCGTAAGAAGGTGGCGTCGATAACACGCAGGGTGGAGGAAGCACCAACAGTATCTTGAGGGTGTTTGCTGAAAGGCTGGATGGGCCTACCATGGGTAGTTTTATCGAGCTTCATGTATTACACGGGGCTCGATGAAACTATCTGTGGTCGTTATGATCGTATTATTATCTTTTTTTGTTTCCTAAGTAGGTAAATACTAACATAGTTTATAAGATAATTTTTTTGACACTAACACAATGTGGGCCTATGTAGTCTGTAAATAAAAGTTTTATTTTTATGAATTTTTCATTTTATTTATTATTATAATGATCTAATTTGAAGAGCAGTTGTGAATTCGTAGACGACTCCGCCTTGGATTGTAAATGTGGTGCTGTTCCACAACCGATGGGACACTTAATATCATTCCCTACGACACTCTCTCTCAGCGAGAGATTACGTCACGTCCCAACAGTGGGAACATTATGGGCTGATTATGATTTATTTGCCAAAAATGTAAACTAATATGGATTAATGGAAAAAATGACTTTAATTCCTACATAATAAAGTTCAGTTTACGCTACAACTTCAAACATTTTTATAACTTTTTCAATAGTGCTAGTCACTCTAAAATCAACTTAAGACTCATTGAAATAAAGTTGATATTTGTTTAACTTGAAATAGGGTAGGGGTGTGCAGCAATGCGCACTTTTCCTTTAGGTAGGTATTTTAAATTTCCAGGTCGAGCCCTTTTACGGGTGCTCTACTATTACTACTACAAAGTGCAAACAAGCAAATTATTCCTTTCAACAAAGATCTGCAGTTGGAAGAGTGCCAACGAAATTAAAATAATGTGAACATAGATTTAATTAAAAAACTTACGAGTTATAAAGTTTCACTAAAGCAGAGTGCGGGGCAGATTAGCTTTTGCGTACGATTTCGCTCTCGGGAAGGTTTTTTTTATCCGTGTGCAGCTGTTGCACTGTATTCTTCTCTTGGTAGTTGGTAGCCAACTGGACTATGGTTACGTATGTTCGGTTTAAGTTCATGCGGGGTAATTTCGCAAACAACAGCTAAAGTAATCAGTCAAAGTATTGACTTTTATTTGACCTTTACTGATACTACGGCAAATGTGTTTCTTTATTCAAGTAACAGCAAAAATAGTGAAGAAACTTTGTGAAGTAACTTTGGCTGTTACTATTGATGAAGAAACTGGCCGTGACAGTAGCAATGGCTTTCATTTTGACAGTTCAACAACATTCATTGCGTTATTTACGCTGTTGAGCAGACACATTTTTCGAACATATGAAGCAATAGATTAGCGGTATCCTTCAAAATGATTCAGATAGTGATTGACAGTGTGTTAGGCAATTATGATGCAATTCCCTTTGATGGACCCATTCAAGTTTAACCATGTACAATAAACGTAAGAAACACCTATCTTCGGTATCACTTAAAATTTCCTTTATTTAACCTTTTAACCGCCGGGACTTTATATCAGTTGTCGTGCCCCCAGCGCCCGACAAAAAAAAAAAAAACTAAAATAAATACCGATGAAACGAGCTGTGATGATGTAATAATAATACAGATTAAACGAGCTGTGTTATTTGGTCGTATAAATACGACTCTGGCGGAATGGACACGAAAATATTTGTCGGATTTATCCGACATAGGCGTTTAAAATGTTAATAGATTTTCAACTTTATCGCTGATGCATAAGGTTCAAAGTTGATTGGGAAAATTTGACAATTTCGGGTAGCTTGATGTGCTGGCGTCTGTACAAAAACCAATTCAGAGTGCTTAGTCAAGTGGCAATCGCTTTCAAACCGTTTCGTATTTCTACAACGACTGTCAACAGGATTGACATAAGCTTTTAGACAGCTAATGTCAATCCAATACATTTTTGACTTTTCCATCATAGTTATCGCTGATAGAATGTCATTATTGTATTGACATAGGTATTCTCAACTATTCGAAAGGTGTCCGATCGATCAGGTTAAGCTACGCTTGCCGCGGTTGGTCCGTGGATGGGTGACCATCTTTACATACCAAGACCCCTCCGTGCCTCGGAAAGCACGTTAAGCCATTGGTCCAGGCTGTCATTCGTGGATCTTTAACAATCCTTACGAGTAGACAGAAGCCCGAAACTCTGACAACCTGTCTTACCACGGGGTATCATATTACCCAGTAAGTAACTGGGTTGTGGAGGTCAGATAGGCAGTCGCTCCATGTAAAATACTGGTATACAGCTGCATCCGGTTGGACTAGAAGCCGACCCCAACATAGTTGGGAAAAGGCTAGGCAGATGATGACTCTGTTTTGCCTGGTCTCCTGCAGCAAATGGCTGTCGGCAGAATAGCGGTCGGTCGTCTGTTTGGTTTAAACTGTCAAAATTTTCGGGTTTCTGAATTGTGAACAGCGTTTAGAGACCTCCTTTGATAACATTGATTGACTATCGATTCGGCACGGAAGCCGTATCGAATGTTTGTTAATATATGTATGCACAAATCACCAAATGGCGGACTGCTGACCGCCGACCTATTTTGTGCTCGCCTTAAGAGCCTATACTACCTCAAATGGCTTAGCGTGATCCTCCGTTATGTCGAAAATCCTGCACCATTAATTTTGAAATAAATATATGGTCAAGTTGAGGATTAATGCAAAGTCTTATGTTAGACGAAAACACGATTCCATAAAATTTTCTCGGTAGAAAAAAATCCAAAGTTACCTCTAACCCGAACAATAAACCGCTGGCATTCAAACAATACTTCAAATTAGATCATGAAACTGTGCATACTAACTGAACTTACTTTAAAGCAGGTCTTATGTTATTTACTTTTTTATAATTACCATTATTTTCACTGTAAAAAGCAAATACCTAAACTATTAGCGCTGCCTGCCGCCCAGCACCGCACTCTGTCTCGCTCTCACTCAGTCCGCGAGCAGTATCGTATGAGCGAGATAAAGAGCGAATTTTAGCTGAGGTAGTATAGGCTCTTAAGGGGAGTACAGGACCTAAACGCAAGTTTTAGAAGCACTAAAAGTATATGATCGACTACAGTAAACAAAATCAGAAAAATATATGATACTAGCTAACATGGCGAACTGCGTACCGCCTCAGAATTACTTAAATAATGTGACACCTGACAACGTATAATTATGCAAAATTTCAAGATGATCGGTTCAGTGGTTTAGGCGTGAAAAGGTAACAAACAAATAAACAAACTTACTTTAGCATTTATAATATTAGTTAGGATTCTTCTGGATATTTATGCTAGGTAGATAGTGTGTTGAAAATATAATACAACTAATTTGATACGATAGAAAAAATCATGAAGATACCTCTAAAAACTTTCTTTTTACAATAAAAACCATACTAATATACATACAATCATTCTAATATTTTGTCAGATTATTCTACAAGCAACATACTAAAGCACTAGTGTTTTAATTTTTTAATCCAAACAATAGATTTTTTGTAAATAGATAATTGCTTCATATTTTGCAATAAATTACCAGCGTTGTGTCATCGTGCTTCTCTTTCTTTTCTATGCAGTCCGACAGTGACCACGCTTTAGGCCATGTAGTCGCCTTAAATTGTCCGCATATTCAAATCACAACTATCATTTTTTGACAGCTGTATGAATTGACAAATTGACGTAGGTTGTCAATTTGCTTAAAAAATAATTTCATTCAATTTTCATCTCTTTTTCCATTTAATTCATCAACTTTTTTTTAATTTTAATTTTTTTTAAGGAACTTTAAAAAGCTCGCAATTATGTACCAAGTTACTAAAAACATTTTCATAATAAAATAATATTGACTAATAAGATACCAAACTTCGTCTAAAACAATAAAAATCTTATGAAATCTTCCAAGCAACGTACTGGACGTTGTTAGCAACATCATAGTAAGAAAGCAAATATAGAGAAGCACGGTCCAGGTATAAATAGCAGTATATCTCAACGAATAATTGAGTTTCAAGTTGAATTCCATTTTCAGACTTGGCCCAATGCACTAGGGCTGACACAACCTCGTTTCAGGATCTTTCTGTAGCAGTGGCGAAGGTTCCATACAAGCCGATTCTTTACAGCTTCCCTTTCAGAACACAACCACTCTATAGTCAATTCATCATTAAAATATAATTATATCATACTATAGGTATTTAATACACCATATTTTTGGCATTTTTTTTCCGGCTTACCTCTGTCATAAATTCACCCTTCGCCACTGTTCTGTAGTTGTGTCGTGGTTGCAAAACTTGTGATATAAAACCTGCACTATTTAATTCGTATTATTAACTAGCAGACCCAGCGGACGTCGTCCTGCCCGAAAAAGCAGTGTCACATTAAATATGATATTTAAAATTTAACATTTATATTTTTTTTTAATTTTCCGATTCCATAATTATTTCTAACGACTCTACGGTTGAGTCATCTTTTTTTGATATTTCACTGTTTACTATTCTATGTCTAAATTATTTAATTCTTCATTTTCTTCCAAATCTTCCATGGTGGAAGTATTGGCGAGAAGCCTTTCTTTTAATACGAGTATCTTTAGATACTTACAATTACTTAGCCCCTTCGATTTGGTGACAAACCGACAGCAGCCCCAACTACCGGGTCATTGTGTTTTCAATACATCCAGGAAGGAAACCATTGAAAAATACACACAAAATTTCCTCCAAATCGGTCCAGCCGTTTAGGAGGAGTTAGGGACAAACACACGTACAGAATTATATATATTAAGATCTATGAACCAACAACACAACACACAACATCTGCCAACCCGCACTGGGCCCGCGTGGTGGATTACGGCCCACTCCCTCTCACTGAGAGGAGGCCTGTGTCCCAGCAGTAGGAACATTATAGGCTGATTATGCACATATGTATGTATGATGTATACTTCTAAAATGAATATCACTAGAATTTTAATAATTATAGCGTAATTAAAATAATAAATACATACACAACTATGATGAAGAGGAAAGACAGTGTTCTTTTACTCATCTTTTAAAAACTGCAACAGTTTGGCAGTCCCTAATTTCAGGCGGTAGTGAATTCCACAGCCGCACCGCGTGCACTGTGAAGGAGTAGGAGTAGAAGTCGGTGGAGTGGGGAGAGGACTTAAGAAGATCTGCAAGGCGCATCTGAAGGACGATACTCCTCTCTTATTATCATTTTTATTTTGTCTTTGACATATCTCGGGATCCTGGGGTCCCGGATCTTTGTGAGGCGTACGAGGGGCCAAAGCTAACTAGTATAGGCCCGTTAGACGCTTTAAATTATTATTATTATAAGCCTGTGTTTTCCACTGCAAGGCAAAGGCTTCTTCCCTCTTTCCACTTTTCCCGGTCTACTGCAATTGTGGGCCAGTCCTGTAAGAAGGAATCCTCGCTTTGTTTGTCCAGGTCAGTATATTTTGTAATAAGCACGGCAATAAACCATTACACCTCAAATACAGACCACTCTTTTACACCCCGAGCCAACACCTAAGCTGTGATATCACGATTCCTCTACATATCTTCCAAAAACTATAGTGAACCAAAGGTAAATAATAATAATAATGCACTCAATCCGAGCTATGCACTTTAAATCTATATCTTAAATCTTCTTTATTTATAAAATTCAAAGTCCTGACTGACTGATATATCAACGCACAGCCTAAACCGCTGGTCCCAGAGACATGCAATTTGGAGGGTGTATTCTTTTTGAAGAGTAGGTATCCACTACAAAAGGGTTTTTCGAAATTCCACCCCTAAGAGGGTGAATCAGGGAGGGTGAAATTTCACGCGGATGAAGTCGCGGTCAGAAGCTAATATCCCATGTAACAATATCCCATCTTCTCTCTCCTCTTCTTCTTTTCCTTCTTTACCTTACAAGGCAAAAGTTAACTGAAACTTTTCAACATTTCCAGCCGTGACAACCCTAATACCAAGAGCTCTCCACCACAGCGCGTCCTAAATAAATAATACGATATTGTAAGGGGACGTTTTAAGAGGTATAGCCATAGCGGGCATTTCACGAACTTTCCATACTTTATCCACTGTATAGATAGGTGCAGAAGATTGGCTGCAAACAACGAGCGAAAACACACGTAGACATAGACATGTTTCGTGTGCAGCGCAATCGCGACTAAAAATCAAATCAAATCATATATAACATTGCAAACATGGGTTATCTATCTATCTACCTCATCATCATCTGCCTAGCCTTTTTCCAACTATGTTGGGATCGGCTTCCAGTCTAACCGGATGCAGCTGAATACCAGTGTTTTAAATGGAGCGACTGCCTATCTGATCTCCATAACCCAGTTACTGGGTAATATGATAACCCTTGGTAAGACTGTTTGTCAGATTTTCGGGCTTCCGACGACCCGTAACGGCCATCAAAGATTCACGAATGACAGCCGGGACCAACAGCTTAACGTGCTTTCCAAGGCATGGAGGGGTCTTGGTATGTAAAGATGGTCACCGACCCACGGACCAGCCTTGATCGAACGGCCTATTTCGATCGGATTATTTCTTAGTCACAAGCCCCTCATATTTAATTACAAAAATATATTAAATAATTTTGAATAACTATTAGGAAAATTATAATAATAATTACCGTTAAATTGTTAATCCTACTCGCGACGGCCATACGGCCGAGTTCGCCGGACGTGGGAACACAAGGCTTTAAAGGCTGATTATGCGGGAAGCACAAAACCTGTCGAAGTGGAGGTGCTTGGTCCCGACTCCCGAGGCTTTTGTTGAGCAGTGGACGTCTTTCGGCTGAAATGATGATGCGTCTTTATGTGCGTGCGCTTTTTTCCACTTATTGAATGAAGCCGACCTTCTGCGCCCATTTATTTAGCGTTCCTTCCCTCGGTACGTGAGTTTGTTTATATTTTTACGATATTGTCAAAGTTAAACTTTTAAGAAGGTGTCGAGAAGGCATCAAGTCACTTTTTGTTTTAGAATTTTTGATGAATACTTTTTTTTTCTTTTAGCGAAAAGGAAGTGTTTCGGGGTATTTTGGGTAATTTTGTGTAAGGAAAGTTTGGCTAAAACAGTAGATTAGGTGACAGAGTCGAGTTTTGTCAGTCAGGATACTGGAAATATGCAAAACGTTGTTTTTTTTCACAAATTGGTCCCTTTCGCATACAATAATGCACACGCTTTTTTCAATTCTTGTATCAGAACCAGAATATTTATTTGTGAAACATAGGTATTTACATAAAGGTCTTAGGTTAATAATATGGGCGCTATGTTTTGCGGTGAAGGCGCACAAATATTTAAGAAAATAAAAGCAAACAATATAACAAAAACAAAACTAACAGAAAAAAAACTAAATTAAATATAATATACTTACAAGAGAAAAAAAAACTATTTTAAATTACTAGTTTGTGTATAGTTTTAGTTAAGATAGGTTTTAATTTTGTTATTTTTGTTAATTGAGTATGTATTAATTGGATGGTTGAATGAAATAAAAATACTAGATATATAACAAATCATCAAAAAATAATTTAATTAAATATCTTAATAAAATCTACTATTAAAGATAACCTAAAAAGAGAAACAGATTTCTTAAAAAAGTTTAAAGAATTACATCAAATGCACACGAAATTTTTCGTAATTATTATTGTACGATTTACGAAAATAAATATGCCATTTATAGCCGTGTTCATAATCCCAGTTAATTTACATTCCATCGCCAAATAATCAGTGAAATATTTTAAGTTGAATTTTGAGTGCCATTTGTAAAAATAGAACCCAATATAAGTTTTTGGTTGCAATGGAATTTGAACTTTGTCAAGTATGGCATTCAGTTTGTTGTTCCATAACTTGAAAATTATCCAAATATGCTTGCATTGACTGATGGTTCAACACCAGTGGTATCAGATACTGTATATTATTGTTAGAAATTCATAGATTTTAATTCAGTTTTGATGACCAACATTACGTTTTATTAGGATAAAAGAAATATTAGTACTTTGCATGATTTCTGGATAAATACATTGTTTATAGAGTAAGTAAAATTGTCTCTAAATTCAAATATACTTGTATGTTTCCTATAAAATGGATAATATTCACAGAATATTCTGTATGGCACTAACATGTAGCTGACGTAGCCAAAATCTAGACTGAAAATTATATGGAACGTGCCATCTTCGTTTCCAGAATAGAATTCACAAAATCTAGCTGACAGATCCTTGACCACAAGCTAGAAATTCAGTCACTATTTCACGGCATCGATTAAGGACGATACATTTCGTACCTCCTCCGTCATATGTATATGTCCACTAAAGAGGATTTAGTAAATCTAATATAATAATATCATAGTGCTTGTGGCTAAGTAATATCAGCCGCACGGGTCGATCGATCAGGTTAAGCTACGCTTGCCGCGGTTGGTCTGTGGGTGGGTGACCATCTTTACATACCAAGACCCCTCCGTGTCTCGGAAAGCACGTTAAGCCGTTGGTCCCGGCTGTCATCCGTGGATCTTTGACAGTCGTTACGGGTCGTCAGAAGCCCGAAAATCTGACAACCAGTCTTACCATTGGGGTATCGTACCCAGTACCTAACTGGGTTGTGGAGGTCAGATAGGCAGTCGCTCCATGTAAAATACTGGTATTCAGCTGCATCCGGTTAGACTGGAAGCCGACCCCAACATAGTTGGGAAAAGGCTAGGCAGATGATGATAAGTGCTAAACCGAAATCTCCTGAGCATATAAGCTTTGAAGTGAGGATTGCAAGCTACTTGAATAACTCATTCATTTGATATGTTCCTAGTAGTTTCATATGAATAGGTTAAGCTGCGTTTGTAAAGTGGAGAACATGTACATCTGTAGGTACACCAATTAGTTCTCATTAGTTCTCGTTTGTCTAATATTTTACACACGAAAGTTTTGATAAGCACATTATATAATTTGTACATCATCTGCTTGATAACGTCAATTTATACGTCATGCAATCCATGAGGTCTAGCCTGGTAATAATATTGTCCTGAATTTCATTATAACCCGCTCGTCAATAATGTGATTGAAAAAAAAACTAATCCTTTTTATTACCTCGCAGAAGTTGTAAAAACTAGAGTATTCCCATCGGGAATAAAAGTGTCTTCGTCTTGGATGAGCTTGAATTCCTTGTTACACTCAGGATTCTAGTCTTAACTCCCTCGCTTCGCCCTAAGCAAGCAAGGTAACTCTGAGCACTAGAATGCTTCGATACGCTCGGGATTCAATATAACGCCCGTGACATAAGACACTGCTTTATCACCTTAGTGAATAATCTACTAGGGCGAATAATTTTGGTTGAATCAACCATTTACTCTGTAACTGTAAAAATTATAGTGCCGGTCTTATCTACCTTTATTTTCTGCGCCTTGCAATCAAAATGAAACAATTTGGTTGAACCGTGTAATATTTCCATGATAATATCTTTTGTATACTTGCGATTGCACCGCATTTCGTTGGAATGTAGATTTTCCCCTTTCTGCCTGACTCAGGGATGGTATTTCGTAAAATATTTTCTTAGTGTATCCGTACATTTTTGTTCCCAACAAGTTTCTATCTGCAGTGACTAAAAGAGTGTTTAAACGAGTGATAATTAATTTATGTATATGTCATGGTTTCGTTTTTAATTCTTTTACCTATTGAGGTATAGTAATTTTATTTTAGGTGCACCGTCCTCACATATTATTACATAATTAATGTACCCATGCGAAATATTTTAAAACATTTTAAAAGAGTAACGGTGGAGTTTCTTGCCCATTCTTCTCCATACGAAAACTAAGTACCTTTTGGAAGGGGCGACTAGAATCAATTCTATTATAAAGTAATTTTTGACGTTCAAAAGGGCCTTTTATGTGCCTATTTGAAATAAATGCCTTTGGCTAAACAAGTGACTAAACGTGTGCCTAGTCTGTTAAGGGGGTGCGCTAAGGTCTCCCGCGAAATTCTTTTCATGGACAGCGCCAGGTTGTATATTGAATCAAATATGATTCGCGACCATGCAATGATTCGCATCCTCATCATCTACCTATCATCATCATCATCATTTCAGCCGAAAGACGTCCACTGCTGGACATAGGCCTCCTCATCCTCATCTGCCTAGCCTTTTCCCAACTATGTTGGAGTCGGCTTCCAGTCTAACCGGATGCACTGAATAGCAGTATTTTACATGAAGTGACTGCTTGTCGGACCTCCACAACCCAGTTGCTGGGTAATACCACAGAATACTTAAAGTACTACGTACAGAACGGACACTCCCTTCCCCGCACTAACATCAGTTACCGCACCTCACCCCGCACTTCGAGGTTACCGTCGCAGTTCTTTAACAAGAGCGCTCGCAAACACAAGTACCTCACGCACACATTCATACGTATACAAACGTCATTTTTCAATGTAGTAGTAGTAGGTAATTATTCTGCGAGCGTTGTATGGAGTGTCCGGGGTGTGGTAATACGATACCCCTTGGTAAGACTGGTTGTTAGATTTTCGGGCTTCTGACTACCCGTAACGACTGTCATAGATCCACGAATGACAGCCGGGACCAACGGTTTAACGTGCTTTCCGAGGCACGACCATACCAAGACCCCTCGGTCTTGGTATGTAAAGATGGTCATCTATCCACGGAACAACCGCGGCAAGGGTAGCTTAATTTTAGATCGATCTGTGCGGCTGTTATTATTTAGTCACGAGCCCCTTACCTAGCCATCAAGTTACAACTTAACAATTGCAAAGTCAAAGTCAAAGCATTTATTTCAAATAGGCACATAAAAGGCACTTTTGAACGTCAAAAATTACATTAAAATAGAATTGATTCTAGTCGCCCCTTCCAAAAGGTAGTTTTCGTATGGAGAAGAATGGGCAAGAAACTCCTCCGTTACTCTTTTAAAAATGTTTTACAATATTTGGCATAGGTACATTTAAAATAAAATTACTATATTATTTATTTATTTATTTACCACAATAGGTAGGTAAAATAATTAAAAAGGAAACCATGACATATAAATTAATTATCTGATATATACGTGGTGCTCACATATTTACAAACATGGTAAAAGTGAACGATTTTAATTAAAAAAATAAATTAATTAACAAGTAATAAGTCAGGGTGTGAGTAATGAATGTAAATCAATGTAAAAAGAGAATAAAATTTTACAATTAAATTAGCAACCAGTTTGATTTTGTCTAGACTCTAGATTGTCCTATGGAGCAGGACCAGCATGTTTCCAAGTGTTCTAATCTTGGATATAATCTTCTAGTTTATAGTATGTTGTTGCAAATGTAAATACGCTGTAACAGACAAGGCACAGTAATCAGCCTTTAGCCGCAGTATTGTTTCATATGTGTACATATTTTCATCACATTTTAATATTTTTTATACTGGCAATGCAGGGTGACTTTGTTCACGATGCATGTTGACTATCCGGTTGTTTATGTCCCCGAGGAAATTTCGGTAAACTCTGTCGGGTAGGCGACGTCATAAAAGGATGCTGCATTCTGCAACGGATATGTCATATTTTTGTGAAATGGTAAAATAACGTATGCTGTCATTCCTTTAATACTTTATATTGTTTCTTGTTCTAAACACTCATCTTTTTATATCTTTTTAATCGAATTCTAAATGAAGAGGTTCTCAATTCGATATGTTACACGATATCTCCGGCAATTGTGGATCGATTTCGAAAATTCTATTTTATTAACTTTACTTAAGTAGTTTTTGAGTTAGCTTCAATAATATGTATTTAATCCACTTTGTGTATCTTGGTGATGTTTTAATACTTTCTGTCACTGTTGTTTGCATAGTAAGAACATGAATTTGTGTGGGGTAGGTACCATCATAAGTAAAAAGTAAAAAATTAAAAACTTGTTTCCAAAAACAAAAAAAAAAACTGACTTTCAACAACAAAACACTACAAAGTCAAAAATAACTTTGCGGTAACTGTTTTTGCGAATATTTTGATTTGTTTTGAAAGCATCGATAAAAGTATGAGCGATTTTTGTTTTGTTTTGTTTAGGAGTTCGTAGTCAAGTTAATAGATGAGCTTTTTATTAATGAATACAGCCAATTAACATCAAACTTGGGCTCCTGGCTTAATAAAAACACTACGCTTGCCATGGTTGGTTCGTGGATGGGTGACCATCGATTACATATCGAGACCCCTCCGTGCCTCGGAAAGGACGTTAAGCCGTTGGTCTCGGCTATCATTCTTGGATCTTTGACAGTCGTTACGGGTCGACAGATGCCCGAAAGTCTGACAACCAGTCTTACCAAGGGGTTTCGTATTACTCAGTAACTGGGTTGTTGAGGTCAGTTAGGCAGTCGCTCTATGTAAAAATACTGTCATTTAGCTGCATCCGGTTAGACTGGAAGCCTACATTAAGCTGGGCAGATCATCAATATCAAACTTTTAAACGAAAGCGATACGGAAGGAGTGCAGTGGAGGCCCAGTGATGGCCCTGACTTGCGAGTTGTAGGTCGTGGGTTCGAACCCAGGTAGGCAAAAGCTTTTACTTTGTGTAAATAATTTCATCACCATTGCTCTCAAAAACGGTGAAGGAAAACATCGTGAGGAATCCGGCATGTCCTTGAACCAAAAATTCGAAGACATGTGACATCTACCAACCCGCACTGAGCCCGCGTGGTAGCTTACAGCCCGCTCCCTTTCACAGAGAGGAGGCCTGTGTCCCAGCAGTGGGAACATTAGAGGCTGATTATGCTAAACGAAAGGGTTAACAATTTCGCAAACAAGTAAACAACAAAATTACCGCAAAACAAAGTAGAAAACACGAGCATACAAACCATGATCTTCGCTCCACGCACCATTTACACAAAAAAAAAACTTATCGCACACAAAAAGCCCTAAGATGGCGCTTTCAACTCCGTATTGTAGAATAACTCACAAAGAGCTATTCAACCTCTGCGATATTAAAGGTATTATCTGGCTAGAGGAGATCGATTACTGCCTGTGAACCGGCAATCTATAATAAGATCTCATTCTGTAGTACACCGCACAATGGTTGGGAAGCTTTGTCCAAAGGTATGGTGTTGCCAGGGGAGCGGTAAGATGGCGCTATTTGGCGGAATTATAATGCAATTTTTTTTCTCTATCTAAATGGGTGGTTGACCTAAAGAAGACCTAAATAAGACTAAAACACGCTAGAGAAGCCTGGCACAAAAGTAATGAGGTTGATGTTCACTAATGCTCAGTAGCTCTGTGTGTGTTGGTTGACGTGGTTGCACCCGTGAAAGATCACGCCAAAGTAACGTCATCATTAAAACGTTGAATGTTTTTGAAACGAAGTCTTCCAGTAGTAGTAAGTAGAAGTCGTCACGTAAGGAATTGCGTTATAATATAGTGATTTTCTGTCTCTTTCTGCCTCTTTCTAATTATGTACGAGTGGGCGTGTGTGCGTGCAAGTATCGCGTTAGGAACTTCGTTCCTGAGGTGGGGTCCCTCGACCGCACATGTTTTTTTTTTTTTATAAATACTCATTGAACTAATCGCTGCTGAGATTAAAAGAGAAAAAGAAAGAAAAAAGAAGAAGCAACATAATTTAAATGTTACGAAAACCTATTTTTTAGGGTTCCGTAGTCAACTAGGAACCCTTATAGTTTCGCCATGTCTGTCTGTCCGTCCGTCCGTCCGTCCGTCCGTCTGTCCGTCCTCGCTTAATCTCTGTGACCGTTAGCACTAGAAAGCTGAAATTTGGTACCAATATGTATATCAATCACGCCGACAAAGTGGTAAAATAAAAGTTGGAAAAAAATGTTTTATTAGGGTAGCCCCCCTATATGTAAAGGAGGAAGTGATTTTTTTTTTAATTTCAACCCTAACGTGTGATATATTGTTGGAAAGGTATTTAAAAATGAATATGGGTTTACTAAAATCATTTTTTGATAATATCAATAATTTCGGAAATAATCGCTCCAAAAGTAAAAAACAATGTGTCCCCCCCCCTCTAACTTTTGAACCACAACTTTAGAAAATATGAAAAAAATCTGAAAAGTAGAACTTTATAAGGACTTTCTAGGAAAATTATTTTGAACTTGATAGAAACAACAGTTTTTGTACAAAAAAGACAAAAGTTGTACAAAATCATTTCTGGACTAAGTTTGTAGTATAATCGTATATGCAAGCATTTTTTTTTAACTTCGTTTACATATTTTATTATCCTGAACGTATCTTTTTTCAAACAAAAAAAGAATGATTAAAATTGGTTCTCGCAATCCAAAATTACCACCGAAAACTTCTGGCACGTCTATGTACTAATTAGTAACCCAATTCCCCGAGAGATGGCGCTGTAGGTACTTATTACATTGGGTCGGGTATTATCGAATTGTACGTGGGAACACTTATTGTGACGGACGGGAAACTACGGAACCCTACACTGAGCGTGGCCCGACACGCTCTTGGCCGGTTTTTTTCTTCATCATTTTAACATTCATTCAAATACAAGAACACAATTCCCTTTATTACAAAAACAAGGTTTTTCTTTAGATCAAACCACCGGGCCAGTTATTAAATTAAGAAGCTAACTGTCATAGAAATGCAGTTCTTTATACAAAAATGACAGCTTAGTTCGGTGCTGAGTTGTTATTTTAATATTAAAAACTGCCTACATCGAAATAAAATTCGAAATATAAATACCTACAAACGGGGTGAATCGATGCAGAGGTGAATCGGGACGAAACTTTAAAATGGATTTTAACGTTGAAATAATATAGTTTGTGTCAATAAGGGCATGTAATCGTTAATTAAATTACAGTAAACACATTAGGGTCCGTTTTGGCCACAAACTATATTATTTTAATGTTAAAATCCCTTTTAAAATTTTGTCCCGATGCACCCCTGCATCCCTATTCACCCCGTTTGACGGTAATGACTCAAAGGTTTATGCTGGAACTAATAAGTTAGATTTCATTTTATAATACGACGGAGAAAGTTACCGTTTCCTACCTGTCCCAAAAAGCGCCATCTTAAACCCCCTCTCATAGAATAGAGATTCAACTCATTAGCAATTTTACGCTAGCTAAAAGGCAATAAGGATTAGAAGCACTTAAAGCGGCTTTTACCAAATCGTTCAATTAAGCTGCCCGGAACGTCTATTGATTTTTTTATATCACGCTAATTTTTAAAAGGACGGGACAGGATTATTAAGAATTCACTGGACAGTACTATTTAAGGAACGTTTTCATGGCTCCACAGTTGAGTTTAACGTTTTTTAGGGTTCCGTACCTCGAAAGGAAAAAACGGAACCCTTACAGGATCATTTTGTTGTCCGTCCGTCCGTCCGTCTGTCAAGACCCTTTTTCTCAGGAACCCGTGGATGTATCAAGCTGGAATTTATATCAAATACTCAGGTCTACTGTCCCTCGGAGCTGTGAAAAAATGAAATTTCTAATCCAACGCAATCAAAAGATACAGCCGTTTATACCGCAAATTTTCGACACTAGTAAGGGAATCAAAACCTACAGGGTACTTCCCGTGAACTCAGAATCTTGAACGAAAATGAACGAATTTGGTACGAAGCAACGTCTTATAGCACAGATAAAGGAAAAATTGCGAAAACCGTAAATTTTTAGTTACCTACATCATATATCTTAGTTATTCTTATATCTTAGTTATAAATATTTTCTTTGATTCTCTGTTATTGCACCTACTGTGTATTGTCTCTGCATCACCTTGAGGTAGACTGGTAGAAAATGCCCAAGGCATTAAGTCCGCCTTTGTACAGTTTTTTACTTGTGCATAAAGTTTTAATAAATAAAAATATTTTAAACAGGTTTGTACGGAACCCTCGGTGCGCGAGTCCGACTCGCACTTCGCCTGTTTTTTTTTCTTTGCTTTTGCATACGGTAAGAGATTCGTTTTGTTAGATGTGGAAATTAATATTTTTCGATTGTCCTTTAGAGCGTGTTGACACGTATTTCATTCTAAGTGATCATACACACGAGTGGCACGCATCAACAGCAGAGGTAAGGCCCGGACTCCACTGAAGCGGAGCCGGGCGGACCGGAGCGGAGACGTGCAAGAATCGACTAATCACAATAGTTGAAATCCTCATCGAGTCACTTGTCTCGTCTATGATTGGACGATTCCTGCACGTCTCTGCTCCGTTCCGCACAGCTCCGCTTCAGTGGAGTCCGGGCCTAACTGTAGCTGTTGACAACGTGCCACTCGTGTATTTTAGTTTTTTTTTCCTTTTCCCAACTAAGTTTTGGTCGGCTTCCAGTCTAACCGCATGCAGCTGAATACCAGTATTTTACATGGAGCGACTGCCTATCTGACCTCCACAACCCGGTTACTGGGTAACACGATAGCCCTGGGTAAGACTGGATGTCAGACTTTCAGGCTTCTGACGACCCGTAACGATTGTCGAAGATCCAAGAATGACAGCCGGGACCAACGGTTCAACATGCTTTCCGAGGCACGGAGGGTACTCGGTATGTAAAACTTTTTTACAAAAATAAACAACCGACTTCAAAAAAAAACACTATGAAGTGAAAAATAACTTTAACAACTTCCCTGTCCAATGAGTTAATTTCTGACGTCGGTGTCGTTGGTTCCGCATTTTCGTTTTTTGACGCCGACTTCCGAAATTAAAGTTATTTTTTACTTTGTAGTGTTTTTCTTTTGAAGTCGGTTGTTTTTTTTTTTGTAAAAAAAAATATTTTTTGACTTTTTAGTTGTACCTACCCCACACAAATTCAATTAACACTAGTGCATTGAATAATTGAAGCCACCGACTAGAAGAATCATCAAAATTCGCATAGAAATGCCGGAGATGCAGTACATTTATGCATATAACTTCGTACATAAGAATAATTACCTAATGTATTATATACTAAAACCTTCCTGAAAGTATGTAGATCACAATAATGAAAGAATTATCAAAATCGGTTCAGTAGTTTTTGAGATAATCGCGGACATACAAACATACATACATACGGGTCGAATACAGAACCTCCTTTTTTGTTTTGAAGTCGGTTAATTAATAAAAACAATCGTCACTAGATCCATCATGGATCTGGCCAATAGATCTTCTAAGATTGATTGCTATAACAACCAACCCACATTTCGCCTCTTGCAGAGATATATCCCTGCCTAAACCTTATAGGTGCGGTTATGATTATATTACAATTCCTATTTGCGGATATATTACAATTCCTTCTGCACATGTGGCTTCCCTGGCAGCTCATTAACGGCATATCTACGTGAATGTCTATTAACTGCTCTCAAATTACGATGTTTATTTTTTTATTTATTTTTAACCGACTTCAAAAAGGAGGTTCTGTATGTATGTATGTATGTTTGTATGTCCGCGATTTTCTCAAAAACTAATGAACCAATTTTAATAATTCTTTCACTGTTGTGATCTACATACATTCAGGAAGATTTCCGTATATAATACATTCGGTACGAAGTTATATGCATAAATGTACTGCTTCCGGCATTTCTATGCGAATTTTGATGATTCTTCTAGTCGGTGTCTTCAATTTTTCAATGCAATATAATTGAATTTGTGTGGGGTAGGTATAACCAAAAAGTGAAAATAAAAACTTTTTTTATAAAAAAAAAACAACTGACTTAAAAAAAACACTACTAAGTGATAGACTTGAATTTCGGAAGTCGGTGTCAAAAACGAAAATGCGGAACCAACGACACCGACTTCCGAAATTAAAGTTATTTGTCACTTTGTAGTGTTTTTTTTGAAGTCGGTTGTTTTTTTTGTAAAAAAGTTTTTATTACATACTTTTTTGACATAATCTTTTTATTCTTTGACATTATTATATAGACAATTATAATTTTTCACCTCTTTATAAGTGTTTGCAATGGCAATCATAATCATAGCACTTGGTTTTAGTAAATTTTTATATTTTGTTTTTTGTTTATTTAACCTTTTGATAGATTCTTATTTTGTAAATGTCAAACTCAAACTCAAACTCAACTCAAAGCATTTATTTCAATTAAACCAATTACAGGCACTTTTGAATTGTCAAGGGGTCGGTCAGTCAGAAAGATGAAGCTAGTTGCCCATTCCAAAGCGTAGGTACCTATGGAGAAGAACGGGCAAGAAACTCCATGGACACTCTTTTAAATCAAAATAATATGGTTACAAAGTCTTGGTTACATCATTCATGTTAAAAATTATACATGTGAGAACGATGCAGAACGTTAAAAGCGTCCATAATGAAAAGATGAGAAAAAACAACAATTCAAATATTAAATTAAAATAAAATAAGCCATGGCAGCAAAGAGATGACCAGTCCCTACTGACGGCGCCCGTTCACGAACATGACGCATGTATTAGCACCATTCAGCTCAACCATTTTGAAGGGAGCTAAATGATCCAACACATGCGCCGCCATCAGCGAGACATGTAAGAACTTTGTAGGCTTTGTAGACTTTAGATCTGTAGACCGTTTTTTATTTTAACAAGTACTTGTTGACAGGCCTGCGCTGTCCTCCCATACCTACTGTAATTTGAAAACATGGTAAAAGCCAATTATTTTTAAAAGAGTAACCGTGGAGTTTCTTGCCGGTTCTTCTCCATTGGAAATGACCGATTGGAACCGTGCACCTAGCTTTTGACGTTTCATAGGTGCCCATGTAGGTTTATGTGAAACTAGCTGCGCCCCGCGGTTTCACCCGCATAAATGTCGATCCCGTGGGAATATCGGGATAAAAAGTAGCCTATATGTTAATCCAGGGTGTCAGCTACCTCCATACCAAATTTTATCAAAAGTTGTCCAGCCGTTTGAGCGTGAAGAAGTAACAAACATAAAAACACACACGCACACACTCGTGTGATAAAATATTTTGATTTGATTTGATATGTCAAAAAAAAACTGCGAAAAGTTAAAAAACATACCAGAACAGTGTAAACAGGAAAATGAGCTGTCTCTTTGTTTAGTCAGATACACGTAAAAACAGGAAATCCGAAAGACATGAAACCTTTTGTACCCAACGTATTACATTCGTACGTGACTCGAAGATTTGTTAGTCAAGCAGAAGGAGAGAATAAGAATGAAAAAAGGCTTTTCCGATAATTAATTTTCAGTTAACGTTAAGTTAACGCCTGGAAAAGCTACTGGTCCATGAAGACGCTAATGAAGGGTGATCTGCCGATCTCCCTCACATCTATATGTGTATCCTGCCCGTTCTAACCTATGGTGCTCAGACCAGAGCCCTGATTCAACCATACGACAGGCTATCGTATCGAAAACCTGACATTTTGATAACCTGATTTGACTTCCCCTCAACAGCAAATAGCTGTTGGAAGAATAGCGGGCGTCTATTTGATTTAAACTGACAAAATTTTCGGGTTTTGGACTTGTGAACAGCATTGAGAAGACTCCTACGATAACAATTATTAATGTTCGATACGATACGGAAGCATATCGAGTGTTTGTGAATAAGGGGGCAGGGGCAGGTCACCCACCGTGTCGCAAAAGTTCCGCCTTGGAGTGTGCCAAAGAGCGATGGAACGTAGCATTCTAGGTGTAAAAAGACAGGACAAAATTCGGAACACCATGCTGCGTTCGAACATGGGTATAATAGACGTAGGCAAGAAGGCTGCCAGGCTCAAATGGGATTGGACGGGTCACAACAGCCGTATGCAGGATGACCGCTGGGCAAAAGTTTCCACACAATGGGTGCCTGAAGATGGACGGCGCCGCTGAGGTTGGGCCAGAAAGCCGTGGCGAGATGACCTGGATGCGTACTGCGAGGGCTGGTCGATTGATAAATACTGTAACTGTGTATCCTTACTAATATTATAAATGCCAAAGTGTGTCCGTCTGTCTGTTACCTCTTCAAGCCTTCACGCTTAAACCGCTGAACCGATTTAGATTAAATTTGATATAGAGATAGTTTGAGTCCCGGGAAAGGATATAGAATAGTTTTTATCCCGATATTCACACAGGATCGAGAATTATGCGGGTTAAACCGCGGGGCGCAGCTAGTAGAATACATAAAGGTCAATTAGGAACCCAAAACACAAAACTTGGATTAGTCATTTACACTTAGGTATAATTGATACATAATTTTAATCACTCATGCCTGACCACATCATAACTGCCTAGCCTTTTCCCTACTATGTTGGGGTCAGCTTCCAGTCTAACCGGATCCAGCTGAATACCAGTATTTTGAATCATTCATACCTTACCACATCAATCTGCCTAGCGTTTTCCCTACTATGTTGGGGTCGCCTTCCAGTCTAACCCATGCAGCTGAATACCAGTATTTTACATGGAGCGATTGCCTATCACCTCCCCTTGGTAAGACTGGTTGTCAGACTTTCGGGCTACCGACGACCAGTAACGACTGTCAAAGATCCACAAATGACAGCCGAGACCTACAGCTTAACGTGCTACACGGAGGAGTCTCGGTACGTAAAATGGTCACCCATCCACGGACCAACCGCGGCAAGCGTAGCTTAACCTGATCTGGCTGTTATTACTTACTCTTACCACAAAAACGTATATAAAAAAGCCACAACATTGTCTTCCAATAAACTTAGTTACACAACTTATTTCCCCGGCTTCGCCTGCATTAGCGTTCCTATTAAAAACCGGCTTGTGTTCTTATAATTAGATTTGGTTGTGGGTAGAGCAATTTTATACTTCAGTTTCCTTGCGCTCCGTAGTGCAATTACTTAGCCCGGGGTAATATAATTGTATGAAACTTTCATGTTGAAAACTGGACGTTTTTGTAGGTTTTATATAAGTACCTAATTTATCTGTTTAGACTATCCATCATGAATGTTAGCCTTTCCAGTGGATCAATATTTAAGTTATTGTTTGGGTAAAAAGGGGTTTTAGTTCTTGAATGTACACGTATAGTACAGTCAGCAGCAAAAGTCGATTAACACTGTCATTTTAACATGTTATTAAATTGACAACAATTTTATCAATAAACTGCTTTTTAGGTTCTCACATAATAGCAAAGAGTTTATATTCTAAAATTTTTTCTTCTGCTGCAATTTTGAACAAATATTTTGCTCAATAACTAAGATTAAAAAAACTGAAGTGTTAATCGACTTTTGCTGCTGACCGTACCATAAACTCAAATTCAAAAGGCGCTTTTGAACTGTCAAGAAGTCGGTCAGTCAGAAAATATGAAGCTAGTTGCCCATTCCAAAGTGTAGTAGGTACCTTTGGAGAAGAACAGAAAAATGTATAGTACCTGTATGGACTTAAGGGATAGGCAGAGGAGCGGTATTATGTATTTGTAACTCACATGATTTAAACATACGATTCCTTGGTCAATGGCAGTGCTCACCCTTAATAACAACACTGTCCTCCCATAACTATTAAGGTGGCACTAGTCGATATTTTTTTCATACAAATTTCGAGAAGGTATTACTCCATTGTTTGACATCGTAAATCCAAAGGTAAACATGATAATTATCGTTTTTTCTTATTACTAATTGTGTCTTTACGGAAACAGAACAATAAAATAAAAAACCATTAAAAAGTTACGAGCCAACAAAGCTTCGTTTTTCTTGCTAATGTTAACGTAACTTTGGGTGTAAATAAGTAATAAAAGAAATGTAAAATCTTCAAAACAAAGTCAGTACCGACAAAGCTCAATTATCGATGTATTTAATGAACTTTGTTGATTTATGCAGTGTTTTTTTTTTTCATAAAACTCGATTTTCCAAAGGACTTTTCGTATTTTTTTACGCGCGTTTTAGTTCGGAGCGGTGTTTATGTGCATGTGAACTAGGCGTTGTGCGTGTAAACTAGCGTCTAATTGCTCATCACTGATACTATCTCTGTCGGACACGATGCCAGGTGAAACAGCATGCTTTTTAGCCATGCCCACCAGTGAGTTTGAGCTCGCGACTAGTTCCACCTTAACAATGTAATTTGAAATCATTGTTAAAGCTAAAGAATTTTTTTTAAAGAATAACCGCGGCGTTTCTTGTACCAATTGGAATCGTGCACCTAGATACTGACGTTTTATAAGTGCCTATGTAGGTTTATATGAAAAAAAAAATTTAAAATTTTAATTTCAATGCATAGGCAAAGGGTGCGCCTTTGCTATTGACAAATACTGTCTCCAATTGAAGCCGTGGCAGATATTTTTATAGCACCTTATTTATAGATAAATTTCCCTGAGTAAGTTCACGGGAATGTGCATTTATTTAAACTGGAATGCAGCAATGAATTGTAAAGTTCTTCTCCGCAACCCTTTCGCAAGACGCTCCTCTGTAACTTAGTAATCTCTCGCCTTTACGTTTTCATCATAGAAACAAAACAAATTGCATTAAAACTTGCAAGTTTCACCTACTTACATTCTTATTTTCGTTTATTTTCTTTTATCTAACCCCTTGTATTCACGGTCGACTTTTTATAACGCCCTGGATTTTCAAGGAACTATAGTGGTATGAGGAACAGGGCGTAAAGTTCACTCATCCATACTTAATATTATAAAATCGAAAGTAACTCTGTCTGTCTGTATGTTACCTTTCACGCCTAAACCACTGAACCGATTTAGATGAAATTTAGTATAGAGATAGTAAAAGGGAGGATCCTCCGACCAGACGAGTGTTGGGCAACTGCCCGATCATTTCAAAGAACCGGAGTTACCGACATAGCTTGCAGAGTAAGCAAACTGAAGTGGCAGTGGGCTGGCCATGTCGAAGGACCGATGGCCGGTGGAGCAGACGAGTCCTGGAGTGGAGACCGCGTACCGGCAAGCGTAGTGTGGGACGCCCCCCAGCTAGATGGACGGACGACCTAAAGAAGGTGGCTGGGGTAGACTGGATGCGGAAGGCGGAGGACAGGGTGTTGTGGCGCAGTCTGGGAGAGGCATATGTCCATCAGTGAACTGCGATAGGCTGAGTTGATTGATTAATTGATTGACAAAAATCGTCGCGTTAAAAAATCGCCCGTGCGTACCTGGGCTTACAGTAAGAACTTAACTCGAAGCATACGCACGAAATATGTTAGAAATAATAACTTTATTACTCTGAAAGTATAATATTCTTGCTGAACAAGTTTTAAGTGAGGATTACATGAGAAAAAGACGTTATAGTAACATACTTAATTATGTTTTTGACTGACTGAAAAAAGGAGGCTTTGTATTTTTTGACGTTCAAAAGTGCCTTTAACCTTTCGTATGCCGTATGAACGTAGATCCACGCGAGACACAATGGCTTTTTAATTGTGTCTGTAATTACGGCATTCAACCGGTTAATGTGCCATTTTAAATAAATGATTTGACTTTGACTTTTTTTATTTGATGTGTATTTTTAACAAGGCATAAGGTATTCTCGTATTGTTTGTGCACGAAGTGGCTCGTGGCTAAATAATAACAGCCGCACGGGTCAATCGAAAGTTTGTTGATGGGTGACCGTCCATTACATATTGAGACCCCTCCGACTCTATTACTAAGTCTCCGCTGTCCGTCCATCTGTCTGTCTGTCAGCGGGCTGGACCTCATCAACCATTATAGGTAGAGGGTTGAAATTTTCCCCTGTTCCTTATATCCCTACTGATATATCTCGACTGGTAGGGATACTTGAAGATTTTCCAATTATCGCTACCGGTAGGGATATATGGAACCTTGTGATCCATATATCCCTACTGATCCGCACTGGTTGGGATAGTCACAGAGTGTGTATTTCTATGGCTACTATAACAACAAATAATAAAAAAAGTGATAAAATAATGTAGATACACCCTTTCATTTTTATTAACTTTATTTTTTTCTCCATTCAAGAAACGTGTTTTTATCGGCGTTTTTTACCTTGAGGCACGGAACTCTTTGTGTGCGGGTCCGACTCACGCTTGGGCGCTTTTTTTTAACTGACATTTTCTTGCCATGATTTAATCATTTTTCTGAGTGTCCTCTAGCATTGGTTCTAATGTTCTAACACCATTTAAGTGATTATCTTACGCAAGTTGTTTGACTGCTTAAGTGGCTCTGAAAGCCTTCACGTATGAATCGTAGGTATCGTGTGGGTATCCATACACATATGAGGGTATCTATGTAGGTATCTAGCTGCTTACAACCTCTGTATATTAACAAGTACTGGTGTAATGCTTCCGTCAGTATTACGATGTGGTAGAGGGGCCATGGAGCTGGCATTTTATGGGATTAGTCCTGAAATAGAATAATATTTATTTGACCGAATACGAGTACAATCAGTTGACGAAAAAGTACTTATAGTAAATAAAATATTATCATATTCTACCAGCTATTTGGTGCACATCGTAATTTAAGGTTTTGGTAATTTTATCCAACACCAAGTGCGAGTGCCGCGGCCACTTACACTTACAAATACGGCGGAAGAAATGATGGGGTTTATGTTAAAAAGGTAAAATAATAACAGCCACACAGGGTCGATCAATCAGGTTATGCTACGCTTGCCGCGGTTGGTCTGTGGATGGATGACCATCTTTACATACCGAGACTCCTGCGTGCCTCGGAAAGCACGTTAAGCCGTTGGTTCCGGCTCGGTCGTTCATCGATCTTTGACGGTCGTTACGGGTAGTCAGAAGCCCAAAAGTCTGATAACCAGTCTTACCGAGGGGTATATTATTACCCAGTAACTGGGTTGTGGAGGTCAGATAGGCAGTCGCTCCATGTGAAATACTGGTATTCAGCTGTATCCGGTTAAACTGGAAGCCAACCCCAACATAATTGGGAAAAGGTTAGGCAGATGATGATGTTAAAAAGGTAAAAAAACTAAGTATCCGACGAAACTCCTGAGGGGCAATTGCCGTAATTTTAGGAACGTTCATAGTCTGATTTTAGTCTAAAAATTTTTGACATTGGTCGTCACTGAGATAAAATTGCGACTTGAATTTGAACGTTTTTTAAGTACGAGAATTGGCTATCTGATTATTCCGAAAAGTCTCCGAAAACCTGAAAACGGTGGTGACAACAAAGTGCATAGTAGTTAGCGCAAATTCTCGTTAATGCCATCGTTATGTTGAACAGTGTAGGCGCCGCTTTAGCGTTTACGGGTTTCTACCAATTTCTAGCGATGCTGGTGGAAACACACGGGTATTTTTGTTGAGCGTGTGCGTTGATCTATGATGGTAAAGATTTTATGTTTTTAGGTACCATAGCCTACGATGTTCCCAATGCTGGCTCCTCTCTTTGAGAGGGAGTGTACCGTAATCCACCACGCGGGCCCAGTTCGGGTTGCTGGATGTCACATGTCTTCGAATTTTTGGTTCTAAGACATGCCGGTTTCCTCACGATGTTTTCCTTCACCGTTTTGAGAGCAGTGGTGATGAAATTATTTACACAAAGTAAACCTGTGTACCTGTGTGTGCCTGTGTAACAAGGTAACGTGCTCGAATAAATAGAAATTGGTCGAATCAAAAGAAGCTACTGTTAAGAATATTTCAGCTTGCTTTCAAAATTAGCGCTTTGGCATGCCACAAGTGCTATCGTCGACCGCGTCGTTCCTTACTGGTTAGAAACAGTGGCGTGCATTGGTTTTCAGAATAGGTAGGCACTAGGTCGGGTCTAGTCTAGGCAGACGCGGTCACTAATCAGAAAAAAACGTGTGGTCGGGGGACCCCCGGCAGGCACTAAGTTCAAAATGAAAATAATTTAGTGAGTTTCTTAATTGTGGGGCACACACACTAAAATGTAATTGACAGGCTTATGTTGATATATCGAGGTAGGCACTGCTCATATGCCTATATGCAATGCACGCCACTGGTTAGAAAGTAGGCAAACATGAGGCGGGGAAAGGTAAATACATGAGCAGTCATACATTTTATTATTGCATGATTCACACACATTCCATTATTGACAATATTAGACTTTCAAGTTTCACAACTTTTGGAAACTAAAGGTTTCCAAAAGTTGTGAAACTTGAAAGTGTGGGGAGCGCCGGACGGCGCCATGAGCCATTATTGCGTAACGCACGATCAATCACAAGCTTAATGATTTTGAAGGATATTGCTAATCCATTGCTTTATATGTTCCAAAAATTTGTCTGCTCAACAACGTAAATAACGCAATGAATGTTGTTGAACTAACGCCCGTATCTTTTGATTGCATTAACTTAGAAGTTTGATTTTTTCACTGCACCAAGGGGTTGCAGCCCTGAGTACCTGATATTAATTTCAACTTGATAACTCGACGCGTTCCTGAGAAAAAGGGTCTTAACCGACGGACAGAGAGACGGACAACGAAGTGATCTTATAAGGGTTCCGTTGTTCCTTTTGACGTACAGAACCCTAAAAATATATATATCTGGGAAAAAACTGGGAAAAAAATATGAAGAGATCGCAACATTTCGCGAAATTCCAAAGTGAAATTGGTCAACACGCTGGTCTTTTCAATTTTCGGATACGGAGCAGAAACTTGGACCTTGAGAAAGGCCGACCGAGCTCGTATAGACGCCTTCGAGATGTGTTGTTGGAGGAAGTTGCTCCAGATACCCTGGACTGCATTCCGCACCAACGAGTCCATCCTACGCGAGCTCAGAATAAAGACCAGACTCTCTACGACCTGTCACCGCAGAGTTTTGGCATTTTTCGGCCATATAGCGAGAAAAAATGGCAATAACCTCGAAATACTGATGGTTACCGGCAAGGTGGATGGTAAACAACCAAGAGGTCGCAGCCCTTTGCGATGGGCCGACCAGATAAGCTCTTCTCTTGATACGAAATTTCATGATACGCTTCACTTGGCCAAGGATAGACAGAGATGGCGAAACATCGTCAGGGAAAAGATGTTTTCAGGGGAGGATCACGACCCTCAGTAATGAGGAGTACGACTTGAGGAGGAGGTGTAGGGAAAAAACGCAACGGTTAGTCATAAAATAAGCTGCCGTACATTCCATAGTGACTATTTAAGAAGATTTCAGCGACACAGTGGCGCTACGTGTTTATACCGAATGCTCCCAATTGCTCCCAACACCTAGATGTTACCATTATGCGAAAGAAAGGGATTAAACTCGTAATGATATTGCTTCTTTTAATCTTTTTATGTAGGTTAGTTTTCGTACTAACTGTACCTATTTGCTATTTAGTCTTGGCTAATTTTCTTAGGTTATTTTCCTTTGTGTTGTTTCCTTTTTGACTACGGTCTTTTTTATTTTTTTTATTTGAGATGGGTTTGCTCTTGAATCTAGTCTAGGTCACAGGTGACAGAGACAAAGTCGACGATGGAGTGAGCTTACCCAGAAGAAGCCTGTTCACTCTCACTTTGAAGAGATTCGGCTTAAGCTTGAGTTTCTAAACTTTTGTCCTACAAAACTATACAAAGTGTTAAAAAATTAACCTTAAAAACTTTAAGAGGTGCTTTGGACCATCGAACTGAACAACTTTCACTATAGGACCAACTCTGAAATCACAAAAAAAATAAACTGTTTCATACATTTTGGTCGAGTAGGTATTGAACTTTTGTATTAAACAGCTGATTTTTTATTCGTGATTTCGGAGTTGGTCCCATAGTGAAAGTTGTTTAGTTCGTTTTTTTTTATTTCGATAGTTTATTAAATTAAAATCATAACAAACGTGTCACCGCACTACGAGGGTCATTATCCATTATCTGTAGTGTATCTGTGCGCCTAGTACACGCACATCACGCCGCCGCGCGCCAGTGCAGCGCCGTGATGTCAAAATAAAAAAATATTAAGCATTTTCAAAGTTAATGCTTTTGAGCTGAAATTTTGTACAGAGATTCTAGACCAGATACACTCATCAACCCGTTTGTATTGATATACCCTTTCTGTAACACCCTATATAGAGTGCCATCCCACATTGAAGCACAACCTGTTACGGGTTCAGTATATGATTCTGAATCCCATGGGTTGAAATTTTCTTTCGGTTATTAAAAAAAATGCTGTTCAGTACATTTCGACCGGGTAGGTATTGCACTTTTCTATGAAACAGCAAAGGACGATGAGTCAGAACGTCCCCCCAACCTTACATTGACCAACAGACTTAAAATGTATCTCATTCGAACCGCCTTAGCAAGTTGATCAATTTTTACTATGACGACATCTCTCAAAAGTGTGGGATATTCCGAGAAAATCATGTTTTAGTGTTAATATTGTCACAACGTACCCCCAACCCTTACATTGACCAACAGACTTAAAATGTATCTTATTCAAACCGTCTTAGCAAGTTGATCAATTTTTACTATGACGACATCTCTCAAAAGTGCGGGATATTCCGAGAAAATCATGTTTTAGTGTTAATTTCGTCACAACGTCCCCCCAACCCTTACATTGACCAACAGACTTAAAATGTATCTCATTCGAACCGCCTTAGCAAGCTGATCAATTTTTACTACGACGACATCTCTCAAAAGTGCGGGATACTCCGAGAAAATCATGTTTTAGTGTTAATATTGTCACAACGTCCCCCCAACCCTTACATTGACCAACAGACTTAAAATGTATCTTATTCAAACCGTCTTAGCAAGTTGATCAATTTTTACTATGACGACATCTCTCAAAAGTGCGGGATATTCCGAGAAAATCATGTTTTAGTGTTAATTTCGTCACAACGTTCCCCCAACCCTTACATTGACCAACAGACTTAAAATGTATCTCATTCAAACCGTCTTAGCAAGGTGATCAATTTTTACTATGACGACATCTCTCAAAAGTGCGGGATATTCCGAGAAAAATCATGTTTTAATGTTAATATTGTCACAACGTCCCCCCAACCCTTACATTGACCAACAGACTTAAAATGTATCTTATTCAAACCGTCTTAGCAAGTTGATCAATTTTTACTATGACGACATCTCTCAAAAGTGCGGGATATTCCGAGAAAATCATGTTTTAGTGTTAATTTCGTCACAACGTTCCCCCAACCCTTACATTGACCAACAGACTTAAAATGTATCTCATTCAAACCGTCTTAGCAAGGTGATCAATTTTTACTATGACGACATCTCTCAAAAGTGCGGGATATTCCGAGAAAAATCATGTTTTAATGTTAATATTTTTGGCACAAAATAACAGTTTGTAAACCATATTCTTTGAATTTCAAACCTCTCAAGATCAATTAAGAGATGCCATTTAAAAAACAGAAAACGTCATTCTTTACTCGTCCAATTTTTCCTATTCCTATAGGCAGGCAGTTGTCCCACCGGCGGCGATGAACGAGTAGCGAGTAGAACTAGCAACTGAAAACGAGTTGGCGAGCAGCGTGTGTGTAGTTCCGATAGTTTTGTCGCTGGGCTATCAGCGAGTGTTCGAGGGCGACGGGCGATTACTCGCTCGGGGTGGTTAGCCCCACAGGGGTTTCTCTCGACGTGAGCTCTGACCGCCAAGCGAGCATTGCTGTGCGAGTATCGCTAGGCGAGTATTATCTTTGATAGGTCTTGTCGCTCAGCGACAAACCAGTGGAGCGAGTCCTCGCCGGCAGTGTGAACAGTCAGCGATCAACTGTTAATATATGCATCTCTTTTGTTTACACGGAATGTATAGGTATCTATTGTACGTTTCTTGAGCGAGAAAACAGCCGACAGTTAGTCGCTTCCTCGCCGGCGGTGGGACAACTGCCATATGCTCGTCCACGACGGAGACACGGGTGTCTTCGTCTTGGGCGAGTTTGAATCCCTCACTGCACTCAGGATTCAAGTCTTAAGACCAGGCACTCTAAAATAATTTCTACGCATGAGAGAGAGAGATCAGAGACCGGTTAGACCGCTATGGTGAAAGACGCTAACATAGCCGTAATAAGGTTGAATACCGCGTGCGCTCTTTGATCGCGTTCGAGCTCGAAACTAAATGTCGTAAGTCTCAATTCTTATTTTGTTTATAACTAAAGTAATAATTGATCTAGAGAAAAAATATCTTGTGGCTGGATAGTAAACTATATTTTCTTACTGTTAACATTTATTTTAGACATAAAGGCCAAGCAATCTTGAAAAAAAAAGTAATAATCTTTAAAAAAGACATGATTTTTGAATAAAATATGAATCGAGCGAAAATGTTACAATTACGTAACTGTCTTGTACATGGAAAGAAAAAGATCCAATGAATCATATACTAAAGTTCCATTTTGATTGTATGTGTGACTGTTTCAGAATATTAATGCAAATTAACGTAAAATTTAGGGAGCCTCCTCTTAACTCCCTCGCTTCGCTCAGGAGTTAACTCAAACATAGAATCCTTCGTTGCGTTCAGGATTCAAAATAGCGCCCGCGACAACAAGACACTACTTTATCCCATTAGTGAATAATCTACTATAGTTAAGTATATCATGGTTGTTGAATTTGAAAAAATAAATAAAACGATTTTTTATTTTATTTCTAAACCCCATGGATTTTGGAGTTAAAACTGGTTGCTAGTATTTTTATAGATCTTTATGAACCTGATAACACATACAAAAGATCTGTTGCAGGGCGGGGGACTGGCCTAGCGAATTACAAAAATTAATAAAACGATTTTTTAATTTTCATTTTAATTCTAAGCCCCATTGGATTTTGAAGTTAAAACTGGTTGCTAGTCTTTTTATAGATCTTTATGAACCTGATAGCACATACAAAAGATCTATTGCAGGGCGGGGGACGGACCTAGCGAATTAGAAAAATTAATAAAACGATTTTTTAATTTTTATTTTATTTTGTAAACCCCATGGATTTTGAAATTAAAACTGGTTGCTAGTCTTTTTATAGACCTTTGTGAATCTACTAATACATACAAAAGTTCTGTTGAAGGGGGGGGGACGGGTCTCATACAAATATGGTCATCGTTCTTTCTTTTCATAACTGACGATAATTTTCAACTCTAAAAAAACCTCCTTTTTTGAGTTGAAAATTTTCGTCGGTTATCAAAAGAGCTGTCAGTATCAATACTTAATCAGCCTATAAGTTCCCACTGCTGGGACACAGGCCTCCTCCCTGCGAGAGGGAGTGGGCCGTAATCCACAACGCGGGCCCAGTGCGGGTTGGTAGATGTCACATGTCTTCGAATTTTTGGTTCAAAGACATGCCGGTTTCCTCACCATGTTTCCCTTCACCGTTTTTGAGAGCAGTGGTGATGAAATAATTTACACAAAGTAAAGCCCCTGTCTGAGTTCGAACCTACGATCTACAACTCATAAGTCGCGGCTGTTACCACTGGGCCACCACTGCTCTCCGGTGTCAATATATCACAGCAATGACACTAACAGCTTTTGAACGCGGTTTTATTGGTGAAATTCGCCGTTAGTCACATAACTAGGCATGTGCCTAACCTAGGTGATGCCAGTTTTTATACAAAACTCGTGACTGAAATCATGGACTAAGCATGGACTTTCAGTAGTTAGGTTGCTGTATTGAACGGTACGGTATGGGTACGGTGACGGCCGGAGTCCAGCGTCAAGCAGCCTGCTGTGTTTCGTCGATGCGCGGGAGTTCCGGTGCCTTAGGCGTCTTCTGGGCACGCTCGTTCCATCATAGACCTCATCTATCGCTTTCCATCAGGCGTGATCGAGGTCAAGAGCGCGCCCATTCAGCAATAAAAAAATTAAATAAAATAACAAATACCTATCCATTGATAGGTATTTGTTACTTTATTTAATTTTTAAAAAATGGTAAAAGAGATGTCATAATCACCCATCACACCAGCAAGGAGCAGTGGTAGCCAAGTGTAGCAGTAGTGGCGCAGTGGTAACAACCCCGACTTACGAGTTGTAGGTCGTGAGTTCAAACCCAGACAGGCACTTTACTCTGTGTGTTTAATTTCATCACCACTGTTCTCAAAACGGTGAAGGAAAACATTGTGAGGAAATCGGCATGTCCAAGAACCAAAAAAAAACGAAGACATGTGACATCCGCCAACAGTCCGCGTGGTGGATTATGGCCCACTCCTCACAGAGAGGAAGCCTGTGTCCCAGCAGTGGGAATATTATAAAGGCTGATTATGCTTAACTTCAAGCTCGCACGACGGGTTGGTGATCGCCGTTCGCGTTCATGTGGAGTTTCTGACTTGTATCTGAAGTCAGGTAAACCAATAGTTACTGATTCGACAAAATTACCTATCTATTTAAAAGCAAAGTTCTTTCTTAACTGAGAGTACGGAAACTTAATTTTTATCCACAAGTACACGCAACAACACGACACGCACGCGACAGTCAAAGTTTGTTTGGTAGATGTCGACCCAATAGCAAGAACCATATATAAATTTCGGTTAAGGGGGAAAATTTCTTACGTATTTTCGCAAATTGCGGAGCTGTTGCTACTACTACTGAATTAATTATAATTCAGTACCTTTTTTTTTATGATTTGTGATGTTTTAAATGATTACATTTAAAACATCAATATAGCTCTCGAACTTACGTTTGCTGACTATTAGAGACTTAGACTATTTAGTAAAAAGTATGACGATTTGCAACAAAAAAAGTTTTCACGGGTTACATTGCACGGATCACCTTAAGAAATATCTCAGAAACAGGACAAAATAACAGGAAATAGCTGCGTTAACACCACCTTAAGTTCTACCCTTCCTCTTAAAACCAACAAGCGTGAATATACGAAAAGAGGATAGTAAGTTCGGCTAAAGTTTCAATGCATTTCGTATTACCATATTTTGCCTGTGGTTTCAATATGTGGCCTGCATAGTCTGCAAGGACCGCAAAGAAATAAAAATGAAGCACCCACTTGCAATCAACATGGTTCCGCAAAAATATTTGCTTATCATATTAAAGGTATGCTGATTTTTGCTGCAGTGAGCAGCCGAGTATTTTTTAACATGATTTTTAATATTTTCAACACTAGGAAGCATTGCATAGGGCCTTTTGGGCGTTTAAAAACCACCAACACGTTTGAGTCTATTTTGAATAAATAACTTCAACGCAGCCTATCACAGTCCACTGCTGGACATAGGCCTTACCTAGGCTGCGCCACAACACCCTGTCCTCCGCCTTCTGTATCCAGTTTGTCCCAGCAACCTTCTTAAGGTCGTCGGTCCATCTAGCTGGGGGGCGTCCCACACTACACTTGTCGATACGCGGTCTTTCAGGACTCATCTGCTCCACCGGCTATCAGTCGACAAACAAGACAAGCTGACTGCCACTTCAGTTTGCTTAGGGTCAGTTCACACCGAGACGCGACGCGGCACGCAGTTTTCAAGATAGTAATACAATTATAGACCTTATCTACTACCCAAAAAGTTACACATCAGTGAAGAGGGCCGCGCGGCGCCGCGCGGCGTAGCTCGACGTAGTAGACACACATAATTGTGTACCTTTTTGTGTAGAAGGTAAGGTCTATAATTTTATTGCTATCTTGAAAACTGCGCGCCGCGTCGCGTCTCGGTTGAACTGACCCTTACTCTGCAAGCTATGTCGGTTAGTCCCGTAATAAAAATAATTAAATTATGAGTTTGAATTTAGCGATCTGGATGACCGATGGCCGTTAGGGGTCACGCATTTATTTGAGAAAAGAATCCAACTTGGTAAATGTAGTATAGATCCCTCCATCCACTCTACCTAGGTACCTAGTTCTTTATTTATGTAATTTAAAGTCTTAAAATAATATTATGTACAGACGCCAGCACATCAAGCTACTACAATCTGTCGAATTTCTTTAATAGATTTTCAACTTTATCACTAGAGCACAAAGATTTTACAGTTTCGGGTAGCTTGATGTGCTGGCGTTTGTAAAAGTATATAAAAAAGGAGCGGAAATAATCAAAGGTCATCAAACAATTCGTCCGCATCGCTGTTAACAGGAAACGTGCCCAAAAGGCTGGCAGCATTGCCACGTTGTATGGCAATGCTGATTCTGTGGCCAAAAATAGGCCAGCCCTCTGGTCACGTGAAGAGTCGACTAACCGCTTGGTGATGTCTCGAAATACTAAGTGCGCACTCGGACCCCATGGCCCTAGTGTTTCAACCCCAAACGGCTCGAATCTCAAAGTTCCAAAGAGATTGGAGTAATTGCGCCGTTTGAGGTTTCCCGCACCTGCAGCTGCCGCCCCAGCACAGCCCACCGTGCTTAACAGATGGGATGGCGCAAGGGTGTCGACACACGTTACATCCCATACCAAAGACCTAACAACTTCCTTCCTTGGTTATTAACTGATTGACAATATCCTTGTGCGATAAAAATTCATCAGCTATCGGTAAATATCAGTCAATGTCAGTTGTCAGCAGTGGTGTGCATTGCATATAGGCATACTATAAGCAGTGCCTACCTCGATATATCAACATAAACCTGTTAATTACATTTTAGTGTGTGCCCCACAATTAAGAAACTCACTAAATTATCATACCTAACAAAAAACAAAATCTTCATACAAACACGCGCGGCAGTAGGCAGTCGCGGGACGGCCTACTCGGCTCCCGTACTATTCGCACATTGTCATTGGTCTTTACTCGTTCAAGTTCATACGACAAAATTAAAAATACGTACGTCTCACGCGTAATACCATGTCCTTCGACCTTCGCAATTTATCACCCTTAAGTAGGCATGCCTACTCAAATAACCATACTTTTGACCTCACTTTTTTTCTGATTTGTGACTGCGTTTGCCTAGACTAGACCCGGCCTAGTGGCAGTGCCTACCTATTCTGAAAACCAATGCACGCCACTGAATGTCAGTGTTATTCTTGTATTAGCCAGTGTTACATTGTAAATAGGTTTCATTCAATTAATAAGGTTCTCAAACAGTTTTGGGGATTCAAAAGGAAATTGGAGTTTTATATGATCCCCTAGGGCATCGTAGTGGAACATTGAGTGCTGTGGAGTCCCCTGGGGGACTGGTCTAGGGAATTTTAGTGGAACGAGCGAAAAAATTTGGACGATTCAGACTCAAGAATTCGTTTTCATTTCCCATGTTGAGATTAGTTAATTAATAAAGGCCCTTAAACAAAGGTAGGTAGGTACAATAACCAGTGGGCTAGAACCTTCATTCCCACCTTAAAACATTAATAAATTCAAGTAACTAACTAGGGTAATCGGTACATACATTTCGTTTCCTTTTATTTTCTTATCAAGGGAAACACATAAGCTTTAATTTCTGATTATCTTGCCCCAACATTTCTATTGTTTGATTCTCTCCACATAAACAATTAGGATTGGGATACACCAAGCTCAAAATATTTTTTTTTGTTACAATTTTTGAAAGGTTTGATTTTTTTTTAAATATAATTAATAATCATTTCACCAGTTGTTTGGATTCCGGTGGGTTATTTTTAGTGTTCCGTACCCAAAGGGTAAAAACGGGACCTGATTACTAAGACCCAACTGTCCGTCTGTTTGTCCCCAGGCTGTATCTCATGAACTGTGATAGCTAGACATTTGAAATTTTCACAGATGATGTATTTCTGTTGCCGCTATAACAACAAATACTAAAAACCGAATAAAATAAATATTTAAGGGGGTTCCCATACAACAAACTTGATTCTTTTTGCCGTTATTTGTATGTAGTGTTAACTCGCACTTGGCCGGTTTTTTATTATTTATTTCTTTGGAATAGTTTTTATTACTCTTAGCGACTAAACATATAAATATATTTTGTGAAAGTCATTATCGACAGTTTCTGCCTTTCAAATGATTTAAGAGCTCAACCCGCACTGGGCCCACGTAGTGGATTACGGCCCACTCCCTCTCACAGAGAGGAGGCCTGTGTCCCAGCAGTGGGAACGTTATAGGCTGATTATATTTTATGTATATTGGTCGTTTGAACTCCAGTACTTACGAGAACTGTGAAGGTTGTATGCATTTTGCCATAATAAATAAATAATTATAGCTTGCCTATTTGACAGCAACTTTACAAATAACATTTTATTTATTTATTTTATTTTAAAGAAGGCTTACAGACTAACAAACCAATGACATAAAGAATGTAATATTAAAAAAAAATGCTATCCCTAGGAAGCCTATTTTGGCTGTAATATTCCCGGGATACATGAGGCTAGTTTTTGTTTGGACGCAAGATTGTTAGCTAGTAAGCTAGGAAGCTAGTCACTCTGGCCTCGCGTAAAGAGAATTATAAGGTAAGATTAGGTAAGGTTGTCTGTTGAAGATCGCTTTTAGCGATAAGACCCTCTATTGTGTCACAACTTTACACCTGCCTAGCCTTTTCCCAACTATGTTGGGGTTGGCTTCCAGTCTAACCGGCACACTAATTGCGTAACACACTATCTATCGAAATCTGAATCATTTTGAAGCAAATTGCTAATCCATTGCTTCATAAGTTCGAAAAATTTGTCAATGAAATTTGTCTGCTTAACACGTAAATAACGCAATGAATGTTGTTGAACTGTCAAAATGAAACCGATTCCGATTGATAATGTGTTACGCAATTGCCCCGCGGATGCAACTGAATACCAGTATTTTACAAGGGGTGGGCCGTTATCCATCACGCAGGCCTAGTGCGTGTTGGTAGATGTCACGTGTCTTCGAATTTTTGTTTCTAGAACATGACGGTTTCCTCACGATGTTTTCCTTCACCGTTTTGAGAGCAGTGGTGATGAAATAATTTACACAAAAAATATACAGTTACCCATCTCTTTTTAAAACGATGTGAATGTATTTCCAGTATTTCTCGGCACTTGTTGCAATCGCTTGCTGTCAGGAAAGACGTGCTGAGTATGATAAATGCTCGCAAAAGCAGTTATGTTTACTGTGATGCATTAGTGAAACATACACTGTAATCTAGATGGAATGTTATAAGGTATTTTGCGCCGAAGAACGATCATTTAGTTAAGCTCTTGAAAATATCATATATTGTTGTTACAAGAACTTATTTTTGTACTAGCAGCGCCCCGCGGTTTCATCCGCATCGGGATAAAAAGTATCCTATGTGTTATTCTGACGTATAAGCTATATTACTGCAAAGTTTCATCAAAATCCGTTCAGTAGTTTTTGCGTGAAAGAGTAACAAACATCCTCAGAAACATTCACATTTATAATATTATATATTAGAAGGATTAGGATAGTAGGACCATAGGTAAATCCAAGAATTCTCATTGTTGATAGAGCGGATTTGCAATTGAATTTTCATTTGACATTTCTCATGAATACATATTAACTACAGTTGACGACAATTGGCGCAGTGATAACAGGTGGAATAAGTAAGAAAAAAGTAAGTTTAAAAACTAAAAGCCGACTACTGAAAAGGATGAAACAAGAAAGTACCTTCCCGTCGTGGTCGCATGCAGCTGTACTAAAATACATATTATGTGTATAAGCTATGGTAGCATGCGACCACGGGAAGGTACTTTCTTGTATCATCCTTTTCAGTAGTCGGGTTTTAGTTTTTAAACTTATTTTGTGAATAAAATATAAGATAATATGAAGGAAACAACTTTTTACTCTTTTGTACATAAATTTTCATAAGAGTGGAGTTTCCAATTACAGTGACATTACTGCATTTTGTTTGTAATTGGCAATTTGTAACATAGGTAAGTTGGAACAGTCGCGGAATGCAGGTTAAGTATCTAAAAGGTATATTTTATATGTAAATTTTAAGAGACTATTTTTCTGAATACATGTTGCTGCCGTTGCGAATGAAAATTGCACTTTGTAAAGGTGAAGATGTAAGAAAGAAATTTGTTTAAAAGTGCTTGATATTTTCGTTTCACGACTGCGTCACATTTTCATGGATAATAATATTGTCCTTTCTACTATTTTGGCAAGATTAAAACAAATAAGCAACTTTTTATTACCAGCCATTTGGGAATAATTACTTAGTTCGATTAAACTTAAAAGCCGGTTGCAGACCGAAAACTAAGCTGTGCCAAGGCTAAACTAAGCTATGCCAAGCAAGCTAGGCTAAGCTAAGCTAGAAATAAATAGCGTGCACACCAACAGCTAAGCCAAAGCTCAGTCAGTGTTGCGTAGTGCACTGGCGAAGGATGTGCAAAGGGTGTGCGGGGTAGCGGGAGGGGCTTAGCTTAGCTCGTGTAGCTGCGCATCGGCATACACAACTAACTTAGCTTCGCATATTTTAGTTAGCTCACATAGCTTAGTTCGCATAGTTTGCGGTCTGCACACAAGTACGGAAAACTGCGTCAGCTATGCGAGCTAAGCTAAACTAACTTAGCTTAGCTCTTGGTCTGCAACCCGTAAAAAGGTCGCTTTTTTTTTCAATATTTGCCTGAGACAGGTTACCATAATGCTACTTCTACATTGTCGCGATGACGCAAACTTCACTTCAGGGCTTGTAATAGTTCAGCTCAAATTCAGATTTTGCCCCCACTTCCCCGCGCTATGTATCATTCTATCCCAGTCGCACTGACATACTGATTCAGTTAGGGTGAACTGAACTATTGTTGGAAGGATGTCAAGAAATAAAATGATTAAACTTAACATTAATTTATTACATTCACATTGTATGTTCAGTATATATAAAATTCTTTTAAATGGGCAGGTAAATAATAAGTAGGTATAACAAAACAAACATGAGACACTCATCATTCGCATAGCAAATACAGTTTACATCGAAATCCGCAATATACCTACTGCATTAGTGTTCTATGACCGACCAAAGACCATTGCTCTACCGCCATATATTTGTCACCATAAGACATCGACAGCCACATACGAGCCGGCGCTCAGCTCACTGACAGCGTGCCACGGCAGGTTGTGCTGCGGCATCCCGCGGCGTTCCGTGGCATCCTGCTGAAAGCCCGCACAGACCGGACTGCGTCCCAATAACCGAAATGACCGCAGCACAAGATTCAATCTTATTTCAACTAGCTTAGCAATCATAATTCCTCGACATAACGTGACCCACACGTCCCGCGGGATGCAATGGCGCTCCGCGGCATTACGTGGAATGAAACGGCATGACACGTCATGCCGCAGCATCCCTCGGCGCGTCGCGTCATGCCGCAGCGTCCCGCGGCACGTCGCGTCATTTCCCGGCATCGTGGTATCGAAATAAAGTAACATGAATTCTAAACTCATTGAAATAAGATTCAAAATAACTTGATTAGTAATAAAATCCTTTGCCATGACAAAGCCTTAAAATTACTTTCTTTTTGCTGAATCTTTGGCCAAAAAATAGGCTAGTCTTCTGGTCACGTGAAGAGTCGACCAATCGCTTGGCGATTTCTCGAAAAATTAAGTAGGCACACGGACCTTATGGCCCTAGTGTATCAGCCCCAAACGGCTGGTACATATAAGTCGGAATAAGATTAGAGTATTGTAAGGAACAGGCAACCCCACGTCACCGGACTGCCTATAAATAGCGTGTCAGTTGACTGTCAAGCTCCCCCCCCCGACCTATCACCCTGTTCAGCAAGCCGATCCCTTGGGAAAAGCAAGCTAAATATCTAGGAGTAATACTCGACAGGCACCTTTCCTTCGCAGAGCACATAAAGACGGTTCGCTCGCGCGCCGCTTTCGCTCTCGGCAGACTCCACTCCGTTCTCAATGCACGCAGCAAATTGTCACTAAGATGCAAATTGCGCATCTACACTGCGTGCATTAGACCCATAATGACCTACGCCTGTGTAGTCTTCGCTCACGCGAAACCCCACCACATCCACAGGATGCAGACCCTCCAAAACCGCTTCCTCCGTAAGGCTACGGGATCCCCTTGGTTCGTTCGAAATGAGATCCTCCATCTTGACCTCAAAATCCCCACCATCAAACAATTCATGAAACGTCTTTCCAAGAGTTTCTTTGATACCGCCGCCAAACATCGCAACCCACTGGTTGTCGAGGCCACCAAATACACCCCATCCAATATCAGTAAACTTCGCCGTCCAAGGCATGCTCTCTCCGAACCTGACGACCCCATAACTCTCCTCCAGGAGAAAAACAAAGCGACCAGTACAGTGCACAAACACAAAACTCCGTCATTCCGACCTCGCCGCCGAGGTCCCTCGCGACGTCCCCAAGTAAATGCTTCCCCCCGACCCTTGCTCGAAGAACGGCCAGCCCGCGCCGCAGCTGAGCCTGTAGCTTTAAATTCCCGACTGTGACCTCTGAGTTTGTTTCGGCATTTCTTCTCAGAGCAGTCAGATAGGAAATGCCGGCCTCATCAAGCTTAAATAATATATTAAGATCCAGCCTGTCCCATCTTGCTGCCCTCCCCCAGCGACGCCCTAAGCCGAGGTTCGTACCCCAAAGGGGGTGCCCTTAGCGTGTAGTCGCTTAGTATACTAGTTTTACGCCCCTGGCTGGAGGCTTTGAGTTTACTTAAGGCAACCACAGGATAGTCCGGTTAAGTAGTCACGACCTCTATAGGTCAACTACGAGATGCCATATAGGAAAAAAAAAAAAAAAAACTGTCAAGCTCACTTTTTCATTGGCGGTCACGACGTACGGACGTCTCTGCGGGAATCTCCATCGGTTAAAGGTCACGTGAGCTGTCTTGTATTTTAAAAGTGTGCAATCGTTATTTTGTCATTATAATTTGAACCAATTTATTTTAAATTAAACTGTTGTTGATGTTGATTAATTTAACTTTGATTTATTAAATGGTTTTCTTATTGCAATGTGTTTTTTTTTAAATCATTTCCACTTCTGAACCTTATAGTATCTATTTGCGCTGTTTGAGGTTTTCTGCACCCGCAGTAATCGCACTAGCACAGCCAACCGTAATAGGAAGATGGGGTGGCGCAAGGTAGTCGATACATGTTGCATCACACACCAAAGGCCGACCTAACTTCTAAGGCATTATGGTCAATCTGTCTGGTCTTTTCCAATCGTCGCGAGCCATTGGGTTCTAAAACAGCTGGCAACCCAGCACTGTCAAGAGCACGCAATGGTTATAACGCATAATAATACGTCATCGGAATGACTGATGTCCATTATAAAGTTTCATACATTTTGGCTTTAACGGAGGTTTAGAATAGAACGAATTTTAAAATAAGTTGTTATTAATGAAGACATTTAAATTAAAAAAAAAGGAATCAAGAACATTTATGTGAATTCCCTTAAATCCCTAATTTCCACATTAGGTGTATGTCTGGGATCACATAACTCTGGCAACATGTATGATGGATGAGTAAAAATTTGTTAATTTAAGTAGGTCTCATGAATTTTGACCAATAATGATCGTATTTCTGTATAATTTCAGTTTTGATATGATTTTTACATCCCGACCATACGGAAAAAATACATGTTTTTCTACCAGTTATGTGTAGTTGTCCCTGCACCTGAATGTACCAAGGATGTTTCAAATTTATGGAAAATCCATCTTTCGTTTTCCTCCAAAACCTTATTTTTTTAAATCTATTGCATCGTCCAACGAAGTCCTGAATGCAGAAATTGGACACTTTATTTCTACTATTGTGTCTTCTCCCTGCACAACTCCGTCCGGAGTTGCACCTAGAAAAGGTAACTCTTTATCAATAAAAAGACCACAAGGCTCTATTTTTTTAATATTAAATTTGATGCTAGTTGTTCCATGGCAGTTGTTTCACTTTCTATTCCATGTTTTATGGACGGCACATTACATACATTTTTTGGATATATAAGATTTTTAACTAAAAATAACTTTAATTTCGGAAGTCGGTGCAGTGGCAAAAAAGTAATATACAAATCCAAAGACACCGACATCCGAAATTAATGTTATTTTTCACTTTGTAGTATTTTTGGGAGTCGGTTTTTTTTTGTCAAAAATTTTTTGAAGTGAAACTTCTTTAGGCGCGCTTGACTTGGGGAGTAAACTGGCGAACGCGTTAAGGCCCATTTAGATGGAGAGAGTTTCTCGAACGTTTCTTGGCGAGAAATTGTACGCTACTATCGCAAGCAAAAATCGCCATAAGACTATCGTATCATAATGTTTACATACAGGCAAGAACGAAATTCTCGCCTACGATTATGTCATACGAGATTCGTAAGCAATTATCGCTAGGCGATAAATTACTGCGACTGTTTAGACAACGAAATATATAGTAAGAAGATTCTTGCTTACGAGTTATCGACTTATCTATACACGATCTCGTATGACATTTTTTCAAATTCATACGAGTATCGTACAAATCGGTTTGAACGGATTTGAGTGCGAGATTTGCCATTCGAGTCCAGTGATTAGGTACTACGATATTGTTCTCAAAATGACACAAAAATCATTCAGGTACTGCCGATAGTGTTAAGTTCATTGAAATTTATGCTCCAAAAGTACTTCTTGCTATCCATTTTTTAATCCAATATCTTTTTTTCCGTTTTCGTTTTATTAATTATTGTCTCAGAAGAGCAGATATAATTAAAGCACTCTCGGGCACTGCACTCGTGGTAGCGACTAGCACAAAAACTCGAAATACAATTCTCGCTTTGTAGTTCTGTTTACACGGAGACAGATATATTCTATTGCGAGGCAATTGTCGGCCAAGGGGCAGGGCGACAATCGTGAATGTTTACACGAAGAGACTTTTTTAATGTTCTTTCGATAATCGTATCTTCGAGTCGAGAAACTCTCTCCATCTAAATGGCCCTTTACGGAAACGTGTGATCGGGCGAGTAGAAAAGGTACGTATGTATGCGACCGGGTTTTTACACCAGGTATTTGCTTCCAAGTACGCACACAAGTACGTAGGTACTCAAATAGTTCAACAACCGCGTTTTTTTTCGCAAATACAATCATGCTCCTTATCAGTAAGAGCACAGAATACTTAATAGTACTACGTACAGAAAGGACACTCCCTTCCTCGACCTAATATCAGATACCGCACCTCACCCCGCACTTCGAGGTATTCGTCGCCGACTCTTTAGCAAGGGCGCTCGCGAACCGCAGCGCTGTATTGCTGATACGAACACACAATTATGCGATTTAAAAGTTTTATTTAAGTTTTAATCACGATGGTTGGATATTGTGATGCTTTTCCGAATTCGTATTTACATAAACTGTTTGTAAGATTTCGCATTTTTAATAACATTCGATTTAATAACCGATTATTTACAGATAAGTCATTTAAACTAAACTATTTTAGTGTTTTTATTTCATTACGAACCCGACTATATAAATAAACAATTGAACTACATGGTCACTTCATAATAATGCACACGTTCGGGCAGCACCACCGCCGTCGTCGTTCGGTTCCCCGACACAAATTGCTTTCCGCGCCAATTTTTTTTACGCTACTAGATTTCACGCACACATTTGCACGTATAAAAACGTCATTTGTTTATGTAGTAGTAATAGGTAATTATTTTGCGAGCGTTGTATGGAGTGTCCGAGGTGTGGTAAGAGTCTATGGAACAATTTCGTATGCAAGTATTTTTACTTTAATGGTTTGTAAAATTATTTTATTTTTAATTATAATTAAAAATATACCATTAAATTTCTGATGCCAAACTGCATTCAGTGATGGATTATTATTATTAAATAGTTTTTGTAAATAGATAATAGCTTCATATTTGCAATAAATTACCACCGTTGTGTCATCGCGCTTCTCTTACTTTTCCTACCGAACCTACGGTCCTGCATGCGGCAGCAGCGGGCAGCATTATACGTGTTTATTTCCTTCAAAGGAACTATCTAGTCTCAGTAGTTCCTTCAGCTTTTGCAAAGGAACTACTGATCAAAAAGTTCTCAGTAGTTCCTTCAAAGGAACTGCTAAAGGAACTATCTAGTCTCAGTAGTTCCTTCAGCTTTTGCAAAGGGACTACTGATCAAAAAGTTCTCAGTAGTTCCTTCAAAGGAACTGCTAAAGGAAATATCTAGTCTCAGTAGTTCCTTCAGCTTTTGCAAAGGAACTACTGATCCAAAAATTCTCAGTAGTTCCTTCAAAGGAACTACGCGAAGGAACTAGTGAGCATAAACGATATTTTTTACGAAAACAAGTTTTGATATTATAACACAACTTTAAATACCTCCAGGACCCCTGTACAGTTACATGCGGGTGCAAAATTTGCTGTTTGTGGTAGTGCGCATACAGCAAATTTTCACACCAAAAATTAAAGTCGATTTCCAGCAATTACTTTTGTCACAGATCTTTTGTGCAATGTTACTTAGTTTGATGTACGACGGCTATTAGTCTTTTTACACCCTGTATCAATAAATGGATAAAATTATTTATAAAAATTGTTTTGCTGAATATATTGAAAACACCATTACACATTGGGAACTGTCTAAAATAGGTTCGTTTACCTCCCTAAATTTCTGACAATGTTTTGACATTGACATGAGATTACGATTTTAAACCATTTCAAAAATTATTTTATGAATGAAAACTACAAAATTTGGAAAAAATAAAAATACGAGGCCTTATATTTTACATCTATATTTCATTTTACTTTATTACATAATTTTTTCAGAACATAAAACGTTGTCAATCGGGTCTTTTGAGCGCAAGCAAAGTGACACGGGTTCCCCGTCTGATAGCCGAAGCGGTACTGACAAATACTGAATCGGGGTCCTGTCGGGGGCCGGGCGGCAGAGCGGTTCAAGGTATGAGTGGTTATAAAGCTGGATATTTCGGATCTCATCTTTTTACATTAAATTTAATGATTAAAAAAATAAAAACGAACCTATGACACCTGCTTTATGCATAGTTCGATTAGCTTGCAAATTTTCATGGCCTAATTTGAAAATTTTCATTGAATATTCTCCTTTTATTTTGCGGTTTAGAGGTAACTTTGAGACTTCTTTGTATCGAGAAAATTGTATGCAATCGTGTTTTCGCAACCGATGACACCTCGCAGTAGTCCTCATCTTTATCGTATATTAATTTCAAAGTGAAAACTGCAGAACTGTTGGAACTACAGCCGTTAATGCTAGGGCAATTTTCGCAATCTGAACTAGTATCGGTCCTTAACGCGCTCTCTTTTTTGCAGCGAGACGTCGCGTCGAGCGGTGTGCGAGAGAGAGCGCGCGAATTGTAGTTCGCGTTATCGCGACAATGTAGCGGTAGCATCATAGATATATTTACATTTCTATGGGTAGCATAATAGTCTAGGATTATAAATTAAAGACGGGTTCTTCTGACTTCCCTTTCTAAATATCACAATCCCTATATTATTTTATGCACATTACTTTTAATTTATAAAATATGAATTATAGTATTACTTTAGTTTTTGAGTTCTAAGGGCGCCACAAGAACCTATCCATCTTAAAAATATATCCTCCCGGTGTATCCCCACGCTATATCGTGTTATTTTAATAGGGCTGACGTTAATAGGGCCCGTGTTAATAGGCCGATACGTGTTGAGCAATAAATTGTACGGAGATAGGCCGCGCCGATTCTATTACGATATGTACGGGGTGAGTGGTGTAGCTCTACAACTTCTGTTAAGACGCTCGAGCTTATTTTATTCATGTACCAGCAGTGGCCCACGGTTTCACCCGCATAAGTGTCAATCCCGTGAGAATATCGGGATAAAAAGTATTCTATGTGTTATTCTGATGTATAAGCTATATTGCTTTAAAGTTTCATCAAAATCCGTTTAGTAGTTTTTGCGTGAAAGAATAACAAACATCCATCCATCCATGCTCACAAACTTTCGCCTTTATAATATTAGTGTGACTAGCTTTTGCCAGCGGCTTCGCCCGCGTAAGGAACGTACTACCGGGATAAAAAGTATCCTATGTGTCAATCCAGGTTATAAACTATCTGTGTGCCCACGCTAATTGGTTCATTAGTTTTTGCGTGAAAGAGTAACAACCATCCATCCATCCAACCATCCTCACAAACTTTCGCGTTTATAATATTATGTGATTAGTAGGATAAGAGGATTAAAAATCTAAAAACGCATATTAGTAGATATTGATTACATTACAAGTGGGCTCTACAACTAAAAAAAAACATCTAAAAATCCTACACAATTATGTTGAAAAGTAATCAGTGCAGAAGAAAAATATCCGCAGCAATCACCCTATTCCGAGGGTCGGGAATAAACTTGCCCACTTACACAGGCGCTCGGCAAAAGAATTAGCTAAATGTTAGGTAGAACAATAAATTACTGGGAATCAAACCATTAGTGGCTGGTCTGAAATGTTTTAACATAACAAGAGAAAAAAGGCTGGAATAGGAGCTAGAATCTAGAGTTAGTTGACCTAGTTTAGTGCTGGGCTGCTAGGAGAATGAAGGAATGAGAATAAATTAGCTGTTTTTCTAGTAATTTGAAGAAAAACAGTGGTGTGCATATCATAGCATTTTTTTATGATCATAATATCCTGCTTGTACCCAAAGAGCTTGTCCAGAAAGGGCGAATTCGCCGCGATTATCTCGTGCGTATTACGCGCGACCGTTGCGTCCAGAAGGAGCGTACCAACGCGTAAGTATTTGGGTTCGAATTTCATTTGTCAGTAGAAAACATGGAGTTGAACGGTCTGGAGTTCGCGCATCAACTGGACGCAACAAGGAATCTCTAGTACCTCGACTCGCGCGCAATACGCGTGAGCCAAGCGCGAGTCGAGAGTCTGGCGAACTGCACGCGATTTAAGCGCGTATTTTGATATCGCGCGATGCTTGTGGACGCGACGTATTGGCGCCTAGTATCTCGTGAACGTTCGCGCGAAACGTTTCGCGGCGAATTCGCTTCTTCTGGACAAGGTTAAAGGGTACGCAGCGGTGTTTAGCACCTCCCCTTCTCCCATATCGCCAGTTGTGTTTGGTCTTAATATTGAGCCAATTTCAGAATAATGCGTCGTCTTCTTAGAGATAAAAGTGAAATGTCTTATTTGCCTGTAATTACACCGACGCACATACTGTTCCAACCGAAAGACGTCAACGGTGATTAGCGGCAGAAAGGAAGGTAGTCATACTTTCTTGGACGAGCCTCTTTGTTAAGAGTACGAATGACAGGCCTCTCTGTTTGAGGGACTGAGCCATACTACACCACGCCTAGCGAGGGTTGGTAGATATCACGTCTTCGAATCTTTGGTTTTAAGACAAGCCGGTTTCCTCACAATGTTCCTCAAAAATCTTCATCAACTCAGCTTATTGCAGTCCACTGCTGGACATAGGCCTCTCCCAGGCTGCGCCACAAAACCCTGTCCTCCGCCTTCCGCATCTAATCAGTCCCAGCTACTTTCAAAAATTATAATCAATCATAATTAAAATAACCAACGCGAGCCCAGAGCGGTTTAGTGAATGGCCCATATGGCATCCACTCAACAAAACATTTGAAGACAATCCATACTAATATTATAAATGGGAAAATGTGTCCGTCTGTCTGTTACCTCTTCACACTTAAACCGCTGGACCAATTTTGATCAAATTTGGTATAGAGATAGTTTGAGTTCCGGGAAAGGACATAGGATAGTTTTTATCCCGATATTCCCACGGGATCGAGACTTATGCGGGTGAAACCGCGAGGCGCAGCTAGTATGACATATGTCTCCGAATGTTTGGTTCTAGGACATCCCTGTTTTCCCAATCGATCATTATAAAAATTGAATAGTTGAAAGGCAAACATTCGTTCGGTCTTATCTTTGGTAATATATCCGGGGGCGTGAGGGGCCAAAAACTTCTGAGCAAACGGCTGAACTTGTCAAATGAGCAGGCTGCTGTAACGAGAAAAGTTTTTTGATCATCTACCCCCCGATACTCCGGTAATCATAAGTTGGATCGGCGAATTGAGTTATGTGGTAATACTTCAAGTTAGAAAGGTCATTTGAGTTCAGTTTGCAGTTTTAATCTAGACTTGGAACCTTATTTTCATTCATAAAATGTTTATTTATTTTGTAACTCCCCCGCCCCGCGGTTTCACCCGCATAAGTCTCGATCCCGTGGGAATATCGGGATAAAAAGTATCCTATGTCCTTCCCCGGGACTCAAACTATCTCTATTCCAAATTTCACATAAATCGGTTCAGTAGTTTAGGCGTGAAGAAAAGACAGACAGACAGAGTTACTTTCGCATTTATAATATTAGTTTGGATTTTGGAACAGACCATAGATAAGCAGAGGAGCGTAGTTACGAAACTACTGTTCTTGTTTTGATTAATAAATAATAATAAAAAAAAAAAACATGTGTCTACTTCCACCAGAACTAAGTGGTGTAGCAGAACGGGTAAAGAAAGAAAATACGTTTCATCATCTGCCTAGCCTTTTCCCAACTATATTGGGGTCGGTTTCCAGTCTAACCGGATTCAGCTGAATACCAGTATTTTACATGGAGCGACTGCCTATCAGACCTTTATAACCTAATAACTGGGTATTATGATACCTATTGGTAAGACTGGTTGTCAGACTTTCGGGCTTCTGACGACCCGTAACGAGTGCCAAAGATCCACGAATGACAGCCGAAACCAACGGCTTAACGTGCTTACCGAGTCACGGAGGGGTCTTGGTATGTGAAGATGGTCAGCCATCCACGGAACAACCGCGACAAGCGTAGCTTAACCCGATCGATCGACCCGTGTGGCTGTTATAATTTAGCTATGAGCCCTTCTAAATACAGATGAATATGTTACTAATTTCCTTTAGTGAGTGATAGCGTAATAATTTAATCTGAATAGGCTTTGTTTACACTTTCATAATGATAGGATTTACTTGTTGCATCTCTGCTGGAAACGAAGCCTTCCATCATAATCAGCCTATAATGTTCCCACTGCTGGGACACAGGCCTCCTCTCGGTGAGAGGGAAGTGGGCAGTAATCCACCACGTGGGCCCAGTGCGGGTTGGCAGATGTCACATGTCTTCGAATTTTTGGTTCTAGGACATGCCGGTTTCCTCACGATGTTTTCCTTCACCGTTTTGAAAGCAGTGTTGATGAAATAATTTACACAAAGTAAAGCGCCTGTCTGGGTCCAAACCTACGACCTACAATTTGTAAGTCGCGGCCGTTACCACTTGGCCACCACTGCTCTGCCACAATACAAAACAAACGAAGCCTTATAATCTGGAAATTCTGGAATTATAGACTTCAGCAACTCAACCTATCGCTGTCCACTGCTGGGCATAGGCCTATCGCAGGCTGCACCACAATACCCTGTCCTCCGCCTTCCACATCCAGTCTACCCCAGCCACCTTCTTAAAGCCGTCGGTCCATCTAGCTGGGGGGCCTCCCACACTACGCTTGCCGATACGCGGTCTCCTCTCTAGGACTCGTTTGTTCCACCGGCCATCGGTCCTTCGACAAACATGGCCAGTATTCTGCCACTTCAGTTTGCTTACTCTGCAAGTTATGTCGGGTCATTCTGGACTTAGCATGACAAGATGTGACTGAGGTACCTGACGTAATTGCAAGAGGGAATTGGCTCTGAAATTGTTATCGTATTGACAATTTGCTGATAACGGCATTGGTTGTTATGTGCCAAGTGATATTAGCAAAGCAATCGTCGTTTATCAAGATGGGGTTATCCAGTTTCCATCAAGATGACGGGAGGCTAATTGTTCTACAAATAAAAATGAACCCAGGTCATAGAAATCATTTAGGTAAATACTCTATATTATTTAGACCACAAAAATACAGATGTAAATGTAAAAATTTTGCGCAGGGATACACGGCACGGGCGGTCTTATTGCTAAAAGCGAGTTTTTAACCCCCGACGCAAAAACTAAATAAAATAATAAAAAAATTAACTAAAATAATAATATTATATTGGCCCTTTAAGTTTAATATAAGTTGCAGGAAATATTTTGATCCAAGCGTCCTCACGTCGCGGGATGGCTAATGAAAACGCCAAACAGATGAGGCTTAAACCCAGCAATAATTAATGTAGCTATTGTAGAAAACATAACTGCTGTTAACTTCCAATTTTCACTATAAAAATATTCTTATGAATATTTTAAATACCTATTAGTATTTAGGAAACATGCAACATTAGTATTTAGGCAACATGCAAAGATTTATTCAGCAAATGTGCAAATATTAAGGGAACTACAGGACCTAAACGCAAAAAACGCAAGTTTTATAATGGCCAAAGTATAATTATGATCGACTACAGTAAACAAAATCAGAAAAATATATGATATTCTTCTTCCTCTTCTTCTCTTTCTTCTTCTTCTTCTTCTTCTTTCTTATGCTAGTTAGATAGTGTGTTGAAAACATAATACAACTAATTTGATACGATAGGGAAAAATCGTGACGATACCTCTAAAAACTTTCTTTTCACAATAAAAACCATACTAATATACATACAATCATTCACATTTTTTGTCAGATTATTCTACAAGCAACATACTAAAGCACTAGTGTTTTATTTTTTTAGTCCAAAAATAGATTTTTTGTAAATAGATAATTGCTTCATATTTTGCAATCACTTACCAGTGTTGTGTCATCGCACTTCTCTTTCTTTTCAATGCAGTCCGACAGTGACCGCGCTTTAGGTTAGTGCCCTTAAACAAAAACGCGTTATTTTAAACCAAACTTTTCCAAGATGCATGCACCAAGCGTCAAAAACAGAGATTTTTCCTCACAAGCGGGTGGTATAACTTGCATATTTGAAAAGATGCTGGGTTCTCAAACGATGCCACTTTGGCTTGTCAAATGCAGAGAGCTACGAATTGACATACATATAATCTTTAAACATGCTTTAAACTGGAATTTCTAGGAAAGTTTTGTTTTTACTCGACTCCAAAAGTAAACAAGGTAATTATGCCACAAGGGATTGTGGTACATCATCTGCCTAGCCTTTTCCCAACTATGTTGGGGTCGGCTTCCAGTCTAACCGGTTGCAGCTGAATACCAGTATTTTACATGGAGCGACTGCCTATCTGACCTCCACAACCCAGTTACTGGGTAATACGATACCCCTTGGTAAGACTGCTGCTTCTGACTACTCGTAACGACTGTCAAAGATCCACGAATGACAGCCGGAACCAACGGCTTAACGAGCTTTCCGAAGCACGGAGGGGTCTCGTTATGTAAACATGGTCACCCATCCACAGACCAACTGCGGCAAGTGTTGCTTAACCTGATCGATCGACCTGTGCGGCTGTTATTATTTAGCCACGAGCCCCTCCAAGGGATTGTAGTACAGTCAGGGAAATTATACCTTCACGTGATCAGCGCGAACCGGTGCCGACTCATCAGGGGGTACTCATGAGGTCTACACCCTAAGCAGGAAATACGTAGTTGCAGCCGAATTTACGGGCGTTTCCTACGTCGTATCACTTACGGAAATGTGATTAGGTTGGGTCCCGAACTAAGCATGATTTGACAGTTAAACCTGCTCTCGTGTTTGGGAAGCTATTCAATATTTTCTCGTCTCAAATTCCGCAGTGTCTCAAAACGAAAGTCTTTGACCAGTGCGTGTTGTCAGTGATGACCTATGGCACTGAAACGTGGTCGCTCACAATAGGTCTTATTAAGAAAATAGAAATAGAAAATAGTTTATTTCTCACCAGCATACGATAAACGGAAAAAAAATCCAACTGTCCCAACCAGTGTGGATCAGTAGGGATATATGGAGCACAAGGTTCCATATATCCCTCCTACCGGTAGCGATAATTGGAAAAAATCTCCAAGTATCCCTACCAGTGGAGATATGTCAGTAGGGGTATAAGGAACAGAAGAATACTAATGTCATAGACATTATACAATGACAATCCCACAGCATTTGTGGTGGTAAAGAGAGGTTTACTTAGGGTATTGACTCTACCTTCTGATCTAGGCGAGGCCTGTATCTCAGAAGATAGCACTCAGCTGACAATTGAATTGACAAAAACATTGGGTGCTACTGTTTTAATTAATTAATATCTAAATAATAATAATAATAAAGACTGTAAGTATTGAATAAAAGTGTGTGTGTGTGTGTTTAATTAATATGTTTGTGTAGACAAAAGATATTCGGTATTTAGGTAGTCCAATTGTAATAACCATTTTCCACTGAGATCTTAGCATCATGTTTGCTTAAATGTAATATACTAAAAGTCACCCAAACGGCAATGGAAAGGGCTATGCTTGGAGTTTCCCTGCGTGACCGAATCAGAAATGAAGAGATCCACAAGAGAACCAAGGTAACCGAAGAAGAATTGCCAAACTTAGGTGGCAGTGGGCCCGGGGGTGCGAGATTGTCCGACCCCCCCCCGTCCGGGGTAGTTGTTACCACTACCCCGGAACATAAAGGGCTAAGGAAGGAACACGGATGGGTTTTAGTCAGTAAGAGTCTGCCACTCCCTTCCGCTCCACCCAGAGCGGGAGGGGTTATTTGATGATTTCCCATCCATAAAAAAAAAGGTGGCAGTGGGCAGGGCACATTGCTAGCAGAACAGATAGAAGATGGGGCCGAAAAGTTCTGGAGTGGCGACCGCGTACCGGAAGACGTAGCATTGGAAGGCCTCCCACAAGGTGGATCGACGACTTTGTGAAAGCCGCAGGAACCCGTTGGATGCGAGAAGCACAAAACCGGTCGAAGTGGAGGTGCTTAGGGGAGGCCTATGTCTAGCAGTGGACGTCTTTCGGCTGAAATGATGATGGTGATGACCTAATCTCGATAAGTATTTGTCCCCCCGAAAAAAATAATTTGCCACTTGTTTTGACCGTTGACGGTTCAGCTACTACCAAGAAGCGCTGCCATATCGGCACCGGTTACCAGCGTTCTATATGAATACAGCCTTACTTAAATTAGTAACGCCTTAAGCTGATTATACCGAAATATTACAAGATCAGACAAGCGAACGATTCGCTTATTATGCAAATATCTTATAGCGGAAGTCACATGAGTAGATTATATAACAGAGATGAATGTCTATATTATCTAAAGAAAATTGTTGTTTTTTTAAAATACTTTACAATTAATATTTATATTAGTCGCAATCTCAACTCTCCGACAGTAAAATTAATGTCAAAAACTTGTCAAGTGTATTTAAATTAAGTGTTTTTCTTTGACGTGATAACGTCTTATAAACCGATGAAATATCTTATAAATCGCACGCACGAAAAAGCATGACTCATTGTCACGTTTTGCCTGAGCCGACCGTGCAAGTGAGAGCGCGGAATAAGCGATAGAGAGGCACGATCGGCCTAAGCGTTTGGCTTGTGACGCATCTATCTGATGTTTTCTTATGACGTTATCACGTAAAATTATCGTCCGTAAACCGACTTTACAGACAACCAGTTTTTTTACAGATGAGAATGAAATGCAAACGGTCATAAAAATATAGGAATTGTCCTTCAGGTTTGTAACTATAACTATATAAAAAATAATTTTAACCCTCTGGCTGCTATAGGGTTAACATTATTTTTAAGCCGATTTTTTTTAGAGGAGTATTGTAAGTACTGCTCTCAAAGCCATTGTATGAAGTTCGGTCTCTGTGGGCTAGCTCCTCCATGTCTCATGTATTGGCGTTATATTACGAGCAGTACAATATAATTACGGCATAATTTGAGTGGGTCGCTACTTACTAAGATACGTTATTTGCTATTCAATGTTCGTGTGCGTTCACGTTGTTACAATAATGGGAACAAATATTGTATCAAACGCACCTAGGTCACTACTTTATTTGTTCATTTATTTATTTAAACTTTTCGTACACAAAAACTTAAAAAAAAAAAAAAAAATAACCGACTTCAAAAAAAAAACACTATAAAGTGATAAATAACTTTAATTTCGGAAGTCGGTGTGTCGGTGTCGTTGGTTCCGCATTTTCGTTTTTTGACACCGACTTCCGAAATTAAAGTTATTTATCACTTTGTGGTGTTCTTATTTTTTTGAAGTTGGTTGTTTTTTTTTTGTAAAACAGTTTTTATTTTTCGCTTTAGTTGTACCTACCCTGCAAAAATTCAATTAACACTAGTGCATTGAAGAATTGAAGACACCAACTAGAAGAATCATCAAAATTCGCATAGAAATGCTGGAGATGCAGTACATTTATGCATATAACTTCGTACAAAAGAATAATAACCTAATGTTTTATATACTAAAACCTTCCTGAAAGTATGTAGATCACATTAATGAAAGAATTATCAAAATCGATTCATTACTTTTTGAGAAAATCGCGGACATACAAACATACATACATACGGGTCGAATACGGAACCTTTTTTGAAGTCGGTTAAAATATATATCTTATTGAATGTTTGTTCTCTTTTTTGGTCGACATAAAATGAAGTGATAGATCAAAGAGCAGCGCTGTGTTCTTTTGAGGTTTCATTAAAAGAGCTACTTCCTCGTGAAAGAATCCTATTTCACTAATGGCCGATTCCTATAATTTATGTCCGTTATTGGTTAAAATTAAGGGAGGGGCTTAGGCTAAGAAATAAAAACCACACGGTTCGATTGATCAGGTTAAGCTACGCTTCTTGCGGTTGGTCCGTGGATGGGTGACCATTTTTAGATACCGAGACCCCTCCGTGCCTCGGAAAGCACATCAAGCCGTTGGTCCCGGCTGTCATTCGTGGATCTTTGACAATCGTTACGGGTCGTCAGAAGCTCTAAATTCTGACAACCAGTAATACGATGATACGATACCCCTTGGTAAGCCTAGGGGTATCGTATTACCCAATAACTGGGTTGTGGAGGTTAGATCGCTCCATGTAAAATACTTGTATTCAGCTGCATCCGGTTAGACTGGAAGCCGACCCCAACATAGTTGAAAAGGCTAGGCAGATGATATTGGTTAAAATGAAGCCTCTTCGTAGATCCTGTGATAGATTAAGTATCACAGGTAAAATTGGCTTACGAATCTATTTATATGCCCAGAATGGCAATAAAGAATGCTACAAAAGCAAAAGATTCGTGGAGGTCACATGTCTTCGAAGTTTTGGTTCCGGTTATTCCGTTTATCCACCCCAAAAAATCCACCGAAACTCATGTCCGAGAATCCACTCCAAGCTTATAAATTCCGTTTATCCAACTAGGCCTAGGATGGATTCTTGGACATACGTTTCCACGTATCCACCTTAGGGGGGATTTTTTGGGGCGGATAAACGGAATAACTCTTTGGTCGGTTGGTTCTAGGACATGTCGGTTTTCTCACGATGTTTTCATTCACCGTTTTGTGATGAAATAAATACTCAAAATAAAGCGCCTGTCTGGGTTGGAACGCACAACCTATCGTAAGACGCGGCCGTTACTACTACGGGCCGCCAATGGTGTCGTGAAGTACGGATCAAAAAATATTAAGAACAGGGTGTTACGGAAAGGGTATATCAATACAAACGGGTTGAAGAGTGTACCTGGTCTAGAATCTCTTCACAAAATTTCAGCTCAAAAGCATTAACTTTGAAAATGCTTAATATTTTTTTATTTCGACATCACGGCGCTGCACTGGCGCGCGGCGGCGTGATGTGCGTATACTAGGCGCACAGACACACTACAGATAATGGATAATGACCCTCGAAGTGCAGTGACACGTTTGTTATGATTTCAATTTAATAAACTATCGAAATAAAAAAATATTAATATATACATATACACTCTCCAACCCGTTTGTATTGATATACCCTTTCCGTAATACCCTGTGTTATTGTCTTTTTGATTGCATGTGTATCTGACAATACTCACAAAGGAAAGCTGTTTTGCTGGGTGGTCCATTCTCAGCAGGTAACAACAAACGGCCAATAATCATTTATTTCATTATCCTTACAATATCAATGTTGATATCATTCACAAAGAGTTATTCTTATTCTTGCCGTTAAAGGAATGAGGAAGATGATACAGGAAGATACGTGAGGCACATACGTGATTAAGAACTAGTGGTTCTGTACTTGAGAGTCTGACTTTGATGCTAGGAGTCGCGGGATCGATTCTTGTCTTTTGAGAACTGTTAATTTGTCCCCTAGAGAAATATTCCCTGTAGTTGAGACTCTCACTTTGATGCTAAGAGTCGCCGGATCAATTCCCGTTTTTTAGGTTTGAATCCAGGCAGTTCCGGCGAGTGCTGGTCGCTCTTGGCTGTTGGCTATTTAGTATTTTTTGTATCTCAAAATTGGAATTGTTAGAGGTTCACAAAAAGAGGCACATCCATTTTATTAGATTGTTCAATAATATTTGTAGGTAAGCATAAACCTGATTTTTCCCAACTATGTTGGGGTCGGCTTCCAGTCTAACCGGATGCAGCTGAACACCAGTATTTTACAAGGAACGGCTGCCTATCTGACCTTCACAACCCAGTTACTGAGTAATACGATACCCCTTGGTCAGACTGGTTGTCAGACTTTTGGGCTTCTGACGACCCGTAACAACTGTCAAAGATACACGAATGACAGCCGGGACCAACAGCTTAACGCACTTTCCGAGGCTCGGAGGGGTCTCGGTATGTAAAGATGGTCACCCATCCACAGGCCAACCGCGGCAAGCGTAGCTTAACCTGATGCGTCCGTTATTAATTAGCCAAGAAATAAATGGGAATTTACACCCAAAATTCTCAATTCTCGTACCGTACAACAACGGTAAATGAAACTTCGCTGTAACAAGTACGTGACTACGTCTTCCTGTGTAAACTTTAAACTATATTATAGTTACATACACATATCTATTAAGTCTAGTTATAACTTAGACTTCGTAAGTCAAGTTTAGATTTGTAGTAGATATTAGCGTGTCAGTTTGTAAGCGACTGATTTTGAGTGGTTTTTGGTTAAATGGCTGAAGATGTTATAGAGATAATTATGAGGAACAGGGTGTAAAGTACACTCATCCTCCATAAAAAAGGGAGGTTCCTCCACCAGACGGGTGTTGTGTCTGGCGGGTAACTGCCCGATGATTCATTCGGGCCGTTGTATTTATGCAAGTTGCGCGGAAACCTTTGCTTGCGAGATGCAGGATTTTGCGTGACGTTAGTGTGACGTGTTGTTCGCATGTGGCGTTGAAGGTACCGCTATACCTGCATTCTTGCACCAGCCTACGATATACATAGTAACAGTATCATTAGACCTGTTACTCTAATGACATAATTAACAACATACAGCTAATCAAAATCTAATTTCCTCCACGTAACGCACTTTATGTATGTAACTCGTCTTCCTCAATTGTATACACTATAAAGCCATGATATAAAAATTATTATATTTCCTGAAACCAGGTCTGTTCCAACAATAATACGGAACTGCAATAATGAGGCACTGGCGGTGTTGCCAGCGTTCTATTTTTGCTTTCCTTTGGGGAGAATTTTGTTTTGTGTAGTCTGGTGAATTAATGTCATCTGGAAATTTGAAGATTTTAAATTCGCTGATTATTTGATTAATGCCCGGTTTTTGAGTAGAAATTTATTTAATTATGGATGAACTCTTACGTACAGTCAACATAAGAGATAAGTATGCAGGATCGTTGGATATAGTTGAAGTTTAGTAAGAAACCGATGGATTTTCAATTGCCAATGAAGCGTGTGAGTTATTAAAAACTAAAAACTTTGAAGAGATAAATAACAACTCATTAAACACTTTCAACATTAATTTATTTTAGGTCGAAGGTACAAAAGGCCCGTCATAAATTTTTCCGTTCTAAGGAGGTAGACGCGTCAAGTACTATCCTGGCTTTACGCGTAGCTGATGATGACGCAGGGGCCGAGGAGTTGACCCTGGTGATAGAGGACCCGCAGGGTTGATGGGAGTGGTGCCAGATGTCAGCCTTGTATGTTGTCCGCCCGATGTCACGACAGTACGGCAGCGGTTTTCTTGGGCCAAATGAACCCGGAACTTGAAACCCTGGAATTTATGTCCAAGAAATAACTGTCTGAGCCCTCTGCTAATCCTCTCCTGACGGTGACCATGGCGGCGTAAGCATAAGCGTAAGCGGATGAAGTACTATTGCGCTTAAGGCGAATGTGTGTAAAGGTCACCTTCAGAATCGGAGTTTAAAGTTTAAGAAACCGATGGATCTCTTTTGTTGACTGTACATACATTTACTAATTTTGTACATACATTTACTAATTTTGGACTTGAGTCGTCTGATAAATAAATAAATTAACATGAAATAAACACATTGTGCAAATTTATATTTAATAGGTATATTGTTTCATAACCATTGGTGGTTTGATTCCTAGATAAATCTTCGTTTATTTTCAATCAAGAAAATAATCAACATGATATATGTATTATAAGCTAACAGTCTATTTACATGTATATAAAAAAGGAAGAGAAAATAATCATAGGGCATCAAAAAATTCATCCGCATCGCTGTCAACAGGAACAGTGCCCAAAAGGTTGGCAGCATTGCCACGTTGTATAGAAATGCTGATTCCTTGAATTTAATTTTTCATTAAAAATACATTTTAGGTTAAAATTTAACTAAATAGAAACCAGCAAATATTTGCACTTATTGTTTGTAAGATAACTAACCACGTTTACAAAACCTGACTAAAAATCAAAACCCAACCAAACTGACCTCCCAATACCTTTGCCAAAAACACAGATGTACGGAATCTCCAGGGTAATTTAGCTGCTACACTGGCAACACCGCTCCACAGTTAGCGCATGGCGGCCTTGCGTCGCGTCCAGAATGCTAACCAGTGACAGACGGACAAAGACTCATTGTTGGGCCAAACACCTCGGTACAACCAGACACACGAGTCGAGGAATGGATTACTATGTATTTAGCTTCCGGATTTTGTTTGCTTCCGTAGTGAATTTGGAGCATGATTGCGTAGTTCATACAAACGTAATACCAAAATAATTTGTAAATCAAACATATTCTTAATGTAGTGTATATTTATTCCTATTGGATTACAGAATATCTAGGTTCCCAAATATATATTTTGAATGGACACTGATTTAAAGACGAGTTTTGAGAAAAATAAATTTCTATAGAAATTTGAAATTCCTCATATCTCGTCTTTATATCAGAGTCCTTTCAAAATATATATTTGGGAACCTAGATATTCTGTAATCTAAACGGAATAAATACACACTACCTTAAGAATATGTGTGATTTACAAATTATTTTGGTATTACCTTTGTATGAACTGCGCATGCCACCGGCGCCTTAAACATAATATAACATGCAATGTCAAAGGGGTTGAGAAAAGAAGAATGACCATCAATATTATTTGCTCCGTATTAGTCAAATATATGAAAGTAAAAGACGAAAAAAAAGAGAAAAAATATATCCTTTCAAATAAAAGAAAGTATTTTGTTAATCGGCTTATAAATAACGGAGTTCTGAGATAACAAACATTAAAAAAAAAACAACCAAATTGATCCTTTTTTTGAAGTCGGTTTAAAATAGGTTTATTTGTCACAGAAACACGTGTATACAAAAAGATAATAATTAATTTTAATAATAAGGAAAAATAAAAACAAAAATTATCTATATTCACAAGCACAAAGCACCGGAGAAAAAGAACCGGAGATACCTACATAGCTTGCAGAGTAAGCAAACTCGACCTCTCGCGTCCGGCCCTGGTTCAAGCCATGGTCCTGGGCGAGAGGGAGTGGGAGGCAGTCACCTCCGTCTGCGAAGCAGTCATGCTAGCGAAGGAGGTGGCGGAACGGCTGAGGGAGAAAGCCACACGTCCCAGCCGCCGCGGGAGACGCTCCGGGCGTCGGGAGCCGCGTGACGACTCCCGGCCACCGTAGGCGCGGGCCTGCGGACGGAGAGTAATGGGTAGCTCACCGTCCGATCAGGACCAGGCCCGTGCCGGACGGCGCGTACGTGTTCCACGCGCGCCTCAAAGAGATGTCAGCATAAAGGAAGGGGCCTGCCAGGGCCGAAGCCTGCCGGGGGTGCGGGAATGTCCGAAAGGGTTACCGCTACCCCGGAACATAAAGAGCTAAGGAAGGAACACGGATGGGTTTTAGTCAGTAAGAGTCTGACACTCTCTTCCGCTCCACCCAGAGCGGGAGGGGTCATTTGATGATTTCCCATCCATAAAAAAAAAAAAAAAAGAGTAAGCAAACTAAAGTGGCAGTGGGCTGGCCATGTCTGCCGAAGGACCGATGGCCGGTGGAGCAGACGAGTCCTGGAGTGGAGACCGCGTACCGGCAAGCGTAGTGTGGGACGCCCCCCATCTAGATGGACGGACGACCTAAAGAAGGTGGCTGGGGTAGACTGGAAGCGGAAGGCGGAGGACAGGGTGCTGTGACGCAGTCTGGGAGAGGCCTATGTCCAGCAGTGGACTGCGATAGGCTGAGTTGAGCACAAAGCAGAAATAATCGACGGCTGCACGTCATGACTGTCATAAGTAGGTACTATTTGACGTAGAGTTGCAATCTGCTTAAAAAAACCAAGTTCCATGACTGTATATCTCCAGTTCACAAGTTATCTTTAACTTTTATGCTGTAAAGGACGAGCCTATTGTCATCAACCGGGCACAAATATATTCGAACAGCTACTACTAAATTCCTAATAAAAAAACAGTGGCACTCCGGGAGTGCCGACAAAAGTGAAAACAAAACACAAACACAACTTAATTTGCCATCACTCACTGACATATCGGATATACATTAAAACCGAGTACACCCCGAGGACAGCCGAACACATCCGAAGCGGTGTCGGTTACGGTAACAGTGGCGCGAATTCAATGGTTTTTTCCCATCTCAAAAAATGCTCAACACTGCCCGACTAGGGGGTCAAATCCATGAGCTCATGCTCAGAGGTTCCAGTTGCACACTAGACCAACGAGCCATGGCTTACTATGTATGTTGTAGTTTCCGGATTTTTCCACTTCCTTAATGAGGTTGAAGGTAATAAACAAATGTGCTGTTAGGTAATTTGTACTAGCTAAGGAAGTGCTTATAAACCTTTCATTTGCCACGCAAATGCAGCAGTGCTGAACGTAAGACGAGAATTTGTGAGATTACGGGAATTACAGGACCAAAACCAAAAAACGCAAGTTTTATAATGCCTAAAAGTATATGATCCACTACAGTAAACAAAATCAGAAAAATATATGTTATTCTTCAGGATATATGCTAGGTAGATAGTGTGTTGAAAACATAATTCAACGAATTTGATACGATTGAAAAAAATCATGAAGATACCTCTAAAAACTTTACTTTTTTTACAATAAAAACACAATCATTTTGATTTTTTGTCAGATTGTTCTACAAGCAACATACTAAAGCACTAGTGTTTTAATTTTTTAGTCCAAACGATAGATTTTTTGTAAATAGATAGTTGCTTCATATTTTGCAATAGATTACCAGGGTTGTGTCATCGCGCTTCTCTTTCTTTTCTATGCAGTCCGACAGTGACCGCACTTTAGGTCATGTAGTCCCCTTAAGGGGAAGTGGAAGAGGAAAAAGGAACATATTCCAGTTTCAGTGGTTTTTAGGATCTTTCCCTCTATAGTAAAAGTGCGTAGTGCTGCACACCCCCACCCTATTTCAAGTTAAACAAATATCAACTTTATTTCAATGACATTTAAGTGACTAGCACTATTGAAAAAGTTATAAAAATGTTTGAAGTTGTAGCGTAAACTGAACTTTATTGCGTAGGAATTAAAGTTATTTTTCCATTAATTCATGGTTGTTTACATTGGAAAATAAATTGTGAACGCAGATTATCTATGCTAGGGATAGAGCGAGAGGTCAATAACGATTTAGCAAATACAAAATGTTATTCACCAAATCAAGTTAGGTTACTATGAGCATAGTAAAAATTTAATGTTTTTATTAGCGGTCTGGACAATCTTTCCTCATCCCTTTGGCACATTTTACAGATGCGTGGTAAAGGGGCAATAGCTACATCAAAAACTTATTTTAGAATATTAGCGAAATCCGAGAAAAGCGTTTCTTAAAGAATTTCCTTTTAAAAACTCACTCTACATTTATTATTATTTATGGAACATATCGTTCTTATTTTAAACCCATTCATATCTTCTGTCCACAATAATATAAACGGCCAGTCAATCCTTACCATGAATGAGTGAACATTACGTAGCGATCGCGTGAATCCATTCGAATGGAACGAATGAACGAGCTGTATTGTGTAACTGTTACTGTATTTATAAAATATTCGTAAAACGATGTGAAGTCTGTAATATATTACACTTGTAGGATTAAGTGTATCAACATTAGATATTAGGTCAAAGAATTGGAGGTAAATTCCCGTAATTAAAAAATAAGTAAAAAAATATTTTTAAGTTAAACGAGGCAAAATGTTACTTTAACGTTTTAAATAGCTAAAAGGTCACAAAATTAACTGTTTTTTTAATTTGGTGATATCGTCAAACCATTGATTACTTACACAACAATAATGGTGGTGCGTGTCCTGTCAGCTGCACGTTACAGGAACTGATGGACGCTAGTGATGGCGCCAAACAAGTGGCCGAATTCTGGGCCGAGTACATTTAGATTGCTATCGACACGCTAAGAAGAAGATGGTGGTTTTTTTTCTTTTTGTTGTTTTTTTCAGTAAATAGTACGTTCAATCATTAAAGTTACTGTTTTGTCTTTTACTGTTTTACAAACATTTCTTCTTACTGTATAAAGTCAGTAAGTCTTAATGAAATCGCTTTAATGTGGTGTAAGTAAGTAGTTAGAATTTTTTTTTTCTGTGTAATTCGGTAGGTTCTTTGGGCCTCCATCCATTGATCAGACAAAAAAATAAAATCATGGGGCGCGTGAAATTTCTATCAACAGTCAACCACTCATATTATTAAAAAAGAAAAATGGTATGGTATGGTAGAAAATGCTTATGGCATTAAGTCCGTCACTGTACATTTATGTGCTTGAAGTATTAAATAAATAAATATTAATGCTATTTTATAAATGCTATTTACTCAGGTTACGCTACGCCCCACGATTTTATTTCTTTGTCTGATCACTGCCTTAGATTCACGAGGAAAGTGGTGTGATGACTGGTACCTTGGACCTACCGAATATTTTTTTAGCTTTTAGTTCATTATCTACATCATTATTTTCATTAAAACCGTTAACTTAATTTTTTTTTTTTTACTAGTCTTAATACCTTGTATGGGAATTGATTCCTTTCGACCCTTGTATAACAATCTACTATTTCAATTCAGTTCAGACATTGGCAGAACGATTAACATTGGCTTTGCTTGTCATACTTACTAAAAAGTAGAATAGAGTACCTGAATACCTTTTTTCCTAAATAGTAACCCCGTCCCTCCATCATCACACACATCTTAGGATGCTTCTTAGACTTTATTTATTTAATATTTCAAGCACATAAATGTACAGAGGCGGACTTAATGCCATAGGCATTTTCTACCAGTCAACCTTTGGGTGATGCAGAGACAAACAGTGGTAGGTGCAATCATACACATTGAGGAATAAATATTTTAAATATAAAGAATATAGATAGACTTTCACGGAAGAAATCGCATATGACACTAGTTGCGTAAAGAAAAAGAGGTTTTTTAGACTACATATTAGTATTATGTTGTATGGGAGAAATTCTATACATTCCGAACAATGGTTCTTTGTTACGAATCGACAAACAATAGTTTATTTTTCCTCCATTTTTAATAGGTACTTAACCAAAACACGTCGCCACTATTCTTGTGCCCCACAGCCAAGTACGAAATGTATGACATAGGCGGAGGTTCGCGAGTGCAATACTAATTCGGGCCCTTACGATGCTTTCCTGGACAATAGTACTGTGCACTAGCATTAGTATCGGGAGGGCGTGCGCCGGCGCAGCTGCGCCGATACGCTACAACTATAAACATAGCCGAACACACGTGAAATACGTTGATTAGTGTATTTTAAAATTGTTTTTTTGAGTGAAAAATTCGGAGACAATAATTGGAGTTTACACCTTGTTTTTGTGTTTCGATGACTGGTAATTGTTTTTTTTTTCTATCTAGTCGATAATAGGGTAGTTCACCCTAATTTAAAAAAGTGTCGGTGGTATCTTTTATACATTTAAAAAAATAATTTTGCAAAATTCGCTTTTTTCATCACTTTCTATAAATACGTCATAAAAATTAACAAGACAATAGAGTTTCCACTTGAAAGTGTTTGTTTGCCCTTTATGACACACGAGTTCCAATTTCGAATGTGAAACAATGCGTGTACCGAATTTCGCCGAAGGAGCTCGAGGTTAGCCGAACGGTATCAATGCCGTGATAATACCGTATTATCTGCTATCTGATTAATGTTATTAACGCTACAAATCAGCTGTTTTAGTAGTATTCACGTTGTGAATGAGGACTGTGTATATGAGATTCATAATTTAATATTGCTTAGCTTAATTTAAATTGAAAACTTAAGTGAATTGATATCAATAAACTATCTCGATCTTCTCCGGACAATTCCAATCAGGTAAACATTTTAGAATTGTTTCTTCTAAATTCGTATTTGAAATAAAATCGTACTCGACGATTGCAATCTTCGCGGGGTCGTTTCGGATCGGGCGAGATCGCCATCCGAATTGTACCGAAGCGGGATTCAAAATTGGAACTTCGTTTATTGTTTAACCGTTATTTTGTACCGTTACGTGTCCCTTCGCAAATTGAGAGCATCGATACTCCTTTGTACAATGTTTTTGTGGATACGCAAATTATATTCATCCTATTTTCGACTTTATACCAACGGATTAAGCGAGTAACAGTAGTTTTCGCAGTGTTCTGGCATGTTTGCTCAAGTGCATTTAACGATCTTTGATACATTTTGGCCGTTGACCCCAAATTTTTGTTTACTTATACGATGCGTGCTAATTAAATGTAAAATATACTGTTTTACCGATAAATCCGTGGGAATTATGTACTTATTCAATGCATTTTAAATTGTAATTGTATCTCATGTTAGGAGTTGAGAGTTTCGTAGATAAACTTGGCAGCACTTAGCGTTCTTGCAATATCTAAGTGTCAAGCTAAAAATGTTAAGTGACAATTTATTAACAAAGTTTACTTAAGGCTTTTTAATGTAAAAAAAAATACTCGCGTGATTTTTTGTGGTTCGATGAAGGGAAAACGTAGAGCCATGTTGACATTAGTTTTTTTTTTTAATCAGAAGAATATTTTATTAGATATTAAAAAAAAAGAAAAAATCGTATAGTACGGAAGCGGCCCCGATTTGACCCGAACACACTTACCTCCACCGGCTCGGTACCGGGTTCCGTCAGACCCAAGAATGACGATATACGAATCCCTAAATTGATTATGTAAATATTTATTATGCTACCCGTCAAATCTTATGAATGTGCGTTAGTTAAGGATAAAAAACTCATATCTTAACGCCGTTAAATTTTTTATATTTAGAAAGAAAGAAAGAAAATACGTTTTTTTATGAAAATGACGCAAAAACAACATAAACATAAAATAAAAAGGTAGGGGGAACATGCGTCACATCCACGCAAAACGGCTATCGCTCAGCATTATGCTGCGACCCTATGCAGGACAGAGCCCCAGCGCTGGTTTTCAGCGACAGCCGGCGCTGACGTAATGACGTCGTCCGGTGCAGCAAAAAATTATTAAAATACAGTGTACTTAAAGAAAAATAATTGAATTTAAAAATGATAGAATATTATACTAAACAGGAAATAGACATAGGTACAGTACATGCTATGAGAATATCATCCTCAATAAACGTTTTACACTTTATGAAGTGGCAACATTTCGTAGCGTCCTTATGAATTTGACGTAAATGTACCCAACGTGCACCAAAGTAATTATGATGTAAGAAATTACAAAATGGCCAAAATGATGTAATGTGATGTATTAGTATTATGCAATAGTAGCGCGTAAGTTTATTACTTTACCTTTATTAAATTCATGTCTGTATACAGGGTGACTGGAAATTAGTGGCGGAGCCGTTAAGGGGAGGTAGTCTAGGGTTTTTCCGACAGATATCACTATGAGACCTACCGTCCTTACTTAACCCTTTCCAAGATATTCCTACTTAAAGAGATAGTAATAAATCCTAAAAAAAAGTGATTTTGGCCTACTTTTTTTTGTTTTGCAACAAAGATATTCTAAATAAGTAATATTAATTGTAAAATTTCCGCTACTGTCATTATTTTATGCAAAAACTGCTAAACAAAAAGTAGGAATATCTTGGAAAGGGTTAAGTAAGGACGGTAGGTCTCATAGTGATATCTGTCGGAATAACCCTAGACTACCTCCCCTTAACGGCTCCGCCACTAATTTCCAGTCACCCTGTATGCGATAATCGCCATTCTGATGACAGTGGTGGTCGAGGCTAAAAAACATAAAAATTGGGGATCTCGAACGTCCGAACTCCACCACAGGGGCAGTGAATAATATATCATTTCATTATTTGACGAATTCAGCCATTGTTCCAAGTTAAATAAGTAGTGGTTATGAAGTTTTTTGATATCTAATGTCGAAGTTTCGCGTCAATCGTGCGTGTTTAGGTACATTTTCACTTTTCAAAAATGTCACACACACACACGTCTACATAAGATTTTAAATGTGGCAAATATTATTGAAAATATTATAAACAACACGAAAATTTCCAAATCATAATGTAATATTGAAACAGGTCCAATAATACGTAATAATTAATTACCACTAGGTACTCAAAATGTGTTCGAAATCGCTGACCATTATTGTTTTTTTTTTATCGTAATGATACGCGAAAGCGATTATGCCAAATGATTTTTTTTTTAATATCGGTTGTCTCGAGTAATTAGTTTGTCGAATGTTAGAAATCGATACTCGGAAATTGAATTTATGTGAAGCATTAAATACAATAAGCATTGTCTCTAATAATGATTTGTGTAATGATGATTTGTCTAATGTAATTTTAATCGTTTTTGGGTATTATATTGAAACTGACTCTAACAGAGGACCTAATGACCATAGTCATTTATTCAATTTCGCGCCGCATTGTTTCTATATTTGAATTTATATTTGGAATGCGCTTGCTGTTCAAAATTATTTTTATTTATTGTAAAATTATTTATTTTTGATACCTTTTAATAGTTTGCTACAGAATGCCCAGTATACATTTTTAGGTAGGCTTACCAAAAGTTTAGGAATGATGATAAATTAATTCTATAAATTGGGTATTCCGCAAACACTTTACATTTCAATATGTTTTGTTAGTTGTATGTGATAGGTAGTTTTTGTTTTCTATTAGTTTACTTGACTAATAGAAATTGTTTTTTTTTTTGTGGTCAGTAGTTTCCCAACGAACCTTACAAAAAACTGGCCAAACGTGTGTTGGACCACGCACAGTGAAAGGTTCTGTAGTTGGGAATAATATACGCATGCACAATGCACATCATTAATTTTATCGACTGCAAAAATAAGTTTGTATTTCATAGAATTTCTCGTCAATACTATGAAAAACAAAGTTAATTCTAATATCCCATATCTCAAAAACTATTGAAAGCAAAGTCAACTATAGGCCGACCGCGTAACTGAGACGTTGCCTGAGGTAGCAGCGCGGTGCGGGAGGGGTGTGGTGACGTGATGCGATAGCTCAGTGATTCGTCATCTTGTGACAACTATCACCCTAAATCAAATGAAATCTTAAATACAGTATACAATCTAATACTAAAATATACAGGGTTATTGGGAAAACACCAACAACCCCTTGAGAGGTCATTGTACTCATCATTATGAACAACTTTTACTTTGGGACCAAAACTGAAATCGCGAAAAAACACCTGCTGTTCCCTACATTTTGACGAGTTATACGAACATAAATGTAGGGAACAGCTGATTTTTTTTTCCCATAGAAATTTGAAATTCCTCATATCTCGTCTTTATAATTTACTAGCTGCGCCCCGCGGTTTCACCCGCGTAAATGTCGATCCCGTGGGAATATCGGGATAAAAAGTAGTCTGTATGTTAATCCAGGATGTCAGCTACCTCCATACAAGATTTTATCAAAATTGGTCCAGCCGTTTGAGCGTGAAGAAGTAACAAACATATAAACACACACACACACACAACTTTCGCCTTTATAATAAAAGTGTGACGCCTTTATAATATCAGTGTGATGTGATAACCGACGAAAATTTGACCGCTGGGCGTCCAAAATCATGTACCGAATCCATGGTAACAGATTATGCGCCGACGTCCATGCTAGTCTGTATAATATCTACTATGTTGACAAACATTAATTAAAAAAAAAAATAGTTGGCATTGTGTCAACAGTTTCAAAGTTCAAAATCTGTTACTATGGATATAACGCTTTTATAATTTCTTCCATGACGATATTATCGTGGAAGTCCACGTCCACGTCACGGCATCAAGATAACACAGGGACGTAAAATGTATGGAAATACTAGCAGCGCCCGGCGGTTTCATAAGGCGGTTTCGGGCCCGCATAAGTCTCGATCCCGTGGGAATATCGGGATTAAAACGATCCTATGTCCTTTCCCGGGACTCAAACTATCTCTTTACCAAATTTCGTCTAAATCGGTTTAGCGGTTTAAGCGTGAAGAGGTTACAGACAGACACACTTTCGCATTTATAATATTACTAGCTGCGCCCCGCGGTTTTACCCGCGTAAATGTCGATCCCGTGGGAATATCGGGATAAAAACTATCTTATGTCCTTTTCCGGGACTCAAACTATCTCTATACCAAATTTCATCTAAATCGGTTCAGTGGTTTAGGCGTGAAGAAGTAACAAACATATAAACACACACACACACACACACACTCACAAACTTTCGCCTTTATAATATTAGTGTGATAGTGTGATATTAGTGTGATATCAGTGTCCTTTCAAAATATATATTTGGGAACGAAGAATATGTTTGATTTACATATTATTTTGGTATTATGTTTGTATGAGCTACGCATGTCACGCTGGCCCCTTAAGTACTCTTGCTTTAATAACTAAATTACAACTTAGATCACCAATCCATTTATTAATTATGGAGATTCGTCTATTAGATACTTACTACGATTCCTTCGGGTAGATATTGTTTTTTAAGAGAAAACTTCTTTAGGCGCGATGGACATTTTTTGAGATAAGAAAAACCATTGAATTCGCGCCACTGTTACCGTAACGACACCGCTTCGGATGTGTTCGGCTGTCCTCGGTATGTACTCGGTTTTAATGTATGTCTGATATGTCAGTGAGTGACGGCAAAGTATTCTGTTTGTGTTTTGTTTTCACTTCTGTCGGCACTCCCGGAGTGCTCTTAATAATTTTTTTTGTTGCTAATCACGGTATAAAATAAGCTATTAGAATTATTTGGATTCTAATAAGTAGATAGGTACTTACTTAATCATAACTTGGTTAAAAAAATGCAGGAAAAAAATATACAAACAAATAAAATTTAAGTGTCAGCTTGTTACGAAATGCATACCTATATAAAACACTGTTTTAAAATTTTTGTCTGTCTGTTTGTTCCGGCTAATCTACGAAACAGCTGAGCTGATTTTGACGGGACATTCACTGGTAGATATCTGATGTTTTGGGGGGTAACCTAGGCGTCTACTACTTTTATAAAAAAAAAAGAAATAGGGTTCTGTGCAAAAAAATGAAAACCCACGAAACCCAATTTGTTTTCCGACATAGGTACACGCGATTTTCCGACATACACGCGAACGAGTTTTTAATATATCGGATTAATAAATAAAAAAGAAAGTTGCCAATCTAAAAATAAAGACAATCGAAGGAATCCATCAATAAGTGATCTTATATAATAACAGATTGCCATACGTAAGTAATTGCTTGGGGGCACGATATTAACCCATTTTCCTCAATGGAAGTAAGAAAGGTAAACAAAGTCATTGTTTTTATTTATTTGGGCTCTGTTTTTTGTTTTTCTTTTGTGAATAAACATTGGAAATTGGTTTATAATATCAGCCTTAAAGTAGCTAAGTCATACGTATAGGATGTATCAATACAGTAAAGGGGCAATTCTCGTAATTTTATAAGAACGTTCACAGGCTGATCTCAGTCTCAATCTGTCAATAAAAAAGTAATTAAAACAAATTAAATCGACTTCAAGAAGAAATTAACATAAAATTATGAAATAACTTTAATTTCGGAAGTCGGTGTCTTGAGATCTGTATTTTATTTAGTTGTAGTTTTTTTGCGGAAAAAAACGAAAATGCGGAACCAACGACACCAACTTCCGAAACGAAAGTTATTTATCACTTTGTAGTGTTTTTTTTTTTTGAAGTCGGTTGTTTTTTTTGTAAATTTTTTTCGTAGGTTATCTTACAACCTGTACTTTCATAATTTTAGAAATTATCTATCTTTCATTTCGAGCGCTAAAAACCAATAACTTTGCTTGCTACCAATATTTTAAGCAAAAATGATGTACCTATAATGAAGACTTGTGACGAATTTACACAATTATTTTTAATGCAAGTGGGTGGCGAATACGCTTTCAAATTATGGAGTGTACAAAAATGTGACGAATTTACTTTGTGGCGAATTTGCAATTACCCATAAATAGGGTATAAATATCACCAAACCATTACCTACGTCTCATAAACAATAAAAATTATTATTTATAGATGTCATATTTTGTCGTTGTGCCGTTGCACGTTGTCGGGGAAACGTGGTTCCGCTGCAGTTAGTTTTAAAACAAAATAAAATACATTATATTTCGTGTACCTACTTTGGTCCGTATACGATGTTGTTTATGCAGGATGACTTTTTTACCCGTTCCAAATTTTTACTGTTCTTTCTACCCATGAATATGGAATATGAACAACTTTCACTAGAATATCAACTCTGAAAAAAATCAGCTGTTTAATACAAAAGTTCAATACCTACTTGACCTTGAAACGTTTGAAACAGCTGATTATTTTTTCGAGATTTCAGAACCGTTAAAAAGATCACCCTGTATAAACTTTTGAACTGTTAAAATGGGGACTATCACTATGACAGGCCTGATGGTCTAGTGGTTAGTGACCCTGACTGCTATGCCGGAGGTCATGGGTTCGATTCCCACCCAGGACAAATGTTTGTGTGATGAGCACGATCATTTGTTCTGTGTCTGGGTGTAATTTATCTATAATATGTATGTATTTAAAAATATATAAGTATGTTTATCAGTTGTCTAGTACCCATAACACAAGCTCTGCTTAGCTTGGGACTAGATGGCGTTGTGTGATAGTTGTGGAATATATATATATATATATTATATTATCTATGACTTTCGAGACAAGCTAAACCAAGACCTCTTTTTTTTCTCTCTTTTGAAGAGAGGTCCTTTGGGGTAGAATTGGGAAGAAAGTTTAGAATAATGTAGAAGAGTCGACTCTTCACGTGACCAGAGTTCTGGCCTATTTCTTGGCCAAAGAATTAGCATGACCATTCAACTTGGCAATGCTGCCAGCCTTTTGGGCACTGTTCCTGTTGACAGTAATGCGGACGAATTTTTTGATTCCCTATGATTCTTTTGCTTCTTTTTTAACCGACTTCAAATAAGGAGGTTCTGTATTCGACCCGTATGTAGGTATGTCCGCAATTTTCTCAAAAACTAATGAACCAATTTTTACATATTATTATTTTAAGTGTTAGCTTATATTATGTAAATGTAGAAGAGTTAACTAAATTCCTTGTAACTAGCATGAGTTTGTTTTGACCCTTCTTTGAGTAAACGGATAGGGAACACTGACCACATCCAGTTTTTAAAATTATGATTGTCGTGTAAAAGTGTTTGTGCAAACCTACTTACAGAAATAAAATTATTTATCATTTAATGGTAGTGAGTGCAAGGTTTAATAATGAAAGAAATTAACATAATATCGGTGCACTTATTCAAAGGTTACAGACGCGCCATAAATAATCCTTAAAATGCACGTTAATCGTAAATTCTTGAATACAAATTGTAATCTCTAACATGGCTTCGAATAAACAGGGTTGCCAGTTATTGAAAATCATTTTAAAATAATTATAAATAAGTCACAAATTACCTTATTGTTGAAATATAGATCAAGATTAGCTTGTAAAATCCTTCGTGTCAATCGCTAATAATTTATGACCGATTAGCCACAGTATTTGTGGACAATTGAAGGGCAAGTTCAAATGTCTTCTTTGTCTGTAGAACGGCCCATAGACAAGGCTTTAGACAGTGGATAAGCGGCGCAAGCAGTCAATGAAGTCATGTATTGCATTACTTTTACTACGTAGTCCTAACATGTTCCATATTTGGCACATTGCATTTTTATGCTGTGTTTTTCCGGTCTTTAACCATAGAGTTTTTTCTTTCTTCGCGAGCTTATTGGACCGTACGATTTATTCCATCCATAATATTCTAAATTAAACTCTATTACCGTATTGAGACAGTTGCCTAACCAACACAGCTTTTTAATTAAAGACCATAATTGGGTAACACACTATCAATCACAATCTGAATCATTTTGGAGGAGAATGAATGAATGAATCTTTATTTGCTAGAATATGGGATGTACATTAGATGTTATACATATAGTTTATTTTTTACACTACAAATGTTAAGTCAGAATAAAAAACTTTTTTACAAAAAAAAAAAACAACCGACTTCAAAAAAAAACACTACAAAGTGATGAAAGTGAACTTTAATTTCGGAAGTCGGTGTCGTTGGTTCCGCATTTTCGTTTTTTGACACCGACTTCCGAAATTAAAGTTATTTATCACTTTGTAGTGTTTTTTTTTTAAGTCGGTTGTTTTTTTTTTGTAAAAAAGTTTTTATTTTTCACTTTTTAGTTGTACCTACCCCACAAAAAAGTAAACAAAAAGATCGTTAATGTAGACAATGTAGATACATTTTTAGATTTTTGTTGATTTTTCAAAAACCGCTTGTCCGATTTCGATAAAATTTTCATGGGATCATTTGGGAAGTATACCCTCTCTAACAAAAAAAGAATTTTTCAAATCGGTTGGCAAGCAACGGAGTAATGCGCGAACAAACATAAAAAAAAAAATACAAACATTCGAATTGAGAACCTCCTCCTTTTTTTGAAGTCGGTTAAAAAAAATAAGGTACAGACGCCAGCACATCAACCTACTACAATCTGTCAAATTTTTTAATAAATTTTCTACTTTATCACTAAAGCATAAGGTTCAAAGTTGATTGGAAAAATTTGATAATTTCGGGTAGGTTGATGTGCTGGCATCTGTACGTTGGCATTTTACATTTATAATACAGCTTCGTGCAATTTTAACTTGATTAACAATAGCTTAGTAAGCCATTAAAATCCACACACATCATCCATTGCTACTCCATTGCTTCATATGTTAGAAAATTTCAACAACGTAAATAACGCAATGAATGTTGTTGAACTGTCGAAATGAAAGCTATTGCTACTGTTACTGTGTTATTCAATTACCCAACTGAGGTGCAATTCTCGTATTAACCGCTCAGCGGCGCTAGAACATCGAAATTCCCCAACGCCCCGCGGCGCACGCGATTACGTCGCCACGCGCCAGATGGCCGCACTGAACAAAACATTTTTTTTGTTTACTAGTTGGCGACGGGCGTAATCTCAAGTTATGTTTTTATTAGAGCATATGAATGTCCCTTTCGGGTGGTATTAAGTGTTTGTTGACATTTCGTCTCTAATTTATTATATTCATTGGTAAATATTGACTATGGTTGAAAAAAAAAAAAAAACATTATGTGAACTTTAAACATTATTATCTCAAAAAGTAAATCGATACCATATATATTTTATGGCTTTTATTGGTGGAAGGGTTCTATCTTCATACGAAAAAAAATACAAACACACCTCATAGTAAAAAAATAATTATTTACGACTTAAAGTTTTTCTGGAACAGATGTTACGTGTGACGTCGCAAATTCACAGACTGACTTTGACAAATAATTTCTTAACCACAGATACATTTTTGACGGCCAGTGTTGCATTTTTTAAGGCAGATATTCTCGATCGTTCAAATAGAAAAGAGAAAACCGATCCAAAACACAGTGGGTTAAAGGGAATAAGCAATAATATGACGACACAGTACTATCACCCCATATGGGGTGATGCGCCGCCAAGCCTGTCAAAATTGTTCCACCCATTTGGGGTGATGCGCCGCCAAGCGGTTAAAAAAAAACCTATGCTCTCTAATCGCAGTCTGGATCTGTCAAAAAAAAAAAACAAAATTTCTCTACATTTTTGACATTCTTTTAACTTTTTTTTGTGATTGGGACTTGAAATATGTATATGTTACCGGCAATCTATAAAATCCGGTATTCTATACAATACCTAGGCAATGTATAGAATACCTAAAACGCTTAAGTAATGTATGAAATATTATTTATTTTATACTTTGCCTAGGCATTCTATACGGTACCGAATGCGCAGCCGGCAATGTATGAAAAAGACGAAAGCGGGGAAGGGGAAGACGTGCGAGCAGGCAGTAAACAGTAATTGTTAATTTTGATAAAGTTAATTTTGAGCAAACATGAGCTGTTTTATTTGTCCGTCATTTTATAGGTAAGCTATAGAGGAAACTTACATCCGATCAATTTGAAAACGATACGTACGATACGTGTCGAATTGAGAACCTCCCCCTCTATTTTCGTCGGTTAAAAATCACGTGCACACGATGAACACATCTGTTAGCAAGTATTACTATAGCGGCCGTGTGTTGCACACAAGATAGTCCTTACAGTATATAGATGTTCGTTTCTCCCATGGTACTTACATAACGTTAATAAATATAGACCAAATCTATTTACTTTACACATTGCCGGTGAACCAGCAGGTATTCTATACAATCCCTGGGAAATATACACATTATCTAGGCAAAGTATGTAACGGACCATAATATTCATAATATTTCATATATTGCCTAGGTGTTATATAGAATACCTGAATTATACAGATTACCGGTAACATATATAAAATTCAAAGTCCTGACTCACTCATATATCAACGCACAGCCAAAACCGCTGGTCCTAGCGACATGAAATTTAGAGGGTGTGTTCTTTGTGAAGAGTAGGTATCCACTAAGAAAGGTTTTTCGAAATTCCACCCCTAAGAGGGTGAATGGTGGGAGGTTGAAATTTCACGCGGACGAAGTCGCGGGCAGAAGCTAGTTCAGTAATGAATTTGCAACAAGGCGAAGTTCGTACCAGCCACTGAATGTCCAATATCAAACCTCTTAGACCATTTAAAAAAGGGCTAAGTCCGTTTCAACCCTAGCACGTACTAATGTGCAAAACAATGCATCGCTTACATTTCGCACAGAGCAAAGGTTAGGAGACTTAATCCTGCCGCTACATTCCATTTGCAGCTAGAATTATTAATGTACCACTAACACTACGCTGGCATCCGTGTTTTGGGTCCGTTAATGTGTACTAGGCTTTATTTTCTTCACCGACACATTAAAATGGTAATAGACAATTCGGGTAGTGTGCTTTTTCCTCTCATTGTTAACCGAAAAAAACGTAATCAAATAAGGGGTTAGGTATCCCATACTGTTTGATTGTTTTTATTGCATGATGTGATCTCCTATAATTGAGGGAGCACATAGATTTTTGTTCTTGTCCTTTACATATTTTTTTTGTCTTTATATTTTTAGTATGTGAGGTGTATTCTTTGTTGGAGATCCTAATAAAATAAAATAAAGGGAAAAACTTTGATTCATAAAAATTTTAGAAAATGTTTTTGAAAAAACGGCTGCTGTTTTTAATTTCCTTAATACCTATACCTATAGAAAAATATCTACATTTTACGAGGCGTAATGGTGTTGATATCTACTCTTTTAAGCATCGTAGTAATAAATGGAAAGTAGTTTAAAATGGTGCAATAATGAATTAGTCCAAACAGAAAAATAATACATTAATAACTGTTATTGATGAGAATGTCATGTTAATTTTAGTCGTAGATTATTAAAATGGAAAGTTGTGTTTCCAGATAAAAGTTATAGTAAAAAAAACACCAGTTATAGTTTAAATCGCATATTAAAATAAATAACCTGTTTTTAATTAACTTTATTTGAAAGCTATAGTGTTTTCATTCATGCGCTCAAAATCTACTAAAAATACTTCTTCATTTCTACGTTCTGAGCGTCAACCTGACACGAAAGACAACCGACACCAACGGCCTAACGTGCTTTCCGAGACACGGAGGGGTCCTGGTACATGAAGATGCTCACCCATCCACGGACCGACCGCAGCAAGCCTAGCTTAACCTTATTGATCGGCAAGTGCGGCTGTTATTACTTAGCCACAAGCCCCCCATATTCCAAAAATCCAAATAACAAAAATAATCTCTTCCAAAAACAAAATAATCGTAAATTGCAACAAGATTACCATTTATTTAGCATTCTAAATGGCCGTCGTAACTTATGCAACACCGCAGCATACGAAAACATTCCGCCAGTGTGTACGGAGACCAACCTTAGCCTTGCACTGGTCACAATAACCTCTTTATACGGGGTCAATAGCCTTAAAAAAGCAACCACAGATTATTAAGCATTCGCATTGTATGCAAATGTTGCCAGTATTAAAAAATGTGACAGTTTTTTTGCTAATCCTCATGATGCATTGTTTTGTATGGATTTGGTTTAGTGATTGGCCTAGATTTTTAATGGCTGTTGGTGACGGGTTTTGCCAATGGATTTTCGAGGCATTTAAATAAATGCTATATTGAACCGATGTTTTTTTTTTAATTTATGTTTTTTTAATCGCATAAAATGAGATTTCGTAAATTTTTAAATATTGTAATTCACTTTCAACGCCACTGTGTCGTAAAATCTGAAAATAGGTCGAAAAATAAAAGATCTGTGAAGACAAAAACATTTCAACCATTCTATCTTGAATTATTAAAAAAGTAATTTTATTATTTAAAGAAAGAGTAAAGGCGACCTTAATTATTTAACAAAGAAAAATAAAGAAAATAAATGCAAATTGTATGAAAGGACACAATACGACAAAAAGGGGTAATCTTTTAACGAGAAAAGTAGCTAGAGTACCTAAAGGTTATTTTTTTGTTTGCTCATCATAAACTAACAATGGAAAATGACATTATTTTTCTGAGTCATTGTGAAATCAGGTCAAAATGTCAACTTATAGCTATCTCATCATCATCTGCCTATCCTTTTCCCAACTATGTTGGGGTCGGCTTCCAGTCCAATCGGATGCAGCTGAATACCAGTATTTTAACTGAACTCCACAACCCAGTTACTGGGTGATAAGACACCTCTTGGTAAGACTTGCTGTCAGACTTTCGGGCTTATGACGACCCGTAACGACCGTCAAAGATCCACGACTGACAGCCGGAACCAACGACGGCTTAACGTACTTTCCGACGCACGGAGAGGTCTTGGTATGCAAAGATGGTCACCCATCCACGGACCAACCGCGGCAAGCGTAGAAAAGGAGTAAGGGGATATATGTTAACCTGACCCATGTGGCTGTTATTACTTAGCCACAAGCCCCTCTTTACAACTTATAGCTATTTATGAGTAAAGAATTGACTAAGAAACTTACCCAAAATGCATGTTTGCGCTCTCCTGTTTACCGTGTTTTTTCCTTATTTACCTATAGTATTTTTATCTGACGAAGCGGCGCGCGCGTTATCAAGTGTATAAACATGGTGTGAATGTTTGTAAGTGCAGGAGCTCTTGGTATCGTCTGAGACACTTGAGAAGTCGGCAGTGTCTGTTTTTTTTTTGGTCCGCGGTAGAAATCCTCATGGACTTCCTCTATCGTGGGGGTGACAGAGGGGCATGCCGGACTCTTACCGGCTAAAACCACCGCGGCGTTCCACCTCTACCTATTGTGCGGGGTTCGCACAAGCATTCACCGCTCCCAAGTCGGAAGTGTCTGTGTGTGCGTACTTATGTGTGTTATGTCCTGACGTTACTCGTCTTCATGTGCACATTCACAGCGTATTTTTACACTTGGTTACCACAAGTAAAGCGCGTGTCGCTTCGTGAAATGAAAATACTGTACCTATAGTAAGAGTGCGCAGTGCTACACACCTATTTCAAGTTAAAAAAATATCAACTTTATTTCAATGACGATTAAGTTGATTTCAGAGTGACTAGCACTATTGGAAAAGTTATAAAAATTTTTGAAGTTGTAGCGTAAACTGAACTTTATTGTGTAGGAATTAAAGTTATTTTTCCATCAATTCATATTTTTTTACATTTTTGGCAAATAAAACGCGAACGCAGATTATACTGGGTTACAATCGACGCACAAACTGAATCCATGAATTCAGCAAATGATTTACACTTAGCGTAGAAATTCCTCGGTTATTAAAATAAAATTGCATTTTTCTATGAAACGGCAGATTTGTTTTGACAACTGACGAAATATTTCTGCGTTAGGGGTCTAGAATTATGTGCTGGATTCGATTTATTCCGTCGGATCCCCTGAACTGATCCCTTCTAGTTATTCTTATGTTTTAATTTCTGTCTTATCCACTACTAGCTGCGCCTCGAGGTTTCACCCGCATAAGTGTCGATCCCGTGGGAATATCGGGATAAAAAGTAGCCTATATGTTAATCCAGGGTGTCAGCTACCTCCATACAAAATTTTATCAAAATTGATCCAGCCGTTTGAGCGTGAAGAAGTAGCAAACATATAAACACACACACACAGACACACAAACTTTCGCCTTTATAATAATTACTGTGATAACTAGGTCTGATCCCCTTACTCCTTTTGACAGTTTGCGCTTCGATATATCCCCTTTTTTATGTATGGGAAATCATCAAATGAGCCCTCCCGCTCTGGGTGGAGCGGAAGGGAGTGTCAGACTCTTACTGACTAAAACCCATCCGTGTTCCTTCCTTAGCCCTTTATGTTCCGGGGTAGCGGTAACCCTTTCGGACAATCCCGCACCCCCGGCAGGCTTCGGCCCTGACAGGCCCCTTCCTTTATGCTGATATCTCTTTGAGGCGCGCGTGGAACACGTACGCGCCGTCCGGCACGGGCCTAGTCCTGATCGGACGGTGAGCTGCTTCGATATCCCTGCCAACCTGTTGTATGCATACCTAATAACCTAATGCGCAATACAAAGAGCAACGAACTTGCCAACAAAACATAAACATTCGTTTTCCTTCTATTTGTGACTAATTATCTACTTCGTCTTCTTATCTATGACTAATTTAAATATGGGTAAGGTTCTGACTCAATTGGTTATGTTACTCATTGAAAAGCATAAATAGACATTTTGACCTAATTCGACAATGAGTCAATCAGCTAAGTTATGGCTTTTTACTCGACTGCGGTGGAGCTTAAAATGAGTTCAATGTTTTTTGGTTCTAGGTATGTCTGTCTCTATGGTCCCTTATCATCTGCCTAGCCTTTTCCCAACTATGTTGGGGTCGGTTTCCAGTCTAACCAGATGCAGCTGAATACCAGAATTTTATCCGTACAACCCAGTTTTTATTTATTTATTTTATTTATTTGGAACAAAGAACAATTAAGTATACATTACAGCATTTACAAAAAGCGGTTATAATTACAGTCAAAAAAACGTATTACCCACACTATTGTCCACACGTTACCCAAAATTATAGCGAATATAAAGTCAGGACCTCTACAGGGTGAAAAAATTAAATTAAAAAAATCAAAAAACCCGACTGCGCTAAAAAACATAAGTTAAAAAAAAACTGAAAAGCTAAAAACAAGCCCATTTTAAATTAAATAAAAGTTGGAAGCAGGCGGGACCCATTTGAGTTTGAAAATATAAAAATGGCATGGGTCCCGCCTGCTTCCAACTTTTATTTAATTTAAAATGGGCTTGTTTTTAGCTTTTCAGTTTTTTTTTAACTTATGTTTTTTAGCGCAGTCGGGTTTTTTGATTTTTTTAATTTAATTTTTTTATTTTATTCTTTTTAGTTATGAGTTGTTAATCCCACTTAAGTGTGATAGTTTTCCTTTAAACTTCGTAATATATAGGTTCTACTGCCGTAACATTTAAATTTCTAACTACAACCGTTTAGTTGGTAGAGGGGTGGACGGGTAAGTAATATATGATATAATTACAAAACCTCTAATATTTACAAGATATAACAACTGAACCTATAATTTTATTTGATACTAGCTTCTGCCCGCGACTTCGTTCGCGTGAAATTTCTTATTCCTTCGACCGATCTCGTCGTATTGCATCACTTGCCGCGTCTCCTGCTCTATCACTTCGTTTCCCCATAGCGCTTTTGCTCGGCTCCTAAGGGCCATAGTGTGACGTTAAATAACCTATAGCCTTCCTCAAGAATTGGGCTATCAAATGCAAGAAGAATTTTTCAAATCCGACTGGTAGTTCCAGAAATTACCCCCTACATACAAACTTACAAACAAATTTTACCTCTTTATAATACACACATCAAAAGTGTCTAGGGATCAAGCATTTTTATGCGGATTTCTTGAGATTGAGATGTGGCTTTGTAATAAATTTATGATTTTATAAATTTATATGGATCCTTTTTGGTGCATTTCATAATTTGAATCAGGAACTGTGAATCAAATTCGAGTAAAAGATGAAAATCAGCTGTCAATATTTTCCCTATAAAAACATACAACGCATTGAAGACATTATTAGTGCTACTGTTTCCCTACTACTGATTAAAACCAACGTTATTATGGAGCGGCGACGTCATTTAAGCAGGGAAGAAATGCTCAGAGCCGTGGGAATGATAGAAGCTGGTTCCCGGCAACGTACTGTGGCTTTAGCTCTGAATACAAGTCAGAGTGTTATCAGTCGACTTTGGACACGTTACCGAAGCACTGGTACCGTGGCTGAGCGCCATGGAGGACGGTATCGCTGCACCACACGGAGACAAGACCGATACATTCAAATCTTAACTCGAAGAGCTCCAACAATAACCGCCATGATGTTAGCCGTGAGGCTTCATCACTCTTCAGGGAACTTAATTAGCGACCAAACAGTCAGAAACCGCTTGCATGAAGTGAACCTTCATTCCCGAAGACCGCTACGGGTACCACCTATAGCAATGCACAATCGTAGGATTCGATATCAATGGGCTCTTGAACACAGAAATTGGGCAGAAGAACAATGGCGTTTCGTGTGCTTTTCTGATGAGTCTCGTTTTGGTATGAGACCGGATACAAGACGTATACGACACTGGAGAACCCCTGGACGCCAACAGCGATTAAAATCCTGCCAGGAAGTCCATCCTTATAGTGGTGGAACCATCATGGTATGGGCGGGTATTTGGATCGGCGGAAGAACTGAGTTGATTTGGATCAGAGGCAACCTCAACGCTCAAATTTATGCTGAGACGATTGTATCAGACGTCATCGTTCCTCTACAAGTGCAAATCGGTCCCTTATTTCAGTTAATGCATGATAATGCACGACCGCACACCGCAAGAGTTGTAAGACAGACTCTCGCCGCAGCTAACATCAATGTCCTGCCCTGGCCTGCTCAGTCGCCAGACTTGAACCCGATTGAGCATGCATGGGATATGCTACAGAGAAGAGCTCTGCCGAATATGGAGGGTATCCAGTCGCAAGAAGACCTTTTTTTGTTGTTGCAACGAACATGGGCGGCCATTCCACAGCGTGATTTGGATGAACTCATTTTGAGTATGCCAAACCGATGTTCTTGTGTTGTTAGTGTTCGCGGTAGAAACACGGATTATTAATTGTTTAAGTTACCCAATAAAATTTTAAAGAAAACTGTTATTTCAGTCTTTTTTTCGAACTTTTGTGTTAGTGGTTCAAATGTCAAAAATCCTTAGGAAAATGGCAAATTTCTTTATTAATGCAAAGGTGACTTGGTTTATCGTTACTGTGACAAACGAAAACACTTTATTTGATGAATCCTTAAAGAAAATTTTAATTAATATCAATCAGGAGAAAAGTTATTGCAAAAATATATGTTGATCCCTAGACACTTTTGATGTGTGTAGTATAGATAATGATCAGTTAATATAATAAACTATTGATATAATTTTAATGTAACTAATTTCTATAAGAATAACAGGCAATTAATATAAAATTGTTTGATATACCACTCAATAGACATAAAACCTATTTAGTCTAATATGATAAAAACTTTTTTTTCATCCTATGTCGACGGAGCCCCGCTTCGCGGGGCCCCTATTTCTGTGTAAAGGGTTTAAAGTAACCTAACCAAACCGAACCTCGGGGTGCCCTTCGCTCGCCCTTGCATCCTATGTCGACGGAGCCCCGCTTCGCGGGGCCCCTATTTCTGTGTAAAGGGTTTAAAGTAACCTAACCAAACCGAACCTCGGGATGCCCTTCGCTCGCTCTTGCATCCTACGTCGTCTTGTGCGTTCGTTGAGTTCGGGTGCGGTAACGGTAACGGAAATAATTCGGAAGCCACGAAGGCTTTCTAACCTAAGCTATCCGAGTCGGATTGTTCTGAATCGGGGTGTTAACCATAATGACGGTATCAATATATATTTTAAACGATAGACCCAATGATTTTCGATTAAATAAACGTTATATCCAATAACGTTATACGAAGTAAGTTTAAGAGTTTATAAATATTATATGTAAAGAAATTATATCAGCAGCTGGTATATCTCACGTTTATTATATCTTGTGAACGTTATTGAAATGAAAATATACCAAATAACTTATACGATATGAGACGCACCCGGGGAGGACACTTGATTCTAACGAAATTTGGTACTTTAAAGTTTGATAAGTCACTAACGGTTTACTTAATCAAAAAACGGTCTTCCCAAACTACTAATATTTTTGAAAGACCTATTCAACGATACCCCACTTGACATAGTTTGTTGACTTTCATTTTTTTCATTTTCACAATATGGCGTCCAGTAGTCGCCATATTGAATTTTCACTAACGTCATGTCTTTAGTGACACTCGCCGGACTAAGAGGAATCGATTGACGTGTGAATCATAAAAATCGGCCCAGGCGTTTGGTCTGTATAGTGCTTCAAAGGAACATACATACATACATACATACATACATACATACATAGGCTGATAAACACATTACCACTCCTTTGCGTCGCGCAGTCGGGTAAAAAAGAGCCATCACGAAGCCATATCTACGCATTCTGTATCTACATCAAAGTCAAAACGAAGTGTACAATGTTGGTGTTATGTTATGTTAGTCAAAACAAAGTACTTTGTGAAAAAATAAATGCTGGGAAACCATTTTTATTTTCGGTGTGAAAAATCTCTTTTACATTATGAAAATTAGCCTTCTGGTTGCCATAACTTGAGCCGGGGCAAAACCCAAAACGAACCCTTGAAACAATTGAGAAATTCTGTAAAAATGGCAATAAACTGATTCTGCGAAAGTATGTATGGGGATTCGGGCTGAGTGTGGTGATTTTAGGAATTATAACGAGGACGCAAAAGGTATCGAACCGCTTTAGGACACGGATGACTTCCTAGTCCAGGCTAGTTAAGTTAGGAGATTTAGTGAATACCAAGAGGCCATGTCCGAGTGGGCTGTCGCGAGATATTAAGTAAAATAAAATTGGGTTGAAGCCCAGATTAGACTAATCTTGTTAATCCTCACTATGTTTTCTTTCACCGTTTTAAGAGCAGTTGTGATGAAATTATTTTCACAAAGTAATGCGCCTGCCTGGATGCGAACCAACGAACCACTCGTAAGTCGGGGCAGTTACCGTTGTCGTACTGTTGGGAGGCCTATATTTGTATTAGGATGAATTTGATATGAATACGATCAGCACAAATCTCAACCACGTTCAAGAATTGACAGTATCAATATTTCACAACAATGATGACACTGACAGCTCTTGAACGAGGTTTAAATGTGCTGAAATTCGCCTCTCAGTAACTCTCTTCATACTAAATCATAAATCAAAAGTATTTACAGTCACCAATGGAGATAAGTAACCAGTGTCGTCGGATTTAGTTAAATTTAATAAGAAACCGATGGATGTGCTTGAATAAAATTTAATTTAATTAATAGAAGACAAACAGTTAATTTATTTTTTTAACGCTCGGGTCATGGGGCCCGAGCGCGCGTCTCCTTTTTAAGGAAATTTCTCGCCGGCTAGGCTGGTCGATACTTCATGTGACCAGAGGGCTGGGTCGTTCTTTGGCCAAAGAATTAGCATTGCCATTCAACGTGGCAATGCTGCCAGTCTTCTGGGCACGTTTCCGGATGACAGCGATGCGGACGAATACTTCAGCGCCTAAGTGTCCTTTTTTTATTTATTTGTATTGTAAGTTAGTTAGTCATTTATTTTAGTATCTAGTATATATATTTATCAAATTAAATTTTATTCGAATACATCAATCGGTTTCTTACTAAACTTTAACCATATCCGACGACCCAGGTTAGGTACTTGTCTCCTTTTTTAACCGTACATGGTACAGTAGAAAAATATGTTCGAGTTTGGGTTTATACACTTTTTCATGTTCTTCTCTATTACTGGCCTAAGCTTCTATGCAACTCTCAAAGCAAAAAAAAACCGGTCAAGTGCGAGTCGAGGTCGCGCACCGAGAGTTCCACACAAAGTAGGTATGTAACTACAAATTTTACGGTTTTCGGATTTTTTTCTTTATCTGTGCTATAAGACGTTGTCGTACCAAATTTCAAGATTCTGAGTTCACGGGAAGTACCCTGTAGGTTTTGATTCCCTTGCGAGTGTCGAAAATTTCCGGGGTAAACGGCTGTATCTTTTGATTGCGTTGGCTTAGAAGTTTGAATTTTTCACAGCTCCAAGGGACAGTAGACCTGAGTATTTGATATAAATTCCAGCTTGATACCTCTACGCGTTTCTGAGAAAAAGGGTCTTGACAGAAAGACAGACGGACGGACGGACGGACGGACAACAAAGTGATCCTATAAGGGTTCCGTTTTTTCCTGTCGAGGTACGGAACCCTAAAAAACATAAATTTTCAACCTTAACGAATCAAGGTTTGCATTTCAAATATTTATCTCTATCACTGCAGGTCCAAGCCTCTATACAGCTCTGGAAGCAAACAGACCCATCCAACTTTCAGCCTTAACTTATCGAATCAAGGTTTACATTCCAACTTACGTTAATTGCACAACATCCAAGTTATTTAGCACTTATACTTGATTAAAACCTACTTATCTTATCTTTTTAAATTCTTCTATCATAACGCTGTCACATCGATGGGTTAAGTACATACAATACTGTTGAATAGTTGACATAACCGAATACTGTTTTTGTATGCGGGTGATATTTAAGGGGTATTTTTTACGCAGGTATGTATTTTTTTTTAAGAATATAATTATGAGGCTGGGATCTGAGGGGTAATTTTCGTAATTTTAAGAACGTTCACAGTCTGAGGGGCAATTCTCGTAATTTTAAGAACTTTCACAGTCTAAGGGGCAATTCTCGTAATTTTAAGAACGTTCACAGTCTGATCTCAGTCTCAATCTGTCAAAAATGCCTCTAATTTCCCTACGTTTTGACAATTTTTTGACATTTGTTTGTCGCTGAGATGAGACTGCGACTAGATTTTGAACATTTTAAATTAAGAGAATTGGCCTTCTGATCTCAGCCCCGATCTGTCAAAAATACCTCTAATTTCCCTACAATTTTAAAAAGTTTTTGACATTGATGGTCGCAGAGATGAGATTGCGACTAGAATTTGAACGTTTATAATTACGGGAATTGACCTTTTGTTCTTGACACCTGTCAGTTTCATACAAACGAATACGTGTTTTGCGAATTTGATCTTTATTAGCTAGTAAAATTCTCGCACTGTAGTAAGGAATAGAATACATTTTATCCATCTGTGTGCGAATCTCAGAGACATAGAAGTGACCCAGTGGTATCGGCTGCTCTCAAAACCGTAAAGGAAAACATCATGCGAAAACCGGCATATCCTAGAATCAGAAAATCGAAAACTTGTGACATCGGTCAACTCGCATTGTGCCCACGTGGCGGATTACGGTTCACACCCTCTCTCATAGGCCTCCTCCGGCTGTGTCCCAGCAGTGGGAACATTATAGGTAGGCTGATTCTAATAATAATAATATAATTTAGCCACCAAAGATCATAATCCAATATTTTTGTTTCCATGAAAATGGAAACAAAAATACTGGATTAATAACTAATACTCGCTATCTCGTGACACTCGGACATGGCCCATCATCTTGCAGTTCAACCTATCAGGTTGTAGACTGCTTAACCGAGCTTGTCTATGGATGTCTTAATAAATTAAGGCCTCCAGCCAGGGTTTGAAACACTTAAAAACTAAGCAACTACAAGCTAAGAGCACCCCCTATGGGGAACGGACCTCGGCTTAGGGCGTCGCTGGGAGAGGGCAGCAAGGGACAGGCTGGATCGGAAGTCTTGGTATTCACTAAATCTCCTAACTAGCCTGGACTAGGAACTCATTCGTATCCTAAAGCGGATCGACACCTTTACGTCTTCGTTTTAATTCCTCACATCATAAAATCACCACGCTCAGCCCAAATCCCATACTTTCGCAGAATCGGTTTATTGTCGTTTTTGTAGAATTCCTCAATTGTTTCAAGGGTCCGTTTTGGGTTTTGGCCCGGCTTAAGTTATGCCATATGTCAACAGCGCATTCTCTCCTATTTCGGCCACATAGTACGCAGAGGCGATGAAAGTTTGGAAAAACTGATTGTGGTTGGGAACACCGAAGGCAAACGATCGCGCGGTCGTTCACCAACACGATGGACCGATCAGGTGAAGGAATCATCGTCCTCTAAATTCTACACGGTGGTAAGAGATGCGCTGGACAGAAACCGGTGGAGGCGGATCATCCGCTCCAGATGCAACTCCGAAGCTGACCACGATCCTCAGACATGAGGGACCGACTACAGAGAGAAAAGTTATGGCAAATTGGCAACCAGATATGTGACTAGGATATTTTACAAGTTTCTTTGGAATTCGTTGAATTATTGCATTCGAACTGTCCGCCGGTAATTGGCCCTAGGTTGTTTCCCGTTAAACATGACGCAATAAAGAACATAAATACAAAAAAAATAAGAAAGGGTTGGGGGGAACATGCGTCTCTTCCAAGCAAAACGGCTATCGCTCAGCATTATGCTGCGACCCTATGCAAGACAGAGCCCCAGCGCTGGTTTTCAGCGACAGCCGGCGCTGACGTAATGACGTCGTCCGGTACAGCAAACAATTATTAGGACGCTGTACTGGTACAGCGTACACAAAGAAAAATAATAATATAATTGAATCTAAATGTGATAGAATATACTAAACAGGAATATAAAAAAAGGAAATAGATATAAATGCTATGAGAATATCATCCTTTTACGCTTTATGTACTGGCAACATTTTGAAACGTCATATTAAGCTTGCTACATATTTGTAATCTGTGGTCATATTTAAATATAGGTAATATTTTGTTATTGATTAGGGTGACGTGTAGGGCTATTAGATCACAAAATTGAGATTTAATGCGTTTCTAAGAGGGCTGCTGTCGTGTGACAATATTAAAATAAGAATCTAGAATAAGACAATTTGTTATTAATAGGATTAAGTGACAGAAAATCACACCAGTATAATCATAATTGCCAGTATAATATAATCATACAGATCGCTACTGATAATAGATTATTGGGACGTTAAAACCAGAGATAGATAGGTTTTTCTACCTCCAGTATGCCAAAATTGATGATAGATAGGTAATTGAGTTCGGCCGTAGGTAAGTTGCGAGCACCAGCTAGTAAGAAATAATTTATTTACGTTTTATTTTCTTTTATAAACGTAGACTAAAGACAGACGCAGAAACGTCTTGACAACATTTTGATAATTAAAGATAGGTCTTTAATTATCAAAATGTTGTACCATTGTAATAGTGCCCAAGACACAGGCTATGCCTAGTTTGGGACCAACAATACCTCCATACTGTACTTTTGAAATATGAAATAAACGATTTTACTTTACTTTTTTTGCTTCTTTTTAAGCTATAGACCAATATCCGATCTCAGACCAACAAAAAATGGTATGTGTATCCAATACATATATGCATATTGTTCAATCCTGCGAATATTATATTGAGTCCGCGTATTACTGGTCAGTTTCCTTCAGTCGTCAGTTTATTTAATTCGCCAGTTTCGTTGATTAGTCAGTTTTACTGATTCGTCAGTTTTACCGATTAGACAGTTGCGGTTTCTAGTGTTTGCCAGTTTTCGTCGATTCGTCAGCCAAAGTACGCGAAAGCTCGTGAGGATGGATGGATGGATGTTTGTTGCTCTTTCACGCAAAAACTACTACTAAATGAAATTTGGCGCACGGATAGTTTATAACCAGGATTAACACATAGGATACTTTTTATCCCGATCTTCACACGGCATCTAAACATATGCGGGTGAAACCGCGGGGCGCTGCTAGTCATTCGTAAAAGTACCTACCTAGAGCTTATGACAACAAATATTATAATGACTCATTTAGAGCTGCCAATGACACTGATTTTAACATTATTAACATGTTTTATACTAGTTTAGTGAGTTGCTTTGCGTGCACGATTAAAATGAAATATTAACATGTTATTTACGTATTTTGTTAGGGGATGAGCAGTTATTCGTTTTTTTAATGGCATCAAATTTTCAAAGACTTATTTCATTCAGTTCAACTTTTTAAAATGATTTCTTTAAACTCCAGAAAAAGTGATAGTTTTTTTAATATTCACATTTAGTCAATTGAGGTTTTAAAAACATCATTCACGAGTTAGTCGACAATCAAAATATTATTTTTATTAATTTTTAGTAGAATCCCACAGGCCCTCGAAGCTCATCCCCAAATTACAGTAACACAGACATATTACAAGACAAAAATTTACATAGTATAAACTTTTCCTTCTGACTCATAAAAGGGCTAAACAAACATCAATTAAAACACAATTAAAAACGTTCGTCACCTTGACCGACCTACTGACTTGACCGGGATAAAGAAGTGTGCTAACGATAATTATTACGTATCACAAAATCACTTCGGTATCAGCATTCAATACAATGCGGGCCCAACATGTAGCGGTTGGCCTACTATACCAGCAGTATATAAAAGATACCACGGCGATGCATCTCCAGTTCCGACTCGGCTCTTAAATAAGAAGTTTGTGTCCAATATTTTCGTATTTATTTTTTTAGAACCAGTTATGGGACGTCCGATGTCGGCGTTAGTCGTCGCCGCGGGGCTGCTGGCCGTAGCCGCTTGCGCACCTCCCGGGAAGCCGTCCTTAGGCTGGGGTGAGCGCACCTTTGCCATCATCGAAGTGAACCAAGCAGCGACAGCATACAACCAGCTAGTCACTAAGAGAGACGCCGCTGATGTCTCCGTTACATGGAACGTTTGGTCCGGGGACCCAGCTCAGAAGGCCAGGGTACTTTTGAACGAAAAGGAGTTCTGGTCTGGAGCTGGTACCGCCACCTCAGCCGCCTTTAAAGTGAAGAAGGGTGGAAGATACCAGATGAAAGTGGAACTCTGCAACGCTGATGGATGCAGCTACAGCGACTCAACTGAGATAGTGGTTGCCGATACTGATGGTAGCCATCTGCCACCCCTGGACTATTCCATTGGAGAGAGGAACAAGCCATTCAAGCAGACTTCTGGAAAGGTCGTTGGTGCATACTTCGTCGAATGGGGTGTTTACCCTAGGAAGTTTCCCGTAGACAAAGTGCCCATCCCCAATCTTACTCATCTTCTGTACGGTTTCATCCCAATTTGTGGTGGTGACGGCATTAACGACAGTTTGAAGGAGATTGAAGGCAGTTTCCAAGCTCTGCAAAGATCCTGCAGCGGCAGGGAGGACTTCAAAGTATCCATCCATGATCCTTGGGCTGCACTCCAGAAACCACAGAAGGGTTTGAGTTCATGGAACGAACCTTACAAGGGTAACTTCGGCCAGCTGATGATGTTGAAGCAAGCGAGACCAGACCTGAAGATCCTTCCTTCCGTTGGTGGATGGACCCTGGCCGATCCCTTCTTCTTCTTCACCGACAAGGTAAAGAGAGACCGTTTCGTCGCCTCAGTCAAGGACTTCCTCGAAACCTGGAAATTCTTTGATGGTGTTGACATTGATTGGGAGTTCCCTGGTGGTAAAGGAGCCAATCCTGACCTTGGCGGTCCTGACGATGGCCACATCTACGTCCAGCTGATGAAGGAATTGAGAGACATGTTGAACGAGCTGTCTGCCAAGACCGGTAAGAAGTACGAACTGACTTCAGCCATCAGTTCCGGGTGGGACAAGATTCAGGTTGTAGACTACAAAGCCGCTCAGCAGTACATGGACCACATCTTCCTGATGAGCTACGACTTCAAGGGTGCTTGGTCCAACGACACTCTTGGGCACCAAGCAGGTCTTTATGCTCCTGCATGGAACCCTAAGGAGACTTACACAACTGACTTCGGTGTCAAATTCCTCTTGGCTCAAGGAGTTAGCCCCAAGAAGATTGTCGTTGGTGTTGCCATGTATGGAAGAGGCTGGACTGGAGTCAATGGCTACAAGGATGGCAACCCATTCACTGGCATAGCTACTGGCCCAGTCAAGGGAACTTGGCAGGATGGAGTTGTAGACTATAGGGAGATTGCCACCGAAATCGCTCAAGGAAAGTGGGAGTACCATTATGATAAGGTGGCCCAAGCACCTTACGTGTTCAGAAAGGAGACTGGAGATCTTATTACGTATGACGATGCGAGATCAACGATCGAGAAAGCTAAATACGTGAGAAATAACAAGCTAGGAGGTTTGTTCGCTTGGGAAATAGATGCGGATAATGGTGACATATTAAATGCCATGAACATGGGTCTCGGGAACAGTCCGTGAGTGATAATTGTGCGAGTTTTGTGCGAAAAATGTGATCGTAATTGTAAGTTTAGTTTTAGGCTAAATGTCTCAAATTTTATTTCCATAAAAATTGTTGAGCGACTGAATTTGTGTACTTTTAAGTAATATACCTATTATAAATCTTATTTCTTGGTTTTTCTTACCTTTTAATATAGTTACTAGACGAGTTTCATTTTGTGCAGTTAGCAAAAAAACTGCTTAACTTTAATATAATTAAATATCATGAGACTTGGAACCTTTTACATCCCTCCATACTTAAAATTATTATAAATGCGAAAGTGTGTCTGTCTGTCTGTTACCTCTTCACGCATAAACCGCTGAACCAATTTAGATGAAATTTGGTATAGAGATAGTTTGAGTTTCTGGAAAGGACATAGGATAGTTTTTATCCCGATATTCCCACGGGATCGACACTTATGCGGGTGAAACCGCGAGGCGCTGCTAGTTACGAATAAATAGTATAATATTTATCTGACGGTTGAAAAATCGTTTTTAAAAGTAACAAAGTTTGGTTAACTATTCTTGTCTAGGAATTGACCCCGCAATCCTGAAGTCCGTAGCCATGACAGTTTGTTGTCAAACTGTATTATTTAATAGCTGCGTCCCACGGTTTCAACCGCATAAGTTTCGATCCCGTGGGAATATCGGGATAAAACGTAGCCTATATGTTAATCCAGAGTGTCAGCTACCTCCATAAAAAATTTTATAAAAAATGGACCAGCTGTCTGAGCGTGAAGAAGTAACAAACATATAAACACACATACATTCACAAGCTTTCGCCTTTATAATATTAGTGTGTTTCTTCAGCCCTGAAACGAATTGAAAAGGGCTCCATTAAAATATAGATTCACTGCTGCGGGTCTGCCTACAGTGCCTCATTCCTAACGACATCGTAAGTATATTTGCCCAACCTCTAGGTGCGACTATGAGTGTCCATTATGTAAGTATGTAAAGGTAGATACCTAACGTATTATTTAGAGGTCATCGAACTGATAGTGTGGACCTTGACATTATGGAAGAATACTAAAATGCTTATTATTTAGTTTGTTAGGAGATTCGATGTTATTTTAAAACATTATACCGATGATGAACAGTAGAGGCTAGAGCTATGGTGGCCCAGTGGTAACGGCCGCGAATTACGAATGCGTAGGTCGTAGGTTCGATCTCAGACAGGCGTTTTACTTTGTGTCATTTTTTTATCACCACTGCTCTCAAAACGGTTAAGGAAAACATCGTGAGGACACCAGCATGTCCTAGAACCAAAAATTCGAAGTCATGTGATATCTACCGACCCGCACTGGGTCCATGTGGTGGATTAGGGTCCACTCTCTCTCACAGAAAAGAGGCTTGTGTCCCAGTAGTGGGAACATTATTGGCTGATTATGCTGTTAATATTGATTATACCTATGATGAACCTATTAGATATTACACCAATACCTTTTAAACCAGAACAAAGCAACGCTGATTAACGGCGAGATAAAGCAACAGAAGGCCAATCTAGTCACAATTAGAAGTCTTTTTGACAGATCGAGACTGACATTATAATGCGGAGAATTGCCCTGCTGAGGGATTCAGAACTTCAAAGAAAAAACACTTCGCGAAAACTGCTAAGAATTACGTTTTTCTATTCGTAGCAGCATTAATTGACTATCCTATAGTTCGTTTTTTAAATCCCAGAGACTAATCTGACATTTAAGTGTTTTGTGTTTGTTTTTTTTAATAAACATACAAGTTTGACATTACACCTGTCAGATTAGTCTCTGGGTTTAAAAAACGAACTTTCAAGTTCTCGTAGACTTCATGTTTAGTCACTAGAAGAAAGAGATTTGAAATAGACGTTTGATTGAGTGGCTGGCCTATTTCTTGGCCAAAGAATTAGCATTGCCATACAACGTGGCAATGCTGCCAGCCTTTTGGGCACTGTTTCTGTTGACAGCGATGCGGACGAATTCTTTGATGCCCTATGATTATTTTGTTTATTTTTTCATATAATTGTACATATTATTATAGTTTATATGTAAGCTTATTTTATGTACCTAAATATCGACGTTTGATTGAAAGTTGCTTTTTTTTCTCAAGTCAGGGAAACTCTCAGGGATAAGTGTTTTAATAGGCCTGTATCAATGTATTGTTAAACAGCCATTATGCTATTATTTTAAACAATAATAGTTGATTATAAAAAGATACACAATAGGTAAGACTTGCAACCAATATTACGACTAAGGTAAGTGCTACATAAAAACGGGTTTTAAATAAACATGACTTGACTGTGGCAAAATATCTATTTATAAATTAAACATAAACAATTTTTTTTAAATAATACATTAAGTTAAAATGAATCAAAGTCAATGAGTAGGGTTTTCCGGAATGAAATTATCCGGAAAAGAACCGGAGTTACCGACATAGCTTGCAGAGTAAGCAAACTGACAGTGGCAGTGGGCTGGCCATGTCTGTCGAAGGACTGATGGCCGGTGGAGCAGACGAGTCCTGGAATGGAGACCGCGTACTGGCAAGCGTAGTGTGGGACGCCCCCCAGCTAGATGGACGGACGACCTAAAGAAGGTGGCTGGGGTAGACTGGATGCGGAAGGCGGAGGACAGGGTGCTATGGCGCAGTCTGGGAGAGACCTATGTCCAGCAGTGGACTGCGATAGCTGAGTTGATTGATTGATTGTTTGATTGAGTAGGTAGGAACCAAGAATGAAAACAATCTGAAAAAAATGGTAAGTACGCAGAACTGAAAGATGAAGTAACTAGAATATGGTGCCAACAAGGCGTCATCTCAAATCACCTTCTCCATAGCCTCAAATGACTGAACCTAAAATAAACCCTCTATAATAACCTAGATGTAAAATCGAAATATTTATGCGGCTGAAATGCCGAATATAGTGAAACCCATAGAGATCTTAAGAACCATTCTTGCAAATAAATATATCATTCATTATATCACCCTATAAAAAACTGCATTTTTAAATATAAAGTTTAAGCAAATAGACGAAAACGAAATAGGTCCTCAACACAACACACGCTGCATTCAACTGGCTTAGATCCATAAATGTTGCAAAAACTACTTAGCCAAAGAGCTGAGAAGAAAAATAATAAATACATATAATCTCGAAAACTATGATGATATCACATACATAAACAAAATACAAATCTTGATTATTAATCAACTTATTATAATGTGTGTAACTTCTCAATTTGATGCTAACACATTGATTTCTATATAAAAATGGATGATAATCAACTTCTGGGTTCGATTCAGTATAATCAGCCTATAATGTTCCCAATGCAGGCCCCCTCTCTGGGGGAGTGAGTGGGCCATAATCCACCATACGGGCCCAGTGCGAGTTGCTGGATGTCATATGTCTTCGAATCTTTGGCTCTAGTACATGCTGGTTTCCTCACGATATTTTCCTTTACCGTTTTGAGAGCAGTGGTGATGAAAATCATTTATGCAAAGTAAAGTGCCTGCCTGGGTTAGCACTGACGACCTACAACTCGTAAAGTCACTGTGTCTGAGCGATTGACTTTAGCGCTACGTATCGTGGGTTCGATTCCCATCCAGAACAAATATAACTAATTAGTAGTTATATTTGTTCTGTAAAACTACTACAAATATAACTAATTTAACTACTTGACATTTTATTTTGTTAGTATCATATATGTATGTCCATTTAAATTTTTATTATTGATTATACAAGTGCTGTGCACACCTATAAGTGACGAATTCACCGCAAAGCTGTTGATTTAGAATATATTTAATGTAATGTTTTAGTGAATAAGTCGTTGGTGTGTCAATAAATAAATAAATATTAATTGTAATTTATTTCCAGGTTTGCCTGTTTGTGAACGTGAAAATATGTGTTTGTTAGCACATCCACGATACGGAAAAAAATCCGAGTTTAAAAGTTTATTTTATCGAATCTGAATAGAAATAATTCGCTGCTCACCCTGATGTTAAAAACCGTCATGTTTAACATGCGAAGGTCACTAGGCTACCAAGATAACATCTATGTGAACCAGTAACATCGTTCATCTATTGTATATGATTACGGGACCAGACGTGATGATACATCATATGTAGTTTTTGCGCGGGCGCATGCAATGGCTTTCATTTGAATAATCTTTGATGCATATCAGTCCTTCCGAGAAAAGAACGTGGGTTGTATTGTCACTTGAATATTTTAGAGTGAAGAGCAGATGGATTTTTGGCCCTTTGTCTTAAAAATTATGCAGTCTTGCCAAGGGGTATCGAGTCACCCAGTAACTGGGTTGTGGAGGTCAGATAGGTAGTCGTTCCACGTAAAATACTGATAGTCAGCTGCTTCTGGTTAGACTGGACGTCGACCCGACGGTCGACCCCAACATAGTTGGTATATTGTACCTAAAACATTTTAAAAGAGTAACGGTGGAGTTTCTTGCCCATTCTTCTCCACACGAAAACTACCTTTTGGAAGGGGCGACTAGAATCGATTCTATTTTAAGGTAATTTTTGACGTTCAAAAGTGCCTTTTATGTGCCTATTTGAAATAAATGCTTTGACTTTGATTTGTTGGGAAATCGCTAGGCAAATGATGTCTTAAAAATAATGTAGTTTTGTAAAAAAAAAAAAATATATGATACTGCTACCGAAAAGCAAAAGTATGTCAATTCTGTTAAAAAACATTGTAGAATTACGAGACGCTTTGAAAGGGATTGCCACTTCTCTTGGCCCTCTGTCTTTCGCGATCGATAATTAAAATACTGAAGTAAATTCCCAGAAACATTGCTTACAAAATCGTACGGAAAGCATTTCTCAATACAAAAAACAGCAAAACCTTTAATTACTGAGAAATAAAGTACAATGGATAGACTATGGCAATGTTTTTACTGCTTTGTTTAATTAAGAGCAAATTAAGTCTATATTTTGCAGGTGGGGCTGGAGGGGCCCGTGGCTAAATAATAACAGCCGCACAGGTCGATCGATCAGGTTAAGCTGCGCTTGCCGCGGTTGGTCTCTGGATGGGTGACCATCTTTACATACCGAGACACCTCCGTGCCTCGGAAAGCACGTTGAGCCGTTGGTCTCGGCTGTGATTCGCGGATCTTTGACAGTTGTTACCGGTAGCCAGAAGCCCGAAACTCTGATAACCAGTCTTACCAAGGGGTATCGTATTACCCAGTAACTGGGTTGTGGAGGCCAGATAGGCAGTCGCTCCATGTAAAAAAAAAAACAGTGGCACCCCGGGAGTGCCGACAGAAGTGAAAACAAAACAAAAACAGAATACTTTGCCATCACTCACTGACATATCGGATATACATTAAAACCGAGTACATCCCGAGGACAGCCGAATACATCCGAAGCGGTGTCGGTTACGGTAATAGTGGCGTGAATTCAATGGTTTTTTCCCATCTCAAAAAATATCCAACACACCTAAAGAAGTTTTCACTTCAATACTGGTATTCAGCTGCATCCGATTGGACTGGAAGCCGACCCCAACATAGTTGGGAAAAGGCTAGGCAGATGATGATATGATATCGAGCAGTGGTGCCCAGTGGTCGATACCACTGTTGCTGTTGGAGCGATCTCCAACTTACAAGTCGTGGTGGTAGTCGTGGTCGGGTTCGCTCCCAAGACAAGGAAGACGCTTTACTTTGCATAAATAATTTTATCACCACTGCTCTCAAAACGGTGAAGGAAAACATCGTGAGGAAACCGGCATGTCCTAGAACCAAAAATTTTAAGACATATGACATCTACCAACCCTGCACGGGGCTGGCGTGTTAGATTACAGCCCACTCCCTCAGTATCCCAGCAGTGGGAACATTATAGTCTGATTATGCAATACAATATTAAGCTGGTTTGGTAAGTTGCTTGTGTACCTAAAACTTTATGAAGGCCAAAAGTTCTGTTTAAACTGTGCCTTAGAGAGCTATCGAGAATCTTAGGATAAGAGCGTGTGCTAATATAAACAATCGTCGCTCGAACATGCGATCGTCGCGAACATTTGTCACTATTTTTTTATGAAAACCGGAAGGGCTCGTGGTTAAATAATAACAGCCGCACGGGTCGATCCAAGGTTAAGCTACGCTTGTGCGGTCGGTTCGTGGATGAGTGACCACTCACCTTCCATTATACAGGGTGTTACGGAAAGGGTATATCAATACAAACGGGTTGAAGAGTGTATCTGGTCTAGAATCTCTGTACAAAATTTAAGCTCAAAAGCATTAAATTTGAAAATGCTTAATATTTTTTTATTTCGACATCACGGCGCTGCACTGGCGCGCGGCGGCGTGATGTGCGTGTACTAGGCGCACAGACACACTACAGATAATGGATAATGACCCTCGTAGTGCGCTGACACGTTTTTTATGATTTCAATTTAATAAACTATCGAAATAAAAAAATATTAAGCATTTTCAAAGTTACTGCTTTTGAGCTGAAATTTTGTACAGAGATTCTAGACCAGATACACTCTTCAACCCGTTTGTATTGATATACCCTTTCTGTAACACCCTGTATAATCGGGACCATATGAGAGACGAAAAAACCTTTGGTCCGCTATCAACCGTAAATCTTTGACAATCGTTATGGGTAGTCAGAAGACCAAAAGTCTGACAACCAGTATTACTAAGGGGTATCGTGTAACATAGCAACTGGGTTGTGACGGTCAGATAGGCAGTCGCTCCATGTAAAATATTGGTATTAATATTATTAAGATGCAACCGGTTAGACTGGAAGCTGACCCCAACATAGTTGGGAAAAGACTAAGCAGATTGTATTGTTCCGAAAACTGGAAGGCGCCCTGCACCTTAATTGCGTAACACACTATCAATCTCAATTTGAATCATTTTGAGGGATATCGCAAATCCATTGCTTCATATGTTCGAAAAATTTGTCTGCTCTGCAACTTAAATAACGCAATAAATGTTGTTGAACTGTCAAAATAAAAGCCGTTGCTACTGATAGTGTGTTACGTAATTATCCCTCTGATTGTCGTTCAGGTACGCAGAACAAAATAAACGCGAAAACCGCGTGTTCATACGACGACGCGGCAACGATCGCTTGTACGAGTATTAGGACACGAGGTAAGATGTTCAAAGCATTTATGGAATGCATAAATTAGAATAAATCAATGTTTACATTGTGTTTGGATATGTAAAATTACTTGTTATTTAAGTATCGATTGTTCTGTTCTGTTAGATAATTTAGTCTTGTAATATAATAATGATTTTAATAGTAATGTAACCTATAAAAGGTACACAGATTATCTGTGAGTGCCGTACGCAAAATACGCGCAATGACGTGGAGTTGCGGACACCAGCCCGTGTTACCTATTACCTGTAGTAATAGGTAATACGGGCCCCTACGGGACCCTAATGTGTTTACTGTAATTTAATTACCGATTACGTGCCCTTATTGACAACAAACTATATTATTTCAACGTTAAAATCCATTTTAAAGTTTCGTCCCGATTCACTCCTGCATCCCTATTCACCCCGTTTGTAGGTACAGTCACGTCTATAAGTATGTATACACTTGGCTTTATTCAAAGGCGATTTTCTCCTTTATTTTTGAATGAAATTTTATGTTATTACGAACATAGTATTTTTGAACCCATAGGTTTATGTTAAGTGTCTTATTTCAACGTTGCATTCGTTATTTCACGAAAAAAATCGCAATTGAAAATTGCCAAGTGTTGACATATTGGTGCTCGTGACTGTACATGTATTTTGAAAATAACCATAAGGATTTTGTTGGATAAAGATTTTGTAAAATGAAAAGAAAAAATAATAAAGTCGGTTAAAAAGAAAGGAAATCTATTCAAAATCCTAAATACATCTAGTTAGTGTTTATACACTAACGAAAGCTCTTAGTAGGTATATCTACATAAATCTAGATAATTTCACTTTCTCCACATTTAAAACAGTTTTCAAAAGACGACACTATAATATGTACTAGGTTAATCAACATAATCATCTATGTCAGTGGGTACGTCACACGTGCTGAAAAAAAAACTAATTCTATTCTATGACAATCGAGCGTATAGGGCTAGGAGATTAGCGGGAAGGATTTATTGAAAGAAATAAAGAAAAATATTGTATTTGGGACATACACAGTAAATTCAAATAGTAAAAAACCGGCTAAGTGCGACTCAGACTTGCACACAAAGGGTTCCGTACCACCGTAACATATTTAACAATACATATTAAAAATAAATATTTATTTTATTCTGTTTTTAGTATTTGTTGTTATAGCGGCAACAGAAGTACATCATCTGTGAAAATTTCAACTGTCTAGCTATCACGGTTTATGAGATACAGCCTGGTGACAGACAGACAGACAGACAGACGGACAGTGGAGTCTCAGTAATAGGGTCCCGTTTTTACCCCTTGGGTACGGATTACGGAACCCTAGAAAAGGAGCATTTAAAACTAACAAAGTTACATTAAAAACAAACAAAAAAATAAATAACCCAAAAAAACCTGTGCGTGGCCAAAAAGGCTCCTATCTCAGCATCATCATCATCATTTCAGCTGAAAGACGTCCACTGCTGGACATAGGCCTCCCCCATGCACCTCCGCCTCGACCGATTCTGTGCTTCTCGCATCCAACGGGTTCCTGTGGCCTTCACAAGGTCGTCGGTCCACCTTGTGGAAGCCTTCCAACGCTACGTCTTCCGGTACGCGGTCGCCACTCCAGAACCTTTCAGCCTCCATCGGCCAGCAGCTCTCAGCATAATGCTGCGACATTTTGATGATTTATAATTGAAAATGCATATGAAAGTACTCGTATATACGCTACTTATAAAAACAAAAAAAAAAAATGTGTGTGTGCCCGCCTGTCTGTTCGTTCCGGCTAATCTCCAAAACGGCTGGACTGATTTTGACTTTCACTGGCAGATAGCTGATGTTTATATAAGGAGTAACTTAGGCTACTTTTATTTTAGAAAATGAACCAGAAAGTCAAAAGGTATTCATGTCACGAAGTCGCAGGCAGCAGCTAGTTTTATTATTATGCTACATAGATGGCGTCACTGAGACATGGGGTCACAGTTTATCTATGACATTTCTAATAATAACAGTAATAGTATCTTATATATTTTTATCTGTACTTAAACCAGATTTCTACAATATTTTATTTTTTTATTCTGTTCGAGAAACGTACAACTTATAATTATACAGGATGTCCCTGGAAGTATGGATCAAATCGAATAGGGGCGTGGGCAAGGTCATTTCCAAACATTTTAACCCTGAGAATGTCGGTGAATTTTTTACGGTTCAAAAGTTATGACCGATTTTTATTTTTTTTTTCAATCACATAGCTTAGTGCTTAAAGAAAATAATCATAAAAAAATACTATCAGGGCTATATAAAAAAAATAAATTGATAGCCCTGATAGTTTTCACGAATTCGATTTTATTTCTTTTTTTTTTAGTATCTTTTTTAGTTTCTTTTTTTAGTTTTTTTTTTTTGCTAAAACTTTTGGAAATGACCTTGCCCACGTCCCTATTCGATTTGATCCATACTTCCAGGGACACCCTGTATAAACAGTATACTTAAACAATATGCAATTGAAGGCCATAGCTACCCATGAAAGCGACAAAGCTGAAACAAAGCATATCAACAATACACACACACACAACACACACACACAACACAACAACACATAACATACAACACACATATAACATATCAGCATATCTATTCAACAGATAAATATTTGGGTGCCCTGATGCTTTGTTGCTTGTTGGAATAGATTATGTTCTAAAGTAGACTGTAAAAGAATGTATTAATATTTATTCTTAGGGTAAGACTTATTACTATGGATAGGACAGGGGAGGTTTGGTTTGGAAGAAAAAAGGGGAGGCCTTTGCCCAGCAGTGCGACACAAAATAGGCTAACAAAAAAAAAGACATTCTAGGTATAAAAGTTTGGTAGAATGCGCCCTTAAAGGAACTTATTTATTAGCAAAACATCAAGCTCCTGTAACAAAAAAATTAAACAAAAAACGCTACCAAAAAAAAATCGAAAATCTCTAACCAAAATATTTTTATCGCCCACCTGTGCCGTCAAATTGCCCAAAATTACCGTATGCGTATCGTAATCGGTGTAACGGCATCTGAAATCACGTTAAGCACTTATGTAAGGCACGTATTTATGTGATCACCCAATGCAAGGGATAAGATGCTGATTATAACTTGAAAAGTAGCATCTGACTGGATCCTTAATTTGTTGCTGTTTGACTACGAAGGTTTAGGGCAGAAGGTTCATTGTAAAAGATGCCACAAAGAAAGTATTATATTGTAATTCTTAGGGGGGGGGGGGGTGCCATAATCGCCACGCTTGGCAGGCGGTTTGGCGATCGCTGCCCATTCTCTGGTACGACCCTTAGTGGGCAGAGCACATTGCTCGCAGAACAGATGGCCGATGGGGCCGAAAGGTTCTGGAGTGGCGACCGCGTACCGTAAGACATTTGGAAGGTCCCCCACAAGGTAGACCGACGACGACCTTGTGAAGGCCGCAGGAACCCGTTGGATGCGAGAAGCACAGAACCGGTCGAAGTAGAGGTGCTATGGGAGGCCTATGTCCAGCAGTGGACGTCTTTCGGCTGAAATGATGATATACTTAATTATATTTATATTATTATATAATTAATATGTATACAAAATATTGTAAAACATTTTAAAAGAATAACGATGGAGTTTCTTGCCCATTCTTCTCCATACGAAACTACCTTTTTCAAGGGGCGACTATAATCAATTCAATTATTTGTAAATTTTGACGTTCAAAAGTGCCTTTTATGTGCCTATTTGAAACAAATAATTTGACTTTGGCTTTAAAAGCTGGTTATACTTATGCAGAAAAATTGCGAAAAACAATGGAAATGCAAAACAATTTTTATATATCAGTGTCTTTATAGACTCATAACTTCACGTTAAAGGTTAATAGTGAAATCTCTATCAATGGACCTTCTAAATATTTTGCAATAGTACTTCAGGTCAACAAACCCCACTCGCGCATAAACCCTCCAGTTTCATGGCCCAACATCGAACGGGTTCATCCATACCGGTATGTCAACCGAACGGATCAAGTAACGGCATTTTATTTTGTGTTTTAGTACTATCAAGTTTGTTTGTCTCTAATGTGTTACGAGCTTTATGGGTGTAGGTTAAGTCTGTATTGTGTTGTACCGTTTAACAAGGTCATATTATGGTGTTTAGCAATGAATAGGTCACGTCTTTTTAACTGACTTCAAAAAGGAGGAGGTTTCAATTCGACTGTATTTTTTTTTTGATAATTATAATATGTTACGCGTTATCAATACTGCGAAAATTATTTTTTTAATGGATAGGGTATGTAAAAGTTAATAGCATTTAAATGGGGCCACCATATAAATTTTATTAAAATTTTACATTATTTAAAGTTCTCAAAAAATAAAAGGCCCGTTTTGACATTTGTCATCGCGGCGTAACTGACGGACTTTCATACAAACTTTCATCCCCTATTTAACTCCCTTAGGGGTTGAATTTCAAAAAATCCTTCCTTATTCCTTGTCTACATTATAAAGGGAACCATTGTGTAAAATTTCAGCTTTCCAGGTCCAAGGGTTTAGGCTGGGCGTTGATGAGTCAGTCAGTTAGTCAGGCCTTTTTTTTTATTTATATAGATAGAATACTTTTCCGGGATGAAAAGTACCAAGTGTGGTGCCCAGGATATTAAAGATAATATGTATAAAAAATCCTTATGTATTTTACTGTGTGTACATAAATAATAAAATAAATAAATAATTATACCAAGTTTCATCGTAACCGAACCGGTAGTTTTTGCGTGATGCCTGAACAAACAGACAGACAGACAGACAAAAAAATTTTTAATCACGTTTTTGGGTTCAGTGTCGGTCTAGGAACACCCCCTGCCATTTATTTTTTTGATATTTTCAATGTACAGAATAAGTATATATGTAGATTTATATTATTTTTTTTATTAGTTTTTTTTTTTCTTGTATCAATTAAAGTTTATTTGCTCACAAACTAACTATATACACTAGATACTAAAATAAACGACTAACTAACTTACAATACAAATATATAAAAATAAAAATAACAAAGGACGCTTAGGCGTCGAAGTATTCATCCGCATCGCTGTCATCCGGAAACGTGCCCAGAAGACTGGCAGCATTGCCACGTTGAATGGCAATGCTAATTCTTTGGCCAAAGAACGACCCAGCCCTCTGGTCACGTGAAGTATCGACCAGCCGGCGAGAAATTTCCTTAAAAAGGAGACGCGCGCTCGGGCCCCATGACCCGAGCGTTTCGACCCCAAACGGCTCAATTTAAATTATTAGTTTAGATTTAGATATTCGGAACAACTTTACCCTCATACACCTATGTCATTGCCTATATCATTGCAGTTGCAGAGTGTAGACAAAACTTTGCTAAGGGCAAAGTCAGTTGGCAAAATCAAAAAGGTGTGCACCAATTTAAGGGTGTGGGTCAGACCAACATTCGCCATGGGAGCTACACGATAATCGAGAAAAAAATATCAGCCGTCCCAAACATTTGGGTCGAGATATTGAAGTTTTGTATGGAGCATCTGGTATTTTTTTCTCGATTACGATGTTGGTCCTGTTGGTGTAGATGGAACGTTCATCTTCATCCTAGCGTATCGATGGCAATCTAAATGTATACTCGGCCCAGAATTCGGCCACTTGTTTGGCGCCATCACTAGCGTCCATCAGTTCCTGTAACGTGCAGCTTACAGGAAACGCAGGGCATGATATTAAGTGTCCCATCGTTTGTGGAACAGCACCACATTTACACTCCAAGGTGGAGTCGTCTACAGGGTGTTACAGAAAGGGTATATCAATACAAACGGGTTGAAGAGTGTATCTGGTCTAGAATCTCTGTACAAAATTTCATCTCAAAAGCAGTAACTTTGAAAATGCTTAATATTTTTTTATTTCGATAGTTTATTAAATTGAAATCATAACAAACGTGTCACCGCACTACGAGGGTCATTATCCATTATCTGTAGTGTGTCTGTGCGCCTAGTACACGCACATCACGCCGCCGCGCGCCAGTGCAGCGCCGTGATGTCGAAATAAAAAATATTAAGCATTTTCAAAGTTAATGCTTTTGAGCTGAAATTTTGTACAGAGATTCTAGACCAGATACACTCTTCAACCCGTTTGTGTTGATATACCTTTTCTGTAACACCCTGTATAAATCTCCACCTGTACAGGTTTTCCTTGCTTCGGCGAAACTGGGTCTGGAGTCTGTTTAAAGACTTCCAGGTTACCCAAGATAACTCATGACCAGGTGGGAGGTCTGCACCATATCCTTCAATTTGACTACACCATTCTAATACATCCTGTATATTACAAATCCAGGAAAACCTTGTATAAACAACCTAGGTTGCATCATCAGCCTTGAATCTGACTGCATTATTAGTCTAATCGATGTAGGTGCAGTACTCGTCTTCAAAACAATAATTAATAACAATTATATTATTATTACTAGTATGCTTATCTTGTTTCTAGTAATGTGAGCATATAAATTATAACTGAAAAGACAGTCCACAAATTAAAAAGCGGAGAGAAATAGTTTTTTTTTTCCACGACAGGGTATTTTTCTACTAAGGAGGTATTAAAATGACTAAGGTATATCTTAAGGACGTCGGTCCATCTAGCTGGGGGGCATCCCACATTACGCTAGCCGGTACGCCTGTCACCATTCTAGGACTCGTCTGCTCCATCGGCCATCGGTCCTTCGACCTTAAGAAGGTGGCTGGGACAGACTGGATGCGGAAGGTGGTGGACAGGGTGTTGTGGCACAGCCTGGGAGAGGCCCATGTCCAGCAGTGGACTGCGATAGGCTGAGTGGAAGTATATCTTGAAGTTACCTAGTCATAGACTCCTGCTTGTTTTTAAGCCAAGAAAATTAATTGTTAGGCTAATTGACTGCCATCTTAAATTGTCCGTTTATTCAAATCTTAACTGTATTTCTTTGACAGTTCGTTTAAGTGTCTAGTCTCAAAAATTTACCAATTTTACAGGAGAACGTTTTATTTAAAACTAACCAATGCGCCATCCAGCGGGGATTTGCCAAACTACGTTCTTTTTCCACTTGAGAAAATATTTGCTATACTAAACATTTCTGTAAGTATAAGTACTTAACTCAATTTCATTTTTTTTTTTTGAGATTGTACACTTTTAATGCGAAGAGACGCGTTGTGTGAAATAACTATAATACGGCCAATTAATGAAGGATGTCAATTTGGACTCCCTAAAAATAGTAATTCCTACACACACAACTGTCAAAAATGTGCCCTGGCTGGAGAGCCTTCATTTATTAAGGCAACCACGGGATAGTCCGGTTAAGTAGTCGACAACCTCCTAGGTCAGTGGCGTGCATTGCATGTAGGCATATAAGCAGTGCCTACCTCTGTATATCAACATAAGCCTGTCAATTACATTTTAGTGTGTGTGCCCCACAATTAAGAAACTCACTAAATTATCATACCTAACAAAAAAACAAAATCTTCATACAAACGCGCGGCAGTAGGCAATCGCCGGACGGTCTACTTGGCTCCCATACTATTCGCACATTGTCATTGGGCTTTACTCGTTCAGTTAATACGACAAAATTAAAAATACGTACGTCTCGATAACAATAAATAATAGTGGTATAAATAATTTCAAATGTTTGCATGCCGATTGGTAAAATGTGGCTGAGCTACATGTAATCTTAAGATCTATTATGTGTTACCCATATTTGCAAAATAAAATTCTATTCTATTCTATCAAAAAAAGTGAGAGAGTTTGGAGTGGAATTATTGATGATTCTAAAACAAGACTAAAATAAATTTAATTTGTGGGTAACGTATTTGTAAACTAGAAAGTGTCAATTAGTTAATTACCTAAACCAACAGAGTACACTAACCATATGATAATGAAACAAGAAAGACTTAAGGTACCGGTTTTTGTTTTAAATAACAAAACACGTTTTTCGATATACTAACAAGATGCATCATAAAACCACAGCGTTTTTTTAAATACAATTGACATTGGAAACGCGTCATTCGGTCGTTTGCAAGCAGCACGAGTAAGTACGCATCGCAAAAAAAGGAACAATAAAAACATAACAAAAATTTAAGTCGCATTTTGTGTTTGTCTGTGTGAGCGCGTTGTTCTTCTAAACTCATCTGCCTAGCTTTTTCCCAACTATGTTGGGGTCGGATTCCGGTCTCACCTGATGCATCTGAATACCAGTATTTTACATGGAGCGACTGTCTATCTGACCTCCATAACCCACTTACTGGGTAATACGATAAAGAGTATTCTATTTTACGATATCCTTTGGTAAGACTGGTTGTCAGATTTTCTGGCTTCTACCCGTAACAACTGTCAAAGATCCACGAATGACAGCCGGGACCAACGGCTTAACGTGCTTTCCGAAGCACGGAGGGGTCTCGGTGTGTAAAGATGGTCACCCATCCACGGACCAACCGCGGCAAGAGTAACTTAACCTGATCGATCGACCTGTGCGGCAGTTAATATTTTCTTCTAAACTTTACAACGGATTTTGTTGCGGTTTTCACCATAATTTAGCGAATTTATTCCAGTAGATTTATATGTATAAGTAATACCTACATTAAATATTAAAGTTACAAATAATAAAGAAATCTTAATGTTTTGTCAAGTCGTACAAACCGTGCGAAACAGGGGCGGGTCGTTTGTATTTTTATAGCATACAATTATACAAACTCCATCTTTTTTTTTGTGAACACCATACCTGCAGATTGTGGTTATGATGCATTAACATAAAGGTTATATTTTGGGTTAAATATGGGATTGGATAAAGGTAAAATTATGGGATATGGGCAGCAATATATATTTTTACAGATCCCCATGATAGGAGACTAAATGTGATATCCAAATTTCTTATTTTCGAGACTTTTTCTGTGATTATTTTTCTAATAATAACTATATAAAAACCAGGGGCGGATTTACCAATAGGCTGAGTAGGCTGGAGCCTAGAGCGGCAGATTTTAGGGGCGGCAAATTTGGGGCTAATATGTTTTTTAAATGTCTTACTGAAATTAGAAAGATTAATATTTATATACCTACCATGTTTTTTTGGAAAGAATAAACAAAGAGAATGCTTAAATTCAGGCTTCTACCGTAGATTTTAACACAGTTGCCGATCTTTACAAATCTCTTTTCAAGAGTTTCGTAGCTGATGATGAACGAGAACATTTTTAGTATTTTGAAGAAAAGGCGAAGCAGTATACAAAAGACATGAGACATTATTTGTAGAGGTCGGTAGGGACGGCAATACTTGAATAGCCTACTGGCGGCAAATGTGTAAATCTGCCACTGATAAAAACTATTTGTTTTTTTTAAATAATCTAAATAAAAGAGGTATATACATAGGTGTCTAAATGAGTAGTTTTTTATTCACTTTTCTTTAGGTAACCAAACGGCCTATTCCCGAAATGAAAAAACTTTTTTACAAAAAAAAAAACAACCGACTTCAAAAAAAAACACTACAAAGTGAAAAATAACTTTAATTTCGGAAGTCGGTGTCGTTGGTTCCGCATTTTCGTTTTTTGACACCGACTTCCGAAATTAAAGTTATTTTTCACTTTGTAGTGTTTTTTTTTGAAGTCGGTTGTTTTTTTTTTGTAAAAAAGTTTTTATTTTTCACTTTTTAGTTGTACCTACCCCACACCAATTCAATTAACACTAGTGCATTGAAGAATTGAAGACACGACTCGAAGAATCATCAAAATTCCCATAGAAATGCCGGAGATGCAGTACATTTATGCATATAACTTCGTACACAAGAATAGTTACCTAATGTATTATATACTAAAACCTTCCTGAAAGTATGTAGATCACAGTAATGAAAGAATTATCAAAATCGGTTCAGTAATTTTTGAGATAATCGCGGACATACAAACATACATACATACATACATACATACATACATACATACATACATACGGGTCGAATACAGAACCTCCTTTTTTAAAGTCGGTTAAAAACGTTCAAAATCTAGTCGCAATCTCATCTCTGCGACAATCAATGACAAAAACTTGTCTAGTAGGGAAATTAGAGGTATTTTTGACCGATTGAGACTGAGATCAGACTATGAACGTTTTTAAAATTACGAGAATTGCCCCTCTGGCATTCTTGGAAAAAATCTTACTGATAAATCAGCGTTTAAATCAAAATAAAATTAGAAAAAAACTCTATAACATTGATCTAAGACGACCCACAGACCGATATTTGTACAAAATTAAAATAAATACAAAAGGCAGTAAAAAGCTTAAAATAAAAAGGTTAAAAACATGTCTCTTTTTATAAGTGTTTTCTTTAAACAAAATGACACTAGAACAACAGAATTATCCGTACTTTAAAATGGCGACCGTACGTTTTTAACATACCGGTTACCACGACTCTCGATATAAATATTTAATTGTGCACAAACTAATGGTCGGAACTACATATATAAAGACGACCTATTTACCCAAGTCGGGCAGTGGAACAAGATAATTGTAAAAAATAGCTCGTGTCTCTTGAGAAAAAATATCCTGTTGTCATGAAGTTTTTATTTGCCTTGAGTGTCTTGGCGCTCGTCGCTGTGTCGTCCAGTTCTCCTCCACCAAGGGGTTGCATGTATATTTTGGGAAACTGTAAGTGTGAATATCAATTATTTATATTACGAGTATATTTAGGCGTTTTCTTCTTTTTGTTTCAACGGGCATGTATCTAATATTGTTTAGGCCAATTTCCGTAATTAAAAACATCTTCCCAACTTCCAAGCACGGTAAGCTGTGCTGGGGCGGCTGCTGCAGGTGCGGAAAACCTCAAACGGCGCAAATACTCCAATCTCTTTAGAACTTATATATTTGAGCCGTTTGGGGTTGAAACACTAGGGCCATAGAGCCCGAGTGCCCACTTAGTATTTCGAGACATCGCCAAGCGGTTGGTCGACTCTTCACGTTACCAAAGGGTTGGCCTATTTTTTGGCCAAAGAATCACCATTGCCATACAACGTGGCAATGCTGCCAGCCTTTTGGGCACGTTTCCCGTTGACAGTGATGCGGACGAATTTTTTGATGCCCTTTGATTATTTACCCTCCCCTTTTTATATACTTGTACATATTATTATTTTAGATTGTTAGCTTTTTAAATAATGTAAATATATAAATAAATTCGTTAATGATAATTTCCGTTATTAAAAACGTTCAAAATTTACTCACAATCTCATCTCAGCGACAAATAAATGTCAAAAACTTGTCTAATGTTGGCAAATTAGAGGTATTTTTGACAAATTGAGACTGAGATTAGACTGTGAACGTTCTTATAGCTACGAGAATTGCCCCTCTGATAGTCAAGGGTGCATACCCTCTCACTACGATGGTACAGTCAACAAAAGAGATAAGTTTGCAGGATCGTCGGATATAGTTGAAGTTTAGTAAGAAACGGATGGATGTTGTCGACTGAAATTTAATTTGATAAAAGAGCTGTATGTTTTCTATTTTTTTTTTAGCCTATACTGTCCCACTGCTGGGCAAAACAATCACTTCTTTTATTGCCTAAAAAATTTTCAAAGACCTCTATATCTCAGAATTGTGACGTGCTACGAAAAAAAAAATTAATTACGGTCCATAAATAATATATCGCTTGCCCGCAAGAATACTGTATTAACTCTAAAAACGTACTTTTTCAGGAGAAGCGATTTTTTAACTCAAAATATTGTGGTATATCCATAAGATAAACAGATTATTTTTTATTATTAATATGTATTAGTATGTACCCTATTTTTTTAATTCAAGGTGAAAGCGATTTTCGACCTAATTTAAAAGGTAGAACGTACTTTTTTTAGTCGAACTGTATTATTAAGTCAGTTAGTGCCAAATTTTGACAAGATACTGTATTCTTCCGGACAAGCGATATAATATGATTCATTTATTTCATGAACAAAAAAAAAATTTTTTTTTGGAATTTTGTGTAATCCATCAAGCAAAGTGTTACTGGGTTTTAGAACTTTTTATTAGAACATTTTCAGTAGCAGTCCGGCATGGGTCCTGACCTAGATCACTGCGTGTAGATCAGTAGGTATACAGATGCTCATGCACGTCTACCCTTTAAATTTACATATCGTCCTTATCATAATAACATTCCTATGTAAGTAGATAATTATCATACGAGTTTTCCATGGTTCTCGATGTAATTATTTAATTGATTACGAACTACTTAAGGCGGTACGCCGACCAAATAACCTTGAGCATTGCGACAGAGACAGAGAGCGACACGACTTCCTCGTACGAAAGGGATGCAGCGCACCCTGCGCACGCCCCTTTATCATAGAGCTCGCACAAATTTTGGAATTATTTTAATAAAAAAAGAATAGCGATCTTTTTAAATAAATTAAAAGATGGATTATTTAGATTTTTATTATTATATATCCATTGGTGAAATCCTCAAATTAATAGAACGTATTTAGCAAAAGATGCATGCAATCAATAATTTTAGTCACTTTTTTAAAAGGAGATTTTAAATGTATTAGTAACTTATAAAAACAAATAACAACGTGCAATGTGATGATAGGATATCGAACATTAATAATGTGCTTTCAGATGTAGTTTATTTCTCATACTTATTGAGTTTATAGCCTCTCAATAACGAAGAAAAACGCAGTTTTGGTCGGGGTACCGCCTTAATGAGCGACCACCGCTACTATATAAGATGATCTATTTAGCCTAGATGGATAGTGCAGTAAAATTGCTCAAGAATATTGCAAGTTTGTTGAAAAAAAAAGGAAATAAGTTATCATGAAGGTTTTAGTTGCCCTGTGTGTTCTCGCTCTGGTCGCTTTGTCAGTTAGTAAACCTCAATCAAGAGGCTGTATCTATATTGAAGGAAGATGTAAGTATTTTAAAATATTTCTTAGTATATCATCGTCTGCCTAGTCTTATCCTAATTATGTTGGGGTCGGCTTCTAGTCTATTCGGATGCAGCTGAATACCAGTATTTTGCAAGAAGCAGCGTTCTACCAACCCGCACTGGGCCCGCGTGGTGGATTACGGCCCATTCCCTCTCACAGAGAGGAGGCCTGTGTCACAGCAGTGGGAACATTATAGGCTGATTATGTCGTTTATTTTCGTTGGATCCCACTTTTGAATCCCATTTTTTAGGTATTAACGATGGATTCCGTTTGCTATTTCCGTTGAATCCCATGTTATAACAACATGTGTACATTTCAGAAGAAAAGTGATTTACTTTTATCAAACACTAGCTTCTGCCCGCGACTTCGTTCGCGTGGAAGTCGTAAGACACCATAATATAGTAAAGTAACAGCCGCATTTTATAAAACATCCCTGTACGTTTGTAGTTTTGGTCTCAGCAGCCAAAATACATATATATATAGAGAATTAGGACTGGTGACGCGGTAGCAAGCGACATAACTTAAACTTATAAACTAATTTACATATTGACTTATCATTACGCAATTTCCTATAAATGAAACTCATTCTTTCATCGACTTGCGCTAATAGAAAAAAAGAGATTATTTTTAGTAGGCTACCCGGAACCGAACTAGTTAGATTAGGTTAATTATTAAAAAAAAACAATGCTAGGTTAGGTTTAAAGTGTGACCCCTACGCACGAGCCGAGCGAGCGAAGCGAGCGGTGCCGCGGCATCGGCCGGCGAGTGCCAGAAACGACTAGATTATATAGAAAATGAGTTGTTTGTGAAATAAATAGTATACGAAACGTTGGTTGCAAACTAAAAATTTGTCAATGGAGTTTTGGTGAAACAGTGAACCCCTCATTTTATTATAAACAATTTTGTTGTTGAAAGCATTCGGGATCCAACGGAAATACTTTTCGGGATTCAACAACAATAAAACGTAATTATCTTGCATTTTTAAAATTCGAGATCCAACGGAAATACATAATAATGTTTTGCGGGATCCAACGCCAAAAATATTAAAATGGGATTCAAAAGCGGGACCCAACGAAAATAAATCATTTGTTATGTTACATGAAGCAGCAGCCTATCTGACTTCCAAAACCCAGTTACTGGGTAACACGATACGACGACCTCTATGTAAGACTGGTTGTCAGACTTTCGGGCTTCTGACATCCCGTAACAACTGTCAAGGTTCTTCAAATGGCAGCCGGGACTAACGACTTAAAGTGATTTCCGTAAATACCAAGACCTAGGTCTCAATATTTAAAGGATGTTCTGTTCACCCATTCAAAGACCGGTCTCGCTATTTTTTTCTTTGATGTAGGTATTTGGCATTGATTTGATCGAACCTCAAATAATTTCCATTCTGCTTTCCTAAAACTATTATTGAACACTCAATATAATGAATGCGCTTCTTCTTGTGAACCTCTAGTAATTCAAATACCAATTATAATTACTTACATATGTACACACAAACTAAAATATATATATACTATATTATTATGCAAATAATAAAAAAAGACAGGAGCTCATTGGGCATCAAAAAATTCGTCCGCATCGCTGTCAATGGGATAAGTGCCAAAAAGGCTGGCAGCATTGCCACGTTGGATGGCAATGCTTATTCTTTGGGCTAAAAATAGGCCAGCCCTCTGGTCACGCGAAGAGTCAACCAAACGCTTGGCGATATCCCGAAAGACCAATTGGGCACTCGGACCCCGTGGCCCTAGTGTTTCAACCCCAAACGGCTCGAACATATAACTCCCAATCAGGTTGCAATATTTTCGCCGTTTGAGGTTTTCTGCGCCTGCAGCAGCCGCCCCAGCACAGCCCACCGTGCTAATCATTCAAATACCTATTATTATATCCTAAAAATACTAAATAGCCGAGCAACTGCGAGTCTGCGACCAATTTGGATGTTGATCACAGGTCTAACCTATCCGGACTTGTTTGGTCGGGGTATCCTGTTAAGTTACTAGGTACAATTGTGGGAAAAGGTCAGAAATTTAAAAAGAGGTTCCGTTATTTTATAACGTGTGCATCATTAGAAACCCAAAAAGCTTTTTAGAGGATCATTACTTTAAAAAAGTGTGCATCAGTACAAGGTCAAAAGTTTTAACAGAATCAATTAAATATTTTCCGATTTAATATGGGTTTTATCTGTTTTTTTTTTAGCCTTCGTTCGACCGGCAGCTATTATACAACTTAGGTATAACTATGTGTTTATATAAGAACAGAAACGATGAACCATTTCATCACTCACTCACTGGACCTTAGTTGGTCCATATAGCTCGTGCTTTTTGATAATTAAGGAGTGAATCAGTAAGAATGAAGATCCTAGTTGCTCTGTGTGTTTTGACGGTCGTCGCCTTGGCGTATGCTACGCCTTATCCTAGGGATTGCTATTACGACCCTTGGGGAAGATGTAAGTTTGTCTTAAAATTGTTATAATACATATATGCATTTTCGTCATTTTTGTGTTTTAATATGGACTTTTTGATACGAATGTGCACTTTTTATATTTTCTGACGTGGCGATACTATTGTGGTCCATAAAATATATAGAAATACGTGCAAATTATAACGTAATCGTAGAGCGTCTTCATAATTTCATATATTATTTTTGTATTTTTTTTTTTGGATTTTTGTTTTGGGTCGTGTTGTGTTTTGGGTACTTAGGGTTCCGCGCAAAAAATTAAAACGTTTTCCGTCATGCACGCGAACGAAGTCGCGGGAACAGCTAGTTTATCATAAGATGTTTAAGAACGTCTTAGTAGGTAATGGAATCATCTGAAAATAACTATCACGTCATGTCTCAATATTGTAATCGCAAACACTTATCATACCGGTTTCGCGTTTGTCGAAGTAATTATTTATTTTGTTTACAACCTAAATTATCATCGCTGATATGTAAGTTAGATGTACAGTGCAATAAAATAGCTCAAACGTTTTGCTTGTGTTTCTGGAGCAATAAAAAAAGTTAATTAGCAACAATGAAGTTTTTAGTAGCTCTTTGTGTTTTGGTAGTCATCGCTTTGGCAGCTGGTAAGCCTCAAAATAGAGGGAAGAGGTGTATATACGTTGAAGGAAAATGTAAGTGAAATAAAAACTTTTATATAAGGTGTAAAAAAATTAACCTTAAAAACTTTAAGAGGTGCTTTAGACCATCGAACTGAACAACTTTCACTATGGGACCAACTCTGAAATCACGAAAAAAAAATGAGCTGTTTCATACATTTTGGCCGAGTAGGTATTGAACTTTTGTATGAAACAATAATAACGCGGAAGTTGGATAAAGAATAATTTGTATAGAAGTATATTTTTTTATACTTAATAAAAACAATCTTTACTTATTTCTCTAGGTTGCTTTACTGTTTCGATTTTCCTTGTTTATTAACCGATTTCAAACAAGAGGATGATCCTCTCAATTCGGCTGAGTATAATGTTTTTTTAATGTTTCTTACCTCGGTACTCCGTTATTTATAAGCCGATTTGCAAAATTATTTGCGCTTTTTTTTGGAATTTGGTTGTTTTTTTTTGTTACAAGTTTTTTCTTAGGTAGTTTTGTGATTTAATTTCGTATGATACTGCAATTGTTAGTAGCCGTGTCTCGCTATGTAAAGATGGTCACCCATCCACAGACCAATCGCGGCAAGTGTAGCTTGACCTGATCGATCGACCTGCCTGGCTGTTATAGCCATGGGCCCCTCTAAAAGGAGTACCCTATGCGCTTAAAGATGGTCACCCATCCACAGACCAACCGCGGCAAGTATAGCTTAACCTGATCGATCGACCTGTGGCTGTTATAGCCATGGGCCCCTCTAAAACGAGTACCTTATGCACTTAAAGATGGTCACCCATCCACAGACCAACCGCGGCAAGTGTAGCTTAACCTGATCGATCGACCTGTGTGGCTGTTATAGCCATGGGCCCCTCTAAAAGGAGTACCCTCTGCACTTAGATAATTTATCGTTCAAATGAATGCCATGTGGTGTCTACCTACCTCCTGGAAAAAGGCCGTGATTTTATTTATGTTTGTTTAACCAGAGCTGAGCAGCGGTGGCCCAGAGGTAACGGCCGCGACTTACGATTTATAGGTCGTAGGTTCGAACCCAGACAGGCGCTTTAACTTTGTGTAAATTTTTTCATCATCACTGCTTTCAAAACGGTGAAGGAAAACATCGTGAGGAAACCGGCATGTCCTAGAACCACAAATTCGAAGACATGTGACATCTACCAACCCGCACTTGGCCCGCGTGGTAGATTATAGCCCTCTCTCTCTCACAGAGAGGAGGCCTGTTTCCCAGCAGTGGGAACATTATAGGCTGATTATGTATGTTATATGTTATGTAACCAGAGCTATATAAGAGAGATAAGATGACCTATTTAATCAGTAGTTACACCCTCTGGAACTGAGTTGGTCCATATACTTGAGCGAAGAGTAAATCAGTAACTATGAAGATTCTAGTCGCGCTATGTGTTTTGACGGTCGTCGTCTTTTCGTATGGTACGCCTTACCCCCAGGATTGCTACTACGATGACAGGGGATTATGTAAGTGTATTTAAAACCAATGTTTTATCAGTTTATATTGTATTGTTAAAAAATTAACCCTACAAACTTTAAGAGGTGCTTTAGACCATCGAACTGAACAACTTTCACTATGGGAAAAACTGTCACTATGGGAAAAACTGTATTTGGAAAAACTGTGAAAATTAAAAAAAAAATCTCAGTATAAGACTTATTCTAGGTATTATACCTAATAGTTTGGTGGAATTCGCCCTTAATAGGCGTCGAAGTACTCGTCCCCGTCCGGTAGCGTGCCCAGAAGACTGGCAGCATTGCCACGTTGAATGGCAATGCTAATTCTGTGCACAGAACGAACCGTTGTCTGTAGACCCTTACACGTGCCGCAAGAGCTTGCTAAATACCTAATGTTTTTTTTTGTTTATTAATAAATATTATCTAATTATATTTATAAACAAGCACTCTGGTAAGGAAAACTAAATATTAGTAACAAAAATACAAGAATTTGGCATAATATTTTTGTGTTGTAACTTAATCTGGACTTGTCTTCGGAGTTTATCTAAGGGTCATTTAGATACTGATACAAGTACTAAGTAACCACGGACATTGTACGATAAAAATATGAACGCAAAATTACGATTAGGTACGTAGTTTTAACCAGCCTTGATCGAGAACAAGTTTCTTCATTTGTAGTCGACTTTTAACCTCATAAATCACAAAATAACAGAAAGGCAATTCTCGTCATTTTAAGAACATTCATAGTATGCGGGCGGTTCTCGTAATTTTAAGAACTTTCATAGTATGAGGGGCAATTCTCGTAATTTTAAGAACGTTCACAGTCCGATCTCAGTCTCAATCGGGCAAAAATACCTCTAATGTCTCTACATGTTTGACAAGTTTTTGACATTGATTGTGGCTGAGATGAGATTGCGACTAGATTTTGAACGTTTTTAATTACGGGAATTGGCCTTCAGCGGGGCAATTGCGTAACACATTATCAATCGGGTTCGGTTTCATTTTGACAGTTCAACAACATTCATTGCGTTATTTACGTGTTGAACAGACACATTTTTCGAACTTATGAAGCAATGAATTAACAATTGGTTTCAAAATGATTCTGATTTCGATTGACAGTGTGTTACGCAATTAAGTGGCTGGTCTAAAGTTTGGGTGGTAGTGCCAATATTAATACTGAACAATTGACATTAAAACATTTCAATACAGGGAATTCAGAAACATGTATTGAATCCATGTTAGCAGGTTGTGAGTCGATGTCTTTGCAAACCAATGGGGATTTGTGAACTTTTTGTCCACAAATTTACATTCTTACGATCTTTTAATCGACTCTCGATCAACTTTTGTTGATTAAAGGTTTAAATGATATAAATCGATTAAAAGTTTGAGTTGAATAGTACAAGAACCTGAAACATTTGTTAACATTATTATAACTGACAAAGAAAATTAACGTTTAATCGTAAGAATGTTTTTACACTTTCACTTTTGATAAAAACAATTATCTTGCACTAATGTTAGGAAGATTTTTTTTTATGAATGAAAGGGTATTTCATGATAGTCCTATCGCAAAAAAATAAAAAGAGCTTGTCGAAAAAAAGCTATAAATTTTTAAAGATGTCTCCGAAGAGTTTTCCCAAAAATTAAAAAAAAAATATTCATATCTCCTAAACTATCAAAAATCGCAGAACATACATTGGGTATTTTCAGATACCCCTAGGTATGAGAAGTCTAATTTTTTTTTATTGACCTCACTATTTGGACCACCCTGTATATCGTGGGTTGACAAGTAAAAGTTATTAAATACAATTTTCGGTCAAAATTACTTTTCTTCATTAAATAAAATTTTCCTGCTATTGTTAGAAAAATACTAATGTATTTAATGAAGAAAAGTCATTTTGACCAAAAACTGTATTTAATGACTTTTACTTGTCAACCCACGACATATTTGTTCATATTCCAAAGAAAATTATCATGTACTTAATAGGTGTCACTACTATATGTAAAACTCACGGTCAACAACTCAAAGTTATGGAGGTCAAGTGCCGTATGATATCATGGTTTTCCACCCTGACTTATGGTGCAAACAAAGGCTTATATTACTCATTTAATGCAATATTATAAGTACTGTTTACATACACTGTTGGCTTAGGTTGAGGTCAGGAAGTGTATGCCGTTACTCATCAAAAGACCATGACCTCTGGGTTTGTTTCAGCGTTTCTTCTCAGAGATCAGTCGGCTAGGAAATGCTAGCGCCATCTAGTTTTTACCCGACAAAAAGGAGGGTTATGATTTTGACTGGTATGTATGTATGTATGTATGTTCATCTGTTCCCTCATAACTTCTAAACTCCTTGTCATAATTTGACAAATGAAGTATCGTTGGAAGCGTCTTGATCGTCCGCTGGTTATAGGCTATGTGACGTCACACTAAATCTAATATGGCGCCCTCTAGAGGACATAAAGTAATGCATTTAAAAATAAATATTTTGGGATGGTGCCTTGTGGGGTATCAAATGAAAGGGCTTAATTAGCACATTTTAAAAACATAACAATTACTGAAATAAACCCCAAAATAATGAAATGAAAAAAAGTTTAAAAACAAAAACCCGAGTACTGAAAAGGATGAAACAAGAAAGTACCTTCCCGTGGTCGCATGCTACCATAGCTTATATGTATGTTAGTACAGCTGTATGCGACCAAGGTAAGGTACTTTCTTGTTTCATCCTTTTCAGTAGTCGGGTTTTTAAAATATTGACTTGTAAAAGTGTCTTAAAAAGATCTACTTAGAGAAATAAACATTTGAATTCATTTCATCAAGTGGTAGCGTTTGAGTGGAGGAAGGTATGAGTGAGAAAGTTATCTATTTCATTCATTCATTCATTTACTGCCTCGTTGGTCTCGTGGTCGCAAGCGCGACTGCTGATCGTGGGGTCCTGGGTTCGAATCCCGGGTCGGGCAAAGTGTTATTGAGTTTTTCCATTAGAAATTTCTTAGTAACAGCCCGGAGTTTGGAAGTTGGCGGTGTGATACCCCCGTGCCTTGGAAAGCACGTTAAGCCGTTGGTCCTGCGCCTGAGCTCTCTCCGGTCGTGTCGGATTGCCGTCCCATCGGACTTTGAGAGTGAGGGAAGAGGGAGTGCACCTGTGTCTGCGCGCACACTTGTGCACTATAATATCTCCCGTGTCGAATGCTAGTCTCCGTTGAGATTGGCCGCTGTGGCTGAAATATGGTCTACACCCTGATTGCGTAACACACTATCAAACGGAATCTGAATCATTTTGAAGCAAATTGCTAATATATCACACTAATATTATAAAGGCGAAAGTTTGTGAGTGTGTGTGTGTGTGTGTTTATATGTTTGTTACTTCTTCACGCTCAAACGGCTGGAGCAATTTTAGTAGCTGACACCCTGGATTAACATATAGGCTACTTTTTATCCCGATATTCCCACGGGATCAACATTTACGCGGGTGAAACCACGGGGCGCAGCTAGTTGCTTCATAAGTTCGAAAAATTTGTCTGCTCAACACGTAAATAACGCAATGAATGTTGTTGAACTGTCAAAATGAATCCGATTCCGATTGATAATGTGTTACGCAATTGCCCCGCTGCAGGACTTTAATTTACTGACAGAAAAGCAAAGCCTAAACCGCTGGGTCTACAAGCATGGAATTGTGCTCAAGAGTTCCTTAAATAACGAAAGTGCGCACTAAGGAAGGGTTTATAAAAATTCAACCCCTAAAAGGGGAATTGAATGGGGAATATTGACACTAACAGCTCTTGAACAAGGTTCAGACTTCAGACCTGCTAATCGTGTCGGGTTTCTTTTGTAAAATACGCCCTTAATAATTTCACTTCTCAATTTCCGTTCACAAGTTTTTGAATGCCAAACAAAATTCTGTCGCATCATAATAATTAGACGTCTGCTATTTTTTGTATACTACATACTTAGGTAGGTACATTAAATAGCCATTCATTATCTGCCTAGCCTTTTCCCAACTACGTTGGGGTCGGCTTTCAGTCTAACCGGATGCAGCTGAATACCAGTATTTTACATGGAGCGACTGCCTATCTGACCTCCACAGCCCAGTTACTGGGTAATACGATACCCCTTGGTAAGACTGGTTATCAGACATTCGGGCTTCTGACTACCCGTAACGACTGTCAAAGATCCACGAATGACAGCCGGGACCAACGGCTTAACGTGCTTTCCGAGCCACGGAGGGGTCTCGGTATGTAAAGATGGTCACCCATCCACAGACCAACCGCGGCAAGCGTAGCTTAACCTGATCGATCAACCTGTGCGGCTGTTATTATTTAGCCACGCCCCCCCCCCCCCAAAATTAACCCCAATTAAATAACCATTATAAAGTCCAAAATAGTTTTCCCGATATAATTACAGATTATGAGACACAATTGATTTTCTATTGTAATGTGCCACCAGGTGGTACGCGCCGGGCCGACCTTGGGATGGAAACGAACCATGTCAACCATAGACATTTATAAGAAACTAATCCAAAAAACTTAGAAAAATATTGTAAAGTAATTAAAATGTAATTTCTTAATGAATTGCCATAATTGAGGAGCTAAGTTTGAAGTCGTTAATGACGAACGTAATTATTTTTAATCATCTTGTCCCTAACGAGGTTTCTATGGATCAGCTGGGGGTCATTTAAATTATTTATGAACGTTCGATATTTTAACGAAAACAACTATTGTCGTCAAAGTGTATTTTTGGTGCATAGTCGTGAATCTAGGCGTCAGAAAGAAGCCCGAAAGTCTGACAACCAGTCTTACCAAGGGGTCTTGTGTTACCTAGTAACTGGGTTGTGGAGGTCAGATAGGCAGTAGCTCCTTGTAAAATACTGGTATTCAGCTGCATCCAGTTAGACTGGAACTCGACACTAAAATAGTTGGGAAAAGGCTAGTCAGATTGATTGAGTCTTGAATCTTGATATACAATCGCCATGTTTTGCAAACACCTAATCTTTGAGAAAGATTTAATTGGCTGAAAACAATATCTGCGACAAAACTTTGTTATTATAATATTAATTACCTTTTGTGATCATCATATCTTTTCCTGTCTTGAGCCATTTGGACGAGGTACAATTCTTCAGGTTTTTTTTTTCATGAATCAGTATTTTTATCTCTTTCCTTCTTTGCTCTATGTACAGCCTCAAAAATATGTCTTCTTCTTTTCGAATCGATGACCAAATTTTTTATTATGTTAGAAATATTTTATTATGTTAGATAAGTTTGGCTCAGTAGGTAGCCACTCCAATCGTGGCATCAGTGGCGTTTTTTAAGTCCTCAGCATGTGTATGGACACTGAACACCCCAACACAAAACAAGACATGGCAGATACAACTGTGTAATATGTTTTGTGGCGACACATGGTTATAACATTATAGAAAAAATATTGTAGGGAATGAAATGAATTCTTGTCGATGTATATGTCGCAGGGAAATGAGGATATCAGGGATTTCACGAAATCCCTAGGGATATCACGAAATCCCGGTAGATGTCAAATATTCTTGTTTATTACGTCTTCTTACTAAAAGTATCTAGTGATATGACAAAACACCAATTTATCGTCAGTGATAAGTATGTCGTTTCAACTAAACTAAATCTAGTAAAATGTCAGAAAGAAGCGGATACTACCGAATAAAAATCGAGCCATGCATTACCGGGAAGAATTTCTACATTTAGAGGACAAGGCCTTAAACAATGTAATTTGTGAATAAATATAATATGATATCCTCATTTCCCTGCGATATTACATATTTTTGAGGCTGATTATACCATCGGTTACAGTCCGCCGCGTCGAGAGTGCGTTCCTGACACCTCTGAGTGCGAAAATTATGATCGCAAGTAACCTAAAAGACCCATGGGATATTTCAGAGATTTAAAAAACTAATTATTTAATAATATTTTTTTTATTTATCACATTATACGTTAGGACATAAACAAAATTATAAAATCAAAATAGTATTCTAATTTTCTTTGGATTAATAAGCAACTTAGCATCATCTTATACCTCTAACTTACGCGTGCTTGCGTGCTTTCGACGCCTGCGCCGTGACTAAAACAAATGCGATCTATGCACTCGGGAGGGTCCGGGGAGGGGAGGTAAACAATTTATTTCGTGCATAGTGAAACAATGACTGGCTACTAGGGATGGGAAATACACGCGACAAGAAATAACGCATAAAAACGCATATAAAAAGCTATCGGCCTCAAAATAAAAATAATAATATGTACAAGTATATAAATTCGGAGGGGATAATCCATACTAATATTATAAATTTTAATCTGTCAAGCTCCGCTAATGAGACACAATTGATTTTCTATTGTTTCGTCGCCAATGGGCGCATGCGCTGCTTGACCGGATATTATAAATTCGAAAGTAACTCTGTCTGTCTGTCTGTCTGTATGTTACCTTTTCACGTCTAAACCACTGAACGGATTTCGATAAAATTTGGCAGAGAGATAGATTGCATCCCGGGGAAGGACATAAGCTTTTTGTCTCAAAATATCCCTAAAGGGGGGGGGGGATATAGGGGGATGAAAATTTACGAAAATGTATCAAGTGAGGTCGATTCGACGCCTCGCGTCTGCTTGAAGGTTAATAAGATATCTATTCGTTTGTATGAAACTGACAGTCAAGAACGCATTCTCTCGTCGACCATACTGCAGTGACTATTGTGTTGTGTGTCCACCATTTCCGATTATCTGCCTCTCACCTTTCATAGCTACCTACATGAAACAAGTTTATGAAGTTCAATTCACCAACTAGCACGTGTCCTAATTAAATTCATAACGAGAACAATATGAAAATTTAGTTCAACTGATTAAAACAACCGCCGGGATGTGGCACAACATTTTAAAATGAATTCGGTTTGATCACAAAGTTTAGATAAAACGAATTTAAATGCATGGACAACAGTATACAGTACCAAATGCCATTTGTAAATTGCAATTATTGTTCTAAACGAACCGGTAGATAAATAAATTGACAATGAATTGAAGAACACTATATACAATGTTAATTACATTTAGTCTAAATAGCGCTAGTTCTAACATATCGGTTCCTTTTGGTTGAATTAAGTATAGGTACGCACAGTTTTGGTAATTTACCATCCGCAAGGGGGTGAAAGCAGTGGTGGTGGTAACGGTCTCGACTTACGAGTTGTAGGTCGTGGGTTCGAACCCAGTCAAGCGCTTTACTTTGTGTAAATAATTTCATCACCACTGCTTTCAAAACGGTGCAGGAAAACGTCGGGAGGTTACCAGCATGTCCTAGAACCAAAAATTCGAAGACATGTGACATCTACCAACCCGCAATGGGTCCGCGTGGTAGATTACAGCCCATTCCTTCTGGGCCATAATATACAGGGTGTTACGGAAAGGGTATATCAATACAAACGGGTTGAAGAGTGTATCTGGTCTAGAATCTCTGTACAAAATTTCAGCTCAAAAGCATTAACTTTGAAAATGCTTAATATTTTTTTATTTCGACATCACGGCGCTGCACTGGCGCGCGGCGGCGTGATGTGCGTGTACTAGGCGCACAGACACATTACAGATAATGGATAATGACCCTCGTAGTGCAGTGACACGTTTGTTATGATTTCAATTCAATAAACTATCGAAATAAAAAAAATATTAAGAATTTTCAAAGTTACTGCTTTTGAGCTGAAATTTTGTACAGAGATTCTCGACCAGATACACTCATCAACCCGTTTGAATTGATATACCCTTTTTGTAACATCCTGTAGAACCTACTTTTTTGTAATAAATGGTGTCTCAAAGCTAGAACACAGGACTTGACTCGTCTGTGTCCCAGCAGTGGGAAATGCTATTTATCTTAAGTACTATAGATCACAATAGCCTCGGACTTACTCAGTAGTCAATTATAGGTTTACCAGCAATCTCAGAAATAAGTGAACCTGTTTCTCACTCAATTCTCAACAGTTTTTCCAATTGTTACAGGCTACAAGGAATGCGAGGAAGGAACCCACTCTTACACCACCGGCTGCGGCCCCTTGACCCCTGAACCAACCTGTGATGAACCTCACCCTGTAGCTGGTAGGGGAGCCGTCTGCGACTACTCGGCTTGCTACTGCAACTCCCCTACCCTCAGGGATTCTGTCAGTGGAAAGTGTGTGCAGCCTGTAGAATGTCCCAAGAAAGAGAAGGAGACAGAGACACCCAAGAAAGAGAAGGAGGCCGAAACACCCAAGAAAGAGACACCCGAGAAAGAGACACCCGAGAAAGAGACACCCGAGAAAGAGACACCCGAGAAAGAGACACCCAAGAAAGAGTGAGTCTTTTTTTGGGGAAGTTCCGACGTCAAATGTTAAAAAAAGATGCCATATTTTTTATATAAGTTTTTAGTTTATTAAACTGCTTTTATGATACAAATTACATAATAAGTTGTTATTTATTTCAATGTCCTTTATAAAGTATAGATACAGAAGACGCCAGCACATCAAGCTACCCGAAACTGTCAAAGGGGTTAGAAGATTTTTGTATGGAGGGTGGCCCTAAGGTCGGCCGCCATTTTGATTTTTTTTCAGAACCGCGGCGCACAACAAAAGTTATATATTTAGATAGAGGACACTTATACAAACAAAAATGTAATATAACATAATATCCTAAAGCGTCAGGTTTCGGAGTTATTCACCAAAATATAAGTAAAAAACAACAAGGATTTTTTTGTTTTTTTTCCCTCTAGGTAAGCATATTGAACTATTTAGGTAATAGAAACGTTATGAAACCTTTATGGAGAAGAAACAAATGAAGAATAGACATTTTTTTAAGTAAATAATTAAACACGGCAATTTATAGTTCGTTTTTTAATCCCAGAGACTAATCTGACATTTAAGTCTTTTCTATTTTCGTTTTTTTTTAGTACCTATAGAAGTTTGACATTACACTTGTCAGATTAGTCTCTAGGATTAAAAAAACGAACTGTAAATTGCGGTGTTTAATTATTTATTTAAAAAATGTCTATTCTTCTTTTGTTTCTTCTCCATAAAGGTTTCATAACGTTTCTATTACCTAAATAGTTCAATATGCTCACCTAGAGGGCTAAAAAACAAAAAAATCCTTGTTGTTTTCGACTTATATTTTGGTGAATAACTCCGAAACCTGACGCTTTAGGATATTATGTTATATTACATTTTTGTTTGTATAAGTGTCCTCTATCTGAATATATAACTTTTGTTGTGCACCGCGATTCTGAAAAAAAATCAAAATGGCGGCTGATTTTAGGGCCAAAACCTTCAAACCCCTTTCCCAATCAACTTTTAACCTTATGCTTTAGCGATAAAGTTGAAAATCTTTTAAAGAAATTTGACAGATTGTAGTAGCTTGATGTGCTGGCGCCAGTACAACTAAGGGCTGAATTTTCAGTAGTCAGATAACTTTTATCTCAGAAATAAATATTGCACTTTGACAGCTTTTGACAGCTTTTCTATAGAAATTATGTCAAACTGTCATAATTAATCTTTATTTTCTATTAAAAAATCGGCCCTTAATTAGTTTCCATTTCTTGTAAGCCAAACTGTTAGAAGGATGCTATTCTGTAAAACTCACACTGTGAAAATGTAGGTGAGAGTCAGTCCAGTGGCGAAGCTAGCGGAGGGCTAAGCGGCGCCGTGCACCGAGGCCCCCAGGCTCAGCCCAGGCGCCCCTGGGCCCCTGACGTGCAAACCTCGAACTGACCTAGCAAAAAATTTCTTCCACCTTCAGAACATAAATATAATAAATTCTGTCCGTTGTGTTGTGGAAGTTTTTGTGTATAGCGACTTCAACCAATCGGCTGTTATGCGACCAAGTTATGAATACTAGCTTACTCTACTGAAATATTAGTAATGAACTGCACTCCCTTTTTTGACAAAATTCTTGACATCTTCTACCAAATTTTACTACTATTAGGTATAACAGCTCATTTCTAAAATTAAATTTCAGTCGATAACATCCATCGGTTTCTTACTAAACTTCAACCATATCTGACGATCCTGCATACTTATCTCTTTTGTTGACTGTACATAAATACTTGAATAAAAAAAATAATCAATATACAGGGTGTTACGGAAAGGGTATATCAATACAAACGGGTTGAAGAGTGTATCTGCATAGCTATTCACAAACGCTCGATACGCTTCCGTATCGTATCGAACATTAATCATTGTTATCGTAGGAGTCCTCTAAGCGCTGTTCACAAGTCCAAAACCCGAAAATTTTGTCAGTTTAAATCAAATAGACGCCCGCTATTCTTCCAACAGCTATTTGCTGTTGAGGGTAAGTCAAATCAGGTTATCGAAATGTCAGGTTTTCGATACGATAGCCTGTCGTATGGTTGTGAATCAGGCCTCTGGTCTAGAATGTCTGTACAAAATTTCAGCTCAAAAGCAGTAACTCAGTAACTTTGAAAATGCTTATAATTTTTTTATTTCGATAGTTTATTAAATTGAAGTCATAACAAACGTGTCACCGCACTACGTATCCATTATCTGTAGTGTGTCTGTGCGCCTAGTACACGCACATCACGCCGCCGCGCGCCAGTGCAGCGCCGTGATGTCGAAATAAAAAAATATTAAGCATTTTCGAAGTTAATGCTTATTTTGTACAGAGATTCTAGACCAGATACACTCTTCAACCCGTTTGTATTGATATACCCTTTCCGTAACACCCTGTATATAAAATTCAAAGTCCTGACTGACTGATATATCAACGCACAGCCTAAACCGCTGCACGCTGGTCCTAGAGACATGAAATTTGGAGGGTGTGTTCTTTCTGAAGAGTAGGTATCCACTAAGAGAAGGTTTTTCGAAATTCCACCCTTAAGAGGGTGAATGGGGGAGGGTGACTTCACGCGGACGAAGTCACCGGCAGAAGCTAGTATGGAATATAGAACTGGCCTTAACCTTTTGAACGCCATTGTCACATATATGTGACAAACGAAATCTTACCCTGAAAGCCAACGTCACAAATATATGACAAAATACACGTCGCAAGTGTCGCACCATATTATGAAATAAACAATTTAATCATTGTTTTTATTATATAGTTTAAAAGTTTTAGCTTCCGTCTATATTGTATTGCCTGAAACAAATATAAATAAACCACCAATATCGAGAAATTTGTTGTTTTAAGTGTGTGTGTGTGTGTGTGTGTGTGTGTGTGTGTGTGTGTGTGTTGTTTTGTCAAAGTGGCCTGGCGTCAGGGGTACGGCGATACGTTTATACTCCGTTCAAAAGGTTAAATATGTAAAAACAAGAATATGAGTTTACCGACATTTTAGGCCACATATAGCCACATATTGGATAGGGAGAATTGGGAGGAGGGAAGGGAGGCACCAAAGGCTGATAATACTAATATTAGGACCAGACCCAAACTAGGAGATAAGATATTATAAGCACGTTTATGTACAGACGCCAGCACATCCACCTACCCGAAACAGTTACATTTTCCCAATCAACTTTGAACCTTATGCTTTAGTGATAAAGTTGAAAATCGAATAAAGAAATTTGACAGATTGTAGTAGGTTGATGTGCTGGCGTCTGTACGTAAATAATCTAGAGGGGCTCGTGGCTTAATAATAACAGCCGCACGGGTCGATCGAAGGTGCTACACTGCCACGGCTGGTTCACGCATGGGTGACCCCAACCATGCATTAACATTGTTACTAACAAAATGGACACTATGGTCTGCAATAAAGTAATTATTATTATCTATTATTATTAAATCAAAATTCATTTATTCTAACTAGGCTGAATCAACACTTTTTGAACGTCAAAATTTGTTAATAATAATATTTTTTAATCTGTACGTTTAGAAAATCATACATAACTACACACATGATTAAAGGCTGGGTGATTATATTGTACAGACGACTCTATTGTACAGGCGTACAATAGAGTCACATTAAAGGGCGAACTGATGCCTCCTAAACTAGGCCAAAAGACTGTGTTTTAGGAGTCAAAGTTCCTCTAGGTATGACATACAACAGAAGGCCAATTCTCATAATTGAAACCGATCAAAATCTAGTCGCAGTCTCATCTGGCCGACAAACAAATGTCAAAAACTTGTCAAAATGTAGGGAAATTAGAGGTATTTTTGACCGATTGCGAGTGAAATCAGACTGTGAACGTTTTTAAAATTATGAGAATGCCTTTTGGTATTAAGTGTCATGCAAGTACTTATAAAGGGTAAAATTTAATTCATGGGCATCCTTTTAAGGGGTCATACAACTTTTACTATGGGACCAAACCTGAATTCGCGAAAAAAAAATCAGCTCTTCCCTACATTTTGACTAGTTATGTGAACATAAATGCAAGGAACAGCAGATTTTTTTTTTTGCGATTTTAGATTTAGTCCTATAGTAAAAGTTGTTCATAATGATGAGTACAATAACCCCTGAAAAGGATGCCCATGAATTTAATTTCACCCTGTAGAAACACAACATTAATTAAACAAACCAGCATTAGTTCATTTAAGAGACAATGTAATAAGATTCTCGGTTTCGTCATACGTTTTAAATATGTATGTATATATGTATTTATTTTTATATATTAGTTATAAATATTTTTTTTTTCTTTCTGTTATTGCACCTACTGTGTATTGTCTCTGCATCACCCTAAGGTAGACTGGTAGAAAATACCCAAGGCATTAAGTCCGCCTTTGTACAGTTTTAATAAATAAATAATTACATAAGGAAGTCCCCCAAAACGCCCGCCCTTCACCACTTCCTCGTGTTTTAGCTCGGCAGAAGAAGTGGCGCAACAAACTCATTAAGTACATATCGCACACCTAGATCTAAAGAGAACTAACTCTAAAATCTAACCCCCTTATTCATAAAACTTATCAAACCTATTTTAGTTAAAATGGGGTTTGTCTCTTTCTTACACACAGAAATGTCAACGTGACAGATAAAGACAAACGTTCTATAAACCTATTTTAGCTAAAATAGAGATAAAATAGGATTATGAATAAGGGGGTAAATATTTGACGTATGCATACCATCGAATTCCTTAACTCACTACCTAGCGACCAACAAAACAGATGCAAAAAGTTATAATTCTATACCTAACTTAAAATTCTATCTACATTTAAAAATAATGATCAATACAGCAAACTCCTGTAGTGCACAGGGAGATGGTAATCAGTTTTTCAACATTTCTGAAAAAAGCGTATTTTTGAGTTAGTCGCTGTTTTGATCTAGGTGTGCGATATCAAGCCCCTCCGTGTCTCAAAAAACACGTTAAGCCGTTAGTCTCGGTTGTCATCCGTATAGATCTTTTAGTCATCACGTGGGAGCGGTGAATGCTGTTGCGAATCCCGCACCCCAGGCCATAGGTAGAGGTGGAACACCGCGGTGGTTTTAGCTGGTAAGAGTCCGGCATGCCCCTCTGTCACCCCAACGATAGAGGACGTCCACGAGGATTTCCACCGCGAGAAAAAAAAAGTCATCACGGGCAGTTAGAAGCTCAAAACTCTGACATCCAGTCTTACCAAGGGGTATCATGTTATCTAGTAACTGGGTTATGGAGGTCAGATCAGCACTCCAGTACTCCGGCAAAAGGTAGCAGCAGGACACCGTGTGGTTTTAGTCAGTAAGAGTGTAACAGACCCCTCCACCCACCCAGGGGTAGTGGACATCCATGAGTATTTCCGTATTTCCACACGATAAAAAAAGGCAGTCGCGAAATGTAAAATACTGGTATTCAGATGCATCAGGTGAGACCGGAATTCGACCCCAACATATTTGGGAAAAGGAGATTGATTGTGAACGTAAATAATCTATGGCCGGAGTAGGTATTTACACATAAAAAAACTTCTCTCTTACTTGGGATCTCGCCTTTATTCCACTTTGTCATTTTCTCATGTGCTATAGGGTCTATGGCGGGTCTTTGACCTCACAAAACCCTTTGTTATAGCATTTTCAACAACAGAGGGAATTAGAATCCTTCCATGTGTTCCTATATTTATTCACGAATGTCGGATACAGGCGGCCTGAGATACATTATTTATCCACGTTAAGGTCGTTCACCTTTATGAGCAAATCCCAAACATTTCGGTCGGAATTTTGGGGCTAGAGTCTCGTAAAAATTACAATAATGAGTTTATTCGAATTATTAAAAAAAAAAGTGTCTTAAAATAAATCTCAGACTGTCACACCGTTTTTCACTATGAAAGGAACACGTACAGATGCTGGCATATCAAGCTACCCGAAACTGTACAATTTTCCCAATCAACTTTTGAACCTTACTCTTTAACGATGAAGTTGAAAATCTGTTAAATAAATTTGACAGATTGTAGTAGCATGATGTGCTGGCGTCAGTACATTTAATTTTAATTTCTTGATTTATTAATGAGAAAACAAAATCAGAAAAAAGAATAATCGAGGTCGCTTTGGAATGGCTTTTTGACCAAAAAAAAAGTACCTCAGCACAGAGTATGTCCTAAACTGCAGCATATTTTTTTTGCCGTGTTCCCAGTGAAAACTCGTATGTTAGAGTTACTTACTGACATAGACGTAACCTACAGGTATACATAAATAAGAGGTGTACAGAATTAGACCTTAAACGTGTGTTTTATAATATCATCGCCGTTCAGTGTCAAGAGCGGCAAAGTTCAAGGTTCTATAACCATAGATGTAATATTAATTCGTTTTTTTATTAATTACTAACTGCGCTCCGCGGTTTTACCTGCATAAGTCTCGATCCCGTGGAAATATCAGGATAAAAAGTACCTTATGTCCTTTCCCGGGACTCAAACTATACCTATACCAAATTTCGTCTCAATCGGTTCAGCGGTTTAGGCGTGAAAAGGTAATATACAGACAAACAGACAGAGTTGCTTTTGAATTTATAATATTATAATAGTATACAGGGTGTTACGGAAAGGGTATATCAATACAAACGGGTTGAAGAGTATATCTGGTCTAGAATCTCTGTACAAAATTTTAGCTCAAAAGCATTAACTTTCAAAATGCGCGCTGCACTGGCGCGCGGCGGCGTGATGTGCGTGTACTAGGCGCACAGACACACTACAGATAATGGATAATGACCCTCGTAGTGCGGTGACACGTTTGTTATAATTTCAATTTAATAAACTATCGAAGTAAAAACATATTAAGCATTTTCAAAATTACTGCTTGTGAGCTGAAATTTTGTACAGAGATTCTAGACCAGATACACTCTTCAACCCGTTTGAATATACCCTTAGATATACCCTTTCTGTAACACCCTGTAGATATATAAAGTATGGATAATTAAACTACTTTGAATAAAAGAGCCATTTTCAATAGGGTTCCTCTTATGGCTAAACCGAATCTATTAAAAAATAAAACAGACACATTTAATTGATTTTTTCGCAAGCTACAATGTTTTTAGGTTTCACACTTGATTGACGGGAATTTTTTTTAGAAATCTTACATATTTTGATGTTTTCTTCGTTTCTACTGCATTTAATGATTTTTTGAAAAGTACAAAATTAATCTGCATTAAATTATCTATCTAATGGTATATAAATTAAGTAGGTCCTCTGTACTAGCAGGAGTATAACAATAGAAACTGTTGCAGAAAGGAGGCAAACATTTTTTTCGGTCGTAAAGTACTCTCTAATGTATCGTGTAATAATAAAGCTAAAAATTAAAGGGACCATACAAGAAACGCATTTTATTCGGCGTTTTTTGCCGATTTTTACGGAACCTTTCGTGTGCGAGTCCGACACGTACAGTCACGTCTAAAAGTATGTATACACTTGGCAATTTTCAATTGCGTTTTTTCGTGAAATAACGAATGCAACGTTGAAATACGACACTTAACATAAACCTATGTGTTCAAAAATACTATTTTCGTAATAACATTTATGTTAAATCAATCATCATTCATCATCGTCATTTATGTGAAATTTTAATTTCATTTAAAAATAAAGGAGAAATTCGCCTTTGAATAAAGCCAAGTGTATACCTACATACTTTTAGACGTGACTGTACCTACATGATCGCTATTTTTGCTGATATCCTGCCCTCTGCGTCCCAAAACATGCAATCAAAGTGACCTCTGCACTGCCACCGAAAACGCGGTGGAATTAGTAAAGTATTGGGAAGATAAGATTTAAGGCGACTACATGACCTAAAGCGCTGTCACTGTCGGACTGCATAGAAAAGAAAGAGAAGCGCGATAACACAACGGTGGTAATGATTGCAAATATGAAGCAATATGTATTTACAAAAACTATTTAATGATAAAAAAAAGACGGGTTGCACTCCGGGAGTGCCGGCAGAAGTGAAAACTTGAATATTAACGTTGAAATAAATCAATTATTAATTTAATTAATATTACTCATTTTTTTTCAATATTTCTGCGTCACTTTTTTCATTAATAGATGCACTTTGTTCAATTTCCATATTTTAAACACTTTCGGTCTTATTCATAAAAAAAGCCTATTGAAGGTTTAAACCATTCATTAGTTAAAATGCTCAATAGGCCTTTAAAACATTCGATAAAATTTTGTATTCATAAACGCTTCATAAACGTTCTATAACTAGAATGTCCTACAACTTCTAAATGTTGCCATTATAATGAAGTCATCCAACAAATTGGCCAACACAATTAAATCGGCATACGAGAATGTCTGAATACGAACCGAATATTTGTGTCCATAGACATTATTACGTATGAAAAACTAATTTATTGTCTACAGTTTCAACAGTTTTGACGCGACAACGTCATGGTCGTCATGGAAACAATATGAATATGTCAATGAATGAATTTGATATTGTATGTGTCAAACTAAAAAACTTTTGAATACTTTTTTTGTATTTAAAATAAATGAAATTAAGATCGGAGACTAGTTGCAATAAAGGGCAAAAAATTGAATATTGGTTGGAGGAGGATAAGGTGTGTGTGTACCTACTGTTACAGCTAAAATGTGTTCAAAGTAAGTTATGTTTTGTAAACATTCTCAATTTCTTATACTTATGCTTGCTTTTGCTTCTAATCCTTAGATTTTTTGGAAGAATTGGTCAGGGAGAGGTCTCCATAATAGAAAATAAAAACACTGACACAAGCACTAACGCTAAACAGCTATATAATAATAAACTAAATAGGTTAAACAGAAGTTCAAAATAAATTATATACAACTGCGGCTCCTCGAAGTACTATTGTTTACGAAACTGACTTTTCAAACATTTGTACGTCAAATGTCATTTTCTTCGGCCATCTTTGTCGTGTCTCGCTTGGTTCACTTCGGTTGGCGCCGCCGTAGAAAGAGTTGGGGGGGGGGGGGGAGGGGGGAAATCTCTCCTGACGGTCACGTGTCCTGACGCGATGCCCTGACGCGAGTTTAACATTTTTTACCCATTACAAAAAGTGTTCAACGCCGCTAAAGAAGTTTTCACTTCAATAATCCATTACTGAATGCCGGTTGGCATTAGAAATTTAATGGTATATTTTTAATTATAATTAAAAATGTTAATGAAGGGATAAACTGCTTTTAAAGACAATTAAGAGATGTATTTGAACATTTTTTTCTGATGCATTAATGTATTTTTAATTATGATTTGAGTTCCATCACTGTATTAAAATAAGACTTTAAAATATCATATTTTTGTTTTTGGTCAAAATTATTTACGGTTTAAGAGATACACTGCTTTAAAAAACCAACTTTTTGACCGTTTTCTGAATCCTCCGCCTTAAAATACAGCCGTGCGATACGAAAAAGAAGAAGAACTGTCTTACAAACACACATTAAAGTCGGCCTAATCAGCGTGTTAAAAATAAGGATTGTTCTAGTGAACTCTAGCCTATTTTTGTGAAAGCTAATGATATTTATTTATACACGTGATAATACCCATCCTCGTAAATCAAGGCATGGTCAGCGACACAGATATAGATATACCTAGATAACGCAAGAGCATCTACTTCGCGTGCCAAAAATCGCACCAGTTTACGATCGAAAACCATAAGCCGCCACTTTCGCGCTCAGTCCTGCGTAATGCTGGCTGGGTGAGCGTGAGCGAGAGAGCGCGAGCTTATGACGTCATAGGTAGTCAAAAAGTGGCACGCTTAGTTTTCATACAGTTCGTGATATTTGCGTTATCTAGGTATATCTATATCTGTGGTCAGCGACTAGTGCTACAATTTGCACCAAAGACTGCGGTGTTTAAAAAAAACTGCTCAGCTATGTGTATTAAAATTTATAATAGATTACAATCAGACATTAAAGATCTCCCTCTACTAAAATTTAAGAAAAAGCTTAAAGAACTACTTCTTAAAAAAATGATTTACTCAATAAGTGAGTGGTTACAGGAATAATGTGTCATTATTTAACGAAAATAAAAAAAATAACGCGGTTGTGACTGGTACTAGACACTGTAGTTAGCCAGATAGAGTGCGTTTCAACAAAAAATTCCTATGTTATAATGTTGGCTCCCCTGTCCTCCGCTAGGAGAATATCTGTTTTGTGCCCATGTCTGTAAAGATAGTAGATAATTATGAAAAGACGATTCTGCGGTTTTTTTTTTAAGATTTATAAGGTGTTCGTGTTAGAATCATGCCCAAAACATTAAGGAGTGGTGAAGAATAAGAAGTGGTATACATTGTTGCCAACATAACGGCATAGGAACTATTTGTTGAAACGCACTTTTTATTTATATGTATTAGATTATTTTAATATCTTGAATTATGTAGCTTCACATGCCATAATAAGGCTAAATAGACAATAAGACCAAATAATATAACATGTAGAACCACCAATTGTATTTACTCTATTTAAATGTGAATAAATGAATTTGAATTTGAAGTGTGCGATACAACCATAGAAATGTAAATGTATGGATACAACAGTGACTGCATTTCGGCTCTCTAGCTTATTTTATACCAAACCAGAATGATTATAACCAAATTTTACGCTGGTAGTTTGCAAATTATTGATGAATACAGTTGAGGTTTTCCTTTGAACATAATATTGCATTACATTATAATTAACTAGCTGCGCCCCGCGGTTTCACCCGCGTAAATGTCGACCCCGTGGGAATATCGGGATAAAAAGTAGCCTATATTTTAATCCAGTGTGTCAGCTACCTCCATAAATTTTTTTATTAAAATTGGTCCAGCCGTTTGAGCGTGAAGAAGTAACAAACATATAAACACACACACACACACACTCACAAACTATCGCCTTTATAATATTATTGTGATTAGTGTGATTAATAACAACCAGATACTTACACGTCATTCGTTCAATGATTATTAACATGTACGTAAATAGGTATACAGGGTAAAATTAAATTCATGGGCATCCTTTTAAGGGGTCATTGTACTCATCATTATGAACAACTTTTATTATGGGACTAAACTTAAAATCGCAAAAATATCTGCTGTTCCTTGCATTTATGTTCAAACAACTCGTCAAAATGTACGGAAGAGCTGATTTTTTTTCGCGATTTCAGGTTTGTTCCCATAGTAAAAGTTGTTCATAATGATTAGTACAATGACCCCTTAAAAGGATGCACATGAATTCAATTTCACCCTATAGATGCTAGCACATCAAGGTACCCGAAACTGTTTCTCCCAATCAACCTTGAAATTATGCTTTAGCAATAAAGTTAAAAATCTATTATAGTGACCGATTGTAGTAGCTTGATGTGCTGGCGTCTGTATATAGTTAGACTCAACATGGTCGAAACATTGAGAAGCACATTATTTACCACGTAGCATAATATGACAGTCACCTCCTTCTGTGAAGCAGTCGTGCTAGCGAAGGAGGTGGCGGGATGGCTGACGGAGAGAGCCCCACGTCCCAGCCGCCGCGGGAGACGCTCCGGGCGTCGGGAGCCGCGTGACGACTCCCGGCCACCGTAGGTGCGGGCCTGCAGACGGAGAGTAATGGGTAGCTCACCGTCCGATCAGGATCAGGCCCGTGCCGGACGGCGCGTATGTGTTCCACGCGCGCCTCAAAGAGATGTCAGCATAAAGGAAGGGGCCTGTTAGGGCCGAAGCCTGCCGGGGTAGCGGGATTGTCCGAAAGGGTTACCGCTACCCCGGAACACAAAGGGCTAAGGAAGGAACACGGATGGGTTTTAGTCAATAAGAGTCTGACACTCCCTTCCGCTTTACCCAGAGCGGGAGGGGTCATTTGATGATTTCCCATCCATAAAAAATAAATTAAAAAAAAAAAGCATAATATGACGCTTGTTTCTTGTCCTTATAGGGTTAGGCAGAATTGCTTCGTTCACTCTCATTTTCCGATTTATACATAAATCGTATAATAAGAACTAGCCTAAAGCCATCAATGGGACACAAATCCAGACGCTGCTTCTGCTCTTGACTGTACAGCAAAAGTAGATGATGAAAATCAGAAATTCAATATTAATAAACGGAGTTCGTGTCAGAACTGTGTGGCGTCGAAGTGATTCATAATTATGGATTGTAAATTATACCAAACATTTACTACTAGTACAGCTGCCATATATTCGTGATCAGTTTTGACTGCAAAAGTTATAAACTCAATCATCATCTACTTTAGCTGTTGACTGTACTTACCTGTCAAAAGAGTAACCTTGATAATGCGGATAAGACAGAGTTTAAAACAGAAGACGAACTAGCAGGGTTCGGGGAGGAGGGGTGGAGGGGGGTTCAGGGAACCAAGCCGGAAAAAATCGGAAAATCCTACCAACACTATCCGACCTTCGAATCGAACCCGGGACTTCATGCAAATCAGTGGCGTTTGCAACGATACATTTAATACATCCCATGTGAAAGGGGTGAGCCTAATGCCAAACCGCTGCTACTGGAAAAATCCTGATGTAAATTCCCAATATCACTTTGCCTGACCTGAAATTCGAACCCATGACCCCATTATCCGCAGAGTGTAGACTTTATTTACCTTTATTTGCAACGCACCACGGAAATAGTTAACAAACTACGTCATGTGCCTTCAAGCTAATTTTAAAGCAGCCATCTTATACATAGTTGTATTTAAAAATAATTCTACAGTATACCTACTTTAGCATAAAAATAAGAATTAAATAAAGACGCACACTTGTACAGATTTTCCTGTTATTTTTTCTTGATTGTAAACAAGGTTAGAGATGTACCTTGTTTTAATGAACGGATAGTTTCGGATATCAAATATACGAAACACGGATTTAAATTACGTTAAGTATTCGCCGCCGCCGTTTTGAAACACGTTTTAAATTAGATACTTTATTCGCCCAAGTAATTATATTTTAAAGTTATTTTGATACTTAGTTGAAACTACTACTACTAATTACCTATTGATTTTTGTTTTTGGTATAAGCACCAATGAAGCTCAAAAGTTATTCTCCGCTTTCAAGCTTTTTAACTTCTTTATAATACTCTACCTACAAAATTAAGTATGTTGCGGTAAGTTCGGCGTTGGGATAAGACCGTATGAATCAAAATCAATGCCTTATTATTACAAAAAAAAAAAAATGCCCTGATCGTCTTCCGGCAGAATAAAATGGCGTAAAATACAATGTTATCCGCATTATAACATATTGCTAAATAAGCCGGGAATTAGATTCGTACGGTCTTATCCTAGCGCCGAACTTACCCCAACAAACTATAAATGCACTGTTATGATAAAACCCATCTTCAAAATTATATTCAAGATGTTATTTTTGGTTTTTAACTGCCTTAGGCTTACCATAAGAACAAAGTTTTAATAATTAAGTTTAAAAAATAGTTTTTCTCCCTGAATTTAACAGCTATTAGCGAATTCCGGGATTATTTTGGTTTCTGTGCAATGCTTTAAAATGCTGTCTGGAAGAGACGTATTAATGTGCAGTGTCGATGCAAAAAAATATTTTGATTCACATGACGTCATTCATACATAAAGTTGTAGTTCTTACATTTATAGGTATCTCGGTAAGTATTGACATTTCGAAATCGAAACGGTAACAACAATTAAATTAGATAAAGGATATTGGGCGAATTTACCGTAAGCCCGATGATTTACGGAAGGCACGTAATTAATGAAAGTTAATTAATTGACGAAATGCCAGAATTTTAATAATACTTAATAACCTCTCTCTCATTCACCTCGTCACATATCACGCTATCACTTCGTTTACGCTTTGACTTTTTTCGTTTTGCCCGGCTTTAATTAGGCTATCAAATGCAAAAAAAATATTTCAAATCGTAGTTCCAGAAATTACTCCCTACATCATACAAATAAACAAACAAATACCTCTTTATAATATTATTACATATTATAGATGGTTGTTGGGCTTCAGGGCGGAAACCCTTACTTCGTTGCCTATTCTCCTTTATCAAAACATGTATTAACATTCTATTAAATATCCGAAACGGAATAATTAATTTACCGTGTATGGGTACATCACTAGTGGCTCACGGTAAATATTCAGACCATGCTCACACTGCGAATGATAAGCTTATACTATACAGGATATTTTATTTACATGCACGTGTCCATTGTTGATTCGTGGCGACATTTTCTGTTTAAAATGAATTAAACAAAAATCTTTTGACGTTGAGACTCCTGTCAGGTGGCCTAGTGGAGAACTTATGAGTTGGTTGTCGTAGGTTCGAACCCAGACCGGCCCTTTACTTTGTGTAAATTATTTCATCACCACTGCTCTCAAAACGGTGAAGGAAAACATCGGGAGGAAACAAATGTTCTAAAACCAAAAAAAATCGAAGACATGACACTGAGTGGAGGCCGGTGTCCCAACAGTGTGAAAGTTATAGACTGGTTATGCTATAACTTAACTATTTATTTATTATTTTATTTATCCATTTATTTCAGGCATCAAGGCCCATAGGAAACACATAAAATACAATATTAATATAACTTAAAAATACTATAAATAAATACATCATTATAATTACAAACTAACTAACTAAACACGAAGTGACGGCGTCGTGTTTCGCTGACTGGTGTCATGTAGCCAGCCACGAAACCGGCGGTACACAACACCCTTCGGCCAGAACTCTTCTTTGAGGAACTTCTCGAGATGGTGTGTCGGAACACGCACCACGAACGACTTGAAGTTCGTGTTGTGACGCGCCTCCAACTTCTCGACCCTCAAAGTCCAGTTGGTCTTCACACGCAAGTACTCCACGATCTCCTCAACCTTCGTGGAGTGGTGCAGTCTGGACACGTACAGCTGCGTCGTCGGGATTGCTGGACGCAGCAGCATGTTGGGTCCTGCCAGCGCGGTGCCGCACTGGTTCCGACAAGGAGGTTTCTTCTTCTTCTTCTTCTCCACTTTGATGAAACCATCCTTGTCGCACGTGTCCTTCTCTGGATCCTGCCTTTTCAAAACCTTGTTGGGTTTCGACCGGCTCCGTTTACCCCCTAAAACCCCTGTAAAGACACCAGCACATCAAGCTACCCGAAACTGTCAAATTTTCCCAATCAAGTTTGAACCTTATTTTGGCGATAAAGTTGAAAATCTATTAAAGAAATTTGACAGTAGCTTGATGCACTAAGGAATAGTTTCGCGTGCGTTACTTTAAGCGCTAAAATCACGAGAAAAATCAGCTGTTCCTTAAATTTTGTCGATTTATGCGATCATTATGCATGGAGTGGGCTATGCTTGGAGATTCTTTGAAAGATAAAATCAGAAATGAAGTTATCCGGAAAAGAACCGGAGTTACCGATATAGCTTGCAGAGTAAGCAAACTGAAGTGGCAGTGGGCTGGCCATGTTTATCGAAGGACCAAAGGCCTGTGGAGCAGAAGAGTCTAGGAGTGGAGACCGCGTATCGGCGAGCGTGGGCCGGCCGCAAACGTCCGGTTTCCTGATTCGGAATTCAGATTCGGAGACCCCGAATGCACGCATTTCATATAAAATGTTCTCTTCAGCGCACACGTTCTAATATTTTCCGTTCGGAAACCCTGACTCTCCGAATCTGAATTCCGAATCAGGAAACCGGACGTATGCGGCCCGCCGTAGTGTTGGACGCCCCCCAGCTAAATGGACCGTCGACCTCAAAAGGTGGCTAGGACAGACTGCATGTTGAAGGTGGAGTATAGGGTGTTATAGCGCAGCATGGGAGAGCCCTATGTCCAGTAGTGGACTGCAATAGGCTGAGTTGATTGAATGCGTGGAGTAATTGATTTTTTTTTTTCGTTTTTTTTTTTTCAGGTTTGTCCCATAGCAAAAGTTGTTCATAATTATGAGAACGATGACCCTATACGAGTTTTTCAGTTATTTAAATTACACCTTCGACAGGGTGAAATTGAATTCATGGGCATCCTTTTAAGGAGTCATTGTAATCATCATTATGAACAACTTTTACTATGGGACCAAACCTGAAATCGCGAAAAAAAAAATCAGCTCTTCTCTACATTTTAACGAGTTATGTGATTGTGATCATAAATGCAAGGAACAGCTGATTTTTTTTTTTGCGATTTTAGGTTTAGTCCCATAGTAAAAGTTGTTCATAATGATAAGTACAATGACCCCTTAAAAAGATGCCCATGAATTTAATTTCACCCTGTATATTTTATAAATAGTACCTAAACATAAATTTCAATAGCCATCTACTAACAATTAGTTATTAGATACAGTTCTTTAAAATGAGTGTGACGCAGTACTTATTTAGAATACCAGCCAAGAAAGTGGGTAAAGTCAAGAGACGGAAAATGATTAATTACTAGCAAACGAACGGGCGACGGCAAAGTAAAATAAAATAAAGAGCAACCGACAGACGTTCTTAGAACCTGGATAGGGTAGCGGCACCATTTATGAGCGGAGTAAATTATACAAATTGTATATTGCGACTTCTTTCATACGTTGTTGGTAAGCAGTACGAAAACCTAGACATTTATTTATTACTAGCTGCGCCCCGCGGTTTCACCCGCGTAAGTTTTGATCCCGTGGGAATATCGGGATAAAAACTAGCCTATGTCCTTTCCCGGGACTCAAACTATCTCTATACCAAATTTCATCTAAATCGGTTCAGTGGTTTAGGCGGGTAAGGTAACATACAGACAGACAGAGTTACTTTCGAATTTATAATATTTGTATGGATTACGTAGACATTTTATTTATTTATCAAAATCTCCCTTACCACTATCATTACAGGTGTATACTGAGTGCATTTCATTCATAATTTTATTCTTTTGCATCTTTCAAACTCAAACTCAAAGCATTTATTTCAATTAAACCAATTATAAACACTTTTGAATTGTCAAGAGGTCGGTCAGTCAAAAATATAAACCCAATTGCCCATTCCAAAGCGAAGTAGGTCTAAATGGAAAAGAACGGACAAGAAACTCCACGGACACTCTTTTTAATCTAAACATTGTTTACTTAACTTTATTTATGCATATAACGTCTATTATAGCAGTTATTTCTTGCTCACATGCTAATATTGCTCTAAAAAATAATTTTACTTACTTAAGAATGACATTTGAATATTTGTACACCATGACGTAACGTATGTAAATTATAAAATATTAACATCACAGTATATCAAACTGCATGCTTACAAATAAATAAATTCCAGGATCAAAAACAACGTAGTGATTCGTCTACACTCTGCCAAGATGAGTCCGCGTATCATTAATCGTTATTCGAAAACGTTAGTTTCACAAAAACAAAAAAAAAACAACAACAACGTAAATAATGCAATGAATGTTGTCGAATTGTCAAAATAAAAGACATTGCAATTGTGTGCTACGCAAGATTAAGCAATTACCCAGCAGGACTTCGAAACTTTTTTCTGCGAAGAAAAAAAGACGGTTCGCTAAGCGCATAACAGTCACAGTCACCTCACTGGCATAGTAATATTTCTAAAGAACGCAATACCATTTACCATTTTTTACTGAAAGATGTCTCAGGTTGCGCCTAAAATGATTTCGAATACTAAGTAGGTACTGAATTTCATGTTTTTTCTCACCCAAATTATAATGAACGTACTATAACTTTTATTTTCCTTGAGTTTTGATGATCTGCACTGAAAGGTTAAGTTAATAATATAATTCATTTTTAAAGCCAAAAGACTAAAGAGAGATTTTCATTAATTAAGCGAAATTTTTGCTCGACCTCAGTATCGAATCCTGAACCAAGCACAATAGTCATGCTTGCAACCACTACAAGTACAACGAGACCTCCGAGCAAGAATGCTGCAGATTCATATTAATTATTTACCTACAACTTACCCACATACCCAAAACCCTTCAATACTACTTAAAACTTACTCCAATAGCATACAACAAAATTATTAGTTATATTTAGTGCCCCAGGCGAGGGTCCCGGTTACGACCTTCGAATTTCTGCCATTGTCATAAACTTCACTAAGGAAGGAATTAATAATCTTCCGTTCGTCCTTATATTTTGGAAGACCTGACAAACTTATAGGCCCCGTTCACTGCTTCGGGTGCTGCGACTTGCGACTCGACTTGCGTCAAGCGCCTGTTTCCGTCCGTCGCTCCACAAGACGCGTCTCAGTGACTCGTGGCATGTTCAAAACAACTTCTTTATTCTGTTTTCGCCGCAGCCGCTGTCGCAAGACGCTTGTTGCTTGAGCGTGTAGCTCATGGCCACGGGGTTATGCGGACTTTACACGGGTGAGTATGGATTGTCTAAATGGCAATTCGCGTAAGCCGCAGGTGACTAAAATCGCAAGTCCAAAGTCGAAACCTAGACTAGGTTTCGACTTTGGACTTTTGAAAATGCTCAGTTATAAACGATCCTCTGCCGCTTGAAGGTCGACATTTTGATGGAAAATTAACTAGTCACCTGCGATTTTTATCGACCAGTGTAAATGGATTGGCGATTCAACTTGTTAGGTGATTTGGTAAGCGACTGCACGGCGGAAATCGACCCAGTGTAAATCCCCAATTACTGAGTCGCGGCATGTTCTAAACATCTTTTTCATTTGTTCTGTCCGCAGACGCTGTCGCAAGACGCTTGACGCTGGAGCATGCAGCTCGTGGCCACGGGATTACAAAATCGCATTACGTCGGCGCCGGCTGTCGCTGAAAACCAGCGCTGGGGCTCTGTTTGCATAGGGTCGCAGCATAATGCTGAGCGATAGCCGTTTTGCGTGGATGTGACGCATGTTTCCCCCCATCTTTTTATTTTATTTTTGTGTTTATGTTCTTTTTCGCGTCATTTTCACCGCAAATAAACGTAGGTATTTTCTTTCTTTCATATCGATGACTCGTGGCATGCTTTAACTAACTTCTTTCATTTTTCTCCGCAAACGCTGTCGCAAGACGCGTGTCGCTTGTGCATGTTACTCGTGGCCACGGGATTACTGTATTTAATAAACGCCCCGACAGACATCAGATTGTCAAGAGAAATTACTTTTTTCACCTTTATTATTTTCTGACTGGTTGTCAGTTGTCATGGACACAGAGAAATGGAAGAAGTATGCTAACTTCGAACGGTTTTTGTACTCAAAATAAACTGAAATATATTTCGCATACACATATTTGAATGACGGTTTGAACTATGAAGTACCTAGTAAAATGAGATACCTAGATACAGTAATAGAAAATTGCTTAATTTTTAAGCCTGGTTACCGGATACTAACCACCACACACCAGGCATATTAAGGGTAGCCGTTGGTCCTGCGCCTGATCTCTCTCCGGTCGTGTCGGATTGCCGTCCCATCGGACTATGAGAGTAAGGGAAGAGTGCACCTGTGTCTGCACACACACATGTGCACTATAATATCTCCCGCGCCGAAGCCTGGTCTCCGCTGAGATTGGTTGCCGTGGCTGAAATTCGGTCTGGAGGACCTTTATTTTTAATAAGGGTGATTACTATTGCTGCAAAACTAGTACGAAACGAAATTGAACTCCTCAGTTCGGTTTAGAATTCCTAGCTGAGTATGCATCATCGTACCTCTCGATGCAGTTTCTAGCTTAATATGTATAGCACCTTAATTTACTCTAGTTTTAGTACTAGTTTTGCAGCAACTTTGGGTACTTTCATACATTTAACTTAATCTGCGTTCGCAATTTATTTGGCAAAAATGTAAACAAATATGAATTAATGGAAAAATAACTGTAATTCCTACATAATAAAGTTTAATTTACGCTACAACTTTTTATAAATTTTTATAAATTTTTCAATAGTGCTAGTCACTCTGAAATCAACTTAATAATCATTGAAATAAAGTTGATATTTGTTGAACTTGACATAGTGTGGGGGTGTGCAGCACTGCGCACTTTTACTATAGATTGTGGGGCTTGTGGCTAAATAATAACAGTTGCAAGGGTCGACTAAAGGTTAAGCTATGCTTGCCGCGGTCGGTTCGTAGATGGGTGATCTATTACGTGTCGAGACTTGTCCGCGCCTCGGAAAGAAAGAAAGAAAATACGTTTATTTGTGGTAAACATGACGGAATAAAGAACATAAACATAAAAACATATGAAAGGGTTTGGGGGAACATGCGTCACATCCACGCAAAACGGCTTTAGCTTAGCATTATGCTGCGACCCTATGCAAGACAGAGCCTCAGCGCTAGTTTTCAGCGACAGCCGGCGCTGACGTAATGACGTCGTCCGGTGCAGCAAACAATTATTAGGACGCTGTACTGATACAGCGTACCTACACAAAGAAAAATCCATACTATTAATATTATAAATTCGAAAGTAACTGTCTGTCTGTCTGTCTATATGTTACCTTTTCACGCCTAAACCACTGAACCGATTCAGATGAAATGTTATATAGAGATAGTTTGAGTCCCGGGAAAGGACATAGGATAGGTAGTTTTTATCCTGATATTCGCACGGGATCGAAACTTATGCGGGTGAAACCGCGGGGCTCAGCTAGTAATAATATAAAAAGCACGAAAGTACGTTAGGCTGTTGGTCTGTCATTCGTAGATCTTTGACAATTGTTACGGGTAGTCAGAAGCCGAAAAGCCTCAAAACCAGTCTTACCAAATGATATCGTGTTACCCAGTAACTGAGTTGTGGAAATCAGATAAGCAGTCACTCCATGTAAAGTACTGGTATTCAGCTGCATCTGGTTAGACTGGAAGCCGACCCTAACATAGTTGGGAAAAGAAGTTCAAATCGTTCGTGGTGCGTGTTCCTACACATCATCTCGAGAAGTTTCTCAAGGAAGAGTTCTGGCCGTAGGGTTTTGTATATCGCCGGTTTTGTGGCTGGCTACATGACTCCAGACAGCGAAATCCGACGCAGATACTTCGTGTTTAGTTAGTTTTTTAGTGTAATTATAATGTTGTATGTATTTATAGTATTTTTAAGTTATATTAATATTGTATTGTATGTGTTTTATATGAGGCTTGATGCCTGAAATAAATGGATAAATAAAAATAAATAAATATTTTCTCATGGTTTGTCTTATTTCTTTTTAGTTAGTTAGTAAGTATATTCATGTATTTATGTATATTTATTTGTGCTTATATTTATATATAATTAATTATATATTATATTCATAGTTTTAATAGGTTTATGCGTATCTTTATATTTAAAATATTTATTCCTTAATTTTCATGATTGCACCTACCACTGTTTGTCTCTGCATCACCCAAAGGTTGACTGGTAGAAAATGCCTATGGCTTTAAGTCCGCCTCTGTACATTTATGTGCTTGAAGTATTAAATAAATAAATAAATAAAGGCTAGGCAGATTGTTTGATACATTTCACTTTTCTTTCTCGCGTTGTAGAGTACTAACAATATTGTTATACTTCTCTGCCTTCACTATGGCACGGATCAAGTCCAGGTTTAATATATAAGAGTATTTGATGGCACAAAATATCACAATATTTGGGGACTATTCATCTAGCCGCATTGTGACACGACTGACAACATTTTCCTTTGATTTGACCGGTTTTACATAAATCGAAATAGAATCAGATTTTGTATTCTTTCATTTGAGTTTTTGGCAGACAAAAATGTTTTGTTGTTATGTTGTTATCTTAATAATAATATACTGTGCTCGTCCAGCAACTACTCTTAAATGTTTAAATTTCAGGCGAGGCCGCTGGCACCCTAAACACAAGTTAAATCTTACTTTAGGTGCTAGAGTTCATCGAAAATATTCTTTCCCTTAGTTGTAACGCTGTATAGAGTTTTAATGGGGCAGTGGTGGCCAAGTGGTAATGGCCGCGACTTGCGAGGTGTAGGTCGTAGGTTCGAACCCAGACAGGCGCTTTATTTACTTTGTGTAAATTATTTCATCACCACTGCTCTCAAAACGGTGAAGGAAAACATCGTGAGGAAACCGGCATGTCCTAGAACCAAAAATTCGAAGACATGTGACATCTGCCAACCCGCACTGGGCCTGCGTCCCAGCAGTGGGAACATTATAGGCTGATTATGTATAGTGTTTTTATACAACTGAAGATAATAATAAAAAATATTTTCTTAGAACTTATATTTGCCTTATATAATATAATACTTATGCTTAATAATTATCTTTGACTAGTATTATTTGAATAGTCCGCGTCGTAGTAGTATTATTTGAAGCGCAAGGAGGGGACACCTTAAGAGGACATATAGTAGGCAATATACATATTGATAATGTTCTTCAGAAATGTAATGTAATGTTCTTCAGTAGGGTGCGTAGTACCTACTCTCAACCGGCGTGCGTGTATGACCAGAGGGGCAATTCTCGTATTTTTAAAAGCGTTCACATTCAAATCTCAGTCACTTCGCAATCTGCCTAAAAGACGATCAATTTCCATACATTTTTGACAACTTATCCAAAACGGGTATAATAGACGTAGGCAAGAAGGCTACCAGGTAGGCTCAAGGCCGTGTTCTGCGCGCGCCTCTCTGTAGAGGAATGGTGGCCGTTTGCAGCCGCTGAGGGTGACGGGGTCACAGCTCAAAATCTGTCAGATCGCTTCATTCTTCAGATAAAAGTTAACTGAAAAATCGGCCCTTAGTGACAGAAACTTAATGAACAATCTCAAAACATGCAAGTTAGTATTTACAGTAAAAAATCATCCCCACATTTCTAGTGTGTTCATAACACAGAATTAGATTAGAAGATTTACGAATGGTGCACAAATTGCAACTACCGAAAAAATCGTTCTCCGGGCAACAACTCGTAAATCAAAGGCACGAATGGACGGACAATATACCCTGCAGGTTTGTTGCAGTTACTTTTCCATAATAATGTTACGCGCCACACTTGATGGCGACATTAGCTACTACTAGCGCCATCTAGTATCGAGTAGCAGAACTAATAATTATTCGGGTCCCTTCTAGAAACTTCGATGATAGAACTTTCCAGAACTATCGACGTCTGGTCAGTCGGGTTCGGTATGTACTCGAACATTCTAGATGTTTCTACGGTAGAAGGTTCTGGAACTATCCGAGGCCTATATAAGGCCGGTGTGCCTGCGAGCCGAAAACAGTGTTGGATAAGCGATACAAGCGAAAACATCGAAGCGATCTTCAAGTGCGACTTTCAAGTGATCTTGTAGTGCGATTGTGTTTTATTGTTAGTGTGTTAAAGTTGTAATTGCTGTTTTTAATTAAAGTGTCTATTTTTGGTAATTAAATCGGCAGTTTTTATTGTCACGAACCCCAAGCTCGTAACAATTGGTGTCAGAAGTGGGATTAAAATCATGCCGATTCTACCGAAGGACGACACGGAGGGTATCCGTACCCGGAGTCAACGCCAGCAAGAGACGGACCAGAGGCGATTCGGTGGAGCAACGCCACAGACGTCGGAGGGACAACTACCAATCTCGGAGGCCGGCCCGTCCACAGCTGCTCCAGCATCATCAGCACCAGATTTTGCTGCTCTGATGATGATGCTGCAGGAGCAGTCTCGCCGTCAGGAGGAACAGGCCCGCCGACAGGAGGAACAGGCTCGTCGGTTGGAAGAACAGCTCCAGCGGGACAAGGAGGAACAGGCCCGCCGACAGGAGGAACAGGCCCGCCGACAGGAGGAACAGGCCCGCCGACAGGAGGAACAGGCTCGTCGGCTGGAAGAACAGCTCCAGCAAGATAAGGAGGAACAGGCCCGCCGTCAGCAGGAGCAGTCCCGTCGACAGGAGGAGCAGATGCTCCTTCTGAAGGAACTTCACGCTACCTTCGGGAAAGACATAAAGGAGGTGAAGGATAAGGTTGCTCAACACGACAACCGCCTGTTGGAAGCTGAAACCCGAATCGACCAAGTGAATAATCGGGTTGACACCGTGATGGCTGACGTGAAGAAAACCGTAATGGCTGACGTACAGAAAACGCTGGATTACCTTAAACTTGAGGATGGAATCGCAGCCCCCGTAGCTACAACACCTTCGCTACGTGGATTTAAAGTGCCACCGTTCGACGGAACATCTTCCTGGTCGGCCTACAAAATTCAGTTTGAGGCTGTCATGAAGGCGAACGGGTGGAATAAGAGTCAGGCCATGACTGCCCTCACCCTAGGCCTGCGCGATCAGGCCTTAACTGTGCTGGAAGCTCTTGGAAAAGAAGTGACTTACGAGCAGCTCCTTGAGGCATTGGAGGCTCGGTATGGTGACGCTCACCTGGAACACGTGTATCGTGCGCAGCTCAAGGATCGTGTGCAACGCAGTAACGAAACCCTGCAGCAGTGGGCCCTTGAAGTGGAGAAGCTGGTTCGTAAAGCTTACCAGTCCTTGCCTGCGCTTATTGGTGGGAACCTGGTGCAGGTATTTATCGACGGCATCCGCGACCTTGAAGTCAGAGCTGCTGTAAGGCTCGGTCATCACGGGACGCTTAAGGACGCCTTGGCCCATGCACTGGAGGTGGAAGCTGTGCGGCAGGATCATCGTTCCCATCGCGTCAGAGAGTTTGCAGTGGCTACAGTTCGCGACCGCAATAGAAGATACAGCCCTAGGTGCTACGGCTGTGGGGAAAGGGGCCACCTTCGATCCAGTTGCCCGAAGCGAACTGCAGAAAGGGAAGTTGGCTGGTCTCCAGAGGGTAGTGCGGCTAACAGCACCGCCCAGCAGCAGCAGGGAAAACGAGTAATAGCCAGGACTGCGGGGCGGGTGCTGTCTGAAGGTCAAAGAGCCCCGAGAAATTCGATCACACAAAACTATGACGGGAAATCTCATGGCAACGCAGATGCATTGTCTAGAAGACCTTGTCCTGAAGACTGCAAGTATGGTACTAGGCAAGAGGGTAAGGAAGTGGTACCTGTGAGGATGCTCAGGACAGACCTCAGCAACGAGTGGAAGGATAGCGTACAGCGTGCACAGCAGGAAGATTCAGACCTCAAGCCGATTCTTGAGTGGATGAAGGCCAGTGCACCTAAGCCCACGTGGAGCGACGTCTCAGCGATGAGTTCGATCACAAAAAGCTATTGGGCCCAATGGGACAGCTTGGTGATTCAGGATGGAGTCATGTGCCGTAAATGGGAAAATGCTCGGGGAGACAGCTGTCATTTGCAAATGGTTGTCCCTAAAGCTCAAGTACCGGATGTTCTACAGCTGTACCATAATGGTTGTTCAGGAGGCCATCTGGGAGTTAAACGGACCCTACTGAAGATACGAGAACGGTTTTACTGGGTCCACTGTCGGGACGATGTCGAGGACTGGTGCCGCAAATGTACGAATTGTGCAGCTGTAAAGGGACCTCAGACTCGTAGTAGAGGTGCATTGAAATTGTACAATGTTGGTGCACCATGGGAGAGGATAGCCCTAGATGTTGCGGGGCCGTTTCCGGAAAGTGAAAGTGGTAACAAGTATTTCATGGTTGTAATGGATTACTTCACTAAGTGGCCGGAAGTCTTCGCCATTCCAAACCAAGAAGCTTCAACAGTTGCAGATAAATTGGTTCATGAAGTCTTCTGCCGTTTTGGAGTACCTTTAGAGATTCACAGTGATCAAGGAAGGAATTTTAAGTCCCAAATATTCCAGGAAACTTGTCGAGTTATGGGTACTCATAAAACGAGAACAACTTCTTACCACCCACAATCGGATGGAATGGTGGAACGATTTAATCAGACATTGGAGAGATACCTGGCAAAAGTTGTGGAAAATCGGCAACGAGATTGGGACAAGCACATACAACCGTTTTTGTTGTCATATCGAAGTGCTGTTCACGAAAGTACATCGGTGACACCAGCTTTCGCAAACTTTGGAAGGGAATTACGGCTGCCTGCAGACCTGATCACCGGAATACCACCTGACGCCCCACGCAGTATAACCGATTATGCGAATGACTTGCGGAACAAAATGAATGACATCTATGAGCACGTCAGACAATCGGGCCAGCAAATGTCTGAGAAGATGAAAACCCGTTATGACCGCAAAATGAACAATAAAGGGTTCGACGAAGGATCACTAGTGTGGTTGCACAATCCAGTCCGCAGCAAAGGGAAATCTCCTAAGCTTCAAGCTAAATGGGACGGACCGTATCGGATTGTGACAAAGATCAATGACGTAACCTACCGGATACAGAAAGGTGCAAGAGGTACTCCTAAGATCGTCCATGTGGATCGACTGGCGCGTTATTATGGGGCCAATAATGCTCGGGACGAGCATGTCTTAGGAGGGGGCAGTGTTACGCGCCACACTTGATGGCGACATTAGCTACTACTAGCGCCATCTAGTATCGATTGGCAGAACTAATAATTATTCGGGTCCCTTCTAGAAACTTCGATGATAGAACTTTCCAGAACTATCGACGTCTGGTCAGTCGGGTTCGGTATGTACTCGAACATTCTAGATGTTTCTACGGTAGAAGGTTCTGGAACTATCCGAGGCCTATATAAGGCCGGTGTGCCTGCGAGCCGAAAACAGTGTTGGATAAGCGATACAAGCGAAAACATCGAAGCGATCTTCAAGTGCGACTTTCAAGTGATCTTGTAGTGCGATTGTGTTTTATTGTTAGTGTGTTAAAGTTGTAATTGCTGTTTTTAATTAAAGTGTCTATTTTTGGTAATTAAATCGGCAGTTTTTATTGTCACGAACCCCAAGCTCGTAACAATAATGTTTCTTTGGCAATGCTTTTCTTATGTACTGTAAAGGTTGTCTACAAAAGGCGAACTTACATCTTGCAGACTGGCAGAAAAAACATTGTCTAAATTCGAACACTTGTAGCGGTATCTACAACGCCACATGCGAACAACGCGTCATACTGACGTCACGCAAATCCTGCATCGCGCAAGCAGAGTTTACCGCGCAACTAGCATAGATACAACGGCCCGACATGAATCATCGGGCAGTTGCCCGCCAGACACAACACCCGTCTGGTCGGAGGATCCTCCCTTTTCTATGGAGGTTGAGTGAACTTTACACCCTGTTCCTCATACCTCTATAAATAAATAAGATTCAGTAGAGCCTTTTTATTGGCACTTGCTTCAATTGAGTGATTCAGTGAGGACGCTCTTAGCCAAATCACTTTTTGCGAACGATACGCCTTCTAGTAGTTCTTAAACTCATATGTAGGTAGTAACATAAATACAAAAAATAATTAATTAAACTAACTTCACCTACTTACTTATGTAGGTACACAATGTACTTTAATTGTTAGGCTTTAAGTAATCGATATGTTATATATCTGTGGAGGCTTGTTATTAGCAACTTGATAATGTGTTGTTGTTACCTATCAATTATAATTAGTCTGTAAGTCTTCTTAAAAGTAATAAATAAATAAGTAATAAATAAATAAATAATAAATAATTTTGTCCCGATACCGTAAGGCAGCAACGTCATACAGTATTGTAAGAAATCAAACAACGATATGATTTCTGCATGTTTATTCCAAGCGAACGTCTTTACATCACTGCCGCTATATTAAAATTGTTTTCTTCCAAACCTAATCCATACTTAATATTATAAATTCGGAAGTAACTTTGTCTGTCTGTATGTTACCTTTTCACGCCTAAACCACTGAACGGATTTAGATGAAATTTGGCAGAGAGATAGATTGCATCCTGGGGAAGGACATAGGATAGTTTTTATCCCAGAAATCATCCTTTAAGAGGGTGAAAAGTGGGGTGGAAGTTTGTATGGGGAATCAATAACCGCTGAACCGATTTAGATGAAATTTGGTATGGAGATAGTTTGAGTTATGGTATCCCCGAAATTATCCCTTAAGGTTGTAAAAAGGGGGGGTGGAGATTTGTAAAGGGTATCGATAAAAAAGGACTATAATACTTTTATTTCGGGTGAAACCGCGGGGCACAGCTAGTACAAAATATATGAAAGAAAGAAAGAAAATACGTTATTTGCGGTGAAAATGACCCAAAAAAGAACATAAACACATAAAATAAAATAAAAAGGTAGGGGGAAACATGCGTCACATCCACGCAAAACGGCTGTCGCTCAGCATTATGCTGCGACCCTATGCAGGACAGAGCCCCAGCGCTGGTTTTCAGCGACAGCCAGCGCTGACATAATGACGTCGTCCGGTGCAGCAAACATATATGACACCTCATTCTAAACTCGCTTGACTGTTCGAATGCAACAAGAGTTATTTTACTGCCAGCCTGCAGTAGCAGTACATAAGGTCGACTTTAGCAGACAACTTGTACAGTATTTACCTACTTCTCCTTGTCAAAATCACAATAAAGTTCATCTGCAACTTTCAACACAACTTGCTTTACAATCGCTGATGCATCTCATCTCTATTTCGTTGGCAGTCGTTACGTTAAATCGTGCAGGTTGCGCTCAAAGCTTCAAAGACTCAAAGAACTATTTGTCTGTTTCATGGAGATACTTCAATGGATGCTGGTATGTCAAATGTCTGTGAAGGTAAGCCTTTAAAAATAAATTTTACCCATAATATGTATATATTTATAGCACTGTGTGACTTGAACCCGCGGGGCAATTGCGTAAAACATTATCAATCGGAATCGGTTTGATTTTGACAGTTCATCAACATTCATTGCGTTATTTATGTGTTAAGCAGAATTTTTTTTCGAACTTAATAAATAATAAAAATAAATAAATAATAAAATTTATTTAGACACATTTTGATGACATGCTAAGCACAACAAACAAAATATAGTATAATAAAAAAAAACAAAAATAAGAATATTAAAGATATAGTGCAAAAAAGGAACGCTAGACCCCACACTAGGATACCCTGTGTCGTGGGATCTAGTTATTTCGGCGTTAATGACACATTGTAAGTGCACTAGTGGGTAGTTCAGTGATCGTATGGTTACTGAGTCTAAACAATATTTAAACTTACTTAACTAAAGGAAAAACATGCAAAATTACAATAAGGTTTGTGTAGGTTTGGGTAGTGTGAGGTTTGTGTGTGTGTGTGTGTGTGTGCGTGTGTGTGTGTGTGTGTGTGCGTGTGTGTGTGTGTGTGTGTGTGTGTGTGTAGTGTAGTTTGTGTGTATGTATGTTAGTGTTAAAGGGATGTTTTAGGGGGATGTGTTACACCTGGGTGAGTATTTGCGAGGGACTTAAAGTATGGGAGTCATCAGAGCTTCAGTCCGTGCATAGTCCTGAGCTGATAGCCACTTAATAACTTTTATTTTACAAGTGCGCTTTGAGCAACCCACTATGTCCAGGGTTTTGTTTATGTGTTGATAAATGAATGGGCCCATGTATCTTGGAGCTCTTTGGGCGAATTTAGTGCGAGTAGTGGGTGTTTTCCATTTTTTCTGTCTGCATGACCTGATAGATTTGGATTGGGTTTGGGGTGCTTGTCGGTGGAACCGTAATAAGATAGACATAATGAAAAGCTGTCTTACCCTAAGCACGTGACATTCTTGGTACAGCCTATCAGTGGGATACCGATATGGCCTTCCATAAGCAACCTTTAGGATGCCCCTTTGTGCTCGTTCAAGTTTTATCAAATGAGTCTTTGCTGCTGCACCCCATGCCACTATACAATAATTCAGAATGGATTGGCATAAAGCGAAGTACACATTTCTGAGGGTGTTATGGTCGGCAATGTTCCTAAGTTTTTTAAATATGAACATAAGTTTACGGGCCCTAGCAGTGACAGCATCTATTTGTTTGATCCAGGATAACTGGTTGTCGATCAAGACGCCAAGGTATTTAATATGGTCAACTTGTTCAATCTCGACACATTGACAGGAATCACTACTAAGGTACTTGCAGGAGTGGAGCCTGATTCGCAGTGGGTTTTCGGGCTCCAGGCGTTTCGATATTTTAAATGCCATGTATTTTGTCTTACTTGCATTCAACGTCAGAAGGTTTTGCTGCAGCCATCTTTTTACCTTAGCTAGGCCTCTCTGAGTAGCATCAACGACCCCAGCCCAGTCATTGCCATGGAATACTATAGCCGTGTCATCCGCGAAAGTGAAAATCTTTGCATTCTCCAATCGAAGGTTGCAGAGATCATTGATGTAGGCCAAGAATAGAGTTGGCCCGAGCACGCTGCCTTGGGGAACGCCAAAGTGGATATCAGAATACTCGCTTGTTGCTTCGCCTTTACATTTTATTCTTTGCTGTCGGTTTGATAGGTAGGAGTGAAACCAGTCCTGTGCTAGACCCCGTATCCCCATCAACGATAGCTTCTGCAGAAGTATCGGCCGAGACACAGTGTCGAATGCCTTAGCCATATCTATGAAAACACCAATGCATTTGTTGCCAGAATCTACCCTTTCAGTGACGTGGTCAACAAGTGTTACTACTGCATCCTCTGTTGACTTTTTTTGACGGAATCCATATTGGTTATCAGATAGTAGTTTTTCTTTTTCTAGGAATTTTTGTAACCGATTATTGACAAGTTTCTCAAGTATTTTAGACACTGAAGATAATAGGGAAATAGGTCTGTAGTTTGTAACTTATGAAGCAATGGATTGCATTTTGAAACAGATTGCTATCAAAATGATGCTGCACATAACTCACGCTGTTCTGTGCCGGGAGTAGTTGAATGGGCGCGTAAAGTCATTGTTTTAACAATGACAATAGAACAATGACACTGTTATGTACACTTGGTGTACCGTTGACGTGTCTAACACTTTCTTGAATGTACACTTGGTGTACACTTGACGCTTAAGGGGTTGTGTAGTCCGTTTACACAGAACTTCTCTCTCTTTTTTATTTTAGCGAAAAGTTGAAAATCTATTAAAGAAATTTGACAGATGGTAGTAGCTTGATGTGCTGGCGTCTGTACAGTCAACAGCAAATGTAGATGATGAAAATCAGAAATTCAATACTAATGAACGGAGTTCGTGTCAGAACTGTGTGGCGTCGAAGTCATTCAAAAGTATGTGATTGTAAATTATACCAAAGATCTACTAGTTGTACAGCTGCCATTTATATTCGTGATCAGTTTTGACTTAGTATTGAATTTCTGATTTTCATCATCTACTTTTGCTGTTGACTGTACTACGAGTATTTTCATAAACATTGTTTTAGCGTTATCCTAAACTTAAAACTTGGGTCAGTTGCCATTTATAGGTACTGCGTTTGCGATTTTGTTACAAAACATGTAAACAAATATTTATGTATTTTTGGAAAATTTACTTTAAAACCACACACATAAAGTCCAGTTTTTGCTACAACTTCAAATAATATTTTTATTACTTTTTCAATGATACTAATTATTCTGAAATCGTCTTAATCTATCTTCTATCTATGTATATTAACAAAAAAGAATCGCCGAAAAGTATGTACGCGCATAACTTCCGAATGACTGCAGTAAATTGGATACCTAATTCTTTTTTTTTGTGTTCGGTATTGCCAGGACAAGGTTTGTATGAAACAAATATTTGGAAATTCGAAAAAAAAATTTTACCCGTGCGAAGCTGGGACGGGTCGTTAGTTTACAATGAAATGTTGGTGATTGTTTAAAAACTGTTTAGAAACAATTTCGCTATTTGCAAAATTGCCGATTATCGTTTAAGTCTATCAGTTAAGGGGTGAATTGAAAGCCTCCATGAGTAACATAATTCTTTCTTCATGTGGGTCATTTCTTTTTCTGTTTTCCTTCTTAGTTAGTTTTAATCATGATCTGGCAGTTTGAGTAATTTATGCGGCCTACCCAAATGTCCTTTCTTTGGTATTGCTCGTCGAATTGTTGAGCTCCTCAAGTTCTGAGTTGAGCTGCACGATTTTTGACAAATGCGTGCACTGACTGGACAGGTCCGCTCAATCTGTGTGGTTCTTTCCTCAAAAGACCATTTCAGACACCAATTTACATGGTCTTCACATGATCTGACCAAGATTTGGTCTGGACTTTAAAAGAGACTGTGACCTCTGAGTTTGTTTCGGCCTTTCTTCTCAGAGTAGTCAGATAGGAAACGCCGACCTCATCTAGATTTAAAAAATATGATTGACGTGTAAAAGTGAATTATTTATCATTTCATATCATTCTCTCTTTTTCATTAATGTTCAGCACAAAATCTTGCTGACTGACTAATATTTCATCACATCATGAATCAGTCTCTTATACTCCATACCAATACAAAACACGAAGCACTAGATCAAAGGTAGTAGACGTTTTAGAAGTAGATACATATTGACATCGCAAAATCAATTCACTGACACGACGTTTTTCCTAAGTTCCAAATCTAACGTATGTGGAACTCCGGGTGATTACATTAAGTCGCGCGGGAACTCAAAGGTAAAATACAACATACTGGTGTGTCTGTGTGTCTGTATCATGCAGATCACAAAACAATCGAATGCTGAACGCTCCCAGAGAGAACGCTTTGGAACGCATTATAGGATTGTGGTACTGTTGGTTCTCGATAGTGGTGATGTGAGTTTAGGAAAATGTAGGGATTTCAACTTCTTAACTCAAAGCGTTTATCTATACAAACAAATAAAATTGGAGTGTCTGTTTGTAATATTAAAATAACCGCTTTTTACTAAATGCATAATTATGGTTGTATACACGGTACATATACCAAAATATTTTTTTTTTAATTTTTGTCTGTCTGTCTGTTTTTTATGTTCCGGCTAATCTCTGAAACGACTAGATCGATTTTGAGGGGACTTTCACTGGCGTTGATGTAATGCAGTCAGCGCAAATAAAAAAAGGAAATAACTTAAAAAAAGATACTCCTTTACCTTATGTATTTGCTCAGAAAGTTCACGAACTAAAACCTTATTATCACCACCATAAAATCTCATCAACTTTACAAACCAATGGTAATTCCCAACTCACTCGTTTATCACGTCAAGCTTTGATTATCACGCGCTGCCGAACCGCGTCCCCACCGTGACGATTTAATCGCGACAAACAATTTATTTTGAAGTCGAAACACTTTCCGTTTGTCTTGACAACTGTGGGGGAACGTGGAGGGATGATGTTGAGGGTTGGCTTTGAAGGTGGATTTATTATTTTTTTTGTCTATGGGACGTGGGAAAGTTAAGGTTTAAGTTTGATGTGTTTGATTCTATTATTCTTTTTGTTTTTCATGTAATGCTGCGGAATGAGGAAAACGTGAAGAAAGTTTTGAGTATGAATGTGTATGACCAGTGGGGGAAGACCAAACAAAGGATGGATTGAGGCAGGAGAATGATGGTTCTTCTTGTCATTGTAAGCTCAGGATTCAAGTTTATTATTTTGATTTCGGTGCCGTTATAATGATGTTCTATGATGTTTTCCTTCACCACCTTCGCCGTTTTGAAGTATATTGCTAATCTGTTGGAAGCAATGGATTAGCAATATACTATAATAGGCATCTTTAAATCCTTTCATATTAATTTATCTGTCGGAAATGCGTTGGTCTGTCGTTTGACTAATCGGGACGCCAGCGCCACCAGCCGCGCTCGAAGGGCTACACTACATTAATACGAAAAACTTTATTCCGAAAGTCACAAATACGAATTTCAAAATACCGATTTTCTTAATCGATTTCGATTTTGAAAATCGGAAAACAAACAAGTCACATTTATGACTTTCGGTAAAATAAATTTCGTGATTTTTAATAATAGACATTATGATTCTTAGGTATTATGAAATGCGGACTTTTGAAAATCGGTACATCGAAATTCGGAATAAAATATTTCGGAGTATTTGGGTGTTCCCCGCTCGACGGTATCCTGACGCCTGACGTTCGTTGCGAGTCAACGAGAGCGGGCAGCGGTGTAAAGCAGTTTCTGGACATCGTACGGACAACATGTGCTCAGAAACTGTCTCGCATTCCGTATCCAGTTGTGTCGTGAACTTACATTGTTCGCTAATGTGATTAATTTGTCCGTAAAATTATAATTTGATTTTAATCTGTAAATGGTGTTTCTATTGCGCAATAACCAACACTACCCACAGTACGCCCACAGTAATTAAAATATGGCTGATGATAATGAGACAGACGTACCTTTTCCGTCATATTGATATCAAAGTAGAAACAGCGATTCGATACCACAACCGAAAAACGCCCACTACGTAAGGACAGAAATAACCCTTTCTAACTATATCTTTAACTCTGCCGGCCAACTCTATTGTATTAGTTGTGAGGCTTTGGAGTCATATAAAACACACTCTAGGAAATTATAATTTCAAAGGGTTGCCATTATCGAAGTCGATACGGAACTAATATTATAATATTAGTTGGATATATATTCCTCCGAATGTGAAAGTTTGAACGTTTGGATGTTAGTTACTCAATCACGCAAAAACGGCTCATAGAGGTATGAGGAACAGGGTGTAGGGTTCACTCATCCTCCATAGAAATGGGAGGATCCTTCGACCAGACGAGTGTCTTGTCTGGTGGGCGACTACGCAACGGTTGATGTCGGGACGTTGTATATCTAGTTGCGCGGTATACCCTGCTTGCGAGATGCAGGATTTTGCGTGACGTCAGTATGATGCGCAGTTTTAGTATATGGCGATATAGATGTCGCCACAGGCTAAACGGCTCGTTATGAGATTTGACAGAGAAGTAGCTTGGGACCTGGAGAAGGACATAGGCTACTTGTCATCCTGGATCGCATAGGAAATCAACGGGCAACAGCTAGTTAATTTATAAATCAAAAATATGCTCAAGACAATAATAGAATGCCTAGGTCGAAACCAAAAGAACCAAAACCTACTCCTGAAAATAATAGTCCCCCAGACCGTATTTCAGCAATCTCAACGGAGACTAGCCTTCGGCGCGGGAGATATTATAGTGCACAAGAGTGTGCGCAGACACAGGTGCACTTTCTCTTCCCTCACTCTCATAGCCCGATGGGACGGCAATCCGACACGATCGGAGAGAGATCAGGCGCAGGACTAACGGCTTCTTTTATGCATCCATAAAAAAAGCCGTTTCGTTCCGTATCTTGATTTCCCATCGGAAATCATCAAATGATCAGCTCCCGCTCTGGGTGGAGCGGAAGGGAGTGACAGACTCTTACTGACTAAAACCCATCCGTGTTCCTTCCTTAGCCCTTTATATTCCGGGGTAGCGGTAACCCTTTCGGACAATCCCGCACCCCCGGCAGGCTTCGGCCTTGACAGGCCCCTTCCTTTATGCTGACATCTCTTTGAGGCGCGCGTGACTTAACGTGGTTTCTAACACACGGGGGCATCACACCGCCAACTTCCAAAATCCGGGCTGTTACTAAGAAATTCCTAATGGAAAAACCCTGTAACACTTTGCCCGGCCTGGGAATCGAACCCAGCACCCCACGCTCTGCAGTCACGCTTGAAACCACGAGACCAATAGGCCAGTTCAGACTCCTTAAAATAAATATCTACCCTACCTACATTTAAGCAAACCCTTTCAAATTACTGCTGGTAATAACGTTGTGAGCCTAAAGGCTTGCCAAGACCTTAGAGCCTGTTCAGTGAAGTTTATTACGACATTTACATTTTACTTCGAATAGCCACTTGTACTGGCTTGATAAAAATGTATTATGCAAATGAAGGATTTAGGTACCTGAATACTAACACCCGTATTCAATAATGATACATAAAGCCTTTATAATATACGCGCCGCACTATGTAGGTATCATTTTGTTGAAACTCAGATGTGTCTTCTCGACATCCGTGTGTTACTAACAGGATGCAGCAGAATACCAGCGTCAGGTATTGTACCTGGCATATGCTGAGCTGGACTCCCATTTGGTGCAACCATGAGACACACACCGACCAGTAGTGATGGACCGTTATAAATGTCATATGAGGTGTCTATGGGTCAATTTATCTTTTTAATCTTTGTTTTTTTTTTCTCACCTTTTTTGATGTTTTTTTTAAATGCCTGTATTGTGTCTTTTGTTGCACTAAATAAACGTTTTAACGTTTTATAGATAATCTATCTATCTACATACATAAGTATGGCAGCAACACTATGCTATGTAAGGATCTTCTCACTGCGTTCGTCATTGCAGGCCATTTAATTCACAAACAATACTTAGGCCTGAATTCACCAACATTCAAACCACCGGTTAGGTATTTAAACAGTTGGTTTATGTCAAATTTCATAAGGAAATTTTGAAAATAGAACTGATTAAATATTTAATCAGTTGATTTAAATGTTGGTGAACACAAAGCTTAAGCGACCCTTTTCTATGCGAACGCACTGCGTCGATTAATTACATATTATATATCTGCGGTTGGTCCGTTTCTGTTGCTAAGAAGATGTTTGGCAGATAATGGCAGATTTGCGGATAATAATAATAATAATAAGTTTATTAGTACATAAAAAAAACAACAACACAGTACATAGCATATAGAGACAGTGGGTTGTACTACCAAGTTTAAAATGCTTGTCAGCTTTCCGGGCTCCTAAACTAGGTACGCAGACCTGTATCTTAGGAGTCGGAGATTTTGCGGCTTCAATTTATATAATACAACCGTGACTTTTTAGTTTGGTTACAGTGGTTGTTAACACAGCAAATGTTGAATGATTGTGGTTGTGTATCTAGGAGTGTGAGTGTATATATGAGTGTGAGTGTAGTTTGTGTGTAGGGGGGTGTGTATGTGAAGTGTGAGTGTTTGATAAGCTTTATTTCAATGTAGGTTTGATAAAGTTATGATTGTATAGTCAATATATTTTCTGTTTCGTTATAAGTTAGAGATAAGAGCCATTCTCTTAATTTATTTTTAATTTCATACAAGGTATATCTGTACAGCGGAATAATTTTATTTATTTTATTATACATGCGTGAACTTTGGGCCAACAATTGTCGACTTGTAAATGCAAAACGACAGGGGATTGTTTTACATATAGGGAAACCGTAGCGTCTCAGAAGCAGATTTTTATCTAAAGGGAGGTTGGAGTGTCTCCGCAGGACTGAACGAAGGACATATAGCTGCCTCACTGTGAGAACTTGGGCCTCAGAATATAAATTATCAGTAGGATAGTCTCTAGGTTTAAAAAGCATCACTTTAAGAACCGCTCGTTGTGCACGTTCTGCTGGGAGCATTGCGGTTTTATAAGTACCGCCCCACACCGGGATGCAGTACATAATTATAGACTGACAAAGGCTAAGGTACACAAGAGTCAGAGTTTCAGAATTGGCGGAGTGCCTGAGTTCTTTAAAAATAAATATTAATCTTCTGATTCTAGTGCAGAGTGCCTCTATATGCGCATTCCAGCTAAGTTTTTCGTCAATAATCACTCCCAGGTACTTAATATTAGGGACCATGCTGAGGGCAAGACAGTTACAAGCTACTGACTGATGAGGGGGACAAGTGTGAGCTTTAATTTTATGAGAGAAAGAGGTTGGGGTTATTGATTGTGGGCGGTAGAACCTGATTAGTTTCGTCTTGTCTATATTCAACGTCAGCAAATTAGTTGACAACCATTCCATTATTACCCGAAGCGAGTATTCTGCTCTATCTCTGGCTTGCTGCCAGTTTTTATCACACACTAGAATTGCCGTATCGTCTGCATAAGAGAAAATTTCGCAGTTATCAATGGAGAGCTTGCATAGATCATTGATATATATTTGGAAAAGTGTCGGTCCTAATATACTACCTTGTGGGATGCCATAGGTGAGCTTTTCATATGAACTAGTGACTGAGTCAATGAGAACACACTGGGATCTATTACATAGGTAGTCTTTAAATAATTTGAGAGTTACTCCACGCACTCCTAAGCTTTCTATCTTTGAAATAAGTCGAGGGACAGAGACCGTGTCAAAAGCTTTGGTTAAGTCTAAGAAGATGCCATAGCAGTTCAGTTTATTATCTAGTTGACTTACCAGACTGTTAGTGAAGGCAGCAACGGCATCCTCCGTACAAATTCCAGATCTAAAGCCGTACTGGTTTTGAGCTATTAATTTATGCTTTCCCAGAAAGCTGACTAAGCAATTATTTAGAACTCTCTCCAGAATCTTAGAAAGCGTACTCAGAACGGAAATAGGTCTGTAGTTTGTGACTCTGTCTCTGTCCCCGCTTTTATATATAGGATGCACGACGGCTTTCTTAAAGGCATCAGGGAATATTCCAGAGTCTATGGACAGGTTACAAATATGAGTGACTACGGGGGTTAAGATAGTGCGCGAACTCTTGATAACTCTAGCTGGAATATTATCCCACCCTGTAGCGCAGTCACTACGGAGGTTCTGGATAATTCTACCTACTTGTTCCTCATCCATAGGGAGGATTACAAGAGAGTTCGACAGTTGACTGGGAGGTGGTACTATAGCAGTGGTGATGGTGCTAGCTCCTATTTTCGACGCTAGGTTTGTACCTATATTGACAAAGAACTCATTGACTTTGTTTGCCGATGTTTTCACGTCAGCAGAATCACGAAGAAGTTCACGAGGGGATCGGGATTGAACATTAGAATTCGTGATAGATTTAATCACTTTCCACGTTGCTTTAGGATTATTTTTGGCTTTTAGAAATTCTTCCTTTTCAAATGCTCGCTTCAACTTTCTTATTAAGGCATTACAAAAGTTTCTATACCGTATGTATGTTATTTTAAGTATGGAGTCGTCAGGCTTTTTCCTGACTTCGACATGCATTCTATCTCGGTTTCTTAGACAACGAACCAGGCCAGAGCTCATCCACGGTTTTAGAACCCTGCATTTTTTATGTGTTCTGGTTATTCGGGTGTGCTTAGTAATCACATGTTGTATTTTATCAATTAACATATTAGTTGCTTGATTGGCGTTTGTACAGGTTAAGACGAGGCTGAAGTCGGTGTTGTCCAGTTCTTTACGGATAGCTTCATAATCATAATGTGATGATTTTCTTTGCGCATTACATCCCGAACTGGAATTGAGGGGCAGAAATAAACAGATAGGCTGGTGATCAGTAACGTGAGAGTCTAGGACTAGCACAGTAGAAATTTTCTTAGATTTCAGCATTATATGATCTAGACAGTTGTTAACTCTGGTCGGAAGAGAATGCGCAGGAAGTAGTCCGAGAGTGGCGGTGAGAGTTAGATAGTCATTAGCGTGCCGGTCACTAGATCCTGATTTGATATCAACATTCATATCACCCATTAAGATAATGTTAGCGTAGGATTGCAGCGAAGATATTACGCCTTGCAGACTGTTATAAAAGTTTTCTAGATTTTGGTAGGATGGAGAGCGATAGACTGAAACTATTGCCGTAGAGCCTAAGCAGGATATAATGCAGTTAGCGTCCTGAAACAGTGGTTCTGTCGACACACATTTTAAACTTTCCCTAATATACACTACTACTCCGTCATTTTGTTTTACATTATTAATTGTAGCGAAAGATGAATAGCCATGTAATATGGGTATAGGTCCAGAAACCTGCAACCAACATTCTGTCAGAACTATTACATCAAACTCAATTTTTGTGGATGAAATCATAGTTAGAAACTGATCTAAATTTTTATTAATGCTTCTAATGTTAATATGAACAATTTTTAAGTTATTATTGAGCATCGGGACTAATTCAGGGCATTTTTCAGGGGAGCATAGAAAAGATTGAGCGACCGAGATGTTATCCAATTCCTTGGAAATTTGGTTTAAATTAGCCATTGATTACTGGTAAAATTGTGAACAAAAAAAAAAACGAAACACGAGATTTGATTGGGCAATGTGAAAAATTAGCAATTAGGGTGTTTTTAATATCGTGCGGATTTCATCACGCACGCGGGATTGGCCCGCATGCGGAAAATTTCACGCAGCGTGAGACACGCAACCCCACGATTTAGTTTTCTGCGGGCTGCCATGCATTGTGGTTGTGTACAATGAACGACAAACTCAGAAAATTATTGATCATATACTCAAACTTTCGAAATTTGGTGCTAGTTCCTTTAATATTTCTTTCCAGGCAGCGTCTCTAGCATCTCTGTTTTTATATAATTCATGGGATTTATCCCATAAGCACGGCTGCAGATGCACTTCAATTATAACACGTTCTGTGTCAATTTTCATTTTAAATGTGACTGTACTATGCGCGCGTGCACCCCGCATGACAGTAAAACGCACACTGATTTTCATAGAAGTGCTCACGCGCGCGGAGACCCCGCGCGGGGCTGTTGCCACGGATCACACCCCGCGTCCCGCGTGCGTATTCCACGCATTATAATAAATACTTGTATAAAAAGGACACTTGCGGGTGTTACGCATGCGGGGCAATCCCGCGTGCGTGATGAAATCCGCACGATATTAAAAACACCCCTGGTAGAGGACTTCTCGTAACACCGCAACTGTGTTTGTGAAGAGAAATAGTAAGATATGAAAGAATTGCCAGCCATCAAACTGCAATACAGCCCGATGACATAATTATAATTGTTAGCTTGAGTGAAACTGTGTATGTGTGTGAAATGTATTTGTTGTGTTTGTAGATTAATTGTTACGCAAATTGACAATAAAATGTAATAGTTATCAAAACAGAAATAAAACAGATGTACAAAACAATATTGAGTGCATGCATAAACGCGAAAAACAAATTTATGAGAAAGTGAAAATAGTCATTGTTGAAGTGGTACTTGTGTTGGAACTGGTACTGGTACTGCAAACATGGTAGGGGAAGGTGGGGCAGCTTCATACAGTTTTTATATTTTGTCTCATAGATTATTCTCTGGTATCAATATCTGAATAGATTGAATAAGAACTAGTACTATAACTATCTGACTTTCTATCAAAAACATATCATTTGTTTAAATATACATCTGTGACTTTTTATAAAAGTTTAAAAAAAAAATCAGGAATGTATGAATGTGCCCCGCATGCGGGGTACTTTCATACAGGCTATGGGGCAGATTCATACATGTGAAAAAATACACAAATTAAGGAATAAATGTTTAATTATTTATCAAAATAAAAGTATCAAAACACAACGTATTCGAAACCAAAAGCAATTAGACTCTGTGAGTAACTAATACCTAGAAAATAATCAAGTAATAAAGAAAAAAGTAAAAAAAGATAACTAAGTAAACAGAAAATAACTTAAAATGTAGGTAGTTTTTCCTTTTATGGCACTGAAAGAAACTTAGTTAACCTAACAGTCTTTCTGATCAGTCAAATAAGTATATCTATGTCCTAGAATTAAGTAACATATCTTTGTTATGTTATGGTATGTTATTCATACAGTATGAATGTGCCCCTCTTATTACTGTATGAACCTGCCCCATTCAATGATTTTGAAAAACAAATATTCTTATAAAAAAACCAAACATATATATTATTATTTACGTATCAATTCACAAAATACATCCTATTATCTTTGAAATAAAATAGTATTGAATAATCTAGATAAAAACTTTCATCAAAATAAAGATGTTTAAAGTGAGGTTATAAAATTATTTACGCGTTGCCGAATCACGTTCCGCGTCACCTCGTCGCGAGTTTCACACTGACTGCTGTCAAAATTCGTGAGCCAACGCACACGTAGGTAAGTCACGTGTACATGCTTAAATCGTTCAGTTAACGCGCGCCTAATAAAAGATGTCGCTAGTGTATGACGGTGCCCCGTGTATGAATCTGCCCCACTTCCCCCTAAGGCATTTCTCTGACTTAATTTCAACGGGTCTATCAGCTGGGTCTTTCTTCAAGAGAATTCTTCCGTTGGAATACCAGCTGGAGTAATTCCTTGCCTTAGCAAACTGGCGGGCATCATACAACAGCTTTTTGATTGCGGGAGGTAAGTGTTCGTCGACGTATACTGGCTTCTTTTCCCCAGCAATCCCGATCAGCTGTGTGTTCAACTTATCATTGATGGAACGTTCTTTATTAAACTTCCTCACCTTAGCGAGGAATTCGTTTCTCTTATTGACACAGCTAAATTCAGCCACAATCGGTCTGCATAAACCTGATTTTCCGGGTATACGATATACATCCCGGAAAGCAGATGTCTGAATTTCCAAGTCAACAATCTTTCCAACCCTCGAAACCGCAGAAATGAGATCTTCAGGCGTTTCTTTCTCCTTAGTCGGAATATTACGCAGCTCGATAGTAGCTTGTCGTGACAGGAAGTTCAGATCTTGTAATTGCTTCTGTAGGCGGTCAATATGGTCTTCATTATCAATTTTCTCTTTTTCCAGTTTCGAGACTTTAGAATTAAGACTTTCATATTTTTCGTTTATAAAAGACATGCTGCGTTCCATTTCGACGTTGGATTCCTCAATCGAAAGACATTTCTGTTTGAGCTCGGCAACTTCCCTGACCAGCTTGGATAAAATGGCAGCTTGTTCGTTTTTCCATGATGTGAGCAGCTGTTCTTGCTCGGATTTCCAAGTTGTTAGCATCTCCAATAACTCCGATTTGAAAGCCGAAAATGCTGTGGATCGTACGGCGTCTACTTCATTATTTGGAGAATCGGCAAGACGTTGTCGTTTGTTCCGAATGGTGATATTAATAGCGTCTGCTTTTTCGGTAGAGGTAGTCGGGATGTCGGGCTCAGAAAGAGATTGTCCATGTCTCAAACCTGTGCTAGGCGGAGTTCTTTCCATATTGTTGCAGAATTAATAAGAAATAATTTGGAAAAGGAAATATAAAAAATAAAATAAAAATTATAAAAAGGCAAAAAGAAATGCAGTGTGCCAGATTCGACCCCACAACTAGTCGGTTCGCCTTCGTAGAGACACACTACTCCACAGCAGTGCTAAGCGAACCGTTACAACGTCGCTTGAAATACGTGTGTGCTTTGCTGTGCGCTGCTTTAGTGGACCAGGTTGGTGTACGTGATTACTTCGTGTATCTAATGAGTTCAAAGTCCGAAAAATGAACACGTTTTAAAACTTTTAGTTCGTTATGATATTAAAATGGTTCATAAATAGAGTTAGTGTCGTTATTTCACTGTTATTTTGCACTTAGATTGTCACTCGCTTACTGTAGGATACAATTGAACAGTTTTGTCGCTGTTATATACACTTTTTACTTGGTTTCGGAATTAAAAACCCGGAGGTAATTACAAGTACGTAAGTGCGCGGTGGCGTCACGGTACACAATCAAGGATGACATACATATCACACTAACATTATAAAGGCGTGTATGAGTGTGTTTGTATGTTTGTTACTTCTTCACGCACAGCTACTAAACGGATTTCGATAAAATTTGGTAAACACATTGGATTCTTTATCGTTTTGTTAGTTTTTCGTTTACTTCAAGTCGTTCGTGGTGCGTGTTCCGACACATCATCTCGAGAAGTTCCTCAAGGAAGAGTTCTGGCCGAAGGGTTTTGTGTACCGCCGGTTTCGTGGCCGGCTACATGACACCAGTCAGCGAAACCCGACGCAGATACTTCGTGTGCGTTAGTTTTTAGTGTAATTATAATGTTGTAACTTAAGTGGCAGTGGGCAGGGCACATTGCTCGCAGAACAGATGGCCGGTGGGGCCGAAAGGTTCTGGAGTGGCGACCGCGTACCGGAAGACGTAGCGTTGGAAGGCCTCCCACAAGGTGGACCGACGACCTTGTGAAGGCCGCAGGAACTCGTTGGATGCGAGAAGCATAAAACCGGTCGAAGTGGAGGTGCTTGGGGGAGGCTTATGTCCAGTGGTAAAAGTCTTTGGCTGAAATGATGATGAAGTTGATAATGTTGTATGTATTTATAGTATTTTTAAGTTAGATTAATATTGTATTGTATGTGTTTTTATGGGCCTTGATGCCTGAATTAAATGGATAAATAAATAAATATAAAAAGTTGATAATTACCAACTTTTTTTTCTAGCTTTTGCCTGTATCCCCGGAGGGTTAGTCAGAGATGTATCTAGTACACCTACTCGCCAGACTGTTACTGAGAATTTCCTGATGCTTAAACCCAACAGTTCTTTGCTTAACCTGGGAATCGAACCAAGGATATCATGCCATGTTCAGTAATGGCGCTTGACTACTAGACTGACGAAGCAGAGAGAGATAGATCTCATCAGGCAAAAACATAACCCATAAAGTTAGCAACAACGGTAAACATATCCGTTTATAAAAAAAAAATAAAAAAAAAAATAAAAATAAAATAATCTTTATTTCGGATAAGCAGCATCCATATGGGTTAGTAAAAAACAAAAAGATTAAAAGATTAAAAGTTTATGCTCACTAGTTCCTTCGCGTAGTTCCTTTGAAGGAACTACTATATCGTCACTGGAAAGGAGAAAATGCAGCGCCATTTGGGCCAAAATGAGTTCTTTATAATCGTTGGATTACATTTTTTTTTCTGCGTCGATCTTTTTAGGTTTCAAGACAAACTGAGCCAATAATAATAGGCTCAGAAAAAAAAAAAAAAAAAATTGTTTAAAAATAATCTAATCCAATGATATTATACATATTATATAACTCATTTTGGCCCAAATGGCGCTTTAGCATTTTCTCCTTTCCAGTGACGATATGAAAAATATTCTATAAATACTATCCAATCACATTTCAAATCAAACAACCAATCCAGCTTCCCCACTTTTCAAATCGAACGAATATAATATTCAGCATCGAAACGCCGCTTTTGATCGACATGTACCATTAACTTGCGCAGTTTACGAGCGGAACTGATGCTGGCCACATTTTGGGCCTCAAAGGCCACACGCTGGGTCAGAATTCAATAAACTTGTCAATAACTACGATGACCCTAGACGCAAGCCTGTGCTTCGAGACAAATAAATGTACACAGTCTGTTTTATTTATTGTATCCGCTATTTTGTGACGGTAATTTTTGCTGGTTGGAATTTTTATGTGGATTATGGGTTTATTTGTGTAGGTAACTAATTATTATTCCTTGGTGTCTTTAGTAAATATTTTAATTCGTTTTTGGATTGGAAACGTTTCCTGTTTTATAATACTTTTATGTTACTAAAATTTTTTTCCTGATGGAAACAGGACTGCTGCCTAAAAGCAAAAATATTTTCAAATATAAAATTCAAAATTCAAATAATGAGAATTAGGAATTTTGAGAATTAGCCATTTTGAGAATTAATCCATTAAAAACTCAGTTGCCATTTTGAGAAATGGGCATTTTGCGCTTAAATCTTATTTTCTCTTCACAAACAATGGCATTCTATTAATTCCATAAAACACAAAAAATCTATTTGACACTAGTTTGTGAGAGACTGGTGTCCGCACGAGGCATTCCTGTTTAGCAGATCACCATGGTCCCAGGTCGTCACGACGCGATATGTTAACATAGTCAGAATGTGAAGGAATATATGGCATAACATAAAATCAATGATAAACTCATAGATTAGAAACAAAAAGTAAAAAAAAAAGACGGGTTGCACTCCGGAAGTGCCGGCAGAAGTGAAAACTTGAATATTAACGTTGAAATAAATCAATTATGAATTGAATTAATATAACTAATTTTTTTTCACTATTTCTGCGTCACTTTTTTCATTAATCGATGCACTTTGTTCAATTTCCATATTTTAAACACTTTATATACACGAATTTTACGAATACACAGCAGTGTGGCTACTACACAGACGGTCGAGCCATCAGCTGTCCATCCATCCATCCACATCCACGTCCACCATCACCGTCACCGTCACCGTCACCGTCCCCGTTACCGTCCCCGTCCCCGTCCCCGTCACCGTCACCGTCACCGACACCGTCACCGTCACCGTTACCGTCACCGTCACCGTCACCGTCACCGGCACCGGCACCGTCACCGTCACCGTCACCGACACCGTCACCGTCACCGACACCGTCACCGTCACCGTCACCGTCACCGTCACCGTCCGTCCGTCCGTCCGTCCGTCCATCCATCCATCCATCCATCCATTATCGTGTCTCACTTGGTTCACTTCGGTTGGCGCCGCCGCCGTAGAAAGAGGGGGGGGGGGGGATCTCTCCTGACGGTCACGTGTCCTGACGCGAGTTTAACATTTTTTCCCCATTACAAAAAGTGTGCAACGCCGCTAAAGAAGTTTTCACTTCAAAAAAACTTATTTATTATGTACTAGCTGCGCCCCGCGGTTTCACCCGCATAAGTCTCGATCCCGTGGGAATATCGGGATAAAAAGTATCCTATGTCCTTTCCGGGACTCAAACTATCTCTATACTTACCACATTTCATCTAAATCGGTTCAACGGTTTAGGCGTGAAAAGGTAACATACAGACAGACAGAGTTACTTTCGAATTTATAATATTAGTACCTATGGATAGGGAGCGGGTTGGATTATTTTGGATGAGTTAGTAATTCCTCAGTTTCTTTGTAATCTAAGTTATGGAGCCATTCAACCAGAGCACTCTTACAAGCCTTTGTTGTTTGCCGACAGATCGTTGTAATACGTTTCATTCTATTATTTATAAGTGGGAACCTAAGAAAGTATACAATCTTTTAGATAATATTGAAAGTTCGTTCATAAAGAGCTCTACTCTAATACAACTTGAATCTTTTACCTTTTTTTCTTTTCTTTTATCTTTTTACTATACTCCACATTTCGCAGAACTTTCAAATACTTATTTAAACCGGATAAATAGAAAGCATTTCTAAATAGCCATGTATGGTCGGAAATGATTACTTAAAAGCGAAACGTTTTTCTTTTTGCCAAGAACGAAAATTTTAATATTCCAAAATGCTACCAAAGTTTGGAGCGTTTTTACGCACCCATGTGTAAAATGTAACTCATGTTTTTCAAATATCTCATAGTTTCTAAAAGAAATGTAAGTAGTATTTTTTCAGAATTTTCATATTCTAAAATAATAGAAAACTCTCATGGAGCACGTTTTTCTTTTTAACTTTACTTAAATATATATTCATAGTTTCGGGACATGTTATGCTCGTTTAAAAATCAGCTCTTAGTATTATTTAAAAATATATATATGTATGTGGCAAAAATCGACATATCAGTCGTTACGGGTCGTCAGAAGCTCGAAAGTATGAGACCCGTCTTACCAATGGGTATAGTATTGCCCAGTAGTTGGGTTGTGGAGGTCTGAGGGGCAATTCTCGTAATTTTTAAGAACGTTCACAGTCTGATCTCAGTCTCAATCTGTCAAAAATACCTAAAATTTCCCTACATTTTGAGATTTATTTTCGTTGGATCCCGCTTTTGAATCCCATTTTAGTATTTTTGTCGTTGGATCCCGCAAAACATTATTATGTATTTCCGTTGGATCCCGAATTTAAAAAATGCAAGATAATTACGTTTTATTGTCGTTGAATCCCGAAAAGTATTTCCGTTGGATCCCGAATGCTTAAAAAAATCTGAATGCGGGAACTTTCAACAACAAAATTGTTTATAATAAAATGAGGGGTTCACTAATGTTTCACCAAAACTCCATTGTCAAATTTTTAGTTTTCAACCAACGTTTCGTATACTATTTATTTCTCAAACAACTCATTTTCTATATAATCTAGTCGTTTCTGGCACTCGCCAGCCGCTGCCGCGGCACCGCTCGCTTCGCTCGCTCGGCTCGTGCGTAGGAGTCACAGTTTTAACCTAACCTAGCCTAACATTATTTTTTTAAATAATTAACCTAATCTAACTAGTTCGGTTCCGGGCAGCCCACTAAAAATAATCTCTTTTTAGTGTTTGATAAAGATAAATCACTTTTCTTCTGAAGTGTACACATGTTGTTATAACATGGGATTCAACGGAAATAGCAAACGGGATCCATCGTTAATACCTAAAAAATGGGATTCAAAAGTGGGATCCAACGAAAATAAACGCATTTTGACAAGTTTTTGACATTTGTTTGTCGCTGAGATGAGACTGCGACTAGATTTTAAACGTTTTAAATTACGAGAATTGGCCTTCAGATAGGCAGTCGCTCCATGTAAAATACTGGTATTCAGCTGCATCCCGTTAGACTGGAAGCCAAGCCCAACATAGCCAACAAGCCCAACATAGTTGGGAAAATGCTAGGCAGATCATGATGTATAGGAGCTAGTTGCCTACGTCATTTTAGCTCAAATTCTAGATAAATACTTTCAGACCGACTTATTTCAAAGCTTCCGACAAAAACACAGCCCTGTCAAAAACGGAAAAATTAAAACCAAAACTACATTGTAATACAATAAAATTGACACCGGAAACTTTGTAACTGCCATCTTGTCATCCGAGATAATTTACACTTGAGGCCAAAAAGTTAGCTCTGACGAACAGTTTTGAATAAGCTCGATCGGTTGAGGAAACTTGTTAGGCACCTGTCCCACGGCCATCGTTTAGCGAGGAGCTAGTAGAATACCAGAAACGAGTTGGCGAGCAACGTGCAGCGTGTGTGTAGTTCTTGACCTCGATCACGCCTGATGGAAAGCGATGGATGAGGTCTATGATGGAGCGAGCGTGCCCAGAAGATGTCTAAGGCACTGGAACTCCCACGCATCGACGAAACACAGCAGGCTGCTTGACGCCGGACTCCGGCGGGAGGATGGACGCAAACCAGGCGGGCGTTAGCCCTACCACCGCAAGGGAAGAATTGGCCAGTCAAATAAGGTGTTGGGTGTGACTGTCCAGGATGCGTCGAGCGCTCGGTTCGGTTGAGTAACTGGCGGAACAAACTGCGCTATACGAGGAGGCTTCTTCATGCATCTCAAAATTTATACCTATCTAATTATTGTTTATTATCTTTCTTCCATCTTCTCATAAAATCTTAAGAATTCAGGACACATATCTATATGTCGTGGATAGATGGCGCCACAGTACAGTGAACAGCGCCATCTAACGATTTGATTGGTAAACGAAGAATCATGTGATCGGAAACGCAAGCGAGCCCTACCGCTTGGATACGATCGTCGGTAGAGGGGATGCAGCGAGGACTGGCAGGGAGACCGAGTGTGGCGACAGTCTACGGTCGGCAGTCGAGTCGGACGGTCTTGCTTGGCAAACGCTCAATACCAACGCACGTGTTTGTTTCGGTTGTTAATTGCTAGTTTATTAAAGTTATTTTGAATTCAAATTATCTTTTCGTTCGAGTACCCACTGCAGTGCCCACAACTATCAAAACTATGTTGGATCGTGAAGAAGATCCGATGTTTCGCATCTCGGCCACCCAATGATGCGACATATAATACATCTCCCGGCAAACAAATCACACTCCGGTGCTGATGTCATAAGAGCATTAGATAGCCGCTTCCTCGTCGGTGGGACAGGTGCCTGAGGAAGTGATCAGCTAATGAATTATTTAACAGTTCAATGGGAATTGCTTGGAGGAAGTTAGGGGCACTTAGCACATGTCTTTAAGCTTTGACTGCTGGAGATCATATTTAACTATTCATAGATGTTTGTTGAAGATTTCACTTACAAACTTCGTTAAAATTATACAGGATGAAATTGAAAACTTGCGCCAACACGAAAAAGGAGATGCAGTTACTGTTACATAATCATTATAAATTGTAATTTCCTAAATCTAAATTCTCGAAAAAAACGTGTAATTATCGTCTTTGATAGTGCAAACTAAGTTATTGCCTTGTGTAGATGACACAAACTATCGGGTGTCCAGTAAAACAAGAAACTATCGAAACAAATAAAAAAATTAATCTATTCATCGGAAATCATAAGATGAAGCGACTGCCTGTCTGTCCTCCACAACCCAGTTACTGGATAATATACCCCTTGGTAAGACTGGTTGTCAGACTTTCGGTCTTCTATATGAAACTGACTGTGCCTGGGTATTTTTTTTAGACTCGATAAATGCTACTTCTTAGCTTACCTTGTAATAAAATATTATACCTAAAGGAACATGGTATGATCTTCTCACGATACGATATTCCCATAAAGTAAACGGATCATTATAGGGAAAAGGGGTTCCATTTTTTCGTTGCCATTTTTTCGCCTTTTGAGCCTAGTAATAAGTCTCTGATGAAAATATAAAAAATTCTGTAGGTACTCTCATCACCACGTTAGGACCTCGTGGCTAAATAATTACAGCCACAAGGGTCGATCGATCAAAAGGCCATTACCCATAATTAAAAACGTTAAAAATCTAGTCACAATCTCATCTCAGCGGCAATCAATGTCAAAAACTTATAAAAAATTTAGGGCAATTAGAGGTATTTTTGACAGATTGAGACTGAGATCAGACTGTTAACGTTCTTAAAATTACTATTTCAAAGGGAGTGAAAAGGGGGGTGGAAGTTTGTATGGGGAATCAATAACCGCTGAACCGATAATTTGGTATGGAGATAGTTTGAGTTGTGGTATCCCCGAAATCCCTTAAGGGTGAAAAAGGGGGGTGCAGATATGTAAAGGGAATCAATAAAAAAAGGACTATAACACTTTTATCGCGGCTGAAACCGCGGGGCACAGCTAGTTAAATATAAAATCTTAGTTCAATCCATAAATATAGTTTCCAGAACGAATCGAGATCCGAGAAGCATCAATACAAAAAATAGAAAAAATCGTAAGTATTTTTTTAATTTGAATTCTGGGATCTCGGCAGAAGACGAAGAATTTCATTTTTTCCTCAAACAGTTATGTTCGATAGTGAGAAAATTTACAGGATCTTAATACAAGAAAACGCCGTAATATTATATACTGTTGGAAGGCTAGAAAAATGATGAGCTCGCTATTGGGAAGCTTTAGCACAATATCCCGGGAAGTATTTGCAGCATCTAAGCATCGCAGTTTATGAAGGTAATTTTCTTTTATAAGAATTTCAGTTTTTCTTCTTAGCGTTGAGTATTTTGTATGTGATGAGTTGTTTCTTTTACAATATAAAGTGTTTTAAACATTGTTGTCTGAAACATTTTTTTGTATTTTGTGTTTCACGAACTGTTTTTTTATTATTTTTTATTGCTAAATGGGCGCGCTCTTGACCCCGATCACGCCTGATGGAAAGCGATAGATGAGGTCTATGATGGAACGAGCGTGCCCAGAAGATGCCTGTTTACTCTTGATTTGAAGGCAGACGGGTTAAATGTGGGAGGGAACACAGATGCCGGCAGAAAGTTCCACACTTTGGCTGTGCGCATAATAAAAGTGGAGGAGAAGCGCTGAGTACGACTCATCGGGATATCAACCAAGTGCGGATGGTACGCTGCAGTACATCTGGTTGTCCGGTGGTAAAAGGGCGATGGTGGGCTCAGGTCGTAGAGCTCCTGCGCACACTCTCCGTATAGTACAGTCTGTAGAAGACCGTCAGACAAGCAACATTACGCCGATGAGCCAGGCTGTGAAGCGTAGCTACTAACGTCTCGTCGCCTATAAGCCTTTTAGCTCTGCGTTCCACCGAGTCAAGTGCAGCAAGCTGGTATTTTTGGGTAACTGTGTCCAAATTTTTCTTTCTTTTTATAAGGGTAATGCGAAGCTTGGAGTTTTTTATTGTACCAAAAGAGCTAAGCAGAAATAAAGAGATTTAAAAGAGTGTCCATGGAGTTTCTTGCCCGTTCTTCTCCTTAGAAACCTTCTACGCTATGGAATGAGCAACTAGCTTCAACTTTCTGACTAACTGACCGACTATTTCATTTTCACAGTTCAAAAGTCCCTGTACAGTCACGTCTATAAGTAATTAAGTATGTATACACTTGGCTTTATTCAAAGGCGATTTTCTCCTTTATTTTTTAATGAAACTTTATTTTATTACGAACATAGTATTTTCGAACCCATAGGTTTATGTAAAGTGTCGTATTTCAACGTTGCATTCGTTATTTCACGAAAATATCGCAATTGAAAGTTGCCAAGTGTTGACATATTATAGCTCGTGACTATACAGGGTTTAATTGAAATAAATGCTTTGAGTTTGAGTTTGATTACAATGACGGGGAGTAGGTACAAGTGAATCTCGGTTTCGTTAAGCGTCTTTTTTACACCCGTCATAAATGTAATGTGATAACAATAACAAAAACATCAACGGATATCACTCATCGGAAAGCAAGTTCAATTAAAAACATCGCAAAAAGCAGTAAACATTTTTCCTGAAAAATGTGACGCTCACTCGCTCCCTTCAGCAAAAAAATTGTTCAGTTTATCATGTTTAAATCCGTTGTCAAACAGTGTATTTTCATTTACAATATTTTACGTTAAAAACAGGCTAATAGGATGTCGACACAGTATTTAAGTGCATGTAACTGCTTTGACTGCGCTGCCGCATACTACATGGTTTCCGTTTCGTAGGGGACAAGTTATGAGAGAATAGAATGGGATATAATTAGCATTTTTAGGGTTCCGTACCTAGAAAGGAAAAAATGGAACCCTTATAGGAGCACTTTGTTGTCCGTCCGTCTGTCTGTCTGTCAAGACCCTTTTTTTCAGGAACGCGTGGAGAAATCAAGCTGGAATTTATATCAAATATTCAAGTCTACTGTCCCTTGGAGCTGTGAAAAAATCAAACGTCTAAGCTAACGCAATCAAGAGATACAGCCGTTTATGCCGCAAATTTCCGCAAATTTTCGACAATCGCAAGGGAATCAAAACGTACAGGGTACTTCCCGTGAACTCAGAATCTTGAAATTTGATACGAAGCGACGTCTTATAGCACAGATAAAAGAAAAATTGCGAAAACCGTAACTTTTTAGTTACATCATATTTTAAACAGGTTTGTACGGAACCCTCGGTGCGCGAGTCCGACTCGCACTTGGCCAATTTTTTTTTATATTGCTGAATGGGCCCGCTCTTGACCTCGATCACGCCTGATGGAAAGCGATGGATGAGGTCTATGATGGAACGAGCGTGCCCCGAAGATGCCTAAGGCACTGGGACTCCCACACATCGACGAAACACAGCAAGCTGCTTGACGCCGGACTCCGGTGGGAGGGTGGTCGTAAACCAGGCGGGCGTTAGCCCTACCACCGCAATTTGTGGTAAGATCACCCTCGCCTCATTGCTCTAGTGGTTGCAAGTGCTACTGCTGAGCACGAGGTCCTGGTTTTGATTGCCAGGTCAGCCAAGATTTTATTGGTTTATTCCATTTGGAATTTCAGTAGCAGCCCGGATTCTGGATTTGTGCCCGGTCGAAAGCAATACAACTTAAACATAACTGGCTAAATGTAGGTATACTAATACGCGTTATTAGAGGGGCAATTCTCGTAATTTTAAGAACGTTCACAGTCTGACCTCAGTCTCAATCTGTCAAAACAACCTCTAATTTCCCTTCATTTTGACAAGTTTTTGACATTTGTTTGTCGCCGAGATGAGACTGCGACTAGATTTTGAACGTTTTAAATTACGAGAATTGACCTTCAGCATTTCCAATGTTAAAGAATCAGCTTTTCCAATTTGGCAATATTTTGAGAAAATTTCACTTGGCAAATTCAAAAGCGATCCGGTGAAAGAAATATTGATTCTTCGTTTTATTTTTTGCATAGAACATTTTTATCATTGGTTGCCTCTAAACTATAGAGATCACTGGCTGGAACTACCAGACGGATTTGAAATTTTTTTATTGCATTTGATAGCTCCAGTCTTGAGGAAGGTTATATCAAGCTAGGACCAGAGGAGCCTAGCAAAAACCAAAAAGTTAGAAAGAACGCTGCGCGAAAACTAAATAGTACGGCGGGCAGGCGATACGATGCGACAAGGTTGGTCGGGGAGCATGAAATTTCACGCGGACGAAGTCACGGACAGAAGCTATATAATATTTAAATAATACACTGACTCGCTTGATTTGTATGAAATATGTTGACAGTACCGTCTTTGTCAGCGGCCACCGAGGCGCCTCCGTGATCAGTGTTAAAAATGAACATTCCTCAAAACGCTATAATCGTATGGCTTGAGGAGGCGTGAACATCAGATACGATTAAATACTTAATATACACACCGTGTTTACAATCAGTGTAGCGATTATTATTTACTTTGTTTTTTGCTGTAAAACATAGCTTTTCAATATTATTGCTTCGTTTCATTAATGCTTTTGCAAAACCGACTAAGAAGACAGATACAACTTTGGGGTATTTATACTAGGTCGATTTTCGCCTGGTCGCTTACCAAATCGACTCACAAGCCGAATCGCCACCCCATTTAGCAAGGTCGATAATCGCAGGTGACTTGTTCACTTTGCATCAAAATGTCGACTTTTATGCGGCGGGAGATTGTCTACGACAGCATCTTCACGGTCAATTTAATAACCGACCTGTCGCCGCCGCCGCCGCACGACAAAAGTCGAACACTATGTAACGACGCCAGCACATCAACCTACCCGAAACTCCAACCAATATTGAACTTTATAATAATAATAAGACATTTATTTCAGACGTAGTCCATATACTGTTAGTAACACAAAACAAGCGTGCGTAAAGAAGTTTCACTTCAAAAAAACCTTATAAAAACTACGTTTATTTTCGTTGGATCCCACTTTTGAATCCCATTTTTTAGGTATTAACGATGGATCCCGTTTGCTATTTCCGTTGAATCCCATATTATAACAACATGTGTACATTTCAGAAGAAAAGTGATTTACCTTTATCAAACACTAAAAAGAGATTATTTTTAGTGGGTTACCCGGAACTGAACTAGTTAGATTAGGTTAATTATTAAAAAAAAAACAATGTTAGGTTAGGTTAGGTTAAAACTGTGACCAGAAACGACTAGATTATATAGAAAATGAGTTGTTTGTGAAATAAATAGTATACGAAACGTTGGTTGTAAAGGTTGTAAACCAAAAATTTCAATGGAGTTTTGGTGAAACATTAGTGAACACCTCATTTTATTATAAACAATTTTGTTGTTGAAAGTACCCGCATTCAGATTTTTTTAAGCACTCGGGATCCAACGGAAATACTTTTCGGGATTCAACGACAATAAAACGTAATTATCTTGCATTTTTTAAATTCGGGATCCAACGGAAATACATAATAATGTTTTGCGGGATCCAACGCCAAAAATATTAAAATGGGATTCAAAAGCGGGATCCAACGGAAATAAATCATACCGAGATGTTAATAACATAAACACTTAAAAACTATGTTAGTAGACATTACCAATATTTACAGGAGCATGTAGCTGACTTAAGTACCAGATGAATGGACAATGAAATCCAGTTTGTTGGCAATGACACTCAGGAGACTGTGGTTACTGGCACGCACCCTGTGCAACAAGGACGCTGCTCGCTTGCGCCTAATTGCAGCGAAGCTATCAATCCGGGCGTCCACGAACATCCCTAAGGCAATACAGAAGCGTGGTAGCCCCAACAGCATCCTGAATGCATTATTGCTTTAGCAATAAAGCTGAAAATCTATTAAAGAAATTTGACAGATTGTGAGATTGTAGTAGCTTGTTGTGCTGGCGTCTGTACATAATTATTAATATCATTTTAAGTCAGTTCTATTAAGTAAAAATATTGAAAACAAAACACAACCCACACTAACGTTGGTCCCAACATTGGAGCCAAACATACCACCAACTCCAACCCATCAACTGTCTCGTCAAACCAATTGACCAGCCCCCTGAATCTACAATCGTCCCTTCCACGCGACCGCATCATGGTACATAACCATAAAAACCATTTTATGTACCACAACCACCCGATTTCCTAACATTGCCCAACTAAAGGACAATTTGCTGGTCCATCTTAGGCCTCAACTAGGGTGATCGCACGGTGACAAGCGGTAGCGGGCGCGAGGGCGGGGACGATTTGTTTGCGTAGTTAGAGGTACTCGTGGCTAAATAACAGCCCCATGGGTCGATTGATCAAGGTTTAGTAAGTAAACGCTTGCAGCGGTCGGTATGTGGACCCCTCCACCGGCCCTAACATTGTTTGGAAAAGGCTAGGCAGATGCCAGTCTTACCCGTCTTTCGGTTTTTGACCCGTAACAACTGTCAAAAATCTACGAATGACAGCCGGCTTCGAGTCTAATCAAATGCAACTGAATAAGTACTAGTATTTTATCAGTCTTGTCAAGGGGTATCTTCTTTAACTATATATTTATACATATTATAATATTAAAGTCTCTTCGTCTCTGCATAAGGGAATTTGATACAGTTTTCGCCATAATTCAAAGAATTTATTCCGGAAATTTTAAGGGAGGAATGAGGAAAATGTCATGAGGAAAGCTTTGAGTATGAATGTCGATGGCTATAAGAGTAGGGGAAGATCAAACAAACGATGGCTGGACTGTGTGAATGCTGATATTTTTAGAAAGGGGGTGACTACCGAGATGACGACTAATAGAGAAGTATGGAAGAAAAAGACATGTAGCGCCGACCACGAATAAATTAGGATAAGAGCAGGAGAACGGTGTTGATTCTGGAAGGCTTATATTAAAAACACACTGGCAGCGCCCCGCGGTTTCACCCGCATAAGTGTCGATCCCGTGGGAATATCGGGATAAAAACTATCTAATGTCCTTTCCCGGGACTCAAACTACATATCTCTATCCAAATTTCATCTCAATCGGTGCGGCGATTTAAGCGTGAAGAAGTAACAGACAGACAGACAAATTTTCGCGTATATAAATAATATTAGTATGGATTAATATTATACTTACATATCAAAACAAATCTCGATGTTCTATCAAGTCATAAAAACTGTGCGACGCAATTAAATGACGGTTCGCTAGTAATATTATAAACGCTCTCGCCTCAGCACCCGCTGTCGCCTCTCACCCTGCCCGAGTACTTATAGAACGATGGTATGTTATTATAGTAAAGTAAATCGATAGGCTTTTCCAGATTGCAATTTATGGCGCTGAGATAGTAAGGAAAGTTTTTATGTTACGGAACCCTTGTGCGTCGTTTGGGTTTTTTGTGTGAGGCTACGGATCTCGGGATTTTTTTGGATTTGGTAAGAGATTATGAAATTATAGCAAAGTGTTTATTTTTGTGATGTTATTATTTTGGTTCCGTATTGGGAGGAATGTTTTTACCAAGATCGTATTACCCAATAACAACAACTGTGTTGTGGAGGTCGGATAGGCAGTCGCTCCATGTAAAATACTGGTATTCAGCTGCATCCGGTTAGACTGGAAGCCGACCCCTACATAGTTGGGAAAAGGCTAGACAGATGATGATTGGGAGGAATGCTTTTATACTTTTTCAGTTGAGTTATCAATGTAGTAGGTATATTCGTATGCGTTGTTTTTGCGCTCTCATGCAAATTGGTCTAATCTGCATTCGCCATTTATTTTCTAAAAATTTAAAGAAATATGAGTTTAAGGAAAAATAACTTTAAATCCTACACAACAAAGTTCAGTTAACGCAAGAACTTCAAACATTTTTATAACTTTTTCAATAGTGTTAGTCACTCTGAAATCAACTTAATTTGTATTAAAATAAAGTTGATATTTGTTCAACTTTAACGTTAATATAAGTTTGAGTAGACTTTAGATAAAGCAGATAATATCACGCCTCTATTTTCCGAAGAGACTACTCAATCAACCAATCAACTCAGCCTATCGCAGTCCACTGCTGGACATAGGCCTCCCCCAGACTGCGCCACAGCTGTCCTCCGCCTTCCGCATCCAGTCTACCCCAGCAGCCATCTTCTTTAGGTCGTCCGTCCATAAGAGACTACTACTGATACCTAAACAAATTCTTAATGGTATAACCACAGATATAGATACACCTAGATAACGCAAGAGCACCTACTTCGCGTGCCAAAAATCGCAACAGTTTACGATCGAAAATCATAAGCCGCCACTTTCGCGCTCAGGCCTGCGGCTGGGTGAGCGTGAGCGAGAGAGCGCGAGCTTGTGACGTCATAGTAGGTAGTCAAAAAGTGGCACGCTTAGTTTTCATACAGTTCGTGATACTTGCGTTATCTAGGTATATCTATATCTGTGGGTGTAGCGGTATCTACAACGCCTCATGCGACCTACGCGACATACTGACGTCACGAAAAATCCTGCATCTCGCAAGTCGAACGATTACGATGCAATTCGCCCGACCTGGAAATCTAACCCAGGACCCCACGCTCAGCAGTCGCGCTTGCAACCACGAGACCAATGGGCCAGGTACCTATTTGTTTATTTAAACTTTTCGCACACAAAAAATATACAAAGGCGGACTTAATGCCTTAGGCATTCTCTACCAGACAACCAAGGGTGGTGAAGAGATTAGATGGCAGGTGCTTTGGTTGAGAGGAACAATGATAAAAAATAAACTATTAAAACTATTGAATTGTTAATAAATTAAATAGGTACACAAATACATAAATCATCACACTAATATTATAAAGGCGAAAGTTCGTGAGTGTGTTTGTATGTTTGATCTGTCAAGCTCCGCTAATGAGACACAATTGATTTTCTATTGTTTGGTCACCGATCGGTGTCCCGCGGTCCTTGACCGGTTAATTCTTCACGCACAAACGGCTGGACTAATTATGATAAAATTTAGTATGGAGGTAGCTGACACCCTGGATTAACACAGGCTACTTTTTAACCCGATATTTCCACGGGATCGAAATTCCCGATATTCCCATGGAATTGAAACTTATGCGGGTGAAATCGTGGGGCGCTGCTAGTACTTAAGTTATAAACGTACAATACACATACATACTATAAACTATAATATATACTAATAATATACCTATATATTTACTGTATATATACCTACAAATTCAAGAGAGGGGTATTATTATAATAGCATTAACAAAACAATCATGTTTAATGTAAACAACAAACCAATCCAATTGAATAAATCGACACCATAATTATACCAACATATCACATACATTGCCAATAAATATTTTGTTTCCTATCTGTGAGCAACTCGATACCACTCGAGTAAAGCTCTCGATTTATTGCGAGAATCGAATAATTGATTCGAATCGATACCGAGGGGATGAATAAATCACCTGCAGTCTCTTTGGGATTTGAATGACGTAGTCTGATCAAAATATAATAGAATTAAAAATGTCATGTGTATTCTTTTGTTTGTTGTTTTGTGACGTCATCGGGAAGTGGACACGAGGGGATTAGGTAGATAAGAATTTGTATTTTGATCAATGGTTTTAAATGGGGAAAAAGTGAACTCGGAGTTTATGCGAGTGTAAAATTATCCGACTACGGAGAAGCAAATAGGAGGGTTATGATTTGGACAAGTATGTATGTATGTTCATCTATTCCCTCATAACTTAAAAAATACATATAGTAATTTGACAAATGAGGTATCGTTAGAAGCGTCTTGACCGTCCGCTGGTTATAGGCTATGTGACGTCACACTAAATTCAATATGGCGCCCTCTAGAGGACATAAACTAATGAATTTAAAAATAAATATTTTGGGATGGTGCCTTGTGGGGTATCAAATGAAAGGGCTTAATTACCACATTTCAAAAATATATGTATTGCTGAAATAAACCCCAAAATAATTAAATAAAAAAAAAAAGTTTGTTAAACTAAAACCCGACTACTGAAAAGGATGAAACAAGAAAGTACAACAACTACTTGTAGTAGTAGTTGTTGTACTTTCTTGTTTCGGCATGCGACCTCGGGAAGGCCCGTGGTCGCATGCCGCTGTACTAAATAAGCTATGGTAGCATGCGACCACGGGAAGGTACTTTCTTGTTTCATCCTTTTCAGTAGTCGGGTTTTAGTCTTTATACTTTTTTTTTCCCCATAAAAATCAAATAGTGGGACACAGAGGACCACTAGTGGGACAGTTTAGTGGAGCAAAGCGGAATAATCCAGGTAAGAATTTAGCATAATCAGGCTATAATGTTCCCACTGCTGGGACACAGGCCTCCTCTCTGTAAAAGGGAGTGGACCGTAATACACCATGTGGATTTGATGATCTAAAACCCTAAACCCAAAATTTGTAATTTAAAATCATTTTTCATCAGAGAGTTGAGATTAATTTTATAACCTGAATTTCCGTCCATGATTTTCCAATTACAATTTAATAATGTTATTCAAACAATATTTGTTGGAGAAAGTAATGAGATATAAAGTTAAAACCTTCTAAAATCAGATGAACGTGTTACTTATTCCCTTTTATGATTGATTGCTTAAGAACTTAACCTGAACAGGCTTTGTTTACACTTTTGAAAATATTTTTGAAACAGAATAGGTATACCTATTATAATTATATTCGTATGGACTTTACTCAGTAAGGTAATGTCAAGATGCGATCTATGAAGATTCATAGATCGCATCTTGCTTGATCTTGCTTGCTTGTAACTGAGGGCGAGATAACTCTCAGTTTTAGCTTTAAAAACAAAAGTCATTTAGGGCTGATTTTTCAATGAACCGATAATTTTTATTCGTGGAAGAAAGACGTCTGACAGTTGAGAATCAGCATTTTCGAACGTCAAAATTACATAAAACAGTCCCCACAACGCCCGCCCTTCACCACTTCCTAGTGCTTTCGCTGGGAACATTGGCGCAGCTCGGGAGGGGAGGGCAGACGTCCAGCTGAACTAACCACAGTCATTTCATGAGACCATCTGCCTGCCTTTTCCCAACTATGTTGAGCTGAATACTAATATTCTACTTAGAGCGACTGAATATCTGACCTCCACAACCCAGTTACTGGGTAATACGATACCCCTTGATAAGACTGGTTGTCAGACTTTCGGGTTTCTGAGAACCCGTAACGACTGTCAAAGATCCACGAATGACAGCCGGGACCAATGACTTAACGTGCTTTCCGAGCACGGAGGGGTCTCAGTATGTAAAGATGGTCACCCATCCACAGAACAACCGCGGCAAGCGTAGCTTAAAATGTTCGATCGATCTGTGCGGCTGTTATTATTTAGCCACGGGCCCCACCTCACGGACTTAAATCTACAAACCTAACAATAAAAAGGAAACAGTAAGTAGATAGACTTACCAACTGAACTTCCACAAACCGTAATATTACAAGATTTTATTTCGACAATATGGAACTCCGACACGTCTTCATTTTGACAATACTTTATTTCGAAATACCTTAAGTCCGACACTACTGTACTCCGACAAACCGTTTCTTCGACATGATTTAACTAGGAATTGAATTTATAATTATAATGTGAGAACGATGTATAAAAAAGACGTACGCAATAAAAGCGCCCAGAGTACAGCAAATAGTAACAATCCAAAAATAAAATAATTAAAAATAAGCCGAGGCAGCGAAGTGATGACCAGCCCCAACTGACGGCGCCTGCTCATGAACATCACATTAGCCCATTAATCATAGGTACTAACTAATTATTATTATTATCTCCTTTATTTCATTATTTACATATAAATTATATTTTTAAATATTAGGATATAAAAACATTTAAAAATAGTAGCCCACCGGTATCGGGAACAGGGTCCAAGCTTTCGGCGGCCAGGGCTCCAGTGAGAGGAACCTCCTGACAATGCAGGCCGTGTTCAGAAGTACAGGTTCTCTGAATCAAGAATCTTTATTATTATTAGCCTGTGACGTCCCACTGCAGGGCAAAGGCCTATACTGCATCACTCCACGACAACTGAGGAAGTAGTGCAGTATTTGAAGGTAAGACCAACTGGACTCTGAGGGTCGAAAGGTTGGAATCGCGCCACAACATCAACTTTAAGTCATTCGTGGAACGAGTTCCAAACCAACATCTACAGACCTGCCTGAAAGAGGATTTTTGACCGAAAGGTGTCGCATATCGACGTTTCCGAGGACGGTTACGCGACACCACGCAGCGAAACACGACGCCGACAACGTTACGTGTAGAGTCATAGCTTTAAGGTTTTTAATATGTATTAGTTTATTATAGCATAAGATTATTTTGTGTTTTTTATCTATGGGCCTCAGCTGCCTGATAATAAAATGATTATTATTATACTCTCTTTCCACCTCTCTCTGTTCAAAGTGAACAGAGAGAGTGAGTTAGGTACTAAAACAACAATAACTTATATCTAGTTTTATGACCCTCATCCGTTCTAATAGCTCTCCTGCTTATCATAGAACAACCGATACACGTCGGGGTAATTGTTTGGGGCATACTATTCGCAATTAGAAGCAATATACGGTTGGTATGTAACATAAACTGGGATGATGGTGATCCCTGAAGAGAGACTTTGAATTGGCCATTGATGAATGTGAAGTGTCTACCCTGAGTATCTACTTTAACAAGTATCCCTACCAGTGGAGATAAATCAGTAGCGATATATGAAACAGGGGAAATAATCTATCCATACTATAATATCCATACTAATATTATAAATTCGAAAGTAACTCTGTCTGTCTGTTACCTTTTCACGCCTAAACCACTGAACCGATTTAGATGAAATTTGGTATAGAGATAGTTTGAGTCCTGGGAAAGGACATAGGATAGTTTTTATCCCGATATTCCCACGGGATCGAAACTTATACGGGTGAAACCGCGGGGCGCAGCTAGTAATATTGTAAATTCGAAAGTAACTCTGTCTGTCTGTCTGTATGTTACCTTTTCACGCCTAAACCACTGATCCAATTTAGATGAAATTTGGTATATAGTTTGAGTCCTAGGAAAGGATATAGGATAGTTTTTATCCCGATATTCCCACGGGATCGAAACTTATGCGGGTGAAACCGCGGGGCGCAGCTAGTTGGAAATAAAATTACCTTATCTAGTAGCTAGAAAATACAAGAATATGTGTTTTGGGGTATTGGATTTGCGTGTAATGTCATGTCATATAATCGAACTTCAAATTATTTCCATTTTGCTGTCCTAAAATTGTTATTGAACACTCTAAAATAATGAATGCGCTCTTTTTGTGAACCCCAATATAATTCCTCAATATTTTGGGGTCCTAAAAATAGGTACTAAATAACCATGTAACTGCGACCAACATGGATATAGCGCTCGCCGGTCGCTGCTGTAGCACTGATCGCTTCGCTCGCTCTGCTCGCGCGCATTTGGTGACAGTTCTAAACTAACCTAACTCGTTTGGTCAGGTATCCTAGCTTAGTTACTGCGACCACATGTGAGAAAACTTTTTAACAAAAAATTAAACCTCCGAAAAAACTGAAAAGCAAAAAATAATAAAAAAAATTATTTAACCTTAATAAATAAGTTCTTAAACTAATGCAAGTATACCTAAGTAATTTAGAGTCGGCGCCAAACAAGCAAATTAATATCGTTGCGAGTGGTCGTGCGGAGAGCGCATTTTTTGTTTGAAATGTTAATGTTTATCGCTATAGATTTCACGTTGCTTATTTCTTTAAATTTAAGGTAATTTAGTAATCTTTGTTCATTGATTGTTTGGCGCCGACTCAAAATTACTTAGGTATACTTGCATTAGTTTAAGAACTTATTTATTAAGGTTAAATAATTTTTTTTTATTATTTTTTGCTTTTCAGTTTTTTCGGAGGTTTAATTTTTTGTTAAAAAGTTTTTATTTTATAATTTTTTGAGGCTATAATTTACTAATTACTACATGCTTAATGTTTGATTACTTTTAAAATACCTACCTTACTTTAGACATAATCCTACTTTAACTATTATTTTTTGTGTAATATAATACTAAATAATATAATGTAATACTTAAAAAAAACAGGCTTTATATACCAACATAGATAGGCCTTTTATTTTAATTGTAATACACAGCTCAGCATTAAAATCTGTGAATGAACAATAAATCACCCCTATTTTCCCACCCTTAGGGTAGGATTTTTTTTCCAAATTTACATGGGACCAACTTCGAAGTATGTCCTATCCAACAAAAGAAGAATTATCAAAATCGGACTACTCTGTAAAAAGTTAAGCGTGGTCATACATTACAATCAGTGAGTGAACAATCAATCATCCCCTGTTTTCTAACCCTTAGGGTTGGAATTTTTTTTCCAAATGCATATGGGACCAACTTCAGAGTATACCCTTTCTAATAAAAAAATAATTATCAAAATCGGACTGCTCTGTAAAAAGTTATGCGTGATCATACATAAAAAAAAAAAAAAAAAAAAATATATATACGCGTCGAATTGAGAACCTCCTCCGTTTTTTTTCGTCGGTTAAAAAAGCTAAAGAGTTAAAAAGAGGCTTATTTGTTAAAAAAGTGTGCAACAATAGAAGCTAAAAAAAATAATTAATATACAGGGTGAAATTAATTTTATGGGCATCCTTTTAGGGGGCCATTGTACTCATCATTATGAACAACTTTTACTATGGGACTAAACCTAAAATCGCGAAAAAAAATCAGCTGTTCCTTGCATTTGTGTTCACATAACTCGTCAAAATGTAGAGAAGAGCTGATTTTTTTTCGAGATCAGGTTTGGTCCCATAGTAAAAGTTGTTCATAATGATGATTACAATGGCCCCCTAAAAGGATGCCCTTGAATTCAATTTCACCCTGTATTATAGACGTTCAATAATAAATAATTTGACCAATAGCTGATATAATTATTGTTCTGGCCATTAGTCCAGGTCAAATAAATGTATGTATTATCTTTCCTTAAAAGATATCCAGGTAACTGAAAAATATTCCAAGATTTTATTTTCAAATAGGTAGGTACATCATTCTCAAACATTCCGTAAAGTCAACAAACGACTAGGGTGGTTTGCCTAAGTATCATTTCTAGTCCCAAAACCCAGCAAGAACATGTTACTTATTATGACAAGACACTTCGAAACAGCCATTATTTTCCCCATATTATCAACCCTACCATAGTTTCTTAACGGTTATGAAACAAGCCGCGGTATTAAGTTAGTTTATGTATCACGATAAGCCGGCATCCAATGATACGACGAACTCCTGGGGGGCAACTATTCAATTTTATTTACTACTAGCGACCCATCCCTACTTCGCATGGTTTTTACGACTTGAAAAAATATCGAGGTTTCATTATTTCCTGGGTTTAAAAAGACAGGACAAAATTCGAAACACCATGCTGCGTTCCAAAACGGGTATAATAGACGTAGGCAAGAAAGCTGCCAGACTCAAGTGGCACTGGGCGGGTCACATCAGCCGCATGCAGGATGACCGCTGGGCAAGTTTCCAAACAATGGGTGCCTGAAGATGGACGGCGCCGCCGAGGTCGGCCCAGAAAGCGTTGGCGAGATGACCTGGACGCGTACCGCGAGGGCTGGTTTGAGGTGGCGCGGGAAACGAGTTCCTGGAAGGACTTGGGGGAGGCCTTTGCCCAGCAGTGGGACAGTACAGACTAAACAAAAAAAAAAAAATTTTTTTATTTATGTTAGTTTTATATACAACGTAGAGGCGACGACAACTAATTACACTTTGTATATCTACCGATATTACCAGTCTGTATAAAGAAATTAACCAAATATATCCAACTACTGACCCGGCGAACTTCGTACCGCCTTAGAATTAAATAATGTGACAAAGTTCAATAGACACATGGCGCCATCTATTATCATAATAACGGTATTGTTGTTTTCCTCGGGAACGGCGCTTTTTTTCGGGATGTAAGGTACCCTATGTCCGTTTCTGTACACCTGACAACGTATATGCAAAATTTCAGGATGATCGGTTCAGTGGTTTAGGCGTGAAAAGGAAACAAACAAACTTACTTTCGCCTTTATAATATTAGTGTGATAAAAATAAAATATAAATATAATAATATTAGCTAGGATAGCTTAGTCAATATAGCTAGTCGAAAACTGGCATCGGCGACTATGCGTTTTAAGTTTGTTTGAAAAAATCACTTTTTAATTTCGATGTTAGGTTTTATTCGTATGTGTTCCACGCGCGCCTCAAAGAGATGTCAGCACAAGGGAAGGGGCCCGTTAGGGCCGAAGCCTGCCAGGGTAGCGGGATTGTCCGAAAGGGTTACCGCTACCCCGGAACATAAAGGGCTAAGGAACACGGGTGGGTTTTAGTCAGTAAGAGTCTGACACACCCTTCCGCTCCACCCAGAGCGGAAGGAGTCGTTTGATGACACCCTAAAAAAAAAAACTGGTTATTATTGTCATTTATTGTCGTATTGCCGTCTCCACATTTTATACACATAAACCTTCCGGAATAAATTCTCTACATGGTGTGGAAAATCAGCCAGTGACCAAGGTCTCGTTTTTGGTAGACATTTCAACCAAATCCTATATCCATGTGGATGTCTTTTCCTATCTTTCTTACTATTATTTTCTTTTTCACCTCATGGTACGGTACAAGCAAAGACAGCTAGAACCTGCCTTAACACTTTATCGTCTAGAAGACCAGTAATCCACATTTCTTAGTACTTACCCGCTTCGAATAATAAGCAGCACTTCGTAATTTTCCTTTCATTGCAGTGTGAAAATAAAATCCTGAAGTTAGATGTTCGAAGCTAGCTTTTACTGGTTTAGTTTTATTTGGAGACAAATCTCGGAACATGGTGTTTGTTATTTCGAGTGTTTAATGTTTATGGAACTAAAATGTTTATTGATTTGGATATCTATACTTTGATTATAATTATAATCTAAACTCATATTATTTAAGAGAGAAAATATTTGATTATTTGTATGTTTGTTTGTTCCTCAAGTTCTGAGTTGAGCTGCACGATTTTTGACAAATGCGTGCACTGACTAGACAGGTTCGCTCAATCTGTGTGGTTCTTTCCTCAAAAGACCATTTCAGACACCAATCTACATGTTCTTCACATGATCTGACCAAGATTTTGTCTGGACTCTAAAAGAAACTGTGACCTCTGAGTTTGTTTCGGCCTTTCTTCTCAGAGTAGTCAGATAGGAAACGCCGACCTCATCTAGCTTTAAAAAAATATGATTGACGTGTAAAAGTGTTTTTACAAACCTACTTACAGAAATAAATCATTACGGTTTCTCGCTAAAACGGCTGAACTGATTTTGATGACATTTGGCACATGGGTAGACCATGACCTGGATAATATAATAAAGCTGACGAGTCTGTTTGTTAGAACGCGTTAATCTCCGGAACTATTTCAACAACATTTTTTTTTAATTTACCAAGCGCATGACTCCAATCATCCCAATAGAATATTGAGTACCTAACAACAGTAATACACCATTAGATGTAATTGAATTTAAATTTAAGAGAGGCTTGTGGCTAAATAATAACAGCCGCACAGGTCGATCGATCAGGTGAAGCTACGCTTGCCGCGGTTGGTCTATGGATGGGTGACCATCTTTACATATCGAGACCCCTCAGTGGCTCCGTTGGTCCGGCTGTTGTCATTCGCGGATCTTTGACATTCGTTACGGGTAATCAGAAGCCCAAAAGTCTGACAACCAGTCTTACCGAGGGGTATCGTATTACCCAGTAACTGGGTTGTGGAGGTCAGGTAGGCAGTCGCTCCATGTAAAATACTGGTATTCAGCTGCATCCGGTTAGACTGGAAGCCGACCCCAATACAGTTGGGAAAAGGCTAGGCAGATGATGAGATGTAATTGAATTTAGTAACTAATCACTTTTAAAAAAAAAGTATTCCACTTTTACCATGCATTATTCGGATACGGACCGCTCGCGCGGTTCTGCTGGGGTGATTGGGTCATGCGCTTAGATAAAGTAAGTAGTTTATTTTGGAAAATTGTTTGTTATGATGTGTACAATCATGGTCAGTAATTACCAGTCACCCTGTAGCACAATATTTTTTTTTTGCCATTGTGGGTAGATTTCTAGAGAAAAACGCTGAAAGGTACAGACGCCAGCGCATCAAGCTACTACAATCTGTCAAATTTTTTCTAATAGATTTTCAACTTTATCGCTAAAGTCAAAGTCAAAGCATTTATTTCAAACTAGCTGCGCCCCGCGGTTTCACCCGCATAAGTTTCGATCCCGTGGGAATATCGGGATAAAAACTATCCTATGTCCTTTTCCGGGACTCAAACTATCTCTATACCAAATTTCATCTAAATCGGTTCAGTGGTTTAGGCGTGAAGAGGTAACAAACATATAAACACACACACACACTCACAAACTTTCGCCTTTATAATATTAGTGTGATGTGAGGACGATGCACCTAAAATAAAATTACTAGGTATACCACAATAGGTAAAAGAATTAAAAACGAAACCATGACATATAAATTAATTATCTGATAGATACATGGTGCTCACATATTTACAAACATGGCACAAGCAAAACGATTTTAATTAAAAAAAAAAAATACAAGTAACAAGTCAGGGTGTGAGTAATGAATGTAAAAACGAATAAAAAAAATTACAATTAAATTAGCAACCAGTTTGATTTTGTCTAGACTCTAGATTGTCCTATGGAGCAGGACCAGCATGTTTCCAAGCGTTCTTATCTTGGATATAATCTTCTAATTTAAAGCATAAGGTTCAAAGTTGATTGGGAAAATTTAACAGTTTCGGGTAGCTTAATGTGCTAGCGTTTGTACCATGGGCTAAAGAAAATTAAAATGTCATTTAGGTACTTTTGAACTTACCCACCCATACTGGCTGCAAAAACACGGGATATGATTATGGAAAGCAATTATGTTTCGGTGGTGTTTGAGTGTGTCGCTAGCCTATTCTGTCCCACTGCTGGACAAAGGCCTCCCCCAAATCCTTCCAGGAACTTTTTTCTGCTGACGTTGTAATAGATATTTTCATAAAAGAGAAATAAGTACAACACAATTGAAAACCGTAAGTTTATTCAATAATCCAACGTTCATTATATTAATCACATAATTCACATAGTCTTAAACATTATTTTTTTGAGATTATAGATCTTGGGGCGTTTTCTAAAATAAAACGTTGAAATTTTCTAGATATTATGTAAATATTTGGTAATTAACTGACGACAATTATTTCTGAAGATATGCATGATATTCTTCATATTTTAACAAGATTTTATACTTACTATTAATTATTTACAAACACATTTAATATCTTTGATAAAAAAAAACGCCTCTCAGAAAAAAATCTCAATAATTTACAAATATTAAATTGATATGGAAGAGTTCGTCTATAAATTCTATAATTATCTTAATTAATATTGTAATAATTGTTGGCATCCTTTGAATTTACAATTTATTATAGTCTCTTTGGAACATTTATTTACATATCACTCTGGATTTTATCCGTATGCTATCTTTCCGGCATCTGAAACAAACGAATTACAATTTTAAGTCTTGTATGGTTCTCTGTGGGATCAGCCGCACTTGGTGACGGGTGGGGGGGGATGATTTTTGGCATTTTCAATCTTAAAAAGCAGCCGGGGGGTTAATAGTTAATTGTAGACTTTCGTTGTAATAGTAAAACATGTTCAAAAGATCATTTCCTGTAAACAGTACTTTTATTTTTGTGGACAATGTCCTTTTTCTTTTTCGCGTAAATGTCGATCCCGTGGGAATATCGGGATAAAAGCAGCCTATATGTTAATCCAGGGTGTCAGCTACCTCCATACAAAATTTTATCAAAATTGGTCCAGCCGTTTGAACGTGAAGAAGTAGCAAACATATAAACACACACACACAGACTCGCAAACTTTTGCCTTTATAATCCATACTAATATTATAAATTCGAAAGTAACTCAGTCTGTCTGTCTGTATGTTACCTTTTCACGCCTAAACCACTGAACCGATTTACATGTTTGATATAGAGATAGTTTGAATCCCGGGAAAGGACATAGGATAGTTTTTATCCCGATATTCCCACAGGATCGAAACTTATGTGGATGTAACCGCGGGGCGCAGCTAGTATTATATATATAAGTGTGATTAGTGTGATAATAAAGAGTATTCTGTTTTATGTCATGCAAAAGCCGTTTCCTATCCGATAATTTTAATTATACTCAAGACAAATGAATGCTAAAACATACAATTCAAATTGTTAGAAAGGGTTACCTAAACCATTTAAGTACAAATTAACCCGATGTTGTTGGTACAACTGAACTCGCGTTAAATACATTGATTAGTTTCGAGGGGCTACAGTGGCAAACAATTGCTTTGCTTTGCAGATTTCAAGTCAATTACATTAAAATTTATTGAAACTTTGCATAGAGTTAATGTTGGTGAAGTGGATATTGTTTGGCATACAATTTTTTTTTTTTTTTTTTTTTGTGATGGTAGCTGATGAGTAAGTTCCTTTTTGAATAGAATATTTTTTCTCTCTTTATTTTGTGAACCTAGAAAGGTAGAACCTAAACATAAAGAAAGAAAAAAAAATAACGAGAACGTTATTTTTTTCTTTCTTTATGGTTAGGTTCCATATTTTAACTAATCCGTTCAGAAGTGTTGGATTGACATACTGAAATACTTGAAAATACTTAAGAATGACTGATTTACCATAACAGGCTTTGGCTTTTAGGGTTCCGTACCCAAAGGGTCAAAACGGAACCCTATTACTAAGACTTCGCTGTCTGTCCGTCCGTCCGTCCGTCTGTCTGTCAACAGGCTGTATCTCAAGAACCGCGATAGCTAGACAGTTGAAATTCTCACGAATTTTGTATTTTTGTTGTCGTTATAACAACAAATACTAAAAAAAATATTTAAGGGGGGCTCCCATACAACAGACGTGATTTTTTTGCCGTTTTTTGCTCGATATTAATAACGGCAACACGTAGACGCTTGAAATATTTACAGAATAGCTACTTAATTGTATATTCACTTCAAAAATAAATAATAAAAATATTCAACGAACGTGATTTTTTTATATTATGTAGTGTTAAATATTGTACGGTGGTACGGAACCCTTCGTGTGCGAGTCCAACTCGCACTTGGCCGGATTTTTGGTAAATACAGAGTAAACCTTAACCATTGTTTATTTTATTAATCTGTCGAGCTCCGCTAAAGAAACACAATTAATTTTCTATTGTTTCGTCGCCAATAGGCGACGCGCGCCCCTTGACCGGTTAAACTCTCATCTCAAGAAGTAGTGTCTCTTACCATGTTATCAGCTGTGGATGGTGGGCTGTATGCTGACTTGTGTGGCTCGCTGCTCGCCTCCCGGATGCTGTAGTTCTTGTTGTCACTTGACTCCAGCACCACGCGAGGAGGCTCGTTATCTGGACAAGTATCCTTGATTAGAAGGCTTAGTTTTTTGTACGTAATTTGTGTGAAACTTCAGTAGGATAAAATCAAAAAATCAAAATCAAAAGTCATTTATTCAAACTAGGCTGAGAATCAGCACTTTTCGAACGTCAAAATAACAAAAGACAGTCCCCCAAAACGCCCGCCTTCACCACTTCCTAGTGCTTTCGCTGGGGAGAAGAAGTGGCGGAACAAACTCCCCAGCAGCACAGCTGTCTGTTCAGTTAGAAAATAATTGATTTTGTACAATACTAAGTATGCAAAGTACAGGCATTACAGGATAGGCTGGGATACCAGGTGGAGCGACTATGTAGTGACCTTGACGGGACTCTGAGTGACAATAGTTCATCGTTACAATCAAGCTAAAAAATAAACATTAAAAAAAAAATACACGAGGTTGTCGACATGTGAAATGTGAGCTCGGCTGTCATTGCGCCAATTTTCATATCAGTCAATGGCCTGATGGCTAAAAGCCTCGATCAACATCTCTGGAGGCTCTCGTTAGGCGGTTGGATCAAGGGCTTGATTCAGAAGGCAGTACTACTCGATACGGCTCTGGCTTTGATTACTGTCTCTGGAGCCCTAACCATCGGTAGCTTGGAATTTTTTTTTTTTGAAGTGAAATTTCTTTACGCACGCTTGACTTGGGGAGTAAGCTGGCGAACGCGTGACGTAAGCGCGGCGATATAGGGCGAGGCGAACGGGAGTTGAGTGGGGGATATAAGAAAGAGAAAGCATTGCACGCGCACATTTTCTTTCTCTCTTCCTCTCATAGCCAAATACGTTTGAAGTTTCACTTCAGTCGTGTGGTCATAAGCACACTCGGTTTTTTTTTGTAGTGGACATTTTTTAGGCTGAGTGCAGGCTCATCAATATCATATTAATATTGATGAGCTTTCGACACTTTAAGAATTCGTAGCATGCCTTAGATATGCACTGTGCTGAAAAAGAGCTAACCATTTCATCGACGCGAAAGTTGAAAAAGTTTAATTAGAATGCTTAATTTATCTTCCCTGACATTTATGGTATGGTATTTTAATTTGCAAGTCACGGGGATCTAATAATGTAGCTCAGACATCTTTATTAAGAAAACTGACAAACCAGATCTGTCACTGACACAGGGATTACCATACCCGCTAAGGTTGTGGGATACATGAAGAAGCCTCCTCGTGTAGCGCAGTTTGTTCCGCCAGCTACTCAACTGAACCGAGCGCTCGGCGCATCCTGGACAGTCACACCCAACACCTTATTTTACTGGCCAATTCTTCCCTTGCGGTGATAGTGTTAACGACCGCCTGGTTTGCGACCACCCTCCCACCGGAGTCCGGCGTCAAGCAGCCTGCTATGTTTCGTCGATGCATGGGAGTTCCAGTGCCTTAGGCATGTTCTGGGCACGCTCGTTCCATCATAGAACTCATCCATTGCTTTCCATCAGGAGTGACCGAGGCCAAGAGCGTGCCTATTCAGCAATAAAAATATAAAAAGGTAGCATTTAGGTGTCCATTTTCCTATGGGTACTCACCAGCCTTAGGGTTCAATATGTCAGGCTTGGTCTCCAGCTTGTCTGCGGGCGCAGGGTATGCGATGAGGAACCTCCTCCCCTGGGCGTCCACCTGGACCACGCTCTGTGAAGGTCGCTTACTGGTGGTAGTTGTTTCACCTCGCCTGTTAAGGAAACATGACGTTATTGTATTGTCAGTTCTATTTTAGTGTAAAAATATTAATAGCCTAGGTGGTAGGTATGAGGAACAGGGTAAAGTTCACTCCTTCATAGAAAAGGGAAGATCCTCCGACCAGACGAGTGAGGTGTATCGTGGGCCTGACTGAACTGCCCGAAGATTGATGTCGGGACGTTGTATATAATAATAATAATAATTTATTTTCAGACAACCATTGATCCATTACACAAATATTACAGATTACAATTATATTGTTAGTATGAACCTAAAAACTATGTTAGTACCTAATAACTAAGAGAGACTTAGTCCTCTGGGTGAGGCTCCACACCAGTGGGCTGTCTAACTTATTGCCTTATGTATCGCTCACTGAATACAAAAGGGCCATAAATCAAAAAAATCGGAAACTAATTTTATTTAAAAAATGAGGTCTAAATCGACAATTTTTTTTAGTTAAAAAGAGACACCCATCAATTTCGCATCACTATTCCCAAACCGGCTGACCGCCATTTAGTTGTAGAAGTTGTCATTTATTTTAGATACTGCTCTGAATTTTGTTTTGGCCGTCGTATAAAATCTATGCCTTTTGATTTGTGGCCCTTTTGTATTCAGTGAGCGATATACGCTAGTTGCGCGGTAAACTCTGCTTGCGCGATGCAGGATTTTGCGTGACGTTAGTGAGATACGTTGTTCGCATGTGGCGATGTAGATGTCGCCACAAGCCTAACAGTCAAAGTGACGATTGGAGATTAAAACGTCTAATCTGTAGAAATATTTACTTGAACCTAAATCTAGCGGCGTCTGTCGTCCGGCGACGAAATGGGCGGACGACATTGTTACAATCGCGGATAGAACCTGGATGAGGCTGGCTTAGAAGCGTGAGGTTTGGCACAAGGAAGTTAAAGCCGTTCGTCCCAGCTGTCATTCATAGATCTTTGACAGTCGTTACGGGTCGTCAGAAGCCCGAAAGACTTACCAAGAGTTATCATATTACCCAGTAACTGGGTTGTGGAGGTCAGATAGGCAGTCGCTCCATGTTAAATACTGTTCAGTTGCATCCGGTTTGACTTGAAGCCGACCCCAACATAGCTGGGAAAAGGCTAGGCAGATGATAATTATGAGTCTCTATAGTCTATACTTTATCGAATAACCATTATTCAATAGCCTTTGCTCCACAAAAAGACCTATCCTGTACCCTAATTGCGTATCAATCTCAATCTGAATCATTTTGAAGGATATTGCTAATCCATTGCTTCATATGTTTGAAAAATGTGTCTGCTGAACGACGTAAATAACGCAATGAATGTTGTGGAACTGTCAAAATTAAAGCCATTGCTGCTGTTAGTGTCAATTACCCCGCTGGTGATTAAAACTATTTCCTTTCTCCCAACAACAATATCTTAAACGTAGTTCCTACTTACCATAACCCACAGATAAATTTTAATGAACGCAAAGGCATTAGACCTTATCCCGACCACAATCTCCCCAGGTTCCCTAAATACTGTTTAAGACAATAGCGACCTCTGTCGGCAGCCGACCTAACTATAAAACGTATGGAACTTGGCCAGAGAGGCTGGCTAAGTGCCAAGGCTGGCATTTACCGAAATCTTATCTTAAATAACAATTGAGTAATAATAAGGCTATTTCAACACGTCTTGGTGACTTTGTGGCCGCTGCAGGGGCAATGCAGGTTTATAGTTTTATGATCATAATAATCAGACTACAGGGTGAAACAGAATTCATGGGCATCCTCTTAAGGGGTCATTGCAATCATCATTATGAACAACTTTTACTATGGAACCAAACCTGAAATTGCGAAAAAAAATCAGCTCTTCCCTACATTTTGACGAGTTGTGTGAACATAAATGCAAGGAACAGCTGCGTTTTTTCGCGATTTTAGGTTTAGTTCCATAGTATAAGTTGTTCATAATGATGAGTACAATGACCCCTTAAAAGGATGCCCATGAATTTAATTTCACCCTGTATAATGGTCCCACTGCTGGGACACAGGCCTCCTCTCGGTGACAGGGAGTGGGCCGTAATCCACCACGCGGGCCCAGTGCGGGTTGGCACTTTGGCAGATGTCACATGTCTTCGAATTTTTGGTTCTAGGACATGCCGGTTTCCTCACGATGTTTTCCTTCACCGTTTTAAGAGCGGTGTTGATGAAATAATTTCCACAAAGTAAAGCGCCTGTTTGGGTTTGAACCACGGATATTTAAATAAGATTTATATAAAAGCCGCCCAATTTGATCATGTGTGCCGTATCTATTTCTTTTGCTTTTGTGTGAGTTTCCGGAGTGGGGAAAATGTGGCGACACTTGAACTTGAACAAATATGCAGTGAAGGCATATCTCTCGGATATCTATGGTTCGAACCACGCGAACCTACGACCTACAACTCGTAAGTCGCGGCCGTTACCACTTGGCCACCACTGGTCTCCCGTTTTATGATATAATACTTAGTATAATTACAAGAGGCGATTCGTCCCCAAATTTGAAAAGGGAGGCTGACTCATCAGGTCGCTTGGTCAGTTCCAAAAACGAGAGATGGCCATAAAATTAAGGTATCACATAATCCGGGCTGCTATTGACACTGAGAAATTTATTCCTAACATCACGCTTCGATCCTAGCCGAGCCGAGCAAAAGGAAAAAAAGATAAAAAAGAACGCTATTCGGAAACTAAGTAAGTAGTAGCGCGGGCGAGCGATGAGTCGGGGGCTGAAACACACGGGGGTAGTCACGGGCAGAAGCTAGTATTAAAAAAAATAAAGCTGAAGAGTGTTTCCTTGTTTGTTTGAACGCGTTAATCTCTGGAACTACCAGTCGGATAAAAAAAAACCGGTCAAGTGCGAATCGGACTCGCGCACCGAGGCCTCTGTATTTTGTAGGTAGATAAGTAGTTATAAATTTTTTTTTTTTGTAATGTAACTACAAATTCGTATTCGTTTTCGGATTTTTTCCTTTACTTGTGCTACATGATATTGCTTCTTGCCAAATTTTATGATTCTAGCTCAGCAGGAAGTACCCTATAGGTTTTGATTTCGAAACATAAACGCCCATATCTACCAAAAACGCGGGCCGCCAAAAATACGGGGGGCCCTTGAAGCAGTCAAAAATACAAACTTCTAAATGTTTGATTTTTTCACTGCTTCAAGGGATTGCAGCGTTGAGCATTTTATATTAATTTCAACTTGATAACTCCATGCGTTCCTGAGAAAAAGGGTTTTGACTGACGGACAGACAGACGGACAACGAAGTGATCTTTATAAGAGTTTCGTTTTTCCTTTTTAGGTACTAATAATAATAATCCTAATAATAATAATCTAATAATAATCCTAACTCTTTTTGCATTTGATAGCTCAATTCTCGAGCAAAAAGAAAAAAAGTCAAAAAGAACGTTAAGCGAAAACGAAGCATTAGCGCGGGCAGGAAAAAGAAATTTCACGCGGACGAAATCGCAGTTAGTATAATAATAATAAATATCAATGCATTTTTTTGAGTAAAAATACCATACGCACATGATGTTACGCCTACTAAAATTTTCATAGCAATTAACATTACCTGAACAGTCTGCTAAGTTGATTTTATTAAACCACGCGACCGCTTGTAGACTGCCAGAACTATTTAAACAGCTGATTAGACCAGCTTAAACGACGCAAAAGGAGTATGTACGGATCGTAGCAGGTGACAACCTGTAGTTTCTATCCCCATGGGAATAAGGCTGTAGTTGTAAACTAACTTGCTGTTATAAGACTAAATGGTACCTAAGTCCAGTTTTATTCCATAATTCTATTGATGCAAGCACCTAACGGGATATTATAAATTGCATATCAAATAAATAATCGCCTATCAATACATACTCATCATTTATATTCTTTTTTACATCAAATAACTTACTTCACTACAAATAAACTAAATGTTTAACAAAACTCAAACTGCAGATAATTCGAAATTATACATCAATATGACATTACTTTTTTCCTCATAATGCAATACAGTTAAATTTATTTTTGTACAAAAATACTACATACATAGCATAAATACTGAATGCACAGCAAATTTTCCATATTTCATAGCAAAATAACTATCCCAGTCGCATATTAACCAGTAAGTACAACAAAACCTGTTCATCATATTTGTCTTAATTTTCAAGAAGCCATGCTCGGCAAATTTAATGATTATTAACTATAACAAAAAAATCCTTTTACATTGCATTATTTCTAAAAGCAGAACAAATTAACTGAAAAAAGGTTCGCGGCTTCGCGCGCTTTTTCGTCACTGGAGTACAGAGTGGCGCGAGCGAGTAAGATAGAGATAGCGCTAGGTCGTGTCGTCGGGAGTTAGCCGTATATCTCGCGCGTAAGAGCGAAATAGGAATATTTCTGTGTAATACACAGAAATATCCCCGCGAAGCGGGGCTCCATCGACATAGGATGCAAGAACGAGCGAAGGGCACCCCGAGGTTCGGTTTGGTTAGGATAAATTACAATTTTGTATCTAATTTTATATTTTTTTTGCTGATCTCATTATGTGGTAATTAATAAATAATAAGACGACTGTGACTAATAAAATGCTGTTTTATTTAGAAAAACTGCTGTAAATAATATAAAAATAGAAGCTATATTTAAAAGAAAAAGAGTTAACATGTATAAAGTGCATTAAGGTGAATGCGTAGTGGTAGCCCGCGAAATTCAAGTTTTCTTACTTTTTTTGCAATTTGCAGGTCAGTGTCAGGTTGTATCTTGATAAAAATTTGATTCGCGACTATAATAGACATGTATTTACAGAATTATAGTCATTAGAATCATTAATATATCTCTTTAAGTTAGATTTCTACCATAAACACTTTTCCATACGAGATTTGTTCTTAACGGTAGAAATCTAACTCAGAAAGATGTATTAATGATTCTGATGATTATAATTTTGTAAATACGTACCTGTTATAGTCGCGAATCAAATTTTGATCAAGATAAAACCTGACACTGACCTAAAAATTGCAAAAAACGTAAGAAAATTTGAATTTCGCGGGCTACCACTGCGCATTCACCTTAAGATTATTAGCTGTGCATTGATGAAAAAGCTTTTGCTTTAGGAAAAATCGCTCTACGCTGCGAAAATAAATTGTAGTGTGTTTAGTGATATTTTGAGTTGAATATTTTGCTGAGCAATCAGTAATTTTGATGGGACTTCGGAATCGTATTGCATAGAAAAAGGATATTTCTTGATTTGCGTTAAAATACTACCCGCACCTAACTACATCTTAGTCCCATAAAGGTGTCTCCTAACACCTCTTATAGAGCCAATAAGTACTAAGTTCTGAATTTAGACCTGACACACAGTTTGAAAGTTCCAAGTTTATACCTAGTTCCATACGGAAACTTATCTAGGCATGTGTTTGAGTTCAACTATTTGGTTCTATCTGAGATGAGTTAACTTTGTTTTAAATGGCAAATGCAGGTGTAACTTCCGTGCATAGTTTTTTAGTTCTTTTGTTTTAAATAGGATACTTAAACTTTTACGGACTTATTCAAAAACTAGGTTTTTTTAGAACCAAGTTTAAACTATAAATCCGTTTTTAGGGTTCCGTACCTCGAAAGGAAAAAACGGAACCCTTATAGGATCACTTTGTTGTTCGTCTGTCCGTCTGTCTGTCAAGACCCTTTTTCTCAGGAACGCGTGGAGGTATCAAGCTGGAATTTATATCAAATACTCAGGTCTACTGTCCCTTGGAGCTGTGAAAAAATCAAACTTCTAAGGCTAGCAATCAAAAGAAACAGCAATTTAAGCCGCATATTTTCAAACTCGCAACTACTCGCAAGGGAATCAAAACCTAAAGGGTACTTCCAGTCGACCTAGAATCTTAAAATTTGGCATGAAGCAATGTTTTATACATGTGACTGTTCCTAAATTACCCTAGGCTGATAAAATTTTAGTTTTTCCTAATTGTGTTAAATATTAGTGTTTAGGTCGGTTCCCCCTAATGGGGAAAAGCCGCACCCCACCCCGTACGACTCTGTAGAGCACGTCTCCAGACTGGACACTCCCACCGAGGTAATGAATTCCCAAGAAGTGTTTTGCCTGGAAAAATTCCGAAAACCTTTATTTTTTACTAGCTGCGCCCCGCGGTTTCACCCGCGTAAATGTCGATCCCGTGGGAATATCGGGATAAAAACTATCCTATGTCCTTTTCCGGGACTCAAACTATCTCTATACCAAATTTCATCTAAATCGGTTCAGTGGTTTAGGCGTGAAGAAGTAACAAACATATAAACACACACACACACTCACAAACTTTCGCCTTTATAATATTAGTGTGAAGTGTGATACGGAATCCTCGGTGAGCGAGTTCGATTCGCACTTGGCCGGTTTTTAAATTTCTATAGAGGTATGTGGAACGGGGTGTAAAGTTCACGCATCCTCCATAGAAAAGGGAGGATCCCCCGACCAGACGATGTCGTGTCTGATGAGCAATTTCCCAACGATTGATGTCGGGACGTTGTATATTGCTAGTTGCGCGGTAGGGTAAATTCTGCTAGCGCGATGATATATATACGAAGATAATGATGATTATATACAAGACTAGCTGCGCCCCGCGGTTTCACCCGCATAAGTATCGATCCCGTGGGGATACCTGGATAAGAACTATCCTATGCCCTTCCCGGGACTCAAACTATCTCTATACCAAATCTCATCTAAATCGGTTCAGTGGTTTAGGCGTGAAAAGGTAACAATACAGACAGACAGTTACTTTCGAATTTATAATATTACTAGCTGCGCCCCGCGGTTTCACCCGCGTAAATGTCGATCCCGTGGGAATATCGGGATAAAAAGTTGCCTATATAATAATCCAGGGTGTCAGCTACCTCCATGAAGAAGTAACAAACATAAACACACACACACTCACAAACTTTCGCCTTTATAATACTAGTGTGATGTGATGTAATAGCACAGAATACTTAAAGTACTACGTACAGAAAGGCCACTCCCTTCCCCGCACTAACATCAGTTACCGCACCTCACCCCGCACTTCGAGGTTACCGTCGCAGTTCTTTAACAAAGAGCGCTCGCAAACACAAGTACCTCACGCACACATTCATACGTATACAAACGTCACTTTTTAATGTAGTAGTAGTAGGTAATTATTTTTCGAGCGTTGTATGGAGTGTCCGGGGTGTGGTAATGGTATGGATAAAGATATTCTTGCTTTCTTTCTAATTCTTCTAACACAATTGCGAATGCTTTCAATATAAAGGTAGACAAGAGTGGTACTTACTTCCTCACAGCGAGTACAGCGATGGCGCCTGCCGCTGTCAGTATGGCAGCAAGTCCCGCGAACGCAGCCGCCGTAGGGAACTTGGTCTCCGCTCGAGTTGTGCTTTCTGTGGCAATGAAAACATTTTTAATAGCGTCGAATCATTCACCATAAACATTTTGATTAGTTTTATTAGGTTCGATTTTCATAATAGGTACTTTTTTGATAGAACACAATTGTATATAATCGCAAAAAAAAAAAACAGCTATTCCCTACATTTTGACGAGTTCTACCAAATAAATGTAGGGAACAGCTGATTTTTTTCGCGATTTCAGGTTTGGTCCCATAGTAAAAGTTGTTCATAATGATGAGTACAATGACCTCTTAAGAGGTTGTTGGTGTTTTTCCAATAAACCTGTATATAAAAATCTCGTGTCACAGTGTTTGTTATCGAACTCCTCCGAAACGGCTTGACCGTTTTTTATGAAAATTTTCATGTATATTTGGTAGATCTGAGAAAAGGCCGTAGGTTATTTTTTATACCCCTAGGTAATAAGGGTGGCCCTCTCCAGATTTTTTTTTTGGAATCTCTACGCGACATTTTGATTTTTTATATGTTTGTTTGTAATGCTTTAACACCAAAACAGGGGACCGGATTTGGATGAAATTTGGCACATGGGTAGACCATGACCTGGATTAGGACATAGGATACTTTTTATCCCAATATTCCTACGGGAACGAGACTTATACACGGGTGAAGCTGCGCGGCGCAGATAAATATGTATAAAAGCAGTCGTTTTAACATTATGTTTTTCTATCGAATCACACTAATTCAAGATGGCCATTTCAAAAGGCTCTGAAGATATTTTATAACTGGAATTGCTTCTTAACGATGAAAAGATCTCTTGCAGAGTTATAAAGGTGACCATTTAATGAATGTAGAAAATGTCGACTTCCACGTAGCGATGCTACGCGCTACGCGCCGTGCTACGCCGTAGACCTCACGATGATACGGTTCTGTTTGACCTACGACATTCGCTTTTAGAAACTTTTTCACATGTAAAAGAAAATGCGCTAAGTAGCCCTCGAAATTAAAATTTTCTTACGTTTTTTTGCAATTTGCAGGTCAGTGTCAGTTTGTATCTTGATCAAAATATGATTAGCGAAGGAGGTGCGGACTAGCGAAGGAGGTGGCGGGATGGCTGAGGGAGAGAGCCTCATGTCCCAGCCGCCGCGGGAGACGCTCCGGGCGTCGGGAGCCGCGTGACGACTCCCGGCCACCGTAGGCGCGGGCCTGCGGACGGAGAGTAATGGGTAGCTCACCGTCCGATCAGGACCAGGCCCATGCCGGACGGCGCGTACGTGTTCCACGCGCGCCTCAAAGAGATGTCAGCAAAAAGGAAGGGGCCTGCCAGGACCGAAGCCTGCCGGGGGTGCGGGATTGTCCAAAAGGGTTACCGCTGCCCCGGAACATAAAGGGCTAAGGAAGGAACACGGGTGGGTTTTAGTCAGTAAGAGTCTGACACTCCCGCTCCACCCAAAGCGAGAGGGGTCATTTGATGATTTCCAATCCACAAAAAGAAAGAAAAAAAGGGGTTGCATTGATGATTTTAATGATTATAATTCTGTAAAGTGTGCTCCCCGTCGCTGTGCTTAAAGACATCTTCACACACCTTCGATAGAGGTTGCGTTACATCTTAAGGGAATGTAGTCATAATTATGAACAAACTTTACTATGAGAACAGAAATCGCAAAAAAAAAACAGCTGTGCCATACATCTATCTATCTATATACAAACCCCCTTACTAATAAACGTTTTGTATCTGGTGAATAGTTACACACCGATTTCTCTCTTTCAGTCGTCAGTAATTTGACTTTCGAAAGATTAAGACAAAGCGTTGTGTAACTCAGACGCTATACAACGTTTATTAGTAAGGGGGTTATTTCTCTCTTTCAGTCGTCAGTAATTTGATTTGATTTGGGTCGATCGATCAGGTTAAGCTACGCTTGCCACGGTTAGTCGGTGGATTGGTGACCATCTTTACATACCAAGACCCCTCCATGCCTCGGAAAGCACGTTAAGCCGTTGGTCCCGGCTGTCATTCGTGGATCTTTGACAGTCGTTACGGGTAGTCAGAAGCCCGAAAGTCTGACAACCAGTCTTACCGGGTTTGGTATTACCCAGTGACTGGGTTGTGGCGGTCAGATAGGCAGTCGCTTCATGTAAAATACTGGTACTCAGCTGCATCCGGTTAGACTGGAAGCCGATCCAAACATATTTGGGAAATGGCTAGGCAGATGATGAGTCGTCAGTAATTTGACTCTCAAAAGAAGAAGACAAAGCGTTGTCTAACTATACAGATGCTATACAACGTTAATAATTATATATATAATTATATTATAGATAAGGGAGTAATTTTATAGCTGAAGAGTTTGTTTATTCTTTTGGTGTTTGTTTGAACGCGCTAATTTCTGGTATCACCAGAGGGGGGGGCAATTCGTGTAATTTTAAGAATGTTCACAGTCTGATCTCAGTCTCAATCTGTCAAAATACCTATAATTTCCCTACATTTTGACAAGCTTTTGACATTTGTTTGTCGCCGAGATGAGACTGCGTCTAGATTTTGAACGTTTTGAATTACGTGAACTAGCCTTCTGTTGGAATTCAAAAAATATTATTGCATTTGATAGCCCAATTCTTGAGGAACGCTAGAGGTTATTACATCACGCTAGGACCCTTAGGAACCGAGTAAAAAAAAAAGTCTGAAAGAATACAAAGCGACAACGAAGTAATAGCGCGGGCAGGCGATGCGATGCGACGGGGTGGGTCGGGGGATAAGAAATTTCACGCGGACGAAGTTGCGGGCAAAAACTAGTGTTCTCATCATCATCATTTCAGCCGAAAGACGTCCACTGCTGGATATAGGCCTCCCCCAAAGCACCTCCACTTCGACCGGGTTTTGTGCTTCTCGCATCCAACGAGTTCCTGCGGCCTTCATAAGGTCGTCGGTTCACCTTGTGGGAGGCTTTCCGACGCTACGTCTTCCGGTACGCGGTCGGCACTCCACAACCTTTCGGTCCCATCGGCCATCACAAAACACACAACACAACATCGGCAATCAGTGTTCTCATAACTCGACAAAATAGTTTTAGTAGTTGATTTTTTTGAGTTGTTCTCACCTGCCCTCTTCTCTGCATCTCTAAAGACCAGGTCCCTCAGCAGCACAGGATCCGCAGCTCCTTTACTATTGCGTGCTGTCACCGCTAGGTCCTCATCATCCTCTAAAGACTCCACCGCTGACCAGCTTATGTTGAACCAGACTATTAGATCTGTGGAAAAAAGAAGTTTGTGAGAAAAACTTAATTGTTTTTAGTTAGTACTAGCTGCGCTCCAGTTTCACCCGCGTTAATGTCGATCCCGTGGGAATGTCGGGATAAAAAGTAGCCTATATGTTAATCCAGAGTGTCAGCTACCTCCATACAAAATTTTATCAAAATTGGTCCCGCCGTTTGAGCGTGAAGAAGTAACAAACATATAAACACAAACACACATACACACTCACAAACTTTCGCCTTTATAATATTAAGTGTGATTGTAGCGGCATCTACACCGCCACATGCGAACTACGCATAATACTGACGTCACGCAAAATCCTGCATCGCGCAAGCAGAGTTTACCGCGCAACTAGCATATACAGGGTGAAATTTTAATCACCGTTTTCCTCTTAAGGGGTCATTGTACTCATCATTATGAACAACTTTTATTATGGGACCAAACATAAAATTGCGAAAAAAAATCAGCTGTTCCCGACATTTTGACGAGTTATGCGAACATAAATGTAGGGAACAGCAGATTATTTTTTCACGATTTCGGGTTTGATCCCATAGTAAAAATTGTTCATAATGATGAGTAAAATGGCTCCTTAAGAGGAAAACGGTGATTAAAATTTCACCCTGTATATACAACGTTCCGACATCAATCGTCGGGCAATTACCCGCCAGACACAACACCCGTCTGGTCGGAGGATCCTCCCTTTTCTATGAAGCATGAGTGAACTTTACACCCTGTTCCTTTTACCTTTATAGTATGACACGGGTCGACAGGTGTCGACGGATGCAGTTGCCTCTGTCGTTGATGCATGTCGCTCGTGTGTATACTGTATGCACACTAACAACTCCCAACTTAATTCACCAACAACAGAGACATTACGACAACACTGTGATAAAACGTCACAACAAAACAATTGTCGTAAAACGTCAAATAAAATAATAATTTCCCAACTGCATTATGAAAATTCAGTCCACCTACATTAAAATAAAATAAATTAAATCCCTTTCCAGTTAACAGGACAATACAAGTCGTCACATCTGTTGGATATTTCATTCCATCTCATTACTGTACACGGACATTTTGACATCGATAACATATTGATTTTGGTCTGAAAAACCAATTACTGGCACGCGACGCCATTTTAAAATATTAACGTGCGTTTTGTTATAGGTAGCTGGCTGGCAGGTAGTTGGCTATTATTGGATTCGGAATTCGAAGTTCCATTTTTGAATGGTTCGATTTGAAAATCGTTCGATGCAATCCGCATCTTTGTTGGCAATCGAAACTCAATGTTTGTGAAGATCGCAAGGCTCGAAAAAGTTGCATGTGGAATAAACGTGGGTTTCTGATAACAAATTAAAACTTTGGGGTTAGTTTGTATTCATATTATCAGGCAAAACTGCCTCCCTCCATGGGAGAAGTATAATTCTATAAATAAAGAACCAATTTCAATCTGCCAACGTCATTCGAGCGCCAAAAGTTTCATGTAGCAAAGTAAAGATACTCATCATTTTAATTAATTTGTTGAATTAAGCATTTTAATTATGTTCATAGCTTAATTAAAGTGCCAGCTACAATATCATTGTTTAATGGTACCCATTTAATATGTATTTTTTTTTATTTGGAATTATATCGAAAAACCAAATACACACATCAAAAGTGTCTAGGGATCAACATATATTTTTGCAATAACTTTTCTCCTGATTGATATTATTTAAAATTTTCTTTAAGGATTCATCAAATAAAGTGTTTTCGTTTGTCACAGTAACGATAAACCAAGTCACCTTTGCATTAATAAAGAAATTTGCCATTTTCCTAATAAAGGGATTTTTGACATTTGAACCACTAACACAAAAGTTCGAAAAAAAGACTGAAATAACAGTTTTCTTTAAAATTTTATTGGGTAACTTAAACAATTAATAATCCGTGTTTCTACCGCGAACACTAACAACACAAGAACATCGGTTTGGCATACTCAAAATGAGTTCATCCAAATCACGCTGTGGAATGGCCGCCCATGTTCGTTGCAACAACAAAAAAAGGTCTTCTTGCGACTGGATACCCTCCATATTCGGCAGAGCTCTTCTCTGTAGCATATCCCATGCATGCTCAATCGGGTTCAAGTCTGGCGACTGAGCAGGCCAGGGCAGGACATTGATGTTAGCTGCGGCGGGAGTCTGTCTTACAACTCTCGCGGTGTGCGGTCGTGCATTATCATGCATTAACTGAAATAAGGGACCGATTTGCACTTGTAGAGGAACGATGACGTCTGATACAATCGTCTCAGCATAAATTTGAGCGTTGAGGTTGCCTCTGATCCAAATCAACTCAGTTCTTCCGCCGATCCAAATACCCGCCCATACCATGATGGTTCCACCACTATAAGGATGGACTTCCTGGCAGGATTTTAATCGCTGTTGGCGTCCAGGGGTTCTCCAGTGTCGTATACGTCTTGTATCCGGTCTCATACCAAAACGAGACTCATCAGAAAAGCACACGAAACGCCATTGTTCTTCTGCCCAATTTCTGTGTTCAAGAGCCCATTGATATCGAATCCTACGATTGTGCATTGCTATAGGTGGTACCCGTAGCGGTCTTCGGGAATGAAGGTTCACTTCATGCAAGCGGTTTCTGACTGTTTGGTCGCTAATTAAGTTCCCTGAAGAGTGATGAAGCCTCACGGCTAACATCATGGCGGTTATTGTTGGAGCTCTTCGAGTTAAGATTTGAATGTATCGGTCTTGTCTCCGTGTGGTGCAGCGATACCGTCCTCCATGGCGCTCAGCCACGGTACCAGTGCTTCGGTAACGTGTCCAAAGTCGACTGATAACACTCTGACTTGTATTCAGAGCTAAAGCCACAGTACGTTACCGGGAACCAGCTTCTATCATTCCCACGGCTCTGAGCATTTCTTCCCTGCTTAAATGACGTCGCCGCTCCATAATAACGTTGGTTTTAATCAGTAGTAGGGAAACAGTAGCACTAATAATGTCTTCAATGCGTTGTATGTTTTTATAGGGAAAATATTGACAGCTGATTTTCATCTTTTACTCGAATTTGATTCACAGTTCCTGATTCAAATTATGAAATGCACCAAAAAGGATCCATATAAATTTATAAAATCATAAATTTATTACAAAGCCACATCTCAATCTCAAGAAATCCGCATAAAAATGCTTGATCCCTAGACACTTTTGATGTGTGTATCTCGAAAACTATTGAATTTCAGCCATATAAGCCCCCCCGCTAGATGGACGGACGACCTAAAGAAGGTGGCTGGGGTCGACTGGATGCGGAAGGCGGAGGACAGGGTGCTGTGGCGCAGTCTGGGAGAGGCCTATGTCCAGCAGTGGACTGCGATAGGCTGAGTTGATTGATGGGGGTTCAATTTATTGCATTTTGACCCGCCTATCTAGTGACGTGCATTGCATATAGGCATATAAGCAGTGCCTACCTCGATATATCAACATAAGCCTGTCAATTACATTTTAGTGTGTGTGCCCCACAATTAAGAAACTCACCAAATTATCATACCTAACAAAAAACTAAATCTTCATACAAACACGCGCGGCAGTAGGCAGTCGCCGGACGGCCTACTCAGCTCCCGTACTATTCGCACATTGTCATTGGTCTTTACTTGTTCAAGTTAATACGACAAAATTAAAAATACGTACGTCTCACGCGTAATACTATGACGTTCGACCTTCGCAATTTATCACCCTTAAGTAGGCATGCCTACTCTAATAACCACAATTTTGACCTCACTTTTTTTTTCTGATTAGTGACCGCGTTTGTCTAGACTAGACCAGCCTAGTGCCTACCTATTCTCAAAACCAATGCACGCCACTGCCCCTATCAGCTCCTAACGGATAAACGTCGAATTACAAATAACCCTGTATTTCAATAAAACAGAATGCGGGTATTTTCCAGGAAAACTCTTCTTTTATTTGATAAACTGAATGATTGAAATTCTTATTAATAGCTCGTATGTTGGAATTGCGATAAAATGGTTTTAACACAAAAGTATTAAATGGAATTAACATTAAATTGAAATTAATGAAAAACTCTGATTAACGAATCATTTCGACACGTCAAAGAATTTAGTTAATTTTAATTGAATTGCATGTAATACTGAATTTCTGAAAATCATACAATACCTACGTGAAATACGGATGTCAGTTACTGGAATTGCCTGACTGCCCGATAAAGTGAGCTTCCAAATATTTTCAGAATTCTCATTGTTGAAAAATAAATGAAATATCTTGAAATATATAAAGCAGAGTATGTAGTATGTAGAGCCGAACTTTTGGGAGTGTATTATGGTATTACTCCCAAAATAAACATGCAGTAGGTAGTATTACCCTGCATCCCCATCCATCCCCCCAATAAAACAAGCGTACTAGTTTATCAAATCCCCCTTATCACAAAAATAAATACACAATCAGCCTATAAAGTTCCCACTGCTGGGACACAGGCCTCCTCTCTCCAAGAGGGACTGGCTGTAATCTACCACTGCGCTGCACAGCGCTGGGGCTCTGTCTTGCATAGGGTCGCAGCATAATGCTGAGCGATAGCCGTTTTGCGTGGATGTGACGCATGTTTCCCTTATTAGTGTTGTTTTTTCTTTCTTTCTTTCACTCGGGCCCAGCGCGGGTTAGTAGATGTCGCATGTCTTCGAATTTTGGTTCTAGGACATGCAGGTTTCCTCACGATGTTGAAAAATTAAATAAATAAGCAACACTAATTCTAATTCAGATTGATTTTGCATACAAAATAAGCAGTAGTTTTAGCAGACATTTCCGTTCTCCCCAATACGCCTAGCGTGAAGTGTTGGTTGTGTTGGTTGTGTGTTCTGTTAGTTAACCACATTCCAAATCAATATGAATTTACTGAGACCCTTCCATTCTCCCCCAAAACGTCTTAAATAAAGTGTTGATTATGTCCCCCATCATACCCCGCGGGGACAATGTGTGCATAACTGCATACACACGAGCGGCACATTGGACGCGTCGTCGGCGGATGCTGTCAACAACAGGCCGCTTGTGTATATGACCACCATGAGCGAGCCAATCCGTCGACGGCGGGCGTCGACGGATGCAGCTGCCTCTGTCGTACATAGCCCGTATAGTCGCTCTTACTGTCGCAAATATCACAAAGACTCGTATGACCGCCGCGGCTACTCGCGCGATGTAGCCCTTGATCGAATTCTTACGAGGTTAGAAGTAATTGAGTGTAGATTGCCTACAGCATCTAGCAGTGATACTCCGTTGCATCCAACGAAAGGCGGTGATTGTCCTCCCTTCCGATCGTCTATCAGAGGATCATATCTGAAACGTTTATTTTCTCTTGTCTGTACTTACCTGACAAAAAGAGTAACCTAGCGTAAAGTGGAGAAGACAAAGTTTAAAACAGAAGACGAACTAGCAGGGGATAAGGGAGGGGGGGGGGTGGAGGGAATAAATCGTTCCTCGTATGTAAGTTCGAAAACCTTTACCGCTTTGTATTCACGAGGTTTTCGAACTTACCAACAAAATTAGCTGTAGTATTACCTAGCTGCACCTTTACATTCTCCCCGAATACGTCTACAGTGAGCAGTGGTGTCCCCGTGGTAACGGCCGCGACTTACGAGTTGTAGGTCGTAGGTTCAAACCCAGATAGGCGCTTTACTTTGTGTAAATTATTTCATCACCACTGCTCTCAAAACGGTGAAGGAAAACATCGTGAGGAAACCGGCATGTCCTTGAACCAAAACTTCGAAGACATGTGACATCTACCAACCCGCACTTGGCACGCGTGGTGGGTTTCAGCCCATTTCATCTCACAGAGAGGAAGCCTGTGTCCCAGCAGTGGGAACGTTATAGGCTGATTATGTACGTCAACAGTAAAGTGTTCAGTCTCCCATCATTCCACTACCCTCTTACAAATAATATGACCATATTACAAAATCAAAATAAACTTACCAACAAAATTAGCAGTAGTGTTCCCCAGGACCCTTCCATTCTCCCCCAACACGTCTAAAGTGAAGTGTTGGTTGAGTCCCCCATCGTACCCCGCCGCGCATTTGACGGAGAGGTGTGGCTCGTTGCGCAGGAGCAACCGCTTCGCTGTGCAGTTCCGTGGTGGTGACGGACGAGCTGGTGGTAGAAAAAAAAAGGTTAGAGATGCTTGGAGATGAAGTTAGTGGATAAGTGGAAACTATAATGGACATATCCGTACTAATCACACTAATATTATAAAGGCAAAAGTTTGTGAGTGTGTTTGTATGTTTGTTACTTTCCGTTTAACTAAACAAAAGCTGCGTATAGTTACTGCAGCTTTAACTGGCCACGCGTCATTTAATAAACACCTCTTTGTCATGGGAGTAACAGACAGTCCGCTCTGCAGGGCCTGCATTGAGGACGACGAGACAGCGGCACACGTGCTTCTAAACTGCCCAGCGGTCGCCACGTACAGGGCGAAGTACTTCGGTAACCCAGGTACCCTACGTGAGACGGTCAGTAACATCAAGGCGTTGCTGGCCTTCCTCGAGGAGCTGGGGAGGATCGGATAATCGATTTTCCCAGCCGTACGCAAAATACGCGCATTGACGTGGAGTTGCGGACACCAGCCCGTATTACCTATAACCTATGTTTGTTACTTCTTCACGCAAAAACGGCTGGATCAATTTTGATAAATTTGGTATGGAGGTAGCTTGTCAGCTACCTCCATACCTCCATAAAGTAGCCTATGTGTTAATCCAGGGTGTCCCCTGGATTAACACATAGGCCACTTTTTATCCCGATATTCCCACGGAATCGACACTTATGCGGGTAAAACCGCGGGGCGCTGCTATAGTAATATAAATTCGAAAGTAAGTCTGTCTGAATGTTACCTTTTCACACCAAAAGCACTGAACGGGTTCCGATAAAATTTGGCAATGAGATAGACGGTATCCTGAGGATGGACATATATGCTACTATTCGTCCCGGTAGCATGTTCCCGTGGGATAATTTCCGACATCAAGGCGGACAAAGCCGCAGGCAGAATCTAGTAACCTGATATGCAAAAATTATTTCACTTGCAGAAACTCACAACGCAACTTTACCCCCTTACTAATAAACGTTGTATAGCGTCTGTATAGTTACACAACGCTTTGTCGTCTTCTTTCGAAAGTCAAATTACTGACGACTGAAAGAGAGAAATCGGTGTGTAACTATGCATCTCATATAATACCTACGTTTATTAGTAAGGCTATTACCCCCTTACTAATAAACGTATTATATCAGACTAGCTTCTGCCCGCGACTTCGTCCGCATGAAATTTCATCCTCCCCCCATTCACCCTCTTAGGGGTGGAATTTCGAAAAACCCTTTCTTAGTGGATACCTACTCTTCACTAAGAACACACGCACCAAATTTCATGTCTCTAGGACCAGCGGTGTAGGCTGTGCGTAGATATATCAGTCAGTCAGTCAGGACTTTGAATTTTATATGTACCTATAGATGAATATGAGATGAATAGTTACACACCCAGGGCCATCTTAACCATATTGGGCGCTGGGGTGCGAAAATCAGCCTGCGCCCCAACACAGGATACTTTTTATCCCGGTAATAGAATAGAATATAGAATAGAATACTCTTTATTATGTACACCGTATAAATTACAGACATAAACATAGAAAACGTAATACGTTTACCAAACCAACAAAAGTACTAAGTCTTACTAACTCTGACTTCATCATGATCATTAAGTATCCTATCTCTCAATCTACACGTCAAAATAAACCAAAAATTCCCTAAAATCCTCACCCACTCAATTAATTGAACTTCGAAATAGAAATATCTGCGGATGCCAATTAATCAAACTGGATCGGACAGACTTCGCCAGATAATTCCTAGAAACTGGGTACCTAGTGTTAATTAATAATTTTACCAAGTTAATTAAAACATTTCAGTTTTCCTAAATTGATCGGTGACCCGAGTTCTAAGGTTGCGTCCTAACTAAAACGATCGTCGCACGAAGACGCGACCGTCGAGTTCATTTTTTTCGGTGGACACAAACGCTTAGTCGCGCCGACAGAGGGTCCGATTTACCGAACCGAAAAGTGACATACTAAACGAATTTCATTTCATTTATTCATAAACAATTTACATTGTGTTGCTTATATTATACACATGCAATTTAAATACAAATACAAAAACTATGAATTATTAATTAACAAATCCAAGTGAAATTCAGAAGTGCCAAACTGTTTTAAATTATTATAATGTCAAACAGTTAGAGATATAATGTCAAACAGTTTTAAATATAATGTCAAACAAGTTCAAATATGATGTCAAACAATTTTCAAAGTAATGTCAAAAAAATTTAAATATAATGTCAAAAGATTCTAGAATATATTATGTATAGATTTATCATTTATTATTGTGTGGATATCCGATCCGAATGGGACGATCCATTCGCGTGAACAAGCATTTTGGTAAGGACGCGAAGTCCAGCCATGTTCTAGCCAAAAGCCGACAGACTAGTGCGCGATTGTCGCACTCTTTAATACAAAATATACCCCTTCCAATAGGCATGATTTTTTCCGATATCTTCAACAATCCTCGTCATATTTCAGGCAATTTACACAAAAACCTTAATGAATTATACGCTTAAACCTTTCTCATTGGTGAAAATTGACAAAATCCGCAGCTGGGAGACTTTGTTTTATAATAGGTATGTAGTGATGACATAGTCGCGCGATCTCGCGTACTCGCGCGACTTTCGCTTTTGGTTAGGACGCAGGGTTCGACTTCGAAGGCATCGATGCCGATTTAAAATACGATCGAAGTTTTGCAATCGCGACTGGGATCGTATACGGGTTTACGGCAAAACTTGCACTACAAGCAAGTCCTCATTTCAACTGTTTTGAATGCGATCCGTTTTTCTGTTCTGTTTTAGTTATGGTTCATTGGTGAACCTACTTACCTACATAAAGTTTGTGGAGTGTATGTGTAATGTAAGTTGGAAAAATAAAAGTAAACGGAGTTCGGTAAAGGATTGATTACCAGTGGGAGAGAGCTAAGGGGTTTGGTTATTGGAATTTTACACACACTTTAACCACAGAATACTTAAAGTACTACGTACAGAAAGGCCACTCCCTTCCCCGCACTAACATCAGTTACCGCACCTCACCCCGCACTTTGGCGTATTCGTCGCAGTTCTTTAACAACAGCGCTCGCAAACACAAGTACCTCACGCACACATTCATACGTATACAAACGTCATTTTTTAATGTAGTAGTAGTAGGTAATTATTTTGCGAGCGTTGTATGGAGTGTCCGGGGTGTGCTTTAACGTAGCCTATAGCTATCAGTAAGTAATAAGGACGGACGATAAGATAAAGTTTTTGACTTGATTTTACCGGCATGCGGCACCCTAATTGCGTAACACACTATCAATCGGAATCAGAATCATTTTGAAGCTAATTGCTAATACATTGCTTCATAAGCTCGAAAAAGTCTGCTCAACACGTAAATAACGCAATGAATGTTATTGAACTGTCAAAATGAAACCGATTCCGATTGATAATGTGTTACGCAATTGTCCCGTGGTTTTGTGAGATTATTTTTCTAGCTCCAGTTATCATCATCATCATTACTTTTTTTTTCAGATCATAAAATCATATTTGTTCCGTTATAATGACAGTTTTGCGACAGTGACAAGAAAAACGTTACTTAGCACGTATTTTGTGTTAAGTTACGCTTATAGATCTCGGTCTAATGTCACGATAACGCGAACTACACTTCACGCGCTCTCTCTCGCAGACCGCTCGACGTCTCGCTGTACAACGTTGTACCGCTTGACGTCTTGCTGTACAACGTTATACCGCTTGACGTCTTGCTGTACAACGTTATACCGCTTGACGTCTTGCTGTACAACGTTATACCGCTTGACGTCTTGCTGTACAACGTTGTACCGCTCGACGTCTCGCTGTACAACGTTGTACCGCTTGACGTCTTGCTGTACAACGTTATACCGCTTGACGTCTTGCTGTACAACGTTATACCGCTTGACGTCTTGCTGTACAACGTTGTACCGCTCGACGTCTCGCTGTACAACGTTCTACCGCTTGACGTCTTGCTGTACAACGTTGTACCGCTCGACGTCTCGCTGTACAACGTTCTACCGCTTGACGTCTTGCTGTACAACGTTGTACCGCTTGACGTCTTGCTGTAAAACGTTATACCGTTCGACGTTTCGCTGTAAAACGTTGTACCTACAGAAGGCCAATTCTCGTAATTTAAAAGGTTCAAAATCTAGTCGCGGTCTCATCTCGGCGACTTGACAAAATGTAGGGAAATTAGATGTATTTTTGACAGATTGAGACTGAGATCAGACTGTGAACGTTTTTAAAATTACGAGAATTGCCCCTCAGGTCTTTCGCGGTCTGCGATAGAGAGCGCGCGAAGTGTAGTTCATGTTATCGCGACAATGTAGCCGTAGCATAAAAAGTGCCCTTTCACAGCAGTCCCTTATGTTTTTCTTATATTACGCTGTCAGTTTGAAAATACATATTCCTACTATCTATTATGATTATTCGGTTCATAGTTTACATAGCGGCTGTAAAAAAAAAAACAACCGACTTCAAAAAAAAACACTACAAAGTGATAAATAACTTTAATTTCGGAAGTCGGTGTCGTTGGTTCCGCATTTTCGTTTTTTGACAACGACTTCCGAAATTAAAGTTATTTATCACTTTGTAGTGTTTTTTTTTTTAAGTCGGTTGTTTTTTTTTTTGTAAAAAAGTTTTTATTTTTCACTTTTTAGTTGTACCTACCCCACAAAAATTCAATTAGCAATAGTGCACTGAAGAATTAAAGACACCGACTAGAAGAATCATCAAAATTCGCATAGAAATGCCGGAGATGCAGTACATTTATGCATATAACTTCGTACATAAGAATAATTACCGGATGTGTTATTTACTAAAATCTTCCTGAAAGTACGTAGATCACTTTCGTGAATGAATTATCAAAATTGGTTCATTCGTTTTTGAGATAATCGCGGACATACAAACATACATACATACATACGGGTCGAATACACAACCTCCTTTTTTGAAGTCGGTTAAAAAGAAAGAAGCCGAGACTCCGAGAGTCACTTGTACTTATTTTTTTTCCGTCATTTTAATCATTTTTTTGTACTGGACCATACCTGGAAACCTTCTGGTTACGGAGATATTCAACTTTTGCCGACGTTATTTTACGAAAACAAGATTTTAATGCTATATAACACAACTTTAAATACCCCCACGACCCCTGTACCGTAACATGCATCCATAAGCACAAAGTTTTGCGGGCGTTACCTTGCGCACTACCGCAAACAGCAAATTTTCACACCGAAAAACCGGCCAAGTAGGAGTCGGACTCGCACAGGAAGGGTTCCGTACCACCGTACAATATTTAACAATACATAATATAATAAAAAAAATCACGTTTGTTGTATGGGAGCCCCCCTAAATTTATTTTATTTTAATTTTATTATTTATTTTTAAAGTGAATATACAACTATACTCCATTTATTATAACATTAGAAAAAAGAGGCTCGCAGAAGCAGGAGTACGAAACCTTTTATTTTCAAGTTAAGTTCAAACAATTTTAATAAATAATGTATGTGCTTTTTTTTGTAAGTAACAATGTATGGCATACAATAAATCATATTCTATCTATATACTCGTCACGATGCTTGGATAGCTATATGAAATTAAACAATTTTTAGTAACAATCAGTTTATTAAAAACAATTTTTTATAATCCGACAAAATAAAAAAATCACGTGCTGCTACAACTTATGAAGGGAATAGGGAACATTTACATTTAGTAGAGTTATAGTGACATGAAAAACGTTCCCGGTACTGTCCGCCCCTGCTTCTTTTAGATTTTAAACATTGACACGACAGTATTTTATGCAAAAACTAAATAATATTAAATGAAAGCCTTGTAATTTCAGAAGGTAGATAGGTTAAATAAGTACAATTAAGTGTGACTGCTGTTATTTAAATGGATTATATTTAACTCCACATCAATCTTGACTATAATAATGTTTGTTGTACTTTTATTACAAAGTGTACCCCTAAAAGAGCCTTTTTTAACTTCTGTCTAATGCTATAGTAAATGGACTATAAGTAAGTAGCTATTCTGTAAATATTTCAAGCGCCTACAATATTTATTTTATTTTGTTTTTATTTGTTGTTATAGCGGCAACAGAAATACATACATAATCAGCCTATAATGTTCCCACTGATGGGACACAGGCCTCCTCTCAGTGAGAGGGAAATACATAATTTGTGAAAATTTCAACTGTCTAGCTATCGCGGTTCTTGAGATACAACCTGGTGACAGACAGACGGACGGACAGACGGACAGACAGCGAAGTCTTAGTAATAGGGTCCCGTTTTTACCCTTTGGGTACGGAACCCTAAAAATAAAAGTTGCTTCCAAGCAAGTATTTTTATGCAATGTTTCTTAGTTTGATGTGCAAAAATTCGTAGTGACGGCTACGTAATGGGCTATTTTACACCCTGTACGTACGTATACACATAACATAATACGAGTATAACGCGTTGTTTACCCAAAGGGTTGGCCAGAAATGTATTTATAGTACACCCACACACTTGGGTGTATATACACCTACGCAGATAATTTTATACACGTGTTCGCAGAATGTGGGCATAGCCACAGTGGCGACTATACAGGGTGTTACGGAAAGGGTATATCAATACAAATGGGTTGAAGAGTGTATCTGGTCTAGAATCTCTGTACAAAATTTCATCTCAAAAGCAGTAACTTTGAAAATGCTTAATATTTATTTATTTAGTAACACCCTGTATTTGGTCTTTTCATCGTATTCGGTCATTTGAAACTTGGAGGGATATCAATTTCTGGTAGTGAGCTAAAAATATAATGAACAAAAATTAATGAAGTTATTAATTACATACTAATCATAGATGTAACACCGAACTTATCTAGTTTTAAAACTTAAATTATTTTTGACGTGTAGGTAAAAGTGTTGTTTTGGATCAATTTACAAAAATAAATTATTATCATCCATACTAATATTATAAATGTAAAAGTGTATCTGTTTGTCTGTCTATCTGTTACCTCATTTAGATGAAATTTGGTATGGAGATAGTTTGTGTCCCGGAAAAGGACATAGGATACTTTTCATCCCGATATTCCCACGGGATCGAGACTTATGCGGGTGTAACCGCGGGGCGCAGCTAGTAATAAATAATTACTGAAATCAATTACATAGATTTAGGGCTGATTTTTCCAAAACCAGATCATTTTATCGCAAAAATAATTTTGAATTTTTGACAGTTCTTCCATACAAAAACTGTCAGACTTCAATTTTATTCCACGAATAAAAATTATCTGTCGATTGAAAAATCAGCCCTTAGTCAATTAAATACTGACCGGCGGGCAATTGCGTAACACATTATCAATCGGAAAGGGTTTCATATTGACAGGTCAACAACATTCGTTGGAATCCCTCGCGGGTGTCAGTGCAAGTCACACGTAATTGCGCCGTCTCTGTGTTATAAATTCTAAAAGTGGTGTAAACTCTGCGTGTACTACTGTGGAATATATGTAATAATGTGCGTTGAAACTGATAGTTAAATCTATGTAAATCAATTATTATCAAAGTCTTGCACTTCTAAATTAATCGAGATAAAAACGTGATTCAAATTAACATTAAAAAAATGTGGGTGTAAGGTGTTTTTAATTTCTTTTGTGACTTTGATGACCCAGTAAGGTCACCCCACCCATCTAACTTGCTACGAGGCGCGGCATCTATAGAAGCATTATTTCACGCAAGCGACTAACCGCTAATTGGTCTCGCACGGAAAGAGGTGGACTGCAGTGCAAGGTGTATGAAGTTCGGATCCAGCCGCTGATGATCACTTTTTGCTAAATCTTGTTTTTATATTTTTGTTTCTTTTTTATAAAAGGGAGAAGCCTTTTTACCGTTCGGGGAACTGAGTAAAATAAAAGATAGATTTCTGATACTTTACGCTATCTGCTGATTGATTAGAAAGCAATGAATATTCAACGTACCCCCCCAAAATCAACGAACCCTCCGCTCCGACAAGGGCAATCGGTATCTGAGCCCGATTTATCATCTACCCCAGTAACAATGAACGAGTCGGAACAAAATATAACCGTTAGAACCAAGCGCCCGCGCACTGCGGACTCCCCTTACACTGAAACAAACCAATTTTCCTGCTCATTTAACGAATTTAAAAATGATTTTAAAAATGAAATCATGCAGCTGCTTGCCTCGTGGAAAGCCGACAACGACGACCGACTCTCTTCCTGGAAAACAGAGCACGATGCGATCTTAAAAGGCTTGGTTAGAGATATGAGTGAGTTGAAATTTCAGTGTGCAGAGATACAAAAATCTCACGCAGAAATGGAAAATAGCTTAGCATTCTCGGATAAATGCTACGAAGAGATGAAGACTGGATTAGCTGTCCTAGAGAAGCAGAAAAAAGAAAATGTCGACCGTATTGTCCAGCTTGAGAAGCACATCCAAGATCTGCAACTTCAATCACGTCCATCAACAGTTGAGTTCAGAAACATTCCACTAAAAGCAAAGGAAAATTCCGAGGATCTCCTTTCTGTTGTATCAGCGGTGGGTAAAGCAATTAACGTGGAAGTCCGAAAGGATAGCTTGCGTGACCTGTACCGCCTTCCGGGGACTTCGGGAACACCCAGACCTATCGTAGCAGAGTTCAACTCGGTAACGAAAAGGAATGAGTTCCTGTCTAATGTTCGTAGCTTCAATAAAGAACGCCCTGTAGTCGACAAGCTAAACACGCACACTATTGGGTTGGTAGGAGAGAAGAAGCCAATCTATGTAGATGAACACCTTATGCCATCAAAGAAAAAGCTATTCTATGATACACGCGCATTGGCAAAAGCCAACAAGTTCTCTTGCTGGAATTCGTATGGTAGAATTTTCCTAAGAAAAGATCCCAATGATCCTAATGAGAAACCGACCCAAATAAAGTCTGAAAAATGTCTGCTCGCTTTAGCTTGCAAGCAATGACTATACTGTACATCATTTTTTTTATCTTTTACGTTTTTATACATTACTAATTATAATTTGCATGCTCTCTGTTCCTATATGTCTAGGGCTAAAACCCCACTTTTGTATTTGAAATATTATAAAAATTGTTTTACTACTTTACATGCTCCTACAGTATTCAAACCAAACGTTCTAAAAATTAGTAATAAGATTAACTACTGCAACCTAACTATACGTCATATTAACTACAAAAAGACTATTCATTTTTTACCAAAAGATATTACTAGACATAATCAATTTCGACTTTTTTTTCTCAGGAGGATATTTATATTTTATGCATTTTTCTTTTCATTTGCAATTGTTTTTACTGTTCCCTCAACTTCCAATGGCTAACATTAATTCTATATCCAATGAACTCGATAATATTTCTATTGCTTCATCGTATGAATGCCCGCCTGACAGATGCTCGGACTTCATTACACATCCCAACGTAAACCTGAAAATAATACATATTAATATTAGGAGTATTAATAAGAATTTCGAACAATTCATCACTATGTTGTCCGTCACTAAAATAGTTTTCGATGTCATTGTGCTCACTGAGTGCTGGCTTAAAGTATCTGGACCTAATCCTTTTATGCAGGGATATACCTGCCACGCCACTACAAACAATGGATCACAAAACGACGGAGTCGTAGTATACACTAAGTCGTCTCTTCGATGTACAGTGTACGAACCCACTTTTCTCGGAGCTAACTGCCTTGTTTGCACCACAGATAATACCGTCATCATCTGTTTGTATCGGTCCCCCTCTTATTCTAATTTGGATCTCTTTTATAATAGCCTAAACAGTTTAGCGTGTACTATGAATCACTTCCAAAATGTGGTTCTAATTGGAGACCTAAACGTAGACATTAAACCTAGTAACCATGACCGGAACTCAGATCAATATCTTACACTTACTGCCACCCTCGGGTTGCTCCCAGCGCACGTTCACCCTACCAGATCAGGAAGCTGCTTAGATCATATCCTATTAAAAACTAAAAATTCAGCATGTGTTTTGGTAGTTCAGACATTCATCACCGACCACCTGCCAATCATCTTGGCCCTGGGAATCAAAGGTTCTATCTACAGGAAAAACTCCATTACATCTATCCGTTACAATTTCCTAGCGATTAAAAAAGACCTTGAAAGTACTGATTTCAGTTCGGTGTTGAATGAGATCAACCCCAACTTGGCCGCGGAATTATTTGTAACAATACTTCAAGATGTTATTGCTTCACATACCCTATGCATACGCATCCAAAATAAGATTCGTGTTATAAAACCATGGATGACTCAAGGCTTGGTTAGATGTATACGCAATCGTGACAGGATGCATTACAGATTAAAAAGAGATCCTGAAAATACGATCCTTCAAATTACTTACAAAAGATATCGTAATTACCTTAACACCTTATTAAAAAAACTAAAGCGAGCACATGATAGAGATGAATTGCAAAAGGCCAGTAATAACCCTAAAGCCACTTGGAAGGCAATAAAAGCTATCACCAACTCTACTCCTCAACCGCAATCTCCCAAAGAGCTTCTTCAACCCACGGATGATCCTAAAACTTCAGCAAACCGTGTCAATTGCTTTTTCACTGATATTGGTCGTAAACTAGCCTCTCAAGTAACTCCTCTCCTAAGATTAAACCATGATATTAGAAAACCTCCACTACCTCCACCTTGCCAGTCTCTCGTCATACTGCCAGTAGATGAAACACAAGTGGAAAGGCTGATCACCACCTTGCGTTCTGATTGTGCGACTGGTTACGACAACATACCAGCTAAAGTACTGAAACAATCGAGTTCCGTTCTGTCATTACCCATCACGCATATCTTCAATCGTGCTATTGATACTGGAATCTTTCCCAATGTCCTCAAAAAAGCAGTTGTACACCCGATTTTCAAGAGTGGAGACAGAGCCAATGAAACAAACTACCGTCCAATCTCCGTACTGAGCTCTTTATCTAAGATTTTCGAAAGGATACTTAACAATTGCCTCGTTACGTATCTCTCTAAACACAAAATCATCGCAAAAAATCAGTACGGTTTTAGACCAGGAATCTCAACGGAGGATGCTGTAGCTAACCTTACTAAAACATTAGTTAACAACCTGGACAAAGGTATGAAATGCTACGGTATCTTCCTTGACTTATCCAAGGCATTCTACACGGTTTCTGTTCCCACCTTGATCTCGAAAATGGAAAGCGTTGGTATTCGTGGCCTCGCGCTGGACATATTTAAAGATTATCTCTCCAATCGTACTCAGCGGGTTAAAATCGACTCTACTATGAGTGACGATAGATTTATCAGCTTCGGTGTTCCGCAGGGTAGCATCCTCGGACCCCCTCTCTTTTTACTCTATATCAATGAACTGTGTCATGCACAAATCCCAAATTGCGACATATTTACGTATGCTGATGATACGGCGTTGATGGTTTATGATACTGATTGGGACAGAGCAAGTAAAAGAGCGGAACAGTCTCTTCGGTTTGTAATGGAGTGGCTTTCAGAGAATTTACTTACCCTTAACGTAGCAAAGACAAAGGTCATCAGATTTTCGCTACCTAACACTTCAGCTCCTCCACTGGAATCAGGTCAAATTAAAGCCCACATTTGCTCGGAAGAGGTGCCCAATTGCAGCTGCCCATTTCTGTCCTTGGTCCCGGACATAAAATATTTAGGAGTCCACATCGACTACAAACTCAGCTGGCAACCCCATATCGAAGCGCTATGTACAAGGATCAGAAAATTAATTTATATATTTAAGGAACTTAGGCACTCTGCTGATCTCGATCTAGCTTTGATGGTTTATCAGAGCCTTTGCCAGTCCATCATTTTATACTGTATCCCGGTTTGGGGCGGAACCTACAAAACCTCCTTACTAAAAGTTGAAAGAGCTCAAAGAGCGATCTTGAAAGTCATGCACTTTAAGCGTAGGGACTTTTCGAACAACCAACTTTACTCAGAAGCCAAAGTATTGACAGTGAGACAGCTTTTTGTGCTCCGCGCTACGCTGCGTAAACACTCTACGCTACATCTAGATCATGCTAAGCTGAAAAGGCGGAAAGGCACTCCCGTGTGCGATGTAGTCCAATGCCGTTCAAAGTTTGCCAGCCGACAGTATGCGGCAACTAGCTCTCGCCTGTATAATAGAATGCATAAAGTTTTATCAATATACTCCCTAACTAAACACGAAGTTAAAATCAAACTTACCAATTGGTTGCAGAAGTTAACATACGACGAAACTGAGAATCTTATTACAATTGTCTCTTAATGAACTAATACTGTACCTATTTAAATTGAGGCATTTCTTTTCTTTTTTTTTTTCTTGTTTGATTTATGTTGTTTTTATAAGTACTTGCATGACACTTAATACAAGTTGTATGTACCTAGAGGAACTTTGTCTCCTAAAACACAGGCTTTGGCCTAGTTTAGGAGGCAGCAGTTCGCCCTTTAATGTGTCTTTATTGTACAATGTACCTAATCCTGTGAGTGTGTACTTATGTATGTTTTTCTAAGTGTGTACAAATAAAATTTATTATTTATTATTATATTATTATTATTCATTGCGTTATTTACGTGTTAAGCAGACACATTTTTCGAACTTATGAAGCAATGGATTAGAAATTTGCTTCAAAATGATTCAGATTCCGATTGATAGTGTGTTACGCAATTAGGGTGCTGGCTGCATTGTAATTATAATAAATGCTCTTTAAAATACAATAATCAAATTGTACCTAATTTAGAATTGTGTTGTAGAATTAATTGGTAAGCCGATCGGAAACAAAATGGACGCCACTATTTCGGCATTGATTTGAACAAATGGAACTATTCAAACGATATTTTATTTATTCAACTCACTTTAAATTGGATTGGCAATTTTCGATAGGACACTTGTTAGTTTGTTATTTTTTTATTTATTAATTTAGTTTTACCTATGAATGAGCAATACTTTTCATAGAGGATGGGAAATAGGCCATCGGCTCGCCTGATGGAAAGTGGTGCAAGTTTTTTGCCCGTTCTTCTCCATAGATACTTACAGTAAAAGTGCGCAGAGCTACACACCCCCACCCCATTTCAAGTTAAACAAATATGAACTTTATTTCAATGATAATTAAGTTGATTCCAGAGTGACTAGTACTATTGAAAAAGTTATAAAAATGTTTGAAGTTGTAGCGTAAACTGAACTTTATTGTGTAGGAATTAAAGTTATTTTTCCATTAATTCATATTTGTTTACATTTTTGGCAAATAAATCGCGAAATCAAATTAGGTATTTATTAATGCTTTGAGTTTGGGTTTGGTCACCGACATAGCAGCAGTGTACCTAGCCTAATGGTTTCGGCCCCGACTTATGAGTTATACACCGTGTTCCGGACGATATACATAAACTTCGACCAGATGTTCAGACCATGGAAATAAGCAATTTTCATTATGGACACATATAAACTAAATACCTTGACGTAAATCGCCCGATATGCATGCCTCTTTATCCGAATTGGCAATTTCATTCATAAGATTTGGCGGGCTGCAACTTGACCCTTTCTCTTACTGCATAGCTCAATTAAATTTTCTAAATGAAATTACAAATATCTTTGTAACGAAGCCTTTTTAAGTACTACTTCCTGTGTTAGATTTAATTTGTAAAAGCTTTAGAAGCGTTTGACAAAGTTTATGGATATCGTGAAGAACACGGTGTATACAGGTTGGTCAAACACTCGTGGATCAAACGAAATCCATACTAATATTATAAATTCACACAGACAGATTTAGACAGGCCTGATGGTCTAGTGGTTAGTGACCCTGACTGCTATGCCGGAGGTCGTGGGTTCGATTCCCACCCAGGACAAATGTTTGTGTGATGAGCACGATCATTTGTTCTGTGTCTGGGTGTAATTTATCTATAATATGTATGTATTTAGAAATATATAAGTATGTTTATCAGTTGTCTAGTACCCATAACACAAGCTCTGCTTAGCTTGGGACTAGATGGCGTTGTGTGATAGTTGTGGAATATTATTATTATTATTCGAAAGTAACTCTGTCTGTCTGTCTGTCTGTGTCCTTTTGACGCCTAAACCGCTGAACCGATTTAGATGAAATTTGGTATAGAGATAGCTTGAGTCCCGGGAAAGGACATAGGATAGTTTCTATCCCGATATCCCCACGGGATCGAAACGTATGCGGGTGAAACCGCAGGGCGCAGCTAGTAGGGAAATAAAGGAGGTCATTTCCAACAAAAAATCACAGAATGGCCATAATTCAATTGCCCTAAAAGTTATGCTCCGAACTGTTACTAAGAAGTTCCTAATACAAAAACCCAATAACACTTTGCTCGTCCTGGGAATCGAACCCAAGACCTCGCGGTCAACAGCAACAGCCTCATTGGTTTTGTAGTCGCAAGCACGACACTTAAGTAACACCACTTGTAAAGGTTATTTTACTGCACAATATACTACGCATTATTTAGCCCCTAAAATACAACACCTAGCTCTATAAAGTATAAGATTTAAGCACCCAATACCCAACTTGAACAGAGCATCGTGCGAACATTCGATAGGCTATAAAATTAGTAATTTCCTCAGTTATTCGCCCCGCTATAAAGTCGATTAAATTCTCTACTTTACGAGCGACTACGTGCGACTCCACTAGTGCTGTGTCGGGAATTCCTTAGTGTCAGACTCTTGATGAAAATTACTGCATTTTTGTCGTAGGTAATACTAAAGTTGCAGCTGGTTTTTTTTCCTGGAGGGTACATTGTGAGGGATTTTTAGCTTTTTCATAAGTTTGTCTTTTCATTTTTCGGTGGTTATGCAGCATGTATTAGGGTGTAAAACTTTCCCAATTAAAAGTAAAAGTAAATTGACAGTCAAATTTCTTTAATAGATTTTCAACTTTATCGCTAAAGTATAAGGTTCAAAGTTGATTGGGGCGTTTGTAGGAACACAGACCATCAAACTTAATCAAACTGAACTAATTTCTCCATGGGATCAACATCGTAATGGCAAAAAAAATATTACCACTGTCACATATAAAACTTAAATATCTACTCGATTCAAATGTATAACATAATCAGCCTATAATTTTCCCACTACTGAGAACTTATAGGCATCCTGTCAGTGAGAAGGAGTGGGCCATAATCCACCATGTGGGCCCTGTGCGGGTTGGACGGTTGAATATTCTTACACGCTGTACATCGATCGACACTATTTTTATGCTGCCATTTACGAGAATCGAGTAAGAATTTAATAAAACCATTGATACCAAACACTGGATAAAACTCGAAACACTCAAATTGTGTAATCGAGCCTATACGAATCTAAAGCTTGATGAAACATACCTATTTCAAATGTTTTTATTTATGATACGAAAATCCGGAGTAGGTATTCCCGTTTGAGCACCTATTTTCAGAGCACCTTTTTTTAGAGCACCAAAGGTATTCCCATTAGAGCACCAATTAATATTTTACCGTGGTGCTCAAAGGGGAACAATAAAAAATATTTAAGTTTATTCCCTTTAGAGCACCTACGGTAGCTTCAAGTGATGATGGGAAAAAACATTTTTTAATTCGGTCCACTTTCCTATTTGCTTTTCCTTAAAATCTTTATTAGAACCATGCATAATCAGCCTATGATGTTCCCACTGCTGGGACACAGGCCTCCTCTCTGTAAGAGGGAGTGGGCTGTAATCCTCCACGCGGGCCCATTGCGGGTAGGTAGATGTCACAATATGTCTTCGAATTTTTTGGTTCTAGGAAAACATCGTGAGGAAATCGGCATGGGTTTCCTCACGATGTTTTCCTTCACCGTTTTGTGAGCAGTGGTGATGAAGTTATATACCCAAAGTAAAGCGCCAGTCAGGGTTCGAACCCTATTTTTTTTTTTATGGATGGGAAATCATCAAATGACCCCTCCCACTCTGGGTGGAGCGGAAGGGATTGTCAGACTCTTACTGACTAAAACCCATCCGTGTTCCTTCCTTAGCCCTTTATGTTCCGGGGTAGCGGTAACCCTTTCGGACAATCCCGCACCCCCGGCAGGCTTCGGCCCTGGCAGGCCCCTTCCTTTATGCTGACATCTCTTTGAGGCGCGCGTGGAACACGTACGCGCCGTCCGGCACGGGCCTGGTCCTGATCGGACGGTGAGCTACCCATTACTCTCCGTCCGCAGGCCCGCGCCTACGGTGGCCGGGAGTCGTCACGCGGCTCCCGACGCCCGGAGCGTCTCCCGCAGCGGCTGGGACGTGAGGCTCTCTCTCTCAGCCATCCCGCCACCTCCTTCCCTAGCATAACTGCTTCGCACAAGGCGGTGACTGCCTCCCACTCCCTCTCGCTCCGGACCATGGCTTGAACCAGGGTCGGACGCGAGAGGTCGCCGCGCCTGCCGATCGTGCTCCACCCAAGCGTGTCCATAGCCTAAGGAATCGTTAAGTGGTCATAGTGAATTAGGGCCCAGTCCAGCGTTCTCAAGTGATGTCCAGCGAACAACATAGAACTTTTCTTTACACAGATTTTGCAAGTACACAGTAACAAAAAAATCCAATCCTTTTTCCAAACATATTATTCTTATTCTTCATCCAATTACAATGCTGTTTTCATACAAAATGTGTGCGGTTATTTTTTAATTAACTCAGGCAAAGGCACGGGACGGTCGGAGTTCAATATATTATTTTAGGATATTTCTTTTCCTCACAAAAACAAGGCTCTATTAACGTTCCTCTTCGTAATGGGCGAAAAAAATTAAAAGGGACGGCGGGGCCATTGATCTTGGAAAAAAGGTAATTTGTTGTTTTGGAAAACGTTGCAAAAGAAAACATTGCTCTTTTATGAAATCATTGGTATTGAAATTAAAACAGAATTCAATCAAAACAAATTAAAATCAAAGGGTACTTTAGAAATTTTGAGATGAATTTCATAGACGATCAAACACTAAAGATAAAAAAATAGATATTAAAATATTAAGGTTGCCTGGAAGATCGCAGAAAGCGATAAGGCCGCCCATTGTATACTTTTAGTATTCGGTAAAAAAAAAATGTTATATGATATTTTTGTGATGTACAATAAAGCATATAAATAAATTCATGACCCTTCCTACATTTGGTAATTTTACAAAAATATAACATTTTACCTCTAACAAATACATCGGAATGTAAGATACAAATTCCGTATTAAAAAAAAAAAAGCGTTCGCATTCAAATCTCGGTGTCAATCTGTCAAAAGTATATATTTTTTTTACTTACTTACATTTTTGACAAGTTTTTGACATTGATTGTGGCTGAGATGAGATTGCGACTAGATTCAAAATGATTCCTTTTTTTTTTCGAGTTCAAGAAGACGTCTTCGAGTTACAACACTACAAGGTTATTTACTTAGGCGCATGGCCAAAATCGGAACTAATCGCCATCTTGTTTTATCAGTACAATTTCTGTGACAGATTCACAAATGTTTACCAACAATGCCCCCCTGTAAATGTCATTCAGGGGCCAAAAGATGTCTGTAGTTCTATGTTGTCATATCTATTTACTTTTGATACTCTATGTTGTAGACTGTTCCGGGTCGGCGCTGACTTGTTGTTGTTCTGACCATGAAGTTTATGGAGCTTGGCTCATAAGAGATGTGGAAGGCAAGGCGTTTAATGTAGTAAAGTTAATTAGTCTGTTAAAACTAGATATTAAATCTTCGGAAATTATTTGTTTTAGAAACCGGGAATATCTTGATGGTATTATCACACTATATATATATATATATATCACACTAATATTATAATGGCGAAAGTTTGTGAGTGTGTGTGTGTGTGTTTATATGTTTGTTACTTCTTCACGCTAAAACGGCTGGACCAATTTTGATGAAATTTGGTATAGAGATAGCTTGAGTCCCGGAAAAGGACATAGGGTACTTTTTATCCCGATATTCCCACGGGATCGAGACTTATGCGGGTAAAACCGCGGGGCGCAGCTAGTGTATTATAATTTAATGGGACATTGAATTACAATAAAACTTTATATAGTCCGCGCGGAACTAGTTGGCCGCTGAGGTGGGGACAGGGGGTGAGGCGGCGGTTCGCAACGCATGTACTAAGTTATGCGCCCCCCGCCCCTCCGTCCCACCGCTCACATACCTAAGGCGCGGCCAACTAGTTCCGCGTGGACCATAGTTATTGTATTTGTACCTACTCCGTACTGTTTAAGTTTGTTTAAACTTTATAGTATATGGTATGGTATGTGTGTTTGTATGTCCGCGATTTGCTCAAAAACTAATGAACCAATTTTGATAATTCTTTTACTAATGTAATCTACATACTTTCAGGAAAGTTTTAGTATATCATACATTAGGTAATTATTCTCATGTACTTTATATGCATAAATGTACTGCATCTCCGGCATTTCTATGCGAATTTTGATGATTCTTCTAGTCGGTGTCTTCAATTATTCAATGCACTAGTGTTAATTGAATTTGTGTGGGGTGAGTACAGCTAAAAAGTGAAAAAGAAAAACTTATTTACAAAAAAAAAACAACCGACTTAAAAAAAAAACTACAAAGGAAGTCGGTGTCAAAAAACGAAAATGCGGAACCAACGACACAGACTTCCGAAATTAAAGCTACTTATCACTGTAGTTTTTTTTTAAGTTGGTTGTTTTTTTTTTTGTAAATAAAAAAATTAAATTTAAAAAATCAAAAAACCCGACTGCGGTAAAAAACTTAAGTTAAAAAAAACTGAAAAGCTAAAAACAAGCCCATTTTAAATTAAATAAAAGTTGGAAGCAGGCGGGACCCACTTGAGTTTGAAAATAGAAAAATGGTATGGGTCCCGCCTGCTTCCAACTTTTATTTAATTTAAAATGGGCTTGTTTTTAGCTTTTCAGTTTTTTTTAACTTAAGTTTTTTACCGCAGTCGGGTTTTTTGATTTTTTAAATTTAATTTTTTTATTTTATTCTTTTTAGTTATGAGTTGTAAATCCCACTTAAGTGTGATAGTTTCCCTTTAAACTTCGTAATATATAGGTACTACTGCCGCGTTTAGTTGGTAGAGGGAGGGGACACTTGATTCTAACGAAAATTGGTACTTCAAAGCTTGATAAGTCACAAACGGTTTACTTAATCAAAAAATGGTCTTCCCAAACCACTGATATTTTTGAAAGACCTATCCAACGATACCCCACTTGACATAGTTTCTTGACTTTCATTTTTTTCATTTTCACAATATGGCGTCTAGTAGTCGCCATATTGAATTTTCATTAACGTCATGTCTTTAGTGACACTCGCCAGACTAAGAGGAATCGATTGACGTGTGAATCATAAAAATCGGCCCAGGCGTTTGGTCTGTATAGTGCTTCAAAGGAACATACAAACATACATACATACTTACATACATACATAGGCTGATAAACACATTACCACTCCTTTGCGTCGCGCAGTCGGGTAAAAAGTTTTTTTCGTATACAACTCACCTGCTGGAACAATCTGGAAGACACACGGCCTCTTCTGCCTGCCCACCGCGTTGGTGGCGCGGCACAGCAGCGCGCCGTAGTCGCGCTCACTCGCCGCTCGGTAACGAAGCTCACTGGATGTGCCACCCGCTGATACTACACAAGAGAATGAGAGAAAATGCGTTACATTGTAGCGGTATCTACAACGCCACATGCGGACTCCGCGTCATACTGACGTCACGCAAAATTCTGCATCGCGCAAGCAGAGTTTACCGCATCAGAATCAGAATCAAAATATTTATTTGTGAAACAGGTATTTACATTAAGGTCTTTGGTTAATAACATGGGCGCTATGTTTTGCCGTGAAGGCGTACATATAATGGAGAAAATAAAAGCGAACAATTAAACAAAATAATAAACTAGAAAAAAAAACAAAATTAAATAGGTACATATATTATTACATTTAGATACTGAAATTATAAATTATTTTTAAATTTCCTTTCCTTTTCCTTTTCTTTTCCTTTTCCTTTCTTTTTTTTTCAGGTCGAAAATACAACGCGTATTTTTTTGGCAGGTGTATCGCTACGCTGAAAAGCATTCTTCAGCTGACAATTTTGACTGTACCTTGTTAGTAGACGTCTTACGGTTTTTACGAATGGCTGCATTCAAAATAGTCCTTGAAATAAAGGGTTTCAATGCGTGTAGTTTACCCCAATTAAAGCATGCGCCTATTTATGATTTATTTATGTATCATGTGAAATATCAGATACTTGCCTACGTAAGGTCCGGCCGCGCTAAATTTGCCAAAGATGTAAACAACAATGGCCGCTCGAAATTGAATAAAATCAATATACAAGAACATTTATTTTAAGTAATGTTTGTTTTCGTTTAAATCTCCGAGCTAACTAGACGAAAACAAACATTACTTAAAATAAATGTTCTTGTATATCGATTTTATTCATTTTCGAGCGGCCATTGTTGTTTACATCTATGGAAAATTTAGCACGGCCGGACCATAGGTGACTTGCGTGTGTTACAGCCACAATATCACTCACGCATGTAAGTAGGTCACACTTTTATATGCTCAAAATAATGTCCACGCACTGACCTGTTGCTTCAAACACCATGATTACCTACGAATAAACGGAAAATCCTAATTTTCAAAGAAAAAATTAGATTCCTAAGGGGTTCTCATCATCATAGTTTCCACTCACCATATCTAGCAGGAGACACTTGGAAGCTCTCGCCGCTGTTGTTGAACTGCCAGTAGAACGTGACGTCTGCAGGATCTGCGTTCACTGTGCAGCGCACACGCAGAGGCTCGTCCAGTCGCGCGCCGATCAGCAGCGGTGACGGTTGTGCGCAAACTGGGGCATCTGTGTGTTAAGAAAAATGGTATTATTTATATAACTTATGTTAAAACAATATAGGTACGGACGAATTAAGAACTTTTTGAAAGTTGATTAAAAATAATAAGGGCTAGCAAATAAGGCTTTTTTTTATGGATGGGAAATCATCAAGTGACCCCTCCCGCTCTGGGTGGAGTGGAAGGGAGTGTCAGACTCTTACTAACTAAAACCCATCCGTGTTCCTTCCTTAGCCCTTTATGTTCCGGGGTAGCGGTAACCCTTTCTGACAATCCCGCACCCCCGGCAGGCTTCGGCCCTGACAGGCCCCTTCCTTTTTGCTGACATCTCTTTGAGGCGCGCGTGGAACACGTACGCGCTGTCCGGCACGGGCCTGGTCCTGATCGGACGGTGAGCTACCCATTACTCTCCGTCCGCAGGCCCGCGCCTACGGTGGCTGGGAGTCGTCACGCGGTTCCCGACGGCGACGCCCGGAGCCTCTCCCGCGGCCGCGGCAGCATATAAGGCTAAGACTGGAACTAAACCACTTTTTCTCGTTGCAAAATTCATTCTTATTTACACAGTCATGAGGCTTCTTCTTCATTGCCGCGATCTAGCACTCGTTCATTCCCATTTTTTAAGGATGTCAAAATGTCTTTTCCATGTCTAAACACTGCTTTGCAAAGATTCTGAAGTGATTTTTCGGTAGATTTTCCTTTGCTAATTAGAATCTAGTAAAGATTGGTCCTTGGCAGCTCTGGACAGAGTGTAGGGAGGCCTTTGCCCAGCCGTGGGACATAAACGGCTATTAAAAAATAAATACAATCTATATCAAATCTTGATTGCAAGCAAGCTTCATCTTTAACCACTTCGTTACGTAACACCAGAAGAAACGGTATTCAAATCTTGCATACAGGTTGCATTTTCCAAGTGGGCGTGGATGGCCAAATTCTAAACTATGAGGAATAGCGAAAAGTACTCAAAGGAGTCGCGGGCTCGATTTTGATAAAAACTAAAATTGCGTCATTGGATTTTTGAAAAATCAATATTTCTAGCCAGGAATCGAACCTGTTGATTTTGAAAAAAAAAAACACACACTGTATTATTACACCATTCGATAGTGTCCCTCATAAGGATCAAATTCTGGGAAGTAATGACATACGGCAAACTTAAGGAAAATGTTGAATTTTAATAAACTGCTTCTTTTTTCATACCTTGTTCGAAATGATGCTCAATATTTTTACACCCAAAACACTCGTAGCGCAGTCACCTTCACAAAATTATGTTCTAAATTCAAATTCTTAATTGCAGTACAATCCTTGAGACGTCGAATCCAGCTATGTATTCAAAAACAATTGTCATAATTTTGAACAATTAATCAGTTAAGGTTTAATAGGTAGGTAGCATAAGAAAATAAAAAAGTATTTTGATAAAAATGAGCTCTTTCCTTTAGTTTGCCATATGTCATTACTTCCCAGAATTTGATCCTTATTAGCGACACTATCGAATGGTGTAGTAATACAGCGTGTGTTTTTTTTTTTCAAAATCAACCGGTTCGATTCCTGGCCAGAAATATTGATTTTTTTAAAATCCAATGATGCAGTTTTAGTTTTCATCAAAATCGAGCCCGCGACTCCTTTGAGTACTTTTCGCTATTCCTCATAGTTACGGATTTGGCCATCCACGCCCACTTGAAAAATTCACCCTGTATATCAACTTAATCTGGCATATATCAACTTAATCTGGCATATATCAACTTAAAAAACAGTAATATAGTCCGGTCAAGTTAGCTTCAAAAATAGGGGTAAGGTTACATTAATTCGCATAAAGCTGAAAATTGGTATAAATGTTAGGAACACCATTACAGATAAATTGGCAAAAGTCCCCATCGATCCGACGTGTGCAAAAAAAATATTCAAGGTCAAATGTTGCAAAAATCGGTTTTTCGCATTTTTCAGCTAAACGGTAAGTTTTATCATAAAAATAGGTAAGACAAAATTGTTCATCATGCAATTATCTACAGAAATTGTTTTTGCACTATTTTCCTAAGAATCACCATTTCGGAGATATAGCGATGCAAAAAATTTAAAAAGTTGTGTAAAGTTGTGTTCATACCAATTTTCAGCTTTATGCGAATTGATGTAATCTTGAATTTCTATTTTGACCGGGCTAATAATACCAAAGTTCACTTACACTGCACTCTTAGATACACTGCCTGACTGCTAGACTCTCCCATCTGATTGGCTGCCCTGCAGGTGTAGAGACCACCGTCCCTCTTCGTCACCCTCTGCAGAACGAGGGACTTGGTGCTGATGAACACTCCCGAAGACATGTTCTGGCTTACTTGTACATCCTAGGGGAAAAAGCTAGATTATTATTAGGCTAGCAACCCTAGCGAAGAAGCCTGTGGCTAAGTAATAACAGCTGCACGGGTCGATCGATCAGGTTAAGATACGCTTGCCGCGGATGGTCCATCGATGGGTGACCATCTTTACATACCAAGACCCCTCCGTGCCTCGGATAGCATGTTAAGCTGTTGGTTCCGGCTGACATTAACGGATCTTTGACAGTCGTTACGGGTCAGAAGCTCGAAAGTGTGACAACCAGTCTTACCAAGACCATATTATCCGGTAACTGGGTTGTGGAGATCAGATAGGCAGTCGCTCCATGTGAAATACTGGTATTCAGCTGCAACCGGACAAGACTGGAACCCGACCGTAACATAGTTAAAGAGTTGGCTAGTTAAAAAGGGTATTGCCATAAACACCACGCATTCAGTTTTCAATTTAATTTAATTCCGGATTAAGGCAGTGCGGGATTTAAGCAAATTCTAATAGGTTGGTGGGTTTCGGGTTTGTTTTAGGTTTAAAGTTTAAAGTTTAGGAGTTTGTTGTTTATAGATTAGAAGATTTATCTCCTAATCTATAAACAACAAACTATAAAAAAGTCATATTATAAATTCGTTTTTCTGGTTAACACTTGCCAACTCAAAAGGGGCTTAATTGAAATACATTCTTTGAGTTTGGGTTTCTGAACAAAGACGCTGTTTTACCTACTTGAACCAAATTACTTTCTTCAAACAATGCTTCTAGTACATTAATTTGTAAAAACCTGCATTTTTAAATTGTATATAGCTGGTGCTGCATATCTTTATGATTCCGCCCACAGATATAGATACACCTAGATAATGCAAGATCAACTATTTTACGTGCCCAGCTTACGTATATACAAAAAAAAAAAAAATTAAGCCGTCACTTTCGCGCTCCCCTGTGTACTGCTGGCTGGGTGAGACGAGTGCCGCACGCGCCGGTCTTTGAATAGATTTCATTTTTCCATCACTAATTAGTGCTTCTGACGTCATAGTAGGTAGTCAAAAAATGGCACGCTTGGTTTTCATACAGATCGTGATACTTGCGTTGTCTAGGTCTATCTATATCTGTGATCCCGCCTGCAAAATGTGAGATTCATTTTGACCATTGTATTGCTGTTTTGACCATTGTACGTTTATGGTACGTCCAAGCGAGGTGCTTGTGGCATTTGTGTACTCCATATTCCTCCTACGTGGTGAATCCAGCCCTGTCCGCATTGGTGAGTACAGTTTATCATACAAGTCGAACAGCCCATAATGTTTCCACTGTGGAGACAGTCCTCCACTCTATGAGAAGACTGTAATCTACCACGCGGGCCCAGTGCGGGTTGGTAGATGTCACAATCATGTCTTCGAATTCTTGGTTCTAGGACATGTCGGTTTTCTCATGATGTTTTCCTTCACCGTTTTGAGAGCAGTAGTGATGAAAATAATATAGCGAACCACTCAAATGTACCCTGGTCTGTCCTCTTGAAGAAACAGCTATAAGTTTACTACCGGTCCATAGAATTTTTTTGTGTACGAGTCGTGTAAGTGGCTAGGCGCTCCATCGCGCGCCGACAAAAAATGTTCTGGGACATTCTATGCGACGTCACGCGGAGAGCGGGACCTGTCAGTGGATAAAGTAAAGCGCCTGTATGGGTTTGAATACATGACCTATAAGTTGTAAGTGAGGGCTGTTCCTACTGAGCTACCACTGGTCTCAGCTACCATTGCATCGCTCTCGATCGCTATCTCTCGATATCTAGGAGCGATTACAGTTAATCCCTTGTCAGATCTTTTAAAGGACAAATTGTAGGAAAATATAATTTTAAACCCGTTATTTTTTGGAGTGAGAGCAGTGGACCAAGTGGTAACGACCGCGTCTTACGAGATATAGGTCGTTGGTTCGAACCCTGACAGGCGCTTTACTTTGTGTAAATTATTTCATCACCACTGCTCTCAAAACGGTGAAGGAAAACATCGTGAGGAAACCGGCATGTCCTAGAACCAAAAATTCGAAGACAAGTGACATCTACCAACCCGCACTGGGTCCGCGTGGTGGATTACGGCCCACACCCTCTCACAGAGAGGAGACCTGTGTCCCAGCAGTGGGAACATTATAGGCTGATTGTGTTATGTTATTTTTTGGATAAAAACCAACAAAAATAATCAACTCATCCTTCATGAGTTTTCAACCACGATGGCGGTTGAAGTAAAAAACTTTCAAGTGAGTAACGTTCGAATGAATCGCTACGTAAATACTTGAGCTCGATTCCAAAGCTCTTCACTTTGACCCACACACTCGAAAGGCCTCGTCAAGAAGAACTCAGCGCCTAAATTACCTTAATCGAGCCCCTCCACTGTTTTAAGAATCTTTACTCTTTTCTTTTGGGGTTTAGAATTTAATATACAATTTACTGAAGTTATTATTCATCTAGATATCGGGCTTGTGGCTAAATAATAACAGGGGCACAGTTTGATTGAAAGTTAAGCTACGCTTGCCGAGGTCGATTCATGGATGGGTAACCATCCGTTATATATCGAGCCTCGGAAAGTACGTTAAGCAGTTGGTGCCCGCCTGTTGGTGTTTGACAGTCGTTACCGGTAATTAATAGCACGAAAGTTTGACAAGCACCTAGTCTTATATACCAAGGGCTATAATGTTACCCAGTATAGTATCTTTATCTCACGAAGCGACTCGCGCTTTACTTGTGGTAACCAAGTGTACAAACACGGTGTGAATGTGTGCGTGAAGACAAGTAGCGTCAGCACACATAACACGTACACGCACACTACCGACTTCGCCATTTTCTCGGACGGTACCGGGAGCGTCTGCGCTTATACACACATTGACAGTGTGTTTGTATACTTGGTAATCACAAACAAAGCGCGCGTCGCTTCGTGACATAAAAATACTATAACTGGTTTGTGGAGGTCAGATAGGCAGTTGCTCCATGTAAAATACTGGTATTCAGCTGCATCTGGTTAGACTGGAAGCTGATCCCAACATAGTTGGGTGAAGGCTAGGCAGATTGATTTTATTATTTACCTAGATATATTATAACATAGTGGATTCCTAGCTCTCCCAAATGCGACAGAAATGTACCTATCTGTCGCATTTGGGAGAGCTAGAAATGAACTTCATAACTATATTAGTATTTACGTAACCTCCACGATCCAATTAGGGATTAATACCGAAATTCTAATACTCAGGTGTCAGATTTCCGAGATTCTGACTGGTCATAGCGTCTGTTGGTATTTTGATTTACAATATTTGACTTAGGTACAATATTTGATTTACTAAGAAATACATTACTGCAAGGCCACGACTCACTCACGTTATGGAACCAGGAGATCCGATGCTCCTTAGGGTTGGCTTTGATGTTGCACTCGAAGTAGACATCGTCCCCTTCCTTGATGTCGTTGGGGTTGAGGGTGCTGCCCAGAGACATGGTGAGGACTGGTCTGTCTGTTGGAGAAGACATAATATAATACAATCGTTAATTGGGAACAAAAAACAAACAATATTAAACGATGAAAGGTGGAAGTTAAAACTGTGGCGCAGCTACCAACGCCGACTTATAGTGAGAGGGTAGGTTGGATCAATAAATATGAAAGTTAGTTTAACAAATATTTAAAGAAAGAAAAAAATAAAAGAAAGAAAACTTTTTTATTTGGGACATACACACACAGGACATACAAAAAGTAAAAAAAAATAAAAAGGAACATTTAAAACTAACAACGTTACACTAAAAACAACCAGAAAAAAAAAAAACAAAAAAAAAAATACCTCTGCGAGGCTAAAAAGGCTCCTATCTCAGCATATTGTTACGATATTTAAAATCCGTATTAATCCATACTAATATTATAAATTCGAAGGTAACTCTGTCTGTATGTTACCTTTTCACGCCTAAACCGCTGAACCGATTTTGATGAAATTTGGTATAGAGATAGTTTGAGTCCCGGGAAAGGACATAGGATAGTTTTTATCCCGATATTCCCATGGGAACGAAACTTACGCGGGTGAAACCGCGGGGCGCTGCCAGTTATCGATAAATTTTTGAATTAGATTATCTATACAATAATACTTAAGGGTTAATAGGTTTGATAAATTGGAGCAGTTGTTGTGGTTTTCATCATCTGCCTAGACTTTTCCCAACTATGTTGGGGTCGGCTTCCAGTCAACTTATGTAGCCTGAATACCAAAGGGGCAATTCTCGTAATTTTAAGAACGTTCACAGTCTGACCACAGTCTCAATATTTCAAAAAACAACCTCTAATTTCCCTACATTTTGACAAGTTTTTGACATATTTTGTTTGTCACTGAGATGAGACTGCGACTAGAATTTGGACGTTTTAATTTACGAGAATTGGCCTTCAGTATTTTACGTGAAGCGACTGCCTATCCGCCAACCCTCACTGGGCCCACGTGGTGGTTTATGGCCCATTCCCTTTCACAGAGTGGAGGCCTGTGTCCCAGCAACGTGACCATTATAAACTGATTATGTTGACTACCCATCTGGCTTCCACAACCCAGTTACTGAGTAAAACGCGTAAGTAATATTTGTTGTTGTTTTCAAATTGGAAACGTCATTTTATTTCTGAATCTTATACAACATAATAAAGGATGCTCTTCAGTGGGAAGTTCTCTATTTCATACATCCCGGAAGACGTAAAATTTAACGTTTTACAACGTCGCATCTGTAGAGACAAAGGAGAATTGTGAGTTAGTCATTTTGATTTTAGTTTAAAACCGGTCATTAGCAGACTCGCGCTTTAACGGTTTCTTACCAGAAAACTATCCATACTTATTTACTTAGTAATATTATAAATTCGAAAGTACTTAACTCAGTCTGTCTGTATGTTACCTTTTCACGCCTAAACCGCTGAACCGATTTAGATCGGTACCTATAGAGATAGCTTGAGTCCCGGGAAAGGACATAGGATAGTTTTTATCCTGATATTCCCACGGGATCGAGACTTATGTGGGTGAAAAATATTATAAATTCGAAAGTCACTCTGTCTGTCTGTCTGTATGTTACCTTTCACGCCTAAACCACTGAACGGATTTAAATGAAATTTGGCAGAGAGATAGATTGCATACATGATTGAAGGACATAGGAAAGTAATTTATCCCAGAAATTATCCTTTAAGGGGGTAAAAAGGGGGGTGGAAGTTTGTATGGGGAATCAATAACCTCTATTTTTAATTCTTTCTATTTTTAATTTCTTTAAATAATTTATTATTAATTCTCCCAGGAGATGGGTCCGTGGGGTCGCTACTGCCCAACAGCTCGTCACATGCTGCCCTACGGGTACATATTATTATTATTATTAGCCTGTGATGTCCCACTGCAGGGCAAAGGCCTCCCTACTCTCTTTCCACTTCTCTCTGTTCAAAAATAAAACCCTATAACATGAAAATGGAACCCTAAATAACATGTTGAGTAATTTGCTAGTTTGTAAAACCAAGAAAGTTTCTTTGAAATCAGTATGGACGACAAAGTTACACAACTTGCAATGTATTTAGTTCGGAAATAGATTCATCAGGTCACTTCATTGGCTTAAAGTTCCCGTTTGCTGGAAATTAAAATGGCGCATTTTGTTGGCTTACTTGTGCGTCAAGAAAGTTTATGATTTGTTTTTTCTTCAGAAAATATTACCTAATGTGTATTTATGATTAGTTACTGAAGAATGGAAGGAAAACATGTTGAGGAAACCTTTACCTCAATTGCGTAATACGTTTTTAATTTCAATCGGAAAATTTTGAAGGAAATTGCTAATCCATTGCTTCATATGTGTTTGAAAAAAAATATATATATACGCGTCGAATTGATAACCTCCTCCGTTTTTTTGTCGGTTAAAAATCATCTGCATGACAACGAAAATAACGCAATGAATGTTGTTGAACTGTTAAAATAACCATTGTAAGGAGAGGCATTGCCATTGTAAGTGTTACGGAATTACCCCGCTGGAGCTGACTACTTGTTGCTGGAGCTGATTACTTCCCAGAATTCAATCCTTATTAGGGACACTATAGAATGGTGTAATAATACAGTGTGTGTTTTTTTTTCAAAATCAAATAGTTCGATTCCAGAGAAATATAGAGTTTTAAAAAAATCCAATGATGCAGTTTTAGTTTTCATCAAAATCGAGCCCGCGACTCCTTTGAGTACTTTTCGCTATTCCTCATAGTTTCGGATTTGGCTATCCACGCCCACTTGGAAAATTCACCCATACAGGGTGAAATTTCCACCTGGGTGAAATTTCACCCTGTATACCTTATCCCAAGTATACATAATAATATAGTAACAATTATGTTAGTAAATAAAACTTAATAACTATGTTAGTATCACTTAGTTGCATTAAGTCTTTGTGCGTTCCAGTGGCACTTGTCCGCGAAAGCGTCGGAATACCACATCCTGCGGCCAAAAGCTTTCTTCCATCACCAGGTGCAGGTAGCATGTTGGTATGCGCACCAAAAACGCCTGAAAGTTGACGTTGCGATACGACTCCAGCAGCTGTATATGTTATCATAATATATTATCCATATTGTATATAAAACTCCTTTTCACGCGGACGAAGTTGAGGGCAGAAATTAGTTTATTTATATAGTAGAAGTTAGATCCATTACACATCGAGACCCTTCCGTGTATCAAAAAGCACGTATAGCTGTTGGTCTCGGCTGTCATTCGTAGATATTTGACAGTCGTCTTACCAAGGGGTATTTTTTTATTCAGTAACTGGGTTGTGGATGTCAGATAGGCAGTCGCTTCATATAAATTGCTGGTATTCAGCTGCATTCGGTTAGACTGGAAGCCGACCGTCGAAGCAGTCAGTCATGCAGTCGAAGTTTATGTCCTACTTAAATAACCAAAGATAATCAAGGGATGATTTTATGAAGGTGTAGACAGCCTCCTAACATCTGGCAACAAAACCCACTTATTTTGAGGTACTTTGAAGTTAGCTTACAGTAACATCACATGGCATTCGCTCATGTAAATCATTGACCTGTACTGCCTCTTCATTTCAGCAGCCATTCGCAGTTAGGAAGCGCTGCCCGTGGCCTAATTACAGGGATGCGGTCCGTCAATACAGTGTGCCTACTATACCGTGTGCCACAGAGCTAGGAGATGCCTCGGCGACCGCTGCTAGACGTGGCATTGTCAACACTTTCCCAAACAAACCTAGGGTACAAATGACGTTTAGAAACTTGCGGCTTTAAATGGCGGTGTGACAGAAACTGCGCGCTTAACTCACTTTTGACGCCACGAATTTTATTTGTATAATCTATTCCAGAAGTATTTTATGAAAACGTCAACAAATTAAACAGAAAATGCACCATCTTTATTGTTATTTAAAACTAGCTGCGCCCTGCGGTTCCACACGCGTAAGTTTTGATCCCGTGGGAATATCGGGAAAAAACCTATCCTATGTCCTTTCCCGAGACTCAAACTGTCTCTATACGAAATTTCATCGAAATCAGTTTAGTGGTTTAGGCGTGAAAAGGTATCATACAGACAGACAGACAGGCAGATAGAGTTACTTTCGAATTTCTAATATTAGTATGGATAGTATGGATTAAAATTTCGGGTTTAAGTATTCAAATAATCGACCAAATCACTCAATTTGTAATTGGCACATTTTCTGTTGTTTGTTTATATTTTTATGAAATACTTTTTGGACAGACCATAGGTACTGCCGTGTCTGGACGATGCCGGCGCGCGACTCTTTCGTGCTCTATGGTTCCTACTCGCCGGTGTGCTTACTTATACTGTACGTGGTTAGTGACCACAAACCTACATTGCTTATCTGATGTTTTCGTTTTTTTACATGAAGCCCTACCTGTGTTTTAGTAGGACTGGAAATAATCGGGCTTAGAATTCACTATGACCACAGAATAACTATCAAAATGCTTATTGTATAGGCTAAATCGATCGATTTTACCTTACATTAAACACAGTTATCGTGGCTGACTCCTTGGATTTCGTGCTACGAATCATGAGTTCAAACCATTCACGAAGAAACTAAATTCATAGCACTGAATGCTATGAATTTAGTTTCTTCGTGAATGGTTTTTCTATTTTCATTCTCAGTTAGCCTGATTACATCTAGTCCAGACATAATTAAAAAATAATCTACAAAAACCTACCTATTTCGGACGTTGTGAGGTTCCCAGTTTTATCTTAGATAGACATTGATAAAACAAAGGTAATTCTTAATACCGTATTTTCAAAAGAAACCTTTTATAATTTCGTTTTGGGAGTAAACACAGAGATTTATGCTTTTGATTGAAAGTTGGCGAAAAATCTTCTGTGTTCATTCGTTTAGAAAATTCCAAGGAACAATGCATAATCAGCCTATAATATTCCCACTGCTGGGACACAGGGCAGGAGTAGGCTGTATGATGCACCACGCAGGCCCAGCGCGGGTTGGTAAATGTCACATGTGTTCGAATTTTTGGTTCTAGGGCTTGCTAGTTTCCTCGTAATGTTTCTTCACCGTTATGAGAGCAATGGTGCTGAAATTATTTACACAAAGTAAAGCGCCTGTCTGGGTTCGAACCCACGAAGTTGGGGCCTTTACCACTGGGCTCCAAGGTACAATGGTAATTCAAAATTTCTCTCTCTCCACTTCTACACATAGTTTTCGAACACAAGTCTTTTAATAGCTTTTAGTACTTTGACATTTAAGACACAAAAATACTTGGTAAACGGATTAGCTTAACCTCTGTGAGAGGGAGTGGGCTGTAATCCACCACGCGGGCCCAGTGCGGATTGATGGATGTTACATATTTTGTCTTCGAATTTATGTTTCCATTTAACGTTTTGAGAGCAGTGGTGATAAAATAATTTACACAAAGTAAAGCGCCTGTCTGGGTTCGAACCTGCGACCTACAACACAGTCGCGGCCGTTATCGCTGAGCCACCACTGCTCATTGTTATTTAAATTGTTTAAGCAATCTTGAGGAAATCTGTAGTCTTACACAAAATAAAAAACGACATTATATTACCCCCAAAATCGTCATCCAATATTTAATAATAATTCGTCTCTGAACATAGCCGGCGCATTTAAATTTTAACAAAGCGTGTCCGGACCGTGTCCGGCATGACGTTGGCAATCCGATCAGATGACAGCGACATAGCCAGTGTTGTGCTCCACGCTTGTGCGGTTGCTGTTCATTTAATTATGATGAGGAGTGAGAACTACAGTTTATTAGGGAGGGGCAGTATTTCATAGTAGTTTTGAACTTTTTTATAGCATTGTGTGAACTCGGGTGGCCTTTTCTCACTGTATTTGGCTCACCAGTTGGCTGCGACTGGGCTTACAAAGTGCACCTTTTTTACCCTTCTCATTCCTAGAAAAGGAATCAAAAGCTACTTACAAACAACGCTCATCCTGAAGGCGTCTTCCAAAGCCACCCTCAGCACCGGATTATCAGCGCGGCACCTGATCATAGCACCATCGTCTTCTGGCTGAGGCAGCATCGTCAGCTTGCTGACAGTGGTCGTCTCGTTCGTGAACTCGCTGTGCTGTTAAGAAAAGTACTTTATTTTTAAACAGATAAATGGTTTACTTTTACTTTTACCATGTTTGTAAATATGTGAGCACCATGTATCTATCAGATAATTGATTTATATGTCATGGTTTCGTTTTTAATTCTTTTACCTATTGTGGTATAGTAATTTTATTTCAGGTGCATCGTCCTCACATATTATAATATAATGAATGTATGTACCTATGCCAAATATTGTAAAACATTTTTAAAAGAGTAACGGTGGAGTTTCTTGCCCATTCTTCTCCATACGAAAACTACCTTTTGGAATAGGCGACTACAATCAATTCTATTTCAATGTAAATTTTGACGTTCAAAAGTGCCTTTTATGTGCCTATTTGAAATAAATGCTTTGACTTTGACTTTGTAAAGGTTCATTGTGATTGAGTGGATAACATGGAGACTGTGTTTTTGGGAAATGTATTCTATTTTGAGATAGACAAGGTTGATTTTTGAATGGGTTTTTAGGAGCTATTGGGACGAGTCAGGTGTAAATTTTATTGAGCCGAGATACTTTTGTTGTATCGCTTTGAACGTTCAAATTGAAATGGACTTGTAAAGTTAAAGGTTCTATTTATTGTGTGATAGCTGAATTGATTTTGTGCTGGTATTTAAAAACAAAACACAAACTGAGACAGCCAATTTTAATTTTATCTTTTGTCAACAATATTTTAGTCATTTACAGGCCTGGTGGTCTAGTGGTTAGTGACCCTGACTGCTATGCCGGAGGCCGTGGGTTCGATTCCCACTCAGGACAAATGTTTGTGTGATGAGCACGATCATTTGTTCTGTGTCTGGGTGTAATTTATCTATAATATGTATGTATTTAGAAATATATAAGTATGTTTATCAATTGTCTAGTACCCATAACACAAGCTCTGCTTAGCTTGGGGCTAGATGGCGTTGTGTGATAGTTGTGGAATATTATTATTATTTGATTGGCATTTGTTTTTCTGTCAACCAGTTATAACAGAGTATTATGATGAAGATAAGAAGCCTGCTTTAGGCCCAGTAGTAACGGCCGCAACTTACGAGTTGTAGGTCGTAGGTTCGAATCACTACAGACACGACTTTGTGTAAATTCGTCCCTCGCATGACTAAAAGTCCTATCTTATTTTTCTCATGTTTTTGCTGATTTGAGTTAGGACAACTACATTTTTCTATTCGTGATTTTTTACATTTTTCACTAACCGTACCTCTATGTTATTTGGATCCCAAAATATAACCATTTGAAAGGCAACAAAATGTAAAGAATCACGAATAGACGACGTTCTTTCTGCCTTTTTTGCTCGGCTTCTGATGGTCCTAGCGTGATGTTAAATAGCCTATAGCCTTCCTCAAGAATTAGGCTAAGAAATGAAAATGATTTTTGAAGTGAAAACTTCTTTAGCGGCGTTGAACACTTTTTGTGATGGGTAAAAAATGTTAAACTCGCGTCAGGGCACCGCGTCAGGACACGTGACCGTCAGGAGAGATTCCCCCCCCCCCCATCTCTTTCTACGGCGGCGCCAACCGAAGTGAACCGACACGATAGAGCCACGATAATGGATGGATGGATGGATGGTGATGGCGATGGCGATGGCGATGGTGATGTGATGTGATGGTGATGTGATGGTGATGGTAGACGCGGACGCGGACGTGGATGGACAGCTGATGGCTCGACCGTCTGTGTAGTAGCCACACTGCTGTGTATTCGTAAAATTCGTGTATATAAATTGTTTCAAAAAATGGAAATTGAACAAAGTGCATCGATTAATGAAAAAAGTGACGCAGAAATAGTGAAAAAAACTTATTAATAATTGATTTATTTCAACGTTAATGTTCAAGTTTTCACTTCTGCCGGCACTCCCGGAGTGCAACCCGTCTTTTTTTTTAATCCAACTGATAGTTCCAGATATTAGCGCGATCAAACCATCAAACTCTTTATCTTTATTATTAATATATAGATTTGTGCTACAAGCGGTCCTTATAATAAAAAAAAGCTGAACAATGAAAACATAGACAATCCCGAGCAACTCATCAATTCAAAACGTTACATAGAATAAAGTAGGTTAAAAAGGCAAAAAGTCGAATGAAGAATGAAAACCTCGAGTTTATATCCCATCCATTTTTACCTAGAAGGTATAACATATTACTGGAATACTCAACAGAATTGTTTAGTTCACAATGTTCTCAAACAGCAACCACAATGCACTTGAACAAATGCAACCGTAACAAGGTTTTAACCTAATTGGAGGAAAACATCCGTGGGATTCTGTTAAATCATCTATCTATTCATTATTGTATGCTCTGAGAATGTCTTTATTTATTTTATCTACACCCATGCTATAAATCCTCTATAAAAGTTTCTGAAACAGTTAGCTTATTGCCAACATTAAAACAACCAGTGTCATAGTAACCTTAATATCATCCAAACGAGTGTTATTATGTTGTACTTTTCATTATGCAACTCGTTTTCAAAAAAAGAACATTGTCATGCACGCGCGCTTCACTACCACAGCGCAGTAATTTAAAAAGAGAACTTATAGGTTATTCGAATTCACGTCGTATCCCACCGGCCGCCATTTTTGTCCCATATTAGTATTGCAAAAAAACTGTTTCAGAACCTTTTATAGAGGATTCATATCATGGGTGTAGATAAAGTCTTGTACCTATGCAACTGTACATAATTAGGTATTAAAAACAGTTGCATAAATAACTATTAGCCTTCTCTTGGATTCTTGAATGCCAAAGAAAAGATAAATGATATGAAAGAAGTAACAACTGTATGACAGGAGAGCTATTATGATAAACTTTAATGTGAAAAGCTTGTGACTAAAAGATTGATGAACGAAGAGTTTGATGTATGAAGAGGGAGAGGAAGACCAAAGAAAATATGTGTAGCAGTATCTACAACGCCACATTCGAACTACGGCGTCATACTGACGTCACGCAAAATCTTGCATCTCGCAAGTAGAGTTTACCGCGCATACTCCATCAGCTATATGACAGTAAAAGTCCCGTCAAAATCGGTGCAGCCATTTCAGAGATTAGCCAGAAGAAACAGCCAGACAAACATTTAAAAAATGTGATTTGGTATATGTACCGTGTATACATCCATATGCATTTAGTAATAAGCGGTTATTTTAATATTACAAACAGACAATACAATTTTATTTATTTGTAAAGATGGAGAATAGTTAGCTAGGAATATTTTTTTTTTTGTTTTGTATAAAAAACCATCCTGAATTATTGTTCTTTTATAGTGTTTACTGATACAGATCAAGTCTCGCAGAGGAATAAGGAAATTGCTTTTCATGTACAATTATTATCCTTGATTGTGACGACACTCAACTGTAAGGCAACGGGCCACTATGGCCCAATGCAGCTTTGCAAACTATCTTCGAGTAATCCCAACGCAATTAGTACTTCAACCTACCTACAAAAAAAAAAAAACAAAATTACTAGATAAAGTTCTTGCGCAATCTTCGTTAGACTTTAGGACCAACTTGGGACCTAAACTTTCTACAAATAAGAGCTTGTTCAGACGCTGCCATTTTCGGCGGCTGAGCGTTTTTTGTTGCAAAAAATTAAAATTAGAGGTATGAGTATTGGTATGATATGGTATCCATCCAAAGGTTGTCTTTAAAAGATCGCTCTTAGCGATAAGACCGCCAAATTGCACGCCCAATTGTACATAATAAAGAGTATTCTATTCTTTTCTATGAGGTACAGGGGGTAAAGTTCACTCATACTCTACAGAGAGGAGAGGGCTATGCTTGGAGTTTCCCTGCGGGATCGAATCAGAAATGAAGAGATCCGCAGGAGGACCAAGGTAACCGACATAGCCCGAAAAATTGCCAAACTTAAGTGGCAGTGGGCAGGGCACATTGCTCGCAGAACAGATGGCCGATGGGGCCGAAAGGTTCTGGAGTGGCAACCGCGTACCGGAAGGCGTAGCGTTAGAAGGCCTCCCACAAGGTGGACCGACGACCTTGTGAAGGCCGCAGGAACTCGTTGGATGCGAGAAGCACAAAACCGGTCGAAGTGGAGGTGCTTGGGGGAGGCCTATGTCCAGCAGTGGACGTCTTTCGGCTGAAATGATGATGATGATGATGATACTCTACAGAAAAGAGAGGATCTTTAGGGTGTCGTATCAGGTGGACCACAGCTCGATGATTGATGTCGGGACGTTTTATATACGCTAGTTAAGCGGTAAATTCTGCTTGCGCGATGCAGGATTATGCGGGACATCAGTATGGTGCGTAGTTCGCATGTATCGATGGAGATGCCGCCACAGAAGCAAAACCTATCCTAAATGTAATAGATGCTGCAATCCACCGTCATGTGCGTCCGACATCATCATGCCTAGCCTTTTCTTAACTATGTTGAGATTGGCTTCCAGTCTAACCGGATGCAGCTGAATACCAGCATTTTACATCCGAGCGACTGCCTATCTGACCTCCACAACCCAGTTTCTAGTTAATTCGATACCCCTTGGTAAGTCTGTGCTGTCTGACTTTTAGCAACTCACGCGTCCCGCTCCCCGCGTGACTTCGCCTAGAATGTCCCAGAATATATTTTTCCCCGCGCCACAGGGCGCCTCGCCACTTAAGCATGATTCAGCCGAGACCTACGGCTTAAAGTATTTCCGAGGTGATAATTGTAATGGATGGACACCCATCCACGTAGGCACCGATCACGTCAAGTGTAGCTTAACCTTCGATAGTAAATTATATTTTTTCTGTAAATTGAATAACAATAACACTTCTACACGTATTTTTTAAGGTTCCGACCAAAATTATATAAAACGGAACCTTTAACGATCGATTTATTCACATCCTTAGGAATATAGTATAAAAACAAAGTCGCCGAATTGTCTGTACGCGCATAACTTCCGAATGACTATGTTACCGGCCAAACCCGATTTCAGGACGAACTAGTTTAGCCTAGGCTAAACTAGTTCCGTCGACATAAGATCCAAGGGCGAGCGAAGGTAATCCTATCGCGTATAGGAAAAACTAGTTTAGCCTAGGCTAAACTAGTTTGTCCTGAAATCGGGTTTGGTCGGTAACAACTACACCAAATTGGATTTTTTTTTTGTTGTGTTCGGTATTATCAGGACAAGGTTTGTATGAAATAAAATTTCGGAAAATTGCACCTGTGCGAGGCGGGCCGCTAGTTTTATTATAGTTTAGATATAATATGGTACTTTTCGAACCAAACCGTGACGTGACAAAAAAAAACAATTCAAAAGAAGTCCAAATAATGACGAAATAACCGCCTTATCAGAACAAACCCTTAAACCTAACAAACTCAGGCACTAAACTAGAGCCGTGATAACTGAGCATCATTAATTTTCGTGGTCCTGTCTCCTGCGAGGAAATCCAGCTAATTCCGTAGGTAAACTTAGGTGTTTGCTAATCTGTTACATAATCTAACTGACAAGGTAAACAAGGCGTTATCATACAAACTTGGGACTGTGTCATTACTTTTTGTTACAGTTTTTTTGCTTCTTGCGATAAGAAGTTCGGTACCTTCCTTTGGGGCTACTAAAATGGTTTTATAGGAAAAATACTTAGATACTCGTAAAATTACGTCAGTAATACGCGAAGGGTTAATGTACACCCCGATCTTGACACACAGTTATAAAGTCTCAGGTATTAAGGGACCTGCCAGGGTCGCGGATTGTTCGAAAGAGTTACCGTGGCCCCTGGCACAGGCAACTGAAGAAACACGGGTGGGTTTTAGTAAGCAAAAGTATGGTTTCCAACCTAACAAAAAAAAAATGGAACTCCGGGAGTGCCGACACAAGTAAAAACTTGAACAATTACGTGTGTATTTTTTGAATCGTCACATAAACATAACACAAACAGAATAATTTGCCATCACTCACTGACATATCAGAAATACATAAAAACCGAGTACATCCCGAGGACAGCCGAACACATCCGAAGCGGTGTCGGTTACGGTAACAGTGACGCGAATTCAATTTATTAGCAAACTATGTTTGTTACCTTTTCACACCTAAACCACTGAACCGATCATCCTGAAATTTTGCATATACGTTGTCAGGTGTACAGAAACGGACATAGGGTACCTTACATCCCGAAAAAAGTGCCGCACTGTGTTCCCAAATATCCTTGGACCTGACATTTTGAGTTAAGTTCAGTAAGAGACGCATTTCAATACGACAAACTTCGGACAAGAACTCCCATGTGCTAAATCTTTATAGTTTTTGAAAAAAATACGTCTAAAGTTTATTATTTTTTTTATTTAGAAAGTTTAAAAAAAATATATTACTTGGATATAAATAAAGCTGATATGTTTCTGGTATTTTCAATTTGTTAAGAATATAGTGAAGGATTTAATACACTTTACTACGGTCCGAAAATGTTAGCTTTTAATGAGAAAAAAAAAGATTTCAGTTTTTCAGATTTTATTTTTTTTCATTTTAATTATGCGTTAGTAGCATCCGCAAATAAAGCTAAATGGTAGTTAAATACGTCACTTATCACCATAAAAAATCAACTGCTAATGCCATGGAAAATGGGAAATAATAGCTTCTAAATATTTTTCATTACAAAACGCCTGTTATTTAGATATGAGCAACGTGTTCAAACGTCGTTGCTATGAATGAGTGATCAGGCACTGTAAGAGTATTTTGCTTTTCACTTTCTAGTAGGAATTTTTGGTGTGATTATGTATTGTATGTAAATGTAACCAGTTCAGTGTCAGGAAAAGTTAGTTACCTAAGTAGGTATAGATACGGTGACTAAGTACGGTGTAGATAACTAAGTAGTTATCTACATAAAATAAAAAATCGCGGCCAAATCGCGTGACTTCTAGATACTACATCCTGTTTTATCAATATCCGACTAAGTCGGATATTGATAAATTCCTACTAGAAAGTGAAAAGCAAAATACTCTTACAGTGCCTGATCACTCATTCATAGCAACGACGTCTGAACACGTTGCTCATATCTAAATAACAGGCGTTTTGTAATGAAAAATATTTAGAAGCTATTTTTTCCCATTTTCCATGGCATTAGCAGTTGATTTTTTTATGGTGATAAGTGACGTATTTAACTACCATTTAGCTTTATTTGCGGATGCTACTAACGCATAATTAAAATGAAAAAAAATAAAATCTGAAAAACTGAAATCTTTTTTTTTCTCATTAAAAGCTAACATTTTCGGACCGTAGTAAAGTGTATTAAATCCTTCACTATATTCTTAACAAATTGAAAATACCAGAAACATATCAGCTTTATTTATATCCAAGTAATATATTTTTTTTAAACTTTCTAAATAAAAAAAATAATAAACTTTAGACGTATTTTTTTCAAAAACTATAAAGATTTAGCACATGGGAGTTCTTGTCCGAAGTTTGTCGTATTGAAATGCGTCTCTTACTGAACTTAACTCAAAATGTCAGGTCCAAGGATATTTGGGAACACAGTGTGCCGTTGCCGAGGAAAATCAATAACGTTATTATGATAATAGATGGCATGCAACGTGTCTATTGAACTTTGTCACATTATTCGAACCCACGACCTACAAATCGTTAGTCGGTGCCGTTACCACTGGGCCACCACTCCTCAAACAAATATAATTATATATTTTGTAAACAAATAATATATTAATAGCTTTATGTATATAGTTCAATGGAAAATTCCTCTTTGAAGTTTATACGTAGGCCTATTTTAGTAAACCAAGCATCTGATTAAATCTAAAAATAAATACCTTCAACTAATTTTCCTAGAAAACGTAAAATCAGTAAACAAGGGGTCTCATTATCTCTTCATAATTATTATTATTTGGTTGGTCCGTGGATGGGTGACCATCTTTACAAACCAAGACCCCTCCGTGCCTCGGAAAGCAAGCCGTTGGTTCCGGCTGTCATTCGTGGATCTTTTGACAGTCGTTACAGGTCGTCAGAAGCCGAAAGTCTGACAACAGTCTTACCAAGGGGTTTCATATTACCCAGTAACTGGGTTGTGGAGGTCAGATAGGCAGTCGCTCCATGTAAAATACTGGTACTCAGATGCATCCGGTTAGACCGGAAGCCGACACCAACATAGTTGGGAAAAAGGCTAGGCAGATGATGATGAATTTTATTACAGTAGAACATTAAAATGTTTTTTACATCTGAGCAGCGATGGCGATTAAATCATGACGTCACGATGGCAATTTTGGTTGCCGCTAACCACGTTGTATAAAGAAAGAAAGAAAATACGTTTGTACGTTTGTTTGAACGCCACCCTAATTGCGTAACGCTCTATCAAATACAATCTGAATCATTTTGAAGGATATTGCTAATCCTTTGCTTCATTTTATGTTCGAAAAATTAGTCTGCGTAAAAACCTAATGAATGTTGTTGAACGGTCAAATTGAAAGCCATTGCTACGGTTGTATGTTACGCAATTACCCCGCGGGAGTTGAAATCATGGCGAAAATTCGGAGTAAATTCATTATTTTGTTAGGCGCGTAAAAATAAGCCGGCTTTTAAATCTTAATAGACTTTAACGCAAGGATGCAAACAGATGGATTTTCGACTTAGAAAATGAATGGCATTTGTACCGTGTAAATAGAATTTGACAAAATACGTCGAATTCCTTAAAGGACTAAGTACAAAAAAAATATAATTTCGTTCTCTTTGAAGAAAATCTGATTGCCTGTCACACAGAAAAAAAAAAATGCCTGATAAAACTATAGCTGAAGATGTGCGTGCACCTGTGTTGAGGCATTGCGTTCGTCTGATGATCTTGTAGGGAGGTAGATATCTCCCTGTTGGTTGTCTTGTTTGGAGCGGAGTGTTTCAGCACAGGGGCTTTTTATGAATTGTGTTGTGATGTTTATTGATGGATTAGTGTTGTTCTTTGTTATTGTATTTTAAGTACGAGTACTAAAAGTAGTTTCTAAGTTTTGTATACTAACCGGTGGATCTAGTTGTCCCGAATAAATAATTTTGAATTTTGAATTGAATTGAAAAAACTGTCTTCAAAATACGCTTACCTTTCCTCTGGTATATCTTCGGTTCTCCCTGAACCAGGTGACCTGCGCCGCTGGTCTGCTACCGTGCGTCACGCAGATGATGGTGATCTCGGAGTCAGCAGACATCTGGCCAGGTTTGTTGGTGATCATCACTGAAGTTGGGCGTACTGAAGACAGAAAGTAACGTTAAAGTTGTTTCGTTTCAGAAACACAGGGTCAATTTAAATTTGGTAGCAAAACTCCGCAGACGTGATGAGTAACGATAATTTATCTTAACACGATAAAACAAAAAAATTATGATTTTGTAATTTTTTTTTTTTTAAGCATCGGCATTCGTTATTGGAAGCACTTTAAGTATAGGTAAGTCAAGGAAATCAGTTTCTTAAATTCTTATTATTTTATAATCAATTTTAATTTAATTTGAGTGTTTCGTTAAAGATAATTTGTAAGAATTTATAAAGAACACAGAAAAACTACCTCTATTTTTCTTTTAACATTTTTGGTTACTGGGTTTTTCGCAACAGGATTTCAATAAATAAATTTGAAGAACCATTATTCGTAGAACTGGAACGGGTTGAAACACGATAAATCTCGGGTCGACCCTTCAAAAGGGTAAGGTTTAAGCTTACTTAAAACCGGTCCACGTGTAAGACGAAACGTGAACTTAGTCAAATAAGAAGTATACAAATATAAATGTTGTACAATCTTTATTCGCCGGCTGGTCGGACATTTCACGTGACCAGAAGGTTGTGTCGTTCTTTGGTCAAAGAATTAGCATTGCCATTCAACGTGGCAATGCTACCAGTCTTCTGGGCACGTGTCCAGATGACAGCGATGCGGACGAGTACTTCAACGCCTAACTAAATACTAAATTAAATTACTAACTAACTAACTATACAAATAAATACAAAAACAAAAGGACACTTAGGCGTCGAAGTACTCCTTCGCATCGTTGTCATTCGGTAACGTGCCAAAATTATTATGTACTTATTTATTTAAACTTTTCGCATAAAAAGGTACAAAGGCGGACTTAATGCCTTAGGCATTTTCTACCAGTCCACAAAGGCTGGTGAAGAGATTAGATGGCAGGTGCTTTGGATGAGAGGAACAATGATTTAAAAAAGCTTTAAATTAGGTACAGAAATACTTAAGTAAGTTATATACACATATATACATAAATTCAAGGGAGAGAGATGTTGATATGACTCTACGCTATTTGTTTTAAAAATAACTCTGCAATTTACGCTTAAATGCATAACGACTGGTGGCCGTCCTGATATCAAGAGGAAGTGCATTCCAAAGAAAAATGGGCTGAATATGAAAGGAAGAATGAACAAAGTCACAATGTCACAAAACTTACAATGCATCTCCACCCTGGCTGTTCGTTCATGAGGACTGAGTAGAGGAGTGTTGGTAGCCTGGCACCGTATGCTGGTGTTCAGCCAACTCCTCTCCGCGCCTCCAATGCTGATCCTGCTGACGATGACCTTCCCATCGTTTTTGAGGATCGTGTGGTCATCTATCTGTTTGTTGTTGATCAGCCAGGTTAGGGTTGGTTGGGGTCGACCTGGTAAAAGAAAAAAATATTTTAATTTCTGTGAAATTCCAGAGTATCAATATCACATCAAATGCTAGACAGACCAAGTTGATGTACTCGTACAGTGCATATTTTTGTAAAACAAAAAATCTATACATATAAAATTCAAAGTCTAGCCTAAACCGCTGGTCCTAGAGACATGAAATTTGGAGGGTGTGTTCTTAGTGAAGAGTAGGTATCCACTAAGAAAGGGTTTTTCGAAATTCCACCCCTAAGAGGGCGAATGGGGGGAGGGTGAAATTTCATGCGGACGAAGTCGCGGGCAGAAGCTAGTTATTTATAATATGACATATTGTGCATTTTATGGTTGCGTCACCCATTGTAAAGTTTCTATATTTATGTCTGTAATTTATATGGTGTACATAATAAAGAGTATACGAAGAAACGGAAAAATATTTTACTGGGTAAAGTGAACACACCCTCACACACCCACACTCACCCACACTCCACATCCACACACTACTTTCACACTACATTTTCAATACCCAGAAAGGCGTTTATGCTCACTAGTTCCTTCGAGCAGTTCCTTTGATGGAACTGCTAAAGGAACTATCTAGTCTCAGTAGTTCCTTCAGCTTTTGCAAAGGAACTACTGATCCAAAAATTCTCAGTAGTTCCTTCAAAGGAACTACGCGAAGGAACTAGTGAGCATAAACGTCTAGTACTATCTCTATTGTACCTAATTTCTGAATGCTCAAAATTATCGTGTTCTTTAAAAATCTTAGTTGGTATAAATAAATAAAAATATCATGTAATGAATTGGGAGAAGGCGCTGAAATCTGACATACAGGTTTTTACCTAGTTTGGGTTTCAGAGGCTTCATATGTTTTTGTAACACAAAGAAGATGGATCAAAATTGCCCCACGTCCTATAACAAAGTGACATATCTCAAAAAAAAGATAAAAATGTATAAAAAAATATGGCATACTTCCTAAGTTCATTTTTTTACACCTTCATATGAAAAAATTGCTATAAAAATAGTTCAGGCACTGTTATGAAAAATTCGTTCGTATGAGTATTTATGGACCGATTTTAAAAATTCTCTTTTTGTTTGAAAGGGTACCCCCAAGGTAGTCCCACTGCCATAAAGTCAGGTCTCCGGTCTCCAGGATCCTGGAGAAATGAAAGTAAAATCTCAAAAATAAGCTGTTTTTTTCAGTTAAGGTAGTTTTTAATATATTACATTTATTTTGTTCAATCAAAGATCAACTGACGATTATCTCCTTATTCATGTGATTATGAAAACGTGAGTATAACTCAAAAATAAGCTCTTTTTTTCTATTGAGGTAGTTTTTAATATATTACATTTATTTTTTTCAATCAACGATCAACTGAGAATTATCTACTTATTCATCTGATTATGAAAACGTAAGAATAAAAGCTTGAGCTTGAATGTTTGAATACTATACTAATACTATACTATATTATTATACAGAATTCAAATATTACTTTGAATACTATATAATACTGAAATTGTTTATATAGTACTGAAATTGTTTCTTTATGTGTAATTAAAAAAGGCACTTTTGGTGATTTAGTTTAAAAATGAGTGGACTGGGAATTAAAGGATACAAAGAAAAAAAAAACATTTTTCTATTGTTTATTATCTATTATACACACGTTACAACGAATTCGAACAGGACATGTGCAATAAATGGCGAACATAACTCCCAGTTCGTCACGTCATTTTCTCAACATTCATTTATTAATTTTCTAAATCCCTTAAAACATGGTTCAAAAACCTGCCGGGCGGTTCATTTCTTCGGGCTGGTTCCGCATCCAGCCCAAATAAAATATTACACTCATAACATGGGCGCATACCCCCAATATCCTGCGCCCATGTATACAAGAACAACTGTAGTAAAGAAATCTTCCATTTAAACAACAGAAACCAAATCACTAGGCAATTATCAGGTACGGTAAGAGTTAGCTTTGTCGTTAAAAAATCTCAAGATCCACAGAAAAGAAAACACAAAGAAGCAGCACAGTCAACGCAAGCGCAGGATGGACTGACAGCGCCATTCAATTGTTCCTTTCATGTCCTTGGCGTCACTATGCATCTCAGTTTCACCAACAACAGTCAACAATTTCCTTAGCTTCGCTTGCCGCGTCGCGTCGCTATCGTTATTCGTCTCTCTCATTTGTGTTAATGTAAGTGAAACAACCTCAGTTGACCACTCCCTCGCGTTACCACTGACGTTTTTGTCTCATCATAATGCAATAAGTCAAAAGAAACAACAAGAGAGTGAAAAACTAATAATGTAAAGTACAAAAATGAGCTTATTTTTGAGATTTTACTTCCATTTCTCCGGGATCCTGGAGACCGGAGACCTGACTTTATGGCCGTGGGACTACATTGGGGGTACCCTTTCAAACAAAAAAAGAATTTTTAAAATCGGTACATAAATACTCATACAAACGAATTTTTCGTAACAGCGCCTGAACTATTTTTAAAGCAATTTTTCCATATGAAGGTGTAAAAAAATGAAGTTGGGGAGTATACCATATTTTTTTATACATTTTTATCTTTTTTTTGAGATACGTCACTTTGTTATAGGACGTGGGGTAATTTTGTAAGGATTGTGATCCGTCTTCTTTATTTCAATAAAGATTTATTATTTATTTATTTAGTTTTCTATTCTATTCTATAAAAAAAATATCCTATTAGTAGTTTCGGACTCAACCGACGCCCATGATCTCGTAGCGCGGATCGTGATCGCGATTCGAACTGTTTAATTTTGTATTTACTCAGAAAATGCTATCACAGCATAACCTCTTTATCTCTCACTCTACCTCAAATAACAGGGACTTCAAATCTTTAAACAGAAACAATTAACATCCATAATTAATATTGCAATGCTCTTCTTCTTCTTCTTCTTAGCGTGTCGATAGCAATCTAAATGTACTCGGCCCAGAATTCGGCCAATTGTTTGGCGCCATCACTAGCGTCCATCAGTTCCTGTAACGTGCAGCTGACAGGACACGCAGGGCACGATATTAAGTGTCCCATCGTTTGTGGAACAGCACCACTTACACCAAGTGCAATGCTCTTAAAGCTAAACTCGAAGAAACTTTAAATTATAATTGAACAAACAATTACCCTAAGCATAACCTCGGAAATTACAACTTGAACATGTTCCAAACTTAGGTACAAACAAAAAGGTCTAGGAAAACTATCAAACAATTAGACTAGGTCGAAGAACTTGGGCGCTTGTAAATTTAGCAAATTTTGCGCTGCAGCAGAACTTTTAGCCGAGTTCCTCAGCGCTGCAGCGTAAACAAGGGAGCGAGACCAACGAGGTTAGGTACAGTCAGTCGTTACTGGAACTTTGGAACCTTCTCTTATCTAACTGCGGAGTTTAGATCCTTTTGAGCTAACTATAGTGACCTGGGGTGACTTTCTCTAGATGTTAAATGGCTCTGAAGTTTTGGAAGCGTTTAGTAGGTACATAAGGTTCTCAACGTGGGCGATAACGCCTTCTAGTGGGCGTTTGAGACTTCAAGGGGGCAATAGAAGACCCAGAGAAAATTATATACCCTATCTTACAACTATATTATATTACAGGTTCAAATTTTATCGTGGCAATTTCAGATTCGCGACAGAGGGCAAGTAAAAAAAAATTGGGGGGTCTAGAAAAAACTGTATACTCAATGTGGGGCATAATAAGGTTGAGAACATACATGGTTATTTTACACTTTGATTTTTTAAATTATACAAACTGTTTTACAAAATAAACAACCGACTTCAAAAAAAAACTACAAAGTGATAAATAACTTTAATTTCGGAAGTCGGTGTCGTTTGTTCCGAATTTTCCTTTTTTTTGTTTGATACCGACTTCCGAAATTAAAGTTATTTATCACTTTGTAGTTTTTTTTTTGAAGTGGGCTGTTTGTTTTGTAAAAAAGTTTTTATTTTTCACTTTTTAGTAGTATCTACCCCACAAAAATTCAATTAACACTAGCGCATTGAAGAATTGAAGACACCGACTAGAAGAATCATCAAAATTCGCATAGAAATGCCGGAGAGGCAGTACATTTATGCACATAACTTCATACATAAGAATAATTATCTAATGTATTATATACTTAAACCTTTCTGACAGTATGTAGATCACATTAATGAAAGAATCATCAAAATCGGTTCATTAGTTTTTGAGAAAATCGCGGCCATACAAACATACATACGGGTCGAATACAGAACCTCCTTTTTTGAAGTCGGTTAAAAACCAGCTCTCATCCCATCCACCAAGTTATTAGAAAAACGTATTTGAACCACTAGTTTTCTGTTTTTTCCAAGCCAACACGGAAAATTCAGAAAAATGTAGTCCTTATTTTAGGCGCCATTTGTCCGTGGCATTGGCAGGAAAACAGGACAAAATCCAGCGCCCCGGGCTAAAATGATAGCAGTCTAGAAAAATTGTGTATTAAAATATTCATACAAAAATATACGCTGGATAAAAAAAGGATTTTAGGACACAATAACTATCTAGATAGTGTTCAAAATACCGAAAAAAAAAAAACAAAATGGCCGACTATTAATTGGATTTCCATTTAAATTTCAGTGTGAAAGCGTAAATACCGGAAATTGTAGATACCATAAAGTGACCAAACTTTTTGTTATTTATGGCATTTGATCTCGAAAATTGTTGGTGTGAAACGTAAAAATGATAAAATATTGATTTAGTTAGTTTGTTTTTGTTTTCAGACACGGTTATTGGATTTGGTTATTTTGACTATGGTATTGAATAAATTATTGTGATATTACGCCGGAGCGTAGTGCTGCATCGCGGTCGATAAACATTTGTTTTTTTTTTGTTCTTGTACGAATTTTTGGTAGTAGGTATGCGTATAAAAAAAGTACGAAATAGTGGAACTCCTAATGGCTTGTAAATGCCATTGCTGACTTATGTGTATATTTGATGGCAAAATATTGTAATGGTACTTCTAGTGACTAGTGTTGGGAAAAGGTAGTCTGTCTTTGGCTTAGGTAGACGAAATCTGTTTAACCAAACTTTTCGTAACAGTAAAAACTCAGTTTTGTCATGACGAGGAACCGAATATGTAATACTTTTCTATAGACTTAGTCAACGTTAGATATCGACAACACATTGAAAACTCACTAAATTTCTGTCACTATAAACATATTTTCTTTACTTTTTAGGATTCCGTAGTCAACAAGGAACCCTTATAGTTTCGCCATGTCCGTCTGTCTGTCTGTACGCGGTTTAGCTCAAAAACTATTGGTACTAGAAAGTTGTAATTTGGCATGAGTATACACGTTAATGACGCCGAAAAAGTGGTAAAATAAAATTTTGAAAAAACAATTATTTAGGGTACCTCCCCTACATGTAAAGTGGGGATGATAATTTTTTTTTCGTCCTTCCCATAGTGTGAGATATCGTTGGATAGGTATTTCAAAAATATTAGGGGTTTGGGAAGACCGTTTTTTGGTTAAGTAAACCGTTCGTGACTTATCAAGCTTTAAAGTACCAATTTTCGTTAGAGTCAAGTGTCTACCCCCTCTACCAAATAAAACGGTTGCAGTTAGAAATTCAAATGTCACAGCAGTAGTACCTATATACAACGAAGTTTAAAGGAAAACTATCACACTTAAGTGGGCTTTACAAGTTTACGAGTCGACCAACTTAAATTTGTAGTTGCAATGTATGGGAGAACAAGATTTTCAACTACAATGTTAAGTTTGTTCTTGGGATAAACTCATTCCAACTACGGAACTCATCATTGTGCGTGGTCCGACACGCACTTGGCCGGTTTTTTATAATTTCTTTTAAAATAAGATTACTGAAATAGGGTCCAGTCACCTTGTTTATAAGCAATGAGAAGCCTAACAAAAGGCACACTTATCCAAAGAATACTGAATCAAATTACAGGACAATCTGAAGTTTTTATTTCAATAAGAACTCTGTTACACATAGTTCTGTTATTCTCCGAAAGAACTCGAAACTGCGGACGAAGTTTGTTTACTAACTAGAATAAGCGACTGCATAATGTATGCTATAGTATCGGAGGGTAGATTAGGGTAAGTAAGAGTAGTGGCATTTAGTTGTACAAAGTTTATGTAGTGTTTTATATAAAATGCTGAAATGAAAATATTTCTTAAATACGTGTATGTATGGTCGGTAATTGGTGGTAATAATAATAATAGGAAGAAAACGAGTAAAAAAATTAATAAACCCATATTTATTTCAATAATTGGGTTTATAAGTGGTTGCTCAATTCTAAGTACTGTTTATTTTATTTTAACTTTGTTGCCTATAAATAGAATAGGAAGAAAACGAGTAAAAAAATTAATAAACCCATATTTATTTCAATAATTGGCTTTATAAGTGGTTGCTCAATTCTAAGTACTGTTTATTTTATTTTAACTTTGTTGCCTATAAATAGTACCAATCATTAAACCTGACTTAATTTCCGTACGTCCTTTTCGGTTGACCACTGAAAATCCCCGCTGTGCTGTGGGTCCCCCATAGCACAGCATCATGCTAAGGCACAGTCATGACGTGCAGCTGCCGACTACTTCTGATAATTTGGAGAAGGCGTTGGGCATTTCTCGAGATGGGAAAAAAAACCATTGAATTCCCGCCACTGTTACCGTAACTGACACCGCTTCGGATGTGTTCGGCTGTCCTCGGGATGTACTCGGTTTTAATGTATTGCCGATGTGTCAGTGAGAGATGGCAAAGTATTCTGTTTGTGTTATTGTTTATATGACGATTCAAAAAATACACACGTAATTGTTCAAGTTTTCACTTCTGTCGACACACCCGGAGTGCTGCTTTTTTTTTTCATTTTTCTGTTTACCTACTCGAGTAAATATATTTTTTGTGTGCACACTGTGACAGTTAAAACCTATTTTTTTTTCTCTTTTTTCTTTCTTTATAAATAGGACTGTCCTCCTTACACCAAAATCATTGTCACAACACTACTTTCGTCGCCATTCGGAAAAAGTCGTCGGCAAAATTGTATAAATTTTAACGAGCGATAAAATATGGACACATTGCCGTAATCCGGAACTGGGGGTAACTGGGCCAAGGCACAGCCTTCTTAAATATACTTTTTAAATGCGACACCATACCCTGGTCTTATTTTGTTTTTGTGTTGTGAAAATTTGTATGGAAAAATAGTTTGTTTTGATACAAAATTTGAGATTGCACAGCTGGGCTGAACAATGAATAAGATAAAAGATTGTCAGTTTTTATATGAACGACATGTTTTCACACCTGACCCGAAAACGGGTAGGTAGGGATCATAAGGTTAGGTTATCTTTTAAAATGAAGGCACGTGAACATATTCGGCAGAAGTTGGCTGTAACATCCCAGCGCTGATTTGCAGGATTCGTTTTCTCCTCTACCGATCATTTCTCCCCTGAGAGTTCATTTGGTTTGTATGTATCTATGTATATATTCTTGTATTTTATAGTCATTTCCAAGCTAGTTATTCTGTATGTTGCACCTGCTATGCTTTGTCTCTGCATCACCCTAAGGTTGACTGGTAGAAAATGCCTCAGGCATTAAGTCCGCCTTTGTACAGTATTTTTTTACTTGTGCATAAAGTTTTAATAAATAAATAAGGATGGAAAACGTTAGACAGGCATAAATTCAGAATCTCATAGATATTTCACCGAGTATTTTAGATTCTGATATTCAACCGACCTACCAACCGTAAATTCGCTCATTCATTCCAGCGCTGTCCGAGTTTCTTTGCAACTTTTAGAACAATTCGTCCAAAGTTAGCAAAAACCGTTTAATATCAATACATAACGCAGATTTAGGCTAGCCGCCACGGATATCATGCTAGCCGCACTGCGTTAATAATCTTCCTATATCCCAAAAAAATTAGTGAGGGGCTTGTGGCTAAGTAAGGACAGCCGCACGAGTCTAGCGATCAGGTTAAACTTCGCTTGCCGCGGTTGGTCCGTGGATGGGTGACCATCTTTACATACCAAGACCCTCCATAGTCCATACCTCGAAAAGCACGTTAAGCCGTTAGTCTCGGTTGTCATTCGTAGAGCTTTGATAGTCGTTACGGGTCGTCTGAAGCTCGAAAATCTGACAATTAGTCTTACCAAGGGGTACCGTATTACACTGTAACTGGTTCGTGGAGGTCAGATAAGATAGGCAGTCGCTCCATGTAAAATACTGGTATTCAACTGTAGGTATCCGGCTAGGCTGGAAGCCGACCCCAACATAGTTGGGAAAAGGCTGACTGATCCCAAAAAATTAGTGCAGTGCCATTTTTTTCAACCTACGATGTCTTAAATGACTGGCCAAACGGTAGGTCAGTTACAGAAACCGCTATCATGCAATTTTCAACTCTCAAGCAGCAATTAGAAAACCATTCGTTTACCAAAAAGCTTTTCCATCAAAAGTGTCGGAGTTTTTATCAAGTTCCAAAGTCGTTTGTCCAGATTAGTGTGCAAAGCTGTGACGGCTGAGTTTAATGCTATAAAGTGGTATACATTGTTACCCGCTGAGCCTGCGAGCATATATATTCATTTGCGAGCCCGGTGTCGTCTCATCCGGACAATTTTTCAAGGAGATATTGTTGGAGTATGGTGTTAGTTATTATAGTTTGGGTTTTAAGGTACTATTATTTTGTGCTAGTGTCATGGAAAGAAATTACGTTTTGAGTTAGTGCAGAGTAACTCGCCAACCAGTTTGATATTAAAATAAACGGTTATGAATTGTATATAAGGAAAATCTTTAAAAATACTCGAAAAATTGTTATAGAATAGAATATCTTTATTATGTACACCATATAAATTACAGACATAAATATAGAAACTTTACGAATTATATATTTTATAATTATTATTTTATTCTTTAAGTATTTTTTTTTGTTGTGAATTTACATTATGTGGGTACCTACTATTCCCTTCAAACAGTGCTACCACAATCAGCGTATATTGTTCCCACTGATGCGATACAGGCCTCCACTACAGTCCACTCTGACAGAAGTGGGCCATAATACACCACTCGGGCCCAGTGCGGGTTGGCGGATGATACACGTTTTCGATTTTTTTGGTTGTCGCATTATAATCTATATTATAATAATTATTACAAAGAGAGTAAAACTTGTTAATTTGTTTGTAAGTTTGTATGTAGGGGGTAATCTCCGGAATTACCAGTCGGATTTGAAAAAATCTTTTTTGCGTTTGATAGCCCAATTCTTGAGGGAGGCTTATAGGATAGGCTCTATGACATCACGCTAGGGCCATAAGGAGCTGAGAAAAAAGAAAAACTAAAATATTTGGGGTCGGGGGACACCTGGCAGGAACGGAAAACAAAAATCCAAGATGCTGGCTGCGAAAATTTCAAAACGACAAATTTTTTTTACAATTTTGCAACCATCATCTTGGATTTTTAGTGTGACCCCTGGAATATTGGCTTCTACACCCTCGAAAACCATGAAAACGACACCCATGACGAAAAATTTTAATGTTTTAGTAGCCGCCATCTTGGATTTTCATTTTGACCTCACTATCGGCTTCAGCACCCTCGAAAACCATGTAAACTATCTCTGCCTCTCTGTGTCTCTTTCTATTCCATAAATGAAAAGCCGTATGGAGCATAACGCTTTTTCGTTATGTGACGATTTCTCCCATTTTACTCCTCCACATGCTCCGTAAAAGAACTTCGTTCCAAAAAAGTCAAAAAAGACAGACAGCGCAGGCAGGTGATGATGGGGTGAAATTTCACGCGGACGAATTAGCGGCTAGAAACTAATAATACAGGGTGAAATTAAATGCATGGGCATCCTTTTAAGAGGTCATTGTACTCATCATTACGAACAACTTTTACTATGGGACTAAACCTAAAATCGCAAAAAAAATCACCTGTTCCTTGCATTTATGTTCACATAACTCGTCAAAATGTAGGGAAGAGCTGATTTTTTTTTCGCGATTTCAGGTTTGGTCCCATAGTAAAAGTTGTTCATAATGATGATTACAATGACCCCTTAAAAGGATGCTCATGAATTCAATTTCACCCTGTGTAATCCATACCACAAAAACATGTTTCTCCGAAAGCACATTCGCTGAAGAATTCAAGATAGGTACCTAAAATAAATATTACTTTAGCAAGAACCTGTAATTAACACCTTGAGAGTCTTAAATTATTTTAGGCTTACCTACTCCAATAATTTGTAGCCGAACCCCAAAAAAAAAAAAAAAACAAAATGGACGCAACTTATCTTAATCTACAAAGTATTTAGTCACATTAAACTGCCTACTAATCTTTATTCGCTTCGCTCTGAAAGTTTCAGGCATAGCTCTCTTGTAACAAGACCCTCCCTGAAATCTTAACTGAATAAACTTTTAGACAAATGAGCTTGTGATACAAAATGTAGATGATATATTTTGTAGTTAGACTTGGGGGATTGAAACAACTTTTAGAACAAAATGTCAAGCTAGAATTATGTGAATAAGACAATGGAGGACAAAGTGTATTGATGATTTTACATGGAGCCTGACATTACACGTCGCGCCATTTTGATTTTTTTTCAAAATGGCGGCCACGCATGAAACCTGTATAAAGATTCCAGGTTGAGTTAAAATAATCTTCTCAAAGCATACTGTCAAGTACTTTACACATGTAGCCTTTGGTTTAGCTTCACTCTAAAGGCCGTTAATGCTCTTCGAGCCCAGTACAATAATGCATTCAGGATGCTGTTGGGGCTGCCACGCTTCCGTAGTGCCTCAAGGATGTTCGTGGACGCCTGGGTTGATACATAATCAGCCTATAATGTTCCCACTGCTGGGACACAGGCCTCCTCTCTGTGAGAGGGAGTGGGCCATAATCTACCACGCGGGCCCAGTGCGGGTTGGTAGATGTCACATGTCTTTGAATTTTTGGTTCTAGGACATGCCGGTTTCCTCACGATGTTTTCCTTCACCGTTTTGAGAGCAGTGGTGATGAAATAATTTACACAAAGTAAAGCACCTGTCTGGGTTCGAACCTACGACCTATATCTCGTAAGTCGCGGCCTTTACCACTGGGCCATCACTGCTCTCCCGGGTTGATAGCTTCGCTGCAATCAGGCGCAAGCGAGCAGCGTCCTTGTTGCACAGGGTGCGTGCCAGTAACAACAGTCTCCTGAGTGTCATTGCCCACAAACTGGATTGTCCGTTCATCTGGTACTTAAGTCAGCTACATAATATGATCCTGTAAATATTGGTAATGTCTACTAACATAGTTTTTAAGTGTTTATCCTGTTTTCATCTAAATCGCTTCAGTGGTTTTAGCGTGAAGAGGTAACAGACAGACACACTTTCGCATTTATAATATTATAAGTATGGATAACATTCGATTTATCAATCAAGCATTTACATTTCTGTATTGTCTAAGACGCTGAAAATACTCAAAATAAACACAACTAAACTTCTATCTGCCTCGACACAGTCGAGTACAAAAAAAAAAACAATAAAATATAATAATATTTCTAAAAACAAAGCCTAAATCTTTGTTCCTAAAAAAAGGTCTCAAAACAATTTATAGAACGTAATATCATGGCGATATTGGCGATATAACTCACACTGTTGACATGAATATTTAGCTGAAGGCATTGCAAATCCCTTTAAAAGTATTAAGCAGTTTATTTATTGTCTCCAGGGCTTTTCCTAAGAACTGGGAAGTTTAATAGTACTAGCAGCACCCCGCGGTTTTACCCGCATAAGTTTCGATCCCATGGGAATATCGGGATAAAAACTATCCTGTGTCCTTTCTCGGGACTCAATCTATCTCCATACCAAATTTTATCTAAATCGGTTCAGCCGTTTAAACGTGAAGAGGTAACAGACAGCCACACAGTTTTGCATTTATAATAGTAGCAGCGCCCCGCGGTTTCACCCGCATAAGTGTCGATCCCGTGGGAATATCGAGATAAAAACTATCCTGTCCTTTCCCGGGACTCAAACTATCTCTACACCAAATTTCATCTAAACAGGTTCAGCGGTTTAAACGTGAAGAAGTAACAGACAGCCAGACAGACAGACACACTTTCGCATTTATAATATTATAAGTATGGATATAGTTTGGATTAGCACGGATTAATTAGGTTTATCTTTGTAGGCTATGAGATCAAAGGCTGGGTCTTGAATAAGAATTTCAGGATGAAAATAATTATATTATAACCATGAATTCAGCACACGATTCGCAATTTTTCGTTGATTATTTTACCTTGCCAAGAGCAGTGGTGGCCAAGTGGTAATGGCCGCGACTTATGATTTGTAGGTCGTAGGTTCGAATCCAGACAGGCGCTTTACTTTTTGTAAATTATTTCATCACGAGTGTGTTACGTGACTTAGAAAAGTGTAACATAATAACACGTCCCACTACTCTCAAAACGGTGAAGGAAAACATCGTGAGGAAACCGGCATGTCCTAGAACCAAAAATTCGAAGACATGTGACATCTACCAGCCCACACTGGGCCTGCGTAGTGGATTACGGCCCACTCCCTCTCACTGACAGGAGGCCTGTGTCCCAGCAGTTGGAACATTATAGGCTGATTATGTATGACTATGTTATGTATTTTACCTTGCGTATTTTTTTTTAATCACCACTGTTCTAGAAACAGTGAAGAAGATCATCGCGGGGAAACTGATATGTCCTAGAGTAAAAAATTCGAAGACGTATGACATCCACCAACCCGCCCACTCCCTCTCACAGAGAGGAGGCCTGTGTCCTAGTAGTGGGGACGATACAGGCTAAATTATGCTTATGCTTACATGATTACAGCAATTTTAACTCAACATGCTTAGGCATATGGGATACTAGCTGCGCCCCGCGGTTTCACCCGCATAAGTCTTGATCCCGTAGGAATACCGGGATAAAAAGTATCCTATGTCCTTTCCCGAGACTCAAAATATCTCTGTACCAAATTTTATCTAAATCGGTTCAGCGGTTTAGGCGTGAAAAGGTAACATAGACAGAGTTACTTTCGAATTCATAGGTAACTAGCTGCGCCCCGCGGTTTCACCCGCGTAAATGTCGATCCCGTGGGAATATCGGGATAAAAACTATTCTATGTCCTTTCCCGGGACTCAAACTATCTCTATACCAAATTTCATCGAAATCGGTCCAGCCGTTTTCATGTTATGTCGTGACAACGGAAAACGGGTTTCATTTTTAGGGTTCCGTAGCCAAATGGCAAAAAACGGAACCCTTATGGATTCGTCATGTCTGTCTGTCTGTCTGTCTGTCTGTCTGTCCGTCCGTCCGTATGTCACAGCCACTTTTTTCCGAAACTATAAGAACTATACTGTTGAAACTTGGTAAGTAGATGTATTCTGTGAACCGCAGTAAGATTTTCACACAAAAATAGAAAAAAAACAATAAAGGACATGGCTAAAAGTTCATAGACAAAAAACCCAGAATCGCCAGCAACGAAATGTATAAAAATGGGTTCACTATAGTAAACCCAGTACGGTATAAAAAAATCAGCCTCCCAAACCATATAGTATAAAAGTTATTATACTTTGTGTGTTTATGTTATTCATACTTACATTTCTCAATCTCTTTAGTATAATTAAGATAATATATTAAAATAATGTAAAAAATATACCCTTCATCTTTTAATATGTTTTATTATTAATAATCTTTATACAGGGTGTTTTTTTTTTTACTTTGTTATAAATGGCTCTTTATTTTAGTTTGACGTATGTCATTACTTCCCAGAATTCAATCCTTATTAGCAACACTATCGAATGGTGTCAAATACAGTGTGTTTTTTTTTTCAAAATCAACAGGTTCGATTCCTGGCTAGAAATATTGATTTTTCAAAAATCCAATGATGCAATTTTAGTTTTCATCAAAATCGAGCCCGCGACTCCTTTGAGTACTTTTCGCTAGTCCTCATAGTTTCGGATTTGGCCATCCACGCCCACTTGAAAAATTCACCCTGTATATCTAGTATACCACGTCGTTTTTGCAGTATATTATTATATATTTTTGTTGTACATAGTAGGCCTATAAAAATGGCATATATGAAGTTTCTGGCGATTCTGGGTTTTTTTTTAGCCATCTCTTTTTGGGGTTCCCCATACTTACAACTGAAACTCCAAAAATTTTTTTTCATCAAACCTGTACGTGTGGGGTATCTGTGGATAGGTCTTCAAAAATGATATTGAGGTTTCTAATATCATTTTTTTCTGAACTGAATAGTTTGCGCGAGAGACACTTCCAAAGTGGTAAAATGTGTGTCCCCCCCCCTCTAACTTCTAAACTAAGAGAATGATAAAATTAAAAATATATATATAATGTACATTACCATGTAAACTTCCACCGAAAATTGGTTTGAACGAGATCTAGTAAGTAGTTTTTTTTTAATACGTCATAAATCGAAAACCGCAATTTACCTTTCACAAAGTTACAACGAACTACAAGAACTTTTATATTATGTTACTTGCTGCTACGGAACCCTTCATGGGCGAGTCCGACTCGCACTTGGCCGGTTTTTATATATATAGATATTAGTATGGATATAGTAAGTAATTAGTAAGTATGGATAGCGAACACAGTCCAAGTTTCAAAGATATCAAAATACTTTACATGTTAGAAAGCATGCTACACACTTGTTCGGGTCGCCTTGATTGACCCCATAAACCACCCCGTATACATATACAGTACTAGTGGTAAGTATAGTAAGTTCCTATAGAAACAGCTGTTCATCCGGTGACATCTACCGCCTTATCCAGTCAAAGTCAAAGTATTTATTAGTGCGATTTTTGGTGATAAAACAGGTCTTACAGATATTTTACAGAATCTCAAAAATCTACCCTTTAGGGCATACACTATTAAAACTAGTCACAAATAATAATAATAATAAAGCCTTCTTTATTTTCATACCTTTCCGTATTTTTACATTTCAAATGTTGTTAGTAGTATTAGTAGTTTCACTTGAAACTAATTATTGTTAGTACAGTTTTTTTTTCAGTGGCATGAATCTCGTTTTGAGTAAAGGCCTCCTCCAGCTGCTTCCATAATTCTTTGTCTTCACTTATAATCATCCAGTCTTTTCCTGCATTATTTGCAATATCATCAGCCCATCGTTTAATAGGTCTTCCAACCTTTCTCTGGCCAAGTATTGGTCCTCGCCAACGAGTACTCCGTTTAGTCCATCTGTTGTCTGTGTAACGTAACACGTGTCGTAAAACTAGTCACAAACAAAGCTGAAATCAGTCCACAAAATCTAACCCCAACCCACACCAATCACACTCAATCAAAAAACAACCACTTCTTACAACAAACCCATCCATTCAAAACGATTTCAAACAAATAGGTAAGAGCAAAAACTTATACATTTCGCATCTCCGGGAAAGTTGCGGCGACTCGGCAAGAAAAATGCCCGCGCTTTGTTACCGAAACGTAATTTGTATTACTAATAGTTTGTGTTTTCCGATCCCCCTTCCCCCTCGGGGCCTGGCGGTTATTCTTCGGTTATTTCTCGGTAGAGTGTGTTCTTTGTCCGCCTGTCTGCCTGACTGATGTCATAACCACTCTTTGTGAACGTTCCGGAAAGTAGTTTGATTGTTCTGCCGTTTGATGGCTGTTGAGATTGGGATTGTGGTTTCAGAGCGAAAAATCTTTTGTGTGTTGTCCGTTTGACTAAATAATATTTCGAAAATTCCAAGGAATAATTCATAATCAACGTATAATATTCCCACTGCTGGGACGCAGGTCAGGAGTAGGCTGTATGATGCACCACGCAGGCCTAGTGCGGGTTGATAGATGCCACATGTATTCGAATTTTTGGTTCTTTAAGGTCCCATTAAAATAGATGGACACACTTTTAGAAATCATTCAGACCACCAAAATAAGGACGATGGTAAAAAATGTGTATAAGAAAAACGCATTAGATACTTACAAGAAAAATAATCAGCTAACGAAAATACACTAATGTGCCGGCAATTTATTAATTTAGGTCAAAATAAAATCACTTAAATCAGTGGTTTTTTTTTTTGCTTGGATATCTTTGGTTAGTAGACGTACCGCTTTGTTAAAATTTGTCCATTTATTTTAATGGGACCCTATATATGCCGGTGTCCTTACGATGTTTTAAGATATATGACATGCTCCAACCCGCGCGGTGGACAAAGGCCCACTGGCTCTTACAGAGAGGAAGCCTGTTTAACAGCATTGGGAACATTAAGGTTGAATATGCTACTCTGCACTGAAAGAAATAAGCAGTAAACTAAAATGACAAAAACATGATCTGAACTGCTTTAAGCAGTTCCATATGAGCCTTTTTTTTTTTTTTTTTTTTTTTTTCCATATGAGCCTAACGTTCAAAACAGTATTTTTTTATTGATCCGAAAACAGTTAAGGCTTGAGGCAAAATGTTACTGTAACTGTTTTATTCATTTGGTGATATCGTTCAAACCATTGGAATTTACTTACACTACAATAATGGTGGTTTTCCTTTTTTTTTTTGTTTTTTTCAGTAATAAATAGTATGTTCAATCATTAAAAGTTACTGTTTTACAAACATTTCTTCTTACTCGTATAAAGTGTTAATGAAATCGCTTTAAATTATTTTTTTTTCATTGTGGGTAGTCAGTGGCAAGACCAATCTTCTGATTTGCTAATCTGATTAACACGGCATGACTAAGTTATTAGTCGTGTCGACTCGAGATAACAACTGTCATTTATTTTAATTCATCCTCCGGAGTTAACACTAATCTCACACACACCTAAGACCCGAAACGACTAGCAAGAGAAGGTCAAATACAGATTTTGTTACATACAGGAATCGTGGGAGCTTGTAGCTAAGTAATAAAAGCCGCACGGGTCGATCGATCAGGTTAGGCTACGCTTGCCGCGGATCAGGTAAGTGCGCTTGGTCCGTGGATGGGTGACCATCTTAACATACCAAAATCCCCCCGTGCCTCGAAAAGCACGTTAATTCGTTGGTCCCGGCTGTCATTCGTGGATCTTTGGCAGTCGTTATGGGTAGTCAAAAGTCTGAAAGTCTGTCAACCAACTGTTACCTGATCGATGATCGATCGACATGTGCGGCTGTTATTATTTAGAGGCCCCTTCAGCCATAGTAGTACCACAGAATACTTAAAGTACTACGTACAGAAAGGCCACTCCCTTCCCCGCACTAACATCAGTTACCGCACCTCACCCCGCACTTCGAGGTTACCGTCGTAGTTCTTTAACAAAGACCGCTCGCAAACACAAGTACCTCACGCACACATTCATACGTATACAAACGTCATTTTTTAATGTAGTAGTAGTAGGTAATTATTTTACGAGCGTTGTATGGAGTGTCGTGGGTGTGGTAGTACGGAGGAGACGCCCGGGTGTCATCATTGCGAGGATCGCCCAGAGGACATGGTGGAGAATACGGTGGAGGTCTCCCCGCTTGGGCGGAGCACCGCCGTGCCCTCGTAGAGGCAATCGGCAGCGGCGGCGACCACTCGCGTCCGGCCCTGGTTCAAGCCATGGTTCGGGGCGAGAGGGACTGGGAGGCAGTCACCTCCTTCTGCGAAGCAGTCATGCTAGCGAAGGAGGTGGCGGGATGGCGGAGGGAGAGAGCCTCACGTGATCACGTCCCAGCCGCCGCGGAAGGCGCTCCGGGCGTCGGAAGCCGCGTGACGACTTCCGGCCACCGTAGGCGCGGGCCTGCGGACGGAGAGTAATGGGTAGCTCACCGTCCGATCAGGAGCAGGCCCGTGCCAGACGGCGCGTATGTGTTCTACGCGTGCCTCAAAGAGATGTCAGCAAAAAGGAAGGGGCCTGCCAGGGCCGAAGCCTGCCGGGGGTGCGGGATTGTCCAAAAGGGTTACCGCTACCCCGGAACATAAAGGGCTAAGGAAGGAACACGGATGGGTTTTACTCAGTAAGACTCTGACACTCCCTTCCGCTCCAGTAGTACACACTCAGTACAAATAAGTGACTACCTATTACAGTTCAAAAGATACAGAAACAAGATTCATATTTATAACTGACCTACTTCTTGACAGTTTAAAAGTGCCTGTAAATGGTTTAATTGAAATAAATGCTTTGAATTTGAGTTTGACAGACCTGTGGTAGACGGACGGACCGCTGGGCGGACGGACGGACCGCTGGGCGGACGGACGGACAGCGGAGCTTTAGTAATATGGTCTCTTTCTTTGGCACTCTTCTACTTCTAAGCATGCCGATGGCAATCGAAATGAGCTCGGCCCAAAATTTTGCTACGTGTTTGGCGCCGTTACTAGCGTCCATCAATTCCTGTGATGTGCAGACGACAGGACAGGCACCTTCTTTGAGTACATAACATACATAATCAGTCTATAATGTTCAAACTGCTGGATCACAGGCCTCCTCTTTGTGAGAGGGAGTGGGCCGTAGTCCACCACGCGGGCCCAGTGCGGGTTGGTAGATGTCACACGTCTTCGAATTTTTGGTTCTAGGACATGCCGGTTTCCTCACGATGTTTTCCTTCACCGTTTTGAGAGCAGTGGTGATGAAATAATTTACACAAAGTAAAGCGCCTGTCAGGGTTCGAACCTACGACCAACATCTCGTAAGTCGCGGTCGTTACCACTGGGCCACCACTGCTCTCGCCTCTCTCTTTGGGTACGGAACTCTAAAAATCAATACGAAACCACTATTTATAATTCATATAAATATTTTATACAGCACTCGAGTGTTTAATTTCTAGTTTCAAACTGTAATTTTGAATGCAAATGAGAAACAGAAATTGAATTGCCTCATTAGAGTCAATAATTAAGCCCTTAGGAGCTTATAATTGCCCAATTATTGCTGAAGTATGGCCCGGCTATAACTTGTACAGGCAATTTAGAGTTAGCTTGCAAGTAAAAAAGTAAAAAAAAAATGTACTAGTGACCTGATTAGAATGTACGATCTTTAAACGTCTATGGCAAAGCCAAAAAGAAGGTTATGTTTTCTGTATGTAATATCATCTGCCTAGCCTTTTCCCAACTATGTTGGGGTCGGCTTCCAGTCTAACCGGGTGCAGCTGAATACCAGTATTTTATATTGAGCGACTGCCTATCTGACCGTCACAACCCAGTCACTGGGTAATACGATACCCCTTGGTAAGACTGGTTATCAGACTTTCGGGCTTCTGACTACCCGTAACGACTGTCAAAGATCCACGAATGACAACCGGGACCAACGGCTTAACGTGCTTTCCGAGGCACTTTTCCCAACTATGTTGGGGTCGGCTTCCAGTCTAACCGGATGCAGCTGAATACCAGTAGTTTACATGGACCGAGTGCGACTTCCGATCGTTGTCGGTTTTTGCGCCCGATTCAAAGGACTCGAAGTGTCCCGTAGTTTTTAGCATGAGTGTATAGTCACATACTTCGGACTTCGGTCAATTTCGACTCGTACTTCGTCGAAGCAACTTCGAGAAGTAGTGAAGTGAGGTTCAAAAACCTACAACGATTGGAAGTCACCCGAGGCGAGCCGAAGTTGCACGAAGCGAACCGAAGTGCCTTTCTACACTCTTGTATTCGAATTTTTAAATTATTAATTTAAAATTCGATCAACTTCGCGAGTAGGGTAGTGCAGGTTTTAGAATAACAAACTATCGATTAATGTCAAAGTTCACATTTACCCCCTTACTAATAAACGTATTATATCAGATGAATAGTTACACACCGATTTCTCTCTTTCAGTCGTCAGTAATTTGACTTTCGAAAGAAGAAAACAAAGCGTTGTGTAACTATACAACGGTTATTAGTAAGGGGGTTAGCATGTATCATGTCAAACACTAAAATAAACACAGTATAATCTTTCACATTTGAACAAAGATCAATAATACGAATCAGAAAATTCCCTACAAAACATTACACAATTTTTTCCGCACATAACCTGAAAAAATTGCAACAAAAACACATAATCAATCCTTGTCGTGAACAGGTAAGCTTTACTTATCTAAATGTCAGTTACTGGTCATGGCTAGCACAGAAAATATCTGCAATGCGCCCCGCTGCTACTTTACGTCGAATGTGAACATTACTCCCATTTAGATTTCATTATTAATGTTTGAATTTTCTTCGGCAATTTGTTCGAAGAAATCGCTGGTGTAAGTTGTTCTTGTTTCTTTGAGTGATGGAGTAATTTGTGCATTTTGCTCGCGTTTAAAGGATTGGCATACATATATTCATTGTTCTACAAATTTACCTAAATGGATGCATGTAGGAGTATGTCCACCAAGGGCAAGTCGTCCAGCTCGTTAGACACAATTTGGAGAAAGAAGCCAACAGAAGGATCCAGTTGGGTTCAGCAGTGTTTGGGAAACTTCATCATCTATTCCGCAATGTTTGAAAATTAAGGTTTTCAATCAGAGCGTCCTGCTTGTTATATTATGACATGCGGTGCCGAAACGTGGATACTGACAGCTGGGCTGCTTCACAAATTCAAGGTCGCTCAGCGCGCTATGGAGCGGGCTATGCTCAGAGTTTAAAGGGTAAAATCAGAAAAAGAAATATCCAGAAAAGAACCGGAGAACACTGGAACACTGAAGTCGCAGTGGGCTGGCCATGTTTGTCAAAGAACCGATGCCTGGTGGAGCAGACGAGTCCTGGAGTGGAGACCGCGTACCGGCAAGCGTAGTGTGGGACGCCCCCCAGCTAGATGGACGGACGACCTTCAAAAAGTGGCTGGGACCGACTGGATGCGGAAGACGGTGGACAGGTTGTTGTGGCGCAGCCTGGGAGAGGCTATGTCCAGCAGTGGACTGCGATAGACTGAGTTGATAAAAAAGATGTAACTAGGATTTTTTAATCTGTCAAGCTCCGCTAATGAGACACAATTGATTTTCTATTGTTTCGTCGCCGATCAGCGAACTGTGCCGCTTGACCGGTTAAGGCCCGGTACTACCTCAGATTGCGAAAATTGCCTTAGCATTAACGGCTGTAGTTCCAACACTTCTGCAGTTTTCACTTTGAAATTAATATACGATAAAGATGAGGACTACTGCGAGGTGTCATCGGTTGCGAAAACACGATTGCATACAATTTTCTCGATACAAAGAAGTCTCAAAGTTACCTCTAAACCGCAAAATAAAAGGAGAATATTCAATGAAAATTTTCAAATTAGGCCATGAAAATTTGCAAGCTAATCGAACTATGCATAAAGCAGGTGTCATAGGTTCGTTTTTATTTTTTTAATCGTTAAATTTAACGTAAAAAGATGAGATCCGAAATATCCAGCTTTATAACCACTCATACCTTGAACCGCTCTGCCGCCCGGCCCCCGACAGGACCCCGATTCAGTATTTGTCAGTACCGCTTCGGCTATCAGACGGGGAACCCGTGTCACTTTGCTTGCGCTCAAAAGACCCGATTGACAACGTTTTATGTTCTGAAGAAATTATGTAATAAAGTAAAATGAAATATAGATGTAAAATATAAGGCCTCGTATTTTTATTTTTTCCAAATTTTGTAGTTTTCATTCATAAAATAATTTTTGAAATGGTTTAAAATCGTAATCTCATGTCAATGTCAAAACATTGTCAGAAATTTAGGGAGGTAAACGTACCTATTTTAGACAGTTCCCAATGTGTAATGGTGTTTTCAATATATTCAGCAAAACTATTTTTATAAATAGTTTTATCTATTTATGATACAGGGTGTAAAAAGACTTATAGCCGTCGTACATCAAACTAAGTAACATTGCACAAAAGATCTGTGACAAAAGTAATTGCTGGAAATCGACTTTAATTTTTGGTGTGAAAATTTGCTGTATGCGCACTACCACAAACAGCAAATTTTGCACCCGCATGTATCTAACTGGACAGGGGTCCTGTAGGTATTTAAGGTTGTGTTATAATATCAAAACTTGTTTTCGTAAAAAATATCGTTTATGCTCACTAGTTCCTTCGCGTAGTTCCTTTGAAGGAACTACTGAGAATTTTTGGATCAGTAGTTCCTTTGCAAAAGCTGAAGGAACTACTGAGACTAGATATTTCCTTTAGCAGTTCCTTTGAAGGAACTACTGAGAACTTTTTGATCAGTAGTCCCTTTGCAAAAGCTGAAGGAACTACTGAGACTAGATAGTTCCTTTAGCAGTGCCTTTGAAGGAACTACTGAGAACTTTTTGATCAGTAGTTCCTTTGCAAAAGCTGAAGGAACTACTGAGACTAGATAGTTCCTTTGAAGGAAATAAACACATATACCTAATGCTGCCCGCTGCTGCCGCATGCAGGACCGTAGGTTCGGTAGGAAAAGAAAGGGAAGCGCGATGACACAACGGTGGTAATTTATTGCAAATATGAAGCTATTATCTATTTACAAAAACTATTTAATAAAAAATAATCCATCACTGAATGCAGTTTGGCATCAGAAATTTAATGGTATATTTTTAATTATAATTAAAAATAAAATAATTTTATAAACCATTAAAGTAAAAATACTTGCATACGAAATTGTTCCATAGACTCTTACCACACCTCGGACACTCCATACAACGCTCGCAAAATAATTACCTATTACTACTACATAAACAAATTACGTTTTTATACGTGCAAATGTGTGCGTGAAATCTAGTAGCGTAAAAAAATTGGCGCGGAAAGCAATTTGTGTCGGGGAACCGAACGACGACGGCGGTGGCGCTGCCCGAACGTGTGCATTATTATGAAGTGACCATGTAGTTCAATTGTTTATTTATATAGTCGGGTTCGTAATGAAATAAAAACACTAAAATAGTTTAGTTTAAATGACTTATCTGTAAATAATCGGTTATTAAATCGCATGTTATTAAAAATGCGAAATCTTACAAACAGTTTATATAAATACGAATTCGGAAAAGCATCACAATATCCAACCATCGTGATTAAAACTAAAATAAAACTTTTAAATCGCATAATTGTGTGTTCGTATCAGCAATACAGCGCTGCGGTTCGCGAGCGCCCTTGCTAAAGAGTCGGCGACGAATACCTCGAAGTGCGGGGTGAGGTGCGGTATCTGATATGAGGTCGAGGAAGGGAGTGTCCTTTCTGTACGTAGTACTATTAAGTATTCTGTGCTCTTACTGATAAGGAGCATGATTGCATTTGCGAAAACAAACGCGGTTGTTGAACTATTTGAGTACCTACGTACTTGTGTGCGTACTTGGAAGCAAATGCCTGGTGTAAAAACCCGGTCGCATAAATACGTACCTTCCCTACTCGCCCGATCACACGTTTCCGTAACGCGTTCGCCAGTTTACTCCCCAAGTTAAGCGCGCCTAAAGAAGTTTCACTTGAAAAAATTTTTGACAAATAAAACCGACTCCCAAAAATACTACAAAGTGAAAAATAACATTAATTTCGGATGTCGGTGTCTTTGGATTTGTATATTACTTTTTTGCCACCGACTTCCGAAATTAAAGTTATTTTTAGTTAAAAATCTTGTCCATAAAACATGGAATAGAAAGTGAAACAACTGCCATGGAACAACCAGCATCAAATTTAATATTAAAAAAATAGAGCCTTGTGGTCTTTTTATTGATAAAGAGTTACCTTTTCTAGGTGCAACTCCGGACGGAGTTGTGCAGGGAGAAGACACAATAGTAGAAATACAGTGTCCAATTTCTGCATTCAGGACTTCGTTGGACGATGCAATAGATTAAAAAAAAGAAGGTTTTGGAGGAAAACGAAAGATGGACTTTCCATAAATTTGAAACATCCTTGGTACATTCAGGTGCAGGGACAACTACACATAACTGGTAGAAAAACATGTATTTTTGCCGTATGGTCGGGATGTAAAAATCATATCAAAACTGAAATTATACAGAAAGACGATCATTATTGGGCAAAATTCATGAGACCTACTTAAATTAACAAATTTTTACTCATCCATCATATATGTTGCCAGAGTTATGTGATCCCAGACATACACCTAATGTGGAAATTAGGGATTTAAGGGAATTCACATAAATGTTCTTGCTTTCGTCATTCTCCTCCTCTTGATTCCTTTTTTTTTAATTTAAATGTTTTCATTAATAACAACTTATTTTAAAATTCGTTCTATTCTAAACCTCCGTTAAAGCCAAAATGTATGAAACTTTATAATGGACATCAGTCATTCCGATGACGTATTATTATGCGTTATAACCATTGCGTGCTTTTGACAGTGCTGGGTTGCCAGCTGTTTTAGAACCCAATGGCTCGCGACGATTGGAAAAGACCAGACAGATTGACCATAATGCCTTAGAAGTTAGGTCGGCCTTTGGTGTGTGATGCAACATGTATCGACTACCTTGCGCCACCCCATCTTCCTATTACGGTTGGCTGTGCTAGTGCGATTACTGCGGGTGCAGAAAACCTCAAACAGCGCAAATAGATACTCTAATCTTATTCCGACTTATATGTACCAGCCGTTTGGGGCTGATACACTAGGGCCATAAGGTCCGAGTGCCTACTTAATTTTTCGAGAAATCGCCAAGCGATTGGTCGACTCTTCACGTGACCAGAAGACTAGCCTATTTTTTGGCCAAAGATTCAGCAAAAAGAAAGTAATTTTAAGGCTTTGTCATGGCAAAGGATTTTATTACTAATCAAGTTATTTTGAATCTTATTTCAATGAGTTTAGAATTCATGTTACTTTATTTCGATACCACGATGCCGGGAAATGACGCGACGTGCCGCGGGACGCTGCGGCATGACGCGACGCGCCGAGGGATGCTGCGGCATGACGTGTCATGCCGTTTCATTCCACGTAATGCCGCGGCGCGCCATTGCATCCCGCGGGACGTGTGGGTCACGTTGTGTCGAGGAATTATGATTGCTAAGCTAGTTGAAATAAGATTGAAACTTGTGCTGCGGTCATTTCGGTTAATGGGACGCAGTCCGGTCTGTGCGGGCTTTCAGCAGGATGCCATGGAACGCCGCGGGATGCCGCAGCACAACCTGCCGTGGCACGCTGTCAGTGAGCTGAGCGCCGGCTCGTATTTGGCTGTCGATGTCTTATGGTGACAAATATATGGCGGTAGAGCAATGGTCTTTGGTCGGTCATAGAACACTAATGCAGTAGGTATATTGCGGATTTCGATGTAAACTGTATTTGCTATGCGAATGATGAGTGTCTCATGTTTGTTTTGTTATACCTACTTATTATTTACCTGCCCATTTAAAAGAATTTTATATATACTGTACATACAATGTGAATGTAATAAATTAATGTTAAGTTTAATCATTTTATTTCTTGACATCCTTCCAACAATAGTTCGGTTCACCCTAACTGAATCAGTATGTCAGTGCGAGTGGGATAGAATGATAAATAGCGCGGGGAAGTGGGGGCAAAATCTGAATTTGAGCTGAACTATTACAAGCCCTTAATATGCCTATAATTGTACCGACTTTCGCTTCTTATCCATACAAATATTTTAAATGCGAAAGTAATTCTGACTGCCTGTCTGCCAATCTTTCACATCTAATTCACTGAACTGCCCGGTGACCTGTATGAAATTTGACCTGGAGAATGACATAGGCTACTTTTCATCCTGGATTTTTGTATTTGAAAAATTATGTAATACAAAACACACGCAGAGAAGACTGGTATTCTACAAACGCAGTCTCGCTCAAAGAACGACTAAAGTGAACTAAACACATTGCTTGACAATTGTAAACTTGAAACAGAAGTTAAGCTGTTTCGCGCTAAGCAAGCTGTTCAGAGTTTAGAACAGCCAATCTTGTGCTATAGCACAAACATACTTAGAGTAGGTACGTTAGAGTTTACAGTTGGCAATCGTTGTTATTTGTTATACTTTTTTGTTTAGATGTCAATTCTTGAAAGGTGAAATATTTCCATGATTGTTACAAAAGATGATTAATTTACTAGGTAGCCCGCGAAATTCAAATGTTCTTACGTTTTTTGCGATTTGCAGGTCAGAGGCAGGTTGTATGTTGAACACAATATGTTTCACGAGCGTAAAAAGTATGTAGTTACAGAATTATAATTATTAAAATTATCAGTACAACACTCTTAGTTCATATATGTATATTCCCATTGAATGGCTATTTTATGAAATATGAATCAATCCTAACATGATCTTAACTTCCTAAATTACATTATCAATGCGAAAGTAAGTTTGTTTATTACCTTTCACGCCTAAACCACTGAACCGATCATCCTGAAATTTTGCATATACGTTGTCAGGTGTACAGAAACGGACATAGGGTACCTTTCATCCCGAAAAAAAGTGCTGTTCCCGAGGAAAACAACAATAAGGTTATTATGATAATAGATGGCGCCAAGTGTCTTTCGAATCATGATTGAATTATAAATTAAACTTATGCGGGTGAAACCGTGAGGCGCTGCTAGTGAAATTATAATTATTAATCAACATTCAACATGACACTGAGCTGTAAATTGCAAAAAAACGTAAGAAAATTAGAATAGCGCGGGCTTCCCTGGTGTTTCAGAAGATTCTGAGCATATAAATGCAAAAAGACTCATCAAGTCATCACATAGCCGTTATCTACAAATTTTGTACATCAAACTAAGTATGTACATTTGCACAAGCATCTTTGCTGGGAGACGATTTTTAACGAATTTATTTTGAATGCTACTTTTTTTTCTCCTTTTTTATGTTAATGTTAGGTATTTTATTATTCTGTTTTAATATTTTACAGAATTTATTGTGTTTTTATGTTCTACTGTCATATTTTTTTTTCTTTTATTATGTACTAGCTTCAGCCCGCGACTTCGTTCGCGTGAAACTTCTTGTTTCCCCCGAGCCACCCCGTCGTATCGCATCACCCGCCCGCGCTATCACTTAACGTTCTTTTTTACTTTTTTTCTTTTTGCTCGGCTCCTAAGGGTCATAGCGTGATGTTAAATAGCCTATAGCCTTCCTCAAGAATTGGGCTATCAAATGCAAGAAGAATTTTTCAAATCCGACTGGTAGTTCCAGAGATTATCCCCTACATACAAACTTACAAACATACAAACTTACAAATTTTACCTCTTTATAATATTAGTTTATTTATTTATTTATTTATTAATAACCAACTTATATTGACAGTTTGCACCACACATACAAGTTATTGGTCAATGTTAGTAATTAGACATGTCATACAATCATAAAATTAGGTTAAATCACATAATAAAAAGATGAAATGAAATAAAGTGAAACAAAATTGGACAAAACTAGATAAAAATTAGATAAAATTAGACAAAATTAGATAGAAATTAGCATAAATTGGAATAGAATTATTAATAACATATAACTATTTAATATAAATTTAATTAATATAAATAAATTAATATAAAATTTATTTATTTATTTACTCCAAGGAGATTGTACTGGGAGTGGCAATGGACTCCAGGTATCGAGTGGCAGTGTTCAGGAAACTCAGTTCAGTACTCGCGAAGACATCTGAGGACTCGTCATATAACAGAATGTTGTTGATATGGGTGAGAGCTAGGTATATTGGACTGGTCTTAAGGGTTATGGTATCGGTTTGAGGTATTTTGAATAGAGGGCGTCGGCGAGGGCGAAGTGTGTGTCTAATGGCTAGTGGGATGTTAAAGGAGATGTACTGCAGTAAGGAGGAATTGAAATGGGTACCACGAATTAGGCGGATGAAATATTTTACCAGACTAAGATTTCTCCTTAATTCTAAACTTTGGTACCCGACCATACCTAGCACAAATGGTGTTGGGTACATGTACGGGTAATAACCATAAAGTTTTAAGTATAAGTATCGGGCAAAAGACTTCTGAATCTTTTCAATTACCAGGGTATACACTTTTTCATGAGGGTTCCAGATTGTGCTGTTAGTCTCTAGCAAACTGCGAATGAAGGAGTTGTACAGTATGGTTACAACTCCTTCATTCGCAGTTAGTATAGATAGGTATTCAATTTGTCAGCTTAGTTGTTCATTTTATTGTGCATGCTGTGGTCTCCTGTAATTGAAAGAGTACACCTACCAAATACTTTGTCGTTCGTTTACCATTAACCACATAATGTTTAGTGTACCTATATCTTTTGTTGGAGATCCTAAAATTAAAATAAATGAATTTTTGCTGTAAAAAATCGCTGTTTACGGTAGCGCGCAATGTAACACACGCAAAACATTGTGCTTTTGGGTGCATGCAACGGTACAGGAGTTGGGGGGTATTAAAGGTTAAGTTATTACATTTAAAATTTGACCTTCAATAAATCCGTAACCAGAAGGTCCCCAGGTATGTGCCCTTACAAAAAATATATCACAACTAGCTGCGTCCCGCGGTTTCACCCGCATAAGTGTTGATCCCGTGAGAATATCGGGATAAAAACTATACTATGTCCTTCCCCGGGATGCAATCTATCTCTATACCAAATTTCATCGAAATCGGTTCAGCGGTTTAGGCGTGAAAAGGTAACATACAGACAGACAGACAGAGTTACTCTTACTTTCGAATTTATAATATTAGTATGGATGACGGGGAGTACAAGTGACTCTCAGTATTTTTGGAATAACGTGAATCTAGTGATGATTTAGCCTGTTTCTAGAGGGTTGGTCAAGACGAGCCACCAAAACTTTTCAGGGCTGTCAGAGTATAACATAAGTTAGTGGTCCTGGTATCACCTCAGGCATTAACCCTTCGTATGCCATGAACGTGGATCCACGCAAGACACAATGGCTTTTCAATTGTATCTGTAATTACGGAATTTAACCTGTTAACGACGTCTCAGTGGCCCCATATGCTCATCTTCTGGTGATGAATATTATGTTGTAGGTTGTGAACTAAACGACTTCTCTATGTGTATGTGTCATAGAACACACCTGCCAGACTTGCTTGTCATTCCTTCTAAAACGAATGTCTGCTTGTGTCTGCTACGAGTAGGGCTACCACCCGTCCGGATTTGCCTGGACATGTCCGGACTTCTAGACTTTTGTCCGGACTTAGTCCGGCTCTCTAATTTGTCCGGATTTTTTGGCTTAGATGGAATACGTGTAATAAAACTTATACATATAAGTATACCAAATAAGTCTTTATTATTTATTTACTTTTCATTCATCTAAAAACAAAATATACTTCTTTATCAATCAGCTTAACGAGATCAAACGATAAATCTTGTATTGAAATTTTGCAAACAATCAACTAAGTAGTTCAAACATAATATTTTCTTCAAAAAAAAAATATAGTTTCACGTAAAATAATCAAACCTGTCGCTAGTTTCTGGTATCTAATAGGTATTAATTTTTATATTTTTCAGCTCATTTTTTTTTTGGGATCCCCCCTCTCGAGCGTCTGCTACCATGCCTACCATGCCACTGTAACTAAGTGGTTAATGTTTAGATTTTGTGACTAAAATGTCCGAACTTTTATTGAAATGTCAGGCTTTTGTCAGGACTTTTCAAATTTCTAAATGGTAACCGAGAGAAATAAATCGGATAACATCGTATAATATATTCTTATTTTCCAACCAATAATCCATCACATCATCCTTTTTCTTCCGGAACGACTAGCCTAAATCATATGCGTTCTATAATGTCTATGCATGCTTACCTCCTCTCAACTCGCAGAGTAGCGTGAAGTTGCCTCCCTCTTCTAAGGGCCCGACCACACCGGCGACATCGCGCCCTTGTTCGTCGTACAGGAGCAGTTGATGTGGCGGCACTGTTACAAAAAAAAGATAATTTTTAGTAAAGAATTTTGTTTTTTGGAATGAAAACTTTGGGCCACTTGCACCAATCATAAAAACGCTTAGCGTTTTAAACGAATAAAGGACGAAAGATAGTTCTGTTTCTTTCAATCGTTTGTTGATGAAACATACAGAATGATGATTTAAATATGATTCGCGCTAAATATATTTAGTAATTTAAGGTGGAAGCAGAAGGTAGAGCAGTGGTAGCCCAGTGGTAAGGGCCCCGGCTTACGAGATGTAGGTCGTAGGTTCGAACCTACATGATGATTTACCCAAAGTAAAGCACTTGGCTGGTGGTGAAGGAAAAGAAATAAAATACGTTTATTTGCGGTGAAAGTGACGCAAACAAAAAACAAACACAAAAAATAAAATAAAAAGGTAGGGGGAAACATGCGTCACATCCACGCAAAACGGCTATCGCTCAGCATTATGCTGCGACCCTATGCAAGACAGAGCCCCAGCGCTGGTTTTCAGCGACAGCCGGCGCTGACGTAATGACGTCGTCCGGTGCAGAAAACAATTATTAAAACACTGTACTGGTACAGTGTACTTAAAGAAAAATAATTTAAATGTGATAGAATAATTATACTAAACAGGAAATAGACATAGGTACAGTACATGCTATGAGAATCAAAATGAATGCATCGTGAGGAAACCGACGTCCTAGAAGCTAAAATTCAAAGACATGTGACATCAACCAACCCGCACTGGGCCCGCGTGGTAGACTACCTACTCCTCTGGAAGAAAGGAGGCCTGTCTCCCAGCAGTGGGAACATTATAAGCTGATTATGTTATGGTGGAAGCAGGCATTCATTCCGTAAAGTGGTTTCCTCAAAATGCCACTTTTCCACTCATAGTCGTAAGTCAAGAATTTTGGTGAAAAAATGAAATTGACGAATGGATGCTCAAATTCTAGTTCTAATCCGCTTATGATAACATATTTAATGTGTCAAGCTCCGCTAATGAGACACAATTGATTTTATATTGTTTCGTCGCCAATCGGCAAAACGCGCCGCTTGACCGGTTAAACCACATGATTAGACAAACGGAACAGATACAAAGCTTCAAACAACCGCGCGAATCGATTGCACTACTACAAGCACGCGGGGCATGTGTGCGTGACCACTGGCCGCTTGTCACGTACGCGGCGAGACTGGAAAAAACCGGTTTACACTGGCACAGCTAGTTGACAATCTCAGGGTCAGTGCGAGACGCACGTTGTTTGTTTTGTTAGTCGCAAGTTTGAATATTTTAATGTAAAAACGTGGTATATTATTGTTAATAATGGTGGTTTATTGTACTGTGTGTATGAATAATACTAGAAAAAATAAAGATATATCATACTTCAACTATCCCAAGGAGTACAATAGGTAAGTAAATATTTGATTACTTCTTTTTCAAGTAAGTACCTTTTTGATAAGAAGACGGTTGTACACGGTGTGTTTTTACCTTTTTATTATTATTATTACAAGTTTTTACTATACATTTGTAGGTACGTGGATGGGTTTGGTATGTAGTAGGTATGTGTGTTTAAATATTGCAAGTAAGATTTGAACCACTTCCCGATGTCTGATTGAGCTTTTGTATACCCGCGTAACTTCGGTGATAATGCAATAATAAGATATAACCTGACGCTGCACCCAGGATTATCTCCTCACCAGGGAACTCTTCAACGGTTAGTAGCACGATCACGAAATTTTGTATGATAGATGAATTTTGATAATTCGACACGATATTTATCATGAACTGCTGCTGCAGCCAGCATTGTCTCCTTACGAGGGAATTCTTTAACGGTTAGTAGCATGGACTTGAAAGTGAAACTTTTTATTTAAATTTAATTTTGCTTGCTAAACATGATCTTCACCATAGACTGCTGCTGCAGACAGGTCTTCTCACGAGGGAACTCCTCAACGGCTATAATAGCATGATCATGAAAGTTTGAATACGAGTTTAAAAAGCATTTTTAATCAAAACTTATTATTAATACCTACATCGTACTTATTTCTCGCTACTAGTAGGTCTTGAAATTAAATAAATATTTAAAAAATAGGTAAATAATCATTAAAAAATAACGGTCTACCTATGTTTTTTGTATAATAGTGTTCGGTTCGCATTTCCATTTTATTTTTGTTTCAGCTCAAAGCATTTACCACACCATTAAAAGAAACAATAAATGATTATAAAACAAAAATTATAAAAAGAAAATGATTAGAGTAAGTAATTTGTAAATCATACTGAATAATAAAACTATTTAACAAATGTTTTGTTTAATTTGTCTTAACCTATTGTGACAGCCCTACCAAAATAGGTAACAATTTTGCACGTTCTTAAGAAGCTTTGCCTCTGTTAAACCCATTGAGTGGATTCGAATATTTTTTCGAAGAAACGTTTTACAATATGGAGGATAGGTATAGTGAGTTCAAATCGTCCTTCCTCGCATTTGAGAATTTTATCGCAGATTCCAATTATATACTAGCGGAACTGGCCCGTAATTATTAATTTAATTTCATAAGAAGAGTACATAATAGCATTTAAAATATTTGAGTTATTTTAGGTAATTAACACAGCTGGCATCCTGAACTGAAAACCATTTCCGTAATTAAAAACGTTCAATATCTAGGCGCAAGCTCATCTCAACGACAATCAATGTCAAGAACTTGTTAACAATGTAGGGAAATTAGTCAAGACTTTGACAGGTTGAGACTGAGATCAGACTGTGAACGTTCTTAAAATTACGGAAATTGCCCCTCTGCACACAGTATAAACAATAATCTCTAGTAAATAGGTTTTAACAAAGGTTGTGGAAGTCAGATAGGCAGTCGCTTCATGTAAAATACTGGTATTCAGCTGGAATAAATCGGTTAGACTGGAAGCTGACCCTAACATATTTGAGAAAAGGCTAGGTAGACTGTATACAGGGTCCCATTAAAATAGATGGACAAATTTTAACACAGCGCTCAGTACGTCTAACCAAAGATATCCGAGCAAAAAAAAAAACACTGATAAAGTGATTTTATTTTATTCTAAAATAATAAATGGTGTAACACATTAGTGTATTTTCGTTAGCTGGTTATTTTTCTTGTAAGTATCTAATGCGTTTTTCTTATATATTTTTTTACCATCGTCCTTATTTTGATGGTCTGAATGATTTCTAAAAGTTTGGCCATCTATTTTAATGTAAATAGTTTTTAACAAATTCTTCATATAGATATAACTAAAGACCGGATTATATGCAACATAAAAAGCTTGAAATATGCATGCAAATATGCATGAAAAATGCTTGAAATATGCACGAAAACTGACAGAATATGCAACATCAAATGACAATTTTTTTTTTTTTTGTTTTTAAATATTATTCCTTTAGATATAAGTTTATTGTTATTTTAAAGTTTTTAGTGCACGAAATATTTATCTCGCAAACTCGACAATACAAAACAGTTCCGTCGTAAGTAAATGTTTCAGGAAAGTCACTTATCCACGAAGACACACTTTTTTTTTCGGGAGGCATTGTACAATTTGACACAAAAACTTTAACTGCAGATCAATGAGCACGTGCGTCAACAATGAAAGCAATAGTCATGCATAATAGGTGGGAGGAAGGAGTAGTGCGGTAGGCGAGCGCGACGATCATTTGTCTCTTTCATTTTATTATCGTACCAAAACAAAAGACGTGCGGCTGCTGAGTGCGCTGCGCTCGAAAAATACTGTAAATTATAGCGATAATATGCATCATCACTAGATCTTAGGAAAAATATGCTATTAGCGCTGAAAATGGCTTAAATATGCAAATGCATATGCAAATATGCAAATGCATATTATCCGGTCTCTAGATATAACAGTTACTGTTATGTTGCATATTATACCCCGAAAATCGTAAAGTTAAACTCACCAACAACATTCAGCTTGATCTGGAAATTCCTGGTCGGAGAGTTCTTGAAGTCCACCCTGCAGCGGTAGACCCCCTCATCATCGAGCTGGACAGCATCGACTGTGAGGGCCGAAGGTCGGGACATGGTGACGAAGTAAGCTCGTCGTCCGAAGGCCAGGGGGTCCGACCAATGGAGGGCCTTGTTGAAGCTGCGGCCGCGGACGTCGAAACTGAGGACAAAATAGAAAAAAAAATCAGTTAGATTAAAGCTGAGTATAATCTTCTTCTACAGGATGTTACGGAAAGGGTATATCAATACAAACGGGTTGAAGAGTGTATCTGGTCTAGAATCTCTGTACAAAATTTCAACTCAAAAGCATTAACTTTGAAAATGCTTAATATTTTTTTATTTCGATATCACGGCGCTGCACTGGCGCGCGGCGGCGTGATGTGCATGTAGTAGGCGCACAGACACACTACAGATAATGGATAATGACCCTCGTAGTGCGGTGACACGTTTGTTAGGATTTCAATTTAATAAACTATCGAAATAAAAAAAAATATTAAGCATTTTCAAAGTTACTGCTTTTGAGCTGAAATTTTGTACAGAGATTCTAGACCAGATACACTTTTCAACCCGTTTGTATTGATATACCCTTTCCGTAACACCCTGTATATAGGCAGATGATGAGGTTGTGCGTCGATGTCCTTACCCCTTGTATAATAAAAAACAGTGGCACTCCGGGAGTGCCGACAGAAGTGAAAACAAAACACAAACAGAATACTTTGCCATCACTCACTGACATATCGGATATACATTAAAACCGATTACATCCCGAGGACTGCCGAATACATCTGAAGCGGTGTCGTTACGGTAACAGTGGCGCGAATGTAATGGTTTTTTCCCATCTCAAAAAATACCCAACGCGTCTAAAGATGTTTTCATTTGAAAAATCTGAATATTTTATGAAGTAGTAATAAAAACTAAAACCCGACTACTGAAAAGGATGAAACAAGTACCTTCCCGTGGTCGCATGCTACCATAGCTTTGTATGTTAGTACAGCGGCATGCGACCACGGGAAGGTACTTGTTTCATCCTTTTCAGTAGTCGGGTTTTAGTTATTAAACTTATTTTTTATTTAATTATTTTGGGGATTATTTCAGTAATATTAATATTTTTTTAAAGTGCTAATTAAGCCCTTTCATTTGACACCCAACGCGCTATGATTTAAAAAAAAATCTTTTAGGTCATGACTTTATGTCCGCTAGAGGGCGCCATATTCAATTTATTGTAACGTCACATAGCCTATAACCAGCGGACAATCAAGACGCTTCCAACGATACCTCATTTGTCCTATTATGACAAGCAGTTTCGAAGTTATGAGGGAACAGATGAACATACATACATACACACATACCGGTCAAAATCATAACCCTCCTTTTTGCTTCGCCGTAGTCGGGTGAAAACCATGTGGAACAGGGGCGGGTCGCTAGTATCAAATAAAAAATTCAGTTTCACCTCGAAGAAAGAGCCCAATGACACGACGATCGATATCCCAATTAAACTACCCTCTAAAACAGACCCTTCACCCTTTAACCGCAACATTTTTCATCAAAACCGACAAAGAAAACCTTTTTTAAAACGCCTTATCTAAACGCTATGTATTTATCAATGTTCTGTCTACGTTGCACCGTAACATCAACCATCAACACTTAAAATTCAACCCTATTTTCAAAGCTTTAAGTTCAAAATCCCGCGTCGCTGCAGACAATGGGTGTTGGGCCATTAAGTTCGCCGTTGAGCGGGCGACAGCGATTCAGTTTGCGCTTTCCGTTTGTGTAGTCACGCCAAGTTTCCGGTTGTTTGCGACTAGTAGTATTACTAGATTCTAGATATACCTAGATACCTAGTAATTGTAGTGTAACGGAACAATGGGCCTAGATTTATTGCTTTTTGTCTGTGTGTGTTGTAAGTATCGCTTTTATGCTGTTGAAGGAAAAGAAAAACCCTGTGTTAGTTTTTGTTAGCTGTTTATTAGACTGTCTTGTGCAAGTTATGTTGCTACCCTGGCGTATTCACTTGATACGTTTGTAGAAGGAAATTGTTTTAGACACAAACTTTTGTAACTGGTTATTCTTTTATCGGCAGGAATTGCTCAAGCCATGCTGTTAAAAAAATAATAGCTAGTCGTGGAGGCTATTCTAATGCACCCCGAGTGCATTATAGCATAAGCATATATAATCAGCATCATATAATCATAAGTGTATAACCAGGATTAACACATAGGATACTTTTTATCCTGATATTCCCACGGGATCGAGACCTATGAGGGTGAAACCGCAGGGTGCTGCTAGTTTTTAACATGGCAGGGACATACACACACATATTATTGCACTACACAGCACTGTAGTCTTAAGCTAAACTTTGCTAGAAGAGGAAGCTTTGTAGGAAACCGTAGCTATGGCGCTAACGTCTAAAATCTACGGTCTGTCCCACTAGTCCCATTGACCCAGTCCCATGGTGGGACAAGTGTACCACTAGTCCCATGGGATAACTGATATACTAACATATTTTTTAAATTATGTCCCACTAGTCCCATGGGACAAGTGATACTATTATATTTTTTAAATTATGTCCCATTAGTTCCTGACGTCACTGTAACATTATTCAAGAAAGTAAGTTGTGTGTATTCGTAGAGAGCGTTTTTTGACACCGTGTAAGTCAAACCCTGCTGCCATCATTTTCACCAAAGCCGTCATTGCGGTCGTTATGTGGCGTCCGCCGCTATTCTAGAAAAACTAAGCTTTATAAATAAAGAAAAAAAAACAAAGAAAAGTATTGAGTATAATCAGAAGGCCAATTCGCGTAATTTAAAACGTTTAAAATCTAGTCGCAGTCTCATCTCGGCGACAAGCAAATGTCAAAAACCGGCCAAGTGCGAGTCGGACTCGCCCATGAAGGGTTCCGTAGCAGCAAGTAACATAATATAAAAGTTCTTGTAGTTCGTTGTAACTTTGTGAAAGGTAAATTGCGGTTTTCGATTTATGACGTATTAAAAAAAAACTACTTACTAGATCTCGTTCAAACCAATTTTCGGTGGAAGTTTACATGGTAATGTACATTATATATATTTTTTTAATTTTATCATTCTCTTATTTTAGAAGTTAGAGGGGGGGGACACACATTTTACCACTTTGGAAGTGTCTCTCGCGCAAACTATTCAGTTCAGAAAAAAATGATATTAGAAACCTCAATATCATTTTTGAAGACCTATCCATAGATACTCCACATGTACAGGTTTGATGAAAAAAAAATTTTGGAGTTTCAGTTGTAAGTATGGGGAACCCCAAAATTTATTGTTTTTTTTCTATTTTTGTGTGAAAATCTTACTGCGGTTCACAGAATACATCTACTTACCAAGTTTCAACAGTATAGTTCTTATAGTTTCGGAAAAAAGTGGCTGTGACATACGGACGGACGGACAGACAGACAGACATGACGAATCCATAAGGGTTCCGTTTTTTGCCATTTGGCTACGGAACCCTAAAAATGTAGGGAAATTATAGGTTTTTTTGATAGATTGAGACCACAGATATAGATACACCTAGATAACGCAAGAGCAACTACTTCGCGTGCCAAAAATCGCACTAGCTTACGTTCAAAAATCGTAAGCCGCCACTTTCGGGCTCAGTCTTGCGTACTGCTGACTGGGTGACCGTGAGCGAGAACGCGAGCTTGTGACGTCATAGCAGGTAGTCAAAAAGTGGCACGCTTAGTTTTTATACAGTTCGTGATACTTGCGTTATCTAGGTCTATCTATATCTGTGATTGAGACTGAGGTCAAACTGGCGGCGTGCTGTTTTCCATTATCGCATGTGACGGGAGACCCACCTCACGCAGCGCTGCTCTAAGGATGATAATACTCGTACCTAGAAGACAGCACGTCGCGGGGCGCCCGCTCCGAGCACTAAAAATACGAGAATTGCCCCTCAGATTTAAGCACACTTACAATTGGAAAACAAATGGAAGCATTTTTCCTAGAAACTACTCGAACGGAAGTCTATATCTCTTTTTGTAACCAATACTTTAAATGCCTTCAGAAAATAAAAAGTCTAGTCTAAAGTACAAGGCTTAGAATTTATTGCCTTTAGCCAGTACTAAAATAGGTATAGCGCTATCTTTTTACGAGAAAGCAGTAACGCGAAGGCTTTTGAAAGTGATATTTAGTAAAAAAAATGGTGTTTAGTTTATTTTCAAACACTTTTTTGATGTGTTTATGTTGTACCTGTGTTGATGAAGAGTTTTTGTCCTTTGTGACACTAACAGTGGTTTTAATAGCTGCCTTATCTGATTTCACTTGTATTCTTTCACTTTGAGGTTCGTTTTGTTTTTATGACCGTTGTAGTAATTTATTATGTCACCTAAGAAAGTGTTTTGTTTTTGCACTAGTGAATAGAGTAAATCTACAGGATGTTACGGAAAGGGTATATCAATACAAACGGGTTGAAGAGTGTATCTGGTCTAGAATCTCTGTACAAAATTTCAGCTCAAAAGCAGTAACTTTGAAAATGCTTAATATTTTTTTATTTCGATAGTTTATTAAATTGAAATCATAACAAACGTGTCACCGCACTACGAGGGCCATTATCCATTATCTGTAGTGTGTCTGTGCGCCTAGTAAGTACACGCACATCACACCGCCGCGTGCCAGTGCAGCGCCGTGATGTCGAAATAAAAAAAATGGAGGACTAGTAGGTATGGCACGGATCTTCAAGGTCCTTTGTAAATAGTACGTAATTTATAATATTACTAGCTGCGTCCCGTGGTTTCACCCGCATAAGTTTCGATCCCGTGGGAATATCGGGATAAAAACTATCCTATGTCCTTTCCCGGGACTCAAACTATCTCTATACTTACCAAATTTCATGTAAATCCGTTCAGTGGTTTAGGCGTGAAAAGGTAACATACAGACAGACAGAGTTACTTTCGAATTTATAATATTAGTATGGATGACTTATTTTCTCCTACCGCTACCTGTGTAGCCCGCACCTAAATTACAGCGTTGTGTACAACATAAACACGGGTATACACGATCAGTCTCGTTAGCAGCCGCCGAGCACAACGTACTAAGACATCACTCCTCTATGGTCCTGGTTACATTATCTTGTGGTTTTGTAACATTATTGTAACTACAATGGAGTAAATAGCCGTAGCTACCATACCTATATCAGTCGGCAAGCAGTGTTGCTGTGTAATTCGCATACAGACACACATACAGCCATCAAACATAAGACAATTCAGCTTTGATACATGATTTTATTTATTTCTGTGAGTATTATATATTTTATCTACACCCATGCTACAAATCCTCTATAAACGTTTCTGAAACAGTTAGCTTATTGCCAACATTAAAACAACTAGTGTCATAGTAACTATAATATCATCCAAACAAGTGTTATAATGTTGTACTAAATTTCATTATGCAACTTGTTTTCAAAAAAGAACATTGTCATGCACGCGCGTTTCACTACCACAGCGCCGTAATTAAAAAAAAAAAACTTATAGGTTATTCGAATTCACGTCGTATCCCGCCGGCCACCATTTTTGTTCCATATTAGTATTGCAAAAAAACTGTTTCAGAACCTTTTATAGAGGATTCATATCATGGGTGGAGATAAAGTCTTGTGCAACTGTACATAATTACTAATTAGGTATTAAAACACTCATGTGATACTATTACCACACTCGACTTCGCCTCTTGTGATAAACCCACATTCGTGTTTTAATACCCCTTATTATAAAACAGTTACATAAATAACTATTAAAAACTAGGCGAGGTATTAATCTGAGTAGAAACATCGAAGCCAACTAGGTCATAGTCTCTTTTAAAGTCCAGACATAATCTTGGTCAGATCATGTGAGGACCTTGTAGATTAGTGTCTGAAATGGTCTTTTGAGGAAAGAACAACACAGATTTGAATAGACCTGTCCAAACAGTGCAGGTATTTGACGGTAATCGTGTAGCTCATCAGCTCAACTATTTCCTCTCTCCAATGCCTCTGGTTTAACCAATCTCGTTAGCAGCCGCCAAGAACTACGTAGGTACTAAGACATCACTCCTCCATGGTCCAAATGATATTATCATGTGGTTTTCCAACATTGTTGTTAGTACAATGGAGTAAATAGTCAATGCTACCACACCTATTTCAGCCGGCAAGCAGCTTTGCTGTGTAATTACAGATGCAGGAGACATTTAGCTTTGATAAATTCCTTTGTTTCTGCTTTCCCCTTCGTGCTTCGGAAAGCACGTTAAGCGGTCGGTTCCGGCTGACATTTGTGGATCTTTGACAGTCGTTACGGGTAGTCAGAAGCCCGAAAGTCTGACAACCAGTCTTACCGAGAGGTATCGTATAACCCAGTAACTGACTAACTGGGTTGTGGAGGTCAGATAGGCAGTCGCTCCATGTAAAATACTGGTATTCAGCTGCATCCGGCTAGACTGGAAGCTGACCCCAATATATTTGGGAAAAGGCTAGGCAGATGATGAAATGACTTGATCCCAGTAAGTAGGCTTATACGTTTGTATAAGCCTACTTACTGGGATCAAGTCATTTGGGATAAAAAATTTGGGATCTGGGATAAAATGTTTACTTTGACACGACAATAATATTTAAAAACCAGGTCGATGTTTCCTATCCGACCCCAAAAAACGGGACCAGGGACGGAAGAAGAAGCCATATTAGAGACACATGAGACAAAGACAATTTAGGTTTGTCTCTAGGGTAGAAACGGACAAGTGATGCTTCTGGTATTACAGTCCGGTACAGCGGTGACCTCTTACCATGCAGATTTGAAAGGGCCATAAAACAATTTTCCCACTGCTGGGACACAGGCCTCCATTCTGTGAGAAGGAGTGGCTATAATTCATCACGCGAGCCCAGTGCGGGTTGGTGGATGTTACATGGCTTCGAATTTTTGTTTCCAGGACATTCCGGTTTCTTCACGTTGTTTTCCCTCACCGTTTTGAGAGTAGTGGTGATGAAATAAAAATACACAAAGTATAGTAGGAGTAAGTTGTAACAGGTAAAATCGCATATCTGTTCCGCCTGTTCCTGTTCCACGAAATTAACAGTTCCAAAAACCTGTTACAAAATAACAGGCTGTTATTTCATACTTTCTGGAAACAAACTATTTTGTGTTCTCTGTTACCACAGCTGATACACGTAGGTACTTCTCTTTCTAACTAAGGTGTTACACCTATGCGAGAAAAGGAAAGAGCTTGTTATCTCGTCTCAGAACAGAAGCTGTTTTTTCAGTTTGTTTGCCACAGTTACAGTCTGTTATCTTGTGATACCTGTTATATTTAGCTGTTACGATATATACGGCTCACTCCTAAAGTATAGTACCTACCTACAACTCGTAAGTCGCAGCCGTTTACACGAATTTTGCTGGTTAAAATTATAATTACATAAAGTTCGGTATCCGTTGAGTCCATGCCTAATTGACATCAATGTACAGCGTAAACCTAGGTGCACACTATGGGCCTCGTTAGCAACCGTCGACTACATCGCACTAAGCCTCCACCGGCGATACTCGATAATCTCCGGGTAATAAATAACTGTTCGATGTACACCTAGTCTATTATGTACATACGACGTGATTTATATAATGTATAGGTACTTAATACAAGTAAACCTATAAATTGTATGTTGCTAAGTCAGGTTGGAGTGGGTATTTTTGGAAACGTTGCTTTAGTGTTAAATTATAGCTTTATTAATAATAATAAATAATAATTATCCTCCTGACCGATTCTGAAGTCAAATGCTGGTGAACATGACAGATTTTTATGACGGCTGTTATAAAATGACCGCTACTTCTCTTCTTGGAAACCATAAGGCTACAGACACAAAGTCCACGGGCGCGGCGCAGCGGCGGTGGCGGCGCGGGGAGTGGCGCGTTTCAATGCAAATAGATTTATATGGAACCGCACCCTAATTGCGTAACACTCTATCAATCGGAATCTGAATCAGTTTGAAGCAAATTGCTAATCCATTGCTTCATAAGTTCGAAAAGTTTGTCTGCTCAACAAATAAATAACGCATTGAATGTTATTGAACTGTCAAAATGAAACCGATTCCGATTGATAATCGCAATTGCCCCGCTGGCCTCGAAGGCAGCGGCGCGGGGCGCGGGGAGCGGCGTACGAGCGGTGTGCACCATTCTAGCGGTGCCCGCGCGTCTGCATTGACGTAGTGTTGGGCATTTTATATTTTGCTTTTTTAATTACCGAAGTTTTAAATGTATCAAAAAGACGTTGTCGATGTTTAAACATTTCATTCGCGAACAAAAACACACAACACTACGCCGCTCTAGCGCCGCGCAATCCGCCCGCTGCCTTCGAGACCGGGTCTGCGTTCCGCGCCGCTCCCCGCACCGCCACCGCCACCGCCCCGCAATCGCTGACTTCGTGTCCGTGGCCTAACAACCATAACTTTACGAAAGTACGTAAGAATAACTTTCTATCTCAAAAAGCGTACCTACGTCTTCCAAACGATTTTGTAAAATATACAGTAGGCTTAACATCGTTACTTCTCGAGATTCAACCCATCCTTCGAGAGAAAATTAGCGTAAAAATAATTAAATTATTCATAATGGCCAGTTGTAAAGATGCTAAAGTAATGGGCAAAGTGTTGTTTATGAATACTAAATTGGCTGAAAATTATACATATTTTATTAGTTTCTTAATTTTGGATATTTTTCTTGATTACAAAGTCCCTTTATTTACGGTCTGCTGCGTTTATAAATTTCGTTTTTTACGCCCGATGGACCCTCTAATTGGCATTTTAAGTAAGATTTTAAGGGGAATTTTTACGTAACTTTAGACAGAAGCCATAACCGGACGGCGCCATGCCGTATTTGTGCCACATTACACAAATGGGCTAACCGTGCACCATATTCCATGGGCAATACCACTCGACTGACCGTCGAGACACGAGATGCAGACTTGGCAGCCCTACATTATCCACAATTAATAGCTTTCCGTTCATATCATATTGCTTCAAAACCAGGGATAGGATTAGGACAGCCCTACTCCTGACCGCTGTCTTACTGTGTAGAAATGGACCTCCCACAATAACTACATGAACCATGCTACGTAAAAAATAGTAAAATTATTATGTTAGTTTTAAAAATTATATTGTTACCGGAGAAAAACCGCCCACACTACCACCACCACCAGTCACTATTGGTAAGCAAAAATTCGAACACGTGATATCCACCAACACTTGTTCCATCATAAACCTCATCCATCGCATTCCATCAGGCGTGATCGGGGTAGGAAGAACCAGCCTCATCATCATCATCATTTCAGCCAAAAGACGTCCACTGCTGGATGTAGGCCTCCCCTAAGCACCACCACTTCGACCGGTTTTGTGCTTCTCGCATCCAACGAGTTCCTGCGACCTTCACAAGGTCGTTGGTCCACCTTGTGGGAGGCCTTCTAACGCTGCGTTTTCCGGTACGCGGTTGCCACTCCAGAACCTTTCGGCCCCATCGGCCATCTGTTCTGCGAGCAATGTGCCCTGCCCACTGCCACTTAAGTTTGGCAATTCTTCGGGCTATGTCGGTTACCTTGGTTATCCTGCGGATCTCTTCATTTCTGATTCGATCACGCAGAGAAACTCCAAGCATAGCCCTCTCCATTGCCAACAGAACCATTGAACCAGCCTATTCGCAGATAAAAATATCCACACTAAACATAGCTCTGAAATGGCCAATCCGTGATCAATTCTCGTGCCTGCTCGTTATGAAAAGAGCCCTTGAAGTGGAACAATACTAGGTCTGTATTATTATGCATGAAATGTTTGTACGTTTATTCTAAGGTGCCAACCCTAGTAGGCAGAATCCAAGAAGATTTTAAAGTAGTGGAATCTGCCCCACTATTTCGATTTAGTGGGGTAGATTCCACGGCAAAATTTTAGGCATTCCACTTTGCCCCACCAGTAGGGCGAAGTGGACTGCAGGAACGGAAGTATCGCCAATCGTGGGTGTTTTATTTGCACGAAAGCCATTATGTATTATACTATACTTTATCAATCTCTAATTACTAAGGCTGTCCGTCCGTCTGTCACATGGTTGTATCTTTTGAACCGTAATAGGTGGGCCCTTGAAATTTTCACAGTGTGTGTTTCACTATGTCCGCTATAACAACAGATAAAATAAATTTAAAAAATTAAAGAGGGTCCCCATACAAGAAACGTATAGTTTTGGCGTTTAAAAAAAAAATTTGTGTTACATATTATAATACTAGCTGCGCCCCGCGGTTTCACCCGCGTAAATGTCGATCCCGTGGAAATATCGGGATAAAAAGTACCCTATGTCCTTTTCCGGGACTCAAGCTATATCTATACCAAATTTCATCAAAATTGGTCCAGCCGTTTGAGCGTGAAGAAGTAACAAACATATAAACACACACACACACACACACTCACAAACTTTCGCCTTTATAATATTAGTGTGATGGCGGTACGAAACCCTTTGTGTGCGAGTCCGACTCGCACTTGGCCACTTTTTTTCTAAGGACGAATCCCCTAAAATTAACATTTCCCTCATACAAGCACCAGTCATCAATTGAACAAGAATTATATTTAGTTAAATGCTGCCATAGCTCACGTACGCTTAACGCTTCGTTAACTCGACGACTAACGAACCGTCTTGGATGTTGGCTGTCGGATGGGTGTGCGAGCTGCTGGAAAATTGTGCGTCATGAACTGACCGATGGTTAATTGTTTGATTTAGAGTTCAGTTCAGGTTCAGTTAGACTCGGCCAGCAAAGCTGGCTCTTCCTACAAATTGCCTCCAACTTTGGGGCGTTCCTGGAACATCTAACACATCCTGTGAAGTAATTGTGAAACACACTCACCTTCCCAATAATATTCATTTTGACAATTCAACGATATTAATTGTGTTATTAACGATTTCGAACATAACATAACATACATAATCGGCCTATAATGTTCCCACTGCTGGGACACAGGCCTCCTCTCAGTGAGAGGTAGTGAGCCGTAATTCACCACGCGGGCACAGTGCGGGTTGGCAGATGTCACGTCTTCGAATTTTTGGTTCTAGGACATGCCGGTTTCCTCACTATGTTTACCTTCACCGTTTTGAGAGCAGTGGTGATGAAATAATTTACACAAAGTAAAGCTCCTGTCGGGATTAGAACCTACGACGTATACCTCGTAAGTCGCGGCCGTTACCACTTGGCCACCACTACTCTCATTTTTTTTATTATGACGTGTTAAAGTGATTCCGATATATTATTTACAGAATATACTATATCATTTTACCTATAAAGTGACTTCTTCATACCCCGGAATCTTACAAGACAGTCCCAAACCCCATTACCGACAAATATCTATAAGATAACACTAAATCGTGGCAAATAGAGTCATTACGATGATTTTATATCATTTTTATAGTTCTCAATTTAGTTGGGAGTTATGTCTCAAAGTCTCCTCGTATAATTCTAAGATATTTATGGATCCATTCTGCGCTGAGGAGGATGTTTTATTATTTCAGGTGAATATTGTTTTAACGGCTGTATTTTGGTAGGTTTTAGCGGTATAAGTGATAAGGTAAGATTTTTATTTGCTTAAACGTGTGTGTGTACATACATAGAAAGTGCATGCAAGATGATAAAGCAAGTTGAGTGCAAACATGTTTGTCATTACGTGACGTGCAAAATAATATATTTATATAAGTTAAGAAAAAAAATAACAGAATATTAAAAGTTGTCGTACTTAATTATTAATCAGTTATTAAAATTATAGAATAAATCAACATTATTATATAAATAGCTCCAAATAAATCAAATTACTAAATAATATTACTAAAAATCATGTCAAGAAAAATTCCTTTTCATTAAGGAACTCAGTAACGCTACAATATGCTCTGGCGGTCAAAAAAGTACGAATTTTAGTGTATGAAGATCTGTGCTGGGTATAGCCGCCAGGGTACAATCAAGTCAATGAAAGCCTTCTTTGACTTGAATGTGCCCTGGCGGCTGAAGTATATATCATGCTCACTCAAATGTCTCGCTGGTGGTGACGTGTACAACTGTACATAACATACATAATCAGCCTATAATGTTCCCACTGCTGGGACACGGGCCTGCTCTTGGCGAGAGGGATTGCGCCGTAATCCACCACGCGGGCCCATTGCGGGTTGGCAGATGTCACATATCTTTGAATTTTTGGTTCTAGGACATGCCGGTTTCCTACACGATTGTGGTGACATGTGTTGGATCATTAAGTCCCCTTAAAATGGTTGAGCTGAATTGTGCTGATCCATACGTTATGTTCGTGAATGGGCGTAGGGACTGGTCATCTCTTAGCTGCTTATTATTTTAATTTCTAATATGTTTTTTAAAGTGAAAACTTCTTTAGCGGCGTTGTACACTTTATTTGTAATGGGTAAAAAATGTTAAACTCGCGTCAGGACACGTGACCGTCAGGACACGTGACCTGATCGAAAATTCGTAAGACGGATGAAGAGTAGACAGCCGGCGCGGCGTAGGAGAGGACGTATCCCCCTCTCTTTCTACGGCGCGGCGAAAAGGTATGCCTGCTGTTTCGTTTAGGCGGCGAAGGGCGCTTGCGCGAATGTTCGTGTGTGTTTATGTTACAGCGTGCCACGCGCATCCATGGATGGTGACAGCTGATGGCTCGACCGTCTGTGTAGTGGCCACACTGCTGTGTATTCGTAAAATTCATGTATATAAAGTGTTTAAAATATGGAAAATGAATAAAGTGCATCTATTAATGAAAAAAGTGACGAAGAAATAGCGAAAGAAAATGAGTTATATTAATTCAATTAATAGCTGATTTATTTCAACGTTAATATTTAAGTTTTCACTTCTGCCGGCACTCCCGGAGTGCAACCCGTCTTTTTTTATCTTTTTATTACAGACGCTTTTAACGTGCACGTCTTTCTACATCGTTCTCACATGTATAATTTCAACATGAATTGTGTAAACAATATTTTGTAACAATTTAATGATTTAATGTTGTTTTTACTCCGGACTGCCTTGTTCAAACTCAAACTCAAAGCATTTATTTCAATCAAACCAGTTACAGGCACTTTTGAATTATCAAGGGGTCGGTCAGAAAGATGAAGCTAGTTGCCCATTCCAAAGCGTAGGTACCTATGGAGAAGAACTGGCAAGAAACTCCATGGACACTCTTTTAAATCAAAATAATATGGTTACAAAGTCTTGGTTACATCATTCATGTTATAAATTATACATATATGTGAGAACGATGCAGAACGTTAAAAGCGTCCATAATGAAAAGATGAGAAAAAAACAATAATTCAAATATTAAATAAGCCATGTAGCAAAGAGATGACCAGTCCCTACTGACGGCGCCCGTTCACGAACATGACGCATGTATTAGCACCATTGCATTCAGCTCAACCATTTTGAAGGGAGCTAAATGATCCAACACATGCGCCAATCCAACAATCTAAGAATTTACACCCTTCTTCGATCGATACTATCTTCTAAAGCCATGGCACAGTCAAGGAGCGATATTCCTTTTCCTGCCAACGCACCTACCGAACTCCTCGACTAAATCGCGTCTCCTCGCGTTTAGCGGAACCCTTTAATCTAAGATCCCATTACGATTAATCTCGACCGATTTATCGTTCCTTGCAAATATAACTTTTGCTATCGTTAAAGCCAATAAGTTATTGCAAACGACTTTCGATGTTGATGCACTGAGTTTGTATTTGTTTTCCAGGAGTTCTGTTTATATTGGTAGGGGAACTGCGTAATGATATATTTGCAACTTTAGTTATTTCTATGGCTACGGTTACGTGTTAAGTTTATTAATCTTAGTTTTATAAAATACCTATACTAAAGGAACTAGTGAGGACGAAGGATTTCTCCGTCGCATTTATATATTTACTAGCAGTGCCCTAAGTTTCGATCCCGTGAGAATATCGGGATAAAAACTATCCTATGTCCTTTTCCGGGACTCAAGCTACCTCTATACCAAATTTCATCTAAATCGGTTCGCGCGAAGATGTAACAGACAGACAGACACACTCGCATTTTAGTATGGAAGTATGGATAATAATGATTGATTTTTACCTATACAGTACGTAATCAATTTGCTTAACTATGTGACTTTTAACTGGAACCTTGAGGGAATCTGTTTTCCTAAGGTTGAGGAAGACTATCCGCTCGTGATGCAGTTCTATACTAGTACGCGGGGATAGGGCGAATCAGTCCAAAGACAACCAAAACATTTTTACGGTCTACCATTTCACATGTTCCAAATATTGACCTGCCTAAAATTTATTTTTAAAATAGCTTTAAACGATATTTGTCTATCTTGGGTTTATTATTAAGTAACTCTATATGGTTGTCTCATATTCATGAATAAAGATTATTATTATTCAAAAAAATAAAAAATAAATAGATTCAACACATTAGTTCCGTGAGTAAAATCATTTAAAAAATATCGGTTTAAAACGGAATTCGTTAAATAATAAGTATCGTTCAAAAACATTTCCTAGATTTGAAAGTTTTGATATTCCTAGAACATAAATCACCATTATTTCTAGAAATAAATTAAATACTAGTACCTACGATTATAAATTCGAATTACTGAAGCAAAACGGACACCCTCTTACGCCTTAGTTACTGAAAACGACGATTTTCTATAATGAATACCGGCAGCGTAACAATAATTAAAATGGTAGCCATCTTTTACATACAGGATGTGCTAAATGTACGTTTGATATTAGGATAGATATGAAATTAACCTTTTGAAAGCCAGAGTATAAACGTATCGCCGTACCCCTGACGCCAGGCCACATTAACTAAACAACACACACACACACACTTAAAACAACAAATTTCTCGATATTGGTGGTTTATTTATATCAGTTTCATACAATACAATATAGACGGAAGCCTTAAACTTTTAAATTATATAAATAAAAACACACAAAAGTAATGATTAAATTGTTTATTTCATAATATGGTGCGACCCGTGCGACGTGTATTTTGTCATATATTTGTGACGTTGGCGCTCAGGTAAGATTTCGTTTGTCACATATATGTGACAATGGCGTTCAAAAGGTTAAATTGAGATTTACAAACAAAAAAAAAGGAAAAGAACATAATATTTGAATGCCTCGTTGGTATAGTGGTCAAGTGCTACTGCTGGGAATGAGGTCCTGGGTTCGATTCCCAAATCGGGAAAAGTATTAGGTATTGGGTTTTTCTAGAGTCTGAATTTGTGCTCGGTAGATGCCGCCACACCCATACTTTAATAACTATCACACTATCACACTAATATTATAAAGGCGAAAGTTTGTGAGTGGGTGTGTGTGTGTTTAAATGTTTGTTACTTCTTCACGCTCAAACGGCTAGACCAATCTTGATAAAATTTTGTATGGAGGTAGCTGATACCCTGGATTAACATAAAGGCTACTTTTTGTCCCGACATTCCCACGGGATCGACACTTACGCAGGTGAAACCGCAGGGCGAAGCTAGTTTCTCATAAAAACGAGATTCAAAGCGACCATAGCACCAAAATTATTATAAACTCAATATTTCACTAAATATTTGACTGCGTAACACCGTCATACTTCCAAGAAACAATTAATTTTAAGAACAAAGGGATCACGATATTACTACAATAATATTATTATAATAACAAGACGCGTAGATTCCCCGACAAGGTAGGCAGGTGAGAATTACACCCACACCTCAGTTAGTAATGTCCCATATAACAGGTGGAGTAAGACGGTGACCGAGTGGAGTCGAAGGACTGGAAGACGAAATGAAGAAGAAGAAACTCATTTAGATTAGATTTATTTATTTCTGAGTATATGTATGGTACATTAAGATGTATTAAACAGTTTCACATACACTACTGTTGCCGGTGTAGAAATATTAAAATTACTTACAAATTCAAAGTGGCCAAGTTTTAGGCCGCAACAATAGAATAGAATTGAAGACTCTTTATTATGTACACCATATAAATTACAGACATAAATATAGAAACTTTACAATGGGTGACACAATGGGCGGTCTTATCGCTAAGAGCGATCTTTTAAAGACAACCTTTGGATGGATTAAAAACGGGAAGGACAGACAAATACTGTAGGTAGTCTGTGGTGTACCATTTACACAATACAATAAATACATACATAAAGTACTATTAATCTATGTAAATTAAACATGAATAACTATATAAATTTATAAATTTAAAATATATAAATTTAAATGAAACAGGAGCAAAGAAAATACAATGACGATGTTGACTATGATAAAAAAGCACTTTCTCTCTGAAAGTGCTTTTTTATCATAGTTTTAAAAGTAGACAAAGATTGAGCACGTCTTATCGACACGGGCAAGTCATACCATAACCGTAGTGCTTGCACAGTAAAAGATTTATCATAGAAACTAGTGTGCATCGGCATCTCTAGTCTCAGGATAACAATATATTCATAGGACCTAGTTAGTTTGTCATCGAAACCCTAAGCAGAAGATATATCCCCATTAACAAAATTATAAATTCGTTCATATGAAAATTGGTAATTTTTATACAATGTCAAGTTTTATAAGCACAATTTTATTATATTTATTATTTATGTCAGAAAAAAACAAGGTTTCCACATGAAATCTCAAACGAAAATTTTTACACACCCTGTATAAGTATAGAATGATATTATTAATGAAACGAATTATAGACCTATAAGTTGTGTTTTAATTGAATTTTATCTAATCTAATTAACTTCTGTCGCTTCTGATTGGATTACAGTATAATTAAAACTATTGTAGGTTCTCATATTTTTTGTAGATTTTAGTGTTGGACTATTTTTGGGGTCGTCTTAGTTTTGACCTGATTTGAGGACACGATATTTTGGATACAATGTCCGTGTAGCAACAAACATATAAGCATCGTAAGAAATGTATTAATGTAGCAAATAGTACTGGATATCTATATCTATCTCTATAAATAAAACTGACTGGATAGGTCCACTCAATCTGTGTGGTTCTTTCCTCAAAAGACCATTTCAGACGTCAATCTACATGGTCTTCACATGATCTGGCCAAGATTATGTCTGGACTTTAACCTTTTGAACGCCACGGTCGTGTATAGCCGACAAATGAAAACGTGCCCAACACGCCACCGTCCCACCGTCGTCTATAGACGACAAGAAAACGACATTGTTTAAAACAAAATAAATATACTAAATTAAGTTTTCTGTGTTTCTTTTTCCTATTATTTAAAACTACATTAAAGTTGCCTGGCATCAGGCAGGGGTACGGCGGGCGATACGTTTATACTCTGGCGTTCAAAAGGTTAAGAGACTGTGACCTCTGAGTTTGTTTCGGCCTTTCTTCTCAGAGTAGTCAGATAATTAAATAGGACGTGACGTGGTGTTGCGGATGCCAGCTCGTATTACCTATTACTTATTAATCTGTTTTCTTGGAAATTACCTTATTTAAAGCCATAGTTGCCTCCAACCATAATTTCAACATCAAATAATTATAATTATCAATTATTGTTCAAGAAGATCAGGTAGATTTTTTTAATATAAAAGAAAATCTGTTTTGGCGTACAAAATAATAATGATAGATATATTTTATCATCATTAACGCTAATTTTACACAAGTTAAAGTCAAAGCATTTATTTCAAATAGGCACATAAAAGGCACTTTTGAACGTCAAAAATTACCTTAAAATAGAATTGATTCTAGTCGCCCCTTCCAAAAGGTAGTTTTCGTATGAAGAAGAATGGGCAAGAAACTCCACCGTTACCTTTTTAAAATGTTTTACAATATTTTGCATGGGTGCATTAATTATATAACACTTTTGACCACTTCTATCAAAATAGCAAATAAAATAATGGTCGATTTATAAATAGACATTTTCGCGCTCTGTTGCGATAGTGTGCATAATACAGGTTGAAATTGAAAACATGCGACAAATCGAAATGGGAGATTGTACTCATCATTATGAACAACTTTTAGTATGGGACCAAACCTGAAATCCCGAAAAAAAAATCAGCTGTTCCCTACATTTATGTTCACATAACTCGTCAAAATGTAGGGAACAGCTAATTTTTTTTTCGGGATTTCAGGTTTGGTCCCATACTAAAAGTTGTTCATAATGATGAGTACAATCTCCCATTTCGATTTGTCGCATGTTTTTAATTTCAACCTGGTATAAACTCCTTATTGATTTCGATAACGATTAATTCCGTTTGAAATTATTATTTCCTAGCGTGTAAATATGATATGACTCGCCAGACCGAATTTGGTTTAAAATACCCGATCACAACTAATACAAGTACGAGTTGGCTAGCAGATTTATTGGAGCCCGGTTTCTCTTTACGTATTTGGCGTTCTTCGGTTAGTGTATTGAGGCGCTTACCCAATACATCAATCTACCTAAATTAATTCAACTCAAAGTGATACAAAACATACATATTTAACAAAATAAACATTCACTACAAATAACTTAATTTAAACACTCCACGATGTAATCACAATTTCACTGTACTACGCCGTAGCGCCTCTACGGTGCTACGGCGCTACGGTGTAGCTGCGTGGATCGGATTAATGAAGCGTAGCAAATAATACTTTAATTTCTGAGCAGTAAGATGTTCTCAATTTATAGCGGATTATGTTTCAGTAGTATACCGTACAAATGCATTGATGTTATAATAAGGTATTTGGGTTAACTGGTAGATGATTAGATAATATAGGACAAATCAGGCCACAAACGGCGAATGCAAGCAAGTAGCTCCCGGGCCCCCGACTCATGGTACTAGAAGGAACAGTGCGGTTTTAGTCGACAGGAGTCTGATATAACCCTCCGTTCTTCCCAGACGGAGGGTATCCTTGCGGAGTGCCGACAGAAGTGAAAACTTGAACAATTACATGTATTTTTTAATCGTCGGGTGTCGGTTACGGCAACAGTGTCGCGAGTTCAATGGTTTTTCAATTAAATTAAATTTTGACCCATAGATAATGTCATTAATAAATAAATTAGTCAAACAGATACCTAGAATACATTGAACGCCCCTCGTACAATATAGACTTGTTTGTACAAAGTAACGTAAACTATATTGGTCCTGACTGGACTGGGAGCAATAACATAGTTGCAAAATTATTGTTATGTGGTAAATGTATGAATAGTTTCTTCAGGAATTAGACCAATTCAATGTCCTTTCTAAATCTATAAATAGTATAAAACAAAGTCGCTTTTCGTGTCTTTCTGTGTAATCTCTTAGTTATTTTAAACTTCATAATGGATTTTAAAGCGATTTTCAACATAATTTAGAGCATTTGTTCCGGGAGCATTAATTGTTTATAATAATATACCAAACAACTTAAAAACGTTGACTCTTAGAGCATTTAAGCACAAATTATATAAAAACACAAAATATTTATTCTATTAAAGAATTTATAGAGACTAAATATGCTCCAACAATAGTGTAATATTATGGATGTAACGTATACTGACAAGTTTGCATGCTATGTATGTTTAGATAATAATAATAATAATATTCCACAACTATCACACAACGCCATCTAGTCCCAAGCTAAGCAGAGCTTGTGTTATGGGTACTAGACAACTGATAAACATACTTATATATTTCTAAATACATAAGTACATATTATAGATAAATTACACCCAGACACAGAACAAATGATCGTGCTCATCACACAACCATTTGTCCTGAGTGGGAATCGAACCCACGACCTCCGGCATAGCAGTCAGGGTCACTAACCACTAGACCATCAGGCCTGTCTCAGATAACTAAGTTAAAAAAAAAACATTTAGTAGGTACTTAATATAATATACAGCACTCATACATTAGTTCCTGGTTCAGTTAACTAACAGGTACAACAATAATTACTCGTTAACAACTAACGTTACAAGTTAACTAGCACGTCACAGTAGTAAAAACATAATTAGTAAGCGTTGCTAGCTAAAGTGTTGCCAGCATTATGCAAGCTGCGGCTCCAGTTCCATGTCGGGGTTGCCATAATTTGCGGGGTTAGAGAGACTGTTCTTTGTGAGTTTTTGTTTTTTTTATGTGAAAACTTCTTTAGGTGCGTTAGGCATTTTTTTAGGATGGAAAAAACCATTGAATTCGCGCCACCGTTACCGGAATCGACACCGCTTCGGATGTGTTCGGCTATCCTCGGGATGTACTCGGTGTTAATGTATATCCGATATAAAATAATTAACTGACGTGAATGATGGCAAAGTATTCTGTTTGTGTCTTGTTTTCACTTAAGGTATGATTCCGATCTCGGCAGCACGCAGCAGTGCTGCCGCGGCAGTGCGGTCGCAGCACTACTGGTCCTCATACATTTTCTACGGGTTTATACGTGATTACATTCCGAGCACGGCAGCAATGTGACGCAGCAATGTCGCGCAGCATTGCTGCCGTGCTCGGAGTGTAATCTCATATAAACCTATAGAAAATGTATGAGGACCAGTAGTGCTGCGACCGCACTGCCGCGGCAGCACTGCTGCGTGCTGCCGGAGTGCCACTTTTTTTTTACTTTTCACTGTTTTGAATGGCGGGATGAGCTGGACTCCTTTCATAAATATTGGTCCTTGGCAGCTCAGGAGAGAGAGCGTTAGAAAGGGAGAAGGGAGGCCTTTGCCCAGCAATGGGACATTGACTACTAAACACATCACACTAATATTATAAAGGCGAAAGTTTGTGAGTGTGTGTGTGTTTATATGTTTGTTACTTCTTCACGCTCAAACGGCTGGACCAATCTTAATAAAATTTTGGATGGAGGTAGCTGACACCTTGGATTAGCATATAGGCTACTTTTTATCCCGATATTCCCACGGGATCGACGCAGCTAGTAATCACACTAATATTATAAAGGCGAAAGTTTGTGAGTGTGTGTGTGTGTGTGTTTATATGTTTGTTACTTCTTCACGCTCAAACCACTGAACCGATTTAGATGAAATTTGGTATAGAAATAGTTTGAGTCCCAGGAATGGACATAGGATACTTTTTATCCCGATATTCCCACGGGATCGAGACTTAAGCGGGTGAAACCGCAAGGCGCAGCTAGTAATGAATAAAAATAAAACTGCTTCTTAAAAATCTTAAATTCATTCGTTCACTGATGAGAATGTTAAAATGGATGCGTGGAATGACGTAAAAAGATAAAGTAAGAAATGAGTATGTCATGGAAAGTTTGAAAGTGGCGCCAGTGACAGAAAAGTTGAAAGGAAATCGTTTGGCTTGGTATGAACATGGTGATGAGGATCCCGAGGAAACGCATGCGACTAAAAGAGTGATGAATATAAATGAAAGAGAGAGAGAGGGAGGGGCTTGTGACTAAGCACGGGTATTTCGATCCGCGGGGCAATTGCATAACACATTATCAATCAGAATCGGTTTCATTTTGACAGTTCAACAACATTCATTGCGTTATTTACGTGTTGAGCAGACAAATTCGAACATATGAAGCAATGGATTAGCAATTTACTTCAAAATGATTCAGATTCCGATTGATAGTGTGTTACGCAATTAGGGTGCAGATTAAGCTACGCTTGCCGCGGTTGGTCAGTGGATGGGTTACCATCTTTACATAGCACGACCCCTACGTGCCTCGGAAAGCACGTTAAGCCGTTGGTTCCTGTTATAATTCGTGGATCTTTGACAGTCGTTACGGGTCGTCAGAATCCTGACATGATAAAGTTTTGTTGGAGTAGTAGGTAAATTAGTGTGTTCCTATGAATTGAAATCCATGAAACAATAACTGCAATAAATCGTTCCGTTTCTATAAAAACGAAACTCGAATACCACGAGTTGAGTTTTTCAGAAAAATTACGATGTTCACAATTTTTGTTGTGGATGAGTGTAGCGACATGAATTCGGACAAAACAGAAACAAAGATTTGCGGGGCATACACAAAATATTTTTTGGTTGGGATCAAACCATAGAAATCCATACTAATATTATAAATTCGAAAGTAACTCTGTCTGTCTGTCTGTATGTTACCTTTTCACGCCTAAATCACTAAACCGATTTAGATGAAATTTGATAGTTTTTATCCCGATATTCCCACGGAATCTACTTATGCGGATGAAACCGCGGGGCGCAGCTAGTGTAAAATATATATGGATCATGATCGTGACTTTTTTGAAACGAAGATCTTTAACATGGCTTGCGGTAAGAATAAAATGATAGAAATCGTCAAGTAACGAAAAAGCGGTATGCTCCACGTGACTAGAGATAATTTAGGACTTACCGGTTTCCTCACGATGTTTTCCTTCACCGTTTTGAGAGCAGTGGTGATGAATTAATTTACACAAAGTAAAGCGTCTGTCTGGGTTTGAACCTGTAACCTGCAACTCGTAAGTCGCGGCCGTTACCACTTGGCCACCACTGCTCTTCCAGTGGCGTGCATTGGTTTTCAGAATAGGTAGGCACTAGGCCGGGTCTAGTCTAGACAAACGCGGTCACTAATCACAAAAAAGTGAGGTCAAAAGTGTGGTTATTTGAGTAGGCATGCCTACTTAAGGGTGATCAATTGCGAAGGTCGAAAGTCATGGTATTAGGCTTGAGACGTACGTATTTTTAATTTTGTCGTATTAACTTGAACGAGTAAGACTAATGACAATGGGCGAATAGTACGGGAGCCGAGTAGGCCCTCCGGCGACTGCCTACTGCCGCGCGTGTTCGTATGAAGATTTAGTTTTTTGTTAGGTATGATAATTTAGTGAGTTTCTTGATATTTGGGCACACACACTAAAATGTAATTGACAGGCTTATGTTGATATATCGAGGTAGGCACTGCTTATATCTATATGCAATGCACGTCACTGTGCTCTTCTTCACCTGAGCTCTTCACTACCACCATTTTATAAAAAGACTGAAGCTGTGGCGACTGTGGCGAGACAGTGATTCCTTACCCAAACCGTTCGTTCCACCCGCTGAGGACCTCCCACCTGGACATGAGTTACCTTGGGTAACCTGGAAGTCTTTTAACAGACTCCGGACCCAGGTTGGCCGAAGCAAGGAAAACCTGTTCAGGTGGAGATTTATAGACAACTCCGCCTTGGAGTGTGGTGCTGTTCCACAAACGATGGGACACTTAATATCGTGCCGCGCGTGTCCTGTCAGCTGCACGTTACAGGAACTGATGGACGCTAGTGATGGCGCCAAACAAGTGGCCGAATTCTGGGCCGAATATATTTAGATTGCTATCGACACGCTAAGAAGACCATTTTATATATTTATGAGTAAATCGTAGAATTATCTCTGATTTCAGTTCCCAAAACACAGTGAACCTAACCTAGCTACTTGCAAGTTGTTTCACTCCATGCGACGTTCTACGAATTGAATTAGACGTCGCCTAAACCAACGGCGACACTTACAACAGTTTCCCCAGAAATAACACAACCGCGTCTAGTAGTACAGGCTTTAATATATTATACATATGAAGTTCACACTCCTCTCACGTCCATACTAATAATATAAATGAGAAAGTGTGTCTGTCTATCTGTCTGTTACCTCTTCACGCTTAAACCGCTGAACTGATTTGGATGAAATTTGGTATAGAGATAGTTTCGAGTCCCGGGAAAGGACGATAGTTCGTATCCCGATATTCCCAAGGGATCAACACTAAACCGGTTCAGCAGTTTAAGTGTGAAGAGGTAACAGACAGAGACGCTTTCGCATTTATAATGGATGACGTCACACCAAGCGCGCCAAAATGGAGGGCGTTTAAAGTGGCTATTTTTTACTTTCACTTTCTGAAAGGGTTTCCGACGAAAATAGGTAGGCGTGGTGATAATAATCCGTCATAATAAATTTTTTAATCCTTAATTATTCGGAATAACACCGCCCCTTGTATCGATCCTTTTGCATAAAATATTACTTTTCCAATTTAAGGTCTGCAAAAAGATTATTCTATTCGACCTATTTATGTAAGTACGTACCAAAATAATCCAGAAACTAAGTTAACAAGCTAGTTGTAAGTAGTTTCACTCCTCGGCGTTTTGCGAATTGAATTAGACTGTGTCGCCGTCTAAACCATTCCTGACACTCACGCGACGGTCCCTAAGCTTTTTGTGATTGTTGGATTAACTAAACGTATACTTGCGAAACAGATAAATATTTGCGTTACGTGCGTACCCACCTACTGTTGCGTTTAGTTTGTTTAAGAACTTCAGGATAATATTATTACTGTGCTGACTGTGCGTGTACATCGAATTTAGAAAGAAAGAAAATACGGTTATTTGCGGTAAACATGACCCAATAAAGAACATAATACACAAAAAAATAAGAAAGGTTTTGGGAATCATGCGTCACATCCAAAATGGCTATCGCTCAGCATTATGCTGCGACCCTATGCAAGACAGAGGCCCAGCGCTGGTTTTCAGCGACAGCCGGCATTTATATATAATTTGACGCATTTTAACAAAATAGCACCAGTGGTGGCCCATCGAGGAGCAGTGGTAGCCCAGTGGGGAGCAGTGGCGACCCAGTGGCCAAACGGCCATGTCTTACGAGTTGTAGGTCGTAGGTTCGAACCCAGACAGGTGTTATTTCATCACCACTGCTCTCAAAACGGTGACGAAAAAAAAATATTGAGAGGAAACGGGCATGTCCTAGAGCCAAAAATTCGAAGACATGTGACATCTACCAACCCGCACTGGGCCCGTGTAGTGACTCCCTAACGAAGAGAGGAAGCCTGTGTCCCAGCAGTGGGAATATTATAGGCCGATTATGCTAATAAATAGTTATAAGTCCAGGTTTCTAAAGAAAGTAGAACATATGAATCGAACAGTTAAATTGGTTCAGATACGTGCCCAGATTTGAACCCACAACCTCGTGCATGCGCGGGGCCTTAACTAATGAGCCATCACAACATTTACATGGTACCCTTCGTGAGATTGTCGGTACATAATAATCTTCTCAAAATTTCCACATTTAACTCGTCTGCCTTCAAGGCAAGAGTGAACAGGCATCTTCTGGGCACGCTCGTTCCATCATAGCCTTCATAGATCACTTTCCATCAAGCGTTATCAAGGCCAAGAGCAGGCCCATTCAGCAAAAAAAACACTCCGGGAGTGCCGACAGAAGTGAAAACAAAACACAAACAGAATACTTTGCCATCACTCACCGACATATCGGAAATACATTAATCTGTCAAGCTCCGCTAATGAGACATAATTGATTTTCTATTTTTTTGTCGCCAATGGGCGACCCGCGCCACTGCACCGGTCATCTCAAAAAATGTCCCACGCGCCTAAAGAAATTTTCACTTAAAAAAAAAACTAATGAAATTATCATACCTTTTAGCCAGATACAACCTCTAAAAAACCTGTGACAGATCTCAGAATGCACCTCTAATACTATCAAATAGTACAATAGACTAGACATATTCATCCAATTTATCCTCGTCCATACGAAGGCTGTAAGAAATTGCTTTTAACAATGAAGGTATAGTCGCCATTTTTCTAATACAAAACATGTCATGTTTTTTTCGTGTTTCGAATGCAATATTCTAAAAAAAGTTGTTCGTAGATTTATAACTGCGTCGAAGGTGACGGAGGACGGAGGGTGGTGAAGGTGGTGATGGCTTAACTAATTTTAGGTGTAATAATAAGCTAGCAGAGTAAGCAAACTGAAGTGGCAGTGGGTTGGGCATGACTGTCGAAGGACTGATGGCCGGTGGAGCAGACGAGTCCTGGAGTGGAGACCGCGTACCGGCAAGCGTAGTGTGGGACGCCCCCCAGCTAGATGGACGGACGACCTAAAGAAGGTGGCTGGGGTAGACTGGATGTGGAAGGCGGAGGACAGGATGTTGTGGCGCAGTCTGGGGGAGGCCTACATCCAGCAGTGGACTGCGATAGGCTGATTTGATTGATTGAGGTGTAATAATCTATTTATTATCATATTCACATCAAATCACAAACACCACATTCACATCACAACTTACATCACATTCATATCACAACACACAATACTGAAACTTCACACACACCACTTCACGTCACAACACTCACCTCACATCACGCTACACGTCACGCTTAAATTAGTTACCTGTACCATTGTTATGGAAGAGCGGAGCCTTCTAACACAGGCATTATCTGCCTAAAAGGAGACTTCGAATACAAGTAACTATTTGCTGATTTGTGACAATAAACATTTTTTTTTTTTTTTATTATAATAATAGTCCTACAGATCGTATTTCGCCCATGGCGGCTAAACTCAACGGAGACTAGTCTTCAATGTATATATATATTATAGTGCACAAGCGTGTGCGCAGACACAGGTGCACTCTCTCTTCCCTCACTCTCATAGTCCGATGGGACAGCACGCAATCCGACACGACCGATAGAGATCAGGCGCAGGACCAACGGCTTAACGTGCTTTCCGAGGCACGGGGGTATAACACCGCCAACTTCCAAACTCCGGGCTGTTACCAAGAAATTCCTAATGGGAAAACCCAATAACACTTTGCTCAACCTGGGAATTGAACCCAGGACACCACGATCAGCAGTCGTGCTTGCATCGCCCCAGAATCAATAAATGTTGAAATAAATTAACTTCAATTAAAAGTTTTTTTTTCGTGAATTTTTTCCCGTTTCAATCGTTATTCTGCTATTTTGGGGATTAAAAGTTGATTTTCTTTCAAATCAACTTCAAAACAACTTTTAATCGTAAGTACAGCAGTAAAAGAGCTTGTCGAAAAAAAGCTAAAAAATTTTGAAGTCCCCGAAAATTAAAAATAAAATATTCATATCTCTTAAACTATCAAAAATCGCGGAACATAGGTACATGGGGTATTTTCGGTTACCCTAGATATCCTGTCGGGGGAGCGGTGAATGCTTATACGAATCCCGCACCCCCGGCCATAGGTAGAGGTGGAACACCGCGGTGGTTTTAGCCGGTAAGAGTCCGGCATGCCCCTCTGTCACCACCACGATAGAGGAAGTCCATGAGGATTTCGAGAAAAAAAAAACCTCTAGATATCTATAGGAATCTATTTTTTTTAATGACGTCACTATTTGGACCAACCTGTAGGAATAGATTAATGTAATTGGTTATCATTTAATTGTGGTCTTGTTTGTTGAGCTATGTCTTTTGTGTGTACTGAATAAGTGTTGTATCTATCTATCTTATTCAGGCAATCCAACTTTTCCTACATAAGCCAGCAATCAATGCTTCAGTCTGTTATCAAAAATGTATGATATTATTTATTTATCTACCAGGGTGTAACCTACAATGCGGAGTATCGTAACAATACTGCAGTAACTCCCAATGCTGGGTTAATAAGACAACAGACAGCGTCTGAACTCGGGCAGAATAACAACTATTGACGCATCGCGTATATAGCTACCTAGATATGGATCACCCTCTCCAGGGTGTTACGGAAAGGGTATATCCATACAAACGGGTTGAAGAGTGTATCTGGTCTAGAATCTCTGTACAAAATTTCAGCTCAAAAGCAGTATTTTTTTATTTCGCACATCACGGCGCTGCACTGGTGCGCGGCGGCGTGATGTGCGTGTACTAGGCGCACAGACACACTACAGATAATGAATAAAGACCCTCGTAGTGCGGTGACACGTTTGTTATGATTTCAATTTAATAAACTATCGAAATAAAAAAATATTAAGCATTTTCAAAGTTACTGCTTTTGAGCTGAAATTTTGTAACACTTTCCGTAACACTTTGTATAGAATAGAGGGTGATCCGTTAAGAGAATGCGCTAAGAAAGGTTGTGAAATTCAAATTTTCAAACGTCAATGGGAGTGGGCCATAATCCACCACGCGGGCCCAGTGCGGGTTGTTAGATGTCACATGTCTTTGAATTTTTGGTTCTAAGACATGTCGATTTTCTCACGTTGTATTCCTTCACCGTTTTGAGAGCAGTGGCGATGAAATAATTTACACAAAGTGAAGCGCTTTTGACATCTACCAACCCGCACAGGGTCCGCGTGGTAGTCGTTGTAGACGCATTATCGGAGTACAGTAGTGTCGGACTTAAGGCATTTCGAACTAAAGTATTGTCGAAATGAAGACGTGTCGGAGTTCCGTAGTGTCGAATTAAAATCTTGTCGTAGTAAAGTTTGTCGAAGTTCAGTTGGTAAGTCCAACTCCAACTCGACTTACTTATCATCATCTGCCTAGTCTATTCCCAACTATGTTGGGGTCGACTTCCAGTCTAACCGAACGCAGCTGAATACCAGTATTTTACATGGAGCGACTTCCTATCAGACCTCCACAACCCAGTTACTGGGTAATACGAAATCCTTTGGTAAGACTGGTTGTCAGACTATCGGGCTTCTGACATTATATTAGAGTTTTTAATAATATTTTTAGGAGCGCGAGGTTCAATTAAATACATGCCTGTTAACTAGCGAAAATGGATGCGCTAAAATTACATCTCCGCCAAGCGTGATATTACGTTAAAAGACGTTCATTCATCCGTCTAGACTGAACCAAACTAGGTTGACGTCGATTTTCAGTCTAACTAGGTGCGGTTAAATGTCAGAAGTTTGCAGAGAGCGACTACCTTCCACTCCATAACCCAATTACTTTTAATACTAACTAGTCATATAACTTTTACCTGAAGAATAAATATTGCGGTTTGACCGTTTTTAGGGTTCCGTAGTCAACAAGGAACCCTTATAGTTTCACTGTGTCCGTCTATCCATCCGTCCGCCCGCAGCTTAGCTCAGAGACTCTTAGTACTAGAAAGCTATAATTTGGCATGGATATACATATTAATCACGCCGACAAAGTGGTAAAATAAAATCATGAAAAAAATATATATTTTAAGGATACCTCCTGTACACACACTACACATAGTGGGGATGTTTTTTTGTGTGATCAAACTCAAAACTCAAAAACTCAAAGCATTTATTTCAATTAAACCAATTACAGGCACTTTTGAATTGTCTAGGGGTCGGTCAGTCAGAAAGATGAAGCTAGTTGCCCATTCCAAAGCGTAGGTACCTATGGAGAAGAACGGGCAAGAAATTCCATGGACACTCTTTTAAATCAAAATAATATGGTTACAAAGTCTTGGTTTACCGTTTACATCATTCATGTTAAAAATTATACATGTGAGAACAATGCAGAACGTTAAAAGCGTCCATAATGAAAAGATGAGAAAAAACAACAATTCAAATATTAAATTAAAATAAAATAAGCCATGGCAGCAAAGAGATGACCAGTCCCTACTGACGGCGCCCGTTCACGAACATGACGCATGTATTAGCACCATTCAGCTCAACCATTTTGAAGGGAGCTAAATGATATCTATCCAATGATGGTGTGGGATATCGTTGGATAGGTCTTTCAAATATATTGCGACATTTTTCGATTCGAAGATCCATTTCTGACATATTCAGCTTTAAAGTGCTTTCTTTTGTTAGACTCAAGTGTCCCCCCTCCTGCCAGCTAAATAGTTGCTTTTGGATATATGAAAAAATTCACGGCAGTAGTACCTATTATAACGAAATTAAAAGGAAAACTATCACAGCTAAGTAGGCTTTAGGTACAAGTTTACGAGTAATAGTCGACCACCTTAAATTTGCAGCTGCAGAAAATGATTTTCAACAACAATGTTAAGTTTGTTCTTGGGATAAATTCATTCCAAATACGGAACCCTTCATTGTGCGTGGCCCGACACGCACTTGGCCGGTTTTCGTATTAAAAATATATCAAACTGTCATAATTATTCTCCAGATAAAAGTTATTTGACTATTGAAAAATCAGCCCAAAGTTATCCAGTTAAACAAACAGTGGTGTCGATTCCCTTGTTCACAAACTAAACTAAATTTATGTTTAGTGCTTTCTATTTCATTATGAAAAGGACAGAAGATAAATTTTAGTTTAGTCCTGTCAAATTAATCAGCGCCTGACAATACTCCATACAAGTTTAGACGTGATTAAAAACTTGCCTACTAAAATTACGTCAATTTACGTCAGGCGCTGATTAACTTAACAGGACTAAACTATAATTTATTTTCTGTCCTTTTCTTTATGAAATAGAAAGAAAAAGATGCACTGAACTTAAGTTTAGTTGAATGAACCACAGAATCGGCACCAATATCTTATTTTCTTGATTTTTAAGACTGATGTAACGTTTGTGGTAGTTGTGGTCATAAAACGTGAGAGCGACGTGAGAGTCACGAGGCTCGGACACAAAATGACACGATTACTTTGTAAAGTATTACATAATCAGCCCAGTAGTGTAGTAGTGTTCCGACTGCTGGGATACGTAATCCGCCACGCGGGCCCAGTGCGGATTGGTAGATGTCACATGTATTCGAATTTTTGGTTCTAGGACATGCTGGTTTCCTCACGATATTTTCTTCCCCACCTTGAGAGCAGTAGTGGTGAAATTCTTTACACATGGTATAAAACGCCTGCCTGAGTTCGATCCTACGACCTACGCCTCCTAAGTCGGGGTTGTTACCACTGGGCTACGACTGCTCTAGAAAATATACCGGATGATTTTTTTTTAACGATTCCAAATTTTCACAGGGTGCTCTACGCATGAATATGAACAACTTTCACTATGGGACCAACTCTGAAATCACGAAAAAAAAAAGTTCTGCTGTTTAATACAAAAGTTCAATACCTATAAGACCAAAATGTATGAAACAGCAGATTTTTTTTCGTGATTTCAGAATTGGTCCCATAGTGAAAGTTGTTCATATTCATGTCAAAGTCAAAGCATTTATTTCAAATAGGCACATAAAAGGCACTTTTGAACGTCAAAAATTATCTTAAAATAGAATTGATTCTAGTCGCCCCTTCCAAAAGGTACTTTTCGTGTGGAGAAGAATGGGCAAGAAACTCCATCGTTACTCTTTTAAAATGTTTTACAATATTTTGCATGAGTAGAACAGCCTGTAAAATTTTGAAACCGGTAAAAAAAACATACTGTAGATATACAGGGTGTTACGGAAAGGGTATATCAATACAAACGGGTTGAAGAGTGTATCTGGTCTAGAATCCTTGTACAAAATTTCAGCTCAAAAGCAGTAATTTTGAAAATGCTTAATATTTTTTTATTTCGACATCACGGCGCTGCACTGGCGCGCGGCGGCGTGATGTGCGCGTACTAGGCGCACAGACACATTACAGATAATGGATAATGACCCTCGTAGTGCGGTGACACGTTTGTTATGATTTCAATTTAATAAACTATCGAAATAAAAAAATATTAAGCATTTTTAAAGTTACTGCTTTTGAGCTGAAATTTTGTACAGAGATTCTAGACCAGATACACTCTTCAACCCGTTTGTATTGATATACCCTTTCCGTAACACCCTGTATAAACTAACAGTTATAAATTATTTAGGTAACAGCTCGCCTTGTGAACATCAGTAATCGAAGTCCTCAATTGAATTGAACCAGTATGCAAATGAAAGCAGTCGAACAACAATTGGATTTTAGAAATATTTAGTTCAACAGCGATTTTGTCGACAATAGAACGGAAATATTTATGTTTTTTTTTTCGTTAGATAAAAGAGCTGATTGTCGTTGTTTTTTTAGTGATTGTTTATTAGGGCTGGGTTCACTTTGTTTATTTATTTATTGACCTACCAGTCACCAGCCAGTGCCAGTTCCAGTGACGGTCGGGCTGGTCCACAAATTCAAGGTCGCTCAGCGCGCTATGGAGCGAGCTATGCACGGAGTCTCTTTGAAGGATAAAATCAGGAATGAAATTATCCGGAAAAGAACCGGAGTTACCGACATAGCTTGCAGAGTAAGCAAACTGAAGTGGCAGTCGGCTAGCCATGTCTGTCGAAGGACTGATGGCCGGTGGAGCAGACGAGTCCTGGAGTGGAGACCGCGTACCGGCAAGCGTAATGTGGGACGCCCCCCAGCTAGATGGACGGACGACCTAAAGAAGGTGGCTGGGGTAGACTGGATGCGGAAGGCGGAGGACAGGGTGCTGTGGCGCAGTCTGGGAGAGGCCTATGTCCAGCAGTGGACTGCGATAGGCTGAGTCGATGATCGATTGACCTACCAGTTCCTTTATGACACACATTAGATATCTGAGGTCATCCGAAACCTGATACTAGAGATACAGATGCATTCCACCAATTTCTATGACAAATCTTTTACTGTTCAAGCAGTACGGCTATGAAATGACTTGCCCATGTCGGCTCAATCATTGTCCACTTTTAAAAATATGATAAAAAAGCACTTCCTCTTTCCTTAACCGGTCAAGCGGCGCGGTACGCCGATCGGCGACGAAACAATAGAAAATCAATTGTGTCTCATTAGCGGAGCTTGACAGATTAAATATCATCATTGTATTTTCTTTGCTCCTGTTTCATGTTAGGTTATGTGTTAGGTTGACGCCTGTTTGACGGCGAGGCGAAACAGTGACGATCCCTTTTCGAGTTGATATGTGCAACTGCAAGACTGCAACTGCCAGGAGTCTTGACGTTCAAAGTAAAGTCTATATCAGTCCGTCTATGGCTCTATCTCAGTAGGTAAGTTTGGATAATGTCCATGAGGGTGTGCATCTAAATCTACTCGTACATTAATAATGATGGAGTTAATAAGGTCACTTAGCTTGCCAAGTTTCGGCACAGAGCGGCCCATAAGATCAATCGATTGGAGACATAACCTGGCATAGCAACGTGTCACCATCATTTTATGTTATTACTAGCTGCGCCCCGCGGTTTCACCGGCGTAAGTGTCGATCCCGTGGGAATATCGGGATAAAAAGTATACCTATGTCCTTTCCCGGGACTCAAACTATCTCTATACCAAATTTCATCTAAATCGGTTCAGTGGTTTGAGCGTGAAGAAGTAACAAACATAAACACACGCACTCACAAACTTTCGCCTTTATAATATTAGTGTGATTTCTAGTTTAGCTATAATTAAGAAAGTCCTCCAGACCGAATTTCAGCCATGGCGACCCATCTCAGCGGAGACCAGCCTTCGGCGCGGGAGATATTATAGTGCGCAAATGTGTGTGCAGACACAGGTGCACTCTCTTCCCTCACTCTCATTGTCCGTGGGACGGCTACCCGGCACGACCGGAGAGAGATCAGGTGCAGGACCAACGGCTTAACGTGCTTTCCGAGGCACGGGGGTATCACACGGCTAATGTCCAAAGTCTGGGCTGTTACTCAGAAATTCGCAATTGAAAAACCAAATAACCTTTTGCCCGAGAATCGAACCCAGGACCACACGCTCAGCTGTCGCGCTTGCAACCACCAGACCAACGGGGCAGTCAAACCGACCGCCACTTATAAAATCAACGTAAAGCTTTTTAATGTGGAAATATACAATACTTACCTACTACATATAAAACCACTGTCGCAAGAAAAGTCCCTTAGGAAATGACAACCACAGATATAAAAACACGACACATTAACGAACCTATAAATCCGCCATCATGCAAACAAATTAAAAGCAAAACATTTTTGAATTTCGAACGTACATAATATCGCTCGCGGTCCTACACTTACACCAAACATGGTTGTAGCGAGGGTAACGAGGCGTGACGGCACGACGCGTCCCACTCTGACACACGTCTAGTAATTGAAAATTTATATCGATACACGCGAAATTTGTTACGCTACGGTGTGATACGCGGCACTTATTGTTATTTACGGTCCTCATTTGGGAATAAGGAGATTATTTCGATATAAATTAATTCGTGGAAGTGAAAATGATTGCGAAAACCTCACCCATTTTCTGTGAGCTGTGAATCAAGTTAGTAGAATAAAATTATCTTAATGGGTTCTTTGTGGAAGTTTGGATATAAATATTTTTTGCTTTTGTGTGAGAATTTGGAGCAAATTCACGATTTGAATCATATGTTAAACACACTGGGAAAACTTCAAGTGTATAGGTACCTATCACGGTTCAAAAAATACAGGCCTGTGACAACCTGATCCTGCATGGAGTATTGCAGTCACCTTTGGGATGACTCAGCGAAATACCATCTTGCCGCGCTTGACTCGGTGGAACGCAGAGCTAAGACGCTCATTGGCGACGTAAAACTGGTGGATGCTAAGCTTCACAGCTTGGCTCATCGCCGCAAGGTTGCCTGCTTGTCGCTCTTCTTCGGTGAGTGTGCCCAAGAACTACACGACCTCATTTCACCAGCCCCCTTCTACCTTCGGACATCCAGACGCACTGCAAGTTGCCACCCCTGCCAAGTTGCTATTCCATCAATTCGCACTAAGCGTTTCCAAATGTCCTTTATAATGCGCAAAGCTTTATAGCCCGCAGAATTGCCAAACTTAAGTGGCAGTGGGCAAGGCACATTGCTCACAGAACAGATGGCCGATGGGGCCGAAAGGTTCTGGAGTGGCGACCGCGTACCGGAAGACGTAGAGTTGGAAGGCCTCCCACAAGGTGGACCGACGACCTTGTGAAGGCCGCAGGAACTCGTTGGATGCGAGAAGCACAAAACCGGTCGAAGTGGAGGTGCTTGGGGGAGGCCTATGTCCAGCAGTGGACGTCTTTCGGCTGAAATGCGCACAGCAAAAGAGTGGATCTCTCTACCTGCGTCTGTGTTTCCGAACGCATACAACCCGAATCTCTTCAAAGTGATAGAGAACACTGAACAGGCTTCTTCTGGGTAAGCTCACTCCATCGTCGACTTTGTCTCTGTCACCTCTAACCTAGACTAAAGTCAAGAGTAAACCTATTAAAAAAAAAATAAAAGACGGACAGACAGCGAAGCCGTAGTAATAGGGTCCTGTTGGCACCCATTGGGTTCGAAACTGAAAAAAGTACGAATAGGTAAACATTACCGCCTGGAGCTGACATGTCCTGTCAGATTTGTCAGTCACCTTTTCCTTTATGAGAATAAGCTCTATGATATTTCTTATTCATAATATGACGAAACCGAATCGGGACTAGGTCGTGGCTCAGGGGTGCCCACGAAGTAGAATTTTGTATGCTTAATATTTTATAAGATGCCATTAGACGAAGGTTGGAAATGATTATCTTAGGATTGGATTTTTGAAGTGAAAACTTCTAGAGGCGCGTTGCGTATTTTTTGAGATGGGAAAAATCCATTCAATTCGCGCCACTGTTACCGTAACCGACAACGCTTCGGATGTGTTCGGCTGTCCTCGGGATGTACTCGGTTTTAATGTATTTCTGATATGTCAGTGAGTGATGGCAAAGTATTCTGTTTGTGTTTTGTTATATGACGATTCAAAAAATACAAACGTAATTGTTCAAGTTTTCGCTTCTGTCGGCACTCCCGGAGTGCCACTTTTTTTTTGGTTGATTTAAAACATGATTTATAAACCCATGTGCCAAATTTCATCAAATATTTTCAGCCGTTTTAACGAGAAAGCGTAAAAGTGCTTACACACGAGCGGCGCTTCAATAGCATACGCAACTGCAACCATCGATAACGTGCCGCTCGTGTATTTCAGTACGAGTGATGAAATTTAACTGGCACATGGGTAGACCATGCCCTGTATTAGGACATGGGATACTTTTATCCTGATATTCTCACGGGATCGAGACATATAAGGGTAAAACCGCGGGGTACAGATAGTTTGAAATAATATAGGTCAACTCATGAAAACCTTAACCATACTTAGAACCTTGTCACATTATACTTACTAACTTACGATCAAAATGGCGACGACAATTATTGTCGTCGCCATTTTGATCGCAAGTCCTAGTTTAAGAAATGCGCCTCGTACATGAATCAAGCGATAGTCCTTATTTTTGTTTGTTGAAATTGTAGGTGAAAAAAACAGTACCTACCTGACGGCAAAAATTTGGGTCTGCCTTCCTTTTGCTGCAAGGTCCTTTATTAATTTCAATTGACATGTGACGTGTTTTAACAAAGGTCAAGAGTGATTAACGTACGTCTTACGTATGTACGCGATTTAAAAGTTTTTGTTGAAAAATTGTGCATTCAATTCAATATTTTATTCTATTTTTTTTAATTCCTTCAATTACGATGTCGACAATTTTGCCAATGTCAGACGTGAAATACACGGACCAATTAAAATTAGATTAGTAAACCATTAATCATCTGTCATGTGAGTTAAACATCATCATTTCCCAACTATGTTGGGGTCGGCTTCCAGTCTAACCGGATGCAGCTGAATACCAGTACTTTACATGGAGCGACTGCCTATCTGACCACAACCCAGTTACTGGGTAATACAAAATCCCTTGGTAAGACTGGTTGTCAGAATTTCGGGTTTCTGACTACCCGTAACGACTGTCAACGATCCACGAATGGCAGCTGGGACCAACGGCTTAACGTGCTTTCCGAGGCACGGAGGTTAAACATAACGTGCGAAATGTGAGCGTACTATAGATGCATCTCTGCCTTAACCTTCTGGGAATACAGGATTGATGTTATCTTATGTAATCATCTGCCTATTGAATCTCTGAGATTGAACCCAAGCTAATTAAAACAAAACACTGTCACTCAAAATATAAACCAAAAAAAAACTGCATTTGTTTTCTATATTCCAAAAAGTAAACAACCTTCATCGAGTAGGTACAGTCCCCAAAAAAAAAACATCATAACAATGTTGGCACATTTTTTTCAGTGCATTTTAACAGTGTTTTTTTTGCTCACTGTCCATCGGTACGGAAATTATTGTTAAAAGAGCGAGCGATCTCGAGCGGTGCAGGTTCAATAGTTGCCCGCTCGACAGTTAAGTTCAGATAGGAAAATATTTATGAGGAAAAATACTGCAGGACTTTAAAAACACTTGGCTTGCTAAAGAAGTGAAATATTTATAAATCTAAAATGTTTGTTTTAAAGTTTTGGTGGATTACGAAAAATATATTCAAATGCTCATCATCTGTGTTGTGAGTCTGTTTCTCTATGTAAAGTAAGTACTGGTAGTCAGCTGCATCTGATTAGACCGAAAGCATACGAAAGTCAAAGTCAAAGCATTTATTTCAAATAGGCACATAAAAGGCACCTTTGAACGTCAAAAATTATATTAAAATAGAATTGATTCTTGTCGCCCCTTCCAAAAGGTAGTTTTCGTATGGAGAAAAACGGGAAATAAACTCTACCGTTACTCTTTTAAAATGTTTTTAAATATTTTGCATAGGTACATACCTTATACAGGGTGTTACGGAAAGGGTATATCAATTCAAACGGGTTGAAGAGTGTATGTATGAAGAGTGTATCTCTGTACAAAATTTCAGCTCAAAAGCATTAACTTTGAAAATGCTTACTATTTTTTTATTTCGATAGTTTATTAAATTGAAATCATAACAAACGTGTCTGAAAAAAAAAACACACACTGTATTATTACACCATTCGATAGTGTTGCTAATAAGAATCGAATTCTGGGAAGTAATGACATAGAGCAAACTTAAGGAGTGTTGGATTTTAATAAACTGCTTCTTTTTTCATACCTTGTTCGAAATGATGCTCAATATTTTTACTAACAAAACACTCGTAGCGCCGTCACCTTCACAAAATTATGTACTAAATTCAATTTTTTTATTGCAGTACAATTCTTGAGATGTCGAATCCAGTTATGTATTGATAATAATTATCATTTTGAACAATTAATCACAATTAATCAGTTAAGGTTTAATAGGTAGGTAACATAAGAAAAATAAAAAGAGTATTTTGTTAAAAATGATGCTCTTTCCTTTAGTTTGCCGTTTGTCATTACTTCCCAGAATTCGATCCTTATTAGGGACACTATCGAATGGTGTAATAATACAGTATGTTTTTTTCCTAATCAACGGGTTCGATTCCTGGCTAGAAATATAGATTTTTCAAAAATCTAATGATGCAGTTTTAGTTTTCATCAAAATCGAGCCCGTGACTCCTTTTCCTTTGAGTACTTTTCGCTATTCCTCATAGTTTCGAATTTGGCCATCCACGCCCACTTGGAAAATTCACTCTGTATATTATTTAAATTAAGTACGTTCTTGAATATTGAATAACACTTAAGTAGGACCGAAAAACTAAAAGTTCATTAAGTATTTACCCGTTGCTGAGTAAAAGGGAATCGCTATAAATATATAATAAGTACATGATATTTATAGACTATGTTTAGTTAGGGCTATGCCTGGAGTTTCTGTGAAGGATAAAATCAGAATTGAAATTATCCGGAAAAGAACCGGAGTTACCGACGTAGCTTGCAGAGTAAGCAAACTGAAGTGGCAGTGGGCTAGCCATGTTTGTTGAAGGACTGACGGCCGGTGGAGCAGACGAAGCCTGGAGTCGAAGAAACGCTTTATCGGAGTACAGTAGTGTCGGACTTAAGGCATTTCGAACTTAAGTATTGTCGAAATGAAGACGTGTCGGAGTTCCGTAGTGTCGAATTAAAATCTTGTCGTAGTAAAGTTTGTCGAAGTTCAGTTGGTAAGTCGTGGATCGCGTGTGGGCAAGCGTAGCGTGAAACGCCCCCCAACTAGATGGACCGACGACCTTTAAAAAGTTGGGACAGACTGGATGCGGAAGGCGGAGGACAGGGTGTTGTGGCGCAGCCTGGGAGAGGCCTATGTCCAGCAGTGGACTGCGATAGGCTGAGTTGATTGATTTACATGATATTTTGTTTCACATACTGAGCTGACGAAAATACGAGAAAATTAAATTTCCTTTAAGGGGCTTACAGGACATAAACACAAAAAACGCAATTTTTAGAAACAATGAAAGTATATGATCGACTACAGTAGACAGAATCAGAAAAATCCGTACTAATATTATAAATCCGAAAGTAACTCTGTCTGTCTGTCTGTCTGTATGTTACCTTTTCACGTCTGAACCGCTGAGCCAATTTAGATGAAATTTGGTATAGAGGTAGTTTGAGTGATTTTATCAAAATTGGTCCAGCCGTTTGAGCGTGAAGAAGTAACAAACATATAAACACACACACACACACTCAGAAACTTTCGCCTTTATAATATTAGTGTGAAGTGTGATTAAGATACACATAAAACTTCTGGGATAAATTCTCTAAATGATGGTTAAAACAGCATCAAAATCCATTGTGCAGTTTAGAAGTATTAACCGGTCACATAGACAGACACAAAAACCGACTTTGTTTTAAAACTATTAAGGGCTGATTTTTCAACCATCTCATAACTTTATTCGAGAAATAGTTTATTTTATAATTTTGACAGTTATTTCATACCAAAAACTATCAAACGTCAATTTTATCTGGCGCTGGAAAAATCGATTTATTCAGGTCTGACCCCTGAGCATCCCTCCCCCCCCCCCCCTCCTAGTTCTTCTGTTTTAATCTCTGTCTTATCCACTGTATGCTAGGTTACTCTTTTTGACAGGTAAGTAAGTACAGTCAAGAGAAAAGAAACGTTTCATATTTTACAACCACACAGGATGAAATTAAATTCATGGGCATCCTTTTATGGGGTCATTGTACTCATCATTATGAACAACTTTTACTATGGGACTAAAACTAAAATCGCAAAAAAAAAATCAGCTCTTCCCTATATTCTGACGAGTTATGTGAACATAAATGTAAGGAACAGCTGATTTTTTTTTGCGATTTTTGGTTTAATCCCATAGTAAAAGTTGTTCATAATGATGATTACAAAGACCCCTTAAAAGGATGCCCATTAATTCAATTTCACCCTGTAGATTACATTTTATTCAGATACACTACAAAATCGAACTGAATCATAGCATTCCACTACAATATTGCAAACCGTAAGTGGAATACATCTCGTTTGTTCTCCAAGGCAAGTCTACTGGCAATACGTTCACAAAGGCATTGTCGGAGGCAAGCGGTTTAAGTACTGCTTTGACGTTGTACAACATACTGTCCCACCACAAGACTGTATCGATGCTTCATATGGACTCGATATTAGTGAATGGTATTTAAATATAAACCAGAGGAAATCGTTTTGGAACGACGATCTTGAACGCGGCTTGCGGTTGGATCGTCTCGTAATGAAAAAGGATCCTGCCGTTATGATGTTTGGATGTGTTTGTTACTCAATCTCGCCAAAACGGCTGCACGGATTTGAATGTAATTTGGCACACAGATAGTTTATAATCTAGATTAACACAGAATGCTTTTTATCCCGGTAGTGTATTCCCGTGGGATAATTTCTGACATACCCGCGGGCAAAAACGATGACAAAAGCTAGTTTGTATATAAAATAAACCCAATAACACTTCAGCGCACCTGTGGGGATCGAAAATTACCAGTGCGTAACCACGAATTCAGCATATTATTATGATTAGAGACCCCAAAGTGTGTGTTTCACGCGCGCCTCAAGGAGATGTCAGCATAAAGGAAGGGGCCTGTTAGGGCCGAAGCCTGCCGGGGTAGCGGGATTGTCCGAAAGGGTTACCGCTACCCCGGAACATAAAGGGCTAAGGAAGGAACACGGGTGGGTTTTAGTCAGTAAGAGTCTGACACTCCCTTCCGCTCCACCCAGAGCGGGAGGAGTCATTTGATGATTTCCCATCCAGAAAAAAAAAGACCCCAAAGCGTAGAAATTTTTCGCAATTTCAATTTTTATCAATCAATCAATATCTTTATTGTGGATCATAGGTAGGTACATATTACAGGTCTAAAATAATATTTATTATATTGTGATCAGCTATGTCCCGCCCTTAGGGCATACAATGGTTAGGTACATAGAAATTAAAATAAAAGAGAACGGACGTTCTAGCCTAAGAACCAATAACAACATGCTATATATCATTGGAAAGGTTTTTTTACGTACATTAACTATTGTTATGGTGGGAAGTCCCAAATCGCTGTGTGGAAAAAGTTATTGCACAATAAAGCCAGACTTGAGCAAAAGTTTTGTTATTACATTATTGTTACAAATTATTTAGATTAATCACATAAGAAATAAAAAAGATAAAAATAAGACGGAACGAATTTGAGTAGGTACACAACAGCATATAATAATAACCGACGAAAAATTTCAACGCAGTTCAGAAACATGTACCAAATTCGTAGTTTCAGTTTGTGTATCGATGTCCTTGCCACCCTGCCACCCTGTATGTAAGGATAAGGCTGCTGGCTTATTTACCTCTATCCGTGGCTGTGAAAAGGGGTCATGACAGCCAGACAGACGGACTGTCAACAAAATAATCCTTTATTAGTGTCCTTTTTAGGGTACTTCAAACATTTTTAAAAATTCGAAAGTAACTCTGTCTGTCTGTCTGTATGTTACCTTTTCACGCCTAAACCATTGAACGGATTTCGATAAAATTTGGCAGAGAGATAGACTGCATCCCGGGGAAGGACATGGGGTAGTTTTTATCCCGATATTCCCACGGGATTGACACTTCTCCAGGTGAAACCGCAGGGGCGCAGCTAGTTTGAAATAAATGCTTTGACTTTGATATATTCTCACGGCTGTGTTCTCCAATGGGGTAGACAGAGGTGTGTAGATCACTCAAACGCTAAACTTACAAGATGTATTTGTATGTGGCTAAGTAATAACAGTCGCACGGGTCGATCGATCATGTTAAGCTACGCTTGCCGCGGTTGGTCCGTGGATGGGAAAACGTTCTTAACTAACTTTTTAGACCTTTGTGTCCTGCTTATACGTACGAAGTTTCATTAAAATCAGTTCATACATTTCAGAAAATAAGGGCTTGAATGTTTGTATGAAATGCCGTACATAGTTATGGAGCAGCTGATTTTTTATTAGTTTCGCGGTTTTGCCAGAAGTAATGATAATTATATTGAGTTTAACAGATTCTCAAAAACTCAAAAGACGTACCCAGTAAATGGTAGCTTTATAGTATGTAGTGCTCACGCATGTGCTATGCAATTATACAATACTAGGAGATTGAATTTATACAATGCGAAGATAGACTTACAATCTTCAGCAGCTCCAACAGTATTTTCAAGTGTTAATCAATTAGTTGTGGTTGTGGAGCAGGACCAGCATTGAGCCAGGCATTTTTATCAGCGATGTAATCCCCTAACTTACACGTACTTACGTTACGCCTGCCTGCATAGTGTGCGTTTAATACAAGACTTGAATTTTGTCTCATTCAGTTGAAGAATGTGGGGAGGTATTTTGTTATTTAAACATTTTAAACAGTACCCCATAACAGTATCTCAAAATTCTAATTCAGAAACTAAATGTAATACTCAGTCGAAATGTTGACGTTATTTACTTAAATCCGTTTCAGACAAAAAAGGGTCTTGACAAAGAGACAGATAGACGGACGGTCAACAAAATACTAGGTCCTTTATTTGATCAGCCCAATTTTAGGTACCGACAGATTTCTAAAAGTAACAAATACAGTGCTATACATTTGATAGCAATAGAATACAATGACTATTCTCCTTGAAGGGTGGCAAAGTAACAACAGCCGCACGGGTCGATTGATCAGGTTAAGCTACGCTTGCCGCGGTTGTTCCATGGATGGGTGACCATCTTTACATACCAAGACCCTTCTGTGTCTCGGAAAGCACGTCCCGGCTGTCATTTGCGGATCTTTGACAATCGTTACGGATCGTCCGAAGCTGGAAAGTCTGACAGCCTGTCTTAGCAAGGGGTAATGTATTACCCAGTAACTGGGTTATTGAGGTCAGATAGGCAGTCGCTCCATGTATAATACTGGTATTCAACTACATCCGGTTAGACTGGAAGCTGACCCTAACACAGTTGGAAAAAGGCAGGCAGAACCATATTCGAAAAAAACCTATAAAATTGTCATCAAGTAAAGTGATTGTAGGTATAGACTACAATCTATTAAATTTCTTTAATAGATTTTCAACCTTATCCCTAAAAGATAAGACTCAAAGTTGATTGGGAAAATATGACAGTTTCGGGTAGCTTGATATTTATTTAGGTATTTAACCATTTATTTTTTTTTTATTTTTTTTCCTGGCGTCTGAACACTACAGCTAACTCATGCTATAACACCATATTACAGAACATAACATACATATATTCAAGAAAACCAATCCATTCATTATCAGAAAGAAAGAAGATAAAGAAGATGTAGTGACCAAAAGTGAAAAGAGTATGCTTAGATGTTGAGAATTAACGAAAGGCGATTAACAAAAGGTTTACAAAGCAGATGTGAGTCCCGACATATTGTGACGTTATTGGTGATGTCCGGCAAAAAGGTCGTAGTCGCAACCTGCGTGCGCATACCTACTTGAAATGTAAAAAATTATATATTCAAAATTTTTTTTTTTACCCGTACCTATGCACCTAAAGTCTGTTGAAACTTCTGTTTCAAATTAATATTATTTCAAGTTAAACAAATATCAACTTTATTACAATGACAATTAAGTTGATTTCAGAATGACTAGTACTATTGAAAAAGTTATAAAAATGTTTGAAGTTGTAGTGTAAACTGAACTTTATTGCGTAGGCATTAAAGTTACTTTTCCATAAACTCATATTTGTTTACATTTCTGACAAATAAATAGCGAATGCAGATTACATGCTAGCAGCCTTCATTTGTACCACAGCCAAGAAAAATATCAGGCAAATAAATTCACTACATTTCCTTCCTTTGGATGTCAAAGCAAAATAAATACCGCTGCAGTTTATAACTTGCACCACACATACTGATGGGGATGGTAACGAGCCGTGAGGGTACCGCGTCACTTGTCTACCAAGCGTTCCTCCGATGAAATTTCAATATAAACATCCTATCTCCACCCCACACACGAAAATATACTCTAACTTACAAGCCATAGAGTTAAAGTTTCCCTGGAGGAAGCGAGCTTTCAATACAGGATGTTTCTCCGTCAACTATTCGGAAAAACGTTCCGTTTTACTAAAACGTGATTTCTGTCAATAATAATGTGTTTTTGCTTTTCACTTGAATGAACTTGCTTCTGGGAATAACCTTATTTTGTTTTTACGGAATTTGTGTAGAAAATACTGTGGATTCACTTGAAATAGTTTCGTTTCAATAATTTTGTTACTAAGGGGTTGCGTTGATAATTATTGCAGTGGACAATTCTACATTATGGTGACAAAATTAGTTATCAATCGGTCATTCAAGGATCTTTACAAAATGATGTAAAAAAAAACATTTTAGAAAAGACAACAGAGGGGCAATTAAAAACGTTTAAAGTCTAGTCGCAATCTCATTTCAGCGACAATCAATGTCAAAACCTTATCTATATAAAATGTATGTAAATAAAATCCCTCTCACAGAGAGGAGGCCTGTGTCCCAGCAGTGGGAACATTATAGGCTGATGATGATGATGATGATGAAATAAAATCAAACTCAAACTCATAGCATTTATTTCAATTAAACCAATTACAGGCACTTTTGAATTGTCAAGGGGTCGGTCAGTCAGAAAGATGAAGCTAGTTGCCCATTCGCGCCAAGCGTAGGTACCTATGGAGAAGAACGGGCAAGAAACTCCATGGACACTCTTTGAAATCAAAATAATATGGTTAAAAAGTATGTATTTTTGACAGATTTAGACCGAGATTATAATGCGAACGTTCATTAAAATACGGAAATTTCCCATCAGACATTTTTGGAATACCAAAATAAAAAATACTTTCCGTATATTGTGGCGCCCTAGTACTAAAAATTGGCGTTTGTATTCGATCGAAACGAACATTCATTAAAAAGTCTCCCAAACATCCTTCCAAAAGCCAGAACCTGTCGTGGTCCTGTCATACATCACGTTAACAAGACAGTTTAGTCGATCGTCAGAGCTAGCACCCGACACAATGCCGAAATACTTCGCAAGACTCCGTAACTGCATTCCCGAACTTATGCACGTAATTTGAACATACTTCGGCACATTCAATTTATCACATGTCTTCCTTATGTAACGGTATTTACCGGAACTTTTACTTGGGTAGTTCGGTACTTTGGTATCTTTATCCATACTAATATTAATATTATAAATTCGAAATCCAGTCTTACCAAGGGTTATCGTATTACCCAGTTACTGGGTTGTGGAGGTCAGATAGGCAGTCGCTCCATGTAAAATACTGGTATTCAGCTGCATCCGGTAAGACTGGAAGCCAACCCCAACATAGTTGGGAAAAGGCTAGTCAGATGATGATAAATTCGAAAGTAACTCTGTCTGTCTGTCTGTTTGTGTTTGTATGTTACCTTTTCACGCCTAAACCACTGAACAGATTTAGATGAAATTTGTTATAGAGATAGTTTGAGTCCCGGGAAAGGACAAAGGATAGTTTTTATCCCGATATTCCCACGGGATCGAAACTTATGCGGGTGATAATATGAATAGCTAGTAATAATATGAATATCGGTTATTTTGAAGGAAATTGGGTGTTTGGGGGTTGGAATAATTGACTGGGGGGTGTTATTTTGTCATTAATCTTATTTATAAACAATGCTTATGGTTAAGTGATAAATGATGATAAATTACAAATATTTCTTTCTGTAAATGGTTCAAAAAAAACATGTTTACAGTCAAAAATAACTTGTGTTTTAAAACTAGATTTGGTGTTTCCTGACTACTCTGAAAAGAAAGACCAAAACAGATTCAGAGGTTAACGGTCTCTTTTAAAATCCAGACATAATCTTGGTCAGGCCACATGAGGACTATGCAGATTAATTACTGATGAAGTGGTCTTTTGAAGTAAGAATCACACAAATTTGAGTGGAATTAAAGACGTTTCAACGTCATAAAAGTTATGGTTAAGCAGACGCTCACTAAACTTTAAGCAACGTTTATAAATAAGGGGGGGGGGGGGTAATGTTTGGCAGTCAGCCTTGCTAACTGGCTAATAATTTTAACATGCATAGAATAATCAGCCTATAATGTTTCCACTGCTGGGACACAGGTCTCCTCTCGGTGAGAGGGAGTGGACCGTAATCCATCACGCGGGCCCAGAGCGGGTTGGTAGATGGTGACATCTACCAACCCGCTGAAACATGTGAATGTCTTCAAATTTTTGGTTCTAGGACATGCCGGTTTCCTCACGATGTTTTGCTTTACCGTTTTTTGAGAGCAGTGGTAATTAAATAATTACACAAAGTAGTGCTTGCTTGGGTTCGAACCCACGACCTACAATTCATAAGTCGCGGCCAATTATACCATATATGAGCTATTTTATATCGTACATAAAAATAAAGCAGAGACAGACCAATTAGAACAAGCAACAAGTTATCGCTGAAAACCGGCGCTAGGGCTCTGTATCGAATGAGGTCTTAGCATTATGCTAAGCGATGGCGTTTTGTATGGATGTGACGCATGGTTTCCCTCAACAATTTTTTTTGTTTATGTTTTTTCTCAGCGTCATATTTACCGCAAATAAACGTAAGTAATTTGTTTTCAATTAAAAACAACCTGTAGATAATTGACCTAATGCAGGACAAAGGCTTAATGAAAAAAGGAAAGAGACACACTCGCTGCACTTTGGCGATTTAGCTAGACATCTCTTGACATTAAACGACGTAACTTTCGATAGACTATATTGAAATTTTAAACCTGGCTGCTACCTCGTTTACAAACTACCTCGTTTACAAAGCTACGAGAACACTCCGTTCTCGTAGCTTTGTAAACGAGGTAGTTTGTCTGAAGAGACTTCTTTTCCATGAACATAGTATAACGCACAGGGTGGTAGGGATATGGACACGCAGCCTGTTCCCATGGATTCAATACATGATCAAGGACCCTCTGCGATAAATATTTTCATCGGTTATTACAAAAAAAAAATATTGTTCCATATTATACATGTTGCATCCGGTCATTCCTTTGACTATTGGGAATGCCAGCGCCATCTGGTGGCGCTCGATAGTCTAGTCTGAATTCGTGGGAGTCGAAAAGAGCGAATAGCGAGGTGGAGCGGCTCTCTTTTACATTGGACATCGTACGGACAACATGTGCTTAGAAACTGACCCGCGTTCCGTATCTGGTTGTGTCGTGTACCTACAGTGTGTGATTAATTTGTTTGTGAAATTATAATCTGTTAATTTATCGTCATATTGGCGACCCTGTATAAAAGGGGTCCGTGGCTAAATAATAACAGCCGCACAGGTCGGTTGATCAGGTTAAGCTACGCTTGCCGCAGTTGGTCTGTGGATGGGTGACCGTCTTTACATACTGAGACCCCTTGTGCCTCGGAAAGCACGTTAAGCCGTTGGTCCCGGCTGTCATTCGTGGTTCTTTGACAGTCGTTACGGGTAATCAGAAGCCCGAAAGCCTGACAACCAGTCTTACCAAGGGGTGTCGTATTACCCAATAAGTGGGTTGTGGAGGTCAGACAGGCAGTCGCTCCATGTCAAATACTGGTATTTAGCTGAATCCGGTTAGACTGGAAGCCGACCCCAACATAGTTGGGAAAAGGCTAGGCAGATGATGATTGGCGACCCTGTATAATGGGTATAGTTCATGTCGTGGTACAAATAGTTAACCCCAATCGACGATGCACCATAAATAAATGTAATACAGGAAAACCTAGTAAATAAATCAAAACTCAAGATAATCGAGTATTTTCCAAACTACAACGTATCTGTTTCACATTTTAAATAAACCAGGCAATAAATAAAGCCAGGGCTTTACCGATAAACTGTTTGTATAAAACGGGCCCAAGTTTCTACGTCCCGGCAACTGTTGGGAAGTTAAAAATGTTAAAAACAACTGTCGTTTTAAAGATAGGCTTCGGAGAGCGAGAAATTATTAAATGGCGAAAGCATATTTTTAGATTATGGTTGTATCTTTATGGTTTTTTTCAATTAGGGAAATAGAGGTATTTTTGACAAATTGAGATCAGACTGTGAACGTTCTTAAAATTACGAGCATTGCCCCTTTGATATTGGTGAAAGACTCGCACATAGAGGACTCTTATGATAAAACATCTATGTACTAAATACCCATGTATGCAAACCAATAAATGATTTGATTTGACAGGTTAATGGCCGCTAATGATATGCTAAAACGCAACAACTATAGTTACAAAGTTACGAGTCTTTTTTTTAAATTTGAAATGGGCTTGCTCTTGACTCTAGTCTAGGTCAAAGGTGACAGAGACAAAGTCGATGATGGAGCGAGCTTACCCAGAAGAAGCCTGTTCACTCTCACTTTAAATAGATTCGGGTTGTATGCGCTCGGAAAAACAGACGCAGGTAGAAAGTTCCACTCTTTTGCTGTGCACATTATAAACGACATTTGCAAACGCTTAGTGCGAATTGGTGGAATAGCAACCAGGTAGGGATGGTTGGATTTGATGGAGGGATGATTGGATTGGTTCAATGTAGTCTGATGGAAAAATACATGGTTTAATAAAATGCCTTTTAATTAGGATTAATCAACCTGATTCTACATATTAAAGTAAATCAGTGAATGTCATGAGCTCATAATCAATTTAGTTAAGCCGTACGAGTAATAATATTAGCATTATTATAGGTACCTAGGTACACCTCTGCTTAACCCGGTAAATACAGGCATTATGTTACATTAGCATTATATTCTTATAACAACGGGGACAGACGAAGGGGTCTCTATTGTAAAAAAAGCTCACCCATCCAAGCATTGACCGCGACAAGTGCAGCTTAACCTCAAAAATCGACTTCTCCAAACAGCCTATTTTATTTAACAGATAGATATACCTATTCATTCTTATTGAATTTCGAACCCTGATCAAAGCCAGGTCATATAACAAAATAGTTTTCAGGGTAGCTGTCCCAATTCTCGGTACAGTAAATGTTTACGAGTCTAGCGGGTTATAAATAAACTACCCCTTTGTCTTGTCTGTGTTCCTCCCAATCTCATTTTTTCATTCTGTTAGAACAGATAAAACAAATATGTCAAACAGAAAACTAGCTATTTATGTTGCCTTTCGTTTTATGCTGGGATATTTCTGTTTTGTTTGTAAATAACTGGGGACTCTATCCTCTTTACTAATAAACGTATTGTATCAGATTAGTTACACACCGATTTCTCTCTTTCAGTCGTCAGTAATGTGACTTTCGAAAGAAAAACAACCAACTTCAAAAAAAAAAACACTACAAAGTGAAAAATAACTTTAATTTCGGAAGTCGTTGTCATTGGTTCCGCATTTTCGTTTTTTGATACCGACTTCCGAAATTAAAGTTATTTTTCACTTTTTAGTTGTACAGACGCCAGCACATCAACCTACACCTAACTGTCACATTTTCCCAATCAACTTTGAACCTTATGCTTCAGTGATAAAGTTGAAAATCTATTAAAGAAATTTGACAGATTGTAGTAGGTTGATGTGCTGGCGTCTGTACCTACCCCACACAAATTCAATTAACACTAGTGCATTGAAGAATTGAAGACACGACTCGAAAAATCATCAAAATTCACATAGAAATGCTGGAGATGCAGTACATTTATGCATATAACTTCGTACATAAGAACAATTACCTGATGTTTTATATACTAAAACCTTCCTAAAAATATAAAGATCACATGAATGAAAGAATTATCAAAATCGGCTTAGTAGTTTTTGAGATAATCGTGGACATACAAACATACATACATACGGGTCGAATACAGAACCTCCTTTTTAAAAGTCGGTTAATTAAAGTCGGTTAAAAAGACAAATCGTTGTGTAACTATACAGACGCTATACCTACAACGTTTGTTAGTAGCTAACCGTATTTATGTGTGCTCTGTGGAATTATTACGAGGTTTTCTTAAACAAATTAATACGCCATAAGTTTAAATGCCTCTGAAGGAGTATATTTGATATTCTAATGTAGGTACGGTCGAACAAGCTTTTTGGTATGCAGGCAAAAATATTCATCTTTCCACTACACTGCCAATATTTAGTTTTATTTTGTGCGTTATAACATTTTCAGCTTATGGCATCCTTAATCAAAAATAGAGTGGTATAAAGGAATTGACTAACTCAGCACATCATTGTTTAAAAGTAGTTGCAAGTTAGCTGCCTGTATATTAAACAGCTTGTTCGACCGTACTGTTAGCAGCCGTTGAGCAGTGGTGGCCCAGTGGCAACGGCTCCGGCTTGCGAGTTGTACGCCGTGGGTTCGAACCCACATCATTCATATTGAAGTACGATGTAGAAAGACGTGCACGTTAAAAGCATCCGTAATAAAAAAGATAAAAACACTTCAGATATTTAAATAAAGGCTAAGAGATGACCAGTCCCTACTGACGGCGCCCGTTCACGAACATGACGTCTGGATCAACATCATTCAGCTCAACCATTTTGAAGGGACATCCTATTGAGTTACGTGGCCCCTGGCACAGGCAACTGAAGGAACACGGGTGGGTTTTAGTCAGTAAGGCTGGCCGCATACGCCCGGTTTCCTGATTCAGAATTCAGATGCACACGTTCTTATATTTTCCGTCAGGGTTTCCGGATGGAAAATATAAGAACGTATGCGCTAAAGAGAAGATTTTGTATGAAATGCGTGCATTCAGGGTCTCCGAATCTGAATTATTCGGTTTCCGAATCAGGAAACCGGACGTATGAAACTTCCGATTTGAAACAATACCTCATCTGTTCCATTTTCAAACAAAAACTATTCTAAAAATAGCAAACCCTCACATATCAACAAAATGTTTGTGAATATTTCAAAATTAGAACAGCTAGGGCGGCACCCATTCTCGTTAGTGATGCACCCTAACGAGGGCGCGCTCCGCAAAGCAGATTATCGATATTCCGCCATATCGGAGCGACAATCGATTGACAATCGTTCCGGGCTTACTCGTACATTAAAGCTATCGCTTGTGTGATAGGTAAATTCTACTCATCTACCTTTATGGTTTGAATTTTGTACTACCTACTTAGTGATTCGGTTGTGAATGTTGAATAATATTTAGGTCATACATGCGTCATGTTCGTGAACGGGCGCCGTCAGTAGGGACTGGTCATCTCTTTGCTGCCATGGCTTATTTTATTTTAATATTTGAATTGTTGTTTTTCTCATCTTTTCATTATGGACGCTTTTAACGTTCTGCATCGTTCTCACGTCATGTATAATTTTTAACATGATTGATGTAACCAAGACTGTAACCATATTATTTTGATTTAAAAGAGTGTCCATGGAGTTTCTTGCCCATTCTTCTCCATAGGTACCTACGCTTTGAAATGGGCAACTAGCTTCATCTTTCTGACTGACCGACCCCTTGAAAATTCAAAAGTGCCTGTAATTGGTTTAATTGAAATAAATGCTTGGAGTTTGGCCCGATATTTAGGTGATGTGTTTTTTTTAATAGGGGCTCTTCCTCCCTTTCTCTTATTACACCATCCCGGTTTAGGGAAAGGGTCCCTGAATATCGCGTACTATAAAGAGGCTTTTAAGTCTGTTTTCGGGTAACGCTAATTAGATAATGAGCTTTATAAGCTGCAGCTACAGAAACTGGGTCAATTTTTCTGGAAAATTACATTTTGTCACGAATTGAATATAAACCATATTTCCGCTTTAAAATAAGTAGGTACCATTATGTTGCCGCTCCACACAATAGTATTACTGATAAGGATCAAAACAAACTTACTAATAAACGTTGTATAGCGTCTGTATAGTTACACAACGCTTTGTCTTCTTTCGAAAGTCAAATTACTGACGACTGAAAGAGAGAAATTATTGTGTTATTCATCTGATATGACACGTTTATTAGTAAGGGGGTTCACAATGAAATAATTTTGAAGGATATTGCTAATCCATTTTCGCATGGAGGGGGGATAACGCTTTTTCGATATGTGCACTGAAAAAAAAAGTAGTTGCCACAATCAAGATTTCGTTTAGATTGACTAAGTAACTTGTTTGCATCTGAGCCTATCAAGCACAATGATCACAGCTACTACTTTTATTTGATTAAGATTCTTCTTCTTAGCGTGTCGATGGCAATCTAAATGTACTCGGCCCAGAATTAGGCCACTTGTTTGGCGCCATCACTAGCGTCCATCAGTTCCTGTAACGTGCAGCTGACAGGACACGCAGGGCACGATATTAAGTGTTCCATCGTTTGTGGAACAGCACCACATTTACACTCCAAGGCGGAGTCGTCTATAAATTTCCACCTGAACAGGTTTTCCTTGCTTCGGCCAACCTGGGTCCGGAGTCTGTTTAAAGACTTCCAGTTTACCCAAGGTAACTCATGTCCAGGTGGGAGGTCCTCAGCGGGTGGAACGAACGGTTTGGGTAAGGAAGCACTGTCTCGCCACAGCCTCAGTCTTTCTTGTGGTAGTTCGCCAGTGAGTGGGACGACACACTTTAAGAAAAACAAGAGAAGATTAAGATTTGAAACGGGATTTCGATTGGAGTTATTGCAAAACCTATTTGCATCAAGAAACTTGTTTGAGAGTTCAATCATTTGAACTAGTATTGCTGCAATCATGTCGTGATAATCAACTTAACTAAGATTTTGATTAATCTAAACAAGATATCGTCAATCAAGCTAAAAAGTCACTTGATTGGAGTGCATTTTTGAAGTGAAAACTTCTTTAGCGGCGTTGCACACTTTTTTGTAATGGGTAAAAAATGTTAAACTCGCGTCAGGACATCGCGTCAGGACACGTGACCGTCAGGAGAGACTACACAGGGGAGAACTACTACTCCTAACTACTAAGTATCCCCCTCTCTTTCTACGGCGGCGCCAACCGAAGTGAACCAAGTGACACACGACAATAGCCACACTGCTGTGTATTCGTAAAATTCGTGTATATAAAGTGTTTAAAATATGGAAATTGAAAAAAGTGCATCTATTAAAGGAAAAAGTGACGCAAAAATAGTAAAAAAAAATGAGTTATATTAAATCAATTAATAATTGATTTATTTCAACGTTAATATTCAAGTTTTCACTTCTGCCGGCACTCCCGGAGTGCAACCCGTCTTTTTTCAGTGTGATGATTTCTACGAGTTCAAAAGTCATCTAAATCTATTGTTACAGTCTTCAATACTCGATCGCTTATCACTTACTCGCTCCGAAACAACATCGTCTACATAGGTCCGGCTTGAGAGATCATCTGTCACATTGACGTTCCTAGCCGGGACAAGCCAAGCATTTACTGTATGATTGACGCGTCGTTAATCAGCTTAGAAATGCTGCTGTAGTGGGTCTTAGCTGCCTCGCAAACTATGCGACTAGACGCAACGACCGGCTGCAGCCGACAATCCATACTAATATTATAAATGCGAAAGTGTGTCTGTTACCTCTTTACGCTTAAGCCGCTGAACCGATTTAGATGTGGTCCCGGGAAAGGACATGGGATAGTTTTCATCCCGATATTCCCACGGGATCAAAACTTATGCGGGTGAAACCTCGGGGCGCTGCTAATTTTCATATATTTTGTTCAAATCTCCACACATGCGGCTCTGCCGCTCTCAAAATGGTGAAGGAAAACATCGTGAGACAACCGGTATGTCCTAGGACCAAAACTTCGAAGACATGTGACATCTACCAACCCGGCACTGGGCTCGCGTGGTGGATTACGACCCACTCCCTCTCACTGAGAGGAGGCCTGTTTGACTGTGTCCCAGCAGTGGGAACATTATAGGCTGATTACAATGCTTATGCTCTGCATGCTTAACGTTGAGTTGCAGAGTCGCAACCACAGGCTAGGGGAGTCGCACGCTCTCACTACTAATCGCAGCTACTAGATGCGCGGTGCACGCGCACACCTGACACGTGCGACAGGTCAGCATCATTCTTTTGTTTTGAGCGCTTGGGAAGGTGCACGTGTGTTTTTATTGCGAATCTCAAAATGGAAACGTTCGATGTCGATTTTTTCAAATCGAACGTCGAAGTGCGTCGAATACTCAAAGATCAAAGAAAATGATCACTTCCTGCACAACGTCTGTCGTAACGACTTGTCGTAGACGCAAACGACAGCTCTGCGTCTAGACGCAGATGCTGACGATAACTCTGCGTCTTGTTACAGCTGCAGCGTGCAGAAGCACAGATTGCGCGGCTTTTAGGAGAGATACGATTTGAAAGTGAAGGTTTTTGAGTGTTTATACCTGAGAAAGATAAAAAGTTTAAAACGATCTGGTAGGCTTTTCGAAATAATGGTCTAAAATAAAAATATTGCTAATTAGCTATGGCGTAAAAGGGTGATAAACCCTTTATGGGTTTATTTATAAACGATGCTTAAAGTTAAAAGACGTTTAAACACCAAAAAAATTATGACTAAACAAACTTTTATCATTACCTACTTAACTTTATGCAACGTTTACAAATAAACTCCTTAAATCGCAAAGAGAAACAGGAAATAGCTTTCAAATAAAACGTTTGTTGTTTTAACGTTCGTACTTTTGTAATCAAAAGTTACATGACGTTTCGACGTATGTATTTTATTGCATGTGTACAACATATAAAATAAAAAAAAAACAATGGCACTCCGGGAGTGCCGACCGAAGTAAAAAACACAAACGGAATACTTTACCATCACTCACTGACATATCGGATATACATTAAAATCGAGTACATCCTGAGGGCAGCCGAACACATCCGAAGCGGTGTCGGTTACGGTAACAGTGGCGCGAATTCAATTGTTTTTTCCCATTAAAAAAAATTCCCAACGCGCTTAAAGAAGTTTCCACTTCAATAAACACACGTCTGCATATTTAACTCATGTAAATGAATTATACATTGCTTCAGAACTGTATTTATAGGAATGGAATAACCCCTCCCCCCCGTGCCTCGGAAAGCACGTTAAGCCATTGCTCCCGGCTGTCATTCGTGGATCTTTGACAGTCGTTACGGGACGTCAGAAGCCCGAAAACCTGAAAAACAGTCTTACCAAGGAGTTTCGAGTTACCCGTGACTGGGTTGTGGAGGTCAGACAGGCAGTCGCTCCATGTACAATACTGGTACTCAGCTGCATCCGGTTAGACTGGAAGCCGACCCCAACATTATTGGGAAAAAGGCTAGGCAGATGATGATGAATGGAATAAACCGAACCCAGAATCTGAATCGAACCCAGGATCTCATGCTCCACAGTACCGCTTGCGACCACTAGACCAAAGAGGCAGTTAAGATTTGTCCGACCCTAGGACCGAACCCGGAATATTATCACGCATAGGAGTCGCACTCCTGACCACTAATAACGAGGGGAAAATATAAATACTGGATCCGGAAAAAGCAACCATGACAGTAACATCTAAGCCACGCATCGACACAAAGACTCTCAAATTTGACAAAACAGTCCATTACCACGCCTGCAAGTGCCATATAAACCAAAAGCATTAAACAGAAAAGTTAGAAGAATAACTCTTTCGAAAGTGCTATAAAATAACACATCACACATAAAGCAGGCATAATCAGGTCATAAAACAAACTTATTTCACTATTACGGAAACTCAAACTCAAAGCATTTATTTCAATTAAACCAATTACAGGCACTTTTGAATTGTCAAGGGGTCGGTCAGTCAGAAAGATGAAGCTAGTTGCCCATTCCAAAGCTTAGGTACCTATGGAGAAGAACGGGCAAGAAACTCCATGGAAACTCTTTTAAATCAAAATAATATGGTTACAAAGTCTTGGTTACATCATTCATGTTAAAAATTATACATGTGAGAACGATGCAGAACGTTAAAAGCGTCCATAATGAAAAAATGAGAAAAAACAACAATTCAAATATTAAATTAAAATAAAATAAGCCAAGGAAAGACTAGCTTTCCATTCTAAGATCGTGATTTTCTAAGATAACATTCTCTGCTATACTGTCAGGTTCATTATACTCCATAGGTTTAGGTAGTTAAATAAACGTAAACAAAAAAACCACGTGACTTAATTAACCGACTAAATGTAATACCAGTCTATTCAGTTGTCATGTTTCGTCACAGTTGTATTCTTCAATGTAGCAATGTTATAATTCATAAAAAAAGTTGCTGAATTGAAGAGTACAACTGTGACGTAGCATGACAACTGAATAGACTGGTATTACGTTTAGTCGGTTAACCAAGTCACGTGGTTTTTTTGTTTACCTACCTTTATTTAACTACCTAAACCTATGGAGTATAGGTATATTATCTGATCTGGTTTCATTCATTCTTCTTTCTTTGTCCAGGCGGTTTTTCTATGGAATGCGCTCCCTCTGAACATCAGGACGGCAACCAGTCGGTTATCTTTTAAAGTGAAGCCACGTGAACATATTCGGCAGAAGTTGGCCGTAACATCCCAGCGCTGATTTGCTGGATTCGTTTCCTCCTCTACCGATCATTTTTTCCCTGAGAGTTAATTTGGTTCATATTTATGTATGTATGTATCTATGTATATATTCTTGTATTTTATAGTCATTTCCTAGCTAGTTATTCTGTATGTTGCACCTGCCATGTTTTGTCTCTGCATCACCCTAAGGTTGACTCGTAGAAAATGCCTCAGGCATTAAGTCCGCCTTTGTACAGTCGCCAGCAAAATTGCACGGATACCTCTTAGTGTCTATTTTCCCGTGAACGTTTGAATTCAAGTTTACGAAAATAAACTAGATGGCGTTGGTTTCTTCACAACTATGACTAATTTACGAAACGTAAGTAAGGAGTTAGGAAGAAACGTATTAAGTAGAATTGAGCAAAGAGTTACAAGGCTAATACATTTATCTAATTATTACATTACATTTACCAGCATACGTAGCTTAAATGATAAAAATAATAAAAGAAACCGATAGGAATATATTTATTAAGCTAACGAGTGGGTAATTTAATAATTAATTTAATTATCGAATTAGTAGTTACTTAGCACCTACTTATAAATTGATATTCATTTTTAACATAGTAGGTTAATAATTAGGAACAATTTTCTTTAAAAGAAACTATTAATTATAAATTGTTTGAATGTTTGAAGAGACAAAAAGAAACTACAAAAATATTTTATCATATAAAGCAAAGCAACGCCATCTAATAACAGCATAATTAAATTTTGTTAGTCGTTAACTGGTTTTACGCTAGATGGCGTCATTTCTCGCTTCATACGATTTTGTTTCTGTACTACCCATGCACTTTTGCAGCCTATTTTACAGTATTTTTAACCGACTTTATTTTACTTGTGCATAAAGTTTTAATAAATAAATAAATATTAGAGTGTTCAATAATAGTTTTAGGAGCACAAAGTGGGAATTATTAGACGTTCGTTTAAATATATGCCTCTCATAAATCACAACTCATCCACCCCTCCTCATTCATCCCTTCGTTGACTTTTATTCCTAACCGGATTCTATAAATGACTTCATATCATCATTTCAGCCGAAAGACGTCCTCTGCTGGACATAGGCCTCCCCCAAGCACCTCCACTTCGACCGGTTTTGTGCTTCTCGCATCCAACGAGTTCCTGCGGCCTTCACAAGGTCGTCGGTCCACCTTGTGGGAGGCCTTCCAACGCTACGTCCTCCGGTACGCGGTCGCCACTCCAGAACCTTTCGGCCCCATCGGCCATCTGTTCTGCGAGCAATGTGCCCTGCCCACTGCAACTTAAGTTTGGCAATTCTTCGGGCTATGTCGGTTACCTTGGGTCTCCTGCGGATCTCTTCATTTCTGATTCGATCCCGCAGGGAAACTCCAAGCATAGCCCTCTCCATTGCCCTTCGGGTGACTTTCAGCCTCCATATTCACCTTCTGTATTTATCTTCGTCGTGTTAACACAAATACGGGACATTATTCTCTTTCGTATCATGTTATTACAGGATAATGAGCCGTGAGACCATTCAGGCTTCATAATCACAGAATGAAGTAACAAAATTAGGTCATTTGGGCATTTATTGTTTTAATTGTTTAGCTGTCTTCAGCACTTGTTGCGTCTTTAACTTTGAACAGGAAAGCGAGGTGCATTTTGTAAGTATAATCATTTATTTACTAAAAGACTTAGCCTAGGTAACATTAGTGTTGCTTCAATAACGGATGGATATGGCTATTACAGATAGGAGGGAAATCTTGTATCTTGAAGGACAGTGTACTTACTTTAATGGGATTAACATGATTCACAAAATATTCATAATTGCGTAATAAATCTGATTATATTTTTTATTTTCGACTATCTTAAAACTAAATGATGTAGTCCACCTTTAAAAATTCGCACGGTATAAATTGCTAGCCACATTGAGTCTACCAGCTGATTGATATAAAATCCGCCATCTTGACTCTAAGCAAGGTTTAAACAGTCCATAGGTGGTGTTAATTTCGACAGATATTAATAATCAACTGCTAAAGCTAGTGTCCTAGTAAAGAGGTGACCGCCCACATAGCGTCCGCAATTTACCGGTGAATGACGTCAATGAAACGTTATTTGTGACAACAACAACAACAAGGCGTTTTTAACACTGTAAAGTCTGCAATATCTGCTGCCGTTTTAAATCTTTGCCGCTGTCATCCACCTAATACGAGCAAATCTTTGCTTAAAAGATGACTCCAAACATAAAAATGTTATAATTTATTTATTTATTTATCATATATTCATGACAGCCGTCACTGTGGCCGTTATATGTTTTTTCCGAAACAATGCAGTTTTGTTTTGGAACCAAATGTAGCATATCAGCTTTGCGCAGGCTATATGTGTATATACTTGTGAAAAAGAGGAGAGAGAAATATCCTCTTAATGTCCTATAACAGAACCACCTATCAAACTGTACAGAGATTACCACTTTAAATACCTAAGGTATTTAGTTACTGCCGGTCTGAGGGACGATACTGACATGGAGAGGGAGCGGAGGGCGTTCTCAATTAGAGCCAATATGATAGCCCGCAGGTTTGCACGCTGTTCTAAGTCGGTCAAGCAAATACTTTACAGAGCGGGTGAATCATACCCATAAAGCATACGAAGCCCTCCGCGTCCAAGCGCCTTCAGAGCGCTGATGGGGCTGCCGTGACAATGTAGTACCTCGGGTATGTTTGCCAAAGCTAGCGTCGACTATGCAAAAAAAGCATTTCGTGAATAAATTCTTACTGCAAATCAAAGACAATTCAAATAAAAAAACTGGCCCAATGACTAAATAAGCCAATTTGAACAGACAGCCAAAATGGGTATTTTCGAGACATGATTTTACTACATTTTCAAAAATTTTAGACTTATTTTCGAGCTCAAGGGGTCCATTTTAAATGCCTGAATATCTGTAAATCATAAATTTGGAGGCTTCCTAAATAAATCCAGAAAAAAAAACCCTTGGGGAAAAACAACCCGACTATATTTTCCGCCTTGGGTAACACTCAAAAACTCCCCAGTCACTTTGAATCGCGATTCTGCCTCATAAAGTTGATTTTATCTCAATTAATAAATGGCTGCATAAATAAAATTGTGTTAAATTTAAAATGTCGTTTACTACAGGTTATAAGCCTGTAACTCGTATAAATAAAATTTCACGGATGCTTCCTAGGGCGATCGATGGAAGGTTGCAGATATTTTCACTTCACTTGCCTCTAACCAGTGACCGCAAGAATTGCTGCCAATATTGGCAATTTGTGACAGTGGGGCATAATGTTTTTGCACTAACATGTAGGTAAAGAAATATCTAGTTCGTGTTATTATTCAGGGTGGAATTTTGTAATGCCACCTGAAAGGAAAGTACTCTTAATACTGTAGATAGAAAATTTTACTCAAAGAAAACATTCACGATCATTTGTTCTGTGTCTGGGTGTAATTTATCTATAATATGTATGTATTTAGAAATATATAAGTATGTTTATCAGTTGCCTAGTACCCATAACACAAGCTCTGCTTAGCTTGGGACTAGATGGCGTTGTGTGATAGTTGTGGAATATTATATTATATTATTATTATTATATTTATTCCTATATTTTTTAATAGAAAGAAAACTGCATTCAAAGATTTTCGAAAATTCGCTTGCCCACACCCGGGAATCGAACCGAGTAAAATCTGTAAAAATTACAACCTGTACTTTTATTGCAACGATCGTTAGGATCAATTATAAGGATGAAATCTCTCTAAGTAACTTGATAATTAATTTGTCAGGGTGTAATTTACTATCTTTTCTTCCGAGAGGAAGATTCTATTAACCGGGGTACCTATCAAATATCATAACCTATTTCAAAACCCCTAAAAATAAGCCTATACAGGGTGGTCCAAAAGTCGTGGATTAAACGAAGTTGGGGGATAAAAGAGGTCATTTCCAACGCTTTTAAAGTGAGAAATAATTTTTGGTAACGTTACAAAATTTTTGGAAAAAAATTAATTGCTCTTGAAATTTGATACTCAGAGCCCTAATAGAACTTTGTAGTGCTGATACATTATCTAGTAGTAATACAACATCGTTTGTTTTATTGTTTTGTATCACATTTTTTTTTAATTCGTCAATTGTAAAAGAACTCGGTATACACAAATATTCATAACTTTTAGGGCAATTGAATTATGACCATGCTGTAGAAAGATTTTTTGTTGGAAATGACCTCCTTCATCTCCCTATTTCGTTTGATCCACGACTTTTGGACCACCCTGTATAAGTAAAGCTAAACAATAACCACGACCCACTCAAAATCAACATCACCAACAGACATAATACAATAATAGATCAGAAAATCGAAATAAAACTGCAAACATTATCTGTTTACTCTACACTAGCTTCTGCCCGCGACTTCGTTCGCGTGAAATTTCTTACCTATTCCTTCGACCCATCTCGTCGTATTGCATCACTTGCCCGCGTCTCCTGCTCTATCACTTCGTTTCCCCATAGCGCTTTTGCTCGGCTCCTAACGGTCATAGCGTGACGTTAAATAGCCTATAGCCTTCCTCGAGAATTGGGCTATCAAATACAAGAAGAATTTTTCAAATCCGACTGGTAGTTCCAGAGATTACTCCCTACATACAAACTAACAAACAAATTTTACCTCTTTATATAATACATATTAGTATAGATTACTGCCTGCATGAGTGAATCCCAAGAAGTGGGCCACTGTACCTACACGGTGAACTAGCGACCTGGAACTTTACTCAAACGGTATACTCGTAAAACAGAGCACGATTAAAACGCGTAAACGATGGGGAGGTTAACGCAGTAACACCACGTTTAAAGTTACCGGTGAAGGATATATTGAGTCGAACCCACGCTTGCACTTTTTGAAGTGAAAACTTCTTTAGGCGCGTTGGATATTTTTTTAGACGGGGAAAAAACCATTGAATTTGCGCCACTGTAACCGTAACCAACACCGCTTCAATTCATTTATTTTTCTTTATGTACAATGTATTTTTTAATAATTGTTTGCTGCATCGGGCGACGTCATTACGTCAGCGCCGGCTGTCACTGAAAACCAGCGCTGGGGCTCTATCCTGCATAGGGTCGCAGCATAATGCTGAGCGATAGCCGTTTCGCGTGGATGTGACGCATGTTTCCCCCTACCTTTTTATTTTATTTTTTTGTGTTTATGTTCTTTTTTGCGTCATTTTCACCGCAAATAAACGTATTTTCTTTCTTTCTTTCTTCGGATGTTTTCGGCTCTCCTCGGGATGTACTCGGTTTCAATGTATTTCCGATATATCAGTGAGTGATGGCAAAGTATTCAGTTTGTGTTTTGTTTTCACTTCTGTCGGCACTCCCGGAGTGCCACTGTTAATATAATAAACTTTTATAGAAATTTCGACTATTTATAAACACAAAACATTACCCTCCTTTTGGGCTTTGCCGCGGTCGGATTGTTGATCTATAACTCCACATACGAATAACGCGTCATAATAACGTGACGCAAAATCCTGCATCTCGCAAGCAGAGTTTACCGCGCAATTAGCATAGATACAACGGCCCGACATGAATCATCGGGCAGTTGTATCTATGCTAGTAGCATAAACGAGATTCTGTAAACCCTGCAACTTGTACCTATCTGTAGAATCAAAACCAGTGGCCCATCTAAACACAGGAGCCAAAACCAGCCCCAACACCATTGAAGCTATTATTTCGATTTAAAAAAGGAGGCTTTGTGTCACTTTTCTTCGAGATTCATATGAGTTCCGATTAACGCGAAGTTTTTTGGTAAGGACGAGACCTCGAATTGTCAATGACTTCAAACACGTATACACTATAAAAACAAATGAAATCTACTAACCTGTAAAGCGGCTTTCCCCCAGCATGCCGAAACCATAGCACCATATACACCCGGTCTTCATTTGAGTCTGGCTCGATGTCGCAAGGAAGTGAAGCCGTCCGCCCCACCACGGCTTCGACTTCCACCGTCGACACTGGAACAAAATCGACTGTCTTTTAATAGACTTGATCTTTTTTTGAACTCATTGGGGGTAGTATAATCTTAGCTTAAGAGCCTATACTACCTCAGCTAAAATTCACTCTTTATCTCGCTCATACGATACTGCTCGCTGAATGAGTGAGAGCGAGACAGAGTGCGGTGCTGGGCGGCAGGCAGCGCCAATAGTTTAGGTATTTGCTTTTTACAGTGAAAATAATGGTAGTTATAAAAAAGTAAATAACATAAGACCTGCTTTAAAGTAAGTTCAGTTAGTATGCAAAGTTTCATGATCTAATTAGAAGTATTTTTTGAATACCAGCGGTTTATTGTTCGGGTTAGAGGTAACTTTGGATTTATTTTCTATCGAGAAAATTTTATCGAATCGTGTTTTCGTCTAACATAAGACTTAGCATTAATCCCCAACTTTACCATATATTTATTTCAAAATTAATGGTGCAGTATTTTCGACATAACGGAGGATCACGCTAAGCCATTTGAGGTAGTATAGGCTCTTAAGAACCAAAGAATAATATAAGTAGGTACTTGAGCTTAAACCTTGGGACTTAGTTGAAGTGAGCAGTCAATAGTGTCAATTTCATCGCTTCACTTAATTTTCACATTGACATTTTTACAGAACCGGTTGATCTAGGTCAGTTAAAGAAACTAGCCAATAATGGCAGTTTTTTATACAGGGTTATTGAAAAAACACCAACAACCTCTTAAGAGGTCATTGTACTCATCATTATGAACAACTTTTACTATGGGACCAAACCTGAAATCGCGAAAAAAAAAATCAGCTGTTGTGTGAGAAAGTGTGTTGAAAAACGTCGTATGAAACGCGTGCGCATTGATTTAATCATGCATGCCTTATATGTATAAGGCATGCAAACATTAATGTTAAATTAAATTAAACAAAATTAAATTAAATAATGGAAATTAAATTAAATTACAACTTAAAACATTAGTCGGCATAGCACATCACACTACTTAATTTTGACAATTCAAAAGTGCCTGTAATGGTTTAATTGAAATAAATGCTTTGAGTTTGAGTTTGAGTTTACAATACATAAATAAAAAATTCCAATGAAATACAATTTTGAATAAAAATCGGATTAATTGAGAAAAAACATAAAATTACTCATTTAAAAAGTCATTTACTGAATAATAGCATTTTTCAATCAATAGTAATAGGTACGGTTCAAACTCGCAACTTCTTAGGTTCAATTTACACCGCCGCGGAACGGAGTGAACGGAACTTTATGTCAATTGTCTATGGTACAAACTAGATACAAGCTTGTTACTACAGGAATTCTCGAGAATTCGCGATAATTCTTCAAAAGACGCGCGACTCGTGCGTATGGGTGTATCTAATTTGTGCGTTACATTATTGACATAAAGTTCATTATAATGCTTTGTACAAAAAATCGCTTCCATTCCGTTCCGCTGCGATGTAAATTGAGCCTTATTGTTGCCTAAGTCTGAGCTACTGGCGTTTATATTTTGAAGTTAAAGGATTAAATTTTTATTTTTACATTGAATAAAAAAGGTCATGCAGTCAATCATAGGGTACACCTTCAGTTTTCCTAGAATTGTTGATTATTTCAAGTTTGTTTTGACTCCGTGAGTCCCAATTTCTTTTGAAATCATTTTTCTACAAACAACACGTGATTTGGAAATAAAATCTTATTTCTTTGAACAAATATTTTTTTTTTAAGTTTAAAGCTGTTGCCTTGTTCACAAACTAAACTAAATTTTAGTTCAGTGCATCTTTTTCTTTCTATTTCATTAAGAAAAGGACAGAACATAAATATTAGTTTAGTCCTGTCAGATCATGATACTCCATAGACAAGTTTAGACGTGATTAAAAAATTGGCTACTAAAAATACGTCAATTTATGTCAGGCGCTGACGAATTCGACAGGACGAAACTAATATTTATGTTCTGTCCTTTTCTTAATGAAATAGAAAGAATAAGATACACTGTACTTAAATTTAGTTTAGTTTATGAACAAGGGTATCGGCGCCATTGGAAAAATAAAGAAATAGCAAATTGGGCATGATTTATACCTAATAGTTACTGCTAGCCTGCATCATCCCACTGCTGGGCAAAGGCCTCTCCCCATGACTTCCAGCTCTTTCGATCCAGGGCTAAAGTGGACCACTGGTCGTTTGTTTTATCCAGCTCGTTCCGCCATCTTCTACGAGGTCTGCCGCGACGCCTTCTAGCTGTGTCAGGGCTCCACGTGGTGGTTATTTTGGCCCACAGCTCATTGGGCATACGGCAGACGTGGCCAGCCCAGTCCCACTTCAGCTTAGCGACTTTTTGAGCAACGTCAGTAATCTGAGTTTTAGAGCGCAGTGTGGTGTTGCGAATATGGTCTGTCAATTTGACGCTTAGAATACTGCGCTCCATTACACGTACCTAATAGTAGGTAATCTGCATTCGCTACTTAATTGCCAATAATGTAAACAAATATGAGTTTATGGAAAAGTAACTTTAATTCCTACACAATAAAGCGCAGTTTACGCTGCAACTCCAAAAATTTTTATCACTTTTTCAATAGTGCTAGTCACTTAATCACCATTATAATAACGTTGAAAACGTTTTTCTTGTCGTGAAATACTACCGTTTATTCGCCGTGTGTAGGCACGGTCGTCAGTGTTGTATGATTTACTGTGGAAGCGTGTTGACGGACACGGTTTTTCTACGGCGCGGTTTATACGCCGTACCGTAAAGAAACCGTGCCGTGTACAAAGGGCCTAAGGCTGCTTTCTTACCGGACATGTCCTATAATAATATAATAATAATAATTTGAGGTTGTTGACATGTGGGTTGTTAACTCAGCAATCATTGTGCCGATAGTCGTTACAGCCAATGAATTGATAGCCAACAGCCTCGACCAACACCTGAGGAGGCTCTTGTTGGGCAGCTGGATCAAGGGCTTGATTCAGAAAGCTGTACTTTTGGACACGGCCCGCATTGTCAGGAGGTTCCTCTCTCTGGAGCCCTGACCGCCAGTAGCTTGGACCCTGTTCCCGACACCGGTGGGCTACTATTTTTTATGTTTTTAAATGTTTTTATATTTCTACTTCTTAGCGTGTAGCAATCTAAATGTACTCGGCCCAGAATTCGGCTACTTTTTTGGCGCCATCACTAGCGTCCATCAGTTCCTGTGACGTGCAGCCTACAGAACCACTGTACGTCCGGCGCACCCTGGGCAATCAGCGAGTTATCCACGCTGATTGGCTAATCCTTTCATTACGAAGGCAATCCAAAGTCCACTTATAAAACCGGCTCTGTGCGTAGTCTCGATTAACATAGAAGGGTTAATACAGGGTGTTACGGAAAGGGTATATCAATACAAACGGGTTGAAGAGTGTATCTGGTCTAGAATCTCTGTAGGTACAAAATTTCAGCTCAAAAGCAGTAACTTTGAAAATGCTTAATATTTTTTTATTTCGATAGTTTATTAAATTGAAATCATAACAAACGTGTCACCGCACTACGAAGGTCATCATTATCTGTAGTGTGTCTGTGCGCCTAGTACGCGCACATCACGCCGCCGCACGCCAGTGCAGCGCCGTGATGTCGATGGATCAGGTTCTCTCGAGACAAATCTAAAATTCTTTCTGATGTCTACTGCAAAACTCACTGCGACATTCTTTGCGTTCAAGAGACCCATCGAGATGAAACCCAAATCCGGCACACATCCCTGGACTTACGCTTATCGCCGAGATCTGGACTATTGGATATGATTGGTTGATATCAAACGCATTCATAGCAACGCAGCACATCTCTCTCACCAAAGATGTGCGAGGATGCGTAGCGAGGGATGTGTGTAAAACTAACCAATAACAGCGCTAACTTAGTTCAAGCAATGAAAATGAAGCGATGTTATTGGTGGGTTTCACGCACATCCCTCGCTACGCATCCTCGCACATCTCTAGTGGAGACGCAGCCTCGGACTCCACTGTAGCGGAGCTGGGCGGAGCGGAGCGGAGACGTGTAGGAATCGACCAATCACAGATGAGACGAGTGACGCGATGAGGATTTTACCCATTGTGATTGGTCGATTCCTGCACGTCTCCGCTCCGCTCCACTTCAGTGGAGTCCTGGCCTAGAGCTTATTTATTCGTTATTGAACAAACCAAACGATTCTAAAGATAAACGAAATATCTTTACAAACGATTCCACCTGTTCAGACAAAATAAATGTATAATGTAAGATACATAATAGCGAAATAATAACACATAGCCGTAATATGTTTCCAGGACGGGTTCGAGCCCAAACCAACATTGGAAAGATATCATATCAATATATTATGTTTTCTTTAAGATGTAATAATATTTACTAAGAAATGTTAGATGGAATTGATGTTATTATTTTATTATAAGATAACTGTATTTAGGTATGTTATTATATTGTTATGTTTTCCGTTCTAAACTGGATATCTGAAATATCTTGATTGTTATTATTATTTGAGGGGGTTTTTTTTTGAGGGGCTTGTGGCTAAGAAATAACAGCCGCACGGGTCGATCGATGAGGTTAAGCTACGCTTTCCGCGGTTGTTCCATGGATGGGTGACCATCTTTACATACCAAGACCTCTCCGTGCCTCGGAAAGCACGTTAAGCTGTTGGTCCCGGCTGTCATTCGTGGATCTTTGACAGTCGTTACGGGTCGTCAAAAGCCCGAAAGCCTGATAAACAGTCTTATCAAGGGGTTTCGTATTACCCAGTAACTGTATTGTGGAGGTCAGATAGGCAGTCGCTCTATGTAAAATACTATAAGCTGACTGCACCGCGCTGCTACCTCAGGCAACGTCTCAGTTAAGCGGTCGACATATAGTACTCAGATCCGGTCAGACTAGAAGCTGACCCCAACATAGTTAGGAAAAGGCTAGGCTGATGATGACGATGCGCAAAACACGCAAGTTTTAGAAACAATAAAATGATCGACAGTAAACAAAAAAAAAAATATGATATTCTTCAGGATATATGCTACGTGTGCAGGATTATGCTAGTGTGTTGAAACCATAATACAACTTATTTGGTACGATAGAAAAAAATCATGAAGATACCTCTAAAAACTTTCTTTTTACAACAAAAACCATACTAATATACATAGGTACAATCATTATGATTTTTTGTCAGATTACTCTACAAGCAACATACTAAAGCACTCATGTTTTCATTTTTTAGTCCAAACAATAGATTTTTCGTAAATAAATAATTGCTTCATATTTTGCAATAAATTACCACCGTTGTGTCATCGCGCTTCTCTTTCTTTTCTATGCAGTCTGACAAAGACCGCGCTTTAGGTCAAATAAAAGTCCTCTAAAAGAACATTTACATGCCTTTCATAACTTGAAAGGCAAAAACCACCTTCTATCTAAGAAAAACTACAAAAGTAATATCTAACTTAGTGTTCCATATAAGTCATATTTGATCCCACTGGTACCGGCATGGCAATGTGTCATGTATGCCATTTCCCCTCGATTAATCCTGCCAACTTGTCGTCTACTGCAATTTATAAGAAACTTAGGACAGAATTGGGTTATTGGACCTGTGGCACGGCCTAGAATCTAGCGGAGTAATGTAGGCATGTTGTACTTAGTTGAGAATTGCAGAGGTTTTAATATTCCTCTACAACCCAATTGCTAGGTAACACGATACCCCTTGGTAAGACTGGTTGTCTGACTTTCGGGCTTCTGACGACGCGTAACGACTGTCTTAGATCCATTGCTGTATGTAAATAGAACTTCAAATTAAATTGTCTAGTAAAACGTCGCGTCGGCAGATGATATCGATACCTAATGATGATAAAAAAAAAATATTTTCTTAACTCATAATTTCATGTAACTTCACAAACAGCGGTCGTTGACCCCATTAAAGTCAACTGTAGTTTATTATTTGAATTTTTTGTTTTTTTTTCTGCTTTTATCGCCATTAGCCCATTCATTTATAAACGTTGCATAAAGTAAGTAATGATTAGCGACTGTTTAATAGTTATTTATGCAACTGTTTTATAATAAGGGGTATTAAAACACGAATGTCGCCTCTAATAGTATCACATGAGTGTTTTAATACCTAATTATGTACAGTTGCATACAAGACTTTATCTACACCCATGATATGAATCCTCTATAAAAGGTTCTGAAACAGTTTTTTGCAATACTAATATGGAACAAAAGTGGTGGCCGGCGGGATACGACGTGAATTTGAATAATCTATAAGTTCCTTTTTTAAATTACTGCTCTGTGGTAGTGAAACGCGCGTGCATGACAAGGTTCTTTTTTTGAAAACGAGTTGCATAATGAAATTTAGTACAACATAATTACACTCGTTTGGATGATATTATGGTTACTATGACACTGGTTGTTTTAATGTTGGCAATAAGCAAACGGTTTCAAAACTTTTATAGAGGATTTATAGCATGGGTGTAGATAAATACATATTTTTAACGTTTAAACGTCTCTTTTAACTTTAGACAATGTTTAGAAATAAACCCCTAGTAATGATATCGATATCTAACGACCCATCATGTCTGCGGAGTTTCTAGAGTTTAATTAGTTCCTGTATTTAAAGCCAAATAAAGAAACTATTTTTAGCTGTCTAATATACAAATCCGGTATATTATACAATCAAATTCGTCTCTCAGGCTTAAAATAATTTCTTGGAACATCGACGCAGGCACTCTTAAATTTCTCATCGCTACCAAAAATTTTCCGCCATCTTTAAACAGAATAATTTACGAATTCAGAACTTCAACAGCGAAATTATGAATAGTCTAATTTTGGTTACGACTACCTGTAACAAAATACCTTTATTCTGCACCTGCTTCCTTATTATAAATTCAGTATTAAAGATTTGAACGTTACAACTCGTAACAGTGTAACGTTTGTGGTTACAGCAACGAATTCGTTGCTGTAACCACACAAATGTGTTACGTGTAGTTTGCATTGTCACCATATAATCTGACGTGCTGGGATTTTAGATTAATTACTTTAAAATCAGGCCTTATTTATTAGCTACTTAGATCGTTTTTTGTAAATCCAAAATTAAATTAAGTACAAAATCTTTATAGGATCGATTTGTTGTCGGTCCGTCTGGCTGTCATGACCCTTTTTCTCAGAAATAGCTAGAGGCTTCAACATGTTATAATCAACATCAAACAGTAAATAGCCCCAGGATTATGTTTTTCTTTTGTTCATCTATTTTTTTCTTATCATACAAGCTGATTTTTTTCACATAAAACTCTATCAAAAACACGGAAACTTTGGGAAATAGAGCAAAGTGAACAAAAAAAACTATAGGTAGTCAGTTCAAAAAGAATACCTTTCCATCTATTTTTGATACAAAGTCGGATCAAAACAAATTGCTTGCAAACATTGCGTTTATTTTTTAATCATATGTATTGCATATTCTATTATTCCGATAAAAGTAAACCACGGAAATGTGATCTCAGTGTAAAATATATATCAGCATTTCACCGTGTTGTATTTAAACCCTGTGGTTTTCAATCTAAGATGGGAATACCGCATTGATTCCCATGAGTGTTCCGCAGGATTAGCGTTGGGAGCGTTCAGGGGGATACATAACATAGAATTTGATCGCTAATATACAAGGGAGGGTAATATTGGTAGTATTTTATTTGATTTATTTGGGACAAAAAACAGTCATACATTACAATATTTACAAAAAAACTTTATTACAAAAAAAACAACCGACTTAAAAAAAAAACACTACAAAGTGATAAATAACTTTAATTTCGGAAGTCGGTGTCGTTAGTTCCGCATTTTCGTTTTTTGACACCGGCTTTCGAAATCAAAGTTATTTATCACTTTGTAGTGTTTTTTTTTCTGGAGTCGGTTGTTTTTTTTGTAAACATTTTTATTTGTCACTTTTTAGTTGTAACCTACCCCACACAAATTCAATTAACACTAGTGCATTGAAGAATTGAAGACACCGACTAGAACAATCATCAAAATTCGCATAGAAATGCCGGATATGCAGTACATTTATGCATATAACTTCATACATAAAAATAATTACCTAATATATTATATACTAAAACCTTTTTGAAAGTATGTAGATCACATAAGTGAAAGAATTATCAAAATTGGTTCATTAGTTTTTGAGAAAATCGCGGACATACAAACATAAATACATACGGGTCGAATACAGAACCTCCTTTTTTGAAGTCGGTTAAAAAGTAGTTATATTACAGTCGAAAAAGCGTATAAGCTACACTATAGTCCACGACGTGACATCGGAGTACAATAACGAACGCATTTTAAAAAAGAGAATATAAGTACATATTTAGAAGGAAAACGCTATGTACTGACGAATTGCAGAAAGCGAGTGACAAGAGCATCCACGCGATCATGCGGCCACTAAACTAACGAGGCATACTTTATAATCTATGTATACAGGGTGTTACGGAAAGGGTATATCAATACAAACGGGTTGAAGAGTGTATCTGGTCTAGAATCTCTGTACAAAATTTCAGCTCAAAAGCATTAACTTTGAAAATGCTTAATATTTTTTTATTTCGACATCACGGTGCTGCACTGGCGCGCGGCGGCGTGATGTGCGTGTACTAGGCGCACAGACACACTACAGATAATGGATAATGACCCTCGTAGTGCGGTGACACGTTTGTTATGATTTCAATTTAATGAACTATCGAAATAAAAAAATATTAAGCATTTTCAAAGTTACTGCTTTTTGTACAGAGATTCTAGACCAAATACACTCTTCAACCCGTTTGTATTGATATACCCTTCCCGTAACACCCCGTATAAAACAAAGTCGGGTTAGTTACACAATTTATAACTCAAGAACGGCTGGACCGATTTTTATGATCTTTGATTTTTTGTATTTGTCTCCGCCCCGAATAGCAGAATAACTATTAAAACATGAAAAAAAAAAGATAATTCATTTTCTCATACATTTTGTATGGAACGGCTTTTTGATGATATCTTGAAAATGAAATGTCCGATTTCGATGGATGGCGGTACGAAGTTCGCTGCTGTTCCCCTCAAGCGTCAAGTGTACACCAAGTGTACATAAGAGAATATGCTCGAAACGTCAACGATACACCAAGTGTACACGACAGAGTCATTGTTCTACTATCATTGTTAAAACAATGACTTTACTGCGCCCATTCAACTACTCCGACGCGTGGGGTGTTTCGACAAGTAGGTGGGCAAACATGTGAGAGGTTAAAAAAAAAGATGTATGGTTACAACAATGAGAAGTGTATGCGAAGATAGTTTGGTCTTGTTGAGACTAGGGATGAAAGGCGACTAACAAAAGGTATTATTTTGTGAGTACAAGGCAGATGTGGGTGGCAACACCGGGACGCATTAGAAGGACATATTATAGCGACCCTATTGGTGATGTTCTTCAAAAAGGTCAGGTGTGTAGCACTCGAAGCGGCGTGCGTGTATGAACGTAAACGAGGAAAAGGGTCGCCCAAAAAAAAATGGTGACGTTTTGTAGTTTCTGTCTGCCTCCATGTGAAGAACGCGTGAGTTTAAGTATGTATGTAATTTTAAAAATATAAGTAAGGTGCTATAAAAATATCTGCCACGGCTTCAATGGAAGACAGTATTCTGTATATAGATTACAATAGTAAAGATACATTATTGATCTTATGTCATACATTTTTTCATACAAAAAAATGTGCGCATAAAATTGATTTAGGGTGCATTCCGAGTTAGGACAGTAATCGATATCACAGTATAAATATGAACAGAAACTAGGCCTATTTGTTGAAATAATTACCTACGCTCCATTGGAGCGTTATGGTTGTCACTCTTCATGTCTGTAAAATTGATGTGTTTTATTGTAAAGAAGTTTTTAACGTGGTTTGCGGTGAGGAGTTGACTGGTTATCTTTCCCTCCTTTTGGTCAAAACGTAAATCCAAGATTGCACCTTACCGTTTCAACTCGAGAATGGGTGTAATAGTAATTAAAGAAAACAATATTTTAAAAAAATATCTTTATTCTTCGTAATTATAAATTATTTACTGAAAAATACTTTCGCCTGCTACGACTTGTTCGAAATGCTTTGTTATTAAATTTTACAGTGTAAAATATTCTCATTCTAATAAACAGTTTTTTTAAATAAATTACCGGGAAACAAGAACAGGGTACTATGAATTGTCAAGTTCTTTGTAAATTAAAAGAGCTATTTTGCAGTTAATATGTTCTCATTTAAAACAAGAACGAAAACTTTCATCCAATACGCTCGACGCATTTTTAAAAAGATAGACGGTCCGTGTCCGTGGCGCAAGGAATAAATGAATTACGCGACTACTCGTTCCAACACGGCACGCGTGACTGAGCGCACCGCGACTATCGCTTAGGAGTATCGTAGATTTCGAACGTTTGTACGCAGTTTCCGTACTGTTCATATCTTTCTACTGTGTCGATATTATTGAGCGTGCTTAAACCCGTACCGAATGGTTTAAGGACGCTCAAATCGATTACATTCCTAACTCGGAACGCGGCATTAGTTGCATGAAACCGTCCCATAGTAATTAGCTGTTGCCGCACCGTCATTTCATTTCGCAAAATGTGACGAAGCGACACACCGCGCGTAGTTTTTGTGAACCACGTTATGCAGATTAGAGTAAATGTTTATTTAATCACTTTATTTTCTCAAATTGATTTAGCTATTCCGGGGTACAAAATGTCTTCACTACTGAAATCTATGTACAAAATACTGTCTTCCATTGAAGCCGTGGCAGATATATTTATAGCACCTTATATAATAGCTCATATTCTATTTAACACGACAAATAGTACCCTGTATCGTTCAATAGGATGTATCAAATGAAAATCGGAAAAAAGTGAACCAATTACTGAGTACGGATCAGCTTTTGGAAAGGTTAATTAAATGCAAGGATAATATCGGTTTTTGTCGATATATCACCACTTAATTCTCAACATTAGATGCTAAATTAAATGACTGACTAACTTTACAAAAACAAAAGGATACTTAGGGCGGGTTGTTTCACGTCCACTTGACGAACACGTCACTTTTCATGTTATTCATCATGTCATGTTATTTGACGTGCGTACGTTACGTTAACCAAACGTTTGAAACAACCGACCCTTTATTAGGCGTCGAAGTAATCGTCCGCATCGCTGTCATCTGGAAACGTGCCCAGAAGACTGGCAGCATTGCATTGTTGAATGACAATGCTTATTCTTTGACCAAAAAACGACCAAGCCCTCTGCTCACTTGAAGATCTAAGATGAAAGACGAGAAGACATTATCTTTAATATCCTCTCACATGTTTGCCCGTCTACCTGTTGAAACACCCACGCGTCGGAGTAGTTGAATGGGCGCAGTAGTCATTGTTTTAACAACGACAATAACAAAAGAACAATGACTCTGTTGTGTACACTTGATGTACCGTTGACGTTTCGAGTACCTACTTTCTCTTATGTACACTTGGTGTACACGCTTGAGGGGATATTAACCCTAGACGGTCAAAAACATTGCACAATTTCTGATAAAATGCAATATAATTGATCGTAGGAAGGCTCACTCTAGCCAGAATATAGTCAAACAAACATACCACGATCTCTATCCGTATATTGAAACATCCCCACAAAAAATACAGCAAAACCTGAACCACGGAAATTACAAAATCCTTCGTTGTTTCACCGTAGGAAATTACCACCTAACTTCAAATTAAATCTTCCTGTACGCACCTTATTCGGAATAAACCTTAGCAAAGCTAACCAGGTAAAATTTCAACACGGAAATCTAAGAAAAGAGAACCACATACGTTCCCATTCCTCTTCAGACATGTTGATGCAAATTTATTTTTACAGACTGTACACTGGAAATTCAGTCGTATACTCTAACACATAAGTTTCCTTTTTCCTCTACCGTTTCCCAGTACAAGATCCTGCCAATATGGAGGTTAGAACAATTTGTAAGTGCTGGGACACACAGACTTTTAATTTGGCTAGTCGGGTCGTAATATGTAGTCGTATGGTGAGTTTTTCAGTGTAGAACTAACTTTAATACGCTCGTTTCGAATTCGGTAGTCGAGTGTGCAAACTCGGTTTTATTCGATGCTTTTAGAATTTCATTCTAGGTGGATATTTTAGCAGGTGGTACTTGTGTTCTTTGTGAAGGAGCTCGACCGGGGAAATACTACTAATCTGCCTAGCCCTTTCCCAACTATTTTGGGATCGGCTGCAAGTCTAACCGGATTCAGCTAAATAAATAAGTCTTACCAAAGGATATCGTGTTACCCATTAACTGGAACACGATACCCCTTGGCAAGAATGGTTGTCATACTTTTAGGCTTCTGACTACACGTAACTACTGTCAAAGATCTTCGAATGACAGCCGAGACCAACGGTTTAACATGCTTTCCGAGGCACAGGGGTATCACACCGTCAACTTCCAAACTCCGGGCTGTTACTGAGAAATTGATAATGGAAAAACCCAATAACACATTGCCCGAACTGGGAATCGAACCCAGGACCCCACGCTCAGCAGCCGCGCTTGCGACCACGAGATCAACCACCAATGTTGACCGACAAAAAATGTCTACGCTAATGCCTGCCGGGGTAGCGGGATTGTCTGAAAGGGTTACCGCTACCCCGGAACATAAAGGGCTAAGGAAGGAACACGGGTGGGTTTTAGTCAGTAAGAGTCTGACACTCCCTTCTGCTCCACCCAGAGCGGGAGGAGTCAATTGATGATTTCCAATACACACAAAAAAGGGGTCTAGAATCATTATGTTGAATTCATGGTTACAGTATGCGCACTCGATAATTTTTTTTTCGAATTTTTGATATAAATCAGAAAAAGTAATCATGATTACGATTGCAAACTTGTGGTTGCTCGGAGGGTGGGACAAGAAAAGGCGTTTTTCCAAGTTGAAGATAAAAGTTTTAATAAAAAATAAAGATTTACAGTTGGAAATATAGGAAGAAACAAGCATATATTATTATGTAACTAATATAAAATGTACTGGATATATCGTGACAGATTTATGACAGCTTCTCATAGAAAAAGGTGCGAGCTACGTGTGCTCCAAACAGGTGCGTCCTCTGATCACAGCCAGTGCCCATAGATTATGTTTTTACATTTCTATGGCCTGTGCCACAAACTAATAAATAATCTTTAATCACCGAATATGATTACTTTTTTAATTATATTTCGAGAACCTGTAATCATGATTGAAGATTACAAATTATATCGTAATCGTTAACCTGATTAAATTTTGCCCAAGTCTGGTTTCAATTAATTTGATGACCTAATTGCCACACTGCCAGTAGAGGCTATATTACTATCGATTCCCTTCTTTTGTTCCTATAAGGGCTAGAGCACACACGCTACTTTTAGCATCGGCGATCGGCGATTTAGCTGCTTTTTAGAGGCTAAATGCAGCGACCAAGCATTGCACACCGCACGCTTAAAACGCCAAACGCGGCGATTCAGTCGCTTTTCGGAAGCTCGACGCAGCGGCTCAACGCTACACTCCGCACACATTTGGATGCCGGTCGCAGCGATTTCGCATCTGCGCCAGCATCGGAGCAGTCGCTAAAATGCGCGATTCCGATACTGCGTCCGAACGCAGGAAGTCGCGAAATTCGATGAAGCCTCGATCCAGCATCTGAGCAGTCGCTAAAACGCGCGATTCCGATACAGCGTCCGAACGCAGAGAGTCGCCAAAACGCGATGCAGCATCGATACAGCTGCAAAATCGCCGATTGCCGATGCTAAAAGTAGCGTGTGTGCTTTGGCCCTAACTGCAATCTATTGTGAACCATTGGTATCCATGCTAGACAAAGATACAATTAGTGCATTGTCACGTATTGCTAGTCAATTAAACCGATTAGCGATCATGTGGCCGAATACTGCCACTGTTGTTGCGTATTTTCTCACGTCTGACCAAGTGTTTATCAATGATTTGTTGATTAGTAAGCCAAAATACATGTGTAGTTGTTTGTTTGATTTCTAAACTTTCTTTACAATTAAGTTTAAGAGCATTATAAAACAATCAGAAAAAGAGAAAACAGTTTTTTTAATATAAATGTACAGTCAACAAAAGAGATAAGTATGCAGGATCGTAGAATTGAAGTTTAGTAAGAAACCAATGGATGTTACATCAAAATGGTGCTTGTGGCACACCTAATATGTTTATAGGGCATGCGGTGCTAACCTGTAAGAAATTGTTACACTAAACCTAGATTATGGTACAGTTACTTTAAATGTTTACAGTGCTGGTTGGCCAATAAAGGAAAATAAAATAAGTGGCGGAACAAACTCCCCAGCAGCACAGTTGAAGCTATTGAAGCTGCCCCATTTTTTTTTTCTTGTGGATGGTAACTCCTCCCGCTCTGAGTGGAACAGAAGGGAGAGTGTCAGACTCTTACTGACTAAAACCCACCCGTGTTCCTTCCTTAGCCCTTTATGTTCCAGGGTAGCGGTGACCCTTTCGGACAATCCCGCTGACCCGGCAGGCTTCGGCCCTGACGGGCCCCTTCCTCTCTTTGAGGCGCGCGTGGAAGCTGGCCCTTGTGCCCAAGTGCAAATTATATAACAAATCTCCAACAAACTCGACGCACTACAAGTTCGTATCTCAGTCGGTAATGTTATCTCAATCGGGGAGGTATCGAAACAATTTTCTTTATACTGCTGCCGATTGAATGGCTGCGGTGTGAGCCAACACATTTGTAGCCGAGAAAGGTAAATATTTCTAATGTAATTGAAGTCAAGTTATTGGGGAAGTTGAAAAACGAGTTTTAGGTTGTAAAAATTACTTATTTGGAGAAACATCGACGTAACTGCTCCTTTTTTTTTACGTCAATGCTTTCCTAACGTAAATACGCTTTCTAAGTGCTTTGGCATATTTAACTAATTTTTGGGATAAAATACATTAACGTCGATGTTTTTTTCAAATGAGCGATATATTGTGTAAATATAGGGATAGTGGCTAAGTAATAACAGCCGCACGGATCGATCGATCAGGTTAAGCTACGCTTGCCGCGGTTGGTCCGTGGATGGGTGACCATCTTTACATACCAAGACCCCTCCGTGCCTCAGAAAGCGCGTTCAGCCGTTGGTCCCGGCTGTCATTCGTGGATCTTTGACAGTCGTTACGGGTCGCTCAAAATAATCATGTTTGTTTTTTTCACCGGACAGCACCCGGAACGTAGCCATAAAAAGGCTTCACCACAATTTTCAATAATCACTGCTTTAAATTATTAAAATAACATAACATTACGCCTGTAATCCATAAAGGGATGAGCAAATGTGCCTATAGTACAGACGCCAAACACATCAACGCGTAGCACATCAAGCTACGCGAAACTGTCAAATTTTCCCAATCAACTTGGGACCTTATGCTTGAGCGATAAAGTCGAAAATCTATTAAAGACATTTGACAGGTTGTAGTAGCTTGATGTGCTGGCGTCTGTACATCCACATGGCGCCAATTATTTTATGAAGCCCCATGTAATAGCGGTGCCCATTTTTTTGTAACCCACTTGTAAGTCTATTTGTCGCAAGCACTATACAATAATTACTGTTGAGTATAGGCTTCAACCTTGAGGCGGGAAAAATATTATAAGATTTCTACAGACGGAAAATCATGATAGTAACCCAAATTCTAACCTTACCCCAAATTCTAAGCTAACAGTACTGTAGAGATTCACGCCTATTTAGTGTTTACATGCAACCTCCGCGAGTCCATTAAAAGTTATTGGTAAGAAATACACTGAAAAAATGCACTCCAATCAAGTGACTTTTTAGCTTGATTGACGATATCTTGTTTAGATTAATTAAAATCTTAGTTAAGTTGATCATCACGACATGATTGCAGCAATACTAGTTCAAATGATTGAACGCTCAAACAAGTTTCTTGATTACCTTTAACATGACATCATTGTAGAAGAGTTAAAACAACAAAGTAAGTTAGTTGTGTCAATCAAGCAACTTGATCAACTTGATTGCTGCAAATAATATTAATTTAGTCTCAATTTAGTTTAAGATTACAATAGAAAACAAGTATGGCTAGCTGACAAGCAGGTAAAGAGAAAATGAAAAAAATCCTAACTAAAATATTATAAGTAAAAGTAAGTTTGTTTGTTATCTTTTCACACCTAAACCACTGAACCGATCATCCTGAAATGTTGCATATACGTTGTCAGGTGTACAGAAACGGACATAGGGTACCTTTCATCCCGAAAAAAAGTGCAATAACGTTATTATGATAATAGATGGCGCCACGTGTCTTGAACTTTGTCACATTATTTAATTCTGAGGCGGTACGAAGTTCCCCGGGTCAGCAAGTATTATAGAAATGTAAAAACGTAAATCCATTCTAGGAATAATTCTGTCGTGCTAAATGCAAAAGCGGTATCTCAGGAAAAGCTAGTTTAAAAAAAAAAAAATTTTTGCTCTTATTTCCTTAGTGGTTTGAGGTAAAACTGAGGTAAGGAAAATTTTTAAGGGTTTTGTTTTTATATGTTTTAAATAAGATACCGCTAATTAGTTTAGCTCATTGGATGCATATTTCTTTAAGCTATCCGATGGCATAAAAAACAACTTTACGATTTTTTTTTTTTTTTGATATTATATCGCTTTTGAGCTTATACCTACAAGAAGATTTTTTTTTCACCATCCAAATTTATACAGACTGTTCTACCCATGAATATGAACGACTTTCACTATGAGGCCAACTCTGAAATCACGAAAAAAAAATCAGCTGTTTCATACATTTTGGTCAATTATGTATTGAACTTTTGTATGAAACAGCTGATTTTTTTTTTCGCGATTTCAGAGTTGGTCCCATAGTGAAAGTTGTTCATATTCATGGGTAGAACACCCTGTAAAAATTTGGATGAAAAAATCTTCCTGTAAGTATAGCACGGCAGAATAAATGGTTATACATATGTTGCTCGCAGAACAGATGGCCGATGGGGCCGAAAGGTTCTGGAGTGGCGACCGCGTACCGGAAGGCGTAGCGTTGGAAGGCCTCCCACAAGGTGGACCGACGACCTTGTGAAGGCCGCAGGAACTCGTTGGATGCGAGAAGCACAAAACCGGTCGAAGTGGAGGTGCTTGGGGGAGGCCTATGTCCAGCAGTGGACGTCTTTCGGCTGAAATGATGATGATGATGATGATATGTATAACAAGAGTGACAGCAGTGGTGGCCTTGTGGTAATGGACCCAACCTACGAATTTTAGGTCGTGGGTTCGAACCTAGGCAGCCGCTATACTTTGTGTAAATAATTTCATCACCACTGCTCACAAAACGGTAAACGGAAACATCGTGAGGAAACCGGCATGTCCTAGAACTAAAAATGCGAAGACATGTTTCCCAGCGGTGGGAACATTATAGGCTGTCCTGTGGGCCTAGTGCGAACATATGCATGATATATTATTGGCTGAGTTTATTTTCATACCAGCTGCGCCCCGCGGTTTCGCCCGCATTAGTTTCGATCCCGTAGGAATATCTGGATAAAAAGTAGCCTATATGTTAATCCAGGATGTCAGCTACCTCCATACAAAATTTTATCAAAATTGGTCCAGCCGTTTGAGCGTGAAGAAATAACAAAAATATACAAAAATATACACTAACTTTCGCCTTTATACAATGTGGGGATGACAATACAACAACAAATCTCGTATAATGACGCTCCCAGTCTGCATAGAAAATTTCAATCAAATACAGGATGAAATTGAAAACATGCGACAAATCGAAATGGGAGATTTCACTCATCATTATGAACAAACTAGCTGCGCCCCGCGGTTTTACCCGCATAAGTCTCGATCCCGTGGGAATATCGGGATAAAAACTATCCTATGTCCTTTTCCGGGACTCAAGCTATCTCTATACCAAATTTCATCAAAATTGGTCCAGCCGTTTGAGCGTGAAGAAATAACAAAAATATATACACACACTCACAAACTTTCGCCTTTATAATATTAGTGTGATATAGTGTGATTTAACTATGGGACCGAACCTGAAATCGCGAAAAAAAATCAGCTGTTCCCTACATTTATGTTCGCATAACTCGTCAAAATGTAGGGAACAGCTGATTTTTTTTTCGCGATTTCAGGTTTGGTCCCATAGTAAAAGTTGTTCATAATGATGAATACAATCTCCCATTTCGATTTGTCGCACGTTTTCAATTTCAACCTGTATATCCAATAGTTTAGTCACTGGACATTATTGTTTTTCATTTTTAACTTCGTCCCAACTCTGACCGATCCCGAATCTACACGATTTAAAATTACGTAACAAAAATCCCACCTCTACACGAAAGGATAAAAATGTACAGTCAGTTATTTTCCCATTAATTCATATTTGTTTACATTTTGGCAAATAAATCGCAAACGCAGGATACAAACATACATACAGAAGAACATGGAGTGTCCATTAAGTTCTTGTCTGTTCTTCTCCACAGGGTACTTCGCTTTGGAATGGACTCTTGGAGATGGCGCCAATCTCATCTCGGTACGGAGAGCTCGCACACAGTACCTACATCTCAGCTTATCATTCGAAAAATACAAGCGCAAACTTAACTTTAAATTCATGAACGTAAAAAATGGTGATGACCATACCACCAGCAGTACTTGTAAATCTATGTACCCATTTACCAGCCCCATTTTCTCAGGCAAGATGATAAGTATTAGGAACATCTGTGGTGGGGCAATCGCCTCCGAAGTAATGCCTCGCTTAAGGCGAATGAACGAGCTCCATTTGTAAAACGATATAAGAATATGTCGCTCAGCTTATTTAAGATAAAACTTGGGAAGAATATTATGATATGATTTTTAAATTGTTGTGGTTTTTGGAAGTTAAGAAGTCATTTTTGTGGTTTATGCGTTGTGATTTTTGGTGGAAAATAATAATGAAAATAGACGAAAATCACACTAATATTATAAAGGCGAAAGTTTGTGAGTGAGTGTGTGTGTGTTTATGTTATGTTAGTTACTTCTTCACGCTTAAACAGCTGGACCAATTTTGATAAAAAAAATTATGGAGATAGCTGACACCCTGGATTAACAAATAGGCTACGTTTTATTCTGATATTCCCACGGGATCGAAACTTATGCGGGTGAAACTGCGGGGCGCCGCTAGTATTAAATAAACATCTTCACACCTGTATCCCCTGAAGGGATTGGCAGAATTATATGTCATTCTGCCAGTTAAGTTCCATATAGGTAATGGAGGCGAGCCTGTTGAACATCAATACTTTTTGACATCATCAGCACCATCTGTCTAAGCTTTACCCAACTATGTTGTTGGCAAAGTTCAAAATTAGGGGGACTAATTTAATTTTGAACTTTATTTTAATTGCCTCATGGTCTTATTTCAAGTGTCGATATCTACTACCATACAGGAAACGTGTTTATTCGGCGTTTTGACAAAATATCTTTAAATATTATAGGTACGGTTATACGGAATCCTTCGTGTGAGAGTCCGATTCGCACATGACCGCTTTTTTTACTTTTGAATTCAATAACTAGGTCGATTCCCACAAAAAGGAAGAATGATTTCAGGCTATACATACTTAGTCCCGGTTGACACGTGGGCGCGTTTTTCCCGCGGCAATTGTTTTTCGCACACTGTATTTTCAACGTACTGCTCAGCGCAGAAAGTTGAAAATCCAAAGTATTCCCGTTTGAGCACCTATTTTTAGAGCACCTATGCATTGAGCACCAAAGGTATTCCCATTTGAGCACCAATCAATACGTTACCGTGGTGCTCAAAGGGGAACTAATAAAAAAATATCAACTTTATTCCCTTTTGAGCACCTCCAATAGTGTGGTTTCTTGACGCGCTGGAATGCGGTCTGTTGGATTTTGAACGTTCGGCTCAGTGTCGAGTGTTGAAAATCCATTGCGCGGTAGTTTTCCGTCCGTGCGATCGTGGGCTAACATCTAGTAAAATGCCATTAGCAACCACACTGCTGCATCAGAATCATTATTCAAGGGAGCGATGTTTTTACGACCTCTCTCTCTTATCGATAGCTATATTTTTTTACTATTTTCAATTTCTCATGCATAGATTAAATGAGTAGGTAGATACATAGAATACTCTTTATTATGTACATTTTTTTTAATATTTAATACTAGCGGCCCGCCCCAGCTTCGCACGGGTGCAATTTTTTTTTCGAATTTCCAAAATTTTCTTTCATACAAACCTTGTCCCGGCAATACCGATCACAACAAAAAAAGAATTAGCGAAATCGGTCAAGCCGTTTTCATGTCAAGTCGTGACAACGGAAAACGGGTTTCATTTTTATATATATAGATTTAAATTGTGTTTCCTTATTGCTATAATGCTTGGTTTAGTTATATTCCATCACTAACTGCGCCCCGCGGTTTCATCCACGTAAATGTCGATTTCGTGGGAATATCGGGATAAAAAATAGCCTATATGTTAATCCAGGGTGTTAGCTACCTCCATACAAAATTTTATCAAAATTGGTCCAGCTGTTTCAGCGTGAAGAAGTAACAAACATATAAACACACACACCCACAAACTTTCGCCTTTATAATATTAGTGTGATTTTAATAAAAAAATAATCATTCAAATTAAAATTGTCAAAAAAGTCACAGTTCAATGTTTGCATGCCTAATTGTACAGGGATCTCAAAGTTTCATAAACACTTTTATTTTATGTACCTACCTACTTTCTTAGCAAATAAACGATTAAGATTATGATCCGTTTGACCGTTTTAGCGTGAAAGCATAACAAGTAAACAAACAAACTCACTTTCGCATTGACTTCAATTCAATTGTATTCGTAATTTTCAATTCAAATCAATTTAATTTTACATTAAGCTAACATGCCTACTTAAAATAATATGTACGGTCAGCATCAAAAGTTGATTGACACTTCAGTTTTTTTAATCTTAGTTATTGAGCTAAATATTAGTTCAAAATTGCAGCAGAAGAAATTTTTTTAGAATATAGTTTGTCTATTATGTGAAAAGTTAAAAATCAGTTTATTAAAAAAAGTTGTTGTCAATTTAATAACTTGTAAAAATGATAGTGATCATCGACTTTTGATGCTGACTGTACATGTACCTATATAAAAAAACAAGGAAAAGAATTATAGGCCATCAAAAAATTAGTCCGCATCACTGTCAGCAAGAAAAGTGCCCAAAAGGTTGGCAGATTAATTATTATTATTATTATATTATAAGGGCTGATTTATCAATCATCTGTTAACCTTATTCGAGAAATAATTTTGAAATTTTGTCAGTTCTCTCATGTCAAACGTCAATTTTATTCCTCCAAGAAAAGTTATCTGGCGATGGAAAAACCAGTCATTAGTCTGGTAGCTTAAGTGTATTATGTTAATATTATCTAGTTTGAAAATAAAAAACGGAACATTCGGCATTTGTCCTTTTGTTGTATTTGAATCTAGGTAGGTGTAGTCAGTAATGCACACAATTTATTATTGCAATTAATGACTAATTAAGAAATTATATCCCCCACTCAACTCCCGTTCGCCTCGCCCGATCACACTTTTCGTAACGCTTACGTCACGCGTTCGTCAGCTTACTCCCCAAATCAAGCGTGCGTAAAGAAGTTTCACTTCAATAATAAAATTAAAACCTAACTTAACTAAAACTACACACAAACTAAAATATAGCGTCGAAAATTCATCCGCATCGCTGTCGACTGGTAATGTACCCAAGAGACTGGCGGCATTACCACGTTGTATGGCAATGCTTAGCCTTTGACCAAGGTAAAAGCCAGCCCTTGGATCACGGGAAGTGTCAACCAGCCGTTTTGAAATTTCCTTAAAAAAACCATGAGCACTCGGACCCCAAGGCCCGAGGGTTTCAACCCCAAACGGCTCGAAAATATAATTAGTCTCTTTTTAACCCTTTGGGAACTCAGACATGATTTTATGTTGCAAAAATGTCTGTAGTTTTCTACAGCAATGCAATTTCTCTTGCTCACATGTAACACATAGTTCTACCGAGTAGTTTTTATTTGTACTAGCGTGTCTAGTACTACTAACCTTCGTGTTTTGTTATTTCAACAGTTCTTTTGTATCGTGTTGATGGTAATAAACAAGTTCTTTGCTTTTTACAGTTGGCAGAAGCACCAAACACAACTTGAAACACATCTGTCTGCACAACTTGAAACCCGCTTGCTACTTGCCTAATGTTCAACTTTGCAATTGATTTCTTTGATAGAATAGGTAGAATCGCACTTTGGGACTTCGTTTTTTGTAACATAAAATTTTGATTGTTTTCAAGTCTTTCCTTGTCTTCCAACTAAATTAACAAGATGGCCTGCTTTCCAAGAGATGATAACTCATTCGTTTTTTTTTAAATAACTGCTTGAGTTCGAGGTAACCAAAATAGAAACAGCATCCTTGCTCCATGTTTACGACTACTTTACCAAGGAATTAGATAAACTACAGCAGCGCTACCAGCGCTGGGGCTCTGTCCTGCTTAGGGTCGCAGCATAATGCTGAGCGATAACCGTTTTGCGTGGATGTGACGCATGTTTCCCCCTACCTTTTTATTTTATTTTTTGTGTTTATGTTCTTTTTTGCGTCATTTTCACCGCAAATAAACGTATTTTCTTTCGTTCTTTTACATCAATGAAAACTGTTCCTGTGGCTCTGTCTCGTATAGGGTCACAGCATTATGCTCAGTGATGGCCGTTTTGCGTGAATGCGACGCATATTTAGAATAGAATAGAATACTCTTTATTATGTACACCATATACCACCAACCACCACACTATGGTGTGGTATGCCACCAACCACCATATTTCCCCCCAACTTGTTATTGTTTGTGTTTTTTTTTGCGTCATATTTTTACCCGTATTTTCCTTCTTTCTTTTAATGGATATCTAACCAAAAACTGCATCAAAACCAGCTCAGCAGTATCATAGAAAAAACACACAAAAACTTAACAACTTCACACAAACATTAAAGCAAACAAGATCGTTACCAGCGCGTATACTTTACGCCAATCGCGAGACCGTCTTTTTTTCCTTTTAAAAGTATATATTAGGGCACATCTACACTGGCGTTTTATCGAGTGCTGGAGTCGTTACGAAATCATTACATTTTATGGAGCAAGCAAATGGGCCGCTTGCTGTTCGAACCGTATTTCAGTAACATGGTGTGTACTGAGTTTTAGTGAGCTGCGAGAGGAAAGAATGTGTCGGCTATCAGTGTAGCTAGGTTAGAGTCTAGGATTATTTATTTATTTTATTTTACAGTTTTTGGAAAACTTATAGCTAAACACTTTTGCACGATTGAGAATAACAGAAATAAGGCCAATTACAGTTCGACACAACTTAGATGTAGCATCGGCAAAATTCGTAAAACCGATCACATCCGAACTAAGTGCGCCTTCAAAATCACCAATCTTTACGAATACGAATTACGAACGTTTTACGAATTTTGCCGATGCTACATCTAAGTTGTGTCGAACTGTACAAGTTTTCACAGATAGAAGAGAGCATATATTATAAACAACAAAGAAATATTTGAGAAGGTAGGCAGCTTTTTGAGAAAAAAGTAAGGCAAAAATGTGATTAATCTGTCAAGCTCCGCTAATGAGACACAAGTTATTTTCTATTGTTTCGTCACCGATCGGTAACGCGCGGGGCTTGACCAGTGACCAAAAAAGAAATCACAAAGAGTCCTTTTTAATTTTGACATGCTGGTATTGAAAATATCGAGGTCGACGCCCCGGCAGACAGCATTGTACGTATGACTCGCTCTAATTAAGTTCAAATTTCGTCAGTGCTTCGTTCCTACCATAGGAGTATGCAACAGATAATACTAGGCGTTAAATTAACAGATCGTTTTCGAAACACAATACTGCGCTCCAAAACAAAGATAGTCGACGTGGCTCAAAAGGCTGCTCAACTTATATGACTGACTTATGGGACTGGGCGGGACATGTCTGCCGCGTGCTGGACAAACTGTGGGCCCAAAAATAGCGCAGAATTGGTGTCCTGAGACAGTGAGGCGGGGTCGCGGCAGACCACGTAGGAGATGGCGGGACGAGCTGGATAGGTTCCGTCAAAACTGGAAGGAGGACGCGCGGGCTCGCGAAAGAAAGGAAGCGAAGGAGTGGAGGAAGGCTTTTGCCCAGGAGTGGGACAGCGCCGGCTAATAATAAAAAAAATGAAAAGTTTATCTATAATAATTCATTTGTTGATCGATCGCTGTTTCAAAAACCTTATAATCATAATGACGGCTTGACTTTTATTGAATTAGACACATTGACCCTCATATAAATTACTTCCTTTGACATACGAATGAGTTGACGTGTGGAGTATTTGTGAGCCATTACATATTATTCAAGAGAAAACTGACAAACTCATGAAACATTGAACAAACCATGAATACAGTCCGTACACGTTTCTTAGGTCATAATTTTGCGGCCGAACCGTTTTGCGGCCGCTTCAAAGCCGTGTGAATAAACATGAGCCGTATGCGAATCGGAAATGGAACGGACGCTATCTAGTTACGGTCCGGATGGAGTGCCGTTTAGTTTTTACTTATGAGGCTAAACTGCTAAGTGATTTTGGCGGTACTGTATGTTATTTTTCTTTAAGGCTTTCTTTGACATTGACATTTTGCAAATGCAAACACATTTATCCAGGGCTCAGAGTAACATTCATGGATAGAATATTTAATAAGGACCAAAATGTTTAACCAGTTATCCTAAGGCTTGCATGACCTGGGAATTTAACTCAGAATGCCTCATCCCGTAGCCCTACTAAGGTACCAGAGAAGTTAATGAAAGAATGATCAAAATTGGTTCATTAGTTTTTGAGAAAATCGCGGACATACAAACATAAATACATACATACGGGTCGAATACAGAACCTCTTTTTTTAAAGTCGGTTAAAAACTCGGCACTCTGCCTGATTTTCAAAAAAATACATCATTTTTACAGCCATCCTGTAATCTATAGCGCAAAACCAAATTGCTCAACCACTAAGCCAAATCTATACAAATAAATAAAATTGGAGTGTCCGTTTGTAATATTAAAATAACCGCGCTTTTAACTAAATGCATATGGATTTATACACGGTACGTATACCAAAATAACATTTTTTAATTCTTGTCTGTCTGTCCGTTTGTTCCGGCTAATCTCTGAAACGGCTGGACCGATTTTGACGGGACTTTCACTGGCAGATAGCTGATGTAATAAGGAATAATTTAGGCTACTTTTTTTTATCTAGCCTGCGCTGTCCTACTTCTGGGCAAAGGCCTCCCTCCACTCCTTCCATTTATCGCGAGCCTGCGCGTCCTCTCTCGGCGGGGTCGCGGCAGACCACGTAGGAGATGGCGGGACGAGCTGGATAGGTTCCGTCAAAACTGGAGGGAGGACGCGCAGGCTCGCGAAAATGGCTACTTTTATTTAAGAAAAATAAATTAATAAAAAAAATTAATCGGCTCCCACGAAAAAAAAATCCACGCGGACGAAGTCACGGGTGCATGCTAGTGCACCAGAAAATGCCAACAGGTTTCCTAGACACTACTCGACCTGGGTTAGAAACCTAGATACTCACGCTAAGTAACCACGCTGTTCACCATTGAGCCTTTCAGGAACAAAGATAATCAATTTATCTTAGTTAATACATGATATAATACATTATGTACCAGGAAGCCTCTCTACCCACGTCGGTATAACAAGCCAAAACAGTTCCAAGACTGATACTAAATACATCAGCAAACATATTTGTGAATACATAATGCGGTATCTAATACCGACCCGCTATTTAGGTACCGGTACCGGTACCGGGTAACATGCGTCGAGGTCTTGTCTTATATTGTAAGGTTGGACGAGTAATATCGCCGTGGGAAAGGTTTTTGTAAGACCTGGCATTTAGTGGGAAGTTTTTAAACGTCTCCTTACAAAACGAGTTTACAAACATTGGTACAGTCAACAAAGGAGATGAGTATGCAGGATCGTCGGATATAGTTGAAGTTTAGTGCGAAACTGATGGATGTTATCGACTGAAATTTAATTTGATAAATGAGCTGTTTGTTTTCTATAAATAAAATAAAATTTTATTCGAGTACATCCATCGGTTTCTTACTAAACTTCGACTATATCCGACGCTCCTGCATACTTATCTCTTTTGTTGGCTGTTCATGCATTTTTCAATGTGTTTTTGTTTCTTTATTAATTCATAAGCAGCAGTTATATGCGTTTCGTTTCGCCTTAGGTGTTCAAACCAAAATCGAATTTTGTAGAAAATCCAAAAAAGTACAAAAAAAAATACTGCTGACGTTATCACCATGCACATCCCCCCATCCCCCATGTCATCAAAAATAAGCAAAGTAAAGACCCCCCGCCCCCTGTAGTGCTTACGTAATACTTGAATGGCCCCATAGTAAAATAGGATCACATTCGTGAGTACTATCATACCTCCAAACAATCCCATTGAATTCAAATCACTCTATGAGCCCGCCGGGCCGCCGACCTATGTCGGCAACTTTTTGTCGTCGGGCTAGTTGGCGGCTTCACTTATTGCAAGTCGGAAAATTTTGTCGGCGGCATGTCAGCGGATCGAGATGAGAAATTTATTTGGCAGTTAGTGATTGCCACGTGTCGAAAAAGGTTGTGTCATATAATTTGTGTCGGCCCGGCGGGCTCAGTGTGTATTGCGCTTTACGGAAAGGGTATATCAATACAAACGGGTTGAAGAGTGTATCTGGTCTAGAATCTCTGTACAAAATTTCAGCTCAAAAGCATTAACTTTGAAAATGCTTAAATTTTTTTTATTTCGACATCACGCGGCGCGGCGCGCGGCGGCGTGATATGCGTGTACTAGGCGCACAGACACACTACAGATAATGGATAATAACCCTCGTTGTGCGGTGACACGTTTTTTTATGATTTCAATTTAATAAAGTATCGAAATAAAAAAATATTAAGCATTTTCAAAGTTACTGCTTTTGAGCTGAAATTTTGTACAGAAATTCTAGATCAGATACACTCTTCAACCCGTTTGTATTGATATACCCTTTCCGTAACACCCTGTATATCTGTTACTTTGGTACTCTAATATGTAGTATTTCCACAAATAAAAGTCGGTCCAGCTGTCTTCGAGTAATCAGGTTACATACCTCACAGTAAAATGGTTGAAGCCGTGGACAGTTATATCCCTGGGGATATAGCTATATTATAAATAGTCATAATATAATATAATATTATATTTATATAGGTCTTAGTAAGACAGTTATGAACCGCTTTCATATAACCATATTATAGTATATAGCTATGTCCCTAGGGATATAACTATATCACGGCTTCAACCATCTTATAGCGACACATACAGAAAAAAAGAACTAAGAACCTCCTCCTTTTTCTGAAGTCGGCTAAAAATTCTTAAACTGAAGGATTCTTAGAAATAAAGATCAATTTCCGTTTCTACCTAATTCATGTTTAATTTATTTATAAATTGCCAAGACATTAAAGGAATTTACAAGAAAACTAATTTACTGAAGGCATATAAAACAGGTACAGTCATGGATAAAATGAAACTTGGCGTTTAATTAAGATTTTGTTGCTAAACGATTATAATTATGTAAGTACATAGAAAATCGGAGTTACCGACATAGCTTGCAGAGTAAATAAACTGAAGTGGCAGTGGGCTGGCCATGTCTGTCGAAGGACTGATGGCCGGTGGAGCAGACGAGTCCTGGAGTAGTGATCGCGTATCGGCAAGCGTAGTGTGGGACGCCCCCCAGCTAGATGCACCGACAACCTTAAGAAGGTGACTGGGACAGACTGGATGCGGAAGGTGGTGGACAGGGTGTTGTGGCGCAGCCTGGGAGAGGCATATGTCCAACAGTGGACTGCAATAAGCTCAGTTGATCGAATATTGTGCATACCAGGACTAGATCCCTAGTCTAGTGGCCGAAAATTTCGAATACAGAGCATAGGGTCCTTAGTACAGGAATTTATTTCTTGTATTTATTTAGAAAGAAAGAAAATACGTTTAAGGGCATTACATGACCTAAAGCGCGGTCACTGTCGGACTTTATAGAAAAGAAAGAGAAGCGCGATGACACAACGGTGGTAATTTATTGCAAAATATGAAGCAATTATCTTTTTACAAAAAAAAAATAAAATGAAGTAATAAAAACCGATGGATATTATCAAAAAAAAAAAAAATATTTGTGAACATCCATCGGTTTCTTACTAAACTTCAACTATATCCGAAGATCCTGCATACTTATCTCTTTTGTTGATTGTACATACATTGCGTTAATGATGCTCGACGGATAACCAAGGGTCCAATTATACCCAAAGTTAGTAATTTGAATAACGTTTGGATGTGTTTGTGATATCGGTTACAAGTAAAGAGCATGCGCGATACTAAATAGGTCAATTAAATTTTAGGAATAGTTTAACCACTTTGCTTCCTGTTTACTTTGTAAAGTACTATGTTAGGGCTACGGACCGCCTGGTTTACGACCACCCTCCCACCGGAGTCCAGCGTCAAGCAGATTGCTGTGTTTCGTCGATCCGTGGGAGTTCCAGTGCCATAGGCATCTTCTGAGCACGCTCGTTTCATCATAGACCTCATCCATCGCTTTCCATCAGGTGTGATCGATCACATCTGATGGAAAGCGATGGACGAGGTCTATGGTGGTACGATTTTTTAACCGACTTTAAAAAAGGAGGTTCTGTATTCGACCCGTATGTATGTATGTATGTTTGTATGTCCGCGATTATCTCAAAAATTACTGAACGGATTTTGATAAATCTTTCATTAGTGTGATCTACATACTTTCAGGAAGGTTTTAGTATATAATAAATTAGGTAATCATTCTTATGTACGGAGTTATATGCATAAATCTACTGAATCTCCGGCATTTCTATGTGAATTTTGATGATTCTTCGAGTCGTGTCTTCAATTCTTCAATGCACTAGTGTTAATTGAATTTGCGTGGGGTAGGTACAACTAAAAAGTGAAAAATAAAAACTTTTACAAAAAAAAAAACAACCGACTTCAAAAAAAACACTTTAAAGTGAAAAATAACTTTAATTTCGGAAGTCGGTGTCAAAAAACGAAAATGCGAAACCAACGACACCGACGACACCGACTTCCGAAATTAAAGTTATTTTTTTATTGCTGAATAAGCCCTCTCTTGACCTCGAGGTCCAAAGAGGGTTCATTCAGCAATAAAGAATTTTTTTCATTTTTACCTTTTCCTAGCAATACCGAACACAACAAAAAAGTAATTATCCAATTTGGCGCAGCCGTTCGGAATTTATGCGCGTACATACATTTCGGTGATTCATTTTTATTTATATAAATTATTATGTAAATATTATCTTGTTTGCATATTATATAAGCATTGTTAATATCTCATAAGCCCTCCGAAATTCTCGTATGAGGGTTTTCATTTACGTTAAGAAAAACCCGCTTAATATTCCTTTAATTGAGCTGTATTTCTCAGTACACTGTCAATAAAATTACTTATCTTTAAATAACTGGGGGCTATCAGACAATGTAAATAGAGTCAAAGTACACAAATTAATGAAATAATTTACATTCCATGAATATTGTTCATCAATTATGCACTGAAAATAAAACGAAAGCATTTAAAGCTTGCGTTGTGTCGCTTAACATTTACGTTGAAAGAATGTGTAAATAATATGTAATTTATTATTTAATTTTCCACGTACGAAGTTAATATACCAATAATTGTATTTTTTGCGGGTAAAATCTCCTGTCTCAATATTACGGCAATTTAAAGTAAATAAAAGCTAAAGTGTTTTTTATTCTATTCCGGTTAGACTGGAAGCCGATCCCAACATAGCTGGGAAAAGGCTAAGCAGATGATGATACGGGTCAGACTTTCAGGCTTCTGACGACCCGTAACATTGTCAGACTATCATAGATTTTAATCAAGAAAAATTAATCTTACACACTTTTTAAGCGAGATTCTCAAAAGTTAATTTAATTTGAATGAAATATGCTATTTATTTATTTATTTAAACTTTTCTCACACATAAAAAGGTTCAAAGGCGGACTTAATGCCTTAGGCTATTTATGCTATGCTATAATAGAGAGCAGTGGTGGCCCAGTGGCAACGGCCGCGACTTACGAGTTGAAGGTCGTGGGTTCGAGTCGAGACAGGCGCTTTACTTAGTGTAAATTAATTCATCACCACTGCTCTCAAAACGGTGAAGGAAAACAATCGAAGACATGTGACATCTACCAAACCGCACTGAGCCCGGCCGTATTACGGCCCGTTCCTTCTCATAGAGAGGAGGTCTGTGTCCCAGCAGTGGGAACATATAGGCTGATTATGCATCTAACGATTTATGCTATACTACAATAAGCATAACATTAATCGTTAGGGTTGAATAAACATCAGCCGATTCCCGACCACCGTAGGCGCGGGCTTGCGGGCGGCGACGAGCAAGGGGCAACTCGCCGTCCGGTAAGGACCAGGCCCGGGTCGACGGCGCGTTGTGTTCGCACGCCTCATAGAGATGTCAGCACTAACTGACGGGATCCGCTAGGGTCGATGCCTGCCAGGGTCGCGGGTTGTTAGAAAGAGATACCGTGGCCCCTGGCACAGGCAACTCAAGGAACACGGGTGGATTTTAGTCAGTAAAAACCTGACACGCCCCCCCGCGCCGCCCAGAGCGGGAGAAGTTATTTGATAAAATCCCACCCAAAAAAAAGGGTTGAAATAACATAACTGATATAATAATATAGTTTAGTAAATAAAAACCAATTTACTAATTGCTACGTCAATTCAATTTTATTGTACCTGTTGAAAACTAACTAAGCTTTAACAAACCTAAATAATTGAGGTGGCTAAAATATTAATTGGGACGTGATTATTATTTTAATTAATAGCCTGTGTTTAGCAATGTGCAGTAGGTGTAAATTGATGTACTGTTATTAATTGTTTTAAGCTGATTATTACCGAAGTAGGCCGCTGCAGGCACAATTTGTCGAAGTGGGGGAGATTACTGACCCATCCAACACCATGTGCGATTGCGGTGCTTCTGACCAGGGGCCGTATTACGAAGTATTAATGCATCATGATTCCAGTGCGAAAAAGGGATGGTGCTATCGGCCATGTATAGCTCCGTCTCTCTCTTACACTGGAATCATGATGGCATTAAATCGTCATAATACGGCTCCAGACCATGCCCCACTTGCTGGAGTGTCCGAAGTGCCAGTTCACCTGCAGCAACTTGAATGACCTAAATAATGCCACTGATGCCGCAATCAACGTAGCCACCTACTGGGCTCAAACTATATTTAAAAAAAAAACCGGCTAAGTGCGAGTCAGACTCGCGCACCGAGGGTTCCGTACAAACCTGTTTGAAATATTTTTATTATATGATGTAAATAAAAATTTACAGTTTCCGCAATTTTTCCTTTATCTGTGCTATAAGACGTTGCTTTGTACCAAATTTCAAGATTCTGAGTTCACGAGAAGTAGGTACCCTGTAGGTTTTGATTCCCTTGCGAGTGTCGAAAATTTTCGGAAATTTGCGGCATAAACGGCTGTATCTTTTGATTGCGTTGGCTTAGAAGTTTGATTTTTTCGCAGCTCCGAGGGACAGTAAATACTCAGGGTATTTGATATAAATTCCAGCTTGATACTTCCACGCGTTCCTGAGAAAAAGGGCCTTGACAGACAGACAGACGGACGGACAACAAAGTGATCCTATAAGGGTTCCGTTTTTCCTTTCGAGGTACGGAACCCTAAAAACAACGAATAAGAGTAAGGGTGACATCTTTTTTTTTTCTTTTTTGTCTTTTTTTTCTTAAGCCGTTGGTCCCAGCTGTTATTCGTGGATCTTTGACTGTCGTTACGGGTCGTAAGAAACCCGAAAATCCAACAACCAGTATTACCAAGGGGTATCGTGGTACCCAGTAACTGGGTTGTGGAGGTCAGATATGCAGTCGCTCCATGTAAAATACTGGTATTCAGCTGCATTCGGTTAGACTGGAAGCCGACGTCAACATAGTTGAGGAAAGGCTAGGCAGAAGATGATTTTGTCAAGTCGTAAAAACCATGCAAAAACAATATTTTAAACACAATTCCGCGGTGTCCAGTCGACCAATTCAAAATTTGACTTGGTGACTGGACCCGCGGTTCCAGTTCGAGTGGGTCCAGTTGACCAAAGACCCTAGCGATTAAACTTCACGATGTGAACACCAGAGGCGTAGCTACCGCCGTATCTAACGTATCAATTATACGGGGCACGGGGGTCCCCAATGTGCGTAAGCAAAAATTACCCTTCCAGTTACAACCGAAACTGCTGAAGGAAGTTTTTCAAAATTGAAAGAACTTCGATGGGACATGAACGCCTATCAGACCTGTCACTATTGTCCACAGAGGCAGAAACTTTAAAAAAACTAAAGTCATCATCAGCTATAAATGATTTAATAAATCAGTTTGCCGAAAAAAGGCAAGGAGAGTGTAGGTATATTTAATTTGAATTGTTTGTAATTTTTTTGGAAAAAGTGACAGATAGATAATTATGATGAATAAATATTGCTTTTAATTTTATGCAAACATTTTTTTTGAAGTGAAACTTCTTTACGCACGCTTGACTTGGGGAGTAAGCTGGCGAACGCGTTACGAAAAGTGTGATCGGGCGAGGCGAACGGGAGTTGAGTGGGGTTATAAGCAAGAGAAAGCAGTGCGCGCGCACATTTTCATTCTCTCTTCCTCTCATAGCCAAATACGTTTGAAGTTTCACTTCAGTCGTGTGGTCATAAGCACACTCGGTTTTTTTCTTTTGTGAGAAATCTGTACCCTTTCTAAGGGCCCCCAAACAAATTTCTATACGGGGCCCCGCCAAGGCGCGCTACGCCACTGGTGAACACACCCATAGTTATAAAATATATAGATTTTATCAGTGAACATACTTTTAATTAAAAGCTAATTAACCAGAATTTTGTTCGCGCAGTGTCATAACAAGTGGCGCGTAAACCCTTTTGTTGAGCTTCATATAAAACACGTTCACAAATTGTGCGCACTTTCATTATAACTACCAATTTTATAGAGTAACTAGCTGTCGTTCCATTGGCCCAGAGATGAATTTCGAAAAATCATTTTATATAGCGCAACTTTTCGCCAAAGTCAAAGCATTTTTAACCGACTTCTAAAAAGGAGGAAGTTCTCAATTCGGATGTTTGTATTTTTTTATGTTTTTTCGCGCATAACTCCGTCGCTTGCCAAGCGATTTGAAAAATATTTTTTTTGTTGGAAAGGGTATTCTTCCCAAATGGTCCCATGAAAAGTTTATCGAAATCGGAAAAGCGGTTTTTGAAACATGAACAAAAATCTAAAAAAAATCATCTACATTGTCTTCATTAACGATCTTTTCGTTTACATTTTTGTGGGGTAGGTACAACTAAAAAGTGAAAAATAAAAACTTTATTTTACAAAAAAAAACAACCGACTTCAAAAAAAAAACACTACAAAGTGATAAATAACTTTAGTTTCGGAAGTCGGTGTCGAAAAACGAAAATGCGGAACCAACGACACTGACTTCCGAAACTAAAGTTATTTATCACTTTGTAGTGTTTTTTTTTTAAGTCGGTTAGTTTTTTTTTTGTAAAAAATTGTTTTTTTTTACCAGCAAGATTACCTAGTTCAGGCACAAACCATGGTGAACTTGACATAGATTTAAGATTTATTTATTTCAAACTAGCAGCGGCCCGCGGTTTCTCCCGCATAAGTTTCCCATGGGAATAGATATAAAATATCCTATGTCTTTTCTTGGGACTCAAATTATCTCTATACCAATTTTCATCTAAATCGGTTCTGCAGTTTAAGCGTGAAAAGTAGCAGACAGACAGACACACTTTCGCATTTATAATATTAGTATGGATAGACACATAAAAGGCACTTCTGAATTTCGCATGGAGAAGTATGGGCAAGAAACTCCACCGTTATTCTTTTAAAATGTTTTACAATATTTTGTGTACATCTGTTATATGTGAAGGCACCTAAAATAAAATTACTATCCCACAATAATTAAAAGAATTAAAAATGAAACCATGACCATGATGAGTCATAATATATCTATTAATTATATGATAGATCAGATACATGGTGCTCACATATTTACAAGCATTGTAAAAGTAGACGATTTTCATTAAAAAAATAACAATTAAAAAAATAGCATTATATGTGTAGGTTTATTTAATATTTAGTTTTAGACTTCACACATTTATATTTTTCTCTTCTTGTTCTCACCTACTATTGTCTACATTTCTTTTCTTACTTTTCCTTTCGCAGGTCTGCTGGAAAAAATTTCTTAAGAAATAAGCAGTACCTTTGTACTCAAATTGTAATTATGATTATATTTTTTTTTTATATTATTATAATATTTTTTATATATTTTATATCCTTTTGTATTTTACTGTGTGTACATAAATAATAAAATAAATAAATAATAAGGCAACTTTACGTCCTCAAAGCAACTCAGTTCTCAGTCAGTTTAGCTAGCCAATTTTCAATAACCCTATATATATGACATGCGACTTGAAGTTGCAGTTTTCTCAGGAGATAGGTAATCACACTGGCATTCGACGGGATGTTATCATTTCGTGTTCTAAAACGTGCTACCAGAACCTCAAACGCAACACACCAATTTTGCAACGCTTCTTTTATTACGACCAGTAATTACCATTCCAGATAACCCAATTAGCCGAAAGTTCATCAATACCGTACAGGGGTGTTGCCAGACAGAATTATTCAGACTTTCCCGCTATCCCGGGTGCGGCCCTGAATCAGACTACTATATTATTTAATACTATTCCTCCGTTAATCTACCCCCAGCGAACGGGGTGTCAGTTTTGTAAGGCTACCCTTACTCGAGCAATTATTTGGGTAAATGATATCCGTTAGAATTGCGGGAAGCACCTGGATGAGGCATGCAAAGAACCGGGAATTATAACAAAGGAAAAGAAAAGTAGGTAATTCCGAGCTAAAATTATTACATAATCAGCCTATAATGTTCCCACTGCTGGGACACAGGCCTCCTCTCAGTGAGAGGGAGTGGGCCGTAATCCATCCCGCGGGCCCGGTGCGGGTTGGCAGATGTCACATGTCTTCGAATTTGTGGTTCTAGGACATGCCGGTTTCCTCACGATGTTTTCGTTCACCGTTTTGAGAGCAGTGATGATGAAATAATTTACACAAAGTAAAGCGCCTTTCTGGATTAGAACCTGCGACCTACAACTCGTATGTCGCGGCCGTTACCACTCGGCCACCACTGCTCAATTATAATTATAGCATAGGAAAGGAGAAGTAGGTAATTCCAAGCGAAAATTATCATCATCAACATAAATAATAACAGCCGCACAGGTCGATCGATCAGGTTAAGCTACACTTCCCACGGTTGGTCTGTGGATGGGTGACCATCTTTACATACCGAGACCCTTCCATGCCTCGGAAAGTACGTTAAGCCGTTGGTCCCGGCTGTCATTCGTGGATCTTTGACAGTCGTTACAGGGTAGGTAGTCAGAAGCCCGAAAGTCTGACAACCAGTTTTACCAAGGGGTATCGTATTACCCAGTAACTGGGTTGTGCAGGTCAGATAGGCAGTCACTTCATGCTAAATACTAGTATTCAGCTGCATCCGGTGAGACTGGAACCCGACCCCAACATAATTAGTTAGGAAAAGGCTAGGCAGATAGATTGATTGACTTTGTTCTTCCATATCGCTCAGGCGATGTGTCAAGAACAAACAACTTATGTACATAATATTTATACTTATAGCATTACTGTAATTGAGTTTTTTTTTTGAGTTTTTGAGTTCTGTTACCTTACCTGGACCTTATTTTTTTTTTTCTAAAATAAAAGTAGCCTAAGTTATTCCTTATTACATCAGCTACACAGGGTGTTACGGAAAGGGTATATCAATACAAACGGGTTGAAGAGTGTATCTGGTCTAGAATCTCTGTACAAAATTTCAGCTCAAAAGTATTAACTTTGAAAATGCGGCGCTGCACTGGCGCGCGTCGGCGTGATGTGCGTGTACTAGGCGCACAGACACACTACAGATAATGGATAATGACCCTCGTAGTGCGGTGATACGTTTGATATGATTTCAATTTAATAAACTATCGAAATAAAAAAAATATTAAGCATTTTCAAAGTTACTGCTTTTGAGCTGAAATTTTGCATTTATATTCTATACTAGCTGTGCCCGCGACTTCGATCGCGTGGATGTTGGAACTTAATAATATATTTTGTGTGCGTCGGTATCTGCGAAGATACCGATTCAAATCTTTATTTTTTATTTATGCTAGTGCTTCTCTATAAACAACAGCTCTATTAGCTGTGGAACCATCTGGAGCGTACACAAAAAGGTTATTGGGGTTGTTTACGCGTGAAAGAGCTACGTATAATTGACCATGGGAAAAGCATCCAATACTTAGGTCCACCCCCGCAACTCACTTCATGTTCTTCTTCTGATTCCTTGGACCTACTTAATCTCGCCCTTTTCGCATCTCGGCTACGCTGCGAAAGGTTTGTTTTTTTTTTTTTTTTTCTAGAAGGCATTTTCAGAAAAAGAACTGAACCAAACAAATAAAATATTGAACAAAACACAAACTTTCAAAATGAGAATGAAGACAAATAAAATTTCAAACTACGAAGTAAATAAAACTACTTGACTCAAATTGCAAGTTATTATTTACTTCGGACTTTAAAATTTTGTCCAAAATTTACAGTTTTCTCTATCAATGTTACAGGCAACCCTCTAAATTACTTTATAAAGACCACCTTTTAAAATCAGCAGTTGGTTGTCAACAGGGTGACCCTCTTGGGCCAGTCATTTTTAGTTTGGCAATAAATCCAATTATTCGACAACTAAATTCTAAATTCAACGTATGGTATTTGGATGACGGAACCCTAGGGGGTGATGTAGACACAGTCTTAAAAGATTTACAGTTTTTAAAAGAAAAATTCAGTTCCATTGGCCTAGACCTTAACTTTTCAAAATGCGAAATTTATCTTCCCCAAACGACTGACAGACAGACAACCATTGCAAAATTTAATACAATAGCTCCAAATATCAAAATTATGGAAAGAAACTCTTCACCTTCTAGGGTCCCCAATTTTTGACGAATCCTTTCCAACGTTCATTGAGGAGAAGATACAAAATTTTAATGACGTCTCGGAAAGACTTTTCAAAATTAATATTCATTCGGCCTTCACACTCATTCGGTACTGTTGTTTTGGACCAAAATTTACTTATAGCCTTCGCTCCTCTCATCTATGGAAGCATCCACAACTTTTAGAAAAATTAGACCAAATTATTAGAAACACATTAACTTCCATCCTAAATGTGGCCCTGGACGACCGTGCGTGGCAGCAAGCCACACTACCCATTCGCTTGGGCGGTCTCGGCGTCCACAAAATTTCAAGTATTAGTTTACCAGCTTTCCTCTCCTCGGTCCACAGTACCGATAAATTAACCAGGAACATTTTATCTTCCTCACTGGTCGATTTTGAAGTGCCGTTTTTGACCGATGCGTTGAACGCTTGGAAAATGGCTTGTCCCAATACGGTTTTGCCTGATAACCCGTCTTCCCAGAGACGGTGGGACGTGCCGCTCTACAGTATTATACGGAATACCCTTGTAAACACGTCACGTAATACTGTTGAGCGTGCCCGTCTGCTGGCTGTGGGAGAATGGGAGTCAGGTTTGTGGCTTCAAGCGCTCCCGTCATCCACCATAGGCACAATGATGGATGACTCATCGTTTCGGCTCACTACGTGTCTCCGCTTGGGCGCACCTTGTGTTGCTACGCATCGATGTCACTGCGGTGAAGCTGTCGACAGTCTCGGACACCATGGCCTGTCCTGCTGCAGGAGCGCAGGTCGCATAGCACGGCACGCCAGAATCAAAGATATTATTCGTCGAGCTCTTGTCACCGCCGGCGTACCAGCGGTGTTAGAACCAAACGGCTTGGTACGTGATGATAGGAAGAGACCAGACGGCATGACGTTGTTGCCTTGGAAGGTGGGTAGGCCTCTGGTGTGGGACGCAACATGTGTCGATACCCTAGCGCCATCTCATGTTCCTAGCACTGCGGGCTGTGCTGGCGCCGCTGCTGCAGCTGCTGAGACCCTCAAGCGGCGCAAATACTGTAACCTTATGGGCAACTACAGCTTTGAGCCGTTTGGGGTCGAAACGCTCGGGTCATGGGGCCCGAGCGCGCGTCTCCTTTTTAAGGAAATTTCTCGCCGGCTGGTCGATACTTCACGTGACCAGAGGGCTGGGTCGTTCTTTGGCCAAAGAATTAGCATTGCCATTCAACGCGGCAATGCTGCCAGTCTTCTGGGCACGTTTCCAGATGATAGCGATGCGGATGAATACTTCGACGCCTAAGTGTCCTTTGTTTTTTATTTTTATATATTTGTATTGTAAGTTAGTTAGTCATTTTGTCCATAGATGGCGCTGTTTTATTATTTATTTCTGAAACACTTATAATTTTCTAATTTACATTTTTTAGGTGTGAACTGATTACGATGAAACAAAAAACTCAATGTTACTTCAATTTATATAATTATTAACGCAAATATATATAAACGTGAAGTTGTGAGACCAAGTGCACATTAACACACGTTAACTAATTTTTCTTCTGGGACACTTTAAATTCAAAAATCTTTTGATAGACTGAACCGATTGCAATGAAACAAAAACTAAATGTTACTTCAAGTTACGCTTAATCGTTGTGTATAAAAGTTATCTACATTGATTTCGTACATTTTACGTGATGCTCGGATAACTAAACATACAAACAGACAAACAGACAAAAATTCTAAAAATGCTGGAAATGGGTTCTATTGGTTGTCCTTTAACACCCTGACTATATTTTTTTATTTTTTTTTTAATGTACAAAAACTTCTTTTCTACAGTTTTATTATATGTATAGATGCATTCAGTAAAAAGCGCTTATTTTAATATTAAAAACAGACACTCCAATTTTATTTATTTGTATAGAAGATGTATAGATGTATAGGTGGTTAGGCACACACACAATAATAGTAAATGATTGCTGCTGAACATAGGCCTCCCAATAATCACTATAATTATCGTTAGTCTAGAAGAAATAGCTTTTTCTAATCATCATGAAGTTAAAATGCCCACAATTGCGCAATTGAAAGTCCCGTGTGAACCCACCTTAATCCTACCTACCTTCATTTTTGAAGTGCGAAGTTATCCTTCCGGGTTGAAAGTACCCCAGCCTTCACGATATTTGATATTATTATAGGGTTGTTTTCATCGTAAAGTGGGTTTTGTTTGTCCTTGGTAATCATTAGGACTTTGTAATTTAATACGATTGCGTTAAAATTATTAACATGCAAAGTTATAAATGTATAACTAAGTATAGTCATTTTGGCACGTTTAACAGCGATGTGGGAGAGTACTTCGACGCCTCAGTGTCATTTCGTTTTTGAATATACGCGTAGTTAGCTACTTATAAAGGATGGTACTAAAACCCCTACCGTAGAAATTTTTTCGTCGGTCATTAAAAATAAAATCTACTGTTCCATAGAAAAATGCAATATCTACACGGTCAAAATGTATGGCAGCTATAATTTTTTTTTTTTCCGTTAGCCTGTACTGTCCCACTGCTGGGCAAAGGCCTCCCCCATTTTCTTCCACTTTTCCTTGTGCTGTGCTTTCTCCGTCCAGTCGGTTAGGAATGAGTCTAAGTCGTCACGCCAGCGTTTCTTAGGCCTGCCTCGGTGACGACGCCCGTCTTCAGGCACCCACTGTGTGACGACTTTGGCCCATCTGTCTGGATGCATCCTATAAGTGTGACCCGCCCAGTCCCACTTCAGCCTCGCAGACTTGCCACCAACATCAGCGATACCTGTCTTGGAGCGTATTGTGGTGTTGCGAATTTGGTCGGTGAGTTTTTCAATAACCGACAAAAAATTTCAACGCTCCCTACTTTGAAATTTTTTGGTTCAGAATCATGCATTGAATCCATGGGAACAAGTTGAGCGTCAATTTTCTAGCCACCCTGTATGGCTCGTAGTATTTCAATTATCATGCAGAATCTGTGTTTATAGGGTTCCGTAATTAAAAAGGAAAAATGGAACCCTTATAAGATCACTTCGTTGTCCGTCTGTCTGTCCATCTGTCCCTTTTTCGCAGGAACGCGTGGAGTTATCAAGTTGAAATTAATATAAATATACGGGCGTTTATGCCGCATACTTTGACACTCTCAAGGGAATCAAAACCTATAGGGTACTTCCCGTTAACCTAAAACTCATGAAATTTGGCAAGAAGCAATGTCATGTAGCACAAGTAAAGGAAACATCCGAAAACCGTTTTTTAGTTACATACCTACGTCCGACTCGCACTTGACCGGTTTTTTTTTAGTTTTAAAAGCATGGCTCTGTAAAATTACAAGCAACCTACTAACCTACTAATATTATAAATGTGAAAGTTTGGCAAATTTAGAAACGCCGAACTATACACTTACGCTCAATACTTATTGTAATACATCGCTTCCACTGACGGAAATTGGCCTCATAAGTACCCAGAAAAAAATGTTGAGACAGCCAATCATTCAAACTTCAGTAAACACGCAATCATAGCCAATACAATAACTAAATAAACAAAAATATATCCCCAATAAGATACGAAATCCGCTAATACACAACGATTGGGTACATAAACGTATTTGTAGCGGTTACAGCGGAAAATTGCCTCCCCTATTTTCTCATTACCAATATTACTTATCTGAAATATCGTTTGCAAACGAATTTGAACTCTCTTTCAAGGGAATAAGGTTTCTAGAATGATGTTTAAGTACCTCGTTATTTGAACCGTCAGATTCGGATCTAGAATATTATTTATTATGCAATGTAAAATCAATAGGGAATGTAATTTGCATGTTTTTCTAGTTATTCGCCTAGGATGGATAGGTTATCATCATCATCATCAGCCTATAATGTTCCCACTGCTGGGACACAGGCCTCCTCTCTGTGAGAGGGAGTGGGCCGTAATCTACCACGCGGGCCCAGTGCGGGTTGGTAGATGTCACATGTCTTTGAATTTTTGGTTCTAGGACATGCCGGTTTCCTCACGATGTTTTCCTTCACCGTTTTGAGAGCAGTGGTGATGAAATAATTTACACAAAGTAAAGCGCCTGTCTGGGTTCGAACCTACGACCTACAACTCGTAAGTCGCGGCCGATACCACTGGGCCACCACTGCTCTCTGGATAGGTTATACGTGTCTCAAAATATTCATGCTTAGAGCGATTTCGCACTACATACGATCTGAATCCGAATTAAAGATCCGATTTCAATCCGAATTGGGAATGTTCTAAATTCTGATGGATAGAGTTCAGATCGCAACCCCTCATACAGATAGGACTATGGTCACTTCGGACCGCCATTTCTCGGATTCGGATCGGACGTAGTGCAAAACCGCCCTTACCCGTTGGTCCCGGCTGTCATTCATAGATCTTTGACAGTCGTTACGGGTAGTCAGAAGCCGGGAAGCCTGACAACCAGTCTTGGTCAATGGGTATCATTTTACTCAGCAACTGGTTTGGGTAAATGTCAGAAGGGTAATTCTCTTAATTTTAAGAACGCTCACAGTCTGATCTCAGTCTCAATCTGTCAAAAATGCCTGTAATTTCCCTACATTTTTGACAAGTTTTCGGCACTTATTGTCAATAAGATGACATTGCGACTAGATTTTGAAAGTTTTTAATTACGGAAATTTGCCTCCAGATACGTAGACAGAGACACTCCATGTAAACTAGTATTCAGCTGCATCCAGTTAGACTTGAAGCCGATCCCGACACAAATGGGAAGGATAAGGAGATGAAAGCATAGGCTCTTTGATTTTGTTTTAGAAAGAAGAAAGATAATACGTTTATTTGCGGTGAACATGACGCAAAAAAGAACATAAACACAAAAAATAAAATAGTAGGGGGAAACATGCGTCACATCCACGCAAAACGGCTATTGCTCAGCATAATGCTGCAACCCTATGCAAGACAGAGCCCAAGCGCTGGTTTTCAGCGACAGCCGGCGCTGACGTAATGACGTCGTCCGGTGCAGCACACAATTATTACCCAGCAAACATTTTTGTCATATAATCAAACATTTATATGACCTTGAGTCGTATTAAAGTTATTTTACAGTATTTTTTTAAACTCTTCGTCATATACTGGTGCATTATGTGTCCGAATAGTCATATACATTTTTTGTCGTATAATAATGTCATGTAGACGTTATTTCGACATTTTTTTACAATCGTCATATAATAGCGTCTACGACGACATCTATAAAACTTACTTATACAACTTTTCGTCGTGTAAACGTTTTCGTAGTATAAACGTCATAATACTGTCAATTTTTTCATATAATTACCTTTTAAACGTCTGCTACACGGATGATAATTGTTTACACATAGTATTTGTAACCATTATACATAAGTCGAATAAGTATTACGAGTGTAACCTGTATACATTCTAAAGTATCACAAACATGATAATATGACCGCTATATAATTAATACTCATATTAAAGCGCTTCAAGCACGTAATTTAATGCAAAGTAATAGAGCTCAAGCTGAGAGTAAGAAAAATAAGAAGGGTTCCGTATCACATTTAAACCAATTTAACCAAAATGCTACGAGTATACCCTGCAGTTCATTTGCCCAAGTTCAGGACGAGTTCATCATCCAAAAATGAAGATAATGTTGATAAAGAAGACACTTCAACCAAAACTGATGACTTCAGAGACCATTATAAAAAGTGTGCTATTGATTTTAATATTCCTCGTCTCGCAGTATTCTTTGACAAAAACTTATCAACATCTGCATAACGGAGAAGGCATGTGTGTCTCGTTATTATGAGCCATATTTCAACTACTGTGGGCGAACTATGGGTAAAATTTTGGTTATTGCGCAATAGAAAAACGGTTTGCAGTTCAAATCAGATTATAATTTCACAAACAAATTAATCACACTAGCAAATCACACACTATAGGTACACGATACAATCAGATACGGAACGCGGGACAGTTTCTAAGCGCATGTTGTTCGTTTTATGTCCGATGTCCAAGAGAACCGCTTCACCACGCTGCACGCTCTCTTGTACTCCCCACGAACTCAGGCTAGACTCGGCGCTGGCGTTCCGAATAGTCAAACGAAAGACTCCGTGGAAGCGTTGTCATCACAGCGCTTCCGCTTCGTTGTCAAGTCAGCTCCCGTACTAATGATGTCTTCGACATGCATAATTATAAATCATTGTGAGGTTTACCTAAAACAAAAGTATTATTTAGACTTAAATAAGTTATATGTCACGCAAATCCTTCTGTTCTAAAATGTCAATTCTTTGAACTAAGTTAGCCAGGCGTTTATAATTTTATTATTGATCCCTAAATTAACTTTCATGGCGTATAATAGGTACACACATTTACAATGAACACGCAGTTTATAGGTCGGGAAGTTATATAGTTGTCTTATAACGCAGTCACTTAATAAATTATTAATAAAAATATGTGAAAACATTCAAATTTTAAAAGCGCATAAAAAATTTATTACAAACTTACCCCACATTAATCAGTAAACTTAATTGCGCAATGGTTTACAACTGATGAAATGGCTTTATCACCTCAAATAACAGAAAAATACAATATTAACACAGCTGTCAAAAACACTGCCAAATTAAATTAATATTTTATAATATAATTCGTTCAATAAGCATCATCTTTAAATGACAATAACACAACGATTACATTATATAAAAGTCATATTGTGTGCCATTACTCGACACAAAGTCGAATCCACGCCGCGACAGCTATCATTACATGACATGTAGTCAAATCAGTGACGTGTATATGACTACTATGCGACTAATTAGGTATTTATATGACTGTTACACGAAACTCTTAGCGCCTTAAGTTGAATAAAATGGGCCCTAATGCCGTCGAGTAAACGTCCTTATGACATTTATACAATTATACTAAATAACATTAAGTTGCCACCAAAACGTCTACTCAACGTCGTAAATGTAGAACACTGTACCGGCACAGCGTACTCAAAGAAAAATAATTTAATTTAAATGTGATTAATAGAATAATATTATACAAATCAGGAAATAGACAAAGTTTTGTTTTGTTTATAAAGTACCTCGTAATAATATATCTTCCGGAGTATTTCAAGAGTCATGAAGTAGGCTGGCAAAACGGAAGCATCTTCTTTGTAATTGAAAGAAAAAGAAAATACATTTATTTAGCACAGACTAATTACACACAATACACCAGATACATCAGATAAAATAACAAAAAATAAAGATCAAATAAAAAGCGTAAAGTCCAATGTAAGTAATCAGCAGGAAAATGTGCCTTACGGCTGCGCCAAAAAGGCCCAGTTCAGCAATAATGCCAGGCAACTAGTGCCTGACGCTGGTTTTCAACTGGACCTGATGTGTGAGGTGACGGATGTAAATCAGTTTTACACTGCAACGTGACGTGTGTATGTATACTTAAATGAAATTGTAATTTTCCTTTACGAATTCACAAAACCAAGGCACTATTCTACCGTGGATATTAATACAAACCCTCAGTAATACTTTCCAAAGAAAACTGAGGCAGCAAGGTGCATGGTCTGCGGCTGTTTTGTTATTTAAATTAATCCTTTTAACTCGAACCGGGGTATTATTGGTTTACTGCAGAGCGCAAGTTATCAGTCTGGACCATGCTTGATATAATATTATGTGCATTGGATTACCTTAATCTGTCAAGCTCCGCTAATGAGACACAATTGATTTTCTATTGTGTCGTCGCCGATCGGCGAACCGCGCCGCTTGACCGGTTAAACTCTTTCTAAAAGTTGTGTTGTGCTGTATGCACTATGCCGGGACTATGCGATACCCATATCAGTCATCGTAAAGTTTCACTCTTATGCTTTGAAAGAATGATTGACAGATGTCAGGAGAGCGCGCCAACGACTGGACCACAGATAACATTTGTTGAAGTGAAAACTTCTTTAGGCACGTTGGGTGTTTTTGAGATGGGAAAAAACCATTGGATTCGCGCCACTGTTACCGTAACCGACACCGCTTCGGATGTGTTTGGCTGTCCACGGGACGTACTCGGTCTTAATGTATTTCCGATATGTCAGTGATGGCAAAGTATTCTGCTTGTGTTTTGTTTATATGACTTTAAAAAAATACACACGTAATTGTTCAAGTTTTTACTTCTGATGGCACTCCCGGAATGCCACTTTTTTATAATGAAGGCTTTCTTGTTAAAATAATGTGATTAGCGAGTTGTGCACGTGTGCAAACTATAAAAAGAAAAGAAATAAGATGTTTTATTGACACAGAAATACGTGCATACTCGACTCGCACGCGAAGGGTTTCGTGCCAAAGTACAATATTTAATCAAAACAGGTCTTCAACCAGTGACTGTCGTAAGCCTCCTTGATACAGGTCCTGTCATATCCTGGTACAGACGCATCATAACTACGTCTATACTGAGTAAGTGCACTTTACCCAATATTCTTTTATACTTGAACAGCCGCACGGGTCGATCGATCAGGTTAAGCTACGCTTGCCGCGGTTTGTCCCTGGATGGATGACCATCTTTACATACTGACTCGGAATGATCCCGGATCGATCCTGTTCCTTGATTGATCGACCCGTACGGCTGTTATTACTTCGCCACAAGCCCCTCACAGCCCCTCACAAATACACAATCAAGTCATCATCTGCCTAGCTTTTTCCCCACTATGTTGGGGTCGGCTTCCAGTCTAACTAGATGCAGCTTAATACCAGTATTTTACATGGAGCGACTGCCTATCTGACCCCCACAACCCAGTTAGTGGGTAATACGATACCCCTTGGTAAGACTGGTTGTCAGACTTTCGGGCTTCTGACGACCCGTAAAGACTACCAAAGATTCACAAATGACAGCCAGGACCAACAGCTTAACGTGCTTTCCGAGGCACGGAGGGGTCTTGGCATGTACCTAAAGATGGTCACACATCCACGGACCAACCGCTGCAAGCGTAGCTTAACTTGATCGATCGACCCGTACGTCTGTTATTACTTCGCCACAAGCCCCTCACAGCCATGGTCCGGGGCGAGAGGGAGTGGGAGGCAGTCACCTCCTTCTGCGAAGCAGCCATGCTAGCGAAGGAGGTGGCGGGATGACTGAGGGAGAGAGCCTCACGTCCCAGCCGCTGCGGGAGACACTCCGGGCGTCGGGAGCCGCGTGACGACCCCCCGCCACCGTAGGCGCGGGCCTGCGGACGGAGAGTAATGAGTAGCTCACCGTCCAATCAGGACCAGGCCCGTGCTGTACGGCGCATACGTGTTCCACGCGCGCCTCAGAGATGTCAGCATAAAGGACGGAGCCTGCCAGGGCCGAAGAGGGGATTTTCCGAAAGGGTTACCGCTACCCCGGAACATAAAGGGCTAAGGAAGGAACACCGATGGGTTTTAGTCAGTAAGAGTCTGACGCTCCCTTCCGCTTTACCCAGAGCGGGAGGGGTCATTTGATGATTTTCCATCCATAAAAAAAGCCCCTTACAGCCTCTCACATACACAATCAACTACACCAACCTAATGTCAGTACCATATCACAAGTCTTGTTAAAACTAAAGCTTCGTCAGCACATCCGTCCTGCTATTACGTTTTTCATATAACGAGTCGGATTTAACAGCAGATATTTTTGCGACATTTTTTTTTGTGACTTTGTACACGCAAATAATGCGTGGGTGTTGAAAGGGTGCCATGTGACACTGAATTGGAGAGGGACATCGAGGGATTGGAAGGTAGTAGTTTTCATTTCGTTTTTTTTGTATTCTTAATTTTATCCCTTTTCTGTGCCCTTTGCTTTAACGTTTTAGCCCCTTTTTAGGGTACCGTACCTTAAAACGGAACTCTTATAGGATCACTTTGTTGTCCGTTTGTCTGTCTGTCAAGACCCTTTGTCTCGGTATTAGATGTAATAGGGGGCGAGCCTAGTGTCATCCACCGGGCACAAATCCAGACTCCTGAAGGCTAATTCTCGTAATTGAAAACGTTGAAAATCTAGTCGCAATCCTAGCTCAGCGACAGTCAATGTGAAAAACTTGTCAAAAATATAGTGAAACTAGCTGCGCCCCGCGGTTTCACCCGCATAAGTCTCGATCCCGTGGGAATATCGGAATAAAAACTATCCTATGTCCTTTCTCAAGTTCCAAACTATGTCTGTACCAAATTTCACACAAATCGGTTCAGTAGTTTAGGTGTGAAGAAAAGACAGACAGACAGAGTTACTTTCGCATTTATAATATTAGTTTGGATTAGAGGTATTTTTGACAGATTGAGACTGAGATCAGACTGTGAACGTTTTTAAAATTACGAGATTTTGACCTCGATCTCGCCTGGTATAAAGCGATGGATGAAGTCTATGATGGAACGAGCAATTCCTGTAGGAAAACTTGCGGGGGCAATTGCGTAATACATTATCAATCGGAATCGGTTTCATTTTGATAGTTCAACAACATTCATTGCGTTATTTACGTGTTGAGCAGACAAATTTTTCGAACTTATGAAGCGATGGATTAGAAATTTGCTTCAAAATGAATCAGATTCCGATTGATAGTGTGTTACGCAATTAGGGTGCTGATAAGACTGCCCGACCTCAGAGTCGAACCCAGGACCTTATACTCATCAGTAGCGCTTGCAACCACTAAACCAACAAGGCTAATTTTCTGAAACTACACTTTACTCTTATCCAACAGGCGCCATAATTACCTACATGTCGATGTATCCGCACCGGTAACAAATTGCCCGGGATATCCGTGACGTCACTCAATACGTCACTATGTTGCAACATGTCACTGTACTCGATACAAGGGATTACGAACACTAAGCAATTAGCTACGGAAGTTCTAATCAGAGACATAAAACAATACCTATACCTAAGTACTAGATATTTAACCCCTAATAAACGTTGTATGGCGCCTGTATAGTTACACAATGCTTTGTCTTCTTCTTTTGAAAGTAAAATTACTGGCCACAGAAAGAGAGAAATCGGTGTCTAACTATTCATCTTAGAGTACACAAGCATTGGTTTACAAAACCCTATTTAATTTAAATTTTCTTTGCAAAAGCTATTCGAAAAATCACCATGATTTTACTTACTGAAGATCATTTTTAAAACTTAACACATACTATTAAATAAACTTTGACATAAAAACGCAGCAGCCATTGTTTTTCTTTACAACAAATCAGTTACGTAATAATAACATTTCATTTCGTACGCAAATAACATTAATGTTACACAAAACTTAAAACTTTTCGTTCCACCCGGTAAAGAAATAATTACCGTGGTCGCAAATATTCAAATAGATAGATAAGAAATGCGAACTCGTTGCCACAATGAAGCAACGAAACAGAATCGCACAACTAAGCAACACAACGCAAATATTGTAATCATAACCAAAAGGCTTTAAGAAAACCAATCCTGAAAAAAAAATCTTCATTCCGAATACTAAAAGAAGACCAAATACATTACCAATAAAATGTAAATATCATTCACGGATAGCCCCAAGGGACTTCCAGTTAATACGATGGACTTCCATTCAGAAGTCAAGCGTGAACCGACCGACATCCGCTCGACTCGATCTTCGCTTGTTTCATGTTTGAATTCGAAAATCAATAGTAGAATGATTGTCGTTGTTTCTGTTCATTTCCTGTTGTAAAGGGTTTTGTTTATTGGGGGAAATAAAGAAAGGATTGAAGGGTTAAAGGTTGTTTCCAAGGTTAAGCGGTGTTGTAGAGGTCAAATTTTGGATGGTCGACCGTTCTTTGTTGTCCGAACAAGTATTTTTTATTTTTACATAAATCACGTCATCAAAGTAGGTAATATAGAGGCTGTAACATGACATGGTTGTAGCATGCAACCTCCGCGAGTCTTATATATAGATGGCACAAATAAAAGACACATTATGTCGTGATTTTATTGATGTAACTTTATAAACATGTTATTATTTTTTAACTGTGGCAACACTGTCAAAGAACAAATTATTAATATTGTAACAAACTTTTAAAATGTATTTTCATTATGGCAACTAAATGTTTTATTCTACTCACAAACACACACAACAACACTTATAAATAACGGTTATTTCTGGGTGGGGTAACATATCTAACTATAAGGGCTGATTTTACAAAAGTCAGATAACTTTTATCCGTGAAATAAAATTGACATATGACAGTTCTAGTATTGTAGCGGCATCTACAACGCCACATACGAACTACGCGTCATACTGACGTCACGCAAAATCCTGCATCTCGCAAGCAGAGTTTACCGCGCAACTAGCATAATATTATACAACGAATGAATCAGTGGGCAGTTGCCCGCCAGAGACAACACCCGTCTGGTAGGAGGTTCCTCCCTTTTTAGTATCAAAAAACTGTAAAAAATTCAAAATTTATTCTCAGTATAAGACTTATTCTAACCCCCTTCCTAATAAACGTTGTATAGCGTCTGTAAAGTTACACAACGCTTTGTATTCTTCTTTCGAAAGTCAAATTACTGACGACTGAAAGAGAGAAATCGGTGTGTAACTATTCATCTGATATAATACGTTAATTAGAAGTTAAAAGTTTAGAGGAATGCGACCTTAATCCAAACTAATATTATAAATGCGAAAGTAACTCTGTCTGTCTGTCTGTCTTTTCTTCACGCCTAAACTACTGAACCGATTTAGATGAAATTTGGTATAGAGATAGTTTGAGTCCCGGGGAAGGACATAGGATAGTTTTTATCCCGATATTCCCACGGGATCGACACATATGCGGGTGAAACCGCGGGGCGCAGCTAGTACTATATTAAACGGTAATGTTTAATGACGAGTGTATGTAAAATAATATTCCACCTTCTCATACAACACGAAATTATACGTACTTTCCATACAACATGTAATTAAACAACTATGTTGTAACAAACAAAACATGAAATGCAATACCTAACATTAATTTCAAATACATGTTCAATACAATATTAAAATCGGTAATAGTAGTTCTAGCCAGTCAGTAATTCTAACCCATTTCCATTAAAAGTGAAAACAACAACCATTTAATAATGGGTTTCAAAGTGAATCTCACTAGTTATATATGAAGCTACACAAATAATTTCATGAGTAACACCGCCATTTGTAATTGAAACTGTCGTTGTGTTTGATTTTTTTATGCTGGTACAGTCAGCGATGTGGGTAAAGTGTTTTTGGAAGCGCGTTTTTTAACGCGGCTTGCGTTACCGTGGCGTTTATAAATACCGCTAGACACTTTTTATAGTATTTAGTACCTAGGACCATGGGAAGGTACTTTCTTGTTTCATCCTTTTCAGTAGTCGGGTTTTAGTATTTAAACTTATTTTTTATTTAATTATTTTGGGGCTTATCTTAGTAATATTTATATTTTTGAAATGTGCTAATTAAGCCCTTTCATCTGATTCCCAGCAAGGTCATCATCATCTCCCTAGCCTTTTCCCAACTAAGTTGGGGTCGGCCTCCAGTCTAACCGGATGCAACTGAATACCAGCAACAAGGTACCAAACAAGAATCAACCAACAAGGATACCCAACAAAGTATGATTAAAAAAAATTGTTAGATCATGTCTTTATGTCCGCTAGAGGGCGCCATATTCAATGTAATGCGACATCACATAGCCTATAACCAGCGGACGATCAAGACGCTTCCAACGATACCTCATTTTTCTAATTATGACATGGAGTTTTAGAAGTTATGAGGGAACAGATGAACATTAAATACATACAGGTCAAAATCATAACCCTCCTTTTTGCTTCGCCGTAGTCGGGTAATAACCCTCCTTTTTGCTTGGCCGTAGTCGGGTAAAAAATAGTGGCCCATCGGCATAGGGTTCAAGCTGCCGCGGTGCAAGGAGTACTGCCTTCTGAATTAGGCCCTTGATCAAACCGCCTAATGAGAGCCTCGAGAGTTGTTGATCGGGGCTTTCGGCCATCGGATAATCGACCGATACGACAATCGGCACAATGACAGCCGAGATCACATTCCACATACTCAACAAACTCGTGTTCAGATATTTAATTTGTTTTTGTTTTTCAGTTTCACGAATCTCTTATTATTCTTATGTTTATAGAAATTGCAAGATTGGCAACACGAGTTTTTTATAACACTTGAATTTAGTTTGTCATAATTATTATTATTTATATTTTTGTCGTCGACTGTACCACATTCTGATAATTAACCGACGAAAAAACGGAGGAGGTTATCAATTCGACGCGTATATATATATTTTTTTTTTTTTATGTATGATCACGCATAACTTTTTACAGAGCAGTCCGATTTTGATAATTCTTTTTCTATTGGAAAGGATATACCCCGAAGTTGGTCCCATATAAATTTGGAAAAAAAATCCAACCCTAAGGGTAGGAAAACAGGGGATGATTGATTGTTCACTCACTGATTGTAATGTATGAGCACGCATAACTTTTTACAGAGTAGTCCGATTTTGATAATTCTTTTTTTATTGGATAGGACATACCTCAAAGTTGGTCCCATGTAAATTTGGAAAAAAAACTCCTACCCTAAGGGTGGGAAAATAGGGGTGATTTATTGTTCATTCACAGATTTTAATGCTGAGCTGTGTATTACAATTAAAATAAAAGGCCTATCTATGTTGGTATATAAAGCCTGTTTTTTTAAGTAAAAGTAGGATTATATAACAGTTAATATCTAAAGTAAGGTAGGTAGCTATTTTAAAAGTAGTCAAAAATTAAGCATGTAGTAATTAGTAAATTATAGCCTCAAAAAATTATAAAATAAAAACTTTTTAACAAAAAAATTAAACCTCCGAAAAAACTGAAAAGCAAAAAATAAAAACCTTTTTTTATTTTACCTTAATAAATAAGTTCTTAAACTAATGCAAGTATACCTAAAAAATTTTGAGTCGGCGCCAAACAATCAATGAACAATGATCACTAAATTACCTTAAATTTAAAGAAATAACCAAATCAAATTAATAATGCAACGTGAAATCTCCAGCGATAAATATAACATTCCAAACAAAAAAATGCGCTCTCCGCACGACCACTCGCAACGATATTAAGTTGCTTGTTTGGCGCCGACTCAATATTACTTAGGTATACTTGCATTAGTTTAAGAACTTATTTATTAAGGTAAAATAAAAAAAGGTTTTTATTTTTTGCTTTTCAGTTTTTTCGGAGGTTTAATTTTTTTGTTAAAAAGTTTTTTTATGAACGTAAGTGTACGCTTTGAATATAACAGCGTTTATGTTAGTTAACGGTTTCAGCTTTTTTCGTGTAAAACCGCTTATGTGTAACAAAAACACCAATTAAAAATAACCTTTTGGAATATTCCAGCTATTCTGGTCTTTTTTTTTAACCGACGAAAAAACGGAAGAGGTTCTCAAATCGACGCGCATATCTTTTTTTTTAACATTTTCACGCATAACTTTTTACAGAGCAGTCCGATTTTGATAATTCTTTTGTTATTGGAAAGTGCATACCTACCTCGAAGTTATTCCCATATAAATTTGGAAAAAATTCCCACCCTAAGGATGGGAAAACAGGGGTGGTTTATTGTTCATTCGCAGATTTTAAGCCAGTGTAAAGCACAGAATTAAGCCCTTTTTCATTTGATACCCTAAAAGTTATTTTAAGTAATTTACTTTTAAATTAATTACTTCTTATGTCCCCTAGAGAGCGTCACATTGAATTTAGTATGACAGCACATAGCTTATAACTAGCGGACGATAAAGACATACCTCATTTGTCAAATTATTATAAAAACTTTTGAAGTTATGAGGGAACAGATTAACATACATACATGCGGTCAAAATCATAACCCTCCTTTTTGCTTCGCCGTAATCGGGTAAAAACAGGCGTGATGTTATGCTTAGTATTACTGGTATCTGATATATTATTCAGCTTAGATAAGATTGCTTTCAACCAATTTAACTTTTCCTTTATACAGGGTGTTACGGAAAGGGTATATCAATACAAACGGGTTGAAGAGTGTATCTGGTCTAGAATCTCTATACAAAATTTCAGCTCAAAAGCATTAACTTTGAAAATGCTTAATATTTTTTTATTTCGACATCACGGCGCTGCACTGGCGCGCGGCGGCGTGATGTGCGTGTACTAGGCGCACAGACACACTACAGATAATGGATAATGACCCTCGTAGTGCGGTGACACGTTTGTTATGATTTCAATTTAATAAACAATTGAAATAAAAAAATATTAAGCATTTTCAAAGTTACTGCTTTTGAGCTGAAATTTTGTACAGACATTCTAGACCAGATATACTCTTCAACCCGTTTGTATTGATATACCCTTTCCGTAACACCCTGTATACAGGGTGTTTAGAAGTTATGCTAAAGTTATTTGTAGCCGATTGTGTAAACATTTATGGGAATTATATTTGCGTGAATTCTGATTGCGATGAAGGTTGTGCGTTCGATTTCCGCTCGGTACAAATATTAGTATAGTCTACAGTAATGGGATTGTTTGTTCTGGGTACCTATATGAATTCAATTGAAATGGTTAATACGATATTTTAAAATAAATAAATCACACATTTTAGGTAATTACAGCCGTTATAATAAAAATAAAATTCATTTAATTCAGGTAAAAGTAACCCATATTATTATAACAAATAAAATAAAAATAAATTACTATTAAAATCTTAATCTCACACTATTATTACAAAATGGATTCGAATAAATGAATAAGTGTGTGAATGTGTGACAATGAACGGAAAGAAGAATAAAAATGTAAAAACACTATAATTTTGTTTTCGAAAACCCAGGGTCGAGACAAGGAATCCTTTTCCGAAAGACATAATTTCGCTTTATCAAGCAAAAGTCACAATCTACAACAAAAAAAAAACAACATAAAGCCCTACTTTTTAAATAACAAAACAATTAACACGAACTGCCCAATTAAGCCCTCAAAAAGCAGATTATCGACCATTATTCACCCACCCTGTATAATCCAAAAAGATAGAAGAACCAGGAAGTTAATAATATATGAGTAACGCCCTGTAGACACGCATAGGGTGTGTGAATGTTGTGGGAAATAAAACTCGTTTGATGTGGCATTGAAGGGCAATTTAGATTATAATCTGAACAGTGAAAGTAAAAAAAAGCGAGGGCTGTTAATGCTGTTATATAAATAGTGACATAATCTTCAAAATTTTGGTTCTAAGACATGCCAGTTTCCTCACGATGTTTTCCTTAACCGTTATCCATATTTTATGTAGCCTTCTCCCTCTTCATCCATCTCTCTCTTTTAGGTACCTTTTTCTTTGGATGGGAAATCATCAAATGCCACTCTGGGTGGAGCGGAAGGGAGTGTCAGACTCTTACCGACTAAAACCCACCCGTGTTCCTTCCTTAGCCATTTGTGGTCCGGGCTAGCGGTAACCCTTTCGGACAATCCCGCTACCCCGGTCCTTTAGGCACCTGCGTTGTCAATATTATGCCATTTGCCAATTCCATGTGAGACTTGAATAAAAAATAAGCAATATTAATCTGCAAAAAGTATAATCAGAACGTCCGTGACAGAGTTCAGAACGGAAGCAGTTGCATATGAAGCGTGTAACATGTAACGTATCATACGCCGGGAGATAAAACAACTGCCGCGCTGTGTGCCGCTAGCAATTATTTATTTGGGGGGCGTGGTGCAAGTTATGAGCGGTGGCGAGTTGAAACTAACCTTACTACCACAAAACAGTGTTTATCAGTTGTTTAGACTAAACACCTTTTAAACACGACATATTTATATGGACTTTGACGTAACACTGACATTAGACACACGTTAAACAAGTGTTTTAGTTATTGTGGTAAGACCCATACCCCCTTATTCATTAAACTTATCAAACCTATTTTAGTTAAAATGGGGTTTGTCTCTTTCTTACACACAGAAATGACTGATTATGAATAAGGGGGCTAATGTTTAAAAGAGTTGGTGCAGGGTACAGAAGAGACAACTGAGGGGCAATTCTCTTAATTTTAAGAAACTTCACAGTCTAATCTCAGTCTCAATCTGTCAAAAATACCTCTAATTTCCATACATTTTGACAAGTTTTTGACATTTGTTTGTCGCCGAGATGAGACTGCGACTAGATTTTGAACGTTTTAAATTACGAGAATTGGCCTTCAGCGTGCTGTACCTAGGGCATGCAAAACCGGAAAGTCATCAAAACCGGTTTTGAACATCGTTTTTTTGGGACCAAAACCGAAAACCGGAGCTAGGTCCGGTTTTAGCAAAAAAAAATGGAATGTAGTATAATTTAAAAAGAAACACCATTTTTTTTAAATACCCACTAAGTCTACAAATAAAACAAATTGTATGATACATTTCTTTTTACCCGACTACGGCAAAGCCAAAGGAGGGTTATGATTTTAACAGGCTATGTATGTATGTATGTTCATCTGTTCCCTCATAGCTCCTAATCTACTTATCGGAACTCGACATATGAGGTATCGTTAGAACCGTCTTAATTGTCCGCTGAACATAGGCTACGTGACGTTGCACAAAACTCGATACGGCGCCCTCTAGTGGAAAAAAAGTAATGTGTTAAAAATAAAAATTGAGATAAATACGCCATGTTTGGTATCATTTGAAAGGGCTTCACTTGTATATTTCCAAAATATTGCTCAAATTTAAAGCGACGCCCTCTAGCGGACAAAAGTCATGTGTTAAATTTAACACCAAAATTGTTTAAATAAAAAAAGACGGGTTGCACTCCGGGAGTGCCGGCAGAAGTGAAAACTTGAATATTAACGTTGAAATAAATCAATTATTAAACACTTTATTGTATACACGAATTTTACAAATACACAGCAGTGTGGCTACTACACAGACGGTCGAGCCATCAGCTGTCCATCCACGTCCGCGTCCGCGTCCGCGTCCACCATCACATCACATCACCATCGCCATCGCATCACCATCACCATCTCCATCACCATCACAATCGCCATCACCATCGCCATCACCATCACCATCCATCCATCCATCCATTATCGTGTCTCACTTGGTTCACTTCGGTTGGCGCCGTAGAAAGAGATGGGGGGGGGAATCTCTCCTGACGGTCACGTGTCCTGACGCGATGCCCTGACGCGAGTTTAACATTTTTTACCCATTACAAAAAGTGTTCAACGCCGCTAAAGAAGTTTTCACTTCAAAAAGTAAAAAAATTAAAACCCGACTACGACAAAAAAAAAAACGACGCTGAAAAAGTATGAAACAAGATTTTCATACTTCGAACAGAACAAAAAGAAAAACCGTAGTTACACGTTATAGGTACCAACCGAAACACTTTAATAACGTGTGACTACGGTTTTTCTTTTTGTTCTGTTCGAAGTATGAAAATCTTGTTTCATACTTTTTCAGCGTCGTTTTTTTTTGTCGTAGTCGGGTTTTAGTTTTTTTACTTTTTTTTTTTAAATCCAAACCATAATAATTGTACAGATAACAATGAACTTATAATAGTATAAAGATTAATTAACTGTGATCAAATCAACAACAAGTAAATTTTTGGTATCTTTGGTACCTATTAAGTCTGCTATCAAAAATAATATATTTTAAACATAGAAAACACAATCAGCATCTTCAAATATTAAACACAGCCACCCACAATAACCAAAAAAATCAACATTTTTGTAACTTTGAAGACGAACTACAAAATAACATTACTTCGAAAAAAATGTTGACAAAACCGGAGCTCAGCTCCGGTTTTGGCTCTCAAAACCGGTTTTCAAAAATCGTTAAATTTTGGCCGATTTCCGGTTTTGCGCAAAACCGGAAAACCGGTTTTGCATGCCCTAGCTGTACCGCAACATGGAATTATACATCACACACGCAAAACACTATTAATCTAAATTGTATGATTTTGAAGGATATTGCTTTCTAAAAAATTGTCTGCTCCACTAAGTAAATAACGTAATGAATGCTGTTGTACTGTCAAAATGTAAGCCATTACTACTATCCCGCATATTTGCAGTAGGTATGCTGTTACATCGTTCTCACATACAATCACACTAATCACACTATCACACTAATATTATAAAGGCGAAAGTTTGTGAGTGTGTGTGTTTATATGTTTGTTACTTCTTCACGCTCAAACGGCTAGACCAATTTTGATGAAATTTGGTATAGAGATAGCTTGAGTCCCGGAAAAGGACATAGGGTACTTTTTATCCCGATATTCCCACGGGATCGAGACTTATGCGGGTAAAACCGCGGGGCGCAGCTAGTATTTTTATAAAAATATTATTTAAAAGAGAAGTTAAGGACAGTTTGCCCAGTAGTGGGAAAATACCGGAACATTAAATAAATTGCTAGTCTATTCAAATTTATATTTCAAATTGATGTGATTTCAAGTTAAACAAATATCAACTTTATTTTAATAGTAATTAAGTTGATTTCAGAGTGACTAGCACTATTGAAAACGTTATAAAAATGTTTGAAGTTCTACTAGCATAAACTGAACTTTATTGTGTAGGAATTAAAGTTATTTTTCCATAAACTCATAATTGTTCATCTTTAAGTAAAAGAGAAAACTCAAAAATCTACCCCGATAGGAGTAGTCAAATCGTCAATTTATCAGTATTAGGGGTGTTTGGGAGCTAAATAACGAACTCCTTGTTGGTTCAACGGCTTGAATTTTAATCGTCAACTTTACAATGAGTAATAAAGAAAAATAAAATGCAGAAACACTGACACCAAAACGCGTGTCATCATTTCTTGAAAGGAAAGACGCGCGCGCGCCGGCCGGCGCGCGTTTGGTTTGACATCTCGATGGCACCTGACGTTGATGACATTGACAGCGTCACATTAGCGATCGTTTTGACGTTCGAAAAGTGCTGATTCTCAGCCTAGTTTGAATAAATGACTTTTGATTTTGATTTTTGATTTTTTGATCCGCGGCGCCCACAAGGGGTATTCCCGAAGTTTTCAGGTGCAAAACCAAATCGCCAACCGCTGCTAACTCGCTCCTATGCAAAGGTGGTGGAAAAAGGCAAGCGCTGAATTCGAGGTCATAAATAATATGACACCCTTATCTATGACAGGTATTGTTTACTTGCGCCTGAGCTGATTTAAACTTGTTAAAATGTAATAACACGGGCCGTTTGTTTGATGGGCGCTATCTATTCGACTATTAAGCGCTTAGAGACGGTTTCGAGTAGGTAATACTGATTTACTGTTTCCGTTTTGTGTTTACTTGTTACGTTGACAATAACGTGTATGAATACTAATATCGGACTTTACGTGCATAACTTTTTCTGTTTTCTTCTTTTTAGCGTGTCGATAGCAATCTAAATGTACTCGGCCCAGAATTCGGCCACTTGTTTGGCGCCATCACTAGCGTCCATCAGTTCCTGTAACGTGCAGCTGACAGGACACGCAGGGCATGATATCAAGTGTCCCATCGATTGTGGAACAGCATCACATTTACACTCCAAGGCGGAGTCATCTATAAATCTCCACCTGATCAGGTTTTCCTTGCTTCGGCCAACCTGGGTTCGGAGTCTGTTTAAGGACTTCCAGGTTACCCAAGGTAACTCATGTCCAGGTGGAAGGTCCTCAGCGGGTGGAACGAACGGTTTGGGTAAGGAAGCACTGTCTCGCCACAGCTTCAGTCTTTCTTGGGCAATCAGCGAGTCACCCACGCTGATTGGCCATTCCTTTCACCACGATGGCAATTCAAAGTCCACTTTTTCTGTGATTGTATAGTAACAAAAAAATTGGGATTTTTCAGAGTTTTTAGGGATTCATGAAGAAGCCTCCTCGTGTAGCGCAGTTTTTTCCGCCAGTTACTCAACTGAATCGAACGCTCGGCACATCCTGGACAGTCGCACTCAACACCTTATTTGACTGGCCAATTCTTCCCTTGGGGTGATAGGGCTAACGTCCACCTGGTTCACGACCACCCTCCCACCAGAGTCCGACGTCAAGCAGCCTGCTGTGTTTCGTCGATTCGTGGATTTTAGAGTTCCAGTGCCTTAGGCATCTTCTGGGCATGCTCATTCCTTCATAAACCTCATCCATCGCTTTCGATCGTGGTCACCAGTATTATTATTATATTATTATTGATATAATGATTGCGCATCTTTTTGTGATCCTCAAATATCGTTACCAACTAATAATAATAATAATAATAATATGCCCCCTAAACAACCACACGTCCTGATTGACCATCTAATCACGTGGGGGGCGGACACACGAATGAGAAATTACTGGCGTGGCTAACGTGGCTCTGGAAACCCACTTAAAAATGGAGACTCGTTCAAAAAGAAAACGTATAGGGCCGCTGCCCGGGGGCGATCGCCGGGGCACACTTGGAGCTGACGCTGAGTGTCTCAGCATGCGAACCGTCAGCGGTGAGGAGTTGAACAGGCGGGCTCCCACCGACAAAGATGCTACAGCCGATGATATCATTGACGATGGTGACAGACTGACGGACAGGATAGACACCCCTGTAGAACCTTACAGTCCAAGCACAGTATCATATACACCTTCTAGGCCAGCAACACCATCCATACCATCGTCACCTTCCATACCATCATCACCCCCCATTACTAGTTTCAATTCAGTTCAACCAACTTCAACCTTGAATGTTACGCGGGAGGTATCTACCTTCTTACCCGCGTCCACCAAGGCTGGAAAAACAAGAGTTCGCATGAGATGGAGCAAAGAAGTAAACATATTCATCATGCGAACTTACCTATACATCACTAAATTAGAGACCGATCTGACCACTTACAGAAAACAACTGCATGAACTTTTTACACGTCAATACCCAGAGATTACCGTTACCGAACAAAGGATTTCAGATCAAAGAAGAATAATAGTTAGGAATAAACTCTTGTCGCAAGACGTAATAAACCAGTTAAAAGAAGAAGTCCGTACACAACTACAAGGAGAATCAGAAAATACTGCGGGCGCAATCACTATCGCATTAACACAAAACACAACCGCGTATAATCAACAGGAACAACTGTGCAGTCAAACAGAACCTATCATACAATCTCAACCTTTCACACAATCTCAATCATACTTTCAATCACAAGCGTATTCACAAACCACACATACATCCACGCAAACCGAAAGTATAACCATAATTTTAGAAAACGAAATTGAGACCCTAACCGACATTAATATAAATCAGCCAACAGATACACGTATTCATGAAATACACGATAAATTTAAGACAGCTCTCACTCAATATTCCGGTATGGACCCGGCAGCTCGACCAAGACTGCCCAAACTTAGGTACACACCAAAACTATCTCAGCTCGTTCATTTATTTAATCAAAATATTCTCCAACAATATATTAGCGAAGAAACTCACCTTATAGACATTCATACTCTGATATATTGCACAGCGTTAGTAATTTCCGAAGAACTTAATTTTAAAATCACAGAATACACAGGCAATCCAAGACAAAGAAATATTAACAAGCCAGCATGGCAACAGAGACTTGAAAAAGATATAGAAAAACTTAGAGCAGACTGCGGTAGACTAACTCAGTATATTAACAACAATAGGTCAAACAAAGTAGTTAAGAGAGTAGAAGCAATATTTAAAAACATGACTACCCACACGAGACATGAAAACAACAATAGAAAACCGGAAGAATTCTTAGATACATTAAAACAGAAATTAGCCTTAAAAGTTCACCGGTTGAGAAGATATAAGAAAGCACAAGAACGGAAAAACGATAACTCCTTGTTCGCCACAAACGAAAAGAACTTTTACAGAAATTTACATACAGCACAAACTGACACTAATACACTGACAACCGATAGCAACGTAGAATTACCAACACGAGAACAGTTAGAAACATTTTGGTCTGGAATATGGGAAGAGCAAGTGCAACACAATAAAAATTCTGATTGGTTATCAGACGAAGAAACAAAATGGAGCTCATTAGAAGAAATGGAATTTGTTGAGTTAACTGAGTCTGATATAACTAGTGTTACAGCGAGACTACACAATTGGAAATCCCCTGGTATTGATAAAATTCATAATTATTGGTATAAAAAATTAGAGTCATTACACAAAATCTTAGCTAAAAATTTAACAGAAATCATCTTAGGGAAACAAAACATTCCTGAATTTATTGCTACAGGAATAACCTACATGCTACCAAAAGCACAGTACTCTCCGCAACCTTCTCAATACAGACCAATTACATGCCTACCCACAATATACAAGATTCTAACGTCCGCAATCACAACAAAAATCAACAAACACATAGAGAATCACAACATAATAGCAGAGGAACAAAAAGGATGCCGAAGGGGCCACATGGGGTGTAAGGAACAACTAGTTATAGATTCAATAATCCACAAACACGCCACCACAAAACATAGAAATCTACACTGCACATACATAGATTATAAAAAAGCATTCGACAGTATTCCACACTCCTGGTTAATTCAAATACTACAAATATATAAAATAAATTCAAAAATAATAGACTTCTTACAGGATATCATGGCCCGTTGGAGAACTACACTTCAATTAAATTACCGGAACAACACTATCACAACTCGGCAGATATCCATAGAGAAGGGTATCTATCAGGGAGATTCTCTGAGTCCTTTATGGTTTTGTCTCGCTCTGAATCCTCTGTCCGACTTACTAAATCGCAGTCAAGCCGGGTATTCCATAAAACATGCCATAGAAGAGACTATTATCTCACATCTTATATATATGGATGACATTAAATTATACTCAAAATCTGAAAAAGGGATGAAAAAATTAATAGATATCACGACAGAATTTAGTAAAGACATTAACATGCAATTTGGTTTAGAAAAATGCAAAACAGTTCATATAATAAGAGGTAAAATAAAGCCGGGCGACTATCCTATTAACAATACAGACACAATCACAGCAATGGAACCAACAGATTTATATAAATATTTAGGGTACAGGCAACTCAAAGGACTAGATCATTCCGCAATAAAATACACATTAAACTCAGAATACAAAAGAAGAGTGGTCGCAGTATGTAAAACCCAACTCTCCGGAAAACATTTAATAAAAGCGCTAAACACCTACGCAGTCCCGATATTAACATACTCGTTTGGAGTGATCAAATGGTCCAAAACTGACATACAACAAATAGAGAGAACAACACGCACTACACTTACTAAACACAATAACCTACACCCAAAATCTGCAATAGAAAGACTGACCATCAAACGGCAATACGGAGGGAGAGGCCTTATAGATGTCCATCATCTTTGGCAGAAACAGATAGCCAAACTAAGAAATTTTTTTCATTCTAAATCACACACAAGTAACATTCATAAAGCCGTAGTTATGAACGATATCAGTTACACCCCACTTAACCTACACGAACAGATAGATATACAACACACTAGTAATGAAGACCCACATAAGCAAAAGATAGAAGACTGGAAAAAGAAAGTGTTGCATGGACGGCACCCCCATGATCTAGAACAATCTCATATAGATACAAGAGCGTCAAATAAATGGCTTAAAATCGGTAACTTATTTCCGGAAACCGAGGGATTTATTATTGCAATACAGGATCAAATCATAAACACTAAAAACTATAGGAAATTCATTATGAAAGACCCCACAATAACAAATGATAAATGCCGCAAATGTCACAGCCAACCAGAGACCATACAACACATAACAGGGGCATGCACAACACTCACACAAACAGACTATACACACAGACACAATCAGGTAGCAAACGTTATCCATCAAAAACTAGCACTCAAACATAAACTCATACAAGATACAAACACTCCTTATTACAAATACGTACCACAAACAGTTCTAGAAAGTACCACACACAAACTCTACTACGATCGTGCCATACTAACTGACAGGACCGTTCACTATAATAGACCAGATATAACCCTTCAAGATAAAGTTAATAAAGTCACATACCTTATAGATATTGCAGTCCCTAATACACATAATTTACAAAAAACAATAAGTGAGAAAATCAGTAAATATGCTGAACTGAAAGAAGAAGTGACCAGAATCTGGAGGCAGGAAAAAGTCTACGTAGTACCCATTGTTGTCTCCACGACGGGTGTTATACCCAATCACCTCCACCACAGCCTTAAACAAATAGACCTAAAAGACTCAACTTATATAACACTCCAAAAAGCCGCAATCTTAAACACCTGCAGAATAGTTAGAAAGTTCATGCAGATTGACGAAAATGAAATCACCCCTCATAACACCTCACACGCGCTACATTGACTTGGCTTGGGCCCGTTAATGTAGTAAACTAGCCAAAGAGCTAAGAAACAAAATTTGTTTACCAAAAATAATAATATTCCACAACTATCACACAACGCCATCTAGTCCCAAGCTAAGCAGAGCTTGTGTTATGGGTACTAGACAACTGATAAACATACTTATATATTTCTAAATACATACATATTATAGATAAATTACACCCAGACACAGAACAAATGATCGTGCTCATCACACAAACATTTGTCCTGGGTGGGAATCGAACCCACGACCTCCGGCATAGCAGTCAGGGTCACTAACCACTAGACCATCAGGCCTGTCAACTGCGACCAACTTGGATATAGCACTCGCCAGCCGCTGCCTGCCGCGAAGCTCTTCGAAAAAGTGTAAATCCTTACAGTCCAAAAAGTTAAGAAGTTCATCACTTTTAAAAGCTTTCATTTTAATAGCCTATTACAGTTGTTACGGGTCATCAGTAGCCCGAAAGTCTAATAGGCAGTTTTACCAAGGGGTATCGTATTACCCAGTAACTGGGTTGTGGAGGTCAGATAGGCAGTCGCTCCATGTAAAATACTGGTATTCAGCTGCATCCGGTTAGACGAGCCCAAAATTGTTAGGAAAAGGCTAGGCAGATGATGATGATGACATTATATAATACCAGCTTATTATTGACCCAATGCAGGCGCGACCATTGATCACCATAGAAAATGAGGTAGTTTCTTTTAATAAGTCTACACCCAAATATAACGCTTTGAATATCAGAATGGTTCCTAGTTATTTAATATTATATGTGTTACAACTATGAATATGGAATGTTGGGAAAGGATTTTATGAAATATAGCACTTTTAATTTAGGCTTGTCAGTAATTAATCAGAAAGCTAGTTGTCCGTTCCAAACCTAGGTCACCATGGAGAAGAAGGACAAGAAACTCCATGGAAACAGTATAAAGTATTCTATCAACAAATTTCTTATATTGCCATAAATTATCATTATTTTAAAAACAATTAATTATATCTCACTCTCAGAATAATAGCAACATATTAACAATAGCTAGGAATATTCCATTATACACTTTAAAACATTAGCTATATTGGCCATATTATAACATATACAGAACACTAGTTATAAAGAAAAGAAATAAAGAAAGAAAAAAGTCTATTTGTACACAATTCGTGAAACACAAAATACAAAATTAATAAAATAAAAAATAATGTTTCTGACAACAATAGTGTGTGCCTCACGGCTGCGCTAAAAAGGTTCATTTCAGCATTAACGCCAGACAGATGCTGTCTGGCGCTGGTTATCAGCAATAATTAATCAAGATAATAATATCAATTAACTTACATGACATCTGGTCGATCTATTCCACATAATAACGTCACTAGTACTAATCAACTGACTGTAGGCCGGAGCTCCGTTCTGGTCGATGTCTCGAACAAGAATGAACCCCGGCATTTTTTTTTTTTTTGTAATGGCATCTCGCAGTTCAACCTATGAGGTTGTCGTCTGCTTAACCGGGCTTGCCTGTGGATGCCTCAAAAATTAAGGCCTCCAGCCAGGGCTTAAAACTTACTATACTAAGCGACTACACGCTAAGGGCACCCCCTGTGGGGTACGGACCTCGGCTTAGGGCGTCGCTGGGGGAGGGCAGCAAGGGACAGGCTGGATTGGAATTAGGTGATCCCCGCCACTCAGAGCTCCCCCTTTTATAGTCGTGAACAAACAACTTTGACGTTTCTATCTACCGTCATTCAAAATATCAACGACATAAAAGGTGGATATCCGTTTGGAATATTTTCTATGTTTTGCTACATTATTCCTTAATATTTTAACTAGTCTACTTTTACAGACATTCAAGTTTTAACAGTAAAATGATAAAAATAACAATACCTATAATTAGGATAATCTATTAAACGCTTGCTCAATAATTACTATAGAAACAATAAGTCTAGGTTTTTTCACGATGTTTTTCTACAATGATGTCAGTACTGTCCAAAATAAAATCAGAAAGCCTACACAATTATATCATTTTTAACGCCACGTGTTGCTGATTCGTACACATCCTTTTTGCTCCGTCTGCGTTCAGTTAAGATAAGCATAGTCTTTTTATAATAAAAAGTTCAGCAAAACAGATACGTCTACAAAGAAGCACAATACTTGTGCATTTCTGCTTAAAAGTGGGTAAACAGTTGCAATTCCCGCGAGAATAACCATCTGATATATTAAATGTCACGGTTTTCTTTATCTCCAGAACATTTTCAAAATAATGGACCCTGAAAGTTTACGCTGGACATTTTCTGTAACAATACAGGGTAAGTTTTAAACTTTTCATTTATTATTTTTTCGAAAAAAAAAAGATATATATTTTAACACTTTATCTGAGACAAACATATTTCGCCTATATTATTTGGGATGCATGAAGAAGTCTCCTCGTGTAGCGCAGTTTGTTCCGCCAGTGAGTGCCTGTCCACACGGTGCGTTGCGTCGTCGCAACGCATGAATTTTAACGCATTGCCGGCCACACGGGCGCTGCGTCAACGCAGCGTTACTAGGACGCAGTCGTAACGTTCCGTTGACGCAGGTTCGGTTTCAGTTCGCAGTTCCACGTGTCTCCTCTTTATCAATGCAACTGAGCGGTGACGCTCCGGTGTCGCAGGTAATTACACCCCTCCCGCTTCGTCTCGGGGGCTGCTGTCCGTCATATGTGCGTTGCAACGACGCAACGCACCGTGTGTACGCTATGGTTATTTGTATGTGAAACAACGCAAAGGCAGCGCTGCGTCGACGCAACGCTGACGCAACGCGCCGTGTGGACTGACTTACTCAACTGAACCGAGCGCTCGGCGCATCCTGGACAGTCACACCCAACACTTTATAATTATTTTGACTGGCCAATTCTTCCCTTGCAGTGGTAGGGCTAACGCCCGCCTGGTTTGCGACCACCCTCCCACCGGAGTCCGGCGTCAAGCAGCCTTCTGTGTTTCCTCAATGCGTGGGAGTTCCAGTGCCTTAGGCATCTTCTGGGCACGCTCGTTCCATCATGGACCTCATCCATCGCTTTCCATCAGGCGTGATAGAGTTCAAGAGCGGACCCATTCAGCAATAAAAAAAATTAACAAACGACTCAGCCTATCGCAGTCCACTGGACATAGGCCTCTCCCAGGCTGCGCCGAAACGCCCTGTCCTCCGCCTGCCGCATCCAGTCTGCCCCAGCCACTTTTTTATAGTTATCGGTTCATCTAGCTGTGAGGCGTCCTATCACACCCCGGACACTCCATACAACGCTCGCAAAATAATTACCTACTACTACTACATTAAAAAATGACGTTTGTATACGTATGAATGTGTGCGTGAGGTACTTGTGTTTGCGAGCGCTCTTTGTTAAAGAACTGCGACGGTAACCTCGAAGTGCGGGGTGAGGTGCGGTAACTGATGTTAGTGCGGGGAAGGGAGTGGCCTTTCTGTACGTAGTACTTTAAGTATTCTGTGGTCCTATGCTACGCTTGCCGATACGCGGATATTTTGCATAGAATGGAGTACCTTTTGAGAATATCGATAGAATCGCGCGTACAATGTGTGTCGGTATTTGCTTAATTAATCTCTGAGTAAAGCTTAGCCCCTTTTCTTTGCATTCTTTTAACTCAGTTCTTTTAGGGTCAGGACACATTGATCGACGGCGTTCGACGGTTTGTCCATACAAAAAGAGAAAAGTATGGAACGACGTACGTATCCTTTCGCATCGCCGCGACGAACGCGCTCCGGCGCGGCGGGCGGCGGACTGACACGGATGCGAACGCCTCCGTAAGCGGGTGGATCGGCATAATGCGTACTAGTGTGCTCTTTTTCAATCGGCAATGTGCGAAAGTGTCCTGACCCTTAGGGCGCGTACTCACTATGTCGTGACGACAGATTATCGTGTCGTTCAAAGCGTCGTGGTTTGTGTATTTAAATGGAGGTGTTCACATATAGGACTACACGATTAACTGTCGTCCACGACTTTGTTTTGCAGTGACGACAGATTGACAAGTCAATGGGAACAGCTAGCACGACAGTCGTAAAACGATAAAAAAGGTCACGATTTGGCGTGACGACAAATCATGTGTTGTTATTGCGACTATCTATCGTAGCCACATATCACGCACACACACGAATCACACATACATACACGCGTTCATACCACTACTGATGTTCAAAAGAACGTAGAGGCGACTAATGTGCAAACGACAAGGCGACTGCTATGAACAGTAAAAATGTCGTCACGATCCAATGGGAACAGCTAGATACGACAATCGTTCAACGATAAAATATTTCGACGACACAGTGACGATAAACAGTCGATATAATGGGAACCGCTAGGGACGGCAGTCGTCCAACGATAAATTAATCGTCACGGCATAGTGGGAACGCGGCCTTACTCTATTGCCGACAAATACTGCACTGCAGATGACGAAATGTCACTAACTACTTTGCTGCGAAAAATGCCGAAGTTTAATAACAAATGAGTACTGACATGAACTCCTAATTCATATTTTATCTCACATCAAAAATTCATAAGCCATTTATCACAGAAACAGCCTAAAATATCCGGCAGAACAAGATACAAACACAGCCACAGTATATCAGTATTCAGTGCGAACAGACAGCTAAAGTAACGAGCGTGTGAGAACGAATTGGCTTATTTATTTTATTAGCGTTCCGTATTGGGATACGAAAACGAATTTCGCCAAGTACCGTTTCGAGTTTGGCCAAGACTAATTTTATTTTGTACATAGATATTCTGTGGATGTACAGTTTTATGTTTTGCCCAAAATAGGGAGATAATTTTTGGGTGGCAACACAGAAATAAGTCTATATTTGTGGGTGGAAATATTCATTAGGCGTAGTGTGGGGGGATAATTGGATTTAATAAATAAACATATATAATCACACTATAATATTATGAAGGTGAAAGTTTGTGAGTGTGTGTGTGTTTATATGTTTGTTACTTCTTCACGCACAAACGGCTGGACCAATTTTGATAAAATTTTGTATGGAGGTAGTTGACACCCTGGATTAACGTATAGGCTACTTTTTATCCCGATATTTCCACGGGATCGAAACTTGTGCAGGTAAAACCGCGGGGCGCAGCTAGTAATTAATAACCTTAATCGGCTCAATACTCCAATCTTTTTGGAACTTATATATTACTAGCTGCGCCCCGCGGTTTTACCCGCATAAGTCTCAATCCCGTGGGAATATCGGGATAAAAAGTACCCTGTCCTTTTCCGGGACTCAAGCTATCTCTATACCAAATTTCATCAAAATTGGTCCAGCCGTTTGAGCGTGAAGAAGTAACAAACATATAAACACACACACACACACACACTTACAAACTTTCGCCTTTATAATATTAGTGTGATTATGTTCGAGCCGCACCCCAATTGAATAGCACACTAGGCATTAATCACAATCTGAATCATTTTGAAGGATATTGCTAATCCATTGCTTCATTTGTTCGAAAAATTCGTCTGCTCAGCAACGTACCTAAATAACGCAATGAATGTTGTTGAACTGTCAAAATGAAACCCATTCCAACTGTTAATGTGCTACGCAATTACCCCGCTGATTCTCTTTGGTTATAAATTGTGCCTAATACATAAATAGACCATTAATCTACTTGTCGGTGCAGCATGGAGGACACATGACATTCGCTGTGGTATACCTACGTCGGATTAGAGTGACATTTGACAACCTGTCATTGTTGCGGGGCGTCGCATCCGTAGTAGCGAGGCGGTAGACTCAGACACATGTGGCACGAGAGTCGTCGTCGCACCATATTAAGAAGAAATGCGGGTCGTCTATTCTCCATAGAAACGCTCTCGCCTGTTTTCTTTCTGGTTAGTATACAGGTTGAAATTGAAAACATGCGACAAATCGAAATGGGAGATTATACTCACCATTATGAACAACTTTTACTATGAGACCAAACCTGAAATCGCGAAAAAAAAATCAGCTGTTCCCTACATTTATATTCGCCTAACTCGCCAAAATGTAGGGAAAAGCTAGGCAGATGATCTTTGGCAAAAGAATGGTTTAGGTTTAGATAGCGTTTGTGACTGTGAACCATACTTCAAGACACAAAAAACATGGTCATTTGCATTTGCAAATTATCTCTTCTTCATTTACTTACTTAAGGATGATCATAAGGTAACCCCACACGTCTTTAGTGGGCACAGTTAATGAATAATAACAATTTTATGGGCTATTCTGTGTCGAGATGATAAGAAACTAACTACTGTTATGCATACGTAATAGGTCCTATTAAAAGCATTATCTAGTCATTATGTCTATGATTTTATGTGCGTAGACTAAGTCAAGAAAGACAGACTTTAAAGCCTACTCTATGAAAACCAGATTAAAATAATGATGATGCACACTCGTAAAAAAACAGTCTCATAGTCAAAATTTTATAGAACTCAAATATAAAAAAACAGTTTTTATCACATCTATTCAAAAAGAGCTATGTATTCTTTAATCCATAGGGACTTAAAGTGATTTGAATTTGGAATATGGATATTGTTGGTAAACGTTTCCAATAATGAAAGAGATCAATCACGGACATTGTAGGAACAAGTAACAGGCTGTATGATAAAGTAAAGGCGCGCGAGCCAAATTAAAAGAAAAGTTTGTGAAAAAGTAATATAAAAGCGCGAAAAGCATTCTGCCTTCGTTCGTAATTGTTTACTCTAAATTGTATGTAAATAAATAAACGTACTATTCTTATTCATAAGTTGCACTTACTTATTTTTTTATAGAGAGTGATAAAAAGTAGTGTCCACCTCGGGAGCAACACTATTTTAAGCTCGAGTGACCACTCTCGCCTTCAAAATAGTTGTTTGCTCCCTTGGCAAACAATCTACTATTTTACACAAGACAAAACTATTTATATCCTAGTATTCCTAGTGTGTGTATTCACATATGTAAGAAAGAAAGAAAGAAAGAAAATACGTTTATTTGCGGTGAAAATGACGCAAAAAGAACATAAACACAAAAAATAAAAATAAAAAGGTAGAGGGAAACATGCGTCACATCCACGCAAAACGGCTATCGCTCAGCATTATGCTGCGACCCTATGCAAGACAGAGCCCCAGCGCTGGTTTTCAGCGACAGCCGGCGCTGACGTAATGACGTCGTCGTCGTCGTATGTGTGTACGGTCGCAGTGGGCATAGTTTAGAACAAATTTTAACTTAACCGCAGTTGAAATAACTTCTTACTCTATTAATTTTTCTTTAACAAATAACTCTTAGAACTTCCAAAAAATCCTCTGTAAACTAACTCAATCCGATACTTTAAAAACTTAGTCCATCAAACAAGTAAGATAAACTTATAATTTACGAAAAAGCTCCAAAAGTATCCAGTACTATCCGGCCAAATCTGGTTTTAATTGCTCCGAGCCGGTAATATGAAGCGTCTAGACTGAATGAGACGCTATAATCGCCCTTTTAACTAAAATGTGGATTTTTCGTGTACAAAGTTAGGAATTAGACGCCGCTTTCGCATTTCGGAGACGCCCTAGAAGCACATAATAATATAGTAAGTTTTTCAGAAAGATCATGTTTAGTACTCGCAACCGGCGGACAGGCTGTGTATATGACAAGAGGGGCAATAGGGTAGTTTCCTGGGTAAAAAAATAATAATTCTAATTAGTCCGTCAGTTAGATTATCGAAAAATAATGGACCCTTATTTTTTCTTTTGTCAATCAAACAAAAAATGACAAAGATAAAGCGCGTCAAAATTTGGGAGTGGGGGTCGTGACGTCACGCCGTGCTAAAAAGTGTCGCACGGCGTGACGTCACGACCCCCCACTCCCAAATTTTGACGCGCTTTATCTTTGTCATTTTTTGTTTGATTGACAAAAGAAAAAATAAGGGTCCATTATTTTTCGATAATCTAACTGACGGACTAATTAGAATTTTTTAGGAAACTAGCCTATTCTCGTAATTTTGAGAACGTTCACAGTCAGATCTCAGTCTCAATTTGTCAAAAATATAAATTAGTTCATGAACCATTGTATAACAGTATGAGAGTTTTTCACCTTACGCTCATGTGAATGTAGCGAAATGGCCAAGCCACATATTTTGACTAAGGTGTAGAGTTGTTTAAATTTCAGGAGTAAAAGTCCATAACAGTATGAGAGTTATTCACCTTACGCTCATGTGAATGTAGCGAAATGGCCAAACCATATATTTTGGCTAAGGTGTAGACTTTGCGAAGTTAGGCCTTGTAGAGTTAGGGCGTGTAGAGTTAGAAGCTTGGCTCTACATGAGATCTGATTACTTTTTGACAGTGCGAGGTACATGGTCTCGTCTTGGCAACATTTAACATGAAATGTTTTTGTGGGACTTTATATTATAGATTAGTATAGATAAAAAAACCGAATATACTCGTAAGTATCTCTATTATGATCCAAACATTACAAAAAAGACCAAATTATTAATTAATTATTTAAGATAAAAACCGTGTCACAGACTACACACACAAATTAATAATGAATATTTCCAAAGTGAACAATGTCGTATGAAATCATCATAAACTCTGTAACAAACCTGTTAACCCTTCTAATGGGCGGTCAAATTAATTTAACGGGTTCGTTACTTACCTTTTTATTTATAATAGGGTTGAAAGTATTCAATTTTTGTTTTTCCTATTTTCTTTTGAAGCCGTGTTTCTTATAAATGTTATCTCTTTGTTGAAAATCTTGCTGTTTATTGTGTGTGAAAAATTGTGTAACAGAAAAATTCGCGCGGTTATGGTTCCGTACGACGTGAACTTTAATTATTTATCTTTTTTTATTTGATATGATAGAGGCTGTGTTAACATCACAGCGTATTCTGTCAAATAATTTAAACTGATTACACATAATACATACATACATAAACTATTTTACTGTGAAAGTTGTACCACTTTTGAAGTGAAAACTTCTGGCGCGCTGGACATTTTTTGAGATGGAAAAAAACCATTGAATTCGCGCCACTGTTACCGTAAGCGACACCGCTTCGGATGCGTTCAGCTGTCCTCGGGATATACTCGGGATGTACTCGGTTTTAATGTATATCCGATATGTCAGCGAGTGATGGCAAAGTATTATGTTTTGTTTTGTTTTCACTTCTGTCGGCACTCCCGGAGTGACACTGTTTTTTTTTTCTTCTCAGCTAAAGTACTAGGCAGTAGTGAAGGGCGGCCATGTTGGGGGACTGTCTTGAGTAATTGACACGTTCAAAAAGACCTAATTCTCAGCCTAATTTGAATAAATTTTGATTTGATTACATAATATAACAGTTAAAACGTTGCAGCCTTGTGACAGACAGACGCCGTAGGCTTAGGCCCCATTGGTCTCGTGGTCTCAAGTGCGACTGCTGAGCGTGGGGTCTTAGGTTCAACTACCAGGTTGTACAAAGTATTTTTGAGCTCTTCTATTAGGAATTTCTTAGTTACAGCCCGGAGTTTGGAAGTTGGCGGTGTGATACCCCCGTGCCTCGGAAAGCACGTTAAGCCATTGGACCTACGCCTGAAATCTCTCCTGTCGGATTGCCGTTCTATCGGACTATGAGAGTGGGGGAACAAAGAGTGCGCCTGTGCACGCTCCCACACTTGTACACTATTATATCTCCCGCTAGTCTACGCAGGATTGCTTATGCGAATCCCGCACCCCCGGCCATAGGTAGAGGTGGAACACCGTGTTTTAGCCGGTAAGGGTTCGGCATGCCCCTCTGTCACCCCCACGATAGAGGAAGTCCATGAGGATTTCCACCGCGAGAGAAAAAAAAAAGTCTATGCAGGATTGGTCGCCATGGGCGAAATTCGTTCAGGAGGAATGGGTCACGTTAGCACACTGTCGCTACTCTAGAATCCTGTTGATTCCGTATTTACGTTGAATATATCACTTCACCAGTGCTATCGTGCAGTTTCACTTTCCCTGTTTCCCGCCAGTCCTCGTGAGCTGCTGTTGGGGTGTTTGTTGCGCCACTTCTTCTCCCCAACGAAAGCACTAGGAAGTGGTGAAAGGCGGGCGTTTAGGGGGACTATCTTTTGTAATTTTGACGTTCGAAAAGTGCTGATCCTTAGCCTAGTTTGAATAAATGACTTTTGATTTCATTTGACTGACAGATGACATTAGAAAGAAAGAAATAAAAGAAAAAAAGAATAAAGTTTATTTGTTTTTTTTTTTTGGGATTTTTTTTGTTTAATTGGGTTTGTTTTTTTTTCATTAGTGATAGCAGGTCGCCCACTTGTTTGAATGAGACAGTGTTCACATGTATATTAAACACTACAGCTACGGAACCCTAAAACTGACTATCTTTAGTCAAGGCTGCTGCTAACTTCGCTAAAAGAATAATCTTATCTCAACGACACAAGTTATTATTTTCTTATACCTCATACCAAAGAAAAAAAAACACGGCTAAGATGAGAAAGTTAAACAAAAAAAAACTGTTTTATCTCACGCAACATTTTTTCGCCATTTCAAACTACACAGTAAAAAGCTTAGGTACGCTTACCTTATACCAGTAAATCCAATTTGTTACCACGATGAAAATATACCTAAACAGCTATATTTTTTCGCAAAACAAAAAATACTTTTAGTAAAAATATCCGTCTTTATCAGTAGAAATTTCGCAGTTCACTAGACCAGAATTCATTTAGAAATAGTCCAGAGATTGCTCTCGGAAACTTGTTTTTAGATGAAAATGAAGATAGATAGATTTTATTGTAACAGTTGATACGGGTAATGTAGTATTTATTTATCGGATAGGCTATCGAATGAATCAGGGGCAATTCTCGTATTTTTTATCGTTCGTTCAGTCTTCATCTGTCAATAATTTTGGAAGTCGGTTTCGTTGGGTTCGCGTTTTCGTTGTTTGCCACCGACTTTCGAAATTAAAGTTATTTTTCACTTTGTATTGTCATTTTTGGAAGTCAGTTTTTTTTTGTAAAAATGTTGTTATTTTTCACTTTGTAGTGTTAGTTTTGGAAGTCGGTTGTTTTTTTTTTGTAAAAATGTTGTTATTTTTCACTTTGTAGTGTTATTTTTGGAAGTCGGTTTTTTTTGAAAAATGTTATTTTTCACTTTGTAGTGTCATTTTTGGAAGTCAGTTTTTTTTGTAACAATGTTGTTATTTTTCACTTTTTAGTTGTACTTACCCCACACAAATTTGTATAACACTACTTTCTATGTAAAAATCAGTGACAGGAAGTCATAACATCAGCATCATCAATATAAACTGTTGCAAAAATTGTTGAAGCTAGCTCAAAAACTACCCGAGCAAAAAATGGGTATTATTGTTAAAAACCTTAGTTTCAAAAAAAAAAAACAAGGAACAGACTTCGTCTAAGACCAGTTTAGCTTTATAACATGTTCTAAAATAGTCTAAGATATGATGATACCCCCCCCCCCCTCCTCCCTTTAGGCTTTGCACCCACCTCCCAAACACCCTGTATAACCAGTAAATAATGTGTTTTAAAACTAATCTCAAAAGATGGACGGACTATCAATAGCAACAAGCCTTTTGAAGTATGGAATTGGATACGGAATGGGCTCCACAGGAAATTTTATTCGAAGTAATTTCCTCGGATTCTCGGGATCAGTAGTACGTACTCGTAATAGTGATGAACGACGCACGATATTGGTATCGGCTATTAACGTTGTTTAAATCGGTTTCGGCTTTCGATACCAGTTTTTTTATGGCGGAGTAAATTATTGTTACTAAATGGTTAATAATCATTTTAAATCAGTCATTTGTTTAGGAACTTAAAGGTATGGTTTTTGAAGTGAAAACTTCTTTAGCGGCGTTGCACATTTTTTTGTAATGGGTAAAAAATGTTAAACTCGCGTCAGGACATCGCGTCAGGACACGTCACCGTCAGGAGAGACTACACAGGGGAGAACTACTACTCCTAACTACTAAGTATCCCCCTCTCTTTCTTCGGCGGGCGCCAACCGAAGTGAACCAAGTGACACACGACAATGGATGGATGGATGGATGTATGGATGGATGGATGGATGGATGGATGGATGGATGGTTGGATGTGGATGTGGATGTGGATTTGGATGTGGATGTGGATGTGGACGTGGATGGACCGTCTGTGTAGTAGCCACACTGCTGTGTATTCGTAAAATTCGTGTATATAAAGTGTTTAAAATATGGAAATTGAACAAAGTGCATCTATTAATGAAAAAAGTGACGCAAAAATAGTGAAAAAAAATGAACTATATTAATTCAATTAATAATTGATTTATTTCAACGTTAATATTCAAGTTTTCACTTCTGCCGGCACTCCCGGAGTGCAACCCGTCTTTTTTTTTGTTTTTACTTTCCATCCTGCACTGCATGTGTCTCCTGTGCACTTGATGATCTTATGACTGCTTCAGTGAGTAGTTTGCGCAGCATAATTTTGAGCGAAAAATGTTTAAACTTTTAGCCATCGACACGCTAAAAAGAAAAAGAAGGTTTTATAGTAGGTACATGAAGAACTTACAGAATATGCATTACCTATTGATAACATGGTGTACTCACAAATTATTTGGTGACGCGCTATTTTTCTAGCTAGATAATTGAGTAATCTGGAATTAGGAGACTACTTCGACTCCCTATTTGAAAATCACAATAATCATGTTTTTTTATGTTTTGGAGCTTTCAATATAAGAAAAAAACACAGAAGCAAATATCGTAATGTTGGTTAGACCTTTTGATTAAAGTACTTACAGTTGCTGTGATAATTGTGAACCACCTATTAAACCTTTTTATAATACAGTCCGCGTACTATCATGCTACTTATAGAATTTCTGTACGTATTTACCAATATAAGTACAAGTTTCGATTCGAAATCTATTTACTTGACATTGTCAACCCTTTCCTTGTATCATTTACAAACAGTATAAATCAGACCATATTGTACGTATTCACTCACAATGCAGATAACAAAGTCTGTAAGAGAAACGTACTTGCAATTTAAAAGAAAATAAAACAACAAAACAGAGATTGCAGCCATTGAAACAATTTTCTGTGAGAAGAGCTAGGTTAACAAAGTTTACACAATAGGTACAGACGCCAGTACATCAACCTACCCGAAACTGTCAAATTTCCCCAAGCAACTTTGAACCTTATGTTTTAGTGATAAAGTTAAAAATCTATTAAAGAAATTTGACAGATTGTAGTAGGTTGATGTGCTGGCGTCTGTACTTTTGTTAGCCCATAACTCAGAAAATCTAAGTAAGTAAAGGTAAATGTTAAATTAGATTTTTATTGTAGTAAGTTTAATTTTTTTTTTTTTGCCAAAATCAGCTACCCTATTAGATAGATACTTTTTGTATAGGCGCTTTTTAACCGGCAGAAAGTATCTTATTAAATAAGTGTTTTTAATAATATTAAATAAGTAAATATAACTTTATCTAAATGTAATAATAGTATTTTAAGGAAATTGCTACCTACTAATATATTATTCTGCTTATATATTCAGTTTTCATGTATAATTTTATTTTAACTTTAGTTTCTATGATTTAGATTTTTAACTGTTAAGTAATAACTGCTATGTATTAATTAAAAAAAATATTTGTGCCCTAATAGGGTCTACAACCAGAGCAGGAAGGGTCATTTGATGATTTCCCATCCATAAAAAAAGGGTCTACAACGGATCTTAGCTCTAAGCCTTTTGTAAAAATCTTTTTTACCTTGTGGAACGCAAAATAAATGAATATGAATACTTTTTTTTTTTTCTTTTGGCGCCATTATTAATAGTATTATCCCAGAAAACAAGTCGACAATCTGGAAGACGAAGTTAACAAAATCTCCCTAAAACTTTTTCACGTTGACCGATACCAAAAGTTTTGGTATCGGCCGATACCAATACCATCAAACATTATGATCATTCAGTGTTATCCCTGTACTAAAAGCGCAAAATCCTTTGAACTGAAACGGTGGTCGTATGTAAATACAGCTTCCTGTAGGTACCGACCGCTTCGATTACAAAAAAACGAAATTGGTTTTAAACGTAAAAACCCTTTTGTGTATAATAAAACTAGGTTTGTTTTTGTTTGAAGACTTTTTTTATGATTGGATGAGTTGTTATTTTCAAGTGGTATGTGGAAGATATATGGTAAGGTAGAAAATATTCACATAGGTAGGTAGGTAAAGGGGTAAGTATGTTTTTCTAATAGGTACCTCTATTTCAAGTTAAACAAATATCAACTTTATTTCAATGTCAATTAGGTTGATTTCTAAGTGACTAGCACTATTGAAAAAGTTACAAAAATGTTTGAAGTTGTAGCGTAAACTGAACTTTATTGTGTAGGAATTAAAGTTATTTTTCCATTAATTAATATTTGTTTACATTTTTGGCAATTAAATCGCGAACGTAGATTACAGTCATGTGTGTTAATCTAGGTTGTCGGTGTCATTCCGACAGGAGTCCCACATACCCCGTCTCGTCCCCCACGAGCGGGAATGCGTAATGCATTTCTCAGCGAAAAAAAGAAAAAAAAAAAAAAAAAAAAAAAAGGTTATGAACTATCTGTGTGAAAAATTGCATCTAAATCCATTCAGCCGTATTTGCGCGAATCCGGAACATACATGAAGATAAAACAGACAAAAATATTTTTGAAACATATTAAATATACAGTTTTAGAGAGAAAGAAATTTTGTACATACCCTGTGGAAAAGAATTTTCGAAAAAGGATTAACTAGTACTTCCAGAAAATACCTCCTACACATGGGTGTAGGAGGTATTTTCTGGAAGTACTTATAAAAAGGTTGTTTGTAAGTATGGACTTACAAACAACCTTTTTATAAGTAATACATATTAGTGTAGAAGTACCTATATAAGTAAATAGTTTATTATAGTAGAGATAATAAATTATTTATTTTTCCATAAGTTATGTACAAAGTAGGTACGAGCAGCATTTACAACGTAGGTAGGACTTTTTTTTCTTTTTTTTTTTTGTAGTACTTACAAGTGCTCAGAGATTTGATCAATGACCCCCATGCTAGGTGGAACCTGTGTTACAGGGGTCATCCATCCGTCCATTAGACAGATTACAGGTAAGTAAGTAGTACGTATTATTTAGGGGAACAATATTATGTGCTTAAAATTTATGAACATTAGTTCTTACGATCGAAGAACTAGGAATCCAAAACTACCAGGCTATCTATACAACGTGTTCCGGACGATAAACATAAACTTCGGCCAGATGTTCAGACCATGGAAATAAGCATTTTTCATTATAGACACATTAATGAATTCTTATTTTTTTGTTAATTTTCATATTATAAACTAAATACCTTGACGTAAATCGCCCGATATGCATGCCTCTTTTTCAACGATGACGTATTTTCATTCATTAGATTTGGCGGGCTTCACTCGTCAAAACTGAGTAAAGAACTTAAGACCCTTTCTTACTGCATAGCTTAATTAAATTTCACTAAATTAAATTACAAATATTTTTGTAACAGAGCCTTTTTAAGTACTACTTTCTTTGTTAGATTTAATTTGTAAAAGCTATAGAAGCGTTTGACAAAATTTATGGATATCGTGAAGAACACGGTGTATATAGCTTGCTCAAAGCTACTTATAAACAAGGAGGTACGAACCGAATACGCTCCATCAGCAGACCACTCTGAGGCAAAACAACAAATCCGCTAAGAGGGGTGAAATTTATGCAAACTCGCCATACAGCGACGCGAAGATAATATTCGTGTGTCCGCCCAGACGGACGGACGGACAAAGGCTCATTTACATAATACCGCCTTTCCAAACGTTGGTAAAAGATACCTACGAGTTGGCACTTGGCAGCTCATTAAGGGATTTCAAGTGTTTCAGCTTAATTCTGAGTGTATTAAGGGGTTTGTTGTGAAGTGGTAATGTTGGAGTTGAGATTAATATTAGTGGAAGAATAGTGAAATTAGAATATTAACTTGTTACACTTGTAAATGCTGTTTTAAACATTCACGGTTTTGTTTATAACTTCAGAAGGGAAGTTCTCGTAATTTTAAGAACGTTCACAGTCTGATCTCAGTCTCAATCTGTCAAAAAATAGCTCTAATTTCCCTAGTTTTTGACAAGATTTTGACATTTGTTTGTCGCTGAGATGAGACTGCGACTAGATCTTGAACGTTTTAAATTACGAGAATTGGCCTTCTGATAACATAACTTGAACATCAGTTTTGTATTGACTATCGGCTTGACGGAGTACGGGGGAGGTGTTAAACTGACGACTGAGGGAAACTGACCAGTGACACGCGGACTCTGTTGCGGTAGGTACTTCACGATTCAAGTTTAATGCCTATTTAATAGTGAGTTTGCCGTGCCAATGGGCATTTTTTTTTTGTCTCTTTAGAAATATAATTTATGGTAAATATCATATAATTATACTTCGTTTATTGTCAACAGCTTGCGAGTTTGCGGGCATACAGTGCCAGACACATTTTGTGACACACCTAAATTACAAAACTAATCTGTACAAAAAATACAACGAAAAAAATCCAACCTCCAAGCTGCTAATGAAAATTTTCTAACGTAAAAACCTTTTATCAGACCTAAGAATCTAACACACGCTAAACAGTCGCAACAAGTACTTCTAAACCAACGTGGGAATCACGACAAAAATAAATCAAGAAATAAAATAAATCACCAGAGCCTACAACGACACATTACCAGAGAATCTACTGGCAAAAAATAAGACATAAAATACAACCACACTTAACAAAAAGAATCGCAAAGAAATATCCCATAATACATTTCTATTTATTACAGTATCACAAATGCTGCCTGTCTGCGAGCGAGGGCAATACAAAGCCCTACCGCTAGTGATAAAACACCTAGAGATTAGGAAAAACGGGCTTCTGTAGCCCGAAAAAAAAACTCTAATCAAAAAAGAAATGTCCCTACCTTCGTCACGGGGCGAAAATATAGTACAAACTGGACATTTGGGGAATCGTCAGACAAATTCTTTGGTTCCCAAACCACATACAGCAGACATTGAATACCAATAGAATAATTCGACAGAATCCTGTGTACTGTATTATTCGTTGGGCTTTGTGGGTTGAGGTTTGTGCAGACGAGCTACTTTTTCTTTTTAATGACGTCAGTTTTTTTTTCTAACTTTTGTTTCTCTCAAAAATATGATCGCATAGAGAAAGTAATGTTCATTATGATGGCTTCTACCTTTTTTTTTTAATAGATCAAAAACTATGCCTAGTGCATGACAAGTAATAAACAAATCAAGTGAGCAGGTAGTAATAATAGTAGATTGTACAACTAAGGCATAAAAGAAGCTATTTTACCCCGAGACGTTTATATCCACGCGAGTCGCAGGCGAGGGTGGATAGTTAAGTCGAGGGGTAAAATGGCTCGTTTATGCCTGAGTTATACACTGCTTTTCACTTCGATTGCGAGAAAATGAAACAGGCATAAAGTATACAGTACATAATTAATCAAAAATGTTGCAAAGCATAACTAATTCCCGCCACCACAGATAATGATGGTCTGATCGCTTTGGGGTGGCGGTTAACCCAACCAAGTGTCAGGCTATCATTGTAGGGAGCCCCCATAGCTTGAAGAGGCTGAATGGTTCAACGGTGCCACCGGTTATCTTTGATGGCACAGTGATTCCGTTTAGCTCTGACGTCAAGGATCTGGGTTTGCATGTTGACACTTGCCTTGACTGGCGTAAGCAGGTCGCGATTGTGAGCAAGAAGGTCATTGGAACGTTGCGGTCGCTCTATCGGTTGAAAAATATTCTCCCATCCCACATTAAGGCAATGCTTGTACAGTCCCTTATCTTCCCCATAATTGACTATGGTGATGTGTGCTACTATGACCTGAATGCAGATCTCCTCAATAAACTTGACCGACTTCTTAATAGCTGCATTCGATTCGTTTTCAATCTTCGCAAGTACGATCATGTATCCGCACATCGAGCGCTTTTAAAGTGGTTACCTATCCGGCAGCGCAGAGCGTTGAGGGCTTTGACAACCCTGTTTTCTCTTCTTCACAATCCCGCTTCTCCTTCTTATCTGACTTCTCTTTGTCAATATTTATGCTCTGCACACAGCAAGAACCTTCGGTCCGAGAATAATCGTCTTCTTCGTTGTCCTTCTCATCGCTCTGGTTTTATAAAGTCGTCTTTCTTTGTCCAGGCGGTTTTCCTTTGGAATGCGCTCCCTCAGAATATCAGGACGGTAACCAATCGGTTCACATTTAAAGTGAAAGCTCGAGAACACATACACAAGAAGTTGGCAGATTCGTCTCAGAATTAAGTTGTTGTAGGATTTCTTATTTATGTCTCATAACTATTTTTTATATATATATATATATATATATTGTTATGCATATGTATGTATATATGTATTTATTATTATATGTATTCTTATATCTTAGTTATAAATACTTTCTTATCTTTTCTTTCTGTTATTGCACCTACTGTGTATTGTCTCTGCATCACCCTAAGGTAGACTGGTAGAAAATGCCTAAGGCATTAAGTCCGCCTTTGTACAGTTTTTACTTGTGCATAAAGTTTTAATAAATAAATAAATAAATAATACCGCCACGAAACTTTTTAAATGTTTTTTTTTTTTTTATTTCTACATTTGTCATTCGACTTGGGTACTTCATACTGCCAAGTCATAAAAACGTTTCTTTGCGTTTTTAAATAATAAATGACAGCTATTTTACCTGATTTTATTAAATTAACGATAGAAAACACGGAAGTGGTATGAATTAAAGAAAATGAAATAAATCACGACTTTAATCTGCGAAGTTTTATTGCGCGTGTAGCTGTTGGGCCTGATTACCTTAGTCTCAGAAAAAAAATTTACTTTATGCACTAGAACATAAAAAGCGATTTTATGTCGCCTAAGCACAAAGACGAACTTTTAGAGCATGAGAAGTGAAAAAATACTTTTTGTCAATGATTTTTGGTAACTTTCATTTTGTCAGAAGTTTTAACTAAAACCTGCCTACGCTTTTTCCAACTATGTTGAGGTCGGCTTGCAGTCTAACCAGATGCAGCTGAATATCAGTATTTTACATGGAGCGACTGCCTATCTGACTACCACAACCCGGTTACTGGGTAACACAATATCTGTTTTGCCAGACTTTTGGGCTTCTGATTACCCGTAACGACTGCCAAAGATCTATAAATCACAGCCAGGACCAACAACTTAACGTGTTTTATTTTATAAACGCAAAAACATTTTTTCCGATTAATCATTGTTCAAACTTTAACAAAGTAGTTATTAACACTATTATTCTATACTTTTGTCTCATTTTCAAAAAGTTTCAGCGGCAATTAATGGCAGGTACAGTGTCTAGTTATTAAAATTACGATATATGAGGCAAGTTTGTTTGTGCAGCAGTTTCGATACGGCACTGCAATATAACGAAACTTCGGCAACACTGCATATTTAATTAAACTAGGGACAGTTTGTGAATAAAATACTGCACATTTAAAACTTTTGTGAAATATATTTTTAAATGAAATGAGTATTGAATACGGCACAACTAATATTATTTTAATTTTAAATAAACAACGGAAACGGACTCAGTTTTCGGAGTAAAAATAATGAGTGCAAATCGAATTATAAATTAATAAGGGTTAATTAATATTCTCGGAGTTATATTGCGGTTTTGATTTTACATTTGCAAACAATAAATGATTTTTTGTGGAATCGCTTTTTTCACGTACGTTATCAATATTATATAAGTGCAAAATATAAATGAACTAGCTGCGACCCGCGGTTTCACTCGCGTAAGTGTCGATCCTGTGGAAATATCGGGATAAAAAGTAGCCTATGTGTTAATCCTGGTTATAAACTATTTGTGTGCCAAATTTTATCCAAATCCGTCAAGCCGTTTGTGCGTGAAGAAGTAACAAACATATAAACACACACTCACAAACTTTCGCCTTTATAATCTTACTGTGATAAACTTTTTGAATAACTGTATCAAGATTTATTTTTCAAGTTCTTCTAACTAAACAGACGCTGTGTTGTCGGGGAGTTTGTTGCGCCACTTCTTCCCAGCATCTAATGCACTAAGACGCGGTCAAGAGCGGACGTTTTCAAAACGTCTGGCGTTAAAAAGTGCTGATTTTCAGCCTAGTATGAATAAATAGCAGTGGCGCAGTGGAAACGGCTGCGACTTACGAGCTGTTGGTCGTAGGTTCGAACCTAGACAGGCGCTTTACTTTGTGTAAATTATTTAATCACCACTGCTCTCTAAACGGTGAAGGAAAACATCGTGAGGAAACCGGCATGTCCTAGAACCAAAAAATTCGAAGACATGTGACATCCACCAACCCGCATTGGGCCCGCGTGGTGGATTATGGCCCACTCCCTCTCACAAAGAGGAGGCCTGTGTCCCAGCAGTGGGAACACTATGGGCTGATTATGTATGAATAAATTGAATGATTGAATAAAGAGATGTAATTTTTTGTTTTCAATTATCATGACTTACAAAACCAAACGTTCGAGAAATTCTATGACAACACAAACTCCTACACAATCAACATTTTCATTATCTAACTAAGTAATTATTTCAGCAACTTTTCATCGCCTTCTTGTGTATCTCAAGTAGCTCGTCTACCCAAGCCCTAGGTGTTATACAAAAGAGGGTCAATTCCAGTTATTTTAACAACGTTCACAGTCTGATCTCAGTCTGTCAAAAATACCTCTAAGTTCCCAACATTTTTGACATGTTTTTGATATTGATTGTCACTGAGATGAGATTGCGTCCAGATTTTGAACGTTTTTATTACGGGAATTGATCTCTGATGATGAAGTTTCTATTTGCCACGATCACTATAACTAACGGCGACTTTAGGAGATGCCCAATAATTATATTAAGTTAAAGTTTCTAGAGTATTATGCTGGAGAGTATACACAAGTTACCGCCAATACTTAAGTGTTGTAACTTGTGGAGTGTCTCATACAGACGCCAGCACATCAAGCTACCCGAAACTATCAAATTTTCCCAATCAACTTTGAACCTTATACTTTAGCGATAAAGTTGAAAATCTATTAAAGAAATTTGACAGATTGTAGTTGCTTGATGTGCTGGCGTCTGTACCTACATTGCTCAGTCAGGCAAGATAGTAAGTTTGCTGACTAGCAAGGGCGCGGGGTGAACTAATCTCCAAATTAACTTAGCTTTCTTAAACCGAATACTTACAAAAAAATGTGAAAGGCTGTCAGTTGCCTATGAAAGTTTCCAAAAACACACTTCCCACTATTTCAACGGGCTCGTGGCTAAATAATAATAGCCACACGGAACGATCGAAAGTTAAGCTGCGCGTGTCGCGGTCGGTTTGTGGATGGATGAATATTTGTTACATATACAGGGTGTTACGGAAAGGGTATATCAATACAAAAGGGTTGAAGAGTGTATCTGGTCTAGAATCTCTGTACAAAATTTCAGCTCAAAAGCATTAACTTTGAAAATGCTTAATATTTTTTTATTTCGACATCACGGCGCTGCACTGGCGCGCAGCGGCGTGATGTGCGTGTACTAGGCGTACAGACACACTACAGATAATGGATAATGACCCTCGTAGTGCGGTGACACGTTTGTTATGATTTCAATTTAATAAACTATCGAAATAAAAAAATATTAAGCTTTTCAAAGTTACTGCTTTTGAGCTGAAATTTTGTACAGAGATTCTAGACCAGATACACTCTTTAACCCGTTTGTATTGATATACCCTTTCTGTAACACCCTGTAGAGACCCCTCCATGCCTCAGAAAGCACGTTAAGCCGTTGGTCCGTGATCTTTGACAGTCGTTGCTTGCGGGTAGTCAGAAGCCCAAATGTCTGACAAACAGTCTTACCAAGAGGTATCGTGTTACACACTAACTGGGTTGTGGAGGTCAGATAGGCAGCCGCTCCATGTAAAACACTGGTATTTATCTGCATTCGGTAGGACTGGAAACAGACTCCAACGTAGTCAGGAAAAGGCCAGGAGATTGATTTTCCACTTACCCCTAAAGTTGAGCAACTTTTTCATCGCTCCCTGTCTCCTTGAAGTCGCTCGTCTACCCAAATCCCAAGGGGTGTTAGAAATTCGCAGTATGTTCCCACAGCCCGCAATGAATACTAACAACGGCTTTCAAAGAATACCGATACAGATTAAACCGGTGTCTGCACGTTTTGTATTGATATATCAGCGAAGAAAAGTTTGGGAACGTGTCTATAGGCCTATCCTGCAATTACTGTGTGAACAATAACTACATTTGTGTTAGTTATTGAAGTAAAAACTTTTTAAGGCGCGTTGGGCATTTTTAAGATGGGGAAAAACCATTGAATTTGCGCCACTGTTACTGTAACGACACCGCTTCGGATGTGTTCGGTTGTCTTCGGGATGTACTCGGTTTTAATGTATATCCAATATATCAGTGAGTGATGGCAAAGTATTCTGTTTTTGTTTTGTTTTCACTTCTGTCGGCACTCCCGGAGTGCCACTGTTTTAAAGAATCCGCATCGCCATACAACGTAGCAATGCTGTCAGCTTTTTGGGCACGTTTCCTGTTGATAGCGATGCGGATGAATTTTTTTTATGCCCTTTGATTCTTTTCCCCCTTTTTTATACAGGGTGTCCTTGGAAGTATGGATCAAATCGAATAGGGGCGTGGGCAAGGTCATTTCCAAACATTTTGACCCTGAGAATGTCAGTGAATTTTTTTACGGTTCAAAAGTTATGACCGATTTTTATTATTTTTTTTAATCACTTCGCATAGTGCTCAAAGAAAATAATCATAAAAAAATACTATCAGGGCTATCTAAAAAAAAAATATTGATAGCCCTGATAGTTTTTTTTAAAGATTTCTTTAAAATGTTTCGATTTCTCTTCTCTTTTTTTGTTTTTTTTTAGTTTTTTTTTTGCTAAAACGTTTGGAAATGACCTTGCCCACGCGGCTATCCGATTTGATCCATACTTCCAGGGACACCCTGTATACATGTACATAATAATAATATTATTTTAAGTGTGTAAGCTTATACATAAAAATAATCAGAAAAACCAAACCAAATAGATCTACATTATAATCATGAATATAAATAGCAAAGAAAATAGTGTAACAGAAAAATAGGTAGAAATCAGGCTTTGAAGCCAAACCCTAGGGCTTAAAAAACGAGTCTACATATTTTCGAGCTCCTGTAACTTCAAGACAATGTGAAAAGTTACGTATATTTCTTTTACAATTTATGCATAGGTTGGGATTTGAACTTGCCCTCAACCAAACTACCCCGTTCATCTTTTGAACCGTGACTACAAAGATCATACACCAAAGGGTATGACGTAGTACTGCAAAGACTTAGTGCTTTGCTTAGTACCGGGCTGAACAGTCATTGAAAGGTAATTATCTCGTCAAAACAAGTTATGTTTACATCTAGACGGACGGGCGCTGTCAGCTCTCCAAGCTAACCCTCCATTCGTTTTAGGGTTCCGTACCAAAGGATGCCAACGGGGTCCTATTAATAAGGCTCAGCTGTCCGTCCGTCCGTCTGTCACAGGGCTTTATCTATAGAACCGTAATAGGTAGACACTTTATCAAAGTGCGTAGCAGCTATACCAACAAACTTTTTCCGCCGTTTTTAGAAAATAATATGGTCAAATATTGAACGGCGGTACGAAACCCTTCGTGTGCAAGTCCGACTCGCACTTGGCCGCTTAACTTGGTAAGTAGATGTATTCTGTGAACCGCAGTAAGATTTTCACACAAAAATAGAAAAAAAACAATAAATTTTGGGGTTCCCCATACTTACAACTGAAACTCCAAAAATTTTTTTTCATCAAACCTGTACATGTGGGGGGGTATCTATGGATAGGTCTTCAAAAATGATATTGAGGTTTCTAATATCATTTTTTTCTGAACTGAATAGTTTGCGCGAGAGACACTTCCAAAGTGGTAAAATGTGTGTCTCCCCCCCCCCCCCCCTCTAACTTCTAAAATAAGAGAATGATAAAATTAAAAAAATATATATAATGTACATTACCATGTAAACTTCCACCGAAAATTGGTTTGAACGAGATCTAGGAAGTAGTTTTTTTTTAATACGTCATAAATCGAAAACAGCAATTTACCTTTCACAAAGTTACAACGAACTACAAGAACTTTTATATTATGTTACTTGCTGTTACGGAACCCTTCATGGGCGAGTCCGACTCGCACTTGGCCGCTTTTTTCTATCTAAATACGAAATAGTGTCTTCTCTTAATATGATTTGAAAGAAAGAAAGAAAATACGTTTGGAAAATGACGCAAAAAGAACATAAACACAAAAAATAAAAATAAAAAGGTAGAGGGAAACATGCGTCACATCTTATTAATTATTATGATTTATTCTGGTCTAATCCTCTGAGCTCTAATCCTCCCCCCCCCCTCATCGATCCCCTGCTAGTTCTTATTTATGCCATTAACATGTGACATTCGTGGAGGTAGGTTGCCAAAGCTATGCGCACAAAACCTCTACACCCTACATGCATGATTTTACAAAAGGTGTATGTTTATAGGGTGTCATGTCGTACACCCCACGATTCGCCTATAGCGGTATTCTATGCCATGTAAAAGGGTTTAACTCTATATAGCTACTTACTTATGTGGGGCAATTCAACCCGGGAGATAAACACACAATTGCACTACCCGACTTAGGGATTTACCGTATTTTGCATTTACTACTACAACAATCATTTGATAAGTTTGGAGCCGTATATAATAATTTCATCGGTCGATTTAGTAAAAACAACATAACATCACATCTGAAGGCCAATTTTCATAATAAAAAACGTTCAAAATCTAGTCGCAGTCTCATTTCTGCGACAATGAAATGTAGGGAAAATAGAGAGATTAGCAGTGGTGGCCAAATGGTAACGGCCGCGACTTACGAGTTGTAGGTCGTAGGTTCGAACCCAGACAGGCGCTTTAGTTTGTGTAAAGTATTTCATCACCACTGCTCTCAAAACGGTGAAAGAAAACATCGTGAGGAAACCGGCATGTCCTAGAACCAAAAATTCGAAGACATGTGACGTCTACCAACCCGCACCCTTTTTTTTGAAGTCGGTTGTTTTTTTTTTACTGTAAATAGCCCCAACTATCGCCCTGTTTAATTTGATCCACGATTTTTTACCCAACCTGTATAGCTGCCGGCAACATTCACTCATACTAATTTCCACAACTGACCAATTAAAACAAATTGAAGCGATCCATAATAAAATAAACATGTAAAAGCACAATTCATACTAATTATGTCGGTGAAGTTGAAATAATCCACTAGACTTTATGAAATTAACCTAGTGGGAACAATATTTCGATATAATTGGCGGCGGCCATATTGTTAACTGTTTATGGTTGTACGGCCGATACACACGGACGGGCAAAACGGCTAGCGAGGCTGTTAAATTGGTAGTTATGATCCCAAATGCAGATATGAGGATTTGTTTGGGTCTAATTTAATTTTGGCGGAGTAATCCTACGAATTATTGTACTTATTGTTTTATGGCGCTGTTGAATTTGGGAACGAATTACCTATCTTTCCGTCCTTTTTCCTATTTATTTTGGGTCGGCGCAGTGCGGCTTTTTCATTTTTGGACTATGCCGAAATTGGCCTCTCAGTTTTTTTTTTTGGCGTTGTTTTTAATGTAACATTGTTAGTTTTAAATGCTGCTTTTTTACTATTTGTATTTTCTGTGTTTGAAAACAAATAAAATATTTTTCTTTCTTTGTTTCTTTCAATAAATCCTTCCCGCCTATTTATTTTTCATTCATCCTCCTCTTTTATTTTCTGTCCCTATCAGTAGTCGTCTAAGGGCCTTTTCACACTAGCGGTTTGCGAGCGGCTGCGGGGCGGGGCGGGCGCGCAGCGAATGCGTCGCGAACACGCCGCGGCTGCACAGCGAAGACGTCGCGGACGCGTGGCAAATTCGCAACGTTTTCGTCGCGTGTTTTTAGCAAGTTAACGACGTACAATACACTCAGTAACAATGGCGTCCACGCTGCTATTCGCGGCGATCTCGTTGCGCGTCCGCAACGAATTCGAGACGCTCGCAATCCGCTAGTATGAAAACTTTTCTCCAAAAAAAAAACCGTCTTCAAAAAAAAAACACTACAAAGTGAAAAATAACTTTAATTTCGGAAGTCGGTGTCGTTGGTTCCGCATTTTCGTTTTTTGACAATCTTAACCGATTTTGATAATTCGTTCATCTACATATGAAAGAATTATCAAAATCGGTTTAGTAGTTTTTGAGATAATCGCGGACATACATACATACATACGGGTCGAATACAGAACCTCCTTTTTTAAAGTTGGTTAATAAAGTCGGTTAATAAGGCCCTAACTGTCCACTTAGTTCCTAGCCAAATCAACTTTCACACAACCCATCCATCTTTTCCTTGGTCTGCCGCTTTTTTTTAAATCCATCCACATTCATACTCAACACTTATCTTGTCACCTGCTTTTCATTCCGTTCTATCACATATCTTTACCTCGAAAATTGTCTGCTTCTCAGTTTCAGAAGAACGGTTGATCTGTCACTTGTCGAGTTGTCGGGGTCGAGTTTTCCGGGTCGAGTTTTCCGGGTCGAGATTTCCGGGTCGAGTTTTCCGGGTCGAGTTTTCCGGGTCGAGTTTTCTGGGTCGAGTTGTCCTGGGGTTGAACTGTCGCGGGGTCATCATCGTCAAAAAAACTGAATCCAAACGATACATACTGTAAAACTCTCGCTCTAGCTGTCTGTATGTCTGTGTTCTGATATATTTTTACCGGTAAATTAGCCACCTTTGACATCTGAAGGACACAATCCTATGATTTCAGTCAACTGATAAGTAATCGCTCTTTGATGGGAACTTCAACCTTACAATTCCATTGCTATGAAAGAAGACATAAAAAGCGGCCAAGTGCAAGTCGGACTCAAACAAGAAGGGTTCCGTCCTACCGTACAGCATTTAACTTTTTTTTTTTGATAAATTGGTAAAAAAAAATATGTTCCTTGTGTGGATTGGAGACCCCCTTTATTTTATTCTTATTTTTTGTTGTTATAGTAGCACAGACTCTTGTGAAAATTTCAAGTGTCTACGTGTTACGTTCCATATACAGCCCTGTGAGTGACGGACGGACAGTGAAGCCTTAGGAACAGGCATTCTTTGGGTAAGGAACCCTAAAAGTACGTGGGTACAAGAGACAGACAACAATACATTTGAACGTAATAAAGTTGTATTACCTAGGTAATGAATCCGTCTTTTTGCTCAGATTTATTTCATTACAGACACTTAAACTTTTCTTTTGCCGCTGATTTGTACAGAAAATTAAGTAAAAAAAAACTGTGTATATTGAGAAATACAGCCCGATTTGTCCTGATTAACACGACGATTTAATTGCCTGTGTCATAGTTGAAACAACAATAAAAGTTGCACCGTGTAAACGGGGCTTTACAAAGTTTCTTGCGAGGGTAGCCCGCGAAATACAAATTTTCTTACGTTTTCTGCAATTTGCAGAATTATACAGAAGTGGCTGCGCCCCGCGGTTTCACCAGCATAAGTGTCGATCCCGTGGGAATATCGGGATAAAAACTATCCTATGTCCTTCCCCGGGACTCAAACTATCTCTATACCAAATTTCATCTAAATCGGTTCAGTTGTTTAGGCGTGAAAAGGTAACATACAGACAGACAGACTGAGTTACTTTCGAATTTATAATATTAGTATGGATAGTATGGATTATAATTATTTACTTCTTTAGGACGAGTTGGTACATAATTTTAACACAAGAAATAGGAACAAATTAGATCAACCGCGTTTCAGATTGTCTAAAGTAAATATGGGTTACTGTGTAAAATGTTATAATAAAATACCACTCGATATTCTTCAACTAAACGAGAAGAAATTTAAAACATGCATTAAACGCACACTATGTAGACAAGCATATTATAAGTTGGATGATTATATTGCAGATAAAAATGCTTGGCTAAATGCTGGTCCTGCTCCACAGGCACTTGAGCTCACTAGTTAAAATTTCAATATTTGGAAGAGGTGCTTCCCTTTTTCTTTTTCATTGTTTCTGACATTACGATCTTAATATTTATTTTTATTTTATTCAATCATGTTTTAATTGTTTAATGCTGCAATACTAAACACCTTTTCCTGTTTGGTATTAAAAATTTTATTCATCTCTTAAATAAATTGCAATCTATAGTTTTGTATCATTTAGAAGCATTTTTTCAATTTTGTAAATGTAAGAACCATGGATCCGTTTATTATGATTTTTTGATGTTGACTTGAAAGAGCATGGCAGTTGAGAATGTGTCATGCTCACTTAAATGTCTCACTGATGGTGGCGCGTGTGTTGGATCATTCGGTTCCCTACAAAATGGTTGAGCTGGATGGTGCTGATCCATGCGTCATGTTCGTGAACGGACGCCGTCGGTTGAGACTGGTCATCTCTTAACTGCCAAGGCTTATTTTTAATCTTATTTCTTGTATTGTTTCTTCATTTGTGTGTTTTTTTACATTGTTCTCACATATAGAAGCAACAAGAATAATGTACCCAGGATTTTGTAATATCTTGATTTAAAAAGAGTGTCCATGGAGTTTCTTGCCCGTTCTTCTCCATAGAGATCTACGCTTTGGAATGGGCAACTAGCTTCAACTTTCTGACCAACTGACCGACTACTTAATTTTGACAATTCAAAAGTGCCTGTAATGGTTTAATTGAAATAAATGCTTTGAGTTTGAGTTTGAGTACACAACATGTGTACTAAAAGCGGTACAAAGTACCAGCTCGTCCCTGAGAATCATCAATACAACCATCTATGCCTATTTCATGAAATATCAATCTGTAAATACATACCTACTTGTTACGGTCTTGGATCATATTATGTTCAACTTACAACATGACACTGACCTGCAAATAGCAAAAAACCGGCCAAGTGCGAGTCGGACTCGCGCACCGAGGGTTCCGTATAAACCTGTTTAAAATATTTTTATTATGATGTAGGTAACTAAAAATTTACGGTTTTCGCAATTTTTACTTTATGAGTAGACGTTGCTTCGTACCAAATTTCAATATTCTGAGTTCACGGGAAGTACCCTGTAGGTTTTGATTCCCTTGCGAGTGTCGAAAATTTGCGGCATAAACGGCTGTATCTTTTGATTGCGTTGGTTTTGAAGTTTAATTTTTTCACAGCTCCAAGGGACAGTAGACCTGAGTATTTGATATAAATTCCAGCTTGATACCTCCACGCGTTCCTGAGAAAAAGGGTCTTGACAGACAGACAGACGGACGGATGGACAGACAACAAAGTGATCCTATAAGGGTTCCGTTTTTTCCTTTCGAGGTACGGAACCCTAAAAACGTAAGAAAATTTGAATGAAATGAAATTGTTTACTCTATAAATAGGATAACGGAATCACGTCTAAACTTGTACGCAGTAGTGTCGCGCTGATTAATTTGACAGGACTAAACTAAAATTTATCTTCTGTCCTTTTCTTAATGAAATAGAAAGAAAAAGATGCGCCAAACATAAATTTAGTTTAGTTTGTGAACAATCGGCACCAATTTCTATGAAAATCTCAATTTCCTATAACCGGAATAGGAAGAAGGAGCTAGATAATTTAAATATTGAGTTGCAAGCGTCTTTGGACCGTTTGCTAAATCGAATGGCCGCATCCCATTGATTCGACTGCATTGTGTTAGGAACATGAATTCATGCCTCGGCAATCCTTGTTCCTTAGAATATGTATATTCCTATTGGTAACGGCTAGAGGATGGGCAGGACCGTCCTTTTGTGTAATAATTTAGCGTATTTAGATGGCTATAGTAAAATGGCTTGGATATAGACCACCGTAGCTATTCGCAACCGTTCAATACGTCTCCGTGCCGATTCGAACATCAATCAATGTGTTCAGGCTTTATAAAGTCTTTAAAAGTGGAACATTTTATATGTGTTTTTATCATTATTATTTTGGCAACATTGTGTTCGCTGTGTGTGTTGTGAGAAGAAGTATACTAAGAAGTATAAGTATACAATATATAACATAATTAACGCAAGACCTGCTGGACGCCAGTTCTTAGCTTCAAGCTCTCGACTGTACAATAAAGTCAATAAGGCATTATCCATTTATAAATGTCCAAAGTATGAAGTTAAAAGTATACTTACTAAGTGGTTGCAGGAGTTGACATATGACGAAACTGAAGGTCTGATTAGAGTAAGTTCTTAATTAATATTAGAATATAGTTCAGAAATTATTTGCAAAATATTCAGTTACCTATTTGTACAAAGAAAATTAAAAGTACTTGCACGATGTTTTTGTATGTATAGATGTATATCACCGCACTTCGGGAAACAAATGGCTTCTAAGACACAGGCTTCTTGCCTAGTTTAGAAGTCAAATGCTTCATTCATAAATTGTCTCTGCTGTACAACTAAATCCTGTCACTAAATTGTATTGTTTGGTTTTTGTGTACAAATAAACATTATTAAACAAACATTATTAAACCTCATACAGCCCAATTAAAGTGTTGAGTTAAAAGCATAATACAATGACCACAACTTAAATTCTTTAAAGCTAACCATTATTATTAAGGAAATCATGTTGATTCTAGCATTACTTTATGCATTTAAAATTAATTCTTATTGCCTTGAAATAAGATTTAATTTTCATTGACTCAATCGGCGGTCAGTATGGCAAGAAACATAAATTTTGAAAAAAAATACCTATATCAAAAGTTCCTGAAATCAATTCAGTAGTCAATTATAAACAAACTACTATCAAGACTTGCGTTTATTCTGTTACACCTTGTATAAAAAGAAGTATACTAGGGTGTCCTCTAAAATAGACAGATTTGGAAAGAAAAAGGGGAGGCCATTGCCGAGCTGTGGTACACAATATCCATACTAATATTATAAATTCGAAAGTAACTCTGTCTGTCTGTCGGTATGTTACTTTTTCACGCCTAAACCGCTGAACCGATTTAGATGAAATTTAGTATAAAGATAGTTTGAGTCCCGGGATATTTATTGTAATGTTTTAGTGAATAAGTCGTTGGTGTGTCAATAAATAAATAAAGGACATAGGATAGTTTTTATCCCGATATTCCCACAGGATCGAGACTTATGCGGGTGAAACCGCGGGACGCAGCTTGTAGGCTACAATAAAAAGTTGTTCTGTTATTCCTGTTTATTATAGACAAAACGCAAATCAACACTAAATAAAAAAAAAACCGACTTCCAAAAAAACACTACAAAGTGAAAAATACTTAACTTTATTTCGAAAGTCGGTGTCTTTGGATCTGTATTTTAGTTTTTTGCCACCGACTTCCGAAATAAAGTTATTTTTCACTTTGTAGTGTTTTTTTGGAAGTCGGTTTTTTTTTCCTTAAAAAGTTTTTATTTCACGCTTTTCAGTGGGTCTGCTTATAATTTATCTAAGTTACAATAGCCTAGTGATTATCGCCTTTTACAAACAAAATATTGCTTTTCCCGATGCAGGGAAGTTAATTGTTGAGGAGTTCTCCAGGTCCACCATCAGCTCCATATCACCATTCACATTGTGACGAGCATAAATTGCTTAGCAACCATATTAAAGTAATCGAATCGCAACCCGTGAAATACTTAGATATTATTGAGTACTTCCGATGGCCATCTGTGGTCTTCATCATCAGTTCCACTTCACCAAATAGTGCTTTCCGAGAGCAAATGCACGAGTTATTATAAAAAATACCCAAATCGCTATAGGTGTGCCTATAATATTTGAAGAGTTCCTTCGATTTCTCCAGGATCCCATCATCAAATCTTGACCTGATGCTTTTAGACTAGATGCTGATAATTCTGGCTGCAGCATCAGGCCAGACTTATGTCAACATTACATTGAACTTAAAATTTAGTCCTGTTTAAAATGAGCCCAAACACAACTACGGTGCTGTAATTTCAAGGTTGGTACTTTTTCTGATGCTCCTGGCTTCAGCATCAGGTCTTTATGTACTTCGGTGTTCCTCATTAACAGTACGTTTATCCACACATCGAGCCCTTTTCAATGAGCCTAAATACGATATATCTGCTGTTAGTTGTCGAGGAGTTAGGTACTCTGCAGACTATCCTGACTGCAGCATCAGATCATGACTTGATGATCATGAGACCGAATGTGGCAAATGCCCTATCAAACATCAAAACAATTTACTAAAATAGTCCTTTCCTGTTCGAGTAACTTCTTACTGTTAAGGAGTTGTACCACCATCAGCCCAGCTACCTGAGATGGTGACAACCATACGCAAATACACAGGATACTTCATAAAACATGCGAAAAACAATACGTGAGCCTATAAAATTTGAGGGTTGCCCTCGATTTCTCTAAGATTCCATCATCAGATATTGAAGTGGTGACAATAGGACCACACGGGAAGCACCAGCTTTAAAAAAAAAAAAGAATTATGAAAATCGGTTCACCCAGTCGCAAGTTATGAGGTAACAAACATAAAAAAAAAAAAAAAAAAATACAGTCGAATTGATAACCTCCTCCTTTTTTTGAAGTCGGTTAAAAATTACTAACGGAATTTATGATGAAAACAAAGGTATTTCAATACTCAATATCTTTACATCTCTAAACCATAATGTGTACTTAGGTGGTAACTATATAATTTAGATCATTATGGACCCTGTAGGGTACAGAAAAAGGGCAAGAAAGAGGAAACCCTGAAACCCTTATTTCGCGAAGTGTACATTATATTTCTGCTGTATTAGGGCCTGCGCACACCACGTTTTTTAAACGCGCCGTTGACGCGCGTTTGTAGCGATACAGACGCGATACGCACGCGAGTCTGTAGACTTTTAATAGGATAAAAGCGCGCCGGCGGCGGCGACGCGCGTTTCGAAAACGCGCGTCGACGGCGCGTTTAAAAAACGTGGTGTGCACAGGCCCTTAGGAAGATGATAGCCGGCCTTTTACAAACAAATTCACGTTGGTATTATGATATTTTTGGTACATGTTGTCATGTATGTAAGTACAGTCAACAGCAAAAGTAGATGATAAAAATCAGAAATTCAATACTAATGAACGGAGTTATCAATTATTATCATTTTCAGATGGGAAAAAGCACATTGGGAGTAAGGACAACACTGTCAAACCGTGTTGTATTTTTTTCCTCTGTAAAGTATCACAATTGATGATACTTTATACAGGGTGTTACAGAAAGGGTATATCAATACAAACGGGTTGAAGAGTGTATCTGGTCTAGAATCTCTGTACAAAATTTCAGCTCAAAAACAGTAACTTTGAAAATGCTTAATATTTTTTAATTTCGATAGTTTATTAAATTGATATCATAACAAACGTCTCACCGCACTACGAGGGTCATTATCCATTATCTGTAGTGTGTCTGTGCGCCTAGTACACGCACATCACGCCGCCGCGCGCCAGTGCAGCGCCGTGATGTCGAAATAAAAAAATAAAAGCATTTTCAAAGTTAATGCTTTTGAGCTGAAATTTTGTACTGAGATTCTAGACCAGATACACTCTTCAACCCGTTTGTATTGATATACCCTTTCTGTAACACCCTGTATACATATATTTGGGATGCATGACGAAGCCTCCTCGTGTAGCGTAGTTTGTTCCGCCAGTAACTCAACTGAACGCTCGCGCTTGGAGCATCCTGGACAGTCACATCCAACACCTTATTTGACTGGCCAATTCTTCCCTTGCAGTGGTAAGGCTAACCCCCGCCTGGTTTGCGACCACCCTCCCACCAGAGTCCGGCGTCAAGCAGCCTGCTGTGTTTCGTCGATGTGTGGGAGTTCCAGTGCCTTAGGCTTGTTCTGAGCGCGCTCGTTCCATTATAGACCTCATCCATCGCTTTCCATCAGGCGTGATCGAGGTCAAGAGAGAACATTCAGCAATAAAAAAAAATTACAACCTAGCTTATTAGCTAATAAGTAATTGAGATATAACATAAACTGCTAAGTAACTACAAAATTAAGAAATCGTCCAATAACTTCATTCTTATTCACTATAAGAAAATCTGTCAAGCTCCGCTAATGAGACACAATTGATATTCAATTGTTTCGTCGCCAATGGGCGACGCGCGCCGCTTGACCGGGGAAGACACTTTGACTCACGTGTTCTTTATAAGATGAAGCACTTGCACTACAGTTGGGGTTCACTTACACTGCACTAAACTAACTCAAAAGGTTTTACCCTTTTTGTCTTCGCACTAATTCAGTTACAGAGGTATGAGGAACAGGGTGTAAAGTTCACTCAACCTCCATAGAAAAGGGAGGATCCTCCGACCAGACGGGTGTTGTGTCTGGCGGGCAACTGCCCGATGATTCATGTCAGGCCGTTGTATCTATGCTAGTTGCGCGGTAAACTCTGCTTGCGCGATGCAGGATTTTGCGTGACGTCAGTATGACGCGTTGTTCGCATGTGGCGTTGTAGATACCGCTACACAGTATTGTCAAGGAGTTGGTTTTGGAATCAAATCTGGTTATCGTGTTGTGATTCATTCTTCGTTCGGGCCCCGAACTAATCTTATGTCCGAAGGTAATAAGGAATTGTAAGCGCCCGTAACTTCGACCAAAACTACGGATATCGTGATTAGAGAGTACACCCCCAGCTTCGTACGGTTTATGCGGCTAGAAAAAAATTACATTTCTTTATTCTTTCGTTTAATATAAATGTATACAGGGTGAAATTACATTCATGGGCATCCTTTTAAGGGGTCATTGTACTCATCATTATGAATAACTTTTACTGTGGGACTAAACTTAAAATCGCGAAAAAAAAATCAGCTGTTCCTTGCATTTATGTTCACATAACTCGTCAAAATGTAGGGAAGAGCTGATTTTTTTTCGCGATTTCAGGTTTGGTCCCATAGTAAAAGTTGTTCATAATGGTGATTACAATGACCCCTTAAAAGGATGAATGAATTTAATTTCAACCTGTATACATAAAACCTTATCCGATAACCCTGGTTACTTATCTCTTTTGGTGACTGTACGTGAAATTATAAATACCGGACACAGTCCCAAACTTCGAACTGCTTCCAAGAACTCCTCAACTTTTCTGTGGACCTCATAATCTATTCAGTATTTTGCATGTCTCTCTAATTGACCCAAGATCGCACAGTGAAAAACCTCGCTTTCGGGGAAATAATCTAAAATTAACCTTTTCACTTTATTTCTTTACCCTTTGACATTATATCGTAAACTAGCTTCTGCCCGTGACTTCGTCCGCATGAAATTTCACCCTCCCCCCATTCACCCTCCTAGGGGTGTAATTTCGAAAAACCCTTTCTTATTAGATACCTACTCTTCACTAAGAACAAACCCTCCAAATTTCATGTCTCTAGGACCAGCGGTTGATGCTGTGCGTTGATATATCAGTCAGTCAGTCAGGACTTTGAATTTTATATGTATAGATAGATAATTAATCATCTATAATACAATTTGCGACGATTTTTGTAAAAGTTACGAGTTTTCTAATGAATTTGTGAACAGAACAGAAGGTCAATTCCCATAATTAACATTCAAAATCAAATCGCAATCTCATCTCAGCGGCAATCATTGTCAAAAATGTAGGGATTTTAGAGGTATTTTTGACAGATTGAGACTGAGATCAGCACCCTAATTGCGTAACACATTATCAATCGGAATCAGAATCATTTTGAAGCAAATTGCTAATCCATTGCTTCATAAGTTCAAAAAATTTATCTGCTCAACACGTAAATAACGCAATGAATGTTGTTGAACTGTCAAAATGAAACCGATTCCGATTGATAAAGTGTTACGCAATTGCCCCGCCGTAATTAACGTTCAAAATCTAGTCGCAATCTCATCTCAGTGACAATCATTGTCAAAAATGTAGGGATTTTGAGGTATTTTGGACATTGAGACTGAGATCAGACTGTGAAGGTTCTTTGAATCACGAGAATTGCCGCTCAGATCATTGTAGTAGTTCTGTTTTAGAAGTAAAGACTTGAACGGGCGGAAATGATTGAAATTAAAACCTTCTGTAGGTACAGACGCCAGCACATCAACCTACCCGAAACTGTCAAATTTTTCCAATCAACTTTGAACCTTATGTTTTAGTGATAAAGTTGAAAATCTATTAAAGAAATTTGACAGATTGTAGTAGGTTGATGTGCTGGCGTCTGTGCTTGCTCACCATCTTACCAAACCGTGTGTCCTCAAACAAAGTTGAAAGCGAAATATCCAGCGTTTTGTTTACTGCCTCACAAAGAACATAAAATTTAAATCAAAGAAAAGCGTTTTATACTAATTAATATGCAAGTGAAGTTTTTTTAGCTTTTAGCGATATTTATTGCAGACTGAATCGAATGGATTAGCGTTCTTCGTTTGTTTTTTGTGTCTAATGTTTTTATTCATTTATTGGCCCGTCGTCGTCGGGTTAATAAATGGCGAAAGCTATCTGGAATACTAGGGAGTAAAATGGTAAATGGTTGTTTTGGTTTGAACAACATAAAGCTAGAATTTAGAAAACATGTGATACAGTTCATTCAGTTATTTTACCTATGGTTTTTACCAATAAGGTTATCTATGGTTCTAGGACATGCCGGTTTCCTCTCAATGTTCTTCATCATCGTTTTGAGAGCAGTGGTGATGGAATAATTTACACAAAGCGCCTGTCTGGGTTTGGACCTATGACCTACAACTCGTAAGTCGCGGCCGTTACCACTGGGCCACCACTGCTTTTGTTATTGTTGTAATATTACAAAAGCTTGAGATTGACTTGAAAAATCCTCCCCGAAAATGTAACTGGCTCACAACTCAAAATTTGATTTGGTCGACTGGACCCGCGGGTCCAGTTCGAGTGGGTCCAGTTGACCAAAGACTCACAACTGCAAATAAATAATTTCAAAAATGTAATACTACAAGGCTGAAGAAACAAAATAACATTTCAGAATTCACCGTCATTCGAGCTGGGGATAAAAAGGTTCAGAAGTGATTAGGACTAACAGATCCCCTGGGATGAGCACGCTCAACAATCCTGGACACGTTTCCCTGCTGATAAATGTTATTTTAAACACGTTCTTCCATATCTTTGTGATATCATAAAGTATTACTTATTCCGATCTATATACTCCGTTCAACTTTTATACCCCGTTTTTGTCCAGACGGAAAACACAGTTAGGTATAAATAAAAATGATAGATAGATAGATAAAATCTTTATTTAGTGCAACAAAAGACACAATACAGGCATTTAAAAATCATCAAAAAAGGTGAGAAAAAAAATCAAAGATTAAAAAGATAAATTGACCCATAGACACCTCATATGACGTTTACACAAAAAGTACTCTGTGGACATTTATAATGCTGTTCGTTGATAAGCGCATCACTTGAAAACGGCTGGACCGATTTGGCTGTTTTTGTTTTAAAATGTTCGTTATTAGTAGGAATTTGGTTTTAATGGAAAGAAAAACTGGAAAATTTTCCCAATTTTTTTTCGGAGAGCTTTCTCCCGCAGTTTTCGTCTTTTAACACCTTTGGCAAATACATGGGTTCCCGTATTTCGCAGTCGACAGCTGCGCAACGGGGCATATTAATTAATGATGCGTAAAAGAAGTCGCTTGTTTAAAAAAAATGTATAAAGCTAGCTGGAGCTAGCTGTCAAATTCTTAGACGTTGGGTAGTAGCGAAACAATTTTTAATTAAAAAATAATATTTCTATACTAATATTATAAAGAGGTAAAAGGACATCAACCAAAATGGGCTAACCAGTGAACAGCTGTATTGGGAAAAAAGAAATTCATAAATAATTTAGTAATAATATTTAGTAAACATTGGTTTCTTTTGGGAGTGTCAAACTAAATAATATTAAAAACGAATAAAAAAGATTTTTAATTGATTATTGGTTGTGTATGGTGACAGTTGCTGTGCAACGTGCGGGATGCATTGAGTTAGGGTTGCCAAAATAAAAACCCAGAAAAAATAACATCGATATTCGATGTTTCGATTCGAGAGCTTCAAACATTAAAATGTTTGATGGAAGACCGAGCTTTATCTAGCCGTTGGAATATTCATCATTAGCATCATCATCATCTTAACTTCACACAAATAAAAAAATATAGTTTATGTAGAACGACATTTTTTTTTTTTGAAGTGTTAAAAATCATCAGCTTGCCTATACAACGTAGAACAAACGAAGAAAGCTTCCATCGGGAAAAAAATGTAATAAACGTAACAATTGTAATAATCGTTCGTAATTGGTATTTCGTCTTCGTTCATTTGGGTTTTGTCCTTCATGGTTGCGGGTATTATTAACGCGTGCTTTTCTTGAAGATTCTAATTAGAATGCAGCATGGGCCATAACCAAAATAATATCTTAAAGCATAACAACTCAGCATAATATACAAAAATAAAACGCGAAGCAAAACAGCTCAGCATAATAAATAATATACGATTTGAAATCGATTTCAAATCTGCAGGGAACTGGCAACCCCGATCCAGAACCGATTGGTGATCGATTGTCAAAAAAAAAAAAAAAAAGACGGATTGCACTCCGGGAGTGCCGGCAGAAGTGAAAACTTGAATATTAACGTTGAAATAAATCAATTATTAATTTAATTAATATTACTCATTTTTTTTTCAATATTTCTGCGTCACTTTTTTCATTTGTTCAATTTCCATATTTTAAACACTTTCGGTCTTATTCATAAAAAAAGCCTATTGAAGGTTTAAACCATTCATTAGTTAAAATGCTCAATAGGCCTTTAAAACATTCGATAAAATTTTGTATTCATAAACGCTTCATAAACGTTCTATAACTAGAATGTCCTACAACTTCTAAATGTTGCCATTATAATGAAGTCATCCAACAAATTGGCCAACACATTAAATCGGCATACGAGAATATCTGTCTACGAACCGAATATTTGTGTCCATAGACATTATTACGTATGAAAAACTAATGTATTGTCTACAGTTTCAACAGTTTTGACGCGACAACGTCAGTCGTCATGGAAACAATATGAATATGTCAATGAATGAATTTGATATTGTATGTGTCAAACTAAAAAACTTTTGAATATTATTTGTTTTTGTATTTAAAATAAATGAAATTAAGACCGGAGACTAGTTGCAATAAAGGGCAAAGAATTGAATATTGGTTGGAGGAGGATAAGGTGTGTACCTACTGTTACAGCTAAAATGTGTTCAAAGTAAGTTATGTTTTGTAAACATTCTCAATTTCTTATACTTATGCTTGCTTTTGCTTCTAATCCTTAGATTTTTTGGAAGAATTGGTCAGGGAGAGGTCTCCATAATAGAAAATAAAAACACTGACACAAGCACTAACGCTAAACAGGGGCAGCCTGGCATGATTTACGAATTAGGTGCCTATCCAATTTACAATTTTACGAAGAACTTCGTTTGCCTGTACAAAACTCATTGTAACAAAAAAAAACCCGCCATAAGAATAATAATGACTGTTATTTTGATGCCGCTACTGATTAATTAAATCAGTATAAATAAGATAATGAAGAGAAAGAATTTATAACATTAGTTTTGTATTTCAGGTCAATAGGACTAGTAAAGATGGTGCTTCACTACGAATAGCAGAAAATGAAACGGCCTACAGAAGAGATGGCACAGATGGCAAATGAAAAGCAAACATTTTAAAAATGTTGTTCTGCTTGCACAAGTTTTAGAAGCCAAATTAGAGTTTAGAGTATTGTTCAGCCGTGAACAGGCAAGAGTTACATACGCCAGCGTCAGCATCAAGAGCGACATACATTCGTTCCACATAAATTAGTAATTAGTAAATTAATCAAGCTGGAGTAGAGTTTGATTCATCTTCCATAATTCCTCTCACTATGGCCAAGACACCTTTAGCCATCACCAGTTCTATGAGTCTGTGGGACCGGCAATGACAAAACTATTTCCTGTGTACACATTGCACGACGTACACAAACCCCTATTCCTACCCAAATTCTGTCTGTTCCCGTAGGTCTCCCGTAGGCTTGTATGATAGGTTAGGGTGTTAGGATAACTAGGGTGTTAAGTAGTTGCTGTAGGTTTATAATCAGTAGGGTGAGGTAACCATAGATAGCAGGCTCAATCGTTACAAACTTAGCCACACTGTATGCATTTGGAATAACAGCCGTACTAAGCTGTAAGTCCCGGTGCGTACAAGTATTATAAAAATAAACTGATATTTGTATACAAGCTTTTTATTAATGAACTACTCCCTAAATTTCTTCTCTTTTACTTTAGATCTTGTTGGCTCAAAATATTGCCACTTCCACGTTGTCGTCGGTGGCAGCGCAGAGGTCACTTTGACAACATGTTTTGGGTAGGACAAATAAGGCAGGATAGGACGTGGAGCATGTTTTGCAACATAGCTTCACAGCCACACCCTACTGGAGCATCTCCCTACAGGGTGTAAACTTCCGTGGTCGACACGGAAGCATTGTTTTCACACAAAAGCAGCAATGTCTCACAGTATTTCTTGTTGCTATAATGTGCTTCGTTATATTTTTCGTCGCTTCTATTTTGTATTGTAGGTAGGTATATAATAATAAACTAAATTGGTTAAACAGAAGTTCAAAATAAATTAAATACAACTGCAGCTCCTCGAAGTACTATTGTTTACGAAACTGACTTTTCAAATATTTGTACGTCAAATGTCATTTTCTTCGGCCATCTTTGTCGTGTCTCACTTGGTTCACTTCAGTTGGCGCCGCCGTAGAAAGAGATGGGGGGGGGGGGAAATCTCTCCTGACGGTCACGTGTCCTGACGCGATGCCCTGACGCGAGTTTAACATTTTTTACCCATTACAAAAAGTGTTCAACGCCGCTAAAGAAGTTTTCACTTCAAAAAGATCGATTGTCAATGTCATTGTCATTCGCTCTGTGTTCGTGCCCTTGTTCGAATATTATTGTGAATATTATTTCGACTGGATATTTTTGACGACTTGCGCTATTCAAAATGGATTCTGATGATGTTTTACCTAACGACCCCCGGCTCACTCTTGGACTCAGTACCCGCTTTAAACGTTTATCCTGGCATTGCTTCGGATAATGAACCCGTTTCACATGACGACCCGCGCATGAACATGGACTTCCCGATTGATACAAAACTTCCTATATATATGTTTTCTATGTACTGTAAGCAACTCAATAAAATCAAAAATAGTGCAATATTTTTATGTTCATGTTCAAGCCCAAACGCCATACAAAGTGGTTGATTTCCTTTGTAAGTTTGTATGTAGGAGGTAATCTCTGGAACTACCAGTCGGATTTGAAAAATTCTTCTTGCAATTGATAGCCCAATTCTTGAGGGAGGCTATAGGCTATTTAACATCACGCTACGACCCTTAGGAGCCGAGCAAAAAGAAAAAAAGTCAAAAAGAACGTTAAGTGATAGCGCGGGCGGGTGATGCGATACGACGGGGTGGCTCGGGGGAAACAAGAAGTTTCACGCGAACGAAGTCGCGGGCTGAATCTAGTAAGCGACAAAATATAAAAGTATAATAAAGAGTCCTTAATATGGTATTATTTGATTTATTTTAGATTTAAGTTTGGCTATTTAAAGCTTCCTCTCTCCTACATTGTTTTTCTATTTTTGCTGTACCCTACAGGGTCCATAATGAACATAATTTCTTTCTTTTTTGAACTTACCACCTAAGTACACATTGTGGAATGCAAATAATTTGACAGGCCTGATGGTCTAGTGGTTAGTGACCCTGACTGCTATGCCGAGGTCGTGGGTTCGATTCCCACCCAGGACAAATGTTTGTGTGATGAGCACGATCATTTGTTCTGTGTCAGGGTGTAATTTATCTATAATATGTATGTATTTAGAAATATATAAGTATGTTTATCAGTTGTCTAGTACCCATAACACAAGCTCTGCTTAGCTTGGGACTAGATGGCGTTGTGTGATAGTTGTGGAATATTATAAAAAAAAAAAAAAAAAAAATTGAGTAGTGAAATCTGAAGTGAGCAAGTTTCAGATTTATTCGCATTGGCCCTCTGGTCAAATAGAAAAACGCGTACAGAATCTACAGACCCTGGCTTGAAAAAAAAAAACATTAGTTTATAGGTACAAGAACTCAGATGTAGGTTGTTTCTTCACTACAAAACACAGTGAATTAACTGCCCACAAAGGCATAAAATTAAGAAAATTCTAAAGTGTGTCACAACAAAGCTTTTCCTATTTGTGCAACGTTTTTATATAAAAAGGACATCTTCTTTGCAATAAACTTACGTCCTTTAAAAATGGTGTGGCGCTCGTCATTTGTTTCTTAGGGTTCTGTACCTCAAAAGGTAAAACGGACTCTTATAAGATCATTTCGTTGTCCGTCTGTCTGTACGTCTATCTAAGTGTCTTTGTTTAGCAGAAAACCACATTAATTAAGTAGTATAAAGTCATAAATACCCATTAGAACATTTTTAAAACATAAAAATGTAGCAAAAAAAGTGAATTATAAAGTATTATATTTCTCAAAACTGCCGGGGTCAGATTTTGATGCCACTTTGCACAAGGGTATAGTTGAGGTATCCCCACATAAATATCGTAACAGTATCGCTATTGGTTCATAGACCACTTTTTAATGTTATCATGAAATTATTTATTCTAAGATATTATATTTCCCAAAACTGCCGGGTCAGATTTTGATGCCACTTTGCACAAGGGTATAGTTGAAGTATCCCCACAGAAATATCGTAACAGTATCGCTATTGGTTTATAAACCACTTTTTAATGTTATCATGAAATTATTTATTCTGAAATATTATATTTCTCAAAACTGCCGGGACAGATTTTGATGCCACTTTGCACAAGGGTATAGTTGAGGTATCCCCACAGAAACATCGTAACAGTATCGCTATTGGTTCATAGACCACTTTTTAATGTTATCATGAAATTATTTATTCTAAGATATTATATTTCCCAAAACTGCCGGGTCAGATTTTGATGCCACTTTGCACAAGGGTATAGTTGAGGTATCCCCACAGAAATATCGTAACAGTATCGCTATTGGTTCATAGACCACTTTTTAACAGTCTCCTTTGTAGTTACATATCTACAACTTTGCACGGAACCCTCGGCGCGCGAGTCCGACTCGCACTTGACCAGTTTTTTTTTAACTTTATCTCACTTGAGAATTCCTTATCATGTTGCGTTTACAATATAGAATTTAACAAAATATATGAAAACCAAACCCGTCAAATTCAGTAGGTACATGATTCTAGACGCTCCTAGAAATGTTTCGTCGGTTATCAAAAAAAAATCTGCTGTTTCATACAAAAGTACAACTACGCGGTCAAAATATATGGAATAGCTAAATAAATCTTTTTGAAAAAAATCTACGCTAGTGGTCCAGGATTTGGATCCTGTCGGGGGAGCGGTGAATGCTGTTGCGAATCCCGCACCCCCGGCCATAGGTAGAGGTGGAACACCGCGGTGGTTTTAGCCGGTAAGAGTCCGGCATGCCCCTCTGTCACCCCCACGATAGAGGAAGTTCATGAGGACTTCCATCGCGAGAAAAAAAAAAAAAAAGGATTTGGATCCTACCCTCTATATTTGCGCGTCGATGCGATACAAATATTTTTTTTAGCTAAACGAGCATCAAATAAACGGGGTTTTCCTCGAAACGCACCAACTTAGAAACGCACCAAAAGTATTCTTCTAAAATAAAATATTAATCAAAATAAAAATAACATAATGTTATTCCTCGAAATGCATCAACGATGAAACATAGAGGAGAGCATGAAGGATTCGTAATAAATGATATCGATAGATGTTTCGATTGGTGCGTTTCGAGGAATACCCCAATTAAGCAACTCGTAGTTTTATCCTAAGGCCTCGTACACACACGTTTTGACTTTACGCGAAAAACTACGGTTTATTCGGGTTGTTCCACTGCGCTCCAAAATAAAATAAGTAGAGTCAGTATAAAAGGCAAACCATAAGTTGTTTGTGATAGTGACGATATTAAAATTTTGTATGAAAGCTATGTATAAAACTTATGTCGTTGGAATTGCAATAAAATGAGCTACCTAAACATCTGCAACTTAATACAGTTTTACTTTGTAATGTGTTGATTTGTGACGTTGTGATTATGACTGAATAAACATATTTGATATGCATTTTTTTCTTTTTTTATGATATTAAATATAAAGTTTCGTGCTTAATTTATTTTTTTGCTAACTACTCAACATTTCTTGGAGCGCAGTGGAATCAATGTATGAATATCAAAATTATGAGAACAATGGGTTTTGGAGCGCAGTGGAACAACCCGTTTATTCGACGTGTGTAGGCTCGTGTATGGATCACTATGGAAGCTTGTTGACAGACACGTGTATTTTCTACGGCGCGGTTTATACACCATACCGTAAAGACACCGTGTCGTGTACAAAGGGCCTAAAGGATAAAACTAGCTGTAATTGGGTTTGTGCCCCAACACAATCGTGTAATTATAATAAAACAAAGGCTGTTCGTATTAATATTCAAAGTTTCTAACACCAAACAATCATTAATAACCCTTAATAACCCCGGAAGTCCAAGAGACACTCACAATCAAGCCATCAAATCTGAAGTAGTTTTCTATATTGTTTTTCTATCAACACGGAAATCGTATTAATTAATTATTAAGAGCCTATATACTACCTCAAATGGCTTAGCGTGATCCTCCGTTATGTCGAAAATACTGCACCATTAATTTTGAAATAAATATAAGTATGGTAAAGTTGAGTATTAATGCTAAGTCCTATGTTAGACGAAAACACGATTCCATAAAATTTTCTTGATAGAAAAAAAATCCAAAGTTACCTCCAAAAAAAAAAATAAAGCGGGGCAGTTAAAAAAGAACACAAAATAAACTAAGGAAGTTCATAACATGAATTAAAAATCTGATTATTTCTATAAACTAATTTTACCACTGTACCTATTTGATTTAAACACAGCACCCTTGCAAATAGAGAAAAGCAATTATTAAACAAATCGGTCAGTGATAGCCCAGTGTAACAGCTGTGGCACAGTGGTAACGGCCGCGACTTACGAGTTGTAAGTAGTAGGTTCGAACCCAGACAGGCGCTCTACTTTATGTAAATAATTTCATCACCACTGTTCGCAAAACGGTGAAGCAAAACATCGTGATGAAACCGGCCTGACCTAGAACCAAACATTCGAAGACATGTGACATAGTACCAACCCGCACTGGGCCCGCGTGGTGGATAACGGCCCACACCCTCTCACAGAGAGGAGGCCTATGTCCCCGCTGTGGGAGGAACGTATAAAACACATAAATTATGCTAATCCAATCGACTAGCCACAGAATTCCCTCACAGATAACAACCGACAAACTACTAAAGATATCCATAATAACTCAATGGAGTCCTAGGCTTCAAAGGGCACGTCATAAGTCTTCAAACAACTCAATGCCCCGGAAGATTAGCTAAGTTTAGGGGCTGTGGTTTCGACTTGACCTTCGCTGGTGTTATAAAAGGGGATTGAAATTGATTTTCAATTGTTTCCAGTCATTGGGTCTTCGCAATTTTGGTAAAATAAAACATTCAATGGAGTGAGCGCTTGTTTACCGGTTTGACTATAATTAGACTGTTGTTGCTTTCTTTATAATATTGTGCTAAAAATGGATAGTGGCGATTTGAGAAAGTTGTCAATCTTTTAACTTAAGAGTAAACTAAACGCGAGCTCGAACTCACTGGTGGTCATGGCCAAAATCACGCTGTCTAACTTGGCTTCGTGTCTGACGGAGCTAGTATCAGTGATAAGCAGTTAGACGCTAATCTACACGCACAACATCTAGTTCTCACGCACAGAAACACCGTTCCGAACTGATAGGCGCATAAAAATATTTGAAAAGTGCTTTGGAAAATCGAGTTCTATGAAAAATCCACTACATAAATCAATCACAAATAAAGTTTTTTGAACTCTTCGATAACTGAGCTTTGTCGGTACGGATTTAATTTTTAATAATTTTCAGTTCTTTTATTACTTATTTACACCCAAATTTACGTTAAAAATAGCAAGAAAAACGAATCTTTGTTGGCTCATAACTTTTTAATGGCTTGTTATTTTACAATTCTGCTTCCGTACAGACACAATTAATAATTAGACAAAACGATACAATGTTTAACTTTGGATGTACAATGTCAAACAGTGGAGTAATACTCTCCCGAAATTTGTATGGAAAAAATATCGAATAGTGGCACCTTAAGGGGGCTACATGACCTAAAGCGCGGTCACTGTCGGACTGCTTAGAAAAGAAAGAGAAGCGCGATGACACAACGCCCAGAGCGGGAGAAGTTATTTGATAATGGCGCCGATTCCCTTGATCACAAGCTAAACTAAATTTAAGTTCAGTGCGTTCTTTTTATTTCATTAAGAAAAGGACAGAACATAAATATTAGTTTAGTACTGTCAAATTAATCAGCGCCTGACATAAATTGACGTATTTTTAATAGCCAATTTTTTAATCACGTCTAAACTTGTCTATAGAGTATCTTGATTTGACAGGACTAAACTAATATTTATGCTCTGTTCTTTTCTTAATGAAATAGAAAGAAAAAGATGCACTGAACTTAAATTAAGTTTAGTTTGTGAACAAGGGAATCGGCGCCATTATAAGAATTATCTCAACCAAAAAAAAAAAAACGTATGTTATGTCTCAAGTGTGGAAATAGGTGTATAGTATACGGACGTTTCGTCGGTTTTGTTAGTTGTTAGTAAAACAATAAATAATTACGTCAATTTCTTAGTGAAAAACCGCGATAACACATGCTGTTTCGTAGATCGGACCCCAACGTACCAACAGCAGTAGTGCTTGTGAAGTCTCTCTACGACACGTAAAAAATAACTACTTTCAAGGATCTAATTTTATTTTAATTTCGAGAAGTATTTTCTTTTATTAGATTAATAATTTTTGGGGTTATTTCCGTATATTCTCGTTATGTCTTTTGAATTCACTAGTCCAACAAGTCTATCCCCACATTTTCTGCTCACTCCTTTGTCTATTCCTGAATTTAAGGAGACTACAAATGACCTAAAGCGCGGTCACTGTCGGACTGCATAGAGAAGAAAGAGAAACGCGATGACACAACGCTAGTAATTTATTGCAAAATACAAAGCAATTATCTATTTACAAAAAGTCTACTCTTAGGACTAAAAAATTAAAACACTAGTGCTTTAGTATGTTGCTTATAGAATAATCTAACAATAAATCAGAATGGTTGTATGTATGGTTTTTATTGTAAAAAGAAAATTTTTAGAGGTATCTTCATGATTTTTTTCTATCGTATCAAATTAGTTGTATTATGTTTTCAACACACTATCTACCTAGCATATATCCTGAAGAATATCATATATTTTTCTGATTTTGTTTACTGTAGTCGATCATATACTTTTATTGCTTCTAAAACTTGCGTTTTTTGCGATTAGGTCCTGTAATCCCCTTAAACGAGTTATTCTGGTCTAATCCCCTGTACCCCCCTCCCACCCTGGATCCCCAGTTAGTTATTCTTCTGTTTTAATCTCTGTCTTATCCACTATAAACTTTCTCATTCGTCTGATCCCCTTACAACAAAAAAAAAAGCGCGTCAACATTATGCAATCGTTGATCAGAACCCTACCCGGCTTATAAAGGGAACATGTTCAATCTTCCGTGATGTGTGAATATACACAATGTTTGGACCTTCATCCTACTTTATTGAACAAACAGTTGCTGTTTTACTATGATTTGTTTTGCTTCTCAAGATCCCTTTTTGGGGATTTTGATTACGGGTGGGGGACAGTAAACAAGTTTGAGTAAGACTTTCGAAGTGACGTACGCAGTTTTTTCGGAGATACTTGCTTAGGTAGTATTTTACCTGTGTAGGTACGTGTGTGGTCCTACGTGTGGTAACCTTTTTAGAGCTATAAAAAAGTCCTTATTGTCTTTTAATGGTCTTGTGACCTAAAATAGGAAAATACATGCAGGTTTACAGTACAGAGGACAGAAGTAACATTTAAAAAGGGTTTGAAGGTCCGTGGCATATATATGGCCGCCATTTTGATTTTTTTTAAATAATCACTCTGAATGTTTTCAATAATCAAACAACTATGCAATAAGATACATTAACCTTTTGAACGCCATTGTCACATATATGTGACAAACGAAATCTTACCCTGAACACTAACGTCACAAATATATGACAAAATACACGTCGCACGGGTCGCACCATATTCTGAAATAAACAATTTAATCCTTACTTTTGTGTGTTTTTATTTATATAATTTAAAAGTTTAAGCTTCTGTCTATATTGTATTTCATGAAACTAATATGAATAAACCACCAATATCGAGAAATTTGTTGTTTTAAGTGTGTGTGTGTTGTTTTGTTAAAGTGGCCTGGCGTCAGGGGTACGGCGATACGTTTATACTCTGGCGTTCAAAAGGTTAAGCAAGTTCAAAAATATGGATGTGACGTGATCAACTATGAACGTCAATTTAATATCTCGGAAACGTGACGCTTTATGGATTTTAGCCTTATTATGTTTTCTGTGTCCATTGATGTCAGCCATTGATTTTTAAAGGTATCATGTGTGGCCGCCATTTTGAAAAAAAAAAAAAACAAAATGGCGGGCAGGTACGTATGCCAGGCTCCATGTAAAAATCTTCAATCCCTTTTCAAGTCCGTAGGATAAGAGCAAGTGTTTTTACTTCAGCTTGCAAGATTTGACCATACATACTAACAGGACAAGTTAAATAAAAGCTTCGAAAATGTAAGAAGCTTGACGAAGATTTTGGTAATCCCAATGATATATAGCGTCGAAAAATTCATCCGCATCGCTGTCGGTTGGTAATGTACCCAAGAGACTGGCGGCATTACCATGTTGTATTGCAATGCTTAGCCTTTGGCCAAGGTAAAAGCCAGCCCTTGGGTCACGGGAAGTGTCAACCAGCCATTTTGAAATTTCCTTAAAAAGACCATGAGCACTCGGAATAAATTGTTAATCAAGTTGATAAACTACGTCTATTTGCTGTGTCATAGCCACTTCATATAACTGTCAAAGAATGATTGATTATACGGAAACTTGACGATAGTAAACAATTTTATAAACAAGAAAGTAATTTCCCTGACATGAAGTAAATAAATAAATGACCGCTAGGTACCTGTAACACCATGTTAGATTATGTCTGTAATTTTACAGGTTTTTGTTGATTATTTAATTGGACAATTTATAACACCGCCGCTGACATGACACACTTTTTACCCCAAAAAATTAAAAAGTTTTCCACGCGGTATTTCATCCCGGCTCACTAAATAATTCAAAGAGCCATCACAAACATTGCAAAGAACTTCATAACACACCAAATAACATACTTATTAATAATCCTTTCAAATATGATAAATTGACAAAAGCGTTGAAAACGGAACAATTTGCGAGCATCCCTAATGAAATTGTTAATAATTACGAAACTAGCGTCAATAAATTAATATTTGCGGGGGATTGTGTTCATAAAGTATATTTAATACTATTGATTTAGTACCTACTGTGTTTCGAAGTTCGGCGAATATTGTACTAGCAGGTATAATGTGGGTTTACGAGAGGATGTGCGCTGGTGTGGCATAATCAGTATTTAGGCTACGTTTCCACCAGAGATGAGCGAGGATGCGTATCGAGGGATGTGTGTGAAACCAACCAATAACATCGCTTCATTTTTAGGGTTCCGTACCTAGAAAGGAAAAAACGGAACCCTTATAGGATCACTTTGTTGTCCGTCCGTCTGTCTGTCTGTCAAGACCCTTTTTCTCAGGGACGTGTGGAGGTATCAAGCTGGAATTTATATCAAATACTCAGGTCTACTGTCCCTTGGAGCTGTGAAAAAGCAAACTTCTAAACCAACGCAATCAAGATACACCCGTTTATGCCGCTTTCCACAAATTTTCGACACTCGCAAGGGAATCAAAACCTACAGGGTACTTCCCGTGAACTCAGAGTCTTGAAATTTGGTACGAAGCAACGTTTTATAGCACAGATAAAGAAAACATTGCGAAAACCGTAAATTTTTAGTTACTTACATCATATAATAAAAATATTTTAAACAGGTTTGTACATAACCCACGGTGCACGAGTCCGACTCGTAATTGGCCGGTTTTTATAGCTTGAACTAAGTTAGCGATGTTATTGGTTAGTTTTACACACATCCCTCGCTACGCATCCTCGCAGGTGAAAAGACAGCCTTAGGGTTCCCGCTGCCCAGGCCTGTTGTCTATGAAAGGGAGTTCACCGTAATCCACCACGAGGACCTAGTGCGGGTTGGTGGATGTCACATGTCTTAGAATGTTCGCTTCAAGGACATGCCGGTTTCCTTACGATGTTTTACCTCTGACAGCAAACCAAGAATCAACCCAACAGCCACCTTATAGGGACGACTTATAAAGATCATTGTTATTTTGACAGCGATGCAAAATCAAAGGTAGAATAATATTGTGAAAGGACTATACAGGGTGTTACGGAAAGGGTTTATCAATACAAATGGGTTGAAGAGTGTATCTGGTCTAGAATCTTTGTACAAAATTTCAGCTCAAAAGCATTCACTTTGAAAATGCTTAATATTTTTTTATTTCGACATCACGGCGCTGCACTGGCGCGCGGCGGCGTGATGCGCGTGTACTAGGCGCACTACAGATACACTACAGATAATGACCCTCGTAGTGCGGTGACACGTTTGTTATGATTTCAATTTAATAAACTATCGAAATAAAAAAAAATATTAAGCATTTTCAAAGTTACTGCTTTTGAGCTGAAATTTTGTACAGAGATTCTAGACCAGATACACTCTTAAACCTGTTTGTATTGATATACCCTTTCCGTAACAGCCTGTATGAAGAGCTGTCAGATCAGTATACATGACATATTTACCATAATCAGCCTATAATGTTCCCACCGTTGAGGGAGTGGGCCGTAATCCACCACGCGGGCCCAGTGCGGGTTGGTAGATGTCAGACGTCTTCGAATTTTCGGTTCAAGGACATGCCGGTTTCCTCACGATGTTTTCTTTCACCGTTTTGAGAGCAGTGGTGATGAAATAATTTACACAAAGCGCCTGTCTGGGTTCGAAACTACGACCTAAAATTCGTAAGGCGCTGCCATTTAAGTCCTTTGAAATCACATCACATCACACTAATATTACGAGTATAAAGGCGAAATTTTATGAGTACCTATGTGTGGAGGTGTGTGTGTGTGTGTGTTTATATGTTTGTTACTTCTTCACGCTCAAACGGCTGGACCAATTTTGATAAAATTTCGCATGGAGGTAGCTGACACCCTGGATTAACATATAGGCTACTTTTTATCCCGATATTCCCACGGGATGGACATTTACGCGGGCGAAAGCGCGGGGCGCAGCTAGTCATACATAAAGATAATTGACTACGAAAATGTTCTCTCTTTTTAACCGACGAAAAAACGGAGGAGGTTATCAATTCGACGCGTATATTTTTTTTTTTTTTTTTTTTTTTTTTTTTTTTTTTATGTATGATCACGCATAACTTTTTACAGAGCAGTCCGATTTTAATAATTCTTTTTTGATTAGAAAGGATATACCCCGAAGGTGGTCCCATATAAATTTGGGAAAAAAAATCCAACCCTAAGGGTAGGAAAACAGGGGATGATTGATAGTTCACTCACTGATTGTAATGTATGACCACGCATAACTTTTTACAGATTAGTCCGATTTTGATAATTCTTTTTTTAATGGATAGAACATACCTCGAAGTTGGTCCCATGTAAATTTGGAAAAAAAAATCCTACCCTAAGGGTGGGAAAATAGGGGTGATTTGTTGTTCATTCACAGATTTTAATGCTGAGCTGTGTATTACAATTAAAATTAAAAGCCTATCTATGTTGGTATATAAAGCCTGCTTTTTTAAGTATATTACTATACAAAAAATAATAGTTAAAGTATAGAATAGAAGAATAGAATAGAATCGTTTATTTCTGAGTACATGGTATATGAAGATCTTAATATTAGACGGAATCATATATACTACCTTTGCCGGTGTAGAAATATTAAATGAGTATCTAATTAATTAATTTGCAAATTCACAAAATTATAGTTCACGCAATATTAAGTAAAATTAAAAAAAATAATAATAATAATTAATAATAGTGGCAGTTTTAAATGAATATGAGTAACTTTATGGACCACGTATATTAGTAGGATTATATAACAGTTAATATCTAAAGTAAGGTAGGTAGCCATTTTAAAAGTAATCAAAAATTAAGCATGCAGTAATAAGTAAATTATAGCCTCAAAAAATTATAAAATAAAAACTTTTTAACAAAAAAATTAAACCTCCGAAAAAACTGAAAAGCAAAAAATAAAAACCTTTTTTAATTTACCTTAATAAATAAGTTCTTAAACTAATGCAAGTATACCTAAAAAATTTTGAGTCGGCGCCAAACAATCAATGAACAAAGATCACTAAATTACCTTAAATTTATAGAAATAGCCAAATCAAATTAATAATGCAACGTGAAATCTCCAGCGCTAAATATTAACATTCCAAACAAAAAATGCGCTCTCCGCACAACCACTCGCAACGATTTGGCGCGCCGACTCAAAATTAGTTAGGTATACTTGCATTAGTTTAAGAACTTATTTATTAAGGTAAATTAAAAAAGGTTTTTATTTTTTGCTTTTCAGTTTTTTCGGAGGTTTAATTTTTTTGTTAAAAAGTTTTATCAATAAAAAATCAGAAAAGGTAAATGTACCGAGTATTTGCCTACCCTTTTAGTAATAGAATTATTCGAAGTACTTCACTTATTGAACTTTTCCAGGCAGCCAGCCTTGGAAATTGATGGAGCTTGTTAAATAGTACCTACCGAATGTACTGAGTGTAGGCGTATGTAATAATATATTGCTTCTGTACTTTTTATTCACAGGTACTTCAAAGTCTTCCAGACCGTATTTCAACGATCGTGTCTAACCTTCGGCGCGGAAGATATTATAGTGCTCAAGTGTGCGCGCAGGTACTTCCTTACTTCTCCTAAAATTGTTTGTCCGAAAATCAGTATCCATAACACGTTTGCTATAAACTTCTGTAACAATAATGTTAAAAAATTCGAAATTTTGTTTTACGTAATTATCTTTACTTCTAAAACTGTCATAATATCGAGTACTATAATTATTGAATCTCCTAATTTTGCATGAAATAAATTCATATGCCCTAAGTATTGTATTATTCCGAATGTTCATTTAAATAATAAAATTGTTAGTCCTACAACATTTGCTGAAAATCAGGTTAGGACAGAAACGAACGACAGTCATGTCTACCCTACTAGCAGGAGCAGGAGGCTGCGGGCGGGCCGCCGCGGCTGAGGCTGGCCGGCGGTGTCGTGTGTTGTCATGTGTTCATGTCTTCACTTCTGTCGGCACTCCCGGAGTGGCACTTTTTTTTTTTGTTTGATTCCCAACGTCCAGTTGAAAACCAGCGTCAGGCACTAGTTGTCTGGCATTTTTGCTGAACTGGCCCTTTTTAGCGCAGCCGTGAGGCACACTTTCCTGCGTATTTTTTTTTTATTTTTTTATTATATCGGACTTTATACTTTTTTTTTTAAGTTTACTTTTTGTTTTTATTTGATGTATGTGTCTGGTGTATTGTGTGTCTTTGAGTCTGTGCTAAATAAATGTATTTTCTTTCTTTCTTTCTTTTCTTACTATGTATGTTTGTGTGTATGGGGGAAATCTCTGAAAGTACCAGTCGGATTTGAAGAAATCCCTTAGCCTAATTCTGGAAGAAGACTATCTAAAAGTCAAAATACATTATACTTAAATGTCAGTTACTTTGGTGATAAAATCGTATAATTTTAGGTGACCTTTCAAAAATATACATCTTGTGGCCGTAATTATCTATTACTGAGCATAATTTAGTTATAAACAGATACGATGATTTCAATGAAACTATTTTTGGATAAAGTTTATGAATTAAGTATTTATAAATATTGACTGCAGCGATATTATTGTATCTGTTACCGGCCAAACCCGATTTCAGGACAAACTAGTTTAGCCTAGGCTAAACTAGTTTAGCCTAGGCTAAACTAGTTTGTCCTGAAATCGGGTTTGGCCGGTAACATATCCAACCCAACTATCCAGAGAGGTAATTGCGTAACACAATAATGAAAGAGTTTTAGTATCTAATGCAAATAGTTACAAATAAAACAAAAACCTCCCATTATACTTAAAAAAATATTCATCAATGTCAATGTGCACTATAAAGTGCTTGCCAGGGTCGCGGATTGTTCGAAAGAGTTACCATGGCCCCTGGAACAGGCAACTGAAGGAACACGGGTGGATTTTAGTTAGTAAAAGTCTGACATGCCCTCCGGCTCCGCCCAGAGAAGTTATCAGATAATTTGCCACCCTAAAAAAAAATGGTGTGTAATGTGGTTTTGCATGATAGTTAAAATGTCAAGTTTTATGGTTTTATCACAAGGCTTAGCAGAGCATGGAGCTTAATCCCAAGCTAAAAAGAAACACCAAAACAAACTCAGAGGCCACAATCTCTTTTCAAAGTCCAGACATAATCTTGGTCCGACCATGTAGATTAGTGGTTGGTGGTCCTTCGAGCCGGATGTTGGCGATTCTTTTAAGGTGTTATAAATAAAATAGCGGACTGTATTAATATATAGGTATGGTTCGTATTTTGAACATAATGACGCGCGCCTCTCTTTAGTATGGTATGTAACACCAATGTTATAGTTGGTTTAATCTCACATTTCCTATGATAGTCAGTCATAATCGACGGTAAAGGTCACTGCCCACTATTCTGTTTCAACGCGTGGCCGTTACAAATGAGCCTCCATAACATGAGCATCAAACACGAACGAAGGCTCGTTTCAAACAATACAACGCCTACTACTTAACGTTGATGGAATGGTCTGGTAGGCATTCTTCATAAAGTTTCATAATGTGCCGATACTGTACCTACCTACCGATGTAATGGGTTTAGGCCCGGTATTCACCAAAGCGGAGAGGAGAGGAGACAAGAGGAAATTTGCTGCGAATCAGGCAGGTTATTTCCATCAAAACGGAGAGGAGATGCGTAGCGGAGAGGAGATGCGAGCTGTGCGTAGCGGAGATGACTCTTTCGGGTGTGCGAGGCGCGGGGAGAAGGCGTCGCCCGCCCGGCCGAACGGCTACACACATCTCCGCTCTGCCGCGCCGCTTGCTCGCTCGCGGCACAAAATTCTATAGAAAAATGAGACATCTCCTCTCCCAGTGGCGTGCATTGGTTTTCAGAATAGGTAGACACTAGGCCAGGTCTAGTCTAGGCAAACGCGGTTACTAATCAGAAAAAAAAAGTGAGGTCTAGTGTGGTTATTTGAGTAGGCATGCCTACTTAACACTTTGACAGCGGATCACGTACTACGTGACACACTACACTACTAAATAAATAAAATGCTTGGCTGTCAAAGTGTTAAGGGCGATAAATTGCGAAGGTCGAACGTCATGTTATTACGCGTGAGACGTACGTATTTTTAATTTTGTCGTTTTTACTTGAACGAGTAAAGACCAATGACAATGGGCGAATAGTACGGGAGCCGAGTAGGCAGACGTCGACTGCCTACTGCCGCGCGTGTTTGTATGAAGATTATGTTTTTTGTTAGGTATGATAATTTAGTGAGTTTCTTAATTGTGGGGCACACACTAAAATGTAATTGACAGGCTTATGTTTATATATCGAAGTAGGCACTGCTTATATGCCTATATACAATGCACGCCACTATCCTCTCCTCTCCGCTTGATCCGTTTCCACCGAAGCTAAGCGGAGAGGAGATGGGGAAATAACAAAATCTGACTGGTTATTTAAAACACATCTCATCTCGTCTCCTCTCCTCTCCACTTTGGTGGATACCGGGCCTTAAAAGGCCTATACTTAAATTTATTTTACGCTAAAGTGCTAAAAGGATCTTACTCTTGAATGACATTGTTAGGGAGACGCTCTTGGTAAACAAATTGTGAAATTGTTTTGTGTAAGTAATTGTATTGAAAAAACCGGCTATGTGCGAGTCGGACTCGCACACAAAGGATTCCGTACCACCGTAGAATACTTATTTAACACAATTTTTTTTTAACACAATTTTTTTTTAACACTTGTTGTATGGGGATCCCTTAATTAATTTTTTATTATTTGTTATAATGATGATGCTGATGCGATCCGACCGATTTCGGCCAGGGCTATTGCTTCAACTCCGCAGTAGTTGTCGTTCGTGGGCTCATATTTGTTGTAATAGCGGCAATAGAAATACACACACTTTGAAAATCACCAACTTCAACTGTCTACCTATCACGACAGACGGACGGACCGCAGAGGCTTAATAATATTGTTCTATTGGCACCGTTTGGGTACGGAACCCTAAAAACAAAATGGCGGCGTTCCTATTTGGCCACGCGCAAAAAACTCCTTGTATAGCTGCATTATTATTACTCTTTAGAAAAGTTTTGACATTCATGTGTGAAATACTTAAAACTAATATAGAATCAAGCTCTACTCACCCAAATCTTCATTCGTTGTTTCAGTCCAGCCAACCTGACAGATCACGTTGTCCAAAACCACTGCGAAAAGCAGCGCGCACCACGCCACTTTCGCGCCAATTCCACCCGCCATTTCGCGTTCAATGGCGGACTGTCATTTTGACGTAACGTTCTACATTGTCTTTTGTCGCACTATGAAGGTTTGTACCTGAAATGAAAATGTTTCATATTATTTCTCCTGTGCAATAATTGACTCTCAGTCTAATAGTTCGGGAGTAAAGAGCAAGGTTACACGCTCAGTTTGGTGATTTATGTTCGCATAACTCGTCAAAATGTAGGGTACAGCTGATTTTTTTTTTCGCGATATCATGTTTGGTCCCATAGTAAAAGTTGTTCATAATGATGAGTACAATGACCCCTTAAGAGGAAAACGGTGATTAAAATTTCACAGTGCATACAACGGCCCGACATTAATCATTGGGCAGTCGCCCACCAGACACGACCCCCGTCTGGTCGGAGGATGCTTCAGGTGTCAATTTTATTCCACGAGTAAAAATTAACTGTCGATTGAAAAAAAACCCAACCTAAGAACTTGAATTCCTAAATGCAAGTTAACATGCAGATCCACAACCTTACGTAAAGGTTAATATGTCCATAACATTAAAAATAACGTGCCCTTGGCTGGCTCTGTTATAAACTTATAATAATTTGTGGGCGAGAAACAAAAGGTACCTAAATGAAAATGCTATGACGTGATTCCTAGTGTTAGTTGGTTAGAACTATGTTTTAGTTGTGACTTCGCTCGGTAGTAGCTTGATCAATCAATCAATCTCTCTTATTGCCTTGAAATAAGATTTAATTTTCTTTGGCAATCGGCGGTCTGTATGGCAAAATACATATTTAAAAAAATACCTATATTAAAAGTTACTGAAATCGATTCAGTAGTTAATTATGAACAAGCTTCTTTCAGGACCATTTGTGCTCACTAGTTCCCTCAGTAGTTCCTTTGAAGGAACGTGACACCTTGTATACAGGGTGGTCCAAAAGTCGTGGATCAAACGAAGTAGGAAAAAAAAAGGAGGTCATTTCCAACGCTTTTAAAGTGAGAAATAATTTTTGGTGACGTTACAAAATTTTTGGAAAAAAATAAATTGCTCTTGAAATTTGATACTCAGAGCCCTAATAGAACTTTGTAGTGCTGATACATTATCTAGTAGTAATACAACACAGTTTGTTTTATTGTTTTATATCACATTTTTTTTTAAATTCGTCTAATTGTACAAGAACTCGGTATACACAAATATTCATAACTTTTAGGGCAATTGAATTATGACCATGCTGTAGAAAGATTTTTTGTTGGAAATGACCTCCTTCATCTCCCTATTTCGTTTGGTCCACGACTTTTGGACCACCCTGTATTTACATTAGTTGGAGAAGTAAACAGGAAAACAACAAGTAACCCACATAACTAATGATATTTTCTTATTTAATGATTAATCTGTTATTACCAACGTAAATAATAAAGGTAGGTAGTTTATTACATTTTGATTGTATTATTATTGTATTTTATTTCTAACTAGCTGCGCCCCGCGGTTTCACCCGCGTAAATGTCGATCCCGTGGGAATATCGGGATAAAAACTATCCTATGTCCTTTCCCGGGACTCAAACTATCTCTATACCAAATTTCATCGAAATCGGTCCAGCCGTTTTCATGTTATGTCGTGACAACGGAAAACGGGTTTCATTTTTATATATATAGATTAGCTTCTGCCCGCAACTTCGTCCGCATGAAATTTCACCCTACCCCCATTCACCCTCTTAGGGGTGGAATTTCGAAAAACCCTTTCTTATTAGATACCTACTCTTCACTAAGAACAAACCCTCCAAATTTCATGTCTCTAGGACCAGCGGTTTAGGCTGTGCGTTGATATATCAGTCAGTCAGTCAGGACTTTGAATTTTATATGTATAGATTTTTTATTAGGTTTGTTAACATGTTGACGGTAAATTGGTAGATCCTGAAAACGATACACCTAACCCTACATAACATACATAATCAGCCCATAATATTCCCACTGCTGGGACACAAGCCTCCTCTCCATGAGAGGGAGTGGGCCGAAACCCACCACGTGCGGGTTGGTAAGTGTCATGTCTTCGAATTTTTGGTTCTAGAATATGCCGGTTCCCTCACGATGTTTTCCTTCACTTTTTTTGAGTTTTTCGTCTAACCCTATCAAAGCCAGACCCAACCCGAAAAATTATAATCTTTACAAAAGCGTACCGCCTCAAGGCACAGCCGTTATATAAAATAATTCCTCCAAAACCAAATTAACTCAATTTTATAACGTAACAATGTTTCCATCGCAATTTACTTGAAAATACAATGTGTAATAACATCGTTGTCAGAACTAAATCAACCGTCTACTACAACATGAAATCTAGATAAGATCTTTTAAACAGTCCTTGGCTTGACCTAATGGAAAAACGAGGGTTTAAGGCTACCTGCATTTTGGTGCTAAAAGACTTATAGATGACGAATTGACGAGACGTTGGTGGCTACGCTTCACAGCCTGGCTCATCGGCATAATGTTGCTTGCCTGTCGGTCTTCTACAGACTGTACTTCGGAGAGTGTGCGCAGGAGCACTACGACCAGTGGGGCAATTGCGTAACATATTATCAATGGGAATCGGTTTCATTTTGACAGTTTAACAACATTCATTGCGTTATTTACGTGTTGAGCAGACAAATTTTTCGAACTTATGAACCAATGGATTAGCAATTTGCTTCAAAATGATTCTGATTCCGATTGATAGTGAGTTACGCAATTAGGGTGCTGATCCCACCATCTACCTTTTACTACCGGACTACCAGACGTACTGCAGAGTACCATCCACACTTGGTTGATATCCCGACCAGTCGTACTCAGCGCTTCTTCTCCACATTTATTATGCGCACAGCCAGTGTGGAACTTTCTGCCAGCGTCTGTGTTCCCTTCCACATTTAATCCGTCTGCCTTCAAAGCGAGAGTGAACAGGCATCTTCTGGATACGCTCGTTCCATCATAGACATCCATCGCTTTCCATCAGGCGTGATGGAGTTCAAGAGCAGGTCCATTCAGCAATAAAAACAAAAAAATATGTGTGAATAAAGCTTTACATACATTCCACAGTTGAAATGTCAACAAGAAACCATGCCCACTAAAACGGAGCCGAACTGACCCGAGCGAACCCGAGCGGGCCCGAGACGCGACTATAGTGGAAATCTAATCTTTTTTAACCGACTTTATTAATTAACCGACTTTAAAAAAGGAGGTTCTGTATTCGACCCGTATGTATGTATGTATGGATGTATGTATGTTTGTATGTCCGCGATTATCTCAAAAACTACTGAACCGATTTTGATAATTCTTTCATTAGTGTGATCTACATACTTTCAGGAAGGTTTTAATATATAACACATTAGGTAATTATTCTTATGTACGAAGTTATATGCATAAATGTACTGCATCTCCGGCATTTCTATGCGAATTTTGATGATTCTTCGAGTTATGTCTTCAATTCTTCAATGCAATAGTGTTAATTGAATTTATGTGGGGTAGGTACAACTAAAAAGTGAAAAATAAAAACTTTTTTACAAAAAAAACAACCGACTTCAAAAAAAAAAACACTACAAAGTGAAAAATAACTTTAATTTCGGAAGTCGGTGTCAAAAAACGAAAATGCGGAACCAAAGACACCGACTTCCGAAATTAAAGTTATTTTTCACTTTGTAGTGTTTTTTTTTTGAAGTTGGTTGTTTTTTTATCTCTGCACTTCTCCGCTCTAATGGAAAGGGAGCCTAATAACGTAGTATTAAATAAGTTTTATGAGAAACTCAATCGGCTAGGCGACTTTAATAACTAACTTAATTTTAGAACATAACTTTGTACCTAATTACCTATGTTACTTGAATAAATCAAGGTCAATATTAATCGACTACGCCGTAGGTAAATTGAATAGTAAGCTATTCTACGGAGTTTTTGAATTAAGTAGTTCGTGAAACTTCACAGACATGTTGAATATGTAATCTAATCATAACAAAATTATTATAATGCCGCAGGTTTGTGGAAATTAAAATAAAAAAAAAGTCTGTGGTCCGGAGACGCGTAAAAACTTCATTCCTGACGGGGGTCAGTAACGAAATTTTTACGCAATATCCGCAGGAACGCACACTTGTATACAATAGAAAGAGATAGAGAGGGAGAGAAAATGTGAATTTAATACGAGTTTTTAATACAGAGCCATCTAGTATAAGTTTTTAGAAACTCTCATAAAGTTATCGCCATTTTGGATTTGTATTTTGACGTTGCTATCAGCTCTAGCACCCACGATAACCATGAAAACGAGACCCGCGACGAAAAATTTTAAAATTATCACAGCCGCCATCTTGGATTTCATTTTCACCCCACTCGATCGGCTTTAGCACCCCCGAAAATCATGAAAACGACACCCATGATGAAAAATTAGAAAATTTTGAGAGGCGCCATATTGGATTTTCGAATTGACCTCACTAAAATATATCCTACTAGCTGCGCCCCGCGGTTTCACCCGCGTAAGTTTCGATCCCGTAGGAATATCGGGATAAAAACTATCCTATATCCTTTCCCGGGACTCAAACTATCTCTATACCAAATTTCATCGAAATCGGTTCAGTAGTTTAGGCGTGAAGAAAAGACAGACAGACAGACAGAGTTACTTTCGCATTTATAATATTAGTTTGGATGACATTTGGCAAGTACTGTGAAATGGCCTTGAGTATTTTTGACACACGTGATGAATCCACGGTAAAAAAATACTACCGATATTTATATTTGAGCATAACAAACAACTTATGGTTAGCCTTTTATGCTGACTACATATTTTATTTTGGAGCGCAGTGGAATGCATTCCTGGCGCAGTGGAACAACCCAAAATTTCTTCACTACTGTAATCTATGTACAAAATACTGCCTCTCATTGAAGCCGTGGCAGATATTTTTAAACCACCTTATATATAGAAGTTAATAAATAATAAATAAGCTTTCTCCAAGAATAAGACGACCAAATAACGCCCAAAAGGTACTCTCAAAATGACTTAAGTTAACACCACCTTATCATACGCTTCCCGAATCACACACTAAGTTAAGCCATCCAAATTAAATCCAGCAGTCACTTCTTAGAAAATTACAAACGAACAAACATTCAAGTAATCTAAAACTAAGTTTGTGACGTCAGAAGTCAGGTACCAGAAGTTTAATTAATGGTACACAAGTTGAAATAACTTCGGAGTTAGTTACCTACTTGTAAACATATAATTTCTGTATCTTATAAACTTATAAAGGTTGTAAAATGTCAACTAGTGGGGTAATTCCGTAGTCACTTATATGTCTGGGTAAAAAGGTAAGTTAGTCAGTAAGGAATTAATAGCAAGATTAATTAGCCTTACTGATGATGTTTCGATAGCTATCAAACTAGATAAGATAAAGGTGGATGATGATTATGGTATCATCAAAATCAAAAATCTAAACCAAAAGCCATTTATTCAAACTAGGCTGAGCATCAGCACTTTTCGAACGTCAAAATTACAAAAGACAGTCCCCCAAAACGCCCGCCCTTCACCACTTCCTAGTGCTTTCGCTGGGGAGAAGAAGTGGCGGAACAAACTCCCCAGCAGCACAGCTGTCTGTTCAGTTAGAAAATATACATACATCAATTACAGTATTCGTAATTATAAAGCCGATGGTTCATCTGCAATGGGAAATGTACGATCCGATTCACCCTGTCCCTCGCTGTCCCCAGCGGTGCGGTGCTCGAACGCCGCTTGGTTTATAAGTTTTATGCTTCGGCAGAAGGCCTTCAATTATTAATCCTTCGTATGCCGAAACGTTGATCACAATGGCTTTGTAATTGGTTCCTGTAATTACGGCATTCAACCGGCCTTTGCCCAGCAATGGCTAATAGAAAAATAATTAAAAATTATGACCACACGACTGAAGTGAAACTTCAAATGTATTTGACTATAAGAGGAAGAGAGAAAGAAAATGTGCGCGCGCACTGCTTTCTCTTGCTTATATCCCCCAATCAACTCCCGTTCGCCTCGCCCGATCACACTTTTCGTAACGCTTACGTCACGCGTTCGCCAGCTTACTCCCCAAGTCAAGCGTGCGTAAAGAAGTTTCACTTCAAAAACCGGTTAGGTAATGAACAGGATAGCCCGGTGAAGCCTGCAGCCGATAACCTCCTAGGTTGTCCTGCGCGATCCAAAACACAAAAGTTCAGCACTAACCAAGTCTCTTCTTCTACCTAGCATTATCACAACTATGTAGGGGCCGGCTTCCATTCTAAGCGGATGCAGCTAAATACCAGTATTTTACATGGAGCGACTGCCTATCTGACCACCACAACCCAGTTACTGGGTAATACGATACCCCTTAGCAAGACTGGTTGTCAGACTTTTGAGCTTCTGACAATGCGTAAGGACTGTCAAAGATCTACGAATCCAGGATTAACGGCTTAACGTTCTTTCCGAAGCACGGAGGAGTCTCGATTTGTAACAGATCGTAACCCATCCACGAACCGACCGCAGAGAGCGTAGATTAACCTTCGTTCGGCCCGTGTGGCTGTTATTATTTACCCGCGAGTCCCCAAAGTTCATATAGGTATACTAAAGTTACCTTGCAGCCTTGGTGTGCAATTAAATCGACAATAATGTCCAACACGACTAGCAAGTTGCAAAAAAAAAAATACATTTACAAAGCACCATTTTTTTCTGCACCGACATGCATTATCAACCTCTTTAACTGTGCTTTATCTACACCCCAAAAGACCCACTAACAAATGAATCCATTATACACTGTCGTGCATAAAAACCGTACCACAAACAGCGAAGTGAGCTGTAAAAACAGTTGACCCGTTTTCATAGATTTTTGCGACGGCCCATTCATGGTCAGATTAACTGGGGTAACATACCCCGCAATGTATGTTAATGCCCCCTATCACTGTCGGACAGCGAAGTGTTATTTGCATTGTATCGAATACGCTGGGGGAATCTGGGGGAGTAGGGGTGTGGTGCCACTGATAGCGGAGCGAAAGCGGATGAAAACGGGTATTTTTTGGTGGTTGAATAAATAGAGAGGAACTATGTATTATGTTTTTTGAAGTATTGGGTGTATTTTTGCATTGAAAATGTGAGTGTGGTAAAGTGGGACGCCTAAATTATTATTTAAAACTAGCTTCTGCCCGCGACTTCGTACGCGTGTCACCCTTCCCCATTCACCCTCTTAAATTTCGAAAAACCCTTTCTTAGTGGATACCGAGTAGGTATCCACTAAGAAAGAACACACCTTCACAAAGAACACACCCTCCAAATTTCATGTCTCTAGGACCAGCGGTTTAGGCTGTGCATTGATAATATATCAGTTAGTCATGACTTTGAATTTTATATATCGTTGATTATTGGAAAAATGACATTTCTTGCTATTTTTTTTTTTTAATAACGCCATTTTTCTATTTGACCGACGATATATAGATGAAGTCTTTCTACAAAACAAAATGTTAATTTCTTTACTGAAACTAATACTATACCGAATAGTAACAGAAGGATAAAAATAACAAAAATGCAGAAAACATGTTCTTACTTCGTCCAACTAAAGATTAATAAGGTAAAATTGTTACTTTTATTCACACTAAGTCATTAAAGTACAGTTTGATTTCGTACTTTCACTATTACAAATTGGTTTTACTATAAAAAAACTTACAACAACTATGTACTCCATATTTTCTAACCCTGTTTATGATCCATCGTAAAATATAGAATGTGTCAGCAGGAACAGTTTCAGCTTATAAGCTAGCCATAAACCATTTGATTGAACCCATAAACTGACGTTAACTTCTATACGTAAACATGTCAAAACCTTTTTTAACATCTCTATGGGATTATCTTGATATCTTAAAGTAAAAAAAGATGTCTAATAAAGGTGTCCGGAGATTTACAAATTCTTTTTTTTTTTCTTTATTATAATAAAAAGGGGTTTTTGTCCACACGGATATGCCAACCCCATCGTACCTTATTAAGCTATTTAACTATATTACAAATTCGTTTACTTCTAGTGAAAGAAGGTTGTTATAATCATCAGAAGTTTGGCTCTGCAATATAAAGGGGGTGGGGAGTTTGGTGCGCCACTTCTTGCCCCCCAGCGCAAGCACTAGGAAGTGGAGAAGGGCGGGCGTTTTGGGGACTGTCTTTTGTCATTTTGACGTTCGAAAAGTGCTGATTCTCAGCCTAGTTTGAATAAATGACTTTTGATTTTGAAAGGTCTATCCCCACCAAGGAACTTATAGGTAAAGCATAAGTTCCTTGATCCCCACATATCATGGCACAACAGAGATGTGAGTGAACTTAGCAGATCATTGTCCAGCAGATCAACCATAAATATGAGTTCTTTTCGCATGCAGCTGAGTTCTACAGTTCCTGATACTTTTTAGAAATAGTTCTGGCGTTTTCACATTAAAAAATTCAATTGGTAAAATGATCTGCCAACTTCCCGTAGCAGATCATTTTGCAGAAGATCAAAAACAAATGTGAGTTCTTCAATTGTAGAAACAATACAAAGGTTCAATTTCAATTCTAATAAAATATAAGAATATTATCCAAGAATGGATTTTGTAAGCCAACAATAGAAATTCTTTCAAAAGATAATGTAGGTAAGGCTTAACAATGAATTAAGTCGTTAAGGAAAAGGAAATTATCTTTTTACCTCTAAATGTTATTACGTCTCAAATTGAATAAAAAACTCAGCCTATCGCAGTCCACTGCTGGACATAGGCCTCTCCCAGACTACGCCACTACACCCTGTCCTCCGCCTTCCGCATCCAGTCAGTCCCAGCCACCTTATTGAGGTCGTCTGTCCATGTAGCTGGGGGGCGTCTCACACTACGCTTGCCGATCCGCAGACTTGGACAGTAGGTACACACATATACATTTTCCTACGTCAAATAATTCATCTGCTCCGCTCCCCGCTCGCAGTGACACCCCAGTCTTATCAGGCAATCCTTTATGAGTCCATTCGTCCGAGTTAGTTCCGCTTCTGCATATATGTGCGGTTTTTCTTTCCATATTTATGGTCATCACAAGTTTGTGTGATAGCGTTCGTCTCGCTTTGTGTACGGTAATGCCTTTTTCAGTTTTCAGGGCAAACTTTTGGTAGAATTGGCTTTTTGTATGATGGAAGGATGTTTTCGGTTGTGAATAAGTGAATATTTCATTTGGATCGGATGCGTTTTCAACCATATGTTTTTAAGATTCCGAACCCAATGGGTGCCAATGGGACCCTATAACTAAGCCCCCGTTGTCTGCCTGTCCGTCCATCCAGCCATTTGTCCGTCCATCCATCCGTCCACCCGTCCGTCTGTCTGTCAGCGGGCTGCATCTCTCTCTCTAAGCGTAATAGGTAGACAGTTGAGATTTTCACAGTGTGTATTTCTATTGCCGCTACAATCACACTAATATCACACTAATATTATAAAGGCGAAAGTTTGTGAGTGTGTGTGTTTATATGTTTGTTACTTCTTCACGCTCAAACGGCTGGACCAATTTTGATAAAATTTTGTATGGAGGTAGCTGACACCCTGGATTAATATATAGACTTTTTATCCCGATATTCCCACGGGATGGATATTAACGCGGGTGAAACTGCGGGGCGCAGCTAGTTAAATATAAAGGCGAAAGTTTGTGAGTTGTGTTTTTATATGTTTGTTACTTCTTCACACTCAAACGGCTGGACCAATTTTGAAAAAAATTGCTATGGAGGTAGCTGACACCCTGGATTAACATATAGGCTACTTTTTATCCCGATACTTTCACGGAATCGAAACTTATGCAGGTGAAACTGCAGCAGCGCAGCTAGTAACAAATAATGTAAAAAAAAAGTTAAAGAGGACCTAAAAAAGAATCGTGTTTTTTTCAGCATGTTTAGCATTGTGGTACGGAACCTTCGTGTTTTTAAATAAATACTTTATTTACAAACCAATATTTCACAAGTAGTATCTTGAAGTAAAAAGTAGCCAAAAGATCGTTGCAGCTCCATTTGGCTACCGTATATGCATTATTAGCGTCGCCCCCGTGGCCCGCCTGCTGCCAAATAACAGAGCGCTCGCAAACGCTTCTGGAAACGCAATTTAGATAACTTTTGTATTTCCATATACTGCAGCTACGAATGAAAACGAAAAATTGTACAAGTTTTCATACAAATGAGTAGCTTGTAATTCTTCTATTGTAGAGTAATGGCGCCGATTCCCTTGTTCACAAACTAAACTAAATTTAATTTCAGTGCATCTTTTTCTATTTCATTAAGAAAAGGACAGAAGATAAATATTAGTTTAGACCTGTCAAATTAGTCAATGCCTGACGTAAATTGACGTATTTTTAATAGCTAATTTTTTAATCACGTCTAAATTGTCTATGGAGTATCTTGATTTGACAGGACTAAACTAATATTTATGTTCTGTCCTTTTCTTAATGAAATAGAAAGAAAAAGATGCACTGAAATTAAATTTAGTTTAGTTTGTGAACAAGGGAATCGGCGCCAATGGCGTATATTTACTAACTCATGTACAGGGTGAAATTAAATTCATTCATGGGCATCCTTTTAAGGGGTCATTGTACTCATCATTATGAACAACTTTTACTATGGGACTAAATCTAAAATCGCGAAAAAAAAATCAGCAGTTCCTTGCATTTATGTTCACACTAGCTGCGCCCCGCGGTTTCACCCGCGTAAGTAATAATAATAATAATATTCCACAACTATCACACAACGCCATCTAGTCCCAAGCTAAGCAAAGCTTGTGTTATGGGTACTAGACAACTGATAAACATACTTATATATTTCTAAATACATACATATTATAGATAAATTACACCCAGACACAGAACAAATGATCGTGCTCATCACACAAACATTTGTCCTGGGTGGGAATCGAACCCACGACCTCCGGCATAGCAGTCAGGGTCACTAACCACTAGACCATCAGGCCTGTCAAATAAGTGTCGATCCCGTGGGAATATCGGGATAAAAAGTAGCCTATATGTTAATCCAGGTAGTCAGCTACCTCCATACAAAATTTTATCAAAATTGGTCCAGCCGTTTGAGCGTGAAGAAGTAACAAAGGCACTCACAAACTTTCGCGTTTATAATATTTGCTCACTGCGCGTTGTCGTAAGTTAGGTCTAATTTTTCCAACGCCAGATAATTTTATCGAAGGAATAATTATGAATTTTTGACAGTTCTCCCATACAAAAACTGTTAGACGTTAATTTTATTCCACGAAGAAATTATCTGTGAAAAATCAGCCTCTTAGTCATGTAAAAAACCTTTCAATGAGTAATGAAAAACAAAATATTAAAAATGTACGGACTTTTTTTGCAAATGCCCGGCTTTTAGTCAAAACTTGTCAAATTTCGAAATAGTAAGCATAGTTGTAAAGGCTCTCGCAGACAGGCGCGACGCGACTCTTGTAGAACAATTTAATCCTCATCATCAGCCTAGCCTTTCCCCAACTATGTTGGGTTTGGCTTCCAGTCTAACCGGATGCAGCTGAATACCAGTATTTTACATGGAGCGACTGCCTATCTGACCTCCACAAACCAGTTACTGAGTATTATGATATCCGTTGATAAGACTGGTTGTCAGACTTTCGGGCTTCTGACGACCCGTAACGACTGTCAAGATCCACGGATGACAGCCGGAATCAACGACTTAACGTGTTTTTCAAAGCATGGAGGGGCATCGGTATGTAAAGTAGGTCACCCATCTACGGACCAACCTCGGCAGGTGTAGCTTAACCCGATCGATCGGCTCGTTCGTCGGAAATTATTTAGCCACTAATTCTAATCCCAATATTATAAATGCGAAAGTATGTTTGTTTGTTACGCTTTCAAATTAAAACGGCTGAACTGATTTGGATGAAATTTGGCACATGGGTAGACCATGACCTGGAGAAGGACGTAGGCTTCTTTGCATACTGAAGTCGCGAGCAACAGCTAGTAATACTATGAATAAGTTATTTCCCTAAAAGCATTGGAGGCTCGATTGAAAGTACTCATTTTGTAAGCACAGCCACGTGCATTACCTTACACGTACGCAAAATTCAAAAGCCTTTTTCTCGTGAAATGAAAATCACAACTTTGGGAAATGAGATATTTTATAATAAGCGTGGTTTTGATAACACTATGTTCGTCACACCGTCACACCATAAAATTTAAATATCAATTCTTTTGAAGAAAATCGCTCTTGAATCTTGTTGTTGTTGTTGGGGGTATTTTTATACCATAACTTACGCTCGTCTCCTAATTATATTCTAACCCCCTGACTAATAAACGTATTATATCAGATGAATAGTTACACAGCGATTTCTCTCTTTCAGTCGTCAGTAATTTGACTTTCGAAAGAAGAAGACAAAGCGTTGTGTAACTATACAGACGCTGTACAAGGTTTATTAGTAAAGGGATTAATATAAATCAATTTTTGTCTCGCTATCAACGAATAACAGACCCGCGGAGGTCGTATGCTACAACCATATCAGAGGGACATTTCTCGTAATTTTAAGAACGTTCACAGTCTGATCTCAGTCGCAATCTATCAAAAATACCTCTAATATCCCTTTAACATTTGTTTATCACTGACTGCGACTAGATTTTGAACGTTTCAAAATTACGAGAGTGGACCTTAAGTTACAGCCACTACAGTACCTCTCTACCTAACCCTTCAAAAATTATAGGCGTGATGTTATGTATGTTATGTCATGTACTAACAGCCTCAGTATCCGACTTAACAACTATTATAGCTTAATTCTCAGAAAACTACATACTAATATTAGGTATATCCTACAGAATGGCAGCGGTTGACGTAGTTCCAGCAACCCGACGTTTGAACTGAAAATCCTTATATATTCATATTTACCTCTGAAGAAACAAGACAAAAGACAGCCTCTAATTTAATACGAAAAGCCCTCTACTAATCCTAATATATATATAATAGTAACCCTAGTTGTAAAGGCTCTCGCAGACAGGCGTGACGCTACTCTTGTAGAACAATTTAATCCTCATCATCATCTGCCTAGCCTTTTCCCAACTATGTTGGGTTTGGCTTCCAGTCTAACTGAATTCAGCTGAATACCAGTATTTTATATGGAGCGACTGCCTATCTGACCTCCACAACCCAGTCACTGGGTAATACGATATCCCTTCATCAGACTAGATGTCTTTCGGGCTTCTGACGACCCGTATCGACTGTTGAAGATCCACGAATGACAGCCGGGAACAACGGTTTAACGTGCTTTCTAATGAAAGAAGGATTCTCAGTATACAGGGTGAAATTTGAATCACCGTTTTCCTCTTAAGGGGTCATTGTACCTACTCATCATTATGAACAACTTTTACTATGGGACCAAACCTGAAATCACGAAAAAAAAACAGTTGTTCCCTACATTTATGTTCGCATAACTCGTCAAAATGTAGGGAACAGCTGATTCTTTTTTCGCGATTTCATGTTTGGTCCCATAGTAAAAGTTGTTCATAATGATGAGTAGGTACAATGACCCCTAAAGATGTACACCCATGTACAGACCAACCGCGGCAAGCGTAGCTTAACCTGATCGATCGATCCGTGCGGCTGTTATTACTAAGCCACGAGCCCCCGACTGTACATATTACGTAGTACACAAAAGGGTATGTACAGTCAACAAAAGAGAAAAGTATACAGGATGGTCAGATATAATTGAAGTTTAATAAGAAACCGATGGATGTTTTCGACTGAAATTTATTGTTATTAATAGAAAACAAACAGCTCATTTATCAAATTAAATTTCAGTCGACAACATCCATCGGTTTCTTACTAATCCAGACTAATATTATAAATTCGAAAGTAACTCTGCCTGTCTGTCTGTCTGTATGTTACCTTTTCACGCCTAAACCGCTGAACCGATTTAGATGAAATTTGGTATAGAGATAGCTTGAGTTCCGGGAAAGGACATGAGACACTTTTTATCCCGATATTCCCACGGGATCGAGACTTATGCGGGTGAAACCGCGGGGTGCAGCTAGTCTTCAACTATATCCGACGATCCTGCATACTTATCTCTTTTGTTGACTGTACATATGTGTACTACTAAGTACTTGTCAAGAATTCGCAATAAGAGTGTGTTTGCCCGCTAAACTACAGAACACTACGTTATACCAACGTTAACGTGAAATACATGCAAATTGCTTGTTCCGGCGAATATACATATACATGTGTATATGTGTGACATGTATATACAATGTGTATATATGTATATAAGTACAATGACGTGACCCTTTCTGTAAGGACTTAGGATTGTTGCTTATAAATGTTAGTCTGATGACTTAAGGCTTACAATGTTGAATGTTTCCTTTCAACTTAGGTAATATCACAGAATACTTAAAGTACTACGTACAGAAAGGCCACTCCCTTCACCGCACTGACATCAGTTACCGCACCTCACCGCGCACTTCGGCGTATTCGTCGCAGTTCTTTAACAAGAGCGCTCGCAAACACAAGTACCTCACGCACACATTCATACGTATACAAACGTCATTTTTTAATGTAGTAGTAGTAGGTAATTATTTTGCGAACGTTGTAACTTGTATGGAGTGTCCGGGGTGTGGTAATATGCAGGTTTATTATTTAGTACTAGCTGCGCCCCGCGGTTTCACTCGCATAACTGTCGATCCCGTGGGAATATCGGGATAAAAACTATCCTATGTCCTTCCCCGGGATGCAATTTACCTTTCTGCCAAATTTTATCGAAATCCGTTCAGTGGTTTAGGCGTGAAAAGGTAACATACAGACAGACAGACAGTTACTTTCCAATTTATAATATTAGTATAGATTCCTAAAAAAGCTGATGAAACTAGGACTTCTTTAATAGGACTCATAGAGTAAGTAATGTTCATTATATTATGTAAGAAGAGACGGGAGTCCCATACAAAAAGATGAAAAACGTCGCTTGTATGAAACTTGTACTAAAACTGAATACCAACATAACAAAAATGACACAGACTATGCACACTGCACAGACTGCAGATGTTAAAGCGAGACAGCGATAGCCGCCATTATGTTTAGTACACGTTTCATAGTTTCTTTTTTTATTAGACAGTTGCGTCAGACTGATAGGACTGATCAAGATATGGCAATTGCTTGTTGAACAAACGATTTATTCCGCTCTGAACCCCTGAGCCTCCTCTAGCCCCCCTCCCCCCCCTCCTTCGATCCCCTGCTAGTTCTTCTTCTGTTTTAATCTCTACACTGAAAAAAATACACTTTAATCAAGGGACTTATTAGCTTGATTGACGATATCTTGTTTAGATTAATCAAAATCTTAGTTAAGGGGCTTAGTAGACCTAAGTGTCCTTGAAAAACGCACGCACACATGTACAAATCGACGCGAACGCCGTCTGACGACGACGCCCATCACAATTATTATGACATAAAGCATACATGAGATTTAGAAGTAACGGTTTTGTGAGATTACGCCCTAGTATTCTAATAGATGGCGCGGAAACGATGCGCAAATAAGTTCAAGATCTAACAAACAATTAATTAAGTAGTTACGTGTGACAAAAAAAATATTTTTATTTCTTTTGAATGACTTGAATAAAATAAGGATGTGGGTGATTTTGAAATAAAACTGATTCAATGAAATTTAAAACATTTTTAACCGACTTCAAAAAAGGAGGTGGTGTATTCGACCCGTATGTATGTAGTTATGTATTTTATGTATGTATGTATGTTTGTATATATATTTGTACATTTTCTCAAAAACTGAGGAACCAATTTTGATCATTCTTTCACTAATGTGATCTAAGTACATACTTCCAGGAAGGTTTTAGTATATTATAATACATTAGGTAATTATTCTTATGTAGTATGTCCGAAGTTAACATGCATAAATGTACTGCATCTCCGGCATTTCTACGCGAATTTTGATGATTCTTGTAGTCGGTGTATTCAATTCTTCAATGCACGAATGTTAATTGAATTTTTGTGGGGTAGGTACAATTAAAAAGAAAAAAAAAACTTAAAAAAAAACAACCGACTTCAAAAAAAACACTACAACGTGATAAATAACTATAATTTCGGAAGTCGGTGTCAAAAAACGAAAATGCGGAACCAGCGACACCGACTTCCGAAATTAAAGTTATTTATAACTTTGCAGTGTTTTTTTTTTTGAAACTATGAATTTTGCAAACATCTAAGAAAGTGCAGTGATTACGCATAAGTTAAATATTTTCGACTTGATGTACAACTGTCACACTGACGTATGTGGACGACGTGTAGATTTGTATTCGAGTGTTCCCGGGTTCGATTCCGAAGGTTACGAAATCGAGTTTTCTTTTTAAATTTTATTAAAATGTATTTTGAATTTTTAAATATATTTATTAAATATTTTTATAAATAACAAAAAAAAAAAGTATACAGAAGCAAGAAAGTCGACAATATCAACACGGAAGTTATTTCTAATGCGCAAGTACCTACCTACACGTTTTCTAAGCTATTATAAAAATAAAAAAATTCTGACCTAATGTTTTTATTAACAGACCGCGACTTATTGATAATGGGTATAATGAAATAGGTAACAGATTCATCTGAAAATTGCGATGAAAATTATCAAAAGCAAGAGTTTAGATTTAAAATTGATTTTGTCTATACTTATCTACACTAATATTATAAAGAGGAAAGATTTGTATTTTTGTATGTTACGAATAAACGTAAAAACTACTGGACCGATTTCAAAAATTCTTTTGCCGTTAGAAAGCTACTTTATCACTGAGTAACATAGGTTATATTTATTGCTAGAAAAAATTAGGGACCCTTACCCCTTCCTTACTCATACCCTACTCCTACCGTACCCCTCTCCTACCTTACTCCTACCATACCCCTGCCGTATTCCTACCCTACTCCTACCGTACCCCTACCTTACCCCTACCTTACCCCTACTCCTACCTTACTCAGATACTCCTACTCTACTCCTACCCTATTCCTACCGTACCCCTGCCCTACTCCTACCGACCATACTCCTACCGATCCCCTACCCTACTCCTACTCTACTCCTACCCTACCCCGACCCTACTCCTACCGTACCCCTACCCTACTCCTCTACTCTACTCCTACCCATACTCCATCATCATCATCATCACCCTTACTCCAACTGTACCCCTACCCTACTCCTACCTTACCCCTACCCTACACGATCAATAGTTTTAAAATAAAAATAGTTTACGTCCTATACTCAGATAGGTCTGAGTATAGGACGTAAACTATTTTCTTATGAAATTTTGTAAGAATCGGTCAAGCGGTCGCTTCGGAGGAGTTTTGTTACCAACACTTTGACACGAGAATTTTATCGCTGCGCTGCTGCGTGGAGCCACACATGTCGGGTATGTCGGCGTGTATTTTTTGTTTATTTTGACATTTTTAATTTCGTAATATCTTTTGAATGGAATGTCCGATTTCAATAATTCAAAAAGTTATCAACAGGTATTGATACAGTCTTGAATACAAAATAATTTATTTGGATAAGAATTAAAACAAAGGTATGGATAACATGGTCTGATTTTGATCGGCATTTCTATCAACTTTTAAAATGTAAAAAAGTAGTTATAGTGACATAACTACAATAGTTGGACATATGGTCTCGCGAAGTTTTTTGTAGATATTGATATGTTCTATAATATTGTAGAACATTTTTTTGTTCTATCATCAATACTTTCGGCGGCGCATGCGATGAAAGACTTTTTATTTTTTTTTTGCACCTTGGGTTGGTTTTAGTAGAATTTCTAAGGATCCCTAATTTTTTCTAGCAATACATATAATAATATAACGGCAAAAGAATTTTTGAAATCGGTCCAGTAGTTTTTACGTTTATTCGTAACATACAAAAATACAAATCTTTCCTCTTTATAATATTAGTGTAGATGTAGATTAGTGTAGATAAGTATAGACAAAATCAATTTGAAATCTAAACTCTTGCTTTTGATAATGTTCATCGCAATTTTCAGATGAATCTGTTACCTATTTCATTATGCCCATTATCAATAAGTCGCGGTCTGTTAATAAAAACATTAGGTCAGATTTTTTTTTATTTTTATAATAGCTTAGAAAACGAGTAGGTACTTGCGCATTAGAAATAACTTCCGTGTTGATATTTTCGACTTTCTTTCTCTTGTAGACTTTTTTTTTAGTTATTTATAATAATTGTTAGTTTATATGATTTACAAAAATCAATCTAATCGATTCTGTAATAATCGATATGTTGTAGGTACTTATTTAAAAAGAAAATAAAATTCTCTATTAACGTCACCTTTATAATTCTTCACTTGTTTGTTTGCGCTTTTGAAGTGACTGACGTATAACCTTCCTAGTGATTTTTATTTGGCTTACAATATATACTTACAATTATAAAAAGCCTATATTCGTTTTATTCAAGTGCCATAACCCACATTTCCTATAGGTTATGGGCCCAGTTACACTTTGTTAAGTACTACGCTATTGAAGTAAAGTGTTTAATTTATTTAAATCTACTGACTGTAAGTATTTCGATTTTTTTTTCACTATGGAGAATTTGAAAGTGAAACGAAACATTAAACCGTTCGACGGTGAGAAATACAGCGTTTGGAAGTTCCGTATACAAGCATTGTTGACCGAGATGGACGTTATGAAAGATATTAACATGGAACCAGATTTACAATCGAAGACTTGGGTGAAGAGCAACCGAATCGCGAAAAGTGTCATTGTTGAATATTTGGCAGATTCATTCCTTGGTTTTGCGAAAGACGATTCTACGGCACGTGAAATCTTCAAAAACTTGGACGCTTTGTACGAAAGAAAAAGTTTGGCGACTCAGTTGGCGTTACGTAAAAAACTGTTGGGTTTAAAACTTCAAGGTGACACTACGTTAGTAAAGCACTTCACTATTTTTGATGATCTAATTACGGAATTACTGGCGGCTGGAGCAAAATTGGAAGAAACCGATAAGGCTTTTGAATCATGAAGGCAAGTTGAAAAATGAATCCAGTGATACCAGCGTCAAAGTTTTACAAGTTGAGCGAAAAATGGACAGGAATTTCGAAAAAGAAAATTCGATCATTATCAAAATAATAAAGGGAATAATAACTACAACCAGAAGAATAACAATCAGAAGAAAAAGTATCAGTTCTTGAAGTGTCATCACTGTGGCCGCAAGGGGCATGTGAAAAACGATTGCTTCTACTTCAAAAGAGCTCAGCAGCAGAAAAATACGGAAAGGACAAGGACGATCCAGGCAGTTGAGATCAGTGGACCATCCACGTCAAGCAATTTTTCTGGATTTGCTTTTATGATGGGAGACTATCAAGCGGATGATGATGGAAAGAAAGTTACTTTCCTTTTGGATTCTGGAGCATCAGACCATATTATAAACCGAGAAGATCTTTTCATTAGTCACACCGTTTTGCAAACACCATTAAAAATTTCCATTGCTAAAAATGGTGAATATATTTCAGCTACCAAAAAGGGAATGATGTATGTGACCAGCAACATGGGCGTTCAAGGAGTTTTAGAGGACGTGCTCTTCTGTGCTGAGGTACCATACAACCTGCTTTCTGTATCAAAAATGCAACGTGCTGGGTTGACAGTCATTTTCGACCTGCAAGGAGCCCAAATACGTAAGGATAATAAAACCATTATGCAAGGTATGTTGAAAAATAATTTAATTGCTGTAGACTTAATGGCATCTGTAAATAAATGTCAATCTGTCTCTCAAGTATGCAGTAATAAAAATATGTACAAGTTATGGCATCAACGCTTTGGTCATATTAGTAAAAATAAATTCATTGAAATAAAAAATAATAAAATGGTTTATGACACCAGCCAAATTGAAACTGTAATGCCAGATGATGAGTTGTGTGAGGCCTGTATAAATGGGAAACAGAGTCGACTTCCATTCAATCAGGTTAAAGATAAAAGTCATGTTAAACGGCCATTATTTATTGTGCACTCAGATGTTTGTGGACCTATTACTCCCTCAACTAATGACAACAAAAACTACTTTGTACTTTTTGTTGATGGGTATACGCATTATTGTGTTACGTACCTATTAACTTATAAATCAGACGTGTTCGCTGCTTTTAAAGATTTCGTGGCTAAAAGCGAAGCTAAGTTTAATTTAAAATTAGTCAACTTATACTGCGATAATGGTGGCGAATATCTATCGACTGAAATGAAAAGTTATTGTGTAGAGAGAGGGATATCTTATCATTTAACAGTTCCGAGAACACCACAGTTGAATGGCGTTTCTGAACGTATGGTTAGAACCATTACTGAAAAAGCTCGTTCCATGATAAGCGGTGCTCAATTAGACAAAGTGTTTTGGGGTGATGCAGTACTGACTGCTGTTTATTTAATTAATTTGACCCCAACTAAAGCTTTGAAAATTTCAAAAACACCATTCGAAATGTGGCATGATAAAAAACCTCAAATTAAATATTTGAAGGTATTTGGTTCAACTGTTTACGTTCATAATAAAATCAGTAAGACCAAGTTTGATGAAAAATCATGGAAAGGGATACTACTGGGTTATGAACCAAACGGCTATAAAGTTTGGAACCCAGAATGCGAAAAATACGTAATAGTCAGAGATGTTATTGTTGATGAGACTGGTTTTCTTCAATCCAGGCCAGACCTCAAGTCTGAAGGGAATATTAAAAATTCTCACGGCAAAACTGATGATGTAATATCTAAGTCAGTGCCGGTAAAGTCTCATAACTCTGACAGTTTAAAATCAGATACATCTAAATCTGATGAGCGTAAGTGTCCTAGTGAAATTCGCAGATCAAACCATGATAATTTATTTGAATCGGAACAAATAGTTGATACACTTTCTGATAACCTGTCTTCACCAAAAGAAAACACAGATAATAATCCTGAGATTAGAAGAAGCAATAGGCTCACAAATCGTCCACCTATTTCGTATAATGAAGACGATGATGATTACATTTTGTGTGCTCAGTCTATTCTGTGTAAAATACCAAATTCATTAGAAGAGATTAAAACTCGAGACGATAGATCTCAGTGGGAAAGCGCAATTAAGGACGAATTAAATTCTCTAAAGGTAAATAATACTTGGACTTTTGTACCAAGACCTGAAAATAAAAACATTGTCGATTGTAAATGGATATTCACTATAAAAAATGATGAATTTGGAAAACCTATAAGATACAAAGCACGACTTGTTGCAAGGGGTTTCAGTCAAGAATACCTCATGGACTATAATGAAACTTTCGCACCAGTAGCAAGAATAGCTAGTTTCAGATTTATACTTAGTTTTGCGAATCAATTTAATTTGCTAGTTCATCATATGGACGTCAAAACCGCCTTCTTAAATGGCGAATTAAAAGAAGAAATTTATATGAAAGTCCCTGAGGGTATCTCTTGTCCAGATAATTATGTGTGTAAATTAAATAAAGCACTTTACGGGCTAAAACAGGCAGCTAGGTGTTGGTTTGAAGTTTTCGAACGATCTCTTAAAGAAGAAGGTTTTCAAAGTTCTTCAGTGGATAGGTGTATATATTTGCAAGACAATGGAGATGTGCTTAAAAATATTTATGTCGTTCTATATGTAGATGACTTAGTTATAGTATGCGCTGACATTGAAACAATGAATAATTTTAAAAGATATATAATGAGTAAATTTAAAATGACTGATTTAAAAGAGATAAAATTATTTCTTGGTATAAAAATTACAAGACATGCAAATGAAATTACATTAGATCAAAGTGCATACATAAACACGGTATTAAATAAATTTAATATGCACGATTGTAAACCTGTCAATACACCCATTGAAAATAAACTTAATTATGACGCATTAAACTCTGAAGAAAAATACAACGCTCCATGTCGAAACGTTGTAGGATGTTTAATGTATGTCATGTTATGCACTCGTCCAGATTTAAGTACAAGCGTTAATATACTGAGCAGGTATACAAACAAAAATAATAAAGAACTCTGGCAATGTCTTAAGAGAGTGCTTAGGTACTTGAAAGGTACTGTTGATTTGAAATTAAGTTACAAAAGATGTGCCTACAATAATATTCTATGTGGTTACGTAGATTCAGATTGGGGTGGCAGTGATTCAAATGACAGGAAAAGTACAACTGGGTATTTATTTAAGCTCTTCGAGCACTGTTCTATAACCTGGAGTACAAAGAAACAAATGTCAGTTGCTGCCTCTTCAACAGAGGCGGAATATATGGCATTGTATGAAGCTGTTAGGGAGGCATTATGGCTTAAATCATTAGCAGCTAGTATTAAGATAGATATCGACAAACCTATCATAATCTATGAGGATAACAATGGCTGTATAAGCATTGCAAATAATCCAACCAATCATAAACGTACAAAACACATTGATATAAAGTATCATTTTTCTAGGGAACAGATTGAGAAAAATGTGATAAAATTAAATTACATTCCAACAGGTCAGCAGTTGGCAGATGTTCTGACCAAGCCATTACCTGCTATAACTTTTCAGCAGATGAGAAGGAAGATGGGCTTGGAATAAGACTGATTTTTTCGTGATTAATTTAATTATTATTTAGTAATGGTCTGATTAAGGTCTTCTGGGTTTTCCTTAATCCTTAGCAACAAATGTTGGGCCATGAGATGTATTTCCCAGCAAACACTAGGAAGTGAATATGTTTCGGTCAATTAGGTATTTACTTTGATTTATTTTATTTGTATAATTGGTAGATTAATTTTTGAGGGGGCGTGTTAGTTTATATGATTTACAAAAATCAATCTAATCGATTCTGTAATAATCGATATGTTGTAGGTACTTATTTAAAAAGAAAATAAAATTCTCTATTAACGTCACCTTTATAATTCTTCACTTGTTTGTTTGCGCTTTTGAAGTGACTGACGTATAACCTTCCTAGTGATTTTTATTTGGCTTACAATATATACTTACAATTATAAAAAGCCTATATTCGTTTTATTCAAGTGCCATAACCCACATTTCCTATAATAATATTTAATAGATATATTTAAAAATTCAAAATACATTTAAATAAAATTTAAAAAGAAAGTACGATTTCGTAACCTTGGGAATCGAACCCGGGGACTCTCGAATACAAATCTACACGTCGTCCACATGCGCCGGTGTGACAGATGTACGCGGAGTCGAAAATACTTCTTATGCATTTTATTGCAAAAATAAAAATATTCAGTTAAAAATAAAATGCTCATACTTTTTACTTTCGTTCATATTATGTTCGGCTTTTGTTTTATATGAACGTTTTGTAGTCCTCCTAACGGAATGTTTCACTATATTTCCCATTTATTTACAAATTATTACCCTATTTTAACTTTGTTAGGTTACGCGGACCACTGCCGGGAGACACAAGTGAAACGCCCGGGAGTTGGGACTCGCCGTACAATAGATGGCGCGCGCCTTGCACCCATACATAACAAACTCAAAAGTATTTTATATTTACACGAAATAAAAATATTTACGGAAAGAAGATATGCAAATAATAATAAACAATGAATTTACAAATAAAACTTAACAAAAAACATAACAATCTTGACGGAAATAGTGCGGCGAAAAGAGCGACACGTCCGTATAGCATCAGGCCTCGGCCGGCAGTGTCGCTACACGGGCGTTCACGCACACATGCGCACTTTTTATGTTCGGAACTATGAATATTCTTTTTACAAAAAAACTATTGTTTTAAATAAAAAAATAAAACACTATCATTTTAGTATGTTACTTGTAGAATAATCTGACAAAAAATCAGAATGATTGTATGTATATTAGTATGGTTTTTATTGTAATAAGAAAGTTTTTTAGAGGTATGTTCATGATTTTTTTCTATCGTACCAAATTAGTTGTATTGTGTTTTCAAAACACTATCTATCTAGCATATATCCTGAAGAATATCATATATTTTTCTGATTTTGTTTACTGTAGGCCATCATATACTTTTATTGTTTCGAAAACTACCGTTTTTTTGCGTTTAGCTCATGTAAGCCCCTTAAGTTGATCATCACGACATGATTGCAGCAATACTAGTTCAAATGATTTGCTCAAACAAGTTTCTTGATTACCCTTAACATGACAATATCATTGTAGAAGAGTTAAAACAACAAAGTAAGTTAGTTGTGTCAATCAAGCATTTTGATTACTTCAATAAAGATCATTGAAACTTTATCATGTTGATTTGACTTGATAGCATCTATCATTGTAATTAATTGTATTGATCATACAACTTAATCAAATCTTGCGCTAAATAAGTTCCTTGGTTGTGTTTATCAAATACATCATACAAACACGGGTACACTGATCAAATAAAAGTAGTAGCTGTGATCATTGTTCTTGATAGGCTCAGATGCAAACAAGTTACTTAGTCAATCTTATAGAGGTATGAGGCGAGCAACTGCCCGATGATTCATGTCGGGCCGTTGTATCTATGCTAGTTGCGCGGTAAACTCTGCTTGCGTGATGCAGGATTTGCGTGACGTCAGTATGACGCGTTGTTCGCATGTGGCGTTGTAGATACCGCTACAATCTAAACAAAATCTTGATTGTGTCAACTATTTTTTTTTTCAGTGTGGCTTGTCCACTTTATGCTAGGTTACTATTTTTGACAGGTAAGTACAGTCAAGAGAAAATAAACGTACCAAACCGCCCTGAGACAGCAACAGGCCTCTAATGTATTTTCTGTTTATAAACACTACATTTTTTTTTTTTTGGAGCAACGGACATAATGACGATAAAGAGACCACCCTACATGGTCCTCATAATTTATGATCTGACCATTAGAATGTAATTTTCGGGACTTTAAAAGCGACCGCGGGGTACCATTGCGTAACACACTATCATATCATCAGCAATAGGTTTCATTTTGACAGTTCAACAACATTCATTGCATCATTTACGTTGTTTGGCAGAATTTTTTTTCGAACATATAAAGCAATGAATTAGGTCCTTAAAAATGATTCAGATTCTGATTGATAGTGTGTTACGCAATCAGGATGCGGATCTCTAAGTTTTTATCATTGTTATTCTCAGATTAGCCGACTAGAAAATATCGACCTTATTTAGTTTTAATAAAAAAAACCGAGTGTGCTTATGACCAGACCACACGACTGAAGTGAAACTTCAAACGTATTTGGCTATGAGAGGAAGAGAGAAAGAAAATGTGCGCGCGCACTGCTTTCTCTTGCTTAGGTATATCCCCCACTCAACTCTCGTTCGCCTCGCCCGATCACACTTCTCGTAACGCTTACGTCACGCGTCCGCCAGCTTACTCCCCAAGTCAAGCGTGCGTAAAGAAGTTGCACTTCAAAAATGGATTTTTAAAAGTGGGTTATTCCTTTTATCCATCCCAAAAAATCTGCCCTATGGACCTATGGTGGATACGCGGAAACATATCTCCGAGAATTCTACCCACGCCTCGTTGGATAAACGGAATTTAAAGGCTTAGGGTGGATTCTCGGACATGCGTTTCCGCGAACGGAATTGCCGATAAAAGTCTTTTTTTTAACCAATGTACAAAATTAAAATAACAATAAATACATTCCTGTTATCTCACAGCAAACCTTCACGGTATTTAATAATAATTATTTGCCATAAAAATACAGATGGGAATAGATGATTCATGATGAAATACTTGTACATTAATTATATAATAATGATAAGATGGTGATGATAATGATTCGGATAAGCAGCATCCATATGGGTTAGTAAAAAACAAAAAGATAACTTATACCTATGTTAGTAAACTAATCTATTTGGAAACAAGGCTGTTGTTCGAAATACATCTTCGAACAACATCACCTAATAGCGGAGACTCGCACCTCCACGCTATGGTCTTCAGGATGGAGTTGGAGCTCCCCCGCACTCTGCAGAGCAAAGAGGCAGACTTCCGTCTGACAATGGCGTGGAAGCCATCGACGTGTGCTTGTGCAAACATACCTGATGCACTGCAGAAACGGGGCAGCCCCATCAACATCCTGAACCCGTTATTCAAAGCAAAATTGCAAAGGAATCGCGGTAAATAGGCTTTCTACCACTATTGCATACTTATAACCTATTACAAATAGAACCAGGCAGCGACGGTGGCGTGGAAAGAGCCTATCAATCCATTGTTCGATGTCGATCGAAGGGTTGTGGTGTGTTTTTCGCGTGCATTCATCGGATAAAATTGCCACAGAAAACCGTCTATGTCGATTGACATTGTTGGTCGAAAAATACTAATACTACTGACTGTCTCCTAAGATACAGGTTTACCTAGTTTTAGAAGCAGGGTTATATTCGAGTACAGATTTTAACATAGAACCAGATGTATACAATGGCGCCGATTCCCTTGTTCACAATCTAAACTAAATTTAAGTTGAGTGCATCTTATTCTTTCTATTGCATTAAGGCGAATGGGTAGTTGTAGCCCGCGAAATTCAATTTTTCTTACGTTTTTTGCAATTTTCAGGTCAGTGTCAGGTTGTATCTTGATGAAAATTTGATTCGCGACTATAACAGGTACGTATTCACAGAATTATAATCATCAGAATCATTAATACATCTGTTTAAGTTAGATTTCTACCACCAACACTTTTCCATACGAGATTTGTTCTTAACGGTAGAAATCTAACTTAGAAAGATGTATTAATGATTCTAATTATTATAATTCTGTAAATACGTACCTGTTATTGTCGCGAATCATATTTTGATCAAGATACAACCTGACACTGACCTGAAAATTGCAAAAAACGTAAGAAAAATTGAATTTCGCGGGCTACAACTACCCATTCACCTTAAGAAAAGGACAGAACATAAACATTAGTTTAGTCCTGTCAAATTAGTCAGCGTCTGACATAAATTGACGTATTTTTAGTAGCCAATTTTTAATCACGTCTAAACTTGTCTATGGAGTATCTTGATTTGACAGGACTAAACTAATATTTATTTTCTGTCCTTTTCTTAATGAAATAGAAAGAAAAAGATGCACTGAACTTAACCGGTCAAGCACCGCGCGTCGCCTCATCATCATCATCATCATCATTTCAGCCGAAAGACGTCCACTGCTGGACATAGGCCTCCCCCAAGCACCTCCACTTCGACCGGTTTTGTGCTTCTCGCATCCAACGAGTTCCTGCGGCCTTCACAAGGTCGTCGGTCCACCTTGTGGGAGGCCTTCCAACGCTACGCCTTCCGGTACGCGGTCGCCACTCCAGAACCTTTCGGCCCCATCGGCCATCTGTTCTGCGAGCAATGTGCCCTGCCCACTGCCACTTAAGTTTGGCAATTCTTCGGGCTATGTCGGTTACCTTGGTTCTCCTGCGGATCTCTTCATTTCTGATTCGATCCCGCAGGGAAACTCCAAGCATAGCCCTCTCCATTGCCCTTTGGGTGACTTTTAGCCTTCTAATAAGGTGCATTGTGAGCGACCACGTTTCAGTGCCATATGTCATCACTGGCAACACGCACTGGTCAAAAACTCTCGGCTTGAGACACTGCGGTATGCGGGACGAGGAGATAATGCGTAGCTTCCCGAACGCTGCCCAGCCGAGTCGGATTCGACGATTGACCACTTTCTCGAAGGTGGACCTACCTAACTGGACAGACAGTTTGTCCTAGGTAAACATACTCGTCCACGACTTCGAGTGTAGCGTCTCCGATCTTCATGAGAGTGGGTGTTACATGGGCATTTGACATGACCTTCGTTTTGTCCATGTTCATTTTCAGACCCACTCTTTCAGAGGCTCTACTGTCGCCTATTGGCGACGAAACAATAGAAAATCAATTGTGTCTCCTTAGCGGAGCTCGACAGATTAAAAACAATCAGAAAACAATTCTATCTTCTCAACAATAAATATCGAAATGTTAGAAAGATCGCTACAGCGAGTGAATTCCACAATTAGGATCGGCGATCACTTGAACCCCTTTTGTTTACAAGAGGCACAGCAACCCGCAGCCGATTGGCTCTTGACTCGAACAATCGTCTAATACGCTTTATATTTTTTAGGGTTCCGTACCCAATTCTAGCACATCCATACTAATCACACTTCACACTAATATTATAAAGGCGAAAGTTTGTGAGTGTGTGTGTGTGTTTATATGTTTGTTACTTCTTCACGCTCAAACCGCTGAACCGATTTAGATGAAATTTGGTATAGAGATAGTTTGAGTCCCGCCCGGGAAAGGACATAGGCTACTTTTTATCCCGATCGAAACTTATGCGGGTGAAACCGCGGGGCGCAGCTAGTATAATAAATGCGAAAGTACCTATGTCTATCTGTTACCTCTTCACGCTTAAACCGCTGAACCGATTTAGATGAAATTTTGTATAGAGATAGTTTGAGTCCCGGGAAAGGACATAGGATACTTTTTATCCCGATATTCCCACGGGATCGAGACTTATTCAGGTAAAACCGCGGGGCGCAGCTAGTATTTTATAATGTGGTGTTATAGCGGCCATAGTAGTACGCACTCTGTGAGCTCTGTGACAGACGGACGGATGGACAGCGAAACCTTAGTAATAGGGTCCCGTTGGAACCCTATTACTAAGGCTTTGCTGTCCGTCTGGTACAGGGCTGTATCTATGCGTAGTGATAGACACTTGAAATTTCCACAGTGTGCATTACCTATGCACGTTATAAAAAACCGGCCAAGTGCGTGTCGGACCACGCACAATAAAGGGTTCCATAGTTGGAATGAATTTATCCCAAGAACAACCTTAACATTGTAGTTGAAAATCATGTTCTCCCATACATTGCAACTGCAAATTTAAGTCGGTTGACGATAATTTTCCTTTAAACTTCGATATATATACGTACTACTGCCGTGATATTTGAATTTCTAACTACAACCGTTTAGTTGGTAGAGGGGGGGACACACTTGAATCTAACGAAAATTGGTACTTTAAAGCTTGATAAGTCACGAACGGTGTACTTAATCAAAAAACGGTCTTCCCTAACCCCTAATATTTTTGAAAGACCTATCAAACGATATCCCACACTATGGGAAGGACGAAAAAAAAAATTATCATCCCCACTTTACATGTAGGGGAGGTACCCTAAATGATTGTATTTTTCAAAATTTTATTTTACTGCTTTTTCGGCGTCATTAATGTGTATACTCATGCCAAATTACAACTTTCTAGTACCAATAGTTTTTGAGCCAATCCGCGGACAGACAGACAGACGGGCATGGCGAAACTATAAGGGTTCCTTGTTGACTACGGAACGCCTAAAAAAGGGTTCCCCATACAAGAAACACGTTTTTATTTTTGTTTGTGTTATTTATACCTAGTACGGTGGTACGAAACTCTTCGCGTACGAGTCCGACTCGCACTTGGCCGCTTTTTTTCTTCATCTACAAGATGGGTGGAATCAATTGTCTGTAGGCGAATAAAACATAGAGCGGGGTGATCTAAAAATCGGCCATTTTAGTTTGTTTCCGCGGGATTTTACCTATAGATTCTTCAATCGGAGTTAGTTCGTTTTACTAATAAAAGAAACAAACAAATGAAGAGATCCGCAGGAGAACCAAGGTAACCGACATAGCCCGAAGAGTGGCAGTGGGCAGGGCACATTGCTCGCAGAACAGATGGCCGATGCCGATGGGGCCGAAAGGTTCTGGAGTGGCGACCGCGTACCGGAAGGCGTAGCGTTGGAACTCGTTGGATGCGAGAAGCACAAAACCGGTCGAAGTGGAGGTGCTTGGGGGAGGCCTATGTCCAGCAGTGGACGTCTTTCGGCTGAAATGATGATGATGATGACTAACAAAAGTGGGAATCCTCAATTTTTGACATTCCGGTTTATTATTAAGCGTGCGATGTGTTTTATTGTGACTGAATTTTTTTTTTTTTTTTTCTAAGAGCTTTATTGTTAGTATATCAGCTGTGACCAAGGGTTCGCGTAGATTTTCTTTTTTCAGTGTTTTCTCATATAAGTTTATTTTACCTCTACTGTCTAACTAATTAAGTACGGGAAAGTTTGTGAGGATGGATGGATGGGTGTTTGTTACTCTTTCACACAAAAACTACTGAACAGATTTGGATGAAATTTGGCAAACGAATAGTTTATAACCTGGATTATTACATAGAATACTTTTTATCCCGATATTCCCACGGTATCGACACTAACGGGTGAAACCGCGGGGCGCTGCTAGTAATAAATTAATGGTTTATTTAAATTAGACAATTTTTTTATTTCTTTTTCCCTTTTATTCTTGCACACGTTGTCTATCTCTTTTTATCTACTTTCCTATCACAGGTAAGCCGGAAGAGATTTCTTTCAAACTCAAACTCAAAGCATTTATTTCAATTAAACCAATTACAGGCACTTTTGAATTGTCAAGGGGTCGGTCAGTCAGAAAGATGAAGCTAGTTGCCCATTCCAAAGCGTAGGTACCTATGGAGAAGAACGGGCAAGAAACTCCATGGACACTCTTTTAAATCAAATTTTTTTTGCAAAAAAACATCACTACTTTCTTTCTATTTTCCTACTAATTTCTTCTTGTCTGTTTTTATACAAATGGCATATATAAATGGCATCATTAATAATTATTGATGCCATTTACACGCAATTCATAATAATATGATGTTTCTTTATAACCGTTAATATTAGCAGCGGCACCCCATATTTAATAGACATTTATAGCCGATAATAATAGCGATTAAACGTAACAGATATTTAAAGATTTTAGGAAAATTATACTCTGAACCTTACAGAGTATAATTTTCCTAAAACCTGTGAATTCTTTGTTTTGTCTCTGCATCACCCTAAGGTTGACTGGTAGAAAATGCCTCAGGCATTAAGTCCGCCTTTGTACAGTATTTTTTTACTTGTATATAAAGTTTTAATGAATAAAATAAATAGATATTAGAACAATCTTCTGTTCTTGACGAGTTTCAGTCTGATGTTACTGTACAAATCAAATTGAAGGAAATTCTAATGGTACAGTCAACAGCAAAAGTAGATGATGAAAATCAGAAATTCAATACTAATGAACGGAGCTTATTTATTTATTTATTAAAACTTTATGCACAAGTAATAAAAATACTGTACAAAGGCGGACTTAATGCCTGAGGCATTTTCTACCAGTCAACCTTAAGGTGATGCAGAGACAAAACATGGCAGGTGCAACATACAGGATAACTAGCTAGGAAATTACTAAAAAATACAAGAATATATACATAGATACATACATACATATAAACCAAATGAACTTTCAGGGGAAAAATGATCGGTAGAGGAGAAAACGAATCCAGGAAATCAGCGCTGGGATGTTACAGCCAACTTCTGCCGAATATGTTCACGTGCCTTCACTTTAAAAGATAACCGACTGGTTGCCGTCCTGATGTTCAGAGGGAGCGCATTCCATAGAAAGACCGCCTGGACAAATATAGAAGAATGAATGAAACTAGAAGGGTGAGAAGGACATCGTAGAAGGCGAAGGGACTTCGCGTCAGAACTGTGTGGCGTCGAAGTGATTCAAAAGTATGTGATTGTAAATTATACCAAACATTTACTACTAGTACAGCTGCCAAATATGACTCCGTTTATTAGTATTGAAATTCTGAATTTTCATCATCTACTTTTGCTGTTGACTGTACAAACGTAATTTAACTTACAATAAGTAATTTGGTAAATGATTCTATAGCTGGTAGCCTCAATACAGTAGTCTAATCATTATCTAAGTATTTTACATGGAGCGACTGCCTGTCTGACCTCCACAACCCAGTTACGGAGTCCCCTTGGTAAGCCTGGTTGTCAGACTTTCGGGCTTCTGACGACCCCTAACGACTCTCAAGGATCCACGAATGACAGCCGGGACCAACGGCTTTACGTGCTTCCCGAGGCACGGAGGTTTCTTGTTATGTACAAATGGTCACCCATCCAAGGACCAACCGCGGCAAGCTTAGCTTAACCTGATCGATCGACCCGTGCAGTACTTAGCCACAAACCCCTCAGATAGTACGACAGTAGCCTCATACAAATAAAAAAAAAATATGCAAGTGTCTTTTCAAGTCAAGTTGATGTTGCTGTACAAATCAAATTGAAAGAAAATCTAATTTGGAAAATTTAATTTCTAATCTATTTTTTTAGGAAAACGTTATTTGTTTAATTAATATACAGGGTGGTCAAACAGTCGTGGATCAAATGAAATAGGGAGATGAAGGAGGTCATTGCCAACAAAAAATCTTTCTACAGCATGGCCATAATTCAATTGCCCTAAAAGTTATGAATATTTTTGTATACCGAGTTCTTTTACAATTAGACTAATTTAAAAAAATATGATATAAAACAATAAAATAACAGTGTTGTATTATTACTAGATAATGTATCAGCACTACAAAAGTTCTATTGCGGCTTTGAGTACCAAATTTCAAGAGCAATTAATTTTTTTCCAAAAATTTTGAGCGTTACCAATAATTATTTCTCACTTTATAAGCGTTGCAAATGACCTCCTTTATCTTCCTATTTCATTTGATCCACGACTTTTTGACCACCCTGTAAATAGATGAGGTGGTTCTAGAGCTGATTGCCGCAATACAAAAAACTCTGAAGTAACACATTTTTTGTTTTTTAGCTTACTTGGATAATAACTACTTTTTTATCCATAAATATTAAAAACTTTTATGTGAATGAAGCCACGGGCAATGATAGTTTCAAATTATAGCTATATCTACTTATTTATGAAAAAAACTAATAGATAACTTATCTTTGTATTTATTTTACCTCAAAAAATACTAATATCCATACAAGAAAACTAATTTATTAAGTAGGTACAGCCTCAAATGGCTTCGAATCTTCGATACGAATGAATAGGAAAATCATAATGTAGATAACCGAAATTCATAAGCAAAAAAAATCATCAAATAACTCGGGATTTCTTCGAAAATAGTCCCAGCACTCAGAAAATTAGGCACATAATTGCTTAAGTAAGTAGTCCTGAAAGAAATATTTCCAAAGAGATTTCGTGGAAGACTTTCTACGTAACTCAATTAGGTAGGGAAAGCTAGGAAAATTCATGCCGACATTACCATGAATCGTAAAGAAATTATAAAGTTTTCTTAAGTAGGTATTTCGGCATATTTTTAAGTACTTTCATTGAATTGCAAATGTCTCAAAATACGGCTTCGACTTGACAAACTTTTACACGACTTCAAAGTGTTGATAAACAACATAAATTATCGAAATCTTTTGTTTTATGAAAATTTGTTCACGAATTCTTATTTGAATTCCGCAATTTTAAAATTAGAAATAAGTTTTAACGTTTAAAAAAACCTGAAACTACTTACACCAATATTATATTAGGCAGCAAACAACATCCCTTTGCCAAAACTAAAAACAAACTTAACACTTTCACAGACAAATTAGCAATCACTAAAGTTCACACACGATCGGAAAATCGGGGAAAATTCGGGAGCAAAGCGCCCACCCCTACCGACGACTCGTTGCGCACTGATATAAAATATACCAATCTCTTGCACCTTCATGCTGTACCGTAGTATTACCCGACCACGTTCGAAACCCACCCTTGACGTTCCCAGCGAACTTTAACGACGAACTTTTTGAATTAGTCGGATTATACACACATAGGTGTGTTTGAAAATGGAACTTTTCCTAGACTCGTTAGGTAGGAGAGTAAACACGCTTTGAAAAATTTTTCTAGCTTAGTACACAGACATACGGATAGAAATTAGATTCCATGATGGTTTCCATAATGTGGAGTATCATTAGAGTCGTGTCATTTACCGACACGACCGCAGTTATCGCCGCAAATCAAATGCAATGAGATCATTGTGGAGATACAACGTTTTTGATGTTATGGTATTAGCAGATATCGAAGTACCTTCGCTTCTTTCTAATAAGGAGTAAGTTACTGTAATACTATATATTGCTGTAACCACAAGATCAATTCTCGTGATTAAAAACGTTTAAAATGTAGTCGAAACTCAGTCAAAAATGTAGAAAAATTATACCTAGTTCGTTTTTTAATCTCAAAGACTAATCTGACAGGTGTAATGTCAAATCTATGTTAAAAAAAAACAAAAACACAAAAGACTTAAATGTCAGATTAGTCTCTGGGATTAAATAACTCTATGGTTCGCATAGAGTTATTTTTGTCAGATTGAGACAATATCGTCGTCGCTGTCAAATATTTCACAGATAAAATCAAATATTTCATTGTTATTACCGCAATTCATCTAAACTAATATTATAAGGAGGTAAAGTTTGTATAAATATAGGATGTAAATGATGTAATGTCTGGAAGTTCTGATCCGATTTCGAAAATTCTTTCACTGACAGAAAGCTACACTAAATTACCGAGTGTCATAGGGTGTTTTATAATATATTTGACTACCAGGCGGGCAAAGTCGCGGGCAGAAGACAGTAATCAATATTTTAGTGCACTATAGAGCGATAATTTATAATTTTATTCAGTATTATTCACAAATTGATGTAAAGAGCGAACAATTTGACAGCTATTTGCGACGTTGCCAACTTTCTAAATCTTTTTTTTTTTTTTTGCTGAATGAGCCCACTCTTGACCTCAATCACGCCTGATGAAAAGCGATGGATGAGGTCTATGATGGAACGAGCGTGCCCAGAAGATGCCTTAGGCACTGGAACTCCCTCGCATCGACCAAACACAGCAGGCTGCTTGACGCCGGACTCCGGTGGGAGGGTGGTCGCAAACCAGGCGGGCGTTAGCCCTACCACCGCAAGGGAACAATTCGCCAGGCAAAAAAGGTGTTGGGTGTGACTGTCCAGGATGCGCCGAGCGCTCGGTTCGGAACAAACTGCGTTACACAAGGAGGCTTCTTCATGCATCCCAAAAATCTCTTTCTTCCTTTGCTCTTGGAGGCTTTATTAATATAGCTCCTATACAGCTACTACTCTTATAAGCAGCTTAAATGCAACTATTTGTAGTATCCTTTCAAATCCAAGAAGTAGATCAAATACCTTCTGTTTGTACACGATATGATTTCCAAAGCTTCCTCATCTCGCATCGTGCTCCAATAATATTGACATTCTATATAAATTTTATTTTAAAATGTTCAGAAGAAGTTCGTGGAAAATTCTAAACGTATTCTGGTGGATTTGAGATTACTTTGAAATCTTAAACGGGTTAGCCGATCGATATCTTGAACTATGTCGTCGATTTAGAGGGTTCATAAGTTCTTCTCGTAGTTAACTTGATCATCTACTTATCCATATTCGTCATCATTGCCTAGCCTTTTCCCAACTATGTTGGGTTGGCTTCTAGTCTAACCAGCACCCTAATTGCGTAAAACACTATCAATCGGAATCTGAATCATTTCGAAGCCAATTGCTAATCCGTTGCTTCATAAGTTCGAAATTTGTCTGCTCAACACGTAAATAACGCAATGAATGTTGTTGAACTGTCAAAATGAAACCGATAGTGTTACGCAATTGCCCCGCAGATGCAGCTGAATATCAGTTTTTTTACATGAAGCTACTGCCTATCTGACCTCCACAACCCAGTTAGTGGGTAATATGATACCCCTTGGTAAGACTGGTTGTCAGACTTTTGGGCTTCTGACAACCCGTAATGACTGCCAAAGGTCTGCGAATGATACAGCCGGGACCAACGGCTTAACGTACTTTCCGAGGCTCGGAGGGGTCTCGATATGTAAAGATGGTCACTCATCCACGGATTAACCGCGGCAAGCTTATCTTAACCTGCTCGATCGATCCGTGTGGCTGTTATTACTTAGCCACAAAGATAGATAGATAAACCATTTATTTGGCGCACACAAAAGACATGCCCCTCTTAGACTATCCACCAAGCAAGCAAGCATCTCCTAGATCATCTATCCATATTATGTACACTATTATATATAGTTATAAAAGCAAAAGTAATTGTCTGTCTGTCACTTTGAAAATTAGGGAAATTAGAGGTATTTTTGACAGATTGAGATCAGACTGTGAATTTTCTTAAAATTACTGCAATTACCCCTCGACCAACATACGTTACGGACCAAAATATCCACCCTACCGATGATAGATACTTACTCTTCCATAACCATTAGAAAAACATCTGCAATAGTTGTCTAAATAAACAACTTAATATCAACGTCAAAAGTTATTTGCAGTTCGAATTTCGAAACAAAAACAGCATGGCGACGAACGATAGCGCGGGAAATTTTTTCGTCTACGTTTTTCACGGAAAGGTAAATTAAAACAATAATATTCAATAGAATTTACTACGTAGATAGCTATTAAATATGTTATTTGTCCGAAACTATATCGAATTTTTCGGCAAAATTTTAGTAAGTTACGAGTAGATAAAAACAAATCGAGACCCCTCCGTGTGTCGGAAAGCACGTTAAACCGTTGGTCCCGGCTATCATTTGTAAATCTTTAACAGTCGTTAGGGGTAGCCAGAAGCCCAAAAGTCTGACAACCAGTCTTAGCAAGGGGTACCTATCGTATTACCCTGTAACTGGATTGAGGTCAGATAGGCAGTCGCTCCATGTAAAATACTGGTATTCAACTTCATCCTGTTAGACTGGAAGCCGACCCCAACATAGTTGGGAAAAGGCAGGCATATGATGAAACTATTAGTGAATGACACCAATAGAAAAAAAAATACCGTTTGTCTAAATAAACAACTGAATATCAATGTCAAAAGCTATATGCATTTCGAATTTCGAAACAAAAACAGCATGGCGGCGAGCGATACCGCGGGAACATTTTTACCGCTACATTTTTCACGGAAAGGGGAATTAAAAGAAAATATAGTCTGTCAAACGCTTGTCACTCGATGCGCGGTTGTAGTCAGCGTATGGAAATTGAGCTCGAATTTCAGATAAACTAGCTTTTTTGAGCTAGTGGATTAACTGACATTTTAAAGTTATCGTCAGTATTCTAAAAGTTTGACAACTAATCTAAAGTAAGAATATCCGTTATAGCTTACGTTTTTTTGAGGTTTTTGAAGTGTGTTTTTGTTGGGGAAAGGTTTGCCACGAATGCGACAATGAGTGTATTGTGACAATCTGCAATAATGACAATTGCAATAGTGACAATAATGGCAAATTTATTACTTCTTCACGCTCAAACGGCAGGACCAATTTTGATAAAATTTTGTATGGAGGTAGCTTGCACCTTGGATTAACATATAGGCTACTTTTTATCCCGGTATTCCCACGGGATCGACCCTTAGGGTGTACCCACATTTATCGACGCGGAATCGGCTTAAGCCGAGTGCGTATCACCAAACTACTCGACTTATCGCCGAGCTAATAGGCAAACGGCTCGTTTCGCCGTTGAACGGCGTCGCGCCGCGTCGTCCGAGCCGAGCCGATGCGAATGGTATTAGTAACATCCTTATTACGTAGACATAAAGGCTTTTTTGACCGGCGTTAGCCGATTCAGCGTCGATAAATGTGGGAAGACCCTTATGCGGGTGAAACCGCGGGGACGCAGCTAGTCTATACTTAATAAAAATTTATTTAAAACCCGTAGTAATCTCATATATAATGCACCTTGTTTCCAGCCGGCCAATAATTGGTTCCAGATATACCCACTACGGCGTTTCATTCTGAAAATGACTGCCCGACATCCAACGTGACACCACTTTGTTTTAAAATAATAACGTTTCAGTTTTTAATGGCAGAATATACATGGTTAAATTAAATTATCTAGGGAAATTTCGCAGACGTAACGGGTATCGGTATTAAAACATGATACAGCAAAAAATAAAGTATTTTACTTATCGACTTTTTTGTGGGGTCATCGATCGCAGTCACTTGAAATATCAGTTTGAGATTTTTTTTTAAGCTATTGCATAGCTTTTATCGCGAGCTTTGAGCGCGGCGACCGAATCGAGAAATTCCGTAACGAAAATAAACCTTACACCCCCCACTCCGACCGGCACAGCGGTGCGGCGTAAAAAGCCGTGCAACGTCTAACGTCGTTTCAGTTCGGCAGACTTCGGTACGGTGTTTGTGTGCGTGCGACTAGACGTAGGCGCCTATGCGTGTAGACGTGGTGGTCACCACGCTCAAAAAGTGTAACTTGAATTAATATCAAAGAAAAAAAAATATTGCATAAATATTATAATTGCATAAGTTGATAAAAAATGCTATGCAATAGCTTTACCGCGGCAGTCCCCGAGTGCCACACGTATTTTTTTTTATTTGTGTTAACGTCACATATGTGATTCGTATCGATATCTAAACACGACTAAAATGCCGAGAATCGAAACCAGGAGCTCATGCCCGGCAGTAGTGCTTGCGACCACTAGACCTAGAGGCAGTCTATATACTATTGGACCATATTAAATTAGAAAATTAGGGAAACTCCGCAGACGTGATCTATGTATACTTATCGATAATTAAACAGGATCCAATAAAAATGAAAAAGATTTGATTTCTTTTGGGGTCGCTGACTGCAGTTAGTGTGTCTCTTGAAAATCAGAATAGAATAGAAATCAGAAAAAAAAAGAAAAAAAAAGCTTAAAGCTTTTTAGTGTGTAAACTTCGCAGACGCGATGGGTAACGATATAACAAAAGAAAACAGATTTTCGGATTTTTTTTTATAGTGCAACAAATTAAAAAAATCTTAAAAGCCTACTTTACCGTGGGAAGTTTGGAATGGAGGAGGTCTGCATGTAGGTTTTTAGTCTTTAACGTTAACTTTAAGTAAGCTAACTCTAAAATTAGTTAATAGCGCACATAATATTATTTTGTATTCAAGATTGAGCGCTATGTGATGTAAAATGTTCCATGACAAGTTTGTATATGCTTTCTTTCAGTACGCCCAGGTACGCACGGGCGATTTTTTAACACGACGAAATACAAATTATATTAATTAGAATATTTGTATTTTTATAAGCTTTCATTCAATAAGCCCAAGTACGCACGGGCGATTACTGAAAAACTTTCACTATGTTGTTTAAAATAAATAGATTTAAAGAACAATGGGTAAAGTTGTATGGGCCCCGTACCCAAAAAAAAAGATGACTGTAGCATTATGAGCTATATCGGTATTCGTTGCCCTCATGGAGTAGCTTAATTAATCCTAAGACAGCATGTCTGAATTCACTTGGAGAAAAAAGATATTTAAGGAAGTTAAATTGGTTTTGAGAAGACGGTACCCAGAGACAAGGTTAATTGTAGCATTATGAACTATGTCGGTATTTGTTGACCTCATGGAGTAGTTTAATTAATCCTAAGACAGCATGTCTGAATTCACTTGGAGAAAAAAGATATATAAGGAAGTTAAATTGGTTTTGAAAAAACGGTACCTACCCAGAGCCAAGGTTAATTTGTAGCATTATGAACTATGTCGGAATTTGTTGACCTCAAGGAGTAGTTTAATTAATCCTAAGACAGCATGTCTGAATTCACTTGGAGAAAAAATATATTTAAGGAAGTTAAATTGGTTGTGAGAAGACGGTACCTACCCAGAGACAAGGTTAATTGTAACATTATGAACTATGTCGGAATTTGTTGACCTCATGGAGTAGTTTAATTAATCCTACGACAGCATGTCTGAATTCACTTGGAGTAAAAAGATATTTAAGGAAGTTAAATTGTTTTAATAAAATAATAGGAAAGTTCATTATCTTTATTCATTATTGTAATTACCATACTTATATTGGTTCTTATTCAATACTAGCTGGCCCGGCGAACTTCGTACCGCCTTTCATTTTTTTTTTGTTAATTTTTTCCCATGTTTTCTTCTAATATTCTTCTAATCTTCTAATATTTAAAAATATTATTTAAAAAAACATGTATAATGAAATAAAGGAGTTAAAATAATAATTAATGAAAATAAATAACGTTCAATTCTTTTATTTTATTCTATTTAATAAAACAATTTAACTTCCTTAAATATCTTTTTTTTCCAAGTGAATTCAGACTTGCTGTCTTAGGATTAATTAAACTACTCTATAAGGTCAACAAATACCGACATATTTCATAATGCTACATTTAATTTTGTCTCTGGGTACGGTCTTCCCAAAAACAATTTAACTTCCTTAAATATCTTTTTTCTCCAAGTGAATTCAAACATGCTGTCGTAGGGTTAATTAAACTACTCCATGAGGTCAACAAATACCGACATAGTTCATATTGCTACAATTAACTTTGTCTCTGGGTACGGTCTTCTCAAAAACAATTTAACTTCCTTAAATATCTTTTTTCTCCAAGTGAATTCAGGCATGCTGTCTTAGGATTAATTAAACTACTCCACGAGGTCAACAAATACCGACATAGTTCATAATGCTACAATTAACCTTGTCTCTGGGTACCGTCTTCTCAAAACCAATTTAACTTCCTTAAATATCTTTTTTCTCCAAGTGAATTCAGACATGCTGTCTTAGGATTAATTAAACTACTCCATGAGGTCAACAAATACCGACATAGTCCATAATGCTACAATTAACTTTGTCTCTGGGTACGGTCTTACTCGTTCTCCTTTAATTTTAATTTTTTCTCATAATTCCAAATAACAACGCAACCAGCGATCATAGAACCCCAAAAAAAAAATCAAACCTTTTTTGTTTTTATTTTATCGTGTATAAATATTGATACCCATCACATCTGCAGAGTTCCGCTAGCTTATTTAATTTTACCCTATATTTACGAAGTTTAATTTTTTATCGCCCCCATCTTTTAACATCTATTTAAGCTGCGCCCTGCGGTTTCACCCGCGTAAGTGTCGATCCCGTGGGAATATCGGGATAAAAAGTAGCCTTTATGTTAATCCAGGGTGTCAGCTACCTCCATACAAAATTTTATCAAAATTGGTCCAGCGGTTTGAGCGTGAAGAAGTAACAAACATAAACACACACACAAACTTTCGCCTTTATAATATTAGTGTGATGTTATTTACAGGGTGTTACGGAAAGGGTATATCAATACAAACGGGTTGAAGAGTGTATCTGGTCTAGAATCTCTGTACAAAATTTCAGCTCAAAAGCATTAACTTTGAAAATGCTTATTTTTTTTTTATTTCGACATCGCGGCGCTGCACTGGCGCGCGTCGGCGTGATGTACGTGTACTAGGCGCACAGACACACTACAGATAATCAATAATGACCCTCGTAGTGCGGTGACACGTTTGTTATGATTTCAATTTAATAAATTATCGAAATAAAAAAATATTAAGCATTTTCAAAGTTACTGCTTTTGAGCTGAAATTTTGTACACAGATTCTAGACCAGATACACTCTTCAACCCGTTTGTATTGATATACCCTTTCTGTAACACCCTGTATAAATCCATCTACACAAGGAAAAAATAAAACGGCCACATCAACCAGAAACCTATTGGCTCCATATTTGTCATCAAGGTTACTGCTTACGGGTCATACGGACCTTGTTAAACCCATGAACCTACATGCCAAGGAACTATTCGAGCTTAAAGCACAAGATAGATAGATAGGTACAGAAGGTTAGCTCTAGACAAGAGTGGAAATGAACGCAAGCAGAAAATATGAACTACTTTAACTACTAATATACACTATACTAATCTATACTAATATTATAAAGAGGTAAAGTTTGTAAGTTTGTATGTAGGGGGTAATCTCTGGAACTACCAGTCGGATTTGAAAAATTCTTCTTGCATTTGATAGCGCAATTCTTAAGGAAGGCTATAGGCTATTTAACATCACGCTATGACCCTTAGGAGCCGAGCAAAAAGAAAAGTCAAAAAGAACGTTAAGTGATAGCGCGGGCGGGTGATGCGATACGGCGGGGTGGCTCGGGGGAAACAAGAAGTTTCACGCGAACGAAGTCGCGGGCTGAATAATATTATAAACGCGAAAGTTTTTGAGGATGGATGGGTGTTTGTCACTCTTTCACGCAAAAACTATTGAACGGCGGGGCAATTGCGTAACACATTATCAATCGGAATCGGTTTCATTTTGACAGTTCAACAACATTCATTGCGTTATTTACGTGTTGAGCAGACAAATTTTTCGAACTTATGAAGCAATGGATTAGCAATTGGCTTCAAAATGATTCAAATTCCGATTGATAGTGTGTTACGCAATTAGGGTGCGGATTTAAATGAAATTTGGCATACAGATAGTTTAGAACCAGAATTAACACATAGAATACTTTTTATCCTGATATTCCCACGGGATCGATATGTATGTGGGTGAAACCGCGAGGCACAGCTAGTAATCTATATAGAACTGTTATAATATACTGTGTTAATATAGGTATGTCGCCTATACATACATACCTATACTTATTCCTATAGAAAACGTGCGCCCGCGCCTCGTCGCCGCCTCGACTCTAGCTCGTGTGGGCGACGCGCCTTACGATCATGGAAGTATTGTCTATTCCAAAAGTATCTGATAAAAATGTAAACAAATGGATCAGAAAACGTACAGGCCTGTGGTTGCCAATTTGTGGTGTCATTTACAAATTCAGTGCTTTGATTTGATATTTTATTTAAATTATTTTTCTGGTATTTAAACAATTGTAACTATAGCCTGTTCCAAAATGATTAGACGGAAGTACACAAACCCTGCTCTGGTTAAATTATTCCGCAATCGCTCCCTAAAGGCAATAACTAACACTGGTAACACAAGCATCTATATTTAGAAGGTTCCAAGTATATATCTCACTTTTTCCAACAATTATTGTTTGAATAAATTCTTGAAACTGGAAGTTTTAATTGAAAAATCATCGACGAAAATTGCGGTTATAAGATAGCCTCAATCGTCAAATGAAAAACATCTCTTAGGTAATTTATAATTAAAGGAGATGGATTTTTATCCCATACAAGCTTGGTCCAGAATGGACACAAATAAAACAAAATGTATTATGAAGCAATAATAGTGTTTTAAAACCCTGAATATTTTTGTTCGTCGTAAAAGTTGGTGAAGGGCTACAAAACCATTCCCAAATCTGATGACTTCAAACCTGTCAAAAAAATTAAATTCAAACCTGTCGATCACGGATTAATCCACTGTCTTCCAACAGATTGAATTTCACTCAAATCTAACGAACTTATCATAAATGATTCTTTCGCAATGCTCCAGTTTACAGAACGTTGGATCTCCGTTGGAAACCAGGCAACATTCGAGGTGTCCGAGATGCGAGTTATAGGGGTTGTTATTGTAGCCAAGGTAAACTGCAATGTAAAAATCTATAGTCCAAGAAAGGCGAAGTCACTCAGGAATGCAAAAAGATAACCAGAAACACAGCCAATTATTATGTTTGAACAATTCACAAGAAATCACAACAAAACATTCATGATGCTGTCACACGCGGCACCACAGAGTTATAAATAAAATAGAAAGCACCAAACCCGGCTGACAAGAAGGATTTAGTTGGTTTTGTTTTATGAGACGATTCCAAAAATATTACTTATGACCCTGGGGTCACCACGGTCATTTATTTGTTTTTATTGGTTCAAGAACAATTGTAAGCTATTGTTCAGTGTAAGCACTGATTTATGCTAAACCTGAGATGCAAAAGTGTGTATGAGACAGTGCAACAATCACTTACGGTCGTCATATAATTGGAATCGTCAAAAATAAATAATGGCATATATAGGCACTAAAGGGTACTCTTTCTAACACACAGGATATTTCGTATAGAAAAAAAATAAAATATTGCGTATCATTTTTTATCTTTCAATGCCTCCTCTATATTAGTTTTAACTCTATGTAAATAATAATGACATTGAGTCATACATGACAATGACATTGAGTCATACATGACAATGACGGTCAGTGACAATTATTATGAACGATACAGAAGGTGCTGCCATTACATACTTTAAAGACTGGGATTTGTTTAAAAATGAAATTGATACATTAATCAATTATTAATAAGTTCGGTTCAGTTCAGTGTAATTATTATTCAATACGCTTTAAATACAGTTTTGTTATTCTATAATTTAAAAATACTCGTGAAATCATATCAATTCTTACAATAAGCATGTCCGAATTACCATCTTATTTCCAAAACTAACAACATAATGACCTCCCCGAATACTTGAATCAAAATAATAATCTTTTAAATTGAAATATTTTCCGCAAACTTTTGCCTAGTAACGAACGCTGTGGTGGGATTTCAAATATTATCAGTTATTTTTTAGATATTATTAACTTTTTGTCCGTACAAGGCCACAAAAAATCCATGTCATTTCCTGTTATTCACATAATCAAATCAAAGCACACAATTTGGCACTACAAATTGACGCCAGCACTTCAAGCACTACAATCTGTCAAAATTTAATAGATTTTGAACTTTATCGCTTAAACATAAGGTTCAAAGTTAATTGGGAAAATTTAACAGTTTTGGGTAGTTTGATGTGCTGGCGTCTGTACGTTTTTTGATCCATATGTTTACATTTTTATCAGATACTTTCGGAACAGACCATAATTATGTGTGTGTGCGACTGTTTGCCCGTTGTATGGAGAAGACCTTCTGTACCTTTTTCTTTTGTGGTAAAGGACCCTACGGACGGCTGGTATGGAATTTTCAATAAAACATGTCAATGATTGAAGGTTACGGTTAGGACAGGTATGTAGGAGCAAGAGCTAAGACGTGCTTATACGGAGAAATATTAGGCTTGGATAGGTTCTGGATAGTGGATACCAGTTCAGTTTTATTTGAGGAATAAAGACCTAAGTTGCGTCGAGGTTGCCCGCGATATAATTTTTGAAGTGAAAACTTCTTTAGGCGCGTAGGGCATTTTTTTATGGGAAAAAACCATTGAATTCGCGCCACTGTTACCATAACTGACACCGCTTCGGATGTGTTCCGCTGTCCTCGGGATGTACTCGGTTTTAATGTATTTGCAAAACGTCAGTGAGTAATGGCAAAGTATTCTGTTTGTTTGTGTTTTCTGGTTGTGTGTTTGTTTGTGTTAGAGCACCGTAATTGTTTTTTGACGTTACGCTGCGTTTATGGGCGCCAGCAAGTTTATTTTTAGGGGCATTCGCAGTTTTAGCTCCACGAAGAGAGTTCGATCATTTTTTCACTTCACCTCGAATATCATGTCCTACGTGTCAGCTGCACGTTACAGGAACTGATGGAGTATGGACGCTAGCAAAGACTACATAACATTCTCTTTGGACTCTAGTGATGGCGTCAAACATGTAGCCGAATTCTGGGCTGAGGCCATTTAGATTGCCGACGACACATTAAGAAGCAGACCGTGTCGCTAGTTTAAATTGGACTTTTAAATACACAACCCCCACACATAATGATGATGTGATTATGCGTAAGCGCAGGAACTATCGGTACCATCCGAGACAGTGGCGCAGACGAAACTGTGTGTGCGTGTGTGTGTTATGTGTTGACGCTCGCTACTCATCTTCTTGTACAGTTGTACACATTCACAGCGTGTTTGTACACTTGGTTACCACAAGTAAAGCACGCTTCGCTTCGTAGGATAAAAATACTATACGAGTGACTGAGATAACGTTTTACAAAGCCGAATTTTTTCTAATACTCGATGTACAGACGCACACACACTTCCAAGACACCGAGCACATCAAATCAAGCTGTCCGAAACTGTCAAATTTTCCCAATCAACTTTGAGCCTTACTCTTTAGCGATAAGGTTGAAAATCTATTAAAGAAATTTGACAGATTGTAGCAGCTTGATGTGCTGGCGTCTGTACCACATTTAGCCCAGGTAAATAAGAGCGCGTTTTTCACGCGGTGATTTTTTTTTCGCGTACTGAATTATCAACTCTCTCCTTAGCGCCGAGAGTTTAAAATCCAACAGTGTGGTTTTTTGACGCGCTGGGATGCGTGTTGGAGGATTGTTCTGTTGGATTTTCAAAGCTCGGCTCATAACCGACGGTTGAAAATCAATTGCGCGATAATCTCCCGCCGCGATTATGTTGACGTCAGTGCGAATGTGGGCTTACGGCCGGATACAGTAACTCAGTAGACTTTTACGATTCGTAAGAATACTAACATCTGATACACAGGATGTACCATAGGTAGGTACAGTCACCAAAAGAGATAAGGTCCGGCGTTTCTAAATTTGCCAAAGATTTAAACAACAATGGCCGCTCGAAAATGAATAAAATCGATATACAAGAACATTTATTACATTTATTTATTACTTAAAATAAATGTTCTTGTATACCTATCGATTTTATTCATTTTCGAGCGGCCGTTGTTGTTTGCATCTTTAGCAAATTTATAAACGCCGGACTAGATATAGTTGAAGTTTAGTAAGAAACCGATGAATACTTTCGAATGAAATTTAATTTGATAAAGAAACTGATTGTTTTTGATTAATATACATAATTCAATTTTATTCAAAAACTTCCATCCGTTTCTTACTAAAGTTACTTTCTTACAACTTACTATGTTCGACGGTCCTGCGGGGTAATTGCGTACCTAATACACTAACAATAGCAATGGATTTCATTTTGACAGTTCAACAACATTCATTACGTTCTTTACGTTGTTGAGCAGACAAATTCGAACATACAAAGCAATGGATTAGCAATATCAATCAAGGTTCCTTATCTCCTTTGGTGACCGTACAGTTATGGCTTATTAGCTGCGCCCGCGGTTTCACCCGCATAAATTTCGGTCCTGTGGGAATATGGGGATAAAAAGTATCCTATGTGTTAATCCCAGTTATAAACTATATGTGTCAAATTTCATCCAAATCCGTGCAGGAGTTTTTGCGTGAAAGAGTAACATCCATCCATCCATAACTTTCGCGTTTATAATATTAGTAGGAGTAGGATAAGATAAGAAATTATCCGGAAAAGAACCGGAGTTACCGACATAGCTTGCAGAGTAAGCAAACTGAAGTGACAGTGGGCTGGCCATGTCTGTTGAAGGAATGATGGACGGTGGAGCAGACGAGTCCTGGAGTGGAAACCGCGTACCGGCAAGCGTAGTGTGGGACGCTCCGCAGCTAGATGGACGGACGACCTAAAGGGGGTGGCTGGGGTAGACTGGATGCGGAAGGCGGAGGACAGGGTGCTGTAGCGCAGTCTGGGCTCTCCCAGACTGCGCTACAGCACCCTGTCCTCCACCTATCGCAGTCCACTGCTGGACATAGGCCTCTGCCTATGTCCAGCAGTGGACTGCGATAGGCTGAATTGATTGATTGATTGAGGATAAGATGTAAGATTTCGTAAGTCATCAACATCTTCATGACCTTGTCACATTTTATTTGGGGTCGGCGCAACACGTTTTCTTCTTTCATTTTCCCCTGACAACTGTCACGCTATCATTCACTCCCTTCTCTTTCATATCATTCCTCACACAATCCATCCATCTTTTGTTTTTTTTTTATTGCTGAATGGGCCTTCTCTTGACCTCGATCACGCCTGATGCAAAGCGATGGACGAGGTCTATGATGGAACAAGCGTGCCCAGAAGATGCCTAAGGCACTGGAACTCCCACGCATCGACAAAACACAGCAGGCTGCTTGACGCCGGAGTCCGGTGGGAGGGTGGTCGCAAACCGGGCGGGCGCGAGCCCTACCGCCGTAAGAGAAGAATTGGCCAGTCAAATAAGGTGTTGGGTGTGACTGTCCAGGATACGCCGAGCGCTCAGTTCAGTTGAGTAACTGGCGGAACAAACTGTGCTACACGAGGAGGCTTCTTCATGCATCCCAAAACTGTTTGGCCTTCCTCTCTCTCTCTCACTCTCCATCCACCAACCAATTTCCTACGTCTTTGCATATTTTTAATCTGTAGTCAAACTTAGCTACAATCACGTATTCAAAATTCGAACACGGCTGTGTTGCTTTACCTCAAAAATCGATTGATCTAACTATACGGAAGCCATTAAAGTTAACAAACTTTTTAAACAAAAGAGAATTCCTTGACCAAAAAGTTTCGATAACACAAATCATTGACAGATCCCCGCCACACGTTAAGGGAAATAATCCAAGATAGCTTATTTATCTAAACTGGCAACACCGAGCTTTCTCTGTATAGAGACAACAACATTTTTTGTTTATTTTCCAACAGTCAGTTGTATTGTTGACGCTACCGTAAATAGAGGTACCGTTCGCGTAAAAAGGTTATCCGCGTCCGAAATTAAAATATTAATTGAATTCGTAGAATTTTTAATGTTGCAGTTTGAATAAATACCTGATTTATAGTTAGATATTTTTGGTGATATTTCAGGAATAGATGAAAGAATTACGGAAGCATTTGGCTTTTATTTTGTAAAGCTCTGTGGAGATGGAACTAAATGCAGTTAAAATAAAATCAGTCGCGCTGTCTTGCATATCGTTCTATTTATTTATTTTTAGTTTATAAAAATGCACACTTGCTCTTCCAATTCACTGTAAACATTGGCAGAATGATCGACATCGGCTTTGCTTGCCATAATTAAAAACTAGAATAGAATAGAAACGTCTATTAAATACTACACTACATTCCTGATCACATTATGGTCCATAGAGCACGTACCTAATGTTCATTATATGTAAGCAGAACCGGGAATCCCATAGAAAAAGATGAAAAACGTCGCTTGTATGAAACTTGTACTAAAACTGAATACCTACATAACAAAAATGACACAGACTATGCACAGACTGCAGATGTTAAAGCGAGACAGCGATAGCCGCCATTATGTTTAGTACACGTTTCATAGTTTCTTTTTTTATTAGACAGTTGGGTCAGACTGTTATGGTCTAGAATTACCAATAATTTCCTTTTTTTGTCACATTTCATCATTCATCGTCATCATTTTTTCTTTTTTTTTTTAAGAGAAAATTTCAAAGAGCTGTGGATTTTGTGATTAATAAATAAATATATAAATTTTAATAACTCAAGGAACGAAAGTGGCTTCTTTACCAAAACATTGTAAGATCGAACTATCCAAATATCTCCGTCGTCTTTGTGCAGAAAATTTAAATTAGAAGTAAAGTCGAATCGAACTAAATTCGGGAATTGGAAATCCTTATTTATGAAGGTAAACGTAGGCCGGATGTTTTTGTAATTAGTTTCATAAACTTCGAAACGGTTATAATTTTCGTAGAGATCATTATTATCTTAGAAATTTTGTTTTCGTTTTAGTAATTAATTTTTGTATTTAATTAAGTCGTAGGTCATGCTAAAGTTGTTCCAAGTTCTAAGGCTAGCTTGGTATAATAAGCGATGGTTTAATGTACCGATATTTCGTAGAAATTAAAACAGAAATATATATTAAAAGAGAAATATCGGTACATTAGGGAGCGTCCATTAATTACGTGAGGTGATTTTGGCGATTTTTGGAACCTACCCTCCCCCCTTAGTGAGATATCGTGAGATTTGGCTCGACCGCCTCCTCCCCTCCCTCTAATCTCACGTGACATTTTTCAAAATGCGTATTTTCAGTGTAAATACGTTGATCTATGCTTCATTGCGTTAGGACTGAATTCAACCCAGTTTTCTCGCAATTTTACACTGTTTCTTGCGCAAAAAAAAGTACGTGACACTTGCCAGGACCCCCCTCTCCCCCACGTGAGATTGGGTGAGAATCGGATTGACCCGCTCCCCCCCCTAAACGCCGCACGTAATTAACGGATGGCCCCCGTACTATTACGAAATATCGGTACACAGTACTGTTAAGAAATTAAAATGTTAAGCACTTTAAGGTTGAACTTTGCTTGCACCTTTTTATTTTCCGACTACGTTACTACGTCAGCATGTTGAATAATAATGACAGTTCGAAAAGCGTGACCTAGCCATGTAATTTTATTTTATTTTATTTGGGAAACAAACAGATGCAATAACAAACATAAGTAAATATACAATTAGTTCAACACAATCCAGAAACAGTTTCCACAGATTATTAACACACACACAGACACAGATTGTTTGCCTAGTAGCTCGGGTATGAATGGACTATTGGATACTTTCTGTAATATCTAGTTAATTGTGCTAACCTGCCGCCTAATTTCGTAACACACTATCAATCAGATTCAAATAATATTGCTGATATGGATTGCTTCATATGTATATTCGAAAAATTTGTCTGCAAGCAAATCAGACAAAGGACGATGCTTCAGAACGTCCCCCCAACCCTTACATCGACCAACAAACTTAAAATGTATCTCATTCAAACCGTCTTAGCAAGGTGATCAATTTTTACTATGACGACATCTCTCAAAAGTGCGGGATATTCCGAGAAAATCATGTTTTAGTGTTAATATTGTCATACCAACACACTAACAGTAGGAATAATATGGTTTCATTTTGACAGTTTAAGTTGTCAAAATGAAAGCCATTCATACTAGATTCAGTTCTCTCTGAGTAGGTATGTGAGATCTCCGCATCAATGACTGACATTTCGCTGTCAGATAAAACCAGTAAACGTAAGTGAGGCAATAAAAGATGAACGTTTTATTACAATTAATGTCGATAAGGTTTAAAGCATAAAATATGTATGAATCTGTTGATTTTTGCAATAAAATCTGCGGCGACCAATAAAATATTTATTATATTCATAATTCGTTTATGGTAACATTTAAATATTATTAATCGAATAAAAGCTGTCGTGAATTTTAAAATCCGAGTTGATGTTATGTTTTATATAGATTGTGGTTTTTGGTTTTTAGCGGGAATTCAAAATCCCCCCCTACTCTTTTGGGGGCTTGTATCGCTACGCTTGCCGCGCTGGCTGCTTGTTGGTCCGTGGATGGGTGACAATCTTTGCATACCGAGACCCCTCCGTGCCTCGGAGAGCACGTTGAGGCGTTGGTCCCGGCTGTCAATCGTGGATCTTTGATAGTCGTTACGGGTCGTCAGAAGTCCGAAAATCTGACAACCAGTCTTACCGAGGGGTATCGTATTACTCAGGAACTGGATTGTGTAGAACAGATAGGCAATCGCTCCACGTAAAATACTGGTATTCAACTGCAACCGGTTAGTCTGCAAGCCAACCGCAAGTCCCCAAAATAGTTGGGAAAAGGCTAGGCAGATGATGATGATGAGTGCGAATTCAAAATGTCGCCAGAAAAACTGCAATATTTATTTTTTTATTTAATAAGACTGTAAATAATACATCACTTTTTATTTGCTTTTATTCATTATGTACGAACTGTGTCAGTTGGTTTTCTGTGTGTGAATAATAATGTAGATTTTTATTTATTTTTATTTTTCAATTCGCTTATTTTTTATATTTGTTGGAAAATTAATTGAGATTAATTACGATCCTACAGAAAAATATGTAAATATAGTTGAAAGGACCTAATAAAGAACAATTATTCAGTCACTTAAAAATGTCATCGTTATTATTTTAATAATTAAACGATACAGATTTTTCTGTAATGGCGCCGATTCCCTTGTTCACAAACTAAACTAAATCAAGATACTCCATAGACAAGTTTAGACGTGATTAACAAATTGGCTACTAAAAATACGTCAATTTATGTCAGGCGCTGACTAATTTGACAGGACTAAACTAATATATTATGTTCTGTCCTTTTCTTAATGAAATAGAAAGAATAAGATGCACTGAACTTAAATTTAGTTTAGATTGTGAACAAGGGAATCGGCGCCAATGTTAATTTTTTACTTGGAAAATTGAACCTTCAATGTATTTTCTCAGAAATAAAAAAAAATAAAAATTTATTAATTAAAACATGAGATTAGTGATTACAAAATAACATAATAGAAATACAACGTAAATGTCTCGCTGCTGACCGTACAACAGTTGGGCGGTACCTATTGTTAGTGTGTGAAACGTAAATATTTACGTCCTATTAATAAAGAACTACCATATTGTTTCTTTGTGTCCACGGTACCGTGATGTTTCCTTTAATTATACCTGTTTATAACGCTTCTTATTAGTGCAGTGACATTGCGAGTTATAGGTAGTGAGTTCAGACCCAGCCAGGCACTTTACTTTGTGTAAATAATTTCATCACCACTGCTCTCAAAACGGTGAAGGAAAACTTCGTGAGGAAACCGGCATGTCCTAGACACAAAAATTTCGAAGTCATGTGACATCTACCAACCCGCACTGGGTCCGCGTGGTGGATTACGGCCCACTTCTTCTCACAAAGAGGAGGCCTGTGTCCCAGCAGTGGGAACATTATAGGCTGATTATGCTCCCTGAATTAGTTCTATGGACAATTGGACACCTACGTCGACATATGTATTTTCATAATATAGAAAGCCTATCACTTATTTTTTTTTTGTATCAAGTTAATAAATACGTTTTTTTTTCATGTACGCTCCGGTATAAACAGGTAAGTGAAAACTAAAACACTAACTTCATCACCACTGCTCTCAAAACGGTGAAGGAAAACATTGTGAGGAAACCGGCATGTCCTTGAACGAAAAATTCGAAGACATGTGACATACACCAATGGACCCGCATGGTGGATTATGGCCCGCTCCCTCCCACAGAGAGGAGCCCCGTGTCCGAGGACTTATTGATCCCAATCCTATATTCAAAAAAACAGTCTGAAAACACAAATTTTCGTCTCCAAATTCATTCTCTAATACCAGTTTTCGAATATAAATAACTATGCCGCTTTAAGATTCGAGGCACGTTCAAAAATTTATTGTTGCCGCAGTAAGTTGCGAAGACCCATTGAGATAGCGGAAGAAAGCAAAAGTTCCTACGCAGTTCTGTTTTGTAGGTACTTTTGTGAAGCCCGATAGTGATGCCAGTGGATAAGTTGTTAGAGATCGGGACTTCGAGAGTAAGGAAGTTTTTGGTTGGTGAAAATATTTTTGGTAGATATTGTACCTATGTATGTAACTATTGTATCTACAGGCTGTTGATTTAGTGGTAGAGCTCAATTGGACGTTGATCCGCAAAAAGGATCCAACCCACAGTATGGTCGAAAATGAGCTGAATATGCCAAATTAGTCTTTATGGTCTATATTTATCTATACTAATACTAATAATATTATAAAGAGGTAAAATTTGTTTGTAAGTTTGTATGTAGGGGGTAATCTCTGGAACTACCAGTCGGATTTGAAAAATTCTTCTTGCATTTGATAGCCCGATTCTTGAGGAAGGCTATAGGCTATTTAACATCACGCTATGACTCTTAGGAGCCGAGCAAAAAGAAAAAAAAGTCAATAAGAACGTTAAGTGATAGCGCGGGCGGGTGATGCGATACGACGGGGTGGCTCGGGGGAAACAAGAAGTTTCACGCGAACGAAGTAGCGGGCAGAAGCTAGTTCTGAATAAAACTTATTTCTATAAAAATGACAACAATTTTTACAACTATGTCCCAGATCAACAGAATCACAAAATAGAATACAATACAATTTAAACTTCAAACTTAATTATCTCAAAAGTGTAATTTTGTGGGTTGGATCCTTTGCGCGGATCTACGTCCAACTGTGGCTGAGGCGTGCATTGCATATAGGCATATAAGCAGTGCCTACCTCGATATATCAACATAAGCCTGTCAATTACATTTTAGTGTGTATGCCCCACAATTAAGAAACTCACAAAATTATCCCTAGCAAAAAACAAAATCTTCATACAAACACGCGCGGCAGTATGCAGTCGCCGGACGGCCTACTCGGCTCCTGTACTTTTCGCACATTGTCATTGGTCTTTACTCGTTCAAGTTAAAACGACAAGATTAAAAATACGTACGTCTCACGCGTAATACCATGACGTTCGACCTTCGCAATTTATCACCCTTTAGTAGGCATGCCTACTCAAATAACCACACTTTTGACCTCACTTTTTTTCTGATTAGTGACCGCGTTTGCCTAGACTAGACCCTGCCTAGTGCCTACCTATTCTGAAAACCGATGCACGCCACTGGATGCAGATGAGACACAATTACTTTTTCTATTATTATACCTAAATCAAATTTTGATTTACCCATTGTTGAGACGATAAAAACTTAATCACACTAATATTATAAAGGCGAAAGTTTGCGAGTATGTTTGTATGTTTGTTACTTCTTCACTTACAAACGGCTGGACCAATTTTGATAAAATTTTGTATGGAGGGCGCTGCTAGTAAACTAAAAAAACCAGATCAGTTTCATCAACCTCATCCCCTGAACAGTTTTTATTACGTCAAATAATACAAATAAGTAACCGCGGGGCGCTGCTAGTATTTCATAAGTATTCTATAGGTACACTTTGTCCATCCAAAATTAATTTGTTTTAAACATAATTAACCATGTAGCAATGGTAGGTATAAACCTGATAACCTCAGCGTTGTCAACTAGTATTGTGTGTGGTTTTCGCATTTTAACTATCATTCTGATTAAAAGCATCCAAATGCGAAAAAATGGCAGCCATATTTTTGCCCAAAATGAACAACAGCACATTGAAACTACAAAGCTACGGCGAAATAAGCCAAAATTGACGTCAGAATAAACTGTATAGACGTTTTATGGACTAGCCATCATTAGCTCAAAAATGTTGAGCGATGTGTGTTCTTTTTGTTGCTGTATGTAATATCAGTAAACGCCTTGTCCTTTCTTTCTTTGGAACCTACGGGACCGTCCCCACAGTGCCGTGCATTGGCTTTCAGAATAGGTAGGCACTAGGCCGGGTCTAGTCTAGGCAAACGCGGTCACTAATCAGAAATAAAAAGTGAGGTCAAAAGTGTGTTTATTTGAGTAGGCATGCCTACTTAAGGGTGATAAATTGCGAAGGTCGAACGTCATGGTATTACGCGTGAGACGTACGTATTTTTAATTTTGTCGTATTAACTTGAACGAGTAAAGACCAATGACAATGTGCGAATAGTACAGGAGCCAAGTAGGCCGTCCGGCAACTGCCTACTGCGTGTTTGTATGAAGATTTTGGTTTTGTTAGGTACGATAATTTAGTGAGTTTCTTAATTGTGGGGCACATACACTAAAATTTAATTGACAGGCTTATGTTGATATATCGAGGTAGGCACTGCTTATATGCCTATATGCAATGCACGCCAATGCGTCCCCACGAGCGAGGGAATCGCGGCGATAGTCTCGCCGTGCCGTCAAATTTTCACCGCGATGATATTATCGCCGTATGGAGACACGTTCTAAGAGAGTGTATAGAAATACGTGACACGATGAATCGCCGCGATTTTCTCGTTCGTGGAGACGCGTTCAAACAAACAAACATACTCTCCAGTTACTATTAGTATAGATTACCTACTAGCTGCGCACCGCGGTTTCACCCGCGTAAATTTCGATCCCGTGGGAATATCGGGATAAAAAGTAGCCTATATATTAATCCAGGGTGTCAGCTACCTCCAGACAAAATTTTATCAAAATTGGTCCAGCCATTTGAACGTGAAGAAGTAACAAACATATAAACATAGACACTCACAAACTTTTGCCTTTATAATATTAGTGTGAGTTAATTAAGTACCTAGTATAAATATGTACTCGTAGTCGTAAATAACTATAAAACCAATCGTTTCCAGCCATTACGATACATTAAATCATCCAATCCGTTAACATCAATAATTCAATTAACGTTTACAGCAAATAATAACACGTTCGGCAACGCGAAATTATGTAAAATGGCCGACAAGTGTTATAGATATGTGTATTAAAACAATTAGGCGATGATTTTCAGTACATCGGCGCGCATTCACAGGGGGATGGTAAATGATCGATGGTCGAGATAACGGTACAGTTGGTGGTGTATGGTGCGGGTTATAAGCAAAGGCGGGGTGAATACGAAATGTATTAATACATAAGCACCTCTTTAATATTTTTTGTCAATACCTCACTGTAGAGTATAGCTAAAAAATTAAAAAAATAAATCTGTACGTCTGTTTTTTTAAATTTAAGTAATAGTTAAAGGAATAGTTTTATTAACTTGTATGTGAAAAAGTGTCATTATAAAAAAAAACCGAGTGTGCTTATGACCACACGACTGAAGTGAAACTTCAAACGTATTTGGCTATGAGAGGAAGAGAGAAAGAAAATGTGCTCGCGCGCTGCTTTCTCTTGCGTATATCCCCAACTCAACTCCCGTTCGCCTCGCCTGATCACACTTTTCGTAACGCGTTCGCCAGCTTCCTCCCTAAGTCAAGCGTGCGTAAAGAAGTTTCACTTCAAAATATGTACCTAATATGATAATATGTACAAAAAAAGGAGCTACGTTTACCAACAAACTTCTTTGCAGTTTGGCAGAGGTAATATAATATGTTTTAAATTATTTATGTGAATAAACCCTATTTCATTTGTTCTTTCATTACATAGAAAGAAAGAAAAATATTTTATTTAGGACCCACACAGGAAATACAAATAGTAAAAAAGAAGCATTTAAAACTAACAAAGTTACGTTAAAAACCACCAAGAAAACAGGATATTAACAAAAAAAAGACCTGCAATCATCATTATGACAGGCCTGATGGTCTAGTGGTTAGTGACCCTGACTGCTATGCCGGAGGTCGTGGGTTCGATTCCCACCCAGGACAAATGTTTGTGTGATGAGCACGATCATTTGTTCTGTGTCTGGGTGTAATTTATCTATAATATGTGTGTATTTAGAAATATATAAGTATGTTTATCAGTTGTCTAGTACCCATAACACAAGCTCTGCTTAGCTTGGGACTAGATGGCGTTGTGTGATAGTTGTGGAATATTATTATTATTAATTTTCTTGCATCAGTAATTATTGTGATAAAGTTTGAGTACTTCTATAATAAAAAGCTTCATATTTTATTAGGACAAGGCTCTAAGAAAACCATTTTGCCAGCGAATTTGTGGTCGACTTTTGTTTGCAATGGCTCTTTTATTTTAAGTAAGTATTCGTCATAGACTCATAGTGTCACTTTTATTTAGATATTCAAGTTTTTCCTTTTTTTTTTTTGTATCGACACCTTGTTTTTGAAGTGAAACTTCTTTACGGACGCTTGACTTGGGGAGTAAGCTGGCGAATGCGTGACGTAAGCGTTACGAAAAGTGTGATCGGGCGAGGCGAACGGGAGTTGAGTGGGGGATATAAGCAAGAGAAAGCAGTGCGCGCGCACATTTCCTTTCTTTCTTCCTCTCATAGCCAAATACGTTTGAAGTTTCACTTCAGTCGTGTGGTCATAAGCACATTCAGTTTTTTTATATTATGTTCATGTGCAGTTCGACACAACTTAGATGTAGCATCGGCAAAATTCGTAAAACCGATCACATCCGAACTAAGTGCGCCTTCAAAATCACCAATCTTTATTACTACTTTAGGAAAAATTGATCAATTTTTCCTAAAGTAGTAATAAAGATTTACGAATACGAATTACGAACGTTTTACGAATTTTGCCGATGCTACATCTAAGCTGTGTCGAACTGTAATTGCTTATCATCTAATATTGTACTTTTGTGTGTTGTTCTGTCTTTTGTGTGCGCCAAATAAATGGTTTATCTGTCTATCTAAGAAAGACCTTGCTAATAATGTAGAATATAATAGTAATGCCTTACTTTTTCATCAATATAAGCTTCAATATTACGGCAAACGTCAGACAGTCGGTTGCGCTAGTCAAACGATGCAGTTGGGACACGCTGTATATAAACAAAGGAACTATCCACGGCCACGTACGTACCTGTGCATGATTTACGTGGTGCTATTCAATACTTTTACTAGACTTTTAAATATAGGTAACAGCAATTGCAATGTTCGGAGAGTTCTGACAACCAGTTCTCGTAATTTTAATGTTCACAGTTAGAGGGGCAATTGACAACATTTCAAACCTGACACGACCTTAAAACAAAAATACTATTTCTTCATTTTCGTATCCTGAGTTCAAATATATATTTTTTTTTTATTTTTTTTTTCTAAATTTCTGAGAAAAAAAATAAAAATCAAAAAACATGTGATGACGTCACATAAACGGCGGAATGAGGTAGTTACCTTTGCGCATTCCAATGTCTTTGATTGAAAACATTATATCAAACAAGACATGTCAATGTCACCTAAGAAGTGTAACTAGAAAACAACTAAAAAACTGAATTGAATTCAACAATATTTTTTCCTATCAACTCGACACGCTGCTTACTTACTGTTAATATTATCAATTTTTGATTGATATTTCGCCAATAAAATGGATCCCAATGAAAAATATACGCCAATGACGGAACCAAAACAACGACTGAGACAAGTGACATCTAACAGTTTTTTTGACGGGTCACAATAAAGCAAAGGTAATATCGCCATTCTACCGTCATCTGGCACTTACGTCTTTTTAGAATACACCGAATTTCAAAGTTAAAATTATGAATGAAAAGTACATAATTTCGAAAAACGAAAAAATATGGGTGCCCTAGATTTGAATTTACTTTTATATAACGTAATAATACATGCAGGTTAAAAATATGAAATGTTGTCAATTTAAAACGTTCAAAATCTACTCGCAGTCTCATCTCGGCGACAAAAAATTTTCAAAAAACTGTCCAAATGTAGGGAAATTAGAGGTATTTTTGACAGATTAACACCGAGAACAGACTGTGACCGTTCTTAAAATATGAGACTGAAGGATTTAAAATAAGTAATTTTAATTTTTTAAATCGTTCGAACTTACTTTACGTTTATAACTCCGCAGGTTCGTGCTCGGCCCAAAGGTCACGATCAATCTGCCTAGCTTTTTCCTAACTATGTTGGAGTCGGCTTCCAGTCTAACCAGATGCAGCGGAAAACTAGTATTTTACGGGGAGCGACTGCCTATCTTACCTCCACAACCCAATTACTGGGTAACACGATACCCCTTGGTAAGCTTGGTTGTCAGACTTTCGGGGCTCTGACGACTCGTACCTACAAATGGGGTGAATAGGGATGCAGGGGTGGATAGGGACAAAAGTTTAAAATGGATTTTAACGTTGAAATAATGTAATTTTTGCCAATATTAATCGATAATTATAATACAGTAAACATATTAGAGCCCTTTTTGGCAACAAACTATATTATTTCAAAGTTAAAAGTTTTGTCCCTATTCACCTCTGCATTCCTATTCACCCCGTTTGACGGTAACGGTTGTCAAAGATCCATGTGTGACAGCCGAGACTAACGGCTTAACGTGCTTTCCGAGGCACGGAGGGGTCTCGGTATGTAAAGATGGTCACCCATCCACGAAGCGACCGCGGCAAACGTAAACCGATCAATCCGTGCGGCTGTTATTACTTAGCCACCTTAGCCACAGGGTAATGACAAAAATGGTAAACTTCTTTTGTATTCTGTTGTTTTAAAAACAAATTTTTCCACAATGTAAATCTCCCGGTGTTGTTTTACAGAACAAGTAAAAAAGTTGACTAGAAAAAAATAAGTAAATTACTCGTTGAACTCGACTTCTTTGGCTTTGGTTTCCGGGTTGAAGTTTAACTTATAAAATACTGTAGTTTGCTTAGTTATAATAATTTACGGTTATTTCATATCGTTTGTTTAATAAATTGAGACACTTCGAAATTATTCAGAGCAGGGTGGTTCATCTGTAGATGTAATAGCCACTGACTTGAACTAACTAAACAAGAGTTCGAGGGGCTTGTAGCTAAGTAATAACAGCCGCATGGGCCAATCGATCAGGTTAAGCTACGGTTGCCGCGGTTGGTCCGTGGATGGGTGACCATCTTTACATACCAAGTCCCCTCCGTGCTGCGGAAAGCACGTTAAAACGTTGGTCCTAGCTGTCATACGTGGATTTTAGACAGTCGTTACACATAGTCAGAAGCCCGAAAGTCTGACAAAGTCACAGTCTTAGTCAATGAAAATGTGTCCTATTCGATTCGACAACCTGCCGAGTGGTTGTGAAATGCTATAAAAAAAACTTTTTACTTTAGACTTTTAAATTCATAGAATGTTAGTACAGTCAGTACCTAAAACTTATGAAACTAGTGTTAGTGAACTTAGTGATAAAAACAACCATTAACACTTCATGGTTTGAATAGGTCGAATCTGTTCCAAAACCGAATCGGGGCACCCCCGACTTCACGTAGTCTTTTGGCTCCTACCCCTAGAGTGTATATAAAAACTGGAGGCGCGAAAGGAGAGCAACCCTCGCCCGCTGTAACAAAGCATAGGCACCCGTGCGAGCCGCAGCGGCTGAGGGTGGCCGCCGAAGGTGACCAGCAAGCCGAAGCTGCGGAGGTGAGGTGTTACGTAAGGGCGGAGGGGTTGCACTTCCCGCAGCGCCGGAGATGATGCAGAAGCAACTTCAAAGTGTTTTAAGGTTAGTTTACAATAATTTTGTGCCCAGTGGTGGACAAGAATATTTTTAAAAGTTGTTTCGGTGTCTCCAAGTGGTGGCCAAACAAGTGGTGGACATCGGGAATAATCGTTGCATCCTACGTTGCGCTTTCTATGAACCAAGGTATCTGGAAACAGTGGTTTCTATGAACAAAGTTTACGGCAAGAAGTGCTATCTATGAATAGAGATCTCTGTCAACAGTGCTTCCTTTGAACCGAGATATCTACAAACAATGTTTTCTATAAACAAAGTTTTCGGCGGAACGTGCTGTCTAGGAATAGAGATTTCTATTAGCCATGCTTTCTGTGTGTAGTCGTATCGTACAATCTTACGTTCCACACTCTATATAAGCTATGGTAAGCCGATCGCTTTCAGTTTCATTGGTGAAATTCGACCTTATTATGTTATTTGTTAAGAAGAAATCATCAAATGGAACGGGTATCAGGTTCCAGGGTTCTTTAGCTGCTATTTACATCAAGCTAACCAAAACTTATAGACAATACTTGCACTACAATATAGTTAATTAGTCCACGAAAAATATCACCTCACCTGAACACAGAAGTCAACTTTATTAAAATAAAAAAGAACCGTATACCGTGCAGTATATCGCCGTCCTTGTCACATACGTAGTGCGGTATATAGCCGTCCTTGTCAGCAGATTTTTATTCCTGGACTTAATTAAAGTCATTCGGTTGGTTTACAACAGCGGCAACATATTATTCTGTACTGCGGTTGCTATTGGTACATTAAATATGGCGAAAATTTATTATTCAAGGGGTTAATCTCTGGGGGTCAATGGTGGAAGAGCATTTTTGTGAGAAATAACTGGTCTGACTTAATTACTGTAATTGTGTGACATTTGTGAAATGGAAACAACTGAAATTCTGGCATCTCTATAGAGGTATGAGGAACAGGGTGTAAAGTTCAGTCACCCATACTAATATTATAAATTCGAAAGTAACTCTGTCTGTCTGTATGTTACTTTTTCACGCCTAAACTACTGAACCGATTTCGATGAAATTTGGTATAGAGATAGTTTGAGTCCCGGGGGAGTACAAAGGATAGTTTTTATCCCGATATTCCCACGGGATCGACACTTATGCGGGTGAAACCGCGGGGTGCAGCTAGTACTCTCCAAAAAAGGGAGGATCCTCCGACCAGACGGGTGTTGTGTCTGGCGGGCAACTGCCCGATGATTCATGTCGGGCCGTTGTATCTACGCTAGTTGCGCGGTAAACTCTGCTTGCGAGATGCAGGATTTTGCGTGACGTTAGTATGACGCGTTGTTCGCATGTAGCGTTGTCCGTCATAAGTCATGTCATTTATTTTATAACAATATAAATACATTGTGTTGAAATTTAAAAAAAATAACGTATTACATTTGCAATTAAAATAAAATTCATTAAATACATTTCGAAAAGTAAATAAAACCAATAATAATTAAAAAGTTCAAGTACAATAAATTATAAAAGTCAAAATAATAAAAACAGCAATAAAATAATAAAATAAAAGCAAAAGCAATAAAATAAGTTACAATGTCATGTGTCATCTAGGAATTCATTGATACTGTAGTAGCCTTTCCCCAACAAGTAGGTCCTCAATTTGTTTTTAAATAAGTTGACACTATATATTGTTTTGAATTCTATAGGCAATTTGTTATATAGAACTACAGACTGATACCTCGGGCTATGTTTAACAACTTTCAATTTCGGTTGAATCGTATTGAGCAAATCTTTCCTACGTGTGCTAGCTCTAGTTTGTCTCTGCTCATCAGTCTCAATTTTGTGCAAATTTTTAACTAAGCTGCTTAGTAACACTAAAATGTAAAGGCAAGGTACTGTCAAGATTTTAAGTTTAATAAAATGGTCTTTACATGATTCCGTCTGTTTCATGCGGAGCATAGTCCTTAAAGCGTCTGGATGGAGGATCCTCCCTCTTCATAGGGTATGAGTGAACTTTACACCCTGTTCCTCATACCTCTATATTATAGTTTGCTCGTGGATGTCCCTCCCTGCCACCCTGTATAAAAATATTGAAATAGACAATATAAAGGCAAACGGAAAAGAAATTAAGACTGAACACTACTAAAGTCTTGATTAATAAGATTCATCAAACCAGCCGACATTGAGGACTACCTTTCCCCAACTTAATCCTAAATCGATGGAAAACCAATCTATCTTGAATTTAAATACTAATAAGGCCGCCATTATATGTTTAGAGAGGAAAGGGGACAGCGGAGTAATGGCCCAGTGGAAACGGCCGCCACTTACGAGTTGTAGGTCGTAGGTTCGAACCCTGACAGGCGTTTTTTTTTGTGGAAATTATTTCATCACTAGCTGCGCCCCGCGGTTTCACCCACATAAGTTTCGATCCCGTGGGAATATCGGGATAAAAAGTAGCCTATGTCCTTTTGCGCGACTCAAACTATCTCTATACCAAATTTCATCCAAATCGGTTTAGCGGTTTGAGCGTGAAGAAGTAACAAACATATAAACACACACACACACACACACACTCACAAACTTTCGCCTTTATAATATTAGTGTGATAGTGTGACTACTGCTCTCAAAACGGTGAAGGAAAACATTGTGAGGAAACCGGCATGTTCTAGAACCAAAAATTCAAAGACATATGACATCTACCAAGTCGCACTGGGCCCGCGTGGTGGATTAAGGCCCACTCCCTCTCACAGAGTGGAGGCCTGTGTGCCAGCAGTGTGAACATTATAGGCTGATTCTAATGATGATGATTTTGTTATGTTTTTCTGGTGTAGGTACTTAAAATAAAGTATATATAAATAAATACCAAAACCTCCTTGAACAGTCTTCTAATAATCTCAAATCTTCATAAATATTCCCAAAAAAAAACAGCTTTTCCTCCCTCTACTCGAAACTTATATACTTTATTAAGTATTTAATATTACTAATGAAACCCTGCCAAGGACTCGTAATATCAATAAGCAAGAAATTAATGAAATATACTGAAAAATAAACGTACTTTCTTAATAGTATCTAAAGAAAATTATAAATGTATATTAAGTTATTTGATTTGCCAGATGTGAGTGGAAGCGCCGCCGGGAGGGTAAAGGTCATGGCACGCTATACCGGCACCGCCCCAACCGAGCAATTAACTTGTAGTTCAAATTAGAGCATTAAGGCGGTACCCCGACCAAAACCGCGTATTTCTTCGTTATTCAGAGGCTATTAACTCAATAATTATGAGAAATAAACTACATCTGAAAGCACATTATTAATGTTCCATATCCTATCATCACATTGCACGATATTATTTGTTTTTATATGTTACTAATTACATTTAAAATATCCTTTTAAAAAACTGACTAAAATTATTGATTGCATGCATCTTTTGCTAAAGACATTCTATTAATTTGAGGATTTCACCAATGGAATTAGAATTAGCATTGCCATTCAACGTGGCAATGCTGCCAGTCTTCTGGGCACGTTTCCGGATGACAGCGCGGCAGCGATGCGGATGAATACTTCGACGCCTAAGTGTCCTTTGTTTTTTTATTTTTAACCGACGAAAAAACGGAGGAGGTTATCAATTCGACGCGTATATTTTTTTTTTAAATTATTTGTATTGTAAGTTAGTCATTTATTTTAGTATCTAGTGTATATAGTTAGTTAATTATCTAAATCCAATGGATAGATAATTTAAAAATCTAAATAATCCATCCAAAATAACCATTTTGAAAGGCAACAAAATGTAAAGAATGATGAATAGAGGAGTGTAGCCGTCCCCAACCCAAATCAGCTAAAAAATGAAATAGGATTAGGACAGTTAGTCATGCGAGCGACGATATCTCCCACTATGGGATTAAAAATCAGAAAATAACATATAGCAGTACAATTAGTTTAGAAAAAAAAAACAATAACGCACGTTCTCACAAATAAAACCCAAACCAAATCGCCTGGTCCATACTCCATAATATCGGCGAAAGTATTCCAATCTTATGTAGATTCACTAAATGCCCGCCACACACGCGGGACTGTTGGACGGTCAGCTTGGCTGTTTCATTTCCTCTGTACTCATACAAACCAATTCCTATTTGTGGGGTGCCAGTGGTCGAGGGGCGGATAAAAAAAAAAGACTAGAAAAAAAAAACAAAATCGAAGCGATGATTGGTTTTGTTTGCGTTTTTGCCCACACAAAGAGGGACTCCTGTATGTGTGTTTATGCATTACCAGACATGGATTTTCTACTTAATAAAAATCTTAAATTCACTAGTCGATAACGCACAACACAAACTCCTGGGTCTAGGAGTATGCAATTTGGCATAAGAGTTCCTCAAATAACGGAGGTGCAGAAAACCTCAAACGGCGAAAATATTGCAACCTGATTGGGAGTTATATGTTCGAGCTGTTTGGGGTTGAAACACTAGGGCCATGGGGTCCGAGTGCCCACTTGGTTTTTCGAGATATCGCCAAGCGGTTAGTCGACTCTTCACGTGACCAGAGGGCTGGCCTATTTCTTGGCCAATGAATAGCATTGCCATACAACGTGGGAATGCTGTCAGTCTTTTGGGCACTGTTCCTGTTGACAGCGATGCGGACGAATTCTTTGATGCCCTATGATTATAAACAAAATATGTTTATATTAATGTTCATATTATTATAGTTTATATGTTAGCTTATATTATGTAAATATATAAACAACGGAGGTAAGCACTAGGAAAGGATTTTTGAAAATTCATCCCCTAAAGGGATTCATTAAGGGATGAAAGTTTGTATGGAAGTTCGCCATTTTTGCAGATAGGGAATCCTATAGGGTACACAGCTTGTTAACTGATGATCTAGATAATTATGTATCATGTACATGTAAAGAAACCGTTTTCAGTGCGAATTTCATGCCGTCTTTGGAGAACCGTACCTAGTGCAGCAATTATGACCAAACAACTGCGTCAAGCGGCATGCGTCCGGTGCGGCACTGCGGCACCGCAATTCATTCCAGCTATAGGGTGCCACACGGGCGGTGCGGCACCGCAGTAGCACGCTGTTTACCATGGTGCGCGCCGCAGCGTGTCACCCCTCCCCGCCTCGTCTCGCAGGTCACAAGCGCGGCGTGCCTACGGTGCGACGCCGCACATAGGAACATAATCTTCGAAGCCCAGCTGTCACTAACACCCCACCTTCTCCCGAGAACCTTCAATTTCCTTTTTCCAGTCTATGATATTGAATTGGTTTGGTTCAACCGTTGTTATATATAATGGAACACTTATGTCATGTGTAAAATTGTCCCACATCACCCACGTCATATTGTGTTCGTATAAACACTAAATTATTGCCATATTTCTGTAGGATAACATTCATTTTATCTGTTTATTAAGGAATGGGTCAGTAAGGCAAGGATTTAGTTTCACATAGCGTCCGCAATTTACCATCGAACGAAACCACTGAACCGTTATACAACGTGTTTTTTTTTTTATATTCCATAACTCTGGGGTTATTTATTATTTATATTTATTTATATATACTTTATTGTACACCACAAAAATACATAACATGAAATAAACACATTAAACACTACAAAATATACAATGGTCGGCCTTATCGCTTTCTGCGATCTCTTCCAGGCAACCTTGGAATGGACAGTGATTTCCCTGGACATAAAATGGGGCTGTCGTTGGTGCAAATATTGTAAATATGATAAAAATAATACAAAAAGTCCTAGAGTATTTGGTCCAAAAATGCATGGTTTCGAAGATATCATGTATCTAAGTTTCATTGATAAAAACGAGTAATTAATTTTCATTCAAACCAATCGTTCATATTTAAAGCTAAGAAAATGCGACGTTGTCATATTTCACGTAAGGGTGTTTTACATTAATAATCGTGACTTTGTTGAATTATTTTGTATGAAAAATGAAAACAAAAAAAAAGTGATTAATTGTTAAAACCATACTTAATATTATGAAGGCGAAAGTTTGTGATTGTGTGTGTGTGTGTGTGTTTATTTGTTTGTTACTTCTTCACGCTCAAACGTCTATACCAAATTTGATAAAATTTTGTATGAGGGTAGCTGACACCCTGGATTATCATATAGGCTACTTTTTATCCCGATATTCCCACAGGATCGATATTTACGCGGGTGAAACCGCGGGGCGGAGCTAGTAATTCATAATAATATGCCAGTTGATTCTTTGATGTGGTCTCATTCATACCCTAGAGTTATATGATTATATATCAAAAAACACCTTGTATATGAAAGTAAAAGTTGGTGTGTATACCTACAGAGCCTTTTTTGACACCGTAAAGTCAAACCTCGACATGACGTCGTGTCTTCATGACGTCCGTTATTTGATGGTCACCGCTCTTCTAGAAAACGTACCTTAAAACAGAAAACGAATAACGTAACAATCCTGTGATCTATGGTTTCAATTAATTGAGCACTTGACGACAGCTAATCTGTAAAAAGTAAGATTGATAAACATGAAAATCAGCCTATGATGTCCCCACTGCTGGGGCTCAGGCCTCCTCTCTAGGCGAGGGAGTGGGCCGTAATCCACCACGTGGGCCCATTGCGGATTGGTGGATGTCCCAATATGTCTTCGAAATAAATATTCATTGTACTCTTTAATTATGTATTTTATAATAACCTATTTCACACCCGAATAAACACTATGTTATAGTAAAAACATTAAACAACATGATCAAAAACAGCTCACATTAATATAAATCCTTTTATGAGATATCAAGTAACAGATTTTCAGAATCCAACTTAGTCTCTTAACTTAAATCCAACTTAGTCTTTAGTAACATCTTGCTATAAATCCAACTTAGACTTCTATCTACATATAACCTTATGGCAAGTTACAGATAGTGAGATAGTGCCCTCCAAGAAGACGCGGCCCACTCTTCCTAATCTCTAGTGGTTATCGCTTAATAATTCCGCTAGTGTTTTAGTTTTTTCGATACACACTAATTACCCACTAATAAGTAATTAGTGTGTATCGACTTGTAGCGGTATCTACAACGCCACATCCGAACAACGCGTCATACTGACGTCACACAAGTCCTGCATCTCGCAAGCAGAATTTACCGCGCAACTAGCATAGATACAACGGCCCGACATGAATCATCGGGCAGTTTCCCGCCAGAGACAACACCCGTCTGGTCGGAGGATCCTCCCTTTTCTATAGAGTATGAGTGAACTTTACACCCTGTTCCTCATACCTCTATAGACTAAACTAAAACACTAGCGGAATGTTGCACATTTGTACTGTAAGCAAAGAAGAGTAGGGCGCGTTTTCGTGGATGGTACTATCCTGTTTTTTACATTTCTATGGCACTATCTGTACTAAGGTGACACTTGTAGTTTTAGAGCTAAAAATATTAAAAAGAAAAGCCCCGCGGTTTCACCCGCATAAGTCTCGATTCTGCGAGAATATCGAGATAAAACGTATCCTAGGTGGTTATCCTGGTTATAAATCATATGTGTGCCAAATTTCATCCAAATCCGTTCGGTAGTTTTTGCGTGAAAGAGTAACAAACATCCATCCAGCCGTCGATCCTTACAAACTTTCGTGTTTATAATATGTATTATTTTAGTAGGAAGTAGGATTAATGTATAGTAAGGGATTTATTCATAACCGTTGCTTGAAGTTAAATAACGATTAACATCTGAGGGGCAATTCTCGTAATTTTAAGAACGTTTACTATCTGATCTCAGTCTCAATCTGTCAAAAATACCTCAAAGGGGTTTGAAGGTTTTGGCCCTAAAATCAGCCGCCATTTTGATTTTTTTTCAGAATCGCGGTGCACAACAAAAGTTATATATTCAGATAGAGGACACTTATACAAACAAAAATGTAATATAACATAATATCCTAAAGCGTCAGGTTTCGGAGTTATTCACCAAAATATAAGTCGAAAACAACAAGGATTTTTTTGTTTTTTTTCCCTCTAGGTGAGCATATTGAACTATTTAGGTAATAGAAACGTTATGAAACCTTTATGGAGAAGAAACAAAAGAAGAATAGACATTTTTTAAATAAATAATTAAACACCGCAATTTACAGTTCGTTTTTTAATCCTAGAGACTATCTGACAAGTGTAATGTCAAACTTCTATAGTAAAAAAAAACGAAAATAGAAAAGACTTAAATGTCAGATTAGTCTCTGGGATTAAAAAAAGAACTATAAATTGCCGTGTTTAATTATTTATTTAAAAAATGTCTATTCTTCATTTGTTTCTTCTCCATGAAGGTTTCATAACTTTTCTATTACCTAAATAGTTCAATATGCTTACCTAGAGGGAAAAAAAACAAAAAAATCCTTGTTGTTTTCGACTTATATTTTGGTGAATAACTCCGAAACCTGACGCTTTAGGATATTATGTTATATTACATTTTTGTTTGTATAAGTGTCCTCTATCTAAATATATAACTTTTGTTGTGCGCCGCGGTTCTGAAAAAAAATCAAAATGGCGGCCGACCTTAGGGCCACCCTCCATACAAAAATCTTCTAACCCCTTTCTCCACATTTTGACAAGTTCTTGACATTTGCTTGTCGCCGAGATGAGACTGCGACTAGATTTTGAATGTTTTAAATTACGAGATAATAGCCTTCTGTTCATCGTCTACCGAGCTTTTCTAATCTATGTTGGGGTGGCTTCTAGTCTAACCGGATTCAGCTGAGTACCAGTATTTTACATGGAGCGACTGCCTATCTGACCTCCACAACCCAGTTGTTAGGGTGACCTGCTTTTTGTACACCCAAAAACATGCAAAAGGCTTCCCTGTCTCGCCGTCCCAAGTTTTTCACCCTTAACAAAACTTAGATAAAAGAACATTCCAATTTTCATACCTTTTACCTAGAACCAATTATAACACAAACATTATTGGGAAAACATCTATATTCCACTTACAAAGAAACTACTATCTTGCAAAATAATTACCATTCTACCGTAGCTTTTGTGGTGGTCTCAATATAACCAACATTACAAAAGGAGTGTAAAACATTACGGGGACAATTTTATTGTGTCTGTGAAGTAGACTTTGTACAACTCAATTTGTATAATTTGCGTCTGTATGTCCTAGCTGATGAGCTAGGCGAACGCTGTTACAAAGCGACGTTTTGTAGATCTACCTCGTGGATTTAGCGAAAATAATGGAGTCTTGAAGTTGATAGTTATTCATTTAGACAGATAGGTAATCGAAATTCTACCTTCTTCTTTAGAGTTTATTATATACTAGCAGTACCCCGCGGTTTCACACGCATAAATCTCGAAGCCGTGGCAATATCTGGACTAAAAATAGCCTTCGTGTTAATCCAAGTTATAAACTATCTGTGTCCCAAATTCCATCCAAATCCGTTCAGTCATTTTTGCGTGATTAAGTAACAAACATACAAACTTACCTACCTCAAAAAATAATGGAGTAAGGTGCAGAAAAAAAAAGCAACAGAACCAGCCAAAATCACCCAATTTCAGCGACCATTAACGATCTGTGTAAACCCACACAATATTCGCCACAGGACCAGAGTGGCAATTCTCGTAACTTTTAAGAACGTTCACAGTGTGATCTCAGTCTCAATCCGTCAAATAAATACCTCAAATTTCCCTACATATTTTTGACAAGTTTTTGACATTTGTTTGTCGCTGAGATGAGACTGCGACTAGATTTTGAACGTTTTAAATTACGAGAATTGGCCTACTGGTCCTGATTGATAACAAGCTCGCTTTGAAAACACATATCTGAGCATCTCCGAATATATTCGAGTTTCCAGTAGATTCTATTTTTCCGATGAATACTGAAACAGATTTCTATGCTCTGAGAACCTTTTGTAACATATCTCGCTTTGTTTTTGCTTGTGAATTGGATATTTTAATCAATAGTCCCAAAGCTGTACATATTATACTACTTTTGAATAGCTTTAGTCTTGACGGAATAGTTTCTGAAGCAAGAGAAAAGGAATTTAAGACATTCTGTAGCATGTGACTGTGAATGTCATACACAGATGCATGAAGAAGCCTCCTCGTGTAGCGCAGTTTGTTCCGCCAGTTACTCAACTGAACCGAGCGCTCGGCGCATCCTGCGGGCCTAAAAAGGCCACTTTGGCAGAACCATAAAAGGATAACATTATGAATATAAAAGTCGTAAAATGGTCACAAACTGGCAATTCATAATATTATTTGACATTAAAGCAATTCATATTTTGTGGACCATTTTACGAATCTCCATACAAAACTGTCCAACAGATGAATTGCGTGATATGAAATTGTACGCAAATAATATTGTGAATTGTCAGTTTGTGACCATTTTACGACTTTTATTATGATTCATAATGTTATCCTTTTATGATTCTGCCAAAGTGGCCTTTTTAAGCCCTCTGGACAGTCACACCCAACACCCGATTTGACTGGCCAATTCTTTCCTTGCGGTGGTAGAGCTAACGCCCGCCTGGTTTGCGACCACCCTCCCACCGGAGTTCGGCGTCAAGCAGCCTGCTGTGTTTCATCGATGCGTGGGAGTTCCAGTGCCTTAGGCATCTTCTGGTCACGCTCTTTCGATCATAGACCTCATCCATCACTTTCCATCAGGCGTGATCGAGGTCGAGAGCGGGCCCATTCAGAAATTTAAAAAAAATAGGGTGGCAGGGACGCGCAAACTGAAACCGTACATTCAGCAGATGATCCCCCCTAGGGTAGAAATTTTTCTTCGGTTATCAGGTTATGCGTGCCCTTGCCACTTTGTATAGTATGTAATGGCGTGGTAGATATTCATCATCAGCCTAGCCTTTTCCCAACTATGTTGGGGTCGGCTTCCAGTCTAACTACCTGCAGCTGAGTACCAGTATGTTACATGGAGCGACTGCCTATCTGACCTCCACAACCCAGTTACTGTGTAATTCGAAACCCCTTGGTAAGACTGGTTGTCAGACTTTCGGGCTTCTGACCCGCAACGGCTGTCAAAGATCCACGAATGACAGCCGGGACCAACAGCTTAACGTGCTTTCCGAGGCACGGAGGGGTCTCGGTATGTAAAGATGGTCACCCATCCACGGACCAACCGCAGCAAGCCTAGCTTAACCTGATCGATCGACTCGTGCGGCTGTTATTACTTGGCTACAAGCTCCTCCTTATTTATTACTAGCTGCGCCCCGCGGTTTCACCCACATAAGTTTCGATCCCGTAGGAATATCGGGATAAAAACTATCCTATATCCTTTCCCGGGACTCAAACTATCTCTATACCAAATTTCATCTAAATCGGTTCAGTGGTTTAGGCGTGAAAAGGTAACATACAGACAGATAGACATACAGACAGAGTTACTTTCGAATTTATAATATTAGTATGGATTATATAAGTATAAGTATGGATTAGTAAGGATTAATGATGAATGAATAAATTAAGAATGATGAAATATAGCGTAGCCTTTGCCCATCTTACCTCAGGTGGAAGACAGACCTAGAAGGCAATAATAGTAAGAAAAGGGGTGGGAGGGGGACGATGTTGCAATTGCATCAGAAGTGCGGTCGTTCGTCACGACAGGACAAACTTCACCTACTACTTCGTAGGACGCTGCAGAAAATAGTCTGCGGTGCGGCCGCTAAAAGTGATGATCACCTGAATTAACTTAGTCAGCTTTTGTGTGAAAGACATGAACGGCAGTCTGTTCTTTGTTGATGTAGAAGCAACTTTCGGCGAATTTCTTGTAATTAAGTTGCTTTCCAACAAAAAAAGAATTATCAAAATCGGACTGCTCTGTAAAAAGTTATGCTTGATCATACATAAAAAAAAATATACAGGGTGAAATTGAATCCATGAGCATCCTTTTAAGGGGTCATTGTAATCATCATTACGAACAAGTTTTACCATGGGAACAAACCTGAAATCGCGAAAAAAAATAGCTCTTCCCTACATTTTGACGAGTTATGTGAACATAAATGCAAGCTGAACAGCTGTTTTTTTTTCGCGATTTCAGGTTTAGTCCCATAGTAATAAGTTGTTCATAATGATGAGTACAATGACCCCTTAAAAGGACGCCCATGAATTTAATTTCACCCTGTACATATACGCGTCGAATTGAGAACCTCCTCCATTTTTTCGTCGGTTAAAAAAGGTTTTTATATTACTGTTTTGCGGTTGTCATTTGTAGATCTTTGACAATCGTTACGGGTAGTCAAAAGCCCGAAAGTCTGAAGGTCAACCAGTCTTACCAAGGGGTATCGTGTTGCCCAGAACTGGGTTGTGAAGTCTGATAGGCATTAGCTCAATCAATGTAAAATACTGGCATTCTTCTGCATTCAGTTAGGCATGTTATTATTATACAGATTAAAAAAAATGTGTATAGAATAAAATAAATGAAATTATAATTTTAGTCAAGAGAATAGGGTGCATTAAAAGAGTCCCTACGAGTGTTGATATCTATGTACCTAACTACGTTGAGTAACCACTGTGCAGTCAGCACGGACACGAAAGAAACGGCTATCATTTGTGAGCTGTGTCCATGGCTTGTCGACTGAATAACATTTGAAAAAAAAAGAAATTAAAAAAATTATAAAACCCGACTGCAACCTTATACTAAAACTAAGTGAAAAGCTAAAAACAAGCCCGTTTTAAATTAAATAAAAGTTGGAAGCAGGCGGGACCCATTTGAGTTTGAAACTATAATAATGGTATCTATAGGCCCCGCCTGCTTCCAACTTTTATTTAATTTATTAAAATGGGCTTGCTTTTAGCTTTCAGTTTCTTAATTACTTTTTTTTATTTCCAGCTTTTTAGTTTAGTGTGATGAGATACCGCAGACGATTTAGTTCTTGGTACGTGTTTTTTACGATTTGCCACTCGATAGGTTTTGAAAAAAAAAAATTTTTTTGAAGGCATAATATGGCGCCAAAAATCCGCCATTTTGGATTTTTTTTATTTTGGTATATCCACTGTCACTCTCACAGTAAATACGAGTCTAACGACACCTCTCAAGCTAAAATCCATCGAGCCGTTCAGGCCGCAGAGCGTGCCAAACAGTTATACATACATACAAACATACATACATACATACTCTCGAAAAACATAACCTTCTTCTGGCGCAGTCGGGTAAAAACAGCACAATCATTATACATCAGAGATGCTTACCTAACAACTGCGACACAAGCGTGCTACAATTCGTGACTTCGATTCCCGGGTAGAAAACAAATCGTAAATTCACAATCACACAAAAACACAAAAGTATGATTTACAAAGCTAAAAAAAACTTGGATAATTCTTTACCATCGCACCTAATGGCCACGCACAAAAATTAAAACTACATTTGTATTCAAGGGCCCCTACACAAAGTTTTACAGTCTTCGTCAATTTAAATCAATTCCAAAGAAGTTAGTTCCGTCATAAAACGGGTTCCGTACGCAAACGAATTAAATGGAGGAGTGGAACTCAGCGGAACTCGGTAAAAATCAAGGACGGAATGTCAATCAATAATTGTGACGTTTGTTTGTGACAGGTTGGCAACAGGGGTAGACTGGTGAAGGAAAATAGGAACCAGGTAATGATATCTAGGCATATAATTACCTAAACTAAGGCAATTAAAGCATGTCGGAGCAGCAATACGCAAAAGCCACTCAGTGGATCCTAAATAGCAGGAAACGACTGCGCGGCAGGCCTAGAAAAAGATGGCGGGATGAGCTGGACTCCTTATAAAGGATTGGCCCACAATTGCACTGACATCTGTGAACTCATTTATTTCACTAAAACCCAAAAAATTTTTTGGGGGTTCGCCATTGTCCTTTAAAAATGGTTAATGCTTTTGAAGTGAAACTTCTTTACGCACGCTTGACTTGGGGAGTAAGCTAGCAAACGCGTGACGTAAGCGTTACGAAAAGTGTGATCGGGCGAGGCGAACGGGAGTTGAGTGGGGGATATAAGCAAGAGAAAGCAGTGCGCGCGCACATTTTCTTTCTCTCTTCCTCTCATAGCCAAATACGTTTGAAGTTTCACTTCAGTCGTGTGGTCATAAGCACACTCGGTTTTTTTTTTCTGTAGTAGCCTTCGTTGCTATTCCAAATTTACATTGAAATAAATAATAACTTTATGCCGACTTTTACTTGAAGTAGATAATACTAATCAGCTAAAACAATCCTTTACTCAAACCAGCACTAATTGCGTAACACCATTTCAATTACAATAAGAATCATTTTGACGGATATTGCTAATCCATTGCTTCATATGTTCGAAAAAAGTGTCTGCCCAGCACCGTAAATAACGCAATGTATGTTGTTGAACTGTCAAAATGAAAGCCGTTGCTACCGTTTATGTGTACGCAATCACCATACTGAATCAGAAACATGCAATACAGTACAGCTGTCAGCATAATTAGAAAGCAATCCGCAGCAAATGAAACAATCATGCGCATTATCAGGTAAGTACACAGAAGGGCCGGGCAAACCAAATACGGTATAAATAGTACATTAATTATGTTACTTTGATAAAGGTAGGTTACACATCTGCGGGAATCGGGTAAGGAGCTATGAAAAAGTTGCTTGAGGAATCAAAACTATCAACAAGAACCCTTTTTTTCCCTTAACTTATATTGTTCCACTGCTGGGCAAAGGCCTCCGCCATATTCTTCCACCTTTTGTGCTGTGCCTTCTCCGTCTAATCGGTTAGGAACGAGTTCAAATCGTCACGCCAGCGTTTCTAAGGTCTGCCTCGTTGACGACGCCCGTCTTCAGACACCCACTGTGTGACGAATTTGGCTCATCTCAAAAATCAAAATATTTTATTTCACATAAACCGACATGGGCACTTATGAAACGTCAGAAGTTAGGTGCACGGTTCCAATTGGTCGTTTTCTACGGAGAAGATCCGGCAAGAAACTCCAAGGTTACTCTTTTAAAAATAATTGGCTTTTACAATGTTTTCAAATTACAGTAGGTTTGGGAGGACAGCGGCAGCGTAGACCTGACAACAAGTACCAGGTACTGGATAAAATAAAAAATGGTCTACAGATCTAAAGTCTACAAGGCCTAGAAAGTCCTCACATTTACAAAATAAGAATCTATCAAAGGATGAATCCATACTAATGTTATAAATTCGAAAGTAACTCTGTCTGTCTGTCTGTATGTTACCTTTTCACGCCTAAACCGCTGAATCGAGTTAGATGAAATTTGGTATAGAGATAGTTTGAGTCCCGGGAAAGGATATAGGATACTTTTTATCCCGCTATTGCCACGGGATCGAGACTTATGCGGGTAAAACCGCGGGGCGCAGCTAGTAAAAAATAAATTTAAAAACCTATTAAAACCAAGTGATACGAGTATGATTGCCAACCATTAATAAAGAGGAAAAATTAGAATTGTCTGTATATAATGTATGCATTCTATAAGTGTGACCCGTTCAGTCACACTTCAGCCTTGCAGACTTATCAACAAAAATCTTATCATCATCATTTCAGCCGAAAGACGTCCACTGCTGGGCTGGACATAGACCTCTTCTATTGGACGCCATTCAGCCCGATTTTCGACAACTGTCATCCAGCTAATTACCAGCCATCCAGCGAAGATCGTCGCTCCACCTGGCATGAGGGCGTCCTACCTTATGATGAGCACCACCACCTTACCTTTGTCCTTCATGATGTGCATAACAAAGAGTCCGCTCCTCAAGTCGTATTCCTCATTACTGAGGATCGTGATCCTCCCTTGAAAACAACTTTTCCCTGACGATGATTGATAACAAAGAGTATTCTATTCTATTCCTTGTACAAAATTTCATGGTTCTAGTCCTTTTTCTTATTAATTTTAATCATTTTGTTTTTTTTTTTTGCTGTTGTAACGACGATAATTCGAGACTAATTGAAGGCAATAACTTAGTTTGCACTGTCTAAGACGACAATTATACGATTTTTTTCAAGAATTTATATTTGTGAAATTACAATTTATTATGGTTATGTATAGACGCCAGCACATCAAGCTACCCGAAACTGTCAAATTTTCCCAATTAAATTTGAACCTTATGCTTTAGCGATAAAGTTGAATATCAATTAAAGAAATTTGACAAATTGTAGTAGCTTGATGTGTTGGCGTCTGTACATAACAGTTACTTTCATCCTGTGTATTTTATACGTAGTTAAAGTAACATCAATAAATCATTTGTAATTATCAACATTGGTGCAACTAAGCTTTATTTCGATTCCGAAATACGTCGAATTTGCCCGACAGCGTCCCGTGGGCGCTATAAAGTGCGATTATGAGATTATGTTAGGGGAACTGCGTCCACCTGTACTCCGAACAGGTACACAATAATATGATTATAATCCAACCAGCTCATCGCCAAGGTCAGAAATTCAGTAGGGAGATATTTATGCAGGGGCAGTATTTTTACGGTTCCGTACCCCAAAAGGAAAAACGGAACCCTTATAAGATCACTTCGTTGTCCGTCAGTCAAGACCCTTTTTCTCAGGAATGCGTGAAGTTATCAAGTTGAAATTAATATCAAATACTCAGGGCTGCAATCCCTTGAATCAGTGAAATTAAAAGATACGGGCGTTTATGTTCCAAAATCAAAACCTATAGGATACTTCCCGTTGACCTAGAATCATGAAATTTGGCAAGAAGCAATATCGTGTAGCACAAGTAAAGGAAAAAATCCGAAAACCGTAAATTTGTAGTTACATTACAAAAAAAAATTAAACTATTTACAAACCTACAATTTTTTACGGAGCCCTCGGTGCGCGAGTCCGACTCACACATGACCGGTTTTTTTATTACATAACATAAACATAACATAATTAGCCTATAACGTTCCCACTGCTGGGACACAGGCCTCCTCTCTGTGAGAGGGAGTGGGCCGTAATCCACCACGCGGGCCCAGTGCGGGTTGGTGGATGTCACATGTCTTCGAATTTTTGGTTCTAGGACATGCCGGTTTCCTCATGATGTTTTCCTTCACCGTTTTGAGAGCAGTGGTGATGAAATAATTTACACAAAGTAAAGCGCCTGTCGGGGTTCGAACCTACGACCTACAACTTGTAAGGCGCGGCTGATACCATTGGGCCACCACTGCTCTCTGTTTTTTATTACTCTGTTGTAATTAAAATCTCTCCTGGTTTTCCCGAAGATTTGGGCAGAATACCTACAGAAAACACATTTCGCCAGTTATGTTTAGCATAATCATCATATAACGTTCCCACTGCTGGGACAGAGGCCTCCTCTCTGTGAGATGGAGTTATATTTAAGTCCCATTTAATAGGGGGTGAGCGTATTGCCACAAGCCGGGCACAAATCCGGTCTCCGGGCTGCTTATAAAAAAAACCGAGTGTGCTTATGACCACACGACTGAAGTGAAACTTCAAACGTATTTGGCTATGAGAGGAAGAGAGAAAGAAAATGTGCGCGCACACTGCTTTCTCTTGCTTATATCCCCCACTCAACTCCCGTTCGCCTCGCCCGAGCACACTTTTCGTAACGCTTACGTCACGCGTTCGCCAGCTTACTCCCCAAGTCAAGCGTGCGTAAAGAAGTTTCACTTCAAAATTAAAGATCGAAAAAAACCCAATAAAATTTTTCCCGACCTGGAAATCAAACCCAGGACCTTATGCTCAGCAGTGGAGCTTGCGACCACTAAACCTACGAGGCAGTTCGTTGTAAATCTTATTACTTTTTGGTCTCCCAAAGGTGTAGTAACAATTTGCAACACAAAAAATGCCGCGGCAGTGCATTTTTGGGTTGCAAATTGCTACTAAACCTTTGGGAGTTTTTTGATAAAAATGCGGAAACAGACTATATACATACATTGCACAGTCACCAAAGGAGATAAGTAATCAGGTCGTCGGATATAGTTGAAGTTTAACCGGTCAAGCGGCGCGCGTCGCCCATTGGCGACGAAACAATAGAAAATCAATTGTGTCTCATTCTCAAACTCAAACTCAAAGCATTTATTTACAATTAAACCATTTACAGGCACTTTTGAATTGTCAAGAAATTCATTAGCGGAGCATGACAGATTAATAAGAAACCGATGGTTGTTTTCGAATAAAATTTAATGTAATTAATAGAAAACAAACAGTGGTGCTATTCTGTAAAAAGATCACCGTGATAACTTAGGTGAAGTGAGCTTTGATTCCACCTAAAGTTAACGGATTGACACCTATTGACAACTCAACTTTAAACTCACTTCACCTAAATTTTGACGTTGAGATTTTTACAGAATAGCATTACTGATCTTTTATCAAATTAAATTTCATTCGAAAACATCAATCGATTTCTTACTAAACTTCAACTATATCTGACGACACTGGTTACCTATCTCCTTTGGTGACCGTACATGCAACCATCAATAGATGAATTGCATCAGTAACTAATTGATTGCCGAGGTCGGTCCTTGAATGGGTGACCATATCTAGATAACACATCGAGACCCCTCGATGGTCCTCATAAACAATGTCAGTTCCACAAAAAGACTACTGTTCAGTAGAGCAGTTCAAAGTTTGTTTAGGCGATTAAAAAAATTGTAAAGCCGGCTTTTGACTGGGATATAATATAATATACTTACATTACATCTTGAGATATAATATTTTATCGCTCGTCATACATTTTGTACGAGACCGTTCACACTGTGCTATAATATATAATTATTATTATTACATTCCAAACTATAAATATTTTTTCGAGCGATATTTGAAGATGTATATTTTACCTCACGTCCCCGGACACCGCGCCTCCTCTTGTCTCGCCCTCAGTTTGTATTTTGAATGGTAACGTTCGTGTGCAGACGTGTTAACTGACCACGTGTTTTGAATTTTCGTAGATGTTAACTATAGATATTTGAAGTACGCAATTCTTACCTACGCATTAAATTAATTAAATAAAGAACGCGATTACACAGTGATGACCGAAGCTGAACTGTTCCAAAATATATAGCTTACAGTGTGATCAGCAATCGCGGGATGTAATATATAGCTCAAGATGTAATATATAGTTATTACATCCCTATAGTCAAAAGCCGGCTTAAGACTGTGGATGTTCAAATTTGCACTGATTGTTTTATGTATTGTTTACTATGTACTGACATAGACAAAATACACCGTGTTCTTCACGTTATCCATTAACTTTGTCAAACGCTTCTATAGCTTTTACAAATTAAATCTAACAAAGGAAGTAGTATTTAAAATTAAAAAGGCTTCGTTACAAAGATATTAATTTGTAATTTCATTTAATGAAATTACAAATTAATATCTTCTTTAATTGAGCTATGCAGTAAAAAAGGGTCTTAACTTAGTTTTGACAAGTTTCAGCCCGCTAAATCTTATGAATGAAAAAATACGTCGTTGCCAATTCGGATAAAGATGCATGCATATCGGGTGATTTACGTCATAGTATTTAGTTTGTATGAAAATTAATAAAAAATAAAAAATATCCATTCATAAATGTGTTCATAATGAAAAATGCTTATTTCCATGGTCTGAACATCTGGTCGAAGTTTATGTATATCGTCCGGAACACGGTGTATAGAATTGCCAAAACAAACTTTGAACTGCTCTACCGAACAGTATTGTTAATAGGGACCTTCGCCCTCTGTGCCTCAGAAAGCACGCGAACCCGTTGATCCCGGCTGCCATTCGTAGACCTTTGACAGTCGTTACGGGTAGTCAGAAGCCCTAAAGTCTGACAAACAGCTAAAGGGTATCGTGTTATCTTATAAGGTTGCGGAGGTCAGACAAGCAGTTCGTGTAAAGTATTCAGCGGCGTCCGGTTAGACTGAAACCCGACCCAAACATAGTTGGGAAAAGGCTAGGCAAATTGATTGCATCACTAACAAATTAAAATAAATAAAAGTATCAGGTGAAAGATGTCCACAATTGGACTAGGTAAATCCCGGAATGAACGCACACTACCAAACATCCCAATTAGTATACTTAATCAAATATTATTATATTTACCACTACTAACACGACATCTACCACTAAAACTTGTACTACTAAAATCTATACAGGCTGTTACGGAAAGGGTATACAATACAAACGGGTTGAAGAGTGTATCTGGTCTAGAATCTCTGTACTTACAAAATTTCAGCTCAAAAGCATTAACTTTGAAAATGCTTCATATTTTTTTATTTCGACATCACGGCGCTGCACTGGCGCGCGACGGCGTGATGTGCGTGTACTAGGCGCACAGACACTACAGATAATGGATAATGACCCTCGTAGTGCGGTGACACGTTTGTTATGATTTCAATTTAATAAACTATCGAAATAAAAAAATATTAAGCATTATCAAAGTTACTGCTTTTGAGCTGAAATTTTGTACAGAGATTCTAGACCAGATACACTCTTCAACTTCAACCCGTTTGTATTGATATACCCATTCCGTAACACCTGTATAATATATAGGTTTTCACAGTAGATACCGTGTTTAGATGTCGATACCCATCACACCTGCAGACTTTCGTTAGCTAATTTAATTTGTCTCTTTATAAAATAACAGCTTGCAACGTCAACGTCTATCAAATAAATCACACATAACTCAGAACCATATTTTTCGAAACACCTAACTCTCCACTTAACGAACTCAAGCCAATAATCTTACCCTTATCGATACACCCTACCCCATATTTACAATGTATACAGGTACAGGGAACATTACAATACCTGCTTAACATATAAATTGTTCGTCTACAACCTGAGGTAATTACAGTGCAAAGGTGCCTTCATAAATATTCTTTATTGCCCGGCAAATTTGTATAATAGCTGGACCCCACACACAAGAGTTGTTATGCTGTAAATGTGGGCATTTTACGTTGATACTTCGGCTCTAGGGTGTTTTATTGAAGTGCTTGGTAAATCGGCTTCTGAAATTAGCTGGTTATTTTACGAAATTTACCTAAAGTTCGTTTGGGAAATGGTTTTGTCTTAAAGATATATCTATATATAGGAGAAGGTATGTGTGTCTCGTTATTATCAGCCATATTTTAACTACTGTGGGCGAACTATGGGTATAGTGTTGGTTATTGCGCAATAGAAAAACGGTTTGCAGTTCAAATCAGATTATAATTTCACGAACAATTTAATTATACTAGCAAATCACACACTATAGGTACACGATACAAACAGATACGGAACGCGGGACAGTTTCTGAGCACATGTTGTTCGTATGATGTCCGATGTCCAAGAGGGCCGCTCCACCTCTCTGCACGCTCTCTTGTACCCCCCACGAACTCAGGCTAGACTCTGTCAAGCGCCGCCTGATGGCGCTGGCGTTGCGAATAGTCAAACGAATGACCGGATGCGACATACGAGTATATAAAATTCAAAGTCTGTCAAGTCAAAACTGACTGATATATCAACGCACAGTCTAAACCTCGGGTCTTAGTGACATGAAATTTGGAGGGTGTGTTTTTTGTGAAGAGTGGGTATCCACTAAGAAAGGGTTTTCGCAATTCCACCCCTAAGAGGGTGAATGGGGGGAGGGTGAAATTTCACGCGGACGAAGTCGCGGGCAGAAGCTAGTATGTTATCAAAGAGGCTTATGAAAGGATTAATTTATTTGCTTTGAAGATTTTGTTTAAGTTAAACAAAATCTTTCAACACAAATTCATCCAATTTTCTTGTCTGATTAATTTCAGTAAAGGTTGTACCTATGTTTTCTGATTTTCCTGTAATATGTTGAGCTTCATAAGATGATTGTGTTTAGGTTCTGTTTTTCAGACGATTCTGTAGGGCAGAGAATGATATATTATTACAAAAAAAACGGTCTAGTGCGTGTCGGTCTACGCACAATGAAGGGTTCCGTAGTTGGGATGAATTTACTCGTATCACAAGAACAAACTTAACTTTGTAGTAAAAATTGTTTGTCTGTACTTTGATATACGTCACAGTCAGTTCTCCAACTGCAAATGTAAGTATGTAATTGCAAAAAAAAAAAATTAACTACAATTTAACGATTTTTGGATATTTTCCTTTACTTGTGCTGTGAGACCTCGCTTATTGCCAAAATTCATGATTCTAGGTCAACGGGAAGTACTATTTAACAGCTAACTACAGTGGGAGCTATTTATTTAAATGAAACTCCTATCGGATTTCATAAGATATTATTTTAGGAGTTTTTCACTTCAAATACATAAAATTTGCCCATCTTATTTTACACGTCAAACCTAATCTCATTGAATGACACACTCTTAAATGTTCGAATGGAACATGCCTTCAAATATGACCGACCTGTATTTCAAAAGAGAGAGAACCTCTACGGTACCATGTCGCATAAATGGCCGTACTTTTTGATAATTACCTTGACTTAGAAGCTTGGTCTTTTTATAGCTCCAATGGACCGTAGATCTACGTATTTTGATATTAATTTCAACTTGATACCTCCGCGTGTTCCTGAGAAAAAGGGACAGACTGACAGATAGACAGAGATGAACGGACAACTAAGTGATCCTGTAAGGGTTCCGTTTTTTCCTTTTGAGGTACGGAATCCTAAAAATATCAGTTTCCAAATACACGTGTAGGAACTTATTTTCCTTATTTCAACATTATTTTGGAAGGGTAAATAACACTTACTATTCGTAAGTAACTAAGGCTTCCAAACAGAGGTTTTCGACATGCTTCAGGATTTATTGATTTTTAGGCAACTCAAACTCCAAGCATTTATTTAAAAAAAAAAAAAACTAAAACCCGACTACTGAAAAGGATGAAACAAGAAAGTACCTTCCCGTGGTCGCATGCCGCTGTACTAAGATACATATATTATAAGCTATGGTAGCATGCGACCACGGGAAGGTACTTTCTTGTTTCATCCTTTTCAGTAGTCGGGTTTTAGTTTTTAAACTTATTTTTTATTTAATTATTTCAGTAATATTTATATTTTTTAAATGTGCTAATTAAACCCTTTCATTTGATACCCAACACGGCAAGATTAAAACAATTTTTTTTTAGATCGTCACTTTATGCCCGCTAGAGGGGCCATATTAAATTTTATGTGACGTCACATAGCCTATAACCAGCGGACGATCAAGACGCTTCCAACGATACCTCATTTGTCCAATTATGACAAGCAGTTTAGAAGTTATGAGGGAACAGATGAACATACATACATACATACCGGTCAAAATCATAACCCTCCTTTTTGCTTCGCCGTAGTCGCGTAATAACACTAAGCCACCCAATTTTACCCTATCCACAAAAAATACCCTGACATTTACCCTTCGAACGAATAAAATAGAAATTCGAAACTAAACAAATGAAATTACTTGTATGTATCGACGCCATTGATTACGGAAAGCAATAAATATGTTAGCGGTTCGCACCTGGGCCTTGCGCTGGAGCGAAGAGAGCCGAGCGAGCGGAGCGGAGCGGAGTAACGTAGCTTAGAAATAAAGCTTTGTGTAGAATAAAGAGTGTTTTGTGCTGTCGATTCGATTGTATATTGTATAGTATTGTTGTAAGTTCAATTGTGAATGTCAATGACCTGAGTTTTCATTTCTTTCTTCGATCTATACATATAAAATTCAAAGTCCTGACTGACTGACTGATATATCAACGCACAGCCTAAACCGCTGGTCCGAGAGACATGAAATTTGCAGGGTGTGTTCTTTGTGAAGAGTAGATATCCACTAAGAAAGGGTTTTTCGAAATTCCACCCCTAAGGGGGTGAATGGGGGGAGGGTGAAATTTCACGCGGACGAAGTCGCGGGCGGAAGCTAGTTGTTTATAAAGTGACACAAAAAACGAAGGACGATCTGATAACATAATGGTGCTGGCTGATTCTGGATACCTGTAACACCGAGGGCTTTGAAGATCTGATAAGACAAATTCCCGTAATTATAAACGTTCAAAATCTAGGCGCAATATTATTTCAGCGAAAATCATTGTCAAAAACGTGTCAAAAATATAGAGAAATTAGAGTTATTTTTGATAGATTGAGACTGTGAACGTTCTTAAAATGACGACAATTGCCCCTTTGAGTTTTTAATTGTTTTTTTCGTTTGTTAATAAAATTGGCAGAAAAAAACAAAGGACAGTCTGATGACGTAGTGAAGCCAGCTAATTATGGAATTCTACAACATTAATAGGTTTGTTAATAAGATGCCTACTAGAATTTAAGAAATTAGAAGTGCCTTTTAACTTTGTCGCAGTTCTGGCAAAAATGTTTTCTTAGATCATAAGTGCGCCATTTTATGATGGCGTAACTTATCTACCTGATATTATTAAATTTATATCCGCCTATAACACCAAAATAAATGCTGATGCATTGCGGGACAGAGACAAAGCAACAGCTGCAATTTTTCATGTACCTACCCATAATTATATCCCCACCTTTTGGCACATAACAATAATTATTACCGTAGGTTCGAACCCAGACAGGCGCTTTACTTTGTGTAAATTATTTCATCACCACTGCAAACAAAACGGTGAAGGAAAACATCGTGAGGAAACCGGCATGTCCTAGAACCAAAATTTGGAAGACATGTGACATCTACCTACCCGCACTGGGACCGCGTGGTGGATTACGGCCCGCTCCCTCTCACAGAGACGAAGCCTGTGTCCCAGTAGTGGGAACATTTCTTTTTTTGGCTGCAAAAATACGTAAATATGGTGATAAGTACGTCTCCGAAATCTTTTTACACGAAGTTAGGCACCTACTTATTACGTTAAAAACCTCATATTAATGTTAAAAAGTACCCTTTTCAATTCTCCATAAATTTTAACTAACACGAATCGTTTTCCCCATAAAACGCGTCATCAGAACAAGTTCCCACCACTTGCTATGTAAATCGAAGTGCTCCACTTTTCAGAGTCCCGCATAAAACAGGAAAACGTACGGAACCCGCATGCAACTTGAGTAGGATTACAGTCAGCTGATTTATCTTATAGCCTGGCTCAAGAGAAAATGTTATGCTGGTTGTTTGTAATCGCATGGTTGGAAAATGCATTGGGAAATCCATTGTTAATACCAGTCTATCTACTGATGGTGTTTTTAGCCGGTTCATGACAATAAGCTTGCCCATATGGGTCATTTAAACATAACTGACGACATGTTGGTGTACTAATTAAATTTTAAATTTAATTTAATTTTTTAAATCTAAGTCTAGGCCGTTGGATAATGTTCCTCCAGTGACTTTACACTAAAAAAAAAGTAGTTGCCACAATCAAGATTTTGTTTAGATTGACTAAGTAACTTGTTTGCATCTGAGCCTATCAAGCGCAATGATCACCGCTACTACTTTTATTTGATTGAGATTTGAAACGGGATCAATCAATCCAAAGATAACAGTCAATCCAGATAACTAAGCTAACAATCACCCCTATTAAACCGAACGTTTTGTTACAACCGTAGTATTTATCCAGAACTCAAAGACAACTACTAAAATACCTGAAACCTTACCTGAAATACCGTAATCAGACGGACACAGGTACCACGCACCGGAACGCTTAAGGCGCGTCCACACCTAATCGGATATAGGCGCACAAATTCGCACCAACAGCTCATGTGTAAAGGAATTGTATGGGTGAGCTGAGCTTAAAGCCGACCGTCCACTGCTACCAAAGCTACCTTTCCTAGAAGAGCGGCGACCGCCACTTAACGGCCACAGCTGAGGGCTGACATGAAAATGAAAACAAACAATCAAAATCTAAAGTCTCATTTAAAACTAGCAGCACCCCGCGGTTTCACCCGCGTAAGTTTCGATCCCGTGGGAATATCGGGATAAAAAGTATCCTATGTCCTTTCCCGGGACTCAAACTATCCCTATACCAATTTTCATATAAATCGGTTCAGCGGTTTAGGCGTGAAAAGCAGTAGCGTGCATTGCATATAGGCATATAAGCAGTGCCTACCTCGATATATCAACATAAGCCTGTCAATTACATTTTAGTGTGTGCCCCACAATTAAGAAACTCACAAAATTATCATACCTAACAAAAAACATAATCTTCATACAAACACGCGCGGAAGTAGGCAGTCGCCGGGCGGCCTACTCGGGTCCCGTACTATTCGCACATTGTCATTGGTCTTTACTCGTTCAAGTTAATACGACAACATTAAAAATACGTACTTACGTCTCACGCGTATTACCATGACGTTCGACCTTTGCAATTTATCACCCTTAAGTAGGCATGCCTACTCAAATAACCACACTTTTGACCGCACTTTTTTTCTGATTAGATTAGTGACCCGGCCTAGTGCCTACCTATTTTGAAAACCAATGCACGCCACTGGTAAAAAGGTAACATACAGTCAAACAGACAGACAGAGTTACTTTCGAATTTATAATATTAAGTATGGATTATAGTTAGGAAGTTAGGATGATGACACAAATACACGAGCGGCACGTCGTCGTCGGCTGCAGTTGCCTCTCCTTTGACGCGTGTCGCTAGTGTCTATCAGCACGAATTTCACGTGCGTAGCATAGCCGTGGCCTGCCGTGTAACGGTGCCTTAACACTGACTATGGGCTGCGTGTATATTCGCTAGTGATCGGTGTGTATTCCCTATAAATGTGGCTATTGTTATGTGATTACGGGATAGACAGGATTGTAAGCGTTGCAAACAATCTGAGGTAGTTGTGCAGTGAGAAGATTACACTGTTTTGTTGGTCTAATAGTCGTGAGCTTGGGTCGTTCGACAGCGTAATTGAGTTTTCCATTAGAAAATTCTTAGTTGCAACCCTGACTCTACAATCCAGGCAATAAGGTTCAGGTTCTCAGGTTTTGGCGAAGACAGTTTTCATTTTTTAACCTACGAAAAAAAGGAGAAGGTTCTTAAATCGACGAGTCGAATTATACATAAAATAATGCCGGTGATGTGGACCTTTCTGGCGCAGCCGAGAGGCACACACGAACATGTTCATGAGCTATCGCCAAATATAATTTTAAAAAGCACGCCCCCTATTATATGGTACTAGCTTCTGCCCGCGACTTCGTCCGCGTAAAATTTCACCCTCACCCCATTCACCCTCTTAGGGGTGGAATTTCGAAAAACCCTTTCTCAGTGGATACCTACTCTTCACAAAGAACACACCCACCAAATTTCATGTCTCTTGGACCAGCGGTTTAGGCTGTGCGTTGATATATCGATACCTTTGGGTAGAAAGGTCGTATAAACCAAAACCCGACTTTTCAGGAGAGCAGAAAAACTATTTTTTTTTTACATAAAAATTCATAACTTTTTTGTTTTTGAAGTTATAAAAAAATGATCTATGAGAAAGGTTCTTACAATTTGCAAATGAAAAAAGTTAAATCATCAAAACCTATCTATCTTCTTTAGTTTTAAAGTTAGCTTGGATTTACGCCTAAGAAAAAATCAATTCTTGGTTAATACACCCCATGAAAATGTACTTTAAAAAAACTGTATAAGTCGTATATCCATTTTTGGTAAGCTTATGGTCACATTTACTGTCGTAAAAACCCATATATGTAGTTTTTTTTGTATTAAAAACCATTTATAATCATAGATCAATTGAATTCTGACTAATAAATAATCCTGTTACCCTAAGATTTAGTAGGAACTCAATTATTATTATTCTAATACCCAATAACGGTCGATTCAAATAAAATAAAACTACCTGAAATACGAAATCAACATTTATTAAGTATTACAATACCTTCTAATCAACATTTACTATTATTTCAATAATGGTACAACATACCTAACAGGTTTAACATTTTTAAATTGAAAAAAATATTTGTAACAACTTAAACTGAAAAGTGAAATAAAAAATCTACTTAATCATAAAAAAACAAAAATTATTCTATTAAAAATTAACTTCTTCTAAATTAAAGTAATCAGGCATTTTAGTCATTTATAAAATTATGACTTGATCGTTTTTTTAATTTTTGTACATATTTAGATGTACTTAATTCAATAAATTATTGAATTAAGCCTTTGTACTAAGGCTTAATTACTAAGTAATTTATTGAATTGCAACTAAATAATAAAAATAAAAAAAACAATCAAGCACTAAACGTAACTAACTTATGTACTAAAAAGTAACTTATTTATGATATTAATTTGTACCGATTCATAATTAGTTTAAAATTATTTATGAATTGTTACTATAAATTATTTTAATTATTATTATAAATTATTTTAAAACGAATTATGAATTGAGAAACACATTTTCAAAAAATAAATTTAGGTGACAAAGAATACAATCATTTAACATAGTCTTGTTTTTTTACTAACCATGGTACCACCATGATTATTTAAACTTACCCCATGGAAATGTGGCTGACTCTCTTAAGCTAACCGACGAAGAAGACGAGGAAGAGCTAATTGAATAATACAATTATTATTATAACAGAATAATAACTTTTCCTATTTACGTAATTTCACATTTCGTTCGTTAGCAAAATATTATTTAGTAAAAAAACAAGACTATGTTAAATGATTGTATTCTTTGTCACCTAAATTTATTTTTTGAAAATGTGTTTCTCAATTCATAATTCGTTTTAAAATAATTTATAATAATAATTAAAATAATTTATAGTAACAATTCATAAATAATTTTAAACTAATTATGAATCGGTACAAATTAATATCATAAATAAGTTACTTTTTAGTACATAAGTTAGTTACGTTTAGTGCTTGATTGTTTTTTTTTTTATTTTTATTATTTAGTTGCAATTTAATAAATTACTTAGTAATTAAGCCTTAGTACAAAGCCTTAATTCAATAATTTATTGAATTAAGTTCATCTAAATATGTACAAAAATTAAAAAAACGATCAAGTCATAATTTTATAAATGACTAAAATGCCTGATTACTTTAATTTAGAAGAAGTTAATTTTTAATAGAATAATTTTTGTTTTTTTATGATTAAGTAGATTTTTTTATTTCACTTTTCAGTTTAAGTTGTTACAAATATTTTTTTCAATTTAAAAATGTTAAACCTGTTAGGTATGTTGTACCATTATTGAAATAATAGTAAATGTTGATTAGAAGGTATTGTAATACTTATAAATGTTAATTTCGTATTTCAGGTAGTTTTATTTTATTTGAATCGACCGTTATTGCGTATTAGAATAATAATAATTGAGTTCCTACTAATTCTTAGGGTAACAGGATTGTTTATTAGTCAGAATTCAATTGATCTATGATTATAAATGGTTTTTAATACAAAAAAAAACTACATATATGGGTTTTTACGACAGTAAATGTGACCATAAGCTTACCAAAAATGGATATACGACTTATACAGTTTTTTTAAAGTACATTTTCATGGGGTGTATTAACCAAGAATTGATTTTTTCTTAGGCGTAAATCCAAGCTAACTTTAAAACTAAAGAAGATAGATAGGTTTTGATGATTTAACTTTTTTCATTTGCAAATTGTAAGAACCTTTCTCATAGATCATTTTTTTATAACTTCAAAAACAAAAAAGTTATGAATTTTTATGTAAAAAAAAATTGTTTTTCTGCTCTCCTGAAAAGTCGGGTTTTGGTTTATACGACCTTTCTACCCAAAGGTATCGAAGTAAACAAATGCGCCGGTATCTGTCTATCCCGCTCGCTCTTCTGCTTGTCGCTGCGCGCCAAATGCGAGCCTTGTGTGTCGGTCGTAAAGTGCTTCTTGCAATGAACATGGTTTATACACCAACGTCGCGAACTGCCTTTGGATTTACGACGTCGAATTTAAACTATGTTTAGGTAATGCATTTAACACGTTAGGGCGTATAAACCATTTACAATTAACGACTATTTTTACGCCCTGAGTTAATATAAATTATGGTCATTACATCATAACAAAACTACAAAAAAAAAACATTCGGCTTTTACATTGAAAATTTACCTTTTTTAAGAGGCTATGACCGAAAATTTCTGGGTCGTATTAACCATTTTTGTGCGAATTTCTGCATTTCGTATATACAGATCGATAGAGAAAAAAATTCTGAGAGAATTGGTATATATAACTCAATTTGGCCAAAATGGTTTATACGACCTTTCTACCCAAAGGTATCGATATCAGTCAGTCAGTCAGGACTTTGAATTTTATATGCCTGTATAGATTTATGAAATAACTTGTAAAATTGTATATTATGATGTAAAATTGAGAGTGGTTATCTATTCTTGATGTAATATAATACAAAAAATACGATTACTAATACATAACATACAATGGGCGGCCTTATCGCTTTCTGCGATCTCTTCCAGGCAACCTTGGAATGGAGTATAAATGTTTTGCGCCATATTTCGTATCATCGGGAACGTTTTGATAAAATCCTAGCAATAATTTCAACGAGCCTTCATCAAACAGTTTCTCGGCAACAAAAACGGATTTGATTGTTTCTTGTGAAGCCATCCATGAGCTTATAATAATCCTTTCTCAGAAACATGGCTCTAAAAGTGACAACAATACGCAGAAACAAAATATTTATTTCATAACTACTACCTGATCCATATAAAAATCCCATAGTAAATACACCTTACAGTCCGTAACGTCAATATTTCCCAAATATGAAAATTTTTCTAATTTTTCTTTCAATAAAAACCAGATTCGAACTATTACGAACATTTTAAGACAAAAACCTAATTTATAATTTACAAAAAAAAAAAAACAGTCGGTGTCTTTGGATCTGTTTTTACTTTTTCACCACCGACTTTGAAATTAAGTTATTTTTCGCTTTGTAGTGTTTTTTTTTTTTTTTTTTTAAGTCAGTTTTTTTTTTTTTACGTAAAAAAGTTTTTTTATTTTTAACTTTTTAGTTATGGTACCTACCCCACGCCAATTCGTATACCTACCACTACTTGCTATGAACCCAAGCAACAATGACAGGAAGTACTATAATAACATTATCAAGATGCACAAAAAATACGTATTATCGAAGCTGACTGAAAAACTACTCAAGCAAACTTAATAAAATTTATTTGTGGTCACCGCGCAAGCTTCCTCTACCAAATGAAAAAAATAATTTTCAAAATCGGTCCACAATTAACGAAAATGTCGATAAATACACAGAAAAAAAATGACATACAGACGAACATAAATTATTATTTTTTATTATAACCTCCTCTTTTTTTGAAATCGGTTAAAAGCCAAATCGGTCCAGCCATTCTCAAGTCTCAATAAAAATTAAATGCTGTTCGCATATCAATGAACAACATTTCATTTTTATTTATACACCGTGTTCCGGACGATATACATAAACTTCGATCAGAGCCCTGATTCACAACCATACGACAGGCTATCGTATCGAAAACCTGACATTTCAATAACCTGATTTGACTTCCCCTCAACAGCAAATAGCTGTTGGAAGAATAGCGAGCGTCTATTTGATTTAAACTGACAAAATTTTCGGGTTTTGGACTTGTGAACAGCATTGAGAAGACTCCTACGATAACAATGATTAATGTTCGATACGATACGGAAGCATATCGAGTGTTTGTGAATAAGGGGGCAGATGTTCAGACCATGGAAATAAGTATTTTTCTTTATGGACACATTAGTGAATTTTTTATATAGCAAATAACCTCTTCTTAATTACCTTATCTAAACCTCGTTTTTCACGAAAAGGAGATTCGAAAAGATCAACTTTGTAAACACACAACAAAATCAAACATCATTAATAAAACATATCCCATCACTACTATAAACAGAAACAATACAAAACCTTCACCAACCGACGTAGCTAGTGATGTACATCGATAGGTCAGCCCGACTATCGATAGCTGCTCGACAAGGCATAAATAAACCATGAACAACCGTACACCTGCCAGAGTACACCGCTACGACAAATTGGATCACGGTTTTAATGTTTTTGCTGCCGTTTGAAATTGATAGAGTATTGGGTGTTTTGAAGTCGGTTTTTGAAGTTTAGTCGGGTTTTTGAGGGACTTTAGTGTTGTTTTTTAATGTTTTTTATTTTTCTATTGGGAGTAAAAATAAATGCAATATTTTAACAAAATGTTGTATAGGAAGTGGGTAACACTTCGGATTCTGGTTATCATCATCTGCCAAAAGCAGTTCCCTACTGGACATAGGCCCAATCGCACGCCATTCTCGGCAGCTCTCATCCAGTTGCTACCAGTCACTCCGCCAAGATCGTCGCTCCATCTAGCCTGAGAGCGTCCTACCTTACTTTGCCGACTCACGGTCTCGACTCAAGTCTACCGCAACAGTCATCGGTTCAAAATTTTGGTAAATAAGCAAAACTATGATAAGTTACAGAACAGTGTTTCAACGTCAGATTTCCATATCCAGACGTCCGAAACGCCATTTTGATTTTATTTTTCTTGTAAGTAATACAAAAAGAAAAACGTTCACTGCCTCATGAATAAAGTAAAATGCCTAGAGTAAGCAATTAAATATAAAAAATACCCACACCAACCCCCATATTTATGGAAGTTGCTTAAAGTTAAAAAGTGATTTGCAACTGTAACTGTGACTGAAAATGTATGGTTAAAAAACCATACATATGTGACGTTTAGACGTCTCTTAACTATAAACAACGTCTTTATATAAAAAGGTTTAATTTTAAATGTGCCAAATGATCAGCTTACATCTAAAGACAATTTGCCGTGCAGGTGTACACCAATCGATCGGCTGATTACGGGCACATCAGGTAATCACCTACATTCGTCTATACACACAACTACGGCTGCACTTAGTTGAGAACAATAATATACCAGTTGAAATAAATAGTGAAACGTGTGCGGTAGAAAAGTGGAGAAAAGCAATAGTTTTGTTTGGACTTATGTTCCTTATACACATAAATAAGTATACAGAGTCGATTTTTGGGTGTGACAAGTGATCGCAATGGAATCCGGATTTATAACTACTCACAATCTCATTACTAAAATGGAACTGGGCTGGACACATCTGCCGCATATCAGACGAACAGTGGGCCAAACTTACGACCCAATGGGTCCCTCTTAATGGCAAACGACATCCTGGTAGAGAGACCTGAGGGGCCTGGAGATGGCGGGATGAGCTGGACTCCTTCAACAAGAACTGGTCCTTAGCAGCTTTGAACAGAGAGAGGTGGAAAAAGTGTAGGGAGGCCTTTGCCCTGCAGTAGGACGTCACAGGCTAATAATAAATAAATAAATAATCTTATTAATTCGTATTTAAAACTAACTTCTTTTTTTCAGCACATGCTAATCATAAATTAGACAGCAAAATAATTAATGGTAAAAGATAAAAGACAATATTTCTGTATGTAGGTTCCTACATACAGAAATATTGTCTTTTATCTTTATTATTATTATTTATTTATTTATTATTAACCTGTCACGTCCCACTGCAGGGCAAAGGCCTCCCTACACTCTTTCCACCTCTCTTTGTTCAAAGCTGCTAAGGACCAGTTCTTGTTGAAGGAGTCCAGCTCATCCCGCCATCTCCGTCTGGGCCTGCCACGATGTCGTTTGCCATTAAGAGGGACCCATTGGGTCGTAAGTTTGGCCCACTGTTCGTCTGACATGCGGCAGATGTGTCCAGCCCAGTTCCATTTTAGCAATAAGATTGTGAGTTTGTTGTGTTTAAATCCGGATTCCATTGCGATCACTTGTCACACCCAAAAATCGACTCTGTATACTTATTTAAGTGTATAGTAGTCAGACAGGATACGCCAGCCTTATCAAAGGCTGGGGTATCCTGTCTGACTACTCTGAGAAGAAAGGCCGAAACAAATATCTGAGGCCTGAAATGGTCTTTTAAGGAAAGAACCACACAGATTGAGTGGACCTGTCCAGACAGTGAACGCATTTGTCAATAATCATCCAGCTCACTCAGAACTTAAGAAGCTCAAAGATTCGACGAACAATACGAAAGAAAGGACATTTGGGTAGGCTACATAAATTACTCAAACTGCCAGGCCATGATTAAAATTGAAAAAAAAAATTACCTACAATAAATAAAATAATATAGAGGTGCCAAATATCCCGCGTATTGCAACGAACGAGCTTTAGTAAATAAAGAGTATATATTTGTATAGATATTTACATAATATAAGCTAACATATAAACTATAATAATATGTACAATTATATGAAAAAGTAAACAAAATACTTAATCATAGGGAATCAAAGAATTCGTCCGCATCGCTGTCAACAGGAACAGTGCCCAAAACGCTGGCAGCAAATAATTAAAAATAGTAATGTCACTAAAAGAGACTTTTAGTTCCTATTTCTCTTGCATTTTTTAAATTCGGAATCCAACGGTTTAATACATAATAATGTTTTGCGGGATCCAACGCTAAAAATATTAAACTGGGATTTAAAAGTGGGATCCAACGAAAATAAATCTTCCTAACTCACATTCCATCATCAAAAAAAAAAAAACAAAATTTGATGAGCAAATACTCAAATAAGAACATACTCGAAAGGTAGACACTCGCCCGTTTGTAGGTACCCTCAAGACTTACCTTTGTAGTGAAGGGTTATCGATACGATATCGCCTGCCGAGAGCGTAATCCCGCACCGACTTGTTATCATCGACTTATCTGACGTCAGACGAAGGGAACGTTGGAAGAAGTTAATTCCTGACTTGTGTTACATGCGAGATGTATGAGGATAGTAGATTGTTATGCAAGGGTCGAAAGGAATCAATTCCTATACGAGGCATTTAGACGCCCGAGCGCAGCGAGGGCGGCTATAGCCCGAGTAGGAATTGATGACTTTCACCCGTGTTAAACACTCTACTTTTCATTTCGAATATAAGGAAAGTAAAAAGTAGTAGTTTTTCTAAAATATTTATTGATAACAATAACATGCAAAGTTTTTGAATTTTGGTACAGTTTACAGGGTTAGTATCCCGCCAAATAATACTACGGCCTTTTTTATTTTAAATATGGAACACACCGCGTCATCGCCACGGGCTGTCCCGCTTAATAGGTTTTTTTTAATTCACACTGGCTGTTTATACACTCACAAGACTGCAGCATTTTTCTTAATGTATGTAAAAAATTTCGTAGCTGACTACAGTTCTATTTTTAAAATTCATTCCCACCCTAAAGAGGGAAGTAATTACTATGAGTCTTTCCCGCCCTGTGGTGGGAAGCAGCGTTTTCCACCCGCTATTTGGATCAAACAAACACTACTTTCCGAGTATGAGAAATGAAAAAGATTTTTTCTTATGTTTTGCGTAACATAGTAACAGTATCAATGGCTTTCTTTGTGACAGTTCAACAACATTCATTGCGTCATTTACGTAGTTGAGCAGACAAATTATTCGAACATATGAAGCAATGGATTATATTAGCAATCATCATCATCTGCCTAGCTTTTTCCCAACTATGTTGGGGTCGGCTTCCAGTCTAACCGGATGCAGCTGGATACCAGTATTGTACATGAAGCAATGGATTAGCAATATCCGTCAAACTAATTCTATTCTATTTTTAACTAGCTGCGCCCTGCGGTTTCGCCCGCGTAAATGTCGATCCCGTGGGAATATCGGGATAAAAACTATCCTATGTCCTTTTCCGGGACTCAAACTATCTCTATACCAAATTTCATCTAAATCGGTTCAGTGGTTTAGGCGTGAAGAAGTAACAAACATATAAACACACACACACACTCACAAACTTTCGCCTTTATAATATTAGTGTGAAGTGTGATTATGGCAAGTAAAGCCGATGTCGACTATTCTGCCAATGTCAAAAGTGAATTGGAAAAGCAAGAGTGTGACAAAAAAAAAATGTTTTCTATGCTACAGTTGTACTTAATGTAGATCTATTCAAAATGATTCAGGTTATGATTGATAGTCTTACGCAATTAGGGCGCGAGTTGTATTCTTTAGGAAAGATGAGTTAGAACCGTGACTAGGGTTGCCAACTTTTTGTAGAAGAAGTAGACTATATCTGATTTCAGAGAGGGTAAATAAAGAGTACAGATTAATGAAAAAGAGTACCATTTAAGTATTCAATTAAAAAAAAAATATATTTTTTAGTATTTTTTGCGGTACATTTTTAATTGTTTTTTAAAAGAAATGTAGGACTCCAGACATCCTAATTCTAAGTGTAAATAGATCAGGAGCTCATTTTTAATCAAATTCAGCAAGTCTGTTTATGTAAAAAGAGTATTTTAGCGTACTCTATTAATGTTATAGATTATAGAGTACATCTACAAGAAAAAGAGTACAATACTCTATTTTAGAGTACGGTTGACAACCCTAACCGTCACCCCTTCGGTTCTTGGGACAAACACGCTGTGAATGTAAACACAAATGAGCTTTCGGTACTGACCACAGATATAGATATACCTAGATAACGCAAGTATTACGAACTGTATGAAAACTAAGCGTGCCACTTTTTGACTACCTACTATGACGTCACAAGCTCGCGCTCTCTTGCTCACGCTCACCCAGCCAGCAGTACGCAGGACTGAGCGCGAAAGTGGCGGCTTATGATTTACGATCGTAAACTGGTGCGATTTTTGGCACGCGAAGTAGGTGCTCTTGCGTAATCTAGGTGTATCTATATCTGTGGTACCTACTGACCGAAATATTGACAAATTCGGAAGTGTGTGTGTGTGTGTGTGTGTATTATGTGATGACGCTTCTCGTCTTCACTCATATATGCATTCACAGCGTGTTTAGATTCTACACTTGGTTACCGCAAGTAAAGTACGCGTAAAAATATTGTAGTAGGGAAGCGTAGCTTTATGGGAAAGCGCTAAAAGTAGCCCGCAAAATTCGAATTTTCTAACGTTTTTTTGCAATTTGCAGGTCACTACCAGGCCGTCTTCTGATCAAAATATGATTCGCGATAGCAAAAAATCAACTCAACTCTCTCTGTTAGGATTGATCGCAAATGTCATGAGTTCATGAAATGGTCATTCTAATAAAAGACTTAAAGGTAAAAAACAAAACAAAAATACGTGTGGCATTCGGGGACTGCCGCGGTAAAGCTATTGCATAGCATTTTTTATCAACTTATGCAATTATAATATTTATGCAATATTTATTTTTCTTTGATATTAATTCAAGATACGAAGTTCGTCTCGATCCGTGCGAGCTTCGTACAGCCTACACGCATACGTCTAGTCGCACGCACACAAACACCGTGCCGAAGTCTGCCGAACTGAAACGACGTTAGACGATGCACGGCTTTCAACGTCGCACCGCTGTGCCGGTCAGAGTGGGGGTGTAAGGTTTATTTTCGTTACGGAATTTCTTGATTCGGTCGCCGCGCTCAAAGCCCGCGATAAAAGCTATGCAATAGCTTAAAAACGGTGGACGTCTTTCGGCTGAAATGATGATGATGATGAATAGCTTAAAAAAATAAACTTAGAAAAGTTGTAGATATTGATGCTTTTAATGATTATAATTCGAGTGATTCGTCAACTCGTCCTGCAATGCCTACAGCCCATTTGGGACGACTTGACAAAAATCAAAATAATTTTCAGCAAGTCAAAAGGGCTGTAGGCATGTAGGACGAGTTGACGAATCACTCTATAATTCTGTACATTGTTATTTTATACGGTCGCGATTTATATTTTGATCACAACCTGATACCGACCCGCAAATTCCAAACAAATGTTTGAAAACCTTTAATCGACCCGTGCGGCTAGCCATACAGAGTGTTACGGAAAGGGTATATCAATACAAACGGGTTGAAGAGTGTATCTGGTCTAGAATCTCTGTACAAAATTTCAGCTCAAAAGCAGTAACTTTGAAAATGCTTAATATTTTTTTTATTTCAATAGTTTATTAAATTGAAATCATAACAAACGTGTCACCGCACTACGAGGGCCATTATCCATTACCTGCAGTGTGCCTGTGCGCCTAGTACACGCACATCACGCCGCCGCGCGCCAGTGCAGCGCCGTGATGTCGAAATAAAAAAATATTAAGCATTTTCAAAGTTAATGCTTTTGAGCTGAAATATTGTACAGAGATTCTAGACCAGATACACTCTTCAACCCGTTTGTATTGATATATATACCTTTTCCGTAAAACCCTGTAGACAAAAATATTACATGAAAATGACCAACACTATATAATATGAAACTACTTTTAACCATCTAGAAAATTGACAATACATGCGCACTTGCCATTCAATACATAGCATTGATTAACTTCGCCATTCTTCGCCCACAAAGAAAGGAACTGAAAAATTAATTACGCGAAAAATTCTTTGTATTTTTCTTCAAAAAACATTGTATGGAAATATGACAACAAAAGATACAAAACATTCACGTTTATTAATTAATTAGAAGTTGATTGAAATCACTGAGTAACACCTGTGTATCACTGAGTAATACAGGGTGACTTGTTATATGACGCATTCCTTCCAGGACGTGATAGTGTGACCCTTTTGCAATAATTAAACAGCCTATACAACCTAGGCGAAAATTTATGGGATTCTAGAAAAACCAATTGTATTTTTGAAAATTTCCCACATTTCGTCAGTAAATAACTAAATACCTATCACTTTTTTCTAAACTCCCAAATTGAATGGCCTTCATTATTATTCAATTGGGTACCTATTTTATTTTATTTGACAGGTACACCAACGACTTATTCACTAGAAACATTGACATTATAAAAAATAACATACGGATTGAGTTATGGTGAATTTGTCGCTTATAGGCGTACACAGCACTTACATAAAAAATAGCTTCTTAAATATACGTTTTAACAGGATTTTTACTCGTAGTGAGAATAGAAAAATTAAATAGAAACAAGAACACAACATTAATAAATAAAATTGCTACAACTAACTATAACTCACCTTTCGAATTAATAATTTTTACAAAACATCAAACAGTTAAAAGTTAATGGAATAATTTTACTAACCATTTTAATCTGTGAAGCTCCGCTACTGAGACACGATTGATTTTCTATTGTTTCGTCGCCAACGGGCGACGCGCGCCGCTTGGCCGGTTAAAAAATGATCTACGTACTCGTACATGAACTTTGACACCAATAATCTCAATAATATTTTAGTACGATTAAGCGGACAAATTACGGAGAAGACATAATCTTCATTTAATCAGCTGTTTAACGAGATACAAATATTAACAAAACAAAAATGGTTTTGCTCGAATTTCATAGATTTTCGCCTAGGCTTTATGGAGTGCTTAATTATTGCAAATGGATCACACTATCACGTCCTCGAAGTAATACGTCAACAATTCACCCGTGTAGCTGGTATTTTAATAATAATGAAGGTGGATACAATTTTTTTAATCGCCCCTTTCCTTTTGTTGTGTACAGGGTGTAAAAATACCCATCACGTAGCCGTCATTTGCGCATTCTGTACGAAAAAAATAAATAACTTCGTGCAAAAATATACAGGGTGAAATTTTAATCACCGTTTTACTCTTAAGGGGGTCATTGTACTCATCATTATGAACAACTTTTCTTTTCTTTGACTTGCGTTGAACACAGTGCCGTGCATTGCATATAGGCATATAAGCAGTGCCTACCTCGATATATCAAAATAAGCTTGTCAATTACATTTTAGTGTGTCCCACAATTAAGAAACTCACTAAATTATCAATACCTAACAAAAAACAAAATCTTCATACAAACACGCGCGGCAGTAGGCACTCTCCGGACGGCCTACTCGGCTCCCGTACTATTCGCACATTGTCATTGGTCTTTACTCGTTCAAGTTAATACGACAAAATTAAAAATACGTACGTCTCACGCGTAATACCATGACGTTCGACCTTCGCAACTTATCACCCTTAAGTAGGCATGCCTACTCAAATAACCACACTTTTGACCTCACTTTTTTTTCTGATTAGTGACCGCGTTTGTCTAGACTAGACCCGACCTAATGCCTACCTATTCTGAAAACCAATGCACGCCACTGGTTGAACACCGAGCACTTCATACATTAGCTATTCCGAGGTCAATAAGCATCGAAGTACTTCTCGCAGCTTACAATAATGTCTCATATTCACAATAGCTCATTTTCAGCTATTGAGTCATTTCTTTAGGTCTTTTCCAGCGTCCTTTCCGATTCGTGTAACAGATACGGAATTCACAAGTAGGTACCTACATAACACATACACGTAAAATAAAATGGGAAATATTTTACTGATCTTTTTTTCGAGTGATGGACACTTTTTTAAATTAATGAACCTCAAAAATTTTTTTGCGTTTCTAATGATACATAATTATTTTTTTAATAATAATTGAACCTCTTTTTGTACAGTCGCCAGCACATCAACCTACCCGAAACTGTCACATTTCCCCAACCAACTTTGAATCTTATGGTTTGGTGATAAAGTTGAAAATCCATTAAAGAAATTTGACAGATTGTAGTAGGTTGATGTGCTGGCGTCTGTACATTGTAGGCAATGATAATGAATAAAAACGTAATGTATTCCACCTAGATATAATGGGACATTTAATTCAATACGCAGTTTCTATCCTCTGAATTGCAATACATACATCACCCGACCCTCAATATGGAAATTAATAAAAATTATTGCACCTATGGACAGGCCAAATGTATAGGGTTGCCAGTCCTTGTTATGGACAATATAGACATAGATTGTTATGGGGTGATTGTGCGCTTTTAAAATTTCTAACGTAACGATAATCGTGAACGTCCACGTCCGCGTCAAGCATCAGATAAGCGTCAGCGTCAGCGTTTATTGAGGACGATATTCTCATAGCATGTACAGTACCTATGTCTATTTCCTGTTTAGTATAATTATTCTATCACTTTTAAATTCAATTGTGTTTTAAAAATTGTTTGCTGCATCGGACGACGGCGACGTCATTACGTCAGCGCCGGCTGTCGCTGAAAACCAGCGCTGTACTGGGGCTCTGTCTTGCATAGGGTCGCAGCATAATGCTGAGCGATAGCCGTTTTACGTGGATGTGACGCATGTTTCCCCCTACCTTTTTATTTTATTTTTTCCCCCTTATTCATAAAACTTATCAAACCTATTTTAGTTAAAATGGGGTTTGTCTCTTTCTTACACACAGAAATGACAACGTGACAGATAAAGACAAACGTTCTATAAACCTATTTTAGCTAAAATAGAGATAAAATAGGATTATGAATAAGGGGGTAAGTGTTTATGTTCTTTTTTACGTCATTTTCACCGCAAATAAACGTATTTTCTTTCTTTCTATAACACTGGGAAGTAAAATGTATGAAAATATATGAAGACGCTTTAAAATTTCCGTCCACGATAATGTTAGAGTGGACGTATTACCATACATTTTATGGACGTGGACGTAGACGATAATATCGTGACGTAAGATAAAGCGCAAAACGCTACCAGTAATAGGGATTTCTGATTTTTAGAATCACGATGGTTGGATATTGTGATGCTTTTCCGAATTCGTATTTACATAAATTCGCATTTTTAATACCATGCGATTTAACAACCTATTACTTAGGGATAATTCATTTAAACGAAAATATTTTAGTGTAAGCAATATTTAGTTATGTCCCTTATTTTGTCATTATTGATTGAATAAACAAACCTATCTTACATAATAACTATTATAATTGAACGCAAGGTCACTTCATAATGCACATGTTCGGGCAGCGCCGTCGTCTTTCAATTCGCTCGACGCAAATTGCTGCACTTTCCGCGCCACGGGCCATGAGAGCCAACCCTGCTAGAGTTCACGCACACATTTGTACGTGTACAAACGTTATTTAGTTATGTAGTAGTAATAGGTAATTATTTTGCGAGCATTGTATGAAGTGTCCGAGGTGATTAAAGTGACGAAAACTAGACTCGCCAACCATACCTATCGAACATCCCATAAAATAATATGGCGACCGAGATATTCCCATAAAATTGTATCAAATGCACACTCACAGGTAAAGTATTAGGCAGGACGCACACCTGCGACACATCCGCTGCTTACGTCAGCAGGCCCCTGCGATTTATGAAATCCATTGTGTATCCCGCCTTTTGTTACATTGTCATATGACGTGTAAGCTGAGTGAAAAAAAATTACAAGAAATACTGGTTCGTTTTCTGTGTTTGTTCGATTATATATTTGGAATACCTATTGGATTAAGCAGGCTGTTTGTTATTGGTGAATAATAATTATAAATGTAGTTGCTTACCTTTGTAGGGCCGCACGGGTCGATGGATCAGGTTAAGCTAACTTGTTGAAAGTGCCCGCATTCAGATTTATTTTAGCATCTGTGATCCAACGGAAATATTTTTTGGGATTCAACGACAGTAAAACGTAAATCTCTTGCATTTTTTAAATTTGGGATCCAACGGAAATAAATAATAATGTTTTGTGGGATCCAAGTGATCCAACGCCAAAAACATTAAACTGGGATTCAAAACTGGTATCCAATTCTTTCTGCTGACACAAGCTGACACAAGGAATAGACACAAGAAGATAATATGTATGATGAAAAGTACCATCCCATCACATCCAGTCAATCCCCCTGATCCACTCACGAATAATAATAACAGTTCACAGCGGAACATGTGACGTGTTAACTGCTAATTGGAGCAGGCTGTGGAACTGTTATAGCGAGCTGTTACGGGTCACCCCTCTCTATAGTGAGGTTTTGAGGGCCGTTCAGACCCGTTCCGACCCGTTCAGGGTTGTTTGTGGTCGAGGGTTAGGAGTGGGAGAAAAATACGCTGAGTAGGTAGTAACTGTTTGTTTTAGTGAAGCGGAATTTATCTAAAAAATAATTGGGGTAATTGCGTAACACAATATCTGAAACAATCTTACTAAGGGGCCGTCTCCACGAGCGAGAGAATCACGGCGATATTATCGTCGTGGCAAGTAGGTATTTCTATACACTCTCTTAGAACGTGGCTCCACACGGCGATATAATCGCGGCGAAAATATGATGGCACGGCGAGACTATCGCCGCGATTCTCTCGCTCGTGGGGACGGCCCCCAAGGGGTATCGTATATTACCCAGTAACTGGGTTGTGGAGATCAGACAGGCAGTCGCTACATGTGAAATACTGGTACTCAGCTGCATCCGCTTAGACCAGAAGTCGACCCCAACATTGTTGGGAAAAGGCTAGGCAGATGATAATGGCTGCCAATTGCTTCCATTTTGACAAAAACAACATTCATTGCGTTATTTAAGTCGGTGAGCAGACAAATTTTTCGAACATGTGAAGCAATGGATTAGCAAAAGAACTCGGTCTCCCTTTTCCAAAAAATGCTGTTTGCGTGAATAATCACAAGAAAAATCTTTGGACAGAAGGCCAATTCCCTTAGTTACATAATATAACTTAACATAACGCCTTACGTCCGCAAAGGGTTGGGCAGAGGTGTATAATCAATCCGCCTAGCCTTTTCCCAACTATGTTGGTGTCGGGTTCCAGTCTAACCGGATGCAGCTGAATACCAGTATTTTACATGGAGCGACTGCCTATCTGACCTCCACAACCCGTTACTAGGTAATACGATACCCCTTGGTAAGACAGGATGTCAGATTTTCGGCTTCTGACGACCCGTAACGACTGTCAAAGATCCACGAAAACACCGACTAGGTAGCACCTAAAAAAAGAACACTCAAAAATATTAACAACAAAACAATCTCTTTGCAATTAACAGATATAAGCTGTCAGCTCGTTTGTTAGCCGGCATCTCATAAATCATGGCGCCAACCAACATGGCGGAGATTAAGCGCCAGTCCAAGTTTTAATCTCTTGAAACGAGATTACGTGACTATAAAACAAGTTACAAATACTGATGGAGGCTTATTACGACGTATTCGCTTTTCTTCAGATTTCCCTTAAGGACCCGCGGCCATTTTTGCGGTAAAAAATGATACCGGTAAACAAGTTATGCGGCTTTTTCGTTTGGATAAAAGTGTTTCTTAATTTTATATTGAGTAGAAGGGATTTGGAACGGGGCTCGTGGCTGATCAGCCGCACGGCTCGATCCATGGTTAAACTACGCTTGCCGAGGTCGGTTCTCGGATGGGTGACCCGTTGGCGCAATACGCCATACCCCTTAACTATTCATGTAGGTACCTACCTAATTAGAAACCAGTTCATTCAAAATAATAGTCACTAGTTTTCCATCTATATTCTGCCCGAGGCAAACAGAACTTAAGGTGCTACCTCGAAAACCTACTAAGCGAGCCAAAGTGATGCAATTACTTTTGAAACGCAAAAGAAGAGTGATGGCTATAGTGTGCGTGCGCTCGGAATGAAACGATGTATGTGCCAAAACGAATTTACTCCTTTTTTAACAAAATAAATGAGTTAAATTTAAAACTACTTTGAGTAAACATTGATATGATAATTCTCTGTGTTTTAAAATAAATTCCATTGAATAACTCTTAAGTGTTACACCGTAATGTCAAAAAAAGTCCCTAATTAAAAAATAGATATAATTTTCCTTTTTTTTGTATCGAGAAAAATTCATTAAATCGTGTATTCCTTTTACATGATACTAGACCAAAGAGTCAAAAAACATATACCAAAATGTTAAATCCCTATTCCACATACTTAACAAGTTACACGAAATAGAAAAACCACATTTTATTCAACACTAGCTTCAGCCCGCGACTTCGTTCGCGTGAAACTTCTTGTTTCCCCCGAGCCACCCCGTCGTATCACATCACCCGCCCGGGCTATCACTTAACGTTCTTTTTGACTTTTTTTCTTTTTGCTCGGCTCCTAAGGGCGTGATGTTAAATAGCCTATAGCCTTCCTCAAGAATTGGGCTATCAAATGCAAGAAGAATTTTTCAAATCCGACTGGTAGTTCTAGAGATTACCCCCTACATACAAACTTACAAACAAATTTTACCTCTTTATAATATTTAGTATAGATATAGGTATCGCCTTAACCTCGCGGATTGATTGATCCGCGCCCTTGTTACCAAGTTATTCGTATACACTAACTACTTTTACTTCCCTTAAGGAAAAAACCAGGAATTGTGAAGGGCCCTTCAAAGGTCAAAGGCAATTTTTCTTTTGATAAATTAAACTTTAATGTTCCAATTCGTCAGACACAGAACATGTCGTCAGAACATCGTAAGGAAACCGGCATGTCCTAGAACCGAAAATTCGAAGACATGTGACATCTGCCAACCCGCACTGGGCCCGCGTTGTGGATTACGGCCCACTCCCTCTCAACTAGAGGTGGCCTGTGTCCTAGCAGTGGGGAAATTATAGGCTGACTAGCTGCGCTCCACGGTTTCACCCGCATAAGTCTCGATCCCGTAGGAATATCGGGATAAAAAGTATCCTATGTCCTTTCCCGGGACTCAAGCTATCTCTATACCAAATTTCATCTTAATCGGTCCAGCCGTTTGAGCGTGAAGAAGGAACAAACATATAAATAAACACACACACTCACAAACTTTCGCCTTTATAATATTAGTGTGATAGTGTGATTATGTGCTATGTGTGTGTATGTTCCATGTCGAGGGCTTCATAACAAATGGGCGTAAAGACAAAAATACAATTTTACAGGAAGGACAAAAATGTAAATAAAATTAAAACTAGTTCATAATATAACAGGCTAGTATTTGAGACAACCCAAATAAAAAAAAAAAAACCCAAATTGTTATTTTGTTTGTTCCTTTTTTTATGAGCCATGTTTGCCGTAAATAAACGTATTTGATTTCTTTTTAAGTATCTTTCTAGGTAAAATACATATACTGGTAGGACTTTTCAAGTTTTCTCACGCGTAGTTTTTGAAATATGGTCATTATGCCTCTTTGTTTAGATCAAAACTGAAAAAAATAAAACATCGTACAAAAACGCAACGTAACGGTCTCAAGAAAGTAAATTATGTGAGGTGGTCTCGAAAAATGCTATTTTGCGTGTACGCCCATTTGTTATAAAGCCCTCGATGTAAACTTTAAAAATGTTCTAAACTGTATGCAATATTGTTAACTTTAATTAAGTATATTGGGGATCTGATCTCTACAACCCAGTTACTGGGTAACAAGATGTCCCTTGGTAAGACTAGTTATCAAACCTATGGGCTTGTGAGTACCTATAACGACTGTCAAAGATCTAATCTATGAATGCCAGCCGGAACCAAAGGCTTAACGTGATTTCAAACGCAAACTCAAAGCATTTATTTCAATTAAACCATGTACAGGCACTTTTGAATTGTCAAAATTAAATAGTCAGTCAGTTAGAAAGTTGAAGCTAGCCCATTCCAAAACGTAGATCTCTATGGAGAAGAACGGGCAAGAAACTCCATGGACAGTATTTTAAATCAAGATATTACAAAATCCTGGGTATGTAGGTACATTATTCATGTTGCTTCTACAGGGTGAAATTGAATTCATGGGCATCCTTTTAAGGGGTCATTGTAATCATCATTATGAACAACTTTTACTATGGGACTAAACCTGAAATCGCGAAAACAAAATCACATCCCTACATTTTGACGAGTTATGTGAACATAAATGCAAGGAACAGCTGATTTATTTTCGCGATTTTAGGTTTAGTCCCATAGTAAAAGTTGTTCATAATGATGAGTACAATGATCCCTTAAAAGGATGCCCATGAATTTAATTTCACCCTTTATATTAGGTCCTTACATATGAAATTGGCGTTTTGTATGGAAGGAACAAAAAGTCGAATATTTTTTAATATAATATATTTAATTAATCAAAGTATGAACCATTGTTTTCAATGCACTTTTGCCATCTTATAGGTAGTTCATTGATCCCTTTACTAAAAAAACCAGTCGGACGGGAATCAATAAAATCTTTGAAGGCGATTTGGACTGCCCGGATCGGAGTTGAATTTTTTCCCTTGCAAAAAGTTATCCAAATTGCGAAAAAAATGGTAATCTGTTGGAGCAAGGTCCGGGGAGTACGGAGGATGTCTAAGACATTCCAATTCAAGCTCTTCTAATTTGGTAGCCGTCTGTTGCGCAGTGTGTGGTCTGGCGTTGTCGTGAAGCAGCAGTGGCGTGGAGCGATTGACCAGCCTTGGTTGTTTAGCCGCTAGCTTTTCCATCATGGTTTGTAATTGCTGACAATAGACATCAGCTGTAATAGTCTGGCCAGATTTGAGAAAACTGTAATGAACAATACCGGCACTAGTCCACCAAACGCTTACAAGTAACTTTTTTGGGGTTAATTTTCGCTTGGGGCAGGATTTGGCTGGCTGGCCAGGATCCAACCATTGCGCTGAGCGCTTCCGATTATCGTAAAGAATCCATTTTTCATCACAGGTAATGATTCGGTTTAAAATACCTTCATTGTTGTGCAGGTTCAGTAATGTAACGCAGCAGTCGACGCGCGTTTGCCGGTTTGCTTCAGTCAATTCGTGAGGTACCCACCTTTCAAGCTTTTTAATCTTCCCAATTTGCTTCAAGTGAATTAAAACAGTTTTATCACTAACATCGAAGCCTGCAGCTAACTCGGACGTGGTTTGCGATGGGTCCGCTTCCACAATAGCCTTCAATTCTCCATTATCAACTTGGGTCTCAGGCCGTCCACGGGGCTTGTTCTGCAGGTCGAAATTTCCAGAACGAAAACGTTGGAACCAAAAACGAACTGTGTTTTCTTTTGCAACATGACCGCCATACACATCATTCACCCTTCGAGTCGTTTCCGCAGCACTAGTGCCACGGCGGAACTCGTACTCGTAAATAATGCGATATTTTAAATTTTCCATTTTGTAAAATGAGTGACGCAAACAGAAAAAACAGAAGAAAAAAAACAAATGAATGACGGTCATCGAAGCACAAATACATGAGTAAATAGCTGTACAAATTTGAATTTGGAATTCCTTACCAAAGAGGAGAAATTCGTGATTAAAGTGGCCAGTACGAAAAACGCCAATTTCATATGTAAGGACCTAATATATGAGAACAATGTAAAAAAAAAACACACAAATGAACCACGAAGGTGTCTGGATAGCCACTCATCTACGGACCGACCTTGGCAAGCGTAACCTTTACCTTCGATTAAATTGACCTGTGCGGCAGTATTAGGTACTTAGCCACGAACCCCTCTTGATAAGTTAAATAACCACAACAAAATAAAATGGTGTTTTCCAATACCAACTGCATCCCGTTCGTAACATTAAGGAGTTTTCGGAGATCATCGGTTAGAAATATAGCAAAGTAAGCCCGTCTTATAATCCACCGATGGGTGTATAAGATACGGGATATATCTCAGGATTTGTGGCCCATAAATATTGTGGCCAAACAATTGGGAAAATGAGGGACAGTCTTGATTTTCAAATAAACAAACATTATTTTAAAAAAAGTGGCACTCCGGGAGTGCCGACAGAAGTGAAATCTTGAACAATTACGTGTGTATTTTTAAATCGTCATATAAACAGAACACAAACAGAATACTTTGCCATCACTCACTGACATATCGGAAATACATTAAAACCGAGTATATCCCAAGGACAGCCGTACACATCCGAATATAGCGCAGTGTCGGTAACAGTGTCGCGAGTTCAATGGTTTTTTCCTATCTCGAAAAATGCCCGACGCGCCTAAAGAAGTTTTCACTTCAAAAATCAAAAGTAATTTACTCGAACTAGGCTGAGAATCAGTCCTTTTTGAACGACAAAATTTCATAAGACAGTTCCTCAAAACGCCCGCCCTTCACCATTCTCTAGTAGGTACTTTAGCTGAAGAAGAAGACGTGGCGCAACAAACTCCTCAGCAGCATAGCTGTCTGTTAAGTTAAATACATATTATGCCTCTGTTAAGCAGCCCAGTGGTAACAACCGCGACTTACGAGTTGTAGGTCGTCGGTTCGAACTAGTTTTGCAAAGAACTCAATTCTTGATGAATTACAAGAGTCGACTCATTACAACAGGACTCCAAGACTAGAGAACTAAACTCTCTACGAGTTCTTGAATGTTACATGAGAGCTCGAGTCTCTTTGTGGGCTCGAGTCCTTTTTATGCGGCGAGTCGCACTCAAGTCCTCTTCGTATATAAGTCTAGCAATAAAATTGTTACATTTACAGGACCGGGAGAAAGGCTCAGATAAAAAATAACAGTATTGATAAAGGATATTTTTAATCATTTATAAACATCATAATTTTTTTTTAATGGTTATGAGTTACATCATAACCATTAATTATTTTTTTTTCATTTCGAGTCTTTTCGAATGATGAGCTTCAAGTCTCATCTTCATGCTCCGAGTTTTTCTTGAAGATTCGAGTTCATTTTAAGACTCGAGTCCTTTGTTAGACTCAAATGGCTGCTAAATGACTCGGGCTCGGCTTGACTCTAGACTCCGAGCATTTTTAGTACACTGAGTTTTGCGTAATTGAGTCGAGTCTTTAAAATTACGACTCGAAGACTCGAGTCCTTTGCAACACTAGTTCTAACCCACACAGGCACGGTGAAGAAAAACATCATTAGGAAACCAGCATGTCTTAGAACCAAAAAATCGAAGACATGTGACATCTACAAACCCGCACTGGACCCGCGTGGTGGATTACGGCCCACTCCTTCTCACTGAGAGGAAGCATATGTCCCAGCAGTGGGAAAGGTATAGGCTGATTATGCTACATTGTTGATCGAAGGTAGCAAAACCGATGCAAAAGCTATCCAAGACATTAGCAAAAAGAGTGACTGCCAAGCATTTTTTCTACACTTCTCTGTGTGCAGCACATAAACAAATCAAAATCAAAAGTCATTTATTCAAACTAGGCTGAGAATCAGCACTTTTCGAACGTCAAAATTACAAAAGACAGTACCCAAAACGCCCGCCTTCCACCACTTCCTAGTGCTTTCGCTGGGGAGAAGAAGTGGCGGAACAAACTCCCCAGCAGCACAGCTGTCTGTTCAGTTTGAAAATAATTGATTTTATATAATACTAAGTATGCAAAGTAATTAACATTACAGGACACAGAACATTAAATTAAATTATTTGCTATAAGTTAGCTAGCCACGCCAATATACCAACAAATACAATAAATACTATACGCAATCAAGCAAAAAAAAAAATTTAAATTCAAAATGTAAACAAAAAAAACTTACTGACCAAATAAAAGCCAGGTATAAAGGGCGTGACAGCTTACATATTTATGCAATGCTGGGTTCTGTTTGCATAGCTGTCACTTAAAGTCACAAATGATAAACTAGGACCATCGAAGTAATAAACAAGTTATTACTACTAATAACAACAATAAAACCATGGTCAGCAAGACGACCAATCACCACAAGCAGATAACATTTTAACATTATCTCGGTCCTCAGTCCATCACTGACCTTGGCCCCGTTTTCAAACTTCGGTGCGGACAGTATACAAAACTCAATGAAGTAGTTTGAATGCCCAAGTTTCTGGCTTATTGAGAGGTCACAAGAGCTGTTTCCTGTTGCACTAATGGATGAAACTTTGAACTGTAGCTGCAAGTAAGATAGGGTCTTCAAAATGATTGAAACTTCATGAAACATTTAAGTAAATTAGTCAGCGAAAATTCTAACCAAGTTACCTCACATAAAATCCTAATAATAATATGTAATAACCGTCCCGCATGATGAGAACCTCGTGAAAGCCGAGAAAGATAAACAAATCAAGTATCTTGACTTAGCTCGCGAGGTTGTCGACATGTGGGATGTGGACTCAGCAATCATTGTGCCGATATTCGTTACAGCCAATGGATTGATAGCCAAGAGCCTCGACCAACACCTGAGGAGGCTCTCGTTGGGCAGCTGGATCAAGTACTTGATCCAGAAAGCAGTACTTCTGGACACGGCCCGCATTATTAGGAGGTTCCTCTCTCTGGAGCCCTGACCGCCGGTAACTTGGACCCTGTTCCCGATACCGGTGGGTTACTATTTTTTATATTCTAATATTTAAAAATATAATTAATATGTATTTAGTCAAAGGAAATATGTAAAAAAAACAACCTTCCTTTTGTGATATTTTATAATCATGTCCCACAATCCCAACACACCATGGTTGCCCCAACCATTAATGTTGTCACCGGGCCCCCGGGACCCCATATAGACGGGCCCTTACGTTTTATACGAACGTTATTTGGACCCTCAGAGCCGAATTGTGGTCCTTATGAAAAGATGTCGCCATGCGGTAGGAATTCATGTTCGTGTCGAGTTTCAACTGAGATCCAATAGGATGGATGTCGGTGATAGCTGTTCAGTTTTTTTTTATCGGAAGGCTGTTTTTTGGTGGATTCGAAGTTAAATGTTGGGTGATAAAAATACAAAGACACACACAACTTTTGTTTTTGGAAAATAATAATTGCACAAGCTTGATGTACAGACGCGAGCAAATCAAGCTACTACAATCTGTCAAATTTCTTTAATAGATTTGCAACTTTATCGCTAAAGCATAAGGTTCAAAGTTGATTGGGAAAATTTGACAGTTCCGGGTAGCTTGGTGTGCTGGCGTCTGTACTCATTTCCAGGAAGGAATATTGATGTTGGAGAAGCGCAAGACCAAGTGCGTTGAAGTCGAGGGAGGTTATTTAGAAAAATAAAATCATATTTTTACTGAAAATCGCAGTCTTTCATTGTCAGGCCGAGAACTTTCACCTTATTCTCGTAGCATCTACAGGATGAAATTGAATTCATGGGCATTATTTTAAGGGGTCATTGTAATCATCATTATGAACAACTTTTACTATGGGACCAAACCTGAAATCGAGAAAAAAAAATCGGCTCTTCCCTACATTTTGACGAGTTATGTGAACATAAATGCAAAGAACAACTGATTTTTTTTCGCGATTTTAGGTTTAGTCCCATAGTAAAAGTTGCTCATAATGATGAGTACAATGACCTCTCAAAAAGATGCCCATGAATTAAATTTCACCCTGTATATCTATGTATATTTCTCATCTTCATCTCTTAGGCTCTATAACACATGCGTTTTTCTTGCCGTGGAAAACTATGGTTTATACGCTCTATGTAAGCACGGTCGTCAGTGTTGTATGGATTACTATGGAAGCTTGTTAACGGACACTTTCCTACGGCGCAGTTTATGCGCCGTACTGTAAAGAAACCGTGCCAAGTACAAAAAAGGGCCTTACTTAGTATAAAACAAAGTCGCTTTTCGTGTGATCACTTAGTTCTTCTATACTACTCGATGGATTTTGATGCGGTTTTCACCAACATTAACAGAATTTATTCCGGAATGTTTATGTGTTTATTACTAGAGATCGGATATTCGGATGCATGTTCACCTAAAGTTGAGATGTTGGCTAATATGGAACGCGCTTTTGTATCGAATAAATCCCGCGGTTCTGAGATCGACAAATTTAGGTTTCGGATTATAGAATCGGATGTATATTTACTTACTTTGAAATGTTGGCTTATTTGGAACGCACTTTTGTATGGATCGTAAAAATCTCGCGATTCCGGAATTTTGTGTTTTTGCTGTCTATAGAATCGGATCCATATTCTACCTACCTAATATTGTAAAGTAGGTAGGTAGATATCAAACTGCAATAGCAAACAACGTCAAGGTAAGATAACGGACTACATACACTCCTTTGCAAAAAAAACGGGCATCTAAGGAAATTTACGTTCTCAGGTCGATTTGAGTTAATTAAATGAAATATATTTCTTTGACGTAGTCTGTAATCTGTAGGTATACTAATAATCGTGTAAATTAATACACGTGAAGTGAATTCTGGCAATTTTTTTTTTTTAATTTTCGATGAATTCTTTAAAACCGATGTACACGGCCAAACAATAAGAAGTGGTCGGCAATAAAGACAAGAAGATTTTTTTACTTTTTTAAATTAAATAAAGTTACAAATGTAAAAATCTAATAGAGTGTGACCTCCTCTTGCCAAAATCACAGCTTGAATCCTTCTGGGCATGATTTCCACGATGTTTTTAATAACGTTTTGAGGAATACGTTCCCACTCTTCTGCAATTACTCTTTTTAGCTCCCTGATGTTTTGTGGAGCAGGTTGCACTGATCTAACCCGTCTTTTTAGAACATCCCAGACATGCTCAATTGGATTGAGGTCAGGACTTCGAGCTGGTCAATCTAAACGACGGATCCCAACTTCTTGCATGTATGCTTCCACGTCGCCAGAACGGTGCGGGCGAGCATTGTAGTTCATAAAAATGGAATCTTCCCCAAGTGCAGTCAATGCGGGTTGTGCATATGGAATTAGGACTTCCATTATGTACCGGTATGCATTTAATGTTCCTTTTTTTCTGAAAATTGACTCCGTACGCTCCGCCAAATAAATTGCTACCCAAAACATAACGGAGCCTCCGCCATAAGGAGTGATTTCTTCGAAACACACTTCCGCATAGCGTTCCCGTGGTCTTCGCAGCACTTGCCGGCGTCGGTTCTCTCCACACAAAGAGATTCTAGCTTCATCAGAAAACAATACTTTATTCCAGTCCTCCAGTGTCCATAAAGCACAGATTCGAGCAAACTGAAGTCGAGCAACACGGTCCTCACGGAGTAATTTAGGGCCCCGAGCCGGGCGGTAACTCCTGATATTGGCAGCCAAAAGCCTCCTCTTGACCGTCTACAAGCTAACTTCTACTCCTCTTACTTCTTCAAGGCTCTTCTTCAGGTCCACACTTGACGCCTGACGATTCTGCAACGCCTGACTCACCAAAAAGCGGTCATCTCTTGGTTCTGTGCATCGTTTTCTTCCCGAACCGGGTCTTCTTTTGACCGAGCCGGTCTCTTAATACCGTTGCCAAGTCCTCTGGACAGTTGAACGACTCACATTTAGCCGCTGAGACACGTAAGTTTGCGAACAACCTTCTTCAAGTAGGGCTATAATTTTATCGGCCCTTATCGCTTTATCAGTCATATCAAAAAGTGGTATTTAATGTAAAAAGAAAGATTAAATTGTTTAATTTTCAGAAAATATACAAAAAGTTTTAAAATTTTAGTAATCAGTAAAAAAATCGTTTCAACAATTCGCGCCAGTAGTAAAGCAATTTTACAATAATCCACAATAATCATTTTTTTCTTTTGTTAATTTCAACATTTAAATTTGGAACGTGAAGAATCATGCCAGGATGCTTCAAATAACATACCAATATATCGTCAAATTAATAAAACTTCTTTCTTATTCTTCTTCATTGAAGTAGAGAAAAAAATCTAAAGTGCCCGTTTTTTTTTGCAAAGGAGTGTATATTTAGAATAATTTTCTTTATGTAGTTCGTTCCTTTTTAAGTACACCCGACTATTTACGCATTCCCGGTGTTCCTGGCGTCCCGGGATTTATTTACAGAAAAAATATTTTAAGAAGCCACTGCCATACTTTCATAGCTAAAAATTCACTTTAGGTAAATATGCGTCCGAATATCCGATTTCTATTTATCACACTAATATTTAACTTAGATATAGCATAGAAATCTCTATATTTTGAAATGTCTTCACATCAGTAGGTACAGTGAGAGCTTTGCAAGCTCTCAGTTCCGGGACGAGTAAATTAAACCACATTTCGTCATAACTCATATTACTTTAATAATTATTACTAGAAGATGGTTCTACTTGTTTTATGTTAATAATTTTAAACGAAATTAATGTTGGTCTTGTAACTCCGTATTTGTGCCATCTATTCATAAAAGACTCGTGGAGGTTGCATGTAAGTACCAAATAGTACCTACATATATGAATATCTCTAGATTCTCTACATTAACTACGATAAACAACTACTGGATAAAATAGGGCTACCGTACAATTTTATTCCTCTAAGGGCTGCCTGGACGGCGCGGGCCTGCGGACGGAGAGTAATGGGTAGCTCACCGTCCGATCAGGACCAGGCCCGTGCCGGACGGCGCGTACGTGTTCCACGCGCGCCTTAAAGAGATGTCAGCATAAAGGAAGGGGCCTGCCAGGGCCGACGCCTGCCGGGGGTGCGGGATTGTCCGAAAGGGTTACCGCTACCCCGGAACATAAAGGGCTAAAGAAGGAACACGGATGGGTTTTAGTCAGTAAGAGTCTGACACTCCCTTCCGCTCCACCCAAAGCGGGAGGAGTCATTTGATGATTTCCCATCCAAAAAAAAAACCTGATTTTTCAATCGACAGATAATTTTTATTCGTCGAATTAAATTTACGGCTGACAGTCTTTGTATGGAAGAACTGTCAAAAATTAAAAATTATTCCTCCGTTAAATATATCTGGCTTTGAAAAAATCAGCCCTAGGTGAAACATGAAGTTATCCAATCCTGCCTATATCTACAGGGTTATTGGTAAATTATTAACAACCTCCCAAGACTATAACATAATAAACAACAACTTATGTTCTATGACTTTTATTAATTCACCAGACTTTCATACAAAAATAAATTTAAATATTCGATTTTCTGTTACGAACTCTACGCGAAGCGAAAGAAACTGCTAGTTAGGTAAACAAACTGCCGTGTCTAGTTCGTGAAAATTCATCAGAGGGAAGCGGGGGTTAGATACAACAACAAAACAACAGCGAAATCTTAAAGGTTTGTTTTTGGTAAATGTAATATGTTTTTTGTAAAAAGTCATAGAACATTTGTTGTTCTTCTTCTTAACGTGTAGATAGCAATCTAAATGGACTCGGCCCAGAATTCAGCTACTTGTTTGGCGCCATCACTAGCGTCCATCAGTTCCTGTAACGTGCAGCTGACAGGACACGCAGGGCACGATATTAAGTGTCCTATAGCGGTATCTACGTACAACGCCACATGCGAACAACGCGTCATACTGACGTCACGCAAATCCTGCATCTCGCAAGCAGTTTACCGCGCAACTAGCATAGATACAACAGCCCGACATGAATCATCGGGCAATTGCCCGCCAGACGCAACACCCGTCTGGTCGGAGGATCCTCCCTTTTCTATAGAGTATGAGTGAACTTTACACCCTGTTCCTCATACCTCTATAGTCCCATTGTTTGTGAAACATTACACTCCAAGGCATTTACACACCACATTTACACTCCAAGGCGGAGTCGTCTATGAATCTCCATCTGAACAGGTTTTCCTTGCTTCGGCCAACCTGAGTCCGCAGTCTGTTTAAAGACTTCCAGGTTACCCAAGGTAACGCATGTCCAGTTGTTTTTTATGATGCTGTCATCCAGTGCTGCAAGGTTGTTAGTGTTTTACCAATAACCCTGTATAATGCTGCTGCTTATCCAATATAATAACGCATTCAAGGTATTGTTGCGACTGCCGCGTTTCTGTAGTGCCTCGGCAATGTTTGCAGACGCACGCACTGACGGTTTTGATGCACTGTGGCGTAAGAAATCTGCCTCGCTTCTCCGGAGGCTGCGTGGCAGTCCCAATACTATTCTGCAATCAATAGCCGCCCGGACAGATAGCCCGCTAGTGTGGGCGATTACAAACCGGACCCGTTCAGTTTTAGTTATTAAGTACTAACATAGGCTAAGCTATTTTGTTACTAACACTATCTAATAGACCATTGTAGTCTGTGTAAATAAAGATGAATAATAATAATAAGAATAATTACCTGAGGGCAGAAATCAAATTAACAATAGGAGGTACGTAAGTCACGAGTCCTATAAAGACTGAGCGTTGAACACCATGCTGGCGTTGAACTTGCGTTTTGGAGCAGGTTCCTTAAGGAAATCATCCCATACGATGTTGTCCATCACCTAAATCGCAGGGGACTTAAGATCATAGAATACTCTTTATTATATACCCCATATAAATTACAGACATTAAATATAGAAACTTTACAATGGGTGACACAGTGGGCGGTCTTATCGCTAAGAGCGATCTTTTAAAGACATCATATCGTGTTATGGCCATCTCGCTTATAAAAAGCATCATTTCAGCTGAAAGACGTCCACTGCTGGATATAGGCCTCCCCCAAGCACCGCCGCTTCGACCGGTTCCATGTGCTTCTCGCATCTAGCGGATTCCTGCGGCTTTCACCACGTCACCGGTCCATCTTGTGGGAGGCCTTCCAACACTACGTCTTCTGGTACGCGGTCGCACTCCAGAACCTTTCGGCCCCATCCATGTATAAAAAGTGCATCTGTTAATGGGCCACAATGAGAATCTAAGCAGAGGTCCTGGTAACCGCTACAAGAACCTCTAATAAAATAGTTGAATATCTTCTTGATAAATCTGTTATTCCAATCTTCACCTCTAAGTAATCGATCAACATTAATAATGCAAATAGTTTTAGATTCCAAAACTTCACATTTGAAATATTTATCTATAAAAACGTCCCCAACATATCACAATTCAATACCTTCTAATAAATTGCTCTAACCCTAAAATCCGAAAGTTTTTACATTTTTTAAGTCGTCTCTCCCTAGGCAGTAGGGAGAATATTTCATTTTTAGGGTTCCGTATACCCAATACCTATATATTTTGTTTGTTGCGGATGACATAATTATACAATTATACAAAGTCCATGCAGTATTAGTAACATCATCATCTGCCTAGCCAATTATGTTGGGGTCGGCTTCCAGTCTAACCAGATGCAGCTGAATACCAGTATTTTACATGAAGCGACTCCACAACCCAGTTACTGGGTTATAATACGATATCCTTGGTAAGACTGGTTGTCAGACTTTCGAACTTCTGACGACCCGTAACGACTGCCAAAGATCCACGAATGACAGCCGGGACCAATTGTTAAACGTGCTTTCCGAGACACGACGAGGTTTTGATATGCCTATAAAAATGGTCACCCATCCACGGACCAACCGCGGCAAGTGTCGCTTAGCCTGATCAATCGACCGATGCGGCTGTTATTACTTAGCCACGGGCTCTTTCTGTCTGTCTGTCCGCATGTTACGTTTTCACGCCTAAACTACAGAACGGATTTCGATAAAATTTGGCAGAGATAAATGGCATCCTGAGGACGGACATAGGCTACTTTTTATCCCGTTAGCACGTTCCCGTGGGATAATTCCCGACGCGGGTGAAACTGCGGGCAGAAGCTAGTAGGTACTTTATAATATACTACTAATAATATAAAAGTGAATGTTTGGATGTTTGTTACTCAATCACGCAAAATGGCTGAACAGATTTGGATGAAATTTGGCACACAAATAGTTGTCCTGGGATTCTGACCTCCACGCAGGCAAAGGTAAAGCTAATATCCATACTAATATTATAAATTCGAAAGTAACTCTGCCTGTCTGTCTATCTGTCTGTATGTTACCTTTTCACGCCTAAGCCGCTGAACCGATTTAGATGAAATTTGGAATAAAGATAGTTTGAGCCCCGGGAAAGGACATTGGATACTTTTTATCCCGATATTCCCACTTGATCGAGACTTATGCGGGTGAAACCGCGGGGCGCAGCTAGTAACACTATAAGTGCAGAAGTAACTCTGTCTGTCACCTTTCACGCCTTAACGGCTGAACGGATTTGGATGAAATTTGGCACAGAGATGGAACACGATCTTGATTAGGACATCGGACAAGTCCCAGTAGTGCGTTTCTACGTTCGTGGTATAATTTCCGTCCTCCACAGGGGCGAAGACGCGGAAAAAACTTTATGTTGAAACAATAATAATAAAATGCTATAAAAGTTTTGGTAGTAGGTACGGACCCCTTAGGTAGTGTTCATCCGACTCGCACTTTGTCAGTTTAATTTTTTTCAGCTCTGTCGATATCTCGATATCTCTGGGGCCAGTGATCGATAGCTATCGGTGGATATTTAAATATTTGTCAACGAAGACAAATTGTAGTCGAGCCGTAGAGGGAGCACATGACGTTAGTGATGGGACAGGTGTCGATAAAAAATAATAATTAGGTTTACGTGAACTGTATGAGATAATAGATTTATTGAAGAAGGTTTAATGCCTACTAAGCAATTTATTGTTTAGAATCATTTGCTAAATAGGCTTAAAATAATAATATATACAAGTATATAAAAAGGGAGGGAAAATAATTAAAGGGCATCAAAAAATTCGTCCGCATCACTGTCAACTGGAAACGTGCCCAAAAGGCTGGCAGCATTGCCACGTTGTATGTCAATGCTGATTCTTTGGCCAAAAAATAGGCCAGCCCTCTGGTCACGTGATGAAAGTAAGACTAAGTAGGCTAAATCTAATGATAGTGTGACGTTAAATAAATATACTCAGTGGAAGTTTATTTAACATCACACTATGTAATTATATGTCTTCTAGAAAATGAAGAGATCAATTATTCATTCGATAAAATGCTCATTACAGACTGCTTTTCAGAGGAATTCAGGATTCTACTACATTCAGTAATTACTCTAGTTCAAGGAAAAACTATGAAATTATTCCACAAAATCCTACTTTAATTAATGTATCGTTTCAAAAAGGACAACCTTCTTGAAGTTTTACCTCCTACTGAAAGAAGTCGAATTTTCATTGCATAGAGTAGGATGAAAATTGCTACACCTACGAAATGCCAAGAGCACTTATGATTTAGATGGGAGTATTTAAAACACACCAAAGACAGTACTTTTCTTGCTTCAGATGTAAGTTCCCAGGAAAAGAAGAGGAAAAAATCTCTTGACACTCTTCAGAGTCCCCCCTGCTGAGTGCTTATTAGTGTCTGGGGGCGCCCTATCACAAAACCAGCCACGCTCGCTCCTAGGCTTCTCCTAGCCATGCAACTCTCAACCTTAACTTGTGTATGAGTTGTGCGTCCACAAGGAGCAAAACAAAAGAATCCTCCAGCTGTTCCCTTGAGATACCCACACGGGATGAGATAGGTTGGTTCTATTCTACTACCCGGAAACCACACGGGCTCCAAATGTCAAACAGAACCACATCGACATCATTTATCGATATTTACAGATAGTTTCCCGTGTCACATCACTAAACTGTAACCCAGCTAGAGCCAATCCATTTGATCTGTTGTTCTCAATATGAGCGATTACAATTCCGATTGTACATACTTTATGTTTATTTAGCGAATTGTTTTATATCGAAACTATTTTATTGTTGCTCGCTCTTTTTTAAGCCGCTTTGCATGGGAAAATATATTTCAGTAAATTTACTAGAACAGAATATAAATAACTACACGTCTACGTTTCCTGGATGTATAAGCAGCTCCGGATTTACGCCTAGGTACACAAGGCTCTGGCCTAGGGGCCCAGCCAGTCTAGGGGCCTGCTTGACCGCAGTCCGACTCCGACGGAGAGCAGTGATAACCCAGTGGCATGTTCAAGTCCCACGTAATAAATAGGGGGCGAGCCCATTGCCAATGCCATGAACCGGGCATAAATCTAGGATCCGTGCTGCTATTGAAACCTTTTTTTTTACTCTTTATTTAATTTAGGGACTTTTATATAAAATACATGACAGTCCCATCGTACCTTATTACAGCAATAACACAAAGAATCTATTTATTTATTTATTTAGGTTAGCCAACAATTGTTTACACAATACATTTTTCAAATAATTTCCCTAAATAATACATTTATAAGTGCAACAATTACTTATAGGCTAACACCACATGCACCAATTACGGTTTTACATATTACTACAAACATTATAAATATTACAATTCTAATAATTAAAAAATAAAAACTAAAAACAGATCAATAGATAACATTAACAATAAAAATAATTTAATTCTCATTCATATTAAAATAACATAAAATTTCATTAATAGCGAGATCATTTATTGTGAGAATAATGCTCAATGATAACTTTATAAAATTTTCCGATGCTGTCATGGTGTAGGTATATCCGTAACATCGCTGCATCATCTATCTAAATATAATCTATCTAAATAACCTCTTAGACCAAACATCCACTCAAACACTTACACTCACCCACTTAAAACGAAGACTTACAAATCTAAAGACTATTAACAGCGTCAGACAATGACATAGACAAAATCTCATGAAACAATCCTATGGTATTTTTATTTAATTGTAGATCTTTTATTAATTTTTCGCTCTCAGTCTGAAAGCGGACACATTCCGTCAACAAATGCACGTTTTCTACCTTACCACATGTCTCACAGTTTGGAGAGATGATTGAAAACTTAATAACACTTTTCTCTACCTGAGAATCGAACCCAGAACATCATGGTCAGCAGTAGCGCTTGTAACCACTATACCAAATAGGCAGTACGGCAGTATTCCAACCAGGAAGCTTATACATATTTCTTTTTTCGTTTCAAATTCATTTATTTACATAATCAGCCTATAATGTTCCCACTGCTGGGACACAGGCCTCCTCTTTGTGAGAGGGAGTGGGCCATAATCCACCACGCGGGCCCAATGCGGGTTGGTAGATGTTACATGTCTTCGAATATTTTGGTTCTAGGACATGCCGGTTTCCTCACGATGTTTTCCTTCACCGTTTTGAGAGCAGTGGTGATGAAATAATTTACACAAAGTAAAGCGCCTGTCTAGGTTAGAACCTACGACCTACAACTCGTAAGTCGCGGCCGTTTCCACTGCGCCACCACTGCTCTCATTTATTTATAACTAACTATTTACATTAGATACTAAATTAAATGACCAACCAACTTACTATACAAATAAATACAAAAACAAAGGACACTTAGGCGTCGAAGTACTCGTCCGCATCGCTGTCATCCGGAAACGTGCCCAGAAGACTGGCAGCATTGCCACGTTGAATAGCAATTGGCAATGCTAATTCTTTGGCCAAAGAACGACCCAGCCCTCTGATCACGTGAAGTGTCGACCAGCCGGCGAGAAATTTCCTTAAAAAGGAGACGCGTAATCGGGCCCCATGACCCGAGCGTTTCGACCCCAAGCGGCTCAAAACTGTAGTTACCCTTAAGATTACAGTATTTGCGCAGTATTTCCTACACATATACAGCGTGTTACGGAAAGTGTATATCAATACAAACGGGTTGAAGAGTGTATCTGGTCTAGAATCTCTGTACAAAATTTCAGCTCAAAAGCAGTATAACTTTGAAAATGCTTAACAACAGCTAAATCATAACAAACGTGTCACCGCACTACGAGGGTCATTTCATTATCCATTATCTGTAGTGTGTCTGTGCGCTCACGCCGCTGCGCGCCAGTGCGAGCTGTACTGGCGCGCGTGATGTCGAAATAAGAAAATATTAAGCATTTTCAAAGTTAATGCTTTTGAGCTGAAATTTTGTGAAGAGATTCTAGACCAGATACACTCTTCAACCCGTTTGTATTGATATACCCCTTCCGTAACACAATGTAGAAGTTTTTCAAGATATAGTCCAAGAAACTACAAAAACATTGCCTAAATACACTCAAAGATCCTCCAACAAAGAAAGAGATGAGAGTATCAAGCATCAAGTTGATTGTCTAAGTTCCCAAGTTGGAGTCGGTTAGAAAGAAATTTGAAGAATAAACCTGGCTAAGTATTATAATTAAGTTCTAACTCATCAATCACTCGCTCGCCATCTGTCGGGCGGAAACTGGAGCTGGAGGGTATTCATAGTCCGGTAGGGGAGTAATAAATTACGTTTTTGAAATGATAATACTGTTTCTCAAAACAAAAGAGCTAAATTATCTGTTTTGTACATTGTTACCACGTTATTATTTGTCAAAATAGAAAGATAGGATATTTTCTCATTACAACTACCAAAGCTTGTGCCATCCATACTAATATTATAAATTCGAAAGTAACTCTGTCTATCTGTCTGTCTGTCTGTATGTTACCTTTTCACGCTTAAACCACTGAACGGATTTCGATAAAATTTGGCAGAGAGATAGATTGCATCCCGGGAAAGGACATAGGATAGTTTTTATCACGATATTCCCACCGGATCAAAACTTATGCGGGTGAAACCGCGGGGCCCAGCTAGTGTAGTAATAAGTATTTTTTGTGCGTTCCCTGTTCCATTGCAAAACGAGCATAACGAACGTTTGTAATGCAACTTGTTTATTTTCTAAAGTTGCCTGCTGGGGTTCGAACCCACGACGTATAACTCGTAAGTCGGGGCTGTTAGGGAGAACAGGGTAATGGGAGCCTACTAAGGGAAAATTTTCTTAAAAATCACAATTGTTAATATTCTTACCATTTTTAGTTAGGAACTCTTACATTCATTATTAAAGTATATTTTAATCACAGTTATAATCAATTGCAGTCTTGTATTAGGGTACAATAAGGATTTTACAAAAAAAAATCAGTCGCTCCCATTACCCGACACATGCGGGTAATGAGAGCCAATTTAACGCTCATATGGAAAATGGGAGCCATAATTTACTCTTTCTCGAATTTAACTAAACATACTTTAAAATATGTGATCTTAGTAATTAATACAAAGAACTATTTGTAACACAAATAAAAACGTCAACTTAGTAAATAAAACAAAAAAATAAAGATAATAGAAAGATGCTAGGCTACCATTACCCGCTGACTACCATTTTGAAAAGCAATAACATAAATATGTAATTCTACTTTCAATCTCAATTTAACCAATTGGGCTTGTTAGTGCATTTAGCTAGTGAAATAAAAAGCATGAAGATAATAAAAAAAGAATATAACTTCATGCTTAACTCGGCGCTGGCAATCAGCAATTTTTATAAACGTGGAGCGAAAAACACATAATCGTCCCTCGTGACTTAACGCATGGCACTAACGGCTCGTGTTCGTCAGGCGAAGTTTCTCAATGGTTGACGAAAGCGGCCGAGTGTTTAAGATCGCGCTTATGTGCCTACTTTCCGTTCAATCACTATGGCTCCCATTAACCGACCGCTCTCATTACCCTGTTCTCCCCTTCCTACTAGGCTACCACTGCTCCTAACCACTGGGTCAACATTGCTCCCACTGGACCACCACCGCACCTTCAAAATCTCACTATTATTATTAAAGTGAAAACTTCTTTAGTCGCGTTGGGCATTTTTTTAGATGGGAAAAAAACCATTGAATTCGCGCCACTGTTACCGTAACCGGCACCGCTTCGGATGTCTTCGGCTGTCCTCGGGATGTACTCGGTTTTAATGTATTTCCGATTTATGTCAGTGAGTGATGGCAAAGTATTCTGTTTTGTATATATGACGATTTAAAAAAAATACGTAGGTAATTGTTCAAGTTTTTACTTCTGTCGGCACTCCCGGAGTGCCACTTTTTTTTTCGATTGTCACTACATATTTCGAAAAGCATTGCAAATCAGTTTTCTAGACTTCGAGCAAAGGAGAATGGCAGAAGTTCATAGAACGCTGGCATTAAACTTTTTTAGTTTCCACAGAAATAAAAGTGGCATGGTTTGATAGGGAATATTATGAGCTTTAATTAAATAAATAAATAAAAAATAATAACAATGGGGTTAAAGAGAAATCTTAGTTTTTGTAAAAGTGAGGTTAAGTGCATTAATGTTTGTACTTTAATAGGTTATTTTACCTCTATTACTATTTTAACGCATACATGTTTATTGTATGCATAACATATTGCTAATTATGCTTTGGAATGACTGCAAAAATGATAAATAACTACTTGTTGAAGTTTGTTTAGTTCAATGATTTACCCAATGATCATAGACCTAATGACAGTTTCAAGTGTAGGTACTCGGTCAGTTTTAATTAAACTCAGTAATCACAGAAAACTCAGGAGACTCTAGAGACTCACTTATCGGAATCTAAGCATATAATATTGTTAAGGATAATTATCTAAGGATTACAGGATTATTGTAGGTACAATAAAAAACAAGTATTTAATCATAATATTTGACTCATGCTCATCATCATATATAAGTAAGCAATATAATTATTAGCTAAGAAAGGTGCAGAGGGAGACAGGCTATCCTAATGCCGTGCCCATGCCAAGTACCAGATGATTGATATGATATGGGCACAGCATCCTACTGTTCTTCCAACAATGCAATTGATACAGTATTGTTTTATAGCTTCCCGGCCATTTGAGAGCTGTCAATCAAAATATAAACAAAGTATATCTTTCTTCCTACATGTCTAGACTTAATTCTTGCAGAACGAAACGTCGAGGTCCAAGTCTAGCAACGGTCGTTCAGAAAGGTAGGAGTCTTCGAAATCCAAAAGCAAGCCAGGTCGTTGTAAAAATCCACGTAAAACTTTGGGCGCACAAAACATTCACGCCAGCACAAAATAGTAGCGAGCGAGCCACAGAGTACTTTTTGATAGACTGCGAATGTGACTTGTGAAGTTTTGTGTGTCATCTTCTAAATGTTTGTTTGTTTGCCATGACAACACTGTCATATAGTATAACAAGTCCAAAAAGCCTTGTTTCCGGCTGCTCAACTTACTCATATTTAACGAGATTTAATCCCAATTCTCAATAATAACGTTAATCTGGCTATCAATACATAAAAATAAGCGCTTTTTTTTAAATAGCTTTGTATTCTGTACCTTTCCAAAACTAGCAATGCCAAAAAATGCCATCTCCTTTGGCCTTTTATTAAATCTGTAGAAAATTCCTAATCATAAATGACAATATCTCAACACTCACTCAATTGACTTGAGTTAACAGAAAACAAGACACAATTTTCAACAACAACAATTGAATCGATTGATTGATTTTTTTGACAATTTTCATGATTGCACCTACCACTGTTTGTCTCTGCATCACCCAATGGTTGACTGGTAGAAAATGCCTATGGCATTAAGTCCGCCTCTGTACATTTATGTGCTTGAAGTATTAACACATTCACTGCCGTGTAGGTCACCGGTGACCGCGAACAATAGATTTTCTATTGTGTCTGTTGTCTGGCAGTCAAGGTGTTAAATAAATAAAACAAGGACGCAAGTACCTAGTTAAAATATTCCGTATCCAAGCCCCACACTATGGGGGTACGGGATTGTCCGAAAGGGTTACCGCTACCCCGGAACATAAAGGACTAAGGAAGGAACTCGGATGGGTTTTAGTCAGTAAGAGTCTGACACTCCCTTCCGCTCCACCCAGAGCGGGAGGAGTCATTTGATGATTTCCCATCCATAAAAAAGAAGCCTTACACTATGAATACGGCCGACCCAAACAGTTTATCTAGTAACTCATGAGGAACTTTTGTCGGCAGATGTATTCATCTAATTGATTATTCTTGCTGTGAAATTCAGGTAACTTTCCTGCACATTGAGTATTCAAGACTTCAGTGCTTCACATGCGAGCCCGGGGTGCCTTTGTATGGAAAGATGGAAGTTTTAGCGTGTGCAACAAAGGTAAACGTGCTGCTATTGGCATAGGATATAGGTAGACTATAGATATATGTAGACATACGCGTACTTCATACAGGAAGATTTTTTTATCACCATCCAAATTTTTACAGGCTATTCTACCTATGAATATGAACAACTTTCACTATGGGACCAACTCTGATATTACGAAAAAAAAAATCTGCTGTTTCATACATAGTGGTCAAGTAGATATTGAACTTTTGTATTAAACAGCTGATTTTTTTTCGTAATTTCAGAGTTGGTCCCATAGTGAAAGTTGTTCATATTCATGGGTAGGACATCCTGTAAAAATTTGGATGGTGATAAAAAAATCTTCCTTAATTCTTCCTTATGTAGTCAACAAAAGTATGCAGGACCGTCGGATACAGTTGACGTTTAGTAAGAAACCGATGGATGTTCTCGAATAAAATTTGATTTTATTAATAGAAAACAAACAGCTTATTTATCAAATTAAATTTCAGTCGAAAATATCCAACGGTTTCTTACTAAACTTCAACTATATCCGACGGTCCTGCATACTTATCTGTTTTGTTGACTGTACCTCCTGAGTATATCTTGACTCTCTTTGAAAATTTAAAAGCGCCTGTAAATGGTTTAATTGAAATAAATGCTTTAACTTTTGAGTTTTGCACGACTCATAATGAGGAGCATTAGAGAGTGCTTTACGATCGAAAACATTTTTTGGCTCCTTTCTGCAACTGTTTCTATTGTTATGCCCCTACTGGTACACATAACCTACTTACCTATATACCATTGTATAGATAATTTAATGGAGATTAATTCTGTACTTTACAAAGATTGATTTAATGCAGTAGAAACGAAAAAGCATCAAAATATTTAAAAAAAAAATCCCGTTAATCGACTGTGTAACCTAAAAACATTGTAGATTGCGAAAAAATCTATTAATTGAGTCTTTTTTTTATAATTTTAATTCTTATCACCCTTAGAAGGAACCCTATTGAAATAGGCACTTTTATTCAAAGTAGTTTAATTATCATTAATAAAAAACGAACTAATATAAAATCTGAGAGCAGTGGTGGCCCAGTGGTAAAGGCCGCGACTTACGAGTTGTAGGTCGTAGATTCGAACCCAGACAGATGCTTTACTTTGTGTAAATTATTTCATCACCACTGCTCTCAAAAATGGTGAAGGAAAACATCGTGAGGAAACCGGCATGTCCTAGAACCAAAAATTCGAAGACATGTGACATCTACCAACCCGCACTGGGCCTGCATGGTGGATTACGGCCCACTCCCTCTCACAGAGAGGAGGTCTGTGTCCCAGCAGTGGGAACATTTATAGGCTTATTATGTATGTTATGTAATATAAAATCTATATCTATGGTTTTTATACGATCATAAATTATGAGCATTATGAGTCGTGCACTTTTGGATTTTCCATTTTTATTTTTAGTTTTCTTGGACATTACTGACATCGGTGAAAGTCAGTAATGTCCAAAATAAAGTCAGGAAAACATTGTAAGGAAATGCCACCACATATTATGCATTGCAGTACAAGAATCGTTTGGCGCATGGGCAAAATCGGAACTACTTATAGGCCGACCGCTTAACTGAGACGTTGCCCAAGGTAGCTGCGCGGCGCGGGAGGGGTGAAAGTTGTCATAAGATGACGGATCAAGGTCCGTTTATATCTACAGACATTAAGCGTGTCAGACACGTTCCGGGGCAGACAACGACAGACACCGTTTATTTACATCTGAGCGTGCCAGACACGTGTCAGGGCAGACACCGACAGATACCGTTTGTTTTCACAATGTTCAGACACTTCTCTGTGGAAGATTTATTCTTAATTGCGTTGTTGCTAGAAGAGGAAAAGCAGGGTAAAAAAAAAAGAGCAATGCTCTGTTCACACTGCCCGGCAGGTAGCCACAGACACGTACAGACATGAACCGTTCTTCCGCGAATACTGGTCGCGCACGGCCCGTGTCTGTTGGTGTCTGCGCGGCCGTGTAACAATAGATATAAATACGTTAATAGACACTGTATAAAAGAATATTATTTTGTCTGCCACGGCACGTGTCTGGCACGCTCAATATCTGTAGATATAAACGGACCTTCACTGGGCTCTCGTATCACGTCACCACACCCCTTCCGCACCGCGCTGCTACCTCAGGCAACGTCTCAGTTAAGCGGTCGGCCTATAATACCGCCATCTTGTTTTATAATACATTTCACATATATTTACTAACAGGGTCCCCCCCTGTCGAGCACCAAAAGTTACTTGTAGCAGTATATTTCATAGGTCACTGCGACATTTGGTGTAGGTATAACTCAAACAAATATACTTAATGTTCTTTATTACTCATTCACTCACCAAAATGAATGAACAAATAAAAAAATTAAATGACGCCATATTTCTTATGGAAACGAGCCGAGAAATGGAGACGGACGCGGTTTTATGGAGGCTTGTAGTCTAGTGAAAGCTAAGCAAGCATAAGCTACTTAAAAAAGTATGCGGTTATTTGTAGAAAAGGCTTGCTTGAAATATTGGAAGACAGCCAATTCCTTCCTCTCTCTTACTTATTTAAAAATTTGCAGTGCCCGACAGGGTCCATAATTTGAGATTTGAGAAAGTGCTGTAAACTAAACACGCTCATGTTTCTTGGGTTATTTGACCCCTTTTTTTATTTATATTGGCTTTTTTATTTCATCATCATAATCAGCCTATAATGTTCCCACTGCTGGGACACAGGCCTCCTCTCGGTGAGAGGGAAGTAGGCAGTAATCCACCACGCGGGCCCAGTGCGGGTTGGCAGATGTCACATGTCTTCGAATTTTTGGTTCTAGGCCATGTCGGTTTCCTCAAGATATTTTTCTTCTTTTTTATTTACTCATGTCGAAAGCCGCGTCTTAACCAAAAGCAATCCTCGCGTTCTTTTAAATGAAATTGCGTGAAATTTCTTGTGCCTAAGACCCCCCCCTACCCACCCCCCCTCGCATAGCATCGCCAGCCCGCGCTATTACTTCACTTTCGGCTAGCGTTTTTCCTGACTGTTTTTCTTTTGCTGGGCTCCTAGTGCGATGTGTGTGTGGTGTGTGTGCCTTCCTCAAGTGATGGGCGATTAAAAGCAAATAGATTTTTTTTAATCCGACTGAGTCTGTCTGTCTGTTACCTCTTGACGCTTAAACCGCTGAACCGATTTAGATGAAATTTTGGTATAGAGATAGTTTGAGTCCCGGGAAAGGACATAGGATAGTTTTTATCCCGATATTCCAACAGGAAACTTAGGCGGGTGAAACCGCGGGGCGCTACATATCTTTCGTGATTTTGATACTTACAATCTTTTCCATTTTTTCTTTCAAACCGAAAAATGTAATGATTTCAAGCACTAGGAGAAATTCTGGCTTATTAGTCCATTCGCACGAATTTATTCGAAATTAATTTATTTGTAGGCGAAACGACAACAACGTGAAAATTCACTAATAAATTAATTTCTTGCGAGTCACCTATAAATAGCAAAAATAATATTATTTAGAACTGACGATTCGCACATTTTGGGCGAATAAATTCGTGCGAATCGACTAAAACCGAAAATCTGCTTGCAGTGTGCCATCGCCTTTAATTTAATACAGTGAATTTAATTAATAAATTAGCAACGGCTATTGTATTTCACCTCCGAGATATGAAAAGGCAGGTCATGATAAAAACACCGCAGGGGGGCCGTAGAAAACAATCTATGTGTATTTTGGGAGACTTAAAATTTTATTGTTAGTTTTTAGTGTTTCGTTAAGGTGAATGCGGTTGTGTACTTATTTATGTATTTATATATAACTTATTTATGTATTTGTGTACCTAATTTTAAGTTTTTTATTTTTATTTTTTACCATTGTTCCTCTCAACCAAAGCACCTGCCATCTAATCTCTTCACCACCCTTGGTTGACTGATAGAGAATGCCTAAGGCATTAACTCCGCCTTTGTACCTTTTTGTGCGAAAAGTTTAAATCATATATCTATGGTTTAAATAAATAAATAAATAAATGCGCAATGGTAGACCGCGAAATTCAATTTTTATTTTGTGTAGGTCTGATAGGCAGTCCCTCCATGTAGAATACTGGTATTCAGATGCACCCAGTTAGACTGGAACCCAACATAAGTAGTTGGGAAAAAGCTAGGCAGATGATGATTAAGCGGCCAGCGATTTTATTTCTGTAAATAGGTTTGTACAAACACTTACACCTCAAAACTAAATTATGTTTCAAAACTAAATGAGGGTGTATTCAAAGTCAAAGCATTTATTACAAATAAGCACATAAAAGGCACTTTTGAACGTCAAAAATTACCTTAAAATAGAATTGATTCTTGTCGCCCATTCCAAAAGGTAGTTTTCGTATGGAGAAGAATGGGCAAGAAACTCCACCGTTACTCTCATAAAATGTTTTACAATATTTTGCATGGGTACCTACATTAATTATATAACAACATGTGAGGACGATGCACCTAAAATAAAATTACTATACCACAATAGGTAAAAGAATTAAAAACGAAACCATGACATATAAATTAATTATCTGATAGATACATGGTGTTCACATATTTACGAACATGGTACAAGTAAACGATTTTATTTTATTTTTTTAATTACCTATCCCTACCTACTTTGAGAAGAAAGACCAAAATAAACTCTAAGGTCTCTTTTAAAATCCAGATACAATCTTGATCAGATAATGTGAGGAACATGTAGATGTCTGAAATGGCCTATTGAGGAAAGAACCACACAGATTTGAGTGGACCTGTCCAGTCAGTGCACGCAGTCCTTTCAGCAAGCTTAGAACTTAAGGAGCTCAACGACCGTTATTAAAATACATTAAAAAAAAAGAAAAACCATAAATTACCTCACTTTACCTCAAGTACTTCCAAACCCAGTAGAAATAACTCACAAAGAAATCACGTTATTTTTTTAATTTTCGCGGAACAAATGGAATCCATATTTTTGTTTGACACGACCCAACCCTCTCGCTGCGACGACGAAGGTCGACGAGGCGGACGATTGTTTCCTTAGAACCCCATAATCATAATTTATTTGGTCCTTTCTAAAAAATTCAAAACAATACGAGCTTTTACTGAGGGCATTCGTCAGGATTTTAAAATGAGGCCTGAGAAGCTTCGTCATTTCCGTTTAAGTGTATTTATTAATATGGTTCGTTTACTTGGCGACATTTTTTCGTCTTTTTTGTTTTTTATTCTGTTGTTTGGTTTGTTAATGTGATGCCTTCATTACAGAAAGTTTTTGCAATTTTTTCCAGTTAACTAGAATTTTATTATACAAAAAAACATCGGTGAAGGAAAACATCGTGAGGAAACCGGCATGACCTATGTAGAACCAAAAATTCGAAGACATGTGACATCTACCAACCCACACTGGGCCCGCGTAATAGATTATAGCCCACTCCCTCTCGAAGTGAGGAGGCCTGTGTCCCAGCAGTGGGAACATTATAGCCTGATTGTGCTTTATACAAAATTCTCATAGCAATCGAAGTGAAAACGTTCACACAATCGATAAAGCTTTAAGGGGTATCAGTCTGATTTAAAACTTCCTAAAAATAAATTAATTTAGATCCAGACCAAAACCGTATCGAGAATTTACGGCGAATTAGCATTTATCTTCTCCGAGCCTATAAAAATAAAACAAAACGGCCATCAACGCCCAGATTGACACAAATTTTAAAAGAGCTTGAAACTGCAATTTCTCTCCTAAAATCGCTGCCATTAAAATACAATTACCTCGCTACATTACTAAGAAGGTGCTTGAAGAACTCGACTTAAAACGGTTTCGGGGTCAAGAGCGAACTTTTTTTTTAATAAAACAAGAAAATTTGAATAGCCGAACGCCATCTGGCAAAGGCAACTTGTTTAAACTCCCCCATAGCTGGGGGAGGGTTAAAACTTGGGATTTTTTTCCAAGAAATTATGATCTTATAGGTGAAGTTGTGATATTGTAATGAGAATTGGAATGAGACGGAGAGAGTTAGAAAGAGAGAGAGCACGCAAACTTGTGCAGTTATTCCTTAAATGTGGCTGGGAATAACTGTAGCTTCCAAATTCTAATATAGATGGACGATTTATAAGATTTAGAGATGGTTAAAAACATTTTCACACTTCTAAAGAATTATGTTCAAGAAGTGAGGTGCTCATGGCTAAATAATAACAGCCACACGGGTCGATCGAAGTTTGACAAAATTGTCAAACTTTAATTGGTTGAATACGAGGCTTTTGGCTGCTTTTTCGGTGAGTATTTTATGTCTTTTTTTGTATTGTGCTTTTACTTAGGGCAGAATAAACAATTTTTCTTTCTTTCTATTTTTGAAAGTAGTGAGTTCAGTTTTCTTATTATTTTGAAAACAATAACCAAAACGACTTTGACATCAAAGTTAAACAGTTAAATTAGTACAACTAACTGTAATCAAGAAGATACTTACCTACTATACAATTAACGTTACCTCAACACTAAAGGACTTCATTCAAGCGTCGAACATTTTATACCCAAAAATTAAGGTTATTAAAATATTTATTTTGGTATTAACTATCTCAAATTATATCCAAGATAAGAACGCTTGGAAACATGCTGGTCCTGCTCCATAGGACAATCTAGAGTCTAGACAAAGTCAAACTGGTTGCTAATTTAATTGTATTTTTTTTATTCTTTTTTACATTCATTACTCACACCCTGACTTATTACATACTTGTATTTTTTTTTAATTAAGGTGAATGGGTAGTAGTAGCCCGCGAAATTCAATTTTTCTTACGTTTTTTGCAATTTTCAGGTCAGTGTCAGGTTTTATCTTGATGAAAATTTGATTCGCGACTATAACAGGTACGTATTCATAGAATTATAATCATCAGAATCATTAATACATCTTTCTAAGTTAGATTTCTACCATCAACACTTTTCCAAACGAAATTTGTTCTTAACGGTAGAAATCTAACTTAGAAAGATGTATTAATGATTCTAATTATTATAATTTTGTAAATACGTACCTGTTATTGTCGCGAATCATATTTTGATCAAGACACAACCTGACACTGACCTGAAAATTGCAAAAAACGTAAGAAAAATTGAATTTCGCGGGCTACAACTACCCATTCACCTTAAAATCGTTTTGATTGTACCATGTTTGTAAATATGTGAGCACCATGTATCTATCAGATAATTAATTTATATGTCATAGTTTTGTTTTTAATTCTTTTACCTATTGTGGTATAGTCATTTTATTTTAGGTGCATCGTCCTCACATGTTATTATATAATGAATGTACCCATGCAAAATATTGTAAAACATTTTAAAAGAGTAACGGTGGAGTTTCTTGCCCATTCTTTTCCATACTAAAACTACCTTTTGGAATGGGCGACTAGAATCAATTCTATTTTAAGGTAATTTTTGACGTTTAAAAGTGCCTTTTAAGTGCCTATTTGAAATAAATGCTTTGACTTTGAAATAGCAGCCGAGGGGTTAACTTCCCACACGTTTGCCCGTCTACCTGTCGGAACACCCCACGCGTCGGAATAGTTGAATGGGCGCAGTAAAGTCATTATTTTAACAATGACATTGACAATAGAACAATGATACTGTTGTGTACACTTGGTGTACCTTTGACGTGTCTAGCACTTTCTCTTATGTACACTTGGTGTACACTTGACGCTTGAAGGATTAATGGTAGACTTTCGTTGTAATAGTAAAAAAATGCTCAAGAGCTAATTTCCTATAAGACAGCAGTACTTTTTTTTCTGACCGGAACTTTAATTTTTAGGTACGAAATGTCCTTTAAGTGTAATTAAGCACAAATCTGGTAAACAATGCATTGTTTAGGGGAAAGGGTGTATAATGTAGATCTTTTGGCCCCCTTTTTTCCCTATTAGGTGCCTATTTATTTTACTTGTTACAAGGAAACTGTGTGGTTGTTTGAAGACCTTACCTAGGTAGTTTTCTTTGGGTCTTAGTTAACGGGATTGATATTAATAAGTGGCAAATCAATAATTTCAGAAAAGAAGAATTCGTCCGCATCGCTGTCAACAGGAACAGTGCCCAAAAGGCTGGCAGCATTGCCACGTTGTATGGCAATGCTAATTCTTTGGCCAAGAAATAGGCCAGCACTCTGGTCACGTGAAGAGTCGACTAACCGCTTGGCGATATCTCGAAAAACCAAGTGGGCACTCGGACCCCATGGCCCTAGTGTTTCAACCCCAAACGGCTCGAACATATAACTCCCAATCAGGTTGCAATATTGTTAAAATTAAATACTCGGTCAGTTAGTCAGAAAGTTGAAGCTATTTTCCCATTCGAAAACGTAGATCTCCATGGAGAAGAACGGGCAAGAAACTCCATGGTAGAGAGCAGTGTTAACGGCTGCGACTTACGAGTTGTAGGTAAAAAAACCCCTTTCAAAAAATAAAAAAAAAACCGAGTGTGCTTATGACCACACGACTGAAGTGAAACTTCAAACGTATTTAGCTATGAGAGAGACAGAGAAAGAAAATGTGCGCGCGCTCTGCTTTCACTTGCTTATATACCCCACTCAACTCCCGTTCGCCTCACCCGATCACACTTTTCGTAACGATTACGTCACGCGTTCGCCAGCTTACTCCCCAAGTCAAGCGTGCGTAAAGAAGTTTTACTTCAAAAATGGGCACGAACATTATTATGACTACCTATTTTCTGTTTGGCTTTTCATTGGAGCAATCAGTTATCATCTCAAATTACTTACTAAAGTTCGACATCACAAAAATGTTATTAAAATAATCCGAATATATTAAAAGTTAAAACTCCGAAACTCGGACCGAAGGACCAAAATTTCTAAAATCTCCGATCCAAGATTATTCCTTATCAAGTGACGTGGGTATCATTACGGGCGATACGAACGGGGATTAACAGTGGGGCCCGCGAAAATAATTAACAATTCCCTCGACAGTTTGGCTATAAACGTTTAAGCTGGAGTCCGCGAGGCCCTCCAAATGGTACCGCCCACGGAGCCTATTACGTTGTAGGGTGAACGGACACTGGGATGTTGAAATTAGAAGCTATATTTCTTATAAAACTTTTTTACCAAAAAAGAACAACCGACTTCAAAAAAAAAAACACTACAAAGTGATAAATAACTTTAATTTCGGAAGTCGGTGTCGTTGGTTCCGCATTTTCGTTTTTTGACACCGACTTCCGAAGTTGTAGTTTTTTTTTTTGAATTCGGTTGTTTTTTTGTAAAAAAGTTTTTATTTTTCACATTTTAGTTGTACCTACCCCACAAAAAAGTAAACGAAAAGATCGTTAATGTTTAAATTAAATTTTAGTTGATTTTTCAAAAACCGCTTGTTCTATTTCGATAAAATTTTCATGGGACCATTTGGGAAGTATACCCTTTCCAAAGAATGTTTCAAATCGGTTGGCAAGCGACAGAGTTATGCGCGAACAAACATAAAAAAATACAAACATCCGAATTGAGAACCTCCTCCTTTTTAGAAGTCGGTTAAAAAACATTGTTAGAATCGATCCTAGAAGTGACGAGTGAAAGTGATCTCTTACATTATTAAATTATATGTGAGTTTTTGTCCACGGCTTCGCTCACATGGAGTTCGCAAATTATCCCACGAACACATAGGTACTAGTGGGGTGAAAATATTCTCTGTCCTAATCCAAGTCATGGTTTACCTGTGACCCAAATTAAAAACAAATCATCGAAACCCGTCCAGCTGTTAAGTAGTTAAAAGATAACAGGCAGACAGACAGTTACTTTCACATTTATAATATTAACGACAGTGCCCCGCGGTTTCACCCGCATAAGTTTTGATCCCGTGGGAATATCAGGATGAAAAGTATCCTATGTGTTAATCCTGGCTATAAACTATCTGTGTGCCAAATTTAATTCAAATCCGTTCAGTAGTTTTTGCGTGAAAGAGTAACAAACATCCATCCCAAGGAGCCGTCTCCACGAGCGAGAGAATCGCGGCGATATTATCGTCGTGTCACGTATTTCTCACTCTCTTAGAAGAACGTGTCTCCACACGGCGATATCATCGCGGCGAAAATTTGATGGCACGGCGAGACTATCACCGCGATTCTGTCGCTTACAAACTTTCGCGTTTATAATATTAATAAGTAGGATTAATATATTCAAGTAGGATGGAACTTTATGCAAAAACCGGTAAATTTTAAGGACGTAACGTCTTTCCTAACAACCAACAACAATTACTTAAAAAATGTCCAGAATACTGGTAAAAAATAACCTCCTTAATTTGAAGACGGTTCACCGAATGGCAAAACAAAATAGCAAGCAAAAATTGAAAAAAAAAATCTTAGTAAAATGTTTCATAATAATTGCCTATTTTCTTGAGGACTGATGAGGTCTTTGTTGAAAATTGAGGAAGGAAATGGAATATTTCTGACAAAGGTAATACTGGCGAAATGTGGGTATAGGTACGTACTAGATACACCACTGCCTAACCCATCAGGAATGTTATATTATTTTATGTGTTACTACTGCGTTCCGCGGTTTCACCCCCGTAGATGTCGATCCCGTGGAATGATCGGAATAAAAAGTAGCCTATATGTTAATCCAGGGTTTCAACTACCTCCATACAAAATTTTATCGAAATTGGTCCAGCCGTTTGAGCGTGAAGAAGTAACAAACATACAAACACACACTCACAAACTTTCGCCTAATATTAGTGTGATAGAATAGGTAATAAGCCGTTGGTCCTGGTTGTCATTCGTGGATCTTTGACAGTCGTTACGCGTCGTCAGAAGCCCGAAAGTCTGACAACCAGTCTTACCAAGGGGTATCGTGTTACCCAGTAACTGAGTTGTGGAAGTCAAATAGGCAGTTGCTCCATGTAAAATACTGGTATTCAGCTGCATCCGGTTAGACTGGAAGCCGACCCCAACATAGTTAGGAAAAGGCTAGGCAGATGATGATGATATTCATTTAAAAAATAAAAGCCACGCATAAATGGGATTAGGCAGGTCACATCAGCCGCATGCACGATGACCGCTGGGTAAAAGTCTACGCACAATTATTGGTTGCCTGAAGATGGACGGCGCCGCTGAGGCCGGCCCAGAAAGATGTGGCGAGCTGACCTGGACGCGTACCGCGAGGGCTGGTTCGAGGTGGCGCGGGAAATTAGTTTCTGGATGGACTTAGGCGAGGCCTTTGCCCAGCAGTGGAACAGAAATGGCTTAATCTGTCGAGCTCCGCTAATGAGACACATTTGATTTTCTATTGTTTCATCGCCAATAGGCGACGCGCGGTGCTTGATCGGTTAAGAAAGCTCAATATTCATCTGATGATGATATGGGTTTCCACTATAACGGGGGCATGATTTCTATCTGAACAGACAGCTGTGCTGCTGGGGAGTTTTTTGCGCCACTTCTTCGTCCCAGTTAAAGCATTAGGAAGTGGTGAAAACGGGACGGTCTTCTGTAATGTTGACGTTCGAAAAGTGCTGATTCTCAGCCTTATTTGAATAAAAAACTTTTGATTTCAAACTCAAACTCAAAGCATTTATTTCAATTAAACCAAGTACAGACACTATTGAACTGTCAAAATTAAATAGTTGGTTAGTTAGTCAGAAAGTTGAAGCTAGTTGCCCATTCCAAAATGTAGATCTCTATGGAGAAGAACAGGCAAGAAACTCCATGGACACTCTTTTAAATCAAGATATTACAAAATCCTGGGTACATTATTCTTGTTGCTTCTATATGTGAGAACAATGTAAAAAAAAACACACAAATGAAGAAACAATTCAAAATATAAGATTAAAAATAAGTCTTGGCAGTTAAGAGATGACCAGTCTCAACCGACAGCGCCCGTTCATGAACACGACGGGTGGATCAGCACCAACCGGAACGGAATGATCCAACACGCACGCCACCATCAGTGAGACATGATTCATGCAACCCACAGGGTTTCTTTGTGATAATAAGGCTTATTCATTAGGCTAAATTGGATGGTCCCTATTAACAATGTCGGTTTTGCAAAAAGACTACTATCCAGTAGAGTAGTTCAAAGTTTGTTTTGGCAATTCTATATTTTGTCTATCAGTCAGTGCAAATTTGAACATCCACAGTCTTATATTTTTTTAATTTTAACTTATTTTTCAAACTTAGAACTGCTCGACTGAACAGTAGTCTTTTTGCGGAACCGACATTGTTAATAGGGACCATCGAATTGTTCTATTTCCTGCCTCAATAAATACCCAACCCCATTATCCAAACACGTCTAAGAAAAACCTCTTTTTAATTCACCTCAAGAGCCTTAGCCCAGTGTACGTCGCACCCTCTCATATTGCCTCGCCGTAACGTCGTATGGCCCTACAACGGCCACTTACGGACGTAAGAGGCATTTACGTGTGCGTCCTACCTTACGGGGCTTTCACTGTTAATAATTAAATTCACTTTGCTGTGAAAAAATCTTAGTTCTAATGTTGTTCTACTGTTAGTGAAGGGAACTTTAAGACGTGGACTAAATCTTAAACGTAATTGTTGGTGAAATGTCAGACTACCAAAATGTTTTGTTTTCGGCGTTATGTTGCTTGCCTGTCGGTCTTCCACAGACTGTACTTCGGAGAGTTTGCGCAGGAGCTCCACGACCTGATCCCACCATCGACCTTTTACTACCGGACTACGCAGCGTGCCATTCATCATCATCATCATTTCAGCCGAAAGACGTCCACTGCTGGACATAGGCCTCCCCCAAGCACCTGCACTTCGACCAGTTTTGTGCTTCTCGCATCCAACAAGTTCCTGCGGCCTTCACAAGGTCGTCGGTCCACCTTGTGGGCCATCCATACTTGGTTGATATCCCGACCAGTCGTACTCAGCGCTTCTCCTCCACGTTTATTATTATGCGCACAGCCAAAGTGTGGAACTCTCTGCCGGCGTCTGTGTTCCCTACCACATTTAACCCGTCTGCCTTCAAAGCATGAGTGAACAGGCATCTTCTGGGCACGCTCGTTCCATATAGACCTCATCCATCGCTTTCCATCAGGCGTGATCGCGGTCCATTCAGAGGAAGAGCAGGCTCGGTCAGAAATATAAACAAAGAACCTGTCAATGCGAGTCGGACTCGCGCGCCGAGGGTTCCGTACAAACTTGTAGATATGTAAAAAGTTTATCACGGGTTTTTTTGTATTGTAACTACGCTACATGACATTGCTTCTTGCCAATTTTGATTGATTCTAAGTCAACGGGAAGTATCCTATAGGTTTTGATTCCGGAATATAAACGCCCGTATCTTTTGATTGCGTCGACTTAGAAGTTTGATATAGGGTCTTGACTGACGTACAGACAGACGGACAACGAAGTGATCTTATAAGGGTTCCGTTTTTTCTTTTAAGGTACGGAACCCTAAAAAAGATTGTAGGATTCATAACACAACACAACATCACACCTGTATACACCGAGGGGTTGGGCACAGGTGCACCTACCACCCACATTTCGCCAATTCAGGAGTAGGATACATTTAGGTTGGAAATCTTCTTTTGTGAAGTATCCATCTCTGATTTCTTAGAAATATATAAGGCGTTTCAAAACTAACCCAACAAACTTTAAGAGATTTAGACCATCGAACTGAACAACTTTCACAATAGGAGCAACAAAAAAAAAAAACAGTTGTTTAATACAAAAGTTCAATAAGTACCTACTTGACCAAAATGTATGAAACAGCAGATTTTTTTTTTTTTTTGTAATTTCGGTGTTGGTCCCAAAGTGAAAGTTGATCAGTTCGATAGTCTAAAGCACTTCTTAAAGTTTGTCGGGTTCATTTTCAAACACCTTATATGTTGGGGTTTTCTCGTCGTTGACGGATATCCCGGTAGTAGTTGTAGGTAGCAAGTTAAGTTACACCAATGGTGCTCCATGGTTACGCCAAACCACTGTTAAGTTTTATAGTTTATTTGTGGAAACAGTTTAAAGCGTTCCGCTTAGTAATCTGAGCCGCACTTACTGTATGGTTATTAGGTAATTATCGACCCGCACATTAGCGTGTGACGGAGTTTTAGTGACGACTGATTTGTCATTAAGGTACGCGTAAACGTACTTTTGCTGTATGAGCATTATTGGCTCGTACATTATATAATTCAGTCAAATACACGGGATTGACAACCTGTAGAGTATGGGGAATAAGAAGGTGATCCTTGAATGACATTCTTGATAATGTATGGTAAAATAGCTTCTGCTTGTGTCTTCCGTTCACGTGGAAGTCAACTTTACCATAAAACATATTAAAAGTGGCCACTATTATCCGTTTTAATTATTATAATAAAACTAAACAATGTAAAACTACCGTTTGCAACAATATTAACGTACAATCTTGTGGAGCACAACTTAATGTGCTTATTTTCTGCATTTTCATTCTAAAATAAAAGAAATAACCTAAAAAACGATGCGGGCGCCACTGTGCGGTCGACTATGGTCGGCGCCCTCTTAACATATGGCACTCGGCAATAATGATGTAGCTTTCTTTTAGGGAAAAAAATGTTTAACAGGATCAGTAGGTACAGACGCCAGCACATCAAGCTACCCGAAACTGTCAAATTTTTCCAATCAAATTTGAAACTTATGTTTTAGCGATAAAGTTGAAAATCTATTAAAGAAATTTGACAGATTGTAGTATTTTGATGTGCTGGCGTCTGTACTTCCACAGATGAGAACAAAAAAAAACAAACAAAGTCACCTCTAAATATTAGCTTAAGATTTTTATTGTATTCTTCTAACATTTTATTTGCCGAAAACCTCCGCTACTGAGCGAAGAATTCAGACGTAAATCCGAAAACAAAACTGAAATTGTTTTACGTATTTTTTATGTGCTCACAAAAATCCTTTTCACACATCTATAAATGGCTACCCAATCCTAATGAAAACCTACGCCCTTTAATACAAAACAGTCTTAAACAACCAATTTTTAGTTCCACAAAACGTAAGTTAGGAGGGTGGAAAATTAAAAATTCAGGTTCGCACGCCCCAACCGGGGTATTTTATACACGCATCATAAACCTAATGTTATTTATTGTAGCAATAAACGGGGAAAAGTGAAAATAACGAGTACCCCATTCCTCACCCCCTTTTAGCCCCTCAATCGGCACCCTCACGATTTTTCTTGGAAACCCTCAGTTTTGAAGGAAAATCAAAGTTTGTTAGTAAAGCCTCATTTGGACGGTGACGCAATGTCGTCTACTGAACGTTTTAGGGAATAATATTGAGTTAACCTTTGAACGCCATTGTCACATATATGTGACAAACGAAATCTTACCCTGAACGCCAACGTCACAAATATATGACAAAATACACGTCGCACGGGTTGCACCATATTATGAAATAAACCATTTAATCATTACTTTTGTGTGTTTTTATTTATATAATTTAAAAGTTTAAGCTTCCGTCTATGTTGTATTGCATGAAACTAATATAAATAAACCACCAATATCGAGAAATTTGTTGTTTTAAGTGTGTGTGTGTGTTGTTTTGTTAAAGTGGCCTAGTGTCAGGGGTACGGCGATACGTTTATACTCTGGCGTTCAAAAGGTTAACCAACATACAATCGTGGGGAGAACTTTCTGGGTTATGTAAGAGCAGTGGTGGCCCAGTGGTCTCGACCCCGACTTACGAATCAGGTCGTGGGTTCGAACCCAAGCAGGCGCTTTACTTTGTGTAATTTATTTCATCGCCACTGCTCTCAAAACGGTGAAGGTAAACATCGTGATTAAACCGGCATGTCCTTGAACCGAAAATTCTAAAACATGTGATGTCCACCAATCCGCAATGGGCCCACGTGGTGGACAGCACACTCACGGCACACTCCCTGTCGCAGAGAGGGGGCCTGTGTCCCAGCAGAGGGAAAATAATGGGCTGATTAGCAGTGGCGTGCATTGCATATAGGCATATAAGCAGTGCCTACCTCGTTATATCAAAATAAGCCTGTCACATTTTAGTGTGTGTGCCCCACAATTAAGAAACTCACAAAATTATCATACCTAACAAAAACAAAATCTTCATACAAACACGCGCGGCCGTAGGCAGTCGCCGGACAGCCTACTCGGCTCCCGTACTATTCGCACATTGTCATTGGTCTTTACTCGTTCAAGTTAATACGACAAAATTAAAAATACGTACGTCTCACGCGTAATCATTACGTTCGACCTTCGCAATTTATCACCCTTAAGTAGGCATGCCTACTCAAATAACCACACTTTTGACCACACTTTTTTTTCTGATTAGTGACCGCGTTTGCCTAGACTAGACCCGGCCTAGTGCCTACCTATTCTGAAAACCAATGCACGCCACTGCTGATTATGTACCTAATTACACTGGACGTTAGCCTTCCTTGAAAATCAAAAAGTTTATATTAAACATTAGAGAAATTGAACAAGATGTTAAATGCTATTACAGTATGACTCTCTTCAAACGAACGGAGGTGGGCGCCCTAAAACAATGGTTCCGAGCCTGGGGGTAATTACCCCCGCGAGGGTAAATCAGCTATTCTGTGGGGGTAACAAAGAACCTAATAATTAAGACCTAATCTGATAAAATACCTAGCTAAAAAGAAAAAATTAGAGATCGAAAGAAAGAAAGAAAATACATTTATTTAGCACAGATTAAAAGACACACAATATAATCAGATATAAAAAAAATATAAAAATAAATAAAGATCGAATAAAAAGCGAAAAGTCCGATGTAAGTACTTAATTAGCAGGAAAGTGTGCCTCACGCAATAATGCCAGACAAATAGTGCCTAACGCTGGGTTTCAACTGGACCTTCTGTGTGAGGCAGTAAGAACCGCACGTGGCATATCTTTCAAGCTGTCGTCGCGGCGCCTCGCCATATATGTGTTATCCTGTTATAGCTAACAGAGCTTTAAAAATGCTAATACCCTTTGCCACCACCTACAGATGTGAGAGTGTTTTATCAACTTTGGTTACACTGAAAACAAAGGCTAGAAATCGTCTCACTGTGGAACATGACTTAAGATGCGCTTTAAGCGAAACTAAACATGACATAAAAAAACTTATGAATGCAAAACAATACCACATCAAACACGACTTAAGATGCGCTTTAAGCGAAACTAAACTTGACATAAAAAAACTTGTGAATGCAAAACAATACCACATCACACTAACTATCGTATTTTTACTTAATTCATTTTTTATTGATAACATGTTAAGGTCGGGGTAAACTCAGTTTTCCTAATAGGTCCAGGGGTAACAAAATTGAAAAGGTTAGGAACCACTGCCCTAGAAGGACATATATACTGACATTATTGGTCATGTTCTTTGAAAAGATCAGGTGCGTAATACTCACAATCGGCGTGCGTGTCACCCTAATTACATTACACATTAACAAGATCACAATCTGAATCTGTTTGAAAGATATTGCTAATCCATTGCATCATATACCTAATCGAAAAATGTGTCTGCTCAACAACGTAAATAACGCAATGAATGTTGTAGAGCTGTCAAAATAAAAGTCATTGCTACTGGTAGTGGGTTACGCAATTACCCCGCTGATACTTATATGAACGTATAAACGAGGCAAAAGGACTTTGTACGTCCTTTTGCCTCGTTTACGTTAAGTAAGCAGGTCGCCACCTGCGATCCTTAAAGGCCATAGGAAGAAGGTGTCAGTTAACGTTTGTGTCTATTCAAACTTAGAAGCATTTTAGCATTTCTTGACCCAAATACAAAAATTGTATTCAAACGCAATAAGTTTAAAATCTAAGATTTTGCCATCAAGATTTCGAGGACGACCCAAAGGACCATTTCCTCTTTTAAATGCAGCTCCCGCGTTTAATAACGTGGCAGTATTCTAATAATATTAGAGTACCCGAAGTACCCCAAAGTCAAATATTGGATATACTCCAAAATGTCTTTAATACTTTTTATAATTAGACAATTTTACGCATCTGGGACCCTAAGTTCACCTACTTCGGGACTTCTACTTAATTATAAGAGACAATTAAGAGACGTTTTACAAGAATATTTCAGGACCAAAGTCTTGGGAAATTGGTCCTTCCAGTCCAGGCAATAAGGACCTGAAAACCGCTTGAACGTTTGGCCAAGAACATAATCGTCGTATTAAATAATTTAGATCTTAATAGCTTTCGCTTTTGTAAAATGATTTCCCAGTTTTTGGGATATAATTGAAGATGAAGCTGCTTACTTATCATAGACAATTTTGTCGTACAAATTGTCGGGATAATAAAAGTATTAATATTACCTACTTGCAAAATTGTCTCGAGCTTAGACGTACGCCAGCACATCAAACTACTACAATCTGTCAAATTTCTTTAATAGATTTTCAACTTTATCGCTAAAGCATAAGGTTCAAATTGATTGGGAAAATTTGTCAGTTTCGGGTAGCTTGATGTGTGTGTGACAGTCAAATGCAGGTCCATCGTAAGTTTGCCACTGACAACGCCTTTGTGACGACACAAAGGCGTTGCGAGGTGAAGCTGATGTGCGTGCAGTTGACTGTACTAAACCACAACACTGATACTAATGCATGCACACTGGTAAATGGTAATACAAATGAATAATAAAATTAAAGTTACATTATTCTTCAGGATAGTTCTTATCCAACGTCATAGATGTCGCTACCTGTAGCGTTTTACATGATGTCGAGTGTCCTATGTCCAGTACTTGATACCTAAAGAAGTAAAGGCCAGGAGAAATGCGTTCTGTCAATCTGAGTCAACTGAATTGATAAAGAAATTCAATTCAATTATTCTTGAATATGGAACATGACTTGGATTGAACAGTTTTCGTAAACTTAATTAAAACATACATTACATAAGCTCACGTCTTCTTTGCAAGGAGGTAGACAACTACGGTTTACGGTTTAAGATATTTTATTTCACTTAAAAAGAATACAATTATTCACTCCTATGAGAAAAAAACATTATAATTATGATAGGCGACGATTTCGCTGGGTTATGACCTAAAGCGCGGTCACTGTCGGACTGCATAGAAAAGAAAGAGAAGCGCGATGCCGATGATACAACGCTGGTAATTTATTGCAAAGTATGAAGCAATTATCTATTTACAAAAAATCTATTATTTGGACTAAAAAATTAAAACACTAGTGCTTTAGTAAGTATGTTCCTTGTAGAATAATCTGACAAAAAAATCAGAATGATTGTACCTATGGTTTTTATTGTAAAAGAAAAATTTTTAGAGGTAGATATCTTCATGATTTTTTTCTATCGTATCAAATTAGCTGTATTATGTTTTCAACACACTATCTACCTAGCATATAACCTGAAGAATATCACATATTTTTCTAATTTTGTTTACTGTAGTCGATTATATAATTTTAGTGCTTCTAAAACATGCGTTTTTTGCGGTTTGGTCCTGTAATCCGCATAACCACGAATAATTCGTGAAATCGATCATCATTATCATTCAGTACCACAAGCAAAGTCGCAGGAAAACCTATCAACGTCATAATCGGAACGATTGCGGTCTGAAGTTACTCGTTCGCCTGAGATAATCCTTTAATCGCCTTCAAACGACAGCCAAAGGGAGGAATCGTCGATTTGTACCTCTTTTTACACTTAAATCTGCATGAAAGCTTCCCAGAATGCCTCGATTTATTAAATTTTAAAGTGTTTTACTTAGAAACGAGGGGACCCAGCTGGGAGGCTTTTGTCCGGACTGCAATAAGTTGGTATGATTGATTGCTTGACAATTCAAAAGTGGCTGTAATTGGTTTATTTGTAATAAATGCTTTGAGTTTGAGTTAGAAAGGCATCATAATCAGCCTATAATTTTCCCACTGCTGGGACACAGGCCTCCTCTCTCCTCTGTGAGAAGAAGTGGGCCGTAATCCATCACGCGGGCCCATTGCGTGTTGGTTGATATCACATGTCTTCGAATTTTTGGCTCTAGGCATGTTTCACCGGTTTAAGAGCAGTGGTGATGAAATAATTTATACAAAGTAAAGCGGCTGCCTGGATTCGAACCTACGACCTACAACTTGTAAGTTTCAGCCATTACATACAATCGAATTGAGAACCTCCTCCTTTTTTGAAGTCGGTTAAAAAACTGTAAAAGTCTCTTAAGGTGAATCCGAAATGGTAGACCGCGAAATTTAAATTTTCTTACGTTTTTTGCAATTTGCAGGTCAGTGTCAGGTTGTATCTTGATCAAAATATGATTCGCGACTATAATAGACATGTATTTACAGAATAATAGTCATTAGAATCATTAATATATCTCTTTAAGTTAGATTTCTACCATAAACCCTTTTCCATGCGAGATTTGTTCTTAACGGTAGAAATCTAACTTATAAAGATGTATTAATTACTCTAATTATTATAATTCTGTAAATACGTACCTGTTATAGTCGCGAATCATATTTTGATCTAGATACAACCTGAGACTCACCTGAAAATTGCAAAAAACGTAAGAAAAATTGATTTTCACGGCATACAACTACGCATTCACCTTAATTCGGTGTGCCTATTGGCAATGGCCTCCTCCAACGATTTCCACTGTTGCGTCTCGAGCAACCTTTCTCCAGTTTGGTTCTGCTGTCAATTTTATTTCGTCTTCCCATCTTGTGTGTTGTCTTCCTCGTATTCTTTTGCCGTCCCTCAGGTACCAGTCTATGACTCTCTTCCCCATTTTATCGCGCATCTCATGTCCTGCCCACCTCCATTTCTGTTGATCTATTTGCATGAGTATTTCGGGGAGTTTTGTCATTGTCCGTACATCAGTGTTTCTAATAAAAATTAATTAAAAAACATACATTTAGTAAACCCTATATTAACCTGCCAAAAACATATCTTCAATCAACCCTAAATATTAAACTTCCGCATATCAATAACATGAACAGCCCCAAAGGTGGCTAAAAAATTAAATGGTATCAGTTAGCCACCCTCCCCTCGCCCTTCCCCGCTTTTTTTTTTATGGATGGGATATCATCAAATGACTCCTCCCGCTCTGGGTGGAGCGGAAGGGAGTGTCAGACTCTTACTGACTAAAACCCATCCGTGTTCCCTCCTTAGCCCTTTATGTTCCGGGGTAGCGGTAACCCTTTCGGACAATCCCGCACCCCCGGCAGGCTCGCAGCAGCCGGCAGGATCTCTTTCAGGAAGGAAGGGGCCTGCCAGGGTCGGCCCTGGCAGGCCCCTTCCTTTTTGCTGACATCTCTTTGAGGCGCGCACGGGCCTGGTCCTGATCGGACGGTGAGCTACCCATTACTCTCCGTCCGCAGGCCCGCGCCTACGGTGGCCGGGAGTCGTCATGCGGCTCCCGACGCCCGGAGCGTCTCCCGCGGCGGCTGGGACGTGTGGCTCTCTCCCTCAGCCGTTCCGCCACCTCCTTCGCTAGCATGACTGCTTCGCAGAAGGAGGTGACTGCCTCCCACTCCCTCTCGCCCCGGACCATGGCTTGAACCAGGGCCGGACGCGAGAGGTCGCCGCCGCTGCCAATCGCCTCTACGAGGGCACGGCGGTGCTCCGCCCATGCGGGGCAGACTCCCACCGTATGCTCCACCGTGTCCTCTGGGCGATCCTCACAAGCCTTTCCCCGCTAAGGGTCGAAAAACCGGATTATTCCACTTTGCCCCACCAGTGGGGCGGCCGGTGGGGCAGTGGAATTATTACCAAGTTTTACAATTTCAATGTGGAACCACTTTCGACAGCTCCTTACGGGTCAAGGCAGCTAGAAATTTAGGATTTCAGGGTTATAAGCATTTGGGTAGGGAAGTAATGTTATTTGAAGGTTCGTTTGAAATATTTTCGCTTTTTCTGGTTTTACGTTACATTAATTTTATGTTAATAATCGATATATTACTTATATAAAATTCAAAGTCCTGACTGACTGACTGATATATCAACGCACAGCTTCAACCGCTGGTCCTAGAGACATGAAATTTGGAGGGTGTGTTCTTTGTGAAGAGGAGGTATCCACTAAGACAGGGTTTTTCGAAATTCCACCCCTAAGAGGGTGAATGGGGGGAGGGTGAAATTTTACGCGGACGAAGTCGCGGGCAGAAGCTAGTAAAAAATAAGCTAGATGAGGTCGGCGTTTTCCATCTGACTACTCTGAGAAGAAAGGCCGAAACCAACTCGAAGGTCACAGCCTCTTTTAAAGCCCAGACATAATATTTTTCAGATCATGTGACGACCATGTAGATTGCTGTCTGAAACGGTCTTTTGAGGAAAGTGCCACGCAGATTTTAGTGGATCAGTCCAATCAGTGCAAGCATTTGTCAGTTTGTATTCATTGCTCAAGTAATAATCACTTAGAAACCATTAGCGAGGGCGTCAATTATAGTCGGCACACAACATCATCTAAGAGGGCCAAGAATCCTTAGTTTTAGAAGCCGATGAAGTAAACAAAACTTTTAAAAGCAAGTCTATTTACGTTACTTGATTGATGTTGTGTGTTTACGAGTTCTGAAATCGATGGGAAATTGCAATTTATATTTCAGGATTCAGATCACACCTACGGAAATTCGTTCTGAATTATTAATTGGTTATCTGCTTGTTTGTTCGTTGTTAACTTATCTTTGGCAGTATTATGAAGGTCGCTGGGCCGTGGAACTTGGGCATTGCTTACTTTCTTAACATTTTTGCAAACCGCCAATCATTGACACCTACTCGTACCATGTCAAATTCTTTGCCTAATGCTGCCTGTGCCTTTCCACCTGAGATGAGCGAGGATGCGTAGCGAGGGATGTGTGTAAAACTAACCAATAACATCGCTTTATTTTTAGGGTTCCGTACCTCGAAAGGAAAAAGCGGAACCCTTATAGGATCACTTTGTTGTCCGTACTTTTGTCTGTCAAGACCCTTTTTCTCAGGAACGTGTGGAGGTATCAAGCTGAAATTTATATCAAATACTCAAGTGTACTGTCCCTTGGAGCTGTGAAAAAATCAAACTTCTAAGCCAACGCAATCAAAAGATACAGCCGTTTATGCCGCCGCAAATTTTCGACACTCGCAAGGGAATCAAAACCTACAGGGTACTTCCCGTGAACTCAGAATCTTGAAATTTGGTACGAAGCAACGTCTTATAGCACAGATAAAGGAAACATTGCGAAAACCGTAAATTTTTAGTTAGGTACATCATATAATAAAAATATTTTAAACAGGTTTGTACGGAACCCTCGGTGCGCGAGTCCGACTCGGCTTGAACTAAGTTAGCGTTGTTATTGATTAGTTTTACACACATCCCTCGCTACGCACCCTCGCTCATCTCTCGTGGAAAGACAGCCTTAGCACTGCTGCCGACCTTTGAAACATAGTTGAAAAACCGGCTAAGTGCGAGTCGGACTCGCAAACAAAGGGTTCCGTACCACCGTAAAATATTAAACACTACATTATTAAAAAAATCACGGTTGTTGTACGGGCCCCCCTTAAATATTTATTTTATTTTGTTTTTAGTATTTTTTGTTATAGCGGCAACAGAAATACGTAATTTGTGAAAATTTCAACTGTCTAGCTATCGCGGTTCTTGAGATACAGCCTGGTGACAGACAGACGGACGGGCAGACAGCGAAGTCTTAGTAATAGGGTCCCGTTTTTACCCTTTGGGTACGGAACCCTAAAAATGCCTCACGAACCTAAGCCTATGTTAATTTAGTATATTAGAAACCTATACATTTCGTGTCCGAGTGACCGTTGTTCTTCAAAACTTCGCATCAGATTTTGATACGGTTTTAAAATTAATTTACTATTAGAGAATTTATTCCAGGTTTATGTGCATAATAGGTTATTATTAAACTTACAAATAATAATAAGAAAACGGTGTTATTGATGTTGTAGGCGGGCGTTAGCCCTTGCGGTGGTAGGGCTAACGCCCGCCTGGTTTGCGACCACACTCCCACTGGAGTCAAGCAGCCTGCTGTGTTTCGTCGATGCGAGGGAGTTCCACAGTGCCTTAGACATCTTCTGGGCACGCTCGTTCCATTATACACCTCATCCACCGCTTTCTATCAAGCGTGATCGAGGTCAAGAGCGCCCATTCAGCAATAAAAAAAAATAAAAAAATGTTTTGTCAAGGCGTAAAAATCGTGCGAAGCAGAGGAGGGTCGCTAGAACACAATACAGTAGGTGGTACCTACCTAATACCTTGCAGTACACGCAGTATAATTTTAGCACCGTTTCTTTTGCGTGTACACTAATACGACACGAAACGAATAATCCTATAAAATTTGAAAACCTTTTAAGGTGATTACCGTCAATTTTAACAGTGCCCTAAGCACTTAACAGCTTTTAAACTCAACGACAGTTTTCGAATAACGAACTTAACGACGCCATCTTGATTAAGGTCAGCTGTCAAAATGGCGCACTTTTAAGTAATTAGTAGCGACATCTGCCGAATTAGTTTGTAAACATTAAAGACTGCAAAGCTTACAATAAGTGCAAAAGTTTTAAGCCTGAGTGCTGAGAACACAAACGAATTTTGTATTTCTTATGTGTTACCTATATTTAATACACAGGGTGACACCGATGCGCAAACAAAAAGAAAGAGTGTTTTTTTTTAATAGCCTACTCAAATAACCACACTTTTGACCTCACTTTTTTTCTGATTAGTGACCGCGTTTGCCTGGACTAGACCCGGCCTAGTGCCTACCTATTCTGAAAACCAATGCACGCCACTGATACATACATACATACCGGTCAAAATCATAACCTTCCTTTTTTGCTTCGCCATAGTCAGGTAAAAAACAATAACACTTAAACAAATTAACTACATAAATAATTACAATGGTCCGTTTCCACGTGCCAGCAACAATCTGTGATCGTAGATCGTATCAACTATCACACGCATGCTATTGTATAATGCACACCACCCTCATTTGTGTAATGATAATGACCTGTCGAACTCCTAAGAACGTCATCGATTAGATATTGAAGTACTTAAGGCGGTGATAGAGCAGTAATGGCCCAGTGGTAACGGCCGCGACTTTCGAGTTGTAAGTTGGGGGTTCAAAGTGTTCAAACCCAAGCAGGCACTTTCCATTAACCAATCAACTCAGCCTATTACAGACCACTGCTGGACATAGGCCTCTCCCAGGCTACGCCACAACACCCTGTCCTCCGCCTTTACTTTGTGTAAATTATTGGATCACCACTGCTCTAAACGACCTAATAATAATCATCTAAATTGGTTTTGGTTTTGGAAATCCAAAGACTACATACAATGATTTGCTATAATCACCACGCTTGGAAAACAGATCAGTGGTTGCCGTTTGTCATTTCGTGATGGCTCAGTGGTTAAGGCTTAGAGCCTCATGCACGAGATTATGGGTTCAAATCCGGGCAAGTACCAATGTGATTTTTTCAATTCATATTGTAGATACTTTCTGAGTTTATCTTGGATATTTACTGACACCGGTGAAGCAAAACATCTTGAGGAAACCCGGACTTATAGTTTACATGGTGACAGGTACATTTTGACCGTCGCGTTGTTGAAAAAACAGCAAAAAAAAAAAGAAAGTATAAGTAGAAAAGACTGTTTTTTTGATTATATTACCGACGCAAAACTACGCTATCTAGAATCATAAAAACTACTTTAATCTAATGTCGATCCAATAAACCTCTATGTGATTGATACGCCAAAAGGACACGAACTAATACCTGTGGTAATACGAGATTGTTCATGCTGAATTCATGATTACAATTTGCGCGTAAAATCGCCAACCCGTCTTCAGAGGCTTACTAGACCTAAGTGTCCTTGAAAAACGCATGCACACATATGCAGAATCGACGCAAACGCCATCTAACGACGACGCCCATCACAATTATGACATAAAGCATACATGAGATTTAGAAGTAACGGTTTTGTGAGATTACGCCCTAGTATTCTAATAGATGGCGCGGAAACGATGTGCAAATAAGTTAAAGATCTAACAAACAAATTATGTAGTTATGTGTGACAACATAATAAATTTTATTCGTTTTGAGTGTGACTTGAAAAACTTAAGGATGTGGGTGATTTTGAAATAAAACTGATTCAATGAAATTTAAAACATTTTTAACCGACTTCAAAAAAGGAGGTTGTGTATTCGACCCGTATGTATGTACCTATGTAATGTATGTATGTGTGTATGTTTGTATATATATTTGTAGATTTTCTAAAAAACTGATGAACCAATTTTGATCATTCTTTCACTAATGTGATCTACCTACATACTTCCAGGAAGGTTTTAGTATATAATACATTAGGTAATTATTCTTATGTAGTATGTCCGAAGTTAATATGCATAAATGTACTGCATCTCCGGCATTTCTATGCGAATTTTGATGATTCTTCAATGCACTAGTGTTAATTGAATTTTTGTGAGGTAAGTAGGTACAATTAGAAAGAAAAAAAAACAACCGACTTCAAAAAAAGCACTACAGCGTGATAAATAACTATAATTTCGGAAGTCGGTGTCAAAAAACGAAAATGCGGAACCAGCGACACCGACTTCCGAAATAAAAGTTATCACTTTGCAGTGTTTTTTTCTAAAACTATGAATTTTGGAAACATCTAAGAAAGTGCAGTCATTTCGAATAAGCTAAGTATTTTCGACTTCACGTACAACTGTCACAGTGGCGTATGTGGACGACGTGTAGATTTGTATTCGAGAGTCCCCGGGTTCGATTCCCAAGGTTACGAAATCGAATTTTCTATTTAAATGTCATTTTGAATTTTTAAATATATCTATTAAATATTTTTATAAATAACTAAAAAAAGTCTGCAGGAGAAAGAAAGTCGAAAATATCAACACGGAAGTTAGGTATTTCTAATGCGCAAGTACCTACACGTTATCTAAGCTATTACAAAAATAAAAAAAATTCTGACCTAATGTTTTTATTAACCGACCGCGACTTATTGATAATGGGCATAATGAAATAGGTAACAGATTCATCTGAAAATTGCGATGAAAATGATCAAAAGCAAGAAATTAGATTTAAAATTGATTTTGTTTATAATAAAAAGGAATCATAGTTATATATGAATGTTAGGTACCTAATCTTTGAGGCCGTTTACACATTATGCCGCAGCTGCAGCGGCACCGCCGTCGCTGCATCAGTCACCCTTGGATTTGTATGAACACACGGCGCCGCGGCGGCGCGCCGCAAGGGCTCATACAAATCCAAGAGAAACCAATACAGCGGCATCGCCACAGAATATAATAGTATGGCACCGCGGGCGGCGCACAGTGGTCTGAAAATCGAGCTCCATACTCATAGAAACTTAAAGTTCGGAAATAAAAAAACAAAAATTGTAATGGGTCTAGTATACCTCCCTTTACGTAATATTAACGTATGGATGGTATCAGTCGCTCCACGCGTGAGAAAAAAAAGTTTTTTATTTTTTTTGTATGGGAGAAAACACTTAATGTACATTTTTTTGAAACTGAATGGAACTGATAGGCTGGAACTCGCACGAGCTATTGTACGATACACGGCCATCAAGATGACATACAATTCATGCACCGTTCGGCGCCGCTTTGCACGTAGCAAATTTTTGAAATTTTGAATTTTCGATACGTGATTTTTCAAATCTTTGACGAGGTTAAATTAACTTGCCGATCGATTTACTTATACTATCGTTAGTTGTAGCCTGCTTATGACCTTTGTGATGACAACAATTAAAAATTATATTGATTATATACGTTTTTTTTTATTTCATTCCAAGAACTAACTCATTTAATCACCGTGATTATGGTTGAGTTATAATTATATACTAATGACATGAGCATCAACCAGCTCTAGCAGGGCCAAATGGGCCCTAGTCACAATAAAATTCTATTGTCTGTAATATTAAAGTCTGTAAAACCTAATTAAAGAATAGCGAACGATAATGAGGGTAGTTGTATAAAAACAGGACGTTTGAGCTTACTTTTATCAGTAGCTCTCAGTACTTGTGCGCGCTAACTTATTACGTTATTTTTTTTATTGTGCTGTGATGGAAGGTTGTGATACCAATTTGGACATTGTCATGTTTGTGTCAAACAACAATTGTTTTTCACAGCCCAATGTTTTATTTGAAGTTTTTGAGAATACTATTGATTTGTCAGAAAATGAAAAGAGGGTATTGAAACAATTCTGTCAGACTTATGTTTGTTCGTTGAGGAACAAATGGATCTCGTGTAATCTCACGAGACGTACATACATACATAACAAAGTATGAGACATGGCTGCAAGAGAACATAAAATGGCCTGAGATCATGAAAGGAAAGATGACCCCTTATTTAGTGTCAGTAGAGCAGCAAACCCGTTCCAGTTCTGACTTTGTTTTAAATGAGGGTGCATCAACATCCTACACACCGGAGACGTGCAGTGTTGGAACATCAACATCAGTTGTGAGGCCGAGAAAACCATTTAAAGAGCTAAGCCCGCTACAGAAGAGAAGGAGAGCGGAAGACCTCCTAACGTATAGCACTGAAAGCCTTGCTCATGCAACCGGTTTGAAAGCACATGACAAGAATATAGCAGATATCGTTAAACTAGTCTCGGAGCAAAGAGGCTACAAGGATAAATAAATTGTTAAAGCCCAAGGAAACTGTGCCTATATATTCCGCTGATAAAGCTTTATTTATTTTGACCTCATTGAAGCTTTCGAAGTGGCAGTATATAACATTAAGATCTTGTGCAAAAGAAGAAGGAGTACCACTGTGTCCTTCTTATACTGCCATCCTTGAGGCGAAGAAGGACTGCTGCCCTCCAAAAGTTACCATTGTACATCACGGAAGGAGAGGTAAAAGTAAAGCTAAATTTTGGATAAAACTGTGCAAAGCTTGGAAAATTCCTACGTGTGGAACCTTCGCTGGATGGCAAAGAGTTAACAATTATATGCAAGTATGGCTTTGATGGTGCTTCAGGGCAAAGTTTGTATAAGCAAACTATGGCAGACGAAGACGATTCCAGTATGTTTATGTGTTCTTTTGTGCCTCTGCGCTTAGTTTGTGGCGAAGAAAAGGTATGGGAGAATCCAAAGCCATCTTCCACAATGTTCTGCTGACCAATTTATTTTAAGTTTTCAAACGAAAACAAGTTGAACATCGTGGAAGAACAGGCTCTGATTGAGGCTCAGATTGAAGCAGTATCTAATTATAACTCAACCATAATCACGGTTGTAGAATCCTGTTGATTCCGTACTTATGTTAAACATATCACTTCACTGGCTCACTACCACACCAAGCGCCATCGTATATAGCCTGCTTCACTTTGTCTGTTTCCCGCCATTCCTCGTAACTGACAGATGACATAACATAACTGACAGCAGCTACCCCGCTTGTGTGAATGAGACAGTGTTTACATATCTATTTAATAGATACACTACAACGGTGATTAAATGAGTTAAGTAGTTCTTGGAATTAAATTAAAAAAAAACGTATAGGTACTTATAATCAACATAATTTTTAATTGTTGTCATCATAAAGGTCATAAGCAGGCTAAAAGTAACGATAGTATAAGTAAATCGATCGGCAAGTTCATTTATTCACGTCAAAGATTTGAAAAATCACATATCGAAAACACAAAATTTCAAAAATTTGCTACGTGCAAAGCGGCGCCCAACGGTCCATGAATTGTATGTCATCTTGATGGCCGTGTATGGTACAATAGCTCGTGTGAGCTCCAGCCTATCAGTTCCATTCATTTCAAAAAAATGTACATTAACCCCCTTATTCATAAAACTTATCAAACCTATTTTAGTTAAAATGGGGTTTGTCTCTTTCTTACACACAGAAATGACAACGTGACAGATAAATACAAACGTTCTATAAACCTATTTTAGCTAAAATAGAGATAAAATAGGATTATGAATAAGGGGGTTAGTGTTTTCTCCCATACAAAAAAAAACAAAAAACTTTTTTTCTCACGCGTGGAGCGACTGATACCATCCATACGTTAATATTACGTAAAGGGAGGTATACTAGACCCATTACAATTTTTGTTTTTTTATTTCCGTACTTTAAGTTTCTATGAGTATGGAGCTCGATTTTCAGACCACTGTGCGGCGGCGAGTTTTGATAGATCTTATCAAAACTCGTCGCCGCGCCGCACCGCCGGCGGCGCGGCGGCGCGGCGGCGCCGTGTGTTCATACAAATCCAAGGGTGACTGATGCAGCGGCGCCGCGGCGGCGGCGATGCCGCTGCAGCTTCGGCATGATGTGTAAACGGCCTCAAGGATTAGGTACTCGTACCTAACATTCATACATAATTATTATGATTTCTATTTATTATAAACACAATCAATAAAAATTAAACTCTTGCTTGTGATAATTTTCATCGCAATTTTCGGATGAATCTGTGATTTCTTTATGCATATTATCAATAAGTCGCGGTCTGTTAATAAATTTAGGTTTTTTTTATTGTTACAATGGCATAGAAAACGTGTAGGTACTTACGCATTAGAAGTAACTTCCGTGTTGATATTTTCGACTTTCTTTCTCCTGTGAAAGATAATTACATTGTAGACGTTTTTTTAGTTATTTATAAAAATATATTTAAAAATTCAAAATACATTTAAATAAAATTAAATCGATTTCGTATCACTGGGAATCGAACCCGGGGACCCTTGAACACGAATCTGCGCGTCGTCTACATAAGCCAATGTAACGATTGCGTATCTCGTCGAAAAAACTGAGCTTATGCGTAATAAGTGCATTTTCTTAAACTACCAAAATTCATAGCGAAAAAAAATATTCAGTAATAATAAAATGCTCTTACTTTTTAATTTCGTTCATATGTTCGGCGTTTGTTTTATATGAACGTTTTGTAGTCCTCCTAAGGGAATGTTTCACTTTATTTCCCATATTTACAAATGATATAATTGATAGCAAATTATTACGCTATTTTAACTTAAAAGTATTTTATATTTACATGAAATAAAAATATTTACAGAAAGAAGATATGCAAATAGTAATAATAAACAATGAATGTATGTAGGTACAAATAAATAATGCGGCGAAAAGAGCGACGCGTCCGTATAGTATCAGGCCTCGGCCGGCATTATTGCTACACGCACGGGGGTTTACCGTTTACGTACACATGCGCACTTATTATGTTCGGAACTATGAATATTATGCTATTTACAATAAAACTATTGTTTGAACTAAAAAAATAAAACACTATTATTTTAGTATGTTGCTTGTAGAATGATCTGACAAAAAATCAGAATGATTGTATGTATATTAGTATGGTTTCTATTGTAAAAAGAGTTTTTAGAGGTATCTTCATGATTTTTTTCTATCGTACCAAATTAGTTGTATTATGTTTTCAAAACACTATCTATCTAAAAATTCAAAATACATTTAAATAAAATTTAAAAAGAAAGTACGATTTCGTAATCTTGGGAATCGAACCCGGGGACTCTCGAATACAAATCTACACGTCGTCCACATACGTCACTGTGACAGTTGTACGTGAAGTCGAAAATACCGACTGCACTTTCTTAGATGTTTCCAAAATTCATAGTTTTATTGCAAAAATAAAAATATTCAGTTAAAAATAAAATGCTCATACTTTTTACTTTCGTTCATATTATGTTCGGCTTTTGTTTTATATGAACGTTTTGTAGTCCTCCTAACGGAATGTTTCACTATATTTCCCATTTATTTACAAATTATTACCCTATTTTAACTTTGTTAGGTTACGCGGACCACTGCCGGTAGACACAAGTGAAACGCCCGGGAGTTGGGACTCGCCGTACAATAGATGGCGCGCGCCTTGCACCCATACATAACAAACTTAAAAGTATTTTATATTTACACGAAATAAAAATATTTACGGAAAGAAGATAATGCAAATAATAATAAACAATGAATTTACAAATAAAACTTAACAAAAACATAACAATTTTGACGGAAATAGTGCGGCGAAAAGAGCGACACGTCCGTATAGCATCAGGCCTCGGCCGGCAGTGTCGCTACACGGGCGTTCACGCACACATGCGCACTTTTTATGTTCGGAACTATGAATATTCGATTTACAAAAAAACTATTGTTTTAAATAAAAAAATAAAACACTATCATTTTAGTATGTTACTTGTAGAATAATCTGACAAAAAATCAGAATGATTGTATGTATATTAGTATGGTTTTTATTGTAAAAAGAAAGTTTTTTAGAGGTATGTTCATGATTTTTTTCTATCGTACCAAATTAGTTGTATTGTGTTTTCAAAACACTATCTATCTAGCATATATCCTGAAGAATATCATATATTTTTCTGATTTTGTTTACTGTAGGCGATCATATACTTTTATTGTTTCGAAAACTACCGTTTTTTTGCGTTTAGGTCCTGTAAGCGCCTTCAGTAAGCGTGGTGATGTTGCTCGTGCTTTCTTTGTACGAGCAAAGGTCTGTGCCCTGCATATAACATTCGATCACATGAACTTAGGTTAAAAGTTTTTATAGCATATGAAAATTATATCATATGAACGTTATTTCAAGCAATATTATACTATCTATTATTATGCCATATATTACACACCCAACAAGAATAGACTCGTATTATTATTTACCAAACAAGAGCCCACCCCCCCCCCTCGCCCCCAACCTCGGGGAGCTCTACGATAGCCAGAGTTCGTGGTTACCTAAGTATACTTAGGTACTCCACTTTTAAGTAGTACAAAAATATTTCACTTATTATCTTTGAATCCACACTCTTTTGGCTCGTAAACAATATAAATTAACAGTTTTATACAAGTTTTATGAAAATAATAGGCTTATCTTTAGGCCAGCCACCATAAACTAACTTGTTACGTTGCCATAGCAACCGAATACATAACAAAACAGTTGATAGACGACACTGTTTCGTTACTAAGTATATTGTTGTGTTGCAAAATGTCGAAGACCAAAACAGGAGCCGTTTGGGAAGATAGAGAGGTCATGTTTGACCTACCTTTTGCGTAAGTAAGTTTTATTACTTGAGTACTAGCTGGCCCGACAGACGCTAGACGTTGTCCAATCCTAATTTCAATAATTTATACAAAAGTTCCATAGAAAAAACGACTTTCAGGTTTTCCTGAATTTTCCGAGCAGCTTTTCCAATTTTTCTTTTCGTAAAAACCTCATAATCAGCCTATAGTACTTCCCCTGCTGGGACACATGCCTCCTCTTTGTGAGTGGAAGTGGGCCGTTATCCACCACGCGGGCCCAGTGCGGGTTGCTAGATGTCACATGTCTTCGAATTTTTGGTTCTAAGACATGCCAGTTTCCTCAAGATGTTTTCCTTCACCGTTTTGAGAGCAGGTGTTAAATAATTTAACACTAAGTAAAGCGTTTGACTGGGTTCGAATCTATACGACCTGCAACTCGTCCTAATTCCAAATTCGTCTAAAAACCTAATAATTAAAAATGTTTGATTATTATATAATTTTCTTAAATTCATTTTATTTTCATTATTAAAAAATAACATTAAATTAAAAAAGTTAGATATGTCTGAATTTATAGAAAGATTTATTCAAGATATATTGTTAAAAAATATAAATTGTATTATTATTAGGAACATTTGAAAACTAAAAATAGCCATCTCGGTCCAGCGGTTCTCAATCGATGCACTTCCCAACGAACGGCATTTAATTTTTATTTATATTGTTTTTTTTAAGATACCAAGTAATTGTGGAGTTTCTTGCCGGCTCTTTTCCATAGGAAACGACCAATTGGAACCGTGCACCTAGCTTCTAACGTTTCATAAGTGCTTATGTAGATTTATGTGAAATAAAATATTTTGATTTTGATTTTTTTTTTTGCTATCTTTACAGTGCGGCCGACGACGTGAGAATGCGTTCTTGAGACCTGTCAGTTTCAAACAAACGAATACGTGTTTAGCGAATTTGATCTTTATTACCTACTAGAATTATCGCAATGGCAGGTTATAGGAACGTATTCCCTCGATGGCCGGACTATAATTAAAATAGTCGTTAACTTTACTAGTCCCTAAGGACCAGTATTTTTGGTCCTTGAACCGAAGGACCACTAACGCTTTGTTAAATATAATTGCTCAATCGGTTTCCAAATGTGTTAAGGCCTTATAAGGCTCCTTTAGCTTTCTCCAAGGAATGAAAACTGTATTGATATCAATCCATCTGCCTATCTTTTTCCCAACTATGTTTGGGTCGGCTTCCAGTCTATCCGGATGCAGCTAGATACCAGTATTTTAACCTGAGTAACGCAATACGCTGTCAAAATGTATGGAACAGGTAATTTTTTATTTTAATAACAGACGAAAAATTTTTGCGCTAGGGTCTAGAAGCCTGGGGTGCGGGATTGTCCGAAAGGGTTACCGCTACCCCGGAACATAAACATTTGAGTCAGTAAGTCTGACACTCCCTTCCGCTCCACCCAGAGCGGGAGGGGTCATTTGATGATTTCCCATCCATAAAAAAAGGGGTCTAGAATGTCCAAAATCATGTACTGAATACAGGCTGATATTATTATTATTACTTATTTATACATGTGTTTCCTGTTATTTCCAGATATCTAAGACTACGGCCTGGCGAGAAGATATTTGATAGAATAGAACCGATAGAAGATACGAAAGGCAACAGCGGAACCAAGGGTCGCATGGTGGTCACAAACTTGAGGATTATATGGCATTCGATGGCTTCACACAGGATTAATTTGTGTAAGTTTCATAAAATTTGCGAAATTGCCTTGGACTTGACAAAATGGCGGCTGATCTGATGAAAAGTCGTTCTTAAACACTTCCAAAGGGATTTCCAGTTAAGTTATGTACAGACGGCCGGCACATCAAGCTACCCGAATATGCAGAAACTGTCAAATTTTCCCAATCAAGCTTCAACCTTATGCTTTAGCGATAAAGTTGAAAATCTATTAAAGAAATTTGACAGATTGTAGTAGCTTAATGTACCTAGTACCAGCTAGCAGCACGTCAGTGTTATCACTATGACCTTGGGCTGGCCTAGCATTTTCCGGAGTTCCAATAGAATAAGAAGCCAGCTTATATTGGCTCTGTTACGGCTTTGGGGGGCAGCCTACCGTACCTCAATGAACTCAGTATATCGCAGTCACGCTGGACACAGGACTCTCTCAGTCTACGCCGCAACCCTGTCTCCCCTGTGCTCCGCCTTCTACACTCAGTCTGTGTCTGTCTGTAGACGCCCCCCATCTAGATGGTCAAGCTGGAGGACGTCCCACACTACACTTACCGATACGACACGTGGTCTCCACTCCAGGACTCGTCTGCTCGTCGGTCACCTATGGCAAATAATTTAATTTAAGGTTCTGTGTCCTGTAGTGTTAATTACTTTGCATACTTAGTATTGTATAAAATTAATTCTTCTTCTCCCCAGCGAAAGCACTAGGAAGTGGCGAAGGGCGGGCGTTTTGGGGGACTGTCTTTTGTAATTTTGACGTTCGAAAAGTGCTGATTCTCAGCCTAGTTTGAGTAAATGACTTTTGATTTTGATTTTGGTCCTTCGACAAACCCAACCTCTAAGAAGCCTACCGTACCTAACTAGTCCTAATCATGTCCGTGCCCTGTGATTTTACCCGCAGTTCTTCTTCTTTGAAAGACGAAGAAGAAGGACCTCAACAAAGCACTACCTTCTCTGTAACTGGTAATATTTTTCTCCTCTGGAGAACTCCACTTGTTCAGCGCTTAAAGCAAGAGTCCTCATCAATAAGAAAATTTAAGAAGAAATATGGCAGAGGAAAGTGGTCTGTGGAAAAGGGGGAAGAAGGCCTTTTTCCAGTAGTGGGACATTACGGGCTAAATAAATAGATAGTAGAGAGCAGTGGTGGCCCAGTGGTAACGGCCGTGACTTGTTGGTTCGAACCCCGGTAGGCGCTTTACTATCACACTTCACACTAATATTATAAATGCGAAAGTTTGTGAGTGTGTGTGTGTATGTGTGTGTTTATATGTTTGTTACTTCTTCACGCTCAAACGGCTCGACCAATTTTGATACAATTTTGTACGGAGGTAGCTGACACCCTGGGTTAACACATAGGCTCCTTTTATCCCGATATTCCCACGGGATCGACACTTATGCGGGTGAAACCGCGGGGCGCTGCTAGTGTGTAAATAATTTCATCACCACTGCTCTCAAAACGGTGAAGGAAAACATCGGTAGGAAACCGGCATTACCTAGAACCAAAAGCTCGAAGACATGTGACATCTACCACACTGGGCCCGCGTTGTAGATTATAGCCCAACCCTCTCGAAGAGAGGAGGCCTGTATCCTAGCAGTGGGAACATTATAGGCTGATAATGCAAATACATACATTGGTGGAGATCGATCGATACTCGTACTTAGTCGTCGTATAATTCAGAACGCGAAATCTATTGTTACAGCAATCGGCCTCAACTGCATCCTATCAACAAACACTCAGGTTGTGAACTCTGGCCTCCGAGGCACTACGCAAGCCCTCAACGTGCTAGCAGCCTATAAAGCCAATAAATATGAGTTCATCTTCACCAACGTGTCTCCAAACTGTGTCAGGCATTATACTTCCGTTGCTGGGGTGCATAAGTAAGTAAAATTATATTTTGACGAGTAATCTTGGGAAGGAGAAAGAAATAGATAATCTTGGAGTAGGAATGTCCGAATCGATGTGGTTTCCATAAAAAACTATTCTGGGTGACTGCGTCCATGGGCGGAAAAGGGTTTCCGCTGATCCATCCGAATTTCGCGATAAAAGGATCTAAGTTTCTAGAGGAAGGGGATCTCACAGCGATATCTGGCGGATAGTCGTTTTATATTAAAGAAACAATAAATCACACAAATATTATAAAGGCGAAAGTTTGTGAGTGTGTGTGTGTGTGTTTATATATGTTTGTTACTTCTTCACGCTCAAACGGCTGGACCAATTTTGTTAAAATTTTGTATGGAGGTAGCTGATACCCCGGATTAACATACAGGCTACTTTTTATCCCGATATTCCTACGGGACCGACACTTATGCGGGTGAAACCGCTGGGCGCTGCTAGTAAATAATATTTCTTGTCTTTTTTCAGAGCGTACATAGCCTCCCGAATGTACAGGGACCTTAAACTGAGAGGTGCTATTATACATAACAAACAGTTACGGATGTTGCCTCTTGAGAAGGTAATTACACAATATGCATTTTTCTCGTCATTTATATATATCACATATTCACAGCCAATACACTGGGCTGTGGAGGTCAGATAGATACGTAGTATACTTAGGATGATACGTGCTCCCTTTCACAGGCTTCTTAGGGTTCATAACTCATTTTTTCGGCTTGGTATAACATTTTATAACGAGCTATCCTCTTCTTTGCTAGCAACCACAACCCACCTTCATCTTATAAAACTTCAATACTTTCCAGATATGCTTAAACGAGCACAGTATCTGGAACCTCTCGAGCGACTCTGGCAACCTGGGCTCCCTGATTGTCACAAACGTCAGAGTTGTCTGGTTCGCAGACATCAATGACGCCTTCAACGTGTCCATGCCGTATATTACTATTGAAAGCGTGAGTTGGTTCTACATTTATTATCATACTAGCTGTCGCGCCACATCGTCTCCGATCCAGGATAAAAATTGCCTAAGTCCTTCACCAAAAGGGCAATTGCGTACCACACAAAAAATAGGAATTGCTTTCATTTTGAAAGTTCAGTCTCTCCTAACGGCTTCGCCAAAACCTTGCCGCTACCAGCGGCAGCATAGCGCGGGGCGGCGAGCGGTAAAAACAAATATACAAAAATGTATGACTATGAACCATGCCACGACGCACCACTCGCAGCGTCAACACTAGCAGTACATTTGACAGACACCGCGCCGCTTGCCGCGCCGCTTGCCGCTAAGCCAATGTCGTGGCCGGGCGGTAAAGCGACTCGCGGTAGGAGTAGTCGTCACGTAACAAAAAAGCGTTCCATGCGACTTTCTCATTCTGTCTGGCTGTAATAGATAGAAAGAGACAGAGAGAGAGAGAGAGAGATAGTTTGCATGGTTTTCGACGGTGCTGAAGCCAATAGTGACTTAGTGAGTAGCGAGGTCAAAATGAAAATCCAAGATGACGGCTGTGAAATATTTCAAATTTTTCGTCAAGGGTGTCTTTTTCATGGTTTTTTGTGGGTAAGTACTAAAGCCGATAGCGAGGTCAACAACTTAATGAGAGCTTCTTAAAACTTCTACTACATGGCTCTGTATAAAAAAACACGTATTAAATTCACATTTTCTCTCTCTCTCTTTCCAATATATACGAGTGTGTGTGCGTGCGAGATGCGAGTATCCGGTAAGAAACTTTGTTACTTACTAGGGTCCCCGACCGCTCAGGTTTTTTTGCACAATTCCAGATTTTAATCAAAGACTCAAAGTTCGGAGAAGCCCTAGTGTTTGTAGTTCGACGAACATCTGGAGGGTACGTGCTAGGGTTCAGAGCTGACCCTCGTGAAAGATTAGTTCCTTTACTGACGGAACTACAAGCTCTGCACCAAGCTTACACCGAGAAACCGATATTTGGCATTGAGCTTACTTGGAATAACGAGGTGGGTATTCTATACAAAGTCAAATTAAATTAGCGAGCGATGCAGATGTGATAGGAATCGATATCTAAACACGACAAAAATCATTTGATGGATTTTTTGGGCGGGCAACGACCATTGGTAGTGCTGCTACTTGGAGTGATGATGCCCTATCTCCCCAAGTTCCAAGTTCCTCAAAGCTTTGAAGTATGAGTTGAGAAAATCTGTTTTTTTTTTACTATATCGTGTTTAGATATCTATAAGTACGCACTCATTACGTCTGTGAAGTTTACACAAAAAGAAACTGATATTTCAAGTGACTAAACAAACTGCGGTCCATGACGCCACAAAAAAAAAAACATTTAATTTATTTATTTTATGTTTTATCATGTTTAAATATCGATGCCAATAATCGATACCCATAATGTCTCCGGAGTTTCGCAAGCTAATTTAATTTGACCCTGCATATATAGATTATTTTGTGTTATAGCTATATATACCTATTGCTCAGCACTCCTTAAAATGTTGACAGTCGTTTCCGATTAAAGCAAATTTTCTGTACTTATTCCCTTCAAAAGTTTAGTGATGCGTTTTTATTTTACCTTGGCTTTTTGAAAAAAGTATTAACTATGTAGAAATAGCATGACCTTAGCCGCTGTTAAACCACTTCAAATAGGTAATGCTTGTCTTCTTCACAGAATGCAAGACCCGCAGGGGACGATATAGAAGAACTGGAAGAAATTGGAGAGCCAAGAGGCGAGATGGGACCAAACCTGTATTTAGCATCGCAACTGGCCCAAAATAAAGGAGAAGAAGAAAGTCCGCCAGTTTATAGCCCATACTTAGGATTGGCCATCGAACCATTAAAAGAAGGATTCACTTTAAAAAGTTTGTTCGAAGTTCAAACTACTTCATAGTTGAACTGATAGAAATAATATTGTTCATAAGAATATTAATTTGTTAGTTAAATAAAAGCTTTACCGCTTACTTGTTGTTTTGTTTTTCTTGGATTTATTAATGTCATCACTGGTTGTTATGTTGGCAATAAGCTAACTGTTTCAGAAACTTTTATAGAGGGTTTTAGCATGGGTGTATATAAATAATATTATTTTATTTAATTGTTACCCTCAATCGTCAAATGAATGAAAAACATCTATAATGTGATATAAAAATTAGACTATCGGGTTAAATTATTCAAATAAATTGGCATCCACGGATACAGTCCATACGTAATTTGGGGCTCAGAGAAAACAATTAAAAGAATCGTTCAGCAACCAACAAAACCGCATTAGAGCAAAATAGATACAAGCTTTTTGAGTATTTAACTCAAACAGCTTGTATCTAAAACGTGAAAAAAAAAACAAAGACCTCGTATTTGACAGTTACTTATACTTATTTTGAGTGACATTTAGACTAAATTTGACGTTTCACAAACTTGTTGCGACCTGTTTGTACAGTGTACGTTTGCATTTTATATTTATTTCACAATTTTTTCATTATTTTAGAGTTTTATTTACAAAATAACACACAATTATGCATTCATAGTTCTATCAAATTGTTAGAATTAGTTGTTTTCACACTGACAAGAATTGTTTTTCTTTTCAATTCGAAGTTTATTTTGATTGTTTACTTTGTACGTTCCATAAGTTATGATAGCTATTTGATATTGCTATTATCTTATTATTATCTGAATTTGATAGCTGACTTTATAAAAAATGAACAAAGAAAATAATAGAGGTGCAGCAGGCTTGGTGAGTGTTTCATTTTTTTTTAATTACCTATTTAGATACTCCAAAGAGTCTACAAATAAAAGGCGTAATTTCTTTTTTTGGGATTGTCAATAATGTCAAATCTAATCTGGAATTGTGCGAAATGTGAACAAAATGTATGTAAAATCAATCATTATTCTGTATGTCAGCACCTGTATTTATAGCAAAGCAACTGAAAGGCAAGGTTTCAACTCCTTGAGAGATATCAATTCTTCACATTCACTACAGTAATTTGGAAGAAACATAGATCCAGCAGTGGAGCACAAATCACTTTGTTATCCTCATCTATATTTCTCTCTAACCAAAATTATGAGTTCCAGTTAACCATAACACCTGAGAAGTTAATAAAACATACTAACATTTAGAACCAATTATAATTATATAAGTATGTAAATAACTTATGATTTTATATCTATAATATTAACACTACATTTAATTCTTAGAGCAAACAATTACATATTTGTCACAAACTCTTCAAACCCTTCCATTCCAGCGCCGTTCAGCAATAGCAGAAAGAATCCGTCTCAGAGAAGAATGGTCTGCGTTAAAGGAAGTAGACGCAGCCACAGCTGACAGACAAACAAACCGAGTGCTCCAGAAGAAACCTACAAACTCTAAGAGTACTCCCAATGTTTCTAGTAAGAAGAAGCAGACAACAAAAACTGCCAGCCAGAAAAAGGTATGTGCTAGGTGTGTGATGTGTATAACCCGTTTGCCGCTGATAGTCAACAAAATTAACAAATACTAGCTGCGCCCTGCGGTTTCACCCGCGTAAATGTCGATCCCGTGGGAATATCGGGATAAAAACTATCCTATGTCCTTTCCCGGGACTCAAACTATCTCTATACCAAATTTCATCGAAATCGGTCCAGCCGTTTTCATGTTATGTCGTGACAACGGAAAACGGGTTTCATTTTTATATACAGGGTGAATTTTTCAAGTGGGCGTGGATGGCCATATCCGAAACTATGAGGAATAACGAAAAGTACTCTAAGGAGTCGCGGGCTCGATTTTGATGAAAACTAAAACTGCATCATTGGATTTTTGAAAAATCAATATTTCTAGCCAGGAATCGAAACCTGTTGATTTTGAAAAAAAAAACACTGTATTATTACACCATTCGATAGTGTCGCTAATAAGGATCGAATTCTGGGAAGTAATGACATACGGCAAACTAATAAGCCTTTTGATAATTCAAAAGGGCTTATGTTTAACTTATCACCAAATAAAGTAAAACATAACATGAAAAATAACACTTTTTACTGCCGAAAATAGTAAATGATCACCAAAATTAAAACTCCATTTTATTTTAAAATACCTACCTAGGTAAAAGTATTTGTATTCTCATTTGCTTGCTCTTGCATCCTATGTCAACGGGTTCTTATTTCTGTGTAAAGGGTTTAAAGTAACCTAACCAAAACTAACCTCCGGGAGCCCAGCTAGAACTATTGTAATTTTAGACTTAATTTTTTGGTGTTTAGTACTTATATTTTTTTGGTGGTCGTTATATTTAACCCCCTTCAAAAGTGCCTATCAAGGGTGCAATTAAAATAAACACTGACTTTTCCAGGAGAACCTAAAACCAATGCAAGCAGCATGTGACTGCCTCCGTGGGGTGGTTGCGGTGGTGGACGTGGGGGCGGAGACCAAGGCTCTACCCCTAAGATGCACTCTGGCAGCGTTGGGAGCCACTGTTGTCATTAACTGGAGCCCCCTAGTCACGCATTTAGTATGGACTGATAGTAAGTTAATCTTTGTTCTAGTTCCCCTTAGGCTGCGGCCGCACTTCTAAGGCGACTGCGACATGACTGCGATTTCGTGAAAACAAACTCCTATAAACATAATTGTCGATGGTCGCACTGCAGAAACGACAAGCGAATTTATCTGTCCATATCGTCGCCGCCGCGTCGTTGTAGCCGTACCAGTGCGGCCCCGGCCTTAAAGATGGATACAGACATTGCGAGGCATGTGCCGCGCACGCCTTGCAACACACGCCTCGATATTACTTTTCCTCGAGTAACGAGTAGCCTCACCACGAATATGAACGTCCACACATTGCGAAGCATGCGATGAGCGCCGTGCGCTGCGCATGCCTCACAATGTCTGTATCCACCTTTGGGTGTACTTCTTTCTTTCTTTGAGCAGTGGTAACGACCGCGACTTACGAGTTGTACGTCGTAGGTCCGAACCCAGACAGGCGGTTTACTTTGTGTAAATTATTTCATCACCACTGCTCTTAAAACGGTGAAGAAAAACATCGTGAGAAAACCGCCACATTCTGAAACCATGTGGCATTACCAACCCGCACTGGGCCCTCGTGGTGGATTACGGTTCACTGTCTCTCACAGACAGGAGGCCTGTGTCCCAGCAGTAGGAACATTATAGGCTGATTATGATGATTCTAGGTACTTCTTTTGTCGAAAACCTCTTGCAGTCATATTATGGTAATTTGTTTTGTCATCAAGAAGTAAATGATATTAATGATATTATATTAATTCAAAATCTTGAATTTCAACAATGCTTCATGTTTACATAAACTCAACTTACGCGAAAAACAAATCAGCCGTTCCCTATATTTATGTTCGTATAGCTCGTCAAAATGTAGGGAACAGCTGATTTTTTTTTCGCGATTTCAGGTTTGGTCCCATAGTAAAAGTTGTTCATAATGATGAGTACAATGACCTCTTAAGAGGTTGTTGGTGTTTTTCCAATAACCCTGTATATGTCACAATCATCGAAAATCTTAATTGATTTTAAATATAATTTTTATTTGTAACCTCCCTGCCAGATTTTTTTTTATTTAACTGATCTGACCTTCTTTCCATGAGTCCAGGTGGGTGTCGCGCCACCCGCGCCAAGGCCCGCGCGCTCGCCTGCAAGCTGGTGTCCCCGCTGTGGGTGGAGGCCTGCGCCGCCTCCAATACCAAGCTCAACGAGAGAACCTTCCCGGCTGCTTCACGCCAGTCAGACCTGCCTTCACCGAGGACATTGAGGCAGTTATTGGTATGTAGATATTTATCCATCATTCTCTTGTTTATACCAATTTATTTGAGGTGGGCGCAATTCTGCCCTCTATCAAAAAATTGTTGCTTGGAAACTAGCTGCGCCCGCGACTTCGTTCATGTTGAAATCAATAATGTGTCTCTACTGATTATTTTTATAAAATAAAAGTCCTTATAACATCAGCTATCTGCCAGTGAATAACCCGTCTAAATCGGTCCAGGCGTTTCGGAGATTAGCCGGAAAAAACAAACAGACAGTAGCTTTTTAAGTAAAGTTTACTATTTCATATGTATTTAGTAAAAAGCTGATATTTTAACACTAGCAGCGCCCCGCGGTTTCACCCGCATAAGTTTCGATCCAGTGGGAATATGAGGATAATAACTATCCTATGTCCTTTCCCAGGACTCAAACTATCTCTGTACCAAATTTCATCTAAATCGGTTCAGCGGTTTAACCGTGAAGAGGTAACAGACATACACACTTTCGCATTTATAATATTACATAACACATACATAATCAGCCTATAATGTTCCCACTGCTGGGACACAGGCCTCCTCTCGGTGAGAGGGAGTGGACCGTAATCCACCACGCGGGCCCATTTATAATATTAAGTGTGGATTAAAAGAAAGAAAGAAATTAATTTTTATTTGGACACAGTTCGTGAAACACAAAAATAAAATAAAAAAATAATGTTTCAGACAACCACAGAAGGCCAATTCTCGTAATTTAAAACGTTCAAAATCTAGTCGCAGTGTCATCTCGGCGACAAATAAATGTCAAAAACTTGTCAAAGTGTAGGGAAATTAGAGGTATTTTTCTTAAAATTACGAGAATTGCCCTCTTATTACAAACATGATTTATTTGTATAGCTAAGTTATAACTTATGTATTGTATTAATTCCAGAAAAGAGCAGAAATGGAGAATGTCCCTTTAATAGACTTACTATCAGATAGTAAGGAGGACGACAAAGATGGCCGCCCTCGACTGAGGATGTCTTCGGACACTGATAACACTACGGACACTTCCAAGGAATATTCCTCCATTGGTAGGTAATAATAGTCCTCCAGACTGAGTTTCGGTCATAGCTGACTAGCCTGAGGGCTAGTCTCCGTTGAGATTGGCGCGAGTCCGCGTAGATACGCGGAAGATATTATAGCGTAGGCGTGTGTGCAGTGCCGGCTTTAGAGGGGTGCGACCGGGGCGCCAGATACAGACGGCAGCACATCAACCTACCCGAAACTGTCACATTTTCCCAATCAACTTTGAACCTTATGCTTTAGTGATAAAGTTGAAAATCTATTAAAGAAATTTGACAGATTGTAGTAGGTAGATGTGCTGGCGTCTGTACTACAGGTAGCCGCGCGCGCCAGCTGAACTTAACCACTTAATTTTAATACCTATTTTTATCGATCTAAAGGAAAACTATATACTTACAGGGTGAAATTGAACACATGCGACAAATCGAAATGTGAGATTGTACTCATTATTATGAACAACTTTTACTATGGGACCAAACCTGAAATCGCGAAAAAAAAATTTGCTGTTCCCTACATTTATGTTCGCATAACTCATCAAAATGTAGGGAACAACTGATTTTTTTTCGCGATTTCAGGTTTCGTCCTATAGTAAAAGTTGTTCATAATAATGAGTACAATCTCCCATTTCGATTTGTCGCATGTGTTCAATTTCACCCTGTATAATCTTATATATTATAGTTATCTTATAATAGACTTATCTCGTAGGAGTGAGTATGAGTATTCTGTGTCTAACAAAAACGAGTTGTCATTTTGTCGCTTGTCGTATCTTTCACTAAATAATGTCTAGAACGAGAAATAGAGGCACGGGCGAGAAATTGCAACTCGTATTAGGCCCCCTGCATTATACATACTTGTCTTTCTTTGCTTTTTACCTACTCGTAAGTTCACAAGCAAAACAAAAAACCTTTTTAGAAAACCTTTACGTTATCAATACCTACCTACCTACGAATTATTTATTTATGTACAAATTCAAAATAAGTTTTTTCAATTGTAATGAAATAAGTACATAGGTATACCTAAAAGGGCGCCAAAGGCATGACTCGCCCGGGGCGCCTAGATGGCTAAGGCCGGCCCTGCGTGTGTGACACAGGGGCACTCACTCTTCCCTCACTCTCATAGAGAAATAAGTGGTTTGACTGTATGTATTTCGATTACAGATGTAGCATCCCGCGTGAACACAGCCCCGCGCCGCGCGCTGGGCGAGCCGGCCGAGCCTGCCAGCCGCGCGCCGCCCAAGTCGCGCCGGAAACTGTTCACGCACAAGGAAGCCGAGGATATCGGCAGCTCTGATGAATCTGGTGAGTTACCCATTTATCGTTTTTAGGGTTCCGTACCTCGAAAGGAAAAAACGGAACCCTTATAGGATCACTCTGTTGTCCGTCCGTCTGTCTGTCAAGACCCTTTTCCTCAGGAACGCGTGGAGGTATCAAGCTGGAATTTATATCAAATACTCAGGTCTACTGTCCCTTGGAGCTGTGAAAAAATCAAACTTCTAAGCTAACGAAATCAAAAGATACAGCCGTTTATGCCGCAAATTTTCGACACTCGCAAGGGAATCAAAACCAACAGGGTACTTCCCGTGAACGTAAAATCTTGAAATTGATTAGGAAGCAACGTCTTATAGCACAGATAAAGGAAAAATGGCGAAAACTGTAAATTTTTAGTTACATCATATAATACAAATATATTAAACAGGTTTGTACGGAACCCTCCGTGCGCGAGTCCGACTCGCACTTGGCCGGTTTTTTTTTAGGGTGGCACAACTAAGGATAATAGGCTAGTTTCCTAAAAAATTCTAATTAGTCCGTCAGTTAGATTATCGAAAAATAATGGACCCGTATTTTTTCTTTTGTCAATCAAACAAAAAATTACAAAGATAAAGCACGTCAAAATTTGGGAGTGGGGGGTCGTGACGTCACGCCGTGCTAAAAAGTGTCGCACGGCGTGACGTCACGACCCCCCACTCCCAAATTTTGACGTGCTTTATCTTTGTAATTTTTTGTTTGATTGACAAAAGAAAAAATACGGGTCCATTATTTTTCGATAATCTAACTGACGGACTAATTAGAATTATTATTTTTTTACCCAGGAAACTACCCTATTGGTCCTAATTCAGGCCATGGCCTACTCGTGCAACAAACTTCCCAGCAGCACAGCTGTCATTTAGTTAAAAAAAAAAAACCTGCTTCTATGAAATAATAGGCAGAAGCAAGTTTTTAACTTTGCATGTAATTAACATGTACAAAGTAATTAACATTACGAGACTCCAGGTCAATGGTGCATATGGTACAACGGAGACACAGAACATTAAATTAAACTATTTGAAATAATATGTTAGCTAGCCACGCCAATTAAACCAATAAATAGAATGAAAAATAAAACCTATACTCAAGCAAAAAAAAAACATTCGACGTTCTGTCATTCGTGGATCTTTGACAGTCGTTACAGGTCGTCAGAAGCCCGAAAGTCTGACAACCAGTCTTACCAAGGGATTTCTTGTTACCCAGTAACTGGGTTGTGGAGGTCAGATAGGCAGTCGCTTCATGTAAAATACTGGTACTCGGCTGCATCCGGTTAAACTGGAAGCCGACCCTAACATAGTTAGAAAAAAGCTAGGCAGGCGATGATGACGACTCAAGCAAAAAAAAACCGAGTGTGCTTATGACCACACGACGGAAGTGAAACTTCAAACGTATTTGGCTATGAGAGGAAGAGAGAAAGAAAATGTGCGCGCGCACTGCTTTCTCTTGCTTATATCCCCCACTCAACTCCCGTTCGCCTCGCCCGATCACACTTTTCGTAACGCTTACGTCACGCGTTCGCCAGCTTACTCCCCAAGTCAAGCGTGCGTAAAGAAGTTTCACTTCAAAAAACTAAAAATAACCGCCTTTATCTTACCGATCAATTTCCAGATGGCGAAACAAATAGAAACAAGGTAAAACAAAGCAAACTAACTCAACGTGAACGAAGAGACTTGGCGCGCGCTGAACGAATGGCTAGGAAACTGTTCGTAGCGTGCAACCCGCAACGTAACAACAACGTTACAATACAGGCGACGCAGCGTCATTTGAAGCCGAAAATTGTGAGTATAATAAATTGGTGATAGTTCTAACAAGACTGGCAGATCTAACAGTTATAAATTCATTACGCGGTGTCGTACGTGAGCGACGAATACGACGCGACGCGACGCTGCGAACGCGACGAACGCGATCAACTCAACGGTATACCCTGTTTACGGCCTATGTGACAGTCTGCGGCGAGACGCGACGTAACGTATACTTGTTTTGAGAGCGACCAGACGCGACACCACGAACTGCATTTATGAACTTTCCGTCTGTTCCCGTTGTCCCCACTAGGAACTCAATAAAAATAATTAAAATGTATTCCCGTTACGGTTTCCTGTTAAAATTGTACTGTACTTCTCCATGATTCGAGAAGTAAGGACCAAAATCACGTAGGACATTTGTCGCGTGTAGCATCGCGTCGCATTACGTCGCGTCGTGTTGCGTCGCGTCGCGTCGTATTCGTCGCTCACGCAGGACTTCGCGTTAGCTTCTACTCGCGACTTCGTCTGAAATCAAGGATGAAAAGTAGCGTATGTCCTTCTCCACGCTAAAACGGCTGAACTGATTTCGATTAAATTTGGCACATGGGTCGAACATTACCTGGAGAAGGATATAGGCTTCTTTTCATCCTTGATCGCACACAAAGTCGCGAGCAACAGCTAGTTAAACAATAATTAAATAACACCTTAACTTGCTAGTAACCGATTTAGTTAATTTATGTTATAAATATTTATTTCCAGGTCCTAACCGGAATGTCGCGCCCCGAACGCCAAGCAGTAACAAAATCAATCCAAAAACTGAAAGGCTTCATACAAAAAGACGTCAACAAACGAACGACACACGTCCTCTTAGGCTCCTGCCGCAGCAACACAAGTTGCAGCAACCATCCCTCGAACATCACCGGCGTCGGAACCCACTGTGACTTAAGTAAGACCAGTTGCTGGAGCGATGCGACGGATAAGAGAGCGAGGACTTGCAACGCGTTGCAGGGCGCGGCTCGAGGTTGCAGGGTGTTGCATGCGAGGTGGGCTGTTGAGTCGGCTGCGGCAGGAAAATGGCTGCATCATAACGGTTATGAAGTTGAGCATTTGAGGAAGATTTGTCAGGTTAGTAGTATTTTTATTTATTTTATTGTATTTTATTCACAATAATCCATACTAATATCACAGAATACTTAAAGCACTACGTACAGAAAGGCCACTCCCTTCCCCGCACTAACATCAGTTACCGCACCTCACCCCGCACTTCGAGGTTACCGTCGCAGTTCTTTAACAAAGAGCGCTCGCACACACAAGTACCTCACGCACACATTCATACGTATACAAACGTAATTTTTTAATGTAGTAGTAGTAGGTAATTATTTTGCGAGCGTTGTATGGAGTGTCCGGGGTGTGCTAATATTATAAATTCGAAAGTAACTCTGTCTTTCTGTCTGTATGTTACCTTTTCACGCCTAAACCGCTGAACCGATTTAGATTAAATTTGGTATGGAGATAGCTTGAGTCCCGGGAAAGGACATAGGATACTTTTTATCCCGATATTTCCACGGGATCGAGACTTATGCGGGTGAAACCGCGGGGCGCAGCTAGTTATAAATAAAATAACGTCCGGTTAGTCTCCATTTATAACTCAAGAACGGCTGGACCGATTTTTATGATCTTTGATTTGTCTCCACCTCGAATAGCAGAATAACTATTAAAACAGGGGAAAATTCGTGAACAAAAAAATTAAGATAAACATTTTCTCATACATTTTGTATTTATTGATTCTGAGACGGTACGAAGTTCGCCTGGGCTAGGGCATGCAAAATCGGTTTTCCGGTTTTGCGCAAAACCGGAAATCGGCCAAAATTTAACGATTTTTGAAAACCGGTTTTGAGAGCCAAAACCGGAGCTCAGCTCCGGTTTTGTCAACAATTTTTTCGAAGTAATGTTATTTTGTAGTTCGTCTTCAAAGTTACAAAAATGTTGATTTATTTGGTTATTGTGGGTGGCTGTGTTTAATATTTGAAGATGCTGATTGTGTTTTCTATGTTTAAAATATATTATTTTTGATAGCAGACTTAATAGGTACCAAAGATACCAAAAACTTACTTGTTGTTGATTTGATCTCAGTTAATTAATCTTTATACTATTATAAGTTCATTGTTATCTGTACAATTATTATGGTTTGGATAAAAAAAAAAGTAAAAAAACTAAAACCCGACTACGACAAAAAAAAAACGACGCTGAAAAAGTATGAAACAAGATTTTCATACTTTTTCAGCGTCGTTTTTTTTTGTCGTAGTCGGGTTTTAGTTTTTTTACTTTTTTTTATTTCAACAATTTTGGTGTTAAATTTAACACATGACTTTTGTCCGCTAGAGGGCGTCGCTTTAAATTTGAGCAATATTTTGAAAATGTACAAGTGAAGCCCTTTCAAATGATACCAAACATGGCGTATTTATCTCAATTTTTATTTTTAACACATTACTTTTTGTCCACTAGAGGGCGCCGTATCGAGTTTTTTGCAACGTCACGTAGCCTATGTTCAGCGGACAATTAAGACGGTTCTAACGATACCTCATATGTCGAGTTCCGATAAGTAGATTAGGAGCTATGAGGGAACAGATGAACATACTCACATACATACATAGCCTGTTAAAATCATAACCCTCCTTTGGCTTTGCCGTAGTCGGGTAAAAAGAAATGTATCATACGATTTGTTTTATTTGTAGACTTAGTGGGTATTTTAAAAAAATGGTGTTTCTTTTTATATTATACTACATTCGATTTTTTTTGCTAAAACCGGACCTAGCTCCGGTTTTCGGTTTTGGTCCCAAAAAAACGATGTTCAAAACCGGTTTTGACGACTTTCCGGTTTTGCATGCCCTAGCCTGGGCAGCTTGTCCATACTTTAATACAATAAATGCGAAAGTGTGTCTGTCTGTTACCTCTTCACGCTTAAACTGCTGAACCAATTTACATGAAATTTGGTATAGAAATAGTTTTAGTTCGGGAAAGGACATAGGATACTTTTTATCTCAGAAATCATTCTTTAAAGGGGCGGAAGTTTATGGGGAATCAATAACCGCTGAACCGATTTAAATGAAATTTGGCACCTGGTTAGACCATGACCTGGATTAGGACATAGGATAGTTTTTATCCCGATATTCCCACGGGATAGAGAGTTATGCGGGTGAAACCGCGGGGCGCTGCTAGTTATACATAAATATCTTACATTGGCGAAATGTGGTTGTACTAAAGGAACAACTCTGCTTAACCTTCTGGGAGTACAGGCGTGATGTGATGCTTAATATAAATATATATAAATATTTTCGTGTTATATACTTTTCGTATACACGTTAGTTACATTACAACTCAAAAGATGGCGCTAGTAGTACGACATTCGCAATTGAAATTCTTTTGACTTTAAAAATCAAGACAAATCTAACAATAAAATATTTTTACTTTTACCATCGACCCGAAAAGAAGAAAACAAATCTTAAGACACTTACCCCCTTATTCATAATCCTATTTTATCTCTATTTTAGCTAAAATAGGTTTATAGAACGTTTGTCTTTATCTGTAACGTTGTCATTTCTGTGTGTAAGAAAGAGACAAACCCCATTTTAACTAAAATAGGTTTGATAAGTTTTATGAATAAGGGGGTTAAAATAAAACTCCATTCCTTACAAATAACTTTATTATCTTTACAGAAAGCACGCGTCGAGCGCACAGCCCTGGGCCGCCTACACTCTGAATACGCATACGACGTATTTTACGGAATGCGAGTCCATTTAAAACCAAACGCCGACCAAAGGGATGCTGCATTAAAACTCCTAACATTATGCGGTGCTGCAGTTAATAACAATAACCTAAACAATCAAAATAATGGTCCTTTTATCCGACCAACACAAAACATTGGTCCTAATATTCGACCAACACAAAACATTGGTCCCAATAGCCAACAAATAGCAAGTAATGACCAATATGATGTTATCATCGGCTCGGGAGTAGGTGAGGTGAATTCTAAATGGGTGTTTGACAGTGTAGCGGCTGCTAGGATGAGGACGACGAGACGGTATGTCAATATGAACCGGTTTAGTCAGGAAAGTAGTGATGTTGTTTTTTGTGATGGGTGATGTAATTTGAGGCGGGTGATGATGATGACGGTCTTAAAGCGTCTCTTTTTAGTAAGCTGGCCAAGTCAAAATGCGCTTTACAGTGCTGTAAAAATCTTTTGGCACTCTAATGACGTTCTTCTTCTTAGCGTGTCGATAGTAATCTAAATGTACTCGGCCCAGAATTCGGCTACTTGTTTGGCGCCATCACAATCGACACGCAGGGCACGATATTAAGTGTCCCATCGTTTGTGGAACAGCACCACATTTACACTCCAAGGCGGAGTCGTCTATAAATCTCCACCTGAACAGGTTTTCTTTGCTTCGGCCAACCTGGGTCCGGAGTTTGTTTAAAGACTTCCAGGTTACCCAAGGTAACTCGTGTCCAGGTGGGAGGTCCTCAGCGGGTGGAACGAACGGTTTGGGTAAGGAAGCACTGTCTCGCCACAGCCTCAGTTTTTCTTGTGGTGGTTCGCCAGTGAGTGAAAAACGCCAATGACGTTGACATGGAGGCACAGTTGGTAAACTGTTGTAATTTTTTTTTTTGGCATGATGCTCTCAAAATTGTGAAGGAAAACATCATGAGGAAACCGACGTGAACCAAAAATTCAAAGACATGTGACATCTACCAACCCGCACTGGGCCCGCGTGGTGGATTATAGCCCACTCCCATTCGAAGAGAGTTTAGAGAGTACGCCTGTGTCCCAGCCAGGAGCGTGCATTGCATATAAGCAGTGCCTACCGCGATATATCAACATAGCCTGTCAATTACATTTTAGTGTATACCCCACAATTAAGAGACTCACTAAATTATCATACCTAACAAAAAACAAAATCTTCATACAAACACGCGCGGCAGTAGGCAGTCGCCGGACGGCCTACTCGGCTTCCGTACAATTCGCACATTGTCATTGGTCTTTATTCGTTCAAGTTAATACGACAAAATTAAAAATACGTATATCTCACGAGTAATACCATGACGTTCGACCTTCGCAATTTATCACTCTTAAGTAGGCATGCCTACTCAAATAACCACACTTTTGACCTCACTTTTTTTCTGATTAGTGACTGCGTTTGCCTAGACTAGGCCCGGTCTAGTGCCTACCTATTCTGAAAACCAATGCACGCCACTGGTCCCAACAGTGGGAACATTATAGGCTGATTATGTTGTGTATTGATAAACAAGATGGCGCCGTTAGTTCCGATTTTGGCTACGCGGCAAAAGATTCTTGTACATCATTGTCAGACAGTAGTTTCAAAGTCAATGGTTGTGATAGATATAATTTGCACAATGGGATGTTTCATCATCATTTCAGCCGAAAGACGTCCACTGCTGGACATAGGCCTCCCCCAAGCACCTCCACTTCGACCGGTTTTGTGCTTCTCGCCTCCAACGAGTTCCTGCGGCCTTCACAAGGTCGTCGGTCCACCTTGTGGGAGGCCTTCCAACGCTACGTCTTCCGGTACGCGGTCGCCACTCCAGAACCTTTCGGCCCCATCGGCCATCTGTTCTGCGAGCAATGTGCCCAGCCCACTGCCACTTAAGTTTGGCAATTCTTAGGGCTATGTCGGGTACCTTGGTTCTCCTGCGGATCTCTTCATTTCTGATTCGATCCCGCAGGGAAACTCCAAGCATAGCCCTCTCCATTGCCCTTTGGGTGACTTTCAGCCTTCTAATAAGGCCCAATGGTATGTTTACCATGTTTTTTTTTTTTTAACTGACTTCTAAAAGGAGTTTCTTGCCCGTTCTTCTCCATAGGAACCAGCTACGCTTTGGAATGGGCAACTAGCTTCATATTTCTGACTGACCGACCCCTTGACAGTTCAGAAGTGCCTGTAATTCGTTTATCACACTATAATATTGTAAAGGCGAAAGTTTGTGAGTGTGTGTGTATTTATATGTTTGTTACTTCTTCTCGCTCAAACGGCTGGATCAATTTTTATAAAATTTTGTACGGAGGTAGCTGACACCCTGGATTAAGATATAGGCTACTTTTTATCCCGATATTCCCATGGGATCGAAACTTATGCGGGTGAAACCGCGGGGCGCAGCTAGTTTGAATTAAATGATTTGTGTTTTAATTTGGAAAAGGTCCTCAATTCACCTGTTTCTACTTTTTTTAAGTTCTTGCATACTACCAATAAATATTATTTTTTACTTGTGATATCTGCTGGGCTGTTACTAGAGTCATATTCAAGAATAATTGAATTGAACTTCTTTATCAATTCAATTGACTCAGATTGACAGAACGCATTTCTCCTGGCCTTTACTTCTTTAGGTATCAAGTACTGGACATAGGACACTCGACATCATGTAAAACGCTACAGGTAGCGACATCTATGACGTTGGCTAAAAACTATCCTGAAGAATAATGTAATTTTAATTATTATTCGTTTGTATTACCATTTACCAGTGTAATGCATTAGTATCAGCTTCACTTCGCAACGCCTTTGTGTCGTCACAAAGGCGTTGTCAGTGGCAAACTTACCATGGACCTGCATTTTACTGTACGGACGCCAGTACATCAAGCTACCCGAAACTGTCAAATTTTCCCAATCAACTTTGAACCTTATGCTTTAGCGATAGAGTTGAAAATCTATTAAAGAAATTTGACAGATTGTAGTAGCTTGATGTGCTGGCGTCTGTACATAAAAATCATTGTAAAGAGTATCTCATCTATGATGTTGATGAATGAATTTGTATGTTTTATTGACAGTCAACTATTTTACTGTGTTTTTTATTATAAAATAATGTCTAATGATAAAGTGAGAAAATAATAGAGCGGTGGTGGCCCAGTGGTAACGGACGCGACATATGAGTTGTAGGTCGTAGGTTCGAACCCAGACAGGCGTTTTACTTTGTGTAAATTTATTTGGTGAAGGAAAACATCGTGAGGAAACCGGCATGTCCTAAAACTAAAAATTCGAAGACATGTGACATCTACCAACCCGCACTGGGCCCGCGTGGTAGATTACAGCCCACTCCCTCTCACCAAGAGGAGGCCTGTGTGACTGTGTCCCAGCAGTGGGAACATTATATGCTGGATATGAGAACCATAAAGTTAAAATATTTAACGACTTATATAAGTCTAGATATTGTACTAAAACTATTTATAATTGGTTGTTTTTTACATTTGTTTGAAAATAAATCATGTTTTCTTAATAATTTATTTGTTTTACTTTCATGTTTTCACAATACCACCCTCTGCTGTTCATAGGTTATGCCGAGAAGATGATTGTTGCCAATGGAAAAACAAATGTACACAATAGACAAACTTTTACGTAGCAAGGAGCTTTCCCATTTAATGATGCTGCCTGTTCGTGTTGATGCTAACACTGAAGTGTTAAAGCAATTATTGTTCCGAGAAATGGTTGCAGAGGACGTTTATTTGGATTATGCAAAGTATTATAGCACAAGTAAGTAATTTTGCTCATTTTAGTAGTATTGTATAAATGGAAGAGATCCGCAGGATAACCAAGGTAACCGACATAGCCCGAAGAATTGCCAAACTTAAGTGGCAGTGGGCAGGGCACATTGCTCGCAGAACAGATGGCCGATGGGGCCGAAAGGTTCTGGAGTGGCGACCGCGTACCGGAAGGCGTAGCGTTGGAAGGCCTCCCGTAAGGTGGACCGTCGACCTTGTGAAGGCGGCAGGAACTCGTTGGATGCGAGAAGCACAAAACCGGTCGAAGTGGAGGTGCTTGGGGTGTACATTACCCCAGCAAGAAAGTGTCTCCTAGAGTTATAGGAGTAGAACGTATAATTTGTGCCCTATCTGCTGTAAATGTGCCCCAACATAAAAAATGTGTGCCCCCTGTCGTTTTGCAAAAAAACGGAAAAAACGATTCTTGCTGGGGTAACGTTTTTCTAGCAGGAAAATTCTAAACGAATGATCGGAGAGAGAAAAATTGTGCATGGCCAGAGAGCTTATATGTGTGCCAAAATGTGCCCCCAAAAATAAAATCTGTGCCCCTTCAGGTTTTCGAGATATTGCATTTCCTGCTGGAGTAACGTTTTGATGAATCGTATATCTCTACAAACATTGCATGTGCCACTGTAGAATAAACATACACGAGTAGCTCTTAACGGACAACAGCTTAGGTATTATAATACGTCCAATAAAGAAGGTCATCGATATGTATGAATCCGTCGCTTTTTAGTAGTCATTCAAATTTGGTCGGATAACAAGCCGTTGCTTACATATTTTGGTTTTTTGTTTATATTTACTTAATGCGAAACATTCCAAGCTGAATATTTTCACCACATATGTCTGACTAAAGGCACATGATTTTGGTTTACACCTACACATCTGGGATTGAGCCGGTTCCTTGTATTTTGCCGTCAAAGTTATGACACCATCGTTTTGACTTTTAGCGAGATTATTCAAAAACGCATGCATGAACAGTTTTGAAACTTTGTATGGTTATTATTAGCGTCAAGAAGGACCGAATACAGCAGCCTAATTGCGGAACGCCAAATCGTCAAATGATTCTGATCAGTTGGCTTCATTTCTATCACAATTGGCTTCATTTTACGATTTTCGAATTGCGAAACTCTAGTTTATTATGAAACCAATTATGAACGTTAAGGCCCTGCGCAGAAACTAGAGTTTCGCAATTCGAAAATCGTAAAATGAAGCCAATTGTGATAGAAATGAAGCCAACTGATCAGAATCATTTGACGATTTGGCGTTCCGCAATTAGGCTGCAGTTTTCAGCGAACTTGTGCCTTGTCTAATTTAGGCGCTGCGATGTTTTTTCGGGTTTTCATAAAACCGCGATAACTTGAAAACTATAAATATTTTCTTAAATCTAATTGGGGCACTAAGGGGCACACATTAAGAGCTACTTGTGTATGTTTATTCTACAGGGGCACATGCAATGGTTGTAGAGATATACGATTCATCAAAACGTTACTCCAGCAGGAAATGCAATATCTCGAAAACCTGAAGGGGCACAGATTTTATTTTTGGGGGCACATTTTGGCACACATATAAGCTCTCTGGCCATACACAATTTTTCTCTCTCCGATCATTCGTTTAGAATTTTCCTGCTAGAAAAACGTTACCCCAGCAAGAATCGTTTTTTCCGTTTTTTTCCAAAACGACAGGGGGCACACATTTTTTATGTTGGGGCACATTTACAGCAGATAGGGCACACATTATACGTTCTACTCCTATAACTCTAGGAGACACTTTCTTGCTGGGGTAACGTACACGTGCTTGGGGGAGGCTTATGTCCAGCAGTGGACGTCTTTCGGCTGAAATGATGATGATGATGGTGTATAATGGGCTGGTGTCCGCAACTCTACGTCCAATCGCGTATTATGCGTTTACATTTAATAAGAAGTGTGCGCGTTACCCCAGCCAGAAAATGTCGAAAATCGTCATCTAAGTGCAATAGATAAATAATTAGATTTGGTAAGCTGATAGTTTTTTAATTATTTGATAAAAAACAGTTCCGGCTGGAGAAACGTTACCGCAGCCAGATCTTTTGCTTTCTAACGGGTATGTTGAAATAAATGTTATCTAAATAATTAGATATTTTAATTTGAAATAAATGTTACAACATAATTTGTATCGTGAATAAGCCGAAAATGGCCCAGGTGGTTATAAGGCTGAGGCTACAGTAGGCCCAACCCGGGACTAATCCCGGGAAAGGACATAGGATACTTTTTATCCCGATATTCCCACGGGATCAAGACTTATGCGGGTGAATCCGCGGGGCGCAGCTAGTATTTTACATAATTATTATATCTATTTTATTATTATTTATTTATTTCTGTAACTGCTCGTGACATCACAGCGGGCCCTATCAGAATACCAGCGCTGTGACATTTATTTTTTAAACTAGTTGCGCCCCGCGGCTTTACCCGCATAAGTCTCGATCCCGTGGGAATATCGGGATAAAAAGTACCCTATGTCCTTTCCCGGGACTCAAGCTATCTCTATACCAAATTTCATCAAAATTGGTCCAGCCGTTTGAGCGTGAAGAAGTAACAAACATATAAACACACACACACACACAAACTTTCGCCTTTATAATATTAGTGTGATGTTGCAGCATCATGCAGAGATAGGAGCCTTTTGGCGTATAGGACTTTGTTTCATTTTTTCTTTTTATTACTTTTTTTATATAGGTAACTTAGGATTTTTTTTTACTGTGTTTAGTTTAGTTTGTGATCTTCCTATACGAGTCGCAATTAATAATACTTTTTCTTTCTTTCAATCTGATAGACATGTTTGGTACGCGAACGCCAAAAACCCTCTGAGCTATCAAATGAAGTTCCGGTGGCAATCGTCAATGACGATGCTAACGGAACGATAATGATTCGTCTTCATAATTCTCCTGCCCGTATCCCAATTTATTTGTGGTCGGCGCAACATGGATTTTTCTTCCATACTTCTCTATTAGTCATCTCGGTAGTCACCCCCTTTCTAACCATATCGTCATCCACACAGTCCATCCATCGTTTCTTTGGTCTTCCCCTACTCTTATAGCCATCCACATTCATTCGGTGTCAACGTCATCATCATCTGCCTAGCCTTTTCGGGCCATTGGGGTCGGCTTCCAGTCTAACCGGATGCAGCTGAATACCAGTATTTTACATGGAGCGACTGCCTATCTGACCTCCACAACCCAGTTAAGGAGACTGGTTGTCAGACTTTCCGGCTTCTGACGACCCGTAATGACTGTCAAAGATCCACGAATGACAGCCAGGACCAACAGCTTAACGTGCTTTCTGAGGCACGGAGGGGTCTTGGTATGTAAAGATGGTCACCCATCCATGGACCAACCGCGGCAAGGGTAGCTTAACCTGATCGATCGACTCGTGCGGCTGTTATTTCTTAGCCACAAGCGGTGTCAAATGTATTTATCTATAAAGTAGCACGTGTGTTTTAGATTGCGAATCATGCACTACGAAGGTGTTGCTAGTCTGTTCGTGATCACATTGTTAACGCCATTTCTTGGTACGCATTCGACTTTCATGACTTGTGAGGAACGCGAATGAATTGCTTTTTCATTCATTCTGGTGTACAGAGGCCAGCGCATCAAGCTACACAAATCTGTTTGAATATGAACCTTATAACTTTGTAGTAAAGTTGAAAATCTATCAAAGAAATTTGAAAGATTTCGGTAGCTTGATGTGCTGGCGTCTGTACTTAACTGATATTTTGATTGTCGTTAGGATTATTTGTTTTTAGAAGCGTTTACTCAGTGTCCGGATAAGAAATAATTACCGGATACAATTAAAATGGAACAGAATTTGTTATCAGTGGTGGCTCAGTAGTAACGGCCGCGACTTACGAGTTGTAGGTTGAAAGTTCGAACCCAGTCAGGCGCTTCACTTTGTGTAAAATATTTCTATGGAGAAGAGCCGGCAAGAAACTCCACAATTACTTAGGTGCTTATCTTAAAAAAAAAAATATTAACAAAAATGAAATGCTGTTCGTTGGGAAGTGCATCGATTGAGAACCAGTGGACCGAGATGGCTATTTTTGGTTTTAAATGTTCGTAATAGACGGAATTAGGTTTTTAGACGAATTTAGAATTAGGTCGTAGATTCGAACCCAGTCAAACGCTTTACTTAGTGTAAAATTATTTAACACCTGCTCTCAAAACGGTGAAGGAAACCATCGTGAAGAAACCGGCATGTCCTAGGAACAAAAATTCTAAAACATGTGACATCTGCCAACCCGCACCGGGCCCGCGTGGTGGTTTACGGCCCAGTCCCTCTCACCAAGAGGAGGCCTGTGTCCCAGCAGTGGGAACATTATAGGCTGTTAATGCTGGGGTATGTTTACAATTTCAACAGATACTTTTGAAACACACTATAGGTACTTCCCCTAACAAACAGTTTCACAAAGACCTACTAGGTATCCTTTACACAATAGACTTGTAAATAACGAATCACTTCGACAGCAACTGATGCATAACTAACAGCTTTGTTGATACACGATTCATTGATAAGGCACCCGTCTCTCATTCTGTAGGGCTATCTTATTCATGTATTGTTTTAAGTTCCGTTCTTCTTGAGTACTACAGTAAAACGGGGCTACTTTGACTTCCAGGGTTACTTTGACAAGGCCGATCACAACGCTATGACGCGTTCCCCACACCCCGCGCCTCGCGCAATATTACTCGAGGTCACGCACACTTGCTGAGCACACGTGAAAACCGATTTTGGCGCTCTGTTAAAGTAGTTCCAACGCCTGTCAAAGCAACCCTGGAAGTCAAAGTAGCCCCGTTTTGCGGTACTCTTTGGAATGGGCAACTATAAGCTTCATATTTTCTGACTGACCGACTCCTTGACAGTTCAAAAATGCCTGTAAATATAAATACCAGCCTACAATTGTCCCACAGCTGGACAAAGGCATCTTCACACAGAGAGATGGCTCGAGCGTTGATTACCACACTTGCTCAATACAGGGGTTGGTCGATTTTAGACTTATATATTCTATACTATCCATACTTAATATTATAAATTCGAAAGTAACTCTGTCTGTCTGTATGTTACGTTTTCAGGCCTAAACCGCTGAACCGATTTAGATGAAATTTGGTACAGAGATAGTTTGAGTCCCTAGAAAGGACATAGGATACTTTTTATCCAGATATTCCCACGGTATCGAGACTTATGCGGGTGAAACCGCGGGGCGCAGCTAGTAAATGCGAAAGTAACTCTCGTCTGTCTGTGTTACCTTTTCACGCCTAAATCGCTGGACCGATTTAGATGAAATTTGGTACAGAGATAGTTAGAGTCCCGGGAAAGGACATAGGATACTTTTTATCCCGATATTCCCACGGTATCGAGACTTATGCGGGTGAAACCGCGGGGCGCAGCTAGTAATATTATAAATGCGAAAGTGTCTGTACGTCTGTTACCTTTTCACGCTGAACCGATTGTAGATGAAATTTGGTATAGAGATAGTTTGAGTCCCGGGAAAATTGAATACCAGTATTTCCATGAAGCACCATCCGTTTCCATGAAGACCCAGCAACTGCCTATCTGTCCTAGGCAGTTGCTGGGTCTGGCACAAATTCGGACTGGGCTGTTCCCGAGAAATTCCCAATTATCCCTATTATATCCCTATAAATAACACTGCCGAATTTGGGAATCGAACCCAGGATTTCCCACGCTCACCAGTCGCACTAACGACCACAACACCAACGAGGGAGTATGAAGTATCTTCCGTATCTATAGTATGCGCAGACGGCTTCGGGTTTCATTGCTCTAGCGATCAGACTGTCTGCGCATGTTCTGTTTGTAATAAGTGCCTGTTTATAATAACTTATGTGAACCTGTAGTCATTTAGGTATGGAATGCTAAACCAGCACCTTAATTGCGTAACACACTATCAATCTGAATCATTTTGAAGGATATTGCTAATCCATTGCTTTATATGTTCGAAAAATGTGTCTGCTCAACAACGTAAATAACGCAATGAATGTTGTTGAACTGTCAAAATGAAACCCATTCCTACAGATAGTGTGTTACGCAATACCCCGCTGTAGGAGAAAGGTAAGACGGGCCCCTGTATGAGCTTATGCCGCGTTTGATACAGGAACATTAAGGCTGATAAGGCCCGGATTCCACTGAAGCGGAGAGCGGAGCGGAGACGTGCAGTAATCGTTCAATCACAGACGAGACGAGTGACGCGATGAGGATTTCAACCATTGTGATTGGCAGATTCCTGCACGTCTCCGCTCCGCTCCGCCCAGCTTCGCTTCAGTGGAGTCCGGGCCTTATGCTATAGCTGTACAAGGATCTTTTGGCGCGTGGCCAAAATCGGAACTAACGCCGCCATCTTGTATTTTCATTTTCAACACAATCATAATTAATTTTAACCAACAGCGCCGCACTCTATCAACGTCATTCAAGCCCCAAAAGACCCTAGTAGCACTGTACTTGGTAATACCTCGTCTTCAACAGTAAAAACAAATTGGGAATCGAACCCAGAAACCAGAAGCCACTGGAAACGGTTAAAGGAACCAAAACAAGGAAGGAAAAGAAAACAAAATGGATTTGATATAATTTACAAATAATATGTTACTCAATACAAAACATTATCATAAACATTTGTAGGCCTCTAAATATAGAACAATAGGACTATTCATGTGTTACAAGGAATTTCATATGCGGTGATAGTGCACAAGTTACTACAATGACATTCTCTAAGCTTTTTGATTAATACATTGTTAAAAATAAAAGTAACAGTACCTATAGCTATACCTTTACTGGAATTATTTGAAAACTGCGAGGTAATTGCGTAACACACTAAGGCTGGCCGCATACGTCCGGTTTCCTTATTCGGAATTCAGATTCGAAGACCCTGAATGCGCACACGTTCTTATATTTTCCGTCAGGGTTTCCGAACGGAAAATATAAGAACGTGTGCGTTAAATAGAAGATTTTGTATGAAACGCGCTATCAACGTCATTCAAGCCCCAAAAGACCCTAGTAGCACTGTACTTGGTAATACCTCGTCTTCAACAGTAAAAACAAATTGGGAATCGAACCCAGAAACCAGAAGCCACTGGAAACGGTTAAAGGAACCAAAACAAGGAAGGAAAAGAAAACAAAATGGATTTGATATAATTTACAAATAATATGTTACTCAATACAAAACATTATCATAAACATTTGTAGGCCTCTAAATATAGAACAATAGGACTATTCATGTGTTACAAGGAATTTCATATGCGGTGATAGTGCACAAGTTACTACAATGACATTCTCTAAGCTTTTTGATTAATACATTGTTAAAAATAAAAGTAACAGTACCTATAGCTATACCTTTACTGGAATTATTTGAAAACTGCGAGGTAATTGCGTAACACACTAAGGCTGGCCGCATACGTCCGGTTTCCTTATTCGGAATTCAGATTCGAAGACCCTGAATGCGCACACGTTCTTATATTTTCCGTCAGGGTTTCCGAACGGAAAATATAAGAACGTGTGCGTTAAATAGAAGATTTTGTATGAAACGCGTGCATTCAGGGTCGCCGAATGTGAATTCCTGTTTCGAAAACCGAATCCGGAAACCGGACGTATGCGGCCGAGTAGCAATGGCGTTCATTTTGACAGTTCAATATGCATTAACGCAATGCGTTGATGAGTAGACAAATTTTTCGAACATACTCGTATGAAGCAATGGATTAGCAATATCCTTCGAAATGATTTAAATTGTGCTTGATAGCGTGTTACGTAATTCAGGTGCTGTTAGGGTTAAAGGGGAAACCAGAGAAAAGGCCGTTTTAAGAATTAATTTCAATAATAAGTTTATTTTCTTTCCTCTCCAATCTTTTTGTTTATGTATTGAAAGGTGTGTTTTTACTAATCCTTGGCAATGAACTTAGCTAATATTTTTTTTCATAATTTCTAGTAATGACTTAAGATTAATTTTATCTTTAATAATTTGAATATTAATTCCTTATTATTTTAATTTAATTAGTTTTAACTTAGGGATTTAATTTTTTTTATGAAAACAACAAAAAAATATATATAAGTATTTTCGTTAACGGCATAGACTATAAAATTATCACTTATATTTATAAAAACGAGAAAATCAGTTCACTTATTACAAGTACAGTCAGCAGAACAAGACGTGCTGCATTTCTGGTTTCATCGTCATTATTGGCAGCCATGTTCAATTTACTGCTGAATATCCTCCTTTTTGCGCCATGCTCCGCAGCACCCTAATTGCGTAACACACTATCAATCTCAATCTGAATCATTTTGAAGGATATTACTAATCCATTGCTTCATATGTTCGAAAAATGTGTCTGCTCAACAACGTAAATAACGCAATGAATGTTGTTGAACTGTCAAAATGAAACCCATTGCTACCGATGGTGTGTTACGCAATTTCCCCGCTGGCCTGTGAGTCTCATCCCTTCCCCGAGATCTTCTTTTTCCATTTCCCTCACATTTTTGTACCAAGACATTACTTACATCAGAAAAACACATTACAATCTAGTAATCCTTGTGACAATTTATAAAACCACTACATACATTACATTCACTTATATGCTTACTTGTAGTATGCCTACTTGTAGTTAGCTAGATGATTCACAATGTACGCTCAAGAAAAGACAAAAACATTCTTGAGTCAACTTATGTAATTGAGCGCAGAGCTTTGTCCTGCAATAGATAAAATACTGTTATGTGTTCGACCTTTAAGGAGGGGATGTGTTAGGTAGCCCGCGAAATTCAATTTTTCTTACGTTTTTTGCAATTTGCAAGTCAGTGTCAGGTCGTATGTTGATTATAATATGATTCGAGACTATAACAAATATGAATTCACAGAACTATAACCATTAAAACAATCAATACAACTCTCTTAACCTTTTAACCGCTTACGTCGGATTAATCCGACAAATATTTTCGTGCCCATTCCGCCAGTCGTATATATACGACCAAATAACACATCTCGTTTAATCTGTATTATTATTACATCATCACAGCTCGTTTCATTGGTATTTATTTTTCGTTTTTTTTTTTCTCGGGCGCTGGGGGCACGACAGCTGATATAAAGTCGGGCGGTTAATTTCATATAATCCTATTTAATTACTAATCAATCAATTGGATTATTATGAACTTAAGAGGGTTGTACCTATTGATGATTTTAAAGGTAAAGCATTGATATTGTAAAGCATGTTATCTGTCAATAAAAACATCACGCCTGCATTCCTCGATGCGGTAAAGTAGAAACACTATTATGTCCGTAATGTTTGAGTCTAATCATCCACTGTACACTCACATCAAGCTAATGATCTGTCAAATTTTTTTAAATAGATTTTCAAGTTTCTTGCTAAGGCTTGCAAAGTTAATTGGGAAAATTTTACAGTTACGGGTAGCTTGATGTGCTGGCGTCTGTACAATGCTAAAAGCGTCTTTTAGCGCTTGAATGACTTGACAGGAAAGCGTTGTTGGTAATTGTTCGTAAAATTATATTGAAAAAAAAGATGGCGGCGCTAGTTCAGAGTTTGGCCACGCGCCGAAATATCCTTTTACAGCTATAGGTAGAACGTTTACGGAGATCCTTTTCCATAAATGCAAACTACCGGTTGCTAATTAAAAATTGCTAATAGAAAACCCCCAATAACAATGTCCAACATGTGACTGGGAATTTAAATCAATAACTGAAGAAATATTCATTTCTTTTTCCGTTCCATTCAAAACCTGTACAGTCAGCACTAAAAGTAAGTGATAAATTTTCTATTCAATGAAAATAATATATCTGGGTTGACCTTTCCTCGTATTGTGACGTTTCTGCTGTCAAATTAACGTTACGTTTTCGCTAAACAAATATTTAAAGCCAGATTTACATTACGAAACTAGATGCGCAAACTTAGTAATTCATTGATAGTTTCACGTGTAAATAAATTATTTTCTACACGTAAAACAATCAATGAATAACTAAGTTTGTGCAACTAGTTTCGTAATGTAAATTCAGCTTAATATTACAACCACAGAAATGTACAGAGTCGGACGTAATGCCATAAGATTTTTTTCCAGTGCTGGCCATAGAAATGTAAAAAACGTCTTTCATATATCTATGGTGCTGACTCATCAAAGTGAAGTTTGTGTACTAGTCGATTCGAGGTCATCTTATTCTGGTTTTGTAAGTAGTCTATGAAGTAAAATGAAGTAGAATGAAAAAGCTGCAACCTAATTGCGTAACACTCCTTTTCATAACTTATATGCCAAATTAACTAGCGTTTACATTGGCGTTTACCTAGGCCTATAGTTGTCAAACAGACCAATTATAAACAAATGAAGCAATGGGTATAGCTTATTTTGACTGTCATTACAAGCCCACGTTTACACGGACGTAAAAATATCGCGACGGGATTTTATCGCGCACTAGATTTTGAGCCGAGCATTGAGAATCCAACAGAGCACATCTCTTCGTGTCAAAAAAAGACACTGTTTGATTTTCAACTCTCGACGCTAAGCAATGCGTTGAAAATCCAGTGCGCAAAAAAATCGCCGCAGGAAATTCGCGCCCGTGAGAACCTGGGCTTACACGAGTGGCCAAAATCGGAACTAACGGCGCCATCTTGTTTTTGTTTTTTTCAATAGTTTCTGTGACAATTTCACAAATGTTTACCAACAACGCCCCCCAATGTCAATGTCATTTAGGCAATGTCAATATTGCAATTGTCAACAGATCCCTTGTAGCACTCTAGTAGTCTAACCATAGACAAGAAATTTCGATGAGTCGGACAGACCATTTTAACCCTTTGACCGCCATGTAAAATTTCATCTATCTTGCCCCCAAACGCCGCGACCGTGTTACAAATCATTTATCGTATGATTGGCTAGTGATGTGTAACACGTAAAATATACAGTAGTAATATAGTTTAAAAATCAAGTACTTGTTAAGCATTTGACTATCAAACATTTTGACGTCTTAAGTCGTGGTCGGCGATTGTGCCTAGTTTTTTGGTGACGCTTTAAGACGTCGTTGGCGGTCAAAGGGTTAAACAAAATGGAGCAATGAATTTCCTTGCATTATCATAATGTAACCGGTTTCATTTAATCACGAGTAAGTTATGCAATTAGGGTCAAGGGATGGAACAAATATTTAACTAAGGACCAGATATTTACAGATATGTTTACGGCATTAAGATATTGTCCGTAGTCGCCACGGCACGCGGGTTGGTGACCGCAGAGCATTGCTCTCGTGCCGCTGACGTTTTACAAAACTGTGCTGAGGCTGAATATCCGACTCTGACCAGGGTGTGGACTTAGGAGGCGGTCTGGTCCAGTCCAAACTTATGTTACCGTTCTTGACGATTCTCCTTTACAACTCTGGCTGAAAATAATTAACAGAAATTAGAGTGTTAAGTATTATTGTTGAGATACCTAAGTATGTCCTATTTGAATGGCTACTTTCTTGCTAACAAGCGCCCTAATTGCGTAACTCAGTATCAATCCACTGCTAATCCATTGCTTCATCTATGTTCGAATAAAGTGTCTACTCAATAACGCAATGAATGTTATTGAACTGTCTAAATGAAAGCCAGTCAGCCAGCCAGTTAGTGTGTTAAGTACATAATTACCCCGCTGAAGTGCCGTGGTGGACGAATAAGGGATTTGATAATACAGCACTAATTCGAAATTGAATTTTATGTCCAGTTTTAACCGTTACTCATTACAAAGCAGTGAGTATTATTTGTCAAACTTTTATAAAGATTTTTGGAGATAACTTACCACTCTCATTTCCGGACCAAACAACGAATGCGGCCGAACAAATAATAATTTGTCGCTAAAACTGCGTTATTTTTACACAAAGGAGAAGACACCCAAAGTTCCAAACCCTTCTTTATACCGGATTCTGGTCCATCCGTCACATCAGGTTTATACAAAGACGTCAAAACCAGAATCCCTTAGCAACGCAAGATGAGGCCCAGAATCTTACAAAAGGCACCCTTAGCTGCTGTTGCCTTTGTGTAACAGCCATCTGCGCCTGCGGCTGTCCGGTGAAACAGAAAAGGCCAATTGGAGACAGCTGCAGTATTCCGCGCAAAAAAAAAACTGAAATTAAAAATATTCACAGGCAGGTATTGTGCAAAATTTCAAAAGTAGATCATACAAAACAGGTTATATTCATAAAATGTGCAAATTAAAATTCTGGCGCTCAATTTGCAAACTTGTGGTGTGTGTGTCTTTGGATGTAGGGTTTGAGTACAAAAAGATAGCTTTGACAAATGAGCTGACCATACCTTTACTGACAGCAGGAAACTTGGAACATCTGCCAAACCCGACTGGATTTATAAAACTGAATTAGGCATATTACATTACATTCATACAACAATTATAGAATCGACATTATTTAGATACAAAACATACACACAGAATCAAAGCAAAATTAAAGTTTTTAAAATTAAAAGTTTTATTTTTTAACTCTATGTTCAAAAATTTGTGAGAATTATATCTTACTAGCTGCGCCCCGCGATTTCACGCGCGTAAAACTCGATCCCATGGGAATATCGGGATAAAAAGTATCCTATGTCCTTTCCCGGGACTTAAGCTATCTCTATACAAAATTTCATCTAAATCGGTTCAGCGGTTTAGGCGTGAAAAGGTAACATACAGATAGACAGACAGGCAGACAGAGTTACTTTCGAATTTATATTATTAGTATGGATGGCAAAAAAGTAATTCTACTCTGTATGTATGTTGACGATAAATTAAGAGGAGGCTCCCTAAATTTTACGTTAATTTGCATTAATATTCTGAAACAGTCACACATACAATCAAAATGGAACTTTAGTATATGATTCATTGGATCTTTTTCTTTCCATGTACAAGACAGTTACGTAATTGTAACATTTTCGCTCGATTCATATTTTATTCAAAAATCATGTCTTTTTTAAAGATTATTACTTTTTTTTTCAAGATTGCTTGGCCTTTATGTCTAAAATAAATGTTAACAGTAAGAAAATATAGTTTACTATCCAGCCACAAGATATTTTTTCTCTAGATCAATTATTACTTTAGTTATAAACAAAATAAGAATTGAGACTTACGACATTTAGTTTCGAGCTCGAACGCGATCAAAGAGCGCACGCGGTATTCAACCTTATTACGGCTACGTTAGCGTCTTTCACCATAGCGGTCTAACCGGTCTCTCATCTCTCTCTCTCATGCGTAGAAATTATTTTAGTGCCTGGTCTTAAATCAGAGAAACAATTATTCTAAAACTAAACTCATTCAACGCTAATTACTGTACTCTAGGCCAAAACACACAGTTGGTACAAAACGAACCAACCAAAAAAGGAAGTACCAAATTATTTTTATTATTACATAAATAAACACGTGGTTACACATGTAGTAGGTAAGTTCGTTAGGGTAGGGGACGGCAACCTTGACATAAAACCACCAGACCGTTGTGTGCTACACTTTAATAACAAACGCGCATGAATATTATCATAAACGTATCCATCTTGGCTGTATAACGGATTATCTTGTAGTTAATACAGATTATACATAACACATAAACAAAACAATTATGAATAGGGATGTGCTTTTACGGGAACTATGTTTAGTCGATATTTCGGAACGGTATTTTTTTTATGGAATGTGTTTTTAGTAACGCATTTTCTAAAATTTCAAAAAATGCCGTGTAGGATTAGCTGTCATAAGCTTATGATTTTATTGTAATGTCAAGATTAACGGTAAATGAATTAACAGTTTTATCACAAAAAGACTTGCGTATGTAGTTGTTTCTCTTTGCTCTCTTTGTTTTTTATCTTTATTATCTTATTTATTTCTAATACGGAATTACTGTAGCTGATTCACTACAAATTATCGTAAACGCTAGTAGAATTTCACGGATTATTGCGCTAGTTTGGCTTTTGTGAACACCGGAAAACCCGTCGATAATTAAATTATAGGTACACGACTACAACGATTTTGAAACTTGAAAAAAAAAACTGGAATTTCTAGTAGAGCTTTCTTTGAAGCATTTCTATCATAAAGAATAATGTGGTTGCAACTTGCAACCATTTTCTGTATGGCTAATAGGAACTTAATGACTTTCTATCAAAATGGTCAATGGCCACCATTTTCTACACATTATTTTACTATGCATCTTGCAAGCTGCAGTCACTTGTACTTATAACTTCTTAGTAAATCCATACTAATACTATAAATGCGAAAGTGTGTCGGTCTGCTGTCTGCCTGTTACCTCTTCACGCTTAAAACGCTGAACCGATTTAGATGAAATTTGGTATAGAGATAGTTTGAGTCCCGGGAAAGGACATAGGATAGTTTTTATCCTAATATTCCCACGGGATCGAAACTTATGCGAGTGAAACCGCGGGGCGCTGCTAATTTGAAATATAATAATCAATCAGTACGCGTAAGTTTACAGAAAACTGGTATCTATCTCATTTTACCACAGCAAGAAAGAATGTCTTTAAAAAGTAAAATACAATTTCACCCAGAAGAAGTAGCAAAAAATAAAATTTGAGGAAATTCACTAGGCTTTACAAGGACCATACATTCTAAAGACAAATTCTCAGGTACAATTGTCATAAATCATTGATGCTTATACAAACAATTTCGCAGACATGCTTTCAAAGACAGTTTCTTAACAATTTACAACATTATGAACAGAAGATACTTCGTATGAACATGTAGCTTTAACAGTATTCAAGTATAATATATCTATACAAAATATAATAAAATAGTAACGATGAATTATCGTCCGTTTGTTTGGATGTACGAGAGGCGTTCAATGTATTCTCGGTATTAGGGTGATTTACTAATTATACTTATAAGTACTATTATACTATTTTTGGTAATTTGACAAATTAATTAATTAATGACATTATCTAAGGGTATAAAGGTAAAATTTCATATAGTGATCATTAGTTTGCTAGTTATCCTTAATCAACGACAACTGGAATGGCTTACGTGACAATCTTGAAGAAAATCGAGCACCGCGCCGTTATTAAATTCCTTACCCAAAACAAGGAAAAAGTCAAAAAACTATTCACAAAGAGATAGTGGCTGTTTACCAGGATTCTGCACTTTCGTTATCTACGGTTCAAAAGTGGTCAAGTGAATTTAAAAGGGGCAGAGAGAATATTGAAGACGACTCTCGCTCGGGCGGCCCGGTGCCTCTACGGAAAACGTGAAAAAAGTTGAGAAGCTTACTGGTGGATGCCCGAATGAAGATCAAAATGATAGCAGAGATGACCCACCTCTCTGTTGGTTCGGAGTAAACTGACCACCGGTGTATTGCTTCTTCATGACAACGCTCCGGTCCACACGGCGCGTGTTTCCAAGACTGCTGTGCGAGATTGGAGGAAAGTTATTTTTTTACAGGGTATTGAAAAGTTATTTTCGAGATGTAATAAATGCATTGGGGTAATGGGGGATTACATTGAAAAATAAAAATTATTTTAATTGAATTTACGTCTTTTTTCATGCCGATACCGAGAATACATTGAACACCCCTCGTATGTTCCGGATTGCCGTAGCTGAACGAATTTGGGTGAAATGTAGAACACCGATAGTTTATAAGTAACACTGGAACTGGATTAACACATGGGGTACTTTTAATCCCAGTAGTATGTTCCCGTTGGATATTTTCCGATATCCACGCGGGCGAAGCCACGGGCAAAAGCTAGTTTTTAATAAATATCTAACTTAACGGTTAAATACTTTAGACTTATTCTTTATCATGACCAAGCATTCTACAGTGAGTAAGTGGAAAATGCTTGGTCATATTGAAGAACAAATAACACGAATATCTTTTGAACCATTTCTTCAAGTAGGGAAAATTTCTGCTCAGAGTATTAATTGATCGTCAAGGTTCGTAAATTATTTTGTGTTAAATCCCTGCTAGAATTGAAAACCTAGTTTACTTATTCATTCCAATGTCAAAATGGGGTATTTATTGTCATGAAGAAGTCAAAGGTAAAATTTTCACTAATTCGATACTAAATTTGTACTATGGCTGACCAAAAAACTACATAACAAACGTTCAACGTTTTCAAAGTTAAATACAACACGAGAACAGCTTTATGATATCAAAGAACACGGAAATAGGAACGCAGAACGTTTCCCTAGGCACGGTCATTTAACAAGCACCGTTAAAAGATGCGGAATACAGATAAAGCTTGCGACTAGTAATGGAGTTAGGAGTCAGTGTGGCATTGGCAATCATTAACATATTATGCAGTAGTTTAGTAATTGGCTTACAGGTTTAGAGTTAACGTAACTGTAAACCAATCGAGGAGGTTTTAAAGGCTCCGGTTTGATGTAGAAGACATTTATTTGTTAACGTACAAGAAGTTGATTAAAGAGGAACAAAATATGTCCACAAGGACAGAAAAATGTTTGTCGAACTTTTTGGTTTTAGAAAAGTAGAGAAATATGCTGTCATAGGTCTGGCGATGCAGTAATGTTAAGTATTTTAGCTTTTAGGGCCTCACTTTTGGGTTAAGGATGGATTTAGGAAGCGAGTTTCAATCGCGCAGCGAAAGATGCATATCAAATCGGAAATCGCTTTAAGGAACTGTTTGCAATTGAATTTAAGTATGTTTCCGACAAAGTTTGCGACCGCATTGTGTCCCTGCTGAAATCTTTAAGTGTTACTCCGAGCGAACAAATTACAAGAGTGTAGAAAAAGGACCGGCTAACCACCATGAACTTAACTCACGAAAGTAAACTTTTTTGTTAATAAACCCGACCAAGGTATGTAGGTACCGCAATTCGTGAATGCCCCATGACAGCTGTTGCAATTTAAATCATAACGGTTGCACGGTTTCTCAACTTGCTTAGTGAATCATCTTTCCGCTTGATTCACGGCGTCGAGTTCATACGATAATACTATACCAAGTAGACAGTCTAGGTATGTAGCGACAAGCTTAATGGCGCTTAGTTTGCATAAAAATGCCAACCGGTGTGACATCTGTTGACTGATCAACACACACAGCTCGGCTAAATGAGCTCCAATTAAAAAAACTAACCACTTATTTGACAGATGAAATTATCGAAATAGCGATAAAATTACCACCAAAGCAATGAACTTGAAAAGTTATAATATGTGATTCACAATCAACGAAAATATATAATTAAAAAATAGAAGGTTAAAGATACAAGCGATTTGTACCACTTTATACGAACCTACTTTTACACACATGAGCCGAAAACGTGTAGGCACATACCGCCATCAGACATAACTGTCGACGCAAAGCCATAATTTACCGTAGGCTCTACACGATTTTGACAGATAACCACATATCGTAAGGTTATCTGACCTGTGACCGATTTTGAAACATTGTTTTTTATCGTACATAATCGGAAAAAATGTTACTAAAGAGTTGCACATCACTAGTCACTAGTAAAGGAATAAAAGGAACGCATTTGCCCATGGTTTCGGAGAAAAGGTTCGTTCAAATATCGAATGAACATTTTGGATAAAATAATGTCAAATTGTCAACTGAAAAAGTAATAGCAAAATTGTCGGGAAAAGTCTCGGATTGCAAAGTTGAAACGAGTCGGGGTCAAAATCAAAGCTAGCGGTCAAGTTCATTGTCAAATTAAGTGCAGCTGTCAACACAATGCATTCCGTCAATCAAACAACAAAGAAACATTGACATGACACTGAAAAAGCCAGCGAATGGTAAACAGTTAGGCCAATATTATACATGTGCGTACCTATTAAAATAGGTGCTAATCAATGACAGACAGAATGAAATGCAAATAATAATGAATAAAACATGAATGAAGTAAATCAGCTGTTCCTAAACTGACCGTTCGTCGTAGCCTAGTTTCTGCCAATCTCCGTAAAATGTCCTTCGATTTGGCGGTCTGCTACAAAATACATAAGCATACTTAACATGGCACATTACGATTTACGACGAAACCGGTCTGCCTGCATCGACCGGTGTCTACACTTTATCAATTCAGTCACCTCGCAACGAATAACTTTCTTACAAAATATGAATCACTTACGACAACCTCGGAAACTTTCTACCATCCGAAATCGTAGGTACCTCTCAGGTCGTACTCATAGAATACGGAAGTACAGACAATATTATGACTATTAATCAGTTTTCTTACAAAAAAAAACCAGACGATACATTACGAAATACTTCGTCGCGAATACAATTCGACCTTAGAGCTGACCTAGTGTTCACAAAAGTTAGTCATTAAGTTCTATAACTTAACTATGCAATTTTTCCATGTGCGGGGATTGTCGCACCTCTTGGTATACCTGATCGAGTTTCCACCACGTGTCGGACGGGTCCCAAGTCCCAGTCCACGGCGCGGTGACCACAGGCAGGCCGGGATTGGTGCAATTTGATACAAGTCACAACGTTTACACCGAACCGCGTCCTAAGCGTGGCCACCGCAGTGAACGACCGACCGGCCGGCTAACGGGACTGCGCGCCGCGGATGCTGAGTGCCTGAATAGCGGTCTTCGACGGACGGGCCCGCTTGGATAGGCCGGGACTGGTGCAATATCGCACACAAACCGAATATAGCGCCAGTCACCGCCCAGCCACACGGGCCTCCCGGACAAAGGATGCCGCGGCCGCTCCTGCGCCGCGCCCTTCGACGGTTCGTCGCCTCCGTGCGGACGCGCTCCTCCAAATACGTGAATGAATACTTCATTTATAACTTAAAAGTTTGAAGTCACGCACTCGAGTCAAACGGAATGTTACGCGCGTAATTCACAAAAGAAGTTTCGCGGACGTGTACTCGCCGCGACGGTCGGCGACGGAATGGCGCGGCGCGCGGAGCGGGGAGCGACGCGCGCGCAGCTGTCGCGCCGTCTTCCCCCCCGCGCACCGCCGCACCCTGCGCCGGCCCTTTATCGTTCTGGGAAGTGGTTCCTGAACTTCCCGACAATGTTGTCAGCGTGAAAATTTCACACGGCATATGGGGAAAATGTTTCTGCTAATTCTTGAGATTTGAAAGTTGTGATCCTTGACACGTTCCGCGCTTGCAACGTGTCGGCGGCCGCAATGACGCATAGCCAAGCTTTTCGCGTGGTTCGATTCAAAGTTCATGTGGTCAGATTGTCGACTTACTGTCTGTTTATAACAAAATAGTTGTGTAATACCTACATAGAACAGAACAGTAGAAAACTTTTATAGATTTTTTTCTACGTCAACATCACACACACCTTTTCTCATGATAATAATATCATGCATAAATTATTATTTCTACAAAACGCTTCCGGCATAGAAATAATTATTGCATCGATTTTGTTCCAAATATAATTTCATTTACTTATTCAATTCTAGCCGAAATCGTAGCCTTGATTGTTTAAATGTAGCTTAATTAACATAAACGGTACAATAAATATTAATTTAAGACCACAATCGGTTGAGAAGTCGATATAGGTGTTATCTGTTTCAACTGATTTGCATTGAATATTTTAGCTACCCATTTTGGTAAAAATTACATAGGTAAGTTATTTTTGGAGTCTTGCAACCCTGAGGTTCGACATTCAAACCGTCCATCCCGCGCTACCTGCGAACCAATGCCATAGATTACGTAGCAAACAGAGAGGAACATGGAATGCCCAGCGAGATCAACCACGCAGGAACCACGTGTTGAAATGATAATAAAAATATGGTCCATGATGTGATAAAATGACGTAATTTTTTCGGTCATTGATCAGCCTTTGTAGATGATTCGGTTTATTTGACATTTTTTTTTTATGAATGAACTTGTGAAGTAGGTAATAATTTACCTGACCGCCTACTGCCTAGCCTGTGTGACGACTAAACTTTTTTATCGATCATAGTGATGATGCTGGCACACAGTAGAATTATGCTCGTAATGGTCGCAAATTAAATTAAAAAGCAAAGTGACATTTGAACCCACGGTAAGTACAAAAAAAAAAAAATTGAAATCTGATGAAAAATATCTTCAATTATTTTAAGACTTAAGTACTTCACAAGCTTGCAACCCTTGATCAATCCAAAGCTCAATAACAAAAACTTTACCCCCTTTAGTCATAAACTCATAAACGTTGCATTAGCGATAACCATATTTTTGACGTTTAAACATCACTTAATCATCGTTTATAAATAAACCTCTAAGTATTTACTAATGCGAAGACATGCACACCTATACATCAATAAAAATGTGAGCTAGGCCAAAGGTTTATAAATAATGTGAAAATCGAATTAACGACCCGTCAAACAGTTGGACATGCCACCGTTGCAGCGTCATAATACCTTCTATGGTATCTATCAGGCAGGGTATACCAGTATCAGCCAGTATGTACGTACACCAATGACAATAATTCTCTTTGACGTAGACTTATCATTCCGTCGCAGTAATTTGTTATTACGTTAATCATTAATAAAGCAAGGAAAATTAACAAGGAAAACTTAATTAAAACCCTTTTAAATATTTATATTCATGAAATTGACATGTTTCATGACGTACCTAAGTTGTAAGTATTTTTAGTTAGGTTTATTCTTCCGCGTGGTGTCTCCATGTTATTTTGTTTTACTATTCTATTCCAGATTACTTAATAATTTATTTATCAATAGTCTAAAATAGTAAGAAAATAAGTAGCTTATAATTTTTATTTGGGGTCGGCGCCACGTGTCTTTTTTCTGCCATCATTCTCTTATTCGTTATCTCGGCAGTCACCCTTTTCTAACCATATCAGCATATTCACACAGTCCATCCATCGTTTCTTTGGTCTTCCCCTACTCTTCTCTTAATGAAGCCAACCATATTCATTCATAGGTAGGTAGGTACAACTACTTACTCAAACTCTTCTCGCGAAAACCAATAAAATTTATCATAAAATTTTTAATAATGTTACCTGACTCAAAATTGCAAATGCACCTAATATTGTAAGAGCGATAGACAAAATTGTCCTACAGTCAGTGTCTTTGTTAATTAAATAAATAGGAGCATGGTCTTTTTACGAGTCGAGAATAATCCGAACGCGTTTTTGAAAAAAGAAGAATAATTTGTTTAACAAAAGGCGGGAAGTGTCGTTTTCTCAAAAGCATTCTTTGGCGAATTATTGCAATTTTTTGTTTCTTAGTAGGTAATATCAAGTTATTTACGATGAAACCTTTATATATTATTTTATTTTATAGCCAGGAACTAAAAAAAATAAGTTTCTTTAATGTATAATAATAATAATTTGCAGACTGTCTTACATTAAATTCAATACTAGGTACTTAAAAAAAGATAAAATAAATAATGTGAATAAAAAACCTGTTTACCTACATAAGCCTAATATACGTCATCTCCTACCTACTTTATATGAAACCGAAACAGTTAATATTAGACAAGTATTTATTTACCTACTTTTAAAAATCGTGACAATATTTACCTACCTATTATTTAGAAAAAAAAAAACAAGTTCTATGGGCACTTTCTCTCACTCTCTATGGTATTTTGATTCAAAAATGATTTTGGTTTTTTTAGTTACTTTTAAACATATCTATAGATTGCGGTCATGATTTCCATGTCCTCCAATCAAGGCCATAATGCACCTTAGGTACAGAAAGTACCTTAGTAACTACCAGATAAACATAATGACTTTCTTATTTAACGTAAGAACCTAAGAACAATTTTATTTATCTAAAAAATCAATAGCCTGGCTTCATATAAATAAATGCGATGCTAAAACCCTCACAGAACAGCCATTTTCCACAAAAGTTTTAAAACCATATTTCACGCTTCATTACCGCGTTCATAAACAATGAATCATAAAAGCAGGCAGTAATCTTTCAATGGAAATCTATCTTTGTCTATAGCCGAGCAGATACAATAGAATATCTCTGTATTTATTTAAAAGTAACGTTATTGAATACCAGCATTATTACCAGTGTACCGTGCCTAGTTTTTTTTTATTCCCTATCCTTTCACAAGTTCACAATACTAGTACCTTTTCTACAATTTAAAATTTGAAAAAAAAAAAGAACAATATTTTAGCTACGATGCGAATTTTGTTCCATTTTAAAACAAAAGGAAGTAGCTTATATTTTGCAAAAGATTAAATGCTGTTCCCGAAAAGAACAATACACCTTATTTTTAAGACAATAAGGTAGACTTAGTTGTGTGTGTAAAGTTGTTCAAAGCTATGGCCTCGCGTCGAACTGTTTCTGAGAAAACATAAAAATGTATGTTTTGGCCAATCGAAATTTTTGTGAAGAACCTACTAAAGCCGGCTTTTGACTACGGGATGTAATGTAATATATATTACATCACGAGATATAATTCAATATCGCTCACCATGCTATTTAAGCAACCTCTTTACACTAAGCTGTAATATATATTATATCCCAAACTATAAATATTTTTTCGACCGACTGGGCGATAAAGAGGAGCTGTATATTTTACCTCACGTCCCCGGACACCGCACCTCCCCCTGCCTCGCCCTCACTTTGAACGGAACGGTGCAGACTGTAGACCTCGTGTTTTGAATTTTCGTTTTTGTTTGTTTATAGTACGCAATCCTTACCTACGCATATTATGGAACATTTTATAGAAAGCGTTAGGAAATATCCTTGCTTATGGGCGACTACAGATATTTGAAGTACGGAATCCTTACCTACGCATTAAATTAATTAAATAAAGAGCGTGATGACACAGTGATGACCGAAGCTGAACTGTTCCAAAATATATAGCTTACAGTGTGAACAGCAATCGCGGGATGTAATATATAGCTCAAGATGTAATATATATTACATCCCATAGTCAAAAGCCGGCTTGAGGTTATTGTTGCCAGCCTCAATGGATGAGCTAACAGTTTCAAACGATTATAAAAGGTGATTTAATTAGTTAATTTGAAGAATTGATTGTTAACGAGTTTACTGAGAACGAATGTTAATGTGGCGCCTACCTTCATCATTGACCTACAAATGTAGGTATGTACCTCGGTAAGAACTACCAGAGTACATGCCAAGCTAAGTACTTAGTATTGTCCACTTTTCTACTTAGCCGACTAGTGCCCTACAATACTTTTAACTGAATCTGACCTAGCAATGTGCTGACACCATCCTTCATTATCGGGTCGATAGCGTGAAGGTACAGGATGTTTATAGACTCGCATCGCGCTGATGTGACTGCTATGACGGCCACCCGACTTGCGCCTACGCATGATAGAGGAAAGAATGCGAGCTTCCTATCGCGAAAAACTTCACAAATAATAAGACTACTAGGAATGCTCTCGCTTGTATTCATCGAAGGCTGATGAATTGTTGATCCATATTTCGCCATAATGCTAATCAAAATCAACAGTCATTTATTCAAATTAGACTAAGAATCAGCACTTTTCGAACGTCAAAATTACATAAGACGGTCCCCAAAAACACTCGCTCTTCACCACTTCCTAGTGCTTTCGCTGGGAAGAAGTGGCGCAACAAACTCCCCAGCAGCATAGCTGTTCAGTTAAAGCTGTCACTCGAAGTCACAAATGATAAACTAGGACCATTGAAGTAAAATAAATAAATAGTTAATTACTTTAACAATAACAGGCCGCAGGAACTCGTTGGATGCGAGAAGCACAAAACCGGTCGAAGTGGAGGTGCTTGGGGCAGGCCTATGTCCAGCAGTGGACGTCTTTCGGCTGAAATGATGATAAAAATAACATAACCATGGTCAGCAAGATGACCAGTCACCACAAGCAGCATCCGTTCACGAGCATAACGCAAGATTAGTCATTAATCTATTGCATTGCCACTCCATTCACATCAGCCAATAGGAGTCCACTCCTGGACATAAGCCTCTCCAATTGCATACCATTCAGCTCAGTTCTCGGCAACTCTTACCCAGCTGCTACCAGCCACTGCGAAGGTCGATCTATCGATTTATCGTCATTGAGACGAAACTGCGACTACATTTTGAACGTGTTTAATTACGGGAATTAGCCTTCAGACAAAACAATGATTGATTGTTATAATAATGTGTGCTTACACTTTATTAATTAAAATAAATATGTAAGTAGGTACTTAATCTATTTCTTCACAGATTTGTAAACTGCTGTAAGTAGGTAAGTAAGTTGTACAGACGCCAGCACATCAACCTACCCGAAACTGTCAGATTTTCCCAATCAACTTTGAACCTTATGGTTTGGTGATAAAGTTGAAAATCTATTAAAGAAATTTGACAGATTGTAGTAGGTTGATGTGTTGGCGTCTGTACCTAAGAGAAATTGACTAAAGTTCCAAACTGAGAAAGGAAATTGAGCAAGGGAGCTTTTTGGAAGATCGCTTTGAGAATAAGCGTCGGTTCACATCTGACGAAAGATGCGTCGCGCATTATCGGTCGCGTAATGCCAGAACAGACAATTATTATGATAAAACATTCAACCTTTCACACTCAACCGATGATGCGTTAGTGCATCCGTCGAGCGAATAAATAGACGCAATCGAAGTTACGCCCGACGCATTTTCCGTCAGATGTGAACCGACCCTAATACTTAAAATTGAGGAATTTTATTTTTTTTCCCCAATTTACCTACATTTTTGACACGTATTTGTCACTGATGTCAATGATGGTCGCTGACGACTTGCGACTAGATTTTGAATGTTTTTGAGCGGTTACGCGAATTGGCCAAACAAATGAAGTTATAACTTACAAACTTTAACGCGCCGAGCAATCTAAACGCAATCACACACGAACAAAAAGTGCATAGCTTCACAAAAGGTGCGTAAGCTGCCACGCGACTCGTGCGCTCAACAGCTGCGTTAGCATCTGCCGCTCCCTCCCCGCGAGCACACACCCCCGCACACACCTGGCTAGACCTGACCTGGACAGACGGACAGACAGACCATCCTCGCATGGTTTTTTAGGTCAGGAGTTGTCACATATGGTTGTTAAACAACCCTATAAAGGACAAGAGGGGTGATTTGGGAGAATTGTTTTTGTTTTTAAGATGTGTTCGATTGTCTGAGAGACAGGTGTTAGGTATTGTCGTTTTTGAAAAGTGTGTCTTTCTTTCTTAGGGGTGTAAGTTTTCTTTGTAGTTTTTGTTTTTAGAGAGGTTTAGACTTTAAGGGCTTTAGCATCGGCGATCGGCGATTTTGCGGCTGTATCGATGCTGCATCGCGTTTTGGCGACTCTCTGCGTTCGGACGCGGTATCGGAATCGCGCGTTTTAGCGACTGCTCCGATGCTGCATCGCGTTTTGGCCACTCTCTGCGTTCGGACGTGGTATCGGAATCGCGCGTTTTAGCGACTGCTCCCATGCTGGCGCAAATGCCAAATCGCTGCGACCGGCATCCGAATGTGTGCGGAGTGTAGCGTTCAGCCGCTGTGTCGAGCTTCCGAAAAGCGACTGAATCGCCGCGTTTGGCGTTTTTAAGTGTGCGGTGTGGAATGCTTGGTCGCTGCATTTAGCTTCTAAAAAGCGGCTAAATCGCCGATCGCCGATGCTAAAAGTAGCGTGTGTGCTTTGGGCGCTTTGGCCCTTAGAGGAGAAAGTTGGGTGTCGCTTGTCGAAAATCACAGGTCATACGTCAGGTATTTTCTATTGACTAGGTATTTACTATTGCATGCAGAGGCTTGTGGCTAAGCCGCACACGAGTCGAGCGATCAGGTTAAGCTACGCTTGCCGCGGTTGATCCGTGGATGGGTGACCATCTTCACATACCAAGACCCCTCCGTGCCTCGGAAAGGACAATAAGCCGTTGCCGCGTTGGTCCCGACTGTCATTCGTGGATCTTTGACAGTCGTTACGGGTCGCCAGAAGCCCGAAAGTCTGACAACCAGTCCTTACCAAGGAGTATCGTATTACCCAGTAAATGGGCTGTGGAGGACAGATAGGCAGTCGCTCCATGTAAAATACTGGTACTAAGCTGCATCCGCACCCTATTTGCGAAACACACTATCAATCGGAATCAGAATCATTTTGAAGCAAATTGCTAATCCATTGCTTCATCAGTTCGAAAAATTTGTCTGCTCGACCCGTAAATAACGCAATGAATGTTGTTGAACTGTCAAAATGAAACCGATTCCGATTGATAATGTGTTACGCAATTGAAGCCGACCCCAACATAGTTGGGATAAGGTATTAACTATTCTGTGGATAAGGCAGGCAGATGATGATCTTTTACTGTATACAGTACCTACCCATAGTTCGCCTGTTTTTAGAGTTCCGTACCTCAAAAGAAAAAACGAAACCCTTATAAGATCTTTTCGTTGTCCGTCTGTCTGTCCGTCAGGCAAGACCCTTTCTTTCAGGAACGCGTGGAGTTATCAAGTTAAATACTTAGGGCTGCAATCCCTTGAAGCAGTGAAAAAATCAAACTTCTAAGTCTACGCAATCAAAAGATACGGGCGTATATGTTCCGAAATCAAAACCTGTAGGGTACTTCCCGTTGACCTAGAATCATGAAATTTGGCAAGAAGCAATGTCATGTAGCACAAGTAAAGGAAAAAATCCGAAACCCGTGAATTTGTAATTACATTACTTACAAAAAAATAATTTTAAAACTATTTACACAAGTTCCTACAAATTTGTACGGAGCCCTCGGCCTTGGCCTTGGTGCGCGACTCCGACTCGCACTTGACCGGTTTTTATTAGTAACCATCCCAAGGGTGCGAGTCTATTGTTATTGAGAACTCGTAATGGAAAAACCCAGCAACAGATTGCCCGTCCCGACGACCCGGGGAACGAATCCCCAAGTTTCATCAATGGCGCTTACGATTTTTAGACCAATGAAGCGCAACTTAATAAATAAAGGACTTACCTAATCAGTGACGTACTTACCTAGCTACGTGACCAGGGCCCCGGTGCGAAAAAAAAATTGGGGCTCTATCTAAACTGCACCCTAATTGCGTAACACACTATCAATCGGAATCTGAATCATTTTGAAGCAAATTGCTAAATCCATTGCTTCATAAGACACGTAAATAACGCAATGAATGTTGTTGAACTGTCAAAATGAAAACGATTGATAATGTGTTACGCAATTGCCCCGCTGGTTAGGTTTTATTTTATCAAGTAAAAAACATAAATATTTACATAATTGTAAATGGTTTAGGGTGTAGGAGTACCGTAACAATATTTTGAAGAAGATGTCAAAGATATGGAATTTTGTCAAAAAAGGAGTTCAGTTCATTACTAATACTTATTTCAGTAGAGTAAGCTAGTATTCATAACTCGGTCGCATAACGTTTGGCCGATTGGTTGAAGTGGCTAAACACAAGAACTTACACAACACAACAGAAATAATTTTATTTATTATATTTACTAGCTGCGCCCCGCGGTTTCACCCGCATAAGTGTCGATCCCGTGGGAATATCGGGATAAAAACTATCCTATGTCCTTCCCCGGGACTCAAACTATCTCTATACCCAATTTCATCTAAATCGGTACAGTGGTTTAGGCGTGAAAAGGTAACATACAGGCAGACAGAGTTACTTTCGAATTTATAATATTAGTATCTATAGTATGGATGTTCTGAAGGTGAAAGAAATTTTTGGCTAGGTCAGTTTGACGTTTGCTAGTCAGGGGCCGACGAGGGGCCCCTGAGCTTTTTGGGGCCCCCGGTGCACGGCACCGCCTAGCCCTCCGATAGCTACGCCACTGTACCACAGAATACTTAATAGTACTACACTCTACCTAATCACACTATCACACTAATATTATAAAGGCGAAAGTTTGTGAGTGTGTGTGTGTGTTTATATGTTTGTTACTTCTTCACGCCTAAAGCACTGAACCGATTTAGATGAAATTTGGTATAGAGATAGTTTGAGTCCCGGAAAAGTACATAGGATAGTTTTTATCCCGATATTCCCACGGGATCGAGTCTTATGCGGGTGAAACCGCGGGGCGCAGCTAGTAATAACTAAAATATCTTTTAATATTCTATTGACATATTGTAATGTACCTATAGGAAAAGGTATACCTATAGGTTTTCCTTCAGTCCTTCGCTATCATAGTGGGTGCTGTTTGTCCCCATTACTATTTGTATTTGCAGGACGTCATAAAAGTGGATGGAAGGTAGAAGATAAGGATTTATCGCGATTGCGACGCGACGAGCGGTGACCTCTGCCGGAGTTAATACGAGTAAACTCACATAGTAATAAAAACCTAGGAATGTATGTACCTAGCCTAACAAAATTAAAAGCTTTACTATACCTACTTACTATCAAACTATAAATAAAAGTTCATTCATCAAAAAGTAACAAAAAAAATGTGACACATTCGGTGAGCCACATAAGCGTCGCTGTGGGCTGTAAATCTAGCTTAATAGACATTTAATTTTTTTTTTCTATATTTTTTGCTGGTGATAAGTTTCTAATGCCTTCAAGGAATATCATTTCTTATGTAACTAAATTATTATAAAAAAAAAAAAAATTGAATGGCTCCTAAGTACCTAATAAATCGAAATATCTTCAAGACGTTATATCCTTACAGATGGTTGTTTTATCAATTGTTTGTCATTTTTTGGTGTATTTTATATACTTAACGGTGACAACTGCAGCTTTTTTATAAAAAATATAGGTATTATGTAGCTACGTAATATATAGAATAATGGTTGAACTATTTGTACAGTCGAGTTCATTAATATATTGGCAGTGACAATGTTTCAAAATATTGTAAGCGTTAAAATTATCATATAGTTCTATACAAACTTAGACATCAATAAAATGTTTTCATATAAACTGTTCATAAGTATGTTACGGTAGTGCAGTCAAAAATATCTGACTACTCTTCGGAACATAAATATCTAAATACTCTAGTCTTCAATATATTTGTTGCAACCTAGGATTCATAAATATCTATACAGCTTTGAATATTCAACTAAATGGCCTTTACCATAAAATTTATTTTTGCTTGCCGGAGCAGAAGTTCGAGTAATAATGCAATATTGCCGTTGAAGGATGTCATAACTGACAACTTCAAGTTGATTTTGTTTCAAGATCTTTTTCATAGAAAAATAATTGCATATATATTTGTGAACCTAACTTTGCGCTAAATAATATGAACAAGGGATTGCGCACAATTTTTAGAGTCTTTGTCTGTAGTAATATTATTGATTTAATGTAGTCACATATTTATGATGTCACAGATTGTTTACAATTTATTGTACGGCGAAGCTGTTTAGAGTTTTATGAAACTTAACATTGCCTATATATTTTTGATTCATGAACATGCTCAGATATTAAAGAACTCGACTGTACCAGTACTGACCTTTGTATATCCGGACCGATAGGTGAATAAACTTGAAATTTTGCAAAGAGGTGTCTGTATTGTAGAGAAACTACTACATTAGCAAAATTAAGAAATTACATTATATTCAATGACATCGAGAAAAAAATATTAAGTGATAATTTAATTACTCATTCTAAGAACATTGACCTATATTAATATCGACTAAGAACTCGTTTTTAACACTGTATTTTATGATCGTTAACCTATTAGGAATTATCTAATTACCCAATATAATTACCTTAATTTTGTTGACATAAGTTACTGTAATTACTAGCTAATTATTAGTATTATGACATTAATAAGGGTAGTTAAGCTAAATATTATCCCACCAAAAACATTTTCATGACAAGACCACATATGGCTCGCACTGTCAAAAAGTTATCAGAGGGGCAATTCTCGGTCTCAATCTGTCAAAAATACCTCTAATTTTCCTACATTTTGACAAGTTTTTGACATTTGTTTGTCGCCGAGATGCGACTGCGACTGCGACTAGATTTTGAACGTTTTGTATTACGAGAATTGGTCTTCTGAGCCCTGATTCACAACCTTACGATAGGCTATCGTATCGAAAACCTGACATTTCGATAACCTGATTTGACTTCCCCTCAACAGCAAATAGCTGTTGGAAGAATAGCGGGCGTCTATTTGATTTAAACTGACAAAATTTTCGGGTTTTGGACTTGTGAACAGAATTGAGAAGACTCTTACGATAACAATGATTAATGTTCGATACGATACGGAAGCATATCGAGTGTTTGTGAATAAGGGGCCTGATCTCATCTAGAGCCAGGCTTCTAACTCTACACGCGCTAACTCTATAAGCCCTAACTTCACAAACTCTACACCTTAGTCAAAATATGAGGCTTGGCCGTTTACTAACACCTTTGCCTACTGATGATGATGTAATTTGCTCACTACCAAAGGGCCTTTAACTTAAATTATTAAACTTAAGAACTCTCAACTCTTAAGTCAAGTGACATAAACATTTCTTTCTCAACTTAATGACGCGTACCAAGTAGGTACGTGAAGTTACACTTCTAAGTGCACTCGTGGGACCTTGTGGCACTTCACGTACATACGTGAATGTTTCATTAATAAAATCGAATAGCGAAAGTTATTTATGGACAAAATCTGAAGTCACATTCCCGTATTGAAAAAACGTTCAAAATCTACTTAATCCCAATCTCATCTCAGCGACAATAATGTCATAAACTTGGCATCATTTAGGTAAAATCTATATAAATAAAAATTAATCGCTGAAATGTATCTATGTACAGACGCCAGCACATCAACCTACTACAATCTGTCAAATTTCTTTAATAGATTTTCAACTTTATCACTGAAGCATAAGGTTCAAAGTTGATTGGGAAAATGTGACAGTTAGGTGTAGGTTGATGTGCTGGCGTCTGTACATACCTACGCGCATAACTTCTGAACGACTGCATCAAATTGGATAATTATTGTTTTGTTGTGTTCGGTACTGCCCTGCCAATCCAATACCTACACTGTAACTTTTGAAAACCACATGTAAGATTTTTGACAATAAGTGTTTTCCAGCATGTTTAAATCCTTAATTTGAACGTAGTACAATTTTTTTTAGCTTGCAAAATAGGTATACATTGAAATAAAAAAAATGTTGGTCAGGAGTAATAAACAGACTTAAACAAACTGATGGGGCGTTGTTGAGCTAAAACACTGTTAATTGAGTTATTTACAGTCTTTTGGATTGGCACGGCAGGGTATTGCCAGGACAAGGTTTGTACGCAAGAAAATTTCGGAAATTCGAAAAAAAAAAAATGCATCCTTGCGAAGATGGGACGGGCCGCTAGTTATAGATATTTTTGACTAATTGCAGCTGAGATTGAAATGCTCCTTGAGAATACGGGAATAACCCTTCTGGAGAGAGCCACACGTCCCAGCCGCCGCGGGAGACGCTCCGGGCGTCGCGCGTCGGGAGTCGCGTGACGACTACCGGCCACCGGTAGGCGCGGGCCTGCGGACGGAGAGTAATGGGTAGCTCACCGTCCGATCAGGACCAGGCCCGTGCCGGACGGCGCGTACGTGTTCCACGCGCGCCTCAAAGAGATGTCAGCATAAAGGAAGGGGCCTGTCAGGGCCGAAGCCTGCCGGGGGTGCGGGATTGTCCGAATGGGTTACCGCTACCCCGGAACATAAAGGGCTAAGGAAGGAACACGGATGGGTTTTAGTCAGTAAGAGTCTGACACTCCCTTCCGCTCCACCCAGAGCGGGAGGGGTCATTTGATGACCCCATCCAACAAAAAAAAAAACCCTTCTACGGGGTAATTGCGTAACAGACAAAAAATGCCAATTGATCGCAGTGGGTTTAATTCTGACAGTTCACCAACATTCATTGCTTTATTTACGTTGTTGAGCTGACGAATTTTTCAAACCTATGTAGCAATGGTTTAGCAATATCCTTCTAACTCTCGGATTGTAGGTAATTGAAAGTGCGCTATGCAATTAGGGCGCTGGTGACCTTTGGATGTCAAATAAAACCCATTTAAGTACCTACAAACGGGGTGACTAGGGATGCAGGGGTGAATTGGGACGAAACTTTAAAACGGATTTTACCGTTGAAATAATATAGTTTTTTGCCGACAAGGGCACGTAATCGTTAATTATAATACAGTAAACACGAGTCCTTTTTGGCAACAAAATATAGTATTTGACGGTAACTATTTTCTACCTGTGAGTGTTGTAAGAATCGGCTCACGGATTAGGTCAAATGTATCAGCACAACTATTTTTACTCCAAATTCGGCTTCCTTTCTAATAATCAGTACCTATAAATACTCAGGTAAGAAAGTACCTACCTTTAACTTATTACTTACCCATCAATGTATCACAGTGCGCCGCTCACATGCGCCGGCGCATGCTGCCCGTGCGCACCGCAGCTGCCGAGCCAGCTGTCGGCCAACCTGTCGCTACTCGCTGATGATGCCACGTTTGATTTTACAGTAATACTTATTTATACAGGCGTCATCATTAGCCATTGGAATAAATTGTAGATGTATGTATATTCTGCCCGCGACTTTGTCCGCGTGAGATTTCTTGTTCCCCCGATCAACAGCGTCGCATCGCATCGCCTGCCTGCGCTATTACTTCGTCGTTTTCGCGTACCTACTGTTCTTTCTGCCTTTTTCATTTCGCTGGGCTCGTAAGGGTCCGTTCACACAGACCGGCAGCCTAATTGCGGAACGCCAAATCGTCAAATGATTCTGATCAGTTGGCTTCATTTCTATCACAATTGGCTTCATTTTACGATTTTCGAATTGCGAAACTCTAGTTTCTGCGCAGGGCCTTAACGTTCATAATTGGTTTCATAATAAACTAGAGTTTCGCAATTCGAAAATCGTAAAATGAAGCCAATTGTGATAGAAATGAAGCCAACTGATCAGAATCATTTGACGATTTGGCGTTCCGCAATTAGGCTGCGGCTCGGAGAGGAGAGCAGATTCTTATCACGTTGAAAACAGAGTTTTTAGTATTTGTAGTAAGGTTTATTTTTGCATGTGCACTGCTTTTGTCATTAAGAATGCTTGAACGCGCTTGGTGTGAAATAATAAGAGGAGCTGACCGGCTCCGATCGCGTACTTTTTCTCGTTCGCGCAGCTGTTCGGCTCCGATTAAATGCTCTATCTCGCTCGCGCAGCCGATCGGCTTCGATTGCGTGCTCTTTCTCGCTCGCGCAGCAGATCGGCTCCGATTGCGTGCTCTTTCTCGCTCGCGCAGCCGATCGGCTCCGATTGCGTGCTCTTTCTCGCTCGCGCAGCCAATCGGCTCCGATTGCGTGCACGCCGCCAAACAAAACTTGGACTGCGTGGAATACTGGTACAGCCTTTGTAGTGTATCCACCCGACTCCGAGCGCATCCGACCGGCTGCGAGTGCATCCGACCGGCTCCGAGCGCATCCGACCGGCTGCGAGTGCATCCGACCGGCTGCGAGCGCATCCGACCGGCTCCGAGCGAATCCGCATTCAGATAGCTTCCAGCCGGTCTATGTGAAATAGTTGGCGGCCCCGCTCCGACCAACTCCAAGCGTATACGATCCGGTCTGTGTGAAAAGAAAAATGCGCGCCGCGGCCGATGCTCTCCGAGCCGGTCTGTGTGAACGGACCCTAAAGGTCCTAACAAGATGTTAGATAGCCTATAGCCTTCCTCAAATCCGACTGGTAGTTCCAGAGTTTGTTAGCGCGTTCAAACAAACAAACATACATAGTTTGTTTCTCTTCAGCTTTATAGAAGACTAGCTGGGCTGCGTCCCGCGGTTTCACCCGCATAAGTCTCGATCCCGTAGGAATATCGGGATAAAAACTATCCTATGTCCTTTCCCGGGACTCAAGCTATCTCTATACCAAATTTCATCTAAATCGGTTTAGGCGTGAAAAGGTAACATACAGACAGACAGAGTTACTTTCGAATTCATAATATTAAATATGGATAAATAGAATAGTATCTCCTTTATTTCACTAAATACATATAAATTACTAGCTGCGTCCCGCGGTGCATAAGTTTCGATCCCGTGGGAATATTGGGATAAGAACTATCCTATGTCCTTACCCGGGACTCTAAACTATCTCTATACCAAATTTCATTTAAATCGGTTCAGTGGTTTAGGCGTGAAAAGGTAACATACAGACAGACAGAGTTACTTTCGAATTTATAACATTAGTATGGACTAGCAGCGCCCCGCGGTTTACCCGCATAAGTTTCGATCTCGTAGGAATATCGGGATAAAATCTATCCTATGTCCTTTCCCGGGACTCAAACTATCTACTTATATACCAAATTTCATCTAAGTAAATCGGTTCAGCGGTTTAGATGAAATTATTGCTTCATGTTCGTAAAATTTGTCTGCTCACAGTGCTCACCAACGTAAATAACGCAATGAATGTTGTTGAACTGTCAAAATGAAAGTCATTGTTACTGGTAGTGTGTTACGCAATTACCCCGCATCATAGTAAACCCCGACTATCCTCATTTATTACTCAATTTTACGTTACAACACATAATATGTAGAGATAAACCATTCTAAAAAAAAAACCGGTCAAGTGCGAGTCGAACTCGCGCACCGAGGGTTCCGTATGTAGCTAAAAATTTACGGTTTTCGCAATTTTTCCTTTATCTGTGCTATAAGATGTTGCTTCGCACCAAATTTCAAGATTCTGAGTTCACGGGAAGTACCCTGTAGGTTTGATTCCCTTGCGAGTGTCGAAAATTGACGGAAATTTGCGGCATAAACGGCTAATCTTTTGATTGCGTTGGCTTAGAAGTTTGATTTTTTCACAACTCCAAGAGACAGTAGAACTGAGTATTTGATATAAATTCCAGCTACATACCTCCATGTGTTCCTGAGAAAAAGGGTCTTGACAGACGGACAGACCGACAGACGGACAACAAAGTGATCCTATAAGGGTTCCGTTTTCTCCTTTCGAGGTACGGAACCGTAATGAACGCCCCTCCACTAAAATTTCTATACAAACATTTGAAATGTGTATGCAACCAGCAGTGGAGGGGCGTTCATTTTTAAAATGGTTTATCTCTACCACTGTTTGTCTCTCTCTGTATCATCCTAGGGTTGACTGGTAGAAAAAAGCCATAGCATTTAGTCCGCCGCTGTACATTTGTGTGCTTAAAGCCTGGTGTACACGGGAGAGTAAACGGTATAGTATCACGTTAGAGTACTATACAGGGTTATTGTAAAAACACCAACAACCTCTTAAGAGGTCATTGTACTCATCATTATGAACAACTTTTACTACGGGACCAAACCCGAAATCGCGAAAAAAAATCAGCTGTTCCCTACATTTATGTTCATATAACTTGACTAAATGTAGGGAACAGCAAATTTTTTTTTTCGCGATTTCTGGTGTGGTCCCATAGTAAAAGTTGTTCATAATGATGAGTACAACGTCCTCTTAAGAGGTTTTTCCAATAACTCTGTATACTATTCTACTAACTATACCAATGTAGACGGGGTCAATCCGCGGAAATCCAGTAACGGCGAATATATGCTAATAATAAATTAAATATCATAGCTGCATTCTTTTTTTACTTTATATGACATTTCTTACATGTTTTTACGTATGGCGCCGCTATCTAAAAAAGTATAACACCTTTATTTAATTTATTATTGCAATCAACACGCACCAAATGTCCTTACCATTTGCAAATAAAAGTCGGCCTAATTCAGCGGAATGGCCCGACGGCATTGGCAGAGTAGAGTACTAAAACTTGAAAGAGTACAGTGACTAGCCCCGCACCACCGGCACCATCACTATTCTCAAACATTTTCGGCGTCATTCTCATAGCTAATTTATTCTTTTACGTTTTCTTCAGCCAACTCTTAAGGCGGAGTTTTCAGAAAACGGTCAAAAAGTTGGTTTTTTAAAGCAGTGTATCTTTTGGCCATAAAAAAATATACTTATGATATTTTCAAGTCTTATTTTAATACAGTGATAGAACTCACTCATACATTAATGCGTCAAAAAATGTTCAAATACACCTCTTAAACAGTTTATCTCTTCACTATCAATTTTAATTTTAATTAGTTTTTTTTTAAATTATAATTAAAATTGTTTTTGGTATATTTAATATACCATTAAATTTCTAATGCCAAACTGCAATCAGTGATGGATTATTTTTTATTAAATAGTTTTTACAAATATATAATTGCTTCATATTTGCAATAAATTACCACCGTTGTGTCATCGCGCTTCTCTTTCTTTTCTATGCAGTCTGACAAAGACCGCGCTTTAGGTCATATAGTCGCCTTAAGATCCAATGCCTTGTCCATTGCTCTTATTCCTATTTTGCTCTTCTTCGAGACCCTTTGCCACCTCATTCAATAATAGAGCAGTTAGGTTTAATAAAGCGTATCTCACAATTACTGCACGAGTCCCGTTCATGGCGTTCTCTTTTTCCCGGACGATATTTTGAGGGACCGATTTAGATGAAATTTGGTATAGAGATAGTTTGAGTCCCGGGGAAGATAGTTTTTATCCCGATATTCCCACGGGATCGAGACTTGTGCGGGTGAAACCGCGGGGACGCAGCTAGTAAAATATAAATTTACGTGTAGACAATTACTCTACTGAAACTGGTAGAGCACTTGGAATTGGTAGAATATTACGCTAGTTGACTCTAGCGTCAACTCTACCCGTGTGCACCAGGCCTAAAGTATTAAACAAATACATAAAAACCAACATTTTGCCAGAATTGTATAAGTGCCGTACAATAGGGAGCGTGTTTAGAAAATTTCGTAATGGAGAAACCCGGTAACGTTTTGTGCGACCCGTGAATCGAACCCAAGGACCCCTCCGCTCAGCAGGTAACGCTTGCTAGAGAGCAATGAATGTTGGCTGTGCCATAATATTGAAATGTTGTTCATGTAGAATATAATATAATACTATTATTCCGCTTATTTATTTACCTACTTTTTAAATACCTACATTTTTTTAAATAAAAAAAACATTTAAAATAATAAAAAAATATTTATAAAAAAAATTGTTTATTGGGTCTCAAACAGTTACATTTGTATAAACATCCGAATTGAGAACCTCCTCCTTTTTGAAGTCGGTTAAAAAAATAGTAGTCCGCTGTTATCGGGAGCAGGGTCCAAGCTACCGGTAGTTGGCTCCAGAGACAGGAACCTCTTCACGATGCGAGCCATGTCAAGGAGTACTGCCTTCTGAATCAGGCCTTTGATCCAACCGCCTAACGAGAGCCTCGATAGATGTTGATCGAGGGTTTTGGCCATCAGTCAGGCTATTGCCCGATACGACAATTGGCACAATGACAGCCGAGCTCACATTCTACATGTGTCAACCTCGTGTGAAGTCGTGTGCTAGGTCAAGATATTTAATTTGTTTATTAACCGACTTCAAAAAAGGAGGTTCTGTATCCGACCCGTATGTACGAGTATGTATGTATGTTTGTATGTCCGCGATTTTCTCAAAAACTAATGAACCAATTTTGATTATTCTTTCATTAATGTGATCTACATACTTCCAGGAAGGTTTTAGTATATAAAACATAAGTAATTATTCATATGTACGAAGTTATATGACTAACTGCATCTCCGGCATTTCTATGTGAGTTTTGTTTAGTCGATGTCTTTAATTCTTCAATGCACTAGTGTTAATTGAATTTGTGTGGGGTAGGTACAACTAAAAAGTGAAAAATAAAAACTTTTTTACAAAAAAAAACACCGACTTCAAAAAAAAACACTACAAAGTGATAAATAACTTTAATTTCGGAAGTCGGTGTCAAAAAAAACGAAAATGCGTAACCAACGACACCGACTTCCGAAGTTAAAGTTATTTATCACTTTCTAGTGTTTTTTTAAGTCGGTTGTGTAGGTTTATTATTGACTTTCAATTTATACGGCTCAATATAACTAGCGAAATGTGGGTTTGTACTATAGGTAGGTACTCTGCATAGCCCTTTGTAAAACACATACCTACCCCTTACTAATAATCGTATTACCTATGATGAATAGTTACACACCGATTTCTCTCTTTCAGTCGTCAGTAATTTGACATTCGAAAGAAGAAGAAGACAAAGCGTTGACAGGCGGACGATAGCGTCTGTCAAAGTTGTATAGACAAGGTTTATTAGTAAGGGGGTTAAAAACCAATTACAATAATGATCATCATAATCGTAAATAATAATCTGATAAAATAATCTTCCCACTGCTGGGACACAGGCCTCCTCTCTGTGAGAGGGAGTGGGCTGAAATCAACCACGCAGCCCCAATGTAGGTTAGTGGATGTCACATGTCTTTGTATTTTCTTTTGTTCTAGGACATGCCTTTTTCACATGAACTTTTCCTTCACCGTTTTGAGAGCCCGCGTGTTGATGAAATAATTTACACGCAGTAAAGTGCTTGCCTAGGTTCGAAACTACGACTTTCAACGCGTAAGTCGCGGCCGTTTCCACTGGGCTACCACTGCTTTCGAACGTGATTGCAAACCAGCGGGGTAATTGAAATTTCATTTTGACAGTTCAACAACATTCATTGCGTTATTTACGTTGATGAGCAGACAAATTTTTCGAACATGTGAAGCAATGGATTAGCAATATTCTTCAAAATTATTCAGATTGTGATGTGATTGATTGTGAGTTACGCAATTAGGGTGCAGATTGCATAAAAGTAAGTATTTAATAAAACATTAATTTATTAAGTATTAAATTAAAACTAACAAATCACCTTATTATTTGAGCTTGACAGACCCGCCCGACTTGAGGGGCACGTGGCTAAATAATAACAGCGGCACAGGTCGATCGATCAAGTTAAGCTATGCTTCCCGCGGTTGGTCTGTGGATGTGTGACCATCTTAAGGCGCGTCGCCCACACGAGCTAGAGTCGAGGCGGCGTCGAGGCGCGGGCGCACGTTTTCTATAGGAATAAATGGCAGTGCGCTCACATACCTATTTTATTCCTATAGAAAACGTGCGCCCGCGCCTCGACGCCGCCTCGACTCTAGCTCGTGTGGGCGACGCGCCTTTCATACCGAGACCCCTAAGCTCCGTGCCTCGGATAGCACGTTAAGCCGTTGTTCCCGGCTGTCATTCGTGGATCTTTGACAGTCGTTATAAGCCCGAAAGTCTTAACAATGGGTATCGTATTACCCAGTAACTGGATTGTGGAGGTCAGATAGGCAGTCGCTCCATGTAAAATACTGGTATTCAGTTGCATCCGGTTAGACTGGAAGCCGACCCCAACATAGTTGTGAAAAGGCTAGACAGATGATGATTTAAGCATAGTATAAAGAGAACTTTATACTATGATTTAAGCTTGGCAGAAAAAGGCCATCGGAGCAATTATTATGATGCAGTTTTTAAAGTCAATCATTATTATTTACGATGATCTTTCGATATTCCAATTACGTTTAGAATCTAATGCATAAAAATGCAGTTAAGTATTATAAATGCATTTTGGTTTAATGACTTCCTTAAAAGCTTTGAAAAATCAATCAATTTTTATTAAGAAAGTGGTGTTTTTTGGTAATATTAAAATGATCGAAAGAATGTATTACTTTCTTCCGCTTCTTCTAATTCAATTAAGTGTCTGCAAAATGTAGACCGGTTATACAGGGTCAAATTAAATTAGCTAGCCCAACGTAATCGATATCTCATAACGATAAAATAAAAAAGATTTGATGTTATCAGATAATTAATTTACATTTACATTTACTTTGGCCAAAGAATTAGCATTGCCATTCAACGTGGCAATGCTGCCAGTCTTCTGGGCACGTTTCCGGATGACAGCGATGCGGATGAATACTTCGACGCCTAAGTTTTTTATTTTTATATATTAGGTCCTTACATATGAAATTGGCGTTTTTCGTACTGGCCACTTTAATCACGAATTTCTCCTCTTTGGTAAGGAATTCCAAATTCAAATTTGTACAGCTATTTACTCATGTATTTGTGCTTCGATGACCGTCATTCATTTGTTTTTTTTTCTTCTGTTTTTTCTGTTTGCGTCACTCATTTTACAAAATGGAAAATTTAAAATATCGCATTATTTACGAGTACGAGTTCCGCCGTGGCACTAGTGCTGCGGAAACGACTCGAAGGGTGAATGATGTGTATGGCGGTCATGTTGCAAAAGAAAACACAGTTCGTTTTTGGTTCCAACGTTTTCGTTCTGGAAATTTCGACCTGCAGAACAAGCCCCGTGGACGGCCTGAGACCCAAGTTGATAATGGAGAATTGAAGGCTATTGTGGAAGCGGACCCATCGCAAACCACGTCCGAGTTAGCTGCAGGCTTCGATGTTAGTGATAAAACTGTTTTAATTCACTTAAAGCAAATTGGGATGATTAAAAAGCTTGAAAGGTGGGTACCTCACGAATTGACTGAAGCAAACCGGCAAACGCGCGTCGACTGCTGCGTTACATTACTGAACCGGCACAACAATGAAGGTATTTTAAACCGAATCATTACCTGTGATGAAAAATGGATTCTTTACGATAATCGGAAGCGCTCAGCGCAATGGTTGGATCCTAGCCAGCCAGCCAAATCCTGCCCCAAGCGAAAATTAACCCCAAAAAAGTTACTTGTAAGCGTTTGGTGGACTAGTGCCGGTATTGTTCATTACAGTTTTCTCAAATCTGGCCAGACTATTACAGCTGATGTCTATTGTCAGCAATTACAAACCATGATGGAAAAGCTAGCGGCTAAACAACCAAGGCTGGTCAATCGCTCCACGCCACTGCTGCTTCACGACAACGCCAGACCACACACTGCGCAACAGAAGGCTACCAAATTAGAAGAGCTTGAATTGGAATGTCTTAGACATCCTCCGTACTCCCCGGACCTTGCTCCAACAGATTACCATTTTTTTCGCAATTTGGATAACTTTTTGCAAGGGAAAAAATTCAACTCCGATGGGGCAGTCCAAATCGCCTTCAAAGATTTTATTGATTCCCGTCCGACTGGTTTTTTTAGTAAAGGGATCAATGAACTACCTATAAGATGGCAAAAGTGCATTGAAAACAATGGTTCATACTTTGATTAATTAAATATATTATATTAAAAAATATTCGACTTTTTGTTCCTTCCATACAAAACGCCAATTTCATATGTAAGGACCTAATATTAATATTTGTATTGTAAGTTAGTTAGTCATTTATTTTAGTATCTAGTGTATATAGTTAGTTTCTAAAAGAATAAATTTAGTGTTCCATATTAAAAAAAAAAAAAAAAAAAAAATTTACATGTCAAACTTTCGTTTTTAATTCTTTTACCTATTGTGGTATAGTAATTTTATTTTAGGTGCATCGTCCTCACATAATAATATTATTATATACTTAATGTACCCGTGCAAAATATTGTACCTAAAACATTTTAAAAGAGTAGGTAACGGTGGAGTTTCTTGCCCATTCTTCTCCACACGAAAACTACCTTTTGGAAGGGGCGACTAGAATCAATTCTATTTTAAGGTAATTTTTGACGTTCAAAAGTGCCTTTTATGTGCCTATTTGAAATAAATGCTTTGACTTTGTTATTTTTTGGGAGTCAACGACCGACATTGTTGTTACTTGAAGTATTAGTTGAAAAAATCTCTTTTCTTTCATTTTATCATGTTTAGATATCGATATCCATCACGTCCGTGAAGTTTACACAAACAAACTGATTTTTTTAAACTGATATTTCAAGTGATAATCACTATTAAAAGATCATAAAACATTTTTTTTTTTGTTTTTATATCTTGTTTAGCATCATGTCTTTGTAGTTTCGCTAGCTAGTTTAATTTGAACTTGTATTTTTTGAAAATTCTATTTACAATCTGCAATAAATTTTCATTACATAGGTTATTTATTACATAGGAGTGGTTTTTAGATTTGGTAAAAATCAAGGAGTTTGGTTTCATTCTCTCAGTCGAATTAGTTTATGGTTCAGAGTGCTCATCTTAGTTTGTGGTCATTGTTCAAGGAATTCCATTACTAGCATGTTTGGCAGTACGTAGCATAGGTATCTGTCTACCTCAATTCAGCCTAGTTTACCAAGTTTTATGTTTTTGTTTAACAAACTTAGGGCTGATTTTTCAGTCGTCAGATATTATTTTGTCTGAAGAATAAGCGGCGCTGCGCAGCGGTTTGACATATTTTTTATAGGTAGTACAATACAAAAGCTGTGAAACCGTCATTTTTATTCCTAAAATTAAAAAAAATAATGACTGACGATTTAAAAATCGGCCCAGCCAATTAGATTAGCTTTAACGGTAAACTGTATGGTTGTCGTTACACAAATGTTCATAGACTTACTTCAAATAAAAAAAAAAAAATATAATAATATCATTTATTACTTTGTCATTATTATCCTAAAATTTATTTTTTATTCGTTGCCGAACGGGCCCGCTCAACTCATCTCACAGTAATATGAGAATGTGTGAACTTTTCATAACCCTGCATTGACAGGGTTAAAAACTATGACCTAATCATAACTTTTTCACTTTATCCCAGTACATGCTAATTCCATGCTTTATCAAATACCATAGCGTGTGGAATTTTTTCCTCATTTCCCATTAGTTGTGTTGACTGCCAGTGGTATAACGCACGTGGGCTGGCCGGGTAACGGTTGGCCCGAATGCGACCGGTCTGAGCCGACCCGCGCCGAAGTACAGGCGAGCAGCGAGCTTCGTTCGGATAACTTCGTGGTATGAAGTCGCGGAGTCGGAAGAATGAGTATTCTGATTTTGAATGTAGAGATATTTTATTGGCGATAATATTGTTTTTGGAAGCAAGTTAGGAATCATTCAGATTTGAAAAGAAGCATTCGACTTTTTCAATGTAGACCTTATTTCACCTTAGTATTTTTTTCCCTAAGCAATTTCATAGGATCTCATCTAAAACATCCCATAGATGATATATAAGTCAATACATAGATGTAGTAATATTGTCTTTCACGGGAAATCAGGGAATGACGATGGCGGTCCGAAAAGGCTCGTTCCTACTTTATACGAAGTCGCACGGCGTCCGCAACGCGTAGCGTCGACATAATTATAGATTTTTTTTTTTAGGCTGTATTGTGTCAACTTGTGTCCCACTGCTGGGCAAAGGCCTTCTCTTTTTTCTTAGTAATCTCCCTGTCTTGTGCGAACTCTGGCCATGTTGGCCCTGCAAACGTTATTAGATCGTCACTCCACCATCTCGTCACTCATCGTCGTCACTCCACCTTCGCCTCGACAGCGATGTCCTCCCTCAGGCGTCCAGTGAGTGAGAAAAATTACACTATAAGTACCTACAAATCTCCGAACTGACTTATTGAAATTTAGTTCATGGGCATCCTTTTAAGAGGTCCTCGTATTCATCATTATGAACAACTTTTACTATGAGACTAAACCTAAAATCGCAAAAAAAAATCAGCTGTTCCTTGCATTTGTGTTCACATAACTCGTCAAAATGTAGGGAAGAGCTGATTTTTTTCGCGATTTCAGGTTTGGTCCCATAGTAAAAGTTGTTCATAATGATGATTACAATGACCCCTTAAAATGGGAGATGGAGTAGTGGAACTGTAGAGCTGACGCTGCCTGTGTGAGCGTGCGCGTTCCATCGCCGCCCGTTCGATGTCCACCGCTGAAAACAGCACATGATGCAATGATATTTATTAGAATATCATTGATATGATGTAATTTCTTGCTCCGTTGGTGTAATTGCTGTATGGCGTTCCAGTAGGAGGATAAATAAATAAATAAAATAAAAGGATGCCCATGAATTCAATTTCACCCTTTAGACAGGGAAATTCTCTTTGAGACAGGGCAACCCGAACCTTTCCTTTTATTCAAAGTCGGTTAAAACGGATATCAGCTGTCGATCGGCGAGCGTGCAGCGATACAAGAGTTATGAAGGAAATGACTTATTTAATAGCTTGTAATGTGGGACAAGCCAAGCTGTTGTTTGACTATAATTATTACAGCTTAAGGTTTTACTGTACGTCGTAACGTACTTGTATAATTATAACGATTAGTTTATTTTATTACTAGGTTCTACCCGCGACTTCGTCCGCGTGAAATTTTTTATTCCTACTATAACCTACCTCGTCACATCGCATCGCCTACCCTTGGTATTACTTACTTAGTTTTCGCTTAGGGTTCTTTCTTTGTATTTTCTTTTAAAGCTCCTAATAGTCCTAGCGTAATGTTAATAAATAGCCTACAGACTTCTTCAAGAATTAGGCTATCAAACACAAAAAGATTTTTTCAAATAAGTACCAAGTACGACCGGTTGTTCCGGAGATTAGTGCGTTCAAACGAACAAAAAACAAACAATCTCTTCCGCTTTATCATTTTACTAGCTTCTGCCCGCGACTTCGTCCGCGTTTTTTAACATAAAACTTATCCTATGCGCAGTACATAATCTAAAAAATTATTTCTCTGATTTCTATGAGTGAAATAATTTTTTAGAACTTCTAGAGATTATAAACATACTTAGTATTAACATGTGGCTAAGTATAACAGCCGCACGGTTCGATTGATCAGGATAAGCTACGCTTCCCGCGATTGGTCCGTGGATGGGTAATCATCTTCAGATACCAAGACCCCTCCGTGCCTCGGAGAGCACGTTAAGCCGTTGATCCCAGCTGTCATTCATAGATCTTTGACAGTCGTTACGGGTAGTCAGAAGCCCGAAAGTCTGACAACCAGTCTTACCAAAGAGTATCGTATTACCCAGTAACTGGACTGTGGAGGTCAGATAGGCAGTCGCTCCATGTAAAATACTAGTATTCAGCTGCATCCGGTTAGACTGGAAGCCGACCCCAACATAGTTGGGAAAAGGCTAGGCAGATGATGACTTAGTTTTAACAAACAATGCTACTCCTTGATACTCGTAATATTAGTTTAGATTTCTTCCTTCTCTGAAAGGATGCCTGAAAATCCTGAAATATAAGGGATATATATAACAGCTCAATCTCACCCACATTGGACATAAATAAAGCCATTATAATTCTTGATAAAAAATCAAACTTGTAATGTAAATAACTTAGCTATCTTTATGAGAGAATCGCTCACTTCCGAGGAATGTAACTGTCCACCCCATTAGAGTTAGAAGGCGTGAAGATATTAAAGTAAATAAGTCATTAAGTGTTATCAAAGTCCACTTAGCTAATATTAACTTAGGCATGTGAAAATTAATGGAACTGGAAGCTTCAATTTTCAATTTAATTTAGAGTGGAATAAGATTGGTTTTCCAATGCCCAAAATAAGAACTCTATATATTTTTTTTGCAGCTTTGTTATGTCATGGTTATGTCAATTACTTAAAAAACAACATGTAATGTTAGAGAACCTAATTACCTATTAAAATATGAAGATTGCCAGAAAACTTCCAAGCATTCGTTTTCTTTGCCCGCAGGCAAATAAAACCTGGAAAGGCATATTTAATTATCTCTCTATATGGTGGCCAAGTGGTAACGGCCGCGGTTTACGAGTTGTTGGTCGTAGGTTCGAACCCAGACAGTATGTAAATTATTTCACCACCACTGCTCTCAAAACGGCGAAGGAAAACATCGTGAGGAAACTGGCATGTCCTAGAACCAAAAAACTCTAAGACATGTGACATCCACCAACCCGCACTGGGCCCGCGTGGTGGATTAGAGCCCACTCCCACTCACCGTGTGGAGGTCAGGTCTCTATCAGGGTCGCGGGTTGTTCGATAGAGTTCAACTGAAGAAACACGAGTGAGTTTTAGTCAGTAAAAGTCTGACATGTCCTCCCGCTCTGCCCGGAGCGGGAGAAGTTACTTGATTATTTCCCACCCAAAAAAAAGGAGGCCTGTGTCCCAGCAGTGGGAACATTATAGGCTGATTGTGCTAGGTACTTATATCATGTACAGACGGCGCACATCAAGCTACTACAATCTGTCCAATTTCTTTAATAGATTTTTAACTTTATCGCTAAATTGTAAGATTCAAAGTTGATTGGGAAAATTTGACAGTTTCGGGTAGTTTGATGTGCTTTTTTTTTTTTTTTTTTTTCTCGCGGTGGAAATCTCGATGGACTTCCTCTATCGTGGGGGTGACAGGGGCATGCCGGACTCTTACCGGCTAAAACCACCGCGGTGTTCCACCTCTACCTATGGCCGGGGGTGCGGGATTCGCATAAGCATTCACCGCTCCAAGCTTGATGTGCTGGCGTCTGTACTTAACTTGAACCGATGAAAATTACCTTTTGACCTTTTCTCCATATACTTATTTGACTTGTATTTCATTATGAAATCGAATCCATCGACTCTTGCCCCTTCTCACTTAACAAGTACCCCTTAACCCTCAATCCACTGATTACCGATTAGTTAATAAGTCACTTTGTTCCATTTCAGTTGGACTCCGGTGTTGAATGGATTCTGTGTACTCGTGACTTCGTGAGGTCAAATATCACGAAGTTTGATGACAGCCGACAGCGGCTGTGAGCAGGTATGATGCAGAAGGTCGAGTCTGTGTAGTTCGTAAGAACTGAAGTGCCTTTCACGCAAACTTGTCTATTCGTCCGTGAGTGTGGGCTAGCTACTTATTGTATATTTTTAAATGTCTTTCGCGCAAGAATTTTTGACCACAATTTACCTTCGACGGTAGCCGTCAATACTCGCGCGTGTCGATAGTTGCAGTTGCTTGTGTGTAAGCACACTAAGGGCCAAAGCACACACGCTACTTTTAGCATCGGCGATCGGCGATTTTGCGGCTCTATCGATGCTGCATCGCGTTTTGGCGTCTCTCTGCGTTCGGACGCGGTATCGGAATCGCGCGTAGCGACTGCTCCGATGCTGCATCGCGTTTTGGCGACTCTCTGCGTTCGGACGTGGCACAGTAAATAAAAATATATTTACTGTGGACGTGGTATCGGAATCGCGCGTTTTTGCGACTGCTCCGATGCTGGCGCAAATGTGAAATGGCTGCGACCGGCATCCGAATGTGTGCGGAGTGTAGCGTTTAGCCGCTGTGTCGAGCTTCCGAAAAGCGACTGAATCGCCCCGTTTGGCATTTTTAAGTGTGCGGTGCGGAATGCTTGGCCGCTGCATTTAGCTTCTAAAAAGCGGCTAAATCGCCGATCGCTAATGCTAAAAGTAGCGTGTGTGTTTTGGCCCCAATTTTTTTCGGAGCAAGTAGGTTTTCACGTACCTAAATGTCTATAGCGCAAAGTCATGTCACAGAACTCGCAGAAATGACCTTTCGCAGAGCGGGGTTATTGCGTATTGCGTAACACACTATCAGTAGGTAGCAATAACTTTCATTTTGACAGTTCAACAACATTCATTGCGCTATTAACGTTTTTGAGCAGACAAATTTTTCGAATATATGAAGCAATGGATTAGCAATATCCTTCAAAATGGGCAGATTGAGATTGATAGTGTATTACCCAATTAGGGTGCCGGTGTTTCTGGATCAATTTAAGTGTCATCTCGCGTAAATACAGGATAATTTTGTTATCACCATCCAAATTTTTACAGGGTGTAATACAAAAGTTCAATACCTTCTTGACCACAATGTGTGAAACAGCTAATTTTTTTTCGTGATTTCGGAGTTGGTCCCATAGTGAAAGTTGTTCATATTCATGGGTAGAACAACCTGTAAAAATTTGGATGGTGATAAAAAAAATATCCCTCTATATTGGTTAGCCTTCGAGCTGATATTCTTAGAATGTAGTTCAAAACTATTGGACTTCAGTTTTCAGTTGCAGATGTTGAAGGTTCCGGATTAAAAATACAGGAAAACAAACATGGTTTCTCCGAGTACTCTGAAAGGCGCTAGTTCGGTCTCAGAAAGGCCAATAAATATAAAAATTTGCTGACAGATTGCCTTCCTAACTGCTATGATTGACTTTAGCTATCTCAAATAACAAAAGCCAATCAAATCACTTGGCATGAGTTTTATTATGAGTTTATGACATTTTGTTGTTTAAAGTCGTAGCACACGTATCAAATCGGAAAGGAATCGGCACCGTATCGCCTATCGCCTCGCCATCAAACAGGCGTCAACCTAACATAAGCACGTAACTAAAGCGGATCAGAAGCTCCGATACGTCGACTCGGCTACGGCTTGGCGACGCCGCGCTTACGGCTCGCCGACCGCTGGTTGATGGTGCAGCAGGCAGGCCGGAGGGGTGAGAGGGGCAAGTGTGGACGAAGAAACGTAAGCGCGGGGACGACGAGCCGTAAGCGCGGGGCCGACGAGCCGTACCGCAACGCACCGCGGTTCGTGAGATTGTCCCGAGTAGAGGTGATTACTTTACGATTCCGATTAGTGTGCGTTGCAGTAGGGAGTTTCATACAAAGAATACTGAACGGCTCGAGTTGATACAGTGCCGATCCCTTTCCGATTTGATACGTGTGCTACGACCTTTAGACTTTCAGAAGCTGGGTGTTACTAACAACGAGATTAACTACTGAACCTTCTGCAACAACCTGCACAGCGCGGCACTCCAATTAAAGTGTTATTCAGACGTAGCTGTAAACATAGACAAACGCCAGTGTAAACAAGCGCGCGCCGCGTCACCGCTCGCCATAACTTAATATTATTAACGTACTATTGCTTGTGTATCAGAATTTGTACACCTTGAGAACTAACATTACCGTGTCTTGAGGCATAAAGTGAAGGAGAAGGACAACGGTGGAGTTTCTTGCCCATTCTTCCCCACACGGAAACTACCTTTTGGAAGGGGCGACTAGAATCAATTCTATTTTAAGGTAATTTTTGACGTTCAAAAGTACCTTTTATGTGCCTATTTTATTTAAATAAATGCTTTGACTTTGACAGCTTTCCACTATTTAAACAGGGTGAAATTGAAAACATGCGACAAATCGAAATGGGAGATTGCGCGCATCATTATCAACAACTTTTACTGTGGGACCAAACCTGAAATCGCGAAAAAAATCAGCTGATCCCTACATTTATGTTGGCATATTGGCATAACTCGTCAAAATGCATGCAATGAACAGCTGATTTTTTGTCTTTAAAAACGTTTTATTTAAAAGGAAGTTTAAATGAACTCTCTCACACGTTAGTTTCCGGGCCGGAGACGGAACTTCAGTGCCTAGTGTGCCTATGCCATGACCTGTCACGACCCGGTCACGACCCTGATATGTGTGGACAGACCTCAGTTACCATAGATAAAACTGTAACCGATTGACGTACATCTAACTGAGTAACTGTTAGCTATGTCACTAATGTGAATACCTACTTTAACAATTTAGGCATTTTTTTCTAAACGGAATTTAAAAAAAAACATTTTGGTAGGTAACTGTTTTCGCATAAAAAACACAAATTTTTATTCGTTTTAATTATCATATTAAATTATTTTTTTAAGATAAATATTTTGTAAAACTTTCACATAGTTTAGCGATTCTAATAACCGACTATTAATTTAATATTATTTTTTCAAACATACCTACCTACTTGGAAATTTGAGCATTATTTTGACAACCTCCTTCGAGATAAATCGAAATTGCTGTCCTAGCCAAATACATGCGAGCAGCGGCCGGCAAAAGTTGTATGAAAATCCATATCTGTCGTGGTTTAGCGGTCAAATAAATTACGTAGTAAACCCATATCATTCTGTCGTGTAATTTAAAAATGGAACGATCTTTTACTCCGAAACATGGCAACCAAGGAGGTAACTTATCAAAGGTTTTATTTAAATTTCGAACTGGCTTGTAAATAGAAAGCTGTTTATGGAAAAAACAAATGAACACTTTAACGCGGGAAAAATTATTGTTGTCCGTCATTGATTTTGAAAAGTAATTAATTATTGTATTTGACAAAAAATTCTGCCTAGGTACTACTTATTTTTAATTTCCGCGTATTATTTGAGAAAAGTAGGTACTATACAAGCCTTGGCCACAACTAGGCATTGATGGACCTGCAATGCATGTGTGCCTCGGCAGATCGCTGCAGTAATGTACCAACAAAACTAAATCTAAAAATTTTAGTTCAACATGGTGATCATTGACTTTTACAAGAGTTTCAATTTCAAAAACCTGTCAGATTAGATTGTAAGCATTTTCGTGAAATATAATAGCTACTTAGATCTTTTGCATATTATCTGTTTTTTCGGCTAGTTTAGTTGTTTTTGGATAGCTTACAAGAAGAACTAACACTTTAGACGTTTGAGTGATATAGTATCCCAGTATTATTTTGTTTCTTACATTATTTAGTTTTGGGCCTCTATTCTAGTTCCTTGAAGTCAGTTTCAGAAGTCACTTTGTTTACTATTGTTTTGTGTCACTTCTTTTTCCCAGTTGAAGCACTATTAGGAAGTGGTGGAGGGGCCTGGAGGGCGGACGTTTTTGGGGACCGACTGTATTTTGTCATTTTGACGTTCAAAAAGTTCTGATTCTATTCTATTATATTTTTAATAAATGGCAAGTAAAGCCGATGTCGACTATTCTGCCAATGTCTAAAGTGAGCTGTAAGAACAAGTGTGCATGAGAAAAAAAAATGGTTTTCAGCTTTTGAATAAATGACATGATTTCATTTATACGCCCATAGACAATTTTCAATACCTAACTTTCTTTTTTTTTCTTAGTAGATATCAAGCAATGTACGTACATACATAACGGCATCACCATATAAAATCAATCGGCAATGAGTGCCTAATATCTATTGTCACAGTTCGTGTTACTTCGTATTTAAGTTTCTAACAAAATGGTGAACAACGGAGTCAGATCTGTGGTCAGATTATCAACTAAACCCTTGCCAAAATGTCCGGTTAAGAAAAAATTAAAATAGTCAATGGCACTATCACAAATTGGCTACATAAAAAAATTTACATTTTAGCATTCTTAACTTTGTTTTTGCAATAAAGACCTGTCAAAACTTTCGATACGAACAATAATTTAGTTTTTTTATCTATTCAATTATATAACCTTTTTTCAATTTCAAACGGCAACCTAATACATTAATTAATGAATGACCAATATCTACCTTCCACATGTTTATAGATACCTACATAGAATAATTTTGCATAAATTTTAGATTCTCATAACTTGTAAAAACATTAAATATTCAAAAAAGAAAGTGTTGCCATCAAGTATTTTGGACGTTTTAAAATCTTATTTTAACATTCGAAATAAGAATAAATAAATACCTAAGTAGGTACGCGATTTAGGCAAGTTGAACACACTATCAGTAGCAATGGGTTTAATTTTGACAGTTCAACAACATTCATTGCGTTATTTACGTTGTTGAGCAGACACATTTTTTAAACATAATAAAATTATGAAGCAATGGATTAGCAATATCCTTCAAAAATGATTCGGATTGAGATTCATAGTGTGTTAGATGTTTTTGGATTGAAATTGATAGTTGTTAGTAGATTGTGTGCAGGAACAAATAAGGGTCCGTTCACACAGACCGGCTCGGAGAGCATCGGCGCGCATTTTTCTTTTCACACAGACCGGATTGTATACGCTTGGAGTTGGTCGGAGCGGAGCCGCCAACTATTTCACATAGACCGGCTGGAAGCTATCTGAAAGCGGATGCGCTCGGAGCCGGTCGGATGCGCTCGCAGCCGGTCGGATGCACTTGCAGCCGGTCGTATGCGCTCGGAGCCGGTCGGATGCGCTCGGAGCCGGTCGGATGCACTCGAAGGCGGTCGGATGCGCTCGGAGCCGGGTGGATACACTGCAAATGGCGGTCGGCGTGGGGCGGCGTGCACGCAATCGGAGCCGATTGGCTGCGCGAGCGAGAAAGAGCACGCAATCGGAGCCGATCGGCTGCGCAAGCGAGAAAGAGCACGCAATCGGAGCCGATCGGCTGCGCGAGCGAAAAAGAGCATGCAATCGGAGCCGAACAGCTGCGCGAACGAGAAAAAATACGCGATCGGAGCCGGTCAGCTCCTCTTATTATTTCACACCAAGCGCGTTCAAGCATTCTTAATGACAAAAGCAGTGCACATGCAAAAATAAACCTTACTACAAATACTAAAAACTCTGTTTTCAACGTGATAAGAATCTTCTCTCCTCTCCGAGCCGGTCTGTGTGAACGGACCCTAAGTGATGAACGAGCGAGTCGACCTCGACCTGCGATGCGTTTTGTCTCTCAAGAAGTCAAGATATCAATCAACAAATGGGCGTCCAGCTGGTATAATACTTGTCGAGCCTTTTTGTATCAACGGTACTTTGATTGAATAATAGAGAAGAATTTTTGTAATCATTCTTTCTGGTTTCTGCACGTAGGGCTTCCCCAGGTGCCTCATTAGCGGCATAACTATGTAAATGACCATTAACTGCTCCCAATTTACGATGTTTTTTTTTTTTATTTTTTACGTACAGATTTTCAGCTTTATCGCTATTAGCATTAGGTTCAAGGTTGTTTGGGAAATTTTGACAGTTTTGAGTAGCTTGATGTGCTGGCGCCTGTACTTCTTTGACATAATTTTCTCGTTATTTAGTTAGACAGGGTGACAGGGACGTTGACGCGCGATATATGAAAGACTAGCTGCGCCCCACGGTTTCACCCGCGTAAATGTCGATCCCGTGGGAATATCGGGATAAAAAGTATCTTATGTCCTTTCCTGGGACTCAAACTATCTCTATACCAAATTTCATCTAAATCGGTTCAGCGGTTTGAGCGTGAAGAAGTAACAAACATATAAACACACACACACACACACACTCACAAACTTTCGCCTTTATAATATTAGTGTGATAGTGTGATGTGTGATAGTGTGATTACATTTCTATGGTTGTAACCATTCTCTTTAGTTGTAAGTGTAACCATGAATTCAGTAGGTAAGTGATTCAGAAGCTACTGTCATTTGAAAACATTGTGAAAGCCAATTATTTTTAAAAGAGTAACCGCGAAGCTCGAAGTTTCTTGCCAGCTCTTCTCCATAGGAAACGACCAATTGGAACCGTGCGCCTAGCTTCTGACGTTTCATAAGTGCCCATGAAAGTTTACTATGTATGTGAAATAAAATATTTTGATTTTGAATATTGTATTGTTTGAGCCCAGTAGGTGGCCACTGGACACGTTCTCTAACGTTACTCCTAGATATCGTGGAAAAGGCACTAAGGCAGTGCTTCACTTGAGCATTTGTAGAGGCGCTGCGGAGGTAGATCGAGTGCAGTGACGTGTACAACTTATCTTCTGCATTCTGCTGTATCATCAATACTATAGCAAAGATATAATATCATTGCTTACTGGGATATGTGCATTGTGCGTGCGTCGAGCGTCGTGTAATTGATGAAACTACCCTCTTATAGGGGCCGTCCATTAATCACGTGATGTTTTTTTTTTTGGCATTTTTAACCCCCCCCCCCTCCTTCCCCTTGGTGATACATGGTAAGGTTTAAGACTACCCCCCCCCCCCCCAATATGACGTGTATTGTAGTAAGTACCTACATTTTTTTATCTTTATTTTCTACGCGTTTGAAGAATTTATTATTACGTGATTTTTAAGGACCCCTCCCCCCCCCTCCTTCGAACCTCACGTGATTAATGGACAACCCCTTACATGTCAATGTCATCACCATCATACTCCTGCCCGTATTCCAATTTATTTGTGGTCGGCGCAACATGTATTTTTCTTCCATACTTCTCTATTAGTCGCCATCTCGGTAGTCACCCCCTTTCTAACCATATCATCATTCACACATATCATCCATCGTTTCTTTGGACTTCCCCTACTCTTATAGCCATTGACATTCATACTCAAATTTTTTCTTACGACATTTTACGCATTCCTCTGTAACACTTGTATTTTCATAAAAATTCAATAAGAAATTCGTGTGGTCGCTAACGATTTTATGATTGTAAGTAGTAGGTATAACAAAGTTTCGTTTTTTTTTCTAAATTAATGTACTGGCCATTAATACCTACTAAGAAAAATAAATGCCACGAGTAATAATAGTTCTATGATGCCACGTGCATTATAGCTGTCTGACGATTTCTTAGTTTATCAGCTGCCAGTTCTGCCTAAACGTGAAATAATAACGTGAACATTTTAAAGGAAGCGAAAACATGTAATGTATTGTACTTTTCCAACTCCAAAAACATTCGGCAAGTTCAAACTCGTATAACAAATTCTATCTTTCGAATTCTATCCCCGGAAACATTACACAAAGGCCAAATTTTTTCACAACCAGTTCCCAGAAAGCGCAGGTACTGAGTATCGGGTACTTATTGTACTTGCTTAGGTAAAAATTATTAACAATCCGTCTTGGGTCTCTGCACGTCCTTATTTGTAAGGAATTTTATGATTTACGTTTAACTTTACATCAATAGGAACTCGGTCAGACAATGGCGAAAGAAAAAAGAAATGGAGAAAGTTCTTATCGAAATTTTGAATGTTTCGAAATTCGAGTTTGGAACAACACGGTCCATGTTTGTAAAAATTTGAATACAGAATGGTGTTTTTTCGAGCATTTTAGTTGATTTGACTATTCTGTGTGTGTATTTTGCTGTATTTTTGCGTTAGTTGAAATTGAATTTGTAAATTGGCCGACCCTTGGTCTCTTCTTGTATTAATTTTCGGGAATTTTGTCTATTCCAAAAAAAAGGCTTAGTTTGAATCTTCGAAGACTAGCTGCACCTACTTAACTATCTATGCGATCTCGTGGTGATTGGATCTGTGACCATAAACTCAAAAGCCCACAACAGAAAACATACATACATAATCAGCCTATAATGTTCCCATTGCTAGGACATAGACCTCCTCTCTGTGAGAGGGAGTGGGCCGTAATTCACCACGCGGGCCAAGTGCAGGTTGGTAGATGTCACATGTCTTCGAATTTTTAGTTCTAGGACATGCCGGTTTCTTCACCATTTTGGGAGCAGTGGTGATGAATTTTTTTATTTAACTACACAAAGTAAATCACCTGTCTGGGTTCGAACCAACGAACCCACGACCTACAACTCGGCAAGTCGAGGCCGTTACCACTGGACCGCCACTGCTCAATAAAATCCATGATTCACAAAAAAAAATCTTCTATAAATCCACAAATCGTGCCTACATAATTTATTAACAATAAAAGCAATGGCCTATTGGTCAGATAACTCAGTCACGCCACTTTTTACCTTTTTTTGACAAAAATATTTCCGCCAGGTCGGTTACCCTGATTATTGATCAGTTATTAAAAGATGCGTGGGCGCATTGTGACGTCACAGATGATGACAAGAAAAACAAGTTCCGGAACAAGTCCGATTGTAGATTATTTTATGTCAGTGTGTATGGTTGTAAAAGAAACGTGTCTTAGGTCTGTGAACAATGTATTGGTGTTATGATACCTACTGCAAAAAATATTAGGTAAGGTACCCATCTCGTATTTGAAATTAAATAAAAGGGCTTAGGTAGGTAGGTACTGTAGGTAGTATGGAAGTAATGACCAGCACCCTAACTGCGTAACACACCATCAATCGGAATCAGAATCATTTGGAAGCAAATTTCTAATCCATTGCTTCATTAAGTTCGAAAAATTTGTCTGCTCAACACGTAAATAGCGCAATGAATGTTGTTGAACTGTCAAAATGAAACCGATTCCGATTGATACTGTGTTACGCAATTGCCCCGCAAGGCAATTGCGTAACACAATTATCAATCGGAATCGGTTTCATTTTGACAGTTCAACAACATTCAGCGCTTTATTTACGAGTTGAACAGATTTTTTTTTTCGATCTTATGAAGCAATGGATTAGGACTTTGCTTCAAAACGATTCAGATTCCGATTGATAGTGTGTTACGCAATTAGGGTGCTGTTGTTCTAAGATGATGAAGTTACTGCTGGACGTGATACTGCCTAGTAAAACCTAGTCTCTCCAATAAAAAAAAATCGATCGTGTTGATTTTGTTAGCCTTCCGCATCAATCTATTTTCCCGCTTGCTAAATAGGAGACTGAGCTCTTCTTATTGATCTTGTTCGAGACCAAAAGCTTACTTTTTGGAAACCATCATCATCATTTAAACCCGGAATCACCCACTGCTGGGTAATAATAATAATAATAATAAACATTTAATTCAGACCAGGTCCATATTTTGTTAGTAACAATGTAAGTACTTAAAACTAATGTTAGTATTGGTAACAAAATTAAATAACGACATGAAGTCGCACCCACCTTTGCAGCATGGGGGACTCCCACCGATCAGTAAAAACACCCAGTATAGTGTTGGTACTGCCACGAACGCGAGCGAGTAGGGAGGCGCATCTTTTCCTAACGATAGCAGCAAAGCCATCCACCCGCGCCTCAGCAAACATCCCTGACGCACTGCAACGCCAAGGCAGCCCCAACAGTACCCTGAGTGCATTATTATATTGGACACGCAGGTCGCTGTATGCCCGCTGCGAATAACTAACCCACAGGCTGCAGGTGTAAAAAGATTGGCAATATGCTTTAAAAAGCATGATTTTAACCGAATTCGTACACCGTGCAAACCTGCGGGCCAACATGTTACAACGGACAGCCAGCGACCTGCGTTCCCTTTCTATGTCAGCATTATCACTTAAGTCATCGGTGACCCAGTGCCCCAAATATTTAAATTTGGACACCCTACGCAGAGGAGTGCCACACAGTGATACATCTGGAAACTCCGGGTAAGAAAAACCACGGGCTTTGAAGAGCATTAGTTCACTCTTCCCAACATTATATTTGAGCCCCTGAGCCACCGCATATGATTCACATATCGACACTAACCTCCTCATAGCACTAATTGATGGACTCAGCAACACCATGTCGTCTGCGTAACTAAGATTATTGGTACACACTCCGTCAATATGACATCCGACCTTGGTGCTGCTGAGCTCAACAATCAGCCGGTTAATGTACAGGTTGAACAAGCGAGGCGAGCTTAACCCGCCCTGCCTCACACCACATTCCAATCGGTACGTACTCGACAAGGAACCGTTCCACCTCACACAATTGCGTTGATTGCCATACCAATACTTAAATAATGATATAACTTCAATTGGTACAGAAGTTTCAGATAACAACTTATTCCACATTACGTCATAACTGACAAGATCGAAAGCCTTCGATAAGTCCAAAAAACAGGCAAAGACAGGCGTTTTTCTATCCTTGTAGTACTGCACAGTCTGCTTGAGACACATTATAGCGTTTTCCGTGGACAGCCCCGGCCTAAAGCCAAACTGAGCGTCATGCAGTATTAGATGCTTAGCCAATTGTTCATCAAGCAGACTGTCCAGCACCTTGGCTGAAACAGTTGCCAAGGATATAGGCCTGTAATTTGAGGCATCAGAGGCATTCCCAGTTTTATTTTTAATAACAGGCACCACAACTGTAAACATGAAACTACTTGGTAAATAACAGTGACTGATACACATATTAAACAACATGGCAAGTACACGTGGCAAGTGCACTCCAGCGTATTTCAGATGTTCGATACTGAGGCCATCGTGACCTGGTGACTTACCTCTTTTCATTGATTTTACCACCGATGCAACTTCTTTAGGAGTAAAACGAACGCTAATATCCGCAGGAACGGCCTCAGCATCGACAACCCGTGTCATTCCAACAAGTGGTGACTCAACCTTAAAGTGCTGCTTAAATAAGTTTGCTATTCCTGTTGGCTCATGCACGCCCGCCACGCTCACTGGAAAACTCGACCGCGGATTTAATTTATTTGTCGCCTTCCAAAATGCACCAAATTGCTTGTCTGTCTGATTTTTAGCTATAATATCCATTTTTATTTGCTGTTCATTATCCTGGCAATATTTTAGCTTATCTTTAAACACCTTCCTGGATTCACACATATTTGTGTAAATGCAACCCGATGTGGGTTTGTTATGCAGCAACCACGTCTGATAATGCATGCGAGCCTCCCTGTGAGCGTCACGTACATGCAAATTCCAACCAGTCACATATTTTCTACTACAACGCAGGTTATTAGAACCTTTATACGAAATATCAGCACCTTCTTTCAAAATACTTATAACTGTGTCGTACATCTCATCTAATAGTCTGTGGTGGCTAGTATCAGAACACATTCCATATGAACAATAACGAAATTCCGTAGGAAAATCTATTAATCTTAATTTTGAATGACAAAAGTTTGAATATTCATCAATTTGTTTAGCATTTCTTTCACCCCAAACGACTTTATTACAAGAGTGGGTATTGTTCACTAACTTGGGTATTATTAAATTTATGTTACACTCAATAACCAAAGGAATGTGGTCCGACGAGTAAACATCATAAAAAACAGCTGCTTTCATTACTAATTGCCTCGCTGCACTACTCACCACACAATGATCTAACCAGCGCAGTGCACCATTAGCTGTGCTTTTGAATGTATAAGTATCACTCGGTAACAATTCCATGTCCACACAAGACCATGATTGTTCCATACACACTGTTGACAGTTCACTTGCAAAACGTTCACCCGGGTGAGCGTTAAAGTCACCTAATATGCACACCGTCTCCGTATCACTATTTTCAGTAATCGCAATAATCTCACTCAAACATGTAGTAAATTCTATTATATTATCACTCGAGTCAGTAGGCATATAAACCGAAAAAATTAACATAGAACGATCCGTGTTATCAATTCTAATAGCAACTAAACGATCACTATTACACGACAATACTGACACTTTTGAGAAAGCCGACTTCCTCCACAATAGGGCAACCCCTCCGTAGGGTCTGCCTATAAGTACTCCGGCAGACGTATCGACAGCAGATTTTCCCGTATACGCGAAGTCATCGTGCAATGTACCTAAGTAGGCTAGATCATGAGGTAACAGCCAGGTTTCCTGCAGCGCGATGACGTCAGCCACTCCGCATAATCTTCTCACACAATCAGCTGATCGAGTGATATTTTTGCAATTAAACGTCGCTAGGTATGTGTTCTTTATTTTCGTACCCATTATTCTGAGATTCATTTATATTCAAAATCCTGTTGTCTTTCCTATTCTTGAAATGTATAAATCTTCTGAAAGCAATACCCTCTGGCCACAAGTTGTCATCTAAAAACGTATTTATTTTGTGCTTAGGAACAAACAACTTGAATGCATTATATTGCCTATCCGCCTTCATATTAATTTTTTCCAAAGTCACCACCTCGTTAACTTTACTTTGTATATAGTCACAAATATCCTCCCCTGTAGTTTCTTTATTTACATATGATATAAACAAAGGTATTTTCATATCCGCAGCACGAAACTTCATTGGTACACTTGACACAGCCTTCCCTGTCAAACCAGTAAAACGATTTCTAGATTTTGATTTCTGCACCAGTGTCCAACCATCCTCTCTTTTATTTTCTTTCCACTTGCCATTGCTTACAATCTCTGCCATCGTCGGCTGTTTCTCTGCGATCACAAAATCGGTCGAGCGCTGTGGGGCGGACAAGACAGGTATAATATCCTTATCACTTGCGGTGTTAGTAAGCGGCACAGTACTCGAACGTTCATGACTCACACAACTGGGGCTTCGTTGACTCGGGGACGACTCGCAGAGTGGATTACGAGATACATTCAACAACTCTGAGTTATTGGTTTCAATATACCCTCCTCTTTTGACATTTACATTCAAACTTGGTAACGGCGCCGGCACTGGCGGCGAATTGCTTCTATTCAATCTCATGTTTTCGATCTGATCTTTAGTAACATAATCACTTTTGATTGCGTTAACATCTGACCGTAGAACCAATAAATCCTTCAACAACTTCGTCACGTCTACGTGATCAAAACAAACTGGTGGCAATTTGTGAAGATCATATGCCACAAACACTGGGATTTGTTCGGGATCCATGGTTTTAAACACCGTAATCATGTCCTCTAGGTCTTTTTGCTTTTTGTTCTTACGCCTCGACACGAGTCTTTGGCTTGTCTTCGTAGAAACAAACAATAACTTTTTTGCCTCATCAATATCTTCCTCGGAAAAAGCCGATGAGCATATTTTTATTAAACTTTCGTTGTCCACTACATCATGCCTATTTCGTATGAAGGCAAGGACCTCCGAGATGACAACATTACAACTCGTACACTTGACTGTATTTACACTGTTAACCGACATTTTTAACACACAAATCGGCAACCGCTCATTAGTGCGCGCGCGCGATGACTGACATGACTGACTGACTGACTGTAATAGACCTCCTCTTTTTTTTCTGACATACTTCCAGGTTCCGTGTGTCCCTTATCCAGGTGTTTTGACGACATTGACGATGTCATCAACCCAACGCGCTTTTGGACGTCTCTGATTTCTTTGGTCTAATCATCATCCGGTCACAGCTTTATCCCATCGACCATCTCTTCGTCTGACTAGATACCTTCGAATCATGGAATACAACGAATCCCCATCAAACATCTTTTCCCTTGCACTGAGCACGTTGTTTTTCAGTTTTGAGCTCGAAATTTTCAACTGTAGACCTTTACCTTGAAAATCGCTCTTGCAACCCCTTGACTATAACGCTATAACAACTTTTTGCTCTCTAAAGACTTCCAGTTCCGGCCGTTGTAGTTTACCTTGAAAATCTTGGGAGAATACTGCCACAAATAACTGGCCAAAATGGTTATACAATACTGTCCATTATCATTTAAAAAGGGTCATTTTGATATTAAAGCTTATGCTAATGATATAATACAGGAAACTTCGAAGATTCTTGTGTATAAGAGAAAATAATAAGACATCTGCAATCCGAGTAAGCTCGGTTGATTCTAAAAGGGGGATCTTGTTAGCATTTTTTGCGTGCAAGGGTATCGCGGGAGCTTTTATTATATATCAGTGATTGTCGCATTCATGTTGGGATAAGTGAAGCTTTTGTGTGTCCGAGGGTTGCGAGCTTAGCCACTTTTTTATGGCTTTGTTTGAGATTTTTCTTGAATTTTGTAGTTTTAATATTTTTTAGGTGTCTGCAACGATGGGTGTTTGTTGTCTATCGTTGCGAAATTTACCGAGATATGTGGCAGTGTTTGCAAAAAGTATGCAATGACACCATTTACCTTAGTTCGCCAATTTCTTGGGTTCTATCCACTTGGCTGTCTAATTTTATCTCTTATCCTTGGAATGTTGAGCTTCTATCAGATTATAAAAACTTCATATCTTACTCAAAAATAATGCACATCTTGAGTTAAGCATAATTTTAATGCCCCTAAATGATGATTTCTTCATTTTGTTACTCACCCAAAAATTTCAAGATTAAATTCGCAATAAATCGTGACAGCCCTTACATCAAGTACTTATGGTAGGTACCGTCTGCGGGACCAAAGACTCCTGCGCAGGTGTGCGACCCATTGATGTGATCTGTCGGCTTTTCTACGTCGCTTCCTATGCTACAGCTGCGGAACCCAAGACCAGTTTAAATTCACAGTACGTAGGTACAAGTATTATTTAAGTGAGGATGGGTTGATGTTTATAATAATATAACTACATATTTAAATTGCGTTTTACTGGGAGATATCTTTAGTTTGTCTGAGATTTTGTTTGTCGTGTCCTGTTTCTTTGAGTGCCTGGTTCAAGTTACCTTTTGTAGGTATACGATTTTATAATACCGTTGCCTTTCATAGCTCCAACAACAAAAACGTAAATAACGCAATGAATGTTGTCGAACAGTCAAAATGAAACCCATTGCTACGGATAGTGTGTTACGCAATTACCCCGCTGAATCATTTTAAAAGATATTGATAATCCAATGCTTCATATATTTGAGAAAAAATTCTGCTCACCAACGTAAATAACGCAGTGAATGTTGTTGAACTGTCAAAATGACAGCCATTGCTATTGTTAGTGTGTTACGCAATTCCATTGAGTTTCTTGCCCGTTCTTCTCCATAGGTACCTGGTCTACGCTTTGGAATGGGCAACTAGCTTCATTTTTTCTGACTGACTGACTTCTTGACAATTCAAAAGTGCCTGTAAATGGTTTAATTGAAATAAATGCTTTGAGTTTGAGTTTGATTACTTCGAAATTTAAACATAGCACAACTGTAGGTAGGTACCTACTTTGATAGAAATCTCGTTCCAAATAACATTAAACATTGATTATCAAAAGCCATTGTATTCTGAACTTAAGGTATTGCAGTTAAATATAAAACTTCAGCAATTAACAGCAATTTATTTGACCTATCACGAATTGAAATCAGTTTCCTTTCATCGACTATTGTAAGTTGTAATTTGCGTGGGAAAACACTTATTTGTGTAATTTTCAAATAAGGAAATGCATAGTACCTACTGTTTACAGTTAAGTTTGATGATATTGCAGTACGTACCTTTCTAAATGAAGCTATAGCCATGATGTCATCTCCTCGTGTCTCGACACTCTCGACTTCTCGAGCCTTCCAGTTTTCAACCTTGTGAATAGATGGCCCGTCTTTTTGGGTCTGTTCTGTGACTGGCCTTGGTTTAGGTACGTTTAGTACTATGGAGACTGGCTGTAAAGCAAGGCTGGCTGAAAAGCCACACCTCTTTACAGGACTGGCTGGTTATATTTGAAAGTATGTTCCATTCGAACGTTCAAGCGTGTGTCAAATATTCTGTTAGTGTTTTTTCTTATTTTATAAGCAGTCTTAAACTTGCCATTGTACGATAAAATGCTATACAAAGCTTAACGCCTTTTAATTATTTGTCGTCAGCACGTCTGTTGCTACGACCCCCGTGGCATAGGTGCCACAGTACCTACCTACCTCGTAATTCTTTAATTAACGTAGGTAAGTACTTACCTACTTAGGAACTTGACCTAGTGAAAAAGATACTACGATAGCCAGCTATAGAAAGTGCCATCCACGAAGACGCGCCCCACTTTTCTTACTAATCGCTAGTGGTTATCGCTAGTTAATTCCGCTAGTGTTTTAGTTTTTTAATACGCATTATATACCCACTAATAAACAAGTAATTACTGTGTATCGACAAAACTAAAACACTAGCGGAATGTTGCACACTTGTTGTACTGTAAGCGATTAGGAAGAAGAGTGGGGCCCGTCTTCGTGGATGACGCTATATGTATCTATTTTCCAAGCATTAATAATTATGTGACAACATCCTTATTTATTGCCTACCTAGTCTACCCGTCTACTAGAAACTGCGTATTTAGAATAATAAAATTATCAAAAACAAACGCAATTTTTCAAGTGAACGAAATAGGTAAGTACCTACCTACTCAGTTATGTAATTTAGTGTAGACGACGCGTTTCCTCCGAATGGTGGACCGTAACTGGGTACCGAGGTACTTATAATGAAATCAATCAGTAGGTAGGTATCTTCTTAACGATAGCTATTCACGTAGGTAACCCGTAGGTACGTACAATTTCTACATGGAACTACACAGTACATGATCCTTTATTTCGTAATCCTGTATGAAAGACCCTGTACTTGTACTTTAAGATTTAAATTAACAACAAAGGGGCCGCCAACTGTAACTTCGTATTACGCTCTATTTAAACTCAATGCCTGTTATGTATCTTCTAATAATAATAAAACCGTTAGCACTAAACACGTGTAGACCTTTTGGCATCACCTGACGTGACCTTGGAGAGTCGGACCGCGCTGTCCTTGGACCAAGAGGGGTCTAAACAAAACGAACGCTGGGACAATGTTATGGCCGTTAAACAAGTCCTCGATGAATGCTCCGGGAGGTTGCCTCCCCTTTTGCCTATGGAAATCAAAAACGACCGAAGTGACATTACGCAATCAATTTGAAAATTGACCGAACGATTTGGCGTTTTGGCGTGTAATTCATTGAATTTTTGAATGTAAACATGAACAAGCCTTTTCAAATCATTAGGGGAGTCAGTTGACTTTTTTTTATTTCCTGTTTCATAACTTGTTTTTCGCTTTTCTTTGCAGACTGACCGTTATTATCTCCTGGACCAATTTTATAAAAAGCTGTCCCTATCAAAAGGTAGGTATAAAAAAGGTACGTATTACATTATCCAAAGAATCACGGTTTATACCCGAAGGGTCGACCAGAGGAATGTAGGTAAGTATGCACTATTTTAAACATTTGTACATAGGTGCAAGTTTTGCCTGTAGGTACAGTCAACAAAAGAGATAAGTATGCAGGATCGTCGCAAGTTTAGTAAGAAACCGATGGATGTTCTCGAAAAAAAAAAAATTTTTATTAATAGAAAACAAACAGCTCATTTATCAAATTAAATTTCAGTCGACAACATCCATCGGTTTCTTACTAAACTTCAACTAGACGATCCTGCATATTTATCTCTTTTGTTGACTGAAAATAAAATAAAATAGAATTTAATGGGTTCATATTTTGTTTTAAAAAAATGCTGCGTGTGTGCTCATATTCTTACATCACTAACCTGTTTGATTCCCCTCTGAATCGAACCTCTTTTGTATGAATGAGGAATGAGGGAGACGTAGTGACCTCCCTCATTCCTTGCAAACATTGTTCTCCGTACGGGGAAGGTAATGGAAGTGAACCTAAGTAGGTAGATAGGTACATTTCAGAGTTCTGCTGACTAAATGCGAATACATAGACGTGGACCGACCTAAATATGTACCTTTATTAATAATTAAATCGAGGCGAAGACCTTAAATATAATTATTTATTTTGAGCACACACATCATTATCTTAATATTTGTGTGTGACAAATTAATGGTTACAGAAAAGTTTTGGAAACGTACTTACGTTGTTCGAAACAAACAATCGATCTTCACTCCATGTGGTCTTAATGTAAAATACATGGTCAACTTACCTACTTTTTATCTTTTCGCCTGTTAGACATATACAGGGTGAATTTTCCAAGTGGGCGTGGATGGCCAAATTCTAAACTATAAGGAATAGCGAAAAGTACTCAAAGGAGTCGCGGGCTCGATTTTGATGAAAACTAAAACTGCATCATCAGATTTTTGAAAAATCATTATTTCTAGCCAGGAATCGAACCTGTTCATTTTGAAAAAAAACACACGCTGTATTATTACACCATTCGATAGTGTCCATAATAAGGATCAAATTCTGGAAAGTAATGACGTACGGCAAACTAAAGGAAAGAGCTCATTTTTAACAAAATACTTTTTTATTTCTCTATGTTACCTACCTCAATGATGAGGTAGGTAACATGGATGATGACATCTGCCTAGCCTTTTCCCAACTATGTTGGGGTCGGCTTCCAGCCTAACCGGATGCAGCTGAATACCAGTATTTTACATGGAACGACTGCCTATCTGACCTCCACAACCCAGTTACTGGGTAATACGATACCCCTTGGTAAGACTGGTTGTCAGACTTTCGAGCTTCTGATTACCCGTAACGACTGTCAAAGATCCTGGAATGACAGCCGGCACCAACGGCTTAACGTGCTTTCCGAGTCACGGAGGGGTCTCGGTATGTAAAGATGGTCACCCATCCACAGACCAACTGCGACAAGCGTAGCTTAACCTGATGGATTGACCTGTGCGGCTGTTATTATTTAGCCGGGCCCGGGTTATATTACCTATACCTACCTATTAAACCTTAACTGATTAATTGTTCATAATGATGACCATTGTTTTCAATACATAGCTGGATTCGACGTCTCAAGGATTGTGCATTCAGCATTACAATATTATTGATTCCATTAGAATATTTTCCAAAGATCGTAATAGATATTTGAATTTAGAACATAATGTTGTGAAGGTAACTGCGCTGCGGGCGTGGTAATAAAAATATTGAGCATCATTTCGGACAAGGTACATACGTAATGTAGGTATGAATACTTTAAAATAAAAAGCAGTTTATTAAGATTCAACATTTTCCTTAAGTTTGCCGTATGTCATTACTTCCCAGAATTTGATCCTTATTATGGACACTATCGAATGGTGTAATAATACAGTGTGTTTTTTTTTTCAAAATCAACAGGTTCGATTCCTGGCTAGAAATATTGATTTTTCAAAAATCCAATGATGCAGTTTTAGTTTTCATCAAAATCGAGCCCGCGACTCCTTTGAGTAGGTACTTTTCGCTATTCCTCATAGTTTAGAATTTGGTCAACCACGCCCACTTGGAAAATTCACCCTGTATAGGCAAACTAACTTGTTCCTGAATCCTTATGCTCTGATCTTTTGATATTTTATTGAATTGGTTTAATAAACAAAATGGATAAAGGAATTACAGACATTAATTACGTATCCTGGTACGTTCGGATCGTTTATGTAAAAAGAAATGATTATAATTTTCATTTGGAAAACAGATGAATAAATGTCGACGTTATTATAATACTAGAAACGAAAACATGGGGAAAACTGTGCTACAGAAACCAATGAGGTGGTAAATAAAGCTAAACAATTAAAATAATTTGAATATCTAAGTGTCTAACGAAACACATTATGCCGAAGGTACGCGACCGAAGTTCGGCATGATTACGCCTGCAATGCTATTTGAATCGCTATAACGCAACGTATTTTCAGCATAATGTATCGTCAGTAATTCAAATAGCATTGCAGGCGTAATTATGCCGAACTTCGGCATAGTGTGTTTAGACACTAAGTGCTGAAACCGCACCGTATGGTTGTGAAAGTCTCCATTATCGCTACAAGATTCTTATGGCGCGTGGCCAAAATCGGAACTAAAACCGCCATCTTGTTTTGTCAATGCAATTTCACAAATGTTTACAATTTTTGTGTCATTCAGGCGCCAAAAAATCTTTGTAGCACTCTAACTAGAGGTCCTGGGATATCGGTCGAAGTGTTATTGGATTTATCCAATGTTAATTTCTCAAAAGCAGCCTGTATCCGACCTCCTGCCCTTAGCCTGGACTGGCCTGGAGTCTGTTTGTGCCCGGTTTATGGCAACTGCAACAGGCTCACTCCCTATTAGATAGGACTTGAAACATATTTGGCGAAATCTGGGTGTTTTTTAAGTACACCTCTGCCTAACCCGTGGTGGAATATAGGCGTGATGCTAAGTAGGTACAATCAACAAAAGAGATAAGTATTCAGGATCGTCGGAAATAGTTGAAGTTTAGTAAGAAACCGATGGATTTTATCGACTGAAATTTAATTTGATGAATGAGCTGTTTGTTTTTGAAGTGAAACTTCTTTAGGCGCGCTTGACTTGGGGAGTAAACTGGCGAATGCGTTACGAAAACGTGTGATCGCGAGTAGGGAAAGTACGTAAAAAATAGCTGGAAATACCTGGTGTAAAAACCCGGTCCCGGTCGCATGAATATGCGACCGGGTTTTTACACCAGGTATTTGCTTCCAAGTACGCACACCGGGTACCGACTCAAAATACTTGCAAGACTATTAAGTATCTTATACGGCTACTCGCTCAAATACGTAGGTACTCAACCGCGTCAGTTTTCGCAAATGCGATCATGCTCCTTTTGGAACAATTTCGCATACAAGTATTTTTTACCGACTTCACAAAAAGGAGGAGGTACTATGTTCGGCTGTTTGTATGTTTTTTTTTTTTTGTATGTTTGTTCATCGAATACTCCGCTAATTGTCGACGGATTTTCAAAATTCTTTTTTTGTTCCAAAGTAGATAGTTTTGAGGTGGTCCCACTGTCACCAAGTTAGGATCTGATGATGGGATCTTAGAGTAATCGAGGTCAACCTTTAAATTTTATAGGCTTACTTATTGTTTTTCGCATATTTTACGAAGTATCTTGTGTATTTGCGTATGGTTGTCACCATCTCAGGTAGCTGGGCTGATGATGGAAGTTACAACTCCTTAACAGTAAGAAGTTACTCGAACAGGCAAGGACTGTTTTAGTCAATTGTTTTAATGTTTGATAGGGCATTTGCCACATTTGGTCTCATGATCATCAAGTCATGACCTGATGCTGCAGTCAGGATAGTCTGCAGAGTACCTAACTCCTCGACAACTAACAGCAGATATATCGTGTTAAGGCTCATTGAAAAGGGCTCGATGTGTGGATAAACGTACTGTTAATGAGGAACACCGAAGTACATAAAGACCTGATGCTGAAGCCAGGAGCATTAGAAAAAGTACCAACCTTGAAATTACAGCACCGTAGTCGTGTTTGGGCTCATTTTAAACAGGACTAAATTTTAAGTTCAATGCAATGTTGACAAGTCTGGCCTGATGCTGCAGCCAGGATTATCAGCATCTAGTCTAAAAACATCAGGGCAGGATTTGATGATGGGATCCTGGAGAAATCGAAGGAACTCTTCAAATATTATAGGCACACCTATAGCGATTTGGGTATTTTTTATAGTAACTCGTGCATTTGCTCTCGGAAAGCACTATTTGGTGATGTGGAACTGATGATGAAGACCACAGATGGCCACCGGAACTACTCAATAATATCTAAGTATTTCACGGGTTGCGATTCGATTACTTTAATATGGTTGCTAAGCAATTTATGCTCGTCACAATGTGAATGGTGATACGGAGCTGATGGTGGATCTGGAGAACTCCTCAACAATTAACTTCCCTGTATCGGGAAAAGCAATATTTTGTTTGTAAAAGGCGATGATCACTAGGCTATTGTAACTTAGTTGGAGAAATCGAAGGAACTCTTCAAATATTATAGGCACACCTATAGCGATTTGGGTATTTTTTATAGTAACTCGTGCATTTGCTCTCGGAAAGCACTATTTGGTGATGTGGAACTGATGATGAAGACCACAGATGGCCACCGGAACTACTCAATAATATCTAAGTATTTCACGGGTTGCGATTCGATTACTTTAATATGGTTGCTAAGCAATTTATGCTCGTCACAATGTGAATGGTGATACGGAGCTGATGGTGGATCTGGAGAACTCCTCAACAATTAACTTCCCTGTATCGGGAAAAGCAATATTTTGTTTGTAAAAGGCGATGATCACTAGGCTATTGTAACTTAGATAAATTATAAGCAGACCCACTAAAAAGCGTGAAATAAAAACTTTTTAAGAAAAAAAAAACCGACTTTCAAAAAAACACTACAAAGTGAAAAATATCTTTAATTTCGGAAGTCGGTGGCAAAAAACTAAAATAAAGATCCAAAGACACCGACTTCCGAAATTAAAGTTATTTTTCACTTTGTAGTTTTTTTTGGAAGTCGGTTTTTTTATTCTTAAAAAGTTTTAGTATTTATTTGTAAACGCGATTTTGCTCCTTATTTATTCGAAGTCATTGATCAATTTCCTATGCAAGTAGTTTTACTTCCAACGGGGCTTTTGAATACGCGATTGTATTTCTTATCTGTATGAAGTTATGGATTAGTTTTCTATGCAGATAGAAAATACTTGAAAGTATCTCGCTCCGTCGTGCCTCGACGCTCGAGTACGTAGGTACTCAAATAGTTCAACAACCGCGTTTGTTTTCGCAAATGCGATCATACTCCTTATCAGTAAGAGCACAGAATACTTAATAGTACTACGTACAGAAAGGACACTCCCTTCCTCGCCCTCATATCAGATACCGCACCTCACCCCGCACTTCGAGGTATTCGTCGCCGACTCTTTAGCAAGGGCGCTCGCGAACCGCAGCGCTGTATTGCTGACACACAATTATGCGATTTAAAAGTTTTATTTGAGTTTTAATCACGATGGTTGGATATTGTGATGCTTTTCCGAATTCGTATTTACATTATACTGTTTGTATGATTTCGCATTTTTAATAACATGCGATTTAATAACCCATTATTTACAGAAAAGTCATAAACTAAACTATTTTAGTGTTTTTATTTCATTACGAACCCGTCTATATAAATAAACAATTGAACTACTTGGTCACTTCATAATAATGCACACGTTCGGGCAGCGCCGCCGCCGACGTCGTTCGGTTCCCCGACACAAATTGCTTTTCGCGCCATTTTTTTTTACGCTACTAGATTTCACGCACACATTTGCACGTATACAAACGTCATTTGTTTATGTAGTAGTAATAGGTAATTATTTTGCGAGCGTTGTATGGAGTGTCCGAGGTGTGGTAAGAGCACAGAATACTTAAAGTACTACGTACAGAAAGGACACTCCCTTCCCCGCACTAACATCAGTTACCGCACCTCACCCCGCACTTCGAGGTTACCGTCGCAGTTCTTTAACAAGAGCGCTCGCAAACACAAGTACCTCACGCACACATTCATACGTATACAAACGTCATTTTTTAATGTAGTAGTAGTAGGTAATTATTTTGCAAGCGTTGTATGGAGTGTCCGGGGTGTGGTAAGAGTCTACGGAACAATTTCGTATGCAAGTATTTTTACTTTAATGGTTTGTAAAAGTATTTATTTGTAAACGCGATTGTGCTCCTTATTTATAGGAATTCACGGATCAATTTCCTATGCAAGTACTTTTTACATCCAACAGGGCTTTTGTTTGATTACGCGATTGTACTTCTTATTTGTATGAAGTTATGGATCAGTTTTCGATGCAGATAGAAAATACTTGAAAGTATCTCGAGCCCTGGTTTTAGGCCCTGGTTTCTTAAGGTGGACGTACTTGGAAGCCCTGGTACTCGATTTTGCAAGTACGACCCATGTCTAAGGGCTACGGGCGAGGTGAACGGGAGTTGAGTGGGGGATATAAGCAAGAGAAAGCAGTGCGCGCGCACATTTTCTTTCTCTCTTCCTCTCATAGCCAAATACGTTTGAAGTTTCACTTCAGTCGTGTGGTCATAAGCACACTCGGTTTTTTTTTATAATAAAATTAAATTTTATTCGAGAACATCCATGGATTTCTTACTAAACTTCAACTATATCCCACGATCCTGCATACTTAGGTATCTCTTTTCTTGATTGAACGTAATCGTATTTCGAGATATTTTCGATTGGGCAGTTACTATGGAGTACCTAAATTCTTTTATATTATACCAAACAAAGGTCCTGTAGGTACTGGTTTCATAAAACATGCATTATGAAGCTGGAATTATTCAAATCTTGAATAAAGTAACGGAATTGGGGTCTTTCAAGGTCTTTAATTGTGCCATTTGTAAATGCGGGGAATGGTCACAAAGGACTGTAGTTGTGCGCAAAAAATAACTGTTAATAAATGAAAAAGGGTATTTTTCAATAGGAAGCTGTTTTATTTCTTAAACACGTGTACCTACTTACAATTTATTTTTAATACTGGTTCGGTTTTTTTTTTTTGTGGAGATGTCAGTTGATACTTGATAGTATATCGTTACGCTATTGACCTTAAAGGACAAAGCAGACTTTACCCTTATTATATTATAGTACCTACGGCTCCTTGGCATATATGGAGACTTGTTTTTGGTCATGTGCTACATTACAAAATAATTCTCCGATTGCTTATAGAACACTATTGGTGGACTTTTTATTTTGCAATTCTGTTTTCCTTTTACAGGATCAAATTAAATTGGCGAAACTCCGCAGACGTGGTGGATATCGATACAAAAAAAAAAAAATTGGGTGGATTTTATATTTTTGGGGTTCACGTCCTTTTGTAATGTTAGTCACTTGTCTTGAAATATCAGTTGAATTGTGTAAACTTCAGACACGTAATGGTTGTCGATTAATAAACACCATAAAACAAAAAAAAGTGGCACTCCGGGAGTGCCGACAGAAGTGAAAACTTGAACAATTATGTGTATTTTTTTAATCGTCATATAAACAAAACACAGAATACTTTGCCATCACTCACTGACATATCGGAAATACATTAAAACCGAGTACAACACATCCGAAGCGGTGTCGGTTACGGTAACAGTGGCGCGAATACAATGGTTTTTCCCCATCTCAAAAAATGCCCAACGCGCTTAAATTTTTCACTTCAAAAAACTGTTTTCCTCTACTCATACTACAAGGAACTACATTACCAGAGGCAAGGAGTAATTTTTTTTTCTTGTGTTTAGGTAACGATACCTATCACGTCCTCGGAGTTCCGCTAGCTTATTTAATTTGACCCTGAATATCTTTGATGCAACTTCACTTTGTTAACCTTTTAACCGCCCGACTTTATATGAGTTGTCGTGCCCCCAGCGCCCGAAAAAAAAAAAAACGGAAAATAAATACCGATGAAACGAGCTGTGATGATGTAATAATAATACAGATTAAACGAGCTGTGTTATTTGGTCGTATATACAGGGTGGTCCAAATAGTGACGTCAATAAATTTTTTTTAGATTCCTCACACCGGAGGGTATCCAAAAATACCCCATGTATGTTCCGCGATTTTTTGTAGTTTTCGAGTTACAATTTTTTTTTAGAGATTTTTTAATGTATTCTGCCAGGGAGGTTTCAAAAATTCGTATCTTTTTATGTAGTAGGTATTTTGCATTATTTTTTTTTTTGTGAAATGATTGCCTTGAATGTTGTTTTAATAAAAAAATTAATTCAGCTTCCTGAAATTACTTAAAGTTACCCAAAAAAGGCTTTACATTTAGAACTTTAGTTTTCAGTAGGATTCACTCACACATTCAACTTCAATTTAAAAATACAAAAAGGACTTTTCGTAGCTTCAGACTAAATTTAAAAAAATTGCAGGGTCCTATACTATCTAAATCATCCAAAAAAAATAGTACTTTATTGGACTTTTTTTTTAGTAATCGGCCTTCGAATGTGGATGGGCCAAAAATCATTGAAACACGTTTAAAGCATAAAAATTTCTTTTTTGTACTTTTTATCACTCTGATGGCAAATTGAACTTAGAAATGTAATTTGAAATTAATTTTAATTGAAATTTTTGAAAAATAACTGTAGCTCATGATTTTTGGTCTCACCACTGATTAAAAATGTGAGCATTTGTCAAAATTGCTGCTTGTGAAATCACACGATTTTGGATAAGAAATAAAAGGCACAAATTACTGAAAAATCATTATTATTATTATTATCTCCTTTATTTCATTATGTACAAATAAATTATTACAGATTTATTATTATTTATTTCAATAAATTTTCGAAATAACTTCCTCCAACCTGAATATATAAACGACAACGTCTTAAAAAGTTATCTTTTAATTGTCTGAAGCTACTCGAATATTCTAGTTTTATTTTTCTTTCCGCTTCTGTAAGTTTTTGTCTAAATTCTGTTTCATTGTTGCTTTCCGTCGCGTACACCAGCTCCTTGTAAAATCCCCAAATAAAAAAATCGATTGGAGGAAGGTATTTTGAAAATTTATTGTAATAAATAATAATAAATCTGTAATAATAATAATAATAATCTGTGGCCCGACTGTCAAGATGACGGTCGCAAAAATTTTACTCAGTGTTATTTTCTAGTATTTTTTACAATAAAATGTTTTGATTATGTGTTTTACCACCTTTGAAGACATCTAGACATCACGTTTATATACATTTATAATATGGATGCAAGCAAATCAAATAGTACCTAACACAGAAAACACTGAGATGCTGACACGAAGTCGGGCACGACAAATACAGATAACCACACACCCAACATCTTCGGGTTCGTCGCTCAGCTCCGCCTCGCATGTGCCGGAACCTGCTCCAGACGTGAGTCCTGTGACACTGGCCGCTGCAGTTGCGTCGAGCTCGAGCGACGAATACTTTTCGCCGCCGACGACACCACCACCAGTACGTCGGCGTGGAAGAGGCCGACCACCGGCCAGCTTAGGACCCCGAGGCCCACCGGCCTCTGATAGGGTCCCCGCTCCCGGTGGAAGTGTGCAGCGCATGAGATGGACACAAACTGTCAATGAAAATGTCATGCGCGCATACTTTGGGGCTACAGAGGGGGGAAGTAACTTGACTGCGTACCGTGGTCGGATGCTCTCTCTGTTTCAGGTGCTTGAGCCGGCTGTCAACGTGTCGGTGCAACGACTGTCGGATCAGGTGCGGGCCATTCAGCGTAACCATATGCTGGATAACGCCGTACTTGATCGATTATGCCTCGAATCACGGAATAGCCATGTTACGCCTTCTTCGTCATTGGCCGCGGTGCAATTGCAAAATTTACCCAGTGTTTCACCGCGACCCAACCGTGTTGATGCAGAGGACGATGACGAGGCTATATCCGTGAGTTCCCAGTGCAATACAAGATTGAGGAGCGCTTTGGAGGATGCTTTCCGTGAGTACCGCTCTATTCCACCTGAACTTAGACCACGTTTACCTCGTTTGCCCATGCATAAGAAAAACAAGGCACTGGTGTGTGCTCTAGACTCGCACTTATCAAATTGTTTTAACGATAGCAAAGACCTCGCCGATACCCATTCAATTTTGTACTGTGCAGCTGTAGCGGCATGTCGTGTAGCTCATGTCAAATTTCCCAACAGTGACATAGCTCCACGACCAAAACCAGCTGTACCAGCTTGGCAGTGCAGGATTGAGTGTCGTATCGGTGAAGCTAGAGCACTCATCGGCAAGCTAATCTGTTTCAGGGAGGGCAATACTCGCCCTAGAGTGATGCGCTTTGTGAGGCGGGCGTTCTCGGGGACTGATATTAGTTCTCGAGATTATTTGTCCCGCGTCACAGAGCGTATTGACTTCCTGAAGCAGAAGATCTATGCGTGGGCAAACCGTATTCGTCGGTACAGGCGGAGAGTGGAGCGGTACACTCAGAATCGCACATTCCAGAGTGATGAAAGGTGGGTTTATAGGGCTTGGGAGCGACCGGACCAAGGTGTGACTGACACGCGCCTGCCGGATGATGACGCCATGTATTCGTTCTGGCGAAACATCTGGTCCGTGCCTGTCAGTCACACCGAAGGTGATTGGACTGGGAAGATTGAGCGAGAGTGCGATCTAATACCAGAAATGGGGGTACTTATCATCAGCCCCCAAGATGTTGCTCGAGCAGTCCGTCCGTTGCCTAACTGGAAATCTCCAGGGCCGGACGGGCTGCACAACTTTTGGATAAAATGGTTCAAAGGGTCGCACGCCCGCTTGGCATCCCAGTTCCAGTCAGCCTTAGAGTCAGGGTCGCTGCCCCAATTCCTAACGACAGGAATAACCCACCTGCTCCATAAATCAGGTAGTACCGCGGATCCCAAAAATTATAGACCGATCACTTGTCTACCAACGGTCTATAAAGTTCTTACATCCATTTTGAGTGCTAAAATTAACAAACATATAGATACCAACTTCATCATGTCTGTCTCTCAAAATGGATGTAAGAATGGGTCCCGGGGTACTAAGGAGCTGCTCCTCATTGATATGACCATTAACCAACAGGTTCGTCGTTCCCGAAAGGATCTGTCGACATGTTGGATAGATTATAAGAAGGCCTATGACTCGGTGCCACATACATGGCTCATGAGGGTACTGGAGTTGTATAAAGTAGATACAACTCTGCGCACCTTCTTGATGTCGTGTATGGGGCAATGGAGGACGGTCCTTCACTATCCAGGATGTCGAAATATCCAGAGGAATAGCGAACCGATAAGGATCGAGCGAGGCATATTCCAGGGCGACAGTTTGAGTCCGCTTTGGTTCTGCTTAGCCTTGAATCCTCTAAGCACACTGCTGGAGGATTCAGGTCTAGGCTATCGGCTGAGGAGAGGTGGTCAGGTTATATCTCACCTCCTTTACATGGATGACCTAAAACTCTTTGCCCCCAACAATTTGCAACTGATGGAGCTACTGAAAATTACTGAAACGTTCAGTAGCGCCATCAAGATGGAATTTGGTGTGGACAAATGTGCGGTCATGCATGTAAAGCGGGGGGAGATTGTGGAATCCGTGGGAACCCAACTCTCGGATTCCACAAACCTTAAGGCCCTCTCCGCATCCGAAACCTATAAGTATTTGGGTATGTCGGAAGCGTTGGGCATCAATGTTACTGACATGAAGCAATTGTTGAAGGAACGCTTCTTTGGCCGCCTGAAAAAAGTACTTAATAGTCTTCTTTCAGGCGGAAACAAGGTGCGCGCCTTCAACGGTTGGGTCATGCCGGTTTTGATGTACTCTTTCGGCATACTCAAATGGACTCAGACCGAACTCGACGCCCTGGATAGGAAGGTCCGCACGCTGCTGACTGCAAATCGAATGCATCACCCACGGTCATCGGTAATGAGGCTGTACATCCCGCGAAAGTGTGGAGGTCGTGGCTTTTTAAATGCTAAGACTCTCCACAATCGCGAGATATGCAGTCTCAGGGAATATTTCCTTGAAGCCGACGTGGGAATGCATCGAGATGTAGTCGTGGTGGACAAGGGCCTTACCCCGCTCTCCTTGGGTAAAGAGAACTGGCGCAAGCCAGTAGTGCTTGACACTAATGATCGCATGGAAGTATGGCAAAGTAAGGAGCTTCACGGACGCTTTTTCCGGGCCCTACATGGACCCGATGTAGATTTACTAGCGTCCGTAGCCTGGTTGCGTTTCGGTGACCTCTTTGGAGAAACCGAAGGTTTTGTCTGTGCAATTATGGACGAAGTTGTGATGACGAACAATTACCGGAGATTTATTGTGAAAGACGGCACGGTTGACATCTGTCGGGCATGCCACCGGCCGGGAGAATCAATCAGGCATATTATCTCCGGATGTTCTCGTCTAGCTAACGGAGAATACTTGCATAGACACAACCTTGTAGCCAGGATAATCCATCAGCAGCTTGCTTTGAAATACAACCTTGTGGAATCAGAGGTGCCGTACTATAGGTATGTGCCCGACCCAGTTCTCGAAAATGGTAATATCACATTGTACTGGGATCGATCCATCATCACTGACAGGACTATTGTTGCCAATAAGCCTGATATAGTGGTGGTGGATCGATCAGAGCGGCGCGCAATGATTGTTGACATAACTGTCCCGCATGATGAGAACCTCGTGAAAGCTGAGAAAGATAAAAAAATTAAGTATCTTGACTTGGTTCGCGAGGTTGTCGACATGTGGGATGTGGACTCAGCGATAATTGTGCCGATAGTCGTTACAGCCAATGGTTTGATAGCCAAGAGCCTCGACCAACACCTAAGGAGGCTCTCGTTGGGCAGCTGGATCAAGGGCTTGATTCAGAAAGCGGTACTTCTGGACACGGCTCGCATTGTCAGGAGGTTCCTCTCTCTGGAGCCCTGACCGCCGGTAGCTTGGACCCTGTTCCCGATACCGGTGGGCTACTATTTTTTATATTTTTAAATGTTTTTATATATATTTTTTATATTCTAATATTTAAAAATATAATTTATATGTATTATAATGAAATAAAGGAAATAATAATAATAATGATTTTTCATTAATTTGTGCCTTTTATTTCTTATCCAAAATCGTGTAATTTCACAAGCAGCAATTTTCACAAATGCTCACATTTTTAATCAGTGGTGAGACCAAAAATTAAAATTAATTTCAAATTACATTTCTAAGTTCAATTTGCCATCAGAATGATAAAAAGTACAAAAAAGAAATTTTTATGCTTTAAACGTGTTTCAATGATTTTTGGCCCATCCACCTTCGAAGGCCGATTACTAAAAAAAAAGTCCAATAAAGTACTATTTTTTTTGGATGATTTAGATAGTATAGGACCCTGCAAATTTTTTAAATTTAGTCCGAAGCTACGAAAAGTCCTTTTTGTATTTTTAAATTGAAGTTGAATGTTTGAGTGAATCCTACTGAAAACTTACGTTCTAAATGTAAAGCCTTTTTTGGGTAACTTTAAGTAACTTCAGGAAACTGAATTATTTTTTTTATTACAACAATATTCAAGGCAATCATGTCACAAAAAAAAATAATGCAAAATACCTACTACATAAAAAGATACGAATTTTTGAAACCTCGCTGGCAGAATACATTAAAAAATCTCTAAAAAAAATTGTAACTCGAAAACTACAAAAAATCGCGGAACATACATGGGGTATTTTTGGATACCCCCCGGTGTGAGGAATCTAAAAAAAATTTATTGACGTCACTATTTGGACCACCCTGTATACGACTGGCGGAACGGACACGAAAATATTTGTCGGATTAATCCGACGTAAGCGGTTAAAAGGTTAATGCTAGAGTGGCAGGGGACATCGACGCGAAACTGTTACCATGGGTTCAGTACACGATTCTGAGCGCCCCCGAAACTGTTTAGAACATTGATAATCTACACTTTTTCATAGTACCTAATGTACAGACGATAGCACATCAAGCTACTCTAAACTGTCAAATTTTCCCAAACAACTTTGAACCTTATGCTTTAACGATAAAGTTGAAAATCTATTAAAGAAATTTGACAGATTGTGGTAGCTTGTGTGCTGGCGTCTGTACATATTTTAAGCTCTTTGCTCAAAATGTATGCTGCTGTAGCTGTATGTGTACTTTTAGATTGGTGCTAGTTAGACCTTGTCCAGAAGGGGCGAATTCGCCGCGAAACGTTTCGCGCGAATGCCTTCGCGCGTTAACGAAATACTAGGCGCCAACACTGGCCAACACATCGCGTCCACAAGCGTCGCGCGATTTGAAAATACGCGCGTAAATCGCGTGCAGTTCGCCAACTGGACGCAACAAGGAGTCTCTAGTATCTCGACTCGCACTTGATTCGCGCGTATTGCGCGCGAGTCAAGATACTAGAGACTCCTTGTTGCGTCCAGTTGTCGCGCGAACTTCAAAGCGTTTAACTCCATGTTTTCTACCGACAAATAAATTTGAACCCAAATGCTCGCGCGTTGGTACACTCCTTCTGGACGCAACGGTCGCGCGTAATACGCACGAGAGAATCGCGGCGATTTCGCCCTTTCTGGACAAGCTCTTAGCCTTACCATACAAGCGACACTAGACGTTAGATAATAATGGTTCTGCCTAAAACTATGGGCGCAGTTCAATCTACTTCCTGAAACTATTTTATTTCAGCCAACAACACTAAAAACTTCGCTTCATACGTATATAATAACTTTCGAAGTTTTTTTTTTCAAATTCCTAATTTTATAGTATGGAATTTGCAGTTTACATGATAAAACTCATGATCCTGACAACATTTAGGAAGTCGTTTATAGGAACGATGGTGAGAAAGATCATATCAATGAATGAATCAAAATAATCCATACTAATATTATAAATTCGAAAGCAACTCTGTATGTTACCTTTTCACGCCTAAAACACTGAACTTGGTATAGAGAGACTCATATTATAAATTCGAAAGCAACTCTGTATGTTACCTTTTCACGCCTAAAACACTGAACTTGGTATAGAGAGACTCTCTAGCAGCAGTAGTTCGGTTGTTAGTCCGGTTGATCGAACTACTGAAACTTTGACATAGGATAGTTTTTATCCCAATATTCCCACGGGATCGACACTTATGCGGGTGAAACCGCCTGGCGCAGCTAGTAATAAAGCAGTTTAGGAACAAATGAAATCACAAAAGTTACTCGCTCTCTCGCTGACAATAAAACACAAACTTGGTTTCCACCATTTATTTGAATTTTACTAAAAAAATTGAATAAAAAATATGGTATTTCAACAACGTGTTATTTAGAAATGAATAATATACAGTTGTAGAAAACATTGTCCCGTACTGTCGCCCTAGTGTTAACAATATTATTTATTATGGTACAGTTGTGGTAGGTGCGACGGCCGCGTCTGTCGGTTGGAGCGCCGCCCCGTGCGTCGGGTGTGTCGGTCGGTCGGGCAGTCTGTCGGGCAGTCGGTGTCGGACGTGGGTGCGCGGGCTGTGATTATGCTTCAATGGTGGGACGGCGCGTTGTGTTGTCAGTCTCACTCGCTGCTCTTAATCTAATCTTCTTCTTCGCCGCTCTCGGACTCTGGAATGTATTAACAATATAAACGTTAACAAATTTTAATTATACAATTAAATCTGCTGTCTATTCACGTTAGGTGTAAGCTACAAAATAGCGAAAACTGACGAGTTTCCATGATCCTAAATTATTTTGATCAAAAGCTACGGTACAGCATTACGTCATCGCAGGATGATCCATCATCATGCAAGAGCAAAAGGCTTCCATGATCATCACTATTCAGAAACGTGGCTTTCTAAAATGGTAAAAGTTAGAAAAATAGACAAATTGCCCTAACATCGTGCATTGGAGGATACGGGTAGAAGATGACCTAACAACATCTTTGAACTCAATATCATTACTACCCTCCTGCTCATTATCATAATTCTTTTGCCCTTATCCCAATTTATTTGTGGTCGGCGCAACGTCTTTTTCTTCCATACTTCTCTATTAGTCGTCATCTCGGTAGTCACCCCTTGTCTATCTACAGGGTTATTGGAAAAACACCAAACACCTCTTAAGAGGTCATTGTACTCATCATTATGAACAACTTTTACTATGGGACCAAACCTGAAATCGCGAAAAAAAAATCAGCTGTTCCATACATTTTGACGAGTTCTACGAACATAAATGTAGGGAACAGCTGATTTTTTTTTCGCGATTTCAGGTTTGGTCCCATAGTAAAAGTTGTTCATAATGATGAGTACAATGACCTCTTAAGAGGTTTTTGGTGTTTTTCAAATAACCCTGTATATCATCATTCGCACAGTCCATTGTTTGTTTCTTTGTCTCCTCTTCCCCTACTATTATAGACATCGAGATTTATTATTTAAAACTTTCCTTATCCTCGTGCCCATCTCCCAGATTATATCTCATGTCTTCTTCCATACATCTCTTTCTTTCAACTGAATATTAAAATAAAAGCGTCAATTTGTTTACCTTCCTCGGCGCTCTGTAACCACTCGACAAACTTCTTCATCTGGTCGAGGAACATCATCTTGCCCTTGCTGGAATTGGACTCGCGGTACCACTTGAGGATCACCTCCTCGGACAGCACATTGGTCTTGTACAGCATCACCACCAGCTTGCTGAACGCGCGCATGAAGTTCATGTTCTCGTAACAGTACTCTTGCACCTGTGGGGAAAGAAAAGGTTGGTTAATCAAGCCCGATTATTTATTGAAAACTAGCTAGGATTTAATTTGAAGCGTATGAACAGTGGGTTGGCGTGTGATCTCGACATTCAGGCGCCGTCTCTACGGACGAGAGAATCGCGGCGATAGTCAGTCTCGGCGTGTCATCAAATTCTCGCCGCAATGATATTGCTGTGTGGAGATTGCTCCATACAGTTTCTATAGAACTTGATGGCACTGCGATACTATCGCCGGGATACTCTTGCCTGTGTAGATGGTGCCTAACTTAGTGTAATAGTACAGTATAATGATAAAATGACAAAATAATGTCCAAATACCACTAGATAAATCTGCTGAAAAACCTGCTTATCTCTACTTTGGCAAAAGGTCAGCTCATAGCAATTAATTGTAGTTTGTAGCTTACATGATCCAAATTGTAATGAATAATTTATCAGGAGAGTCCTTTCTGATAAAACTGAACATTTTAATGTAATGAAAAAATGCTTATGAGCATACCACACCAGCGAAATGGTGTGGTTCTATGGCGCTCGCCTCAATTTCGCCATTTGTCTACATCCATTTTTATGTGGCCAGGAGAAGTGCTACGCGCACGACTTTCGTACAATAAAGACATTCAAAAATAATAATGATGAAACATACCTTAGTAAGTAGCGCCTGCTCAGCCTTAGCGGACTGCGCAAACGCAGCCAACAGTGGCGTGTAGTGACGCAAATGTTTGGCCGCCTGCTCCGCCAACAGCTCTTCTTTCTTGTTCCATTCACCACGCGACATCACACACTGCCATATCTGTCACCAACGTTGGACAAACATTAGTATGTTGTACTTTATTTGTTTGGGAGTTAGCTAAGTTTTGTGTTGGATCAGACTGCCATATCGACAAGGCACAAAAAGATGACGTGTCAAGCTTAGGACGAACCGAAAGACTCAGTCTGAACTAGCTCGAAACGATTTCTAGTTGTACTCCGACTCGTCATCGAGTATCATCATTAGAAATGGGATTTTTAGAATAATTATGTACAATGTACACTATACAAATTACAGATATAAATTTACATAGGCTGTCACTAATGGGCGGTCTTATTGCTAAAACCGCCCTTTTATATCTAGTTTTCAATTTAAAATGCAAAGGGGTTTGAAGATTTTTGTATGGAGGGTGGCCCTAAGGTCGGCCGCCATTTTGATTTTTTTTCAGAATCGCGGTGCACAACAAAAGTTATATATTTAGATAGAGGACACTTATACAAACAAAAAATGTTAAAAACTTAATATCCTAAAGCGTCAGGTTTCGGAGTTATTCACCAAAATATAAGTCGAAAACAACAAGGATTTTTTGTTTTTTTTTTCCCTCCAGGTAAGCATATTGAACTATTGAGGTAATAGAAACGTTATGAATCCTTTATGGAGAAGAAACAAATGAAGAATAGATATTTTTTAAATAAATAATTAAACACGGCAATTTATTGTTCCTTTTTTTAATCCCAGAGACTAATCTGACATTTAAGAGCGCTATTACAAAATCGAAGTACTCAGTTTTAGGTAAATTTGACGGCGCGCGGCGGCGGATGCGCACGTGTGCGTCTAGTGAAGTACGCTACGCACACATACAAACCGCTATGCGTCGGATGCCAGGAACAAACCAACAAGAGCCTTTGCTACTTTGTTTTTGAAATAAATTAAATATCTGTTATTTATAGTTCATGAAATATTATTTGTACCGATGAATGTTACCTAGAACGGTTTGAGTTACTTCGTTTTTGAAGTAAGTATACTTAATTTATTCAGTAGGTAGGTAGACATTTTAGTACTTATTGATAGAAATAAATGCAATGTGAGTTGTTTCTACAGTTTGGATAAAAAGTCAAAAGTAAAAAAGACAAATCAAAGTCATTTATTCAAATTAGGCTGAGAATCATATACACCGAAAAAATCACGTCGGCAATACAAATAAACATTCTCATTCATGAGACACTGGACAGCGGAGGCTTAGTAATAGTGTCCCGTTGGCACCCTTATGGTACGGAACCAAAAAAATACAGTATAATAATTGTAAAAAACCTTTTAACAAAAAAACAACCGACTTCCAAAAAAACACTCGGAAATAATTAATAACTACTCGGAAATAATACTTTAATTTCGGAAGTCGCGACTTCCGAAATTAAAGTTATTTTTCACTTTGTAGTGTTTTTTTTGGAAGTCGGTTGTTTTTTTGTTAAAAAGGTTTTATTTCACGCTTTTTAGTGGGTCTGCTTATAATTTATCTAAGTTACAATAGCCTAGTGTCAACTTGCTCATCGCCTTTTACAAAATATTGCTTTTCCCGATGCAGGGAAGTTAATTGTTGAGGAGTTCTCCTGGTCCACCATCAGCTCCATATCACCATTCACATCGTGGCCAGCATAAATTGCTTAGCAACCATATTAAAGTAATCGAATTGCAACCCGTGAAATACTTAGATATTATTGAGTAGTTCCGGTGGCCATTTGTGGTCTTCATCATCAGTTCCACTTCACCAAATGGTGCTTTCCGAGAGCACGGAAAACATGAAAATGCACATGCAAATGAAAATGGCGAAGGTATTTTTAAATGCATGAGTTACTACAAAAAATACCCAAATCGCTATAGGTGTGCCTATAATATTCGAAGAGTGCCTTCGATTTCTCCAGGATCCCATCATCAAATTCTGACCTGATGGTAATGGGACCAATCTGGAAGTATATCCTTTTAAATAAAAAAAAATAATTTTCCAAATCAAGAAGTGTTGGTCGCGCTTTATTCTTAACGAATTGGCGAGCGAGATCACGTGACGGCAACAGCGAGCGAGCGATACGTCCTCCCTCTGGAAGCGCTCGGCGCGGACTGAAGCTGAGACCGCGCGTCCCGAGATTTATATTGATTTATAGCATTGCATACAACAATTGTTTAAAAATATTATTTTAGTTTAAAATAGAGTAATTTTGTTTTTTTCAAGTAGGTGACAAAGTAAACTTATTAATTAAATACTTTTTGTTTGAATTTCTATTAAATATTCATAGATAAAAAATATAATTTCGGACGAAAGATTATCATTAACTCCCTGTTTTACGGAATTATTTTTGGTGTATTACTGTATGAAACATAAAAATTGATTTATGCATACGAAAGTAGAAGATACAATTGTACCATGGATATTTTTAAAAATTAATAAACTATTATATCTTCGATGTAACAAAGCATCGGAAGATGCCAAAAAGTAAAATTTTATGAAACATCCTTTGCAGAAACAAGGTTTTTACTGATTTATTTAAACAAACTGAAATATTTATTTAATACACTCCCAAAAGAAGGAATGAAACTTTCTCGGGCATGTATTTGTTTCACTATTGTGCCTTTAGTATAACCATAATCCGACATCAAAACTCGAGTCAAACAAGAAAAATTGTGATAGCGCTCTTAAGTCTTTTGTGCTTTCGTTTTTTTTAGTATAGAAGTTTGACATTACACTTGTCAGATTAGTCTCTGGGATTAAAAAAACGAACTATAAATTGCCGTGTTTAATTATTTATTTAAAAAATGTCTATTCTTCATTTGTTTCTTCTCCATAAAGGTTTCATAACGTTTCTATTACCTCAATAGTTCAATATGCTTATCTGAAAGGAAAAAAACCAAAAAAATCCTAGTAGTTTTCGACTTATATTTCGGTGAATAACTCCGAAACCTGACGCTTTAGGATATTATGTTATATAACATTTTTGTTTGTATAAGTATCCTCTATCTAAATATATAACTTTTGTTGTGCACCGCGATTCTGAAAAAAAATCAAAATGGCGGCTGATTTTAGGGCCAAAACCTTCAAACCCCTTTCTGGGTAAATTCAAATCCAAGATTCGTGGCAGAATATTTAGACATTGTGGGGCACAGGCAATTTTTTTCGGGCACTGGGTGTCGTCGAAAATCCGAACTGATTATTTGGCGCGCTGGGATGTGCTCTGCTGGATTCTCAATGGTTGGTTTAATACCGAGAGTTGACAATCCAGAGCACCAAAAAAATCTCCAGTGCCAACCTGGGTTTAGTATTTTTTCGAGTTGTCTTGCCCCACCGCTGTATGATCGCGAATGTTGTTGCCAAGCGAAAAGAGACTTAAGTCATATTATCGCTTGAAAATATTGTCTAGCAACCTTTACATTTTCTACTTTTCATATTTTTGCCTATCCCAATCTCAAAATGGTGCTCGGTACTCACAATGGCAACAACTTCATGCTCTGGAATGGCGTGCTTGACGGCCATGTCGCGCAGCTCCTGAATGAGATCCCTGATCGGCTTCTCCTCCGCCAGCTCGTCGAGAAGCGCCTGCGTCAGCTCGCGACGTGCCTCCTACACACGGAAATAGATATGTTAATACAAAGTACAAGAAGGAATAGGATTTAGAGGTAACAGATAACATCATCATAAAAAATATACTTTCAAAAACTATTGAATTAAAAAGCAAAATTACTTAAGCATATCAAAATCTGTAATTATGAGACAGTAAAATACTTCTCCTAGTTATGTGCTCGTTTTTTTTTTCATCCCTACATTATTACATGTCCCTCCAATTTTTTTTGTAATTTCGCTATCAATTGTTAGCGGCGCACAGCATTCAACTTCTTTCCAATCTCCATCAATATAGCTAATAATATCAGATGCTAATAGTATCAGAGTAAAATGGCTGTCACTTCCGGAGGGACATGACAAAATTATAAGGGTTCTGTTTTTGTCATTTAGTTAATCTGTCAAGCTCCGCTAATGAAACACAATTGATTTTCTATTGTTTGTGTTGATTGCGCGCTGCTTGACCGGTTAAGTAACAGTAGCAGTTTCAGGAACAGTTTTTTTTTTCGTTATTATGTACAAATACCCTTCACATCCGTCTGTATAGTTTCGCCAGCTTATTTAAAAAGAGCAGGTATATAACATCGTACTGTAAAATAACTGTTCTTATAGTCTACTGATTGGTTGCAAGATTCAAACAGCAAAAGAAAGACTTTGTACCTGCGAGGCCTGGGCGCGATGTAGCCGCAGCAACTCGCTGAGTCCCCTGGAAGCGAATGACGTAGCCAGCACATCCTCACTGCGACGGTTCAGCGGCAGAAACTCCAGCAGTCTGAGGAGCAAATATTATGTTTTTATGATCGAACTTTAAAAAAGGTCAAGGAACTAGCTCTCCAGAGACTGTAAAATCTATTAGTAAGAGATTATTAAACTACTGCAATCAATAAAGAGAAGAACAGTTCACCACACCCGACTGACGGATTACTGATCACAGTAGTCTTTACCACTTTCACTGTCCAGAAAGTAGACACTATACAGGTTGAAATTGAATTCATGGGCATCCTTTTAAGTGGTCATTGAAATCATCATCATTATGAACAACTTTTACTATGGGACTAAACCTGAAATCGTGAAAAAAAAATCAGCTCTTCCCTACATTTTGACGAGTTATGTGAACATAAATGCAAGGAACACCTGATTTTTTTCGCGATTTTACATTTAGTCCCATAGTAAGTTGTTCATAATGATTAGTACAATGACTTTTTAAAAGGATGCCCATGAATTTAATTTCACCCTGTAGTATAATCTGTGGTTCATTTCATGGGATAGGGAATGGGTCAATAATCCCTTATTCGCCTTCCACAGGCGAAATTATCCTATAAGTAATGTAATGTAGCGGCATTAATGACTATGTCGCAAGGGTACGACAAGCCAGTACAATGACGCATTGCTATACCCTAAGCCTATAAAAGCCGAATTTTACAGAAAATTCGTCAGAATGCGTTAGTTAGGGAATTCTTCGAACATGTTGCATAACTTCGCCTATCTATAAAGCTGCGCCATCCATCGCCAGTTCAACCCAGATTTGCCGATCTCATAGAAAAAGACAAAGCTTAAATGTCTCATTTTAGATGGTTATGGGTTGGGTAACTATTTATCTCTAGGATGCAAATTGCATCTGTGATGCTTTTAGTATTGCAGATATAAATGCCTTCTTTTACATAAAACTAAAGTGTATACAGGGTGGCAGAAACATCGACGTGCAAACTGTATCAATGAATTCAGCACATGAGCATAGACCCCTAAGAAAAAAAAACTGCTATTTCAAATTTATACGTCTACGCGGCCAAAACGTACGGAACAGCAATTTTTTAAATTAAAAAACCGACGTAAAATGTCAACCCAGGGTGTTGTGAATCCCGTGCCGGACGGCGCGTATGTGTCCCACGCGCGCCTCAAAGAGATGTCAGCATAAAGGAAGGGGCATGTTAGGGCCGAAGCCTGTCGGGGTAACGGGATTGTCCGAAAGGGTTACCGCTACCCCGGAACACACAAGGGCTAAGGAAAGAACACGGATGGGTTTTAGTGAGTAAGAGTCTGACACTCCCTTCCGCTCCACCCAGAGCTGCAGGGGTCATTTGATGATTTCTCATGTCAAAAAAAAGGGTGTTATGAATTCATGTTAACAGGTTGTACGTCGATGTCAATGCCACCCTGTATTTTTTAATGTCGCATCACCCACCTGCCTTCAAGTTGCCCTCTCTTGAGTGCCGTGACGAGAGTATTGACGCCGCGCTCTGCCTTCACAGTAGCGAACACCTCCAGCACAAACTCCAGAGCGAGGTTGTCTTTCAGCAGATGCTCGTTCACCAACACCAGCAGGACCGACGGCGGCACGCAACCGTTGCCTATAGAGAAAACATGGGGTTACAGAATAAATTAAGATGTAGGCTTCTTTCCAGACCTAATATTACAGGAATTTGCATTTATGAATCGTTTCAACATTATTTCTAAAAGTAGTAAAGAATTATTATTTCCAAAAGTAGTAAAGAATTATAGAGATTTAAAACCCTATTTATAGAATTTAACCTAAAAAAAAACTCGACGAAATTCTTTTTCTTACACTGGCAAGTGTATTTTAACTCAAATTTTTAACAAATTGCTCCAATTCTCACACAAAATGTTTCGTGTGTACCAGAAAATAAGTTTTTAACTGTTTACAAAGGAAAAATGTCGTGCAGCCACATAGAGCCCATGCAATGAGCATGTTCCAGTGATGACCGTACTTTTCTATAGCACAACTTCGACACCGCGCAACGCAGTTCACGTTACATGGCTCTAATCGTGTGCATATACTCTTATATATAAATTATTATTACTAAAAGAGCTCGGTGTGGCCCGGGATCGAACTCGGGACACGTGCGTAGCATGTGTGAGGTTTGGCGCAAGGCTATGGGAGCATCTATTTATTTGGTGAAATACGTGTATGGTTTGATGACTCGTTTTTTTTTCGTTCGTTTCGGTAAAAAAAAGTTGGTTCCGATTATATTTTTTATAGATAGTGTTATATTTTGTACAATTACAATACCTCAAAAAAGCTGATTTTATATAGTTTATTTTACTCGTAGTTTATATTATTATCGATGGCATGCGTTTGACCAGTATCTCACCTGATGGTAAGCTGTTGTAGTGGTCGGTGGAGTACGCGTTCCTTGAAGTAACCTATTCACTCTACTTGAAGATACCCATGTTATACAATTGTAAGACAGATAGTATGACTAGGTACGTACCGATCCATAGTGCGGTCATACGAGCGAGCTTGATACGCTGTAGCGGCTCGAAACCCTTGAGGTACACAAGCACCTGAAACAACAAACAAAACTGTAGATATTGTTCCCTTGTGTACAGCATCACAGGCTGCGACAGTCCGATGGCAGTCACCGTGTAAAATACTCAAATGATCTGAGTAATGATTATGCATAGTCAGTGGAGCAGAGGTAGCCAAGTGGTGGGCGCGATAGAGCATAGGTTCGAAACCATACAGGCGCTTTTCTTTGTGTAAATTATTTCATCACCACTGCTCTCAAAACGGTGAAGGAAATCAGCACGTCCTAGAACCAAAAAATTCGAAGGGGCCCGTGTGGTGGATTACGGCCCACTCCCTCTCACCGAGAGGAGGCCTGTGTCCCAGCAGTGGGAACATTATAGGCTGATTATGCATAGTCAGTACTACAGTATTTTATTTACAGGACTTGTGCTAGGTACCTTGTGTCGCCACTTGTTCTTTAACACAAATACGGTTTTATATTTAATTCATATTCACATGAGCGCGTCGTGATGAAAAGTAGCGAAATAATTATAGGAAATGAGTAAGCAGTTTCATTTGACAGCGGTACGCCCGTTTCATATAGCAGCATAATCGCAGCGGATAAATTGTCGAAGTTTACAAAATCGATTGAGCCTAATAAGTAATGCTGAAACTTAATTTGCTTGGTGCCAAGTATTGACTGTTACCAAAAATATCAGTTTCGTGTTATTTATTTAGTTCAAAGAACATAAATACTATCACGACTCTAATGTCGCAATGTTGATTACTTGCTTTATGGCATTTTTAAGCTAAGTATATCTGTTTGTCTAGTTTGGGATTCACTAGCAAATATTATAATGTAACCTAGCTGTAATATAAGCTACCGTGTATTCGCGATTTATTTGCCAAAAATGTAAACAAATATGAATTCATGGAAAAATAACTTTAAATTCATACACAATACAGTTCAGTTTACGCTACAACTTTAAACATTTTTATAAATGTCAATAGTGTGCTAGTCACTCTGAAATCAACTTAATTTTCATTAAAAAAAAGTTGATATTTGTGTAACTTGAAATGTAGGGGTGTGCAGTAGTGTGCACTTTTACTTAAGACGACAATTTGCTGTTAACATGTAAACCGGCTTACTTTATTACCTAGACATATTATTTAATTCTACAGGATGAAATTAAATTCATGGGCATCCTTTTATGGGATCACTGTAATCATTATTATGAACAACTTTTACTATGGGACCAAACCTGAAATCGTGAAAAAAAATCAGCTCTTCCCTACATTTTGACGAGTTATGTGAACATAAATGCAAGGAACAGCTGATTTTTTTTCGCGATTTTAGGTTTAGTCCCATAGTAAAAGTTGTTCAAAATGATGAGTACAATGACCCCTTAAAAGGATGCCCATGAATTTAATTTCACCCTGTATTCTATATCAATAATTCTTTTATTTTTACTTTCAATATAAATCATATCGATTTACCAATAGTTTTCTTTGAAATATTGCACCCCATAATTTAAAGATGATCATCCTTTCTTTTAATTTAATTTTACCTCAGTAACACTAAATTTAAATATAATGTAACCCTTACCTTTTTCATCTCTTCCTCAAACATCTTTTCCAAGTATTTGTATCGTCTCATCAGCTTCACAAATACCTGCGAACAAATACTTAAAGTGTTAGTGTGTGTGTGAGGAGTAGGTGCTAATTCGAGAGTCAGTCTTGTATCAGAGATAATTGAACGAGAAGGGGTTTCTCAACACTGTGTTTTCAGGACTCTAGCCATGTTTTTCATCATATAAATAGATTTTCTACAAGATAATAAATACTTTTTCGCCGCTATAAGTATTTGCTGTTTTATAAGGTGTTCTGTGATTTGGAAATGGCTTGGTACAATTTACCCTTGGTTTCCAATTTTAATTGGTTAAATTAGAACAAGATGTCAGCCAGATTTCAATTGTCATTTTGTCTATATTTCAGTCAATTATTGTCTGTTTGTCGTTGTAATAGTTACAACCTCAAAAACTAAAAATTAAACCTGCATTTTACGCGAGTTTTATACCGAAATTCCTACACGCTTGCTCAAATATCATAAAAAAAAAAACATACCTGTTCAAAGACTCGCATGGACTCCATGTCTTCGTTCGCGTTGAAGATACAGGTGTTCGTTTTCGGTGATTCGCCGTCCATCGACACCGAACCGCCGGGGACTAGCAGAAAAACAGGCTCGTTAGTAAACAGCGGTAGAAAATGATGGGTAGCAGAGGGTGGTAGGTAGACGGTCAGGTAAAAACGAACGAACAGGTTTTGTCAACAGTTATGTTCAGGACTCTAGCCAAGTGTTTCATCATTTTAGATTGGTTGTTGGTGGTAGACTTTCCAGAAAAGGACTTTTGGTAAATATTGTACTTATTCAAAATCAGAAACCAGGCATATCAGACAGAGTGCAACCTTAGTCTCTTCCTTAATATAATAACATACATCAAATTTTTGTAGGGTCTGCCTAAGTGGTTGTCAGGCATCCAGCACAAGTGGAAACGAAGATTATTCTAGCCAGAACTTGAAAATTTGGCCGTTTAAGTTTTGCCAGGACAAATTGTAATCAACCACTCTCTTACTTGCATTTTTTGCTGGGATATGCAGAGTTGGACTCAAAAACATTGGTTTGAATTCAGGATACCCTCCGAAGCATTGAAACTGTGAAAGTCTACTCCTTCACCGGAACATCATTTTTAGACCATATTAAAAGCATGGTACTCACGCAGCAGCCCCCCAGCGATGAGCACGTCGAATATGACCTCGCCATACCGCCGGTAGTCGAGTTTCGAGCCAGCCGCGTCTAAGAACTTGTACGCCGCGTCAAGGTCACCGCCGGCGCGCTCCAGTCCTTGCACGAGCGCGTCGCGGAATCCGTTCGGATCGTACTTCTCTTTCTCATCTGGAATGGAAGATAGGGAGAGATTTAGAGGGAGTGAATGACGAAATGATTGGCGGTGTTTGTCGATGTTGTGTCAGAAATAATTGAACGAGAAAGGGTTTCTCAACATTTGTTTTCAGGACTCTAGCCATGTTTTTCATCATGTGAACATGTTTTTAGGGTTCCCGTACCTCAAAAGGAAAACCAGAACCCTTATAAGATCACTTCGTTGTCCGTCTGCCAAGACTCTTTTTCTCAAGAACACGTAGAGTTTTAAAAATGGTTGAAATCCCACAGGTTTCTAAGTTTTATTTCTTCAAACTTTTAGAATTCAGTTAGACATGATTAGCCAGATTTGATATGCTAACCATTCTGGAACAGAACCGCGACTTTTTTTGTTTTTGTAATTCAATATCAAACCGATAACCAGATGACTCGTCTTTTAAACCTAGACAATGAAATAATTTTATTGAAGAAACAAGATATTTACCACCTTCAGGGCGTGTTGGAACTGATAAACTTAATGGGAAACAACAAACTTAAATGACGTTAGCTTGGAAGGCGACCCCAATTCGGAAAAGGCCATCGAGGTAATGGGCTAGCCTTGATAACTATTGAATTAAACGCATCGACTTACTTAGAAACGTTAAAAGACTTCTTGGATGCCTGAATTACACAGTACTATCCTAATACAATAGTTCAAATAGATTTTGTGTATTTAGAAACATCGAAGACATGAATGTCCCAAGCCAAGTTTGCCTGCTCTTGTCCATTTTACAATGCTGCGCCGATTGAAACCACATTGTCTTTCAAACAAAACGTCAAATCGAATGGAATTGAGTAATGTTTCTTATAGAGTACAATGACTACTGTCCCAAAACTAACACATTTTAGGTACGTGCTTCAAAATGGACGCCAGCAATAAAATAAGACCTAGTCAATCATGGTCTTTGACAAATCAGCAGAGGTCCATGCTCGAGGTTTGCCAGAGGGCTATGGAACGGAGTATTCTGGGTATCAAAGTAACAGACCAGCCCCCCTATTCACAAGCATACGATTCACTATCGTATCGACAATGACACTTATTCGATAACCTGATTTCTGAACCGAAGGACTGGCAAAACGCTATTCAGAGATCCGTGTGGCAGGGTTTATTTCCAACCGATTATAGGTGTGTGTACGGGGAACGCTACAAAATGGTAGTAAATAGATATTCGTGGTAGAAAATTTTAAGTGGTACATAAATGATTTTTTTCGAGTATTTCATTAAGGTCGACTATAAATTATGCATTGAGTAACTTTTATCAAATAAAATATAGTAAACAATGATTTTATTAATAAATAAAATTTATCTGATTTCTATTAAACTTGCTTCGTAAACTTAAGTTTCTGTCAAACCTGGAAATCGGGAATAATAATTGTTTTTCCGACATTTTGGTTTGAACTAAAAAGATATTATTGTGAAGTGAATAAACGCTGCTAGGTACCTATTGTTAATTATTGAAGGTTTACCTAGATCCTCTCTATCACACATAAAAATTAAAGATAGCATAAAAGGTTAGAATAGTACCTATTTGAATTTGTGCCTGGTTGATGGCAATAGTATATGTAATAATAATAGTGGGTGTATTAAACCACCTCTTCGTAACTCTTCTCAAGAGTGATGTTTTGATGATGGCAAGTACTAAGAAGTAATTTTGCTTAGATACTTACTTTTAATTCTACTGGGATTGCGGCTGATGAGTGCGTGTTATAAAAATATCTCTTGATCTTAAAATCACGTACTCCATCTACCAAATAATTAAAAAATGTCTAGAACGAGTTTAAGTGTTTCGTAGATACGTATGTAACCACTTAAAATTATATAAATATACTAACTTGGGTATGCAGCGGTCAAAACTATACCTTTAACTGCTAATTACTTTTTAATAAACAATAATTCTTCGTTTCGATAACGTTTCCGACAGCAAATATCTGTCGGAAGAATTGATGTGTTCATACCGTATATGAACTGTCAAAATTGTACGGTTTCCGATTTGTGAATAGCGATTATAGGACTTCGTCGATAACATTGACGTTCGATACGGTACCAAGCCGTATCGTAGCTTTGTGAATAAGCCTACAGGTTAGGAATACGACCATCCGTTCCATCACAAAGATAACTGATGTCACTTGGAAAGCTGCCACGTTAAAATGGAACTGGGCTGGACACATCTGCCGCATGTCAGACGAACAGTGGGCCAAACTTACGACCCAATGGGTCCCTCTTAATGGCAAACGACATCGTGGCAGGCCTAGACGGAGATGGCGGGATGAGCTGGACTTCTTCAACAAGAACTGGTCCTTAGCAGCTTTGAGCAGAGAGGTGGAAAGAGAGTAGGGAGGCCTTTGCCCTACAGTGGGACGTCACAGGCTAATAATAAATAAATATAATTAAAAACCAAGACAATCAGAAAAAACCATCTAGCGACCCAGTAAATGATCCTAACTTACCTAGATATCCTAGATTGAGTCTAGAAATTGGGCCGTATGTACCAAGACTCGAAACTTATCGCACTGTAACTTTGTACTTGTAATTCATTCCAATATTTGCCAAGACTAGTTGGATTTCAACTTATCTCGGCGACCTACTTATGGGTGGCTACGATAGCAGTTCTAAGCCTTGGTTGGCTGGCTTGCTGATTATTTTTTCCTTTTAAAATACTTGTTACTAACCGCAGCCGCGCAGGTACAAATTTTGAATTAATTAATATGTAGGTATTGAGTTTTATTAATTTTATTGTTTTAATTATTATATTATTATTAATTTTTTGACTATAATTTGATTATTTCGTTTTTTAACTCCAACTAATTACTACAAACTAAAACTATTTTGTACGCCGAATATGGCAAAACATGATGAACCAGCAATATTTTTTCCATCCATGTGCATATCAGCTATGTATCATGTTACACATGTTTTAACAAATAAATGCATCTTTATCTTTATCAGGTGGAGTTTCAGGAAGTAATTGTAAGCTTTGTGTTATCTTTGTACATTTTAAACTGATAGTAAGCAACAATAGTACTAAAAACTACCTAAAAGATAGCAAAAAACATAGCGCCCAATTTAGTTTCCATAATACAGATTCTTAAAACATTTTCCTACGTATTTTAAGGGATTTCACCCGTAATTTTATGCAAAGACTAGCTGCGCCCCACGGCTTCACCCTTGTAAATGTCGATCCCGTGGGAATATCGGGATAAAAAAGTAGCCTATATGTTAATCCAGGGTGTCAGCTACCTCCATACAAAGTTTTATCAAAATCGGTCCAGCCGTTTGAGCGTGAAGAAGTAACAAACATATAAACACACACTCACAAACTTTCGCCTTTATAATATTAAGTAGATTGAATTTCCTTACAAAACAGTATGTTTACAAAAAAAAAACCCATGTTAGGCTGATTATTCACTGTTTTACAGTACTCACCCACCCAATCAACTAAATTTTCAAACCACGTAAGGATATGATTCCCAAAAGCAGTCATAGGGCAAAAGGGCTACACCCACTCAAAGCCGTATATATCATAATCATAGAGTCGTAGACATAACAAAGGGATAGGCAGACTTTCTAAAGTTGATAGATTTATTATACCCGTGGGATCAGCAGTTCTCGAGGTGAGGTTATCATAAGGTCGAACGCATAACTTTCACTTCATAAATCAGTTATTAATTAACGTGGTTACAGACAGAAGGGTCACAGCAGTTGGTTTGTTATATTTTAATTAATTTATTCATTATCTTCTAATGAAGACAGTCGATAACATAATCTTTATTATATCCCTTGCTTGTATCTTTGTCTAATAAAATTTCCGTAAAGTGCAAGATGGTTACATAAGTTAAATTGTTTTGCGATGATGTAAATCGTAAACGATTTCCTAATTAGTTGGACTGACAAACAACACATGTTTCAGTCGTAATATTTAAAACTAAATAAACATGTTTTCCTTTCTTCCCACGTAACCGTAACAAAAAAAAAAGGAAATTTTATTACGTAAACATTTCAGGAAGGCGAAGTAACGTGCCAAAATTAGAGCAATTGTGAATTTTGGCAGAAAATAGTACTGTATTTTAACATGAATGTAGGTGAGAAATCCTCAATTATATAGTAGTGAAGGTCGTTTGCTTGTTGGTAAGACAATGCACACATTGTTTTATATAGTGTTGAGAAAAATAAAATTTTTCTGGCTTAAGATTACACGTTTTGAAATAAAATAAAACGAGATTTTTGAGTTATTTTTCGTCGTTTTTGGGCAGAAAACTGACAAAACGGCGACTGTCGACGGTAATCATTTTTTGGGTCGAGCTCTAGACTGAAAAGTTTATGTTTTAGGAAAAATGTTTATCAACACAATATATTCAAGAGCCACAAGATGTTTCGCTATCTTGATAAAAACAAGTTTGGCCTCGTCTTTTCTTTCATTAGCTATCTTTTTAAGTTATATAAGACTGACCAATGCCAATGTCACGTTTTGTTATGTATTCATTAGCACGTGTTTATATGGAAATCTGTACCTCTATTCTAATCTTTGATTTATTTTAGAAGCCACCATTTTGAGAAGATAACTCCAAAATGGCGGCGAAACCGTTTTTCTTTTGGAAACAAGTTTGATTTCCGCCTCAGCTTTGAGTAACGCGGACAAAGCAAGAGGACTCGCTTGTCGGAAACTATTTATTTGTAATCTTTTATACTTTAGATTTGTACATCCGGATCATACCGGAATTACCATCTCGCTTGAGCAAGCAATAATAAGATCTGCAAATGTTACTAGAGCTAAACAACTTTTTAACAAAAAATTAAACCTCCGAAAAAACTGAAAAGCAAAAAATAATAAACTTTTTTTATTTAACCTTAATAAATAAGTTCTTAAACTAATGCAAGTATACCTATGTAATTTAGAGTCGGCGCCAAACAAGCAAATTAATATCGTTGCGAGTGGTCGTGCGTAGAGCGCATTTTTTGTTTGAAATGTTAATTTTTATCGCTATAGATTTCACGTTGCTTATTTCTTTAAATTTAAGGTAATTTAGTAATCTTTGTTCATTGATTGTTTGGCGCCGACTCAAAATTACTTAGGTATACTTGCATTAGTTTAAGAACTTATTTATTAAGGTTAAATAAAAAAAGTTTATTATTTTTTGCTTTTCAGTTTTTTCGGAGGTTTAATTTTTTGTTAAAAAGTTTTTATTTTATAATTTTTTGAGGCTATAATTTACTAATTACTACATGCTTAATGTTTGATTACTTTTAAAATACCTACCTTACTTTAGACATTAACTGTTATAATCCTACTTTAACTATTATTTTTTGTGTAATATAATACTAAATAATATAATGTAATACTTAAAAAAACAGGCTTTATATACCAACATAGATAGGCCTTTTATTATTTTAATTGTAATACACAGCTCAGCATTAAAATCTGTGAATGAACAATAAATCACCCCTATTTTCCCACCCTTAGGGTAGGATTTTTTTTTCCAAATTTACATGGGACCAACTTCGAAGTATGTCCTATCCAACAAAAGAAGAATTATCAAAATCGGACTACTCTGTAAAAAGTTAAGCGTGGTCATACATTACAATCAGTGAGTGAACAATCAATCATCCCCTGTTTTCTAACCCTTAGGGTTGGAATTTTTTTTCCAAATTTATATGGGACCAACTTCAGAGTATACCCTTTCTAATAAAAAAAGAATTATCAAAATCGGACTGCTCTGTAAAAAGTTATGCGTGATTTGAGAACCTCCTCCGTTTTTTTTCGTCGGTTAAAAAAACTAAATTTCGTGACATTGAATTTTTTTTTTTACGTCCTGCCTGTCTTGCGATAAGAACTGATAAATAGTTCGTAAAGCATTGAATAAGATACGTACAAAACTATTTAAAAATAATATTTAGTAGCATTTCCTGGATTGAAAAAAAAACACTAAACGGCAATGAAAAAAAAAATTATGGAGATATAATAATTATACCAAATGGATGTCTTCCTGGAAAAATCTGTCGCATTAACTTTTTGAGGTTGAAATCTCGGAAATTGCTCACAACACAACCCAAACAGATGTAATTTAAGTTTTAGCAATATTTAAAGGATGAGTCACATCAAAGGTCTGTGAGATCACGTAGCAACCGACGAACGAAGAATATTATATTTAAATTTAATTCATTTTTACCAACTATGTAGCAAACAAGAAACTGCTGAAGAATATTTAATAATTCTGGCGATAAGTGATACATTATTACTTCAAAAGTAATAAGATGGTGAAATGCCTGAGCACGTGTTTGCGAATTTGGTGTGAACAAACCTTTGTTGGAAACAAGGTCAACCAGTATTGCCCAACCGGTAAAACCATCACGCGTGTGTTCGAATGATTTGGCAGAGATACGAGTGGCGAGTCCATTAATCGGATAAAAAACCAAGATTCCTGTAGTACTAGCGTACTACTGAGGGATTCCTAATGGATAACCCAAAAAACGCGTCTAGTTAGGATCGCAAACCCAACACCCTAATTGCATAAAACACTATCAATCTCAATCTGAATCATTTTGAAGGATAATTATTGCTAATCCATTGCTTCATATGTTCGAAAAATGTGTCTGCTCAACAACGTAAATACCGCAATGAATGTTGTTGAACTGTCAAAATGAAACCCATTGCCACTGAGTGTTACGCAATTTTCCCGCAGGACCTCGCTTAGTAAATAAATGAGCTTGTGACCAAAACCGAGGCTCTTTATAAAGTCAGCTTACAACATCACAAAATCAAAGAAAGCTCGTTACAAAACAGTTGTGAAGCTTCCTTATAAGCGCGCAACAGACTGTACTCGATGCAAGTCCAAGTACCGCTAGTGTAAAAATACCGTTACATGTACCACCAGTGGAATATTACCGAGTTACGGAGCGGGCGAGTCGAGTGATCAGCTAATGGCACTATACTAGCCTATAATATCACTTAGTATGATGGAATGGTGTTTTATGTGCACTGTTAGTAAATTAAAGAGACAGTATACAGGTCAGATCGAATGGTATTATGAAGTTTGAAGTAGAGATGTTTTATGTAGCAATAATCTGTCAAAGCGGGTCATATTTATAAGCATAAGGTGGAAAGAAAGATTGGATATAATATGTCGCGAAATGTGTGCATGAGGTCGGGCGAAGTTGCCGAGGACACGGAAACCCTAGTGCAATATTACTTAGCTAGTTCAAAATGGCAAGAAAAGGCAACACTTAGGCTATGATAAGGCCCTTAGTAAATTAGTCTCGCTCTCCGAATATTTATGATGACTTGATTACAAAGAAGAGAGCAACATTCAAGTTTGATTCGATAAAATATTTTAATTTACTTCTTAGCAAGATTCCCCATTAACATTAAGCAAACTAATGCCTCAACTATTAATGTAATGAGCCAAATAAACGGATACAAAAGCCTCAAACTACTAATAAGCCAATTTCCTCAACCATTACATGATAAAGGTTCCAATATTCCGTGTACTCGTTGCCAGATAGACAGTTCAGACGAAATCATTCGAAAAACTACCAGGAAAATATACGTGTTTGATGTAAACAGGAAAATTTTGTATTAATCTACACCTCATTATTCTGAGTTGAAGGTGTCCACAAGCAATATTTATTCAAAATTGTGTCGCTACTGTCTGTCTGCAATGAGTTTTTGATATTTATATTTACACAAGAATCTAGAAGATAATAAAAACGATAGATTTCGAAGCTTTCTGGAAACCTATTAAATTAAGCCTGTTGTCAAATTCCATGTCAAGGGATTGACATGGCCGTTGATATTTCACTCAATCAAACACAGCAGTTAGAAAGAGATTTGACGGCGTGTTGTTACGTTATTTTTTTTATGGCGACAAGCTTCTATAAACTGGGTGTAATACTAGTTACTTCGATACAGAAGTTCTGTGAATTCGTCAATGCAACTTGGTCGCTAAGTTCAATCGATTTGTCGTATGAACCTAAGACCTGATCTTGACTTTAAAAGAAAACTGTCGATACTTGCTCTACTGAAGTTTGTAATTATCTCCATTCGACTAGATTCAGAATAAAATAGGACTATCAAAAGAACACTTATTTGGTAGTAGACGATACGTGACAAAACTATTTCGGTCCAAAGATATCTGAAAAAGCACATCTCATGTGCGACATGACGGGTTAAAGGTTAAAGATAAAATCTCTATCGGAAACCGAATTCATTCGATGCCAGCTAAGTGGAGCTTATTTGAATTTTTAATCGATATGGAATCAGTGGCATTCTGCCTTCGGACAGTGGTATTTATGTCCAATGCAACGATTGACGTCACTCACTACGCCACTGTTCCAACCGTGTATGGATAGGAATGGAGGCCGATGCCGAATATTCCCGACCTTTACCTATTTGGAAGTTTGGGATAGACTTGGGAGGGTCGGGACGTGTTACGTAATTTATGAAGGCAAAAATCTGTGTCGGGGCATTTGAAGTTGACTTAGAAATAAATATTCAATACATCCAGCAACCTAATTGTGAAACGCTTGAAAATACAATAAAACCCATTTCTTCAATGTTTGGAAAATAATTCGTCTTCTCGACAACAAAAATAACTCAAAGGATGTTGGTAACTAATCAAAATGCGACCTTGTATGGATGCAAAGCGGAGAAGTTATGTAACAACGGGGAATGGCAAATGTTTATAGCATTCCCGACCTTTAAGAGTAAAGCACGGAAGGTTCCTTTCTAGAAAGGTCGAACTCAGCGATGCGCGAAGGATGCCAGAAAATTATGGACGAAAAAAAAAAAGGTAGAATATCGTAGCATCCTCTATCCTCCTTCCTTGTCTGTGTGATCGCGTTGTTCTTCTAAACTTCGAAACTTATTTTGATGTAATTTTCACCACTATTTAGAGAATGTATTCCGGAACGTTTATGTGTATGATACATTAATATTTAACTTACATTATGATAAAGAAATCTCGATGTTTTGTCAAGTCTTAAAAAACGTGCGAAAAAGGCGGGTCGCTAGTTTTAATATTTACAAAATGTAGTAGGTAATAAATGTAGGTATAATGGTAAGATTCCACTAACAAAATATGATGTTTGAATCGAACAGCTAATTCCTGCAATACTTTGCATAAATTAAATAGCAGGTTGGCCTCATTTGGACTGGCTCGGTCCCTTGACTCTTAGGATAGAAAAAACCTTATTTATAGTTTAATTAATTAATTGAGCACATTTTTATTATAGCTTTCGTTGACACGGTATATTCTTTTGGCAGTAGATATAGGTTCCATTTCAAGTTCAAAGATAAAGCAAAAATTGCTACTGAACACGCAGATTACAGGGAGTTAAAAATGAAGTTCAAAATCATGTAGGTAAAAACTTCTTTGAATATTTTGAACTTCGATGATAAAAACAATAATAAACAAAAGATAAGAAATCAATACAAAACTTGCACATGGCCTATTTACGCCCATTCAAGGTGGATGGATGGGCCAGCCAAGGCAGTTTGACAACATGGCGTGGTGGGTGAGTATTCTGAGGACTTTATGGCGCGAATACAGGATGGTAAAGGGCCACATGGTAATTTTCAGTTGATTTTATATCTGTGACTTTACATGGTGCTTATTAGATTGCCAATATAGCTAGTTGAATTGGAACAAGTTCCAAGTTGCTACGCGAAATTCTATACTATTTTCAAGACCTCGGTTTTCGCGGTTAAAAAAGCGCGATTTTAACAAAATTTGGGAGGTGGGTAGTTTGGTATCCCTGAATGGACATTTTTGTCCCGGAAAATTAAAAGTATACAAGCTGCCAGTACGACATGTACGACCATAGGTAGAACCATTGCCATAAAAACACATTCGAACTATTACTTTGATAAATAAAATACATAGATCAGCAATGTAGCCATTCAGGTTATTGTCCAGTACAAAGTCCAAGCTATATTTGTAACAAGGGCCAGTTACAACAATTGAAATAACTACTGGTCAGCAATTTAGGTATTTGCGTCACATATCTGACATTTTTATTACAATTAAAATGACTGTAATAAAAGGAAGGATTCATGATGGGTAATTGATGTTGGTTTTTCAGTTGTATGAACAAACATTTGGAAACTGATTAGGTTAATGAAACTTAGCTTATTATTAAATGTTTCAATTAAGTATGTAATTGTTTGCAACTTGCAAACAACTAATTACTTCCCTATAGTATTTAAGTATTAGTTAATAAACAAAATCAATCAATCTACAAGCCTAAATTAATTATTAGGTATGAATGTTTGATTGTCAAAAGGTTATTGAACTCTTCTTGCGGAGTCCCAAAACATATAAGCCCTTTGTCAAAGACAACACAAAGAACAACATAGAATTATCCAGAGAGAGTAAAATAAATGAGGTCAGATCTTTTGAGATTTATTGTGCTTTGTAATGGCATCAAGGATAAAGCCAGAAGCCTTGGCAAGCTGATAAATGAAGTCAAGGTTGACAGAGAAAGTAGGGTGAAAAAGATACTTTTTTATATCTTAATCAGCTTATAATGTTCCCAACTATTGGGTAATGGTGTGGGCCATAATTCACGATACGGACTCAGTATTTTTTTTTAAATTATTATTTTACATGTAAAATAATATGTGTGAGAATGAGTAAAGGAAATACTGTCTTCAGAAATACCACTGGTTATAATAACCTTACAATAATTAATATGTAAATAGAACAGAATCTAAACATGTATAATTTTAAGAAAAAAAAGCATTAACATCACTTACAATTTTACAGTTTGAAATGGTCAAGAGAAAGTCAATTGAATTACAATTGAGGTCAGATGATTCAACAGCTTGTAGGCTGAATACATCAATATTGTCATTTGTCAATGACAAAATAAAAAATATAGGTTTGTACCATAGATTGAGGAATCATGAGAAGTTGAGTAATTATTGAATTATGTTGGATAACAAAGGTTTAAAGAAAAAATATTATAAGTAAAGGATAAAGAAGATGAGTTTGTCAAGATGAAAATATTTACAACACACCATGATGTTTGTTTATGTTACAATTAACTATTGCGTGGAAAAATATTGTGCAATATTGATTATGTATTTATTATGATGAAATTATAAACAGGAATATTCTAGACTTTATCACAATAGCTTATCTATGTAGAGACAAATTAAACAATAATTTGAATAGTTCCTAAACATCCAATTTTATCAAAAATGTTTGGTGATGAAGTTGGAAAATTGAAGACTAGGTAATGGTTTACTGAAGGAGGTAGTTGTTAGAGAATTGTAATACATGTGACCTACTTACATCCCCTATGATTACTAACAACATTCTACAATCAAACATGGCTAAAAATATTGTGTAGGACAGTGTCACGGCCAAGGCAAACGTTATTAAATTATAGAGCCGATATTTCTACCACACAAGCTCGCGCCTTCAAGAAAAATGTGCGGATCACTTGAGACAAGATTAGCCAACTTTGAACAATTAAACCCGCCTCGCAAACAAGCTGGGCAAGTGTCCAACGTCTAAGTGAAAATAAGCAATAAAAAATAATTTAGGTACCTCTTTTTCTGGTCTTGATCCGTTGACCCGATAATACTGGTTTTTCTACCTTCTGACTCATACAATATATTGCTGAAAAGAAAAACACGTGGCAATTAATAAAGGTCCATTCCGTTATAAGGTCATCGCCCGCGGTGCGCCACGCAACCCCAGGCTCGACCCTTCGTCCTACTGTTATGGCGTCCAAACGCGATCCACTTACTTCTAGATTGACGGGAGTGCTGAACAAGTCCAAAAGGAATATTCCACAACCTGAGTGATAACGAGATCACCTGGCTATGACTCAGCAAGGACTCCAAACGAGAGTAATCAGTAAAGATTCACGATTCTCAATAGCGAACAAAGCAACGACACGCTATAAAGTAGTATGTGCACTGATACTTACGTAGTGACAGGTTATGTAGGAGCCTTTTACTCCTTTTGCGAGTTCTCTAGGACTGCGCCTGTTCAGAAAAGAAAGAAACGCTGCGCGATCTCTATTCCCCTGTGCTAGAGACAACGTGTATGGACTATGGAGTCGCCGGATGTCCGGTTGAGTCGCGACGATCGATTCAAATCTGCTCGAGCGTTTTCCTTTCTAGTTTATTCTGTAGATGTCTTTGAAACTAAACGATAAGAATTGTTTCTGAAATTTACTTATATTTACGTAAAATATCAGTACTAAGCACGTATTAGGCTCCTAGGAGACAGAAATGCTTCAACAAACGAACCAATAAAAATTTACAATATTGATATATATCAGCACAATCTAAGGTTTAATAAGAATAAAAATATTTTAAAAGACGACACAATAAATTTGATAAATTTTGTATCACTTTATTAAAAAATCACAATTTGAATGGAAAGTATTTGACTAAAAATGGCAGAAAAACAAAACACCATAGACATTTTTTGTTCATAAACATGCCTATGACCTGAGCCTTGATTCACAAACATACGACAGGCTATCGTCTCGAAAACCTGACATTTCGATAACCTGATTTGACTTCCCCTCAACAGCAAATAGCTGTTGGAAGAATAGCGGGCGTCTATTTGATTTAAACTGACAAAATTTTTGGGTTTTGGATTTGTGAACAGCATTGAGAAGACTCCTACGATAACAATGATTAATGTTCGATACGATACGGAAGCATATCGAGTGTTTGTGAATAAGGGGGCTGTGCTGGCATAGGAATTGGTATGAACTGACTTTTCATGAAAAATAAATACTTCAGATAATTATTTAATTACAACTTTCATAACATATTTATTTAGTTTGCTTATTAATTATTCCTCAATAAAAAATAATCTAAACATGTTTTTCTTAAACCTCAAATAGACATTTACTTATCTGTGGACGTCTGTGGTGCCTTCCGAGTTCTGACATTATTTTGATTTTAGGTTATCTCAAAAAAAACCTACAGAATAATTTAGGATTTAGAAATGTATAAATATTCTAAATAGTGAAAGAAAAATTGCTATTGGTTACATAGTGAACAGCGGCAGCTGTATAACAGTTATTATGGCGAACTCTCTTATATCAAAGGTTTGTGTTTCTCAATAATTTTTAGGTTCTACAATATAAATAATATAAATTAAATACAGAAACTACATTACAATTTCCAGATGGGTGCGCTGCGCATAGCCCCTATAATTTTCACACAGCCAGCTCGTACCACTACATCAAAGCATTATATCCCGAAGTTCAAAAAGTTGAGGGCCCAAAAGTACCTCAAGGTAGAACTGCCCAAACCCAATGAAGATGTTAGTGAGTTGAGTCCGGAGAGAATCAGGCAGAAGATGAAGGAAAGAGGGATTTTGCCTCCAAGGCCTTGGATGGAGCGTCCCTTCTATATTTCTGCTACAGGTTTGTGTGAATCAGTATACTTAGAACAAGACAAGTGTATTATTAGTTATCTAGTAGTACATTAGAAACATTTAATACTTTACAACTAGATTTCAAATGTGATATAAGTAGACAAACAATGGTTTCATAGTTTTTAACGCAAACTCAAAACATTTATTTCAATTAAACCAATAACAGGCACTTTTGAATTGTCAAGGAGTCGGTCAGTCAGAAAGATGAAGCTAGTTGCCCATTCCAAAGCGTAGGTACTTATGGAGAAGAAAGGACAAGACACTCCAAGGACACTCTTTTAAGTCAAAATAATATGGTTACAAAGTCTTGGTTACATCATTAATGTTAAAAATTATACATGTGAGAACAACGCAGAACATTAAAAGCGTCCATAATGAAAAGATGAGAAAAAAAAGCAATTCAAATATTAAATTCGAGCAATTCGAATATTAAAAGCGAGTCATTTGAGTGAGCATGACATACTCTCAGCCGCCAGAGCACATTCAAGTCAATGAAATACGTACCCAGTAAATGGTAGCTTTATAGTATGTACATACTGCTAGGTAGGCTAGATAGTTTAGGGTTCCGTACCTCAAAAGGAAAAACAGAACCCCTTATAAGATCACTCTATTGTCCATCTCTCTGTCCGTTAGTCAAGACCCTTTTTTAATATCAAATACATTGGGCTGCAATCCCTTGAATTAGTGAAAAAATCTAACTTCTACGTCAACGCAAAAGATACGGGCGTTTATGTTCCGAAATCAAAACCTATAGGGTACTTCCCGTTGACCTAGAATCATGTTTAGTAAGAAGCAATGTCATGTAGCACAAGTAAAGGAAAAAATCCGAAAACTGCAGTAGTTACATTACAAAAAAATTATTTTAAGTAAAACTATGTACATACCTACTGTACGGAACTACGGAGCCCTCGTTGCGCGAGTCCGACTTGCACTACACCGTGTTTTTTTTTTTATTCATCATTCTCCTGCCCATATCCCAATTTAATTGGGGTTAGCGCAACATGTCTTTTCTTTTAAGTTTTTTTTTAATTATTTTTATTTCAAACAGTTCATTAACCTAATAAGGTATTGGACTGCTAAAACAGAGGTTCTGAATATCCCCACCATTTGTATTATAGATGTGAACCTCCCATTAGCATTTATCTTAGATCAGTTAAAAGTAATACTTATCATGTGTTATCTAGTTAGCAGCTAATCTACAAAATTCTCATTCTCAGGTGGTGTCTTCGAGCCATATGTCCCACCAGAAGGAGACGGCAAAGCCTCATTGGTTTCCACAACCCGTGCCAAGCAAGCTGTACAGCAACTCGAAAAGAAATCCAAATCCATGATGGCAATACGCAAGATCAAATCTTATGAAGAAGAATTTAACGAGAAGGAATTCGTATTGCAAGCTCAGCAAACTTACATCAAGGCACATGAAAGTCTAGCTAATGATGATAAGAGGGCTCTCAGGTTGTATGTGACGGAGAAGGCGTATCCTGAATTTAGGCATAACAGTCATCTAAAGACTATCAGGTGGAAGTTTTTGGAGTCACTGGAGCCCCCAAGGGTGGTGCATGCGCGGTGTACTGATGTTGTTAGCAAGGAGAATATATTTGGACAGGTTTGTTTGTGATTGTTGTATAGAATCAAGTTCTTCTGACTGTGCAGACAGCTGTGCTGCTGGGGAGTTTATTGAGCGACTTCTTCTTCCCAGCTAAAGCACGTGAAGAAAGTGGTGAAGGGCAGACTTTTTGGGGGACTGTCTTATGTAATTTTGACTTTCGAAAAGTGCTGGTGCCTAATTTGAATAAATGATTTTCGATTTTGATAACTAATAATGTTGGTTCCGCAAAAAAACTACTGTTTAGTAGAGCAGTTCAAAGTTTTTTTATGGCAATAAAAAAATTATAAGACTGTGAATGTTCAAATTTGCACTGATTGTTTATGCATTGTTTACTATGTAAGTATGTACTGACATAGACAAAATATAGAATTGCCAAAACAAACTTTGAACTGCTCTACTGAACAGTAATCTTTTTGCGGAACCGATATTGTTAATAGGGACCATCATCCTTGGAAGTTAAGGACAGAAAGTGATAATTTATTGTCCTTGGAAGTTTGTGATCAAATAGCATAAAATATGCTAGTTACAGAATAGTTAAGTTTAGGAATGTCAAGGCCATTGAAAGGGACTTTTGAACATCAACATTTACAAGAAAATATAATTAGTTGCCCCTTCCAAAATGTAGTTTCTTATGGAGAAGAATGGGCAAGAAACTCCATAGTTACTTTTATCTCTGGTTATTGCAAAGCATCTACAATCACATCTTCTAAGAATTGATCATGTGACATTTACTATAATCCATATTAATATACTAATATTATAAATGTGAAAGTGTGTCTGTCTGTCTGTTACCTCTTCACGCTTAAACCGCTGAACCGATTTAGATGAAATTTGGTATAGAAATAGTTTGAGTCCCGGGAAAGGACATAGGTTAGTTTTTTATCCCGATATTCCCACGGTATCGAAACTTATGCGGGTGAAACCGCGGGGCGCTGCTTGTGTTTATATGAATGCAATTATTTATTTTAGTAGGTCAGAAAAAACAAAACATTTCCCCAAGATGGTAATGGTGGACTAAGGGGTTTATTTATAAACGTTACTTAAAGTTAAGAGATGTTTAAATGCCAAAAATGTATGTTTAAGCTGTTGCTAATCATTACCTAACTTAAAGCACAATGTTTATAAATAATGTTGTAACCACAGGTATAGATATATACCTAGATAACGCAAGTATCACGAACTGTATGAAAACTAAGCGTGCCACTTTTTGACTACCTACTATGACGTGACGTCGCAAGCTCGCGCTCTCTCGCTCACCCTCACCCAGCCAGCAGTACGCAGCAGGACTGAGCGCGAAAGTGGCGGCTTATGATTTTTGATCGTAAACTGGTGCGATATTTGGCACGCGAAGTAGGTGCTCTTGCGTTATCTAGGTGTATCTATATCTGTGGTTGTAACTGTCTAATTTGGGGCTCACTGGCAAATAATATATTGTAGGTAATATTTTAAGCTACTCTGCTTACTGTATTACCTGGACAAAAATATATTCTCGAAAATATTCTTTCTCAGGTCACAGTTCGCTTCCACACCCGCCAACAACTCGCCGTTTACGATCGTTTCGGCCGCCTCTTACACGGCAGCGAGATCCTAGCCAAAGACGTCTTAGAATACATAGTCTTCGAAAAACACCTATCCAACCTCTACGGAACCTGGCGCATTCATGAGAAGATCATCCCTGACTGGACGCCGCCCAAAGAACCTTCGAAGCTGACTAGGATAATGCCAGAACCCGAACCAGAGATTGTGAAGGTGGAAGGTGAGGAGAAAACGAAGCAAATTGAAGCGCCAGCAGCGGCGGCGCCTGCGGTCGCGGCACCTGCAGCGGCCATCGCTGATAAATGAGTTGTAGATTTGTAAATAAACTGTAGTATAAATTGTTTGGAGTTGTTCTTTTTCTGCTTTGAAAAAGTTTATATGTATAAACATCACCATACTTTCGACATTCATACTATCGTGGTCATAATTGACCGCGAGCCAGAGTTGTGGAGGTAGGTCCAATATGCTCAGTCGAGCAGTAAAAATGGAGTCCATGAAAGAAAGTACTCAATAAATTGAAGATGAAGGCAGAACAAGTATCGATAGCGAACTTGTTGCGCCATCTTTTGGACAGGTTGGCGAGCTAGTATGATAGGTTGTCTGCTGCTAGTTGGGCTAACATACCCCTAGATGGCGCTACTGTAATATCTTAGTGTCGTGACGCGAAGGGATACGCAGAGATTATCAATTTTATTCTCAGTTAAAAGAGGATAGTAACTATACAGCTCTTCATCCATGTTTCGCCGGTAATGAATTAATGTGTATGTAACGGTTGAAATTCCAATAATTGCCTGGAAGTGACCCGACTTGGGATCCCAAATTCCTCATGATCGGTATAGTAGTCTCATTTTAAGTGGGTTGAAGGTATTGTAAGGAATAATAATAATAAAAAACGAACTAAATCATCAATATTACCATTTTATTTCAATAATCTATACTCTGCTAGAATCACTCAAACAAATTGATTTATAATAAATTAAACTACTATTAAATATATTATAGTAATAATTATATTATATATTTAAATAACTATTGGGAAATACCACGGAGTATAGAAAGGAGATACTCCGCGGGAAAAACCGATGCCACAGTAACGAAGGCATGAACATTTTATAGTGCCTATTATTTTTATGATCGACAGCTTTGTTGGAGCGTTAATAAAACGCTATTTAAATATTTCATTAATCTCATGCCTTCGTAAGTAACAGTACAATTTATACAGTTGTCTTTACGTGCTAGTATATGACAATTTCAACGCCCCCTGCCGCATCGATGTGCCTGTCACCGTTTACCTTGTGTAGTCATTCTAGCAGAAAATAATAATAATAATATAGACTCGCATATTCACTGGGTTAAAGTCGTGAAGATGTCTAAGATATCCGACATCAAAAGCACACATTTATCAAAGCTAAACGTTTTGTTTGATGCGTCTATGAGGCTATTATAATTTATAATAGAAGGGGTAAGTAGATTCTTAAATTCGAGATTAAAAAGTCATGTTCAAAATTCATTTGTCACTATTTAATCAATAAAGTGATTTTTACAATTCATTCAGTCTAAATTCTAATATTACATGTTTTTTACAGTTTATCAAATATTTTATTAACGACTCCTCCACATATTATTTACATTCAATTAAAATACACATAAATGCTCCTGTATTATCCAGTTTAACTTACAATTTACGTTGTAGATACAATGAGTGGAGAAGCCATTTTGTTTAAAATTTCTCATTCATTTTTATAGATATGTTAGTGCAGTCTTACAGCTATGGAAGGCACCAAAAGTAATACAAATATTGTATTTACAATTATATTAATGTACACTATTATTTCTACGATCTTTGCGTTGCTTTTATTGGGCGTTGTTTACATTGAAATATAACTTTTTTAGTATTTCATGTGTGATCCATGGTACACGATATTTTGTACTTTGAAGTAAACAAAATCTTATGTATTTTTGCGATTTAAAGAATATTAGTCATATATTTATACTAATAATCTGCTAGGATAAAGTTGACTTTCCATTCTCGTCAAGTAATTATATCTCAATGTATAGTCACCCTTGTGCCAATAGTCTTAGGACATAATCCGATGGCAAACACTTTGTACGTGATATAAATTATGAGATTTATTTTATCAGCTCGTTACTAGCTATATTTACAAAATATCCATCATTTTCTGCCGTCAGTACTAAATGTATTGTTACAGAAATAATGTTACATAAGTAAGAATGTATTTTTTTGCATATTTTTTTACAACTTTGCTACTATTGTGGCAATAATCGTCAATCATTGCACATGCAAACCGACAATTATAATAAAAATACTCGCCGAAACATAACCTCCTTGAAGTCGGTTATTCAAGCTAAGGAAACCCGATTCCTCGACAGATTACTTCTGCACTTCGAGCTTCCTGTAGTCGGGGGCGACTTCGGTTCGAAGTTAGATTTCTGACTTCGAGAGCGCCGAAGTCTATCAGAGACGTTATCAAGCACCGATGTGCGGGTGCGTTGTGTTCAGACGACTGTGGGAGCCGAGCGGTGCGTGGGCTTGGGGGGCAGCGGGGGGGGCGTGCGGGCCGCCGGGGGGGGCGGCGACGCGGGCGGGGGGGACTCGCCCTTGTTCTGTAGCCTCTGGCGCTGGGTCTCGCGGAGATTCTCTAGGAAATCTGTGGAAGAAGATGATGTTGTTAGGTTTTGTTTTCGAAAAGCAGCTTTTGAAAATATAGAACATTTTAAGTTTTTTTTTTTACAGAAAAATATTTTTCTTAATAAGTGATTGGAGACATATAAAGATTTGATGTAAGAATACTAACCAGGTGGATGATGATGCACGGGCGGGCCGGGCCGGAGCGCTGCCCTCACGCGCCCCCCGGACGCGCCCGCGCTGCCGCGACTGCTGCCGCTGGCTGTGCTTACACTCTGTAACAAAGAAACGTACTTATTAATATACAGTCACAACGTAAAACAATTATATGGCTTACTCCTCTTCCTGTGAGAAAGTTGACGGACTTGTTCTTCATCAATTCAATATGCACACTTATTTTTCGATCTTCTCCGAGGACTTGAGAACGTATTCTAGAATTAATTTGGGGGTAGTTATGAGATTGAGTACGATTTCTTAGCTATACTGTTTACTAAGTTGTAAAAGGCCCAGTTATATTTTATGGTAGCTGTTTCAGCGCTAAGCCGTCGCTGAATCAAATCGAGGTCATTTTTTGTGTTTATTTGGCCTTTTTTTCTACTCTGGTTATGTATGATGTATAGTTTCGGTATATACCTGTTCGTCTTGCTGCCTGTTCGCGTCGTCTTGCAGCCTGACGGCGAGGTCGCTGAGTGAGTCGGCGTCGTCGTCTCTCGGAGGTTCACTCGCCGACGCGCGGTACTCGCCGCTTTCTGATACGTCTACTATTTGAAGACGGGCGCCGTCTAGTTCCTGAGACAAAGAAAGGGGTGTTAAGAAAATTGCAGAAAAAAATAAGTATCTAGAATTAAAGGAAGCACCAAGTGGAAGTGTGTGAGAACGATGAACTACTTTATTTTACGTTAAGTAAGACCCAATAAGAGGATTGTTTCCAATGTTAACGTTACAAATCATTAACTTAGACGAGAAGAATTTGATTCTATTTCTACTAAATCTCTCTCAGCAGTTTCAATATTTTTAATTCGTGAGCGTCTTGTTTGGTCCTAATATTACAGAGTACCCATTTTATATGGTTTGAATCCTCCGCCTTTCCCAGTCGGAGGGTTTACATAAACATTTTATATGATCTCAACAAACCTGCATAACAGTATCAGGATGCAGCACGACGCCGTCCCGCAGCACGGCGCGGTGCGACTGCGCGTGCGCAGCGTAGCGCGCCAGCACCGGCCGCAGCACGTGCCGCAGTCGCCGCGCCGCGCGACACCGCACCGCCACACAGCGCCCCGACAGCTCGATGCGCACCACGCAGCGCCGCTCCACGACGGCCTCGCGCCCGCCCAAGATGGTGGATGGTGAAGATGGGTCGATTGTTGTTGAGGTGCCCTGTGGGTGGAAAAGATTGCTTATTTTTTGTGTACTTATATAGGTAGTTGTAGAGGTGGTAGAGGTTTTGAAAAAATAGTGGTACACGTGACAACAGCTTTCTGTGAGAGTTAATACTGTTTTAAAATATAAAAATCTTCTTAAAATTATTTATGAAATCAAAAGATAAACACAATCACCATTTAAAATGTTTCCTTTGTTTTTTTTTTTTTAATTAATTTTCCTTTTGCTTTTATTTTGTTCTAGTGATATTTGTATTTAATATTTTGCTGAACATACAATAAGTAGCTGAATGTATCTCCCTACCTGATTCCCATCCTTCAATAGCACATCATAGGTAGTACACAGCAGGTTCCGCCTCTGCAGCAGCTTGTCCACAAGCCTGCCGACCGTGACCCCGGGCTCCACGCCCACGACGGAGGTGGCGCCATCTGGTAGCACGACGCGGCACAGCGAGCACTGTCCTGGGGCCGTCTGGCTGGATTTCACCACCTGTTTGACAAAAGAAAATTAAAAGTTAGAAGAGTTATGAATGTTATGATACGATTTATTATGGTTTCCGAAAAAGATAGTCCTTCATCCCTCGAAGGATGTCGTAAAAGGCTAGAAGGAAGCAGTGGCCATTTATAAATGCTAATATGAGGTTGGAATTTCCACTAAGAGGAATAAATCGAATCCATAAAACAGTATAATATTTACACAAACATTTTTTTTACAAAAATAATCTTTGTCTCCCAAATCACTTTATGAATGAATGTAAATACTCAAACAAATAATTACTTAACAAATAAATTAATACATATTTAAAACGCAACGCCAATAGTAAACACATAAGTATAATGAGTTAAGTACTGACTTCTATAAATAATCTTCTGTACACAGAGTCTATATATTATAGTTAAGTATATATAGAAATTGAATGTTTGCAGGTAAAACAGTTTGTTTGTTCGATCGTGAGCGTTTTATTAGCAAAAGTTTGTGCGACCTCATCGTGATAGATATTACTTGCAGAGTTAGTTATGACCTAATTTATGGATGGCAGGTTTATAAAAAATTAATGGAAAAAAGTTGAGAATCTAGAAGCCATTTTCATAAGCATAGATCTATTGTAAGTTGTGGCTTATAATCAGAAATACTGAAGGCGCAAGCCAATATAATAATTATAGCATTTTTAAAGAAGTTTTAAAAAGGAAGGAAAGACAAAAAGAGGACGGATTTTGAAAGCTCACGTAACTGAAAATACCCATTTCATTTGAATCTAAAATTTTATCAAAATGAAAAGGTAAATGAAACTATTGAATCGATAATTTCAGAGCCTCAATTTGAATCTTTGAAGTTTTAAGTTAGAAAACTTTTGAATCAATTATTTCAGCATTCTAACTACCAATACATAACCATGACTAGCCAATTTAATTTAGAAATAACATTATTATTTGCACAATTAGTAATACTTGTTGTACCAACCACATTTGCACAGTGCTCCAATATTTGCTAGATAATATCATGTTTTTCCGCACTGCACACAGCATAGGGTGATAGCGGCTCTATGCATATTTACCTAACGTCAGATGCAGTGTATTAAAATCATTATTTCAATTGTTTTAGAGAGGAAAATTTGATCTATCCGAGTATTGTTAAAGTCTGTAGTTTAAACGAGTTATTTTGGTATTTGAATGCAAGGAAAAAACGTTATTTTTTATTGGATGTGCAATATTTTCCTTGTTTGTGTGTAAAAAAATACCTTTATGAAAGATGTATTGGGACTTTTTTGCAGTATTCTTTTTACCTGTTATTCGTTTATAAGTACTGTTGTTATTTTATCTGTTTTATTTATAGTTTTTCATATCTTAGTATAATTTATATTATTATATAGATGTAGGTAATCAAAATGTAGATTAATTATTATAGCGTACCATAAACCGCTATATCTTGACCCCTGGAAGTTTGGCGCCAATTGAATCACCGTTCATGTTAACATTCGCGTTATTTGCATGTTTATATTTTAACGGACACGATAACAATAATGTCGGCCTGATAACGTATATTTTTCCATGTAAATGTTGGCGAAATGTCCTTGTTAATTATTTTGTTATTCAATCGAATCATGGCTTTTGGATGTAAAAATGGAACCATTATTTTCTGTTGATTGATTTGGCAAGCTGTGTAAACCTCCACAAATGACGATGCTTAAGGCCGGAAATCCACTGAAGCGTAGCTGAGCGGAGACGTGCAGGAATCGTCCAATCACAGACGAGACGAGTGACGCGATGAGGATTTCAACCATTGTGATTGGTCGATTCCTGCACGTCTCCGTTCCGCTCCGCCCAGCTCCGCTTCAGTGGAGTCCGGGCCTAACGACTGGGCAGTCTTGTTAATAACCTCGCTGACTTGCTATACTGCTCACCATGGCTTGCGATAATCCCCTTTTAGATCGTGCCAACATAAGATAAGAAATCTGCTCTCGTGATTGCTCAAGATGCGTAATCGATTTTGCAGGATGATAACTTCAACATATCCTTTTGAACATTTAGTCTCTTTTTTTTACCTTCACAAGGTATTTATGGGTGACTCCAGATTATTTGAGACTAGCTGCGCCCCGCGGTTTCACCCGCATAAGTCTCGATCCCGTGGGAATATCGGGATAAAAAGTATCCTATGTCCTTCCTCGGGACTCAAACTATCTCTATACCAAATTTCATCTAAATCGGTTCAGCGGTTTAGGCGTGAAAAGGTGACAGACAGACAGAGTTACTTTCGGATTTATATTATAAGTATGGATAGTAAGAGTGACTTACATCAGTGATTGGTGGTGGTTCGTTCTGCTGCGTGCTGTTGGATCGCTCGCGGCCTGTGCGCAGCTTCCACGGCAGCAACGAGGCGCCACCGCTGCGACGACGCTCCGACGCGTTGCTAGCTGATTTCTTTAACTACGGAGAAAATAGATTATTAGTTACTTTACTTTAACAGTATATCTTACAAGTTTAGGCTTAATTACTTTGTGAAAAGTGTAGTAAATGGCCAAAACTGAAATCATGTACAGTCATGAGCACTAATATGTCAACACTTGGCAACTTTCAATTGCGATTTCTTCGTAAAATAACGACTGCAACGTTGAAATACGACACTTTACATAAACTACCTATGAGTTCGAAAATACTATGTTCGCAATAACATAAAATTTAATTAAAAAATAAAGGAGAAAATCGCCTTTGAATAAAGCCAAGTGTATACATACTTATGCTCGTGACTGTACTGGAAAAATGTACTCTTGGTGAAAAAACTGCTGAAGTAATGTACCACGGCTGTAGCTCAGGCGTCCTCTGTGTGAGAGGTATCGAGTCATCATGGTATATTGGTACACCACGATGGCCTAGTTTCACTGCCATTGGTGGATGTCATTTCATTTTTTGGTTCTAGGACATGCCGGGTTTTTAAGCTATTGCTTTTATCACGGGCTTTGAGCGCGGCGACCGAATCAAGAAATTCCGTAACGAAAATAAACCTAACACCCCCCACTCCGACCGGTACAGCGGTGCGGCGTTGAAAGTCGTGCATCGTCTAACGTCGTTTCAGTTCGGCAGACTTCGGCACGGTGTTTCTGTGCGTGCGACTAGACGTATGCGTGTAGACTGTACGAAGCTCGCATAAGTTGATAAAAAATGCTATGCAATAGCTTTTCCGCGGCAGTCCCCGAGTGCCACACGTATTTTTTTCCACTATGTTTTCGTTCTACCTTTTTGGAGCAGTAGTGGAGATGAAAGGCTTACCTTGTTAGTATCAGTTTCATTCTCCCTAGGAGTCGAAGCGTATGGTAGCGGTAAACCTCGCAGGTCTGCGCGCGCGCACTCGGCGTGCACGCTGGAGCGCAGGAAGCGCGGGTAGCTGTCGAATTTCATCACGTTGAAGATCTGCTTCTGAGCCTGGGGGTGAAAGGGATATTGTAAGTAAACATGGTGACAGATATATTTGATGATAAGCTCAAGGTGCTACTAATTTCACTAGTTAGGTTAAGCCAACCGGGACAGTAGGTAACAATGTTGAAGTTGACAAGAGCCCCTTTGGCGAAGCAGTAAATGTAGTTCAAGCTACACTTTTGACGTTTAGTCAGTTAGTTTGCGCCCCGCAGTTTCACCCGTATAAGTGTTGATGCAGGGTGTCAGATACCTCCATACAAAATTTTATCAAAATTGGTCCAGCCGTTTATAAACACAGACACTCACAAACTTTCGCCTTTATAATATTAGTGTGATTATTATTTTATATTTGCTAGTTTCGAAATATAATGTTATCTAGACTTTAGTTTTTATTTGAGCTAGTGCTTTTTATAGGAAAACACTGAGCTACGGTTTGGGGTATGCTATACTTGAAAGAATTAATTACGAGGTTGCATTATTGATTATATTGAGGACGATATGTTAGGGAAAGAACATGACGCAATTAAAATCAGTTAACTTATCTGCCGACCTCGAAAAATTATGTTTGTCAAGTATCAATCGAAATTCAACAGATTATTTGAGCATCCTTCTAAAATACATGCCTTACTATGAAGATGTTACAATACCGACTAAAATTGCAATTATGTACTTTGTAAAAGTTTAACAAGCACAATTATAAATAAAATTGATTGAATTATGAATTACACGCGTTGTACCGTGGCGTGCATCTTGCGTTAATGTTTCGATACATGGAAGTTTTGTAACAGATTTGATTGAGTAATAAATAACAATAACTACTACAAACTGGTATTTACAATACTTATTTTACAGATAGTACAAGGACCTTAAATACATCTGGATTGCTTTTTGTCTTTTTAAATAGAAAAAAACTTTAAGCGTTGGACATAAAGTTTCTTTTGAATAAAGGATAATCGTGATATAGTATTGTTTGCAGATGACACTTCACTTTTGTTTAAACTTAAACGTCAGCAGTTGGTTACTGACGATGTAAATAATATCTGGTCTTTCTTCTCAGAGTAGTAGTTAGGAAACGTCGACCTCATCTAGTTTTTAAAAATATGATTGACGTGTAAAAGTGTTTGTGCAAACCTACTTACAAAAACTTTTTTACAAAAAAAAAACAACCGACTTCAAAAAAAAACACTAAGTACAAAGTGATAAATAACTTTAATTTCGGAAGTCGGTGTCGTTGGTTCCGCATTTTCGATTTTTGACACCGACTTCCGAAATTAAAGTTATTTATCACTTTGTAGTGTTTTTTTTGAAGTCGGTTGTTTTTTTTTGTAAAACAGTTTTTATTTTTCACTTTTTAGTTGTACCTACCCCAAAGATCGTTAATATAGACAATGTAGATAATTTTTTAGATTTTTATTGATTTTTCAAAAACCGCTAGTCCGATTTCGATAAAATTTTCAAGGGACCATTTGGGAAGTATACCCTTTCCAACAAAAAAAGAATTTTTCAAATCGGTTGGCAAACGACGGAGTTATGTGCGAACAAACATAAAAAAAAAAAAATACAAACATTCGAATTGAGAACCTCCTCCTTTTTTAGAAGTCGGTTAAAAATAAAATCATTTATCATTACCAATACGAAAGATCTGTAGTGTATCCGTTTTGCATAACGTGGTACAGTTAATTTACCTGTTGGAACAGCTCAGGCGGCGGCGGCTCGGTGGCCAGCATGAGCGCGGCGGCGCGGCGGGCGGCCGCGTCGACGTTGACGGGCTCGGGCGCCTTGTCCGCCAGGTGGCGCTGCCAGATCTCCGCCGCCAGCGCGCCGCGCCGCGCCGCCGAGCTGGTGGCGCTGTACTGCTCGCATGACCACCAGAACCTGCACGGGAGACAGATTACGTTTTGTTCTTTGAAGATGAATGAGGGCAGAATATTTTGGACCTTCAAATGCTATAGTGTGTAAAGGGCCCGTCGCTAAAGTAATAACAGCCGCACAGGTCGATCGATCAGGTTAAGCTACGCTTGCCGCGGTTGGTCTGTGGATGGGTGACCATCTTTACATACCAAGACCCCTCCGTGCCTCGGAAAGCACGCTAAGCCGTTGGTCCCGGCTGTCATTCGTCGATCTTTGACAGTCGTTACGGATAGTCAGAAGCCCGAAAGTCTGATAGGTAACCAGTCTTGCCAAAGAGTATTGTATTACCCAGTAACAGGGTCGTGGAGGTCAGATAAGCAGTCGCTCCATGTACAATACTGGTATTTAGCTGCATCCGGTTAGACTGGGAGCCGACCCCAACATAGTTGGGAAAAGGCTAGGCAGATGATGAAATGCTATAGTATGTTGACATTGTTTTGAAGTAAAAGAAAAATGACTGAGAACTGAGACGAATAAAGCATTCAAAAGTATTCAGAGGTCGAAAACGAGTCCATGTTCTATTTTACTAAAATGAAATTCTAAAACTAGAATCTACAAGAGTCCACGACGAAGTTACAATAAAATCTCCCCAGATAAAAACATGATCCCCAAATCCGACAATAGTATTACTTTTCTCCTGAACCATAGATTTAGTAAGGATGCCGAGTCTCACCTTATGTTCTCAGCAGCGAACTCCTTAGCCAGGAAGTGGGCGAAAGCCTCGGCTCCTGCGCTGTCAGCAAGGAGGTGTTCCAGGCCTAGAGACCAGCGGGACACGTTGGAACCGCCGCCATTGGAGCCCGACACCTGGGTTGAGCCTTCGCTCATTTGCTGTTGAGGAGAAAATGTAGATTAGTTTTTAAAAATTCTGGGGATAAAATCGGGACTTAAAAATGCAAATATTTGTGGCTGTCTTAGAAAATTTTAGACGGTTTTCGGCTAATAGCTTAGCTCCCGACTTATCCTGGCAATTTAGGAGAAATTACTTTTCAAAACAAAACAAATCTGCAAAATCTAAAAGTAAGACTATAGTCTCCTCACATTATTGCAATAAAAGATGGTTAAAATATAATTATACTAGCTGCGCCCCGCGGTTTTACCCGCATAAGTGTCGATCCCGCTATATCGGGAATATCGGGATAAAAACTATCGTATGTTCTTCCCCGGGACTCAAACTATCTCTATACCAAATTTCATCTAAATCGGTTCAGTGGTTTAGGCGTGAAAAGGCAACATACAGACAGACAGAGTTACTTTCGAATTCATAATATTAGTACGGATTTATACATTCTTGTCATTTCATTCATTCCAGTTTTTTGTTCTACTTTTTTTTTCAGGTTCTCATTTGCTGATCCAAATAAGGAAGAGTTTTTCTTCGCTATCGACTCTTTCGAAGGTCCTACATCCTCTCCACCTTTGTATCATCATGTAGCCCAGTGTTCTCACCTTATTATACATGTTACGATGCTCGTGGTGGCGGTAGGAGCTGCCCGCACCGCTGCCGGTAGTCCAGCGACGGAACGGCGATGACTGCTCGCTCTGTTGACAAGGGAAAGAAGACTGTTAGTTCAGTAGTTTAAGGTTCAATATGGTTTGTACGATATTTTCGTTATCATGGTACTAAAAGTATTTAGATGTTAGATATAATACTGTATATTGTAAGTAATACAATTACAATTAAACTTATGACAGTTAGGTCACAATGGGCGGTGACATCGGATCGCTGAAAGCAATTTTTCACAGACAACCTTTGGATGGACTTAGAGAGAAAACAGACTCAAAACATTTGTTAAAAAAAAAACAATTACAAACGCTTTTGAATTGTCAAAGGGTCCGTCAGTCAGAAAGATGAAGCTAGTTTAGTGTAGGAGACCCGATACGGGGGCCAAGAACGCATACATTTGTATAAAACAGCGTCTAAATGTAATTTGAATACATGAAATCAGCTATGTCTATTGTTAATTAAGAAATGAAAGATGGTGTCATCCATGCCGAGCTAGGCAAAATAAATACAAATACAATTAAAATTGGACTTTGAGTGTCCCTAATCTACTTAAATGACAGTTTTTAAACTAGAAACGTTACAACGCAACAAAATAGACAAACAATAATCTACATTCAAACAAGATAAAAGCAATTGAATTAATTAATCCTTGTTTATAGTCTTGCATTTTACGGTGAAAATATGTCTAATATAATTTTTGTTTGACAATTCAAAAGTGCCTGTAAATGGTTTAATTGAAAGAAATGCTTTGAGTTTGAGTTTTTGAGTTATAATTAATATTTTATATAGTTTCATTCCTGACTGACAGCCTAAACAAATGAAGATAGAAATATTAAACGACACTGGGCACAGTGACTATATCAACCAATAGAAATGAAATAGAATGAAATTGTTAATTCTGTAACTAGGATATCGGAATCACTACGACACGTCATATAAAAAACTAGCTTCTGTCCGCGACTTCGTCCGCATGAAATTTCACCCTCCCCCCATTCACCCTCTTAGGGGTGGAATTTCGAAAAACCCTTTCTTAGTGGATACCTACCTACTCTTCACTAAGAACACACCCTCCAAATTTTATGTCTCTAGGAGCAGCGGTTTAGGCTGTGCGTTGATATATCAGTCAGTCAGTCAGTCAGGACTTTGAAATAATAAGCTAGATGGATTCGATATCTCCTATCTGACAGCCCCTGAGAAGAAATGACGAAACAAACTTAGGTCTCTTCTCTCAAGAATGAACTCCTACGAAGTACTTACTAACTAAACACGAAAACTCGTGATTGTCCTGACGTTTTTGTTTACATAAAATACAGTGTAAGTATGTAATTCACAAAATTCACACGCTCATAACTAAAACTTCGTTCTTATGTGAAATTACTTTGTTTGGACTTTTACCTCTTAACGATATGCGTGAGAGTACTTTTTCTTTCATAATGTACTTATGAAGTAAGTTTATGTGTTACTGAAGAATGGACAGTTAAGCGTTTATGGCCGAATCTCTCTCATGAACACATAAAGAGTTAGATTATGTAAGCACTGAAAACTAGCTTTTTTAAATAAATAAAGACTTGGAAGAAAAAAAATAAAAATACATAATAATAGGCGTATTGCATAGCAAGTTAAAGATTATCATAAATAAATAAAGTCAAGTCTAAGATTAACATTAATAAATAAACATTCAGTAAGTATTGAAGTTTTATTTCACTTTGCATGTCTTGAAGGCAAGATACCTATCATCATCATCATCATTTCAGCCGAAAGACGTCCACTGCTGGACATAGGCCTCCCCCAAGCACCTCCACTTCGACCGGTTTTGTGCTTCTCGCATCCAACGAGTTCCTGCGGCCTTCACAAGGTCGTCGGTCCACCTTGTGGGAGGCCTATGTTTGAATTAAAAACGCTTTACTTACGCTAAATAGAACTATATATCCATAGTAAAATTCCATTTAGGCTAATAATACACGAACACTAGGCACAAAAGACACACCACATATTTTTGACCAATAGGAGCACACTACCACCACGCGACACGCAACAACACACTTTACTAACAAACCTATATTTTCTATTTTTTTCCTCTTTCTGACGAATTGTTTTTGGTAGGCATTAATGGGAAACAAAGGTCTTAGAAGAATTATTATAACTATATTACCTAACGCTCACTGATCACACGGCTGACTAAAAGTTTAAAACTAGCAAGAAAATACTTTGGTAATAGGAAAACTATGTCATTCATAAAGAGAGCTGTTGAAAACTGTACGCTGGGTGTTTGAGAGTCATGATTCGTACTTCGTATATCTTTTTTACATGTTTGAAAGTCTCAGGGCTGCCCCAAATGATTTTTTTATCTTGTGTCGACACGAACTATAAGAATAGATCATGTCGTGATCAAAGTAATTGCTAGTCAGAAACGCGGTAGCGGGGCTGATTTTCCTGGGTGCATAGCCAGCCTATAATGTTCCCACTGCTGGGACACAGGCCTCCTCTCCTCGAGAGGGAGTTAATCCATCACGCGGGCCCAGTGCGGATTGATAGAGGTCATATGTCTTCGAATTTTTAGTACTAGAACATGTCGGTTTCCTAACAATGTTTTCCTTTACCGTTTTGAGAGCAGTGGTGATGAAATTATTTACACAAGTAAAGCGTCTGCCTGGGTTCGAACCCACGATCTACAACTCGTAAATCAAGGCCGTTACTACTGGGCCACCATTATCGCATGACGTATATTTAAGTATCGCAACTGATGGAGGTACCAGAAAACAATCCTGATGAGAAAGTATATTTAGAGTACGATGAAGATTTATTTTTAAAAAAAACCTGCCGTAAGAAACTTCCAAGTTTAAGGGAGTCGACGCGAGAACACGACTGCAACAGTCATGACACTGACTAATACTAAATAGGGTATTAAAGACATTAAAATGAAAGGATTAGCCATTACTATTCTACGCAAGTGTTCATTACGAACGGAAGGAAGTCGTCTGCATTAGGTGCATGTGCAATATACACGTGGTAACTACACAATCGAGGTATAATGGCTGACATGACTCGTCACACTTTATTGCCCGTTGTCAGAATACTGAGTGGAGTAGAATCGGTTGATAAATTGAATAATTGGGTGTATGTCATTGCACTCGGTATTACGAAATGGGATAATATTGGAGATGTAAGTCTCCATGTATGAAGATAGACGGATTGATATGTTAAGTTTTACTGTGCATCGTAGACGTACGAGTATATCCATACTAATATTATAAATTCGAAAGTAACTCTGTCTGTCTGTCTGTATGTTACCTATTCACGCTTAAACCACTGAACTGATTTAGATGAAATTTGGTATAGAGATAGTTTGAGTCCCGGTGAAGGACATAGGAGAGTTTTTATTCCAATAGTCCCACGGGATCAACACTTATGCGGGTGAAACCGCGGGGCGCAGCTAGTAGTTACATGAAGTGAAGGCTGTGTCAAAGGTCAGTAGCTTATAGAATTTTGGTCGATTCTTGTGTGTCAAGAACTTGCAAGCAGTTTGTACATAGACATGACTTTTCAGCTGCGAATTCGATTGGCTAACGTCCCTGATACTGTTTTTAATATAGCTACGTCTACAAAGACTCAAAGAAGAGCCGGCAGAAAATAAGAGCCATCAAAAATTACACTCCCCAACTGTCACACATTCAGTACAAGAGAGAGACGGCAAAGGCCATCAAACCTGCAACTAACAATCCGAAATTGCTGCAGGTCCTTGAATTTAGACAACCGTTTCATTCAAACAAATGACGTTCATCCACCCATCCGTCCGTAAGTTCCGTCCCAGATTGAGAATGCAATTGAAACGAATGCTAGCGTAGGCGACGTGTGACATGGTCCGAGGAAGAACTAAATTGATCGTAATTGGTGATACGGCCGCGCCCCCACGCTTGGCATTGAATGTGATTGCTCATCGGTCTGTGTATTCCAACTAGGTAGACATTAGTACTCCCGTTTATAATCAGCCTATAATGTTTCCACTGCTGGGACATAGGCTTCCTCACGGTGAGTGGACACCACGCGGGCCCAGAGCGGGTTGGTAGATGTCGCACGTCTTCGAATTTTTGGTTCTAGGACATGTCGGTTTCCTCACGATGTTTTCCTTCACCATTTTGCGAGCAGTGGTGATGAAATAATTTACACAAAGTAAAGCTCCTGTCTGGGTTCGAGCCTACGACCTACAACTCGTAAGTCGTGGCCGTTACCAGTGGGCCACAACTGCTCACTACTCGCGTTAATTGTAGTTTATTCTCCAGTTGATACGGATTAATTGGTCTAGTAGAGGACAAGTCCAAATATGTATCAGCAGGTAGTTGGTACAGTTTTTTCGTCAAACCACATCCAACTGAATACAATTATGGGGATATTGACCAAAGTTGGGTTACATTGGACATGTTTTGTGGTTCATCCATGACAGGCCACCGAAATACAGTGTTAGGTACGAATTTGCTTACGTTTCATATATATATGCAATTCTGAATACTATGATTTGACCAAAAATAAATGCATTCGTGCGTTCAATTTAAATTATCCTTAAACCGAACAACAAAACAAGGTAAAGCAAAGGTTTTATTACCAAATAGGGCAGTAATATACTCTGTCAACATTAGTACTACACGTCGTAAATTAGGTGCATTAGAATAGCCAACAATACCTATACAAATATGCGTCTGACAAACCGTGATCAGACAGCCATATACGCACGGCGAGTGATAGCCATATATTTTCAGTCAACTAAAACTGGAAATTTAGCGCTTGATATGTCGTCGTGTGTACCTTGCAGATTGCTTAATATATATAACCACGGTATGACCTATTCCCATACATTTCGTATTGATACTAAAGAAAAAAAGAAGAGTATCCTTGGAGTTTCTTGCCCGTTCTTCTTCTTAGGAGCCTACTAAGCTTTGGAATGGGCAATAAGCTTCATCTTTCTGACCGACAGAGCCCTTTAAAATCCAAAAAGTGCCTGCATTTAGTACAATTGAAATAAGTCCTTTGAGTTTGAAGAAAATAATAAAAAAAAATACATTTACAAATAGGCGTAGTTTTATCAACCCTATATTAAAATTTAACACGTAGTGAACACGTATGTCTGTTTGTACATGCAGACTGACAGACAGCCTGTTTGCTTAAGAAAACCCGAGTGCTTGACATCCAGACGGCTGTCAGTTGAGACATGCTGATAATATGGCACCACGTGGCTCTATGCTGATGAAGTAATAGGCAGGACTAAGATGAGAAGTTGATGAACCTCGGTAACTTTCAAGTGACTCTGTTGTTCAAGACTACGGAGGTTTTATTATGAAGAAAAAACATAAAACCATAAAACTCAGCTATCAGCCAACTGATTGTTCTAGGCAATGCAACTAGTCTTAGTATTGTCTACGCTATGCTTTTAAAAATATTTGGAGAACAACCTGCACTACCTACAGTCTTTAATGGTTAGTCAGAGAACGGATCGGGGATTAAACATATTCAAAATTAGGTATAAGTATAGAGTCATAAACTCATAACGCTTTCTAATAAATTGACGTCTGACTTAGTAAAATCCCTTTGAGCATCAGTGACGTTGAACAGTTAAAAGGATATTGTACATGGCTGTAGTTAATGTGTGTAATTATCCACAATTAATGCAAAGTCATACCATCTCGACCTCATGTAACATTACATAACTTTGTAACAATAAGATCGTTACCGCAGCACAGCACATACATGTCAACAAACTAATTATCAGACTTCCAAGAAAAACGTAGACACGAAGATTTTGATCACGAAGCAAATTACATAAACTTTGTATATATTTGAAGTTGTGTAAACTTATGAAACACGGTCATTCGTACACTAATATTTAATATGTAATTAATAATTCTTGGTGAGATCCAAAATTTTCCGCGAACTTGTTATAACAAGGAAACTGCCTTGTGTTTAATCGCGTGGGCGTGTATTAGTAATACAAAGCTGTAAAATATATGCATTAGCCAGATTAATATTTAGGTTGAAAATCACTATAATAGACATTTTACCTCTTCTTTACCCTCCGATGTATACCATACGACCATCTTCAAAAACACAATTCTTCGACGTTCAGCATGTAATAGTCAAACACAACGATCACATAAAAACTAGACACGCGCCACAAAAATTCTCAGTCAGTCACAATAATTTCAACACTCTAGCTTCGAAATCCAAAATCAATTTCATAGAAGAGTCCTTGAAACCTAATTTTGCAAAACACAATAACTTTTAAGTGTACAAAATCGAATTCGATACAGAAGTTACAGTTGATGGATAGTATATGTGTAGTCGAAAATGTTTCAACCACAACATTGACCAAAAAGGAAAAACGCAAGGGAGACTTGCGTCCGCGGTAACGTCCAAATGTGTACTGACTGAAGTCTGAATGGTTATTGAATGTGACGGAACCGACGGGACGTCGAGTATCCCCGATCCCGACGCAACTGTCGCCCGATTGGTGACACAATGCAGCATTACAATAACAATACTCGTCCTAAACAAAACAGTTTCCGGAGGTCATCGCGGTATAAGTCATAAAGTATTACATTATGGATTTTTGAAGTCCTTGCCTTGACTTATCCATTGAGGTATCCTTTGAGGTAGAGGAGAAAAAAAGGTTGGCTTTCTTGAATGGCTACACAAAATCAAGTTGAATAACTGGACCTTTAAGAGACACATAAGAAATATATTTCTGTATAGATAGAAAAAGACAAGTCGAGATTTTTCGGCGTTGGAGATTGATTTCGAATAAAAAAGAATCATCAGACATAATAAACACAGAACAGTTTATTTTAAAAGACTGTAAAATAAAATCTAAAAAATGTTCTTGTTGATAATACCTAAAAGCAAGGAATGTGAAAATTCCAACGATATACATATCTAAAGCCGTGATCTAAATTCATAAATACGTTTGTTTATAATCCACATACTTGCTTTCAAATAAAATGCAACCTAATTCCGACTGCAAATCTCTTGATCGAGAATCTGGAAATCTAGACTAAACATCTTTCTGAATAGTTACGTTATTCAATATATCTATATCAATTGACTTCTTGCCGGTTTAAAGAAAATTAATCTTCCTTATTTCCGAAGTACTGAAGGTTTTCTTATCAATAACAGAAATTCTCTTCACCATTTATTATATTGAAATCCGCTGCCGCTTGCCTCTTCCACTAAATGACAGGAAAACCGCCAGTCGCCGCGCAGTATGTCTGGCTAAGCCAAAGCAGGATAGTCTTATCATTCCTGGCTATCAGCCACAAGGTTCTCGAAACAGTAAGCATTGTGAACCACACTTGAGGTAAAGGCCTACATCCACTTTGTGAAGCTTGCTACCCTGTGAAATCGCGTGACGTTGCCAGATACGCCATTATCTCATAAAAAAAAAAATCATCATCTCATGATAAAAAGGATATAAACATAGTTACTGTTTTCAAACGTCAGACAGTTGTTATTCTGCGAGAAACGTTAACTTAAGTAAACAATTTCACGCGCAAACATAATAAGCTTTGTAGAGCAGACGTTGAAAATAGAAAAGAAACTACAGCTAAAATAGTATCGGAAAACAAAGGCTTCTTTGACGTAGATGCCAATGATAATGAGCAAACCACAGGTCAGTCAAGTCATAGTATTGACAATCAACATTCACCTATTGTATGCACCGTTATTGGCTCCCAATGATGGGCTCTAGACATGCAGTCGTTATACAAATACGCCTCGTGAATAGTCGAGTGACGTTAGTTGCATCGACTAGTGCATGCGATCACGTTGTTATTAGCATGTCGCATTCGGTATGTAAACTCATAGAATTAAATGCTAATATTTTCTTTGGATGTGATCGATGTTATTTCATAACTTTCATTGTAAGTGTCTAATTGCTTCATAGTGGCTATATTAGAAGCCTTGGTGTTTTCAATTGCATACATTATGCTTAGCTAAATCTTCATCGTTATCATCATTTCATGCCTCATCCTCATCAAATAACTGCCCTTCCTAAAAATTTACTTTAATTATGGTCTGTGCTTTAAGTGTCATCAAAGTCAAGCGATAGTCAAGATTGAAATGAAAGAATATACTTACACAAGAATATAATAAGTGCTGCATGATAAACAGGAAATACTCGTAGATACGTTTGAACTTATTGATGCTTTCAATTTCAAAACATAAATAATATCAAAAGTACAAGAACCATATTAATTTAATAGAAATTAAACAATTATTGCCAGACATCCTGCGGTTGAACTCGTCACAAACAAAGTATCAATTGATGAACCTGAGTCACTAGCGACCCCGATACATTATCAACTACTGAATGAGCTGTTATTTGTCTCCCGAAGTGATTTATGCCTGTTGCGTAATGGTAGCCGTATCACTAATATGTCAGAATTACAATTAATTATATTTTGTATCTGTTGTAGGTTTGTAGCAGGAACAGTCATTCCTGCAGTATCAATTTATGTTATATTTCTCTATTCTGTTTAAGATTTAATTCCTTCGAAAGAAACTTCTCCTATTTGTGTAAGTCTTACATTGTTTCTTTCATCGCTTCCAAGATCAAAGTTTTCGACCGACTAATCCTGCCATGGTTTGTTATGATAATTTATTTCATGTAACGCCATTGAATCATAACACATGTTATTATTGATATTAATTCATGGAACTGATTCAAAATGCGGTTAATGGTAAAAGAGAGGAAAATTATTAAGAAGTTATATTGAATCCAGTGTTGATTGAAATATAGCAGGTAGGTATTGTTATTACTAATTTATATTCCTGGTATTAGTGCTAAATAAACAAAGTTTTGAATTCTAGTAACTGTAATGGAATATATATGGTTACAGAAACTAATTTCTCAATAAGAAATGATAAAGATTGCACGTACTTGAGGACATTTTTAAAACTTATAAGAACTTTGACAGATAAACAAAGCAGCTATTGTTTTTCTTTACAACAAAATCGTTTACGTAATAACATTTCACTTCGTACGCTAATAACATTAACGAATACAAAACTTAAAACTTTTCAATCCACCTGTAAAAGAACTAATTACCGTGGTTGCAAATATTCATAATAGACAAGGAATGCAAACCCGGTGCCACAAACGGGAATTAGATAAAAGACTTGAAGTGTTATGTTTTATGACGACGATGGACGATTTACAATCTTCTTAATTCCGAAGAAAAAAATAATTAATTTAAGCACAGTTAATGCCATGAGATTAAATGTGATCACCAATCTGTATGCTAGTCGAGATGATGATGTCTTTATGACCCTTGAATTCAGAGGTAAAGTTCAAGATTCATGTTTATCAATGAACGCCAATGAAGTGAATGCTGTACTCAATTAAGTAACAGATATAGGTAAGCGATGATGCGATTTTCCTAACTATTTTCATCTCGTAACAGAAAAACAAAGCAATCATAAATTTAACTAGGACACCTATGAAAAGTAACCCGGATAGCATCAAAACTACAGGATACATCATCAAAACGGTTTACGATTAGCCCAAATAGAACAAAACTGCAGGATGTTCTAGATCCGAACCGACCGACCTTTGTGACTAGGATGGATGATTTTGGATTTGAGTCACGTATGTGTAATTATTTGTAAGTATGCAAAACAATAGGATACGTCAACAAATATTCGGAAATTAATGTAATAACGTTGGAAACTCTTACGTATTGACGGCAAACAGTGTGCTACGACAGTAAGGTAACATACCTAAACTAAATACGCATTTTGAAATTGGTTTGTTGAAGCCCAAATTGATGGAGAACAAATTACAGAAATCTTAAAAAGTCAGAGAAGAGTTGTAAAAGTTACAATTCAAACATCCTTTTGAGCTTATAGTTGTCTTGAGATTATTCAAAGCTATTCTTAGCAACTATATACCAGACACAGTAGCTAAAAGTATTAAATAATTCAATAAATAATTTGACCGGCTAAAATAACAAATGTGAAACTTCACCAGTACGAGTGATGAATACTAATTTGCCAATCACATTCGCGACACCTTTGGAACAATACATTACATAATGAAGATTAATATCGACAGAACAATACTGAGATAGTTGCTACTTCATAGTAATTTTCCGCTATATTGAAAAGACAAGAAAATACCTACTCGCATATTTATCCTTAGAATCCTTAGCAAAAACTTAAATAGCAGTAAAATATGTTCTGAACCTGAGCATTTTCTTGAAAATGGATGAATGGAAAAGACCATTAAATAATAACCTATATATTTTGAAAAGATGAGTTATCCCAAAAATACAAACAGCGGTTTAAAATGATGTCTGCCTTCCTTTAATAAAAGGCACAACAAAGAATTTATATCTCTACCATAAATAATTTTAAGTCAACGAATAATATTCATATATTATTCGTTGACTTAAAGTTTCATAACTCTGACGATGATGGATGGATGAATGGGATGCTGTAAAACGTACGCAAAGACTTTGTATAAGTCTACAGGCAAGTAACCAGCTCTTTTATAGCCCATAAAATGTATGCAAAAACAATGTTATATTACATGAAACATTAAGCTAACGTAGAAGTCTGGACGTCTTTGGATCCGGTCATAAACCCCTAGATAAGACGTAGGTAGATCTTAGAATAATTCTCCAAGTAGCCAGAAATCCATGATGTCACAGGTTCCAAATTAGAAACTTTATTACTTGATTGTAATTAAACCATTGACGTCAAGTGTACGTGGAGATAATACTATATGAGTTTGTAGTACCAAATACAATAAAATAAAAGGTTTGTTAATCTTTTTCGGAGGTGCCAGTGACGGTGAAGAATTTTACACTAATATGTTCAACCTTGAAATTTTTGCCTGAATCGACAGATTAACAGACAGTATAAGTTAATACACTTGGGGCCTGAAGACACTCAACTTAAATGACACTCACATAAAAACAGATAACATTGATATGCAAAGTGCAAAGGAAACTTAAAAAAAAATAAATAAAGGGAAAACTCACAATCCTAAGTATTTTGGCCATGAATCTCTCACAAACTTCGGTAGGCATCTCAACACAATCACTGAAGATTTAAAGATACGGGATAAAGCTAAAGCACTTGAAGATAAAAGGTAAATTTTAGTTTCGCGGATAATGACGCGTGTGTTTCGCACGAGTGTGGCGCGAAGACTGAGCCGAACCGCCGAAGTCCGCCGAACTAGTGAGAACATGTACTCGTAGGTGGTAGGTGGTTTAATTATTCTATATCATAATCAGGTGTTATCAGAGATACCGCGTCACTGAAAGTGTTCTATAGCGGAACAAAATATCACTGTTTAGCGCAGGGTAAAAACATATGGAGCCTTTCACATGGAAATCTGGATTAGATGCAGATTGAATCGCGTCATTTACAGAGTAACGATAGGGATTTTGGAATGTTAGTTATCATAACGATAAACGTGTACATCTCAGATATTAGTTATTTATAATCCATAATTACTCACAGGTTATTTACGATTTTTTGTGCAAGTTTACAATATATTTTTAGTTATAAGCATCAGTGCGGTTGGGCCTATGATTCATATTTCAAACATTCTGAGATTTTTGACTGATAACCTTTTCTACAAAATAATTGGTAGGACGTCGGTTGAGGTTATTTTTTACGAGAACTCCAGAAATATCGCGGAGTTTTTGCGTGTTGCAATGGGCAGATGGCTTGGCTTAGCGATAATGTAAATTGTTCTGCGAATATTCTAGAAGAGCTGTTTTGTAGAGGAAATGTGGATGGATTATCTGTATTTCTTTTACGTTTCGAATGTTAAAAGCTATTATGATAATACTCCAGTCAAAGATTGCATAATTTTGTAAGTCTTTGATTATACGAGGTAGGGCTGAAACACTTCATACAGCAGCTGTTTCAAATATTTCGGTAGTATATTTCACGATGTTTCATAGAATTGTTATACTATATCCTCTTCCAAATAGTTGTTCATATCCATGCGTAGTTTAATTCGTAGGAAATCATCTAAGTACTTCAATTAGCAATTTAACTCCTTCCTCAGTTAGGTGAATGGGATTATTATTTCTTTTACCAAAATATTTATAGTCTCAATGTAATTTCAGAAAACGTTTGCTAATTAGTTGATACCATAGTTCATTAGAACAACAGGTAAAGCGGAATATTTTCCGCGCATTTCAAGTTCGTTCAACTCTCCATACCGGGTTAGTGTGACAACTGAATTAGCCAACGACCATATGGTCGTTGGAATTAGCCTATTCTGAAATAAGTGCGCACGCAAATAATGAACCGCCATTATCTCAAAATACCTAATAAAAATTTGAGGGTAATAAATATTATCTTGAATATGTTTGACTTTTTATTGGTTTATGTAGGTGGCTAATGTATTTATTATGTACTATTTTTGTTAGAATGCCATGATTCAGATTGACCTAACTTACTTATGGAGTAGTATGGGAGGTCAATGTTCGGAAGTCATCCGGTCAACTGATGATGAATGATTCAGGTATTAAAATGACACTATTTCAAAACAAAACGGGTATATATGTATGTTATTAACTTACTACTGTAAAGTATGGCATTGCGATCAGGGCATCCCCGATTATATCGCTTTCAACAAAATGTATTTATCTATCTAAAGGATTAACTGTTTACTGTTATTTGAATGTCAACGAGCTATTTATATATTTTTAGCGCTTTGGTTCTACTAAGTATGAAAGACACAGCATTATTTCATCAGTTATGTATGGCAGATTCATAATTATGGCTCCTGTAATTAAGTTGTTATAGAAAGAAAATTTTGGAATTTATCCAATAAAAAATATCTACATATGTATAAGTATACAGATGTACAACATAATAACACTCGTTTGGATGATATTATAGTTACTATGACACTGGTTGTTTTAATGTTGGTAATAAGCTGTTTCAGAAACTTTTATAGAGGATTTATAGCATGGGTGTAGATAAATAAAACTACATAATAATTATTCCATCCACTACAACACAATGTCACAATAATCACAAAGATTGCAAAAACAGGACAAGTAATTTTCATGACACAAAATGTGCTCAATTATATTTTGTTTACCTGTACAAGATAATCTATGAAAATAAGCACTGTCATGATGATACGTGATAATTTAGACAGCGGATTTGTTGAAGAGGGCTTGACATAAGATAGTAATGATGTAGGTACCAAAATATAAGAAGCATATGATAGGTGTATAGGTTACTAAGAACATGAAGAGCTGAACAATGAACACTTTGGTGGCAAATCAACAATATCAAAGAAAAAAGAAAGGAACAAAAAAGAAGAAACTTAAAAATATTCAGTAGATACGCATAAAGCTTTGATAAAAGGTGCGTAGTCTAAAATGAAAAAAAAAAAAATCGAAGGATAAGGTAGAACACAATCTGAATTATGTTGGATTAAAGAGATAATTGAATGTACTTCAGAATATTACACATCCCTCAATCCTATCAAATACGGAAGGCGGAAGAATCAAAGCGAAACACCAGGATGCAGAAACACCAAATGTTGATAAGTATTTTTCCAGACTAAAGTAACCGGTATTGTTATCTGGTACAGAATATATCGCATTTGTGTCTATCATAATAATCTTTCGTATCCATGCAGATTTTAAGAGAGGTTTGTCTGGATCAAGCGATATTGGGATAATTCTCGTGGTTCCTAAGGTGTCTGGTATTGTTATCTGGTACAGAATATATCGCATTTGTTTTTATCATTATCTTTCGTATCTATGCCGATTTTAGGAGAGGTTTGTCTGGATCAAGCAAAGGTTCATTTTCTAAACAATATAAATACCTATATACCAGACAATTTCTGCCTCATCCCTTCTAATATCCTTATTATTAACACTAATATCAGTCACAATTATATTATAAAATGCGTAATATAATCTCGTAAGTTAAGAACAAAGCAAGACAGTCATCTCGGAGCTATAAATAGCCTCATATAAATAGATTGCACGTAAACTTGTAGTAATAAAGATAACTAGAGATACTGATAAAGCTGAGATTTCTTTCACATCTATTTGTTCAAGCTGTCCTCTGTAGGTGAGATTGCGGAATGTTTGAATTATGGCGTTGTTTAAATAAATACACGCTTTGGGTATACTAATCTAAATTCCTACGCTAGGATTTCCCATTACGTGTGTTTTTTCCGAAATAATTGTCGAATAATCTCATCTGCATTCCTGTTGGATGACTAAACATCTGAAGTACACACTGTAATTTCGCTAGTTACGTTGTATGTTCCATGTTATAGGTGGTGAACCTATTGCTACTAAGCCAAACTCAGAGCTATGAATTTCCGAAGTAACTTCATCGATAATTGGGTAGATTTTCGTTATTTATCATCATTTCATCATTCATCGCACAAATTTTTTTTTGGTTTTTTTTTTCACTTACATTGAAAATATAGTATATTGGTATTCGTTTGTTATTTCGTTTGACACAATATAATATGTTGGGATGTGACACGTGCCGCGGTTGTGGTGCGGTGCCGTATTATAAATAATATAATATTAATAACACCTGTAAATGACGATAAATAACGAAAATCTACCCAATTATAATTAAATCTTTCTTTAAAGTCTCTATGATGAGTAGTCAGCACCAAGCGGCAAGTGAGATTAAAGGTGCATGGGAAGATGCTGAATAAGTGCAAGTGCAAACATATTGCGCCAACCCTAAATAAATTGGGATAAATACAGGAGAATGATGATGATAAGGAAGATGCTGCTACCGAACCCCTAGCTCATATTTATCTTGGTCGCCTTTTAAGACAATCATGCGAAGAAAGAGATGCTTACATACAATAGAGGAATCACCAAGAAGTAAATATACAATTGAAACTGAGCTAGTATAAGAAAGACACGCACCGTTCACGTGAATTTAATAAGGATACAATTGACATAAATATTCCACCACAGACATGATAATAAATCTGCAAGGCAGATACTGTTACTGATTATAACAGTGGAATGTTGATTAGAGAATGCAATAATGATATATCTTCAGAAAGTCGGAGAGCGTAGATATGGCTACACAAAATAAATATAAACAAAACACGCAAAAACTACATTCATCTTTTCATCTGGCTTTCATCATATTACGGAATTGCTGGAGTAGAAATTCAGGGAGAGCTGAATCAAATAGTTATAAAGTGTTTAGTGCTTAGAGACAGCTCTTTTTTTTAATGATACGAGTATGATATTTATGGAAGCAACAAATCCTATTAGAAAAACAGGCACAAGACAGGAGACAACGAAATAAATATAAAAGTCAACTAAATGCACTACATAAATGGAAATAAGTTTAGTATCTGAAACGTAGCTAATAAAATTGTCATTCCAATACCTTTTCGTCAGCAATTGGCGATATAATTATGTAGTTCAGCAGTTGGAACTGTGATCAACCACGCGTGGGCCGAATACTTTTTCCGTCGGCAATTGGCGATATATTAAAGATGGCACAAGAGACTTGCTATACACTTATGAGTCTATTTAATGGTAATATTAGTTATATCCCAATGGACAGTGTGAAATATGATATGGCTAGAAAGGGAGTGAATGCCGAGATGAAGACTAATAACAGAGAAGTATGGATGAAAAAGACACCTCTATAAGTCTATACATTATGCAATAGTCCCATACAGCTTTTCCTAGAACATCTCCCATTAGCACATCTAGAATTGTTTAACGCACGTGGCAGACACATAGGCACTCCAACTCGACCTCGAACTAGTATCTTCGTTATCAAAAACTACTCCAACAATAGTAACAGGAAAAAGAAACGAATAATAATGGCGTGTTTAAGAACCATATTATTGAAGATCTAATCGGTAATGGATCTTGATCTTTAGGCCTCGTTCAGGGTGAGGAGCTTGCGCGGGTTATGGTTATGTACACCGTCGTTTACGTACAGTGTAGAGGCTTGCATAAAGAAGCGGGTTTTCGGGCCCGACTCACGCAGTACAGATCGCTGCAAGTTGAGTTTTTGATATTTACATATGTGTGAGCGCATAAGCTAACACGGGACTATTTCACCCGCACCAATTGGTACCGACTTGTCTTCACCGGGAACCCGCTTCTTTATGCAAGCAGTATAAATAGTTAGTAGTCGTAGTTAACGAGCGATCTTCTTTTGTTTTACTCGGTGGCAACACTTCTCCTACCCTCTACTGTCGGTTACAATAACTCGTGATACACTATGGTCACCTAATCGCGCCCGCCTCCGCGCCCGCTACCGCCCTAATCTTCACTGTGGACGTGGTCTTAGGTACAGAGACAGCACTAGAATCATTTCACAAGTTCATCATTGTGATGTGATGCTATCACGTTTTGCTTTCTCACGTGGCGCGGTGTGATGTCGGCTTTGTTGTGATTGCTTTACTACAAAATTGTGGTAGATAAAGGAAACTAGTAATAACTAGTCTTTTTTACGATTAGCTCGTGAATTCGTGTTGTTTGTGGATTTGGTCAGATAAGGCTTAGCGCATACCATCTGCAGTATGCCGTATATTTTACGGAGCGCGGAAGGGCTCGTTCTTAAGACCCATATTATAGACTTTGTCGAGTTTAATAGGTTCTTCCAGCGGTTTTTGTTAATTTTGCGATCGAATGATCATGCCATGAGGATGGGCAGGATCTTGTTATGATGATTGCACCTTGACGACTACTTTAGTTGAATCTGGTAATTTTTAAGTTCAATTTTACCTTTTCGCCAGCTCATTGGACTAGTTTTTAAAGAAGTTAATATTCAGGAATGGTTGTTCACGAATAGATAAGATTATGATGGGTAGGTGTGTTACAAATTCATATACAGGGATATTTTTTTATCACCATCCAAATTTTTACAGGGTGTTCTACTCATGAATATGAACAACTTTCACTAAGGGACCAACTCTGAAATCACGAAAAAAAAATCAGCTGTTTAATACAAAAGTTCAATACCTATTTGACCAAAATGTATGAAACAGCTGTTTTTTTTTCGTGATTACAGAGTTGGTCTCATAGTGAAAGATGTTCATATTCATGGGTAGAACACCCAGTAAAAATTTGGATGGTGATAAAAAAATCTTCCTGTATAGTTTTAAATAATCTTGGAAAAAATGAGTCACAGTAAAAATATTATTATTTACTATCATACAAGCACTGGGTTATTCCAAACGTTAGTTAGGTTAATCTAAATTAGATTCAGAATTCAGATTTATTTATGAGTCTTGTTCAAACATAATACGACGAACTAAGTACCTAATCGTAAAACATAATAATACAATGACAACAAGACAGTTATTTCTGTAACGTTTCGTAGTAAATTACGCCTTTAAATACTATTAAACATACTATGAATTTTGATTATTTTTTTTATATTTTTTTACCAGTTAATAATTAGAATTTTTAATTAGAATATTTGTACGCCATTGACGCAAGACATAGCTTTCATTTTATTAATATTGACATCTGTACCTTTTGTTTACCTACGTTCTACAAATAAAAATATTTGAATTTGAATACTCTTTCTAAGAAACAATCAGGCGCATAAAACAATAGAAATAATTGAAAACAAAAAACCCTCATGACGAATTTTCCTAAAAAAAAAAAACTACGCAATATATTTACCATTAAACCGCTATGTTGTCATAATTCAAAACGTTCATTATTAAGAAACTGTCAACCACAAAGGGAACAACAAAAGTACAAAAATAGTTAGGTATGTCAACAAAAATCATAGTTATTTTTGTTTAAATGAATGAAAAACCTCGGTACTATGAATCGCAGTGAGTCGGACAAACCTACAAACAAATGATACACGTTGTAGTCAATATGGAGAGAAAACGAAAAGACATCGGTCGTGTATGCGCGTACGCATATCGTTCTCTCTTTAAATACGGACTTTCTATTGGATATTAGGCGAGTACGAGACGGTATACATACACTTTTATCTAAGGTAGGAAATACCTGGTTGCGAAATCGGGCAAGCCTTAAATATGCTTTTAGTGTCTTTCATTATATCTTTATAGCATGTGCTGCTGTGTGTGTGCATGTGTGTGGCGTGTGCGTGTGCTCAAAACCGCATGAAAAAAATCCGCATGTCGTAGAACCAAACATTCGAAGACATGTGACATCTACCAACCCGCACTGGGCCCGCGTGGTGGATTATAATCCAATCCCTCTCAAGGATGCGTGTGTCCCAGTAGTGGGAACAATATTGACTGATTATGCTAGCATATGCTATACGCATATAGAATGATAATGTGTGTTGAGATTCGTCTCATTATTTTCACATAAGTACCTAAATAACCAATGCATGTTGCTGCTATGAGAAATACATTAAATAGTGAACAAAACACATAACTTAAACACTTGAACATATTTTCTTTATATTTACAAAACTAAGTTTGTACTGAAGTTAAGTAAATAACGTAACACGTTTTTTTTTTACAAAAGCCCGCATACCTACGTAAATACATTTGTGAATACAAAACTGAGTCCTTAATTTACATAAGTACTTCGTGATTGACGTCAGATGCTAAGAGATTATGTACTAAATATAATTAGGTACGTGATAAATCTAGGATACATTTTACCTCAAGTAATTAGATTTAAACAATAGTTTCACATTATTTTGAGCAAATGTTTGACGAATGTAGACAACAATAAAATCATTTTAATAATTAATTAATTCGCTGACGCAATTTTATTTTTTCATGGAATTGTAACAAAAAGAAATACTCACATACCGAGTTAACGCTGACTCATCGAATCTTCTAAATATCACTTTACAAAATTCCTATCCACAACTTTGAATCTACGACCGTCACAGCCAAACGTATGGAACAAAAACTCGAGTTTCCATACGACACTTTCACTATACAACTGGCTCGGCTTACATAACAATTTTTAGAGGTCTGTAGAGCGACCAAAGCTGCCGACGCTCAGCTACCAACTAAGCCATTGTAGTCAGTCTACCTCGAGGTTCCCACACGGTTGGCCCCAAGACAAAAGCGAGCAATTAACATCAAAATAGACAATAATTGATGGAAAAAATCTGGATCGTTCGTGCGTGTCTCGTCAACCTTAATGATACGGGATCCTCTGAGTTCTGATCACACGGGAAAAATCTAAGTAAATAACTCAAAGAATTGACGCAAACACAATGAAAATGTAAAAGAATTTTCATGTTATAACAATGAGTTTGATTAATGTAGAACAATTTTCACAGAATGTCTGCAATGCGTCTGTGGGTTGCTACGCGGGTCTACGTCGCTGCTACGAAAAGCTACGACTTGCTACGTAGTTCCAATGACCGGTGTTTACCGTCTACGCAGTAAAATGGAGGTCACGACTTTTTTTGTGATACTTATGTAATGGTAATAAGATTATTTTTCGTGGATATGGATTTTGTAATAAGATCTGAAAGATTTTTAACGTGTCTGTAAAACTCGACTTACGAAATTATTTCTAATTTTTGACGAGTTTTTCAACCAACATTTTCTGACACAGGATATTTCGAAACTTTTGGTCATACTATCCTTCATACATAAATAACTACACCTATTCGTATCGAAACTATAATTAGAGAGCCAAGCACTTTTCAAAGAACTACAAAACTACAGACCAATCATTCCAAAGAAAAAGTTTCATAAATTATTCAAATATTAATTTCAGAACAAAGGAGAATTATACAGCATGAACCATTTGTCTCATACTTTATTTACTTGTTAAGGTATTGACTTGTTTCCATGCAAATTTATTGTGAAGGAAAGCAGTTGCTATGGATAATAAATTGTTTTTTTTTTATTCAAAGCAGTCTGTGGAATCGGTAGACAATAGCGATAGTGCGCGATTTCATTTGAGGCGTGTTTACATGAACGTGCCAAATGATAGGTTGACAAAACATTGTGTAACTATACATGCCCTATACAACCTTTATTAGTTGTCCGAAAAGGTTCCCGCTACCCCGGAACATAAAGGGCTAAGGAAGGAACACGGGTGTGTTTTAGTCAGTAAGAGTCTGACACTCCCTTCTGCTCCACCCAGAGCGAGAGGGGTCATTTGATGATTTCCCATCCACAAAAAAAAAGTGTGTAATAGTGCAAGGCTAGTAACAGTAACAGTAAGAAAATAGAAAAAATACGCACCGAAATCTTGAAAGTCATTTCAGCTAAACTTTATTAAGCACTTTTAATGCAATTTTCTTCCAATATCACCCCAGTTGTCATGCAAACTACAACAACCATCTGAACACATCTTTACCACCGTCTGGTTACCATGCATCGACAACTGCGCACGCGCCACCCGCACACAATGGCGGCTATCGACACTTGTGTCAACACCCGGACCAATTACCAAGTCCCAAACAACCTTAGTGCGTCAGTAGATAAAACATTTGTTCAACAAAGTAGGTAAAGGAATTAGATTTGTAGAATATTTTAATTAAAACGATCAAGATGTCGTCAATGTAAAACTTATGTAGCTATCATTGAACTAATAAGTAAACACGTGATGTTTATAACTTAGTACGTTTTTAGAGGCTTAAATACTTTTTGGAAAACTGGACGATGAAATGCTCTTTATGAATGAGAGTATCAATTGCATAATGTGTTCTATCAAGGATAAAACGAGCATCTACTTATATCCCAAATATAAATCTATATGTGGTGTTACTTCTGCTGTCAAAGATAGTAATACCTAAAAAAAGTTGTACAACAGAAAAGTAGATAAAAACGATAGCCTAATATCACCGTGGAGATATACAGGGTGTTACGGAAAGGGTATATCAATACAAACGGATTGAAGAGTGTATCCGGTCTAGAACCTCTGTACAAAATTTTAGCTCAAAAGCATTAACTTTGAAAATGCTTAATATTTTTTTATTTCGACATCACGGCGCTGCACTGGCGCGCGGCGGCGTGATGTGCGTGTACTAGGCGCACAGACACACTACAGATAATGGATAAAGCCTGGCCCGGCTTAGGCGCAAAACGTCTCTTTCGCAAAATGTCCCCTGGTCGTAAAACGTCTCTTTCGCAGAATGTCTCTTTCGTAAAATGTCTCTTTCGCAGAATGTCTCTTTCGCAGAATGTCTCTTTCGCAAAATGTCGCGCCAGGGACTTAAGAATAAAATTTTGATTTTCAAAACAAAAAATCATTTATTAAAATTATAGTGCAATTATGATGTTAAAATTTTGGTACTTAAATTTACTTAAGAATGTATTCCAAATAAAAAAAAATATTTTGATACAGTTAAAAATAATATTTTGGTACAATTTAAACTTCAGTGATGGCATCATCATAATAATATGTGAGGGTAGTTAGAAAAAAAACTTATAAATGTATGTGTCATTCATTATTGCCGAGCTGTGTGTGTTTAGTGAATTTGAGTTTTAATATGGATCAAGAAATCGAATACATTCGTAATCAAAAAGGACATAGAACACTTATACATTGTGAGATTTTCTTTTTATCAATAATGTTATGTTAATCATTTATGAAAACGATTAATTTTTTTTTAATGCAATACTTGATAATAACTCAAGTAAATTATAATGCCAAAATTTATTTATTTGACATTTTAATATTAAATATATTTTTTTAATCATTTTAAAAATGGTATAAAAAATATTTTCATTTGCAATACTTAGTTAATGTTTAGTTACTATTAGTAATAGCTCCTATTATATTATCTGTAGATATGTTTACTAACAGTATTGATTCCTTTGATTTAAATTTTGAATGTGTGTAAAATGTTTGATACTTATTGATATTGTTTTTATTTGGAATACATACTTAAGTAAATTTAAGTACCAAAATTTTATCATCATAATTGCACTATAATTTTAATAAATGATTTTTTGTTCTGAAAATCAAAATTTTATTCTTATGTCCTTGGCGCGACATTTTGCGAAAGAGACATTCTGCGAAAGAGACATTCTGCGAAAGAGACATTTTACGAAAGAGACATTCTGCGAAAGAGACGTTTTACGACCAGGGGACATTTTGCGAAAGAGACGTTTTGCGCCTGAGCCAATGGCCCTCGTAGTGCGGTGACACCTTTGTTATGATTTCAATTTAATAAACTATCGAAATAAAAAAATATTAAGCATTTTCAAAGTTACTGCTTTTGAGCTGAAATTTTGTACAGAGGTTCTAGACCAGATACACTCTTCGACCCGTTTGTATTGATATACCCTTTCTGTAACACCCTGTAGAGTAGTTCATTAGTGATGAATTAAAAACGGATAATTACGTAAATATTTTCCAGTCTTACCAAGGGATATCGTATTACCCAGTAACTGGGTTGTGGAGGTCAGATTGGGAGTCGCTCCATGTAAAATGTCGACGTTTTGAAACGAGCAACAAGCTTCAACTTTCTAATTGGCCGACTCCTTGACAGTTCAAAAGTGCTTATAAATCATTTAACTGAAGTAAATGCTGAGAGTTTGATATTGTTAGTGCTTTTGATTCTTCATGGATTGTATCATATTAAATCAGACAGCAACACAGTTTCGTAAATTCAATATTCAAATCTACAACCAGCACAAAACCTCAGGTCAATAAAACAGAACGACAAAAAACTGTGTACATACATACATTTATATTGTAACGCTAAACACATACGTCACGTGTATATAAACTACATAACCAGTGGTAATAAATGACTCCCGAACGTGGACTATGTTCGGTCATCAGCCGTCACGGAATCGCCTTGGGATCACGACTGGGCTTCATGATATCTTCTTTTCTTTTACGAGAGAAATCAAGACTTTAAATCGACGTGGAATTGCCAATAATTTTCGGCAGTTTCTGTTTGCAACTGAATTGCACCATGGAAAGTCATGCGCATTTGAGATGCATTTGTTGTTCAAAAGGCTCAAAACTGGGTATTTGGAAATTAACTTCTGCTAATCAGCCCTCGTGCAAATACAATCTTAATAGTTTCATAAAATATTCTAGTGCCACTAATTTAGTGAACTATGTTCTTCTGAAAGATCTTTTATTTATTTGTTAAAACTTTATATGCAAAAGTAACAAAAGGCGGACTTAATGGCTAAAAGGTAAAGGCTGAAAAGGTATTTTCTACCAGTCAACCTTAGTGTGATGCAGAGACAAAACAATACAGCTTTGAATGAAACGTGCCGGATCATCACTGGTTGCCTAAAACCGACCCCGGTACAAATGCTGTATCCGCTAGCAGGAATAGCGCCACCAGTGGTTCGCAGAGCGGTGGCAAGCTCCAGCGAAAGGGCCAAAATGGTCTCCGACACACGACACCCTTTGCACGACAACACCCTTGTGCCACAAAGGCTGAAAAGCCGAAATAGTTTCTTAAAGTGTGTCGTCCCACTCACTGGCGAACTACCACAAGAAAGACTGAGGCTGTGGCGAGACAGTGCTTCCTTACCCAAACCGTTCGTTCCACCCGCTGAGGACCTCCCACCTGGACATGAGTTACCTTGGGTAAACTGGAAGTCTTTAAACAGACTCCGGACCCAGGTTGGCCGAAGCAAGGAAAACCTGTTCAGGTGGAAATTTATAGACGACTCCGCCTTGGAGTGTAAATGTGGTGCTGTTCCACAAACGATGGGACACTTAATATCGTGCCCTGCGTGTCCTGTCAGCTGCACGTTACAGGAACTGATGGACGCTAGTGATGGCGCCAAACAAGTGGCCGAATTCTGGGCCGAGTACATTTAGATTGCCATCGACACGCTAAGAAGAAAAAGATGGCAGGACATAAGTGATAGGGGGTCCCTCTATCTGGCAGAATCTTGATGCTCCGAAATTTTTTTGGCATAACACACTTGGCATAATCTTCTTTAAACGAATATTTCTAAGGCATAAAAATTATTAAACATAATTATTGTTTGGCCGAATGTTTATATGTCCGAATTTACGATGGCATACTTTTAAGATGGCAGAATTTTATCTGGTATAATTACCTTTGGCAGAGTTAAAATTCCGCATAATTTTTTTTAGTATAACGTTTATTTAGAGCGGCGATTATTTGGTATAATTTCACTTGGCATACTATGAAGATGGCAGAATTTCCAATTCTGGATGAACCGTCGACCTGCTGACAGAAAACCTAACCCTAGACGCTCGACGTCAGGGGCACCCCGAGGTTCGGTTGGTTAGGTTCCTTTAAACCCTGCAGGCAGAAATAGGAGCCCCGCGCAGCGGGGCTCCGTCGATCTGCTGACAGAAGCCCGTTTCATCCGGTTAATCCATAAGGTAAAAAGGAACCCTTATGGTGCGACTTCGTCCGTCTGTCCGTCCGTCACTACGTCCGTTACTTTCTGAGATATGATAGTTCTGCCTTTTGATGATTATCGATATGAAATGTATGCCAAAAGACGATTCTGACTGTGAACTTTCTGCGATATGATGGTTCTACTTTTTGATTATTAGGGATATGAAATTTATGCCTAAAGATGATTCTGACTTACAAAATTATGAGTTTTGAATGCATGATAAATGAGTGTATGTCAAACGATTTTCTGCGAAATTTAGTTTATGCTATCCGCTGTTATGCAAAACAATATTATGACATAAAAAGTTCTGCTATAAAGGGTGTACCCAAGTGATAGATAATTCGAAAAATAATAAATACTAATCTATAGATATAAAACGAACCCCCCCCCCCCCATTGGACTTATTAAGCGTAATTTATTATTTTAATCCTAGCATTTCCCATGTTTGTTTACATCCACTTTCAGCCCATTCAATATTCTTCAACCAGAATTTATCAGCACTTATCTACGTAGATACAAATTAACACTTTAATACTGCCAAACACGCGTACCCTGAGTGATCAGCTACTAGTAAACAGCAACAATGGTCGCTGATTATCATATATATTATTACGTGGTCAATTTCCATCGATTGTTTACCGATTATTATCAATCAATGTTATCGGAAGACACCTGTGCGCTGTGTCTGTTCCAAGTAGGTAGTTACCTTCTGTGTGATTAACAGTGATACTAGCATCGTTGGGGCATTACCAATAAATGCAACACTGGTAATATGCGGTTTGTTTTATCTTTGAACACTAATGCGATTATTTTGATATCGCTTTTGGGATCGGCTATCAGCTTGCACTGTTTTGCTGTTGTTTTGGCTAGTAACATCGACCGGCAATTTTTCGTTTAAAAAAAGAAATGCTGACAAATGCTGTGATTTTTTTGTATAGTTATCCATTATCATCTACCTACGCCCAAAGTATTTTGAATTAATCCATCCATACTAATATTATTATGCGAAAGCGTGTCTGTCTGTCTGTTACCTCTTCACGCTTAAACCGCTGGACCGATTTAGATGAAATTTGGTATATAGTTTGAGTCCCGGGACAGGACATTAATAGTTTTTATCCCAGAAATCACCCTTTAAGGGGGTGAAAAGGGGAGTGGAAGTTTGTATGGGGAATCAATAACCACTAAACCGATTTAGATGAAATTTGGCACCACGGTAGACCATGACCCGGATTAGGACATAACATAGTTTTTATCTCGATATTCCTACGGGATCGAGACTTATGCGGATGAAACCGCGGGGCGCTGCTAGTTTGGTTTAATTTGCTCTTATCTTTTTCATTTTGCCTTCATTATTATTTATTATTAAGGCACATCAACAACACAAACATTTACATAACAGAGAACAGAGACATGGACTAGTGTTTACGTCAATTACAGACGTGCACAGCATTCACAACAAAAGAGAAGAAAATCAAATAAAATAAAACAACAAAAGAACAAAAACTTTAGATAAAATCTCGATAGTAGAGAGAATACCCTCATCGACTTAAACATTGACTAAATGTATTAATTAAATATATATTATACTCGTATAATTATATAAAATAATAATTATCCTTTTGCCCTTAATTATCATCGACATTCTCCTGACCTTCTTTTAATTTATTTCACGTCGGCACGGCATGTCTCTTTCTCCCATACTCACGTCTATATCTGCTATCATCTCCCTGCATAGTCATATCATCTTTCAGACAATCCACTTCAGTTTCTTTGGTCATCAAGCCTTTACTCTTTATTACTTAGTACTTTCCTTGTCACTAATTGTTTCTAGTTTAAAATTACCTAACGTTCCATTTTCCTCGCTAATAGTTGTAAACGATGTGATTGCAGCACTTTGCGGCAACAATGCGTATCTAAAGAGTAGTATGGAACGTTACGGTACCGCAAACGGTACGGATTGAGTGCATTCTTGAAATGTCGTGTGCGCAGCGGTAACTAGGAGTCATGATGTGTCGTTATGTGATGGATTTAGTTGTAATCGATGTGGTTCTATGCTTACTGTAGTTAGTATTATAATTTCTTGCTTTAGTTCTCAGCAATGTTAATTTTGTTGGCTATTTTGGAGATTTTGAATTGTATGGTCATTGTTAGATAGATTTTACCATGTGATGTACTAAGGCAGTATAAGTAATAACAACGTTGCAGGGTGCCTAAAGATGCAGCACGCCGTGATAAATGGGTAAAAATAATCAGATTGCTGAGAAAAGAGACTAACTGAATAAATAAAAAATATTTAAAAAGAAAATGTCTTAATTATTGTCATTAGTTATAAACTTCTAATACACATCGAATAAGAAATACATAATTCAAATATTTAGTTAATATATCAATGCACTATGCACTACGGTGTCAGTTTTGTCCATTATTGAAGTGAAAACGGCATTTTTTGAGATGGGCAAAAACCATTGAATTCGCACCACTGTTACCGTAACCGACATCGCTTCGGATTATGTTCGGCTGTCCTCAGGATGTACTCGGTTTTAATGTATTTCTGATATGTCAACGAATGATGGCAAAGTATTCTGTTTGAGTTTTGTTTTGTTTGTGTAATTGTTCAAGTTTTCACATCTGTCGGCACTCCCGGAGTGCCACTTTTTTTTTGACAAAAGGTATCAGCAAGTGTGTCAAATAAAACATTACGTACCACTTAAACCTAAAAGTTAGAGCTACTTGAGTCAGCAATCAGAATTGAAGCCAAAGATATAGTAAACAAGTTGACAGACAACAATAAATAAAGCCGTTTTCCGGACGTCAGTTATATTTATCCGTACCTGTAGGCCACAGATATTAGCTAGCTTTACTTATCAAAGTAATCATATTAAGTCAAGTGCTACAGTCTGGGTTAACCCTGTGTGTTTACCGATATTTGCCTTAGCTATTGTTGTAACATATTTGTGTCAACTAATTTTATTTACTTATAACACAAGAATATATGCATGTAGGGCTGTCAAATATATTGAATAAGGAAGCAGCAATTTTTAATGTTTTTTATTGATTTTGGTTTAATATTTTTTGCCAGTTATTTATTTATTTATTCATGTAGATACACCTAAAACAATAGAGAAAAATACATAAAGATAGAAGAGCACAAAGGTGCACAGCTTATTTCATTAGAAAAGTCTTTCAGCGGATCTGCGACAGGGAAGCTGGATGAGAAACGTAGACACAGTATGTGTTTATAGTTCCAAATTCAACTAATATTATTTTTCTTTCGTTGATATTATGCTATCAACAACCACAAAGCCTGCCAGAACATGATGTAATAATAAAATATTCAACAATCAGTATGTTGATAACGTAAAGAAAATCCTACCTATTAATGTACCAGTCATAACCAGCCCAACTTTGCTTAGATATTATTATTTCTGTTCGTGACAAGTAAAGCCTTTTCTGACTGATTGATCGTCATCACATGTTCCTAATAACACTACCTCCATACGTACCTGTTCTATTTCTTTAGTCCAAAGAGATTATATTTCAAGGTCGGAGGATTTATCCATACTTCCATACTAATACTATAAACTCGAAAGTAACTCTGTCTGTCTGTATGTTACCTTTTCACGCCTAAACTACTGAACCGATTTAGATGAAATTTGGTATGGAGATAGTTTGAGTCCCGGGAATGGACATAGGATAGTTTTTATCCCGATATTCCCACGGGATGGTAACTTATGCGGGTGAAACCGCGGGGCGCAGCTAGTAATACTATAAATTCGAAAGTAACTCTGTCTGTCTGTCTATATGTTACCTTTCCACGCCTAAACCACTAAACCGATTTAGATGAAATTTGGTATGGAGATAGTTTGAGTCCCGGGAAAGGACATAGGATAGTTTTTATCCCGATATTCATACGGGATCGAAACTTATGCGGGTGAAACCGCGGGGCGCAGCTAGTCACCTATAAGTACTTTTTATCATGGAGTGGCTCATGGCTAAGTAAGCCACTCGGGTCGATCGATCAAGTTAAGCAACGATTGCCGCGGTTGGTCCGTGGACGATAACCCTCTTTACATACCGAGACTACTCCGTGCTTCGGAAAGCACGTTAAGCCGTTGGTCCCAGTTGTCATGAGTGGATCTTTGACAGTCGTTACGACTCGTCAGTGGCTCGAAAGTCTGACAACCATTCTTACCAAGTAACTGGATTGTGGAGGTCAGATAGGCAGTCGCTCCATGTAAAATACTGGTCCGGTTAGACTGGAAACCGACCCAAACATAGTTGGGAAAAGGCTAGACAGATTATCACTTTCTCTTCGGAAAGGCAACCTTCCCGAAGAGTTTATCTAAGTTATTTGTCAGAATATACGTCATACATCGCGGCAGATCAAAACGAAGACGGAGGGACGAACTTGAATCCTACTAAAAGGACTGGCCCACGATAGCAGAGGACAGAAGTGTGTGGAAAGAGGAGAGGGAGTCCCTTGCCTAGGAGTGCAAGGCACTATATCACTATGGGACCAACTCTGAAATCACGAAAAAAATCAGCTGTTTAATACAAAAGTTCAATACCTACTTGACAAAAACGTATGAAACAGCAGATTATTTTTTCGTGATTTCAGAGTTGGTTCCATAATGAAAGTTGTTCATATTCATGGGTAGAACACCCTGTAAAAAATTAAAGACAGTAAAAAAAAATATTCAGTAGATTGATAGATAGAATCATAACTTTTTCACATGTTGTAAAACTATTTGACGTTTATCGATATTGTAAGTGTTCTAATTAGTAATACATGAATAGACAATTGTATAAGAAATAATAATAAATATTTTATACACACTAACGGAGTGATGTTTTCTAAACGATGACAGTAAATTGTGTAAGCATTAGGTTTAATTGACGTTTTCTTTTATGCTATTATGTATATGAACACAGTAAGTTAGTTTTCCATTAGGATATAATCTAAGAGGGTGATTAAAGTATACAATCTAAAGTACTCGTACTTTCGCATGACGTTGGTACCGATCCAGTGCCTATAGAAATAATCTACATGCTCGTAATTATATGTATTATGTAACTTTTCCTTTCCACTCTTGAAGGACATGAAAATCCAACAATAAGATGAAAGAACTTACGACTTACGTTAGTTTAATATGTCACTCTCAGAATCAGATAAAGACTCAACAAATATGTTTTTCTCAAGTTCAGGAAGAAAATGTGCAAATACAGACATGCGCTTCAACAATTTATTACGTGTAATATTGAAACACTTGTCTCCTGAAAGACCGCTATCGCTAGCGTGAAAGATTTTAGTAACCATGTTTGGGCCGGAATACACTGACACCAAAATATAGCCTTTACGAGTCGTCATTCCAGCCGAAAGCTGGACATAGGCGTCCTCAAGCATCTCCACTTCGACCTGTTCTATGCTTCCTGCATCCAGCGGATTTCTAAGGTCATAAGCATCATTCATAAGGTCATATGTCCATCTAGGCTTAGATTCATATCCCGGCATTCGCTTGACTATTCCAATGATGTTAGGGCAGATATGACAGTAAAAGACCTATTTAGGCAGTTCAAAGCAATAAGGCGCCCGCAGACAGGCGCGACGCGACTAGTAGAACAATTTCTACTTTACTAGTAGAATTTCTTTGAAAACTTAATGGAAATGGTTCTAGCAGAATCGCGTCGCACCGTCGCGTATTTGCTGGAGCCTATAATAGTACCCAAACCTACCTAGACCTACTCGTTTAAGTCGGAATGGGAGTGCAACTGCACCTAATTAAGTAATTAGTATAACATTTATATCTACGCTAGTTGAACCATGTCGACCGGGCCACATGGCCTTGCCACAGAACTGGACCACACCCATTAAATTATCTCGATCATTATGCAACGCTGATTACTGTACTGTTTACATTAAGTGCCAACACATCGCTATCAATACTCATTTAAATAAATAAACAAATAACTATCGGACTCTTGCCGAGTTGCTATGCAAACTGCTGACTAACCATATCATGTTCACGCCAAATACAACTTTATACTTCATTTATAGGATTCAGTTTTCATTGACAAGTTCTTATAAATGTTTCAATCTTCATCAGTATGTGATAAGATTGTTTTATTCCGTCATAATGGACGTTGTCCGAGTGTTTGTCAGACATTCATGATACTTGTATGATTTTTATCTCCCGTTGATAAAAAAACTATTATTATAGTAGGAGTTCTTGGTTCACAACAACATCAACATGATAATGAAAGTTATGATGTAGATACTTGTTATACATGATTTATGGATAGATTATCATAAAATCATGCCTTTATTTCCCAAAGGGATAAGCAGAAGTGTATTGTAGTCGAAACCTACTGCGTTTTATTTAAGTTCAAAGAGGACGAGCATATTACTGTTAACCGGGCAAACATCCAGGCTACTATTGTGAGATTACTAACGATAGAATCCAATAAAACTACCCGTTCCGAGTCTCCACACTAACACAGCAGTTGAGCTAGGCAGGCGACAAACATGTAAGTTAGTTATAAAAACTATGAACTATATAATTATATATATGAACTAGGTATATGATTAGGAGAAGAAGACCAAGGTAACGATAGATGGTCTGCGTGAAAGATCATATGGTGAGAAAGGAGGTGACTACGGAGATCACATCTAATAGAGAAGTATGGAAGAAAAAGACATGTTGCGCCGCCTTCAAATAAATATAAATGCAAGAGAGGACGATGATGATGAAATGCTTTAAAACCTCAAACGAATCCAGTGGGTTAATAAATAACACTGAACTACGATAAAATTTAAAATATTTTATACTATCTACTACTTATAGGTAGCAGTTTCCAAGAATTTAGACAGTAACGGTCAATATGGAGTCCAAGAACTAGCCACTATATATGCTGACACCATGATAACAGTGTCTCCAGTCGACACCGACGGTCAAGTAACTACGGTATCAAGTGAAATTCTCATAATGTGGCAGGAGACATTATAAATGATACCATAAATAAACGTTTTACAAGTGTAATCTTTATTATTTTATATCGAGGTGTTCGGCTGCGCATATATATGGACTTGCTTCTCATAACCACTAGATTAACGCTCCGAGACGTGGTACAGCATTTTTGCAATATGCTTTTTTTTAAACCCAAGGTCTGAGTATAATCCAAGATAACTAACGCCAACGCCACTTTTCAATGTTTGTCAATTTTATGAGCTCATTTAATAAAATATAAGTGTCTGCCATCAACCGCAAGGCAATAGTGACCTTTAAACTATTTCCAGGCACTTTTGAACTGTCAAAGGAATCGGCCGGTCGGAGAAGAAGGGGAAGGAAACTCCAAGGACGCTCTTGTAATTATAACAAAATTTTAGTTACATATAAACTAGATAATATTATAAGTGAACTAAAGAAAGAAGAACAAATTGTTTGTTTAAACGGTACTGCAGGTACAGACGATAAGCATACACAATAGTCCATGGAAAAGAGTAAACTTATCGCAGAAGATAATTTTGTCCATTATACATGTTGTGGCGCAGCTCAAGAGAGATCTATGAGTTGTCTTAAAATAGCGACACAAATACATTAACAATGATTTGGACCAATTTATTTTACATGGAGCGACTGTCTACCACCCAGTTATAAATAAATTAATAACCAAAATTAAGTTGATAATAATTAAAATCGCTATATGAATAAAATAAAAACATAAACAGACAAAGCCGCAGGAAGGTCACATGCAAGCCTTCACATCCAGTATCACATCACGATCAGACCACGCAGAAACCACAACACAACACTTCATACCCTGATATATATAATTCACGGAAAAACATCGTGAAAAATATTCATAACACTGCGGGCTAAGCGGTTCCCCGAAGGATCTAAATAGCAATACAGCGAACTGACCAAATTGAATCAGAAGGATTAATTAAATACAGTGAATGTAAACATATTCCTAGTGTCTATTGTAATGTAATGGCGTTACTATGATTCATAATAAAGGACGAATGACTTCAGTTCTCAGACTATATTTAGTGACAGATTTTTTTAAGCATTTGGGATCCAACGGAAATAGTTTTTGGGATTCAACGACAATAAAACATAATACTCTTGCATTTTTTAAATTTTGGATCCAACGGAAATACATAATAAATAATAATGTTTTGTGGGATATTAAACTGGGATTCAAAAGTGGGATCCAACGAAAATAAATCACTAACCCGAACTGGGCCCACGTGATCGACAACGGCAGATCAATCTTTAGAGAGGAGACTTGAGCCCCAGTAGTGGGAAGGCTGATGGTTATCTAAGACGAACATCTGCAGTTTTAAAGACCTGTGAAATCCAACAACCCGCACTGGGCCCGCGTGATGGATTACGTTTCACTTCCTCCCACAGTGAAGAGGCCCGAGAGATTCAAAGTTGTGAGAACATTACCGTGTCTGTCAACAAACTTCTACATTGTTCCTTACAACATTGACGACCACTCGGTCCCCATCGATAAACCGTAGTAACCGACCTATTTGATGGCGTGACGTAAAGTGTGTGAACAAGAGGCCCTTAATACTCTTAGGCGTATTGTCTTGTTGTGTTGTGTACCTTCAGTCATTATCATGCCTTCAGGTTCTTCAGTGATTCAAAGGAAAAATATCATTGAATTTTAATTGTTACTCCACGTGAAGAGTTAACTGTTAATTACGGGAAATTGCCTGTTGTAGGTTCACGTGAATTTTATACGGATGCCAATTAGACTCAATTGCAGTAACGACTTCCATTCAGCATTGGTTATTTTTATCGTTTCGGTCTGCAAACGTTTATTGTTGAACATGGGTCAGTGGGCCTGGCTACAAATGGATGCTTTGCAAACTTTTGTCTAATGGATTGTAAAGGAATACAAAAGTATATTCTATATATCTAGTACTAGGTAGCAGTACATTGAAACTTCTCCGTGCCTCGGAAAGCACGTTAAGCTCTATGATTCGTAGATCTTTGACAGTCATTAAGGGTAGTGGGAAACACAAAAGCCTGTCAACCAGTCTTACCAGGGGTATTCTGTTACTTGGTAACCGGGTTGTGGAGGTCAGATAGGCAGTCGCTCCATGTAAAAAACTGGTATTAGCTGCATTCGGTTAGACTGCAACTGAATACCAGCATACCGACCCCACAATAAAGAAGGCTGAGAAGGCTTAGAATCAATAAAGCGATCAGACGTGATATATGAAATCGATATAATTTATTATAATATTACCTTTAGTCAAAAAATGCCGTCGGTAAAAATAGAAAAGTTTGCTAAATGTCGGGCAAGATTCGAATATATTCTAATTGGCGCGGGCACCGGCGGTTATATTCGCACCAATCTTGATTCTGGGAAGTTTTCGTTTATTATTTCTCATAATAAATTAAGCAGCCTATGGGAAGGTTGAGAATATGACAAACTATCTTACCGAGAGTAAGGAAAACGAGGCAAAGTACACGTACTCCAGTATAAACTATGAGTGACATGATAAAGTAACTTAAAAATACAAATCTACATTTGTTTTTTTAAAGTAAACCAATACCTTTGATTACATTTCAGAATGGCGGTAAACTGTCCCACTCCCACGTGAAATTTAATTAACCGCAACGATAAGTACTTGCAAAAGCAATAAACATTCACACATAATTGACATTAGCATTTCCTCAATGATACGGATTAAGTACTACAGTATGTGCATACATACGATAGAGCTAATTAAACTGGATATGAATATCATTAATAAAATAGCAATAAAACGATATGAGGCACAGTTCATACTTTCACAATTATTGGATTTGATTATTGTAATGATAAAGGGAGAGTCGAAGGACAGAAAGAGGTAGATGGCATTCATACTATAAGAAGTGAAATAGTTTAAACAAAATTTGACGGAGACGATGTTTCACCTGCTGAACTGTCTCCTCCTCCTCAAGTCGTACTCCTCCTTACTGAGGGTCGTGATCCTCCCTTGAAAACATCTAGCTGAACTGTCTACGGAACCTTAAACTTAACACAATTGAAGACCTTTGCTAGTGCTAGGTCTAAGACAATTCTATCGACGAGATAAGGTGTTGGAATGACATTTGAACCAACGACACGGCAAAGAAGAAGACCAATTGTGAGCAGACGGAGATTTAGATGCTCTTCGTGAAGTGCTGGAACAGTGAATGTACGAGGGAGCGTTTTTATGTTCGCGGAATGGGGGATAAGGGGTGGAAATAAAAAAACCAAATTATTTTTCCTTTTCAATATATTCACCTGCAAGACGGATACATTTTTCAGATCTTTCAATTAGTTTATTTATACCCTCATAAAAAAAAGTTTTCTCTTTGTCTTCAAAATACGCCGAAACTGCCTCCTTGACCTCATCATCGGTGGTAAATTTTTTACCCCGCAGCTCTTTTTTCATTTTTGGAAACAGGTAATAATCACTCGGGGCCAGGTCTGGGCTGTAGGGTGCGTGATTCAAAATATCGAAGCCCACTTTATGCAGGGCAGCCAACGCAACGCGGGTCTTGTGGACGGGCGCATTGTCGTGCAAGAGGAAGACGCCTTTCGTCAATTTTCCTCGTCTTTTCTTTTTGATTGCTTCCCCTCAAACGCTCCAGAATTGACGCGTAATGTTCTCCGGTTATATTAACGCCTTTGTCCTTATAATCGATCAGCAGGATTCCTTCAGTTTCCCAGAAAACGGTCGGCATGAATTCAGGCTGGGGATCGTCTTCAAGTGATTCTCGTCCTTGCTTGAATAGACGATGCCACTTGTAAACCATGGTTTTACAAGGACAAGAGTCTCCGTACACGGAGGACATCTCTTCTGTAATGGTTTGGACGTTTTTTCCTTGCTTGGTAAGGAACTTTATAAAGGCGCGATGCTCGATTTTCTCCATTGTGAACGCTGTCTTCCCGATTAAGTTGCTTAATTGATGATAGTTCAGAGACTAATGAGCCGATTATAATAAAACTTTGTATTTATACTAATAGTGAATCACTTAACACGTTGAGGTACTAATGAGACCCCTAACCCCTTTCCAACCCCGCCATTCCGCGAACATAAAAACGCACCCTCGTATCTTTAAGAAAAGTAAGTGCTCATAATGTGGAAGTTGAAGATGATAAAATCGAAGAAAATTTACATAATACTGATAATGACGAAGCTTATAATGCACGTTTCCAGGCTGTGATAGAAATAAGACGCAGATTCAATCCGAGTTTCGTAATTAAAACCATAAAGGACCTTACCTGTGGCTGAAATGAACAAAGGACATCCCGATAACGGAGCCTTGAGTCCAATTTCGACACTATTGACAGTGATAACAATACCGCGGATGATAAAACAAAAGACGTTATTGTCTTTGCGACCGACGCTACCGGCTAATAGTAAACGAAGTTTACAAAAGATACACAAGATTTTCCATGTTCTGCTATTAGCATTTTTAATTTTTGGTGTTTTGTAATAAGTTGGTCGTTAAGCAGGTATTTCCACAAGTAGAGATCCATTATTTGATAAAAGTTTTAAATTATAATACGGGTGGCATCGTGGCATCCCGGGACATCGACACGCAACCCGTTACGGTGGGTTCAGTACATGATTCTGCAAACCACTGCGTTGAATTTTTTTGTCGGTTATTAAAAATAAGCTGTTCCATACATTTTGACAGCGTAGGTATTGCACTTTTCTATGAAACAACAGATTTTTATTTTTGATAACCTACGAAAAATTTCTACCCTAGCATAGAAATGTTTAGAATCATATTATGCTGAATTCATGGTTACAGATACAGTTACGTTTCGCGCAAAGTTCTGCTCGATGGTAATTGGAAACTAAAACGGATATGGTGTGAAATCGGTCGTCCGTATACAGTTTTAGAAATGACAGACATCCTGTGACCTGTCGTATATTGAACCATCTACGGTTTCTGTTTCGGGCAAATAAAATATCTTAAATTTTCATAAAATGTATGCAAGAAGTAGTCATAAATTTTTAAGCCACATGCAAAATTTATCCTGAGCACAATCTGTAAGAAACCATTCTGAAAATCATCTCTCCAAATTATCTTGTCGTTAAATCAAAACTTAAAACTAAAATATATTTACATTATTATTATGATGAGCTTGCTTGTTCGCCAGCTGCAGTTTGTGAGGGTACAGCTCCTGCAGCCGCTGGCACAAGTGTGCCGCACTGTTGGCAAGGCGGGCCATGATAGCCAGACTCCTGACAGTCCCTCGTCAGTCACTATAACCACGTGCTCGATAACACTAATCTCAAATTACATCGTCATCCCACGCTTTGACGTACCACTGTCTATCTCGTATTGTTTTTATACCAATCTTAAACACTTCAAGATATTATTATTTTCCATAATCTTTATAACCAATATTTTTAGTTTACACTGATAACGTTTCGGCATTCACGGACAAAAACGAACACGATTTTTTTAAATCTGGTTGGCGTGCGTATGTAGATATATATTTGAGGAGAGATATGCGTGCGGTATGCTCGCAGCATTCTAGTCGACTGAACCAACTACCTATATATAAAAGTACTCTGTGGAACCAACCGAATGCAAGGCAGGTGAGGCTTGCTGTTCACACGTCGGTACGTTATTCGTTGGATGCAAATTGACTGACAACTGATAAGCCAGTCGTGGGCGCGACGCTTTACATTCTTGACACTTTAATCCTGAATATTAAGTCCTGTTAAGTATTTGCTTTAAATCGCATGCATATCTAACAGTTTGCGACTTGGTAAGCAGTAAAATAGCATGTTTAGTAGCGTTAATACAACACGACAGAGACTTAAATTCCTAACGGGTTCTATAATTCAAGGAAATAGAAGTTATTTCAATACGTACAATGTTAGCAACGTACTTAGGGTTTATTTTCATTTTCACATTGGTATGCCATTGGATATTGGCAGTGTTTATGTGAATACTCGTATGGTAGAAGCAATTTTATGTACTTCCATTTATGGCACCTGTATGTGTGTGTGGAATTTATTGAGGGATCAATAACATTTGCGACAGCTTATGATATTCAATCAGGCGATATAGTAAAATAAAGAGTATTTAATAAAGATACAGAATAATTTGGAATAGATAGGCTATTCTGCAGAAAAGTGAACAATGAGAGACACTTTCCAAAATATTTGAAGTATGCTAAACCGCAACTAATCCTAAGAACGTAACGAATGAAATGCTTAGCGAGACTATCATCGATATGGAATAATCGGCACTAAGCTCTGCTAAAATTACACGTTACGTGCGTTCAATGTTCGTTTGATGGGCCGAAACACTCCTAAAAATAGTCGATAAAACGTTTGCGAGCCCAAATTGAACAGTTCCAAATCGATATTTTTTTCGATTGTGTATCAATCAAGGTATTGATCATTCAGAAAAATGCCTTGGTTAACGTTGTAAAAAATATAATCATTTAGATTCTGAGGTTTTTTGAGGACATGTTAATGGCAATTTGGACATAATATCATGCCGCACATATTGAATGCCAAGACTTCAATGAAACTCCAACAGAAATAGGCCAACATAAAGGCGAATTTCCCGAAGGTAGACAATAACCATGACCAGCCATATGGCCAGTATTCTGCGCGGGAAATGTCCCGTTTAATAGCTTAACTCCAGTTAATTGCAGAAGCTAGTCATCAGTCAAAATAGATCTCCAAGTATCATGAGGTTTCTGCGCAAACATTCGTGATCGACGAATTATGATTATCTTAAACCATTTCTAACATCTACTAGTTATGTAAACTTTGTTCAGGAGACTATACCATGATATACTTTGTGCTAAAACTGGTAAGAATTGGATGATACCAGTTACGTTAAAAAAAATGTTGCATTACAGTGTCTGGCGTCACAGATATGCAAATTGGTTAAAAGTTAAACACAATTTCATGAATGTTTAGAGTTGATAGATAGAGAAAAGGTGTAAGAATGTTCCTTCTACATTCTCTCTAGATATTTGCATAGTTATCTTTCAAAACAAGTCATCATTATCTGTCTTGTTAACTGTTTCTCAACGTTCGCTAGTTGGCTTTGTATCTTTTTAACCGACTTCAAAAAAAGGAGGAGGTTCTCAATTCGACGGTACGTTTTTTTTTGTATGTTTGTTACGCGATTACTCCGTCAATTGTAGACCGATTTTCAAAATTATTCTTTTGTTCGAAAGTAGATACTTCTGAAGTGGTTTCATAGTCATCAAGACAGGATCTGATGATTGGATCCTGGAGAAATCGAAGGAACTCTTCAAATATTATAGGCACACCTATAGCGATTTGGGTATTTTTTATAGTAACGCACCATTTGATGAAGTGGAACTGATGATGAAGACCACAGATGGACACCGGAACTACTCAATAATATCTAAGTATTTCACGGGTTGTGATTCGATTACTTTAATATGGTTGCTAAGCAATTTATGCTCGCCACGATGTGAATGGTAATATGGAGCTGATGGTGGAACAGGAGAACTCCTCAACAATTAACTTCCCTGCATCGAGAAAAGCAATATTTTGTAAAAGGCGATGAGCATGTTGACACTGGCTATTGTAACTTAGATAAATTATAAGCAGACCTACTAAAAATCGTGAAATAAAAACTTTTTAACAAAAATACAACCGACTTCCAAAAGAAACACTACAAAGTGAAAAATAACTTTAATTTCGGAAGTCGGTGGCAAAAAACGTAAATACAAAACCAAAGACACCGACTTCCGAAATTAAAGTTATTTTTTACTTTGTAGTATTTCTTTTGGAAGTCGGTTGTATTTTTATTAAAAAGTTTTTTTCTACTGACTGAATTTCTTTTGACTGTTACGCTCAAAGTCAATGGGGTCTTCAAATAGGTACGTGTCTCTCAGCGTATTCTTATGCATTCTATTATCTGTTTCGGGGCCACCGTTATTTGCACCTCAAATAGTTTTATTTTCTGAATTCTTTTCGCAATCGCTAGGAGTTAGGACATACAAATCTTGTGAATTGGTAAGTCGTGTTCGTGAGAGAACACAGCCGGTTTAGTTTCGGACTATGACCAGTCGTGAGCAGAGATCAATGCAGTTTTTACGTCTCCGGTTTTCGTAGACATTCCTTTCTTTATAAACGCTGTAAGAGTTTATTTATCTAAAATATTGCCTGCACGTTTTATTCAAAAAACACTCAAACGTTTCTTGGGTCTTTTCAATTTTTTACCAGAGGGATGAGTATATATAAACTACGGCAAGGTATCCAAGCCATTTTGTGATTCCATCTGAGTCCGTTGGATAACAATAAAAAACAATACCTATTGTCATCCTACATTTGTTCACAAATTCATTGGACACTAGCAACTCTAAAAAATAACATGATTCATCTTAATGAATCGCTCTAATCGCTACATGGTATTCAGCTTCAAACAATAAGTAAAACAAACGATTCATACATCGTTCTGCTCATCTTATTGATAAGCTTACGGTTGACCATTATCTCACCCTGTTGGTAAGTCAAGAAGAAGTTTTGAATAGATTTTCTATATAGGTACCTACTCAAATTAATTTCTTTATATTATATCGGCGTTCGGTGCTCCCTTTTTTATACAGTTTATCCTTTGGCAAAGGCCTCTAAATATTTCCTTTATTCTTTGTCGATCGCCCTCTAAATCTACGCTGGCTAACCAGCTACACTTTTGACGTCGTCCAAAATTCAACACACTCTTCCAAATCTGTGTACGTGTTAGGTCAGTCCGTGTGACGAACAATCCCGTCACCGCAAGTGCTAACAGCTTGTCCGGTTTCGTGACCGGACCGTATCTCTAACGAGTTTTACACGCTTGTCCTAATTCGTTGCTTATTTCGTCCGGCACATCGTTTAAAGCAGAATTTTCCGTATCAAGGAAAATGCTTTTAATGTTGCGATGATTGATTCCGTTGATATGGGTTTTACTTTGTTTCTTGAAGGATTGTGTATGTTTTGTTTGATTGGCTGATTGTATATTTGATAATCTCAACGTTGGTGCCACGTTGGAACAATCAATTATCTAAGCGGAAGCAACGCGTTCTTTAATGTCGTTTTAATTCTAGCTCCTTAGCTAGAATTAAAACAACATTAAAGAACGTTGGCGTTTTGAAGCCTTTGGTTAAAACCAAAGGTTTCAAAACAATGAAAACTGTATTTTGTTTTTCGTTTTCCTCATTGACTTGAGGACTTACATTGGCATAATTTTACTTTGCCTGCCGACCTATTCTGTAAATATCTTACCGTGAAAATTTAATTTGAAGCTGTCAATAGTGTTAATCCCAAGCATTAAGTGAGAAGACAGTTCACTTCGCCTAAGTTTTCATAGTAAGACTTTTAATGACTGCAAATTATGTATGATTAACCCACGCGACCGACACATGCCAAAGTAACAATTTACAGGTTTCTAAACATAGCATTATCTATAACATCCTTTTAAATAATGACTTTGTCCTTACGAAGCGAAGCGCTAAGAACGTTAAATGGTCTGTTTTGTTTAACTGACTATAGTATATTGGCCCCTGTTCAGTACTAGAGCGCCTAGTGTTTATAGTTGTGTTAGAATCAGTTACCTATTGTAAATTTTCCTCTTATGTCATACCCTCTTATTGGTAAAGTACGGGGTATATCTGTAATTATTTAACATTTTATAGTGACGCAATACCTGAAGGCCAATTCTCGTAGGTAATTAAAAACGTTCATCTCAGCGACAATTTATGTCAAAAACATGTCAAAAATGTAGGGAAATTAGAAGTATTTTGACAGATTGAGACTGAGATCAGACTGTGAACGTTCTTAAAATTACGAGAATTGTCCCTCAGATCGTTTCAATCGTTTCCTAGACAGTTCGTGAAGTAAATTACAAGAAATAGGATCTATTATAATAATAATAATAATAATAATTTAATTACAAGCAACAAAGACTCATAGTGTTAGTAACAATATACTTACAAACTAAGTTAGTAATACGCTTACAAAACACCGAAAACAGATTGTGACATCACTGCTGCACGGTGACAGGCCCAGCTGAAACCCTGCAGCAGTGGTTCACAAACGCACAATCAAGCCTGCTCGCTATCAAAGACAGGATGCTGTTGGCGCTGCCCCGTACCCTACGGACTAAGGATGCGCACCGCTTCCGCATCACGGTATAAAAACAGTCCACGCGAGCTTCAGCGAACATCCCTGACGCGCTACAGTACCGGGGCAACCCCATCAACACCCTGAATGCATTATTGTATTGGATGCGAAGGGCGCCGTATGATTTTTGAGTATAATGAACCCACAGACTGCAAGTATAAAAAGAGGTACAGTAAGCACTAAATATAGTGCGCTTAACCTCTTTAGAGGCACGCCTGAATCTGCGGGCAATCATGTTAGCTCTCACACACAGCGCCCTCCGCTCCCTGTCAATATCCTCATCGTCTTTGAGGCCAGTGGTCAATAAGTGACCCAGATATTTAAATCGGTCTACCCTCACAAGGGGTATACCGTTCAGCTTAACTGAAGGTACCGCTTCCGGGTATTTACCCCTGGCCCCAAAGACCATGACCACACTCTTCTTAACATTATATGCCAAACCATGTAGTCTGGCATATTGCTCGCAAGTGGCTACGAGTTTCCTAAGCCCGCAGATTGACGCGCTCAGCAGCACCATGTCGTCTGCGTAGCTAATGTTATTACAACACACTCCATCAATATGACACCCGACACGCATGCTGCTAAGCGCGCCAACCAGATCATTCACGTATAGGTTGAATAGCGTAGGCGAGCATAACCCCCCCTGCCTCACCCCGCACTCCAACCCATACGGCCTAGACAGGGCACCAGCCCACCTCACACTATTGACTTGGTTTCCATACCAGTATTTTAGAGTATTTGTCACCGCTGGTGGCAAATTAACCTCTTCCAACTTTCTCCATAAAATGTCGTAGGAAACCAAGTCAAAAGCCTTGCTCAAATCAAGGAAACATGCGTAAACTGGAGTGTGGCGATCTGTGTAGTACTTCACAGTGTGCTTTACACTCAATATAGCGCTGTCAGTGGATAATCCAGACCTGAAACCGAATTGGTTATCGTGAACACGTATATGACTACTAAGTTGAGCGCTAAGCACACCGTCAAACACTTTCGACGTGACGTTTATTATGCTCTTGTATGGATAAAAAACGAGGCAATTTCTCGTAACTTCTGTTGTAGCGTTATTTTCTTCAAAGAATTCATGTTTTATGCTCATTAGACAGTTATCTTTAAACGTCTGAGGGCAGTTTACATAGATTTATTTATAGCCCTTACATGAGCAAAGCAATTAAAAGTATAAGCTTGCTTGTTATAAAACCTCGTCTCCTAGTACATGAGACTTAAACAACAGTCAAACAAAAACCCGTCGGGGATTACAGGCGTGATGTTATCAAACCTTCCGCAGAATTATGATAAGATTCAGTATTTTTAACCGTAGAGGACACTGCAAAAATTCTCTTGCATAAATAGAATTGTTAACATTCCATATATCCACAAACATAATCCAGTATGTATTAACACAGTCTAAAAATAAATCCTTACAATTTACATAACCCACAACAACCTTCATCAAACATCCTTGCATAAAACGGAAAATTTTCAGCAACTTTGATAATATCCAAATCATGTGTCGAATCTGTTCCCTATCATGTTTGTCTTTGACATTATTTACGTTTACCGACATTTATTGCTCATTTATTATCGAATGGACGGATTTAACCTTCCGATCGTTATTTGCATGATCTATTTACTGTAATGGTTGTTTGTGCAACATTAATAATTCACTAGCTTCTGTCCGCGTGAAATTTCGGCAAACGACCGCGTCGCCGTCGTTGACCATCGCCTGCTGGGGCTATTACCTACTTCGTTTTCACTTAGCGTTCTTTGTTTATTGCTGAATGGGTCGCTCGTGACCTCAATCACGCCTGATGGAAAGCGATGGATGAGGTCTATGTTAGAACGAGCGTGCCCAGAAGATGCCTCTCTGACTTTTTTTCTTTTTGGTCGACTTCTAAAGGTTCTACTAGACTACTGCTACTACTAAATAGCCAATAGCTTTCGTCAAGAATTGGACTATGAAATGAAGAAAGTTGTTTTTTAATCCTAGTAGTTCCATAGATTAGTGTGTTCAAACAGACAAACTCTACACCTTTATTATTATCTAGTACTAGCTGCGCCCCGCGGTTTCACCCGCGTAAATGTCGATCCCGTGGGAATATCGGGATAAAAACTATCCTATGTCCTTTCCCGGGACTCAAACTATCTCTATACCAAATTTCATCGAAATCGGTCCAGCCGTTTTCATGTTATGTCGTGACAACGGAAAACGGGTTTCATTTTTATATATATAGATAAATATTATATTAGTACATAGAAGATATAGAATATATGCCTGCAAGGCCCTAAAATATTGATGTTAGAGACTGAATTCCGTTAACAAACATTGTGTGTTGTGATTCATTCATCTAATAGTAATGAAGACCTGACTCAAGCAGGACAAAGCCATATAGGTTGTTGCTAATTAGCACATTTTAGGTAGTGATAGACTTTAAATAACAAGGCACAGAAATAGAATATAATTAGTTGCAGTAGGTTTATACGGGAATACCGTCATATTCCTGTGGTTAATTATAAATAAACGCACAAAATTTTCCTTATAAAATTCCTTCAATCTTAACCAATCAACGCCTCCCACCTGAACCCAAGATGGCCGCCTCATCCTCTGACGTTCATCCCCGAAATACAGGAGGATGTGTCACTCTGTCCGTTGTCTACGTGACTCCCAGCACTGAGGTGTCAAAGACTACGCCTTACCCGGGCAAACGATCCATTGTCGTCGTATGACGTCATTGCGCCCGCGCACCGATCAACTGAATCAGTAATTGGGTTAAGGGCACACTATTGTCAAAGGTAAAACTATGGTTAGGTGTATAATTTAAACTTTGTGTTCTGCAAAAGGTGCAGTTTTGACGCATGTCGGCGGTTCAAAGAAGTGGACAATAGATGGTAGCTTTTGATCTGGGGTTTGATAAGTATATTTGAGATACGTATGTTTTGTATTGAATTAGGCCTTCCGACCAAACAAGTCTTTGTTTGGTCGGAAGGCCTAACTATAATACAAAAGCCACGTTTATTTTCCACGCATTACATTTCTTTGCTAAATATTGTAAAGAATTTAAAAATAACACTCAAGAATATAACATCAAAATAAGTCGTAAAATATGCACACTAAGAAAATCACAAGATAGTGTCAATACTCAGAAACCTTAGAAGCTTGAAATCTGATCAATTCAAAGATGCAGATTTAAATGTCAAACCTATGCAAATGCGCTCCGTCTATAAACTCATGCGCATCCACCAGTGAAACTTGACGCGCGAGTAAAATTGTTATACTAACTGCCGCTACAGCCGGTGGTCATGCTTAATAATAGTTTTAACACTATAACCCTGCAATGTAAAACACCAGTAATGTATGTAGATTTAATTTAATAACAAAGATTAGCTTGCGCCTGTTTTCTATGCAAATATTATGATTATGACTGTCTGTGTAAGTTGAAATTAAATGAAAATGAAATTCAACCATTTGTAGTTTTAGTTTGTTTTATGTTTAGAAAATTAAATGGAATTCTAAATATTTAAGAACGGTTTTACTGACAATGACATAGTGTAGCGCAAAATGCAAGCCAATAGTAATCTGCATAAATTATGCCCGCGAAACAAAACACATGTATACTTGAGGTGGATCTTCTGCTATGAGTCGCTAGCACGACAGTTATTCGAATTTTGTTGGCTCAAAACTTCGCCACTTCCACGGTGCTAATCGGTGGCAGCGCAGAGGTCACTGGCTGCATGTTTTGGGGCACAGAGGCCAGGATAGGAAGTAGAGCATGTTGGAGTATAGCAAAAACAAATCGATCCTACTTTAACACTATCGTCTTTCTCATTCTAACTCATAAATATTATTTTAAGTATCCGAACCTGCCCTTACCACGAACGAAATCCTTACTTTCGCATAGTGACACTACGACTCTATTAGCCTTGTGTGGGATCACACGTCTCACATAATATTAGTAAACACACCTTCCAATATATAAATAAAAGGATAATAAACGTATTATTGAAATCCTTAAAACGGACTTTCCTTTGGTGTTCCTCCATTAACCCTAACAGAGCATAGTTTGTGACTCAGTTCCACATCCACAGATGAATGATGACTCCTAGTGAAAATTCAATTTGTTTTTTATTTTACCAAAACGCAACTTGAAACTAAGTTGATTCATACAGGCAGCCCACCTTACTTTCAACTGAACACAGAAATGACATTAAACATCTTCATGTTAACGCTGATAAATTCCCAGCTACCAACAATGGCGACAAAAATTAATAATAACGATCTAATAATAACCAGTCAATAATAGAGACAAATTGCTATCAAGACACGCGATATAGACGTCTTTACTAGAAGTGTACAAAAAATAGACAGCATGTATAAAAGGATGCAATTTAAACATTCCCACGGGGAGAACGTGAGAAATTCAATAACTGGAAAGGAGGATTAAAGCACGTGTATAGAGGAATACCGAGATGCAATGTCAAGAGTCGATAATAATTAATGTTTGTAGGAAATGTTGTCTGTACAACGACACACGACTACGGTACAGGTTTGTCTAGGTCCGCATTCACAACAATGTACACGAAAAACAAGCTACACGAAACTGTCAAATTTTCCCAATCAACTTTGAACCTTATGCTTTAGAGATAGTTTAAAATCTATTAAAGAAATTTTACTCATTGTAGTAGTTTGATGTGCTGGCGTCTGTACAATTATGGATGTTTCGAAGTGCTGATTAAAATTTAGAAGAATGGCGTAAAAGAAAAAGGTTGCTGGTTGCTGGTGGTGATAAAGAGGATTACGTGTGGTGATTTTCTTTTTGTTCGTAGATGTAGTTTAGAATAGTTTAAGTTATGATGAGGCTGACACGCCACTGTGGATAAAAGCCTCTACTAAAATGTATGAATAAAAAAAAAAAAAGACGGGTTGCACTCCGGGAGTGCCGGCAGAAGTGAAAACTTGAAATAAATCAATTATTAATTGAGTTAATATAATTCATTTTTTTTCACTATTTCTGCGTCTCACGTCCACATTCACGTCCGTCTGTCCGTCCGTCCATCCGTCCGTCCGTCTATCCGTCCGTCCGTCCGTCCGTCCATCCATCCATCCATTCATTCATCCATCCATCCATCCATCCATTGTCGTGTGTCACTTGGTTCACTTCAGTTGGCGCCGCCGTAGAAAGAGAGGGGGGGGGGAATCTCTCCTGACGGTCACGTGTCCTGACGCGATGTCCTGACGCGAGTTTAACATTTTTTACCCATTACAAAAAAGTGTGCAACGCCGCTAAAGAAGTTTTCACTTCAAAAATAAAAAATAAATGTTTACGGAATTAAATGATGATGTCACTTGTATAATTGATTTGTGTGTGTGTGAGTGTGATGTGGGTCATTCATCAGATGTACTAGGTATTAAAATCAGATTGCGCGAAACACTCGAAAAAGATATTCTTGGCAAAATTTGTCTCTATAAGTATAGGGAAGTACATTTTAATACTAATGCATATATTATGACTGGTAGTAATCCGTTGATGAGGGAGAGAAATCTTGTATCCGGTGGTAAGCTTGGGAAAGTTCTAAGTGAGCTAGAAGAACGGGTTTGTGTAATAGACGACACAGACATCATACAACTTCCCGTGCCTACTTGTGGGTTATCAATTACGATAATTACAGCACAAGATAGAAGCCGATACTTGTCTGCCATTAGCTTCAGAAGATGTAGCTGTACCCAATGCAGCCGAAAGGCGAAATCGCAATAGACAAAAACACAAAAAACACTTAACTAATATTCAAATTTATCACAATAAACACTCCTCTCTCCTACTATCTATGCTGTGCCCGACAGGGTCCATAATTGCGACTAATATAATCATTTCTCTACCAACTATATACATTATGGTACGCAATAAAGAATTGAGAATTGAAAAAAAGTTTGAACCATATGGACTAAAAGCTCGATTATAATTCAAGAAAATAAACTTGAAAGGATACATTTTTCAATACTAAACAGAAAAACTATTAAACTAACATTCTGAAGGAGTCTCAAGAAATCGATTTGCAAACAAAAAGAGCAATTTTTATATCAATTACAGGAGATAATTGAGTTCTACACTTCAGTCAAGGAAAATGATTTATTTGAAAAAATCCACGTTTTCTCGGTCACAAATTGTAGGAAGAGAAATGTGTATACTTATTATCATAATACGTCACTAACTTATAACATTGATACCTTTTTTTTGACACGTGAGAAAGAACCTTTAATATTGTATACAGCGTGTCCCTAGAAGTATGGATCAAATCGAATAGGGGCGTGGGCAAGGTCATTTCCAAACTTTTTAACCCTGAGAATGGCGGTAAATATTTGGTCATAAAGTTTGAACCGTAAAAAAATTCACCGACATTCTAAGGGTTAAAAAGTTTGGATATGACCTTGCTCACGCCCCTATTCGATTTGAGCCATACTTCCAGGGACACCCTGTATACTTTAACACAAAGTAAACGTTTCAAAGGTTAAGTTGGAGTATTTAGTTAACAATTTAGCGACATACTAATGCGTAAATTCCTTGTGTACTCGTCACCGCATGCCAAAAGCAAGGACCGCATCTTGAAGCGCCATACGCACTAGCAGGTGGTTGGTTTTACCAGGCTAGACCAACCCATGGATAATAAATACGTCACTGTTGCTAGATCCGTGATATTCTCTGCTGAACCTGGCTTTCAGATTCTTCAGGAACCCAATTGGCATAGCGTCCAAGGGCTGCAAAAAGAAGTGCTGTTCGTCCGGTGAGATGCTTAGACGAGATGGTTGCCATCGAGGGTAAAACTTGGATGAAGTTGGCACTGGAGCGTGGGGATTGGCACAAGCAAAGACAAAGCCTATGCCCAGCAGTGGGTGATGTCAGGCTGTGGATGATGACGGACATAGACAATCCTCATCACGTTTTACAGCAGTGGCCAAACAAGGACCTGTGTAGTTTAGGGCAGGACCCAAATGTTACAATACTTACATATAAACGTCCAAGCGCGCCCTGAACAATCAGTCCAGCTACCGACCTTTCTAAACAGCTTCTAGACTACGGCTCATCTATTCTCGTACAGAAACCCAAAATTAACCCACGAACAATGCCCACGACTTCATTCACAAGACAGTAGAGCAAGAATTCAAACAAACAGCCCATTTACTGGCATCTATAAATCATGTAGCAGTGCGCCGTAATTGTCGTGCTGCGATCATCAGCACTGTTTACCATACAGACGTGCGTCATGACGGAGCTACGGCCGATGAATGATAAGTAGTAGTGGTGTGTGCATATTGGTGGGTAGGTCGCATACGTTTCGGAGATGGGTACGTCGAAATTAGTCTATTATTAAGTAAGAAAAAACTTTATTTACGCAGGAGTAAATCGGCGTAGAGAAGATTATTAAAATTAGTGTTTTTGCAATGATGCTGAAATAATAATGAGTGAATCTGAGTGCTAGGAGTTATGAAAACTGAACATTGGTGGTTATTCCGAATGAAGCTGACGAGATCGAACGCAATCTATTTACTATGGAGCTTTAGAAAGACGGCATAAAGTAGAGGACAGGGTAAAAACTATGAAGCCTTTTGGAAAGAAGTTTTTTAAATCCAAGATGGCAACAACTTTATGAGAGCTTTTAAAATACTAATACCAGATGGCTCTGTATTAAAAACGAGTATTAAATTCACATTTTCTCGCTCTCTGTGTTTCCTTCTATTATATACGAGTGCATGCATGCCAGTATCGCGTCAGGAACTTCCTTCTTGACGGGGGTCCCCCGACCTCATAGGTTTTTTTTTATTAGTGTCTGAGTCAGAATCAAGACGTCCTACTACCAAATCCGTCCGCCACACGATCATTTAATTAGAAAAGATATTAAACGATCTAGTGTGACAACAAAACATTAAAATGACAATTCTAATGACATCCGTATGATTATAAAACAATGACTGTACAGTAGCCAATATAGGATGACAGTAGTCTTAACCGCATGTGGTTAGAAAAACAATGTATACAAAACATTACTATTGGTACAGGAGTCCTCAGCTCAGTGGTAACAAAACCAGTCTAAGCTGGCCTTTTTTTTTTTTTTTTATGGATGGGAATGCATCAAATGACCCCTCCCGCTCTGGGTGGAGCGAAGGGAGTGTCAGACTCTTACTGACTAAAACCCATCCGTGTTCCTTCCTTAGCCCTTTACGTTCCGGGGTAGCGGTAACCCTTTCGGACAATCCCGCAACCCCGGCAGGCTTCGGCCCTGGCAGGCCCCTTCCTTTATGCTGACATCTCTTTGAGGCGCGCGTGGAACACATACGCGCTGTCCGGCACGGGCCTGGTCCTGATCGGACGATGAGCTACCCATTACTCTCCGTCCGCAGGCCCGCGCCTACGGTGGCCGGGAGTCGTCACGCGGCTCCCGACGCCCGGAGCGTCTCCCGCGGCGGCTGGGGTGTGAGGCTCTCTCCCTCAGCCGTTCCGCCACCTCCTTCGCTAGCATGACTGCTTCAGTCTAAGCTGGCCTAGTATTCTATAGAAACTTCGTACCACGCTTGGCCAGCTCAGTCAGAGTGTTTCCACCAACGTGCAGTCGACTGTACTACGAATGGTCAAGAGTTGAATATTAAGTGATTGATATCTCTGACACCTTAGACTTTTAAATCGAGTAGACGATCCTTATTTGTGTTTACTATAAATTATGGCGCAAAGAATGTGGAACACTCCCACTTGCATTCGTTTAGAGAGTATAATATTATACAGGGACAAATATGTTAGCGAAACTCAGTAGACGTGATCGTAAGGAGTTTAGTTTTTTTTTTTTTTGTGAATATTCCACATACGTACTGGGTATCAATGGATTGAATGAATGGATGGAATGGATGAAAGCGTATGTTGACAGAAACTCATCTCGTCAGATTCGCACTACGTCAAAAACGCAGCTCGACAAACACGCAACTTGTCAGATGCTATCTAAACACGATACAAAACAAAAAAACTGTTTATCCTAAACCCTTTCTTCAAGTAACGACACTACGAGCAGTAGCGCCAGGGTAGCCTACGAAATTCCTGTTTAAATTCATATAACTTAGATGGTTGTTTTGATGATTTTAATGATTACAATTCTGTACTTCTTTATTATTCATACGTTGAGCGTTGCTATTAATAGTTATTGAAAAGCAGGTTCCTTTTAATTACATGATCGGTACTTGTCAAGTGTCGCATAGGATTACAATCATATGAATCAGTATTTATGAATAGTTTTAACATACGAGTACAATACACTATTAGGAATAAAGAGTTCTATTAATGATTCGTACAACCATATCACTTTATAAGTACCTATACCTTAAAAAGGCAAAGTCTTCTCAAAAAAAAAAAAATATAGGCAAACTTTCTTTAAAACCGATCCACTGGCTATACAAAAAAAAACCCTTTATTCATCATCAAATAAACCAATGGATGCCACAAAAGGGATGAACGGATAAAGGAAGCGGTTGATCAGTACAAACAGGGAAAATTATTATCAATTCAATGGGTATCAATTCAATGAGTAATTGAAGGAAACGTGATCTGGGGATATTCACCACATTATATTATTTGAAGAAGTACTTGTCTACACATCCTTTTCGAGTTCTGTTGTTTTCTGAACCAAAAGTTTTTGTAAGAACACTCAAATTCAAAGCATTCATTTAAATGAATAATAAATTTATTCTTTTACTTTGCCCAAGCGTAGGGTAGCAAAAAGAAAGACAAATTCTTTTATGCCATGAAAAACAGGTCACAGAAAAATAAGAGACCCTGGCTCCAGAGCTGGGTTAGAGTACCTGTATTTTAGGAGCCAATTAACCCATTTACAGGCACTTTTGAATTGTCAAAGAGTCAATCAGTCAGAAATATGAAGCTATTTGAAGAAGTTGATGCTAGAATAAGACGTTCGCGTTGTGTATAAGCCTCCTTATGATAATGCTATTGTAGTAAGTTTGATTGAGGGAATCGTTGCACGCAACTTTATATTAGGATTATGTCAAGCAAACAATGTAAATACGCTGAGATGATTGATGTTATTACATACCATAACATTACGCCTGTATTTTTTTCAATGGTTAGGCAGAGGTGTACCTATAGTACACCTACCGTTCCATACAGGGTGTTACAGAAAGGGTATATCAATACAAACGGGTTGAAAAGTGTATCTAGTCTGGAATCTCTGTACAAAATTTCAGCTCAAAAGCAGTAACTTTGAAAATGCTTAATATTTTTTTATTTTGATAGTTTATTAAATTGAAATCATAACAAACGCGTCACCGCATTACGAGGGTCATTATCCATTATCTGTAGTGTGTCTGTGGGCTTAGTACACGCACATCACGCCGCCGCGCGCCAGTGCAGCGCCGTGATGTCGAAATAAAAAAATATTAAGCATTTTCAAAGTTACTGCTTTTGAGCTGAAATTTTGTACAGAGATTCTAGACCAGATACACTCTTCAACCCGTTTGTATAGATATACCCTTTTCGTAACACCCTGTAGATATCGGATACCCATATCGTCTGCGGAGTTTTGCTAGATAATTTAATTAGACACTGTACATATTTAAAAGGAATGTTTAATCCAGTAGCGCCAGGGTAGCCTACGAAATTCCTGTTTAAATTCATATAACTTAGATGGTTGTTTTGATGATTTTAATGATTACAATTCTGTACTTCTTTATTATTCATACGTTGAGCGTTGCTATTAATAGTTATTGAAAAGCAGGTACCTTTTAATTACATGATCGGTACTTGTCAAGTGTCGCATAGGATTACAATCATATGAATCAGTATTTATGAATAGTTTTAACATACGAGTACAATACACTATTAGGAATAAAGAGTTCTATTAATGATTCGTACAACCATATCACTTTATAAGTACCTATACCTTAAAAAGGCAAAGTCTTCTCAAAAAAAAAAAATATAGGCAAACTTTCTTTAAAACCGATCCACTGGCTATACAAAAAAAAAACCCTTTATTCATCATCAAATAAACCAATGGATGCCACAAAAGGGATGAACGGATAAAGGAAGCGGTTGATCAGTACAAACAGGGAAAATTATTATCAATTCAATGGGTATCAATTCAATGAGTAATTGAAGGAAACGTGATCTGGGGATATTCACCACATTATATTATTTGAAGAAGTACTTGTCTACACATCCTTTTCGAGTTCTGTTGTTTTCTGAACCAAAAGTTTTTGTAAGAACACTCAAATTCAAAGCATTCATTTAAATGAATAATAAATTTATTCTTTTACTTTGCCCAAGCGTAGGGTAGCAAAAAGAAAGACAAATTCTTTTATGCCATGAAAAACAGGTCACAGAAAAATAAGAGACCCTGGCTCCAGAGCTGGGTTAGAGTACCTGTATTTTAGGAGCCAATTAACCCATTTACAGGCACTTTTGAATTGTCAAAGAGTCAGTCAGTCAGAAATATGAAGCTATTTGAAGAAGTTGATGCTAGAATAAGACGTTCGCGTTGTGTACAAGCCTCCTTATGATAATGCTATTGTAGTAAGTTTGATTGAGGGAATCGTTGCACGCAACTTTATATTAGGATTATGTCAAGCAAACAATGTAAATACGCTGAGATGATTGATGTTATTACATACCATAACATTACGCCTGTATTTTTTTCAATGGTTAGGCAGAGGTGTACCTATAGTACACCTACCGTTCCATACAGGGTGTTACAGAAAGGGTATATCAATACAAACGGGTTGAAGAGTGTATCTAGTCTGGAATCTCTGTACAAAATTTCAGCTCAAAAGCAGTAACTTTGAAAATGCTTAATATTTTTTTATTTTGATAGTTTATTAAATTGAAATCATAACAAACGCGTCACCGCATTACGAGGGTCATTATCCATTATCTGTAGTGTGTCTGTGGGCTTAGTACACGCACATCACGCCGCCGCGCGCCAGTGCAGCGCCGTGATGTCGAAATAAAAAAATATTAAGCATTTTCAAAGTTACTGCTTTTGAGCTGAAATTTTGTACAGAGATTCTAGACCAGATACACTCTTCAACCCGTTTGTATAGATATACCCTTTTCGTAACACCCTGTAGATATCGGATACCCATATCGTCTGCGGAGTTTTGCTAGATAATTTAATTAGACACTGTACATATTTAAAAGGAATGTTTAATCCAGTAGCGCCAGGGTAGCCTACGAAATTCCTGTTTAAATTCATATAACTTAGATGGTTGTTTTGATGATTTTAATGATTACAATTCTGTACTTCTTTATTATTCATACGTTGAGCGTTGCTATTAATAGTTATTGAAAAGCAGGTACCTTTTAATTACATGATCGGTACTTGTCAAGTGTCGCATAGGATTACAATCATATGAATCAGTATTTATGAATAGTTTTAACATACGAGTACAATACACTATTAGGAATAAAGAGTTCTATTAATGATTCGTACAACCATATCGCTTTATAAGTACCTATACCTTAAAAAGGCAATGTCTTCTCAAAAAAAAAGATATAGGCAAACTTTCTTTAAAACCGATTAAAATCCACTGGCTATACAAAAAAAAAAAACCTTTATTCATCATCAAATAAACCAATGGATGCCACAAAAGGGATGAACGGATAAAGGAAGCGGTTGATCAGTACAAACAGGGAAAATTATTATCAATTCAATGGGTATCAATTCAATGAGTAATTGAAGGAAACGTGATCTGGTGATATTCACTACATTATATTATTTGAAGAAGTACTTGTCTACACATCCTTTTCGAGTTCTGTTGTTTTCTAAACCAAAAGTTTTCGTAACAACACTCAAATTCAAAGCATTCATTTAAATGAATAATAAATTTATTATTTTTCTTTGCACAAGCGTAGGGTAGCAAAAAGAAAGGCAAATTATTTTATGCCATGAAAAACAGGTCACAGAAAAATAAGAGACCCTGGCTCCAGAGCTGGGTTAAAGTACCTGTATTTTAGGAGCCAATTAACCCATTTACAGGCACTTTTGAATTGTCAAAGAGTCAGTCAGTCAGAAATATGAAGCTATTTGAAGAAGTTGATGCTAGAATAAGACGTTCGCGTTGTGTATAAGCCTCCTTATGATAATGCTATTGTAGTAAGTTTGATTGAGGGAAATCGTTGCACGCAACTTTATATTAGGATTATGTCAAGCAAACAATGTAAATACGCTGAGATGATTGATGTTATTACATTACGCCTGTATTTTCTTCAATGGTTAGGCAGAGGTGTACCTATAGTACACCTACCGTTCCATACAGGGTGTTACAGAAAGGGTATATCAATACAAACGGGTTGAAGAGAGTATCTAGTCTAGAATCTCTGTACAAAATTTCAGCTCAAAAGCAGTAACTTTGAAAATGCTTAATATTTTTTTATTTCGATAGTTCATTAAATTGAAATCAAAACAAACGTATCACCGCACTACGAGGGTCATTATCCATTATCTGTAGTGTGTCTATGCGCCTAGTACACGCACATCACGCCGCCGCGCGCCAGTGCCGCACCGTGATGTCGAAATAAAAAAATATTAAGCATTTTCAAAGTTAATGCTTTTGAGCTGAAATTTTGTACAGAGATTCTAGACCAGATACACTCTTCAACCCGTTTGTATTGATATACCCTTTCCGTAACATCCTGTATAATAGGGGGCGAGCCTACTGCCATCAACCAGGCACAAATTCGGACTCCGCACGGCTACTGAGAAATTCCTGATACCGCTTAACGCAATAGCAATTTGCCCGACCCGGGATTCGGACCCAGGACCTCATGATCGGCAGTAGCACTTGCGAGTTGCAACCACTAGACCAACGATGCAGTCAATTGATTATATTAGTGGTACCAATAGGTCGAATTAATGGGTTAATCAATTTAAACTTAAAATGGACGCAGAAGAGACGAAGAAAATAATGCCCATGATACAGCCAACTTTATGTATTCTGTGATACAGCTTAGGAAACTATTTTTTGTTTAAGGTTGTAGGTAATGATTTGTATCTGTTTCAGTGTTTTCTTTCCTATATTTACGTTAAACATGCTATCAAGCAGCCTTTCAGTAAAAAAGTAATGGAAAAAACAAGAAAAATGTAACAAACATTAGTTTAACCGAAGGTGCCGTCGTCAAAACATAAAAATATTTGCCTTTCTCATACCGGAGCACATGGTTAGCGTTCTTATTGTACTGGTTTTTTCCTTGTGGTCTATAGATAAGTAGATACGTCGTAAATATCATGATTTGGTAATATCATTCGATTTACTTAACCATTTTATAAGATGAAAAGGTTTTCCTCTTCCGAAGGGAGTAATATCATTATTCTAAACGGGAGGGCACGACAAACGTGGAAATAGAAACATAAACTGCGTGTGAATTGGCCGACAAAGAAAAGAGGGATGGGTTGTGGAAGCAAGGAAGCAATTGAGCTGAGATGTCGACTGATAGAATTGTAATGAAAAAAGAATTCAAGATCATCTTCTGCCTAGCCTTTTCACTATGTATGTTGGGGTCGGCTTCCAGTGTAACCGGACGCAGCTGAATACCATCATTTTACATGGAGCGACTGCCATCTGACGTCCACAACCCGGTTACTCCCCTCTCCATGAGCTGATGGTGATCACCGGCATGGTTTTAGTGAGGTAAGAATCACACACTCCCTGGTCTTTTTCCCCAAAGTCCAGGAGCCTTTTGAAGGTTTACCCCGAAAAAAAAAAGGTAATACGATACCCCTTGGTAAAAATGAACAAATAACTGAAATGACGACTGATAGAAATGTTAAGAACTAGAATTAAAGCCCCATAAGAAATGGAATGAAGACACGAAAGTGATGATGTATTGAAAATATTAACTACTAGCTTCAGCCCGCGACTTCGTTCGCGTGAAACTTCTTGTTTCCCCCGATCCACCCCGTCGTATCGCATCACCCGCCCGCGCTATCACTTAACGTTCTTTCTGACTTTTTTCTATTTGCTCGGCTTTTAAGGGTCATAGCGTGATGTAAAATAGCCTATAGCCTTCCTCATGAATTGGGCTATTAAAAAGTATTTTTCAAATCCCTGGTAGTTCCAGAGATTACCCCCTACATACAAACTTACAAACTTTTACCTCTTTATAATATTATTTATTAACTATAACAGTGCTTACAACAAAAAAAAAGACGGGTTGCACTCCGGGAGTGCCGGCACAAGTGAAAACTTGAATATTAACGTTGAAATAAATCAATTATTAATTGAATTAATATAACTAAGTTTTTTTCACTATTTCTGCGTCACCGTTTTCATTAATCGATGCACTTTGTTCAATTTCCATTTTTTGAAACACTTTCCCCCTTATTCATAAAACTTATCAAACCTATTTTAGTTAAAATGGGGTTTGTCTCTTTCTTACACACAGAAATGACAACGTGACAGATAAAGACAAACGTTCTATAAACCTATTTTAGCTAAAATAGAGATAAAATAGGATTATGAATAAGGGGGTTAATATACACGAATTTTACGAATACACAGCAGTGTGGCTACTACACAGACGGTCGAGCCATCAGCTGTCCATCCACGTCCGCGTCCGCGTCCACCATCACCATCACATCACATCACCATCGCCATCGCCATCGCCATAGCCATCACCATCACCATCGCCATCACCATCGCCATCGCCATCACCATCGCCATCGCCATCACTATCACCATCCATCCATCCATCCATTATCGTGTCTCACTTGGTTCACTTCGGTTGGCGCCGCCGTAGAAAGAGATGGGGGGGGGGGAATCTCTCCTGACGGTCACGTGTCCTGACGCGATGCCCTGACGCGAGTTTAACATTTTTTACCCATTACAAAAAGTGTTCAACGCCGCTAAAGAAGTTTTCACTTCAAAAATAGCAATGATGAAAGCGGGACTGGGTTCACTAACTGTTCCTGCCTACCCCTTGGAAATAAGGCGTGAATTTATGGTACGTATGTATGGATTCACTAACAAAACAAGACTTTACCAAAGACACAAATAGGTGCCACACCCTCGAAGTGCATTCATGAATGCATGACAAATGTTTTCGCATCGTTGACAAGACTGCGCCTGCGACTAACGCTAAACGATTGGACAAACATGACAATTACTCACATGCTTGCATAGGACTGAAATGTTTTAGGTATGGATTGAATGTCACAAACCAATCTACAGGATTTGCGAATCTTTAACATAATATCTTGAAACGAGTTTTCATGTTGACTTGGAAAATAGTTTGCTCATGTGATTCAAGCAACTAAATTTTATAACATAAAAAAAATAAAACATTTTAAATTCTACTTGTCCTAACACACTAGGGCCATGGGGTCCGAGTGCCCACTTGGTTTTTCGACATATCGCCAAGCGGTTAGTCGACTCTTCACGTGACCAGAGGGCTGGCCTATTTCTTGGCCAAAGAATTAGCATTGCCATACAACGTGGCAATGCTGCCAGCCTTTTGGGCACTGTTCCTGTTGACAGCGATGCGGACGAATTCTTTGATGCCCTATGATTATTTTGTTTATTTTTCATATAATTGTACATATTATTATAGTTTATATGTTAGCTTATATTATGTAAATATCTATACAAATAAATACTTGTCCTTGAAATTTCCGTGTCAATGGAGATTGGAGAGAGAGTGCAACGTACTATTATAATACGAAAACAAGATTTATTTACTTTAGACTTTTAAGAATCAGTAAGTCTTTGTTTACGTTTACCTACAAATGTAGGTAAAGGAGTGCGTGGAAAAAGACACCCACTTTCTAACAGTAATTTTCCATTCCACCATTCCAATCAGTCAGTTGTCAATCTGTAACCTGCTAAAGGCCAATTTCACCAATGAAACTGAACTCGATCAGCACGATTGAGATCGACGATCGGGAGTAGGTATTGTCACTGACAGCTTCTGAACGCGGATTAGATGCGCTGATCGGGTTCAAATTCATTTTCGAAATTCGCTCTAAGAGCTTCTGCACACCAAAATGCGATTCGATCATCCGAATCGATCTCGATGATCGCTATACTTTTGGATCGCTTTCTACAAATCGGATCGGATGATTGGATTGCATTTTGTGTGTAAAATGCGACACCAATATAGGAAAAGGGTAGGCAGATTGGTTGATTACGTGTGTAGAAGATCTAACGACTATTCCTTAGCGCGTGGGACGCGGGGCGTGGCTTTGCTGTTCCCAAAATGTTGTACAACTACAACGTACGCGCAGCGATCACATAAACGCCACCAAAACACGAATAAAAAACTGACGCACTATTCCTCTCCTATCTAACACAAAATCAGTGACGACATAAATATAAAACTTAAAGCCGGTAAAAGAAGGCTAAATATTGTTATTATAAACGATTCATCATTGTAATAGCCTATATACACTGCCCACGATGTCGCAGGCGGTGTATTTTTGGCAATCAATATTGGGAACGTGGGAGATGAACGAGACAATCAGTAAATAGGACGACGACCGGATGATGACGCCATCTTCGTCAGTAGATTAGTTATACTTGTACTCTTTCGCCAATGTTGTACCATGTTGTGGTAGGCTAGGTAATGTTGATGTGGATAGAAGATGCAAAATCTCCTGAAAGACTAAAAGACTAGGCCTTTTATAGATGAAAACTTATGAATACGACATTGACACGCTTGGCAGAAGGATTGGTGGCAGCTGATTGTTATTGTTAATAACACAAAGGATGACAATGACCTTCCACTTGCCAACTAAGCCTAGTACGACCTAAAAGAGATTTGTCTTGAGGCAAAGCTTCTCGTATATGTGGCGGTCGGGTTTTGCCGGGACCTCCAACGCTAGAGACAGTGTCACGAGACTTGTCTTACATGAGGACTATTTGTGACTTATCTCAATACGATTTTCAGGAAAAATGTCTCGCCAGTGCGGGCTTTAGTTGTGTACATTTTTACTACAATCATAGGTGGAGGCGGAGCGTCACATTTTTCAACTCAATTGATATCAACATATTCCACCGAACTAAACGTATTTAATAAATAATTAGATGCTTGATACTAAAAATATTGCAACATGATAATTTATAGAATTTATTTGCAATGTTCTATTAATAGCCCGTTGGTACTTATGTTTATCAGTAGCAACGTACTTATGTTATTAATAGTATTACAAGTGTTTCGCACGACACAAGTGCGGTAACCGTGACAATATGATTGTCTAATAAGATACTCGCCTACCGTGACTTTACGGGTCAGTTACTTTATAGAATGCACATAAAGATTAACCTTACAAGAAACGTATTCTGTCTCTGTCATCGAATATTGAAAAGAATGAGATGGGACATTCCAGCGGGCATGGGTCAATTGTAACAGTACCTTTACTGTTTTCTATTTAAATTTTTTTTTTAATAGAAATGCGACTCTAAAATAAAATTGTTTACATAGACTTGATACAATACCCTTATATTCTGTTCACGTGTTTAAAAGCAAGGGATAGGACTTTTCTATATCTTTTATAAAAACCTTTATTTTCAAAGTATTTTCTCTCTTTCACTTCGTATTTATAAGAAAGAGACAGTTTATCGTTCGTTGTTCTAGGACCGTATTCAATGTAACAGTGGCCTTACAGTTAAAAGTTTAAAACAGTGATAATGCAGGGGTGGGCACCTGCCGTGACGGGGTAGGTCGTAGGCGCAGGTGCAATGACACCTGTGTTTGCGATTTAGAAACGAACTTTTGGAAGCGTTTTGAATATTTTAACGCTGTTCTAAAGTTCCATAGACATTGTTGTGGGTCTACGTGAGTATTTTACTTGAGTATTCTATGGCAGGTAGGTAGGTAGGTACCTATATTTTACAATGATGGTAACTAAGCAAGTTTTTGTGCTGATGTCTAGCAAACAATAAAATGTTTCTATTTATAATTTTAATTCAAACAATACAGTTGTATTGTCACATTTAAGACGTTTACACCATTTATTTTAATACTTATACAATTTGTCAATCTAGCAAAAATGATACCTATATAACGTAGAAGCTGTTCACTGTCCTTCAAAATGCAGGATTTTCCTAGTTTGAAGGGCAGGGGTCTTCTCAAATGTAATAGCCATACCCATCCCTTATTGAATTAACACTGATGTTACCTAGGCTAAGTCTTTTAGTAAAATAAATACGAGCAATTACTTAATTGGAAAAAGGTTGACAGCCTCTAGCCGGCTGGGTTGTCAATCAATTATGTATAATAATATGTTTTTAAAAGTACCTACAAAAAATATTTTAAAACTATGGCTTCTTAAAACATCGTCATTCTCCTGGCCGTATCCCGATTGATTTGGGGTAAGTACTTTGAAGGATATTGCTAACCTATCCTACTTCCTACTAGTACTAATATTATAAACGCGAAAGTTTGTAAGGATGGCTGGATGGATGCATGGATGTTTGTTACTCTTTCACGCAAAAACTACTGAACAGATTTGAATGAAATTTGGCACACGGATAGTTTATAACCAGGATTAACACAAAGGATACTTTTTATCCCGATATTCCAACGGTATCGAAACATATGCGGGTGTAACCGAGGGTCGCTGCTAGTAATATTCATAAATGTTCAAATACCTTTCAGCAACTAGTACAATACCGCCGCAAGCGCACGTGTAAAATAGATTAAGTTATATTAATAGTTACATGATCGATGGCAGCCGCCTGATAACGGAGACTGATTGTCATTAAAAATATTCCATGGACGAGACTACGTATAGGAAACTGGTTGATAACAACCAGGGAATTAAAAACACCTTCATAAAGATTACATAATTATAATAGGTGTTACATATTGAATAATGAATTGATAATAGAATCAAATATGTAACACTTTTATATATGTTTTTTCTAGGCCTTTGTTAGTTTTAAATGCTACTTTTTTACTATTTGTATTTCCTTCGTGTCCCAAATAAAATATTTTTTCTTCTTTCTTTCTTTAAAGTTATAGCCTTAAGTTACGAATAACCTAAAGATAAAGGAGGCTTAAGTAATACCTATGTCAGTTCAATAAGTTATCAATTATTTATCAATCTCATACGGATAATTACTTGATTGTAGATTATTACCGACTACGGGGTTAGAAGTCAATAGAATCAACGTGTTAAGTCTGTTTAATTGTTGTAATTCCCGCTATAACAGTTAGATACACTGTGTTATTGAGGTGGAACGCAATACTTAACGTAAAGGAAGAGTTCAGGTATTCCTAGACATTTTTGATCAGACTTAGGTCACTGCCAAATTGTTCCGAGCACTTGCTAAGGTATTAGCTGGATTGGAAGTCCTTCTGGAAGGCCAAAAAGACTCCGTATAGCAAGAACACAAATGACAACACATTCCGCACCCAACCTGCGTATGCGCATCTAGCTGGGTATGTTAGAAAACACAAAATGCAGAGATTAATTTTAATGCATCCATCCATATATCCATATCCATCCATACTTACTAAGTATACTTACTAATATTATAAATTCGAAAGTAACTCTGTCTGTCTGTGTGTATGTTACCTTTTCACGCCTAAGCTGGTAAACCGATTTAGATGAAATTTGGTATATAGTTTGAATCCCGGGAAAGGACATAGGGTACGTCTTATCCCGATATTACCACGGGATCGAGACTTATGCGGGTAAAACCGCGGGGCGCAGCTTGTAATCTATAAAAGTGTTATATTATGTAGTGTGGATTAGTGATTGCATACAAGAACATATTCGCTAAGTGAAAATCTGTCTATTTAGCGATTTCATATTGTAATGAATCACCAAACGTGTGATTCAATACAATCTTTATTTTCTTTTCATCCCGGATCTCAAAATACTCTTGCGCTGTTGCGCATAATCATTTACCTAATTAAAATAAACATATATTTAACAGTGGAAGCTGTAAATCAGAAACATCGACAGAAACCAAAGTCGTGGGATATCCGGCGAGAAGTACGAATTCTTTTGAATTCGCGAATACAAAGAAATGTACATTTCTTAAATTATTATAAAAACGGAAGCACCGTATGGATAATTTTTTATTTTTATTATTATTTATTCATCAAGTAACATGGACTCATACAATTATTAGGCATACAATGTCAATAATACACACACAATAAAAATATATAAAAATTAAATTAAAAATAATATTAAATTAAATCACATTGCCCGGTCATAAGATAAAATAATACAAATTAAAATAAATAAATAAGACAGTACAATTAAAATTTTCTGACCGGCATTCGAACAGCAACATGCCTGTCACAGCCATGCCGGATATAAGGGCAGTCCAGCCTGTCGGCGATCATTGCCAAGATGGTATTGGGGCTGGCCCGCACCCGGCGCACCAGGGACGCACACCGCTTGCGCATAGAAGCGTGGAAACAGTCAGTGCGTGCCATCGCGAACATCCCTGATGCGCTACAGAAACGAGGCAGCCCCAACACCGCCCTAAACGCGTTGTTGTACTGGACACGGAGGGCACTGTATGCCCTTTCAGTATAGTCAACCCACAGGCTGCACGTGTACAAGGATGTGCAGTACGCTCTGAAAAGCGTAACCTTAACACTACCAGAACAACGCGCAAACCTGCGGGCTATCATGTTGGCTCGTATCGACAGCACCCTCCGCTCCCGCTCCATGTCAGCATGGTCTTTCAAGTCCTCGGTGAGTAGATGCCCTAGATATTTAAATTGGTCCACTCGGTCTATTGGAACACCATCAAGATGGACAACCGGTATGTTCATAGGGCTCGACACACCGATGGCCTGAAAAACCATGTATTGGCTTTTCTTCCCATTATATTTTAACCCATGTCCACGCGCGTATTCCGTACACATACTGAGTAGACTCCTCAGCCCACAGATCGACGCGCTCAGCAGCACCATGTCGTCCGCATAACTTATATTGTTGACACAAACTCCGTCAACATAGCATCCGACATGTTGACTGCTGAGCGAGCCGATCAGTTCGTTCATGTACAGGTTGAACAAAGTAGGCGAGGTCAGACCGCCCTGTCTTACGCCACATTCGCTAATGTAAGGATCCGACATCGCCCCCGCCCATCGGACGCTATTGACCTGGTGCCCGTACCAGTACCGGAGTATGCTGATTAGTTCGCACGGTAAGCTCGTTCTCTCCAGCTTCTCCCAGAGGATATCGTACGAGACCAGGTCAAAGGCCTTGGATAAATCGAGGAAGCACGCGTATACCGGGGTCTTCCTCTTCGTGTAATATTTAACGGTGTGCTTCACACACAGTATTGCACTCTCTGTGGACAGTTTAGGACGAAATCCAAACTGGTTATCATGGAGTGTTACGTGCCTATTTAACTGCGTGTTAAGCACACCATCAAACACCTTCGCCACTACGGTTGCAAGCGATATAGGCCTGTAGTTGTTTTTATCCGCCATATCACCCGTTTTATTTTTAACCACCGGCACTACAACTGTCCTCATAAATTCCGCCGGCAGATAAGAGTGGCACACACACAGCGAGAAGAACATTGCAAGAACTCTCGCCAGGTGCGGTCCGGCGTGCTGCAGGTGCTCAATGCTGAGTGCGTCGTGACCAGGGGACTTTCCTCGCGTAATCTGGCTTATGGCTTTCGCGACATCTTTCGCGAGGAAATTTATTCCTGCAATTTTATTTATTTTAAGAACGCTTTTTTCTTATGATGTAATGTTTAAGCAAATGGTAAATGAAGGACGTTGCTAGAACTCGTGACCGCAAATGTACAGACGCCAGCACATCAAGCTACTACAATCTGTCAAATTTCTTTAATAGATTTTCAACTTAATCGCTACATCATAAGGTTCAAGGTTGATTGGGAAAATTTGACAGTTTCGGGTAGCTTGATTCGCTGGCGTCTGTACATATGTTTGGTTCCAAATGAAACTATTTTAGGCTGAAATATAGAACCTTTCAAGTGTCATTAGAACATAATATCAATTTATTATTATGATGAGGAGATGGCTTTGGGGTCAATTAGATGATTTTTTCAGCACAGGACTGCGCTGTGGTTTTATGTGCTTCAATAATATCTGTGACTAACTATTAGGACCTTCATATAATTACTAGCTGCGCCCCGCGGTTTCACCCACATAAGTTTTGATCCCGTGGGAATATCATGTCCTTTCCCGGGACTCAAACTATATCTATACCAAATTTCATCTAAACCGGTTCAGTGGTTGAGGTGTGAATAGGTAACATACAGACAGACAGAAGAGTTACTTTCGAATTTATAATGTTAATAAGTATAAGTATGGATGGATGTATAACATCACTGTGATGCAAGGACGGAATGGTTACTGGAGTCAAACATTCTTTTTCCTCTTCTTCTTGTCTCATGTATCTTATATTATGTTTGTCTATCTGCTTTTAGGTCTCTCTCGGGCGGATTGTTGTATGTGTCTGATGGGCTGCAATCTGAATATTCTATTTGAAGTATAATAATTATTTATTTATTTATTTTCACTTCAAGACACAAACATCAGTGTAGCCCTGGCTCTTATACTAGGAGTTCATGTATTACAAGAGCCAGTGAACCAGAGGAGTATGTGAACTCTTTATTATTGACACGAAATTCCCACAAAGCATCCTTAGTCAGATGAGTCAGACTGTTTCGGCTGTAGCATGCAAAACATTAATATTTTATCGTAACTCTCTTAACGTCTGCACTGTCCGTGAGATTCCTGCATTGTTTGTTGTTTAAAACAATTATAATTCCACCATGTTTTCAATTACTCTGCAATGAAATTTTACTTCCGCCGCGTTTGTTTGTTATTAAGATTCTAATGTTGCTATTCCAACCGCGTTAATGTTACTGTTATTCCGTACTATGCTCGTAACTTTCCGACATAAAATGGATTCCATATTGGAAATTCAAATAATTTCTAGAACACCTGGCAACCCTAACTGCAATAAAGCAGGCCATTCACGTGGCGTTTAGTCGTGACCATGGCATTAATACGAACTCGTAATATTTGTCGTGTCGGTGCTGCGACAACTGACAACGTTCATCGTACTTGAACGAGGTCGATGCGACGTACAGAGGCAGGTTCGGGCATCCTGTTAATTATTAAACTGAATATTATTTTGGGTTTCTGAGTCAATGATAGAGTGGGTGGGGTATGTGAGAGGTGATTGTCCGACATTGAAATAAGCATCATAATTCACAACATTCATAAGAATGTCGGCGTCGCGTCTGTCGGTGTAGCTCTGACTACGTGAGTATTGAAAAACTGTTGAAGATCAACAATTATACAATTGTGAATATGACAAACTGGTAGACTAAAGAAGAGTGCTCCAGTAATTGTTTTGCCACCAACTTGTCTCCTGATGGAGAGCCTGACAATATGGACATATTTGTATAAGCATATTTGTTTGCAAATGCTTGCGTCAAATTGAACGATACAAATATAAATTATTTAGAATAAGTACCTGATAATTAGCTATATTAAGACATTTTGATGTGGATTTATGTGAGAACACACCGAACTAATTCATAATTTTAATAATTTAACACACGTAACTATATTATTATTCTCTGTAATAAAATAATAATATTTTTTAAACCCTCATAGTCCAAAGTTCTACTACAAGAGCCACGTCTCATTCAAAGTAAGAAACGGTTAAGATTCATAATTAGAACAGTAATAAATAATTGCAAAATCATCGACTATTATTATAGCCGAAGATTACCGAGTAATCCCGAAGTGCTGGGTATTCCTTGCGATACTGAGAAGTCAAAACAAATAAAGTACTTTCAGCAAAGCTTGAGTCATGCGGGCGCATACGATGCGTAAGCATTGTTAACGTATACGTCACAGTTGGAAGCCGTTGCTTTCTAAACAGAATTCATTGACTATATTTAGCTGCAAATCCTTTTAAGGGATCCAGCAAGACAACTCGGACTTTAGTCTTGGCTTAATGTGAATGACCCTTTGCATAAGTAACAAAAATTGGCTTATGGCCGATTCCTATAATTTGCGGACCGTTATTGGTGAAAATTAAGACTCTTGTATCTTTACCAATAATGAAGCAAAAACCAAAGCTTTGTATAGTAAACCCTCCCTTATGGAAGTAGCTACCACCGGTAATGTTAGCTTACGATTCTATTTACATGCCCAGTTTGGCAATAAAAAATGCTACCATTGGTAAGGAAAACGATTCGTTTTTGTTTATAGGAACCGAGCATTAGGCAACATCATCATTACATGAATTATTAAAATACACACATCAAAAGTGTCTAGGGATCAAGCATTTTTATGCGGATTTCTTGAGATTGAGATGTGGCTTTGTAATAAATTTATGATTTTATAAATTTATATGGATCCTTTTTGGTGCATTTCATAATTTGAATCAGGAACTGTGAATCAAATTCGAGTAAAAGATGAAAATCAGCTGTCAATATTTTCCCTATAAAAACATACAACGCATTGAAGACATTATTAGTGCTACTGTTTCCCTACTACTGATTAAAACCAACGTTATTATGGAGCGGCGACGTCATTTAAGCAGGGAAGAAATGCTCAGAGCCGTGGGAAGGATAGAAGCTGGTTCCCGGCAACGTACTGTGGCTTTAGCTCTGAATACAAGTCAGAGTGTTATCAGTCGACTTTGGACACGTTACCGAAGCACTGGTACCGTGGCTGAGCGCCATGGAGGACGGTATCGCTGCACCACACGGAGACAAGACCGATACATTCAAATCTTAACTCGAAGAGCTCCAACAATAACCGCCATGATGTTAGCCGTGAGGCTTCATCACTCTTCAGGGAACTTAATTAGCGACCAAACAGTCAGAAACCGCTTGCATGAAGTGAACCTTCATTCCCGAAGACCGCTACGGGTACCACCTATAGCAATGCACAATCGTAGGATTCGATATCAATGGGCTCTTGAACACAGAAATTGGGCAGAAGAACAATGGCGTTTCGTGTGCTTTTCTGATGAGTCTCGTTTTGGTATGAGACCGGATACAAGACGTATACGACACTGGAGAACCCCTGGACGCCAACAGCGATTAAAATCCTGCCAGGAAGTCCATCCTTATAGTGGTGGAACCATCATGGTATGGGCGGGTATTTGGATCGGCGGAAGAACTGAGTTGATTTGGATCAGAGGCAACCTCAACGCTCAAATTTATGCTGAGACGATTGTATCAGACGTCATCGTTCCTCTACAAGTGCAAATCGGTCCCTTATTTCAGTTAATGCATGATAATGCACGACCGCACACCGCAAGAGTTGTAAGACAGACTCTCGCCGCAGCTAACATCAATGTTCTGCCCTGGCCTGCTCAGTCGCCATACTTGAACCCGATTGAGCATGCATGGGATATGCTACAGAGAAGAGCTCTGCCGAATATGGAGGGTATCCAGTCGCAAGAAGACCTTTTTTTGTTGTTGCAACGAACATGGGCGGCCATTCCACAGCGTGATTTGGATGAACTCATTTTGAGTATGCCAAACCGATGTTCTTGTGTTGTTAGTGTTCGCGGTAGAAACACGGATTATTAATTGTTTAAGTTACCCAATAAAATTTTAAAGAAAACTGTTATTTCAGTCTTTTTTTCGAACTTTTGTGTTAGTGGTTCAAATGTCAAAAATCCCTTTATTAGGAAAATGGCAAATTTCTTTATTAATGCAAAGGTGACTTGGTTTATCGTTACTGTGACAAACGAAAACACTTTATTTGATGAATCCTTAAAGAAAATTTTAATTAATATCAATCAGGAGAAAAGTTATTGCAAAAATATATGTTGATCCCTAGACACTTTTGATGTGTGTATATAATGTTTAGAATTTAACGTCAGAAGACCATAACTCCAAAGGGGTTACCCTCCACAGAAAACATTGATATGACTAATATGCAAATACAAAGTAGATATACAATACGGAATACTTTGAATTTGCATACAGTTCTAGGAATACTACTCACGAGTGGAATCATTTGACTAAAAATACTTAATGACTGTGAGTTTAGTACCTCTAAGAATAATTGACACGAAGAATGAAGGAAGAAGGCTAAGGGTCAGACTACGGAGATGACAGCTTACAGAGATGTATTGAGGACACAATCCCAAATAAATTGAGATAAGGTCAGGAGAATGGTGATGATGAAAGAAGGTAGAAGATTAGTAAGGTTGTGACTACTGAGATAAACGCTAATAAATTTATATGGAAGAAGAATACACCACACCAACCAAACCAAAGAAAACCAAACCAATTAGGCACCAACGATACACTTTTTTCTGTAATGTTCATTATTAGCTGCAAAATTGTTTTTGTGAACCATACATGTGTTTTTTCTGAATAAAAATTTATTATTTCGTTTATGTATCTATTTACATATTTAATTAAATTTTTAAATATTTCTCAAAATATAAAAAATAAGTTTAAAAATATAAAAAAATTGTAGTCCGCCGGTGTCGGGAGCAGGGTCCAAGCTACCGGTGGTTAGGTATCGAGGAGTACTGCCTTCTGAATCAGGCCCTTGATCCAACCGCCTAACGAGAGCCTCGATAGATGTTGATCGAGGCTTTCGGCCATAAGGCCATTGGCCGATACGACAATCGGCACAATGACAATAACTTATTACGTTATTATTTTATTATTATAAGCTGCGACGACCCAAAATAAATTGAGATAATGGTAGATGATGATGAATTAAAGAAGAAGACTAGAAAGAGTGTGACTACTGAGGTGATGGCTAATAGAGATGTAGGTTAGGAAGAAGAACACGCGCCAACTTTAAATGAGCTGGGATAAGGGCAGAATGATGATGATGATGAATGGAGAAGACAAGTAGTGGACATGGGAATATATGTTGAAGAGAAGATGGGGAATGGAGATAGAGGGGATGATTTCAGTGAACAAGCCTCTAGTAGTGTAGATACATAGATAAGATGACATCTGGACCCTAATTTCGTAACTCACAATCACAATCTGAATCATTTTGAACTTTATTGCTAATCCATTGCTTCATATGTTCGAAAAATTTGTCTGCTCAGGCAACGCAGTGAATGTTATTGAACTGTCAAAATGAAAGCAATTCCCAATGATAGTGTGTTACGCAATTACCCCGCAGGATAGCAATAAGGAACCAATGCTGCAGAACATTTCAATGGAAAACTGACTGAAATTCTTGATGAAGAAACCTTAGACAAGAAATTGACACAATCGTGCTATTGATGAAGATAATAATAATGAATTGCTTGACAATAGTAGTTAAGCATCTGTTGTGAATGATTTTGATTAAATTATGTAATCAATGCTGTAATGGTTTTCCTCATTTTCATTCATGATATCTAACTTTTCCCTGTCGCCGACAAAATTGACAATTTTGCATTCCATACAATTAAGTTATTATATCATAATAAGGTATCTAATACCAACTGCGAATTGCGACTGACTTATCATTCCGAATAAGGTAGATAATGCGAAAGGAAGTCAGCTGGCATAGTCAGCTGCGTGATACAAAAATAGCCAGGATTGTAGATACTTTATCTACCCTCCTAAACAAAGTTACTTTTGAAGATCTGCCTTTTTGAGAAAAACTTTGTAGTGGGTTGTGCTAAAGTAGTGACCTACCTAATTAATAAGTGATCGTATGTTCCTGTGGTGGTAGGTACTAACAGTACGAGTATTAGGATACTCATCACATCATCTCATAACTAAAGCTGTCTATTAATTAACTACTTCGTACTTTCCACCGCTGGTTTCAGTTTGCTGGGAAGTTGTCAGTGTGTTTGGGTTATAGGTAAACAATCTCCCTCCACTGAAAAATTAAAGCAACAAGATACATAAGTAAAAAACCAACCGTAATTTTGGCAGGCGGCTTGCGTGCGCGCAGCGACATATACGCGCGATCCATCGCCGCAACAGCACCATTGGTCCCACACAACATCACTGTATGCTTTATTTACGAGACACGTATTATTCACTGCACCAATTAGTTAAAACAAACGCTGCGCATGAGCGTAGACCGGCGCGTCAACGGGGACTGCGCGTGCGCGGTCTCGCCCCGTCCCCCGCGCCCCCGCTACTATTTTCGGAGCCCTGTGGCCTGTGGTTTCCCTTTCAATACAGGACATTTTGAACAGTAGTGCAACTTAACGCGGAAGTTTATAACTTCAATGAAAGTGCACATTCAAAAGGCATTAAAACCAGGATATTGTTTCATATAGCCTTTTAATTTTTATGTTGCGTAGATGGTAAACATTAAGAAGAACGCAGTACGGTGACAGTGACCGATTAGAATAGTAAACTAAAGTCTGTTTCACAAAATACCTCGTAAACAACAACCAAGTAAACAAGTCGGTTAACGTCTGTTTTGTGTTACTGCCATGTTATTGTAAAACAAATGCTACAAATTTTTGTACAATTTGACCTTATAAAGGTGCATATTTTCATTATTTCCTCGAACGGCAGGTGGTGGGATAATCAATTAACTTTATCCCAAATAATAAAGCATCAATATTATTGTACTCAAATTTGACTTGTTATTAAAGGAAGCAACCTCGATTCTGATATTATTACAATTTTAGAAACATTTGAACCAGTAGACCTAGACAAAGTGACATTTTATCCGCGAAAACGACGATGGACCTTATATCAATCGTGGTGAAAGTCGTTGTAGAAATGCAAAACGCTTAGGAAGCGATTGGCAGTATTACACCAGAGGGTAGCGGGATTATCCGAAAGGGTTACCGCTACCCCGGAACACAAAGGGCTAAGGAAGGAACACGGATGGGTTTTAGTCAGTAAGAGTCTGACAGTCCCTTCCGCTCCACCCAGAGCGGGAGGGATTATTTGATGAATTCCCATCCAAAAAAAAAAAGTACCACACCAGAGGGTCTTACTCTCTGGTGATCGTCGAAGGTTAGGTCGAAACCTACGACCTCAAAAATACTCTATCAGAGTTAACTGCTTCGTCCAAAGGTCGGAACTACTGACTAACCTACTGTTCGTTCAACAATGTGACACTGTATCGGCAAATCGTTTTATTACAGTTATGGCATATGCTAATCCCCTCCACATTTACATATAGGTGCGTCGCGACAGTTTTTTGTGTACTTAATAGTTTTAGGCGTCTAGATTACATCATCGGCTCGAGAAATACTTTTTTCAACATGTTATTTTTAAGCTTAATCTTAGGGCGAGTTTACATTTAGAAGAATGTATTTAAGGATAGGTTCAACTGCGGTCAAGGAAAATAACAATATCGGCTACAGAGAAGTTTTCCTGTCCGATATGTTGTAGCAATTTTCGCTAAGAGATAAAATTCAGAAACTATCTGAACTAAACGAATCGAATCTTTGGGATGTCACATATAACTGAACAGTTTAGTCAATCGCTACATATGCACGTGAAAAACTGTCAATATAGGATAACAGAACGAAAACAAACCATAAAATTTATGATAAAATTGTTGAAGAAACTTAATACATTGTCAATATAAGGTGACTTACTGTTTACATTGTACTTTACGACATATCCGGACTATTCAGTTCCCCTCCTTTATATTATTGTAGGCGTGGGGATAAGTTCTGCGTACGCGCATACAATACTACGAACAACGCTTGTAGAAAACTGGAGGAAAAGGAATACTTATGATAATTGCAGGAATATGACTTATTGACTGCATGTTTATCTCGAACTGTTTTTTCTAATTAATTAAAATCGGGTATGCCTATGAAATAGAACCATGAAAAACAAGCAAAATAATCAGGAAAAAGCTGTGGGTGCAACGATAGGTTACATACATCACCTCAAAATAAACTCAAAGCATTTATTTCAATTAAACCATTTACAGACACTTTTGAACTGTCAAGGAGTCGGTCAGTCAGAAACAATTTCATGGTGTCATTGATCTACCGCAATCTAGTTGCACACATCGTTTGAACTCGTTATTCTCCAACCAGAATGAACCTGCATACAATGTTAGCACATAATTCAACCCCAACAAATAATTCCACCTCCTCCTCACGGTGGATTTTCAATATAAACTTTACAAACACGTTTGCGTCGCAGCTGACTGGCGTCAGTTTTAAATTCAAGCAAGTCCAATTACGCCATATGTCGACCCCTCCTTCCCATAAACGTGTGCAGGCGCATTCTACGTCCGCGCGACTTACGTGCTTTAGTCTATATGGTGTTCCGTGCACTTTCACGTTATTAAATTGTCGTGTAGTTTCTGCAAGAACAATTAAATTGTTCGGGATATTAAAAAAAATAGGAGGCTTTAATTTCATACAATCTGCTTTGAGTTTGAGTTTGAATCGAGAAATACTGCATAAAATTGAGAATATCGGAGTATCAACTCTACACAATAGAGGAGATATATACTCATGTTTCAATTATTCTGTTGTTGATAATATGTATAGTATTAACAGAAGTTGTGGCTTCAGGTAACACATCGACAAAATCAAAAAAAATCAACGAAACGACCAATTGGAACCGTGCACCTAGCTTCTGACTTTTCATAAGTGCCCATGTGTGTAGGTTTATGTGAAATAAAATATTTTGATTGATTTGGACAAAGTGCCAAAAGCCGAGTGGTATCAGTGCTGGTAATAGGAACCGTTTAAAATAAAAAAAACATATAAATTAGTAGATCCATTGAGTAACAAGTTTAAATACAATTAATTTTAAAACATTATTTAAGCCAAAAGTTAATTGTATTCGCATCAACACTCGTTAAATAATATTGACCATTGACCGTCCGTATCTCGTAAATAAGTGTGAAAGAAATGGAATTCTACAGCTGTCTAAACTCTTGCGCAAGTCGTGCATGACGAACCAATGAAACGGGTCACTGGGTTGTTCATTGACGAGCGATCGATTACTAGTAATGTTTGAAATTGGAATGCTCATCAAGTGGAGAGGTCAATAGTGGGAAATGCCCTTATTTGAATCGAATATTATTAGGCCACGTACACGCTAACAAAAATAAAAATGGTCTTTTACAGTCTGTACCTGTTCTTGAGGATATAAACATGCTTAGTGCAAAAATGTTAGCATTTAAATATTTTAATGCCACCTTTGATACATTACTCCTATAGCAATATAGGATTTCCAATGCTGAAAATGTCAAGCGTCCTTTGGGTAATACATGAATAAATAGGACCAGGATGATAAATGAGCATTATGCAAAATTTGCACTTTGGGTTGCCATTGTTCCACCTCTTTCTATGCAAATAATTTTAACGTGACAAAAACTAGATTTTGTAAAACTGTGTTCCTAAAAGAGCATTTCTATTCAAACTCAAAGCATTTATTTCAATTAAACCATTACAGGCACTTTTGAATTGTCAAAATTAGGTAGTCGGTCAGTTAGTCAGAAAGTTGAAGCTAGTTGCCCATTCCAAAGCGTAGATCTCTATGGAGAAGAACGGGCAAGAAACTCCATGGACACTCTTTTTAAATCAAGATATTACATAATCCTTGGTACATTATTCTTGTTGCTTCTATATGTGAGAACAATGTAAAAAAACACATAAATTAAGAAACAATACAAGAAATAAGATTAAAAATAAGCCTTGGCAGTTAAGAGATGACCAGTCTCAACCGACGGCGCCCGTTCACGAACATGACGCATGGATCAGCACCATCCAGCTCAACCATTTTGTAGGGAACCGAATGATCCAACATTTAAGTGAGCATGCTATAATCAGTAAGTTTGTCTTCATCATCATAATCAACGACTATTCCGAAGTTGACCTCATATAGTCCTATGCCTATCTCTATTTTCGCATCATCGTCTCCCCTAGCTGTGTGGTCCGCGGATAAGATAACGGAAGTCTATAAGTCTTTCCTTGAGTTACGTAAGATGCGAGGAATAGATTTCATTATGTCATTTACATTAAAAGCACTGATAATAATATAATTATGTCGCAGTGTTTCATTCATTTAATCAATTCCGTATATTTCATTGAATTTTTTTGAATGATGATATGGTTATAAAGGCGGTCACTACGGAGATAACGATTGATAGTGAATTATGGAAGAAAACGACAAGTTGGACCGACCACCATTAAATTAGGATAAGGGCAGGAGACTGCTGACGACATTTAATATTCTATGATACTTATAACAGTATAGCATAATCAGCATACTCGTATGATACCATATAGAGAAAGAAAGAAAAGAAAGAAAATACGTTTATTTGCGGTGAAAATGACGCAAAAAGAACATAAACACAAAAAATAAAATAAAAAGGTAGAGGGAAACATGCGTCACATCCATGCAAAACGGCTATCGCTCAGCATTATGCTGCGACCCTATGCAGGACAGAGCCCCAGCGCTGGTTATCAGCGACAGCCGGCGCTGACGTAATGACGTCGTCCGGTGCAGCAAACAATTATTAAAAACAGTGTACTTAAAGAAAAATAATTGAATATCGCACCCTTAGAACATAAATGGCACTTTACGAAAATGTTTTTTTTACGGTATGGCCGTTTTAAGTTTTTTTTAAGTATTGTATGGGTGATATGAAACTAAAAAAAAATTAAATAAAGCATATAGTTATAAACCATAGGATATTATGCCAGCCCCTTGTCCTGGGATGATATCGCTCATTTGGTGAAACATTGACGTAAATGTATGTTTTCCCAAAAATTACCACGTTGACTGCCAGACAACAGAAACAATAGAAGATCTATTATTCGCGGTCACCGGTGACCGCGGTGGCAGTCAATGCCTTACATATGACAAAGCACATATAAAGCGAATTTACGTTAGGAGAAACGATACGTAAAAAAAAAAGTAAAGTTACGTCGATGTTTCTCCAAATGAGCGATATCATAATGGCTTTCCTATGCTACAGGATGCAGTAAAACTTTAACGTATAAAGGAAGCAGAAAGCCGATCTATATCAGCTGCATCCGAAGAGTTTCCCTAGAGTTCCTCTGTAAACTGGTGTATGTACATATTTGTGGGGCCAACAATTTCCTCAGTTGCGACAACGGGCCAATTAGGGCACGTTAATAAACTTTAATCGCTCACAATTAATGAATGCTCTCTTAATTGTTGGTGGTACTACCGGTTCTCGTTCATTACTCTCGCGTATTATGTCCAAAAATCTATTTATACAGGGTGAAATTGAATTCATGGGCATCCTTTTAAGGGGTCATTGTAATCATCATTTTGACCAACTTTTACTATGGGACCAAACCTAAAATCGCGAAAAAAAAATCATCTCTTCCCTACATTTTGACGAGTTATGTGAATATAAATGCAAGAAACAGTTGATTTTTTTTCGCGATTTTAGGTTTAGTCCCATAGTAAAAGTTGTTCATAATGATGATTACAATGACCCTTTAAAAGGATGCCCATGAATTCAATTTCACCATATAGAACTTCTCCTTTGGTCTCAATTGCGGCTTAGGTAAGTTAAGTTTTTTTTATTTTTATTGCTAAATGGGCGCACTCTTGACCCCGATCACGCCTGATGGAAAGCGATAGATGAGGTCTATGATGGAACGAGCGTGCCCAGAAGATGCCTGTTCACTCTTGATTTGAAGGCAGACGGGTTAAATGTGGGAGGGAACACAGATGCCGGCAGAGAGTTCCACACTTTGGCTGTGCGCATAATAAAAGTGGAGGAGAAGCGCCGAGTACGACTCATCGGGATATCAACCAAGTGCGGATGGTACGCTGCAGTACGTCTGGTTGTCCGGTGGTAAAAGGGCGATGGTGGGATCAGGTCGTGGAGCTCCTGCGCACACTCTCCGTAGTACAGTCTATAGAAGACCGTCAGGCAAGTCAACTTAAAATTACTGTTTTTTTTTTACTTTTAAACCGGGCAAAAATCCAGGCTCCGGCCTGCTATTGAGAAATTCCTGATAGAAAAACCCAATATCACTTTTTCCGATCTGGGAATCGAATCCAGTACCTCATCCTCAGTTTGTGACCACTACGCCAAGAGAAGAATTGCAGCTCATTGTAACATTTGCAATGGATCCTGATGAGATCTAATCTTCGTAAACCTTTTTATTTTACTCCTTATTGGAACTAAATATCATAGGGCTACAATATAGCCGCTGCAGGGGTTTCGGGTCCTGTTTATTCTTTCTTTCTTTTACAGATCTCACTAGCATCTCACATTACATACGGCTTTCAATCGAGAACTAGTAGGAACTGCAGTAGAAGCAAAAACCGGCCAGAACCCGTGTTAACATCTATGCTATACCGGTCGGCTCGTCATTGAAGACCAAATAACCGTATCGCTGGCGGTCATTACGTTTTTATTTGAATACAAATGTAGCTAAATACATTGATAGAGACGTTTTTATAGCGATTTTTCTCAGAAAGAAAGAATTGTTGATCGATTGGATTACCGAGAAAACTGTTACATGAATGAATGCTGTGATTAAGTGTTTACAGAATCTCGTAAAGATAATTAATTATGTTACTCTATTTTGCAAAATATTATTGGAATGAGTTTTCTTAAGGTGAATGTGACATGGTAGACTTAAGTTTTTTGCAATTTGCAGATCAGTGTCAGGTTGTATCTTGATCCAAATATGATTCGCGACTATAATAGACATGTATTTACAGAATCATGGTCATTAGAATCATTAATATATCTCTTTAAGTTAGATTTCTACCATAAACACTTTTCCATACGAGATTTGTTCTTAACGGTAGAAGTCTAACTTAGAAAGATATATTAATGATTCTAATTATTATAATTCTGTAAATACGTATCGGTTATAGTCGCGAATCATATTTTGATCAAGATACAACCTGACACTGACCTGAAAATTGCAAAAAACGTAAGAAAAATTGAATTTCGCGGGCTAGAACTACCCATTCACCTTAACTCTGGTTGGTTTGTAAGTGGATGTTTGAAAGCGGCGCCAGTGACAGAAAAGTTGAAAGGAAATCGCTTAGCTTGGTATGGGCATTTGATGAAGAGGGAGGAACGAAAGTAACTTAGGGAGTGATGAATACAAATGTTGATGGATGGAGAGGGAGAGGAAGGCTAAAGTAAAGATGGATGGATTGTGTTAGGAATGATATGAAATAGAATGACAGCGGGACATGGGCAGATGAATGATGATGATGGCCGGCCAAGTCATCATAGAATCTGCCTAGCCTTTTCCCAACAGTCTATGTCGGGGTCGGCTTTCAGTCTAACCGGATGCATCTGAATACAAGTATTTTACATGGAGCGACTGCCTATCTGACCTCCACAACCCAGTTATTGGGTAATACGAAACCCCTTGGTTAAGACTGGTTGTCAGACTTTTGGGCTTCTGACGACCCGTAACGACTGTCAAAGATCCACGAACCACGAATGACAGCCGGGACCAACGGATTAACGTGCTTTCCTAAGCACGGAGGGGTCCTGGTATGTAGATGGTCACCCATCCACGGACCAACCGTGGCAAGAATAGCTTAACCTGATCGATCGACCGTGTGGCTGTTATTACTTAGCCATAGATTTGAACACCTATTATTAAGAATTATGTTATGTAAACGTTGGTAAACTTCCATTGATTAACATGCCTTCTTCGATACCGAAACAATGAACTGAATTGATATGATAATTGTCATAATTCCCACGCTTTGTAAATCGATTGGTAATCACTCTGTCTTGTTTAAAGATGCTTCTGTCAATCGTATTGACATAATAATTCCCTTAGCCGTTTTTGACTTACGAGAGAGGACTATTAATGACTATTAAGGTCGAATCACACTAATATTACAAAGGCGAAAGTTTGTGAGTGTGTGTGTATGTGTGTGTGTGTGTGTGTGTTTATATGTTTGTTACTTCTTCACGCTCAAACGGCTGGACCAATTTTGATGAAATTTGGTATAGAGATAGCTTGAGTCCCGGAAAAGGACATAGGATACTTTTTATCCCGATATTCCCACGGGATCGACATTTACGCGGGTGAAACCGCGGGGCGTAGCTAGTTTTACCAATAAAGCTGAATGCGATCAGCCAATCCTAGCCGCGTTTAAGAACTGTCAGTGTCATTAATCTGTCAAGCTCCGCTAATGAGACACAATTGATTTTCTATTGTTTCGTCGCCGATCGGCGAACCGCGCCGCTTGACCGGTTAATTGACATGTGTCATCAAAATCAAAATCATTTATTCAAACTAGGCTGAGAATCAGCACTTTTCGAAAGTCAAATTCTCTTCGAACGTCATCTATGAACCCGCACTGGGCCCGCATGGTAGATTACGGCCCACTCTCTCTCACAGAGAGGAGGCCTGTGTCCCAGCAGCGAGAACATTATAAGCTGATTATGGTTATGCCTCTTGAACGCAGTTTAGATGTGTTGAGCGCGTTCAGTTTCATAGTTGAAATTGGCCCTAAATTCTCACCAGCATAGCTATTCACAAACACTCGATACGCTTCCGTATCGTATCGAACATTAATCATTGTTATCGTAGGAGTCTTCTAAACGCTGTTCACAAGTCCAAAACCCGAAAATTTTGTCAGTTTAAATCAAATAGACGCCCGCAATTCTTCCGACAGCTATTTGCTGTTGAGGGCAAGTCAAATCAGGTTATCGAAATGTCAGGTTTTCGATACGATAGCCTTTCGTATGGTTGTGAATCAGGGCTCTGGCCTTTTTTTTTCAGTAGACTAGAAATTCGTAAAGACTATGCCACCATAGCGTGTCAAGGTACCTCAAACTAAAACAATATCTCTTTCAAATCTTACTCAATACGACAAAAAACAACAATAGCCCGTCAACAGGAAGCCATCGCAGTGTAACTAAATCTTAAAAAAAAAAATCAATCAAATCAGTGAAACAAAAAAAAAAACCCAGTCTCGGAGGCCGGATGCCGACGATTGAGTGGCCCGTGACTAAATCCTTAAATGACCGTATTGATTGGGACAATTGGTAATGACCGTGAGTTAAACGGTGGAGACTGCTGGTATCGGATTCCGGATCATTTGTCGTGGAACAATCAGAGGTACAGACGGCAGCACATCAAGCTAATACAACCGGTCAAATGTCTTTAATAGATTTTCAACTTTATATCGCTAAAGCATTAAGTTCAAAGTTGATTGGGAAAATTTGACAGTTTCGGGTAGCTTGATGCGCTGGCGTCTGTGCCAAGAAATAGCTGGAAATCCATACTAATCACACTATCACACTATCATCACACTTCACGTGTTTATATGTTTGTTACTTCTTCACGCTCAAACGGCTGGACCGATTTCGATGAAATTTGGTATAGAGATAGTTTGAGTCCCGGGGAAGGACATAGGATAGTTTTAATCCCGATATTCCCAAGGGATCGACATTTACGCGGGTGAAACCGCGGGGCGCAGCTAGTATTATAAATGCGAAAGTGTGTCTGTCTGTCTGTTACCTCTTCACGCTTAAACCGCTGAACCGATGAAATTTGATATAGAGATAGTTTGAGTCCCCGGGAAAGGACATAGGATAGTTTTATCCCGATATTCCCACGGGATCGTCACTTATGCGGGTTAAACCGCGGGGCGCTGCTAGTAGGAAATAAATACACAAATGATGGAGTTTCTTTTGGTCATAAACTTTAAAGTTTATGTTTTCCTGCTTCTAATTAATAGACAATCGAAGCAAAATTCACGACTCATTGTACGTATTAACAGCTGAACCATAAGTTAAACTAAGGTTGTCGACACATTGTCGCTACCACGTCTAAAATTCTGACTGAATGTTAAGAACTTACAGCAAACGTATCTATGTTTTCTTATTTGGAAGTTATCTTACGGTAAAGGATAAAGCGGAAGGGCTGTAAAAACAAGGTATCAATTTGATCCTATTATAAGTATCAGTAACGTTGTTGACACATTCTCGCGACCACGTCAAACAGCTGACTGAAAAACTCATCGCAAACGTATTTTCTTATTATTCGGGCGATTTATCTTAAATCTTAGTGATAAACCAAAGTGGCTAAAAAAGAAAAAAAAGGTAATCGAGTCAATTACCTAAACACTTGACCAAAAGTGATTAACATACTGTGATTTTTTAATTTTTTGACGTACACAAAAAGGGGCGCAACCATTAAGTATATTAGAGTGTTCAATATATTTTTTGGCATCGATAAACTTCGGTGCAATCGCGCGCCGGTAACTTCCAACCAGGGGCGTGCCTTTTACTAAAGCCGAAAAGCCTGGCTTTCAATCAAACGCGAGCCTAATAATAAAAAAAAAATACACAAGTAAACTTATAAAATCATGTCGCAAGAATTGATAAGAATAATAAAAAATAAATTCCGCGCGTCCCGGCCGGGCCGCCCGCGATAGTAAGTACGATGCAAGGTTGCCAGGTTTACATACTCAAAGAATAATTTCAAATTCCGTGCACTTTTCATCACGCGCATCGTTGCCAAACATCTCCAATGCCGCTTAGCGAAAGCGCAACGACAAAAATCGATCCGTCTCGCTCGCACTAGTTGGCTTCAAATCTGGCTTCTAGACCTCTGACTATTTGTATAGAAATTGTTCACGTTGTTGATAACATTAGTATGTACTTATTCCCCAAATTGTACTGATTTTTAAGCCTGGCTTTTGATTTTTTATGAATGAAACGTATAACGACGCGCGTGTGTGTGTAAATAGTAAGATCGCGAGACATTGCGCGAGTCTATTAGTTCAAAGTTTTGATCGGTTACTGGAGCATTTTTTTGTTTTGTTTTTTTTTTCATTTTCTGTGAAGTTAAGTGTTGTGTTTAGTTTTTGCGGTAATTACCTTTGTTTTAAAGTGATTAAAAAGTTTCTTGTCATTAAAATGAATTCGGAAACATGCAATTGTTCCTTGTGAATCGCGCTGTTTTTCGGCCAGAGGGTCTTAGGGGCGGATTTTAAAGGTTAGTTGATGTTGTGTGTCATTTCATTTAGCACAACAATAACTTCTTTTCCGAGGTCACGACGAGTCTAAAACCTCATTAAATAGAGGCAATTGCTCAGCGCTTGTATCTTTGCTTCATGTCTTCCGTGTGCTTTGATGTTTGTCATCTGTCTGTGGTAAAGAAGCGAAGAATGAAGAGTTATGGCTGTTCACATTGTGAGTAAGTAAATCAAATTATAAATATTATCAACAATCAACATCGTAAACAATAATGTGTAGTTAGAAATCAATCAATTATTTGTGCGCCATCTAGTGGCCACACGGCCAGATTGTAATATTTTGCAAAGCGACTGTTGCGGGAGAGTGAAAATTATAAACTAACTCAAAGAGCTCTGTTGTGCCAATAATGTACCTACAATAATAGATGACTCTTATACGTCTTATCATATTTTACGCGAAACTGATACTTCGAAAATAAAAAAGTTACGATTTTGTAAAGGATTACCAATACTTACTCTTAGTATTTAATTTATATAAGAAACAAATGGTGCTATTAAAAAACATTCATTTTAATAGCTATTAGCAAAAAGTCAAAAACCTACAATTATGAAATACGAATATTAGTAAGAACTAAAACGACTCGGTCAGTCACAACGTTGACAAGCGATACGGTAGGTTTATTTTTAAGTGTATTGGCTTGCCCTAAGTTTGACCCCTAGGCACGCCACTGCTTCCAACCAGCCATTTACCATCACACCCACGCGAGCTCATATCTGCGTGGAGCCTAATATATGGCGTCTGAGCTTTCCCACGGGGGGTTAACGACCCGGGATTAAAGGGGATCGCATCAATGACAGCAATTGTTTCGACACTACATTCGTCAGCACTCGTAAGTGTGGATGGACGGACTGCATATTCACTGCATTCCGGGCTACAATACAGCAGTAAACTTTCAAACAAAATAACTAAGTTGTTTTAGCCACGAACTAGATACGAACACACTGGTTGGATTCTGATGCCTTATTGCATTAAGCCTGACTTAATTTGCCACCATTGTGCCTGTATAAATATCTATAAATAAATCAAACTCAAAACTCAAAGCATTTATTTCAATTAAACCATTTACAGGCACTTTTGAATTGTCAAGAAGTCAGTCAGTCAGAAAAAATTAAGCTAGTTGCCCATTCCAAAGCGTAGGTACCTATGCAGAAAAACGGGCATGAAACTCCATGGACACTCTTTTAAATCAAAATAATGTGGTTACAAAGTCCAATGGTGGAATAGTACCACAGGAACCCGTTGGATGCGAGAAGCACAGAACCGGTCGAAGTGGAGGTCCTTGGGGGAGGCCCATGTCCAGCAAAGCACGTCTTTCGGCTGAAATGATGATGATGATGATGAAATAGTACAAAACAAAGTCACTTTTCGTGTATGTCTGTGTGATCGCGTTGTTCTTCTAAACTTCGCAACGGATTTTGATGCAGTTTTCACCATCATTTAGAATATTTGTTCTGGAAGGTTTATGTGTATATTATATTAAATTCATATAGGTATAATTTAGAAATCCGCGATGTTTTGATAAGTCGTAAAACAAATATGATAAAAAGTCATGTTCAAGTAAAATAATTAACCAGTCCGCAAGCTTAGGAGCGGGGTTAACCGACAGGGTGTGCCAGACATATTTATTAGAAAATAATCTACGATGACGCGACAGCACCGCACCGCGTCTAGTCTAGGTAGTAATCGCTCATGTCTGTGTGGAGCCTAATAATGTACGGTGTCAAGGCGTTCCCACGTTCGGTTGCCGACCCCGGCGTTAAGAAGATCGCATCAATGGAACGGTAGAGAACGAGATCTCAATTGTTTTGGTAGACAGAAACACATTGTTTCATAAGAATTTCTATATTGGAGTAGGTAATAAAAGCCGAAGCTCCGTACATACTCGTTAATCATGAGCCCCCAAAACTAGAAACTTGCCATTTGGATCAGGGTGGGTTTCTAGGCGAATTGCAAAGCTAAAACCGGCCAATTGCGAGTCGGACTCGCAAACGAAGGGTTCCGTACCACAAGGAAAAAAAAACGGCAAAAAAAATCACGTTTATTGTATGGGAGCGCCCCTTAAATTATTATTTTATTTTGTTTTTAGTATTTGTTGTTATGGCAACAGAAATACATAAATCTATTTCCCTGCCAAATTTTATCGAAGTCCGTTCAGTGGTTTAGGCGTGAAAAGGTAACATACAGACAGACAGATAGACAGACAGAAAGACAGATAGACAGACAGAGTTACTTTAGAATTTATAATATTAGTATGGATGTGTAAAATGGCTGTCGCTTCGAGACAAAGCAGTAATATCTAACCTCATCAGAATTAACTGAAAGTCGGCCTCAGAAGAAAAGCTAAGAATACATCGCAGAAGTCCATTGATCGTCATAAAAGCAACATTAAATGCACTTGCCTTGTTTACACGCAATGTACTTCCAAACGATCTGCATTAATCAAAGTGTAAACGAAGCACCAGAGGATGTTTTGACAAGATATGATTAAAGCTAGTGGGTTTCTGCGTTTGAACGAGACACCGGATGATAGCAATTTGTGTACGTCTATCAACATTTTACTAATGGACGACAGACGTCGAGATCTTCAATGACCTGCACTTAAAACATAACTAAGACTAAGGCCAAAATACTAGAACTATATTCAGACATTATTTAAAACTAGATTTGAACTGAGATCAACTGTTGAATCATTACTATAATAAGGCAAATTATACATACTTCCTCCCTCATAGTTATTTTTTATCTTTATTTATTTGAAAGGGTTTTATCACTTAGTGATAATGCCACCCCCGTAAGGGTGTTTACACATGGCGCCGCAACGGCAGCGTTTTTCGCCGCCGCGGTATCAAGCCTTATCAAAACTCGCCGCCGCAGCCGCGGCGCCATGTGTAAGGATTCATACAAATACAAGGGTAACTAATACAGTGGCACCGCGGCGGCGGCGGTGCCGCTGCCGTTGCGGCGCCATGTGTAAACACCCTAACAGGAAACATTCAACAACTTAAAACTAAACAATGTGTAAGTTAACTTGAAAACTAAAATTGGCATTTGAGAACACAGGTCTGAAATTGAATTCATGGGCATCCTTTTAGGGGGTCATTGTAATCATAATTATGAACAACTTTTACTACTTATAGGACCAAACCTGAAATCGCGAAAAAAAATCTGCTCTTCCCTACATTTTGACGAGTTATGTGAACATAAATGCAAGGAACAGCTGATTTTTTTTTTCGCGATTTTAGGTTTAGTCCCATAGTAAAAGTTGTTCATAATGATGAGTACAATGACCTCTTAAAAGGATGCCCATGAATTTAATTTCACCCTGTATATCAAATCTAGTAGGTATTGAATCGTAGCTATGATTTGGCATTTATTTTACCCGACACATTTCACATAATCAAAAAAAAAATATATATAAATAATCTTAGTATGAGATCATTATTCGAAATTGAATACAGTCCATACCAAATGGTTGTTTTCAATTTTTCAGTAAAGCCAAACATGCAAAGGAAGAATTTAAAACACGAGCATCCATATTCGTCGGAAATATTCTCTTAATATTTGACTAAGCTCCTAACAAAGGAACAAATATGGACGCTTCAAACAAGGCTTCTTCAGCAAGAGACTTAAAAGACATCTTTGTCTGCGTAAAGTGTCAAGATTTATATTAGTTTGTATTGTAGAACCTGTGTGCTTCCACACTTATAACATCAAACATAGGCGGACTATTTTAATGTTAAGACCATAAGGATAGATCGGTAGAAAATGTAGAAAATGGCTATGGAGTTAAATCCGTGTTAGTATAGTTTATCTAACACTTTTAGGCCCTATGGCACGGCGTATAAACCGCGCCGTAGAAGAAACGTCTCCATGCAGCCGCGGATAATGGCGGTCGACCACTTTTCACCCTTATGCCCTTGTTAATAAGGTTGAAAAGTGGTCCACCGCCAGTGTCCGCGATGGTGCCTACTAAGTAGCTACTGATCCATACGACACTGACGATCGCGCAAGGCGAATAAACCGTAGTTTTTCAAGGCAAGAAAAACGTGTATATACAAAAGGTCTGAGGGACACTAAACGCCCATAGGCGTGTCCTTCAACTTAAGTATGAAGTTTTAATAAATAAAGTGTATTTTCACCGACTAAGTATCTAAGTACTAGAGCAAGCAAACGTTCGTTCACGAATTTGTTCAGAAATATTTCCTGATTCAGAATTATTGCCGGTTCGAGAAAATCGTCGGCAAGAACATCGAATTACAAATGTGAAATATTCAGAAATTCATGTCGTAAACTTCGACGGCAGATAAGTTAAACACCGCACTAATGATTTTGATGTTTACGCGAATATTATGCATTCAAATTCAGATAATTTTACGGTCCGTTTCACACGAACATTATTTAGCGGTGATTTGTGTAGCGTCATTGTTGTTTTGTTTTCAATATCATTATAAAGATGAAGAGTGGGCTTTTATACGCATATTGCGTTTTAGAATTTTGTCTAATTGACAACATTTCATATTTTTAACCTGCATGTATTATTACGTTATATAAAAGTAAATTCAAATCTAGGGCACCCATATTTTTTCGTTTTTCGAAATTATGTACTTTTCATTCATAATTTTAACTTTGAAATTCGGTGTATTCTAAAAAGACGTAAGTGCCAGATGACGGTAGAATGGCGATATTACCTTTGCTTTATTGTGACCCGTCAAAAAAACTGTTAGATGTCACTTGTCTCAGTCGTTGTTTTGGTTCCGTCATTGGCGTATATTTTTCATTGGGATCCATTTTATTGTCGAAATATCAATCAAAAATTGATAATATTAACAGTAAGCAGCGTGTCGAGTTGATAGGAAAAAATATTGTTGAATTCAATTCAGTTTTTTAGTTGTTTTCTAGTTACACTTCTTAGGTGACATTGACATGTCTTGTTTGATATAATGTTTTCAATCAAAGACATTGGAATGCGCAAAGGTAACTACCTCATTCCGCCGTTTATGTGACGTCATCACAGTTTTTTGATTTTTATTTTTTTTCTCAGAAATTTAGAAATAAAAAAATAAAATTAAAATATATTTGAACTCAGGATACGAAAATAAAGAAATAGTATTTTTGTTTTAAGGTCATGTCAGGTTTGAAATGTTGTCAATTATTTGACACTAGCTGCGCCCCGCGGATTTACCCGCATAAGTCTCGATCCCGTGGGAATATCGGGATAATAAGTACCCTATGTCTTTTTCCGGGACTCAAGCTATCTCTATACCAAATTTCATCAAAATTGGTCCAGCCGTTTGAGCGTGAAGAAGTAACAAACATATAAACACACACACACTCACAAACTTTCGCCTTTATAATATTAGTGTGATTTTGAGGTAGCCTAGTGGCAATGGCCGCGACTATTACTAGTTGTAGGCCGTGGGTTCAAACCCAAGCAGGCACTTCACTTTGAGTAAATTACTTCATCACCACTGCTCTGAAAATGGTGAAGGAAAACATCGCGAGAAAACCGGCATGTCCTAGAACCAAAAATTCGAAGACATGTGACATTCACCAACTTGAACTGGGCCTGCGTGGTGGATTACGGCCCACTCCCTCTCACAGAAAGAAAAGTCCTGTGTCCAACCCATAGAAATATAAAAACTTCTTTCTTATATCTATGGTCCAACCAGTCGGAACGCGCGAACTTTAAAGGCTGATTATGTATATGACATTAAGTACCTGTAGAGGTAATTATTATTACTATCCACTGTCAGATCAAAACTTTTTCCTAAAGTTTGGCAAATGTAGACTGGAGTCCCCGAAGTGGAAACTAACAGGGCGATGATGATGTATGTAAAACATGCTCAAAAATGAAATTACACATAGACAAGCGGTTTTTGTCATCTGTGTACCTACAACTTTATATTCTATGCATAAATCGTTTCCCATTTTGTTCTAATCTAGCCCCATAATTTTTGAAGTCGTGACTGGCACTGACTCTCAAGATTTCCCTAAACGTACAAACAAACACCGCCGCCAACTTTGTTGTATCCCACACCGATAAAGCAAAGGTTCAATAAACACCGATACGCGAAACTTTCGGGCCCGCAACCAGTACCGGATTCCATCGCCATATATGAGACAGGCCCGAGGGACTGCAAATGTCAGTACGAATTAACATAGTATGGGACCAACAGGTAAGGTCAACCACATGTCAGTCGAACTACAAAAACCTTCTTTAATGCTCCGAAATAAAGCTGCTGTCAATGACAAAATGACGACAGATGGATGTGTGGTTGTCTGTACTTCGTGAAGTGTGTTTATCTTGAAGATGATTTGTGTGGTGGATGAATAATATGAGGTGTGTAATGTGTATTAAATAAGGCTATTGTCAAGATGAACTTGTAATCAAAACAGGGTGAGGATAGTTTGAAGATGTAGTCTTGGTTGATACGCTGATCACTATTGAAACAATAACAATATTCATCGTATATGAATAAAATGATAGGAAATTATGAGGTTTAGAAAAACTAAAAACACGCTATTGGACTCGAGGGATTTATGGAGAGTTGCACTATTGATCGCCTGGCTCTATCATCAGATCAGCTCCAAGTTACCAAATTATAGTTTTGTCAGCCGAACTACATACATACATACATATAGATACATATTAAAAATCTTATAAAACTATGACTTCACTATACTAAAATACTGGTATTCAGCTGCATCCGGTTAGACTAAAAGCCCACCAAAGGCTAGGCAAATAATGTTGCCCTTTGCTGTCGAAGGAGTCACCCATCTCCAAAGTCTCAAGACGAATCATTTAATATGTACGTATGTATTTGGATTAAGGAGACTTCCTCTTAAGTTGTAACGGTTTACGAGGCCTTATGACGATGTCTCAAGACGTAACACACCTCCAACCGAACACACGTCATTACAGTATCTCATTTCGTACAGAACGTGTTCTACGTCAAAGATATCATCATCTAACCATTCTAACCGCATAGCTATCCGAGTGTACAAAACTCTTAACTTATTATGTCACTATGTCAGGTCTTTAACATCATCATCATCAGTGCCCTTCTCTTTGTTAGGTAATACAGTTAATAACCTACACTCACTGTTGTTGAAAATATTGCACAGCTTGGCGACTAGGAACATTTGCGTGGGATCCATTACTTCCAAAGTTCGCTCACGTTTAAGATACAGCATAAATCACAAGAAACACTACTAAAGAACACAATACACAGCCTTTATCGATATGTCATTCATAGGATGTGGCGTAAATAGTGGTCCACCGTTAAGGATTCGATATACCAGATAATTTACTATAACATATTACAATTTTAACCAATTTTACACTATTCAAGAGCGGTTTTGTAAATTAAAATGTACTACTAAAATGGTTAAAATTATAATAATTGTTATAGTAAATTATCTGGTATATCAAATCCTTAACGGTGGACCACTATTTACGCCACACCCTGTATAAATAATCGGAGCCTTACAAACTAAAAAGATATATGTGTCTAAAACGCTGAGTATAAGTAAATTTTTCAAGCTGAACTAAACATAACATCATGCCCGTATTCCACGAATGGAGGTAGAGGTGTGTAGTACACCCACAGACAGAGTGCATCTGTGTCTGCGCACATACTTGTGCACTATAGTGCATGTACATCTCCCGCTCCGAAGGCTGGCCGCTTAGATTTGTCACCCTGTCCGAAATTTGGTCTGGAGGACTATTTTTTGTAATAGGGCCACCAACCGTTCACACATCAAGACCGGACTGCTTCTGAATTCACAAATCAGACAAACCCAATAAGACTGCCCAACCTGGAATCCAATTCAGGACCACAAGCTCAGCAGTTGCGCTTGCGACCACCACACCAACAAGGCAGTAAATCAATCAATCAATTCGATACGGTCGGTAACAGCAACAATCGTAACAAAGGATTACGCTCATCGACTATTATAGCATAAAGAATAATGTTTTCAGTGTAAGTCATTTATCAGACATGGTTCTTCAGATCATTGCGTCATACGGTTGCGTAGTTTCAGCCGTCTCGCGTTAATTGACTGCACTTAAAATCGCATGCACTGACGTATCTAACAGTTATACTGAACTATACTCCATTTACTATAGCATTAGACAGAAGTTTTAAAAAAGACTCTTTTAAGGGCACACTTTGTAATAAAAGTACAACAAACATTATTACAGTCAAGATTGATGTGGAGTTAAATTTAATCAATTTAAATAACAACAGTCACACTTAATTGCACTTATTTAACCTATCTACCTTCTGAAATTACAAGGCTTTCATTTAATATTATTTAGTTTTTACATAAAATATTGTCGTGTCAATGTTTAAAATCTAAAAGAAGCAGGGGCCGACCAGTACCGGGAACGTTTTTCATGTCACTATAACTCTACCAAATCTAAAATGTTACCTATTACCTTTATAAGTCGTGGCAGCACGTGTTTTTTTTATTTTGTCGGTTTATATAAAGTTGTTTTTAAAAAACTGATTGTTACTAAAACTTGTTTCATTTATCCTATCCAAGCATCGTGGCGAGTAGATAGATAAAATATGCTTTATTGTATGCCATACATTGTTACTTACAAAAAAGCACAATGTATGTGCTTTTTTTATTAAAATTGTTTGAACGTAACTTGAAAATAAAAGGCTTCGTACTCCTGCTTCTGCGAGCCTCTTTTTTCTAATGACAGTGCAAATTCTCTGTCATCTATACTACATAGATGACAGAGAATTTGCACTGTCATTAAACGTTTGTGTAACTTTTTATTCTGTATTTTTTTTTTCAAAAATCCTTTAACACGTTAAAAAATATGTTTTAAACGTAGATGAGATGAGAGAGAGAACAAACTCGGAGTTCACAGTCTCTTTTAAAGTCCAGACATAATCTTGGTAATGTCTGAGATGTACTTTGTGAGGAAAGAAACACACAGATTTCAGTGGACTTGCTGAGCTGTACATACTAGATTCGCCAATTTAGGCGCTTAAATTTTCCTAAATTGTCCAACAACCAGTAGGTGCCGTCACCATGTGTATTGGTACCTCAGCAAAATTCAAAGGGTTTTTTGTGTTATTGAAAAGCTTAATGTGCTTATTGTTACGTCTCCACAGCGAGAGAATCGCGGCGATATTATCGTCATGCCACGTATTTCTATACACTCTCTCTCTCTCTCTCTCTTAGAACGTAGCACACGGCGATATCATCGCGGCGAAAATTTGATGGCACGGCGAGACTATCGCCGCGATTCTCTCGCTCGTGGAGACGGCCCCTTATTGTCGGTGAAATTTCACATTCACCGACATCCTTCAAGCCAGAAAACCACAATGCTGCATGGCGGCACCAATAGGTAGGTATATGTAGTGCGGTGGAGTATATAACCGCTCAGGTCATTTAAAAATAAGCCCCTACACTAAAAATACATATGATCGTTCATTAGATAAAAGGACGCCGTATATGTAACAGTGGACGTTTCCGGTTAATAATGAGTTTAATTATAACTTTATTGGGGCGACAATGACCCAACGGTCAGGCGTTAACTGGCTCTCAAGAGTCAAGTTACTGTGAAATCAAATCCTGGTGGTTAAACTATAGCCCTTACTTAGATCAGCGTTCTTAACCTATCAGTATTGGTAAAAGAGTCATAGCATTTATGAAGGAGAAAGCTAATATCTAGCTTTCTATCAGTAAAAGTAGGCTTTCGTGGACTATATCCATTAAAAACGACGACCCATCGACAAGATCTTCGATTCGATCATAGCGTGAAGGAAATTTTTGTTTAGTTTTTTCATTTAAAAAATCACAGGTGCTTTTATATGTTATGTTTCGTTATGAGTGGCGTCTTAGTTTAACATGCCTTTGGCTATAAGTACACAAATCTTTAAAACAATGAAAATGACCATTAGAACTGAAGCTGCAAGGTCTATCCAGCAGATTCTACACTAGAGAACATTGTAGGCGCACACACATTATATGTATTAGTTTCCCATAATTACTCCTAGCTACAATAATAATAACTATCTTACACACAATCGTGCTTCAGTAACAGTTCCCACGAGTGTATCAGGCGATCAGCGTTTAGTACACCCCACAGTCATTCGATACTATTCGCGCCACATGGCAGTTTTACAACATACTGCATATAATATCTATGTATGTAGGATGAACTAGATTTAAAATGGTGGCGTAATATACACTTATTAGCGTTTGTTTGTCTGTTGAACAATGAATTAGTTGGGAGTTGCTGGTGTACTGTCTTCTTTATTATTTAAGATTTGTACGATTTTCTGAGAATTAAAATGAAACGTGGATGGAATTTGTGAAAGATGGTGTTAAATGGAAGGGGGTGAATACTGAGATGACGGTAGGTATATAAAGAAAAAAAGACGAGGAGAAGCTTGGCCGATTTCGAAATATCTTGGTAACAAAGCAAGAAGATGATGAACACTACCGCAAAACCGTGCTAATTCAGCATATAACATTATTCAACATTCACATGACTTCAACAATAAACGGCATTGTGACCACACAATACTCGTATATATTATGTGGTTAAGGTAAGTTATGTGTAGGTCTTTAGGTAAATGTGAATCAATGTAATTGTCACTAGTGCTGTTGTTCCTATGGTGTGGATCATGTGATTAATTGAGTGTTGGTCACAAATACTCACACCGACAAACACACAAACACATACCGAAACCCACCCACGTGTAAGCGCCATAATTTCCCCAAGAGCGAGAGTGCGTACGCGCAGACATAAACACCGGGTTCGATCATATGTTTAGTCTGGACGCGTCTAATTCACTAAGATACATGATCGTCAATGTACTGAGGATTATGTATCAATTGTATTGAGATAAATGATGTGATTATGTGGTACATTTCTTTGTAATAATTGAGTCATCTATTGGTGCTGATATTAGCAATCATCGTCCAGAAAAGTCGCATTTTCAAGATAATGACGCCAATATTTCTTTAGAACTATTCGTTAGATGACTAGCAAAATATGTAAATTTACATCACTTTTTTAATGTGGGTTGTGTTGTGGAGGTCAGATAGGCAGTCGCTCCATTTAAAATACTGGTATTCAGCTGCATCAGGTAAGACTAAAAGCTGACCCCAACAGAGTTTGGAATAGACCAGGCAGATTGATTGACATTAATAAAATTAGTCTACAGGTAAGTAAGGAATATACGACGTTGAAATGGGAAGCCCAAATCGTCACACTTAGAAAGCAAAGAGCATTGTCCTAGACCTAATTTCCATGCGGTTTAAGAAGACATATTAGGTGTGAGCTCACCAAATACCAATCCAACTCAAAACATACAAATAACAAGCATGTTTAAAGCAAAAATAAGAAACAATCACAATATACCTATTAGGAAAATGAAACATAACATTGCAGTTACTAATGACAAAGGAATTCTCCAAACACGGCGCCACGAGGGAAGTGCTTGAGGAAAGGTGTAACATAAATATGATGAAACGTACTGCGTTCTTCACTGCAGTGCGGAATTACACAAAGCAATCTTGGCCTATTTCGAGCAAAAAGTAGCTTTTCAAATGGTAGTGGAGAGGAAATTCTTCATGCAACAATATAATCAGAACTGGAATGCAATATAGTAGACGTTGAGAGAATAGTGTGTACAAGATATAGACAGGTGGTGAAAATTTGACAATGGAATTCGAACAGTGCAAAGTGCACTTCAACAGAATCGGTAAAGTTTGAAGCATTGCACTATTAATAACATTGAATGCTGTACATGCAGAAGCCTGAGCCTAACAGTTATTTAATTAAATGACTCCCATTAATGCAACAATCAAAGTAAACATTCGCAATGCACAAGAGTTTCCCCAGGACGTTGCTAATATACAAGCAAGCGTAGGTACCCGTATATCCTATACTTAATGCGTCTATTTGCTTATTAAATAACACAATTATAGCCAAACTGCCTGCACATATTACCGGCGATAAGCGATTAGAAACTTATGACTAACTGTTTACATATGTATTTTAGTAACACAAACTTAAACATGAAATTGACTCACGCCAGCATCCGTGTGCTAAAATCAAATTATTGTTTTGTGAAGAAACAATTTCTGTAACTTTGTAGGAACTCACAAACAATCATATTTGTTATGTACCACTTGAAGCACTCAAATTCAAATGCACTTTGCACTTTCGTCAAAACATGAATGGAATTGAACGGTCAATATCTTGATGCCAACTGAATACACAAACATATTGATCTTGAAATAAATGTCAAAGCAAGAAACTATTGGACACTGGACAGACAGAGATGATCAACACAAACTTTTGCTAACACCCAAAAATTTTATCACGGTTTCGGCACTTTCACCATAACGCCATTAAAATTGGTTCATTAATTCGCGGATTTCATTACAAATGACGGACGAACGTTTTAATGTCTCGAATCGAAATGAAGTAAGCATTAAGGACAGTGTTGTTTACTATGAGTCAGGGTGACACCGATGGCAGCATCACTACGAATCGTTGTTTTACTGCGCGCAGGCACCTATGCCTAACAGCTATGATTGGTAGCTTACTATTGGTTATTTATTAATACTGCACGGCATTGATCGTGTTATAAATGTGAGTGTGAGAGCTGTTTTCCCTTTTAGAGTCAGGAGTTCTACATGGCGAGGTTTGTGGATAGTTAGTATTTAATTGTTGCAATTATTCTTATGGTTTCCGAGCACGTGTGTCGGAATTATCTTAGCGGAAGCTCTTGATTACTATACTCGGCGCATAAATGATTAAAGATGGCTAGTCCAGTCTTCTATAAAGACATTTAAAGTTAATGTTTCTGTTCGACGCGTTTTATTACCTCTTTAGATTCTATTATATTCAAGCTCTTGCCGACTTATTACAAAACGAAATCTAACTTTAGTTCTAGCCTAAACCTTTGAGGCAGTATTTGTTCGAACTTTATTTCGATTTAGGCAAAATACCAAAATGACAACTTATCATAGAGCTAAGCTGCAATTTTTGTATGAAGAACTGCATTTCTATAACAGTTAGGTACTTAATTCAATAACTGGCTCGGTGCTTTGAACCTGATCTAAAGAAAAATCTTGTTTTGTAAAAAGAGGGATACGAGTTTTTTATGCATTTTGATGGACACCATTACTACAATACTCTATCTAATCTGTTACATCGACACAAATCTTACATCATCTATCCTAAGAAACCCCTGTTTGCAGAACAGGTGTACTCCAGATAACGTCTCAACAACATCTGACCTCTCTTCCTCACCTAAGCCGTTAGTCATATCGTCATCTCTTTCTCCCATATGCACCGTTGCTGCAGGGGCTTTGCCCTCGGCGCGTGCGATACACTTCCGTGCCTAGCGGTGTTAGAAACGATCTGCTAATGTTCGTGTATTAAAACTATCAACATTCTTTTGGGGGTGATCACATTTACATTGAAATATTTGTATGTAGCCAATACTGCAGTGTTTGCTTTAGAACGGCATCATTTACTCAATCAAAGTAGAATATCTCTTGTATGACATTCCATGACGTAGACCTTTGTCTAGCTGTTGATTTGAAAACAGTGTTCCTTGGCTGATGGAACAGTTAGATTAAGATCATTGTCAGTCTTTAGTAACGCCATGTTATATCATTAATTCATTTCAAGGTGGCAACGGCAACTTAGTTAATGTTATGTCAGGCGCACATCCGGATGGCCATCTGCTTTCATACTTGAACGGAAAAATAACCTAGCGTTACAGATCTATACTGAAAGCAAAGCCTCAAAGGAGAATGCACCTTATTATGTATTTACTACTATAACATGAAAAAAATTTGTCTTACAGTAGGTAATACTCGTATCACGAATATCTTGAAGTATATACTGAACATCATCTAAATAGCCTTTTCCCAACTATACCGTTAATGAAAAATGTAAACAAAATGAAATCTTACATTACAGCCCTGGTAAATTTAGCACATCCTTCAAAGACAATGCATTTCCTATCCTCAACTACTTCGCAGAAAGCCTAGACGTTTCCACACGCCATTTTCCCAAGACAGAAAGTAGGTATAAATATAGGCTGTTCTATAATTAGCCACAAGGCTAAGTCTGGAGGAAAACCGACGCAGAAACGGGCCGCCATGTCTATAGACCGCTAAATGACAATGCGACGCCATTGTTGATGCGTACGCGACGCACAGAAACACGACTTTGTTGAGGATTTTGAATGGAGGGTATGTCAGGTGATTAGCGGAAGGAGGAACACGGAAAGTTGTTATGGAAATAACGGAGGGATGAACGAAAGTCCAGAAGTAAAGACAAACAAAGATGTCAGAAAGGGGTTGGAAGATTTTTATGTATATGGAGCCTGACATATGTCGTGCCATTTTGTAAATGTGTGTCATGTAATCAACTTTTAACGTTAATATCTCGGAAACGTGTCATTTAACAGGGTTTGGTCTTATTATGTTTTCTGTTTGCATTGATGTTAGTTATAGATCTATGTATCTATATACATAAAACAATGTAAAAGCCACGCGAGAGACCTATGTCCCTCGCGTGGCCGCCATTTTCAAAATGGCGTAAAACAAAAAAATCTTAAAAAACAAAAGACATTTTCATGAAGGTTTTATTGATTCAGAACAATAGTTTATCTGCTCATGTGACAATAGGTAGGTACTTCATTTGTTCAATCGTAGTATTTCAAACCATTGTACGAGTATACATGTTTTTATTCCGAGCTTTTACATTGTTTTATAATTCTCTTATCTGACGGGAAAGCTTCGCTCTTACGCCGCCTGTTTTTCATCGTCAACACAATCTGCAATAAACTTATCTAAAAGTCTTTTTGCATCAAAAACAACCTTGCCAACATAATTTCAGTTGTTTATGCAACAATTAAGCGTCGTAGGTATCTAGCATGCATCGTCTAACAATGACATCTTTTCATACTTTTTATACCATTGACAAAGGAAAACAGTCCTCCATTCTTTTAAAATTACATTAATCTGCATTGGCAACATCACGCGAGGTTTAGACTCAAATCAAAATGTTAATTAACTTGCTTCTAGACTGTTCCAATTGGGATTATCTATAATTGTGTCAATTGCCACTCAGATGGCATGAAGAGTTACTTACTGTCGTTCGTCAGGAGCCATACATAAATAACGTCACACGTTATGGGGAGCGAGGGGGGTTAAAAAAGTGTGACATCATGTGACGATAGAGAACGAGTCATAAGCTTCGTGAGGTCACATGTTTAAATCTAAATAATAAATTATAGGATTTAATTTGAAATTGAAATGATGTGACGTCACACCACACAGTCACAGAAATATGGCCACCTGTGACAAAGACGGGGTGGGCTCCAATAATTATGAAATTCGTGTGACGTAATTTATAGATGGCTCCTCCGATGTATGAGCCCACTTATATCCTGAGTTATAGTGATGGTTGCTCTGAATGCAATCTGTGAATGCATCTCTGAATGGTTTAAAATCATTGACCTATTTCGTTGCTGAATGATTGATGTTTTCATAAATAAATGGAGATCCCCATATTTAATTAGTTCAAGGGGCTTTTACTCAAACAAACAACCAGTTAAGAAAAGGTAAATTTACACATTTTACTGTTCTCTTTCCCGTTGTACCGTACCTATGCACCATTGACCTGCACCATCAATGGTGCAGAGGAGACTCATTAGTTTCGTTTGCACCATTAATATTAATACAACTACTTCACCATACTTTTCCCGTATGCACCATTGACCTGCACCATCAATGGTGCAGATGAGACTAATTAGTTTTGTTTACACCATGAATATTAATACAACTACCTACTTCACCATACTTTCCTAGTCATAGGTAAAATAAAAACCAATAGTATGCAATTGCCATAGAGAGCAGCTCTATATTGGCGGAACATAATTCGACACTCTTTCAATTCTTGTCCCAATTTCAACGAGTGGACTGAACTTACGACCTCTCTCCAGACCTACCTTTCCAGTCCCATATAGGCCAAAAAACAGCTAACAGACAAACGGCATCAAAATCCTATTAATATTAATTCTGAAAATAATGTCAAGCGGTCACAAGTCCCGTATGACATAACTATATGAACCCCGTCAGAGTCGCTTTAAGTAAGTGAACGACCTAAGTATGAAACTGTGCCCTGATTTAAAAACTAGAGTAACACAATATTTTCTAGAAAATTCGACACAAATTAAAATAGGTTAACTGCAGTTATTAATTTTTTACGTGTTTGATCTCGGAAACTTGTTGGGCTGTCAAATAACATCTGGGTCGATAGAATGTTTTGATCTGTCGGATTGAGTCGAAATGTGTAATTTTTTTTTTTAATGTAAGTAAGCAAATAAATTTGTGTGTTTTCTAAGATATCATCGAGCAGTGAGATAGATGAAAATTTTTGTGCAAAAGGACGCAAGTGCCTACACAAATTTTGAACGTTAAAATAATTTGGAATGAGTTATGGAACTCAAATGCAATGGACTTGGGCAGAACACCTGGCAAGGCGTAGTGATGACAGGTAAAGTAAGGCAGTGACTGAGTGGCGTTCGAGGACTGGGAGACGGTCGTCCAGTGGCCGGACGACATAGTTACCATCGCGGATAGAACCTGAGGCTGAGGCTGTCACCGGAGTGTGGAGATTGGCACAAGAAAAGAGAAACCTATGCTCAACAGTGAGAGAAGTAATGATGAGAATTCTACGGCACCAGGGTTATTAAGGGTTATTTTAAGCAAGGCCATGTTTATTAGCTTTTCCTCGACAGTTAATAAAAATACTCTACGTTACTTCATTGAAAAACGAAGAAACCTTGCTCTAATAAACACAAATCACACCTACATAATATATATTTACAATGGATTCTGTCAGACACAAAGAGTTAACTATATTTACAACAGAATTCAAACGTTCTTGTTTACAATATCTATATTTGTGGGATGCTCTTACGCAATGTTGACAACGTATTTATTTCTTGATCTGTTCTGAGATAATCTTGGGTTTAGATGTATTTATTCAGCATTTGTTGGATCGGATTAGAATATCTTGGTGTTGGGGTATTTTAATATACAGGGTGAATTTTTCAAGTGGGCGTGGATGGCCAAATCCGAAACTATGAGGACTAGCGAAAAGTACCTACTCAAAGGAGTCGCGGGCTTGATTTTGATGAAAACTAAAACTGCATCATTGGATTTTTGAAAAATCAATATTTCTAGCCAGGAATCGAACCTGTTGATTTTGAAAAAAAAAAACACACTGTATTATTACACCATTCGATAGTGTCGCTAATAAGGATCGAATTCTGGGAAGTAATTTTTCAAGTTTTTGACGTTTGTTTGTCGCCGCGACTAGATTTTGAACGTTTTTAATTACGAGAATTATTGGTCTTCTAATCACACTTCACACTAATATTATAAATGCGAAAGTTTGTGAGTGTGTGTGTGTGTGTGTGTTTATATGTTTGTTACTTCTTCACGCTCAAACCGCTGAACCGATATAACTGAAATTTGGTATAGAGATAGTTTGAGTCCCGGAAAAGGATATAGGATAGTTTTTATCCCGATATTCCCACGGGATCAACATTTACGCGAGTGAAACCGCGGGGCGCAGCTAGTCTGAAATAAAAGAAAACTTTGGACGCATACATAGTTTTGTTTTTCAATTACGTACTCAAATACATCTTCCATTTGGAAGCTTTAATTATTTCGATATAATTGAAGTACCTATTATTTATCGGTCTGCTTCATGCTACGCTCTGCATATTTTTCAAAGTTTCGTTTTCATGTTCGACATAACTTCACGCCTGTTTTACCAGAAGGACTAAGCAGAGGTGTACCTGTAGAACGCTTACATCTCGCCAGTTATGTTCCAAGAGTTAAGAGATCCATGTAATAGAGGACGAACCTATTTTCATTAACCGGATCCAAATCCAGACTACGGGCTTTTACTGACAAATTCCAGATGGTAGAACCCAATAACACTGCCCAACCTGAGAATCAAACCCCGGAACTCTTGGTCAGCTGAACCTGGCGCTTGCGACTAGACCAACAAGAGAGTTGATTTCATTTTCATTCGATCCTAAAAAGCAATATCTAACATGCATGTTATTTACTATGATTCAATCTGATTAGCACATACTTAGTTTACAACTCACTGAATGATAAGCAACTCATTCACAGGTCTTTCATTCATTATGATAAGCTACGGACAGTTTGCATAAAAACCGGTTAATTATCAAAACAAACGGTTATAATATGCTAATTGAAAGCGCGTGATAATTACGTAGGTATTTACTAAATGTAGGTAAATACTTGTTTGTATATCGTTTTCAGGTATATGCGTAGCAAGGTTTGATAGGTGCCGTATGTGGAATACCTCAGGTGCCATTCACTCAGGTGCCGTTTAAGCGGGTGCCCAATGTGGAATAAGTCGATTTTCGAATCACAATGCGATATAATTTCAGCTTTTTACAATTTTATGATAAGTCATTTGAAGATCGATTAGCTTTGATTAACATAAATTGCAAAGTATCTTACTTTGCAATGTAAGTATGCTACTTTTTAATGTAAGTATCTATAATACATAGTTAATAATACAGGCTGAATTGCTGGTTATGGACTCCAGGTTGAAAACTGAAACCATTATACAGGGTGAAATTAAATTCATGGGCATCTTTTTATGGGGTCATTGTACTCATCATTATGAACAACGTTTACTATGGAACCAAACAAAATCGCGAAAAAAAAAAACTCAGCTGTTCCTACATTTTGACAAGTTATGCGAACATAAATGAAGGGAAGACCGGAATTTTTTTTTACGATTTCAGGTTTGGTCCCATAGTAAAAGTTGCTCATAATTATGATTACAATGACCCCTTAAAAGGATGCCCATGAATTCAATTTCACCCTGTAAATAATGCAGTGTCAAAGGAACCATGAGCACGATTTTAGAGGAAACTAAAATCGCATGTTCTGTGTTTTTTTACCGTCTTCAAAAAAGAAGGATTAATTATGCACTACATGACCTGACCTAAAGCGCGGTCTTTGTCAGACTGCATAGTCTGCATAGAAAAGAAAGAGAAGCGCGATGACAAAACGCTGGTAATTTGGTGACAGGCCTGATGGTCTAGTGGTTAGTGACCCTGACTGCTATGCCGGAGGTCGTGGGTTCGATTCCCACCCAGGACAAATGTTTGTGTGATGAGCACGATCATTTGTTCTGTGTCTGGGTGTAATTTATCTATAATATGTATGTATTTAGAAATATATAAGTATGTTTATCAGTTGTCTAGTACCCATAACACAAGCTCTGCTTAGCTTGGGACTAGATGGCGTTGTGTGACAGTTGTGGAATATTTTTATTATTATTATTTACTACAAAATATGAAGCAATTATCTATTTACAAAAATCTATTGTTTGGACTAAAAAAAATTAAAACACTAGAGTTTTAGTATGTTGCTTGTAGAATAATCTGACAAGAAATCAGAATGATTGTATGTATATTAGTATGGTTTTTATTGTAAAAAGAAAGTTTTTAGAGGTATCTTCATGATTTTTTTCTATCGTATCAAATTAGTTATATTATTTTTTTCAACACACTATCTAGGTACCTAGCATATATCCTGAAGAATATCATATATTTTTCTGCTTTTGTTTACTGTAGTCGATCATATACTTTTATTGTTTCTAAAACTTGCGTTTTTTGCGTTTAGGTCCTGTAAGCCCCAGTACCTATGTCATATGATTATGCATTCAATGAATTTTTTTACGCTAATTTTTAGTGAAGTAGGTGGTAATCTCCAATCTGTTTGCCATAAACATCACCGTCGTGGTTAAATAAGAGGAGTCGATCGGTATTACATTGACAATAATTATTATTTATTTATTATTAGCCTGTGACGTCCCACTGCAGGGCAAAGGCCTCCCTACTCTCTATCATTGACAATAAACTCGAAATCAAATCGGTTATTTACCTAACAGTTATAAATCGAACGGCAGCCATCAATGATTGGATAGCACCGCTGCGCAAATTATTGTAATTAAACCGGCTCTGGAATCCTCTGCACGATTTCATTAAATGGTTATAATCAGCGGCGATCATTCAATATTTACATACTAATCTAGTGAAAGAAAATCATTGTAATGCATTAATTACTGTTTGTAATTCATTCGCGTCTCGTCAACGGAATGCTGTCTTCGAAGCCGCGTGATCAATTTATCGAAGTCACATTCGCTAATGAATCGTAGAATTAAAATCGATGAAAGAAATTCATTGTCATTTTCTTAGTGAAAGGAAACGCTCTTGCTTTAATGCAGTCTATAGCCATTAGAAAACAGTCGCCATTATACGTAGTACAGTCTGGGAAATTAATTGATACCCTACGTTAATTTTCCGTGTTACAGCCATAACCTAACTTAGCCTATGGTGCACAAACTTGGTCTTTGTCTCTTTGGCTAACATCCAGAAGTCCAAGCTCAAGGTCTGCCAACGAGCAATGGAGCGCCGTATTCTAGGCGTTAAATTAACGGATCGTATTCGAAACACAATACTGCGCTCCAAAACAAAGCTAGCTGACGTGGCTCAAAAGGCTGCTCTACTTAAATGGGACTGGGCAGAACATGTCTGCCGCATGCCGGACAAACTGTGGGCCCAAATAGCGCAGAATTGGTGCCCTGAGACAGTGAGGCGGGGTCGCGGCAGACCACGAGATGGCGGGACGAGCTGGACAGGTTCCGTCAAAACTGAAAGAAGGACGCACGGGCTCGCGGAAGATGGAAGGAGTGGAGGGAGGCCTTTGCCCAGGAGTGGGACAGCGCAGGCTAATAAATAAAATAAAAATAAAGCCACAAACAGCTGGCAAAGCTGTGATTGGTAATCCATTTGCTTAACATTAGTACAGTATCGGAGGATATATTTGGGCAAAGCCTGCCGAGATTTATTCAAAAGGTACAATTAAGTATTGAAGGGGGTCTGATATTATAATATCAGACGTTTTTTCTATGCTTGATTCAAGCCGTGTGGGCGGGGTTGCAGCAGCGTTATTACGTTGTTGCAATTTTGCTTACATGGCAGGCGATTTTACTTTATTTTTGTAATGGAATAGACATTGTAACTTATAACGTCGCCTTGGATGATTCTGTAAAGGTGTTATAATTGTGGTTTAATAAATAAATAAATAATAAATAAATAATAACAATTTATTTAAGTAATTTCTTCATACTACTATTGCTAAGTACTCTTGTAAGCACGAATCTAAATGGCAAATAGAAAAGGCTGAAGCACGGCAAATTGCAGAGAAAGAACTTTGGCATGTCGAGCTTAATGCCCGTTTTTACTAAGCGTCACCTATATGAATACCTAAATTAAAATAACGCTGTTAGATTTCCAACGCTCGGCTCAGCGGCGAGTGTTGAAAATCCAACGTCTTTATTCAGCAATACGTTTAGGTGTCACCAACGTTAGTGAAAACAGGGAATAGACATAACTAGCAGGGGTTCCATGTTTTCAGGGGTTAGACCGGAATAACTCCACACAACATGTGCCCTTAGCACGAACTACGCACAGAACGGACACTCCCTTTCCCGCATTCACATCAGATACCGCACCACACCCCGCACTTCGAAGTATTCATCGCCGACTCATTAGCAAGGGCGCTCGTAATCGTAAGAACCACAGCGCTGGCTGTATTGCTGCCACGAACACACAATTTTACGATTTAAAAGTTTTAATTACGATGGTTGGATATTGTGATGCTTTTCCGAATTTGTATTTACATAAACTGTTTGTATGATTTCGCAATTTTAATACCATGCGATTAAATAACCTATTATTTAGAGATAAGTCATTTAAACGAAAATGTTTTTGTGTACTTAGTGAAGATGACGCTTGCTTTGCAATGCTGACAAACTCATTCACTATACATTTTCACCTGAACATTCACAGCTCAAAGGTTACTGTGACTACCACACACACAGAAAGGCCAAAACAAATTAAACAAACTAGCAATAAAACCAGGAGCCAACGATATATTCGAAACGTTTGTTTGTCGACGTCGGAAATAAAACGGACGAGGCCGCGAGCCATACTAGTTTCTTGCATACTTCGGCTCGGAACTGACTCTCTTTTATGATGTGGTCTTTGATCGTAGAATCCAGTGTAAGTAAAGATTGAAAAATGTTTGGGATTCCGAAACTTTTATATTGGATACGATTGAGCAGTGGTGGCCTAGTGGTACTGGTCCCGACTCACGAGTTGTAGGTCGTGGGTTCGAACCCATCCAGGCGCTTTACTTTATGAAAATAATTTCATCACCACTGCTCTTAAAACGATGAAGGTAAATATCGTGAGGATACCGGCATGTACTAGAAACAAAAAATATTTGGTTGTAATACATGCCTTAATTGATTGGCTTATTTGTGACTAGCTTCAGCCCGCGATTTCGTTAGCGTGAAACTTCTTGTTTCCCCCGAGCCACCCCGTCGTATCGCATCACCCGCCCGCGCTATCACTTAACGTTCTTTTTGACTTTTTTTCTTTTTGCTCGGCTCCTAAGGGTCATAGCGTGATGTTAAATAGCCTATAGCCTTCCTCAAGAATTGGGCTATCAAATGCAAGAAGAATTTTTCAAATCCGACTGGTAGGTTCAGAGATTACCCCCTACATACAAACTTACAAACAAAGAAGAATGGGCGGTTTCGTCCCAAGTGTTGTAACATGTTTCTACCTATATCATATGGAAGATCTCAGTGAGTGTTATTTTTTTTTTGTATGGGCATAACTCTGTATCTCGTGCAGGGAAAGTGTTATAGTAGTTTCATTTATTTAATAAAATATTAAGTACAACTTAATTAATTAGTCTTTTAATGACAAAAGTACTAAACTACCTACTCCTACTCTGACCCAACACCCCCCAGCACCCCCTCTACTACCCTGCGCCGCACTGCCATTGTTTTTTTTTATTGTAAGCGAAAAATATTTTAAGAGACAGGCTATATGTTGGAAAGAGATGGTTGTCGGTAATTGCATGGTTGCTGTAACCTTTTTGTAATAAGTATATATATTTATGAGTTTTATTTTATTAAGGTTTTTATCTTTTTTATATTTATAGTTTTTTACTCTTTTTTACATGTCAAAATAAAAGTCAGTTGTATCAGCGATTCGTAATTGCTTCTAGATGCCATTATTTATCTAGGGTACTTCTAGATGCCATTATTTATCTAGTGGTATATATGCACTTATGCTTCAGTTTTTTATAGCTGTGCTGTACTACCGTATTTTAAATTGTTGCTCTACTGTTTATTTACTGACGACTTACGCATTCCTAAAGGACCTCTGGTGTTTCTACGTTTGCAACAATCGACTTCAGCTTACTTTGTGGACTTGATATTGTTTTTTGATTGGTTTGTTACGGTTAATTCAAGACTAGTCACAATCGTGAGATGGGTTGTAGAGGTAATAAATGGGTGGATTAAACGGGACTTCAAAATATTCAGACAAGAATATTTTAATAGAGCAATGACGCATATGTTCATTGACATACGCTATGCTGCTGCTCTTTTAAATACATTTAGAGAGCCGTTAAAAGACCACCCTCGAGCTCAAGAAATAATAAAAGTTTTATATGGGAGGATGCATATGGCCAACAGCCTAAGTGACTATGTCATTGAAAATAATATAAATCGACAGCGAGCTTCGAGCTAATATAGAGACTACTTAATTAATCTATTATCATATCACAAGTACCAATATTTGTTCAATATGCATTTGTTTGAGGCATACTCCTACATAAGGGAATTATTCAGTGATAATTGTGTATATATTTTTTTTGTTTATGTATTTTCAAATGTGTGCGTTTATTAATAACTGACTAAAAGTAACTGTTACTGCCTGTGATTAATGTACAATTATTATAAATGTAATATGTAACACGAAATGTAAAAAAGAATTGATTGATATTATGATTAAAGCATTATTTAGTACGCAAAATACGCGCATTGACGTGGAGTTGCGTGGTTGCCTGTATTATCTATTACCTATAGCATTATTTAATACAAAAACCTTTTTTTCACTTGAAGCCCAATTACTTTTGACCTGCACGCAATTGTAATAACAACTTGGATTATTATTCATAAAAAAACCTAAATGAACATGTTTATACTAGTCGCAACTTGTTACAAGGGTTGGGACGCAACTCATATAATAACGCCCATTCTCCTTTTACCTCTTTATAATATTAGTATAGATTAAATATGCCGAAGTATTTGTATGCTTTAGAGTTTAGTGAATAGTGAATTGATTTTTGCCAACATTTACGGTTCAGCAACAAACCCTAGCTTTTATCGTAACGATATTCATTCATTCATTCATTTCATTTATTCATAAAACAATTTACATTGTGTTGAATATTTTATACACATGCAATTTAAATATAAATACAAAGCACTAAGTATAAATGATTAATTAACAATCCAAGTAAAATTCAAAAATACCAAACTGTTTTAAAAATTATTTCACGCAGATTTCTATATGATGTCAGTTTTCAATGTAATGTCAAAAGTTTTAAATATAATGTCAAAGATTCAAGAATATTTTATGTATAGATTAATCATTTATTATTGTGTGACATTAGTTCCGATATATTATACAGACATTTTTCTAATAAAAAGGCTTTTAATTTTGTTTTAAACAGATATAACTATTAATTAACAAGTTGAACACACAATACCTTACAAAATTTCATGCACATTTCACCAGCACCTTACAAGCACATAAATCACAAAAACAATCCGTTACACAACTATTATAAAATATGAGCACAAGTTTGGTGCGCCTGCGCCTATCCGTAACGAGTTACAAACAGGAAAGATGCCAAGTAACTATGTACTAATTACTTGCATAATCGCGAAGTTGGATGAGGTAAATAAAGGTAGGTTTATGTAGCTTTCAGGAATTCAGTTGTGAAACTTAATGATGTTTGTACTGTTTGTTGTTTCAGGACAGACGGTCTTATCTTAGTACTAGTTGCGCCCCGCGGTGTCACCCGCATAAGTTTCCCGCGGGAATATCGGGATAAAAACTATCCTAATGTTCTTTCCCGAGACTCAAACCGAGAATAAAGTTCCCTTTTTACCATTTTGGTACGGAACCCTAACAAGATGGCGGCGTTAGTTCCGATTTTGGCCACGCGTCTAATGATCGTTGTACGGATTAATTCTGTGCCTCCTGTGATAAGTGATATAACTCGAGTTGTACCCTTTTTGTGATTTTCACATGAGCATTATCAAAAAAAAAAAAACGTCTTTTTTGGTCTAACTCACGTTCTTCTATCTGCTATAGTTTCGGAGATAATTTTGTGCAAAGTGATACAACTATAGGGATTTTGGCTGTTTTAGGGATTTTGTTTTTGCTGTCCTGTAAAATGACGTTTTTTGACTTGTATCACTTATCACAGGAGGCACAGAATTATTCATTTCGGACAAGTTTAGGGCATTAGAGAATAATGTTCACAACATTTTTGTTTTGCAACTAATACACACAGACACTAACAACCGGTGAAGTCACCAGCGTTTGTGTGAGTTTCAGGGCAGCCCCAAGGTGTGGTCCAACGATTAGTGTCAAGGATGTTTCGAGTGACAAATAAAATTGTCATTTGCGTTAAACTCATCTAACCAAAGTGGCAACAGTGTTGGTTGATTACATTATCATGTTTTGTGTCACGGATTGATCCAATATCTGGATATCAGAGTATATAATTTATTAAATCAAAATAATTTAATACAAATTAAATAATAATTATATTTTTTTATTAATTAATTAACATAAGGTATAACAATTACTTTGTTATTTTTTTCGTATCTTTATATTAAACTAGCAGCACCCCGCGGTTACACCCGCATAAGTGTCGATCCCGTGGGAATATCGGGATAAAAACTATCGTGTCCTTTCCCGGGACTCAAATTATCATCTTTCTACTCATCAAGAGTAGTCAAGTGTCTAGTGATCCTTCAAGAAGTTCTGAGGAAACATATGAACATACACAACACATAGATACATAGGTACATACCGGTCAAAATCATAACCCTCCTTTTTGCTTCGCCGTAGTCGGGTAAAAACTAACGGTTATTTTTATCTACATTGGGTCCCAAATATGACTACTTAGGTATTTAAAAAAAACCGAGTGTGCTTATGACCACACGACTGAAGTAAAACTTCAAACGTATTTGGCTATGAGAGGAAGAGGGAAAGAAAATATGCGCGCGCACTGCTTTCTCTTGCTTATATCCCCCACTAAACTCCCGTTCGCCTCGCCCGATCACACTTTTCGTAACGCTTACGTCACGCGTTTGCCAGCTTACTCCCCAAGTCAAGCATGCGTAAAGAAGTTTCACTTCAAAAAATATGCTAAGCGATATACAAATTGACCTTATGATAAACTTAAAGTCCTTCATCGCGTTATCAAATTGGCTTTGTCCAGTACGTATTGCGTAATTGCGTAACTCATTTTCATCACGATCAGCATCCTATTTGCGTAACACACTATCAGTCTCAATCTGAATCATTTTGAAGGATATTGCCAATCCATCGCTTCATATGTACGAAAAATCGATGGCAGCAAAGTAGAAACGGACATCTACATTTTTGCGAAAATGCTTTTTTTTACAAAAAATGAGCTTATTTCAACCCCATCTACAAGTCTGTATTAAAATTATTTCAAATTTTAATTAGACAATTTTTGATTGATTTTTACTAAATCAGCTATCCTGTAAAATTGTGATTTTGTACATGTCCGTTTCTACTTTGCTGCCATCGAAATGTGCCTGCTCAACTACGTAAATAACGCAATGAATGTCGTTGAACTGTCAAAGTAAACCCATTGCTACCGATAGTGTGTTACGCAATTACCCCGCTGAATCAATATGAAGGATATTCCTAATTCATTGCTTTATAATGTTCGAAAATTTTTTTACACCACCACTATGTTGTACAGACGCCAAGCACATCAAGCTACTACAATCTGTCAAAGGAGACTGTTAAAAAGTGGTCTATGAACCAATAGCGATACTGCACTGCAAGCACTGGAATGGTTCTCCTCTTATCTTCAGGAACGTCAGCAGTCCGTTCATGTTGGGGATTCTTCTTCTAGCTGGTGTGATTTGGAAACTGGCGTTCCTCAAGGCGGTATACTTTCTCATCTTCTGTTTTCTATTTTTATTAATCTTATAACTTCCGAACTTCAGTGTGCGTATCATCTGTATGCAGATGACTTGCAGTTGTACTGTCAAGCGAAGGTTGATGAATTACCTGACGCTATCGATAAACTAAATAAGGACTTGATAGCCATAAAATCCTGGTCTGATAGATTTGGCTTAGCTGTAAACCCTACGAAGTGTCAGGCGATCATCATTGGCAGTTCTCGTAGTATTAGCAAAGTAGATGGTAGAACCTTGCCACCAGTTCTCTTCAATGGTACGATCGTTCCTTTTGGTACTGACGTGAAGGACCTAGGCTTGCACATTGATTGTACCCTGAACTGGCGGACTCAAGTTGCTAGGGTGAGCCAGAAGGTTACTGGAACGCTGCGGGCTCTGTACCGTTTGAAAAATTTATTACCATCAAGTACGAAGACAATGCTTGTGCAGTCCCTTATTTTCCCTATCGTCGATTATGGTGATGTGTGCTACTATGACCTGAATGCAGATCTCCTCAACAAACTTGACCGTCTTCTCAATAACTGCATTCGATTCGTTTTCAATCTGCGTAAATATGATCATGTTTCTGCGCATCGGTCGCTTCTAAAGTGGTTGCCCATACGCCAACGTAGAGAACTAAGGGCGCTGACCACCTTGTTCTCATTTCTTGATTCTCCGTCTTCCCCTGGTTATCTAGCCCCCCATTTTCAGTACATTTGCGCCAACCACAATAGAAATCTTCGTTCATCACACAATCGTCTTCTTCAATGTCCCACTCACCGCACAGACTTCATTCACTCTTCCTTCTTCGTTCAGTCTATCTCTCTGTGGAATGCGCTCCCCCAGGAGATCAGGATGGCAACCAACCGATTATCCTTCAAAGTTAAGGTTCGCGAGCACATTCGCAAGAAGCTGGCAGTATCGTCACAACGGTAATATTTTCTCATTGCTTGTCTTATTTTTTTTTTTTTTAGTTAGTAAGTATATTCATGTATTTATGTATATTTATTTGTGCTTATATTTATATATAATTAGTTATATATTATATTCATATATTCATTATATTCATATAGTTTTAATAGGTTTATGCGTATCTTTATATTTAAAATATTTATTCCTTCATTTTCATGATTGCACCTACCGCTGTTTGTCTCTGCATCACCCAAAGGTTGACTGGTAGAAAATGCCTATGGCATTAAGTCCGCCTCTGTACATTTATGTGCTTGAAGTATTAAATAAATAAATAAATAAATACTGTTACGATATTTCTGTGGGGATGCCTCAACTATACCCTTGTGCAAAGTGGCATCAAAATCTGACCCGGCAGTTTTGAGAAATATAATATTTTAGAATACATAATTTCATGATAACTTTAAAAAGTGGTCTATGAACCAATAGCGATACTGTTACGATATTTCTGTGGGGATGCCTCAACTATACCCTTGTGCAAAGTGGCATCAAAATCTGACCCGGCAGTTTTGAGAAATATAATATTTTAAAATACATAATTTCATGATAACTTTAAAAAGTGGTCTATGAACCAATAGCGATACTGTTACGATATTTCTGTGGGGATGCCTCAACTATACCCTTGTGCAAAGTGGCAACAAAATCTGACCCCGGCAGTTTTGAGAAATATAATATTTTAGAATACATAATTTCATGGTAACGTTTTTATTTTAAAAACGTTTTAAAGGGTATTTCTAAGTTTATAATACTTAATTAATGTGTTTCTTTCCTAGATTTTAGTGTTTGTTTCGATTTTAACCGACTTCAAAAAAGGAGGAGGTTCTCGGTTCGTCGGAATTACATTTTTTAAATATTTTTATACTATGTAGTGATGTATACGTTTTTTTTACATACACCCTTTTTCTGCTGCTACAAATAGAGTTCCTTCTTATTTTTCGTATTTTGGAGTATTTTTTTGTTTTAAGACATATCCTTCTTACATAAATATTTAAAAAAGGGTATCATTTAAGCTATCACCAATTTAATTAGTTTTGTGTTTCTTAAATAATAGGGTTTGTCCTCCAAATAGTAGATCTGTCACCAAAATGTAGTCACCAAACAATGCAAGTGACCTAACCAAACCGAACCTCGGGGTGCCCTTCGCTCGCTCTTGCATCCTATGTCGACGGAGCCCCGCTTCGCGGGGCCCCTATTTCTGTGTAAAGGGTTTAAAGTAACCTAACCAAACCGAACCTCGGGGTGCCCTTCGCTCGTTCTTGCATCCTATGTCGACGGAGCCCCGCTATCTGAGAACGAAAATATTTCGTGGCGATAGATCTATTTATTAGGTGATACAACTTGATGACAAATATAAATTTTGGTGATAGAAAATATAGTTCCCTTTAAAAAATGCCTAAAAATCGGTAAGTACAAAAAAAAAAGTTGAGGGGACAAGTGACATTGCCTAGTAGAGAAACACATTAATAAAGTCAGAAATACCCGTTCAAACCTGACCTGGTGACAATGGGAACACTTGGTAAAGTATACCCTTTCAAACAAAAAAATAATTTTCTAAATCAGTTCAGCCGTCTTCGAGAAATCGGTGAGTATAAATATTAAAAAATGTTTAAAAGATTCCGACGAACTGAGAACCTCCTTCCTTTTTTGAAGTCGGTTAAAAACGAAAAAAAAAACTGAAATTCAGCACTGTCGAGGTGGTAAGTGTCTTTGTTTAGCAGAAAATCACATTAATTAAGTAGTATAAAGTCAGAAATACCCGTCAAAACGTTTTTAAAATATAAAAATGTAGCAAGAAATGTGAATTTTAAAGTATTATTTTTCTCAAAACTGCCGGGTTAGATTTTGATGCCCCTTTGCACAAGGGTATAGTTGAGGTATTCCAACAGAAATACCACTACAGTATCGCTATTGGATCATAGACCACTTCCCATACAAATTTTAACAGTCTCCTTTCTTTAATAGATTTTCAACTTTATTGATAAAGCATAAGGTTCAAAGTTGATTGGGAAAATTTGACAGGTTCGGGTAGCTTGATGTGCTGGCCCATGTAATAGGGGGCAAGTCTACCATCAACCGGGCACAAATCCGGACTGCAACTGGTAAATTCTAGATAGAAAAATACCGACTTCAAAAAACACACTACAAAGTGACAATTATAACTTTAATTTCGGAAGTCGGTGTCGTTGGTTCCGCATTTTCGTTTTTGACACCGACTTCCGAAATTTAAGTTATTTATCACTTTGTAGTGTGTTTTTTGAAGTCGGTTGCTTTTTTTATAAAAAAAAATATTTTTTCACTTTTTAGTTATACCTACCCCACACAAATTCAATTAACACTATTGCATTGAAGAATTGAAGACACCGACTAGAAGAATCATCAAAATTCGCATAGAAATGCCGGAGATGCAGTACATTTATGCATATAACTTCGTACATAAGAATAATTACCTAATGTATTATATACTAAAACCTTCCTGAAACTATGTAGATCACATTAGTGAAAGAATTATCAAAATTGGTTCATTAGTTTTGGAGAAAATCTCGGACATACAAACATACATACATAGATACGGGTCAAATACAGAACCTCCTTTTTTGAAGTCGGTTAAAAACCCAATAACACTTTTCCCGACCTGGGAATCCAACCCAGGACCTCAAGCTTAACAGTAGCGCTTACCACTGGACCAACGAGACAGATCCCAGAACAAAATCATTCTGTCAACTTTATAACTAACTTGCTTACACTATCAGTTTGATCTTCGCCTGCCAGAGGGAGATGACTAGATTTTCATAAATTATGTAGATGCTATCTATTCTCGGCCACGACTATGTAACAAGAATTACGATGCTCGAGATTTGAATCTCGGAATGTGCAGCCAATTAACATTCTTGGAACCTTTAAATTAATTCATTGAAGAAAAATTGGAGGAAAAATAAATATAGACGTGAACGTAAGACAAAGCCGGGAGTTGCGAGTCAGGACTGTCAGGTTAGATAATGCATACTAATATTACAAATGTGAAAGTGTGTCTGTCTGTCTGTTACCTCTTCACGCTTAAACCGCTGAACCGATTTAGATGAAATTTTTTATAGAGATAGTTTGAGTCCCGGGAAAGGACATAGGATAGTTTTTATTCCGATATTCCCACGGGATCGACACTTATGCGGGTGAAACCACGGAGCGCTGCTAGTTCATTATGTATTAAAATACTACATGGGTGTACTACAGGTAAACTTCTGCTTAATCCTTTGGCGATTACTTCTTCTACTTCTTCTTAGCGTGTCGATAGCAATCTAAATGTACTCGGCCCAGAATTCGGCCACTTGTTTGGCGCCATCACCAGCGTCCATCAGTTCCTGTAACGTGTAGCTGACAGGACACGCAGGGCACGATATCAAGTGTCCCATTGTTTGTGGAACAGCACCACATTAACACTCCAAGGCGGAGTCGTCTGTGAATCTCCACCTGAACAGGTTTTCCTTTATGTTATTATGAACATACAGAAACAATGTGGAAAGTATGAGGAACGTATATTTTGGGATGCATGAAGAAGGCTCCTCGTGTAGCGCATTGCAGTTTGTTCCGCCAGTTACTCAACTGAACGCTCGCGCTCGGCGCATCCTGGACAGTCACAACCAACACCTTATTTGACTGGCCAATTCTTCTCTTGCGGTGGTAAGGCCAACGCCCGCCTGGTTTGCGACCACCCTCTCACCGGAGTCTGGGGTCAAGCAGCCTGCTGTGTTTCGTCGATGCGTGGGAGTTCCAGTGCCTTAGGCATCTTCAGGGCACGCTCGTTCCATCATAGACCTCATCCATCGCTTTCCATCAGGCGTGATCGAGGTCAAGAGCGGACCCAATCAACAATAAAAAAAAACATAATTGAGATAGTGTGCCTCTTGTTGGTAATCCTACTAATTTATAATATTATAAACGCGAAAGTTTCCGAGGATAGATGGATGTTTGTTACTCTTTTACGCAAAAACTACTGAACGGATTTGGATGAAATTTGGCACACAGATACTTTCTAACTAGGATTAACATATAGGATACTTTTTATCCCGATATTCTCACGTGATCGAGACTTATGCGGGTGAAACCGCGGGGCACTGCTAGTAATGAAATAATGTGTAAAGTATGTAACACAATCGAGATTGTGTTCGTCTTGTTGTTAATAATATAAACAAGCTCATGTTTATGTTATTAACAACAAGACTTTTGTTAGTACACACGTCATGTACTGATTCAGGACGTGACATTCGCAGTAGACCGGAAAAAGTGTAAAAAGGTTAGGGAGGCCTTTGCCCTGCAGTGGGTCAACAAAGGCTTATTATAAATAATAAGCAGTGGTCGGAGTAGGTAGATTGATTTTTGCTACTTGTATCATAAATGCCCACAGAAAGAAAAACATGGATAAGCCATTTTCCCGGAATGTAGTTCCGGTATTTCCGGATCCAATTAAATATTGTTAACGTTGGTAGTGATATTATAACTAAGTACTCAATCCAAAATTTAAAGGTAGGTATCAAAACTAAATTAATTTATTATTTATTTGTTGGATAATAAAAACAATCGTAATCGTAACGTAAATCCGGAGTAATGTGCATATTAATATATACATTTCGGAACAATGACCCCAATTCAATCTACCTACTCCGATCACTGATAATAAGTCATATCTACTATCCTAACAACATCCTAAAAAATCAGCCCAGTGCAATTTTTGGCGACCTAATGCAATTTTTGTGTCATGACTGGCCTATACATATAGTATAGTTATAATTAAAAAAGTGCTTTTTATATTTAAAAAACGGCATTTTATTGTTTTTTTTTAATGTTTTGTATTTTATTGTTTTAAACAAATTAGTTTCACTACAAAATAATAAAAAAACAATGTAGAAAAAAAGTTGTCTGATTCCGGGATCCCGGAATACCGGTATTGGAAATTTTCTATCCGGTATTAATACCGGTATTGAAAAAAATCGGTATTCGAAACCCCTAGTACTGATTCATTACATAGGTACGAGTACTTAACCAAGTACCTTGTAGAGTGATAGGCCTATATTGCCTTGACTGCAACGCTTAGTTAACTGATGATTTGAAAAAAAAAAACAGCATCTTACAGCAACTTGTGAAATTACATAAACAACAGGAAACAATTCAGTCTATGAAAGCCAAGTCATTTAGTCATCATCTAAGTCAGATCGCGTGCCGGCAGACAATAAAATTGTAAAGAGCAACACAAAACCACTCACCATCAGATTATCCACGGAATTGTATCCGCAAATCACGTACCCCATCACTCTATTCGCCATTTTATAACAATCACTATCACTAATCACCAAAACATCACCAATTTTGAGCACGTGTCATCACAAAAAAAAAAAAACTTCAAAAGAACTTAAAGTCCATCTCTTATTCGCTTACACACAAAGCGGAAAAGAGAAAGCACTATAAATCCAATTAGCAATCAATTATTATGTCAATTGTTGCACACAAACAATTTTGATCCTTATTGCGTTTACATAAGGTTGATAACGAGAGCACTAGTAACTACTGTTACGAAACTTCAAAGAGTGTTAATTTGCACGTATTTTGTCATGTAGAGTAACAAATAACAATTGGTATTTTTTCATTAAAATGTGAGCGTGTGTCATGATGTGCGGTCGGCGAGTGACTGATTGTCTCACAGCGGGTGCTGCGGGAGCCATGCGGGAATGGAACATGTAAATAAATCGAATCGAACAATGATCGTGGCGTGCGCAGCTTTGGATCATCTGGACGCAATCTGTCTTGTTAACAAAAAAAAAAAAAGATTGAAGCGTTTTTCATAACAGTGGGTCGTGTGCCAAATAGTTTATCAAGAATGAATACTCCAATTTAATCAGATTTCTTTAAAAAAGTTTTTATCTATCATCAGACACAGTTTAGTAACAAACCATTTTACTCGTACATTAACAAGATCTGTAATTTGCTAGCACATAAGAGAACAGAAACACACTCATCATCATTTTCCTGCCCTTATCTCAATTTATTTAGATCGGCGCAACATGCCTTTTTCATCCATACATTTCTATTAATCTTCATCTCGGTAGTCCTCCTTTTCTAGTCATATTATATCATCTACATCTTTCACACAGGCCACCCAAAAAACTTAAAAAAAAAAAAACAACACAGTCTTTTATAAAAACACTCCCTGAACTTCAAATCAAGACTTCAAAATATAAAGAAAAACATTTGACTTCAAATCTCCCAATAAATTCACAGCGACCATTTAAATGTGTAACGCCGAACAGAGTGAAACATCAAAGTAAACGAGTTCAATTAAAACTGTAATTAAAGTCATTGGCAATCTGCCTGCAGTTTGTTTTACTAACTGGGTCTACTGAAGTGCCATCAAAGACACTAAGATGCCTACAGCTATAGTTACTATTGTATCCATGTTTCAACGTAAAAAGGTTGCTGTGTCCATCGACACAGCGATTTATTCTGGCCTGTGAGGTCAATGTGAACTTTATAATTAGGTATAAGTACTAATATTGCCTATCTTAAGTGTAATGTTCCCACTGCTGGGACACAGGTCTTCTCTCTGTGAGCGGGAACACCACAATTTATCTCGTCTGCTCAACGTCCGTATGTCACTGCAGGGATCCAGCAGAATATCAGCGTCAGGTACATTTGCCTGACACATGCTGAGCTGGACTCCCATTTGGTGCAATCTTGAGACGCACACCGCACTGTGTTTCGTTGTTAATTTTATTTTAAATATTCGTCATAGACTCATAGTGTCACTTTTATTTAGATATGTATGTTTTCCCTTTTTTTTTGTTTTTGTATCGGCACCTTGTTTTTATATTATGCTCATGTGGGTAATTGGTTATCATCTAATGTTGTACTTTTGTGTGTCATGCTGTCTTTTGTGTGCGCCAAATAAATGGTTTATCTATCTATCTATGTGGTCCCAGTACGGGTTGGTGTATGATCAACGACTATTTCATTCAAGAATTCATTTTTCGTGATTAACATCATCATCAGCGCATGCAGATGATGTCGATAGTGGACTAGAGCAGTCCACTATTGGTAACTAGGCATTTACAAATATACACCACAAGCTCCAATCTTAGTTTCTTTCATCCATTCATAATTATTCATTACCAGCCAAAAGTTTTATTATCGAAGGGCTGAAAACTTACATATCACCGCAAAAATATACTAACTGCAAACCATCTTAAAAATGACCACTTACTACATCCTAAAAAACATCGCCGACTTCCATTAAAAATAAACATCCTGCTTTAAAAACTTAAAACAACGCGAGCATTGATTTGAACACCAGATAAGTCCTGAACTTCTGACCCCCGATACTGCCGAAAAGAGGTCGAGATCCCAACCTTGCCGAATGCGGAAGTCATCTTAATTGAGTTAGCTTTATTAAATTATCTACGTTTGTTCTTTTGGAGGGTTATATTTATTAATTTGGATGTAGAAGGAATGTTTCCAAACGGAGTGGTGGATAGATTAATTTTGGAAGTGAGTGACATACTTTTTGTGTCCAACAACCGGCACTGGGCCCGCGTGGTGGATTATGGCCCACTCCTTCTCAAATAGAGGAGGCCTGAGTCTCAGTAGTGGAGATATTATAGCCTGATTATGCTAGACTGGTCTAAAAAATCAGATTTAGGTACCTATATTTGAATTCAGAAACTATGATTATCATCAGGTTTTTCAACCAAAAACTCAATGTTGTATAATTATGACAAAGTTTAAATTCTTTGCAACCAAACATTTTCAGGACGTTTTTATTACAAATACATAGTTACTCCAACTCATTGCATTCGCATTGTAATTTTAGGAATAGCAGTTGAAAATACCGCGACAGACAGCTTTTCTAAAGCGACCATAGAAGACACTAAAGCCTTTTAATAAATAAATTAACAAAATATCAGAACAGTAGTCTTTACAGATAATTACTATTACAAAGACCAGACATTAGCACTGATAAGCCTGAGTTCAATTTAAATAGCGTTGACCTAAACTATTTTCGGATATTTTAATGTGTCGTACCTACATTGTAAACAGTAGCCAAACTAAATAGTAACCCGAGGAATGCTTTGAAGTTACATTAACGTAACGCCCATTTATGAAAAAAAAAATACGATCTAAAAAATATGTTACAACTTACAAGTCGGTCGCATGTCGAAGCAGCAATATGAAAAAGCGGCCTGCGCGGCAGGCCCACAAAAAGATGGCGGGATGAGCGGGACTCCTTCTTAAAGGATTGGCCCACCATCGCAGTAGAACGGGTAAAGTGGAAAGAGGGAAGGGAGGCCTTTGCCCTGCAGTGGGATAACACAGGCTTATTATAAAATTAACTTATAAGTAAATTATTTAGCTCCACACACACTTTTTTTTTCCCGGTGGATATCCTCATGGACTTCCTCTATGGTGGGGGTGACGGAGGGGCATGCCGGACTCCTACCGGCTAAAACCACCGCGGTGTTCCACCTCTACCTATGGCCGGGGGTGCGGGATTCGCATAAGCATTCATCGCTCGCTTCACACGGTTTATGCGACTTGACAAAACATCGAGATTCCTTTATTATAAAATAATGTCAGTTAAGTAACGTATTTTACTCATAAACCTTCCTGAATAAATTTTCTAAATGATTCCGTTGCGTAGTTAATAATAACAACGCGGTCATACAGGCAGACACGAAAAACGACTTTTAATTTATAATATGTATGGATAGATTATAGTTTTATGTTTTCCGCGGGAATATAAACATATTCGCACCTTCTATCTCGTTTAGTCATGGCGCCAATTGTTATGAAACTCGGGGAAAGTGTTCAGTTGTTTCCTATTGTGTTCGAAGTTTCTTTAGTCAAGAACAGAGAGTCTTTCTTTCGATACACTCTATTTATTGCTTCCTTTGTGAATAGAAAACTTACTTTCGGTATTTAAAATCTAGATTTTGTTAAACCTAGAGATTTGGTATGTCAAATTTTTGGAATTGACAAGGGAAACAGAAACCACCACTACGGACCCGAATATTCATAGTTTGCCAACCAGCCGACGAATTCAGACATACCTACTGCGTTGAAAAATTTCGGTGTGTAAGGAGGATGATAAAACCCAGCCCAATATCCAATCTCTGCACCAAATGCTGTCACTATTTATCATCAAACTACAAGTATCTATTAGTCAATTATTCTGTACCTACCTATTAGGGTGTCCCCAGCCCCACATTTATCGACGCGGAATCGGCTTAAGCCGAGTGCGTATCACCAAACTACTCGACTTATCGCCGAGCTAATACTCGTAGGCAATCGGCTCGTTTCGCCGTCGATCGGCGTCGCGCCGCGTCGTTCGAGCCGAGCCGATGCGAATGATATTAGTAACACCCTTATTACGTAGACATAAAGGCTTTTTTGACCGGCGTTAGCCGATTCCGCGTCGATAAATGTGGGGAGACCCTTAAGGTGATATTCGTGTAACTTGTTAAGTATGTGGAATACGGATTTAACATTTTGCTATATGTTTTTTGACTCTTTGGTCTAGTATCATGTAAAAGGAATACACGATTCAATGAAAATTTCTCGATAAAAAAATTGCAACGTTATATCTATTTTTTTTTACTTTTTTCGACATCACGGCGCGCGGCGTACTCGCATGAATAAAGATTTATTCAATGGAATTTACTTTAAAACATAGAGAATTATCATAAGTATCAAAGTTTACTCAAAGTAGTTTTAAAAATTCATTTATTTTGTTAAAAAAGGAGTAAATTCGTTTTGGTACAAACGTCGCGCGTCGTTTTGTTCCGAGCGCACACATTATAGCCAACACTCTTCTTTTGCGTCTCTTTCATCACTTTCGCTCGCTTAGTAGGTTCACGAGGATTTTAGATTTTCGAGATTTTTCGATTACCGATGTTGAAAGTTGAAACCCACAACCTCAACATCATTGCATCATAATAATGTTATCTTGACCTATATCAGTTCCGAATTTCCTGAATCCACTCATCAAAATTCATTCAAACACCGCGACAATCCATAAATATGAATGGTAAGCAATAAAACCTGCTCGTTTATCTGTTGCGTATCTATTTCAGCGGTTGCCTAGAACCAGGTCAGGCCGCGTCCTCGATTGAGCGTCTCAGTCTGTATCAATCTATCAATAAATGTGCTAGTTGTATTGAATTGACAGTTTTATTAAGTCTGGGACTATATGGATATGGGCATATAGGTCTGTAAGGCTAAATATAAGCGTGAGTATTCGTCTTTTGGTAGAGTCAAACAGATACTAGAAGCGAGCCGCAGTTTCATCCGCATAAGTTTCGATCCCATGGGAATATCGTGATAAAAAGGAGCCTATGTGTTAATCCTAATTATAAACTATCTGTGTGCCAAATTTCATCCAAATCCGTTCAGCCGTTTGTGCGTGATGAAGTAACAAACATACAAACACACTCACAAACTTTCGCCATTATAATATTAGTGTGATTGTAGGCATAATCAACCTATACTTTGCCAACTGCTGGGACACAGGCCTCCATTCTTCGAGAGGGAGTGGGCTGTAATCTACCACGCGGGCTCAGTGAGGGTTGATAGACATTACATGTCTTCGATATTTTTTATCTAGAACATGCCGGTTTCCTCACGATGTTTTCCTTGACTGTTTTGAGAGCAGTGGTGATGAAATAATTTACACAAAGTAAAACGCCTGTCTGGGTTCGAACCCACGACCTACAACTCGTAAATCGGAGCCGTTACCACTGGGCCACCAGTAACATTATAAAGCCGAAAGATTGCTCGTTTTTCGTTACTTCTAAAAACTACCAACAATTGTACCGATTTAAACGAAATTGGCATAAAGCCGAAAAAGGAAGTACCTATGTTACATTTTATCCATAAAAATGAGCTTACTTTTCCAGATATAATTTAGGAGGGCAAACGAACATGCATCTTGCTTGATGGTAAGCGGTATCGCTTATCAAGTTACCATCAAGCAAGATGCATGATGCTCCTTTGGTGTTGAGAAATTCAAGGTATGCTGATATCCGCATCCCTTGAATTTCTTAACACCAAAGGATTTGCCGATGCGTTTCCAGCCTGTTTGTACCTTAACTTATAATAATAAGCCATTCTATTAACCGCGCTACTTTCTACCGGTTAAGCATAGCGCGTCGCCTGTTGGCGACGAAACAATAGAAAATCAATTGTGTCTCATTAGCGGAGCTCGACAGATTAAAGGAATCTTAACTCTGCAAAATTTCCTAATCAACTCAGCCTATCGCAGTCCACTGCTGGGACATAGACCACTCCCAGGCTACACGACAACACCCATTCTCCGCCTTCCGCAGTCACCTTTCTTAGGTGTTCGGTCCATCTAGCTGAGGGGGCGTCCTACACTACGCATACCGATACGCGGTCTCCACTCCAGGACTCGTCTGCTCCACCGGCCCTCGGTCATGGCCAGCCCCTGCCACTTCAGTTTGCTTACTCGCCAAGCTATGTCGGTAACTCCTAAATGTCCTAACGGCAGACATAAATCACCATACTCTAAAAGCCCCAATCACACCAAATCGATAGGTAACCATTTACAAAACAATTATGACCATAAACAAAATTACCAAATATACGAGTACTTACAGCCGTATTGAAAGGCGGCGAATTGCGGCATAGACATGAATTAGGTACTAAAATACTAAAACTAGTACAGAAATAATAGCTCAACTCCTACTCATGGCTATAAAGCGAGACCGTAATGTTATTGTGTCAGTAATTAAAACGAAATGATCTTGGTTTAACTGCGTGTGCGCTGCGATGGAAAATGGCGACTAGATATTTATCATAAAAATACTGGAAACCACTGTTGAAGTAAAATATTTACGGACGTGAAACGTGTAAGCTCCAAAGATGGGCTCGTGTCAAAATAATTATGTTACGCTGGCCGCGGTCGGTTCGTAGATGGGTGACCAACCATTACATATCAAAAAAAAAAAAAAAAAAAAAAAATTGTTTAACATGTCCTAACTGTATACTGTTTGTACGAGTACATAACATAATATGTTAAATATAAATGGGAGGAGTCCTGGTGACCTGAAATACAGGCCTTGAGCCTAGTTTAGGCACCAGTCTCCCACAATATAAATTCCCTCCTATATGTCACCGTAGAAATAGGATAACATTTAAGAGTAATATTGTGGAGAAAATAAACTATATTATTATTAAACTATATTATTATATCCAGTCCCTTCCGTACCTCGTAAAGCAAGTTAAGCCGTTGGTTCCGACCGTCAGTCGTAGATGTTTGACGGTAGTCAAAAGTCGAGTCGAGAGACGTTTTACCAAGGGGCTATACCCATTGGTTAGAAGCTGATAGCTGTTAAGTTTGGAGTTGGTAATTGACATTATTGGACCCAGCCGTCAAATTGACATATCGAGTTTATAAAAAGATAATCTTCTCTATCAAAAAAACTTTTTTACAAAAAAACAACCGACTTCAAAAAATACACTACAAAGTGATAAATAACTTTAATTTCGGAAGTCGGTGTCAAAAAACGAAAATTTGGAACCAACGACATTAAAGTTATTTATCACTTTGCAGTTTTTTTTTGAAGTCGGTTGTTTTTTTTTTTTTGTAAAAAAGTTTTTATTTTTTCTTTTTAGTTGTACCTACCCCACAAAAATTCAATTAACATTAATCAAAATTCACATAGAAATGCCGGAGATGCAGTACATTTATGCATATAACTTCGTACATAATAATAATGACGTAATGTATTATATACTAAAACCTTCCTGAAAGTATGTAGATCACATTAGTGAAATAATGATCAAAATTGGTTCATCAGTTTTTGAGAAAATCGCGGATATACAAACATACATACATACGGGTCGAATACAGAACCTCCTTCTTTGAAGTCGGTTAAAAAAGTCGCTCATTCCTGGGTGACAGTCTCTCCCTCAAGCTCGATGTGTCAAATAAACTCCCACGCACCAGTGCTATTAGCTGTTATGATAATTATGTGTTGTATTTAGATGTTAACGCAATATAATCTTTCCTGTTTGCAATTGTATTCAGTAGTGATGTGATCTCAAAGTATCGATAAAGACCTACTTCGAGTTTAGATATGCTAACTGTTTCATTGATAAAACTAGAAACTGGTTGCGACTTGCGAGTTTGCTAATACGCGTAGGACTGGGCTAAAGGAGATCTGATAAGATTCTACTAATGACATTAATACACAGTTTACTAAGATATACGATTTCCGGAGATTAATTCCGAATAGTTGATGATTGTTTGTAATTTTGTATGTTTCGTTCCTAACTAGCGACCCGCCCCTACTTCACACGATTTTTACGATTTGATAAAACATCGAGATTTCTTTTATATAATTACTAGCTGCGCCCCGCGGTTTCACACGCATAAGTCTAGATCCCGTGAGAATATCGGGATAAAAAGTATCCTATGTCCTTTCCCGACACTCAAACTATCTCTATACCAAATTTCATCTAAATCAGTTCAGCGGTTTAGGCGTGAAAAGGTAACATACAGACAGAGTTACTTTCGAATTCATAATATTATAGTATGGATAATTATGTTAGTTTAATATGAATGTATGAAACACATACACCTTCCGAAACTAATTCTCTAAAAGATGGTAAAAACCACACACTACGTTTGTGTTGTTTAGAAGAACAATGAAACAGATAGACGCAAAAAACGACTTTAATTGTATGTATAGGTCTCCTTTGCATGCAGTAGGTACCTATCTTAGTCAATTTCAATCCTATTGCCGTACGGGGGGTCAAGTAATTCTAATTTCCGTTTTATTAATAGTTACCCAATTGACTCCCCATTCCCAAGGGAGCAAAGAGGAGGAGAGGAGGTGGAGGGGGGGAGATCATGACAATTGACAATAGAAGTAGTAGAGAGACATGCTGGTCTGACCAAGCTATCTCACGGAATATCTATTGGTTGACATTAAGAGGGTGATTGGCTAAGTATATTTTTTTACAGTAATGATAGATTTATTCGTTCTCTTTTATAACGTTTTTCAAAGCAAAAATGAAATACCCAATGTCATGCATGAAATAACCTCGATAATTATGCTGGATGTATGACACTATACATCTAACGGTTATACTTAAAATCTATCGAGATAACTTTTATACGAAAATCTCAACACTTACTCAAGTTATATACAGAAAAATCTTAGAGCACTTATTCTTCTTATTACCTATTAAGGAGAAAATTATGCAACGGCGCTGCATTTAGTAACAAAAAATCTTGAATAAAATAGAGTCATCGACTCAATGAGCTATAATAATATATAAGCGCATACATTAAATTAAAGGCAAACTCCGTCATCTAAATCTTTCATAACCATCTAAAGTGCAATTTACAACTACAGTCAACCATAACTTCGCCACAAATAGCAGCATTTACCATTAATCACCATTACAAGTTACTCGTTTTACTTAATAACCTCCGATAACAGAATCAATTACATAGCCCACAGTTATAAACAGTATGCATCTGTAATTGGATGTACAGACGCCAGCACATCAAGCTACTACAATCTGTCAAATTTCTTTAATAGATTTTCAACTTTATGGCTAAAGCATAAGGTTCAAAGTTGATTGGGAAAATTTGACAGTTTCGGGTAGCTTAATGTGCTGGCGTCTGTACTATCACATTCTAAGCCCACATTCGCACGGACGTAAAAATATTGCGGAGGGATTTTATCGCGCACTAGATTTTCAACCCTCGGTGTTGAATCGAAGGTTGAGAATCCAACAGAGCGCATCCCAATGCGTCAAAAAACAGATTGTTGGATTTTCAACTCTCAACGCTAAGCAATGCGTTGAAAATACAATGAGTGAAAAAAACAGCCTGTGCGAACATCGGCTAAATGGTTCATAAACTTCTCTAATATAAGGTCGTTGAGAGCGTTTTTATGAGCGCATATTTGTCGTAGATGTAGTAATTGTCATTACGGGTAGTTTTAATAAGTCTTGTTTGTAAGTACTTAAGGGCCAATTTATGTCGTTCATTGAGATTTTAATGAACTAACATAATCTACCGACATAACAATTACAAGTAATCACCTATTACTAGAACGTTAACCCTTTCCCGATCGGGTTATAACTAGGGCTGTATGATAAGTACGTAAGTCAGAACGATTCTATCAGGCATACTTTAATCCGATCTAGACTGTCCCTTGCTGCCCTCTCACAGCGACGGACGCCCTAAGCCGAGATCAGTACCCCACAGGGTGCCCTTAGCGTGAGTCGCTTAGTTTTTAAGTATTTTAAACCCTGGAGACCTTAATTTATTGAGGCACCCACAGACAAGCCATGTTAAGCAGCCGACCACCTTCTAGGTTGACCTGAACTACAAGATACCATTTATCCAAACTAATATTATAAATTCGAAAGTAACTCTGTCTGTCTGTCTGTATGCTACCTTTTCACGCCTAAACCACTGAACCGATTTAGGTGAAATTTGGTATAGAAATAGTTTGAGTTCCGGGGAAGGACATAGGATAGTTTTTATCCCGATATTCCCACGGGATCGATACTTATGCGGGTGAAACCGCGGGGCGCAGCTAGTTTAACCGGTCAAGCGGCGCGCGTCGCCCATTGGCGGCGAAACAATAGAAAATCAATTGTGTCTCATTAGCGGAGCTTGACAGATTAAAATAAAATAAAAACAGACATACTGCAGGCACATCCGCACTTGTCAGACATCCCGAATAGTCGTACCTAGCGCATCTTCTCCACATTTAAAGTGCGCACGGTCAAAGTGTGGAACTCTGCCAGCGTCTGTGTTCCCTTCCACCTATAACCCGTCAACCTTCAAAAACAAAGAAAGTGAACAGGCATCTTCTGGGCACGCTTGTTCCATCGTAGACCCCTTCCAACGCTTTCAATCAGACGAGGACAAAGCGGACAATTAGGCAAAAAACACAAAAATTAGGTTTTTAATGAAGACTCGGGCAAAAATGTTATCGATATTTTCTATCGATACTTTTTCAACTTTTGCGTTTCCCAACCCTGTTTAGATGGATGTTTAAATAACACCATCGCGATATGTGTGCAGTTATTTCACGCTATTGTACTGCGGGGCCCGGCACATCCGCTGCTGTGCAAACTGGTTCACATCATACATCAACATTTTACTGCTTGCTCTGCTAAATGATGATTAAAATCTTTGAAATGTGTTTCCGCTATGGTATTATTTTTAATTTAAACTAGAATTGGTTGACCTAACCGCTAAGCCCTTCTTTATCATGTTAACTACTCTCACTGAGAGACCCGTGTCCCAGCAGTGGGAACGTTATAGGCTGATTATGATTATGTAATGTAACATCACGCCTGCATTCCCCGCATGGTTAGGCAGACGTGCACCTAGAGTAATCCCACATTTCGCCGCATTTACTAGACGAAAAGAAGGGTAAGGCAACTTTTCGTTTTTAATACCTAAATATCTGTAGGTCTACACATATATTGGAACTATAAACGACGGGATTATCTTTTGGGAAGATCTTTAACAAGCAGCACCCACTATTACTCTCAATTAGAATCATTTTGAAGCATATTGCTAATCCATTGCTCCATATGTTCGAAAAATGTGTCTGCTCAACAACGTAAATAACGCAATGAATGTTGTTGAACTGTCAAAATGAAACTCATTGCTACCGATAGTCGTCATCATCCGCCTAGCCTTTTCCCAACAATGCTATATTGCTACTGATAGTGTGTTTCGCAATTACCCTGCAGGATGCCTCGAAATTGAAAAATCTTTCGTGGTGATTGATTGTTGGTTGACCAATAATTTCACCAAGCCAACATCGCTTTGGTAGGTGTCACATATCTTCGAAATTTTGGTTCTAGGACATACCGGTTTCCTCATGACATCTACCAAACCGCACTGGGCCCGCGTGTTAGATTTCAGCCCACTCCCTCTCGAATAGAAGATGCCTATGTCCCAGCAGTGGGAACATTATAGGCTGATTATGCATTATGCAATATCACTTTTCATTAAGAACAAGAAGCTTGAATCAAAATCGATTACAGTGCTTCTGACCAGACCATGCCCCACTTGCTGGAGTGTCATACGTGCCCGTTAACCTGCACTTCGAATGACCTAAAAAATGCCACTGATGCCGCAATCAACGCGGCCACCTACTGGGCTCAAACTATATTAAAAAAAAAAACAACGAGTAAGAGTACCATAGACACGAAAAGAAAAAGATGAATCAAAACTAAGGAAAACAAGATTTTCCTCCGTCTAAGACTCTAAGTTAAAATAACAAAACCAACAAGCTATTCTTAAGTGTTATTATTTATACACGGAGATTTATTTATTCACGCCTCTGACTGTAAACAATGCAACTGGAACACAACTGATTACATTCGTCCTTACGTGACTCACAGCTTCTAAATATAGACGGCCCTTGGCGGGCTGAACAAATATCTGATAACCGCAGATAGCTACTGAAATAGAACATTTTACTACAAGTGTAGGGTGCATATGTTTGGGGGAAAACTTGGGGTTAGTTTTGTGTTATTCACACGCTGATAGAAGAGAGATTCGAGAAGGGAATGGGTCGCACTTGTAACCATGTGGCAAAGACACCGTTCAAGTGCGAGTCGGACTGGCACGCGAATGGTTGGTACACTCAACAAACGCCGAAAAAAAGACTTTTGTATTTTGTTATTATTTATTACTAGCTGCGCCCCGCGGTTTCACCCGCATAAGTATCGATCCCGTGGGAATGTCGGGATAAAAAGTATCCTATGTCCTTTCCCGGGACTCAAACTATCTCTATACCAAATTTCATCTAAATCGGTTCTGCGGTTTAGGCGTGAAAAGGTAACGGGTTGGTTCAGCGGTTTAGGCGTGAAAAGGTAAAAAAGAGACAGACAGACAGAGTTACTTTCGAATTATAATATTAGTATGGATGAGCCTGTTATGTCCCACTGCAGGGCAAAGGCCTCCCTTCCGTCTTTCCATTTTTTCCTGTCTCTTGCTACATCTGGCCAATCCTTTAGATAGGTGTCCAATTCGTCACGCCATCTCTTTCTGGGCCTACCGCGTCGCCGATTCCTGTTATTCGGAATCTAGTCAGTGGCTACTTTTGCCCAATTCTGTTGCGACATGCGGTAGATGTAGCCTGCCCAATTCCACTTTAGTTTGGCGGCTGTGTTGCCCACATCTGCGATTTGTGTTTTGAATTTGATTTGTATCTTGTATGGGGTCTCCATAAAAGAAACGCGTTCTTTTCGGCGTTTAATTTATATTACTTAACTTTATTTTATTTTTATTATTTGTTGTTATAGCGATAATACTACACTTGGGAGCAAATAAATCGAGCCACTTGCTTTTTTTTGCACGTATAATGGTTATTATTTTTGGTATTATGGAACGTATCAAATCGAAACATATATCGCCTAAGAGCTTATTTAATAATCTTTACAATGAGGGTAAATTATTGAATGATAACCTTATTTAGTGATAAATTATTGGCTCTGAAAGAAAAACGGTAATTTTGATAGAAAATTGTAGGGTTAAAACAGTCCAGAAAATCTATCGAAATCAGGGCAAGGGGGGGTAATACAAGATATTAAGAATAAGTTTATACCATAATTTTGTTTTTAATTGTTTTTTTCTGGACTGACAATTTTCTATCAAAATTATCGTTTTTCTTTCAGAGCCAATAATTTATCATTAAATAAGTTTTTCATTCAATAATTTACCCTCATTGTAAAGGTTATTAAATAAGCTTTCAGGCGATATATGTTTTGAATTGATACCTTCCATAATACCAAAAATAATAACCATTATACGTGAAAAAAGCAAGTGGCTCGATTTATTTGCTCCCAAGTGTATAAGCGGTTTATGAGATACAGCCCGCTGACAGTCAGGCGGACGGACAGCGGAAGCTTAATAGGGTTCCGTTGGAACCCTTTAGGTACGGAACCCTAAAAAGTGCCAATTGATGATTTGCTAAGTTTTCATGTTTACTTTCTAACACTACGACCTGAATTTTTTTTTTTACAGAATTTTGTTAGACTTAACTATGGTTAAGTAAACATAGTAATTATGACATATCCTTATGTATTTTACTGTGTGTACATAAATAATAAAATAAATAAATAGTATTTATTCGGCTAACTTTGTACCTAGACTCCCTAGTCCACCTACGGATGTGCTACTAGAAAAAAACAAATGAAAATTCAATTACGTCCTGATTACAAATACTGATATCTTGGTCAACCTAGCAGAGAGACACAATTTGTGTTGATAAAAGATCAGCATTCCTTATCATTATATAAATAGTAACATTTGATTGTGCCGACGCGACGATCTCTCAAAATTATTTCAAGGACGTGTACTACTGATATGTGGGTATGTAAACAATGTAGACATAATTATGTACCATCGCGGTCACTAGCGGTGGACCACTTTTCAACCTTATTACCAAGGGCATAAGGGTGAAAAGTGGTCGACCGCCATTGTCCGCGGCTGTACATACAAGTTATTTGGTACACTTTATGTTAACACCTTATCCTATTTGTTTATCTTAGATCGAGATGATAATCTAGAAAAAATAGATTTTTCTCAGAAATCGAGAGCTAAAAATAATGTTGAAACTAAAAATATTTATTGTTTTTTTTTAGAGCATTTATCTCAGGGAAAAAATGTTTAGTTTAAAGTACCTATTTAGTGTTTTCTTTTTCTATCCTTTCGTATAATTCGACTCCGAAATATAAGATTTTGATCCCAGTTCCAAATGATTGGAAGCCTCCGAAACCAGTGTCATAATATGTATAACTGGAGATGGTCTAATAGAATATACATGCAGCTAATTCCCATAAATATACACTCAAAATGGGTAGTAATTATTCATGCAGACATCCAAACAATTGGGTTGGGTTATATTATATCCACAACCACAGACCGTGTCACCCAACGTAACTTCATAAAAAGTGTAAAAACTAAAAAAACCGAGTTAGCTTATGAAACTTCAGACGTATTTGGCTATGAGAGGAAGAGAGAAAGAAAATGTGCGCGCGCACTGCTTTCTCTCGCTTATATCCCCCACTCAACTCCCGTTCGCCTCGACCGATCACACTTTTCGTAACGCTTACGTCACGCGTTCGCCAGCTTACTCCCCAAGTCAAGCGTGCAGTTAGCGCCACGAAAGATAAGACTTGACACACCACGTGGTTTGACTTGCGCAGTACACTATTTTATTTAGGTCTCTAGCGGTATGAGGTCTGAGCGCGGGACGGGACCGGACGTCATAGGGGCGGCGGAAAGAGCCAATCTAATAAGAACACTGGTTAACAAAATTTTAACTTTTTTTTGTCACATGAAAACTTACATCAAATTTTGAATGTACTAGGGCCAGCAAACAAAAATATGTGAATGAAAAAAAATTGACACGTCAGGTTAAAATAACCATGATCCTTTGGTTCGGTCCAAATCATTGGTTTAGCAAATGGCATATGTCTGGGTTCCAGTTTATCCCAACCTTATAGCAGTCTCACACACGTTACACAACATTTTTGTGGAACCCAGGATTTATCTTGATTTCTGACAGGAAATCCAAAATAGTTTAAATAGCACTGTTTCAATTAGTGATGTGAAATTTCGACGCTGAGATGTAAAAGTTAATTCTCCACACACATAACAAAAACTGTCGGGGTTGTTACAACACTTTCGTGGCATGTTTACGATGTAACAAACGTATATAAGATGTAAGTTGAATGCAATAGTTATACAGTCGTCTAAATTAAGTTATTCAAAAAAAGACACTTATATGAGGTCAGAAATGAATATGTAGCTGTCACAAAAAAACTGGACGTAATTGAAACAAAATTATTATATATTGTTAATGAGGACACACTAACATTAACAAAAATCATCACAAAGTTCGTGTGACAAAAACAGTGTTTACCAGTGGAATGAGTCCAGATCGTCGATGCCCATCTTCAGGCACCCACTGTGTGACGATCCTGGCCCATATTATGTCTTCATGCGTCCTGTGTGATACCTATTGTTTTTTGTAAAATTTTTTTGTTACTCGACCTAAGAGCGTCTACTTAAGATTTACAATAAATTATTTATTTTACTGCAAAATAGCCACAAAACATCAGCGCGGACATCCCAACAATTGGGCTCAACCACACAAAGAACCCACAGACCGTGTCAGGCAACGTGACCTAATGAAAAGTGTGGAAACTAATATAAATAAAGTAATAACACACGTGACAACACTCGTGCCTGTCGAGTTGCGGCTAATGTCATACACAAATAGCCATTCAAACTAATACTAATAAGATCGCTATTTGTCATCAGAGACTTGAGGTAACATAGACACGAGTGTAGAATTAGTAAATTATTCAAGGTGGAGACGACAATACAACAATAAATTACTGCGTATATCTAATGCTGTTCCCAGTCTGCATACGAAAATTCATTCACATATATCCAATAGTTTATTCACTACAGCTGATCGGCAAAATCCCTAGTCGACACATCACTACTATCTACATACGAGGGGAGGTCAAAAAGTTCGTGGAATGGAAGGGAGGTGAAATGCTTTTAGTTTTTATTTATCTGTATAGAAAACATAATATAAGCTAACATATAAACTATAATAATATGTACAATTATATGAAAAAATAAACAAAATAATCATAGGGCAGCAAAGAATTCGTTAGCAAGTGTGTCGACACATGTTGCATCCCACAACAAATGTCTGCCTAACTTCCAGGGCATTATGGTCATTCGTCTGGTCTCTATCCATCGTCGCGTGCCAGGCCGTTGGGTTCTAAAACAGCCGGCACCCCGGCGGTGACAAGAGCACGACGGATGATGTCATTAATGCTGGTGTGCCGTGCTATCCGGCCGGCGCTCCTATTGCAGGATAGGCCATGGTGTCCAAGGCAGTCGTCAGCTTCACCACACTGACAGCGATGCTGAGCCCCGCAAGGAGCGCCCAAACGCAGACGGGTAGCGAGCCGAAAGGTAGTGTCACCCAGCATAGTGCCTATGTTGGGTGACGGGAGTGCTTGAAGCCAGAGCCCCGAGGTGAAATTAAACATGAAATTATTTTTCCTTTTCAATATTATTCTCCATAAACTTTTCAGACCTTTCAAATAATTTGTTTATACCTTCGAAAAAAAAATTATCTGTCAAGGCCTTTAAAATGAGCAAAAATTGACGACTTCACTTCTTCGTCATCCGTAAATTTCTTTACACGAAGCCTTTTTTCATATTTAGGAACAAATAATAATCAGAAAGGGCCAAATCTGGACAACAGAGAGGGTAGTTTAAAGTTCCGAAGCCGCACTTGTGTAAGGCAGCCATCGCAACATGACTCTTGTGAACGGGTGCGGTATCGTGTAAAAAGAGCACATCTCAAGAGCATTATCCCCTTCTCTTTTCATTAATTGGTTCTTTTAATTTTTCTAGTAGTGTAGCGTATTACAACCTCGTGATATTGACACATTTATCTTTATAATCGATCAATAAAATCCCCTCTGAATCCCAAAAAACTGCAGCCATAATCTTTCCGGCCGATTGTGACACCTTAAAGGAGAATGGCAGAAGTTCATAGAACGCTGGCATTAAACTTTTTTTGTTTCCACAGAAATAAAAGTGGCATGGTTTGATAGGGGAATATTATGAGCTTTTGTTAAAAAAATAAATAAAAAATAATAACAATGGGGTTAAAGAGAAATCTTAATTTTTGTAAAAGTGAGGTTAAGTGCATTAATGTTTGTACTTTAACAGGTTATTTTACCTCTATTACTATTTTAACGCATAAATGTTTATTGTATGCATAACATATTGCTAATTATGCTTTGTAATGACTTCAAAAATGATAAATAACTACTTGTTGAAGTTTGTTTAGTTCAATGATTTACCCACTGATCATAGACCTAATGACAGTTTCAAGTGTAGGTACTCGGTCAGTTTTAATTAAACTCAGTAGTCACAGAAAACTCAGGAGACTAGAGACTCACTTATCGGAATCTAAGCATATAATAGGAATAATAATAATCAATAAGAATAATAATAAAATAATAATCTAAGCATATAGGAAACGTCGAGGTCCAAGTCTATCAACAGTCGTTCAGAAAGGTAGGAGTCTTCGAAATCCAAAAGCAAGCCAGGTCGTTGTAAAAATCCACGTAAAACTTTGGGCGCACAAAACATTCACACCAGCACAAAATAGTAGCGAGCGAGCGAATGTGACTTGTGAAGTTTTGTGTGTCATCTTAGTCTATCAAAAAGTACTCTGTGGTCATCTTCTAAAGAGTCATGTTTGTTTGTTTGCCATGACAACACTGTCATATAGTATAACAAGTCCAAAAAACCTTGTTTCCGGCTGCTCAACTTACTCATATTTAACGAGATTTAATCCCAATTCTCAATAATAAAGTTAATCTGGCTATCAATACATAAAAATAAGCGCTTTTTTTTTAAATAGCTTTGAATTCTGTACCTTTCCAAAATTAGCGATGCCAAAAACTGCCATCTCCTTTCTTAGGCGGTGTTAAAAGCTTGTACGCAATAAAAACAAAATCTATTTACCTACTACGTCACAGATAGAGCTATCGTTGAGCTCAAGAGCTGCCACTAAAAATAAACAGTTAATCCCTTCATTCATTCATATTTTTACACCTCCCATTCATGTCTTCGACACGCAATGACGTGTATTTGACGTCATATTATGACGTATTCATGTTCATATTAAATCAATCATCTTATCTTAATGCCTAGGGTTCTCCAGTCCTTACCAAATTACTATCTACGTTACGTGAGTGACGTCAAAACTACGGGCTTGTCTAGATTTTGAAGAGAAATGTTTTTTTTTACCAAGGGATAAGAATGGCGATAAATGGCGCAGGACAGATAGTGAGCGATTGGCCTGATTGGAGAGGCCTCTGTCGAGCAGTGGCTGATGATGAAGATGCTGATACCGGAGAAGAAGATCTGGAATTTCCAGTGAAGCTGGTGGCTCTTTTAAGAAAAATATCTCCTAAACTAAAGCCAGAGCTTTTCGGAGAATCTCTAAGTCAGCTCCAGGCTACGCTGCAGTGCCGCACGATATGCTAACGGAGATAAATTAACGGAGCTATGCGGCAGTCTTTGTTACTGCTGCCAACGCCGAAGGCTGAAAGCATCCCGAAGAACGGGCAAGAAACTCAATTTAGGGTTTCTGACAGCATACCATAAACGTCACAGTCTCCCAGAGTTTTATCTCTAAGTCCAATAAGCACCAACTGACGGCACTGTAATCCAATAAGCACCAACTGACAGCACTGTAATCCTTTCATTCACGAAGACATTTCATTCTTACACTGCCGTTGAAGTTTGCCGAAACACAAAATGCAACGTCATATGTCATATGAGTCTCCAAGTCTGGCTGCAGAATCACGTGAACTGTCAAGGCTTATCTTACTAGGTCTCCTGCAGTAGGATTGACAGCATCCGTGCGTCCATTTTGTTAATTATATGATGTCATATAATTAACACATACGGTGCTGAAACGTGGACACTGACGGTCGGGCTGGTCCACAAATTCAAGGTCGCTCAGCGCGGTATGGAGCGAGCTATGCTCGGAGTCTCTTTGAAGGATAAAATCAGGAATGAAATTATACGGAAAAGAACCGGGGTTATCGACATAGCTTGCAGAGTAAGCAAACTGAAGTGGCAATGGGCTGGCCATGTCTGTCGAAGGACCGATGGCCGGTGGAGCAGACGAGTCCTGGAGTGGACACCGCGTACCGGCAAGCGTAGTGTGGGACGCCCCCCAGCTAGATGGACGGACGACCTAAAGAAGGTGGCTGGGGTAGACCGGATGCGTAAGGCGAAGGACAGGGTCCTGTGGCGCAGTCTGGGAGAGGCCTATGTCCAGCAGTGGACTGCGACAGGCTGAGTTGATCAGAAATGTGTAGTCATATTTAAGGGTGTGGTACAGATCTTCATACTGAACATCTTTCACCATGAGACCAATATCGTAATTCAGAAAAAATAAACAGCCGTCCCGCGTCCCACGCATTTGGGTTGAGTTATAGGTATTGAAGTTTTATCCGGGACAGTTGATATTTTTTAGCGATGACGATGTTAATCCTATGGAAAAAGTTGTTCCTGACCACACCTTCCTGATACACGCTGTAGAGAACATAGGTTTGTCAGGTCCAAATTTTCGAATCGTTGGATTTGCCCTCACAGTACTTTTGGAGCACGAAATGTGCCTATACTGAGAACAGTGAGTTCACACGACCGTATATGGCGCTTTCATGGTAGCATGCAACATTATGTGTCAGAAGTGTTAAAACGAAACAGAAAATTGACCATCTCCATCACCTTTGGTCAAGTGTGGTTAGTTTGATCGAACTAAAGATGAATCGTCTCATGATAACAGACTCTTAGTCCATATTCCGTGGTCGTTTTAACATCATCCTTTTGCCTTTTGCCACACATTTCATCCACCGTTTCTTTGGTCTTCCTCTAACCATAAAGCCATCCTCGGCAGTGTATTTTACGGTCTAATATACTATAAGTTTCAAAAGCAATGTAGCATAATCAACCTATAACGTCCCCACTGCTGGGACAGGCTTCTCTGTGAGAGGGAGTGGGCCGTAATCCACCACAAGCGCCCATTGCAGGTTGGTAGATGATCCGACATCTACAAACCCGCACTGGGCGCTTGTCTTTGAATTTTTGGTTCTAGGACATGCCGGTTTCTTCACGATGTTTTCCTTCACCATTTTGAGAGCAGTGGTGATGAAATAATTTACAAAAAGTAAACTGCCTGCGAACATAATGCAATGCGGAAGGCGGAGGACAGGGTGTTGTGGCGCAGCATAGGAGAGGTCCAACAGAGGACTGCGATAGGCTGAGTTGAATGTGCCTGGCTGGGTTTAAATCTACGACTTACAAATCGTAAAAGCAATGTGAATGTACGATATTATGCGAGTTTTATTCAAATAATAACCGTAAAACAAATAAACGTTGTACTGTTTATGAGTGAGTTCACTAGAACATACGTCACTGACTATTGTAAGCGGACGAGAAATGAGTTTCTTTTGTTTATATATTGAAACGTCACATGGGTGGTGTGCAGTTAGGAATGTATTTCCTAGATCCGAGTATTCAGTAAAAACTACGAAAGTTGGAATCAGACTTGAAAACTTGCGAGCCTTATGTGGCCAATTCACTGCACTCCCAAGTACACTGACATCAGTCAATTACGTCCAAATTAGCCGCGCGGGCTCGCTGACCGAGCAACACCGGCGCCGGCGCAGACATACTCCACGTATGAGAGAGAAATAAGAAGGCTCACTAGGGAAGTAGATATTCCTTTATTATCAAACTACCTGCGCCCCGCGGTTTCACCCGCGTAAATGTCGCTCCCGTGGGAATATCGGGATAAAAAGTAGCCTATATGTTAATCCAGGGTGTCAGCTATCTCCATACAAAATTTATCAAAATTGGTCCAGCCGTTTGAACGTGAAGAAGTAACAAAAATAAACACACACACACTCACAAACTTTCGCCTTTATAATATTATTGTGATAGAAGAGGAGGGCTGCTCCTAAGGAGTTGAAGGTTGTCTATGAAATGAATAAAGTCAAATTCTTTCAACATAAGCATGTAAGGCGCACCCTGAGCAATACTCCCTGCAGTAAACCTAGTTGATTATTAAACTTTGCACCACGATATGGGCTATTTAAGTTATTAATGTATAGATCGTTAATTTAACGCTAGGAAAGAAGACATTACAACAATTTTGAACCAGTGCATCCATACACTACGCAGATTAAACACGCATTAATCGACAACAAGTTCATTAGTGCATTATAATATTTCTATCACTAGAATGCACTTGTTTTCGTGTTATCCTACTTCCTACTAATTCTACTAATAAAGCAAATGCGAAAGTTTGTGACGATGGATGGATGTTTGTTACTCTTTCACACAAAAACTACTGAACGGATTTGGATGAAATTTGACACACAGATAGTTTATAACTAGGATTAACACATAGGTTATTTTTTATGCCGATATTCCCACGGAACGAAACTTATGCGGATGAAACCGCGGGGCGCTGCTAGTCAAACTAATATTATAAAGGCGAAAGTTTGTGAGGACGGATGGATGGATGTTTGTTACTCTTTCACGCAAAAACAACTAAACGGATTTTGATGAAACTTTACATTTATCTAGCTTATACATCAGAATAACACATAGGATACTTTTTATCCCGATATTCCCACGGGATCGAGACTTATGCGGGTGAAAACGCGGGGCGCTGCTAGTCATTCACGAAACGTAACAGGCCTTCTGCTACTAATCGTCCCGCGGCAGTAAACGTGTGTGAACGTGTATAATTGTACACTAGCGAGTACAGCGTAGCGCCGCGTATATTTAGTTAGATAAGTATGTGTGCGACCATACATCAACGTGCGTTCATTGGTAAGGGCGCACACTTGAGGTTGTGCGATTATTTAATTAAGGATTTTGGGAAAGCTAAGGGATAGAAAGAAAATACGCTTATTTGCGGGAAACATGACGCAGAAAAAGAATACAATCACAAAAAAAAATATCATGCGTGACATCCAAGCAAAACGGCCATCGCTCAGCATGATGCTAAGACCCTAAGCGAGACAGAGCTCCAGCGCTAGTTTTCAGCGACAGCCGGCGTTGGAGTGATGACGTCAACCAATGCAGCAATCGATTAGCAACACTACCGATAAAAAGGTGGTAACGGATTAGCAAACTACTGGTTTAAAACTTTATAGAAAGCTTGTGATGGGTATGCCTTGGTTTATTGAGTCCTTCAGTAATTGAAAATTTATCCAAATGATAAAACAGAATAAATTACACCTCAGTTTCGGATTTTGCGATTTATTCGACCTTTACTAGGTAGGTCTTCCTTCATGACATTCAGTTTTTTAGTCCAGGGCTCTTTTTCTAGTTTCTTTTTAGGTAAAGCTCACAAAACGTCCATAAAAAGTATATCTGGTACACAAACACATATTACCGATATGCGACAAATAAGTCGCAGAAGAAACTGTGCGCCCACACTAACGGCGATAAGCCAAGAATGTTGGCCGCTTATGAATGGGCAACCATTCATAGAATCGTACGACGACATTAGTAAAGAATGCTTTGATTCAAACTACGAGGAATCGAGTGTTCGATAAAATCGATAACTAAACATCGATTTATTGGTAACGGATTTTAGAATTTGAGGAATTTGGAATTGATGTTTATCGTTATAGATATCAACTAGCTTCTGCCGCGGTTTGGCCCGCGTGGATGTCGGAAATTCGTGGTTTTTTTTTTTTTTTATGCGAAACCCTAATTCATTTTCTAAGATAAAAGTAGCCTATGTTATATTCCTTATAACATTAGCTATAAGTACCGTATATACTTTCATATGCATTTAGTTTTTACTATAGCTAATATTTTGACATTCCAAATAGACACTTCAATTTTATTTATTTATATTGATGTATATGTATATTTTAATGTAATAGCAACGTCGTCACAGAATACTTAATAGTACTACGTACAGAAAGGACACTCCCTACCCCGCACTCATATCAGATACCGCACCTCACCCCGCACTTCGAGGTATTCGTCGCCGACTCTTTAGCAAGGGCGCTCGCGCTGTACTGCTGTTGTTGTTTGAGTTTTTAATCAAGATGATTGGATATTGTGATGCTTTTCCGAATTTGTATTTATTACATAAACTGTTTGTAAGATTTCGCATTTTTGATACCATGCGATTTAATAACCGATTATTTAGAGATAAGTCATTGAACCGAAAATATTTTAGTGTTTTTATTTCATTACGAACCCGACTATATAAATAAACAATAAATTGAACTACAAGGTCAATTCATAATAATGCACACGTTCGGGCAGCGCCGTCGTCGTTCGGACGCAAATCGCTTTTCGCGCCATTTTTTACGCTACGCACGACAGCCAACCCTAATAGAGTTTACGCACACATTTGCACGTGTACAAACGTCATTTGTTTATGTAGTAGTAATAGGAAATATGTAATTTTGTGAGCGTTGTATGGAGTGTCCGGGGTGTGACGTCGTTCTTCTATTCCCTGTTGGATGGATTAGGCAGGGACGCCCAATAGCTAAACCGTTGGATTCTAGCCTCCCTGGTAGGTATATTCACAACTTACGATATACATATACTGAGATCTGACTCATTCAATACATTAGGTATAGACTATACCTACACGGCAATAGTATGTATATTGTATAAGTATACCTACTATACTGTATTGGTAGGTATATAAATTTTGAATTTTTGACAGTTTTCCATAGTAGAACTGTCAGACGTCAATTTTATTCCAAGGATAAAATATATCTGACTTTGGTAAAATCAGCCTTTAGGCGGTTAATAAAAAGGGAAGAATTTTTTACTCCATTAAGTAAAATCTAACAATCTCTACTAAATGGAGTAAAATTCTGACAGAATGGTAACCTAGAGGTGGCAAATGAAATAGAGGTCGACAACGTAAAAGATGGGAGGACCACAGATATAGATACACCTAGATAACGCAAGAGCAACTACTTCACGTGCCAAAAATCGCACCAGCTTACGTTCAAAAATCATAAGCCGCCACTTTCGTTCTCAGTCCTGTGTACTGCTGGCTGGGTGAGCGTGAGCGAGAGAGCGCGAGCTTGTGACGTCATAGTAGGTAGTCAAAAAGTGGCACGCTTAGTTTTCATACAGTTCGTGATACTTGCTTTATCTAGGTATATCTATATCTGTGGGAAGGACAAACTCAATCTCACAACAGGTCCAAACTGGATAAGAGTTGCAAAAGATAGAAAGCAACGGAAATCGTTAGAGGAGGCTTTGCCAAGAGGCACACTGAACTCCGAGATACATTATAACTCAGGAAAGAAAATAACAATAATTAAGCTAGCACGAGAAAGGAATTTCAGGATAAAAGAGGCTATTGATTGATTGATTTAAAAAGGGAGGAGGACTTTCAAAACAACTATCTTACTACTTTAGGAATTTTTTTACTAGCTCTTAAGAACTAAAACAGTTTGGCCTATTAAACTATGTTGCTTTTAAAATGTACCTACAAACGGGGTGAATAGGGATGCAGGGGTGGATAGGGACGAAACTTTAAAATAGGATTTTAATGTTGAAATAATATAGTTTTTGCCAATAAGGGCACTTAATCGTTAATTATAATACAGTAAACATATTAGAGTCCTTTTTGGCAACAAACGATATTATTTCAAAGTTAAAATCCTTTTTAAAGTTTCGTCCCTATTCACCGGTTCACCCCTGCATTCTTATTCACCCCATTTGACGGTAGTAGGTATATGATTCACTCAAAACATTGTTTTATACTAGAGTCGCATACCTGCAATATATAATAACAGCATATTGGTTTGTAATCAAAGGAATTTATATGTTGGAAACACACAATAGGATCCACAAATCCTGGACACAGTAATAAAGACCTTACTTCATAGGAATTATCCAAGCCGTGGCATTGATTTAGTGCCAGACTCCTGACGTAATCACGACGACTGACGTCACGGGTGCAAGGATGCACTAAATTATATTTCTGTAAACTTCTCTGTATCGAAATATACTCTTCCAGACATGAACGAATTTAACAGAAGGCGCCATTTGACTGTTATAATATTTGACATAAGGTTGAAATTGCAATGACTGACGTGCGCTCATGAAATGTAACTACATACTATGGGGCCGTCCATTAATTACGTGATGTTTTTTTGGCATTTTTAACCCCCCCCCCCTTCCCATTTGGTGATACGTGGTGAGGTTTAAGACTCCCCCCCATATCACGTGTATTTTGTAGTACCTACAAAGAATCTTAATTTTTTTTTAATATTTATAAAATACAGGTATAAGTATCATCTAATTTTATTGTAGAAAATTAAAGACTACAATAATAACGTTTAGAGGTAGTCAGAAAGGTTGCAGGTTGTTTTTGACTGACATAAAATAATGAAAGAAATGTGAAAAACTTTTTTGTACCAATACATGAACATTATTTATAAACGCCGATTTACGGTTGAGTATCGCGCATTTGCCGAAAAAATAAATACACGTGATATATTACTTCACCCCCCTCCCCCCTTGTAATATTCCGTGATTTTTTATGGACCCCTCCACCGCATTTTGACATATCTCTACGTACGTCGTAACATATTAGATACGTGGGTTTTTACGCAATAGCCAAATAGTGCCTTCTATAAGCACACTATAGCTTGCTCTTACATCTCGCTAATTCTAAGTAAAGCGCTAGTTCTAAAAAACATGACATAACATGTCAAAGTACCCGGGCGTTATTTATATAATACACAGCGACTGACAGAACCTTTACGAATATTAGCTTCTTCAAAAACTCGATCTGCCATGTTTATGGCCGAGTAGTTACTGTGAAAGGCCAAAATAGGCCAATTCAGAGCCTCCCGACAACAAACCGTACAAATCCGGTTGAAAATCCTTCTCACATTATAACTTTCTTAAAACAATCACTAACCTGTGTATCCCTCAGATCGGGCTCACTGGCTGCAGCCGGCAACACTTCCCCTTGCATGCCTGCGCCCGCGCCGGTGACGTCACCAGCGCTTGCGCTCAGCGCACGTCGACGCTCCTCCTTCTGTCGCTCACGGTCCTTGCCGGTCAGCATGTGCTTCGTCTTCGAGAGGAGGTTTAGGGGCTTCATTGATTTGCGTACCTTAGATGAAAAGAATAAAAAAATTGATTAGAAGTTTATGGTCATTAGGAAAGATGGAAGGAAAAAGATCCTGGGGAAATATTCCTACACGTTGGTCTGATCAAATTAAACATAATTATTTTATGCCTGGTTTCTGAAGTCCAGGATAATGTCGCAATCATTCATAATTCGGAAAACTTATCAATTATTTAAGCAATTTGTTTTCCGTGACCGAGTGTTCAGAAACAAGATAACTATAGAAAGAAAAGAAGAGCAAGAAAAATGTATTATTTTGCTCCAATAAAACGATCATTATAAAATAAACCAAATCGAAACAATTGCACTATAAAAAAGATTCAACTCCGATAGCAGAAACCGGGGGTTAGACACCAAGATCTTTGACGCACTACAACGGGCCAGAGATCGCCACAAATGGGGGAAGATCGTCAAAAAGTTTAGCAGGTCGCAACATCCAGCAGAAAGCAAACAAGTTAAGGTGAATTCACTACGGTAGTACGCCAGCGAAATTCAAATTTTCCTACTTTTTTTGCAATTCACAAGTTACAAAAAACGCATTTACAAAAAACATAAGCAAAATTAAATTTCGCGGTCTACCCCGGCGCTTTCGCCTCAAGGAAAAGAGATGGCAAACGAGCTGAAGACCCACCTCATTGTAAGTAGTCACAGCCGCGTACAGGCATCTGAAATACCAGAACCATCGCAGATGCGTTCCCATCACACAAACAACACTGAGATGTTTCATGTGCCTGACGTACCGACCCTTATTCTTATTAACGCAGTAACACATGGACGCTGCTTGACGGCGGGAATAGGTATGAAGAGAGGTAGGTATGTTACGAAATTCCAACAGTCAAATGAGGAGCACGTGTCACCATTGTGAATAGAACAGTGAATAAAGAACAATAGAATGGATGTTTACAGCTACTGTTTTATAATAAAATAATCATGCTATAGATTATTCTCAAGGGATTGCATGGAGAGCAGCGGTGGCCGCCCCGCGCTTGAGAGTACACGCGTGCCTATACGACGACGGTCAGTCGATCATCGTCGCAACACAAGGTTTATTACTCCAACAGCACTGTACTCTTCTTTATAATGGAGAATCGTAACAAACTAAACGTATAATATAATATTTTACTATAACCTTTTGAAATTGTTTGTTCGATTTCGAATTTTCGCAACACTGAAGTTTAATAATAGGTACTTTAGAGATGGTAAGAAATACATACAACACTACATTAAAGTTAAACAATTGTAAATACAACAAATGCTTCTTAAAATTATGTTGTTATTTATTTTACTTTGCTTGTACAGACGCCAGCACATCAACCTACCCGAAACTGTCACATATTCCCAATCAACTTTGAACCTTATGCTTTAGTGATAAAGTTGAAAATCGATTAAAGAAATTTGACAGATTGTAGTAGGTTGATGTGCTGGCGTCTGTACAACCCTGACGCTTGAGCTGTGGTGTAGGTAAACTCTGAACACAAAGGAATTGCGCTCTTGTGAGCGTAGTGGTAAGGTGCGATTTCGAATGCACCAGGTGTGTTGGAAATTTTGTAGGCTATTAAAATGGCGGCTTTCTTCGAAATCAAAGGAGTGTAACTTCTGTACGTTAGTACTATTATATATTCTGTGTCTATAGGCAGAATACGAGTGTTGTAATAGAAAGCCAAAATTATTTTTCTACAGAAATTTTAAATATTTTTTAAAGTTTTGTTAAAGTGGCCTGGCGTCAGGGGTACGGCGATACGTTTATACTCTGGCGTTCAAAAGGTTAAATGGTAAACTCACCTTGCACTTAATGCTGGCAGGATGTACAAAATTATCATCATCTTTATCTCTGACTGGGGGCGGATCTCTTAGCCCTAATACCAGCATATCATCCAACGAGGCTTGCATATGCCGCCTCCTCGAAGGCCTGGCTTCCTCATGAGACCTCGAAGAGTACATGGACACGGAATCCATACTAGCTTTACTGGTCCCTCCAGAGATCACCGTCACATTTTCCACTGACTCATTTGACTGCCAATCAGGGGGTTGTCTTGGTCTTTCCTCATAAATTTCTACAGAATTAAAAGTTTCTGCTACTCGATCGATCTCAAGATCCATGTCCAATTGAGGTGGAATAAATTCATAGTGATGTCCCTCAGTTTCCGTATACACTTGATCGTAGACCGCACCGTTGGCGTACCCACGAGAACTTGAAGGAATGTTTCCATATAGGTTGTTGTAGTTATAATTATCGTCTTCGTTTCTAGGGCTCACGTGGCGTACTGTCTGAAGGTCATTCGCGTTCAGGATGACGTCATCCAGGTTTAGAGGTCTCCCTTGACCACCAAAGCCGTCTACGACAGGGGTGGTGTTTGATAGGAAGGAACCATCAGCATCGAAGCTACTGCAGCCAACTAACCCAATAGGTCGTCGAGGCATGTCTTGACGGAATCTGTTTGGGGCTGGTTGCTGCCCAGCGAAATCTACTACTAAGATTCTGTCTGCTATATTCCGGCAATCATTGTGAAAACCAATACCAGAGTCGCTGTTGCTTGACGTAGTTGTTATCTCGCTGTGGTTGCTCGGTTGAGGGGAATTCGCGACGAAGTCCTGAGCTTCTACCCTCTCTTCGTTTCTACACGGACGCCTGTCTCGTGGCACTCGAAAAACCGGTCGGTTACATCTCGAAAAGTTGCCTAAAGCAGGACTATCTCCTTTTATCGTTAGCTTGGAGATTTGTTGCAAATTGGGACTTGAGCAATCCTCTGCTGGTAAGGAGTACATTCCTCTAATGACACCAATAACATATTCAGCTGAAGGTGGGAACTCCAAACATCTTTCAGCCACTGGGTCCCTAGTACACACGATCTGGAATTCTCTCGCCCTCGTTATATGTGCCTCATGTTCCGCCATTCTTGGATCTACGGCAAAAACATGGCAGCTGTGTGAGGCTTCGGCTTCCGAAGTTTCAGCTGACGTCACAAGTCCGAAGTACCTTCTATCAGCGTCTGAACCACAGCCAGCGTAAACTATTCTTTCACGTTGGTACTGCGCTAACACTTGGCCGTTTGGACGACGAAGAAGTAGCGAATTTGGGAGTACAGAGAGTAGTACAGGGGCTGCAGGACGTCTTTCCTGTCTTAGCTTCCTGACAGCAGTTCTGACGTCTCCTGGTGCAGCGTTTGATGCAGCTTGGGGTGTTTCTATGGTGCCTAGGTAGCCGACGACTGCGCGGCATTCGAGCCTGGCTGCGATATTCGGCGTCAGCTGTGCTCTGCTCAGGTTTTGAAGGATCTCGTTGACGCCTGATGTACTGGGCGCTGCGTGGCAGGCTGGAAGTATAAGGATGAGGAGGTTAATTGTTTGCAATGGTGGTAGTGAAATTATTCAGTTAATTTACAGGTTCTTGTTATAAGACATGTTGCGCCCCTAAATAAATTGGGATAATGGCAAGGGTACAGATGAGAGATCCTGACCTTGGTATAAGCTAGTCTTCATGGTCAGATTTTTTTATTTAATTTGAACAATAAGGGAAACAGGCTAACGGAAAGAATGTAGTACCTTACATTGACTTCTAAATATTTGATAGACTTCTAAATATTTAAATTGTATGTAGGGTGTTGCAGGTGAAAAATGCAAATCATGAAGTAAATGTTGAAAGATTAAATTATATTAAAATTAGTAGTGTGCATAACATGCATTGTGAGTATTTTTACAGGGAAAGCATTTAAGCATTAACATATTGGTGTTATTAGTACTGCTTACTTTTATTTAGAAGACAATTGAACATACGTTTATTACCTATAGTAAAAGGTTAAAGAGCAATGCAGGAATTAATTAATTTATATACGGTATCAATCAGGCAATTATAGTTTAAATGCAACTTAATATTGGAGTTGATAAAACAAATGTTTACTTAAGGCGAATGGGTAGTTGTAGCCCGCGAAATTCAATTTTTCTTACGTTTTTTGCAATTTTCAGGTCAGTGTCAGGTTGTATCTTGATGAAAATTTGATTCGCGACTATAACAGGTACGTATTCACAGAATTATAATCATCAGAATCATTAATACATCTGTTTAAGTTAGATTTCTACCACCAACACTTTTCCATACGAGATTTGTTCTTAACGGTAGAAATCTAACTTAGAAAGATGTATTAATGATTCTAATTATTATAATTCTGTAAATACGTACCTGTTATTGTCGCGAATCATATTTTGATCAAGATACAACCTGACACTGACCTACAAATTGCAAAAAACGTAAGGAAATTTAAATTTCGCGGTCTACCACTACGCATTCACCTTAATGACTCTTGAATTTATTAGCTCATTTGAAAAAAAAAAAAACTCCATTTGGAGTAAGCTGAAATTAATTTATTGGAAAGCAATTCAAAAAGAGTAGCAGTATGCAAAACCCTTCAGTTGTTTATTAAGTCTTTCAAAACTATAATCAATTATAGGTTCAATATCGAAGTACTAATTAGTAATATTTCTGCACTCACTAAGCGGTCCCAGCAGTGGGAATATCACAAAAATAAATAAAAGTATCAGAATTCAGAATAACTCCGAGTTGTTTGAAAGTTGCTCATAAAACTCTATCAGGCAGTTGGACTATCAGACATTTTGAGAGGAAACTAATAATAACATAATCTTTTAGTGCACAGTGCAGACTACAACAGAAACCATTGACAGTGAGATGTTGTAATGCACTCACATAATACTCAAGTGTTGCCAATCCACCTGCAAAAAGAATAAATAAACAACTTTTTTACTATAATAGTTATTTGGTAAGACGTTAGATGAGTCTGGATATGAGCCCGGTTGATGGCAATGGGCTCGTCCCCTGTTACAAGGGACTTGAAACATAACTGGCGAAATATGAGTGTAGTAAAGGTACTATCGCGGACACTCCCGCCTGATCACCACTAAGTTCATTTTTGCGTTCTCTAGTAAGTGCGCCAAGGTCAAATAGTTCATCCGTAAAATTCACAAAAGGAGTACACGTGATGAGTCACTAAGCTACGCAGTGCAGGTTGCAACTAATTGCTTTATCGCTTTCCTAATAGGCGAAAACTTTAATGGGGCGTGTCTTGGCGCCGCCGCAGGATGTAGGCGAAAAAATGCTTAAGTGATCAGGCAGAAAAGGCCGCGATGGTACACCTCTACCTAACTCTTTTGGGAAGACAGGCCAGATGTTATGTTTAATGTAAGGTGATATTATTAGCTCGGGAAACTCAGAATTTGCCTAGCTGGGAACCAATATACTTCATCCAATGATCAATTGTTATGCCCCTAGCATTATTCAGCCATGCTAAATGCAAAAGTGGTATCTCAGGAAAAGCTAGTTTCGAGAAAATTTAAGTTTTACTCTAATTCTCTTAGTGATTTGAGATAAAACTGAGTTAGGGAAAGCATTTTTTAAGGGATTTTTTATTAAGATACCGTTATTAGGTGTAACTCATTGGATGTGTATTTCGTTAGGCTATCTAATGCCATAAAAATGAATTTAAGAATTTTTTTTTTGAGATACCAATTTTGAGCTTAGCACGTCAGTATTTTTATACCTCTAGCATTATGACATCACCACTTCCAAGTATAAAATCCAAGTTTATTCAACTAAAGGAAACCCCAATCCATACATAAAAATACTTCTAATTATTAATTTTTTTTACAGTAAATAAGCATAAAATCTTCTATCTTAATCTATCACCTCTGTATAAAGCATTTTAAGATATTAATAATAATTAAATGTCAACTGAACACCATTAATGGGATCTATATATCAAAATATTATGCACCGGTCCCATAAGAACTAAACAACAATAATAAAAATAAACATTCAACAGCTATCTCGACATACCAGGGTGGTGCAGCATGGCTTGAGGCCTACGTCTCGGCGGCGGATGCCGTCTTCTCGTCCTCGCTCGCTCATCAGGCTCCGTATCCTCAGTATCCGTCGGTGGTGACTCCCGAGGAGACACAGACAAGGCTATAGCCCCTGGCGCAGCTGCAACCATGCGAGCCACAGAGGCATGCGGCGCCCTCGCCACGCTGGCCCCATCCACTGCCAGCAGAGCGTCGCCCGCACGAAGACCTGCGCGCTCCGCTGGTCCGCCAGCCGCCACAGCAGACACCACGCACGGCCGCTGCCCCGCTATCGTGAACCCAAACCCCCCAGCTCCTCTAGCAACAACAACACGTCGCTCAGCTGTCCGCGCCAGCGCCGCACGGCGACGTCTTCGCCGTTGCTGCTGAGGCACCATCACAATAACTTCACAAAACTATTATTCTTCACTAAAACAATCCCATTTTTGGTTTCCTTTTGATAAATAAGAGACTAGTATTGATGAAAAAGAATATTTTTGTTCTGTACAAGCACAGTTTTATTTTAGAAAACTAGAAAAACGAGAAATAAGAAAGTTTCGAGGCCTTTTGTAACTGACGTTTAGAAAGTTTAAATGCGTTCTAAAGTTTAAAAGTTTTTGCAGAAGTTCACAAAACTTTTAAGTTTTCGCAAATCAATAAAAGAACATGAACATTCACAAAGTTTTGTAATATTTATAAATTAATGAACATTAGAAGCCACTGAAAAGTTTGAAAACTAGGAAAACAACCGATTTTATCTTGCTTTTATGATTAATTGGTAACAATTTTAAAACTTTGAAAACATTTTTTTAAACTGGAAACCCTATGACTCTATTGTCAAAAGTTCTACCTGTCAAGCTAAATAACCCACGTTGGTTTGTTATTTTGTGATAAAATATAATTGTTTCTAATTCTATTAGTTAAATAGTGTGTATAATAAATATCAAAAATGGCTGTAAGTATTTACATATACTATTACACTCTATAAAGACCTAACCCCTCATAAAAATACATATAACCAAAACGTATCATAGTTGCCGCATAAAATCGCAATATTCTTAATTTTTTACAGAAAAAAGGTAAAGCTAAGATCAGCAAGGTGAAGAGGAACAACCAGACTACGAATAAAATGAGGAAGAAAGGCCAGTTAAAGCTGCAAAGGCACAAAAGGCACACGCAAAAGCATAAGCAACCGACCCAGCAGGAACAGGTAGAATACAGCAGCGAGAGTGAACCGGCGTCAGGAGATGAGTTCGGAGACATGTTGGATGACGATGAGCAGCAGTACCTTATGAAGCGGCTGGCCAAACAGCCATCATTGCTGTCTAATGTCCCAGAAAATGAAAAGCAGGATAAAAAGTAAGTATCAAATGTAATAGTCAATTTATTCTACTATTGAGGTACATATCTAGCAGGCGGGCAGCTTACATTTATTTTCATGCCTAATATGTTTTGTGCACACAGTACAAATGGTTTTTTATAGTAGGTACAGTTGTTGTTCCAATACTTCATTGTGTAAGTATGTGCACATTGTCTCTCACACACATTCTCAAAGAAAACCTATAAGTTAGGGTCAATAAAGCTTATTACACACACACACAATAATCATAACATCATTGTTTAATCATATCAACATCGTTATGCAGAGGTTTATCTATGGTACGCCCACATTTTGCCAGTTATGTTCAAGTCCCATGTAATAGGGGGCGAGCCTATTGCTATCAACCACGAACAGATCCAGACTCCGGGCGGCTACTGAGAAAACTGAGAAATTCCAGTTGAGAAAAACCCACACAATAATGTCAGCCATTAACATGTTGGCGGACAGTGACGTCTCCAGTCATCTAGGTAGCTAAAAGTAATACTACAGTATGCTGTTCGTCGTCTGAGTTTTTACTTGCATAAAATCAGTACGCCAGAAGACAACCGATTTTCCATACTATCATAAAGAACGGCGTACATGCCGTTCTTCGAGACGTTCGTTCATTTCGTTCGAGGCGTTACTGTCCGCCAACATGTTAACCACTCTGTCCCGCCACGGGTCGTCATCGGCCCATTACAATAGAAAATCAATTGTGTCTCATTAGCGGTGATTAAGAGGTTAATATAAGGCATATTAACCTCCTTACAATCACTAGGTCAAAAAAGCGCAAGAGAGAGAAGAAAGAACGTGTCCCGAAGCAAACCACGGGCAGTGACAGTGGGGCTGAGAGTGATGGACTATCAGACAGTGACATTGAAGACAAGTATGAAAAGGAACAAGAAGACAGACCGGTCAAGAAGATGAGGGCACTCCTGCCTATCAAGACGAAGGAAGGGTTGATGGAGAGGTCTGAGGAGTGTGAAGGTTAGTACTTAGGCTTTGGATGTCGTTACAAATACTGTTGCAAGAGTATTTTGTAAATCTATACAAGTACAAATAAATAAAATTGTGAAGAAATATTAAAAAGGGCAGTTTAACTTTTAAAACAAAATTTTAAAGACTATTTTAAATATACCGGATAATGTTAGCACACGCGAGATGGCAGATAAAAAAACATTTTGACACAACACAGCTTCGTGACTGGTTGCATGTTTAAGAAGTGCAGGCGTCCACACTTTCAACAAGTTGAAGTCTATTTGTAATGACAAAATTACAGCTTTTTACTTAATGCATATGAAAGTATACAGTCCTAACAACAAGAAAACATTTTATTTTTGTGTCTGTTTGTTCCCGCTAATCTCCGAAACGGCTGGACCGATTTTGATGGGACTTTCACTAGCAGGTAGCTGTTGTTATGAGGAGTAATTTAGGCTACTTTTACTTCAGAAAAATAATTAGAGTTCCGCACAAAACAAATGAAGCCCATGAAATCCAATTTTTTTTTTGCTTGCATGCGAGCTATGTTTAGAAGTATTAGAAGTCAATATAGAATGCAATATAGAGAGAGAGCAGCGGTGGCCCAGTGGTAACGGCTACGTCTTACAAGTTGTAGGACGGGGGTTCGAACCAGGCACTTTACTTTGTGTAAATTATTTCATCACCATTGCTCTCAAAACGGTGACGGAAAACATCGTCGTGAGCCGATCAATAAGAAAAAAATACAGAAAGAACACTAAGCGAAAACGAAGTAATAACGCGGGCGGTCGATGCGATGCGACACGACGTGGTGGTACTGAGTTTATACAGTGGACCCCCGGTAATCCGACAAACATTTTGCAGGGCAGTGTCGGACTATCGAATTTGTCGGATTATAGAGTATTGCCTAAGACCCCCTATAGTCCGGTAATGTTTACAAAAGAGTACCTTGTAATCCGACAAATTACAGACCCAATGATAAGATTCCATACGTTATATGTATATATTTACTCTGAAGTACAAATCATACTTCATTATGTATGTCAAATTTAATAAATTACACAACACAATAGAGAGCTTACGGTTTATTATAAAATTAATGTCATGAATGCTATAGAACTTACAAAAAATTGTCAATACATAATAAATAATGGACCATGTCGGATTACAGGGGGTGCCGGATTAGACAGGGGCCGGATTACCGGGGGTCCACTGTATTGTGTATTCTTACGAATTCCACAAATTCTTACGAACTAAATATAATTCTATATTTTTCACAGACTCAGAATCAGAAGAAGAAGAACCCTACCAACCTAAGAAAAGCAAACAGACAGACAAACAATCAGAGTCTGAAGATTCAGCATCAGACTCGGGCATGGAAGGTACAGAGGAGGGTGACGCCCCTCCTGAGGATAGTGAGGAGAAGGTGGTGACGGCTGTGGAGCTGTTAGCGGCTAGGAGAGACAAGCTGCAGCATGATAAACTGAGGATAGGAGCCCTGTGCTCTTCTCTGCTTGAAAGTCCGGAAAAGAAGGTGAATTGTTGCTGTTTATTTTGATTGTAGGGGTGTTAAGTATACTTTGTGTACATAATCAGCCAGTGGCGTGCATTGGTTTTTAGAATAGGTAGGCACTTAGGCCGGGTCTAGTCTAGGCAGACGCGGTCACTAATCAGAAAAAAAACATGTGGGCGGGGGATCCCCGGCAGGAACTAAGTTCAAAATGAAAATAATTTTGTGAGTTTCTTGTCGGGCACACACACTAAAATGTAATATATCGAGGTAGGCACTGCTTATATGCCTATATGCAATGCACGCCACTGTAATCAGCCAATAACGTTCCCAATGCTGGGACACAGGCCTCGTCCTCGTCACAGGCCGTAGTCCACCATGCGGGCCCAGTGCGCGTCTACTATAGCATTGGAAGGCCTCCCACAAGGTGGACCGATGTTCTTGTGAAGGCCGCAGAAATCCGCTGGATGGGAGAAGCACAGAACCTGTCGAAGTGGCGGTGCTTGGGAGATGTCCAGCGGTGGACTTCTTTTGGCTGAAATGAATGTATAGAGGTGTGAGGAACAGGGTGTAAAGTTCACTCATCCTCCATAAAAAAGGGAGGATCCTCCGACCAGACGGGTGTTGTGTATGGCGGGCAACTGCCCTATGATTCATTTCGTGCCGTTGTATATGTGCTAGTTGCGCGGAAAACTCTGCTTGCGAGATGCAGGATTTTGTGTGACGTCAGTATGACGCGTAGTTCGCATGTAGCGTTTGTAAATACCGCTACAAATGAATGAACACTAGATTTTTATTACAGTCAAGTTATTATTTATAATATTATATTTTATGTAATATTTTGGTTTCGTATCTAACGCTACTTGTGTTATGTAATATTTTGGTTTCGTATCTAACGCTACTTGTGTTATTCTTTTCGCTAACTTTTTATTCATTGCGCGATTATTTGTCACCTGTGAAAATAACTGTCATATCTTACCATTTTATTATTTTCAGCTAAAAAATCTGTTTCCAATCCTGTACCTAATGGAGGACCGTCTGAAAGACGGGTCATTGAACCTGCATTCTATCCGCAAGCTCGCCACGGTGTCTGCCTTCGAAGTGTTCAAGGATATACTGCCGGAGTACATGATACGGCACCAGGATTACTCAAATATAAAATGTGGGTAGACTGTCTTTATTATTTTTTTCGTATTTTCTGCATGGAGATCATATACTAATATTGTAGAGGCAAAATTTGTGAGTTTGTATGTAGGGGGTTATCTTCGGAACTAATGACCCGATTCCGATAATTCTTGCACTTATAGTAAGCTGCTGTATCGCCGAGTGTCATAGAATAATTATTTTATGTTAAAACAAGACCTTTCTCGCCAATGAAGTCGTGGGCAGATGCTAGTAAAAAATAAAGCCTGAATGAATAGAATAGTGCCTCAACTTGATCTGTAGTCTGCAGATATTTAAAGGATTACTTAATAGTGCTGCGCATTTTACAATACAAACACTTGCTATACGCAGAATTTCCTCATCTTAAAAACGTCGTGAAATGCCACCTTACTTATTAATATTTTTATGAATCCACAGTAAAGAAAGACACACTATCCCTGTATAAGTACGAGAAAGAATTGTTAGAGTTTTACAAGAGGTACCTGCAGAGATTGGAGAAAGCGGCCGGAGTGCTGCGACGGAAGAAGGGAGACACAAGGTATATATTATTATTTAATTTAATTAAAACGGTTTAAAACCAATTACAGTAATTAAATATAAAAAAAAGACACACAAAAGAATCATAAAAGATGAAATATAAAATCATCAAGTAAAAAAAAAAAGTTAACAACACCCTCATACATCCCTCTCACAGTACTTCTGACATGCCGACAAAATCTTCGTCCCCTCGTCCACAAACAGATCGTTTGTTGGATTAGTCCAAGAGATCATTAAGTGCTGCCAGAGTACGTGGTACTGGGGACTTAGCACGCGATAGAAAGTTAAATATGAAATACATAATATCATTTTTTTTTTTGTTTTAAATAATAAGGTACCTACATTTATTTAGTTGTAAAAATAAAATATTGTTATTGTTGTGTTTTTATTTGATATTGTATATTAGAGTATAAAATATGTCCATAGTTATAAGTGTTTTTTACTGTTTATTAGAGTTTAAGTTAGGTTTGATACCTACCCACGTGTACATTAATACCTACATTAATTTCACGTTGTAAATATTCGTATGCCGCTATTAGCGACGGATGTGTTGAACTTATCCATTTGTACCAACCAACTTTGTACCTACCATATCCGACGAATAAATGTCTTTGTCTTTATCTAAAAAATAAAACAGTTGGGTTAGTTACATTACACCATTTATAACTCAAGAACGGCTGGACCGATTTTTATGATCTTTGATGTGTTTGATTTGTCTCCGCACCGAATAGCAGAATAACTATTAAAACATGAAAAAAATTCAAGAAAATAATAATAATGAAGATAATTAATTTTCTCATCAACCACCACGAATAAAACTAAAATTTCCTGCAACCAATCGTCATTACCTTACCTTTAATCCAATTTGTAGGAATATCGGAATAAAAACTATCCCATGTCCTTTCCCGGGACTCAAACTATATCTATAAGTACCAAATTTCATCTAAATCGGTTCAGCGGTTTAAGCGTGAAGAGGTAACAGACAGACACACTTTCGCATTTATAATATTAGTATGGATTATAATAGAAAGTTAAGTAAACTTTCTGAAATTGTAATAACCCTTTTAGTTGTAACTCTTGTATTACCAATTAAATTAATTCCAAGTTTCTTATTACTCTCAGAATACCAACAACGTGGTAAAATGCTAAAAAAAACATAAACTACAAACAACTTTTTGTTACAGAAAACTGGACGAGCACACCATGTCCCTCGCTCTGGTATCTCTCCGCTGCATGTGTGGTCTGTTAGTGGCACGACCTTATTTCAACTACGCGACTAACATCGCGCAGTCCGTGGTGCCGCACCTCGACAGCAAGGACGAGAGGGCGCGCAGTGCTGTCACCGAGTGCTGTACTAGCGTGTTCGCGGAGGATAATAGAGGGGATATTACTCTTACTGTGAGTTTATTTTATCTTCTTAAAGCGGAAGCGCCAGGATAGCCTCTGAAATTCAAATTTTCGATATCTTTGTACAAACGAAAACGGTGTAAAATAAATTTTTAGCTATACAGGGTGTTACGGAAATGGTATATCAAACGGGTTGAAGAGTGTATCTGGTCTAGAATCTCTGTACAAAATTTCAGCTCAAAAGTATTAACTTTGAAAATGCTTAATATTTTTTTATTTCGACATCACGGCGCTGCACTGGCGCGCGGCGGCGTGATGTGCGTGTACTAGGCGCACAGACACACTACAGATAATGGATGAATGGACCCTCGTAGTGCGGAGACATATTTCAATTTAATAAACTATCGAAATAAAAATATATTAAGCATTTTCAAAGTTACTGCTTTTGAGCTGAAATTTCGTACAGAGATTCTAGACCAGATACACTCTTCAACCCGTTTGTATTGATATACCCTTTCTGTAACACCCTGTATACAGGAAGATTTTTTATCACCATCCAAATTTTTACAGGGTGTTCTACCCATGAATATGAACAACTTTCACTTCGGGACCAACTCTGAAATCACGAAAAAAAATCAGCTGTTTCATACATTTTGGTCAAGTAGGTATTGAACTTTTGTATTAAACAGCAGATTTTTTTTTTCGTGATTTCAGAGTTGGTCCCATAGTGAAAGTTGTTCATATTCATGGGTAGAACATCCTGTAAAAATTTGGATGGTGATAAAAAAAACTTCCTGTATGTGGTTAACTTCAAAAATAATGAAAAGACTTACATTTTCGTTCCATCGAAAATTAGCACCTTAGAAAATTAGTTTTATTCTACACTGTGTCAGCAAAAGAAAATTTACAATCTTCCTCCGCATCCGCAGGTGGTCCGTCTAATAAACCAGTTAGTAAAGCGACGGAACGAGCGCTTAGACCCGGCCGCACTGGACTGTCTGCTGACCCTCAAGATACGAGACGTCGACATGGATGCCGAGGCCGAGGTCAAGAACAAGAAGAAACTAGACGAGAAGCACAAGAAGAGGATCGTTAACTTGTCTAAGAAGGAGAAGAAGGTAAGGATAGTGTATTACAGTTTAACCAGAAAGAGTATGCGCTTCTGTAATCTTCGTGATTCTGAATGTAGTACTTGAGTACGTATAGTGTTTATTGTATTTGTTGGTATATTGGCGTGGCTAGCTAACCTATGGCAAATAATTTAATTTAAGGTTCTGTGTCCTGTAATTTTAATTAATTTGCATACATAGTATTGTATAAAATTAATTATTTTCTAACTGAACAGACAGCTGTGCTGCTGGGGAGTTTGTTCCGCCACTTCTTCTCCCCAGCGAAAGCACTAGGAAGTGGCGAAGGGCGGGCGTTTTGGGGGACTGTCTTTTGTAATTTTGACGTTCGAAAAGTGCTGATTCTCAGCCTAGTTTGAATAAATGACTTTTGATTTTGAATCAGGATTCTTGCAGATATTCGACATCATCAACTTGCACTGAGCCAATCGTTATTTATTGGGGAGACTGTGAAACATTAACTTCTTAATCAAAAACTACAATCAAGTAACACAATTTCAGCGAGCAAAAAAACTAAAGGAAGTAGAACGGGAGCTCCTGGAGACGCAAGCGCAGGAGAGCGACCTGGCGCGACGCAAACAGCTGACCGAGGTCACCAAGACCGTGTTCCACATCTACTTCCGCCTGCTCAAGACTGCGCCGCGGTCTAAGTTACTGGCTGCTGCGCTAAATGGACTCGCCAAGTAAAATACTATTTTTTGTATCGTAACAGGCGACTTCCCATAGTTTCTGCCAATCTCCATAGGAAAAAGGCGCGAGTAAGCGAGGTTATGTATTCATGTGTCTTTGATTTGGTCCAAGAAATAATAAATAAAATAAACAGTACTTTTTAAGAAGATATAAGTTATAATAATATACAGAGTTCTTAAAAATCTCAGTTCGCGTATCCAAATATTTTTTGACAAAGCAAAAAGCTACCACTTTTAATTAAAAAACTACCATTTATTGGTACTTTGATATGGTGTCTAGGTCACCCTTAAGGGGGAAGCGCCAGGGTAGTCCGAGAAATTCTTATTGCAAAAAAACGTAAGAAAATTTGCGTTTCAAATCTAATCATTGCATTCTTCTTCATCTTGCAGGTTCACACACGTAATAAATCTAGAATACTACTCGGACTTGGTGTCGATCCTGGCGCGCCTCATATCCGACGAGCTCATTGGCGCGCGAGAACGCCTGCTGTGCGTGCGCACGGTGCTGGCCGTGCTGGCCGGCGCGGGCGACGCGCTCAACGTGGACCCCGCCAAGTTCCACGCCTATCTGTACGCCTGCATGCTGGGGGCTCATGCTGGTTCGTATTGCTATGCAATTCTTGAACATACCGACATCACAAATTGCTTAGAAACTGTTAGCAAGACTCGCACATTTTCAACTCAAAATACCTTACAGGTATTGTCCCGGAATACCGCACCCTTTTTTTTCTATGTAAAATACATTTTTAGATATGTCTTGAAAATATATTAAAAAAAGACAGTGGTCCGCCGATGTCGGGAGCGGGCCCAAGCTACCGGTGTTTAGGGCTCTAGAGACAGGAACCTCCTCACGATGCGAGCCGTATAGAGGAGTACTGCCTGCTGAATTCAGACCCTTGATCCAACCTCCTAACGAAAACCCCGAAAGATGAGAGATTGAACGAGGCCATCGAATTATTATTATTCTCATTAACGTTCGCAGGCAAGACTCACGCCGACTCGAAGATAATGCTCGAGTCAGTAACACAGATCTGCGCGCGCGCACGTCGCGTGTCACCGGCTATACTGCAGGCCTTCGCCAAACGCGTCACCACTCTCGCGTCCCAGTTGCAACACAACGGAGCGCTGGCGAGCTTGGCGCTGTTGCATCAGTTGGCTCAGGTATGTGAAGACATAATTATGATCATCATCATAAATCCTGCCATTATCCCAATTTATTTGGGGTCGGCGCAACAAGTCTTCTACTTCGTAAAGATACAGCATTATTCAAAATCAAGGAACGATAGAAAGAAATAGCATTTTTTATTTGAGTATTTATTTAACCAGAACGCCATAAACCCAGTTACACTATAATTATTTATTTTTAGTCTATGTTTCCATATCTTTTGTCATACAACAGCAAAGCAAAGCCGTCTCGACTCTCCTCGAAGCCGACAGCGAAGCCAGCGGCTCAGGTCGCTTCGACCCGACGTTGCCTTCCCCGGAACACTGCAACGCGCACGCGGCCGGCCTGCACGAGCTGTGCGCGCTCGCGCGACACTACCACCCCTCCGTGCGGACTGCTGCTGCTGCAGTCATGAGAGGCAGCTTGCCGCAGGAGTTCCATAAAATGTAAGTGTCGTTGTTGCTAGTTAACTATAATCAAAGTTACTTTGTATGATGGCCATGAAAGCCTGAAAGTTCCTACAAAAACAAATGCTATGTATTTTTAACAGACATTCGATAAGTTTTTTTTTTTATTATACTTTTTGTAGACAATCAGTATATGGCTTTGATTTTACCTATTGAGACATAACGAGTGTTTATGTAAAATATAATTACTTTTTCATTTCTCATACTCGGAAAGTAGTGTTTGTTTGATCCAAATAGCGGGTGGGAGACGCTGCTTCCCACCACAGGGCGGGAAAGACTCATAGTAATTACTTCCCTCTTTAGGGTGGGAATGAATTTTAAAAATAGAACTGTAGTCAGCTACGAAATTTTTTACATAAATTAAGAAAAATGCTGCAGTCTTGTGAGTGTATAAACAGCCAGTGTGAGTTAAAAAAAAAAACCTATTAAGCGGGACAGCCTGCGGCGATGACGCGGTGTGTTCCATATTTAAAATAAAAAAAAAAGACAATAGTATTATTTGGTGGGATACCTACTAACATTACTAACCCTGTAAGCTGTACCGAAATTCAAAAACTTGATTTTATGTTATCAATAAATATTTTAGAAAAACTACTACTTTTTACTTTCCTTATATTCGAAATGAAAAGTAGAGTGTTTAACACGGGTGAAAGTCATCAATTCCTACTCGGACTATAGCCGCCCTCGCTGCGCTCGGGCGTCTAAATGCCTCGTATAGGAATTGATTCCTTTCGACCCTTGCATAACAATCTACTATTACCTGTGTAGTAGTTTTTAGGGGCTGTCTTTTGTAACTTTTTGGAAGACCAAAAGATGACGGTTTTCAGCCTCTAAATAGTTCTAACCAACTGCGTTAGAAAAGGTATTATTTTAAGGCGGTTGCTTCTTGTTTATAAAACAAGTTTTTTCTTTCCCAGGACACCTTCCCAAATATTCAACGCATACGACGGCTCAGAGATGGCGTTCAAGCCGTCGATACCCCCTCCGAAGAAATCCGACAGTATCAAGAAGTTAGCACACAACCATCTGTGGGCGCAGAATGACCTCAAACAGATGTGCGAGGCCGTCGAGAGTAGCGTTCAAATGATCATCACTGAGAGATGAGGAAATAAAAGTGATTCTTTAGTAAAAGTATGGCGTTTTATTTATAACTGGCTTCTGCCCGCGACTTCGTCCGCGTAGGATTTCACCCCCCCCCCCCCCCCCATTCACCCTCTTGGGGGTGGAATTTCGAAAACCCCTTTCTTAGTGGATACCTACTCTTCACAAAGAACACACCCTTCAAATTTCATGTCTCTAGAACTAGCGGTTTAGGCTGTGCGTTTATTATAATTATAGCACTTTGCCCGAGACTTCGTCTGCGTGTATTTCGTACTTTCCTCTAAAAATTTCTAAAATGTATGTTTATGGTCTTTAGCATTTATTTAGATACTTAAATAAGTATTCGGGCCAATTTTTAAGTTTATAGATCAAAGGAATCAGATTTTTCAAATAAACCGTTTCCCTGCTTTTCACCCCCACAGGGGTCGAATTTAATAAAATCTTTTGTGATGTGTTCATTACTTGACTCGAAGATTTATTTATATACCAATTTTCGAGTCAAGCCACGCAGTAAAATCCTTTCCTGTATAACTATCCCTGTTCACCCCGTTAGGGGTAGATTTTCGAAAAACCCCGATACACGTTATTCTTTATTTTTGCTCTTAAGTATAAATACTGAGTTTCGGGTTAGTCGGACCGCGCGTTAAAATTCTTCCATACAAATTTTGACACCCCCCAATCCCGCTTTTGGGGGTAGTTTAGAAAAATAAAAAATGCCAAACTTCATAATTTAAAGATAGAAAAATTTAATTCGAATTAAAAACAACTTACAATACAGAAAATACATATTTTGCCTTTGGAAATGAGAAACTAATTCTAAATAGTAGGTGATACGAAAGCGACCATGATTTTTAAAACATACAAATTTTTTTTTTATGGTTCCGTAGCCAACTATACCAACGGCTTAACCTACACTACGCTATCTGTTGGTTCGACAAGCACGACCGATAACTAAGAAAAACCTACAAAATTATTATTTACACTGTTTTCTTGAAATATATTTCAAGACGGTCAAAACGAAAACGGTCTTTATTATCAAACCATTTAGCGACACGACAACCGGCACATTCTATTTTGTCCGACGTCCATCGAATTCTATTCATTTACTTTGTTACCTTTATCCGCTTACACGATTAAATATAGTCTCAAATTAAGACAAACATGCATTTTGAACCTTACATTGATATCATAATTTGTGTTGAAACATGATCACTACTTATTAGGGTGGTCCTTATTCCTAAGAAAAATTTTTTTTTTCTTTAATTTCGCGGGGCAACACGTAATTTGGTTATATACCATAAGAAAGTATTTCAGTATTTTTTTTGAAATTTTTAAATGACATTTAAAGGTCGCTACCAAGGTTTGAATTTTAAATAAAAAGTATAAAAACTCAAAATCTGTATTTGTTAGAATTCTTTATTTTTATACTCAGGTCTTACAAAATATTATGAAATTATTGTTATTGTTATTCTTCAATGCTTCTGAACGTTTTTTCTTGTTTTCTTTATTTTTTTTAGATTCTGCCATTCTTTGAACAGTTTTTCAATTTTACTGATGACGTTTTTTTAATTGAATAGGTATGCCAGTTTTTTAATTTATTTATTACTTTTAATATAACCATCCAAAATATATATAGACACCTAAATTAAAAATTATTGAAACCTTTATGTAAGCTGTCTTTCAACGCTATTTGTAAAAATTTTGACAGCCGGTAGCGACCTCTAAATCTTAACAAAAACAAAAACATAAAAAGACGTATTTCATATTTAGAGGTATATAATCAAATGAGAAAGTGCCCCGAGGATAATTCAAAAGTCGAAAAATAAGGACCACCCTACTACTTATATTATAAAATCATTGCTCCAGCTTCTCATTCCACTCTCGAATTATGTTGAGGACTAGTTCTGTTCTCTTCGCGCGACCCGTTTCTAGCAAGCGCTTAGAATTCGCGCGTTCAGTCGCGATTTTCTCTTGTAGGGCTGTTAGTTTTGTGCGCCAACTGGAATACAAGAAAATAACATAAGCAAATACCAGTAATATAATAATAATACCAGCACATCATTGTAGCTCACCGTCCGATCAGGACCAGGCCCGTGCCGGACGGCGCGTATGTGTTCCACGCGCGCCTCAAAGAGATGTCAGCATAAAGGAAGGGGCCTGCCAGGGCCGAAGCCTGCCGGGGGTGCGGGATTGTCCGAAAGGGTTACCGCTACCCCGGGACATAAAAGGCTAAGGAAGGAACACGGATCGGTTTTAGTCAGTAAGTCTGACACTCCCGCTCCACCCAGAGCGGGAGGAGTCATTTGATGATTTCCCATCCATAAAAAAAGCATATCATTGTCCCACTGAACGGCAAGAGCCTCTTCGTCTACATAGAAGGCACGAGCATTATTCAGCACGCTTGCTCAAGACGGGTTGGTGATTTCAGACTTATATTTACTACAAGCACAGATTACTAACAGATAAATCACTGCAAGTACTTACGCGCGCTAACTATTTCTCAGTGGGTTGCCGACAGCCGCGAGGCGCATGCGTACGCATATATTTCGGTCGACCTGACGTACTTAGTTTCACCAAGTGTTACATAAATATCATTTACCTGTTATTCTGCTGTTCCCAGAATTGCAGCTCGGCGTCGACTCTGAGGTGCTGTTCTTGCTGCTGCTTCAACTCTTGCATTCTCGCGTTGAGTTCCCTGAGCTCGGCGGCGGATGCGGCCACTTCTGTGGCTTCCTTGCTTGTCTCGTTGTCTAGCATGTCTTGCTCGCGTTGCACTGTTGTTTTCATTTCGCTGATTTTCGCTCGGGTTTCCTCCTGTTTAGGGTGAAAAAATTAACAGCGTTGAATAAGGGCTTTGAGGCTGCGTTTCAACCAGAAATGAGCGAGGATGCGTAGCGAGGGATGTGTGTAAAGCTAACCAATAAAAACTAGTTCAAGCTATGAAAATAAAGCAATGTTAGGCCCGGACTCCACTGAAGCGGAGCTGGACGGAGCGGAGCGGAGACGTGCAGGAATCGACCAATCACAATGGTTGAAATCCTTATCGCGTCACTCGTCTCGTCTGTGATTGGACGATTCCTGCACGTGTCCGCTCCGCTCCGCACAGCTCCGCTTCAGTGGAGTCCGGGTCTTATTCATTAATTTCACACACATATCTTGCAACGCAGCCTCAAATTCCGTGGCATAAGTAAAAAAATAAGGATGTCACGGCATCAATTTAAACTGTTAATATCTCGGAAACGTGACGCTTTACGGGGCTTGGTTTTATTATGTTTTCTGTTTGCATTGATGTCAGCTATCGATTTATATACTTGCTACCATGAGAGGCCGCCATTTTGAAAAAAAAAATGGCGGTCACTGTAGGTATGCCAGCCAAGCTCCATAATTATTATAAAAATCTTCAATTCCCTTTGTATTTCCCTTATACTTATAGTTACTTAACAGTTTAAGTTACATTAAAATTACTTATTAGCACATTTTAAAATCTAGTAATTTTTGTGACTGTTCCTGAGAAAAAGAGTCTTGACCGATGGACAGACAGACAACAAAGTGATCTCATAAGGGTTCTGTTTTTCCTTTAAAGGTACGGAACCCTAAAAAGAATCGAACATTAGATGTCAATAACTTACGAGTAGCGCTATCCTTTTCCTCGCTAGAGTAGTCTTCTCCCGCGTTTGTTCTGCACGTTTCTGAGCCAGTAATGTAGCCCGCGAGCGAAGCGCATCCAGTCCGCGCGATACGCTGGTCGCACATTCTGCGCTCATCAGTTCCCTGACAAACAAACATATTACATGACATTTCAACAAAACCATTTATTTTTTAATTTTAAAAAAAGAACCGGTATCGGAATTAATTGAGTTGAGTATGGACCAGAATCTTTTGGATTCTGGCCCGTTTTTTTTTTTTGGATTCTGGTTCTTTTTTTCCAAAAGATGGAGTGACGACATCGTGCATATAGCCGGAGCCTTATGGCCCAGACGGGCAAAGGACAGAGCCACATGGAACGGTTTGGAGGAGGCTTTCACCGCAAAAGGCGGCCCTTGAACCTAACAATACTAACCTTATTTAAGTACAAAACTAACATTACTAACAAATAAATAAATAAGTACACATCACAAAAACTGTAAGGGATAAAATAAAGCTAATAATAATAATGGACCAGAATCCAGAAATTAAATTATTTATTTATAGGTACTTTTTGACTGTCAAAGAATCGGTCAGTTAGTAAATATGTTGAATGTGTCCATTGCAGTGTTGTGTTCTTATGTACGGAAAAGCAGTTAAACTACACGGTCTCTCTATAAAATCAAGTTATTTACAATATTATTGGGTATTTGAGAAACTTTTTGAAGTGAAACTTCTTTACGCACGCTTGACTTGGGGAGTAAGCTGGCGAACGCGTGACGTAAGCGTTACGAAAAGTGTGATCGGGCGAGGCGAACGGGAGTTGAGTGGGGGATATAAGCAAGAGAAAGCAGTGCGCAGGCACATTTTCTTTCTCTCTTCCTCTCATAGCCAAATACGTTTGAAATTTCACTTCAGTCGTGTGGTCATAAGCACACTCGGTTTTTTTTTAAACATCAAGATTGTTCCACATCTTTCAAATGGATTAGTCTTATTTCATTATTATGAGCCTGTTATGTCCCACTGCAGAGCAAAGGCCTCCCTTCCGTCTTTCCATATTCTCCTGTCTCTTGCTACATCTGGCCAATCCTTTAAATAGGCGTCCAATTCGTCACGCCATCTCTTTCTGGGCCTACCGCGTCGCCGATTCCTGTTATTCGGAATCCAGTCAGTGGTTACTTTTGCCAAATTCTGTTGCGACATGCGGCAGACGGTGGTTATACATGAAAAAATAAGTACACGCGCTGACTAGAGAACCTCCTTTTTTTCGTCAGTTAAAAATGCTAGACTACATAAAATGTCCATTTTAAAACTTACTTCTCATCAATAGCCAGTGAGGCGAGGTCAGGAAACTGCGCCGATAAATGTATGAGTCCTTGTTTGTACTCCACGCAGCTGTCCAGAGTCTTCTTCTGCCACAGCGCCAGCTCGGTCTCTTTGCTGAGCACCATCTGTCATGTTTGAAGATTACCGTCAAACGGGGTGAATCGGGACGAAACTTTAAAATGGATTTTAACATTGAAATAATATAGTTTGTTGTCAATAAGGGCACGTAATCGTTAATTAAATGACAGTAAACACATTAGGATCCTTTTTGGCCTCAAACTATATTATTTTAATGTTAAAATCCCTTTTAAAGTTTTGTCTCGATTCACCCCTGCATCCCTATTCACCGCGTTTGACTGTAGGTATTCCTTAGGCATATTAAATCTTGGGTGGGCGACTTTTGCTTTCATTCGTGCGTTTGAATTTCATGCAAGTATTTATGTCAGTAAAATAATATTGAACACTTCAGAAATCATTGGATGCATAGATTTGTTCTCTATTGATTGTGAATTTTATTAACCAGGACCTGAAATATGATGTTGGGAAAAAAAAAAGGTTTATTATTATCATTTCTACAGTTGGGACGGTTGACTCACTCGGTATTTGACAGCATCTGGTAAGAGTGGAAACCAACTTAAATATACAAAGTGGAGACTGGAGACGAGAATATTATAACAATAAATTAAACTGCATATTTAAACATTACTGGCGAAATGTGGGTCTACTATACAGGGTGAATTTTCCAAGTGGGCGTGGATGGCCAAATCCGAAACTATGAGGAATAGCGAAAAGTACTCAAAGGAGTCGCGGGCTCAATTTTGATGAAAACTAAAACTGTATCATTGGATTTTTGAAAAATCAATATTTCTAGCCAGGAATCGAACCCGTTGCGATTTTGAAAAAAAAAAACACACTGTATAATTACACCATTCGATAGTGTCGCCAATAAGGATCGAATTCTGGGAAGTAATGACATACGGCAAACTGTTGAATAAATTTTTGTATGCAGGCTATACAAAAATTTATTCAAATATATTCAATAGTTTAGTCACTATAGCTACTTGAACTCGAATTGGCAAACCCCATAGTCGGTCCATTACTACTATTTAGTTTGTTAGAAAAAATCACAATTTATTTCAAAATAGTTTTATGCAACAGTATCGCCAGAGTTTTCATTTAATGTTGTATTGTTGTCTCAATGTTGTATTTGGAAAAAGCCAATAAACATACAACAAGTCCATTTGCAATATCACATTACCTTGCCAATCTGCTCCGCGAGTGATCGCTTGGAGTCTTGCACTCGCACAGCATAGTCCACTTCATCCAACAGTTTGGTGCGCTGTTCCACACTGAGAGGCTGCGTCTCCAATTCTTGTTTGAGCTGCTGATTCGCCGCCCTGAGGTGGAAATTATAAATTAATCAACAACAAAACAAACTTCTACTTTGAAAAACATACTAAGTCGCGAAAAACATCTGCTGTTTCAAAAATGTATGTTAAAATAACTCCATAATGTTCGAAGATCAGTTAAATAGCTCTTTTTCGGGGTGTGAGTTATTATAATTACACCTTGTACCCATAGGAGGTGCTACACACTTGAAGTTAACCAAACATAGATTGGAAAAGGCAGATGATGACATGGAAACCAATATAACCCAAAGACTTTGCAAACTTAAATCCGTTGGATGCGAGAAGTACAGGTCCCAGACCGGTCGACGTGGCGACGTTCGAGGAAGGCCTAATGACCAGTGGACGACTTTCGGCTGAAATATATGAAACTAGCTGCGCCCCGCGGTTTCACCCGCGTAAGTTTCGATCCCGTGGGAATATCGGGATAAAAACTATCCTATGTCCTTTCCCGAACTATCTCTATACCAAATTTCATCGAAATCGGTTCAGCGGTTTAGGCGTGAAAAGGTAACATACAGACAGACAGAGTTACTTTCGGTTTTATAATATTAGTATGGATGATGACTCACGTGGCCCTGTCTATTTCTGTATCCATTTGTTTGATGCCGTCAGCCAGGTCAGCCCGCAGCGTGCACTGCACGTCGTACGTGGCGCGGTCGGCGCGACGCGCGGAGCGCTGCGCCTTCAGTTCGTTGAGAAGCTTGTCGCGTCGCTCCACGCGTCGCGCCTCGTCTGCGCGTGCGGCGGCTTCCACCTCGTCTTCGAGGCAGTGTTCGTATTCTGGAATGAGGGTTATGAAATTAAATTGTTTATTCTGTAAATAGGATATCGGAATAACTTTTACACGCCTTGTTATAAAAACTTTTTTACAAAAAAAACAACCGACTTCAAAAAAAAACACTACAAAGTGATAAATAACTTTAATTTCGGAAGTCGGTGTCGTTGGTTTCGCATTTTCGTTTTTTGACGGTTGTTTTTTTTTTTGTAAAAAGGTTTTTATTTTTCACTTTTTAGTTGTACCTACCCTACATAAATTCAATTAAGATTAGTGCACTGAATAATTGTAGACACCGACTAGAAGAATCATCAAAATTCGCATAGAAATGCGGGAGATACAGTACATTAAATTTATAATATTATTATTATATATTTTTTTTTAATTTATATAACTTCGTATATAAGAATAATTACCTAATGTATTATATACTAAAACCTTCCTGATAGTATGTAGATCACTTCAGTGAAAGAATTATCAAAATCGGATCATTAGTTTTTGAGAAAATCGCGGACATACAAACATACATACGGGTTGAATACAGAACCTCCTTTTTTGAAGTCGGTTAGAAATAAATAAGATAGTTGAGGTCGGCGACTCCTATCTGACTACTCTCGAGAAGAAAGGCCGAAACCAACTCAGAGGCAGTCTCTTTTAAAGTCCAGACATAATCTTGGTCAGATCATCTGAAGACCATGTAGATTGATGTTTGGAATGTTTCTTAGGAAGGTACCGCAGAGGTTTGAGTGGACCTGTGCAGCCAGTGCAAGTGTTTGTCAGTAATTGTGCAGCTTAACTCAGAACTTGCATTGGGATTTTATTGTGAGAGAATGCTGAAGGAGCGTATGCACATGCACCAATTGACATGAGCGACAAACTGGCATGCCATGGAATACACGTTAGATGCTCAAGCTGAGTTTAAGAAAGAACTTATTTTCACACAAGTAGGAGTAAGTGTCAGAAAGACTCCAAAAAATGAAATTTTCTAAAAACTATTTGCTATATTATTTACGGCTGCGTACTGTACGCATTTTGCATTACTTTGCACACCCGACAATGAAGTTAAGGCGAATGTGTCATGGTAACCCGCAAAATTCAAATTTTCTTACGTTTTTTTCAATTCGCAGGTCAGTGTCAAGTATTATGTTGATTTAAATATGATTCGCGGTCGTAACAAATATTTATTTATAAAATTATAATCATTGGAGGGACCGTGGATAAATACGCCAGGGGCGCGTGGGTTCGTGATGTTTATTCATCGACGTTTTTTTTTATTTGTGTTTCTGTTGCACAATAAGTGTGGAAATATGATGTAGTTCCTCATATTTTCTTATAATTTTATGAAAAATCATATTGAAGTTAGGCTATTTTGGTTACTTCCCGCTCTTAACCTTTTGAGCGCCAGAGTATAAAAGTATCGCCATACCCCTGACGCCAGGCTACTTTAACAAAACAACACACACACACTTAAAACAACAAATTTTTCGATATTGGTGGTTTATTTTAAATATTAGTTTCATGCAATAGACGGAAGCTTAAACCTTTAAATCTATATATATAAAAATGAAACCCATTTTCCGTTGTCACGACTTGACATGAAAACGGCTTGACCGATTTCGCTAATTCTTTTTTTGTTGTGATCGGTATTGCCGGGACAAGGTTTGTATGAAAAAAAATTTTGGAAATTCGAAAAAAAAAATTGCACCCGTGCGAAGCTGGGGCGGGCCGCTAGTTATATAAATAAAAACACACAAAAGTAATGATTTAAATTGTTTATTTCATAATATGGTGCGATCCGTGCGACGTGTATTTTGTCATATATTTGTGACGTTGGCGTTCAAGGTAAGATTTCGTTTGTCACATATATGTGACAATGGCGTTCAAAAGGTTAAGCAGCTTGGGATACTTAAGTCATATGCACTGTCGTACGAATTGTGTGTGTTTGTCTGTCGAAAGGGCAAGGAAACTTATATATTAACATATTATATTATCATTTAACATATTAAAACCTCCACTTACTTTTGATAGTCTGTTTCAACTCTGCGATCTTTTCCTCATCATTGCCAAGCAACGCCTTTAAGTTCTGCAGGTAATCTTCGTTTAGGTCTTCAAACTGATAATCGGGGTCTTGGAACCTGTAGAAGAGGAAAATACTATACTGACCAATAATAGGAGCCTATGTAGACGAAATATATGGAGGATGAAATTAATAACAGTATTAAATAAAAAAAGTAATAATAATATTTACACTATCAGAGAGCGAAATGCAAAGGTCTAGAGACCTCATAAAGAAAAGGAACAACATAATCAGACAGTCTATAATGTTCCCACTGCTGGGACAATGGCCTCCTCTGTGAGAGGGAGTGGGCCGTAATCCACCACGCGCGCCCAATGTCATATATCTTCGAATGTTTGAACAACCCGTGGTTAACATTCATGCACACTGCGTAATGACAACCAAAAAGCAGATATTTGTGAATAAATCTTAAACTGAACCATTTTATTGATCAGCTTACCTGATCCAGCACTTGTACAAATAGTCCCTGCGCAGACACGACAACTCGTCCTTGCCGACGTACAACCACTCGTCGGACACCGGCATTTCCTACAGCAAACATAATCTATAGGTATATAAAAATTAAATGCGTTCGTTGGTAAGCGCGTCACTTGAGAGCGGCGGAATTGGTTATTTTTTTAACCGACTTCTAAAAAAGGAGGAGGTTCTCAATTCGAATGTTTGTATTTTTTTTTTTTTGTTTTTTTTTTTTTTTTTTTATGTTTGTTCGCGCATAACTCCGTTGCTTGCCAACCGATTTGGAAAATTCTTTTTTTGTTGGAAAGGGTATACTTCCCAAATGGTCCCATGAAAATTTTATCGAAATCGGACAAGCGGTTTTTGAAAAATCAACAAAAATCTAAAAATTGATCTACATTAACGATCTTTTTGTTTACTTTTTTGTGGGGTAGGTACAACTAAAAAGTGAAAAATAAAAACTTTTTTACAAAAAAAAACAACCGACTTCAAAAAAAAACACTACAAAGTGATAAATAACTTTAATTTCGGAAGTCGGTGTCAAAAAACGAAAATGCGGGACCAACGACACCGACTTCCGAAATTAAAGTTATTTATCACTTTGTAGTGTTTTTTTTTGAAGTCGGTTGTTTTTTTTTGTAAAAAAGTTTTTATGTTTTAAAACGTTCGTAATAGGTAAGGCTGGCTTCACAGCTATCCGGGTGACCCGTATGGGCCGACCGTACACGGGAGACCCGTACGGGTAGTACCCGCAGTGCTCTGAAACGATGATTCAGTCCGATACGGTTGCTAGCAGGAGACAGATGCGCTGTACGGGCTCAACCCGGTGCGGGTCGTGTACGGATCAAGCCGCGTCGCTGTGAAACGATGTTCTAGCCCCTAACATGTGCTCCCGCTCCGGGCGCCCGTACTGACAGCCCGTACGGGTCTCCCGGATAGCTGTGAAGCCAGCCTAAGGCCTCATTTACGGAGACGCGGGGCGTCTCGCGTCGCGTGTGGCGTGGCGTCTCGCGGCGCGTCGGACGTTTTATCTGTTTACGGTGGGGCGGCGCGTGAAGCGGCACGCATCATCGCACGCGTAAACACCAACTTATAGCAATATACGACCATGTTCATAGAGAAGCGAGACGGGAAGCGTGGCGGTGCCCGCGGCGAAGCCTCGGACATAGCTTCATCGAGAATTGCCGCTGCGTGCGCCGCCGCGATAAACGCCGCGTGGGACGCGTCGGTGCCATCCGCGGGCTCGGCCGCAAAAAACGCCCTAATTCAAACAAACGCGTCTAAAATCGCTTCTCCGTAAACGCACTCATACAACGCCATATATTTGAATTCAGTGCGGGCCGCGCCGCTCAACGCAACGCGCGACGCCCCGCGTCTCCGTAAATGAGGCCTTAGTATTTCGAATTAGGTTTTTATGGAAAGAAAATATTTTAAATTCCAGAAAAACAAGTCTTTATTTCTCTCTCATGGTGCAATTTTCTTGACATTATTATCTCTTGAAAGAAAGATGAAAAACTTGTTTTCATGAAAAAAGTAATGGAACTTTGACTTTCAATATCTCCGTAACCAAAAGGTTCTTAGGTATGGTCCAGTACAAAACAATGACCATCATTTCGGCGAGTACAAGTGACTCTCGGTACACCCGTTACGCGTTATACTCACAATATGGCTGGCGAGGTCCAAAAAGTACGCTATAAGCGCCAGCGCGTGCGGGAACGCGTGCAGAGTGTTGACTGTCTTCAGCCAGGACTTGGAGACAGTTCCAGGGTACAGGAAACGCTTCGATAGGTGTGGGAGCTGGTGATAGTGAAATATAATATTTTACAACATTCGTTAGATAGTTAGACTCAGTCTATTAGGTCCTCTTGTGTGCAGGGCATGCGGCTCGAGATAGAAGGTGGGCCATTGTCTGTAGGTAGCATTATACACATATATTGCAGTGATAAATGGAGTCACTACTACTACTATGTATACTCTATATATTTTATGTTAACGATTCATAATCTGTGGTCGAACGAGGCCCCCGAAGTTGGCAACACTGCGCGGAACTGCCAACTTCACGGGTGCGACAGCCGCCGCCCGCGCCGCCTCTTTACCTTTTGCGACATAACCCGGCACCGTCAACACCTTATAATTCAAATTGTAATTACTGTAAAAGTCATAATGTGTACTTCCAGTGATTATACAAGTTAAATTTCCATACATCGCATTTTTAATGTGCCTCCTACAACCTGCATACTTTACAATAATGATGAAGAGTTTGTTTGAACGCGCTAATGCCTTGATTTGAAAAAAATCTTTTCGCATTAATTGATAGCCCAATTCTTGAGGAAGGCTATTTAATATCACGCTAGGGCCTTTAGGAACCGAGCATAAAAACAATAAAACGAAATTCAGAAAGAATACTAAGCGAAAACGAATAATAGCGCGGGCAGGCGATGCGGTGCGACGAGGGGTCGGGGGAACAAGATATTTCACGCGGACGAAGTCGCGGGCAGAATTCATATAAGACTTGAAGAAACTCACCTTAGTAACATAATTATCGGTATTAAGCTTGGCATCCCTGGTGATAGCCGACAGCAAGGCGGCCGCGATGTCCACGAAGCGCGCGATGGTGAGCGGCCGGATGAGTGCCACCCCCGGCCCCGCGCCCCCGCGCGCCGCCAGCGCCGCGCCCACGCGTGCGCACGCGCCGCGCTGCCACGCCACCGCCGAGATGGGCCTGCGGGGGACTCATACACTCAACTGTGGGACTGGCACTAATAATATCAGCCAGGGAACTAAACATACCTCTGATCTTTAATAGTAACAAAAGCCAAAGCTCTGTCAAGAGAAGTTTGCCAGCTGCGACTTGCACGATCTTCTGATGGGGTTCTCTGTAAACAGGAAAGAACATCATCAAGGGTGCATTCCGAGTTGCGCTGTAATCGATTTGGGCGTGCATATTCCCGTTCCGAATTAGGGCTCATTTACGGAGACGTGTTGCGTGACGTCTCACGGCGCGGTGAACGATTTTTCCGTTTACGGAGAGGCGACGCGTGCAGCGGCCCCGCGTTATCACACGCGCAAACACAAGCATATTACAATGTGCGATGCTGTTTACGAAGATGTGGGGCGTCGCGCGGCACGGGGTACGTTGCCTGAGGAGTAGCAAAGCCCACTGCGGCGCCCGCGGTGAATACTGTATTCCAGTATTCAGTAATCAATATAGGTAACAGTATAGAGGTATGAAGAACAAGGTGTAAAGTTCATTCATCCTCCATACAAAAGGGAGGATGAGTGAACCCTCCCAACAGACGGGTTTCGTGTTTGGTGGGCAACTGCCCAACGATTGATGTCGGGACGTTGTTTATATGCTAGTTCCGCGGTAAACTCTGCTTGCGAGATGCAGGATTTTGCATGACGTAACTACGCAAGTACAGTTTTCCTTATCAGTAGTAAATATACTTACAACAGGTGTAGTAGTTGGTCTGGTAGCATATTGACTGGAGCGTAGTGGTGTCATGGAGGACTGACCGAACCTCTCTGATTGCTGGGAGCGGGATCTCTGTAAAATATCTTACATTAGAATACTGCCTATAATCATATCAATTCAATTGCTATGCTGTACTGTACTAAGTCCTATTACTTGGAACCAAAACATAATCATCTGCCTAGCCTTTTCCTATGTTGGGGTCGGCTTCCAATCTAACTGGATGCAGCTAAATACCAGTTATTTACATGGAGCGACCGCCTATCTGACTTCCACAGCCCAGTGACTGGTTAGTATGATACCTCTTGGTAAGACTAGTTGTCAGACTTTCAGAGTTTTCATGACCCGTAAAAACTGTCAAAGATCCACAAATGACAGCTGGGACCAATGGCTTGACGTGCTTTCCGAGCCACGGGCGCCGCACACTGGTTCACTTTGGCAAAACTATAGACTTAGGAATCGATGTGAGTCAGTGTGTATATTTTGAGTTGGTTTTTTTTTTACGTATTCCTCTTTTGATTACAAACAACTTTTTCTAGTCGCGTTTTTTTAAAAAAACGTACTATTTCCGAGAAAAAAAATATTTTGTGTTTTTTTTGTATGGGAGGGTATGTAATGCGTGCGTGGGTCAAAATCAAACTTAGTAGGTATTCAAGAACACGTCATTCTCAAACAGAAATAACAAAGAAATGTTATTGTATCCCTGCCGCTTTTCGAGCTACGGGCGCTCAAAGATTAGAAAAAAATAAAATATTTTGTTTCCATTTTAAAAGACCTACTGACAACGTACAGCTGTTTTTATGAGTGTTGTTGGGTGCTGCGATGTTTAAAATTAAATCTTGAACGCATTTTCAGATTTCATTGTCAGTAGGTCTTTTAAAATGGAAACAAAATATTTTATTTTTTTCTAATCTTTGAGCGCCCGTAGCTCGAAAAGCGGCAGGGATACAATAACATTTCTTTATCATTTCTGTTTGAGAATGACGTGTTCTTGAATACCTACTAAGTTTGATTTTGACCCACGCACGCATTACATACCCTCCCATACAAAAAAAACACAAAATATTTTTTTTTTCGGAAATAGTACGTTTTTTTAAAAAAACGCGACTAGAAAAAGTTGTTTGTAATCAAAAGAGGAATACGTAAAAAAAAAACCAACTCAAAATATACACACTGACTCACATCGATTCCTAAGTCTATAGTTTTGCCAAAGTGAACCAGTGTGCGCCGAGGGGTCTTGGTATGTAAAGATGGTCACCACACATATAGATACACCTAGATAACGCAAGAGCACCTACTTCGCGTGCCAAAAATCGCACCAGTTTACGATCGAAAATCATAAGCCGCCACTTTCGCGCTCAGTCCTGCGTACTGCTGGCTGGGTGAGCGTGAGCGAGAGAGCGCGAGCTTTTGACGTCATAGTAGGTAGTCAAAAAGTGGCACGCTTAGTTTTCATACAGTTCGTGATACTTGCGTTATCTAAGTATATCTATATCTGAGATGGTCACCTATCCACAGACCAATCGCGGCAAGCATAGCTAAATCTGATCGATCAAACCGTGCGGCAGTTATTACTTAGACACAAACCCCTCCTACCTGGAAACAAAACATAACAACTGGCAAAATGTATGTGAACTATACAACTCTGCCTTAACATTTCTGGGGAATATGTGTGTTATGCTGTACCACAGATAATATAATACTAGCGTAGCTGTGCTAAGCTGCATATACATATATGCAGCATATGCTTACTTATTAGTAGTGTAGAACCACTAGTAATATAGTATGTAGATAGTTAACTAAGGGATAGGAGAGCCAAAGGAATGGATGGTTTATGTGAGGAGTGATATGAAAGAGAAGGGAGTGAATGATAGCATGAAGGTTGACAGGGGAGTGGAATTAGAAAACATGGGACAAGGGCAGGAATATGAAGATGATAGTCAGTACATAATCAGCCTATAATGTTCTTACTGCTGGGACACAGGCCTCCTCTCAGTGAGAGGGAGTGGGCCGTAATCCACCACGCGGGCCCAGTGCGGGTTGGCAGATGTCACATGTCTTCGAATTTTTGGTTCTAGGACATGCCGGTTTCCTCACAATGGTTTCCTTCACCGTTTCGAGAGCAGTGGTGATGAAATAATTTACACAAAGTAAAGCGCCTGTCTGGATTCGAACCTACGACCTACAACTCGTAAGTCGCAGCCGTTATCACTTGGCTAACACTGCTCCCAGTCTGTACACTTTATAGTAATTATAAGAAACTTTTGTTTGGTGATACTAACATAAGTATGTATAATTTTTTTTACACAAGAGTACTAAGAGAATGGGTAGTCTCTAAATACCCTTATGTAAAAAAAATTGAGGCAGTTTGAACGTTTAAATTACTCACACATTTTTTACAGAGCTTTTTTACAGAAACGGGCATGGTTTATCATAAAAAACAGCACAAACTTACTCCATTCAGAGGTATCTTGGTAGCAGAAGCTTCCCTACTCAGCCTGCCGCCTCCAAACGTTCCTCTGGCAGGCTCTGCACTACTGGAGCGGTGTCCCACAGCGCTAGGCCGCCGTGCCTCACTGGAAAGGCGGTCCGTGGAGCCTGGCCGACGGGGCTTCGGAAGCAACGATCTGCCTTCTAGTCTGAAGTTATTGAACGATATACGTAGTTAAGATCCTCGGAATCAAGTTGATATTAGTGCTACATCATATTCATCAATACTTTTTGGCTAGATAATAAATAAAAGGGTCACAATGAAACTATTCTAAGGCGAAATTCTATTTTATTAATTTAAAGGTACCTGGATTTCCTCAGCGCGCTGGATTGACCAGGAACATATCTATTTGGATTCATTCTTGGAGAAGTATAGAGCAAAAGAAAGAAACAAAACAACAAGAAAGAATTACAATTTAATTCACTTTTTAATCAAAACAATGAAACTAATACAACAATTTTTCGTTTACAGTTTGAAATTCAAAAATCTTAAATCTGTCAGAAATCAAAACTATGACCACAGACAGATAATAGCACGTCCAAAACGATGCGTTCATGAATAACATTAGGCATGGTACACACGAAAGATTTCTTCTTGTTAATTCAAGACTTATTATTTATTTCATTGTTTACAATTTTTTCTGCTTCAAACACCAACTGTGGGAATGTTGGGTCCAATAAACATAGTTTCATGAAATTGGTCAAATTAGTAGATATGTTAGAAGAACTCATCACATCTGGAAATAGAATAATATTTAAAATTACAGTCACCTTTAGATTTTTAGCAGTCTTTCGCCAAGGAAATCAATATTGATAACTATAAAACAGCCAACGGATTATGTACGCATAAATTATTGTAAATTAACTATTTTACATAAGTACCCTTATTTTCTAATACATGTCTTAGAACTTCGTCCAAATTTCGATATTTAGCGTCATTGATATGGCTGGCTTGCGTACTATTATGGTTTATGACAGGGAAATGTTGACTAAGCATCTGAAGGCATTGCGTCGGATTGGATTTTATTTGAAACTTTATTTTCCTTATCTGAAACATACAATATTTATTTAAAAAAAAAAATACAAAAGATGGGAGGAATACAGGCAGGCAGGGACATCGACGCACATCCTGTTACCGGATTCATAAATGATTCTGGAACCCCACATGCGAAAAAAATTTTCGCCGGTTATAAAAAAAAAAAAAAACTGTTCTATACATTTTTCAGGAACCTGTTGCAGTTTTGTAGGAAACAGCTGAATCCAAAGTAACTGCAGGTGGTGCGTCGATGTCCCTGCCACCCTGTTCATTTTGTTGATGCGATGACACATTTCGATAAATTGGTACGCAAATATTAACGCATTCCCTGTCCCATGAATCCCATATGAATCAAGTTGTTTAACTATTGTGTCTACTTTGTGCTTTTATGCTAAATTAATTATGCCAATCTCTACACAAATGAATATATGAGAACATAAAATTATTTAGTATGTTATACAAGTCAATTTGAAACATGATTAGATGACCATGCCAGCGTGTCTTCGCTACTAACTATAATTTGAATTCACAGTCTGCTAAGATTTAGGAGATGCTAATGTGAAGCTATTCAGTGGAGGGCGAATCGAAAATCGTTAAAATAAACTTACTTCTTGACAAGAGTTGTTAACAATTAGGATAAGAACATCCTCTTTATAAATTCCTTTTATTTTATGATGCATGTTAAACGATTCCAAAATCTTCGTGTCCGCTGTTATAAAAAGTTGATCGTATTGAACACGAAGGAATGAGTTCGTTAACTTGGAATCGTATTTGGTCCAACTTCCTCTCCATAACATTAACTTATTAATCGGGGTCGCCCATGTATCTGAAAACAAAGTAAAATTAAATAACCATTGCAAAACTAAAACAACTTACTTGTAATGTCTTTATTACTTGTATTGCTGTTCATTTTGTGTTATTATTTTATTAATTTGTTTGCTGTTTCAAAGTCGACTATTGTTTGACGAGTTCCCGCCAAATTTTTTTTTTTTTTGAGCCTGTTACAGATGTTAGATTTCTAAAGGCACGTCTCCACTAGGGCCGCGTGGTCTTATCCTTTTGGGGCCTCGAGGAACAGACTGGCGAGACTTTTGTTGTTTTTTGCAACACATCCTCATTATAAGAGCCTCGCAGCCCGCCTTGCGCAGTTGCTTCAGCAGCATTTAAAGTAATAAGCATATAGCAATCTTCATCAGGGCATCATTCCTTTTGTTTTTATTTGGATAAAAACAATTCCGACAGTCCCATAACGCCGCGCCCCGATACAAATAAATTAATAAAAGATTTGATCGTCAGTCCACTCCATTTTGATGCGAATACAAACAGAACTCTGTGTATCGGCGGTTATAATTATGTGCACGCGGCTTCCTTTGGAGATTGATGTAGACCGATAACCAGCGGATTGACTGGGGACCCGCCTTAATGGTGTAAGGTGTAGGCTTCGCTTTAAAAATTTGCTAATCTAAACGCATCAATAAGTTTGATAAGTTTGACAATTCGTGTTGTTCGGAATATTGGAAAGGAAACCCCATTTCATATAGGATGGGTAGGCAGTTAGGCATGATTTATCTTCCATCTCCTTTGTTGTACAGAACTCGCATATAATTTTGTCTTTGTCTTTCTCAAACAAATGTTGGCAGAGTTCAATATTGACATTTATATGATTTATAACAGTTTGAGAATTAGGTGACACCTACAAAAATAAAGATTTCATGATTTACATTGTTTTCTCTACAGTTATATGAAACTAAAAGTTCAAGATGTCAGCAGGAACTTACTATTTTGTCATCGTCGGGCACTCCGACAACCCAATATTTGAAATGGATTTCATACCAGTCACGAAAGAACCAAAGGTATTCATCCCACTTTTATTTTGCATTCCTCCCTTAATTTCCCTTGTTTCTGTCTTCAGGAGTTGAGGAACCACTGTATTATTTATCCATACTTCGCTGTGCCTAGTTTGGTTGTCTATATGAATATTATTATTACAGAAAGAAGATAACAGACATTTGAATCAGTTCATAGCTCATGCAGCATTAGACCTGGTGGATGAACATATGTGGAAGGTTACGAACACATACTTGAAGTCAGTTGACAAGTTCAACCAGTGGTTTGTCTCCGCATTTGTAACTGCTAGCCAGGTAAGCATGAATCCTTAATACTATTTAAGTACTTCTTATTTGGAATTGTTTTGTAAATCTCCAAAAGCCAGACCCACAAAAGACGTAAATGCTGTACCAATGAAGTACTGGTTACAAGCAGGGAGATGTTACAGCTGCCATGTTTAACATCTTTATCTGGCAATCATTAAAATTTTGTCCATAACAACAAACAAAGCTTTAGTTGGTACTAATTAACTCAACAAAACCTTTTCAAATATTTTCCAGATGAGATTCATAATGGTCCATGATGCCCGCAATGAGGACAGCATCAAGAATTTCTTCACAGATGTCTATGAAGCGTACATCAAGTTGATGCTGAATCCCTTTTACAAAGAGGACACCCTTATCACATTGCCAGCTTTCGAGAAAAAGGTCCAGTTTCTAGGCAAGAAGTATTTAACATAAGCTAGTATTAGTTTTAGGGGATAAGATGTATTTATTGGAGCTAGGTAAATAATAAGCTAAAAAAAATGTTATGCATTGAACAAACAGTCCTAACAATACATAAAGCTTCAATGTAGTGCAGTGGTATGTATGAATGCAGTCATTAGAGTAGTACAACATACATAAACTCACACCTTGTTTCCATAGGGGTAGGCGTTCCAATGTATGCGTAGTCAGTTACGCGTACACAGGAACGATGGTCCGTGCCTGCAAGTGCGGACTATAGTTCTTGTGCACGCGTTGCTGACTACCCGTACACAATGCCAACTACAGAATGCCACCTGCTACCACCCCTCACATACTCCTTTTGCCTCATTATGTTCATACTGAATGAATCATGGGCGGTCCAGTCTGAAAAAGTCTGCGTAACGGCTGTGCAATAATATGTTTGGGAACCAAATGGTGACACGAGGCGTGTGCGAGTGAGAGAACGTGCGCGAAAGTTTTCAAGAGCCTATATTCAGACCAGTCAAGACAAATAGGCCGTATTATACCTACTAGTTATTCATTAGCAGCTCCTGCACCATAATTGCACAACACTATCAATCTCAATCATTTTGAAGGATATTGCAAATCCATTGCTTCATATGTTCAGAAAATTTGTCTGCTCAACAACATAAATAACGCAACAAATGTTTTTGAACTGTCAAATTGAAAGCCATGACTATACAGTAGTCATGGCTTTCTTCCCGCCCCGCGCCCGCTTTTGCAGTCTGGCCAAGCACTCAAACGCGGGCACGGGGCGACGTATTCAAACATAAGAACTTCATTTGAGTGTCCATAGTGGGCACGCGGGCGCGGTGAGCGGCGCGGGCTGCTTGGCGCGGAGAGCGCGCGGGCAGCTCACGCCATAGCTCGATCATACAAGTGGCCGCAGTGAGTGCGCGGGCGGCCCGCGCGGGGCCGGGTTCTCACTAGTTCGAGCTGGTCTTCTTCGTCCATATTATATTTTGACAAACACTGGACACGACAACGCGCGCATTTCAGCCCTCGCACCGGCACCGCTCCCCGCTGCCAGTCTGGCCAAGCACTTGTGTTACACAATTACCCCTCTGTGATGTTAGGACTTGGTTTTCTGTATGTTATTGTTAATAATTTTCTAATAAAAGAGTATCATTGTAAAATAAAAGATGTAAATATTACTTATAATAAATTACTTTTATACCAATTTTAATAACATTTTATTTCAATTTAGTTTAAAATGCTTGAATCATAATACTGAAATATCTAAATCACATGTGGATGTGCCACTGGGATAGATTTATTACCTACCTTATGGCAAAAACACATGATCTCCATCGGCGATAACGCCCCCTCGTGGGCGTTTGAGACTTCAGGGGGGCAGTAGGGGTCCCAGAGGACATTATAATTATATCCTATCTTACGACTACTTAATACATATTAGGTACACGTTTACATATAATATAGTGGCGATAGCTGTTTCAGGTTCGCGACAGATAGTAAAAAAAATTGTGTGCTCTAGAAAAAACATCTCGAAAAGTGGGCAGTGGGCAAAATTAGTTTTGAGAACCTATGATTTAGATGTAGTACCAAAATTAAATACTGTAAAGTGACCCATAACTCTTATAACCAGTGATCGGAATAGGCTGAGCATATTTACCTAAAGCTATCATGGCTTATTTAGTACAGGCGGCATGCAACCACAGGAAGGTACTTTCTTGTTTCATCTTTTTCAGTAGTCGGGTTTTAGTTTTTAAACTTTTTTCTGTTCTTTTTCTTGTCTGTTTATATATGTGTGTACATAAATGGTAAATAAATAAATAAGTCTCCGATTTCTGTCTATTCTATTTTTGAGGTTCTGGCTCCATCGATAACGTTCGATGATTTTGCCAATGTCAAGGAATGAGAAAGTAATGATCGTAAACTGTAACACAACTATTGATCAGTGTTTGTAGCGGTGGCATCCATGGATTCCCATGCTAAAAAAGGACAAAACATTTTTAGTTAGTAGATGCAAAACGTCACAAAATAAATGTTAGAACATTCAGTAAAAATAAAATAAGTAAAGAAATATCAACTATAACTGGATTTTATTAATGCTATTTCCGTCTCTGTTCTTTAAACTTTAGGTAAATATACTCAGCCTATTCCGATCACTGCTTATAACAGTTATTTTCAATGAATGTGGATCAATTTGAATAAACCATGTATTATTTTCCATTAGTAGACAATTCAATAAAATGGACATGTCTCAAATATTAATTCAAGAACATGCATTGTTACAAGCTGCCTGATACTCATAATTCAATTAGTTCTGACCACCCGGCCACGACATGTCTTATTGCTAGCGTTGACGCTGCGAGCCGTGCGTCGTGGCATGGTTCATACATTTTTGTATATTGGTTTTTACCGCTCGCCGCCCCGCGCTTAGCTGCCGCGTCGTGGCCAGGCCGTGACAGTGTTGCAAGTGAACAAATCACATACAGGGACCTTATTTAGTACTTATTTCTAAGCAGACTGCAGCCAGCTTAAACTTACAAATTTATGAAGTGCTCATACACACGAGCGACACGTCGACGACAGAGGTAAATACATCTCCGCCGTCGACGACGTGCTGCGCGTGTATTTGAGTACGGTGCTCAAATATACGAGCGGCATGTTGTCGACGGCAGCGGCCGACGCGTCAACGGCTGCCGCCAACGGCTGCAGTTCCCTCTGTCGTTGACGCGCGTCGCTCGGTAATCTCAGGAAGGAGCAGTGTGGAGCAGAAAAGCATTCTATTAGATAAGCTCCTAACTTATTTACTGACCACTTTCACTGACTGTGATTAAGAACTTAGACGTATTTTAATGAACCATTCTCAAAATTTCTCGAGAGCCTCATTTCTCCAGTGCGCAATAAAATCCTGCTGCGATATTTTTACCTCTGTATTCATACTTAATATTATAAATTCGAAATTAACTCTGTCTGTGTATCACAGATATAGATACACTTAGATAACGCAAGAGCACATACTTCGCGTGCCAAAAATCGCAGTAGCTTACGTTCAAAAATCGTAATCCGCCACTTTCGGGCTCAGTCCTGTGTACTGCTGGCTGGGTGAGCGGGAGCGAGAGCGCGAGCTTGTGACGTCATAGTAGGTAGTCAAAAAATGGCAAGTTTGGTTTTCATACAGTTCGTAATTCTTGCGTTATATAGGTCTATCTATATCTGTGGTCTGTATGTTACCTTTTCACGCCTAAACTACTGAACGGATGGCAGAGAGATAGATTGCATCCCGGGGAAGGACATAGGATAGTTTTTATCCCGATATTCCCACGGGATCGACACTTCTACGGGTGAAACCGCGGGGCGCAGCTAGTAACAGAAAAAAAAAGCAGAAATTACACCCGAGGGACAATTATCGTAATTTTAAGAACATTCACAGTCTAATTTCAGTGTCAATCTGTCAAAAATACCTCTAATTACCTACATTTTGACATTTGTTTGTCGCCGAGATGAGATTGCAACTAGATTTTGAACTTTAATATACCTATTACGAGAATTGGCCTCCTGGGATTTTAACATAAATTATTGTGGATTTTCTGTAAGTGAAATTTGGCTTTACCTTTACTTCAAAATATCAACAAAATGGTTGGTGGTAAATCACCAGGTCATATATTATTAGTTATTAATCATAGCCTTAATTTTAATATTATTATCTTAGTTTTCAGTACAAATCAGGGAGGCATAGGTCATCGTCTGGTACACTTCCAGTCGAGAAATCGTCTGAAAAAAAGAAAGTTAGATGTTATTGGAACAAGTAAAAAATACAGGGTGGCAGGGCCATCTAAGCGCAAACTGAAATCATGAATTCAGCACACGATTCTAGACCTCCTAGCGAAGATATTTTAAATTGGTTACCAAAAAAAAATGTGCTGTTTCACAAACTCAAACTCAAAGCACTTATTTCAAATAAACCAATTACAGGCACTTTTAAATTGTCAAGGGGTCAGTCAGAAAGATGAAGCTAGTTGCCCATCTATGTTATGTTATGGTTTTGGTTTCTGCACTTAGTCCTTCAAATGGACCATTCTGCATGCACTAGTTGCCCATTCCAAAGCGTAGTAGGTACCTATGGAGAAGAATGGGCAAGAAACTCCATGGACACTCTTCATAAAATTGTTACAAAATATAACAGAAAATTGAAGAAAAATCCATGGTAACAGGTTGCGTGTCGATGTCCATGCCACCCTGTATACCATACTAAGTCAAACCATGCATAATATAATATTTTGGTCCATGTTGGTTTATGTAAAACGGATGTTCAGAGTACATCTACTACTAAAGGGAAAAAAAGGTCAAAGCTGTGTCAAGCTAACAGATAATTTAGCTAGTTTGAATAATGGTAGGCTACCCTTTACAAAAACAATTCCTCTCTCAACCACCAATCAATTAAGAGTGAAATTGTAATAATATTTTAAACATAGCCAATAACATTGACATACTATACTATAAATATTGTACACTCTATGGGTATGTTGCAGAGATACAATGAATGCTAACTGTTACAACTGTTTTTTTACCTGTGACAAACAATAAATGATTTGATTTGATAATATTCTCAGCCTATATTAAAAGAGTTTGATATAACAATATTATTATTTCACCTTTAAAGAATTCATCCTGATATGAGCAGTTGAAATCAATGCTGTATTTCTTGGTAGCTGGTGGAGGAGTGTTGGGTGGAGAGAATTGCTTCAAGATCTCAGGTTCTGGCACTGGCAGGTAGTCAAATAAGTCCCTGTGGTGATTATCTGTGGCAAAAGAAAATGATGTGTGATATAACCTGTATTTATGGCTATAAGTACCATTTTGATAAATAAACAACGAGGAAAGTAAAATAATTTGCTGATTTTTTAAAACTAAGGATTGTTTTGTTTTGGTAATACCCTCATATTTTAGTACCTAGTTCTATAATAGTTATTTGCAAAACAACTATGAAGATATTTCAGTTACAAAATTACAATGAAATAAATCAAAAGAGAAATTGAATATCTATAATATGGCTGGTCTGCACATAGGCTCTCCTTTCAGGCATGTGCAGTCACTCACTCCGCCCCTAAGACGACCCACTGACCCTCAAACACACTTCATGTCACCATCCAAATAAGTTCAGACCTGCCATGGTTCATCGGTCATATTGTCCTAAATATTGTTTGACTTACCATACTTGTACGAGGGTTTGGTGAACTCCACATCATCCCCACACAGTTCCTTATCATTATTCTCGTCGTTGTATATCATGGAGACAACATTGACAGCTCTTGGAGTGAATACATTCCTCACAGGAGTGTTTTTCAATACTTTCCCCGTGTTAGAGAGAAAAGATTTCTTAGGTAGTTCGGACTTCTTTACCGGCTCGTTAGGCTTTACTGGGCCGGCAGACGCAATCTTGCCCATGTTTTCTGAAATGTTAACAATCAAGAAACAATCATTTTTTTTAACAAATGGGGTAACTTTTACTGGTCGTCTATGTTAGGAAAAATTCATGCTACCATGTTTTATCAGGATCAGGGCCAGCACCAACTATGTCCTAACTCTAAGATACCATGAATAGAAATAAAAGTTCTTACTTACCGATATTCGATAGCGGTTGGCGCGAAACATTTTTCACAGCCTGCCTGGTTAGGTGGTCGCCGAAAATATCGAACAGTGACTCTGCCATGTCTTCAGGGATACAAATTGCAATCTAATTCAATAACAAAACTCGAATGTATTCGAAAATCAGTATATTTTCAATATTTGGAATCGCACAAACAAATACAATCGTTGAAGATGCCAAACGGTTTTTGATTTTTTGAATAATTTGTTTTTGTTTTTTTACCGACGTTTTAGCTGTCAAGCATATACTCAGTCTTTTGGCACGACGATACCAATAGACCCCCAGCAACGAAACGAAACACGTTTGAGGTTTGACGTTTTACATTTTCTGAACGAAAATTAGTGTCAACTGTCAACACATTGTCAAAATAACTAATTTTGACAATCACTTCAAAACAAACTCACGCCTCACGCGTATTTATTTTATTTCATTGAACCAGATTTCGTAGTCTATAAGTTCCAAACCGATAAAATGTCTGAAGATAAGTCTTCCAAGACGAATGGGGTCGGTCCTGACCCCATGCAACGTCTGGCTTCATTCAAACCACCCCGCGACCTCACCTTGGGCGGAATAAAAACGAATAAAAAAGTATTCACACCGAATTTAAACGTGTCCAGGAATAAAAATAAAGGGTAATTATGTATTTCGTTTATTGTCTACGCCTTCGTCGATTTGGATTTGTTATACTCAGTAATATTTTGTTCAATAAACAACGCGCAATAGTAGGATTCTACAGCTTTTATTGGCCTTGGGACTCTTGGGTAAGCCCCTAAGCCCTAGAACAAAATGTACTTTGAGATAACCGAGCTGGTGTTCATCCTAACTAATATTATAAATACGAAAGTAAGTTTTTTACCTTTTCACGCCTAAACCACTGGACCGGTCATCCTGAAAATTTGCATATATGTTGTCAGCAATACAGAAACGGACATAGGGTACCTTTCATCCCGAAAAAAAGTGCTGTTCCCGAGGAAAACAACAATACACACGCTGCGTTTCAGATTGTCTAAAGTAAAAACTTCTTTTATGGGTTACTGTGTAAAATATTATAATAAAATACCACTCGATATTCTCCAACTAAATGAAAAGAAATTTAAAACATGCATTAAACGCACACTATGTAGACAAGCATATTATAAGTTGGATGATTATATCATAGATTAAAATGCTTGGCTAAATGCTGGTCCTGCTCCACAGGCACCTGGGCTCACTAGTTAAAATTTCAATATTTGGAAGAGGTGCTTCCCTTTCTCTTTTTTAGTGTTTCTGACTTTACGATCTTCATGTTTATTTTTATTTTATTCAATCAAGTTTTAATTGTTTAATACTGCAATACTAAACACCTTTTCCTGTTTGGTAGTAAACATTTTATTCATCTCTTAAATAAATTGCAATCTATAGTTTTGTATAATTTAGAAGCATTTTTTTCAATTTTGTAAATGTAAGAACCATGGATCTGTTTATTATGATTTTTTTATGTTGACTTCAAAGAGCATGGCTCCAATAAACCTAATAACTTAAGTAAATTAATCTAAGTTTTTCATGAAAAAATTCCAGCCCATCAAAACCACAACTGAATCAGAGAAAAGATGACAAAGATAGGAAGGAAAGAAGAAATGACAGAAATAAGAACTTCAGAAATGGACCCAACATTATTAAATCCAGTGGAGTGTTCTCAGAAGGTAATCTAATTAACCTTTTGACCGCTTGTGTCGCATTTAGGCCGGTCGCAAACGTTCGGTTTCCTGATTCGGAATTCAGATTCGGAGACCCCGAATAATGTGAATTTCGAATCAGGAAACCGGACGTTTGCGGCCGGCCTTATGCAATACATATTTCCGTGCCCCTACCGCTCGTGTCGTATTTCTGCGACAGAGAACATGTATGATTTTTTCGCTCTATTTTCGTTCTATTAACTGCGTGGTACAACTAAAACCATTATTAAACTTTTTGACTATTTTTAGGGTTCCGTACCTCAAAAGGAAAAAACGGAACCCTTATAGGATCACTTTGTTTAATCGATACAACAATTGCTCCTCCATATTTACTGTAGGTATTATTTTATGGATTTGTAGCCGCGCATGAGCCGCGCGCTAGGGGCTCGGCAGTTGATATTTAGCCAAGCGCTTAAAAGGTTAAAAGTTATTTCTAAGGGGGTGGAGTCTTCATTTCATACAAATAAGGCTTTATTTACTTTGTGGCACTGCACTGCTGTGCAGGGTACAATACATTGGGGAGCAGAAGCTCCACAACCTCATCCCACCAGAACAGGCATCTTTTGGGCATGCTTGTTCCATCATAGACCTCATCCATCGCTTTCGATCAGGCATGATCGAGGTCAAGAACAGGCCCATTCAGCAATAAAAATAAAAAAGGGCAAACTTCTCTTCTTATAGGTACAGAGAGAGAAGGCACAGAACACCATGCTTGCTCATACTTAAGGGCCATTCCAGACTTACATTTTAGAGCTTCCACCTTTTGTGGAACATGTATGTACGTATGTAGCACCCAGGACATTTATTCCTGCTACCACAGCATTCCTAAACATAAGCACACACACACACGTTTTCTTTCTTTCTTATTGTGTGTAATATTATATTTATAACCTTACATCTTTCCCTCCATAACACTGGTAAAAAAATTTTTAACTTTTTTTTTTGTCACATGAAAACTTACATCAAATTTTGAATGTACTAGGGCCACCAAACAATAATATGTGAATGAAAACAAATTGACACGTCAGGTTAAAATAACCATGATCCTTTGGTTCGGTCCAAATCAATGGTATAGCAAATGTCATATGTCTGGGTTCTTGTTTTGCCCAACCTAATAGCAGTCTCACACACGTTACACAACAGTGGAACCCAGGATTAATCTTGATTCCTCACATTAAATCCAAAATAGTCCAAATAGCACTGTTCAATTAGTGATATGAAATTTCGATGCTGAGATGTAAAAGTTAATTCTCCACAAACAACAAAAACTGTCGGGTTTTTTAGAACACTTTCGTGGCATGTTTACGATGTAACAAACCTATATAAGATGTAAGTTGAATGCAATAGTTATACAGTCGTCTAAATTAAGTTATTCAAAAAAAGACAGTTATACGTGAGGTCAGAGATGAATATGTAGCTGTCACAAAAAATGACGTGATTGAAACAAAATTATTATATAATGAGGGTACACTAACATGAACAAAAATCATCACAAAATTCGTGTGACAAAAACAGTCTTTACCAGTGAATCTATTTACCAGCACTTAGAGCAATTCCAAAATGCAATTTCCTTCAGTTAATTTGCCAACCACACATTCCAGGCCTTGGCAGTGCTGAGCGACACTCATCTCGGGCGTCATACGGCAGCAGAGATTCAGATAGAGATACTGTACAGGCAATGCAGAAGCCGACCATTAGAGTTAAAGATGTAATCAAGGTAAGCTAGAGTATCTGGAATTAACGCCGGATACTGTCAGATAAACAAACCGCCATCCTCACGCCATATACAAGGAAATATGTTCAAATAATTTCTCCAAATTAGGGTGAGAATCAGCACATTTTCATATTCATTTATTTTGCGTTCCACAAGGTAAAAAGATGTTTACAAAAGGCTTTAGAGCTAAGATCCGTTGTAGATCCTGTTAGGGCACAGCAAAAATTTTTAATTGGTAGGTACATACTTAGCAGTTATTACTTAACAGTTAAAAATCTAAATCATAGAAACTAAAGTTAAAATAAAATTATACATGAAAACTGAATATATAAGTAGATGAATATAAAGTAGGTAGCTATTTTCTTAAAATACTATCATTACGTTTAGATAAAGTTATATTTACTTAGGTAATATTATCACAAAACTTATTTAATAAGAGATCATAATTATTTTAAGATTACAAATTATTAATAAAGAGATCAAGTTTACATGTATCATTATCAGAGACAATTTTGAACAGCAAAAGTTACTATAAGTAATAATTTCTTCCCGACCGTTTTCGGTCACGGGTGGCCAGTTAAGCCCGGTTTCCACCGTGAAAGAGTAATGAGCCGGAAATGGGTAAGCGGAGCGGACTTCGTTTTTATGAAAAAGGTTTGCGTTTCCACCAAGAAAGAGTTTAGTCGTCTGATTCTCTCTAGAAATGAGCGAGCTCATTTTCACTCTTTTTTTCCCGCTGAGTCATTTCAGCTCGACTCTTTGTTGGTGGAAACACATGTAAGCAGTTTTCTCTTGAGAGGTAAAAGAAGTAATTAATGGGTCCGCACCGCTCGCGGTGGAAACCGGGCTTTACGCAGGAAATAATATTATCGCGCAAAAGTGTGCGCGCAGACACAGGTGCACTTCCTCTTCCCTCACTCTCATAGTCCGATGGGACGGCAATCCGACACGACCGGAGAGAGATCAGGCGCTGGACCAACAGCGACACGTGCGCACCGAGGCACGGGGGTATCACACCGCCAACTTCCAAACTCCGGGTTGTTACTAAGAAATTCCTAATGGAAAAGCTCCATAACGTAGCTCTCAAAAAGGCCCCTCCTTGTACACTTCTTGTGTTTTAGCTAGAAACAAGTGGCGTATAACTTGTTGATCAACGAACTTATGTTTCAAATTAATATTATTTCAAGTTAAACAAATATTAACTTTATCGTAATGGTAATTAAGTTGATTTTAGAGTGACTAGCACTATTGAAAACGTTATAAAAATGTTTGAAGTTGTAGCGTAAAATTTAACTTTATTGTGTAGGGTTTAAAGTTATTCTTCCATAAACTCATATTTGCTTACATTTTTCACAAACAAATCGCGGATGCGGATTAGTTACGTATTTTTCCCTATTCCCTTTTCTCTTTTTCGCTCCCGATAATTACAACCTACCTACTCCCACGTGTATTGTGGTAGATATCTACATTGCCACATGCGATTTTCGCATCACATATCACGCAAAATCCTGCATCGCGCAAGCAGAGTTTACCGCGGTCCGCGCGACTAGCATATATTGCTCACCAGACACAAAACCCGTCTGGTCGGAGGATCCTCCCTTTTCTATGGAGGATGGTCGAACTTTACACCCTGTTCCTCATACCTCTATGCTTGAGACCCCGAACATGGACATTGGCGCAGCCTTCGAGCAGCCTCATGCCGCTATAGTATGACATTGTGCCGTTCTTGATGATCGAAAGTTGGGTAGTTAACCTATCTACCTTTTTTACTTAAAATATAAACGCTTGCCCCCATAACATTTGGCGTAACGCGGTGTCCTACACACCTGCTCACTCCTCCATTGATACAGCCGAGATGTTATATTAAAGTGCTGATTTCTCATCTTCAGATCGACAGAGAACTAGAAGAGCAAAAGATAAATTCAGTGCTTAACGATGGCAGCAACATGGCGGATGAAGACAGCAATGAAGACTTCAAGCGCGTGCAGGAGACGGATGCGCCCATCAAACTGCCCATGGACGACGGTGGTACGTACTCTTTGGAATGTTCTAAATGTTTTGTTAGCATGGTTAGTTAGAATACTCTTTATAGCGCACCAAATGAACGAAAAAAAAACAAATTAAGTATTTTTGCTGCAGCATGGTTGTGTGAAATTTAGAAGCATTTTGTTAGAGTATCTTTGTATTGAGCGTAGATCCAGCGTATGCGTTGATTTCGCGTAAGGGTCTTCCCACATTTATCGACGCGGAATCGGCTAACGCCGGTCAAAAAAGCCTTTAGGTCTACGTAATAAGGGTGTTACTAATACCATTCGCATCGGCTCGGCTCGGACGACGCGGCGTGACGCCGATCGACGGCGAAACGAGCCGTTTGCCTATTAGCTCGGCGATAAGTCGAGTAGTTTGGTGATACGCACTCGGCTTAAGCCGATTCCGCGTCGATAAATGTGGGGACACCCTAAATGTTCATTATTATGTTTACTACACTGCGCTAGCGCTGCGTAGACGTGATTGTATAACAAATACGCCGCATGACGCGGCGTTTGCGCAGCATATACGTTCGATGCGTAGACAATGTATAGTTGAAATGTAGTAAGTAATTTGTTTTAGTGAGAATATCAATAATACTATTTTTTTCTATGAATCTTTAAGTTCCATTTTTCAGGATCCATTTACTATGTCTATTAGAATCATCGTGATCGTGTAAGTCTAACGTTTAATGGTGTTGTTTATAGGCTGGAACAAAGTAAAGCCCACAGTGAAGGTTAAACAGGAGGTGATCGTCAAGCGTGAGCCGGAGGATAACGACTGCGGTATACATTTATTGTTGTAATGTCCTGAGTTACGCGGTTTCGGAGACATGCGGTTATTTTATTTTTTGACCCTAGATCTTTCCAACCTTTACTTATTTACATTTATTTTTATTGCTCTTGGGACTATCTCCCGGTTTATAGAAGCGTGTTCATTAAATCTGCTGTCAAATCTCATATTTTTACTGGTTGATTGTAATATAAGTAAATGCGTTCAAATAAATAAATAAAACTTATATTTTTTGGATATGAAAAAAATTTTTGAAAAAAAAAAATTACTAATGAGTTTTCTGAAACTGAAAGTCTGATATTATAAATTATTAGGCCAAAAAAAGATAATATTATTATATTATATTCAAAAATATAATATTATTTGTTTTAGTAGGTATAACCTTAATGAGAAAAGTGCGAATATCCCAATTTTAAATATCAACAAAATATGAGATAATAGTTAGCATTTGTCATGTTGTCCTCACTTCTAACCCGCCTTATATAACCTTAAATCCTTTAAAAAAAAACTCCTTTCAGTGTACCCTTACTTGCATCACATAAGTCCTATTCCTCGTAACTCGGGACCTTACTCTATTACATTCGCAGCTCTGCATCGCCGTGCGAACTGTTTCCATCGGCTAAAGGAGCGGCTACATTGTCAGCGGACATAATTAGTTGCATCTTCCCTTTCGATGCATTCCTTGTGTATTCGGAATGGTGTTTATTAACACATATGGTTGTATGGTTTTTGTACCGTTTGACTGGATAGAAATTTCCCCTTTATTTAGAAACGCAGAGTAAAGTTATGCAAAACTTAAACCTCAAAGTTTTTAGATTTTTTTTATATTTTTCTGATAACTATTATGACTTGGCCTATTGCCCGATTCCGGCTTGGCGTCGACTTACGGGAGACCCTGTATACATACTGGTTGTAACTATACTCCGCGTTTATTAAAAAGGGGGACATGAAATTAAATTCTTTTCTCTTTTTGTCTGAAATGAAATTAAAAAAAAAAAACCGAGGTTAGTTATCAGTTTGTGGCAACATGTCCATTATTTTGTACCGTCCGATCCAGTTAAACGTAAACGGAATATAAAACTGATATTTTAAACCAAAATAATTGAAAACTTTGTTTGATATTAAACCTTCATTTTGGTTTAAACTATCGTAATGTATTAAATAATATTGTACGCTTTTTCAGCATAATTATTAAGCTTAAGACTGTAAAAACACATTTAATGAAAGGTCATCATAATAATTTTATTTTAGGATTTGGCAACGTATAATGAAGGGTCATCATCATAGTCATTTTATTTTAGGATTTGGCAACGTATTGCTGGTTTATGCAGATAAGCGTAAAAAAACATTTGCATGGGCCATGTCCCATAATTCTTTACTTGAGCCTTAATTTTGTCTATGACTACTTTTGTTTTTAAATCGAAACCAGAGTCCAAAATATTGTTTGAGTCTCAAAAAATACAAATGATAATATAGCGGACATATTAGTGTATTTTGAACGAGAGTAGAGCTACAAAATAAATGGTAAGGTGTCAAAAAAGCCAATATGAAATATTATGTAAGCCAATTTAATCATGATTGGAAAAAAATAATTGATTGATAGATTTCGACTGCAGAGATAGGTGCTCTAAACACCTCTGCTTATGCTTGCGGGAAATATGTAAGGGGCTGTTCATTTATTACATAAGACGATTTGAGGGGATTTGTTCTTACTTAGATCACAAAAGTAAGCAAAAATTAAAAGTTTTTAATTTTTTTGCTATTTTTCTTTGCAATTTTGGTAGATACTGATATTACGTAATATTAAAAGGGGGCGGAGGGGGTTCATCCAAGTCTTATTTTTTCTTACGTAGGGGGAGGGGGGGGGGGGGGAGAATCAGAACTTGGTCAAAATTGTCTTACGAAATTGAATGAACAGCCCCTAATGTTTTGTGTGTATTTCGGTGGTAGCTTATTCATATATCCGTTATTATTTAGCTAGTGTATTAACTGGAGTGTCCTTGCAGTGTTGGCCGAGGCGGAGCAAGAGGCGCGCCCTGATGTTAAAGAGGTGTTTGAAGATACAGACGTCGTCAATCTACTGCGGAGTGAGGAGTCGACACTCATATTGTTACAGGTATCTAATTGCTCATTAATATGAGCGCAGAACAGAGGATTTCCTCTTGACTTTTGAAGTGAAAGTACATAGGTATGTCAACCGGTGCAGCATACGATAAAAGGTATTGTCTTTTATTGTTTGCTGCACCGGTTGACGTCATCACGTCAACGCCGGCTGTCGCTGAAAACCAGCGCTGGGGCTCCGTCTTGTATAGCTCGTTTTTCCACAACTTGCAATTTTCTATGAAACAGCAGGTTTGTTTTCGATAACCGACGAAAAAACTACGCTAGGGGGTCTCGGGTGCCCAGACACGGGGTCGTCTGGCGCCCATGTGCTGGTTTGGTCCCTGGGGTGGTCACGGCGTGCTATGTGTTCTGGTGCGCCGATGATGGGGAATACTCCCCAGAGGAGGGTCCGGTGACGGACAGCCGCGGCGGGTTCACGGATGAGTGCTAACGCGTGCCCGTGTTCCCGCCGTAAGCGGCAGAGGAGGACACCGTGGAGTTTTAGTGGGTTAGAGTCCCACATAACTGTACTATCGCCCCGTGGTGGTGCAGAATGCATGAGCATTTCTCCACGATAACAAAAAAAATGGGTCTAGTGCCGAATTTATGGTTACAGTTTTCACCACCACCATCCTTATGTTCATGTGACATCTACCAACCCGTTCTGGGCCCGTGCGGTGGAATACGGCCTTTTCCTCTCACTGAGAGGAGGCAGGTGTCCCAGCAGTGGAACCATTATGGGTTCTTATAAAGGATTGCCAAGTCTGGTCATTGCGGTTGTTATGTGACGTCAACGTATTCTTACGAAACGCAGATTCTTTAGCAATACATAAACTAAACTAATAAAAGTTTATAATCTCAGTTACCAGATTCGTTGCCCGGCCGCGGTGGTAAAGTGGAAGACGACATGCCCCGACGCAGGATCAATGACGAACCTTCCACCTCCGGCGGCGAGGAAAAGGTGGAGAAACCAGTAAGTATGGTTGGTTATAAGTGCCCGGGAAACTTGCTCAAACAACCGGCTAAAATGAAAGTTTTCCTAAAATCATAATTTAAAGTAAGTAAATAGTAAAATAGTTGATCACTGGGTCAGCGGTCAGTAGTTAGGTAATTGAAAGTATTACAAACTTTAGTTTTGGTTTTCAATGTTATTTTAATATTAGGTACTTGCCGATATAAATAGATAACGTCTTTGTTTCGCCAGCTAATTAAAAAAAAAAAAACATTAAGCTCTCGGGGCTTTGTCGCAGTCGCTCAGAAAGGCCGCACAGTGGTCAAAATAATATTTAGCAACTACCAATTTCGAGAGGGGGTGCCCTTTTTGAATAATTTAGGTGACTGTCCGTAATTAAAAATTGAATGGAGTATATTACACGAAAAGCAATAGATGTATTGCTTATCGTGTAATTACATGCGAGGCTTCGGCTCCTAAACATTGAAACTAGCTTCCAAAATGTACAAAAATTATGAAAAATCATCCAAAACTTCCCAAAAGAGCAATAAAAAAGATATCCACATTTGTCAGGTGTGGGGTTCGAACCCACGCTCCCTCTCGGGAACCAGAGCTTAAATCTGGCGCCTTAGACCACTCGGCCAACCTGACATGTTAGATGACGACGAAATAGCATTACTATAGCCAGTGATTCATACGTGCATGAAAAATCGTGAAATCGTTTATGTATGACGCACTGTGAAATTATGATGATTGTTATTGTTTTATTACATCATATTTTTAAATCTTTCTTCTTGCTAGCGCGCAGTAGCTGAATAATTGCCTGCTGTGTTGCGGTCGTAGGTTCGATTGAACTGAAGAAATATTTTAAAACCTTACAGATAGTAATTTAATTCCAGAAAGCCAATTCCCGTAATAAAAAACGATCAAAATCTAGTGGCAATCTCTTTACAGCGACAATCTATGTCAAAAATGAAATAAATTAAAGGTATTTTTGACAGATTGAGACGGATATCAGACTGAAAGAATTACCGCTCAGGTCTGGGTGTTTGTGAATCTACCTACCTACAAACGGGGTGAATAGGGATGTAGGGGTGAATCGGGACGAAACTTTAAAATAGATTTTAACGTTGAAATAATATAGTTTGTTGTCAATAAGGGCACGTTTATCGTTAATTAAATTACAGTAAACACATTAGGGTCCTGACAAACTAGAAGAAGTAACAAACATATAACACACCCTCACAAACTTTCGCCTTTATAATATTAGTGTGATGTGACTAGCGCCCCGCGGTTTCACCCGCATAAGTTTCGATCCCGTGGGAAAAGTATCCTATGTGTTAATGCAGGGTGTCAGCTACCTCCATACCAAATTTTATCAAAATTAGTCCAGCCGTTTGTGCGTGAAGAAGTAACAAACACACTCACAAACTTTCGCCCTTTATAATATTAGTGTGATTGCAGGTAGACAACAGATGTCGTTTGTCAGATTTAGAAGAAGGTCGCATCGGGAAACTGTTGGTGCATCGCTCTGGACGGGTCAGCTTATCTCTCGGTGATACTATGTTTGAAGTAAGTGTCTTTAGTCTTCCCATGTTTGTATCAGGGAGTTTGTTGTACACATAAAAAGTAAAACGTTTATTGAGGATGATGTTCTCGTAGCATGAATTGTATCTAAGTCTATTTCCTGTTGATTTTTTCACAGCTTCAAGGCACTGTAGATCTGAGTATATGGTTTTAATTTCAACTCGATACTTCTACGCGTTCCCGAGATAAAGGATTATTCTATTTAAATGAAATTATTTTTCTTTGAGTACACTGTACCGGTACAGTGTTTTAATAATTGTGTGCTGCACCCGACGACGTCATTACGTCAGCGCCGGCTGTCGCTGAAAACCAGCGCTGGGGCTCTGTCTTGCATAGGGTCGCAGCATTATGCTGAGCGATAACCGTTTTGCGTGGATGTGACGCATGTTTCCCTTACCTTATTTTTTTTTGTGTTTATGTACTTTTTTGCGTCATGTTTACCGCAAATAAACGTATTCTCTTTCTTTCTGTTGTGTCGCTTCTTCTCCAGGAGAGGAGAGGAGATAAGAAGACTCCTTTAATATTGACGAAAATATTAAAACATTAGGCCTTTCTTCCCCGAATGGGTAGACTAGAGGGCTATAGGGGACAGGGGACTTAAACATAAATAACATGTTAAAAACCCCTAATCCAGACTCAGGATCTTCCTATTGAGAAAACCTAAAAAAACCTGCTCGATTTGGCGATCGTACTCAGGAAGGTCAGCAGTCATGTGACCACTTTACCAATGATGCACTCTCGTAGGTGGCTTGTGTCTACTCACTAAAAAGATGAATTGCGCATTTGAACCAAACCATAGCTAACGCGCGATTTTTTCTGTGCATTAGGATAACATACAGAGCCGAATCGTAACTCAAACCAAAAAGTCCATTGATCATGCCATGACATAATCACGGCAAAATTCACTGTGATTTTGGCAGACCCAAGCCTTAATTTATGCCGTTTCGTCTCTGTAATTTACCATATAGGATTGTATGGTATTTTTCCTCCTTCCATGAAATAATGGTAAAATATTAGAATTAATCCTATTTGTATTTTTTTTTTATCCCAGGTCTGCATGGGCACTAAGGCAGCATTCCACCAAGAAGTAATGTCGGTGGGCACGGACGACGCGTCGCGCTCCGCCAGCCTGGTGGCCCTCGGAGCCCTGCAACACAAGCTCAACCTCGTGCCCAACTGGGAGACCATGTTCCAAGACATGTCTGTATAGTGTACTCGGAATAAATGGTGAAAAAATTTAGAAATTTGTTTCTTTTTTTACCCTAGCCCAAAAGTAGGGCAATATTTTTTATACCATCACTGCAACCCGAAAGACGTTGCTGATTTATTTAGTATGCATTTTGATGTGAAGCCGCGATTGGGTCCGCCATGCCGGGAGTTTGATGCTGGGGACAGTGCTACAGAAATAACTACAGTCATTCTAGCAAAAGATGTCAAGACAAAAATTAAAAACATGAAGAGGGGAAAATCCCCTGGGCACGATGGGCTCAGCATCGAGCACCTGCAGTATGGTGGGTACCATCTGCCTCGTGTGTTGGCTCTTCTGTTTAATCTGTGCCTGGGTCATTCATACCTTCCTCCCGATATGATGCGGGCTCTGGTGGTACCAGTGGTCAAGAGTAGAACTGGAGACGTCTCGGACAGGTCTAACTATAGGCCGATTTCCTTGGCTACCGTCGTGGCTAAAATACTTGACAGTGTGCTTAATCCACACCTGAATACCCACATCAAACTGCATGATGCCCAGTTTGGGTTTCGGCCAGGGCTGTCAACAGAAACCGCTATTCTTAGTTTAAAGCATGCTGTCAAGTATTACACAGACAGGAAAACACCGGTCTATGCATGTTTCCTGGACCTGTCCAAGGCTTTTGATCTAGTCTCTTTTGACGTTCTCTGGCAGAAATTGTCTGATACCGCGGTGCCGCCGGAGCTCGTCTCACTTCTGCGGTACTGGTACATGAAGCAGGAGAGTCGGGTGCGATGGGCAGGAGAGCTCTCAGAGCCGAGTAGGCCAGAGTGTGGAGTGAGGCAGGGTGGCCTGACCTCGCCTTTGTTGTTTAGTCTGTACGTGAATGCACTGATCGAGCGGCTCAGCAGCACACGTGTCGGTTGCTTTATTGATGGGGTTTGTTTCAATAATTTAAGCTACGCAGACGACATGGTGCTGCTGACCCCCTCGGTCGGTGCGCTCCGTAAGCTTCTCGATATTTGCGAGTCGTACGCTGCTTCTCATGGCCTTGTCTACAACGAAGGCAAGTCGAAATACATGGTCTTCAAGTCCGATACCAAGTGTCCCTCCACCGTCCCTCCTGTGTTACTGAACGGTGTGGAGTTGCACAGGGTGTACTCTTTTAAATACCTGGGCCACTGGATGACAGATGATTTTAAGGACGACGCAGATATGGAGAGGGAGCGCAGAGCATTGTCGGTTCGGGCTAATATGCTGGCCCGCCGGTTCTTCCGATGTACAATCAATCAATCATCAATCAACTCAGCCTATCGCAGTCCACTGCTGGACATAGGCCTCTCCCAGACTGCGCCACAGCACCCTGTCCTCCGCCTTCCGCATTCAGTCCACCCCAGCCACCTTCCTTAGGTCGTCCGTCCATCTAGCTGGGGGGCGTCCTACACTACGCTTGCCGATACGCGGTCTCCACTCCAGGACTCGCCTGCTCCACCGGCCATCAGTCCTTCGACAGACATGGCCAGCCCACTGCCACTTCAGTTTGCTTACTCTGCAAGCTATGTCGGTCACTCCCGGTTCTTTTCCGGATAATTTCATTCCTGATTTTATCCTTCAAAGAGACTCCGAGCATAGCTCGCTCCATAGCTCGCTGAGCGACCTTGAATTTGTGGACCAGCCCGACCGTCAGCGTCCACGTTTCAGCACCGTATGTCATGACGGGCAGGACGCACTGGTTGAAGACCTTAGTCTTCAAACACTGCGGGACATGCGACGAGAAGACTTGACGAAGTTTTCCAAATGCTGCCCAACCCAACTGGATCCTTCTGTCAGCTTCCTTCTCAAAGTTGTGTCTACCGAGCTGGATGACTTGCCCTAGGTAGACATACTCCTTCACAACTTCGAGAAGCGACCCTTCGATGTGGATTGGACTTGGCAAGACGTGCGAATTGTACATGACTTTCGTCTTCCGATGTACGGTGGCAGTCAAAATAACGCTGTTTAAAGCATATTGCATGTCGCTGTACTCGGGGAGCCTGTGGTTCAGCTATACCCAAAAGGCCTACAATGCTCTGCGGATCCAATATAACAACGCATTTAGAGTGCTGTTGCGTCTGCCTCGGTTCTGTAGCGCGTCATCTATGTTCGCTGAGGCACGTACCGACTGCTTCAATGCTGTACGGCGTAAGAGAGCGGCCTCGCTGCTAAACAGACTCCGGGGCAGCCCCAACAGCATTCTACGCGCTATAGCCGGGAGACATGACAGCCCGTTGGTGAGGTCACTTGTCACCTGTACATTGTCGGTGTTATTAGTTAAGTACTAACATAGGTTAAGATTATTGTTACTAACCCAATGGATCTCTGTTATCCGATAAAGTAAAATAAATATACTGCAGTCGTATTTACATCGGTTTTTATATTTCTTCCAGACTAAACAAGCAAACATATTTTATTTAACACTAGCTGCGTCCCGCTGTTTCACCTGCATAAGTCTCAATCCCTTAGGACTTGGGAGACCATGAGGTAATTGCTTTTTATCATAATTACAGAAAGCTAGTGAAAACAGACAAATTCTTACATAATATTAAGATTTATTGTACCTAAATTATTTACAAAACAAACTATTCTGTTATTTCTAAGCAGTAGCACTGGCGGCCTTGTCTTCCTTTGCTTTAGTTATCTGTGTATCTCTGCCCTCATACTTGTTGCCTTTGAGGTCTATGGCAAAGTTATAGTCTACGGGGTTTGCCAGAGCATGGTCTATGGCCGCTTCGAGGGTCTCTGGTGTAATGAATGTTGCACTTAGTTCCTGAAAAAAATATTGATGTTTATGTAATTTTTATAATCTGATTATGTAAAGGTTCATTGTTGAATAGAAGGGTTAAAGGAATGTTGAATATTATACAATGGAATTTAGTGAATTAATGACCTTATATACATCACACGTAATATGTACAGTATGACAAAATAATCTTAGAAGTTTATAATAGTAATTGCTCCGTCCCGGCGCAGGCCTCTGGCGGCCCATTACAATAGAAAATCAATTGTGTCTCATTAGCGGGAATCAAGCGATTAATTTGTTGTAAAATATCATTGGCCAATGCAAATGTGCCTATTTGAGGAAAAAAAAAATAGGTAAAACGGATTTGTTGATGATATTGTATGACTTGGAATGATTACCTTCTGTAGTTTGACTTCCTCGGAAGCTATCGCGATCCTCTCCTTCAGCTTGCGATCGTGTGCCTCCATCCTCTTCAGGGCGTACTCCTCAAGTGCAGCCACCTCCACTTTCCTTCTCTCCTCACGTTCCATGGCAACCTGCGAGTTCCACTTCTCGTTCAGCTCCACGCACCGAGCCCATTCCTCGGCCTCCAGACGTTGAGACATCTCCGAACTAGCACTCTCTCTCGTTGACTTCTCTTTGATCATCTCCTCATGGTAGAACCTTCTTATAGCGCGCATCTGAGTCTTGTAGTTATTGTGAAGACGTAGAAGCTCTAAACGCTCGTCTTCAGAAACAACGGGACGTTTTGGTATACGATAAACTTTACTTTTTGCGACTGGTAGCCATCGAGGTTTTCTGTGTGCCTCCGCGCATTGTACTAGCATGGGCCAGGTACGCTTTAGTAAAGAATTCTGAGATAACATTATTTTTTATTTACTTTCCCGTTTTCGTGTTAATTTGTTTACAGAATTTAACTTTTTTAGAAACAGCCACCTAACCTCAATCTTTTTCATTTGACTTTGACAATTTTGTCAAATGTAAAAAAAAGTATTGTCAATTTGTCGTCAGTTGCCATCTCAGTTGCCAAGAATAGGAAAATGCTCGCGTTCATAATTATTTATTTATTTCTCATCACAAAATAAATGTTGTTGTAGACAGTAAGTGCATAGGCTTAACATTTATGAGAGACTGGTGCCCAAAAAAGGCATAAAATAATACCTGTATTATGGGTAATAATAAAAAAATTCACGCATTGCACCCAGCCCCCACCATGGTCCAACCCAACGAATAAATTAATTATAATAGACATAGTATCCTTACTCCTTACCGATACCGCCGGAAAAAAAATCAACTCGTTTTACTATGTAGGGATAACTTATTATTTTTATATTTTTCTGTAATTTTTTATAGTTTCTGAACTATATTTATCTCGAATGTCAAGTAGTCTGTGGACTGTCAAACAAAACAAATGTCAAAGTTGTCTAACTGGGCCGTGAGCCGGGTTTCGCTGTTTATTTATCAAAAAAATCAATGATACTAATAACTTAAGTTGAGTATTAAGATGATAAAAATATCTGCTTTGAACGAAGAATCGGAGGAGGACAGCGGATCCGAAGAAGAAGTCACAAGAGAGGCGTCAGAACAGATAGCGTTGCAACAATACGCGAATGCACTTGAGCTTCAAAGAAAAGGTAATCTAAAAGATGCCACTCAGTTACTTAAGGACCTTCTCGATACAGAACTGCTATATGATGTTAAAAAACCGGCGCAAGGGGAGAAAGTACAAAGTCCTTTGTTTAATCTAAAGTATTTATCGTATAAAAATCTGGCGACTATGTTAACTGGATCGGACGAAGTTGATGCGGCTATTGAGGCGTATTGTGCGGCTGCAGAGTTAGATGACACTGACGTCACTCTGTGGCACCGCCTGGGACAGCTCTGTATTCGCGTCAAACGCTATGAAATGGCACTCCATGCTTTCCAACGCGGTGCAGACCTCAATCCTCGACACTGGCCCTGCCTCGACAAGATCGTCACACTACTCCTCGGTCTAGACTACAAAGAGGAATGTATTTCAACCATACATGATGCACTACAATTGGACCCTGGATACTTGCGGGGCCTTGCTTACAGAAAACATATATTCACAGTCTATCCTTATATAAGAGACTTTATGGAATATCTTAATCCCATTTACAAATGGAATGAAAAAGAAGATGAACCATTTGATGAGGAAAAAGCTGTGAAACTCATTAAAGAAGCAGATGAGATTAATGAAATATTTCTTGAGCAGCAGAGAGCTGAGCAATTTAAATATGTATTGCCCGAATTAAAGTTGATTAAACCTATTACCAATTTAAGCTGGAGCTCAGTTGGGGACTCACTTGTTCACATGCACCACCATATGTCAGAGCATTACTATAGTCATGCCTGCAAAATCGAAATTATTTATGAGAAAGAAGTTAAAGAAGTAACTATAGAGGTGTGTGAGGAGCCGAAGGAAGTAGAACTAGAAGAAAACAAGATTGAAGAACTTATTCCAGAAACTGACAAGAATGCAGAAAATGTGTCAGAGAATGAAAACAATGATTTATCAGACAAGGACAAAGCAGCAACTGACACAGAGAAGATTGAGAGTGATGTTGAAATGGTTGCAGAAACTGCTGAGGCACCTTCTGACAGCAAAACAGCTAAGAAAGGTCCAGTTAGAAGGAGAGGTAGTGCACTCAGCTTTTTAGAAGCTTGGGCATGGTGCACTAAGAGAAGATCTGGACGAAAGAAGCAAGTTGGCAAACAAGAACAAGATGATAACATCTATGAGACTCTGCGCAAAATGGTGCCTGTTTCTTTAGTGCCAGAAATGGTTGAGAAGAAAGAAAATCAAGCAAGAGAGACATCTCCGGACACATCAGATATTGATAAACTATTTGAAGATAAGGAAAAACTTGAACAAAAAGAGTATTTTGGATCAGAAGATGAACAATTAGATGTTAAGAATTTCATTAATCAGTATACAGTAAACAAAAGAGATATAATTGATATTTTAAAAGATTACCTGTATATTTTAGCTATTAAGTGGAGAGAGAAATGGCCACAGGGCCTCCCGGAGGTATTCATTGAAGCTAACAAATGCTATCTCAATCATATTGATGTTCCGACATGCACCAGTGACAATGATGAAGAGCTGCTACATTATACTGCAGTCAACATCCTGGTAGAAGAGTTTTCAGTAAATGAGAAATTTAATACATCTCTAACAGATGACAAGCAGAAACACGATTTAAGTGTGATTGAAACTATCGGCATCATTTTGAGCTCGAAGCCTCATATTTTCGAAAGTACAGAGTGCTTAGAACTGACACTACGCTATCTGTGGGTGAAACTCCACATTCAATTGTTAAACAAAGTCAATGAGGTTGCTTTAGACTGCTTGTACCAGCTTCAGTATGAGTTTGAAGCCATGGGAGACCACCATGATACATACAATTTAAATGTTGTCAACTTTACATTTAAACCAACAGTCAATGAGAATGAAGTTTTAGCTGGCATTACTTTCCTTGAGAGAAACAAGAAACTTTCTACTGTTATGGAGTCATATGAGAGAGGTAACTATGAAGAGGTTTTATCAATAGTAATTGATACTTTTGAACACTGCAAAACTATGGCTAGGAATGAGGAAGAGGTGTCTCTAGATTTTGCAGTTCATCTATCTGTTATATTAGACACTTACTGGGCTTTAGACAAGCCAGATGAATGCTTCAAATGGTCTCTGATCTGCTTACATGAAGCTCTAAAGCATTACTTTAGATTCACAACAGGATCTCAGGAATATGACAAGTGGACCCTTACAGTTGTTAAGATACTTTGTTGCATGGAACACATACTTACAACAGAAGGCCTGACATGTTTGGATACGGTGTCTCAAAAAGAACTGAGTCAGGGTCTAGAAGATCTGATCAGAGTAATTGGCCACCAAGTGGAGACAAATGCATCTGAAATGCCTTTTGGCACCGTCATCCCATGGATCATAGTGCATTACATATTGCAGAGAGAGGAGGATCAGGGGAGGGTTAGAGTAGAAAAGGAAAAAGTTGCGTGCGACGAAGTTCCTAATCCTTTATTGGTTTTATTTATTGCACATGAACAGCTAGGCAAGAGAGGGTGGTGTTGCAAGTCTGAAGCAAAACTACTCTATTTCACTTTAGACACGGTGGTGCCAAGGCTGCGGTCGCCGTCATTGGCCAAGTGTCTAGATCAAGTAGTCCAGTATATGGAACAGTGTGTTTATTGCTTATTTGGGCACCCTGGAAGAAAAAATAAGTTAAAATATCTTGTGGATCATAATGTTTCGCCATCTACTTTAGACTGGAAACGAGCGCAGCAGGTGTATGAAATCTTTAGACCTCCGATGTTACCAGCTCTAGAAGGCAAGCTTCCCGGCATTACTGCTGATACCGAACAGTTGTTCCATAAAATACTTGCGCTGCTTCCTCCGGAATGTGACCCTCAGAAATATCTTCCAGAAATCAGCAAATTCATTAAAGGGTTGGAAGAAAAATTGACTTATACTCCATCACTATTACCATACAAAATGAAGGATATTTATTTTTTGCTGGGCGATTACTATTATAAAAAAGAAGAAATGAAGTTGGGTGTCAAGTTTAACATGCTAGACGTTGCCGTGAACAATGACAGAGTAGAATCATGGGCAAGAATATCTTTAGCAAAAGCTGTAAATTTAGATACCATGCTTAGTTCTTGTAAGAACCTCATCAACCATGAAAGAGAATATTTGAATCCTGCTAAATCTGTGCTACGATGTTTTAAAAGAACGATGGACTTGGATCCCACACTCAGTCATATGTGGACGGAATATGGAATGTTCGCGTATACAGTCCAGTCATTTTGCTCTCGAGTGCTAAAACAGGCGAGCGAATCGTTGAGTATGGAAGACTTCGAGTCATTGGAGAAACAGAAGGAAGATATGCTAGATACGACTCACAAATGTTTCATGACTGTGCTAGTTGATCTAAATAGCAGTACGGAAGATGATGATTCGTGGCAGTTTTTCTATATGTTGGGCAAAGTGGGTGAGAAACGCAACAAGCCACCGTCTGTATACTTAGATTATTACATGAAAGCCGTAAAAAGTTTAAAGGAAAACGATGCGACGTATCCTCTGAAAATTAATTACAACACACCAACCCATTTGTGCATAGAGGTGTTAGAGGTTCACTATCGAATTCATGCATCTATTTTAAAATACATAGAACAACATGAAAACAAGCCTATACCTGCGTCAGTGGGCAAGGTTTTCTCAACGTGCATTGAAGAGTGGAAGAAAGGTCCTTTTACTAGAAAACCTAAAAAAGATGGTGCAGCAGACATAGAAACGAATACAGAGCCGAAACCTGCTGAACCAGTTCACCCGGCCAATATTCTCAAGCGATCCATTAGCGACGCCGGTGAAGAGGAGTCTCATGAAGCCAAGCGATTGAAGATGGAAGCCGCGGCAGCTAAGATCAGGAGGTCCGCCTCCTACGACACGGAGAGAACGCCTAAAGAACCAATTGTGCAGGGTACAGAAGTGACTGACGCAAAACTCGCTGCGAGCGCAGAAGAAAATAACCAAGAAATCGTTGTTATAGACGAAAAGTCACCACAACCAAAACTGCCGTCACCCCCACCGCCACTAGAACCTGTTAAAGAAAAAACACCAGAAGTAGAAAAGCCTCCAGAAGTGAAAAACGACAAAACGGATGCTGAGAAAAAAGAAGACAGTTCAAGTTCGTCTTCCTCGTCATCGTCAGGTTCCAGTTCCAGCGAATCCTCATCAGACAGCAGCAGCGACTCCAGTAGTGACAGCGACACATCCAAGTCCTCGAACGACTCTAAACCTCTCACAGACGACGAAATTATGAATATTGTATCAGACTGTCTTGACGCGCTTGAAGACTGCGCGAGCCGCTTCCCTCCACACTACAAAGCCATATACAGGCTTGCTCACTATCACTTTTATTATAAAAAGGGTAAAGACATCGAGAGATGTCGAGATCTCATGTTATCCAATTTCACGTCAAGAGCGGGTCAGAAATTAGGAGGACTATTCAGCGAAAAGAAACCTTCCAACTTTTTCAACAACATATGGAAAATACGTTCACAAGAAGTGGACAGACCGGGCAGCTTCATTTTCCACATGAATCGCTCTGTCCTTCTCACTTTGGAGATATTGAAAGAGATAGACGATCACAAAACTCTTTTGGATCTGAGCTTGCAATTGCAGAGAACACCTGATCCTGACAAGAAGTACCTCCGTGACTCTGACCGAGAGGAGCTGGCTCAGCAAGCATTCTCGCTTTGCGTTCAGTCTCTAAAAGGACAACTGACTAAGTTCAGCCAGCAACCTGATTTGAAGAGCAATGAGGTGGAGCGGCAAGCACTGAACAGTTTAATGTTGGATATTTACAGAGCGTACCAGAAAGTTCAGAAACAACCGAACTCGAAACAATTCACGAACTTACTAATCGAGGGTTACAAGCTAGTTACGAGTGAACCCATAGCTGAAAATACTAATCTAGTCGACATCAGTATGAAATACTGTCAGAGGTTGATTCAAAAACTGAAGCATGAAGCGACGATGGCGAGCTTGGATAAAAGTCAGAATGCGCAAAAGAAGCAAGCTGCTAAAGCTGCTGTTGCTGAGACTGTGAAAGGGACTCCTTCCACTGTGACGAGTCTGCCGAAGCCGGAGCAGAAGGCGTCACAGCCTTCGACATCGACATCAACGACTTCAAGTTTACCGAAAATGTCGGCTCATGACATGGCGGCCGCTTTCCAGACCTTTATGCCGATGCTGAACGATCCTGTACAGCAGGCTGCAGCCGCGCTGTCATTATCATACCTTTCTAATATAAACGCTCTAGCTTACGGCCCGTCATTGCAGACCGCGTTGCAGAGTACTCTGCAGAATTCGTTCCAGGCTGAATTCTACCGTCAGTTCTTAGGACAGAGCTTCTCGTCGTCGTTCATGCCGCCCGCTAAGAAGCAGAAGCGCGGTCCGAAGCCTGGTTCGGTGCGACCTCCGGCGAACCCTCAGATGAAGGCGTCGAAATCTTTCACTGCACCAACAATGCCTCCAGTGAGCAAGGCAGCGCCTACTACTGTGAGCGCTCTTCAGAAGTCCAATTCGACTCCCTTAACTCCGAGTATGGGTACGGTGCTTCAGAACCTGCCTGCCTCGATGACTGCCAACTTGTCCTCGTTCGGGGCGGTACACTCGACGTCACACTCGGCACACACCACGTCACACTCTTCGCACACGACGTCACACTCTTCGCACACGACGTCACACTCGTCGCACACGACGTCACACTCGCCGCACACGACGTCACACTCGTCGCACACGATGCCCGCGCAGGCGCACATGTCGACAGCGTCGACTATGAGCTCGGCCATCCATACAAAGCCTCCAATGCCGCACCAACAAGTCAGCCCCGGGAAGACGCTGCAAGAGAAGCTGGCAGAACGGCAGAAACACCTCCCGATATCAAAGAGCCATGAGATCAACGCTTCCATCAGTAAGCTGCCATCGTCGCTCACCATCACCAAGACCTCGGTGCCTAAACAAGGGATGAAGAAGCCCGACGCTAAGAAACAATTGCCTTTCACGGAGAGACCTAAACCTATCACTACAGATGAAGTTATAGTATTAGATGATGATTAAATTATCATTATTAATTTTTAATTAATTAATTAATGTCGAAATTAGGTAGTCTAAAATGTATATCATGGACTTATATAAAACTTTATATTCAATAAATGAAATACAATCAGATAAACGTATTTTAATTTATTTCTTATAAAATATTAATTATTTTACTATTTACAAAATAATGTAATTATAACAAAATAATTGAAATAGTCGTTAAATTATGTTACATTGCTCACATATGCTTTATTGTTTAATATCAGCGATCTTAAAGAATCATTTCGAGAATTTGCAATTGAGGGTTTTAGCAAAATCAGTACAAATCCTATAATTTAGTTTTTACCATACAAAATCTAATTGATTCCTCTTTTGAAAAGCAACCACTGAATACACATATTGAAATTAGTGGCAGAGACATCGACACGGAGACTGTAACCACGAATATGGTACAGTCACGAGCAATAATATGTCAACACTTGGCAACTTTCAATTATTGCGATATTTTCGTGAAATAACGAATGCAACGTTGAAATACGAAACTTAAGATACCTATAGTCCATTTACTATAGCATTAGACAGAAGTTAAAAAAGGCTCTTTTAGGGGCACACTTTGTAACAAAAGTACAACAAACATTATTACAGTCAAGATTGATGTGGAGATAAATATAATCAATTTAAATAACAGCAGTCACACTTAATTGTACTTATTTAACCTATCTACCTTCTGAAATTACAACGCTTTTATTTAATATTATTTAGTTTTTACATAAAATATTGTCGTGTCAATGTTTAAAATCTAAAAGAAGCAGGGGCGGACAGTACCGGTAACGTTTTTCATGTCACTATAACTCTACCAAATCTAAAATGTTCCCTATTCCCTTCATAAGTTGTGGCAGCACGTGTTTTTTTTATTTTGTCGGTTTATATAAAGTTGTTTTTAATAAACTGATTGTTACTAAAAATTGTTTCATTTCACGTACCTATCCAAGCATAGTGACGTGTAGATAGATAGAATATGCTTTATTGTATGCCATGCATTGTTACTTACAAAAAAACCACATAACTTATTTATTAAAATTGTTTGAACTTAACTTGAAAATAAAATGTTTCGTATTCCTGCTTCTGCGAGCCTCTTTTTTCTAATGTTATAACAAATGGACTTATAAACGTATGGGTTCGAAAATACTATGTTCGTAATAACATAAAATTTCATTCAAAAATAAAGGAGAAAATCGCCTTTGAATAAAGCCAAGTGTATACATACTTATAGACGTGACTGTACGTGACCACTTAGAGTAAACATTTTTCGTCAGTTAGAAAAAACAATATGTGACAGGCTATCTGGACAAATCTTCAAAATAGCTCGCATTTAACTAGGTCAATAGGGCACTTTATGTGACGGCTAAACATCCTTATTTCAGAATTTTTGACGCTACTGAATCTTAGATAATCGATCGAAAACGTGTCCAGCCAGCTTAAAAGACCACTTTTCGCTGGTCTCTCAATCTCGGTAACGGAAGTGATTTTGACGATTTTTTGCATATCAACGGGCGTCAGAGATTTGTGACAGGCATCGAGCTAAATGTTTTGTGATGCGTACAGCGGTTTAGTAGAAAAATACAAAAAACTATTGACCTAGTTAAATGCGAGCTATTTTGAAGACTTGTCCAGCCAGCCTGAGCCACATAAAACAATTGCCTTTTTATAGAAAAGTGCAATCCTACGTGGTCAAAATGTATTGAACAGCATTTTTTTTAGTAGCCTACGCAAAATCTCAACGCAGGGAAGTTCAGAATCATGTACAGACGTCAGCACATCAAGCTACTACAATCTGTCAAATTTCTTTAATAGATTTTCAACTTTATCGCTTAAGTATAAGGTTCAAAGTTGATTGGGAACATTTTACAGTTTCGGGTAGCTTGATGTGCTGGCGTCTGTACTGAATTCATGGTAACAGGTTATGCGACGATGTGCCTGCCAACTTGTATTATTTTAACTTCGTCTGACATGACTATGTCGACACTCGACACTAATAAAGCCCGGTTTCCACCGCGAAAGAGTAATGAGCCGGAAATGGCTAAGCGGAGCGGACTTCGTTTTTATGAAATAGGTTTGCGTTTCCACCAAGAAAGAGTTTAGTCGTCTGATTCTGTCTAGAAATGAGCGAGCTCATTTTTTTACTCTTTTTGCCCGCTGAGTCTTTTCCGCTAGACTCTTTGTTGGTGGAAACACACGTAAGCAGTTTTCTCTTGAGAGGTAAAAGAAGTCATTAATGGGTCCGCTCCGCTCGCGGTGGAAACCGGGCTTAATACAAGGTGGTTATTTAATGGCATCCATCCCGTTGATTAATTATTTAACATGATCTCAATCACACATGATTCTCATTCAAAGAGGTATACGCGTATTCAGTGTTGTACTGTCTTCTATTCTCGTCATTCCTCACCTCAACATTATAATAGTACAGTACTTTCTATTTTACACCGCAAAAAACTGCATCACTTGTAAAATTAAATTGGACTCATTTTCAACTCTATAGTAAACGTGCGCAGTGCTGCACACCCGCACCCTATTTCAAGTAAAACAATTTTTTTTAGCCTATGTTGTCCCACTGCTGGGCAAAGGCCTTCAAAGTTAAACAAATATCAACTTTATTTCATAGGTGTATAGCACTATTGAAACAGTTATAAAAATGTTTGAAGTTGTAGCGTAAATTGAATTTTGTTGTGTAGGAATTAACGTTATTTTTGCATTAATTCATATTTGTTTACATTTTTGGCAAATTAATCGCGAAAGCAGATTATTTTAGTTGTGATTTAATTTATTATAAACTAGCTGGCCCATCTGTGACTTCATTCGGGTGCGTATCAAAAAACAAATTGGATTTCATAGGTTTTTTTTTTTGCGCGGTACCCTAATTCTTTTTGTAAAATAAAACTCATGTTATAAGGAGGCGAGCCACGCCTCTTTATAACATGAGCTTTCTGCCAGTAAAAGTCCCGTCAAAATCGGTCCAGCCTTTTCGGAGATTAGCCGGAACAAATAGACAGACAACATTTTTAAAAATTGTTTTTTTTTTTCCTTTTGTAGTGCCGTATATACTTTCACTGTCTGTTTGTATTTTGACATCACAAACAGACACTTATTTTATTTATTTGTATACATTTATTAAGGAAAACTGCTCATGCATTTTACTGCTCAGTATATGTATGTTACACATTTGTTTGCTGGTCATAAAGGCCGAGGCACATTAGTTCGGTTTTCAATCTTGCGCTAATTGACATCATCATCATCTGTCAAGTAATTTCCTAACAATTTGAGGTCAGCTTCTATTCTAACTGAATGCAGCTGAATATCAGTTTTTTTTTTACATGGAGTAACTGTCTGTCTGGCTTCCACAACCCAGTTACCGTCAAACGGGGTGAATAGGGATGCAGGGGTGAATCGGGACAAAACTTTAAAAGGGATTTTAACATTAAAATAATATAGTTTGTAGCCAAAAAGGACCCTAATGTGTTTACTGTAATTTAATGAACGATTACGTGCCCTTATTGACAACAAACTATATTATTTCAACGTTAAAATCCATTTTAAAGTTTCGTCCTGATTCACCCCGTTTGTAGGTACTTCTTCGCTGTCTCATTTTAAAACTAAAAAAACCGGCCAAGAGCGTGTCGGGCCACGCTCAGTGTAGGGTTCCGTAGTTTCCCGTCCGTCACAATAAGTGTTCCCCGTACAATTCGATAATACCCGACCCAATGTAATAAGTACCTACAGCGCCATCTCTCGGGGTATTGGGTTACTAATTAGTACATAGACGTGCCAGAAGTTTTCGGTGGTAATTTTGGATTGCGAGAACCAATTTTAATCATTCTTTTTTTGTTTGAAAAAAGATACGTTCAGGATAATAAAATATGTAAACGAAGTTAAAAAAAAATGCTTGCATATACGATTATACTACAAACTTAGTCCAGAAATGATTTTGTACAACTTTTGTCTTTTTTGTACAAAAACTGTTGTTTCTATCAAGTTCAAAATAATTTTCCTAGAAAGTCCTTATAAAGTTCTACTTTTCAGATTTTTTTCATATTTTCTAAACTTATGGTTCAAAAGTTAGAGGGGGGGGGACACATTGTTTTTTAATTTTGGAGCGATTATTTCCGAAATTATTGACATTATCAAAAAATAATTTTAGTAAACCCATATTCATTTTTAAATACCTTTCCAACAATATATCACACGTTAGGGTTGAAATAAAAAAAAAACTCACTTCCCACTTTACATATAGGGGGGCTACCCTAATAAAACATTTTTTTCCAATTTTTATTTTACCACTTTGTCGGCGTGATTGATATACATATTGGTACCAAATTTTAGCTTTCTAGTGCTAACGGTCACAGAGATTAAGCGAGGACGGACAGACGGACGGACGGACAGACAGACATGGCGAAACTATAAGGGTTCCTAGTTGACTACGGAACCCTAAAAAGAAGGCCCTGTCTCCCATGATATAGTTTTTCAACATTTTTACAACTGTTATTCAACATTCAGGTGATTAAGATCAGTAGAAATAAATAACGGACAGTAATTTTAAATTAATATTTCGTCGGTTGCTAAATTAGTGTAACAGTAATAAAAATAAAATTGGTCAGTTACTTCATCCTACAACATCATTACAAAAAATACTCAAGTAGTGTGTATTAAATGAATGCGCAGTAACAATCTTGGAATGGACAGTTAGATAAATGAGTTCGACAGTTCATAGGTTAGGTTGGAACGGAGATCAACTACGCGCGAGCCGAATTGGTCGCAGTAACTAAGCCCAGGCACCCCGACCAAATGGGTTAGGTTAGGTTAGAACTGCGCTGGACAGAAACCGGTGGAGGCGGATCATCCGCTCCAGATGCAACTCCGAAGCTGACCACGATCCTCAGACATGAGGGACCGACTACAGAGAGAGAGGTTAGAACTATGACAGATCGCGCGCGAGCCGAGTGTGCGGGGCTGTGGAGCGGCCGGCGAACGCTACTTCCAAGTTAGATTTGTTACCGAATAATTCCGATTTGTTAAATGCCCACACGTAACTGCTCGTTCAGTCATTTTACTGCTTATAATTACTTATTTAATTACCAATAAAAATATTTTTTACGACTCATTTTTTATTTAGTTTACTGTTACTGCCGAACTTGTTAATGAACATGCATTTTGTAATTTTTATGGGTTTGGGTGGCTAAAGTGAACTGGTTATTTAGGACTATTATTATTGTGTTGCGTTAGTTAAAATAAAGTTGTAAATTGTTTGGCAAGGAAAACCGCATTACTGCGCTTCGACAGTTCTGCGCCGCCGCCGGCCCGACCAAAGCACAAAATTTTCATAAGAAATCTTCTCCTACCCTCATTAACAAGTGATGCAAATATTTTCTAGATCAGTGCAGTATCCTCATCATGTAAAAGGACATGAGCATTTCGCTGAGGTTCCAGCCCATGAGGATGGTGAAGAGGTAGGTCAGCACGAGGATCGGCAGCGGGAGCAGGAACACGCGCGCGTTGTGGAGCATCGGGAGATCTGTAGGACAAGAGAAAACGGGGATAAAAATAAATGCTCATATCGCCTCTGTACCTACATTAATTAGTAAAATAATGAACTCAAAACTGTACCTACATTAAATATTTTTGAAAAAAAAAAGTACTAGGTGTCGGAAAAAGTCTGATGCCGAAAATATAGTTTTTAAAAATGTTAACTGTTTGTCTGTATGTATGTTCCGGATTGGCGGAAAAACGACTGAACGGATTTTGATGAAATTTGGCACATACATTAATAGTTTATAACTTGGTTTAACACATAAGGTACTTTTAGGCCACGGCCGCACTACTAAGGCGACTGCGAAGCGACGGCGATTTCGTGAAAACAAACTGATATAAACATATGTCGGTGGCCGCACTGCAGAAACGACAAGCGAAATGTATTTGTTCATATCGTCGCCGCTGCGTCGCCGTCGCCGTCCAGTGCGGCCCCGGCTTTAATCCCGGAAGTACGTTCCCGTGGGATATTTTCCGACATCTATTGCCGCGGGCAAAACCTAGTATAATAGTGTAAGCTAGTATTAAATGAAGCTCATTTTTTTTTTTTAATGAACCGAATTACTTCCATCTATATTGGAGTAGTAGTTCAGTTCATTTATTCAAGTTCAGTTTTTTTATTTATTTAGCAGCTAGGTGCTAGCAACGTAACAGGGCATATTATTTATTTATTTACTAGCTGACCCAGCGAACTTCGTAGCGCCTCAGAATCATCTTCAATTATCATAATATACAACGTGTTTTTTTTTGTTACTATGGGGTCAAACCTGAAATCGCGAAAAAAAAATCTGCTGTTCCCTACATTTATGTTCGCATAACTCGTCAAAATGTAGGGAACAGCTGATTTTTTTTTTCGCGATTTCAGATTTGGTCCCATAGTAAAAGTTATTCATAATGATGAGTACAATGACCCCCTAGAGTTATGGGATATAAAAAAAACACGTTGTATAATCAATAAGAACGAATGTATATGAGAAAATGAATTATCTTCATTATTATTTTTTTCGTGAATTTTTCCCATGTTTAAATAGTTATTCTGCTATTCGGGGCGGAGACAAATCTAAAAAATCAAAGATCATAAAAATCGGTCCAGTCGTTCTTGAGTTATAAATGGTAACTAACCCGACTTTGTTTTATTTATATATAGAAGATATACATAGATTTACTTTATCGTACACCACAAGAATACATAACATAAAAATACATCAAGCACTACAAAATATACAATGGTCGGCCTTATTGCTTTCTGCGATCTGTTCCAGGCAACCTTGGAATGGACAGTGATTTTCGTTTTTAGTTTATTAGTTACCCCTTCCCCTGACACGGCAGGAGCATATTCCATATATTTCTTGCCAATAAGAGATAAAAAGTTATGAAACCCATATTTTAATGTGCATAAAGTTATTCCCCATACATGATCACACTTACCTGAATCGACAACTTTTCCATAATCTGAAAGTTAATTTGTATTTTAGTTCTAGTACAGTCAGGGGCAAAAATATATACACATTACACACAGAGAAATTAGAGTGGCTTTACGAAATAGTGTTTATCAAATCGTTGACCGAACTGTAAACGTGTTGTGAAATTCCTAATTACTTTAAATAATGAGTGAAATGAATTTAATCGGTGTTGTACAAGAAACTCACTTTAATTTTGTTGTGTATATATTTTTGCTCATGACGAAACTTATTATAATAGTATACAGGATGTCCCTGGAAGTATGGATCAAATCGAATAGGGGCGTGGGCAAGGTCATTTCCAAACTTTTTAACCCTGAGAATGTCAGTGAATCTTTTTACGGTTCAAAAGTTATGACCGATTTTAATTTTTGTTCAATCACTTCGCTTATTGCTCAAAGAAAATAATCATAAAAAAATACTATCAGGGCTATCTAAAAAAAATAAATTGATAGCCTTGATAGTTTTCACGAATTCGATCTTTCTTCTCTTTTTTTTTTTGCTAAAACGTTTGGAAATGACATCACACATCCCTATTCGATTTGATCCATACTTCCAGGGACACCCTGTATATAACATATTATAATAGTGTTTTCTCTTTTCAGCTAAACGATCTGTTGAAACTTTGGAAGTTATGAGTTATTAAATATACAGATCTGTCAACATTCTATTACGGTGACAATATTAGTTTATGAATCAAAATTTTTGGAAAAAAATCGTAAGTGTTTTCATATTTATGCCCCTGACTGTTCAATAGAAGTGATACTTACTGCTGTATCCTAAGAATGTGATGTACAGGTAGTAGATGATGGAGGCGAGCCAGAACGAGTTTGCAATCACGCAGGAAAAGAAACCGTCGCGGAACAGTATGTCTGGAAGAAGAAACATAATCAGCCTATAATGTTCCCACTGCTGGGACACAGGCCTCCTCACTGTGAGAGGGAGTGGGCCGTAATCCACCACGCGGGCCCAGTGCGGGTTGGTAGATGTCACATGTCATCGAATTTTTGGTTCTAAGACATGCCGGTTTCCTCACGATGTTTTCCTTCACCGTTTTTGAGAGCAGTGGTGATGAAATAATTTACACAAAGTAAAGCACCTGTCTGGGTTCGAACCTACGACCTACAACTCGTAAGTCGCGGCCTTTACCACTGGGCCACCACTGCTCTCGAAAAAATTACTTTATTGGTATTGTCTTAAGTATTTGGTAGGCCGCGCCATTTGGCAATAGGAGTAAGTAGAGGGTGTCAAGTTGCTGAACTAATGAAACGTAAGTTAAAAGTTGCTTAGACACTAGAAACTTTCTTTACCAACACCCCAATAGAGGTTACGAAATCTCTCTCCTCTTCATCTATATTAGCTGAATCTCTTCTCAAAGAAAACTTCTGTAAGGATATTCCAAGTTTTTAATTCATGCCCGTTTCTATAGTGACAATTAAAAAAGCTTTCAAGTCTTAAAATAAAAATCACTGAAGACTTATAGCGGATTTCCGTTAAGGTTCTTGGAGATATCATTGACACAATTGCCCCTGTCCTAACTGGCATATTTTAATCAATGTTTAGATAGCGGAAAACCTGATCTAATGAAACATAGTAAAGTAGTACCAATTTTCAAATCAGGTAGTAAGAGTGATCCCTCTAATTATAGAACTATATCTGCGCTACCAGCATTGAGTAAAATCTAAAAAAAGATAATGCTAAACCAGATGCCACATTTTTACTCAAATGGGATTTTACGTAGTCGCCAGTTTGGTTTCATGTAAGGTAGGGTATTGGCCGCAGGAACTCGTTGGATGCGAGAAGCACAAAACCGGTCGAAGTGGAGGTGTTTGGAGGAGGCCTATGTCCAGCAGTGGACGTCTTTCGGCTGAAATGATGATGATGATGATGATGAGGGTATTTTCTGTGACCTCTCAAAAGTGTTTGACTGCGTTGACCACAATACACTGATCTGTAAATTACACCACTACGAAATTCGTGAACAAGCTGCTGATTTTATTCTTTCCTGTCTATCAAACAGGCAGCATAAAGTAAACGTTAACGGGGCGACGTCCTCAGGGATCTTTAGTTAAGATGGGCGTGCCTCAAGGTTCAATTCTTGGTCCTTTACTATTTCTAGTTTATACAGGGTGTTACAGAAAGGGTATATCAATACAAACGGGTTGAAGAGTGTATCTGGTCTAGAATCTCTGTACAAAATTTCAGCTCAAAAGCAGTAACTTTGAAAATGCTTACTATTTTTTTATTTCGATAGTTTATTAAATTGAAATCATAACAAACGTGTCACCGCACTACGAGGGTCATTATCGATTATCTGTAGTGTGTCTGTGCGCCTAGTACACGCACATCACGCTGCCACGCGCCAGTGCAGCGCCGTGATGTCGAAATAAAAAAATATTAAGCATTTTCAAAGTTAATGCTTTTGAGCTGAAATTTTGTACAGAGGTTCTAGACCAGATACACTCTTCAACCCGTTTGTATTGATATACCCTTTCTGTAACACCCTGTATTAATGACCTTCCTTACATGACGGCTAACTTATCGGATATAATTTTATTCGATGATGACACTTCTCTTGTTTTTAAAATAGATAGAAAAGATACGGGTGTGTTACATGTCAACGATAGCCTGGCTGTTCTTTCGAAATGGTTCGCAGCTGAGTAATAATCTTTTACTTAATGCGAACAGAACTAAAAGTCTTAGGTTCTCATTACCAAATGTTTCTCGCACACCACTCAAAGTTTCACTGTACAACCGAGAGCGCGCGAAGTGTAATTTGCGTTATCGCGACAATGTAGCCGTAGCATGAGTAGTCACACTGTACTAATATAGTTGTGGACCATAGTACTTACTTTCAAAGAACACGATCTGGAAGAAGTGCAGCAAGGACAGCGGCGGGAAGAACGCGTTGATGTGCACGTCGAACGCGTAGCCCCACTCCACGTCCGGCCCGTCCTGGTCGCGCCGCAAGTACTTGTTGCTGACGTACCTGTCAATTATGTTATTGTCATTAGTTATTACAGTAAAGTTCTTACTTAGTACTACAGGAACACCATACGTGTAGTTTAATTATTCTTCGTAGATACACTTTCCTTGTAATGATGAAATCATATTATTTGGTTTTAATAAGTTTTTACATTTTATTTATATTTTTGATAGATTAGAATCTTTTATAATTTTGTGAATTTAGGTATGGTGTGGGCCTTGTAGACCATTCTCTATTTTATTAGTACCTGGTACACTTGTTGACAGGCCTACACTGTACCTATTAACACTGTAATTTGAAACATTGTAAAACCAATTATTTTTAAAAGAGTAACCGTGGAGTTTCTTGCCAGCTTTCTCTATAGGAAACGACCAATTGGAACCGTGCACCTAGCTTCTGACGTTTCATAAGTGCCCATGTAGGTTTATGTGGAACAAGTGAACGGGCTAAACAAAAATGTCATTAGATTACGACATGCACTAAGAAAATGCCAAATGATACAAGCAAATATGCTATTTAACAGCATAATAAAATGCGCCATGGGGTCCTGGGTTCGATTCGATTTCCAGTTCGCGAATATGTTATTAGGTTTTTTCCAATTGGAATTTGTAGCAGCGTGGAGTATTTCCAGAATTTGTGCTTGGTTGAATCATAACTATTCGGGTGAAATGTTTGTGTGCTACACACCTGCCTAACCCTTCAGGTATTACAGGCGTGATGTTATCGAAGTACTTACCAGAGTAATGTGGATACGAGAACACCAGCTCCAATAAAGTCCACAAACACGACAAACAGCACAAATAGCGCCACCTTTGCAGCAGACAAGCTCAGCGCCAGCCCCAGACATATTGACGATACTGGAATATTACAAACAAAGATTATAATCATCACAGTTCCATGGTTTCTAAAAAAACATTCTACACCAGCAGATGTAAAAAAATTAACTAGTAAATCCTCCAATCTTTTTAGGAATTATAATATGTTCAACCCCCCCAAAATGGACCCCATGGGTCTGAGTGCACTTAGTTTTTCGAGACATCGCCAAGCAGGTGCACGACTCTTCACGTGTCCAGAGGGCTGGCCTATTTTTCGCCAAAAAATCAGCATTGCCATAGATTGTGCTGCCAGCCTTTTGGGCGCTTTTCCTATTGACAGTGATGCGGATGAATTTTTTGATGCCCTTTGGTTATTTCGGAAATTGGAAAACAAATAAAAATATTGTTTTTTGTTAGCTTACACTTGTGTGTCAAGGCTTTCCTTTCATCACCATCTGCTTAGCCTTTTCCCAACTATGTTGGGAGTGGCTTCCAGTCTAACCGGATGCAGCTGAATACCAGTATAGTACATGGAGCCAAGGCCTTCCTTTATTCCTTGCAAATCTCTCTCAAACTCTGGCCAAGTTAGCCCTATCAAAGTCGTACATAATATTAAGAGTCTGGCATGCTGCATGATATTTTATCGGTTTACATTTCAATTAGTTTGACCCATTTAAGTTAACAGTCAATGTTACTAAAGAAGCTGATATCTATAGATTGTTGATAAGATTAGGTATAGCCTTTTTACTGTCCACTGTAGTAGCACATTTTACAGTGAAATCTACAAATAATCTATGGTAACATTAGTTACAGGCAGTATAAATAGGTTTTGTTCATTGTTCTATAATTTTATATGCACAGTCAATAATGTTTCAAGTTATAGGTTTCATTGATTTCTTTGGGCTCTCTGGATCTTCAATAAAAAGATAAATTTGAAAAAATAGGTAAGAAGTAAGTATAAGAAGGTAACAGAGGGGCAATTCTCGTAATTTTAAAACCATTCACAGTCTGATCTCAGTCTCAATCTGTCAAAAATACCTATAATTTTCCTACTTTTTGACAAGTTTTTGACATTTGTTTGTCGCTGAGATGAGACTGTGACTAGATTTTGAATGTTTTAAATTACGAGAATTGGCCTTCACATATTGTGGTGTGCTAACAGTTCTGCCCACTCCTTAGGGCCTTAGGCGATACAGGTGTGATGGTATTGGTAGACAATAATAAAATACTTACAGAATAACCATACACTTAGTAGAACTAGGAATGCTGGATCATCTCGGGCAAACTGTGACTTTGTATCTGAAATTGAAAATAAGGTTATAAAATAAATAGTTTAAAAAAATCTAGGAAAAAATACTGACTAAAATCTTTATATTTAAAACAAAGTTGGGTTAGTTACAACATTTATAACTCAAGAATAGCTGGACCAATTTTAATGATCTTTGATTTTTTTGATTTGTCTCCGCCCCAAATAACAGAATAACTATTAAAACATGGGAAAAATTCACAAACAAAAAAAATAATGAAGATTTTCGTCTCTCATACATTTAGTATGGAACAGCTTTTTTGATAAATAAGTTAACACAACAGTTATTGATTCTGAGGCGGTATGAAGTTCGTAGGGTCAGCTAGTTTACTATACATATACATATGGTTTACATATACCCTACAGTTTTCTCAACACTTATTGTAAATCTTGCTTTGTTTTGAGCATAGTTCTCTGAGATTTAAAGAGCCTTTTTGAGACACATTTACAGACCATATCTAAAAATATTGCGTTGTACAAAGAGTAGGCAGGTTCATCAAACTTTCTCATCATAGTTGTGTACATAATGGCCGCACTTAACTGCTAATAGTTACTTAATCCTTTCAGGATCTTGCATCATAACAGAAGAACTAAACTACTTATATACACTGGACATTCACACTGTACTTACGTTTTCTATAATTGAAATTCCTAAACACTTTCTGTGGCGCAACAAACAGGTACACCATTTGCCATGCAGCGAATTCAAAGTCCATCTGATTGAATTGGAACAGTCTTCTGATGTACTTGTAGCGCTTCACAGCCGCGCTGGCCGTCGTAGGCTGGTAATTAGCCGGTGCTGGCAAAGGAGACGTACTCCTTGGATAGTTACTCGACCCAGGAGTAGGCGACGTCGGATACTTCATTTTGAATAGATTTTGCTACACAAAATTACCACAATCACGTCATTAAGACTTTTAGGAAAGTTTTATATGTATTACTAAGGCTGTTTAATCGAAATTACAACATGTTTATTTATTTTAATTAAATAAAAACGTAAGATTAGTCACAGCGAAATGTCAATTTATTTAGCCGAAAGGTAAACGTCAAAACGTCACTAACGTCAACGTCATTGGTAAGTTTACTCTTTCTAACGCATAATGAGTAAAAAGAGCAGCCATAGTTTAGATGCTAAAAATATGATTATTTTTCAAAGATGACGCTTAACATTTTACGTCCGGAAATCAATTTGGATTTTTGTATTCATGCAAACCATAAAAGTACACAATACAACGACTTCCCATTTACAGTTTTTTATTTATCAGTGGTTACAGTTATATCTCTACTTTATCGATTACAAAAATATTTGACTAAATAATTATGGTACAGCTGTCGTCACGTAAAAAGAACGCTGAGCGACAGTGGTAGGGGTTGGTCTGCGCACGGGTACAGTCTTGTCCCAAAGTACTAGGCTATTGTTTCATATATATAAGTGTAATTGTTTTATTGTAGAATCATAATAGTTACTTTACGAGTGTCGCGCTCCCTTCATACCACCAATTTGATCGTTAAGTCGCCCATGGCGCAGGTAAACGCCAGCGTTCTTTTTACGTGACGGGACCAATAGTTGAGAACACATACGTGAGATTCCAGCTTTTGAGCATGTGAGTGGGTCACATGGCCCATTGTGTTAGTGGCAATGGCTCGTATATCCTGAATAAATGAAAGTAATAGATAATACGTATTCTGATATGAGAATATACCTACTTACTGGGGCTACTGGGTACTACTGTGACATTGATGTGAATCATTGGTATCTAAATTGTTTACGATTTTTGAGCCGGAATCTACCTCAGACAGATAATTCACTAACAAACAAGATAAACCTGGACATAATATAGCACATTAAGTTTTAGAGAGAGGCTTTTACACCGGTATGACTGATATGAATGACATACAAAGAAGACGCTCTGCAAGTACAAACTTTTTTAAACCTCCTTTATATTTACGGTTGCATGCATGCAACTTGATTACTTGAACTTGATGCTTTGATTTTGTGGGGTGTAATCAGGTTTGTAAAAATAACAGAAAAACTAGGTACCTATGCAATATTATTTTAATTCATTAATCTTAAAACTAACAGTCAGTTATAACATTATCACAATGATTAATTATAATTTACACCCTAATTTAAATTAGAGAACAAGTTTCTTAAAAACTAGGTCAAGTGCAAAAAGATTTCAAGTGAATTTAAATAAATTATTGTTTGAATTTAAATATTATTTTATCTTAGATTCAACTTAAACATAGGTATTATTATGAGTTCATTTGGTAACATTATCTGAGATGGTAAAGTAGCACCTGAAATTATGATATTTTCACTATTATTAGTACTATTCTAATCTAGAAAAAAGGCGTAGCAACTGCATTTTTTATAAACGGTATTTTCTTCAATTTAGAAGTTATTGATTTGATTTACCGACACTCAAAAAGTTGAACAATAATTACCTACATATTTCCAAATATCTATATCTATCAACTAGGACATCATTTAGATACACTTTGACTGTAGGTACAATATTAATCTTTACACTGTATTCTGCAGCAGCCAGTTGGAGTAGTGCGTGACCCTGGTATAAACACCAGGGTAGCCTGGCTCTCCGCACTTGTTTCCGAACGAAACTACACCGATCTGCGTCCAACGACCGCCTACTTGCAGCATGAGAGGACCTCCGGAATCACCCTGGAACATTTAGATATTGATTTTAGAAAAAGTTTCTAGGTTTGAGGGATTTGGAAAGCAGGTACTCCAACGACCGAGGTCTAGTCTAGGGTGTACTTTAGTAAGTAAGCATGAACGTGCCAAATGAGTAGGGCCAGTACTTTATCTGTATATTTTACTTGAAATGCTCATCTTAGGATTTAACTCGTTGTTCGTAGGATAGCCACAAAAACTGCTGGATCTGAGGATCGAACTCAAAATACTATAATAACCTAGCTCATTTCTTGATAACTGCGCTAATTGGCACAATTCAATAACCCAATATCAAAAATGGGTTAAAAACAAGCAAGCACATAATAAACATCAATGCAGAAAAATCTTTACCTGACAAGCATCCACACCACCTCTCGCATACCCTGCACACAGGAACGTGTCAGTGATAGGCTGGAAGTACGCGCGGTCGCAGTCCTCGTTCCTCCACACCGGCAGCTTGGCCTCCAGCTGCTTGGAGCTCTCCCCCCCTCCGTAGCGAGTGGTGCCCCACCCCACTACGGTAGCCACGGAGCCGTCGAACGACTGTCTCGTCAGCTCACCGTGTGGTAAGCAGATTGGGATAACGTATTTCGATTTCTGGACGTTTTCTGTAACAGTTTGAGTGATATTTGATCGTCTCTGGGGTGACCTAGACTGTAGAACCGGTTGAATACCGAGTAACAATTAAAAAGCCATTGTGTCTCAAGTGGAGGGGTTGAGGGGCTTTTGGCTAAGTAAGTTGAGGGGTTTGTGGCTAAGTAATAACAGCCGCACGGGTCGATCGATCAGGTTAGGCTACGCTTGTCGCGGTTGGTCCGTGGACCATCTTTACATAATATACCAAGACCCCTCCGTGCCTCGAAAATCACGTTAAGCCGTTGGTCCTGGCTGTCATTCGTAGATCTTTGACAGTCGTTACGGGTCGTCAGTAGCCCGAAAGTCTCACAACCAGTCTTACCAAGGGTATCGTATTACCCAGTAACTGGGTTGTGGAGGTCAGATAGGCAGTCGCTCCATGTGAAATACTGGTATTCAGCTGCATCCGGTTAGACTGGAACCAACCCCAACGTAGTTGGGAAAAGGCTAGGCAGATGATGATGTGTCTAAAATGGATCCACGTTCGATACGAAGGGTTAATGAATAGTCAGGCACATTTTAAGCCAGATCCAAAAACACGTCGTGTGTGTTCTAGACATAACATCACGCCGGTATTTGCCATAGGGGTAGGTAGGGGTGATGTAACCACACTTTGTATGTTAGGGTCCCTTCTAACGTGACGTCTTTCTTTCTCCTCTCTTTCTAATAACTCCAGAGTCCGAGCTCTTACTGAGGAATAAATTAATTCCTAGTGGAAAAAGCCAATAACATTGCCTGACCTGGAGATCTGCCTGCGATCGAAACCAGGTCTTTAAAGAGAAAGACAATTTTAGCAATACCATCATCATCTTCACCTGTCTAGCCTTTTACCAACAATTTTTGGGGTCGGCTTCCAGTCTAACCGGATGCTACTGAATACTAGTATTATACGTGGAGCGACTTGTCCTGGCAATAAGCCATAACAAGCGAAAATGTGAAGTTGTGACTTCTTTACCTGACAGCACTAATATCGCTATGTCGTTATAAAACCCGACCCTGGAGAACTGGTCATGCGCACGGACTGCCGTGACACGCAGTGTGACAGGCCGGGACGGTTCATCATCACGAGCCAAGTCCACGTCCCCCAGCCGGACGCTGAACTGACGGGCTGGGAACCTGCGGAGTATATACAAAATTAGTTAGATTAGTTATTTAATCAGGCATTGTCTTCTCCTGCAGTTGAATCACGTGAAACAGGTCACAGCAAAGAATAATGTTGCTACCTCAACTCTTTACGAATATTTCAGTTAAGAAGATGAGCCTGTTAGTTGTCAGACGGTTCTGCTTCTAGTGTAGCACTTTAGCATCCAGGGGCAAGGAATTTCGACACTTTTGGTCCACGAGTCTTCTTACGAGAAAGGATTGCCATAACACGTTCGAACATAGACATCAGTGGGGGGCCTATAAAAGTTGCAATCGCTTTCAAAGCATTTCATCTACAACTACTTCCAACAGGATTGACATACGCTTTTTCATAGTCAATCCAATTCATTATTGATTTTTCCATCATCATTATCGCTGATAGAATGTCACTTGGCCCTTTTCTTGGCCCTCGGCACTCTTTTCTTATCTATGGAAAAGCAAAGACTACTCACGGCCTCTGTTTAGAATCTCTGGTACAATGAGCAGCGGTGAGGACATGCCTCTTCCCGACCAGCGTGCCGCCGCACCAGAATTCCCTGCGCTTGCTGCCGTGAAGGTAGATGGCTGCCATCCACGGCCACGCGCCTGGCTTCGCCTCCGTTCCACCCACGATGCGACCACCTTCATCTTCTCGCTGGCCACAATCTGAAATCAGGGTATAATATTATGTTAATAAAGGTCCGTTTGAAGTCTTTTTACTGAATGTATTGTCGAGATTTCTTTAGAGATGCATGCAGTGATATTATGTAGGTCGACAATACATAATTGCAATATTGTATATGGCAAAATGGGAAATGCACAACTTACCTTTCAAGTACGTGAGTGCTTTTATTACTATTAATTCTAAAATCATATCCTTACCCTCGATATCAACAATATTGGAGAAATTAGTGATAACAGGTGGCGTGACTGTGTAGTATGAAGTGGTTCTCGGTGTAGTCACCGTGGTCGTGGTCGTAGGTCGCCTGGTCGTGGTCGGTGGTCGCTTGGTTGTGGTTGGCGGTCGCTTTGTGGTTGTTACCGGTTTCGGTTTTTTGGTCGTCAACACCAATACAGCTGATGGTTTCTTCGTCGTTCCAGGTGTAGGCCTTTGAGTCGTCACTGGTACCAAGTAAGTTGGCTTACTCGTAGATGCAATAATCGGTCTCTCTGATGGCGGCACTATCGCATCTTTAGGACAACACACCCCAGGCACAAACAGATCTTTGAAACACAAAGATTCCCTGAGATTCACCAAGTTTAATAGCAGTTGGGGACAGTTGCTCAGGTCTTCACAAATGCCTTCCTCTCCTTCAGGCGTGGTACAATACTTAGCGTCATCATCGTCATCAACACGGTCTGCTGTCGCTATTTTAGTTATAGGTGCATCTGGTAAAACTTTTGGCAATGCCTTCTTTACTATTGGAGCTATTTTATCAGTTACATTTCTGCCCAAAACGTTTTTACTTATAGTGTATAGAGCTTGAGGTAGTCGCTGTATCGTTGGGTCTGTCTCGTTTCTCTCATGAGAGTCATTAACCATGTCTACTAAGTAGTGGCCTACAGTGTTTATGGCACCTAGAGTCTCGGATATTCTGGTAAATGCTGAGTCTGATAGGAGCCTAGGATCGTTTGGATTTCGCGGATCTGCTTGGATAAATCCAACAGAAGATCTGCTGTCGAAGTATTGAGGTCCTTGAAAATTTTGCACTGGGTTGTATTGGCTCGGATTGTACTGGTTTTGGGCGAATTGAGTTTGTTCATACTGATTGCTTTGTGCAAATTGTGATTGCTCATATTGGTTGTTATGGACGAATTGAGGTTGCCCATACTGATTATTTGTGTAGTAAGGACTTTCAACGGTTTCTGAAGATCTTTTCCTTGGCGAGGAGAACTGATGCCATGGCGGATTTCTTTGCTGTGCATGAGGATTCCAGTCACCCGGCGTCCGCATGTGGCTCACTGGAAAACGAAGGCTTGCTTAGAGTTTTGTTAGGGAGGTGGAAGTGAGTGGGTGACTAGGAGCATTGATGCGTACCTACCCATGTGGTGTTCTGCGAACTGGCATTCTGCTGGTGATGTTAGTATTAAGGTACCTGCAACAAAAAGGAGGAAATATAAGGCTAATTTGTGTAGGTAGGTGGTATCTGCTTTAATTAGTTCTGTGTATAGCAATTTATTGATCTCAGACCAAATAAAAAACCAAGATAGAGGGCTGTCAACAGTAAAGTGAGGCCGGTTTCGTAAACATGTGTTCACTTAGTGAGGTGTAATTTGATTGTAAATGTGTGCGTGTGAGCGTGTATGCACAGAGCGGAGGTGTAGTTTTGGCAGGCTTCACTGTATTGTTCGCAGCGCTATGTCTTGACTTCTTTATTTGGTCTGAGTTATTGACTTGTTCAAAGTATCCGCGATATCAATTGTTAAAAACCTTAAAGTCAAAGTGTTTCTGCATGGATATCCTTTATATCCAAACCTAAATCGACTACCTACATGAAATATTAGGAGAAATCGTGAGAGCGACAGTGACCCAAAATTTCAGAAATCGTCCTTCCATTTTGGATGTGTCCGAATCCAAAAAACCAGTTTAAAATCGTAATCCATACATAGATTAGGAGAAACTTTTAATTTCCTTAGGAGTGATGATGAAACTGCTTACGACAAACAAGAGTGAAACGAATGCTTTCTTCGAAACAGTTAGAACTAAGTTTTTGTTTTTATTTGCCAAGTTATTAGTGAGGTGTCGTGATGAGTGTCTCGTGAAAGAATTTTTAACGAAACCGTTGCGAGATTACTAGCTTGATTATCATTTTTGACGGAAGTCACGCAACGTAAACTAAGTAAGTTTTAAAAGATGGTTGGTGCAATCTTATGAATGTTATGTTGCGACGATTTTGAATGGAATTATTTATCAAGACGGTATTTAAATAAAACTGTCTGTTGATATGATTGGTGGTCAATTTAAATTATAGTTATTACTTAATTCTCGGAAAGCTGCCACGCTTAAATGGTATTGGACTGGACACAACTGCCGCATGTCAGATGATCAATGGGCCAAACAGCGACGCCATTGTGGCAGGCCCAGACGGAGACGGCGGGATGACCTGGAGTTCTTTAATAAAGATTGGTCCTTGGCAGCTCTGGACAGAGAGAGGTGGAAAGAAGTAGGGAGGCCTTTGCCCAGCAGTGGAAAAAAATCTAATTTAAGTATAGAGTTAGATTATAAATGGTAAGTGATAGAATTAAGTAGCTGTGGACGCCGATACCTTCTCCATTGAAGGACAAAAAACATGAATTGTGGATGCACAATTCATGTTTTTTTTCGCACTAGAGACCTCGTCCGCTCCAAAGTCAATCGATATCGAGCATATCGATCAAATAGAATGAAGGTTACCTCCTCATCGGAGGTAACCTTCATTCTATTAGATCGACGTCCTAGAATGACGACGAAGCTGGAATCAACTAAAAGCAGAAAAGGCCTAGAATTTGACATTGTGACTTAACACGGTGGAGCACTATGGGAATATGTAGTTAAGCACTATACAAAGTTCTGATTTTTGATTTTTCTGTTTTTGTCAACATGTCATTAATATAATGATCGCAGCTGTAATTTTGATCCAGCAAATAACTTAATCTTTTAAAATATTTAAGTATACTAGGGGATGAAAGGGGTTAATTTATGGGTAGTTCTTCGAAATTTGATTCTTCGACTGATTCATATGGCCAAATTTTAATTTCACTTTCAGCTCTGTAACACATGTTCATATGAAAATAGACATACCAAATAACATATGTTTGTATGAGGGACTCGTTTTTATAAAGTAGTTTTCAAGATATCGACGTTCGAATATTTTGTGCCCAGATGAATCAGAAACAGAAATAAAAAGTAATAAATACACCGTTAGTTATGATTGATAATTCTAAACAATAATTATTCATTCTTAACTAAGACATATCAAAAGTGTCATATTTAGAACAGTTTTATACTCCTGTCACTTTTTAATTATTCAAAAGGTTATAGCTAAGAAAATAATAATAAATAAGACTAGAACTACTGACTTGTACACGGTCAAACATTGGACATTATAATGTAACAAAAGCACTCCTTTCGTGCTGGAGAGGGGAAATCTAATTTATTTCATTAGTCATATGGGGGTTTTGACCATACGAATCAGGCACAGTCGAATCAGAATTTTGCCTACAATCATGCATAACTCATCATACATACAGACTTCATTATTGTCATTTTTCTACACGATTCCATAACCCAAAAGCATCACACGAAACACAGATTGAAGTTTTAAAACAATAAAACAAATTTTATAAAGTAGGCATTGTAATCATAATGCCACCTGAACCAAACACAGGTGAATCAGATATTTTCCTTCGTAACACCGGGATCTAAGCCAACCAGTCGCAGGTCCACCTTCTAACTCGTCCGTTGCACGACTGGCTTCCCCCCACGCGGGAAGTCAGGCTCTCATTATTATTACCCGACCAAGTACGGTCAAGTGAAGCTTACGCCACATTAATCAGTATTATACGCCGGACACTCCTTATTTACTTATTTATAAACAAACTAACGTAGTTATAACCAATACACATTTTTTTTGTAAGAGGACAACTCATTTGCTTTCGATATAATTATAATTTATATTGATGTATCAAAGGGAAAATGCGACATCGACCATTTTGTTCCGGAAAATGGCAAACGGACGCGTTATATGAATCAGAAGAACCAACTTCAAATATTTTTATTTTATACCTAGACAGCAATTATTTAAAAAATATCATTTGTCCTAGTAAGGCATAAAGCTAAACTGTACAAAAAAAAATTACATGCCGTTTTGTTAGTTGGTTACAGAAATAAACGCATAGACATCGTAAATTTTGTCCCTGAAGAACTACCCTTATAAACAATGGTTAAAGTTAAGTGACGTTCAAACGTCAACAATACAGGGTGAAATTAAATGCATGGGCATCCTTTTAAAGGATCATTGTACTTTGTACTCATCGTTATGAACAACTTTTACTAAGGGACTAAGCCTAAAATCGCGAAAAAAAAATCAGCTGTTCCTTGCATTTATGTTCACATAACTCGTCAAAATGTGTGGAAGAGCTGATTTTTTTTTCGCGATTTCAGTCTTGGTCCCATAGTAAAAGTTGTTCATAATGATGATTACAATGACCCCTTAAAAGTATGCCCATGAATTCAATTTCACCCTGTATAATTATGGTTGGAAAAAACAGTCGCTAATCAATACTTAACTTAAAACAAACGTTTATGAATAAAGGGGTAAAAATCAGAGTCGGTATATTTAAATATAAAACATTTATATCCTTCTGACCTACGCTTTCTCTAAAGAGGTAAGGTAACGGCCTGCAGAAATATATGAATAATTATTATGTATTGAATCGAAAGGCTATAACTTATCCCGATAATAGTCAAGTATTCGCGACCTAGTTTCTCGAGAATATACAATTTCTCTATTGCAGATCAAAATGGCGGCTTAATTGGACTAGGGCAGCCTTATAAAGCTACGGTTTCCTACAAAAGCGGTACCGTCATGTTATAGCGGCCGTAATGAAAATCACCAGTATTTGACACTAGGCATAATGTTCCCACTGCTGGGACCACAGGCCTCCCATCGGTAAAAGTGAGTAGCCTACTCAGCCAGCCAGTGCGGGTTGGTAGATGTCACGTCATGTAGAGTGGCGTTCATAAGTCGATTACCAATCTCACAAAGCAATAGATTGACGCTTTGGTTTGACTTACGACCTTATTCTATAAGTTGTTTCTATACTATAGACACGCACACACACTCACTTTATCTGGAACTGATACTAGTTCATAATTTCAACTGTCTCACTATATGTTATCCTAGCGTAATGGTTAACGCGCTCTGACTTGTGCAATTTTATCTCGAGCGGAGGGTTCGAATCTCACATTTGGTTTTTATTAGATACTATAAATAATAATTAGGTAATAACTATAATATAATTTGTGTTACTTTTTAATAATTACTATTTATTTATTTTGTTATTTTTTCTAGTAGTAGTTCGATAATTACATAGATGTGATAATTTTTTATAATTACTAGTAGTAGGTAGTTTGATAAATAATCATTATTTTTTTGTCTCGTTCGTCTTGTTCACACAAATAATGAAGTTAGTAGGTAACCACAGAAAACCAACTAATTTATTTCGATTTCTGTGAGGTAGGCAGATTAATGCTCTTCGTTACGAGCGACTAATCACCTAGAACGTTGTTGGTTTGTGGATATTGTTGGTTAGTGACAAGGTGTTTCTATTAGCGGTGTTTAAGTAGTTATTATATTCAAAATGCAATCTAATATAATATTGAAGCGAGGGCAGATATATAATTGCGCTGCATAAATTGGATATAACAAAACCCAAATAGCGAATGAAACCGGACTAAGTGTGAGTGTATCATTTAAATATTTCCTAGTTTACTAAACATAAATCTACTTTAATCTAAAGTATTGTTAATCGTTTTACTCAGAAGATGCCTTATTAAATAAAGTTTTAAATTCATTATGAGGTTTAAATAAAAGAAAAGAAAAATATAAATCATTTTCAAGATAATTTATTTAGATTATCAATTCACAGGGCGAGCACTGTGCGTGAGTGGTTTACCAGACACCCGGAGATAGCAGTCGTTCCACGGCCAGCGCGATCTCCTGACCTCAACCCCATAGAAAATCTATGGGGTTTGATGGTGCAAAGGTGGGAAGCCCGGAATGAGAGATGTCTTGAGCAGTTGAAGTCGCATTGTATGGAGATATGGGAAAATATAAGGGGAACAGAAATATGTTCTAATCTAGTAGGCTCCATGCGTCAACGTCTACTAGACTGTATCGAGAATAACGGCGGTTATACAAAATATTAGGTAACCGTAATAAACAACAGATTCGTTGTTGCACGAATTTTTGGTTACGTATTTTTTAAGCACGTATTCAACATGGTGTTCGTCTCTTTTCTTTTAGATAGACCGAAAATGTTTACATTGCTTCAGTAGGTAATATTATAATAGGTACTCATCCTCTATATTATGCCTTAATTTGAGGTTTAGTTTCAATCTTCTTTTCGTAAAGAAAATGAATACTTAAGCTATAACCTCAATAACTTATTTATATTTAATAATGCCAAATAAAATGTGAAATACTTAATGAACTGCCCATAGTTAACCTTAAAATCACTTATTTTGTAAGTAGGTAGTAGAATCTAATTTAATATTCTTATTTATAGCTTACTTCGATCATGAACGAAGCTTAATGTTTATGGTGAAATAAATCTATTTAAAATTTAAAACATTTCATATGTCAAAATAATACGAATTGCTTATAAGTTTCTTATGATTGATTTCACATCTAGTTACAACAAATAAATGTAGCGGTTTGTTAACTTTATGAAATAAATCGAATACTTAAATATTTTTTTAATTTTTGTTATGACTTAACACGCATTTTTTTTTCTAAACCCTTTATTACAATAACAACATTAGTAAAAAAGGCAGCAATTTTGTGAGTATTATCAATATTGCAAACAAAAATAAATATTGCCAAAAAACCGCACTGCACTTCGTGAGATTCGAACCTAAGCCAGTTGCATCAAAATCCAACGCTCAACGATTACTGCTACGAGCTCATATTATAATAGTTTGAATTTTAGCAACGCTATGCGTTTGACCGTGTCTAACAAAAGGGACGGAAATATTTTTTTTTTTCGTTTCTTGTGGTGCGACGAGTACACGACGATATGACAGTGTGTAAACTAAGTAGGTGGTGTGTGTTACCGTGTTGTTTACACATACAGATATACGCTGTACCGCGTCGCGCGTGTCACAGCAATACGACTCGTAAGGTGTGAATGCACTTTTGAACCCTTACTGTACCTATTCTAATTTTTGGTTCTAGGCCATTTTTGGTTATTTGACATGAAAGTGTCAAAAAGCGCTGTGTTTGGGCAGTCGTTAAAATTTTTCCTCTATGGTATTGTTTGACCGTTCACCACTTTCTTAGGAAACCAAAGCTTTATGGGTAAGTGACGATCATGGTTGGAAACTTCGGAGCTAAGTAACTAGATGTTTTGAGTTTGATTTCCCTACCTACTACATTTCCCCAGACATGGGATGTTTGGTAAAATGGAGTAGGTAGGTATCTAAGGCAACCATAGCGTGGCTCCACAATTTGATATTATGATGATACCTTTTGATGATACAATTTTTTTAAGCTACAAACTCTTTTTCAAGGAGTTGTAATGCGAGGACCTCTAAGTAGTGTTTGTACCCTATTTTTCTAAATATACAAACTTAGACCTACTTGCTGAAGTGTCCAATGTGTTCATACACCAGCACTTTAGAGGAGATAAAAAACGCCAGTGATGCCGCGATTAACGTGACCATTTATACAGGATATTTTTAACCAGCGCGCAACCCGCTAGCGTCGAAATGTTTCGTTGGTTATAAAAAAAAAAAAAAAAAATACTAACTGTTTCATAGAAAATTGCAATATCTACGCGGTCAAAATGTATGGCAGGGCATTTTTTTTTTTATTAACCGTAGAGACGTTTCGAGGCCCCTGGGTTTAGACGACATCGGACCAAGAATTAACAACATCAACTCATTCATCCTTAAGATTCCAAACATAAATCTTTATGACGCGTAAATCCAGCGGAATTAGCATCCAAGATGGCGGTGACACTGATGTGCGATTACCTCGCATTATGGTCATTATGACTCAGTAGAAAGTTTATGCAAACTGAGGCAGTTGTGTAATGTGCCTTGAGGACGGCTTTTGTTTTCGTGTGCTCATGACATGGAGGAATTTAGGCACGGTGAGAGGTTGCAGCCTTCCGGACTAAAAATGACCTACTTATTTTTAACCGACTTCAAAAAAGGAGGTTCTGTATTCGACCCGAATGTATGTATGTTTGTATGTCCGCGATTTTCTCAAAAGGTAATGAACCGATTTCGATAATTCTTTCACTAATGTGATCGACATACTTTCAGGAAGGTTTTAATATATAATACATTAGGTAATTATTCTTATGTATGAAGTTATATGCATAAATGTACTGCATCTCCGGCATTTCTATGCGAATTTTTATGATTCTTCTAGTCGGTGTCTTCAATTCACTAGTGTTAATTGAATTCGTGTGGGGTAGGTACAACTAAAAAATGAAAAATAAAAACTTTTTTACACAAAAAAAAAACAACCGACTTCAAAAAAAAAAACACTACAAAATGAAAAATAACTTTAATTTCGGAAGTCGGTGTCAATAAACGAAAATGCGGAATCAACGACACCGACTTCCGAAATTAAAGTTATTTTTCATTTTGTAGGTAGTGCTTTTTTTTTGAAGTCGGTTGTTTTTTTTTTGTAAAATAGTTTTTATGTTAAACAAATGGGTTGAGGGTTCCTATCATGCCAATTTTTCAGGTCACAGAGGCGAAGAGAGGAATTAAGAGATCTATTGGGAGGTCTCATTAGTCGTGCAACAGTTTCATATGTCTAATCTATACTATGACTATCTATATCTAATAACTAGCTGCCCGGCGCGACTTCGTTCGCGTGGTGTCCTACCTTACTCCTACCCTAATCCTACCCCTACCCTTCTCCTACCTTACTTGTACACTACCCCTTCCCGACTCCTACCCTACTCCTACCGTACCCCTACCCTACCCTTACCCTACCCCTACTCCTACCCTACCCCAACCCTACTCCTACCCTACTCCTACCGTACCCCTTCCCTACTCCTACCCTACCCTGACCTTACTCCTACCCTACTCCTACCCTACCCCTACCCTACACGAACAATAGTAGCAGTTAAAATAAAATAAAAAATAGTTTACGTCCTTTTCTTGGACCTACTGAATATACACACAAAATTTCATATGAATCGGTCAAGCCGTTTCAGAGGAGTGTGTGTGCAAACAAAAAAAACAAACACTGTGGACACGAGAATTTTATCGCTGCGCTACGTCGTATTCTGTGGCTGCCTGGAGCAACACGCACCGGGCGCGGCGCGTCGTCGGCGTGTATTTTTTTTTCTACTGACATTTTTAATTTCGAAATATCTTTTGAATGGAATGTCCAATTTCAATAATTCAAAAAGTAATCAACAGGTATTGAAACAGTCTTGAATACAAAATAATTTATTTGGATAAGAATTAATACATAGGTATATATGGGTAGTTCTTCGAAATTTGATTCTTCGACTGATCCATATGGCCAAAATTTTATTTCACTTTCAGCTCCATAACACATGTTCATATGAAAATAGACATACCAAATTACATATGTTTGTATAAGGGACTAGTTTTTATAAAGTAGTTTTCAAGATATCGACGTTCGAATATTTTGTGCCCAGATGAATCAGAAACAGAAACAAAAAGTAATAAATACACCGTTAGTTTTGATTGATAATTCTAAACAATAATTATTAATTCTAAACTAAGACTAAGACATATCAAAAGTGTCATATTTGGAACAGTTTTATACTCCTGTCACTTTTTAATTATTCTAAAGGTTAAAGCTAAATAAATAATAATAAATAAGACTAGAACTACTGACTTGTACACGGTCAAACATTGGACATTATAATGCAACAAAAGCACTCCTTTCGTGCTGGAGAGGGGAAATCTAATTTATTTAATTAGTCATATGGGGGTTTTGACCATACGAATCAGGCACAGTTAAATCAGAATTTTGCCTACAATCATGCATAACTCATCATACATACAGATTTCATTATTGTCATTTTTCTACACGATTCCACAACCTAAAAGCATCACACGAAACACAGATTGAAGTTTTAAAACAATAAAATAAATTTTATAAAGTAGGCATTGTAATCATAATGCCACCTGAACCAAACACAGGTGAATCAGATATTTTCCTTCGTAACACCGGGATCTAAGCCAACCAGCCGCAGGTCCACCTTCTAGCTCGTCCGTTGCACGACTGGCTTCCCCCCGCGCGGGAAGCCAGACTTTCATTATTATTATCCAACCAAGTACGGTCAAGTGAAGCTTACGCCACATTAATCAGTATTATACGCCGGACACTTCTTATTTACTTATTTATAAACAAACTAACGTAGTTATAACCAATACACATTTTTTTTGTAAGAGGACAACTCATTTCCTTTCGATATAATTATAATTTATATTGATGTATCAAAGGGAAAATGCGACATCGACCATTTTGTTCCGGAAAATGGCAAACGGACGCGTTATATGAATCAGAAGAACCAACTTCAAATATTTTTATTTTGTGCCTAGACAGCAATTATTTAAAAAATATCGTTTGTCCTAGTAAGGCATAAAGCTAAACTGTACAAAAAAAAATTTACATGCCGTTTTGTTAGTGGGTTGCAGAAATATACCCACAGACATCGAAAATTTTGTCCCTGAAGAACTACCCATATAAGATGGTCTGATTTTGATTGGCATTTCTATCAACTTTTAAAATGTAAAAAAGTAGTTATAGTGACATAACTACAATGGTTGGACATATGGCATCGGGAAGTTTTTTGTAGATATTGGTATGTTTTATAATATTGTAGAACATTTTTTTGTTCTATCATCAATACTTTCCGCAGCGCATGCTATGAAAGACATTTTATGGTTATTTTTTTTTACACCTTGGGTTGGTTTTAGTAGGAATTTCTAAGGATCCCTAATTTTTTTAGTAATAAATATAGCCTATGTTACTCAGTGATAATGTAGCTTTCTAACGGTAAAAGAATTTTTTAAATCGGTCCAGTAGTTTTTACGTTTATTCGTAACATACAAAAATACAAACATACAAAAATACAAATCTTTCCTCTTTATAATTAGATGTACTTAGATAAAGCTGAAGAGATTGTTTGTTTGAACGCGCTCATCTCCAGTGGCGGATTTACACATTTGCCGCCAGTAGGCTATTGCTGCCCCTACCGACCTCTACAATAATGTCCCATGTCTTTTAATACTGCTTCGCTTTTTCTTCAAAATACTTAAAATGTTCTCGTTTATCAGCTACGAAAAACTTGTAAAGAGATTTGTAAAGATCGGTAACTGTGATAAAATCTACGGTAGAAGCCTGAATTTGAGCATTCACTTTGTTTATTCTTTAATAAAAACTTGGTAGATATAGGTATAAATATTAATCTTGTAATTTCAGTAAACCATTTAAAAATAATGTTAGCCCCAAAGCCGCCCCTAAAATCTGCCGCCCTAGGCTCCAGCCTACTCAGCCTATTGGTAAATCCGCCACTGCTCATCTCTGAAACTACCAGTCGGAATTGAAAAATTCTCTTTGCATTTGGTAACGTTTTAACATCACGCTGAGACTCTTAGGAGCCGAGCAAAAATAAAAAAGGTAGAAAGAATGCTCAGCGAAAACGAAGTAGTACCGCGGGTAGGCGATGTAGTGCGACGGGGTGGGTCGGGCGAACAAGAAATTTCACGCGGACGAAGTCGCGGGCAGAAGCTAGTAATCAATAAAGAGCCAGTGATGTTCGAGGTGAAGAGCCCATTGTAGGCAATGTAATTAGAATACCTTCTTTTAGTTGTCTAGGTGCTGCCGAAGAATCAAAGTTAAAGATAATTTAGCCCTGGACAAGCCAAGCCCAAAAAAATTCCAGCCTGCACCCTAATTGCGTAACACACTACCAATCGGAATCTGAATCATTTCATGGGCATCCTTTTAAGGGGTCATTGTAATCATCATTATGAACAACTTTTACTATGGGACCAAGACTGAAATCGCGAAAAAAAAATCAGCACTTCCATACATTTTGACGAGTTATGTGAACATAAATGCAAGCAACAGCTGATTTTTTTTTCGCGATTTTAGACTTAGTCCCGTAGTAAAAGTTGTTCATAACGATGAGTACAATGACCCCTTAAAAGGATGCCCATGAATTTAATTTCACCCCGTAGTGTGTTGAAAACATAATACGACTAATTTGATACGATAGAAAAAAATCATGCAGATACCTCTAAAAACTTTATTTTTACAATAAAAACTATACTAACAATCATTATCATTTTTTTGTCAGATTATTCTACAAGCAACATACCACTAGTGTTTTAATTTTTTAGTCCAAAAACAGATTTTTGTAAATAGATAATTGCTTCATATTTTGCAATAAATTACCGGAGTTGTGTCATCGCGCTTCTCTTTCTTTTCTATGCAGTCCGACAAAGACCGCGCTTTAGGTCATGTAATCGCCTAGGAACTTCATCGATAAAAGGCAACTTCATTACCAACGTTACACGAAATAAACCTTGAATCTCGTTCCTCCTCAGCTCAAAGGTATGAGGAGATCATTACCAGCCATTCATTGCCTCATTAAGGAGCGACTCGGGTAAACAAACGATGTAACACTAGTCTGCACGGCATTTGTGCCGGAAACTGGGTTAAGTACCATCCTATGCATGTTCTTTACGTAAATAAAACAGGAGGGCACCGGTTCTAAAAGTAGTGGTAGATGCACTTGACTGCAGAACGAGTTTGATTGAAGTTTGATGGATTGTTTCATCACCACTGTTCTCAAAACGGTGAAGGAAAACATTTTGAGGTAACCGGTATGTTCTAGAACAAATAATTCGAAGACATGTGACATCTACCAACTCGCACTCAGCAGCTTGGTGGATTACGGGCCACTCCCTCTCACAGAGAGGAGGCGTGTGTCCCATCAGTGGGAACGTTATTGGCTCATTATGTAATGTATGTGTTGACGGTATGAAAGATAACTTCATTGCTTCAAAAAGGCTGACAAATTGGCAGTTATGTTATTTATGACATATTGAGCCAGCCAGCATTGACTGACGACCTGTCTTTTTAGTTACAGTTCAAAACATTCTATCTTAGTCACTTACTTATAGACGGAAAATCGGACCTTGGTGACAAAAAAAACCCTTGAGTAGGAAGGTACCTACTTAGTTTTAAAACTGCAGGATATATTGGGGCCTGATGACAAAGGTCAGAAAACAAAAGCCGTCATTAAACAACGGCAAGTGCAGAATAAAAAAAAAGAAGATATATCTTAAAATCTTATTTAGGTTATGGATGGAAGATCTATAGTTTGAGAACCACTGATTTAAAACTTATTTGTCTATGTAAATGACATCTTTAAAATATTAGAATTACCGCGTTTACTTAACATTATTGCCATGTAAGTATTGACAGACGGCAATTGTTTCTATATTTGTGCAGTGATGTCTTGTGAAATTATTTAGCAACTTAGTTGCCTACTCAATAACATTACGTGTAGACATTCCTACCATTGGTTACGTATTATAATATCTAAAGTTATTCTAACTATTTTCGAGATAACTACGGTCAGCAGATCTACTGTTTTAAATACCTAAGGTCGTTTCACAAATTTTTGTAATAACTAATGAACGAAATCCCTAAAGGAGAATTCACCTACGATTTATTCAATTACAGCCAATTAACCTAAGGTTGGAGCTGGGCTGAGGAGGAGAGCATGGGTGCCTATACTTTGTTACGTAAGGGCGGAGGGGTTGCATTTCCCGCAGCGCCGGAGACGATCCAGAAGCAACTTTAAAAAGCGTTTTGAAGTTAGGTTACAAAACTGTAGGCGAGTCGTCCATTAGGTATTTCATACATAGTTGAACTATCCAATATCTAAAAAAAAATCATTACATTAATCGTTAGTTAGTGCGATTAATTTTAGTTTAATCAAAATTAGGTAAGTAAAACAGTAGTTCAGTCGACCAATACCTATGTATTATGAACATATGTGAATTAACCATAGTTATATAGAAAATAATTAGAATAACTTTAGATATTATAATACGTAACCCTACCATTCTGTCTTTATAACTTCTTTTGATTCTTCATTGGTACAGGTAGTAGGTACAGACGCCAGCATATCAAGCTACCCGAAACTGTCAAATTTTCCCAATCAACTTTAAACCTTTTATTTCAGCGCTAAAGTTGAAAATCTATTAAAGAAATTTGACAGATTGTGGTACACCTCTGGGAACTCCTTCGGGGAAAGTTGGGATTATTGTTTGTTTGTTGACCCATGTCCAAGTGCGGCGACTCTATTGCCATTACCCAGGCACAAGTCCTCACTCCGTGTGGTTACTGAAAATATCCTAAAGAAAATTTTCAATAACACTTTGCCAGACCCTAAGCTCAGTAGAGGCGGTCAAGAAGTAGGTTACTGTTAGCCTGCTTCATCCCACTGATGGGCAAAAGCCTCTGCCCATGATTTCCAGCTCTTTCGATCCAGGGCTAAAGTGGACCATTGATCGTTTGTTTTCTCGTCAAGAAGTAGGTAAGATTTATTTTTTCCCAATAGTCATTGCTAATCTTGCATCTTGGTCTCTGCCACTATCTCCCTTTACCTACATCTACATTTTTTATGTCTCATATAGGGTTGCCATCACCTAAATTACGGATCCCGAATAAAAACTTCAAAAGCCTCGGACATTTGGGTGAAATAAAAAAAAGACGGGTTGCACTCCGGGAGTGCCGGCAGAAGTGAAAACTTGAATATTAACGTTAAAATAAATCAATTACAAAGGAGACTGTTAAAAAGTGGTCTATGAACCAATAGCGATACTGTTACAATATTTTTGTGGGGATGCCTCAACTATACCCTTGTGCAAAGTGGCATCAAAATCTGGCCCGGCAGTTTTGAGAAATATAATATTTTAGAATACATAATTTCATGATAACATTAAAGAGTGGTCTATGAACCAATAGCGATACTGTTACGATATTTCTGTAGGGATGCCTCAACTATACCCTTGTGCAAAGTGGCATCAAAATCTGACCCGGCAGTTTTGAGAAGTATAATATTTTAGAATACAAATAATTTCATGATAACATAAAAAAGTAGCCTATGAACCAATAGCGACACTGTTACAATATTTCTGTGCGGATACCTCAACTATACCCTTGTGCAAAGTAGCATCAAAATCTGACGCGGCAGTTTTGAGAAATATAATATTTTAGAATACATAATTTCATGATAACATTAAAAAGTGGTCTATGAACCAATAGCGATACTGTTACGATATTTTTGTAGGGATGCCTCAACTATACCCTTGTGCAAAGTGGCATCAAAATCTGACCCGGCAGTTTTGAGAAATATAATATTTTAGAATACATAATTTCATGATAACATTAAAAAGTGGTCTATGAACCAATAGCGATACTGTTACGATATTTCTGTGGGGATGCCTCAATTATACCCTTGTGCAAAGTGGCATCAAAATCTGACCCGGCAGTTTTGAGAAATATAATATTTTAGAATACAAATAATTTCATGATAACATAAAAAAGTAGCCTATGAACCAATAGCGACACTGTTACGATATTTCTGTGGGGATGCCTCAATTATACCCTTGTGCAAAGTGGCATCAAAATCTGACCCGGCAGTTTTGAGAAATATAATATTTTAGAATACAAATAATTTCATGATAACATAAAAAAGTAGCCTATGAACCAATAGCGACACTGTTACGATATTTTTGTAGGGATGCCTCAACTATACCCTTGTGCAAAGTGGCATCAAAATCTGACGCGGCAGTTTTGAGAAATATAATATTTTAGAATACATAATTTCATGATAACATTAAAAAGTAGCCTATCAACCAATGGCGACACTGTTACAATATTTCTGTGGGGATACCTCAACTATACCCTTGTGCAAAGTGGCATCAAAATCTGACCCCGGCAGTTTTGAGAAATATAATATTTCAGAATACATAATTTCATGATTATATTTTTATTTTAAAGGGTATTTCTGACTTTATAATACTTAATTAATGTGTTTCTTTCCTAGATTTTAGTATTTGTTTCGATTTTAACCGACTCCAAAAAAGGAGGAGGTTCTCAGTTCGTCGGAATTACATTTTTTAAATATTTTTATATTATGTAGTGATGTATAAGTTTTTTTTACATAGGTACACCCTTTTTTCTGTTGCTACAAATAGAGTTCCTTCTTATTTTTCGTATCGTTTCGTTTGGAGTAATTTTTTGTTTTAAGACATATCCTTCCTACATAAATATTTACAAAATGCCTAAAATTCGGTAAGTACAAAAAAAAAGATGACGGGACAAGTGACTTTGCCTAGTAGAGAAACACATTAATAAAGTCAGAAATACCCGTTCAAACCTGACCTGGTGACAATGGGAACACTTGGAGAAGTAGGTATACCCTTTCAAACAAAAAAATAATTTTCTAAATCAGTCCAGCCGTCTTCGAGAAATCGATGAATAGAAATATTAAAAAATGTAAAAAGATTCCGACGAACTGAGAACCTCCTTCCTTTTTTTAAAGTCGGTTAAAAACAAAAAAAAAACAGAAATTCAGCACTTTCGAGGTGGTAAGTGTCTTTGTTTAGCAGAAAACCACATTAATTAAGTAGTATAAAGTCAGAAATACCCATTAAAATGTTTTTAAAATATAAAAATGTAGCAAGAAATGTGAATTTTAAAGTATTATTTTTCTCAAAACTGCCGGGTTAGATTTTGATGCCCCTTTGCACAAGGGTATAGTTGAGGTGTTCCCACAGAAATACCTCTACAGTATCGCTATTGGATCATAGACCACTTCCCTTACAAATTTTAACAGTCTCCTTTAATTAATATAACTAATTTTTTTTTTCACTATTTCTGCGTCACTTTTTTCATTAATAGATGCACTTTGTTCAATTTCCATATTTTAAACACTTTATATACACGAATTTTACGAATACACAGCAGTGTGGCTACTACACAGACGGTCGAGCCATCAGCCGTCCATCCATCCATCCATCCACGTCCACGTCCACGTCCACGTCCACGTCCACGTCCACGTCCACGTCCATCCATCCATCCATCCATCCGTCCATCCGTCCATCCGTCCATCCGTCCATCCGTCCATCCGTCCATCCATCCATCCATCCATCCATCCATCCATTGTCGTGTGTCACTTGGTTCACTTCGGTTGGCGCCGCCGTAGAAAGAGAGGGGGGGGGGGGGGGGGAATCTCTCCTGACGGTCGCGTGTCCTGACGCGATGTCCTGACGCGAGTTTAACATTTTTACCCATTACCAAAAAGTGTGCAACGCCGCTAAAGAAGTTTTCACTTCAAAAAAAAATCCCCAGACTCCCTCGAAAAAAAAATTACAATAATATAAAAAAATATCATAAGCACTTCAAGCTCACTTCACCTACGTTTTCGCGGTTAGATAATTACAGAGAGTAGATCTGCTGTACTTTGCTCTTGTGCGAAGCAGGGACAGGTCGCTATACAAGATGAAATTTAATTCATGGGCATCCTTTTAAGAGGTCATTGTACTCATCATTATGAACAACTTTTACTATGGGACTAAACCTAAAATCGCGAAAAAAAATCAGCACTCCCCTACATTTTGACGAGTTATGTGAACATAAATGCAAGGAACGGCTGATTTTTTTTTCGTGATTTTAGGTTTAGTCCCATAGTAAAAGTTGTTCATAATGATGAGTACAATGACCTCTTAAAATGATGGCCATGAATTCAATTTCACCCTGTATAGTAAAATAGCTGCGCCCCGCGGTTTCTCCCGCATAAGTGTCGATCTCGTGGGAATATCGGGATAAAAACTATCGTATGTCCTTCCCCGGGACTCAAACTATCTCTATACCAAATTTCATCTTAATCGGTTCAGTGGTTTAGGCATGAAAAGGTAACATACAGACAGAGTTACTTTCGAATATATACTATTAGTATGGATGTCGTATAATAGGAATACTTTAGATAGATTTAACAATATCTATTCCATATTATCAGAACAGTAATCAGATATTCCACGTCAATTTGAACCGCAAACTAGAATCAGATAAGCCAGTTCTAGAAACAGGTCTATTGCCTATAAGCTGACCTGAAATTCGTCCTAGATAGCCGCTGTCAAGGTTTACCGCTAATAGACAACTTCCAAGGAAATAATATTGTACATGTTATAGAAGAGAAACGGAGAAACGGTTAGTTTGTTTATACAGGGTCAAATTAAATTAGCTAGGGAAACTGCGCAGACCTAATGGATGTGCGATATCTAAACATGATAAAATAAAAAAATAGTAGATTGTTATGCAAGGTTCGAAAGGAATCAATTCCTATACGAGGCATTTAGACGCCCGAGCGCAGCGAGGGCGGCTATAGCCCGAGTAGGAATTGATGACTTTCACCCGTGTTAAACACTCTACTTTTCATTTCGAATATAAGGAAAGTAAAAAGTAGTAGTTTTTCTAAAATATTTATTGAGAACAATAACATGCAAAGTTTTTGAATTTCGGTACAGCTTACAGGGTTAGTATCCCGCCAAATAATACTAAGTATTGTCTTTTTTATTTTAAATATGGAACACACCGAGTCATCGCCGCGGGCTGTCCCGCTTATTAGGTTTTTTTTTTTAAATTCACACTGGCTGTTTATACACTCACAAGACTGCAGCATTTTTCTTAATTTATGTAAAAAATTTCGTAGCTGACTACAGTTCTATTTTTTAAATTCATTTCCACCCTAAAGAGGGAAGTAATTACTATGAGTCTTTCCCGCCCTGTGGTGGGAAGCAGCGTCTTCCACCCGCTATTTGGATCAAACAAACACTACTTTCCGAGTATGAGAAATGAAAAATAAAGTTTCTTTTTTTGTGGGGTCATCAGCGGCAGGTAGTGGAAATAACAGACATTGGAAATCACAGTTTAAAGATCAATATTTTTTTGAGTAAACTTTAAAGACGTGAGAGGTATTGGAGTATTCCCGTTTGAGCACCAAACGTATTCCCCTTTGAGCACCAATCAATATTGAGGTACCGCTATCTTAACACGATAAAACAACAGAAAATAGTTTTTCTCAACTCATACTTCAAATTACAACACAAACAGCGGTCGTTGACCCCCAAAAAAACCATCATATCTTTTTATTTTATTTAATCGTGTTCAGATACTCATCAAGTCTGCAGAGTTTCGCTAATTTCGTACGAGTAATGAGCCCAAAAAACAAATGAATGTGTCAAAGTATATAAATAGCTTCTTATCTTCTTATCCATTTTCAAGAACTGTCTTTTGTTAATGTCCATCACAAAAAACGAGTAAAGAAAAGCTTTTTCCGAGAAAACTCACGTGAAGCCGGGGCAGGCTTCAAGCGACGGGTTGTTATAAATATTATACCAGTAATGGTTCTTAGAAAACGTAGGTATCGCTTTATATTTTCCTGGAGGTTCTACTTGAAGCTACTTTAAATCATAACTTTCGTGACTAGTGTTTTATAAAATGATTCTTGTTCTTGGGATTTTGGGAATTGAAAGGATTTTATTAGAGTGTTATGAACTTATGACCCAGTTAGCATAATCAGCCTATAATGTTCCATGTTCCAAAGTTACGTGTTGTAAGGTCTTAGGTTCGAACCCAGACAGGTGCTTTATTTTGTGTAAATAATTTCATCACCACTGCTCTCAAAACAGTTAAAGAAAACATCGTGAGGAAACCGGCATGTCCTAGAACCAAAAATTTGAAGACGTCTATTAACCCGCATTGTGCCCACGTGGTAGATTACAGCCCACTGCCTCTCGAAGAGAGGAGACCTATAGGCTGATTATGCATGTACGAGTATGTATGGTATGTAGATAAAGAAGAAAAATTTAATCAGAATTTAAGGTAGGTAGGTACAATATGTAGGAAACAGATTTGATATTTAAATGTCTTTGCATAAATAAATGACACCAAAGCAAGTAATTCCTAAGATCCGGCTAATCAGGATAACAAATCGGGGCCGGATGATCAGCAGCACGTATACCGGAGCAATATTAAGGACGTGTCGTTTCACAACTTCGGCCTCGATGCCGCAACCTCGGGAATTACGTCTCGTAACATACTCATGCGTCTGCGCCTTGATCGGGGTTGGGTGGGCCTACTAGGTATAGTTACGCAGAATTATGTAATGTAATGGGTGTTCTACGTTTGGGCACTGTTATTGTTTTGTTTGCCTTAGGCGTCTTGCAACAGCGTTCATCATCGTTCAGCGTCCTCTCCTTCCTCTTTTAATTATTGTCTCTATCTGGGACCAATCCTTTAGATACAAGACGAGGGGCAATTCTCGTAATTTTAAGAACGTTCACAGTCTGATCTGTCTCAATCTGTCAAAAAAAAAATACCTCTAATTTCGCTACATTTTTTGACATTGCGACTAGATTTTGAACGTTTTTAATTACGGGAATAGGCCTTCAGGTTATCCATCCCAACTCTTGTTGAAAGATGACAGGGTAATTTTGTTATCTGGCCACAAATACTCCTCTTGTTTGCCTACAACCTCGTACAGGCTTCCCTGTCTGTCGTTTGTGGTACTTCTGAAAGGCTTGTTTAACTAACTTTGACGACACAATATGCATAGTGCTAACACATTTATTCTTTAGATCGTTTGCAGTATGCGGAGCATAACAAAAGACCAATTCTTGTAATGAAAAACGTTTAAAATCTAGTCGCAATTTCATCTCGGCGACAATCAATGTCAATGGAAATTAGAGGTATTTTTGTCAGATTAAAACTGCGATCAGACTGTAAACGTTCTTAAAATGACGAGAATTGCCCCTCAGACTGTGAACATTCATAAAAATACGGGAATTGCCCCTCTGTTCTCACAATGCTACGTACTACGCTAGATGGGATGCATTTGTTTATGTTCCCTCTTGACACAAGAAGCCCATGACCCTAGATTATGTAAATGTTTACGTAACATTAGCATCATTGAAGGAAACTTTCGCTATCAAGAGAGTCTTGAACGCACTGCAAGGACATTCAATGAATCACGTTTACGAGTACATAATTTGCGTCAGTTACTGAACTTGGATTGACGACTTATGCATAATTTATGCTCATGTAACTAAATATTTTGAATCCGTCATCGTCATCATCATCATTTCCACAGATGGGCATAGGCCTCCCCCAAGCACCTCCACTTCGACCGGTTTTTTACTTCCCCTATCTATTCCTGCGGCCTTTACAATTTCATCTGTCCACCTATACTTATTCGTAGGTCCACCTTGTGGGACTTTGAATCCGAACCTGCGGGGTAATTGCGTAACACACAATCAGTAGCAATGGGTTTCGTTTTGACAGTTCAACAATATTCATTGCGTTATTTACGTTGTTGAGCAGACACATTTTTCGAACATATGGAGCAATGGATTAGCAATATCCTTCAAAATGATTCGAGATTGATCGTGTGTTACGCAATTAGGGTGCTGATATAAAAATAATCTATTCTATACTACATAATGATAAAGCTGAAGAGTTTGTTTCTTTGAACGCGCTAATCTCTGGAACTACCAGCGGGATTTGAAGAATTATTTTTGCATTTGATAGCCCAATTCTTAAGAAAGGCTATTTAACATCACGCCAGGATCCTAGGAGCCGAGAATTAAGAAATAGGTAGGTCAGGAAAAACGCTAAGCGAAAACGAAGTAATAGTGCAGGCAGGCGATGCGATGCGACAAGGTCAGTGGCGTGCATTGCATATAGGCATTTAAGCAGTGCCTACCTCGATATATCAACATAAGCCTGTCAATTACATTTTAGTGTGTGTGCCCCACAATTAAGAAACTCAATAAATTGTCATACCTACCTAACAAAAAACAAAATCTTCATACAAACACGCGCAGCAGTAGGCAGCCGCCGGACGGCCTACTCGGCTCCCGTACTATTCGCACCTTTGATTAATGTGTATATAATCAAAGATTCGCACATTGTCATAGGTCTGTACTCATTCAAGTTAATACGACAAAATTAAAAATACGTAGGTACGTCTCACGCGTAATACCATGACGTTCGACCTTCGCAATTTATCACCCTGAAGTTGGCATGCCTACTCAAATAACCACACTTTTGACCTCACTTTTTTTTCTGATTAGTGACCACGTTTGCCTAGACTAGACCCGGCCTAGTGCCTACCTATTCTGAAAACCAATGCACGCCACTGGACGGGGTGGGTCGGAGGAACGAGAAATTTCACGCGGACAAAGTCGCGGGCCGAAGCTAAGTAAGACTATAAAAATATACAATTGTGGCAAAACCATATAATAATGTACGGAATAAGAAAAGGTATAACAGAATAAATAATTGCCTCAGAATTATCAGTATCAAGAAGCTATTCAATATAGGTCAAGAGCGTAATATTATACGAATGAGGAGCGAGTATATTTATTATAATACAAAAGATTCCAGAAGATCTCCGACTCCTCCAGAATCGTCGACCATGCAACTTATTGACCATTCCTTTTAGCGCTGACCAATAAAATGGGACCCAAGTCGGAGTTTCGGAATAAAAACTCCTGCAATTCAGCACTCGCCGTTACCGTCGGTTGCTTTTACGAAATGTTAATGGAACTACATCAACAACGAATCAATTCTACGTACTTTTGCAATTCTGACGGGAGTCATAGTAAAGACCAAGCGCTACTTCCAAGTTGGTCGCAGTAACTAGGCTAGGGCTTATCACAAAAGGACGACCATGAGTATATTAACGTATTGGATTAGTATTTTTAGCAAATCAAAATGGAAATTATTTGGGGATCGAGTATATAATGTTACCGTATGATTGTGAACACCGTTAGTCTATAATCTGTCTCGCGTGATTGTAAACTGTCGATAAATTGTGAACTGTATCATACTGTTTACTATAGAACGTATTTATTTTCGACAGTTCATAATCTATCCATGTCAAACCGTCAAATTGTGGACGTAACTGCACTTACCGACAGGGTTCACAATCCGTCCGATTTTATCATCCGTAAAATTGCGAACCGTCCGTGTGTGTTTGACAAATCATTGGTCTTAGCGGTAGCTGAACTGATCGCGGTAAGTTCCTAACCCAAAGCACTCCGCCCAAATAGGTTAGGTTAAACTAACGATGTTCATAATTATGCGGTGTCATAATTCAAGCCATTAGCAACGCGTGTCGCTTACCACCAGATTCTGATGCGTCGTGTTCCTCACTCCTCAGTTGCATGCACATGCATTCGTGCAATATGCGTATATGTTGCAAATTTACCACATATAAAATTAATGGTTTTAGCAATAATGTTCACAATATGTTATTGTTGCATGTGAAGCGGTACTAACGAGACACATTGTGAAGAAATAAACTTGTTATACTTAATTATATTTAGCCATGAGAATAGAAACACATTGTGGATGACTTTGGGTGTGTCGCCATTTTTTTCCTTGAATACCTTGTGATGTCATGGCTTCATTGGAAGTAGACGTAAGTGCGAATACTGAGCGTGCAGGTGTCTTGGGTTTAATTACCAAGTCTGGCAAAGTTTTTTGGGGTTTTCCATCCGTTAATTTGTCTGTACCAGCCATTAGTCTGGATCTGGATTTGGTCATAAGCTCGCCGGGTAATACATGGGACTAATTATAACTGGCGAAATGAGGGCGGTACTATGTGTACATCTCTCTACCCCTTCAGGAAAAGCGGACGCGACGATCCCTTTAATTAATGGTTTCTTTATTATAATTATAACAGTTCTTTTTATGCAACAAATGTTCAGCATCAAGCTTTGCGTCTAACTCATTTCCTTCATAACAGCTATGCACATATACCTACTAGGTATTACCTATTACATTTCTTGGAACGATTATTTCTGAAATCCAAACCATGTTGCCAGTTCATTTACTAGTTAGTTACATACAGCTGTAAACTATTGCATCAGTTTGGAATTTCCACCCGGAGTAGGTTTTCTTTTTCATTACTAGCCTTGTTCCGATTGCGATATTGCATTTGTTTTTTAAAGTTGGTATGTTCTGAGTGTAGGCATGTTTATTGGTGCCGTAACTTTATTCAATACTAACGTACTTATATTAGCTATGTTTTCATGGTTTACTTACAAAGTATCACCGTTCCAAAATATGCGTGCATCTATTTAAACATACCATCTTTATTTTATTTATTTTATCATCATCTTTGGGAGCCTTGTACAATCCACTGTTTCTTCATTTTGTGCCATGCTACCCTGCGACCTCTAAATAGACGACCTCCATTTTTCCAACAGCTATTTTCTGTCGGGAGCAAAGAAAATTAGTAATTGTAAATGTGTCATTTTCGATTCGACAATCTGTCAAATGGTTGTTATGGTTGTTAGTATGCAGATCTGTGCGAGTTTCAAACAAGTGCTACCCGCGATCTTCTGATTTTTATCCACCTATCTGGCTGCTCATCTGCCAGCGATTTTTTTACCATTTCTCGGCAACCATTAAGCTAGGGCTCTGCTTCACCTGCCATCACGTCTCATCAATACCACCATAGCGATATTATTTTTCTCTTTGATTCTTATAACTAACTGAGTTTTTCGATTCTTTTATATGATTCTAAGTAAGACCCTCGTCGTTAATAGCCACAGTGCTGATTTCACGTTAAGATAGTTTTACAAATACCATAACTGTATTCATAGATTAACTATAACTAATATGGACAGCTCCTAAAATGGTAACGAAAGCTTGCCTTCTAAAATAAGCAGATGACTCACTATCGAAAGTTTTTCTCACGATTAAAACCACAAACAGACAATATTTAACTTAGTATCTATATTCACAACACAACACAATAGGCCTAAACTCCCTCTAAACATAACAAGCACTATAATGAACATATTAATGACAGTAACACTGTTTTCATCTAGATAAGAGCTACAGAATTATAATTTCATCAAGATAAACCAATTAAAATTCATAAGGTAAGTTTAGCTACGGAAAAAATATGTGCAGAAGCGTAATTTCAGACAAGACTTGAAATCGTGTTTATGGAAGAAAAGAAAAGAGAGAAAGAAAATACGTTATTTGCGGTAGGTAAATAAAAAAGCAGCAAAAATATACACAAAGCAAAGCAAAGCATAAATATTGTGCATATAGCTTAATATACGCGTCCAGGGCGTCATATGATACAGAAATATCGATGAAGCATGCAAACTAAAAAAAAAATAAAGATAAAATACATCAACCATTTTTCAGATTAGCCAAAGTACATACATCTTTTATGGGGTACTGTGTTAAATGTTACAATAAAATACCTTGTGATATATTGCAATTAAATGAAAGAAAATTTAAAACTCACATTAAACGTACACTTTGTAAACAAGCATACTATAAATTAGAAGATTATATCCAAGATAAGAACGCTTGGAAACATGCTGGTCCTGCTCCATAGGACAATCTAGAGTCTAGACAAAATCAAACTGGTTGCTAATTTAATTGTAAATTTTTTTATTCTTTTTTTTTTACATTTATTACTCACACCCTGACTTATTACTTGTATTTTGTTTTTTAATTAAAATCGTTTTGCTTGTACCATGTTTGTAAATATGTGAGCACCATGTATCTATCAGATAATTAATTTATATGTCATGGTTTCGTTTTTAATTCTTTTACCTATTGTGGTATAGTAATTTTATTGTAGGTGCATCGTCCTCACATGTTATTATATAATTAATGTACCCATGCAAAATATTGTACCTAAACATTTTAAAAGAGTAACGGTGGAGTTTCTTGCCCGTTCTTCTCCATACGAAAACTACCTTTTGGAATGGGCGACTAGAATCAATTCTATTTTAAGATAATTTTTGACGTTCAAAAGTGCCTTTTATGTGCCTATTTGAAATAAATGCTTTGACTTTGACTTTGACTTTGAACTGCGTACAAAAAAAGATATATAATTGGGTAATGACCCAATTATAATTTTTTTTTCAAAAATATTAGCAGTATTAGCATCAATACCAATGGATATTGATGCCAATACTGCAAATTTTTTTGATGACATTTGAAAGTCTAAAGCAATAGAAGTATTGAAGTTGCCAATATTTGGTTTGAACCTTACCACAACCGTAATACTACAACCTATTTGCAACTAGAACGCAGTGAGAGAAATACTTATCAACAAAGAAATGGTTCGAAATAATATCATGAATAAAATGTAACCGGTTTTAAAATATCCATAAAGTAATTATTTTTGTCTTATCTCTTAACCTTCTTATTTTGTATTCAAACGTAAGTGGCATTTCGCGTTCAACAATGGGTTACATAAGCTGCGCGCGCGTCGCTGACATCACCGGCTTTCACTATCGTTCGGATAAGGCGGTCAATGAGCCAAAAATGCGGGTTAACACTGTCCACGTTGTTGACGATATAAATAGTAGTGCAGTAGGTTTTAGATTATAAAAATAGTTTCGCGTGAACTGGGAAGACTAAGGATTGAACCCTGTGGAACTCTGTAGAGAGAATAACCTGGAGTCTGGATTTGTGCCCGGTTGAGTTTCGCCCCCTATTACATGGGTCTTTAAATATGTCTGGTGAAATGTGGGTTTACTAAAGGAACATCTCTGCCGAGCTCTTCGAGAAAACATGGACATGGTGTTATTCGAAGGGGTCGAAGGGGTGTTAAAGTTTGAAAGAATCTTAACGCGTTGTCCGATGAACTCGAAACTTATTATTAAAAATACTTTTGCAAGAGGTTAAAAAGGGGTTGTTTCGTTATAAGGGAGGATTTTACTGCCTGATCTGATCAATTTTAAAGTTGGTATAAATACCTACTAAGTCAAATAATAGAACCAGTGCAAAAGGATTTTTTTTAATCTACCCCTAGCGGGGTGAAAATGAGGGCTACATTTTATGTAAAAAATCTCTTTCCTTTGATTTATGAACTTGTCATTTAGCCCGAATACATAAGTAACTATTTAAGAAAAACTACTCTTTAAAGGGGGTGGAGGAGATATCGTTTTTGGTGGGAGGGAAAATACGAAATCCAAGTCGAAACGTGTAGGAAAAGCTTTCTTTATATAACGAAGGTCAGCACTAAGTATCTAAGGATTTTTGAAAACTCATCCCTCTAACTAAAGGGGGATAGGGGATGAAAGTTTGTATGGAAGTTCGTCATTTTAACCGATGGGAATTCTCATCGTGCACACGGCTTTTAAACCTGCATATATTTATTCGTGCATACCATTTACATATTAAATCAGCAGTTTAATATAGGTGCTATTTCGCCGACATTAACGCGAATATTATGCGCCGGATCGGAACCAGTTGTACGCATAGTTTAGCGGGTTGTATACATTTTCACATTTTCTCACGTTCAAAGATCTGCTGCAGCATCTAGCTATTGCTGAAAAGTGCTGAAAGCGCTTTAAATTATATTTGTACAATGACAGATATGGTTCTAGTTACATTTTAGTATTTACCTATATCGATATCTAAACTCATTATTAATTAAAATCGCTTTTCGTATCATATCTTTGTGACGCGTTGTTCTACTGAACTTCACAACGGATTTTGATGCAAAATTCAACATCATTTAGAGAATTTATTCCGGAAGGTTTGTGTGCATGCATACTAACATGTATTAAAGGAACCTTCATGTTTTGTCCAGTTGTAAAAACAGAGCGAAGCAGGGGCGGGTTACTCGTTTGATAATAAATTGACAACAACTCTATTTTTTCTTTTATAGTAGTGTTCCTCTCATACTTTTTTGCCATAATACTACGTGCTGACGTATTAAATAAATATAGTGTATGATTATTACGCGGACATGGCATGGCAGGCGTAATTAAAGTAATTAACAAGACACATAACCAACACAGCTGAAATGTTGAAAGTTTTGAATGCGCCACATAATTGATCGATATGATATCCGCAGAGTTGTGAAAGTATAAAATGCATTAAAAACCATTATCTAAGAGGCTAAGACAAGACGGTCATTATCTTAGATGATTAGCAACAAGGATATATAACTGTCACTCTGAATTTTCAGAAAAGGTTACCAAACTTTTAGCATAAAAGCATAATAATTAGCCTAAAATGTCCCCACTGTTGGGACACAAGCCTCCTCTCTTCGAGAGGGAGTGGGCTATAATCTATCACGCGGGCCCAGTGCGAGTTGGTAGGTATCACATGTCTTAGATTTTTTGGTTCTAGGACATGCCGGTTTCGTCACGATGTTTTCCTTCACCGTTTTGGGAGTAGTGGTGATGACATTACTTACACAAAGTAAATCGCCTGTCTGGGTTCGAACCTACGATCTACAAATCATAAGTCGTGGCCATTACCTACTACTGGGCTACCAGTGCTACCACTTTTAACAAAGAAACATACGAGGTTTGAATTTTGCTCTCAAAGCATAAAAATAAAATTGGAAGAAACCAATTGTGTTTTAAAGCCAGTAAAAATGTACTAAAACTTGAAGACCAGACAAATGACTCACACTTCGCAAGATATTAGGTCCTTACATATGAAATTGGCGTTTTGTATGGAAGGAACAAAAAGTCGAATATTTTTTAATATAATATATTTAATTAATCAAAGTATGAACCATTGTTTTCAATGCACTTTTGCCATCTTATAGGTAGTTCATTGATCCCTTTACTAAAAAAACCAGTCGGACGGGAATCAATAAAATCTTTGAAGGCGATTTGGACTGCCCCATCGGAGTTGAATTTTTTCCCTTGCAAAAAGTTATCCAAATTGCGAAAAAAATGGTAATCTGTTGGAGCAAGGTCCGGGGAGTACGGAGGATGTCTAAGACATTCCAATTTCAGTAATGTAACGCAGCAGTCGACGCGCGTTTGCCGGTTTGCTTCAGTCAATTCGTGAGGTACCCACCTTTCAAGCTTTTTAATCTTCCCAATTTGCTTCAAGTGAATTAAAACAGTTTTATCACTAACATCGAAGCCTGCAGCTAACTCGGACGTGGTTTGCGATGGGTCCGCTTCCACAATAGCCTTCAATTCTCCATTATCAACTTGGGTCTCAGGCCGTCCACGGGGCTTGTTCTGCAGGTCGAAATTTCCAGAACGAAAACGTTGGAACCAAAAACGAACTGTGTTTTCTTTTGCAACATGACCGCCATACACATCATTCACCCTTCGAGTCGTTTCCGCAGCACTAGTGCCACGGCGGAACTCGTACTCGTAAATAATGCAATATTTTAAATTTTCCATTTTGTAAAATGAGTGACGCAAACAGAAAAAACAGAAGAAAAAAAACAAATGAATGACGGTCATCGAAGCACAAATACATGAGTAAATAGCTGTACAAATTTGAATTTGGAATTCCTTACCAAAGAGGAGAAATTCGTGATTAAAGTGGCCAGTACAAAAAACGCCAATTTCATATGTAAGGACCTAATATTACGAAGAAAAACGCATTTCAGGATGTCCTGTTCTCAAAAATATTGACACACACGTTATGTCATGAAATTATCTACCAATAGCGAACCCAAAGTGTTTTGCAAACGGATCTAGACTGCAGCTGTATAGTTACAAAATAGTAGGTTAACAGCTGGTAATACGTCGGTAACGTTACCAAAGAAAGAATCATTCATACATTATGCAGTTGAGTAATCTTTTGTGATGGTTCCGATTTGCATAACGCTATCGCAGATGTTTTTATGCAGGACAATGTTTTATTGCATTTGTGTGAAGAATTTGTGTTGCTTTATGACACAACATAATAATATCTTCACGGCAGTATTCCCGAAAGGTTAGCCAGAGGTGTAGACGCATCCACATTTCGGCAGTAAATGTTTAATTGCCATGTAATAGTAGTGATGGCTTACTGGTACTGTTCACGACTTACGAGTTGTAGGTCGTTGTCGTACCTAGGCAGGATGTTCACTTCGTGTAAATAATTTCATCATCACTGCTCTCAAAACGGTGAAGAAAAACATAGTGAGGAAACCGGCATGTCCTAGAACCAATAATTCGAAGACGTGACATCTACCAACCCGCACTGGGCCCGTATGGTAGATTATAGCCCACTCCCTCTCGAAGAGAGGAGGCTTCTGTCCTAGCACCTCTACAACCCAGTTGCTGGGTAATACGATACCCCTTGGCACAGATAATATAAGACTACGTACCCTTGGTAAGACTGGTGGTCAGCCTTTCGGGCTTCAGACGACCCATAACGACTGTTAAAGATCCACAAATGAGAGCCGGGACCAGCGGCTTATCATACTTTCCGAGACACGAAGAGGTATGTAAAGATGGTCACCCATCCACGGACCGACCGCGGCATAAGTACCTTAACATGACCGATCGACTCGTGCGGCTGTTATTACTTAGCCACGAGCCTCTACTGTTTTAGCTATTTTCAATATACCTAGATTTTGTTTAATAATAGACTACGTGCTTTCCATTAGACCTCGACAACTCAATTGAGTCACTAATATTGTCAATAAGTTTCCTAGCTCTTAAATAATATGTAAAAGCCTATACAGGGTGTTACGGAAAGGGTATATCAATACAAACGGGTTGAAGAGTGTATCTGGTCTAGAATCTCTGTACAAAATTTTAGCTCAAAAGCATTAACGTTGAAAATGCTTAATATTTTTTTATTTCGACATCACGGCGCTGCACTGGCGCGCGGCGGCGTGATGTGCGTGTACTAGGCGCACAGACACACACTACAGATAATGGATAATGACCCTCGTAGTGCGGTGACACGTTTGTTATGATTTCAATTTAATAAACTATCGAAATAAAAAAATATTAAGCATTTTCATAGTTACTGCTTTTGAGCTGAAATTTTGTACAGAGATTCTAGACCAGATACACTCTTCAACCCGTTTGTATTGATATACCCTTTCCGTAACACCCTGTATATCGTCGATACAGATCGGATTCTATTATCTATTGGAAAGGGTTATACAGGGTGACTGGAAATTAGTGGCGGAGCCGTTAAGGGGAGGTAGTCTAGGGTTATTCCGACAGATATCACTATGAGACCTACCGTCCTTACTTAACCCTTTCCAAGATATTCCTACTTTTTGTTTAGCAGTTTTTGCATAAAATAATGACAGTAGCGGAAATTTTACAATTAATATTACTTATTTAGAATATCTTTGTTGCAAAACAAAAAAAAGTAGGCCAAAATCACTTTTTTTTAGGATTTATTACTATCTCTTTAAGTAGGAATATCTTGGAAAGGGTTAAGTAAGGACGGTAGGTCTCATAGTGATATCTGTCGGAAAAACCCTAGACTACCTCCCCTTAACGGCTCCGCCACTAATTTCCAGTCACCCTGTAGAACTATACTTATAGATTACATATAGTGCTGGAAGCGGTTGCCTTAGAAGTAGACAAAGCTATCATAATCTATGGTAAAATATTTCAATGTCTGCGTCCAGCTCGTCCTTTATATACGATGATGACACAATGATACACCTTTACTTTGCTTTGACCGACTGTGGAATAAGCACTTTTATATTTGTGAATGACATCTCGCAGGTCAACCTAAGAGGTTGTCTGCTTTTACCCGGGCTGTCCTGCGGATGCCTTAAAAAATTAAAGCCTTCAGCCAAGGCATGTAATGGAATTAACACCTTTGCTAAAGTATGTTCTTATTCACTTACATATCACATGATTGAATTTAATTGCGTAAAATGTTGCCACCTAAAAACAGCGACAGGAGTGGCCTCATTGAGGCTCTCAATTTCACCATTTGCCCTATAAAACTTTTAAAAACAAATCTATGATCCGCATACTGTATTGGCAATAATGTGTTCGGAAACACCGCCAAAATATAAAGCATGGTGTAGGTTGTAGAAAGTCGAAAGCGTTCGTTTTGTGTCGTTTCGTTAAACACGCGCGGTTTTCTTTTGTTTCAATGCTATTGTTTTTAAATGCTTGTGTGTAATGATTGTGGAGACCTCGCAAGATATACGATTGTCAAGGTTTGAGAGGTCGTTGTTATGTAAGCTTTGAGAGCCGTGCTTTTAACTTAATCTATGTAAGAAAACGTTCAAGATAAGGATGGGGCTTTATTGGTCAGAATTATTGCGTCAACATGATAAATCTACATGGAAGTTGAGGATGTAGGTAAGCATATCCATGTCCTAAAATGCGTCACAATACAATAGGCTCGGCTCTCCGATTTTCTTTGAAAAATTATGCAAGAGCTCATTAACTTTGAGTGGTAAGTAGTGAGGACTTGAGGAGTGAACCAATGATCTACTCAAAGCTTATCAAACAATGTTAGTGGGAACGCAAAAACATAAGTTAGAAAGATACTTAAGTGTGTAACTGGAAATACCTAATTAGGAGTGGAACTACACAAAACAGAGTAAAGGAGGCCGAGTGGTAAGCCACAGACTGCGACAAACGAGCTGTAGGTCGTAGGTTCGAACCCAGACAGGCGCTTTCATCATCAGACCACTGCTGGACATCCTCTCCAATAGGAGAGGCCTATGTCCAAATAGAGTCCAAATTGCACGCAATTCAACTCGATTTTCGGCAACTCTCATCTAGCTGCTACCAGCATTAGACAGGCGCTTTTTTTTTTGTTAACCTATACTGTCCCACTGCTGGGCAAAGGCCTCCCCAAAATCCTTCCAGGAACTCTTTTCCCGCGCCACCTCGAACCAGTCCTCGTGGTACGCGTCCAGGTCATTTCGCCATCTCTTTCTGGGTCGGCCTCGGCGGCGACAGGCGCTTTACTTTGTGTTAATTATTTCATTACCAACTACTCTTAAAATGGTGAAGGAAAACATCATGAGGCAACCGGCATGTGCTGGAACCAAATATTTGTAGACATGTGACATGTACCAACCCGCACCTTGCCCGCGTGGTGAATTACGCCCACTCACTCTCATCTAGAAGAGGCCTGTATCCCAGCAGTGGGAACGTTATAGGCTCATTATGTTTACACAAATCCAATCCAGACAGTCAAAATGATAAACAATTTTGGTAAGAAGGAACCACGACAGACTACGATACAAGAATATAAAATCGCGCCGGTGCCGGTGGTCTCCGGAGGAGTAAGCAGGAGGTATACCTACACGTACTAAAAAAAATATTAAGCATTTTCAAAGTTAATGCATTTGAGCTGAAATTTTGTACAGAGATTCTAGACCAGATACACTCTTCAACCCGTTTGTATTGATATACCCTTTCCGTAACACCCTGTATAATAGACTCTATTGGCCACATAATAACGGGCACAAAACCAGACTTCGGGCTACTCACTGTTGACTTACAAACCAATGGATAATCCTTTAGTTTAGTTTAGCTCAGCAGTAGCGCACGTAAATAATTTTCATATATCATACAAACAAAAACAACAAAGATAGTTTACCAGACTTGCACACCGTTTAGAAAACCAGCGGCACTTTAATATGCGAAGACACGGCGCACATAATTTATAGCTCGCGTCGCAGTGGATGTCAAGGTTAACGCGATGCTACGCTACGGTGAAACTTTGTGTGTTGTAGGTAATTAGAGGCACAAATACACCGTGTGCCTTAAATGTCCCTTAATTACAAGGTAGGTATAGGTCATTTACGGGGTTAATGATATTGTAATTACATTTTTTTAGTGTAGCAATGTAATTAGCAAGCGTTGAAGTCTTTTATTAGTTCTAAACTTATACCTACCTACAACTTCTTATGCTTTTAACTTTTTTAACAGAACCGACGGCAGTAAGGTACTGTCTTTCGCATGTAGGCTGACTTCGATTGACTCCGTTATCGAGACCCCTCCGTGCCTCGGAAAGCACGTCCCGAATGTTATTCGTAGATCTTTGACAGTCGTTACGGGTAGTTAGATGCCCAATAAAAAGTCTGACAACCAGTCTTACCAAGGGGTATAGTGTTACCTAGTAACTGGGTTGTGGAGAACAGATAGGCAGTCGCTCCATGTAAAATACTGCTATTCTGCTGCATCCGTTTAGACTGGAAGCCGACCCCTAACATAGTTGGGTAAAAGCTAGGCAGATTGATTGATGTGGTAACTTAAACAGGAAAAAAGTGGCCACTAGAAGCTCACATTTTCTCCTTTTTTGGCAGGGATTTTTTTTTTGGATGGGAAATCATCAAATGACCCCTTCCGCCCTGGGTGGAGCGGAAGGGAGTGTCAGACTCTTACTGACTTAAATTCATCCGTGTTCCTTCCTTAGCCCTTTATGTTCCGGGGTAGCGGTAACCCTTTCGGGGAATCTCGCACCCCCGGCAGGCTTCGGCCCTGGCAGGCCCCTTTCTTTTTGCTGACATCTCTTTGAGGCGCGCGTGGAACACGTACGCGCCGTCCGGCACGGGCCTGGTCCTGATCGGACGGTGAGCTACCCATTACTCTCCGTCCGCATGCCCGCGCCTACGGTGGCCGGGAGTCGTCACGCGGCTCCCGACGCCCGGAGCGTCTCCCGCGGCGGCAGTGACGTGAGGCTCTCTCTCTCTCAGCCATCCCGCCTTTTGGTTTTGGTAGGGATAAAGAGGCGTTTTTCGTCGTTCAACTGTTCATCTCCTGACTCGGGATTGACCATACTGTGGCTGATCGATTAACTGCTGTACTACGAATTGCAACCATTGCAAGTTAGTTCCCCGTACGGCACAACTAGGTACCATCGCAGACACTGTCGGTCGACCACTTTTCAACCTTATTACTAAGGGCATGAGGGTGAAAAGTGATCGACCGCCATTGGCCGCGGTTGTACCTATATAAATATTAACAATCTTTAATAACTGTTGTTGGGTCTTGGGCGTTTATTTTGTTTGAAAATGAAGTACTAGCGCAGGCAGGCGACGCGATGCGACGGGGTGGGTTCGGGAAACAACAAGTTGCGGGCAGAGGCTAGTACCTATTGGATGCATTTTTAGTAAGTACGGGAATTTTAAAAACAACTAAAAATATGTATACTTAACAATATTTTGAGCCAGTTTCATCGCAACAACATCCGTGTTAAATCTAAAACAATATTCTCGTATGATCCAGGATCCAACATGGCGGCTCTAAGGTAAGTTGGTTAGGCGGCGTATGACACAAATCGAGTTAGCGGCAGCGGCAGCCTCGACAGAGCTCGGCTAATGCAGTGAGGGTGGTAATCGCATTGTATGCGATAGCAGAAGGATATGTTAAAGTTGTGTAAGATGTAAATACAGACCTTTTAAGCTTTATTTATAAAACTGGATTCAGGTCTTTTGGCGCGAGGACTTCACAAAAGACTTTATCAACCTAGAGTTACTCTAGCATAGACAATCTATGTGTGTTACGTTATTCTTAGGCCGAGATCTATAAACGTTATTTAGCACGTGCTTTAGCTAAACGATACTTTTGTCACTGTCGCATAACTGTCAAATTACGTGATAAAAAAAGGCGGGAACATGTCTCAGTACTAAACCTTAGATCGTTTTAACACGAAAACGCTTATTTTTCCTTATGAAAAATAATGCAAGTTAGTATACAAAATACTTGCATTACACAGCACTTGTTTCGTGCAAGTTTATGTAGTGGGCGGTTTCCCAGTGAGGCACATAGGTCTTAAATAAACACAGCCTCCCTGAGCAAAACCGGAGATAGAAAATAGGTCGAGAAAATACGATAACCGTAGCGGAGATAGAGAAAAATTCTCTTGTGTCTGTCATTAGGTAAAAGCCTCTACAGGAACATTTTACAGTCATAATAAAACAGGAACCAAGCAGTGTATTCTTAGAATGGAAATCTTTAGATAACGAAGTTTCGCGGTACGCTCACTAATAATAATAAATGATATTTATTATTTATATACCGCTACACGAGATTCAAATTAAAAATGGATTGTGAAGGTTATTTACTTACATATGTTTTTATTACACAAATAAAATTGCTGTAGGGGCCTATACCTAATTAAAAGTTGTGTAACTCCAAAAATTTTCCGATAGTCATCCATAAAATTTTGATTGAAGTTTTTATTAATCAACGAACTATTAGGTCCTTACATATGAAATTGGCGTTTTGTATGGAAGGAACAAAAAGTCGAATATTTTTTAATATAATATATTTAATTAATCAAAGTATGAACCATTGTTTTCAATGCACTTTTGCCATCTTATAGGTAGTTCATTGATCCCTTTACTAAAAAAACCAGTCGAACGGGAATCAATAAAATCTTTGAAGGCGATTTGGACTGCCCCATCGGAGTTGAATTTTTTCCCTTGCAAAAAGTTATCCAAATTGCGAAAAAAATGGTAATCTGTTGGAGCAAGGTCCGGGGAGTACGGAGGATGTCTAAGACATTCCAATTCAAGCTCTTCTAATTTGGTAGCCGTCTGTTGCGCAGTGTGTGGTCTGGCGTTGTCGTGAAGCAGCAGTGGCGTGGAGCGATTGACCAGCCTTGGTTGTTTAGCCGCTAGCTTTTCCATCATGGTTTGTAATTGCTGACAATAGACATCAGCTGTAATAGTCTGGCCAGATTTGAGAAAACTGTAATGAACAATACCGGCACTAGTCCACCAAACGCTTACAAGTAACTTTTTTGGGGTTAATTTTCGCTTGGGGCAGGATTTGGCTGGCTGGCCAGGATCCAACCATTGCGCTGAGCGCTTCCGATTATCGTAAAGAATCCATTTTTCATCACAGGTAATGATTCGGTTTAAAATACCTTCATTGTTGTGCCGGTTCAGTAATGTAACGCAGCAGTCGACGCGCGTTTGCCGGTTTGCTTCAGTCAATTCGTGAGGTACCCACCTTTCAAGCTTTTTAATCTTCCCAATTTGCTTCAAGTGAATTAAAATAGTTTTGTCACTAACATCGAAGCCTGCAGCTAACTCGGACGTGGTTTGCGATGGGTCCGCTTCCACAATAGCCTTCAATTCTCCATTATCAACTTGGGTCTCAGGCCGTCCACGGGGCTTGTTCTGCAGGTCGAAATTTCCAGAACGAAAACGTTGGAACCAAAAACGAACTGTGTTTTCTTTTGCAACATGACCGCCATACACATCATTCACCCTTCGAGTCGTTTCCGCAGCACTAGTGCCACGGCGGAACTCGTACTCGTAAATAATGCGATATTTTAAATTTTCCATTTTGTAAAATGAGTGACGCAAACAGAAAAAACAGAAGAAAAAAAACAAATGAATGACGGTCATCGAAGCACAAATACATGAGTAAATAGCTGTACAAATTTGAATTTGGAATTCCTTACCAAAGAGGAGAAATTCGTGATTAAAGTGGCCAGTACGAAAAACGCCAATTTCATATGTAAGGACCTAATATTTTGTTTGTAAAAGCTTTTTGAAGTGAACCATTAGAGCTTGTTTGACGTCAGATCCGCTTTAGGTACCACTAACGTAATCAAATATCCAAATAAATACACACATCAAAAGTGTCTAGGGATCAAGCATTTTTATGCGGATTTCTTGAGATTGAGATGTGGCTTTGTAATAAATTTATGATTTTATAAATTTATATGGATCCTTTTTGGTGCATTTCATAATTTGAATCAGGAACTGTGAATCAAATTCGAGTAAAAGATGAAAATCAGCTGTCAATATTTTCCCTATAAAAACATACAACGCATTGAAGACATTATTAGTGCTACTGTTTCCCTACTACTGATTAAAACCAACGTTATTATGGAGCGGCGACGTCATTTAAGCAGGGAAGAAATGCTCAGAGCCGTGGGAATGATAGAAGCTGGTTCCCGGCAACGTACTGTGGCTTTAGCTCTGAATACAAGTCAGAGTGTTATCAGTCGACTTTGGACACGTTACCGAAGCACTGGTACCGTGGCTGAGCGCCATGGAGGACGGTATCGCTGCACCACACGGAGACAAGACCGATACATTCAAATCTTAACTCGAAGAGCTCCAACAATAACCGCCATGATGTTAGCCGTGAGGCTTCATCACTCTTCAGGGAACTTAATTAGCGACCAAACAGTCAGAAACCGCTTGCATGAAGTGAACCTTCATTCCCGAAGACCGCTACGGGTACCACCTATAGCAATGCACAATCGTAGGATTCGATATCAATGGGCTCTTGAACACAGAAATTGGGCAGAAGAACAATGGCGTTTCGTGTGCTTTTCTGATGAGTCTCGTTTTGGTATGAGACCGGATACAAGACGTATACGACACTGGAGAACCCCTGGACGCCAACAGCGATTAAAATCCTGCCAGGAAGTCCATCCTTATAGTGGTGGAACCATCATGGTATGGGCGGGTATTTGGATCGGCGGAAGAACTGAGTTGATTTGGATCAGAGGCAACCTCAACGCTCAAATTTATGCTGAGACGATTGTATCAGACGTCATCGTTCCTCTACAAGTGCAAATCGGTCCCTTATTTCAGTTAATGCATGATAATGCACGACCGCACACCGCAAGAGTTGTAAGACAGACTCTCGCCGCAGCTAACATCAATGTCCTGCCCTGGCCTGCTCAGTCGCCAGACTTGAACCCGATTGAGCATGCATGGGATATGCTACAGAGAAGAGCTCTGCCGAATATGGAGGGTATCCAGTCGCAAGAAGACCTTTTTTTGTTGTTGCAACGAACATGGGCGGCCATTCCACAGCGTGATTTGGATGAACTCATTTTGTGTATGCCAAACCGATGTTCTTGTGTTGTTAGTGTTCGCGGTAGAAACACGGATTATTAATTGTTTAAGTTACCCAATAAAATTTTAAAGAAAACTGTTATTTCAGTCTTTTTTTCGAACTTTTGTGTTAGTGGTTCAAATGTCAAAAATCCCTTTATTAGGAAAATGGCAAATTTCTTTATTAATGCAAAGGTGACTTGGTTTATAGTTACTGTGACAAACGAAAACACTTTATTTGATGAATCCTTAAAGAAAATTTTAATTAATATCAATCAGGAGAAAAGTTATTGCAAAAATATATGTTGATCCCTAGACACTTTTGATGTGTGTACATAGGTATACCTATTGAAACTTTTTGAATCCGCAAAGTCTGGTTCAATTTTCGGAAAGTTTCTATTAAAACTTTGTTCAATAAACATGGTAAAGGCAGCTTTACCAAAAATATTAAAAAAAAACAAGCCATTTACCGTTACCGAAAAAAAAAACAAAACAGCTTGACAGTTTGTTTTTTATTTTTAAACGCGCGTTGATAGTTAGGCACTGACACAAAAACGAGCACGTAGCAAATTAATCGATTAGACTGTAATTGTTACGTGAATGTGATAATCGATCATGCAATACGCTATTAAAATAGTAACGTAACAATATCACGTTTTTTGTGTGCTACATAAAATAGTAAGTAATGCGTTTGTTACACGTCATTCTCAATTCATAAATACCGCTTGTGTTGATAAGCTGTCATAGGGGCTTAGTTTATATATTCATTTCTGCGTAAATATCTTGTTGGGTTACCCATTTTCTACAAATATTTTTTTTTATAAGTAAGTTCTTAAGTAGTGAAAGATAACGTAAATTAGGACGCTTTTAGGCTAGATCGATCTGCGCAGGATGGCTGGTAGCAGCTGGATGAGAGTTGCCGCGAACCGAGCTGAATGGCGTGCAATTGGAGAGGCCTATCCAGCAGTGGACTGCTGTAGGCTAATTTGATTTAGTCGGCTGGACCCGCGGGTCCAGTTCGAGTGGGTCTAGTTGACCAAAGACTCTTATGATGACTAAAGCAGGTAGACCCACTTAAAATAACGGAACCCTTTTATTTACTACGTAAACTTGTAAAAGTTTCTAAAATAAACTTTTCTATTTAGGTAAAGCAGACGTAAAAAACTCAGCGGTAGTTTGACGAGACAAAAGCGTCTCTCCACTCTTTCCCTCCGACCACTTTATACTTTTTTCAATGAAACCTCCTCGGTTAATTGTTACAAAAGAAAAGCACGGCTTTCTATGTTTAGTTTCTAATTTAAAATGAAATATCTCAGTACCTACGTCGTTACGGAGAGATTTTTATAAAGACTAAGTAAGTAGTGGCAAATATTTTGTTTTGTTTGTGTGTTAAGCGTGCAGCGTGTGAGGTCTTTCAGGTGTCTTGTAAGTAATAAATACTTTGTAATTGTTGATGTTATGAACAAAGGAAGTGCAACAGTTTTGCTTATCATACCAAATCAAATCACAACTAGAAAATATATTAAAACTAGCAGCGCCCCGCGGTTTCACCCGCATAAGTGTCGATCCCTTGGGAATTTCGGGATAAAAACTATCCTATGTGTTTTCCCGGGACTTAAACTAACTCTATACCAAATTTCATCTAATCGGCTCAGCGGTTTAAGTGAAGAAGTAACAGACAGACAGACACACTTTCGCATTTATAATATTAGTATGGATCAGCGTGAGAAAGGAGGTGACTACAGAGATACGACTAAGGGATGATTTATATTAGACCGGGACGTGCCCGGAGCGTGCCGTGTACGTGGCATGACAGTGAATGATCCGTATTCCGTGGCCCGGACGGGACACGGATCATGCACTGTGTAATATAAACTGCTTCTTACAAAATGTATGTAACGTTTCAAATCCGTGCCCCGTCCGGGCCACGTACACGGTACGCCCCGGGCACGGCCTGGTCTAATATAAATCATCCCTAATAGAGAAGTAGAAGAAGACATGTTGCCAAATTAATTGGGATAAAGGGCAGAAGAGTATGCATTCTTAAGAATAATACAGGTTATATTTCATTGACATTACGATAATAATCGTAAATATAGCCATTGAAAAAACACGTATCAGATCAATGGAAAAATGCACATTCTTTGAAAGACACTTTATGATTCCTTGTAATGAGAAATGAGAATCTCTTACAACGTAATGGTTTCTGACTGAAACAGTATTTTCTTGTAGGTACAGTCGGCAATAAAAATATCAGAACATAATTGTATTGAATTGTACAATTTGGATATGTATGGTCACGGCAGTTGGCAGACTGATTGATCTGGTGGGTGGACGAGTTACAGAAGATCGCGGGGAAGACCTGGATGAGACTGGCACGGACCAGGGAAGCATGGAGCGAAAGGTAAGAGGCCTTTACTCAGCAGTGTGTGTAACGAGGCTGCCGATGATGATGATGATGATGAAGTACAATATGGGAAGTAGGCGATTATAAAAATGATAAGTATTGTCATCATCTGCCTAGCATTTTCCCAACTATGTTAGGGTCAGCTTCCAGTCTAGCCAGATGCAGCTGAATACCGATATTTTACACGGAGTGACTGCCTATCTGACCTCCACAACCCAGTTACTGGGTAATACGATACTCCTTGGTAAGACAGGTCAGACTTTCGGGCTTCCGACTACCCGTAGGTAACGACTATCAAAGGTCTACGAATGACAGCGGGGACCAACGGCACCCAACGGCTTAACGTGCTTTCCGAGGCACGGAGAGGTCTTGGTATGTAAAGATGGCCACCCATCCACAGACCAACCACGGCAAGCGTAGCTTAGCCTGATCGATCGGCCTGTGGGGCTGTTATTATTTACGAGCCCCTTCTCCTCCTAAAAATTATATTGTATTTAATAAACAACAATATAATTTTTTCTTTCTGTTATTTGTATCAGTAGGCAATATAATGTCCTAAGTAACTCATGATTCTAACCTTACACAAGCTCACGTAAAGAGAGAAGCTTGTTGATAATATACTGATAAGGGTAACGTGCATGGTCTGTGCTTATCCCAGCACAATTAGTGAGCGTGAGTTTAAAAGCCTTTCTGATATGAACGATAGCCCTTATCGGGTCGAGACGGTACATTCGAGTTGGAGATAGATGGCATGGTTTCTTTCGAAAGCTTTGCACTGGAGCATATTGTAACAGGGATATTTTGTTCATCATTGTCGTTGGGTTGTAGAATGAGTAGCATAATTATAGTTTGTAAGTACCTACTGCATAGGACTAAAAGTCTAAAACATAGGTAACTGACGAAATGTGGGTGTAAGTTAGGTATGTTACATCTCTGCCCAGAGCTTCTGGGAATGCAAGCGAAATGTTATGTTTAACATCTTCTGAATCGGTTAGCAAGTGTTGTCGCTATAAAATGTAAATTAGTTTGATTACAAGGATTGTATTTGAAGTTGAAGTTCTGCTTCAATTAAGACGTTTGTAGGCTATTAACGGAATATCTAGTCTAGAATCTGCGTAGATAATAGTCCAGCTGGCAGTATCTAAGATTATTTTAGTAGTAATAAATTAAATCTGTTACATATACCTAATTGATATAACGCCGTTTAATTATTTTGATTTGAAAATATCGGTGCTTTAATTTTATTGTTCAGAAGAAGTCGGTACTCACCTACATTAATGACATGATAAGTACCTAGTTGAATTTGTAAGTAATATTGATTATTACGTTTAGCAAATAGCGCGAAATTTAAAATAATCAGTAGGAAGAAATTATAATACCTACTGGAAGTTAAAAAACAGAAAATATTAGAAATCCTTTCATGTTTTTTTCTCGTAGGCTGAAAAAAGGTATTAAATGAGGTCACAAAAAAAAATTAACTCACCAAAAAGTCCGAAAACAGTAAGACACCGCTTCCCGAAACGAGCGATATCCGCCATAATAAGAATAACAGCTCTAATGTAACGATTACGTCACGCCACTTTCACTGCGCCTGCGCGACCACACAATAACATTCTACAACCACTTATGAAACTGGGGACGGTGCACTCCAGAGTTCGACGCACTTCGAAAACAAATAAAAAAAAATATCCCAAAAAACTTTATGGTTTTCGGACGAACTCCGTGTTGAGTTTGACTTTGACGTTTTTTTTGGCGGGATATTTTGACATAACGCGTGAAGCGCGCTCACTCTCGTAATGGACAGTGAATTGGCCGCGGTGGTGCGTTTTGCTTTTACTTTCTGCGTTCAGTGGGGAGTATCGGTTCGCAGGTCCGTCTCGGTGATCATTGTCCTCAGTTCAGATGTAGGAAAGTCGTAATGGAACAACAGCACGAGCGTCTTGACAGTAATTGCGGGGACAAAAAAGGCAGAGTGACGAGAGAGCATTGGTGCAGTTCCTGGTTCGAATCGCTGACATTATTCATAGATTTGTAGATATTATGATGAATTGTGTAAGAGATGACACGGATTTGAAGAAAAGACTATGACGGCTGTCGCTTAATATGTACATAGAGTAAAAAACTATGAACTAAGTATGAATTATTGTTCCGAGTTCCGACTATGCAGCCGAGTGCTTGTAATTTTAAGCAGCAAGATAATGAGAGAGATGATTTATAGAAATGACGATATTTACCAGCATAGCTATTTACAACCATACGACAGGCTATCGTATCGGAAACCTGACATTTCGATAACCTGATTTGACTTGCCCTCAACAGCAAATAGCTGTTGGAAGAATAGCGAGCGTCTAATTGATTTAAACTGACAAAATTTTCGGGTTTTGGACTTGTGAACAGCGTTTAGAAGACTCCTACGAATGATTAATGTTCGATACGATACGGAAGCGTATCGAGTGTTTGTGAATAGCTATGCAGAAATGGATTCCCGGTTATTTCAAGTTACACTACGAATAGTCTACTCGAAAACTTGTAAGTACTTAGCCGAAATATGAATGTAGGTAGATGGGTAGGTAATAAGTAGGATTTCCTTCTGTGTCCGGAAATAATGTTATTAACTTATTACCTAACTTATCGACAACCATTTCGTTACAGAATCTGTTAGGTATTACATTCTAAACGCAATAAAATATTAACCACTTGACGAGAATGTGAAGAATGCATTTATTGTTGCAATTAGTAACAATGTCAAAGAGGAAACTATCTACCTTCATTTTATAATCCGTTAAACCTGTCTAATCAACGTTAAATAAATAATAATAAAGCTGTTTTATTAAATATCAGTGGATGCATCAACGTCGTAAAATTTATCGCAATTTATTGACATGACAATTATTACTTACTTTTCAATATGTGCAATAAAATAAGAATGTATACTGTATAGTTACACATAGATGTATTCAGCTGCAGTTTTGATAGGATTGGAGCTTGGAGCTGGACAATTGGGATAATTCTAGGGAGAAAATTGTATATAAGTATTTTCAGAAGTTCCTATTAAAAAACCACTTTTGTAAATGTTGACTGAACCACAAGTAAACTCCGATAGTTCGTCTTGTTTAAATTAGGTAAGATTAGGATCACAAGCATACTTACCTACCTTCTTAGTGGTGGAGAAATTATAAAAAAAAACCGCAAAAAAACTATAATCCATACTAATAATATTATAAAAAATGTGAAAGTGTATCTGTCTGTTTGTCTGTCTGTTACCTCTTCACGCTTAAACCGCTGAACCGATTTAGATGAAATTTGGTATAAGTAGTGTGGTTTGAGTCCCGGGAAAGAACATAGGATAGTTTTGTTCCCGGTATTCCCGGTATTTCCACGGGTGAAACCGCGGGGCGCTGCTAGTTTTCTATATCTATATATATATGTATAAAAGGAGAAACTGGAAGTCTTTAAACAGACTCCGGACCCAGGTTGGCCGAAGCAAGGAAAATCTGTTCAGCATAGCTATTCACAAACACTCGATACGCTTCCGTATCGTATCGAACATTAATCATTGTTATCGTAGGAGTCTTCTAAACGCTGTTCACAAGTCCAAAACCAGAAAATTTTGTCAGTTTAAATCAAATAGACGCTCGCTATTCTTCCAACAGCTATTTGCTGTTGAGGGCAAGTCAAATCAGGTTATCGAAATGTCAGGTTTTCGATACGATAGCCTGTCGTATAGTTGTGAATCAGGGCTCAGGTGGAAATTTATAGACGACTCCGCCTTGAAGTGTAAATGTGGTGCTGTTCCACAAACGATGAGACACTTAATATCGTGCCCTGCGTGTCCTGTCAGCTGCACGTTACAGGAACTGATGGACGCTAGTGATGGCGCCAAACAAGTGGCCGAATTCTGGGCCGAGTACATTTAGATTGCCATCGACACGCTAAGAAGAAGGAGAAACTGACTGACTGAATGACTGACTGACTGACATATCAACGCACAGCCGAAACTACTGGGACAAGGAATGTGAAATTTTGCACACGGCTTCCTTTTATAATGTAGGGGAGCACTAAGACGGGGTTTTTGGAAATTCAACCTCTAAGGGGGTGAAAAGGGGGGATTCTGTTTGTATGAAAATCTTATTCTTTGAGTTAATAAACTTCAAAAACACACTGTTGGATTTTCAACCCTCGGCGCTGAGCAGTGCGTTGTAAATCCAGTGCGGCAAAAAATTCGCCGCGGAAAACGCGCCCGTGCCAACTTGGGCTTACTCAATACCAAATCAAAAGGAAAAAGATATTCAGAAACATGCAACATAAGTTAAAAACGTAAAAACCTAAATTACTCAATATGACGGCCCATGCGGTCGCTTCTTAAAATCGTATTTCAAAATCGGCAACTTGAGAAGGTCCGGGACTGATGACCAAAAAGTCTACAACTCTACATGTATGGCCCGCTGTGCACACAGTGGTCTCGAAATACGTAGTATTATATTATCTGTGGTTGTTGTGTACTTTTTTTTCTTGTTATCAAGAGAATTATGGGATTTAATTGGGCGTGTTGAAATAAGAGCTGTTGTTTGTATAAGGGATTTATTAATAAAATTAGATTTGAAGTTGAGAACTATTGAAGAAAAGAAAAAAATTGAACTGGTGAAAGCCCGCAATAAACGTAAGAAATGGAATTTTGAAATTGATGGAATCACCGGTCACGTGGTCATTGACGTTTAGGTACTCCATCATACTAACGTATTTCTCAGAAACAAAATATATTATGCAAAAAACAAAACATAAAGACATGGCGGTGACAAATATCGGTTCACAGGGTAGGTACAGTCAACAGCAAAGTAGATGATGAAAATCAGAAATTCGATACTAATGAACAGAGTTCAGTTATGAGGGAACAGATGAACATACATACATACCGGTCAAAATCATAACCCTCCTTTTTGCTTCGCCATAGTCGAGTAAAAATAGCAAACATGTGAAGGTCTCTATGATGTTTATCCTTTTACGATAAAACAAATCGTATTTGACGTGTTAGCCTAAATTGGTCTGTGTGCCTCCGAATTGAGAACAAGGTTAGGCCACACCTCGGCCGCCTATATCCGCGCCTGAAATTTCAATACCATTTCAATTTCCCCCAATCTTCGCGCCCGCCATTTTGCCGGGTACCTACTGTATAAAAATTCTTGATAAAAAACAATAAATTCTTACCCCGGATACGGAGTATACGTAGACAGGCTTCATCCTGCCTATTGTGAATATCTCAGCTTCGTTTAGGGATGTGAAAGGTGTTGGATGAATGTGCCTGTTGGGAAAAACCTTAGTCGATAAATGTTGTTAAGTAATTTCACGAAGTTGATATTCACCCATATTAGTAGCTCCTTATCTATACTAATAATCTACCGTAAAACGGGGTGAATATGGATGCAGGGGTGAATCGGGACAAAACTTTAATAGGGATTTTAATAAAATAATATAGTTTGTGGCCAAAAAGGACCCTAATGTGATTAATGTAATTTAATTAACGATTACGTGCCCTTATTGACAACAAAATATATTATTTCAACGTTAAAATCCATTTTAAAGTTTCGTCCCGATTCACCCCTGCATCCCTATTCACCCCGTTTGTAGGTATCTACTCGTATCTATATAATTATTATTAACTACCTCCTTTATTTCAATAAATACATATAAATTATATTTTTAAATATTACAATATAAAAACATTCAAAAATATAAAAAATGGTAGCCCACCGGTATCGGCAACAATAATAAATTATAATTACTATTATCTATTAATACGAGTTTGTTTGGACGTGCTAATCTCTAGCTAGATCTGTCAGTCGGATTTGAAAAAATATTTTTGCATTTGATAGCCGAATTCTTGAGGATGGCTATAGGCTACATACCAACATCACGCAAAGATTAAGGCGCCGAGCAAAAACAAAAAGTCGATTTAGAAAGAACGACGCAACGACGGACTGGGTCAGGGGAACAAGAACAATTTACGCGGACGAAGTCGCGGATAGAAGCTGGTAAATAATAAAGATCCTTAAAATATTGGTGTGTTATGTTGATCCCTTCATCAGATTACTCTAGTTTCTTACAGAAATCTGGTTGTTGAACCCCGGAATCTCGTTCTGCAGTCGAAGGTAAGTTCTGAAGACCTCTCGAATGGAGTTCACGAAGAAGGACTGAAAATACCAAAATATGATTAGTCACTGGCTTCATGGTGAGGTCGGTCTGTTTCAGATTCAGACAAGTCATCGTTAGGTAACCGCCAAACAAATTAGTCAATGGAATATTTGCTGTTACATAACATAAAAGTTAACATTATTTTTTATTTTATTAGTCATAAGTTCATAACGATTGCTATTCGGTATTATGTGGTTGATGACTAATTTTATGATCGTTGTAAGCTTTACTATGTGACAGCCTAGCCACATCAGTCTCGTGCGTGCGCGCTTGGCGTATGGCTGTGTTTCGTACATCTAAGTCAAATACGTATATTGCGACTAATTATCTAGTAAAGACGGTTGTTTTTTCTAATAGTGAATACGCATAAATAATGGTGAAGTGTAAGAAGTGCAATAAGGTCGTGTCGATTGCGAAAGATGAGATCAGTAAATGTAAAGGAACCTGTGAAGCAGTTTTCCATAAAAAGTGCGTTACGAGAGCTACCTTCAAAAATGAAAAGTGTGAGGACTGTGTCTCCCCGCCTGCCTCGCAGCCTAGCTCACCAAGTCTTGAGGAACCGAATATTGCAGTATCCCTCGCTGATATGAACAGAAAAATGGATATTGTATACAAAATGGAGAAAAAGCTAAGTGAATTGGCAGATCTCGTTGATTTCGTATCTGAAAAGTATGACAACCTGTTGGAGTACCAGAAATCAACGGAAACAAGAATCAAGGCCCTCGAAAACATGAATTCACACTTGGAAAAATACAATAAATCGCTAGAAGAACGTGTGAATGAGCTGGAAGAAAAAGACAAGGAGAAAAAGGTGGAGTTAGCTGGATTGGAGAAAAAGGATAACGAAGTGGTTGCCAATATAGTTGCTCAGGTTGCTCAAAAGCTCCAGATGGACGTTAATCAGATTGAGTATGCAGAGAGGGTAGGCCGTGAGAAACCAGACGCCGAGAAACCTCTGCCAGTAGTTATAACGCTGAGAACAAAAGAAGCCCGTGATAAGTGGATCGAAAGTCGCAAAAAACGCTTGACCAATGGCGAAGTTTATGGAACAAATAATGATAGCCGTATCTATATAAACGAGAATCTTACAAGATATAAAAGAAACCTTCTGTGGCTTACTAAAAACCAGCTTAAGAAAACCTACAAGTACATCTGGATACAGGATGGAAAAATACTCATAAGAAAGAGTGACGAACAAAAGAAAATAATGTCAATTAGGAATGAACGTGATATTGAACGATTCATTGATAGCAATGTAACTACGGCGGCTTGCTAGTTGTAGTTATAGGTACGCGTCTAGTGCACACATAGTGCGAAGTGAACGCTTCGAGCATCATTAAGACATAAACAAATAATAGTGGATCGTTTCGATGCGATTATCACATTGGAATGTCAATTCTCAAGGTTTATAAATGCAACCACATGGACCCAGAGTATATCTAGCAACACCAAATACCTACATACAGTGCACTTAAATATTCGGTCGATTAGGAAAAACTTTAACGAAGTGTTGATTCTTATGAAAAATTGCTCTAAGGATATAGAAATGTTAGTGCTGACAGAGGTCAATATTAAGGAAGACGAGTTATCGTTATACCACATTGAGGGATTCAATATATTTGCAAACACGAGGGAGAATACAAGAGGAGGAGGTGTACTTATTTATGCTAAGGATTATCTTATTTTTAATGCAAATAAAACCCTGACAAGCTCTCTGGAAGGCCTGTATGGTAAACTCACTTTTAAGCACTCAACTTTAAACGTCCTTGCTGTCTATAGACCACCTAAAACGAATAAGTTGTTATTTGTTGATGAAATGGAGCAGATAATTAGGAAGATCCCAGCGAACGAGGACATCATCATATTAGGTGACGTCAACATAAATCTGTTAGGAGTGAATGAAAGTCATCAAAATATATCAAAATACAAGGACTGCCTGTGTGGACTAGGCTTACAGTGCGTAATACCACCTACGCAGGTGACGCGAGAGGCTATCGTCGCGGGTGTAAGAGAAGTGTCGTGTATCGATCATGTTTGGGTGCGAACAGGACAGCTGCAGGACTGCCAGTCGTTTGTGATTGAGTGCTTCATGTCGGATCATCATGTTGTTGGAGTCTCGATACCGTTAGAGGCGACCCAACTTTGCGCTGATAGTAAGAACTCGGACACTCGGTATGTAATTAATAATAAAATAGTAGCTAAGAAAATCACTGATTATGATTGGTCTCAACTGTTGTTTATTGATTGCCCGTTAACTATGTATGATAAGTTACAAAGTGTTTTTAATAATATTTATAAAAATAGTAAGACTGTGATACCAAGGACTACAAAACGAGATACACAACCGTGGATAGGAAAAGGTTTAAGTAATATGTTACTGCGTAGGGATAGGTTATTTAGGGATTGGAAAGAGACACCTAACAATAACACGAAAAGACTGGAATATACACGATTTAGAAATAAAGTAAACAAATTGATATTTAAAGCAAGAAATAAATTTAGGCAGGAAGAAATAAAGAAGTGTAATGGAGATCCAAAAAAAAATTTGGGATAAAATTAATAGTTGGACAGGTAGAAAAAAAGCAAATATAGATGATATAGTAAAAAGATATTTTGGAGGTAAAGACACATTGTATAACATATGCAGTAACTTTGCAGATACATTTACTGAAGAAGTAATTAGTATTCAACATAACTGTAATATTAAATTGTTAGATAGAAGTAAGTATGTTTTGCCAAGTAATGTAACGTTTCTATTTAGGCCAGTGTCCAGCAACACGGTGTGTAAAGTTATCGATCAGCTGAGCAGTGATAAGGCGCCGGGCATTGATTGCATTCGAGTTAAAGACTTAAAAATAATCAAGAATCAAATTTCACCGGTCTTGGCGCACTTTGTCAACCTGTGTTTATCGAAAGGGGTATACCCAAGCCAACTTAAAAAAGCCTTAATTAGGCCCATCTTTAAACAGGGAGCGCACTCAGATTACGCTAACTATAGGCCCATAGCTATTTTATCAGTCATTAATAAAATTGTGGAGAAAATAGTAGTCGGTCAGGTTGGCGAATTCTTAGAGCAGAATCGTATACTAGCAGATGCACAACACGGTTTTAGGAGCGGTCGTAGCACAACATCAGCTCTCTCACAGTTTTCGGAAGACATGAATGGTAGTCTAGATCAGGGTCATCAGGTCCTGGCGCTGTTCATTGATTATAAAAAGGCGTTTGACACCTTGGACCACGAGGTGTTGTTGCAGGCCATGGATGAGTGTGGGATCAGGGGGCCCACGAACAGGTGGTTCCGGAACTACTTGAGTGGCAGAACCTTACAGACCTGCATTTCTGGTGTGGTTGGTAAAGAAGCTACGGTAAATCTGGGTGTTCCAACTGGTTCAGTATATGGACCGGTTGGCTATGTCATGCATGTCAATAGCGTCAGTAATGTAGTTCGGAAGTGTCGAGTTTATATGTATGCAGACGACATGTGCCTTATGTACTCCTCTAAGAACATACAGGAGGCCAGAGCTGTGGTGCAATCTGACTTTGACAATATTACCCGGTGGGCGCACGATAACGGTATCATACTAAATCTAAGTAAGACAAAAGTGATGCATGTCCACTCGCCACACAACCTGATGGCAAAAAAAATCGATAGTAAGGATATAAGTATCGTGGGCCACACGTACGATTGCATGCACGTGAAAAATGTCAACTGTGTCTGTCAACAGCTGGAGTATGTCAGTAAGTTTAAATATTTAGGTCTGTGGGTAGACCGAAACATGAACTGGAAGACACAGGTTGACACAGTGTGTACAAAGCTTAGGTCAGTGTTAAGTAAGTTCTATGTTCTGAAGGCACCGTTGAGTAGGAAAACGCTGCGTGTGATTTATTTCGCTCTTGCCGAGTCCCTGCTAAGCTATGGATTAAATACTTATGGCCGTACATTCAAAACCTACCTAAACAGTATAAAATCACTGCAAATTAGATTCATGAAATACCTTGTTAACCCAAAACTAAAGCTTGAGTGTAAAGAAAATTATGAGAAACTTTTTGTTGTATGTAAGGTGCTTCCTGTGCATGAGAAGGTGAAGTATTTAGTGGTTCTAGAGCAGTTCTATGATGATCAATTTAAAGTATGTGTGCAAAACACTTACAATACTAGAAGCGTTAGAGAACGTAAATTCGTTCGAGCACCAGTAAAAAATTACTATGGCAAAAGAACCAATAAGTATTTGGCCCCTACACTATTCAATAATATCGACTGGCTAAGAAAAGATAATAGTGGAATGAGTAAGCGAACACTAAAGATAAAATTAAAAACTGAACTGCTTAATGAAATTGTCGCAACATGCGACAATAATTAATTTCGCTGCTATTATATCTTCTTACCGTCCATTTAAAGTTTATGTATTTACCTACTTAGATGTAAAATGAGTCAAGTTTTTATTGAATATTTACTTAATTTAAAAAGCTAACAATCTTAAAATAATAATATGTACAAGTATATACTTAGATGTGTAATCAGATTGTTGATACCAAATGTTTAAGACGAGCGCTAGTCCTGCCGACAAACTGTCACGCAGTTTGGCAGGTTTATGATAATGTGTACAAGTGTTTGGTCTAAAATAAATTATTTATTTATTTATTTATTTATTTATTTATTACATGTAGATATTATTATGTAACCAACTATCATTAAACAACGCAGCCTCGATCAGTTCAAAAAATCGCGTCAGCATCACCGAAAACATAATCCACAACCCTAGCATGAAGTCATCTATATTCAAAAGACTTGAGGGCCATTGTGTTGGACTCACCAGGTGCTATATTAGGTCTTAAATAATACCCGTCGTATTTGAAAATTCACTCCACGCGCTTTATTGAGAGCGCCTGCCATTTTATTGCGAGCAATGACCACGCGTTGTGCGAATATCTTTTGTGCAGGCGCTGAAGTGTGGTTTTGTAAATGATTTCAAAGGAACTTTTATTTTTTTTTTCTCTTTTGAGATAGCAGGATCTTACTGGATCTTAGTTGAAATAAATTGGATTAGGTCGGTAGTATATAAATTGAGGATTTTGTTGAAGTTCAAAGATCGCGTATTGTGGGTAGGTAACTTTTTTGATCATGATAGATGTCTGTACAATTTTCGTGATTACGATTATAGTAGAAGGTTATATAAGAATTCAGAACTCATTTTTAAAGCCAGAAAGAAAATAATATTTTTTAAAGAATACCAAAACATACACACATCATGATATTACATAGTTTCAAAGAGTTTATCGAAAGTAATAAATTCTCATATAACTTATTTAATTCATAACTGGCTCAGCGTTGGCGGAAACCGTTATTTCCCCCTCTGCTATGAAACGCGAATCACGTATTATAATTACTTAGCCCGGATCATGGCCGACGAAGCTGGAATTATGACATGAATGGCTATCATAAAATTAAGATCAACATATTTATATGCATGATATTTCTCCTATAAACATAAAAGCATGCTAGTATTTCTTAAGGTGAATGCGTAGTTGTAGCCCGCGAAATTCAATTTTTCTTACGTTTTTTGCAATTTTCAGGGGAGTGTCAGGTTGTATCTTGATCAAAATATGATTCGCGACTATAACAGGTACGTATTTACAGAATTATAGTCATTAGAATCATTAATACATCTCTTTAAGTTAGATTTCTACCGTTAAGAACAAATCTCGTATGGAAAAGTGTTTGTGGTAGAAATCTAACTTAAAGAGATATATTAATGATTCTAATGACTATGATTCTGTAAATACATGTCTATTATAGTCGCGAATCATATTTGGATCAAGACACAACCTGACATTGCACCTGCAAATTGAAAAAAACTTAAGAAAATTTAAATATCGTGGTCTACCACTTCGCATTCACTTTAAAAGGGGTGGCAGATTCGAAGTGTAGGTATCTGCACCAGCGGGGTAACTGCGTAACACACTATCAGTAACAATGGCTTCCATTTTGACAGTTCAACACCATTCATTGCGTTCTTTACGTTGCTGAGCAGATACATTTTTAGAACATATGAAGCAATGGATTAGCAATATTCTTCAAAATGATTCAGATTGTGATTAAAAGCATGTTACGCATCGGGTGCTGTAGCGATTCAAATCAAACTCAGGACCATGCTCAGAATTCTTCCTTTGCGGTCGTAGGGCTCACGCCCGCCTAGTTTGCGACCACCCTCCCACCGGAGTCCGGCGTCAAGCAGCCTGCTGTGTTTCGTCGATGCGTGGAAGTTCCAGTGCCTTAGGCATCTTCAGGGCACGCTCGTTCCATCATAGACCTCATCCATCGTTTTCCATCAGGCGTGATCGAGGTCAAGAGGGGGCTCATTCAGCAATAAAAAAAAAGTAAAGTCAATCGCACGGCAGTGCAGCAGTGGTAACATACATATGTGATATTGACTTATTATTATTTATTTATTTCAGAGAAATCTCCATATAAGTGAAGTACACAATATAACAAAATAAACACAAAATAACAAAATCATAAACTGTTAGTGTGTTAGTAACAGAAAATTGTACCTAAAATTATGTTAGTATGGTTAGTACCTATACCTAACTGATGCCTATGGCTGTCCTTATCCACTGTTTTTGGAAAGGACAGTCAGAACGGGTAGCAATAGCAATTAGGATGCCGTTGCTGCTGCTTCGTAGACGGTGCAGCAAGGAGTTTGCTTTCTTGCGCATGATGGCTTGGAAGCCATCCGTACGCGCTTCAGCAAACATACCAGACGCGCTGCAGAGCCACGGCAACCCCAACAGCATCCTAAAAGCATTATTATATTGGGTGGGCAGGGCTCTGTAGTTTCGCTGTGTATATTTCACCCACAGGCCGCTCGAGTAAACTGGCTTAGCCTTTATGTCGTAGCAGTAAGGACGGTTTTCGTAGTGTAAGTGTTACCACTGTTGACTGTACATAGAGTTATGTCATTTGCCCTACAACCACGATGTGTGGCGTGACCTATACCGATACATTCTAAACTTAATTTACAATATCAAAGCTGAAACTCTGAAATCACAAAATAGCTGACAAAAGGGCTTACCCACACACCGAGTCTAATGTCAAAGGAAAGGTTACATCGACATCGAACACGTGCCAAAGTTCAGCGAGTGTTAAAGTTTCAGACTGCACTAATAACATGAATTTCAAACAGCTGTTGCCCACGACTGCGTGTATTTTGTATTTTATAATTTTTAACACAAATATCCAGGATTAAAAATAGCCTAATATTTGGTTACAAAATCGGAGCTAAAACTCTCTGTAACCAGAAAAATAGGATGGTTATTGTGAATGTGAAGACTTTATTTATGTTTTAATTTTCTTTCTCTCTGTTCTGTTAGTTTTTGTCAAGGTCTGGCAGTTTGAGAAATGTATGTAGCCTACCCAAATGTTCTTTCTTTGGTATTGTTCGTCGAGTCGTTGAGCTCCTTAAGTTTTGAGTTGAGCTGCACGATTTCTGACAAATGCGTGCACTGACCGGACAGGTCCACTCACTCTGTGTGGTTCTTTCCTCAAAAGACCATCTCAGACACCGACCTACATGATCCTCACATGATCTAACCAAGATTATGTCTAGACTTTAAAAGAGACTGTGACCCCTGAGTTTGTTTCGGCCTTTCTTCTCAGAGTAGTCAGATAGGAAACGCCGACCTCTATTAGTTAAAAAAAAAAAAAATATTTGGCGTGTAAAAGTATTTGTATGTACAAACCTACTTACAGAAATAAAATCATGAATCATTTCCAGCAAAGGAACTTACTCTACCACAGACCGAGTCAAAGGTTACAACGACACGTGCCTTAATAACCTATATGTAACCTATATAAAGTTTAGCGAGTGTAAAAGTTTCAAACTGCAGTTAATATGAATATCAAACAATACAGTTAGTACTCGCTGTTGTCGACGACTCCGTCTGCATATATTCTGTATTTTATCATTTTTAATACCAATATCCAGGATGAAAAATACCTAATGAAATTTAATAACGATCGGTTTAGTGTTTAGGCGTGAAAAGATAGCAAAGAAACAAACAGAGTCACCTACTTTCGCATTTATAATATTAGTTTGGATAGACTATCTAAAGTGCGCTAAGGGCGGGGGAATAACTCAGCGTTTTCGGGGACTGTCTTACGTAATTTTGGCGTTCGAAAAGTACTGATTCCCAGCCTAGTTTGAATAAAAGACTTTTGGTTTTGATTTTGGACCATAGTCCAACACCCGGGCCCAGTGCGGGTTGGCGGATGTCACACGTCTTCGAATTTTAAGTAGACACCATGAAAAAACAATACTATATCAAAAAGAAAAAAAAAAAAACAAGATAAGTGCCGAAATGAAACAATTATTACACAATTTTGTTCGTTCATTGAAAGGTTGGCGGAGTATTTTTCTATTGCACTGTAGTTACTTGCCTGACATGTAGAAAGCAGCTATGACAGTTAATATTTGGTGGTAGACGACGACATCTTTACCAGGGTGTGGAACTGTGGATCTTATGGTCTAAGGTAGAAGAAACAGCGATTTAAATTTATAGTACAGAATGTAATACAAATTAAAAATAACTTACTTCATCTTTCTGACTGACCGACGACTCCTTGATAATTTAATCCAAAAGTGCCTGCAAAATTGATTTAATTGAAACTAGCTGCGCCCCGCGGTTTCACCCGCATAAGTCTCGATCCTATGGGAATATCGGGATAAAAAATATCCTATGTCCTTTCCCGGGACTCAAACTATCTCTATACCAAATTTCATCTAAATCGGTTCAGCGGTTTAGGCGTGAAAAGGTAACATATAGACAGACAGACAGAGTTACTTTCGAATTTATAATATTAGTATGGATAAATGCTTTGAGTATGAGTCTTGTAATTGTATAATAAGTTACCTGTGGTGGCGCGATGGCTTTACGGGTGAATGTTTGCCGATACTTAGGGGTGAAAGACGAATGGTGGCTGATAGGGGTGAAAAACGAAGTGTTCATAAGCGGGGACCAGTGTAAAGACAATGTATTAAGGACAAGAGGAGGAAGATAATGTCCTTGTCCCGTGTTACTTGGGGTCGGCGAAACATATTTTCTTCTTCCATTTTCACCTTTCAACCGTGAGTCGCTTGAGTGTATCCCACTAATCACACTAATATTATAAAGGCGAAAGTTTGTGAGTGTATGTGTGTGTGTGTGTGTTTATATGTTTGTTACTTCTTCACGCTCAAACGGCTGGACCAATTTTGATGAAATTTGGTATAGAGATAGCTTGAGTCCCGGAAAAGGACATAGGGTACTTTTTATCCCGATATGCCCACGGGATCGAGACTTATGCGGGTAAAACCGCGGGGCGCAGCTAGTTGAACATAAGATTCACTGAAACCATTAAAACATTAACCCTCTTATTGACAAACGTTGATTAAAGCCTTTTAATTTCCAAAAATGTATGTTACATCTGCAGATACTACTGGATGTACAAGTAACTTATGTTTTACTAGCTGCGCCCCGCGGTTTCACCCGCATAAGTTTTTGATCCCGTGGGAATATCGAGATAAAAAGTATCCTATATGTTAATCCAGGGCGTCAGCTACCTCCAGACTAAATGTTATCAAAATTTGTCCAGCCGTTTGAGCGTGATGAAGTAACAAACACACACACACACACACACTCACACACTTTCGCCTTTATAATATTAGTGTGATTAGTGTAATGTGTGGCAAGTGTACCGCTTCTTTTAAAATCTTTACGTAAACATCGCTCTCCGCTCGTGGCACGGACCACACCCCACATTGAAGGCATCGCGGCCATGTCAAACTTGTCACCGAGGCGCCCTCGTTTCTATCGGACCCGCAATGTAAAGTGTAGACACCACAATTTAGTTGTTGTTGATACATTACGCCTCGTCAACTTTACTAAAGAACCTAATTAATATGACCAGCGATTCTATGCTTTACCAACATGTTATAAAAAACAACGGCTTTCTTTTTGTCTGTCTGAACGTGTAACTCGAGAACTGGTACATATCAATTTTCGAGGTTTTCTTCGCAATACAATTATTGGCGTTAATTTAGGATTTTAGGCTGTAGTTTTTCGAGGATACTATTTTTTACAGGTGAAGTGGTTTGGGAAGATGCTTTCAAGACAGCAAGACACCAACAAAATGCTCTTCTAGGTAGCCGGTACCACAGATAATATAATACTCTAGTCGTAACTTAAGAGCAATCGTATCATAGTTAATCTCCGCTCGTTCCATTCTCAAAATTCTCCGCATAAAAAAAAACATTAATATAAAATTACAGCATGCATGGTAGGTGCCATAATTACTATACCGACACGAGCTCAAATAAATTACTAGGTATCCATATTGCAGCCACCATGTCTGTGCCAACAAAAAAGAAAAAATAAATACAAATAGCGGCTAAATGGAGGCGACACGTGTTGGCTATTTCACAGGCCATTTTGTTGCCTTTATAATACAGAATTGTGTTTGAAATTTTTGGACAAATGCAACACGCGATATTTTACGGTGAACATCGTGGAATAAGCTGCGCGACCTTTTTACCCGACTGCGCCAGAAGGAGGGTTATGTTTTTTTCTTTTACTTCACATTACAATATTTACAATCTAGCCTATTAGCTAATAAGTAATTTGGTCATACCTGGTTTGCTCAGAGGGACTAAGAAAAGGTATTTACTACTAAGGCAGATGTGAGTGGAAACGCCGGGAAGGAGGCGGAGGGCGTCCCCTCTTAGGAGGAAATATACAGGGTGAAATTGAATTCATGGGCATCCTTTTAAGGGGTCATTGTACTCATCATTATGAACAACTTTTAGTACTATGGGACTAAACCTAAACTTGCGAAAAAAAAAAAATCTGCTGTTCCTTGCATTTATGTTCACAAAACTCATCAAAATGTAGGGAAGAGCTGATTTTTTTCGCGGTTTCAGGTTTGGTCCCATAGTAAAAGTTGTTCATAATGATACTTACAATGACTTCCTAAAAGGATGCCCATGAATTCAATTTCACCCTGTAGTTACCTTATTGGCGATGTGCTTCAGAAAGCTCAGGTACGTACGAGTAGTACGGCCTGCGTGTATGACCAGGATTTATTTATTTATTTGGGACAAACAAACAGTTACACATTAGATCTTATGAACGAACTAGCTAAGCCCCGCGGTTTCACCCGCGATAAAAGTATTATAGTCCTTTTTTATTGATTCCCTTTACAAATCTCCACCCCCCCCCCTTTTACAGGCAATGTATTAGCAATGGATTATTTTGGATTTTTTTGAAGTAAAAACTTCTTTAGACGCGGCATTTTTTGAGATGGAAAAAACCATTGAATTCGCGCCACTGTTACCGTAACAACACCGCTTCGGATGTGTTCGGCTGTCTTCGGGATGTACTCGGTTTTAATGTATAACCGATATGTCAGTGAGTGATGGCAAAGTATTCTGTTTGTGTTCTGTTTTCGCTTCTGTCTACACTCCCGGAGTGCAACTGTTTTTTGAAGTGAAACTTCTTTACGCACGCTTGTCTTGGGGAGTAAGCTGGCGAACGCGTGACGTAAACGTTACGAAAAGTGTGATCGGGCGAGGCGAACGGGAGTTGAGTGGGGAGTGGGGGATATAAGTAAGAGAAAGCAGTGCGCGCGCACATTTTCTTTCTCTTTTCGTCTCATAGCCAAATACGTTTGAAGTTTCACTTCAGTCGTGTGGTCATAAGCACATTCGTTTTTTTTTTCCTACAAAATGATTCAGATTGTGATTAAAAGTGTGTACTCAATTAGGGAGCTCAAGTATGAACTTCGTTTCGGTTCAACAAAACATCCAATTAATATAGTTTAACTTAATTATTTTTATAGTAACGAGGTTATTCTACTTCGAACCGGCCGACCTCTCTAAAGGTTAATTCAGTTTTTAACAATTTCCTAACTAGCCTCATTCATGGGCACCCCAAACTGTCGGAAAGTTTTTCAATTTACTGAAAGATGTGGTTGTATCGCGACTCGAGTTAGGCCCGTCGTCCACGACGCTTCTCGACGCGACTGAATACCGCGTCAAAAACCCGATTGCGCGATAGCAAAGACCAAGGTTATGTTTTTCTGTTTGTTTATCTGGGATTCTTTAAGGTACCTTCGAAGCATCCTAACGGTCAAAGTTACAGTCAAAGTTTTTTATTTAAAATAATAAATAAGTGTTATAAATTATAAATGATTTTATTTCTGTAACTAGGTTTGTAAAAACACTTTTACATGTCAATAATATTTTTTTTAACTAGATGAGGACCGACCTCATCTAGTTTAAAAAAAAATATGATTGACGTTAAACATAATAGCTACAGATATCTCTTAGTTGTAGTCGGGTTTTTTAGCGCGAAGCGGCGCGCGTCGCCCATTGGCGACGAAACAATAGAAAATCAATTGTGTCTCATTAGCGGAGCTTGACAGATTAAAATTGACAGACTCGGACATCCAGGCGCACTGCAAGTTACCATCCCTTCCTGGTTACTATTCCACCAATTCGCACTAAGCGTTTGTAAATGTCGTTTATAATGCGCACAGCAAAAGAGTGGAACTCTCTACCTGCGTCTGTTTTTCCGAGCGCATACAACCCGAATCTCTTTAAACTGAGAGTGAACAGGCTTCTTCTGGGTAAGCTCGCTCCTTCGTCGACTTTGTCTCTGTCACCTTTGACCGAGGCTAGAGTCAAGAGCAAGCCCATTTCAAATAAAAAAAAAATTAGATTATCATTAGTCGCGTCGTGTTCGGATCGCCATTGAAATACTAGTGATGTGACATTCTGGCTAGTCATTGGTAATTAGAGTTTGTACATTTCTTTTGAGTATCGTCGTCGTGGACGACGGGCCTTAAAATATCTGCTGTTAAGAGAATGTCAACTTGTGTTATTTTGTGTTTGACATTCTTTAGGGTGCTTATAATTATAAACCAATGGTGATTAGTGATTAGCCTGCACATTCTTTAGAGCAATTTATCTCGTTTAGAGACGTTGTTTGTGAATAGAGGTTTCAAACTGGAAGAACCTTGGAAGAACTGAAGTGTTTTGTGAAGGAGAATTTACAAGAAAGTAGAAGCTTTTGACAGCCTCTGAGAAAAAATCTCGTCACAGACTTCGGGTTGACCCTTTTGTATATTAACTTTCACCCGCGTAAGGGTCGATCCCGTGGGAATATCGGGATAAAAAGTAGCCTATGTCCTTTCCCGGGACTCAAACTATCTGTATACCAAATTTCATCTAAATCGGTTCAGCGGTTTGAGCGTGAAGAAGTAACAAACATATAAACACACACTCACAAACTTTCACCTTTATAATATTAAGTGTGAAGTGTGATTTTCCCGGGGCATGAGACCTGCGGGGTAATTGCGTAACATACATACAACGGCAATTGATGACAATGCCTTTAATTTTGATAGTTCACCCACGTTCAAAGAGCGAATTTTTCAAACCTTTGAAGGATTAGGATTTTTTTAAGAGCGTTTATGACGACGTACGGCATTTCTTACAAACTTTCAAGCCCTTGTTTTTCGAAATGAATGAACCGATTTTAATGAAACTTCGTACACATAAGCAGGATACAAAGATCTAATAAGGTAGTAAAGAACATTTTCGAAAAGTGTTATTTAAAAAAAGATAGCTGGAAATCTCTGTTTCTATGGTAAAATTAAAATCGGTCCAATTTGGCTGTAAGTTGTAACACTATTTTTCGAAAATGTCGAAAAAAATCCTGCTTGTGCGTACCAAGTTTAATTAAAATCGGTTCATTTATTTAGAAAAACAAAAGCTTGAAAGTTTGTATGAAATGCCGTACGTCGTAAACGCTCTTAAAACCCTTGGATTGTAATTGAAAGATTGTTACGCAATTAGAGTGCTGGCATTTTAGGGAAAGTATCGCAATAAAGTGTAATAAATCATTATAAAAAACTTTAAAAACTAAAACCCGACTACTGAAAAAGATGAAACAAGAAAGTACTTAACCTTGCCGTGGTCGCATGCCGCTGTACTAAATAAGCTATGGTAGCATGCGACCACTGGAAGGTACTTTCTTGTTTCATCCTTTTCAGTAGTCGGGTTTTAGTTTTTAAACTTTTTTTTTATTTAATTATTTTGGGGCTTATTTCAATAATATTTATATTTTTGAAATGTGCTAATTATGCCCTTTCATTTGATACCCCACAAGGCACCATTCCAATATTTTTATTTTTTAATTCATTACTTTATGTCCTCTAGAGGGCGCCATATTGAATTTAGTGTAACGTCACATAGCCTATAACCAGCGGACGGTCAAGACGCTTCTAACGATACCTCATTTGCCAAATTATTATAAGTACTTTTTAAGTTATGGGGGAACAGATGAACATACATACATACATACCGGTCAAAATCATAACCCTCCTTTTTGCTTCCCCGTAGTCGGGTAAAAAGAAGAGTCTCAGCAAGGTTGTTAATGTAGCAGACTGGCAGTCACGCGGCCGCGCTCGTGTCACGAGTTCACGACACAACTTCACAAGTAATTGGATAACTCCGGAAATCTGCAGCATTTCATTTCCGTGAAACTGAGCTGTCGCACGTGCTGGTATAAACATACAGATGTAGTACATCCAGTGGCGTGCATTGCATATAGGCATATAAGCAGTGCCTACCTCGATATATCAACATTAGCCTGTCAATTACATTTTAGTGTGTGTGCCCCACAATTAAGAAACTCACAAAATTGTCATACCTAACAAAAAAGAAAATCTTCATACAAACACGCGCGGCAGTAGGCAGTCGCCGGACGGCCTACTTGGCTCCCGTACTATTCGCACATTGTCATTGGTCTTTACTCGTTCAAGTTAATACGACAAAATAATAAACATACGTACGTCTCACGCGTAATACCATGACGTTCGACCTTCGCAATTTATCACTGCCTACTCAAATAACCGCACTTTTGACCTCATTTTTTTTTCTGATTAGTGATCGCGTTTGCATAGACTAGACCCGGCCTAGTGCCTACCTATTCTAAAAACCAATGCACGCCACTGAGTGCATCTAGATATTAGTAAAAAAATCGGCTCCGAAGAGCGTCGACACCTGTGTGACAGATTCTTTCTGAAGCCCATGGATATCTATGCTGAAGCCCGATGTGTCATACCCCGACTATACCCTATTCATAATTACAAATACTGATTGCCACCATAAAAAATATCCCCAAAAACATCACATTTTGGTTTCTTCGTAAAGCCAAGCCAATTAAAGAAAATGACTCATTAACAATTCACCTCGTCAGCAAGAGAACGTGCGTAATTATGCACTCCCGTGACCCTTAAAATATAATTGCAGTACCTCAGGAGGTAACAAAGAGGAGTGACTTGTTCACTTTGAAAGGTAACGAGCTTACCCGTGTGCCTAGTACTTAGTTGTATATAGTTACATATACTTAACATATCGCAAGTATTGGTACAGAAGGTAACTACTAAGAAACTGTTGCGATTTTGTGCAGCACAAAAAAGATACGTAAATACACCGTGAACATTCGCGTGGTTATTTCAAACAGCATCCATTTTGTTACTAAAATCACTAATACTAATATTGACGACAACTCGCACATTATTTTTGTATGGTTCTTATAATAAAGAGTAAAATAAATTAAAATACTACACAGTAGAAAAACGCGTAGCACTAACAACACGTACGGCGTTGTACCTGCTACATACGGCATAGTAGTACCTGCTACATACGTCGTAGTACTTGCTACGTACGGCGTAGTAACGGCTACGCACGGCGTAGTACCTGTTACGTACGGCGTAGTACCTGCTACGCACGGCGTAGTAACGGCTACGCACGGCGTAGTACTTGCTACGTACAGCGGCTCTCATTGCGGAACTAGTTAAGTAATTGTTTTGCACCACAATAACATTGTGATACTTCTGATACCTTCATTTTATTTGTCATGGAAAGCACAGAGCTCAATGGCTGAAGATTTCTGTTTAAAATGTTCAGTCACATTTGAACCTGTCTTGGAAATTATGAACAGGTTCCTACATTCACAACACTTTGAACTTATACGTAATAGCATAGTGCACAGTTCAATCATTCGATCAAGCAGAATTTAGCCAAGGTCCTTATATTTACGTGTAGCTTCACCCTTTGGGAATCCTACGTTAAGCACAGACAGAGAGAAGAATCACTTTCTATAAAATATCTCTGCCAAATTAAATCGAAACTGCGGCATTTGAGGGGCGTTGCGGCGAACCACGTTGATCTACGGCTTTCGAGATGTCTGTGATAATCACAGTAGTTGTGGCTACAGGAATCTGCATAGCCACATTCTTTATCTTGTTTACATAATACAAATTAAAGTCGCCTTTCGTGTCCCTCTGTTTGATCGCGTTGTCCTTCTAAACTCCGCAATGGATTTTAAAGCAGTTTTCACCATCATTTAGAGAATTTATTCCGAAAGGTTTATGTGTATAATAACAAAATTAAAACAAAAAACAAAACTAAAACTATACTCAAACTAAAATATAGCGTCGAAAAATTCATCCGCATCGCTGTCGACTGGTAATGTACCCAAGAGACTGGCGGCATTACTGCTATGCAATGCTTAGCCTTTGGCCAAGGTAAAAGAATACAATTCCATATAATAAAGATATCTCGATGTTTTGTCAAGACATAAATTCCGTGCGTAACAGAGGTGGGTCGCTAGTCAACCTATAATAATGTTCCCAGCGGGCACAGGCCTCCTCTCTGTGAGGCCGTCGTCCACCACTCGGGTTGTCCCAGTGCGGATTGGTGGATGTCACTGTTTCCTCAGGATGTTTTCCAAAACAGGAATCTGAAATGTAATTTACTTATTGCTGTACGCAATAAGTAAATTACATCTACATGTATACAGACCGCCAGAGATGGCAAAATATTTAAGGCTTGTCAGTCTAACTGTCTCTCGGTAGGCAGTAGGCACTAACAACCTGGTAAATATGAAATTGGAAAATGGAGCGGTGTTTTATTTGGGTCATCCTTCGAAAAACCTTCTTTTTCTGTTTTTATTTTTCAAATTGAGATTGTCTGGTACAGTCAACAGCAAAAGTAGATGATGAAAATCAGAAATTCAATACTAATGAACGGAGTTCGCGTCAGAACTGTGTGGCATAAGTGATTCAAAAGTATGTGATTGTAAATTACACCAAACATTTACTACTAGTACAGCTGCCATATGCGACGCGAACTCCGTTCATTAGTATTGAATTTCTGATTTTCATCATCTACTTTTGCAGTTGACTGTACAGTCACGTCTAAAAGTATGTATACACTTGGCTTTATTCAAAGGCGATTTTCTCCTTTATTTTTGAATGAAATTTTATGTTATTACGAAAATAGTATTTTCGAACCCATAGGTTTATGTTAAGTGTCGTATTTCAACGTTGCGTTCGTTATTTCACGAAAAAATCGCAATTGAAAATTGCCAAGTGTATACATACTTTTAGACGTGACTGTACCAGATTGAGTGTATTGCCAGATGTATGGACATAAGCGAAGCAATAAGAGTACCTATGTAATGTTTCTGCCTACCCAATTACCCAAATGGGAAGAAGGCGTTAGTTATGTATAATCTTTACTGTGTCTTTGTTTGTTTTGTTTCTATACACCGTGTTCTTCACGATATCCATAAACTTTGTTAAATGCTTCTATAGCTTTTACAAATTAAATCTAACAAAGGAAGTAGTACTTATAATGGCTTCGTTACAAAGATATTTGTAATTTCATTTAGTGTGAGCTATGCAGTAAGAAAGGATCCGCTAAATGTTATGAATGAAAATACGTCATCGTTGCCAATTCGGATAAAGAGGCATACATATCGAGTTTATATGAAAATTAACAAAAAATAAAAATTCATTGATGTGTCCATAATGAAAAATACTTATCGCATCAGCCCCCTTATTCACAAACACTCGATATGCTTCCGTATCGTATCGAATATTAATCATTGTTGTCGTAGGAGTCTTCTCAACGCTGTTCACAAGTCCAAAACCCGAAAATTTTGTCAGTTTAAATCAAATAGACGCCCGCTATTCCTCCAACAGCTATTTGCTGTTGAGAGGAAGTCAAATCAGGTTATCGAAATGTCAGGTTTTCGATACGATAGCCTGTCGTATGGTTGTGAATCAGGGCTCTGGTCGAAGTTTATATATATTGTCCGGAACACGGTGTATATAAAAGAAAGTCGGGTTAGTTACACCATATTTATAACTCAAGAACCACGGGGCCGGTTTTTATGATCTTTGATTTGTTGGATTTGTCTCCGCCCCGAATAGCAGAATAACTATTAAAACATGGCGAAAATTCACAAAGAAAAAAAAAAGTAAGATTTTATTTATTTATTAAAACTTTATGCACAAGTAAAAAAAATAATACTGTACAAAGGCGGACTTAATGCCTGAGGCATTTTCTACCAGTCAAGATTTTCTAATAAATTTTGTATGGATCGGCTTTTTTGATTCTGACGCGGTACGAAGTTCGCCGGATCAGCTAGTTATAGATATCTGAGCTTTTTTAGCAGCATTAAGACTGGTTTCCTTAATTTTTGTTCAGATTTTCGTCGAATAATCTATTTTGGTGTGGCAATGACGCATTGCCTGCTTCAAAAACGTCATCAGATGCTTTCTGAATGAATAGCCACGACTACGTAGGCAAACTTATCAGCGTGGGCCGTTATCCTCAACCCGTGTTATATCATAAACTCGTCTAATTATGCAAGAAGGAAACAATAATAAACAAATGAAAAACAACACTTTCTACAGGGTGTTACAGAAAGGGTATATCAATACAAACGGGTTGAAGAGTGTGTCTGGTCTAGAATCTCTGTACAAAATTTCAGCTCAAAAGCAGTAACTTTGAAAATGCTTAATAATTTTTTATTTCGATAGTTTATTAAATTGAAATCATTACAAACGTGTCACCGCACTACGAGGGTCATTATCCATTATCTGTAGTGTGTCTGTGCGCTTAGTACACGCACATCACGCCGCCGCGCGCCAGTGCAGCGCCGTGATGTCGAAATAAAAAACTTTTTTACAAAAAAAAAAAAACAACCGACTTCAAAAAAAACACTACAAAGTGATAAATAACTTTAATTTCGGAAGTCGGTGTCGTTGGTTCCGCATTTTCGTTTTTTGACACCGACTTCCGAAATTAAAGTTATTTATCACTTTGTAGTGTTTTTTTTGAAGTCGGTTGTTTTTTTTTTTGTAAAAAAGTTTTTATTTTTCACTTTTTAGTTGTACCTACCCCACAAAAAAGTAAACAAAAAAATCGTTAATGTGGACAATGCAGATAAATTTTTAGATTTTTGTTGATTTTTCAAAAACCGCTTGTCCGATTTAGATAAAATTTTCATGGGACCATTTGGGAACTATACCCTTTCCAACAAAAAAAGAATTTTTCAAATCGGTTGGCAAGCGACGGAGTTATGCGCGAACAAACACAAAAAAAAAAAAAAAAAAAAAAAACATACAAACATTCGAATTGAGAACCTCCTCCTTTTTTAGAAGTCGGTTAAAAAAATATTAAGCATTTTCAAAGTTAATGCTTTTGAGCTGAAATTTTGTACAGAGATTCTAGACCAGATACACTCTTCAACCCGTTTGTATTGATATACCCTTTCTGTAACACCCTGTATATCTATACGTATTATAAAATAAACTAGCCTCTGCCCGCGATATGTCCGCGTGTTATATCGAGTTATTCCGGTCTGATCCCCTAAGAGCAATAGCGCACTAGCGACCTGGCAGCGCGGCCACGACGCGCGGCCCGGCCGCAGGGTTTGCGATTTGCGACGCGGCCAAAACCGCGGCTACGATCGTCAGTTGCACATACAGCGCGCTTCAAAATGGACGTTGAGGAAATAGCAGTACTTTTGTATCTTTGTAAGCAGCAGAAAAAGAAAAGGAAAAAATATTGGGTTCATCCCTTGCTACGTGAAAGGCGAACAAAGGGATTATTTCATACATATTTTTTAAGTCGCGGTTGGCGTAGTCTTCACAGGACATGTCCCACAACGCCCTCCTTGTCTCAATCTCTGTTATAAACCTTTCCGTGTCGAAAGACATCGCGATGATCACAAATCACGCTGTAGTTCCACAATACGTGCGGCCGCCGCGGCTAGTGCGCGCACACTGGTGATTTAACTACAATGCAATTGATTTCAGTGGCCGCAGCGGCCAGCGACTGAACATGGGCCGCTAATGCGTCGCTTCGATCTCGCTGGCCGCTGCGGCTTGGTGTGGCCGCTGGCCGCGTGCGGCCAGATGCGTGTGCTCTATGACGATTTCATACTAATGTATCTATCTCGATGGCCGCCGCGACCTGGCCGCTGCGGCCTAGCCGCTAGTGCGCTATTGCTCTAAAGGTAAAGTTCTCAATAAAAAAAAGACGGGTTGCACTCCGGGAGTGCCGGCAGAAGTGAAAACTTGAATATTAACGTTGAAATAAATCAATTATTAATTGAATTAATATAACTAAGTTTTTTTCACTATTTCTGCGTCACTTTTTTCATTAATCGATGCACTTTGTTCAATTTCCATTTTTTGAAACACTTTATATACACGAATTTTACGAATACACAGCAGTGTGGCTACTACACAGACGGTCGAGCCATCAGCTGTCCATCCACGTCCGCGTCCGCGTCCACCATCACCATCACATCACATCACATCACATCACATCGCCATCACCATCGCCATCACCATCGCCATCACCATCACCATCGCCATCGCCATCACCATCGCCATCACCATCGCCATCGCCATCACCATCACCATCCATCCATCCATTATCGTGTCTCACTTGGTTCACTTCGGTTGGCGCCGCCGTAGAGAGATGGGGGGGGGGGGGGATCTCTCCTGACGGTCACGTGTCCTGACGCGATGCCCTGACGCGAGTTTAACATTTTTTACCCATTACAAAAAGTGTTCAACGCCGCTAAAGAAGTTTTCACTTTAAATAAGATTCGGGTTTGCCGTTAGTTTTGAAATTAGAACTTGAATTTTCTCAGAGAAGAGCTGGAAATTAAAAAAATGGCTTGATTCTAAATATAATTAAATCTTGTTTTGTAATAAGGCCGATTGTGTCCCGAAGGGTTAGGTATACGTACGAGCAGGTGTATACCTACAGGATGGCAGGGACATCGACTTGCATGATTTTCAAATTCTAAACCCTGCATTGAAACTTGTCATCAGTTATTAAAAAAACGCTTTATCACAGATAATAAAAAATCTGACAAAAAAGTTACAATTTGCGCGTCGACGCCATCCTGTATTATGTCTACATTTCGCTGACATTATATTCAAGAAACAGTTCCTGGTTATGAAAGTCATAACTCATTTTCATTCAACAAAGTATAGCTTCATTGATTTCTACGTCTTCCCTCATTAATGTACACAAACATTTGCTGTAAAATTACCATAATTTTAGGAGCTCGCGCCAAGAGTCGTGACTGTCAAAAATATCGAGTTCTCATCTCGGCTGCACCGTTCTATTTATAGGCGACTGTTGGGCCAATCGATTCTGATCGAGTCCTTACAGTCCTTCAGGTTTATACTCCAGTAAAGTATATAATTTATAATACGGTACCCGTGTGTTGTTTTGACATATCGAGCTGTAAAAAGAGACAGCGAACGCTCTACAGTAATTTTTTTTTTCCAAAAGTCTGTTGATATATTTATTTACATTCTACTATGTGAACTTAAGTGGCAGGTTTTACAAAGACATGATCATTTTGGACACCGTCGGGCAACAGCACAGTAGGAGGGCTTTAATTTAAACAATAGAAAATCAATTGTGTGTCATTAGCGGAGCTTGACAGATTAATAATTAAACCGATTTTTTGAACAAATATTATAATTATTAGCTTATAAGTAATTATCTCAACTTAATGCCAGTCTGTAACTAGGCTGTTAGCGATCATCATTTTTATCTTTGCGGCGGACCCCAAACTAGGCGGCGCCTGTAAGTACCTTCGGAAAAATTTGATTCATTAGTTGGTATACTATTTTTGGTATTTACGAAGTGGTACTGTATTTACCGCACTGGGCCCGCGCCGTGGATTATGGCCCCACTCCTTCTCAGAAAGAGGAGACCTGTGTCTCAGTAGTGGGAACATTATAGGCTATATTATATGCGGTAATTATTTTAGAGTAACTAAGTTGTAAAGAGCATTTTGTTTGATGTAACACTTGAAAATAATTGGTTACGTTTACGTGATACAAAATGAATAAAAAATACAATTGAATAAAGAACGCGCGGGCTCGCGAGAGACGAAAGGAGTTGAGGCTGGCTTTTGCCCAGGAGTGGGACCCAGCAGGCTAAAAAAATACAAAAAAAACAGTGGCACTCCGGGAGTGCCGACAGAAGTGAAAACAAAACACAAACAGAATACTTTGCCATCGCTCACTGACATATCGGATATACATTAAAACCGAGTACATCCCGAGGACAGCCGAATACATCCGAAGCGGTGTCGGTTACGGTAACAGTGGCGCGAATTCAATGGTTTTTTGGGTCTTTGGTCAACTGGACCCACTCGAACTGGAACCGCGGGTCCAGTCGACCAAGTCAAATTTTGAATTGGTCGACTGGACCCGCTGTCAAATTTCATCATTAGTACAGTTAAGGAGTAAAGCCGAATCTTTTAGTTTTATTTCTATGACTTAAAATATACATAATATTATTCAATTAGGTACACTTAATTTTTATTTACTTATTTTTACTTACTTACTGTCTGCAATGAGCTAAAACAACGTTACAGGATTTTGAGATGCCGTAGTGAGGTCCGGAAGATATCAATTACTAATATGTATAATATACCTACCTATAATAGAATTTTATTCCTCTTTATAATATTAGTGCAGAAAAAAATAAATTATGGCCTATGTTATTCTGTGATAATGTAGCTTTCTAATTTTTTCTTTCTTTTTTATTTTACTATTATCATTAAAATAAGTCCTCCTTAGTATTTGTTACAGCGGAATGCATGACCGTTGCTGATTTGTCAATGTCAATTATATTTGTCACATCAAATTAAAGTCAAAATTGTAGTTTGTTTACATTGGTTATCTACATAAATTAAGTAATAAAATAAAACAGAATTACTGCAAATGTTATATGTAAGCTGATGACTACCACAATAACATCAAGGTTTATCAAGACGGAAAAGAAGAAGAGGAATTGTGGTTGTCGTAAAGAGTGCGGTACTGAACCAACTGGACCGTCCTGCTTCATGTTGTTCCAATGACGTGGCTATACGTGACCCGGCTACATCACTTTACAAAATCCTAAAAGATTGTTGAGAAATCCTTTCGAAAACAATTTTTACCCTGAGGGTCGCATTAGGAGTATCGTCACATCATTAATTCAAATTTATTTGTGTTCAAATTGCCGCATTCACATCTGTTGAAGTTCATGAAGATATTGGGCGAGAGGTGAAATGGTCCGCCGATTCCTAAGCTCGCGGACAGCGCGCGACTCATGACGCCGACCATTCATATACACTAGTGATTATTATAATGTATTGTTTGTGTTAGTTATGTTTTATATTGAAAAAAATAAAATATCGTTTGAAATCTTTATTGTTTGAAATGCTTTCGAAAACCCCATCATGCTTGATGGCCCTGTTGTAATACAATAATAATAGGTATATCATAATATGATAATCAGGTGACAAAATTCCTTTTACATAAATATGTCGCATGTAAACTAAGGCATGTCGCGTGTCTTTCCTGCGAGAATAGCTCGGCTTGATTGTTTCGAGAGAAAAGTTCGATTCGAACGACAATAACGAATGCGAGATGCTTGAGAATTGGCCTCCAGCCCGCACCGACGCATCGTAGGAAGAATATCGTCCATGGTAACGCAGACGTCCGATTCGAGGCCTTTGACATATATGTATGTTGTAGCTGTGAATATGAAAGCCTCACACCTTTTCATTTTTTAATAGACAGCTCATCAAATCAGCAATTACCTACCTCTCTGGACGACGGAGTTTTTTCGTTAAGAAAAAAGTGGAAAAAGGCTCTTCGCCTCTCTAAGATTTTTTGGAGCAGGTGGCTCAAGGAATACTTACTTAAGACCTACCCCGAGGAGTGGATAGGTCCCCTAACTTCCGGAGAAACTGCGAAAATGTCAAACAGAAAGTGCATACCTACCAGAAATCACTTACTCCGTCGCCTAACTTCCACCAGATGGGTGGCATCTGCTCAAGTCCTGCGAACAACTGGAATGGCGCTTTGTTTCTCCGCAGGCCTGTCCAGTATGGAACCGATCAGCCCACGATAAGTAAGTGGATACAGCTCTAAATAAGACATTAATGATTATTACTGGTTGCTTAAAACCGACCCCGTTGCGAATGCTGTATCCACTGACTCGCATCGCGCCTCCAGAAATTCGCAGGACTATACCCAGCTGCATCGAGAGGGCGAAGCTACAGGATGACCCACGCCACTCATTGCACAATTTTAATTCAGTGCCACAGAGGCTTAAAAGCCGCATGTTTATGTTCCCTAGATGTCTTAGCTGAGAAATACCATCATACCCTAAAACACACTAAAAGAACTCTTGTTTAGTGAGAAGTTTGGCCTCGGTTTTATAATTTAGTAAAATAGTGCACTGTTCAGTAATAAATAGTAGGAATAACGGTTCATGAAATCAAAAATCACATAATTTTCAAATTATTTTTATAACTTTATGTAGGATATCAATTTCAACGTCTGACGACATAAAAGTAAATAGTATTTCATCTAAAATTATGCAGGTCGCTCCATTTCTCATCTTGATACCATGTCCAAGAGCTCTACCATGTGCACAACAGCCAACGCGAACAGTTCAGTTGAAATCTTACTCAACAATTAACACAACATTCTTCTGGAGTACATGCTGTGCCGTCTTGAAGATTCCATGTTCATTAAAATCCTTCAATTACACACAGGAAAACAGAAATATCAATTTAATGCAATTCGAAAGAAACGGAATAAATAAATTAATGAAATGTTGTCACTTGACATGACAGTCTTGACACTTATCTTTTTAATAGTGTCAGATAGTGCTGCGGTTTGATTATTTGTAACTCGTTACTATAAATAAAATAAAGGCTCGAGTTTATTTTCTCTCGATTTGCCACTTGATGTAGTAGTACTAGTCGGTAATAAACCAGGGAATAGATATTATATATTTCATGTGATACTGACTGAAATACCTAGGTACCAATATAGAACGGTTGCTTTATTCTGGATCTTGCTATTATTCTTTCCTTTATTTTTTTTTTGTGTGCTTTTCAAACACACTGTTGCTAGGTTTGAATTTAAGGTAGGTACTGGAGGGAGGTAGTACATGATATTTTAGATTCAACTTGAATTGAGTTTTCGAACTACATAATCGGGATGGGTATATAATTATGTTCTGTGATCGAGCTAATCGAGTGCCTGACCGTTAATTACAGAGTAACAACACTAGAGTCCAAACTGACAAGAAACCCCAAACTGCAATACGTTTCAGGTTGATTTTTAAACTAATTTACGCGAGAGTAAGCAAACTTAAAAATGGGATTAAATACAGGAGGACCTACTGCAGCGTTAATGGTAAATTTTTCTACTTAATAAAAATAGTTTTGGTTACCACCTCGAACTGTAATTAGGTATAATTATAATTTGTTTTTTTATTTTTTATTATATAAAATCGTTAAATACGCTTCAATACACGTATTTATTACCTACACTGACGACCTTATCGGGAATTGAATCAATTGAGTGCATTATCAAAACATTTTCTTTTTATTACGATTTCGTGATCCCGGTTAAACTTCAACAACTTACAACTTCATTAATAGATCAATACAGGGGGCCCTAAAATAATATCTCTCTGCAACCTGCAACCCTTTTCCACATTAGTTTGCTATGCTCCCATGCTTGGGTGGATTTGTTATACATATGTATTTCAATTATTTCTCTAGGATCATTTAAGAACTCCCGGCGAAGCAGTTGGGTCATACCTCTTAACTCACCGATGGTGCTAAAATCGACACTCATGATGAAAAATTTGAACATTTTTCACATCCGCCATCTTGGATTTTCAGTTTGACCTCACCATCGGTTTTAGCACCCTAGAAAACCAAGAAATCAACACCCATGATGAAAAATTTGAACATTTTTCACATCCGCCATCTTGGATTTTCAGTTTGACCTCACCATCGGTTTTAGCACCCTAGAAAACCAAGAAATCAACACCCATGATGAAAAATTTGAACATTTTTCACATCCGCCATCTTGGATTTTCAGTTTGACCTCACCATCGGTTTTAGCACCCTAGAAAACCAAGAAATCAACACCCATGATGAAAAATTTGAAAATTTTTCACATCCACCATCTTGGATTTTCAGTTTGACCTCACCATCGGTTTCAGTACCCTAGAAAACCAAGAAATCAACACCCATGATGAAAAATTTGAACATTTTTCACATCCGCCATCTTGGATTTTCAGTTTGACCTCACCATCGGTTTTAGCACCCTAGAAAACCAAGGAATCAACACCCATGATGAAAAATTTGAAAATTTTTCACATCCACCATCTTGGATTTTCAGTTTAACCTCACCATCGGTTTCAGTACCCTAGAAAACCAAGAAATCAACACCCATGATGAAAAATTTGAACATTTTTCACATCCGCCATCTTGGATTTTCAGTTTGACCTCACCATCGGTTTTAGCACCCTAGAAAACCAAGAAATCAACACCCATGATGAAAAATTTGAACATTTTTCACATCCGCCATCTTGGATTTTCAGTTTGACCTCACCATCGGTTTTAGCACCCTAGAAAACCAAGAAATCAACACCCATGATGAAAAATTTGAAAATTTTTCACATCCACCATCTTGGATTTTCAGTTTGACCTCACCATCGGTTTCAGTACCCTAGAAAACCAAGAAATCAACACCCATGATGAAAAATTTGAACATTTTTCACATCTGCCATCTTGGATTTTCAGTTTGACCTCACCACCAATTTACATATCTGGCGAGCGAACGCCTATTTACGGTGTCCCAGAAGGGAGCGTGCTTGGATCTCTATTATTTGAAGACGTGAGTGGATGAAGGGGATATGTCACAAAATTCTAATTTCGAGAAAATTGAGTTCAAAGTTTCACATAAAGTTTATCTGAAACTTTGAACTCAATTTTCTCGAAATTAGAATTTTGTGACATATCCCCTTCATCCACTCACGTCTTCATTTATCCTATATATCAATGACCTGCCTGATGCTATTGACTACCACATGACCCTAATCTTACTAATCTTACTTTAGTCAACGGGTACATGGTGATATTGACATTAAAGCCCTCTACAATGACACAGTATTAAATAAAGTCGACGACACAAAATTTCTTGGTGTAATGATAGACGCAAAACTGAACTGGAAAGCGCACATTGAATATATAAACAAAAAACTGAGCTCAGTCACAATGTCTTGTACAAACTGTCCTCAGAAGTTAACCCAGATGCTTTAGTGATGGCCTTTCATGGAATGGTAGCATCACTTCTACGCTACGGTATAATATTTTGGGTATATTACTTTGAATGGTGTTATCTTGGATAGGGTGTCGCAGTTTAAGTACCTTGGACATTACCCTACCGACGGCCTTAAGGATGATGTTGACATAGAGAGGGAGCGCAGGGCTCTGTCAGTCCGTGGCAACATGCTGGCCCGTAGATTCGCCCGCTGTACGGACCAAGTCAAGATCACACTATTTAAAGCGTATTGTCAGGGTCTGTACACGGGTAGCCTATGGGTTAGTTATACCAAAAAATCCCTCGACACACTGCGCGTCCAATACAATAATATTTTCAGGATGATGTTGGGACTTCCTCGTTTCTGCAATGCCTCCGAAATGTTCGCACAGGCTCACACTGACGGTTTTCATGCCGTCATTCGGAAAAAAGTCGTGTCTCTTGTGAGGAGGGTGCGGGGGAGTCACAACAGCATTCTGAAAACTATAGCTGAAGATGTGCGTGCACCTGTGTTGAGGCATTTCGTTCGTCTGATGATCTTGTAGGGAGGTATCTCCCTGTTGGTTATCTTGTCGGGGCGGGGTGTCTCAGCACAGGTGCCTTGTGTGTTTTTTTTTTTTTTGTGTGAATTGTGTTGTGATGTTTATTGATGGATGTGTGTTGTTCTTTGTTATTGTCATTGATATAACTCAATGGTTATTGTATTTTAAGTACTAATAATAGTTTCTAAGTTATTGGATACTAACCGGTGGATCTAGTTGTCCCGAATAAATCATTTTGAATTTGAATTTGAAAAGCTTTTTTTGTATGGCCCCGAAAATATACAACAAAATACCACAGTCATATAAAACCATGACAACAAAACAAATTAAAAATAAGATCCGAAATCTACTAACAGAAAAATGTTATGTAAACGCATGTTTCACAAATAAATTATCTTTATGTTTTATCTTTATCTTTAGATTTTGAGGTACTCGTAGATTCTGTACCAGATTCGTGCCATTGACTTTTTGTTTCGACTGTATCCACGGGTAGCTTAAAACAAAAGATATTTGTCTAATTTTGACAGTGGGTCCAGTTGACCAATAAAAATATAGAAAAAATTTCCTTTGGTCAACTGGACCCGCGGGTCCAGTTCGAGTGGGTCCAGTTGACCAAAGACTCGGTTTTTTCCCGTCTCAAAAACGCCCAACTCGCCTAAAGAAGTTTTCACTTCAAAAACTAAGAAACACGATACTAATGAAGAAAATAACAAATTGATCGAATTAAAATTCAAGGTGAACTCTTAATTACCTACAGTACCTACCTTCTATATGAAATTTTCAGGAGTAGTTTACAAGCCTCGTTTATTAATTATTTGCGCTTAAAATCCTCGCTCGTCTAGCTGGCTGCACTCGTCGATAATAACTTAATTGAAAATCGTTAATTGGTCGCCCGGGTTCCAAAGAAAACGGATCGCTATTATTACCGGTCATTATGTAGTGCTTCAAAAATATGAGATAGTTATAGTCTTCTATAACTACAGGGTGAAATTGAAAACATGCGACAAATCGAAATGGGAGATTGTACTGATCATTATGAACAACTTTTACTATGGGACCAAACCTGAAATCGCGAAAAAAAATCTGCTGTTCCCTATATTTATGTTCGCATAACTCGTCAAAATGTAGGGAGCAGCTGATTTTTTTTCGCAAGTTCTGATTTGGTCCCATAGTAAAAGTTGTTTATAATGATGAGTACAATCTCCCATTTCGATTTGTCGCATGTTTTCAATTTCAACCTGTATAATAGTCCTTAAGACCGAATTTCAGCCATGACAGCCCATCTCAGCGGAGACTAGCCATCTACACAGGAGATAGTGCTCAAGTGAAAGAAAGAAAGAAAATACATTTATTTAGCACAGACTAAAATACACCAGATACATACATCAAATAAAAACAAAAAGTAAAATTTAATTTAAAAAAATAATAAAGTCCGATGTAAAAAAAAAATGCTGCGCTAAAAAAGGGCCAGTTCAGCAAAAATGCCAGACAACTAGTGTCTGACGCTGGTTTTCAACTGGACCTGGTGTGTGAGGTGACGGATGTAAATCAATTTTATACTGCAACGTGACATCTGTATGTATAGATACTTAAATAAAAATAAAATAAAAATTTTGTCAGATAAAACAGTAACGAATATGTATAAATAGTGTGTATAAGTGAGAGCAGTGGTGGCCCAGTGGTATCGGCCGCGACTTACGAGTTGTAGGTCGTAGGTTCGAACCCAGACAGGCGCTTTACTTTGTGTAAATTATTTCATCACCACTGCTCTCAAAACGGTGAAGGAAAACATCGTGAGGAAACCGGCATGTCCTAGAACCGAAAATTCAAAGACATGTGACATCTACCAACCCGCACTGGGCCCGCGTGGTGGATTACGGCCCACTCCCTCTCACAGAGAGGAGGCCTGTGTCCCAGCAGTGGGAACATTATAGGCTGATGATGATGATGATGATGAAGTGAGTGCAGACACAGGTGCACTCACTCTTCCCTCACTCTCATAGTTCGATGGGATAGCCTGCTATAAAGATAATCGATATAACGACTATAAAAGTACGAATACTAACCGAAAACGATCGTTAAGAATCGGGCGTAAGTAATTTGTTCATTCATTCATTCAGGCGGAAAATATCATTAGGTCATACTCGATTTTCGTCATTTTTTTTTCACAAATGTGTGCTGTTCTTGGTTCGTTGTTGATGACAATAATCAGCAGAGGTTTAGCAGGAGGGTAGGTTAAACAATAAAATGGTAAGTGGCCGTTATTAGGGTGTGCAGGTGAGCTCCATAAATACAGTAGTGAGGGAACGCGTCGCCGGGCGCGGTGCCACAGACGTTATGCCGTGGACGCCGTCCACTGCTGGGTTAGGTTGTTTTGTTTTTTTTTTTAATAATTACTGTCTATGCACTAGCAAAAGACAGAATTGTGTAGAAAAGGGAGAGGGACGCATGCAGGATGATGCTGATGTTCGTAGTTTGATGTTGACTTGATGGCAGTTGAGAATGTGTCATGCTCACTTAAATGTCTCACTGATGGTGGCGCGTGTGTTGGATCGTTCGGTTCCCTACAAAATGGTTGAGCTGGATGGTGCTGATCCACGCGTCATGTTCTTGAACGGGCGCCGTCGGTTGAGACTGGTCATCTCTTAACTGCCAAGGCTTATTTTTAATCTTATTTTTTTAATTGTTTCTTCATTTGTGTGTTTTTTACGTTGTTTTCACATATAGAAGCAACAAGAATAATGTACCCAAGATTTTGTAATATCTTGATTTAAAAGAGTGTCCATGGAGTTTCTTGCCCGTTCTTCTCCATAGAGATCTACGCTTTGGAATGGGCAACTAGCTTCAACTTTCTAACTGACCGACTATTTAATTTTGACAATTCAAAAGTGCCTATGCTTTGAGTTTGAGTTCTCATAATGGTTGATTATAAGATTGATGTAAAGCGTTCTTTATTAGTGATCGATGTGTAAAGCAGTAGTAATTCTCCATCTGTACTGCGTGTTGTAGCATAGCGCCAGTCATTTTCGAAGGGTTAGGCAGTACATGTACAGTTGTACACCCACATTTCGCCAGTTATGTTTAAGCCCCATGTAATGGGGGCAAGCCTATTGTCATCAACCGGGCACAAATCCAGACTTCGTGCTGCTATTGAGAATTTTGCCTACTGAAAAACGAATTTGTAAGACCATCTATCAGTCCCTGTTGCAAAAAATAATTCTTTCTTATTTGCAAAATAGTTGGGCAAACGTCATCTAAAACTATCCCAAAGTTCAAGTTGATAGCGTTAATAGTTCTTGAGATATTCACCTGTGACAGACGGACAGACAGACTGAGTCACACCATAAGGGTTCCTTTTTATTACCATTTTTTTACGGAACCCTAAAACCAAAGCTGTATATTAAAACTAGCTTCCGCTTGAAATTTCACTCTCCCACATTCACCCCCCCTTAGGGAGCGAATTTTGAAAAATCCTTTCTTAGTGCACCCCTACACCTCATAAAAAACCTACGTGCCAAACTTGGAATCTCTAGACCCAGCGGTTTGGGCTGTGCGTTGATATGTCAGTCAGTCAGTCAGTTTCCTCTTTTATATATTTAAAATGTTTTTCAAAGATCTAAGTATAAACATTTTTACGACCGACGACGATAGTATTAATAACTCAAAATATTTCTTATCAAACCATTAATCTTACAGTCAGGTAGGCCGTCAAACGTATTTTTTTTCACAACTTCTTTATTTTAAACTGTCGTTCACGCATCTCCATACAATATTTATGACTTATGACGGATCGGTGCCAAAACTTATTTAGACGTCCGTCCGTCTGTCCGAGGTAGACAGACCGGAAAATAGGTGGTTTAGTTTTCATAATTGTCATGTTTCAGTGACTAATTTTTCAGTATATTTGTAACATTTTACGTGTCCGCGTCTGTCATTGCAATTTATACTTTATAACAATGATGTTAGAGTCACATGACGCGTGCTCGTAAGTTGCAATGCAAAGTCTATAGTGATTTTTTTCGTATCAATATTGTTGGCTGATAATTGGCTAAAGAATATGTTAATTGATGATGATGATTTAACCGCTATGTGGATGAATGAAAATGTTTTGTTGCTTTTTTATGAGGTAGAAGTAATTTTAAAGTAGTTTGGAATAGGATAGTGTCTATGGAAATTACGTTTGAAACTCTTTAGACATTTTGTCTTTTTTTTTAAATTCAGCGGATGCCAAATTGCTCTAATTTATCTTGGTAGCATTTTACCTTTTCAATTTTTGTTTTATTTATTGCATAAAGTGACTTTTACCACTCTGTGTACACAGTGGCAAAAGCCACCATGATTTGACTTAAGTCTGCATACTAAAATGTTCATATATGACATAATATACTCGTATATTATACCTATTATACCTGCACTGTTCCTGTTGACAGCGATGCAGACGAATTCTTTGATGCCCTATAATATTTTTTTTTTTTTCATATAATTGTACATATTATTATAGTTCATATGTTAGCTTATATTATGTAAATATTTAATTTTTGGAATAAATCAGTACAGTACTTATAAAATAAATATATTATAAGATTAGGGTATCAAAACATCGCATAGTGACCCTTAACATTCCCGAGCCAGCAATGGACGGCGCCCTTACATTTTCCATCAATTGTTCCTGAAGGCTGGCAGGCAGCAGGGCCGGATGCTGCGCGATCTCTCCGATCAATAGCAACGCCCGCCATCCCGCCAGGGCTCAGTACCGCGCCCGAGCCCGCCCCGCACACATTACGTACCTTTTTTAATAACTATTTTTTAAACAAACACGGTTTTTTTTAACGCCATCTTTTTATGAGGTTCTTTTTTTTTAATTCGGAGTTGTGACGCTGCGGGGTCGTCTAGAAATGGGACTCTGTTGAGGTAAGTTCTCTTTTTGAATTTGACTTTTTTTTATTAGATTTGTTTTTCTTATTTTTTTTTATTAGACTGTGTTAAGGGTTTTCTACATGGTTAAATGTGTGTGCGGTTTTTAAGATTTTTTTTTGAGGTGAAATATTCGGGGGGCGTGGTTGGCTCTTACATATTTTTAATCGATCGGTGTTTATAACGTGTAAAAAATGTAACATTAAAAAAAATGTTTTTAATTATAGCAACATTTGTAGCCCCCTTTTACGTATAAAAAATAACAAAGAAAAGGGAAATTAAATAATCAATTTGTATTACACGAGAAACGATTTTTGTCGACGATTACATAGTAGATACATTTTTATAGGAATTATTGCAATTAATCGATAAATAATAGATAGATAAAAGACAAATGGTACAAGAAAAATCTATGGTCCTTTTAAAATATAAATACATTTTATGTAGGTATTAAATGTGCTTACTCATTGTGGTATTTATTATAGGTAATAAATGTCATGCAATGCACAGTTTCTATCTAGGTCATGTCAATCACGGCACAGATAGGTAGCCAGGTATCTACCATTAAAAAGATAACTGCACTTTTATATCAATTTATTACTTTTCCTTTTTAATTACAGCTTTATCGTGCCATTTTACGATATTTATTTCAATACCTACCTTATAATATAAACGTGTTCACAAAATATATAAATCCAAATGTCAAAACTATAACAATTTGACGGCGGCCATTTTTTAAAATCATTTTCATTTGTAACACCAAGTGAATTTCTTTTGTAACTTTCTTTATTTACAAGTTTGATTCTAGAAAATAGGTAACAAAAAGTTATAAAACATGTTATAATCACAGATGACAGGTGTCATGGTGACAGATTGAGACAAATCGGTACATGATGGGAACATAATCTCTATCGAACTGGGTGGGGCGTCTACTTGCAAGTCTGTAAATGGCTGAAAATACCTTTACGTTGGTTGTAATCGTTGTTTCATTGGTCAGTTACTCGTAGGAAATGCCGGCGCCATCTAATATTTATTAAAATAATAATAATAATATAGCCAAGAGCCTCGACCAACACCTAAGGAGACTCTCGTTGGGCAGCTGGATCAAGGGCTTGATTGAGAAAGCTGTACTTCTGAACACGGCCCGCATTGTTAGGAGGTTTCTCTCTTTGGAGCCCTGACCGCCGGTAGCTTGGGCCCTGTTCCCGATACCGGTGGGCTACTATTTTTTATATTTTTATACATTTTTTATATCCTAATATTTAAAAATATAATTTATATGTAAATAATGAAATAAAGGAAATAATAATAATAATAAAAGTTTATTTGGAACAAGTATAATAAAATAAATATTGAGCAACAAAATATTGACGTGTAAAAGTGTCTTAAAAGATACTTACATACCTAAATAAAGATTTCATTTAATTTCATTTCAAACATTTATAATCTCACTGGTAGCAGCCACAAATCCAGATTTGGTGCCCGGTTGATGGCAATAGGCTCGCTGGCGACATGTTGGTGTACCATAGGTACATCTCTGCCTAACCCTTCAGCAAATGCAGGCGTTATGTTATGTTATTATACTCTACAGCTTTTAATCTTCGCAATTTGTTTTTCCCTTGTCGCACGGTTCAACAATAGGATGGACCCTAATCTTATCTTCGCAATGTACGCTAAGGCGTAAAGACCTAGCTCTTCTTTATCACAAACTAGCTGCGCCCCGCGGTTTTACCCGCATAAGTCTCGATCCCGTGGGAATATCGGGATAAAAAGTATCCTATGTCCTTTCTCGGGACTCAAGCTATCTCTATACCAAATTTCATCAAAATCGGTTCAGCGGTTTAGGCGTGAAAAGGTAACATATAGACAGACAGTGTTACTTTCGAATTTATAATATTAGTATGGATGGTAACTTGCTACTCTTTTTTTTTTGAAGATTTCTTCAGCATATTTTCCTGTAGCGTAAATTATATTAAGTGAAGATTTATTTGATTTATTTCACAATGTACATACACACAGGTGCTATGAAAAAAGATAAACTTATGAGCACATGACCATGTTAGCATAATCAGTCTATAATTTTCCCACTGCTGGGACACATGCCTGATCTCTGGAGTGGGCCGTAATCAGCCACGCGGGCACAGTGCGGGTTGGTAGATGTCATATTGTGTTAGGGCGCAGCAAGTTGTGTTTTTTTATGGAAAGCTCTTGTGTTGAAATGGTGCTTATACTAAAATCTAAGAAATCCTACTAATATTTGGATATAGACACTTTTAACCCCACTTTTCTGACCACCACGCGGGCGGAGTCGTGGGCAAAAGCTAATATTTATTTTATCAGTTTAAAGTGGGTCTTTATTAGCTTTTAGCATATGACATCGCATGTTGCACATTATATGGCCTGGAGATTTTAGATTAAAGCCCTTGTTATAGGTAGAGGTGCCTGTCACACGAAATGACAAAGCTCTATCTAAAATTACATTCGGAGAACCTAAACTTTTGAGGCTATTTGCTATGCAATCTTTTATCTATACCTATTATAAATTAATGTCGCTTTTTGTGTGTGACCGCATTTTTCTATAGAACTGCACAATTGATCTGGATGTGGTTTTCTCCATCATTTAAAGAATTTATTGCAGAAGGTTTAATGTGCATAAATAACTGTTTGACTTAGATATAGGACCAAAAATATCTATGTGAATTAGGGGCGGTTCGCTATATTTATAGCGAACCGCCCCTAATTCACATGAGTGCAATGTACTGATCTAGCAGCGTGGTCAAAACATAGATATTTTTGGTCCTATATCTAAGTCAAACAGTTATTTATGCACTTAAACCTTCTGCAAGAGTCGATTGGTATCAAAATTGGTCAAAACCATGATAAATTAATGGATTTGGACCGGTTTTGATACCAATCGACTAATATCTTGACTAATATTATGAAGAGAATTTTTGTATGATTGTTTGTTACGCTTTCACGCTAAAACGGCTGAATGGATTTAGATGAAAATTGGCACATGGGTAGACCATGACCGGATTAGGACACCGGATACTCTAATCCCAATATTCCCACTGGATCTAAATTTATGTGGGTGAAACCGCGGGGCGCAGCTAGTAGTGATATAAATTGTTCGCTAATCCAACAGTAACTCAGTTTAAAACCGTCTGAAGCTATATTTTATGTTACCGTTTATCGATATTTATACAACTTGACTGTCGGATCTTATTTATTATGAACGCGCCCTTTTACATCTGCAGTAAAGCGTTGTCTGCATTGGAAATAGAAAAAGGAAAAATGTCAGTTCAAGCTTGTTTTTACCCGACTGTGCGACAGCAAAGTCAGGGTTCTGTTTTTCAATACTTATATTGAAAAATTTACTTACTTAATGCAACTGACTAGCAATAAGCTCTAAATCAGAAAGATCACACTAATCACACTAATCACACTATCACACTAATATTATAAAGGCGAAAGTTTGTGAGTGTGTGTGTGTGTGTTTATATGTTTGTTACTTCTTCACGCTCAAACGGCTAGACCAAATTTAATAAGATTTTGTATGGAGGTAGCTGACTTCCTGGATTAACATATAGGCTCAAACTAATATTATAAAGGCGAAAGTTTGTGAGTTCGTGTGTGTGTGTGTGTGTGTGTTTATATGTTTGTTACTTCTTCACGCTCAAACGGCTGGACCAATTTTAATAAAATTTTGTATGGAGGTAGCTGACACCCTGGATTAACATACAGGCTATTTTTATCCCGATATTCCCACGGGATCGACATTTACGCGGGTAAAACCGCGGGGCGCAGCTAGTAGTTTATAAGTCTGTTTAGAGTTCGAACCTTAAAAAGTAAAATGGAACCTCTTATACTTAGATATAAGTACTACTTTTGACTTTGAAGTAGTTAATTTTTTTTTCCGTCTGACACAATGTTTATTTTTATTTACCCACACAAACATGAACACACACAGATAAATGATGTATGATTTAAATCACAAGCTTTGGTTGTTATCTGAGTGACACATGAACGACACCCGTAAACGCAGAGGCAACTGCATCCGTCGACGAATGACGCCAGCTGCCGTCAACGCGTGTCGGCGACTGCCCGACTGCCTCTGCTGAGTGGGAGACATTCTTTCATCTTTCAAGAAGCTCGGAAATACGAGTAGATGAGCACCCGTAACTCTGCCACGTGTAGGTAATTGTGAGAGACCACAGGACCCATGTGTCATAGTTTCATTTAGTATAGGTACTGTAACGGTTGTCTGCAAAAGTCGACTTTTTGTCGTTCAGGCTGGTTGCAAAATAACTCTAGTTGCATTCGAACATTTATTTGAATTTAGAATAAGCTTTCAAATTTTTTCGAATAAGTTTTTGTTTCCAAAAAAACAGTGATATAATAGGCGCGTTGTGTAAACACGTTCGCTTGGAATAAACGTAATAAATATAACGTTGTATCATTTAATAGTCCTTATCTTTCTCAGCCTCAGCACGCGTAGAATCACTACAGAAAAATAAAAGAAACGTGAGATAAAATGATAGAATTGTAGAAAGATTTTTACGACACGTTGTCAAAAATGTAGAAGAAAAAAATGTTGATTTGTATAGAAAGTATCTTCGTAGAGTAGAGAAGCGGTCATGGTAATGTAGTTTCAAATAATTGATGCTTATGTACTTTCAGTCAGATGGTTCATAAAGAAAAAAAACTTATTTTTCTCCACTTACATAGTAGGTAATCTTTCTCATTTTCTATATCCCATTTAATCGACTAATTAAGACCAAAGCTAATGGTATCAACTGGTATCAATAACGAATCTATTTTCTAATCCCTTTTGACATTTCCCGAGAGGGATGCCCGGGAAAATCGACCTTGTCACGTTGACATTTTAATTGCACGCCCGTGTCAAAGGTATCGCCGTATTCAGCCAAAGGGACGCGCGGTGGCCAGTTACCGTGCGGTTGCCATACGGAACGGACGTCGATCTACTATCAAAGTATTATTGGAGAAATAGTTCGATGAGTACGGATCACTAGTTTTATAAAAAAAAGTGCAGTGTTTAAAATGTTTTTATAAATAAAAGTGTGGTTTAAATAAAAGAAGAACGTTGAGAAGCAGTTGTGGGTTTAATTTTGCTTTCGGATTTGATTACCGGTGAGTTTTCAACTTTTCTATAAGATGAACGAGGACTTTAATTTTTTTTTTAAGTACAAATAATTCTCTAAATGTTAGGTTAAAAAAACAATAGCTGAAATATTTTATAATGCACATATTTCTATCACTTATAACTTCAAAACAAAATTAATAGTTTCATATTAATAATAATTATAATTATGTAAAATAAAGCTGAAATATCGTCTGACAGTCAGTTGACAACGTAACAAGATAAACAAAATATCTTGTACCTAACTATATTTCTAACATCTGGCAATTGTCCAAATGTCAAAAAAAAAAACTAACATTTACGTATTTAACTGCAGATTTAACAACATCGCAATAGAGGTGTTTTTTTTTAAATTACATCATGACAAAACCAGAGTTATTACTTTATACTCGAAATAATACAATGCATTTTAAAATATGAAGATCTTAATTCTTTAAAAATTAAGGAAATAACTTTTTTAAATAAATTTCAAGTTTTCCTTTTCGTTCACAAAAATTGGATAAAAATATTTATTTTATAAAAACATGTTTACTTAAGAAGATAATTATAAATATTGTACCTCATGGATCTTACTATCGTATTTACGCAAACTATTATTTTGCGTAGCCTGCGCGAGTCACAACTTGCGCTTGACGACTTACTTTGGCTCTCCTAGGTACGTCTTGCATCCAGGCTCCACGACTTTTGATTTTCCCCTTTATTTTATACTAAGCATAGCGAAATGAAACTACCACTTAGTGGCTAAATAATAACATCTGCACGGAGCAAAGATAGGTAAGTAAGCTACGCTTGCCGAGTTCAGTCCGTGGATGGGTGACCAATCAAAACATATATCGAGACCCTTTCGTGCCTCGGAAAGCACGTTAAGCAGTTGGTCCGGGCTGTCATTCGTGGATCTTTGGCAGTTGTTACGGGTACTCGGAAATCTGAGGGGCAATTCTCGTAATTTTAAGAACGTTCACAGTCTGTTCTCAGTCTCAATCTGTCAAAAAATGCTTCTAATTTCCCTACGTTTTGACAAGTTTTTGACATTTGTTTGTCGCCGAGATGAGACTGCGACTAGATTTTGAACGTTTTAAATTACGAGAATTGGCCTTCTGAAAGTCTGACAACCAGTCTTACCAAGGGGTATCGTGTTACCCAGTAACTGGGTTGTGGAGGTCAGATAGGCAGTCGCTTCATGTTAAATATTGGTATACAGCTGTTGGTATTAAACTTGAAGCCGACCCCAACATAGTCGGGAAATGGCTAGGCAGATGGTGAACGTAAAGAATAAATAAAATCAAATTGCGTAACTTGAATTCCGTAATTCGAATATGTCACTTTTCCAGTCTACCTTATTTTTTGTTTCTTTAATCATCTAAATGTCAAAATCAGAATCCTTTTGTACCCTCCATCCATTCATTCACTCTTCACATTCAAAGTTTAAAGGTTATTTGGTTCAAAGGATCAGAATGTCCTATGAATAGTTTCGAAGCAACATGACGCAAGTCGTTATATTTGTCTAACGAGATTAGGTATTGAATTGTTAGCCTCTCTGTTAAAGAAAAATAGATTTTAATGAGTGGCCACTAGAGTATTGTATTGTAATACAAATGAAGGCTTTTATTTAGTAGTACCTATTGTTGGGATAAGTATTTTGACTTGTTATTTTTTAAATTCATTGTTATGAAATTATTCCCTCTTACCGAGAGGAGGCCTGTGTCCCAGCAGTGGGAACAATATAGGCTATGTTATGAAATGTCAAGGTCTGTTTTGAGTGGTTTAAGGTACAAGATCGTCAGTGGATACATGAGCTATTCTAATCGGACTAAAATACGTACCGTGTGTGGCTGTTACAGCCTTAATGTGACTAATTGAAATAAAAGATTTGACTTTGACTTTTGACTTAAGTCCAAGTATCTAGTATATCTCTCGAGAATCTCAACTAAACTTCAAGATCCACGCGTCTACAAGACTCAGAGCATAATCAGCCTATGATATTGAATGTGCCTGAGCCTATGTTGTTGTTGATGAAGCCTGCCGGGGTTGCGGGATTGTCCGAAAGGGTTACCGCTACCCCGGAACATAAAGGGCTAAGGAAGAAACACGGGTGGGTTTTAGTCAGTAAGAGTCTGACACTCCCTTCCGCTCCACCCAGAGCGGAAGGGGTCATTTGATGATTTCCCAACCATAAAAAAAGCCTATGATGTTCCCACTGCTGGGATACAGGCCTCCTCTCTGTGAGAAGGAGTGGGCCATAATCTAGCCCAGTACGGGTTACTATATGTCACATGTCTTTCGAATTTTTTGTTCTAGGACATGCCGATTTCCTCATGATGTTTTCCGTCATCGTTTTGAGAGCAGTGGTGATGAAATTATTTACACAAAGTAAAGCGCCTGCCTGGGCTCGAATCTACGACCTACAACTCGTAAATCGCGGCCACAGAACAGATAAAAGAAGTTTAACTGTTCTGTGGTCGCGGCCATTACCACTGGGTCACCACTGCTTGGACTCAAAGCAAATAATTTAAACTAAATTAAACAATCTCATCGTTTCGATTATGTACTCGTATAAGCACCCAGTCAGATCGATTTGGCGTAGGTTCTTCTGTTCTGTCAAATGGATCCATGGACTTCGTTTAAAGTATAACTTTAAAGCTCCTTATATTGATCGAAACCTAAAGTGTAAATCATGTGTAAATAACATGTGTAAATCATGAATACCCAGTTTTTGAATTGAGAATTTAAAGTTGAGAAATTGTCAAACTTTATTTCGGTATTGTAACGGTGATTCCTTCAATGTTGACGGAGTTCTCCTTAAGTAATGCTAAAGAAGAGTTTCATAAGTTCTGAACTCTGAAACTGGGCGTAAGGTGCCTTAAAATAGAAAATATGGTTGTTTTAGCTATTATTGTGGTTTCAAAACATTAGGCGGTACTGTTTTGAGTGCAATTTGGTAACGATGCTGCATGAAAACTCTTAATGCCCACGAGAACTGAAGTGTGCAGATGTGAAGATTACCCGTTTATTTGCACAGACTACATGGCAATTGAGAAACGATATAATTTACATAGTAACACATTGTTTGATGTCCAAACTGTAACGTAAAGGTGGATACACATTTGAGAATTTACTTGTAACAGAACATCGACAAGAGAGATCAAGAGCAGTGGTATAGGCCCCGACTTACGAGTTGTAGGTCGTAGGTTCGAACTCAGACAGGCGCTTTACTTTATGTAAATTATTTCAGCACTACTGCTCTAAAAACGGTGAAGGAAAACATCGTGAGGAAACCGGCATGTCCTAGAACCAAAAATCGAAGACATGTGACATCTACCAACCCGCACTGGGCCCGCGTGGTGGATCACTGCCCACTCCCACTCACCGAGAGGAGGCCTATTGTACTATCCACTCCATTCAAAGTCAAAGTCAAAAAAATTTATTAGTCAGAAAGACGATACACGTAATGTATGAACATTCAATGGAAATGCTGTAGTGTGTACTCGCCTCAACGTAACGTGAAATTACGCGTCGGCGCGCGTGGAACGCATGCCCCACACACAAGAATAGTTACAAGCTATTTTAAAGCTGTTAATGAGCTGATTCGTCTGTTATCAGCTGTTTGCGATTCTAGTTCAATTCTACGTTAAAGAAAGTTGGTCGAAAATATGTTGGCAGTTAATATGTTAATGTCATGTGATTTGTTTTGATAATTCTAGTAGATGTTTGTCGCATTGTTGCAATGTGTCTCCGTGCCTTGGAAAGCACGTTAAGTCGCGAGTCAGGGCTGCCATTCATACATCTATGACATGTATGGTCACCAAAGGAAATAGATAACCAGGGTCATCTCATCAGATATAGTTGAAGTGTAGTAATAAATTGATGATGGGATGCATGAAGAAGCCTCCTCGTGTAGCGCAGTTTGTTCTGCTAGTTACTCAACTGAACCAAGCGCTCGGCGTATCCTGGGCAGTCACACCCAACACCTTATTTGACTGGCCAATTCTTCCCTTGCGGTGGCAGGGCTAGCTAACGCCCGCCTGGTTTGCGATCCTCCTTCCACCGGAGTCCGGCGCCAAGCAGCCAGCTGTGTTTCATCGATGCGTGGGATTTCCAGTGCCTTAGGCATCTTCTGGACACGCTAGTTCCATCATAGACCTCATCCATCGCTTTCCATCAAGCGTGATCGAGGTCAAGAGTCTGCCCATTCAGCAATAAAAATTAAACAAAAATAAAAAAATGGAAATTTTCGAATAACATTTAATTTAATTGATATAAAACAAACCATTAATTTATGAAAATATAAATTGAAAAAAAAAAGGCGTGACAGCTTACTTATTTATGCAATGCTGGGTTCTGTTATCCTATATGTCGTCAATTTAGACAATCCAATGACACACGCCTTTATTGTGTTCAAACAAGAAATTTGACGCGGACAAAGTCGCGGGCAGAGCTAGTGTATAATATTGCAACCATCATGGTATCGATGCATCATGGTTTTTGGGGTTTTTGTTGTGTGTAATTCACATAATAAATAAATAAATAATAAGTAATACTGCACCATAAAGAAGGCTTTTCGAGTTGCATAAGTACGAGACAGAAAACAAACTGTCACTGGTTTTGCTAGCCCAACACTCCGACATGTCAACCAACCAGGATAAAGAATTTGCCAACAGTCTAAATCAATCAATTGAATTTGTCAAGAAAATCTAAAATTCACATAAAAGCTTTACGGATAGCACCATCGTAGCGCATTTACTGATCCGCTACGAGAAGTCGTAGAGGGCGTAGCTCGTAGCTGGGCTACGCCGTAGTAATTCTATTATCCTTTGTCAGGACGAGAGCTACGGCGAAATTCAATGAATATCAAAATTGTAACTGACGATTTTTCGATGGCTTCGGGTTTTTTGAAGTGAAAACTTCCTTAGCTTCGTTGTACACTTTTTTTGTAATGGGTAAAAAATGTTAAACTCGCGTCAGGAGACGTGACCGTCAGGAGTTCAGGACACGTGACCTGATTGAAAATTCGTAAGACGGATGGAGAGTAGACAGCCGGCGCGGCGTAGGAGAGGAAGTATCCCCCTCTCTTTCTACGGTGCGGCAAAAATGTATGCCTGCTGTTTCGTTTAGGCGGCGCAGGGCGCTTGCGCGAATGTTCGTGTGTGTTTATGTTACAGCGTGGCACGCGCATCCATGGATGGTGACAGCTGATGGCTCGACCGTCTGTGTAATGGCCACACTGCTGTGTATTCGTATAATTCGTGTATATAAAGTGTTTAAAATATGGTAATTGAACAAAGTGCATCTATTAATGAAAAAAGTGACGAAGAAATAGCGAAAGAAAATGAGTTATATTAATTCAATTAATAGTTGATTTATTTCAACGTTAATATTCAAGTTTTCACTTCTGCCAGCACTCCCGGAGTGCAACCCGTCTTTTTTTCATATTATATCACGGCTGAATTCTCCTACTACGGTAGGCAGAGGTGTATAGTACTCCCACATTCCTAATATTAAAAATATTTATTATTTCGCCAGTTATGTATAACTAGCTGCGCCCCGCGGTTTCACCCGCGTAAATTTCGATCCCGTGGGAATATCGGGATAAAAAGTAGCCTATATGTTAATTCAGGGTGTCAGCTACCTCCATCCAAAATTTTACCAAAATTGGTCCAGCCGTTTGAGCGTGAAGAAGTAACAAACATATAAACACACACACACTCACAAACTTTCGCCTTTATAATATTAGTATGATGTGATGTGAAGTGTGATATAAGTCATTTGTAACAAGGGGGCAAAACGTTTGCCACTGGGTACGTATACACACTCCGGATTGCTACTGAGAATTGTATGGTAGGAAAACCCAATAGCACTTTACCCGGGGATCGAACCCAGGACCTCATGCCCAGCAGCCGTGCTTGCGACTTGGCCCAACGAGGCGAGAGAGAAATGAGTCAATGAACTTCAAAAGCTCAAATTAACGTTTGAACTTTGAAGTTCATTGGGTTGGATAAAATATTTAAATCAAAATGTAAATGTCAAGTAACTTCGCTCGCTTTTCCATTTACAGTGGAATTAAGCCCTAAAGTAAACCTATTGAAAACATAAAAAGACTCGGAGGCTTTATTTATACACTAACCCCCTTATTCATAATCCTATTTTATCTCTATTTTAGCTAAAATAGGTTTATAGAACGTTTGTCTTTATCTGTCACGTTGTCATTTCTGTGTGTAAGAAAGAGACAAACCCCATTTTAACTAAAATAGGTTTGATAAGTTTTATGAATAAGGGGGTTAATTTTTAATTCCTACTTCGTACCTATTGAGTATAGTTATTTTATTCTAGGTACAGACGCCAGCACATCAAACTACTGCAATCTGTCAAATTTCTTTAATAGATTTTCAACTTTATCGCTATAGCATAAGGTTTAAAGTTGATTGTGATTTGACAGTTTCGGATAGCTTGATATGCTGGCATCTGTACATTGTCTTCGCATATTATAATTAATGTATATGTAGGAGACGGTTGTCGACTACATTTGTGGGTAGTCAACAGAATTTATTATGATTTGTTTTCTTATTATTAATTTAAGAGATTTTACTATCCATTATTGTGTAATAAATTGGAACATAATTTATTGAGTACTCAGTGTACACGCTAATTGATTTTAGCAACTTATTTTGATAATTGTAACCGATGGTTTTGTTCAAACCAATTGATGACATGTTACTTTGATTTTGAAACGATTAACTTTGTGAAATCACTATTGTTTATTTAAGACAATTATTCTTGTTGTATTATTCGATTTATAATGTGAGTTATAATGTGAATCTATTTGATTTAGCACATTTTAATATTTTGTATCAAGTAAACACGATGACGTATTTCCGTACGCCATTTGGACAGAGTTGTTGTGGGGCGAGTGCGTAGTGGGGACAAACCTTTATAACTGAGCGCACTCGTTTGTGCTGGACAGTCAGTGACAGACAGTCTATAACAGTCAGTGACAGTCAGTCAGACGTAACAGTCAGTGACAGTTAGTGAGAGTCGAGTCGGTGTTCGGACTCGACTACTGACAGAGCACTAGCTCCCGACAAACCTGTCGGTTTACTTGGGTGGCTCTGTCACTATACGAACAGTAATCGATCCTACGATTTGTTCGCAATTACTTTGTTACTGTACATAATTATTTTACTGTGTATCTATGTAGTTGTGTCGTGTACCTACAGTGTGTGATTTGCTAGTGTGATTAATTTGTTCGTGATATTATAATTTGATTTGAAATGCAAACGGTTTTTCTATTGCGTAATAACCAACACTACCCACAGTACGCCCACAGTAATTAATCAAATATGCCTGATGATAACTAGATGCCTGTAACCTACTCCTGATCCGACATATATATAAAATAAAAACATTTTACAAGATAACTTCCATTATTACACTCTAGCCGTGGGACCTTTTTTTCGTTTTATTATTTAACAACATTAAACTTAACTTTTGATTATTTGGTAACAATTGCCATAAAGTTTGTGTTGAATTGTCGATACCATCGCCCCGCGCGTATTTATTTTGGTTTATTTCGTGCCAATTTTTACACTACATATTTATTTTGTTTGAACAATTCTATTTCCTATTTTTATTTATTTATTTATTTATTTTATTATTTATGTACACACAGTAAAATACATAAGGAAATGCTATAATTATAATTTGAGTACAAAGGTACTGCTTATTTCTTAAGAAATTTCTTCCAGCAGACCTGCGAAAGGAGAAGTAAAAAAAGAAAATAATAAATAGTGTGTGAAAACAAGAAGAGAGAAATATGAATGTGTGAAGCCTAAAACTAAAATATTAAATAAACCTACACATATAATGCAAAATAAAATAAAAATAACATAAGTATACTTAAATAAATACATAATGCTAAAATATATAAACATATATACATAAATATATAAATACTCACAGTACAGAGGAAAGGTAATGCTCTTTTAATCTACATTTAAATAGAGAAATAGTTTTTAAATCACGAATGCTAGGCGGAAGTGAGTTCCACAATCTCACAGCATGGACAGAGAAGGAATAAGAATAGTAGCTTGTTTTATGAGGATGTGATTTAAGGAGGGATCTTAGGTGTGATCTGCACGGTGCGTCGCTAGGGCGAGCGTAAGAAAAACGCTCACGCAGGTAAGAAGGATAAGACGGGTTGTGTAAGACGTTGAAGAGGAGACATAAAATCCGAGTATTCCTGCGAAGGCGGATTGGGAGCCACTTGAGTTCCTTGCGAAGGTGAGAAACATGGTCATACTTTCGAAGACCGAAAACAAAGCGAATGCACAGGTTTTGCAAGCGCTCAAGCTTGTTTAATAGCTCTTCAGTAGCATCCAGGTAGCAGGCGTCGGCATAATCTATAATCGGCTGAATAAGTGTTTGTGCCAAGGAAATTTTAGTCTTCAAGGGCAGAAGACCCTGAAGGCATTTCAGCGAATGAAAGGAGAAATGTACCTTCCGGCTAACCTCGTTGACCTGAGCACGCCACGAAAGGTTGGAGTCAATAACTACACCCAGATCTTTAGCGGTTTCAGTATAGTCAATGCGAACACCATCGAGATATAAGGGCATCAGAGATGCAACATCAGCCGCATTGCGAACGAATCTACTGCCTATGATCATGGCCTGAGATTTAGTTGGGTTAATTTGCAAACCAAATGACTTAGCCCAAGCGCTGATGCAAGCCAGGTCATGATTCATTGCAGCAATTGCAGAATCCGCGTTCGCTACAGTAAAATGTCGATAAAGCTGCAAGTCATCTGCGTAGAGATGAAAACTAGAGGAGATTACTCTGGTAACAAAGTTTATGAAAATTGAAAAAAGAAGAGGAGAGAGAACGCTACCCTGAGGAACACCCTCAGTGAGGTTACACCAATCAGAGAAGGACTCCTCCAGGCGAACACACTGAGAGCGTCCCCGAAGATAAGAACTGAACCAGGCTAAAGTGGAAGAAGAAAAATTGATAGATTTAAGGAAACCTAGTAAGATATCGAAATCTACTGAGTTGAAGGCGCTACTAAAGTCAAGCAATACAAGAACAGTAAGGGACTTATTAACATTTTAGTAATATTGTTTATTTTATTATTTTAACAGACTGATAACAACCTATCGCTTTACTATTAACGGCCAGAGCTCACACGCTACTTCTAGCATCGGCGATCGGCGATTTAGCTGCTTTTTAGTAGCTAAATGCAGCGACCAAGCATTCCACACCGCACACTTAAAACACCAAACGCGGCGATTCAGTCGCTTTTCGGAATTTCGACACAGCAGCTGAACGCTACACTCCGCACACATGTGGATGCCGGTCACAGCGATTTGGCATCTGCGCCAGCATCGGAGCAGTCGCTAAAAAGCGTGATTCCGATACTGCGTCCGAACGCAGGAAGTCGCGGAATCGCGATGCAGCGTCGATCCTTCATCTAAGCAGTCGCTAAAACGCGCGATTCCGATACAGCGCCCGAACGCAGAGAGTCGCCAAAACGCGACGCAGCATCGATACAGCTGCAAAATCGCCGATCGCCGATGCTAAAAGTAGCGTGTGTGCTTTGGCCCTAAGGGCTGATTTTTCAATCATATGATAACTTTACAGACAGTTACTTCATTCAAAAACTGTCAAACGTAAATTTTATTCCACGGATAAAAAATATCGGTCGATTGAAAAATTAGCCCTTAATGTGATAACCTAATCGCTACTATGTATAGTTAAAATATTAGTTCAGGTTCACTTATTAGTTTACCCTAGCGCACACTAGATGGCGCAGTTTAATGTGTTTACATCCGCCGCCATGACAGCAAAATGGCGCCTAAAGTGATTGAAAAGTTACGGGGCTAACGTTAAGTTAGTTTCGAGTAACGGGCACATTTTTGCTCGTGCATTTTTGTATTTCGGGCATTGAACACACTTTCCTAAAAAAGAACAAGTCTTATCGTGTGCATAGAACTTCATTAGAGTGCATTATTTACGTATTAAAAACTATGTAAAAATTATTAATATAAAAATATAAAAGCCTAATCTAAAAACTTTATTTACTTGAAAAAAGTCGGTAACTAAACTAAGGCCCGAAATCATTGATATTTCGGGCCTTAGTTTAGTTACCGACTACCGTACCGTAATTTATGAATGGACCTATATAAGCTAAGAAGGCTTTCACAGTTAATGAATGGAATTCGCATACGTAATCACACTTCACACTAATATTATAAAGGCGAAAGTTTGTGAGTGTGTGTGTGAGTGTGTGTGTTTATATGTTTGTTACTTCTTCACGCCTAAACCACTGAACCGATTTATATGAAATTTGGTATTCAGATAGTTTGAGTCCCGGGAAAGGACATAGGATAGTTTTTATCCCGATATTCCCACGGGATCGACATTTACGCAGGTGAAACCGCGGGGCGCTGCTAGTTGACTCCATAAAGACGTTATAAATAACTGTGCCTTATTAAATATTCAAATCGGGTCTGAGCACTTACAGAAAATAATGCTTCTTGTTGGGAAGCTGTAACGTTTCTTTTCTTCGCAGCTGTAGCTTTCTTCATTTGTTTTTTATTGTTCGAAAACCTGTGGTGTAGCTACGTGACCAGAGGCCCTAGTGCAAAAAAAAATTGGGGCTCTATCTAAACTGGTTAGGTTTTATTTTATCAAGTAAACAGCATTAATACTTACATATGTAAACGGTTTAGGGTGTATGAGTACCGTCACTAATATTATAAAGGCGAAAGTTTGTGAGTGTGTGCGTGTGTGTGTTTATATGGTTGTTACTTCTTCACACTCAAACGGCTGGACCAATTTTGATAAAATTTCATATGGAGGTAGCTAACACCCTGGATTAACAAATAGGCTACTTTTTATTCCGATATTACCACAGGATCGCCACTTATGCGGGTGAAACCGCGGGGCGCAGCTAGTTTTGTCATAAAAGGGGGTGCAGTTATAGGCTTCTTACTAAACTTCAACTACACACATCAAAAGTGTCTAGGGATCAAGCATTTTTATGCGGATTTCTTGAGATTGAGATGTGGCTTTGTAATAAATTTATGATTTTATAAATTTATATGGATCCTTTTTGGTGCATTTCATAATTTGAATCAGGAACTGTGAATCAAATTCGAGTAAAAGATGAAAATCAGCTGTCAATATTTTCCCTATAAAAACATACAACGCATTGAAGACATTATTAGTGCTACTGTTTCCCTACTACTGATTAAAACCAACGTTATTATGGAGCGGCGACGTCATTTAAGCAGGGAAGAAATGCTCAGAGCCGTGGGAATGATAGAAGCTGGTTCCCGGCAACGTACTGTGGCTTTAGCTCTGAATACAAGTCAGAGTGTTATCAGTCGACTTTGGACACGTTACCGAAGCACTGGTACCGTGGCTGAGCGCCATGGAGGACGGTATCGCTGCACCACACGGAGACAAGACCGATACATTCAAATCTTAACTCGAAGAGCTCTAACAATAACCGCCATGATGTTAGCCGTGAGGCTTCATCACTCTTCAGGGAACTTAATTAGCGACCAAACAGTCAGAAACCGCTTGCATGAAGTGAACCTTCATTCCCGAAGACCGCTACGGGTACCACCTATAGCAATGCACAATCGTAGGATTCGATATCAATGGGCTCTTGAACACAGAAATTGGGCAGAAGAACAATGGCGTTTCGTATGCTTTTCTGATGAGTCTCGTTTTGGTATGAGACCGGATACAAGACGTATACGACACTGGAGAACCCCTGGACGCCAACAGCGATTAAAATCCTGCCAGGAAGTCCATCCTTATAGTGGTGGAACCATCATGGTATGGGCGGGTATTTGGATCGGCGGAAGAACTGAGTTGATTTGGATCAGAGGCAACCTCAACGCTCAAATTTATGCTGAGACGATTGTATCAGACGTCATCGTTCCTCTACAAGTGCAAATCGGTCCCTTATTTCAGTTAATGCATGATAATGCACGACCGCACACCGCAAGAGTTGTAAGACAGACTCTCGCCGCAGCTAACATCAATGTCCTGCCCTGGCCTGCTCAGTCGCCAGACTTGAACCCGATTGAGCATGCATGGGATATGCTACAGAGAAGAGCTCTGCCGAATATGGAGGGTATCCAGTCGCAAGAAGACCTTTTTTTGTTGTTGCAACGAACATGGGCGGCCATTCCACAGCGTGATTTGGATGAACTCATTTTGAGTATGCCAAACCGATGTTCTTGTGTTGTTAGTGTTCGCGGTAGAAACACGGATTATTAATTGTTTAAGTTACCCAATAAAATTTTAAAGAAAACTGTTATTTCAGTCTTTTTTTCGAACTTTTGTGTTAGTGGTTCAAATGTCAAAAATCCAAATTGCAAATTTGCAAATTTCTTTATTAATGCAAAGGTGACTTGGTTTATCGTTACTGTGACAAACGAAAACACTTTATTTGATGAATCCTTAAAGAAAATTTTAATTAATATCAATCAGGAGAAAAGTTATTGCAAAAATATATGTTGATCCCTAGACACTTTTGATGTGTGTATATTCGACGATCCTGCATACTTATGATCTCTTTTATTGACTGTACATAAGAACATTTTCAGTTTGGATTTTCTCGAAGAAAGAACAACAACTATACCCTGATCACAAGTTTTGCCAGTCAGCCAAAAAAACTTGCTCCCCTACAAAGTACGGGACTGATTTATACCTATTAAAATACATGACAACTCTGATTTTGCCTGGTTTCTAACGGAGATCCAACGTTCTGTAAACTGGGGCATTGCGAAAGAATCATTTATGATACAACCGTTAGATATGAGTGAAATTCAATCTGTTGGAAGACAGTGGATTACTCCGTGATCGATAGATTTGAATTTAATTTTTTGACAGGTTTGAAATCATCAGATTTTGGAATGGTCTTGTAGCCCTTCACCAACTTTTACGACGAACAAAAATATACAGGGTTTTGAAACACTATTATTGCTTCAAAACACATTTTGTTTTATATGTGTCCATTTCTGGACCAAGCTAGTATGGGACAAAAATCCATCTCCTTTCATTTAAGATTTGACTTACCTAAACTGAAACTCAATTTCACGATTCCAATCCTCTTCGTGGCCAGACATTTTATTCAATTTGTGTAACGCCGCGCCGGCGCCATCCCTGTAAATGTTTTAACCAACCTCGCTCCTGCCTGCCTATAACAGTATTAACTTACGGTGCCTATTTTTAGCCTTTTACCTTTAAATAATTACAGTAGGTAAATAACTCATATTTTTTCCCAACTACGGCGAAGCAAAATGGAGGGTTATGATTTTGACCGGTATGTATGTATGTATGAACGTATATTCATCTGTTCCCTCATAACTTCTAAACTCCTTGTCATAATTAGACAAATACGGTATCGTTGGAAGCGTCTTGATTGTCCGCTGGTTATAGATTATGTGACGTCACAATAAATTGAATGTGGCGCCCTCTAGCGGATATAAGGTCATGACCTAAAATTTTGTGTTATATAATCATGCCGTGTTAGGTATCAAATGAAAGAGCTTAATTAGCACATTTCAAAAATATAAATATTACTGTAATAAGCCCCAAAATAATTAAATAAAAAATAAGTTATAAAACTTTAAAAAATTTTGTTGTATCACACTAATATTATAAAGGCGAAAGTTTGTGAGTGTGTGTGTGTGTGTTTATATGTTTGTTACTTCTTCACGCCTAAACCACTGAACCGATTTAGATGAAATTTGGTATAGGGATAGCTTGAGTCCCGGAAAAGGACATAGGATAGTTTTTATCCCGATATTCCCACGGGATCGACATTTACGCGGGTGAAACCGCGGGGCGCAGCTAGTTGGTGATAAAATAAACTAGGGCCCACCTGGTGGTAAGCGAGCACACCGTCTATCATCATCATCAGCCTCCAGAAGGCCACTGCTGGAGATAGACGGCTCCTATTGCACGCCATACAACTCGATCACTCGCCACCCTGCGAAGATGGTCGCTTCACCTAGCCTGAGGGCGTCCTACCTTACATTTGGCAATTCGCGGTCTCCGCTCAAGAATACTTCTACCCCAACGGTCATAGGTTCTCCAACTAAAACCACCGTCTATCGATGTCAGCAATGCCAGAAGCTTTATAGATGCGTTGCCATTCTGAAATGTCTCATGTACAGACGCCACCACATCAAGCTACCCGAAACTGTCAAATTTTCCCAATCAACTTTGAACCTTATGGTTTCGTGATAAAGTTGAAAATCTATTAAAGAAATTTTACAGATTGTAGTAGCTTTATGTGCTGGCGTCTTCACCTGTATTACACCGGCATCTTCAAACTAGGATACAGCAACGCCGCTTGGCAGCAGATAAAGATATGGTTGTAGAACTTCCCCGGAGAATCTCCTTCACAAAGACTTTTACTACTCATCATAATTCATATTCTTCTTCCATTCTTCTCAATTAATCGTCTATAAACCAGAATTGATGGATGCTGATGATGGTGCCAAACAAGCAGCGCCAAGTCCATTTAGATTGCTATCGACACGCGAAGAAGAAGAAACCAGTCTTACCAAGGGTTATCGTGTTACCCAGTAACTGGGTTGTGGAGGTCAGATAGGCAGTCGCTCCATGTAAAATACTGGTATTCAGCTGCATCTGGTTAGACTGGAAGCTGACCCCAACATAGTTGGGATTTGGGAGCCTAGGCAGGTGTTGACTTATCTATCAGTCGTCATCTCGGTTCACACCCTTTGTAGCCGTATCACACGATAAAACTAAAAGATTCGGCTTTACTCCTTGACTAATGATGAAATTAGGCATTGGGGCCAGTCGACCAATTCAAAATTTGATTTGGTCAACTGGACCCGCGGGTCCAGTTGACCAAAGACTCCTACCATCGTTTTTTTTGCCTTCCCCTACTCTTAAAACCATCCATATTCATCCAGAAAACTTTCCTCACAAAATTTTCCCCATTCTTACGCATCACACGCCCTATGATTTTGGTGCCACTTTCAAACTCCCTCTTAATTATATAATTCATGTACTACTAAATACGTCTCCATTAGTCTCCATCTTCGTTTGTAAACAAAACTTCCTAATCGGCCCCTTGATTAAATATTCGCGTGTTCCTGTCTCAAACATTTGGACGGTATTTTCTAAATTAACACATTTTTGAGGGTAGTTACAGTATTTAGGTCGATACTTACCGTTACAGGTAATGACTTTAATTTTTTTTTTATTCAGTTAATGGCTACCATTATTTATGGGAGTTTATTGTCGATTAATGCGTGGACGTTGACTATGCGTGGTATGTTTTCTTTGTTTTATTTTAAATGGAAAGTTGGTTGATGAAACAAGTGTTTTGGTAAAAACGCGACAATAACAGATGATAATCGTCTATGTCTCGGTCTCGCTGTGACTTATATTTAGCAGGGACTACGGTACACTGAGTAGGTGGATATTGAGTGAAATCTAAACATAGTTATGAAATAGATCTCCGAAGCATGCCTACTGTTTTATTAAAACCTTTGGTTGGATTGTAGTCTTAGAGGCGCTACAGAGCTAGGACTAAAAAAAAATGTTTTTTTTTTTCGGAAATATGCCAATTTTATTGCAGTATCGGATAGACCTTGTCCATAGAAATTATTTAAGTATGAGAATGTAAATGTAAAACTATGTATATTTTCAACATGGTAGTTCGGATGAAAATCTTTTCTGCAAATAAATTATTGCTCTAGTTGAAAACCATGAGATGATAAAAAAAAAAGAAGATTCGGTCGATCCCTTTCGTTTAATTTCTAGAATGAATTGTGAACGATGAACAATAAAAAAATAAGATGAAGTCTACGTTACAAGTTACATAACAGGAAAAAAATAATAAAAACATATTTCCCATTTCGACGAGTCAAAAATCAAATATCTCTTGTGATGAAATTATAATTACCCGAATCAGGGTTCAGGGAATCGACCCTTTAAATCGATTTACGATCGGAAAGCTTTACAAATTCGATTTCCCGCGGGTTGACGACATGTCTGCTGGGGATATTAATTCCAATCGATTTTGAAATTGAAATGGGCCTCCATATTTGATTTTTTATGTTCATATAGCTTTAAACCCTAGACAAAGTGACATTCTACCGGTGATAATGATAATGAGGGGATCCCTTCTTTTTGCATAATGTTCTTTGTCCTAATATATCTACTTCGGCATAACGATTTTGGCAAAATTTGTTTAGGCATAATAATACTTCGGCATAATTTTTTTAGGCATATATTTTATGTTGGCATAATCATCTTAAAGACTTATTTGTTTTGGCATAAATTTGATTCGCATAACGTTAGTAGGCCTAATGACTATTAGCATAACGTTAGTAGGCCTAATGACTATTAGCATAATAATATTTAGGCATACAATTAATATAATTTGATATGCTAATGCTTTTATGATAATGCTTTTTTTTCCTTTGTGGGTAGGCATAGGAGTAACATACATTTTTGTGTGCTCTTGACAAATTAAATTTTTAAAATAGTTTATTTATTATTTTTAATGAAATAATTCAGTACATTTTATATTAGACCCCCCCCACATTCGCTATATATTCTTATCAAGTCTGTAGCACTTGTACCTGGTTCACTTTCACTACACACGGAACATGGACACTAAACTAGCTGCCAGCTTGGAGGACCTCGAGCAGTTGTTTGGTTCCCGAATGCAGGAATATGAAGCAAAATTGCAGCAGGCTACCACTGGTACCACTTCAGCTTCACCAGACCTTGTAACCATTGCACGTGAGTTCTCCGAGTTTAAGCTGTTTGTCTGTCAAGCACTCTCCACATTAAAAACTCAAATTGAGCTGCTAGCTGCTGGGTTCGACAGGCATGAAACCATCATGCGTAGAAAGGTCTTGCTGTTCCATGGTGTTCCGGAGAAGGATAACGAAAAGTTACTTGATGTGGTCCACAACATCATATCCAACCAAATTAAATTGACGGAGGTATGTAGTGACAAGAACATTATCCATGTTTGTCATAGACTTGGATTCTCACAGCAGAAGGCCCGACCCATACTAGTACGATTCTTCAAAATGGAGCACCGACAACTTGTGTGGGATAGCAAGAAAGCTCTCAAGGGTACCGGGATCACCATCTCCGAGTTCTTGACACAAGTTCGGCATCGTGTGTTTGCAGCTGCTCGTAAGCATTTCGGTATGCCCAATTGCTGGTCCATGGAAGGCAAGATTGTTGTTATTTGCCCAGACAAATCCCGTCGGAAGATCGAAACGGCAGGCGAACTTCACGATCTAATAACCAAATTCCCGTCTTGTTCAGTCGACACCGAGGGTTCTGCGCAATCTGAAGATCGTGGTTCTCCTAGTGCCGCAACCTTGGCTACTCCTGCTAAGAGAACGAGGAAGACGCGCCTGCGCAAGTAGCACACTCGTTGTTATTGTTTTGTCAATGTATTTTTATCCATTTAGTTCACTACTTCTCAACTTGGCCGCTTTGTATTGTCACAATCGTCTTGTGCCGGTAGTTAAATTGTATCACCGCTTATCATTTTACTTTTTATTTCTATTATTGCCGGTATGTACATTAGTTTATTTTACGGTCTTAGAACTTGTTTTGACAATGTGACGGATGTATTGTAGTTTTGACGTAGACAGTTGTCAGTGTCAACTGTCATATCGTATCCAGCCGTCATTGCGTCGCGTTCCATTTTTCTGTTCAATGTTTTCGTTTTGTTACTTTTTAAATTTTGTTTTATTTTTACCACACTGTTGTTATTACATCGTTGGGTATTTTTGTTATTTTGTAAAATTCCTGCCAATATACCAGCGAGTGGGGGAGGTTTTTCTCAAAGGAAAATCTTTAATTGTTAGTGTTTTAGTACCTATTTACGTTATTTTAAATATTATTCTTGTATTTTAGATATTTATAATATTTTGATATTTATACTATAATTTAAGTACTTATGCTCATGGATGATGTAGCTGATCTTAACGACAGCTTCTTCTCGTGCTCTTCTTCTACTAGTTTTGTTAGTGCGGACAGTGATTTTTCCATACCACTTACTTTACATGATAAAATCTCTTCTCTTTTCTCTAATGACCCTAAGAATCTTCATATAGCTCACATAAATGCTCAGAGTGTTCCTCGTCACTATTCTGACCTTCTGGCATCCTTTAGCAGTGCTCATCTGGATGCGCTCTTAATATCGGAATCCTTTTTGAAGCCATCACTCCTCTCTACTCAGTTCTCACTCCCCGGCTTTGTCTTGATCCGCAACGATAGGACCGGCAAAGGTGGAGGAGGTGTTGCTATCTACCTGCGTGCTGACTTACCCTACAGGGTGGTCAGTTCGTCTCCTTCACGGTATTCTGAGTCGGCTGAATACTTGTTTCTTGAAATTATTGTTCATCACACAAAAGTTTTGCTTGCAGTGCTCTACAGTCCTAATCTTCACATAGACTATTTCGATTCTCTCGACTCCATACTCAGTGATCTTTGCCCCATGTATGAGCACGTTATTTTAATGGGTGATTTTAATACCTGCTTGATTAAAGATGACACTCGCTCCCATAAACTCCTTTCACTCTTGTCTTCTTTCAATCTTCAAGTTTTGCCTCTCTCTGCAACTCACTATTTTCCTAATTGTACACCATCGTTTCTAGATCTTATGATTGTCTCCTCTCCTAATAATGTTTCTCACCATGGTCAACTGACGGCTACTTTTTCTTACCACGATCTCATTTACCTTTCGTATCGTATCCGTGTTCCCAAGCGTAAGTCCCAGCTTTTACATCTCCGTAACTACAAGGGCATAGATCTGGAAGCTTTGCGGCGCGATGCCAGCGATCTCGACTGGTCCCCTCTGGTTGAGATCGATGACATCGACGATAAGGTGAAATGTTTTAACGCAACCGTCCTCGACTTATTTGATCAGCATGCCCCTATTCGACGTGTCAAAGTTAGACATAACCCTGCACCATGGATAACGCTGCAAATTAAAGAGCTTATGGCTCGCAGGGATAAAGCTAAGAGCAGATATAAGCGCAGACCTTCAGAGCTGAATCTCTCTTATTACAAATCATTGCGTAATCGCTGCAGTCATCTGTGTCAGGTTGCTAAGAGACGCTATTTCCACGACCAACTCAATAACCGCAGTTCTTCCGATGTATGGAAATTTCTCAAATCTGTAGGCATAGGCAAGTCACCTGCCAACCAGTGTAAGGATGTGAACCTTAATGATCTTAATAAGCATTTCTCTCTCCTTCCCTTTTCTCTTGATCCGTCTGTCAAGGCTGCGACACTCGAGAGTCTTGCTAGTTTGCCGTCACCACAATATTCTCACTTTAATTTTAACGATGTTACTGAGGATGACGTTAAGAAGTCTATACTTGCGATTACTTCTTCAGCAGTCGGTAATGATAAGTTGTGTTCAAGAATGATAACTCTTATCCTTTCCTCATTACTTCCTGTTCTCACTCACATCTTCAATCACTCATTTTCCTCTTGCTCCTTTCCATCAGTTTGGAAACAGGCTCACATAATACCTTTACCTAAAACTAACAATCCTACTTTATTAACCCACTATAGACCTATTTCTATTCTCCCATTTCTCTCTAAAGTTTTTGAGCATATAGTTCATAGACAATTGTCATTTTTCTTGGCGTCTAACTCGATAATATCCCCTTTTCAATCCGGTTTTCGCGCGGGTCACAGTACTGTAACCGCGCTTTTGAAGGTGACTGACGACATCCGCTGGGCTATGGAGAATAAGTCCCTTACTGTTCTTGTATTGCTTGACTTTAGTAGCGCCTTCAACTCAGTAGATTTCGATATCTTACTAGGTTTCCTTAAATCTATCAATTTCTCTTCTTCCACTTTAGCCTGGTTCAGTTCTTATCTTCGGGGACGCTCTCAGTGTGTTCGCCTGGAGGAGTCCTTCTCTGATTGGTGTAACCTCACTGAGGGTGTTCCTCAGGGTAGCGTTCTCTCTCCTCTTCTTTTTTCAATTTTCATAAACTTTGTTACCAGAGTAATCTCCTCTAGTTTTCATCTCTACGCAGATGACTTGCAGCTTTATCGACATTTTACTGTAGCGAACGCGGATTCTGCAATTGCTGCAATGAATCATGACCTGGCTTGCATCAGCGCTTGGGCTAAGTCATTTGGTTTGCAAATTAACCCAACTAAATCTCAGGCCATGATCATAGGCAGTAGATTCGTTCGCAATGCGGCTGATGTTGCATCTCTGATGCCCTTATATCTCGATGGTGTTCACATTGACTATACTGAAACCGCTAAAGATCTGGGTGTAGTTATTGACTCCAACCTTTCGTGGCGTGCTCAGGTCAACGAGGTTAGCCGGAAGGTACATTTCTCCTTTCATTCGCTGAAATGCCTTCAGGGTCTTCTGCCCTTGAAGACTAAAATTTCCTTGGCACAAACACTTATTCAGCCGATTATAGATTATGCCGACGCCTGTTACCTGGATGCTACTGAAGAGCTATTAAACAAGCTTGAGCGCTTGCAAAACCTGTGCATTCGCTTTGTTTTCGGTCTTCGAAAGTATGACCATGTTTCTCACCTTCGCAAGGAACTCAAGTGGCTCCCAATCCGCCTTCGCAGGAATACTCGGATTTTATGTCTCCTCTTCAACGTCTTACACAACCCGTCTTATCCTTCCTACCTGCGTGAGCGTTTTTCTTACGCTCGCCCTAGCGACGCACCGTGCAGATCACACCTAAGATCCCTCCTTAAATCACATCCTCATAAAACAAGCTACTATTCTTATTCCTTCTCTGTCCATGCTGTGAGATTGTGGAACTCACTTCCGCCTAGCATTCGTGATTTAAAAACTATTTCTCTATTTAAATGTAGATTAAAAGAGCATTACCTTTCCTCTGTACTGTGAGTATTTATATATTTATGTATATATGTTTATATATTTTAGCATTATGTATTTATTTAAGTATACTTATGTTATTTTTATTTTATTTTGCATTATATGTGTAGGTTTATTTAATATTTTAGTTTTAGGCTTCACACATTCATATTTCTCTCTTCTTGTTTTCACACACTATTGTCTACATTTCTTTTTTTACTTCTCCTTTCGCAGGTCTGCTGGAAGAAATTTCTTAAGAAATAAGCAGTACCTTTGTACTCAAACTATAATTATAACATTTCCTTATGTATTTTACTGTGTGTACATAAATAATAAAATAAATAAATAAATAAATAAATAAATAAATAATTTATACATAACATTATGTAACTTAAACGATTTTTCAATCGCGAGATAACTTTTATCTGAAGAATATATTAGATGTTTTGACAGTTTTTGTATAAAAAAATATGTCAATCAGTTAACTTCTATTATGAGAAATAAATATGGCGGTTAGTCCTCAGATAGAAGTTAACTGATTGAAACGGGAACACCCAAACTACTCCGAAATATTTTATTCCGAATTTCGATGTTCCGATTTTCAAAAGTCCGAATTTCATAATACCTAAGAATCATAATGTCTATTATAAAAATCACGAAATTTATTTTACCGAAAGTCATAAATGCGACTTGTTTGTTTTCCGATTTTCATACACACATCAAAAGTGTCTAGGGATCAACATATATTTTTGCAATAACTTTTCTCCTGATTGATATTAATTAAAATTTTCTTTAAGGATTCATCAAATAAAGTGTTTTCGTTTGTCACAGTAACGATAAACCAAGTCACCTTTGCATTAATAAAGAAATTTGCAAATTTGCAATTTGGATTTTTGACATTTGAACCACTAACACAAAAGTTCGAAAAAAAGACTGAAATAACAGTTTTCTTTAAAATTTTATTGGGTAACTTAAACAATTAATAATCCGTGTTTCTACCGCGAACACTAACAACACAAGAACATCGGTTTGGCATACTCAAAATGAGTTCATCCAAATCACGCTGTGGAATGGCCGCCCATGTTCGTTGCAACAACAAAAAAAGGTCTTCTTGCGACTGGATACCCTCCATATTCGGCAGAGCTCTTCTCTGTAGCATATCCCATGCATGCTCAATCGGGTTCAAGTCTGGCGACTGAGCAGGCCAGGGCAGGACATTGATGTTAGCTGCGGCGAGAGTCTGTCTTACAACTCTTGCGGTGTGCGGTCGTGTATTATCATGCATTAACTGAAATAAGGGACCGATTTGCACTTGTAGAGGAACGATGACGTCTGATACAATCGTCTCAGCATAAATTTGAGCGTTGAGGTTGCCTCTGATCCAAATCAACTCAGTTCTTCCGCCGATCCAAATACCCGCCCATACCATGATGGTTCCACCACTATAAGGATGGACTTCCTGGCAGGATTTTAATCGCTGTTGGCGTCCAGGGGTTCTCCAGTGTCGTATACGTCTTGTATCCGGTCTCATACCAAAACGAGACTCATCAGAAAAGCACACGAAACGCCATTGTTCTTCTGCCCAGTTTCTGTGTTCAAGAGCCCATTGATATCGAATCCTACGATTGTGCATTGCTATAGGTGGTACCCGTAGCGGTCTTCGGGAATGAAGGTTCACTTCATGCAAGCGGTTTCTGACTGTTTGGTCGCTAATTAAGTTCCCTGAAGAGTGATGAAGCCTCACGGCTAACATCATGGCGGTTATTGTTGGAGCTCTTCGAGTTAAGATTTGAATGTATCGGTCTTGTCTCCGTGTGGTGCAGCGATACCGTCCTCCATGGCGCTCAGCCACGGTACCAGTGCTTCGGTAACGTGTCCAAAGTCGACTGATAACACTCTGACTTGTATTCAGAGCTAAAGCCACAGTACGTTGCCGGGAACCAGCTTCTATCATTCCCACGGCTCTGAGCATTTCTTCCCTGCTTAAATGACGTCGCCGCTCCATAATAACGTTGGTTTTAATCAGTAGTAGGGAAACAGTAGCACTAATAATGTCTTCAATGCGTTGTATGTTTTTATAGGGAAAATATTGACAGCTGATTTTCATCTTTTACTCGAATTTGATTCACAGTTCCTGATTCAAATTATGAAATGCACCAAAAAGGATCCATATAAATTTATAAAATCATAAATTTATTACAAAGCCACATCTCAATCTCAAGAAATCCGCATAAAAATGCTTGATCCCTAGACACTTTTGATGTGTGTATATTCGAAGAATCAAATGCTCGATGGGTTCGCGGTCCGAAAAACGACATTCCGATTTTCAATACTCCGAATTATTTCCGTTACCGTTACCGCATCCGAACTCAACGAACGCAATAGACGACGTAGGATGCAAGAGCGAGCGATGGGCACCCCGAGGTTCGGTTTGGTTAGGTTACTTTAAACCCTTTACACAGAAATAGGGGCCCCGCGAAGCGGGGCTCCGTCGACATAGGATGCAAGAACGAGCGAAGGGCACCCCGAGGTTCGGTTTAGTTAGGTTATTTTAAACCCTTTACTCAGAAATAGGGGCCCCGCGAAGCGGGGCTCCGTCGACATAGGATGCAAGAGCGAGCGCTTGAATACTGCATGCTGCATGCTTGCTTGCATGCTGCATGCTTGCTTGTTTGCTGCATGCTTGCTTGCATGCTTGCTTGCATGCTGTATGCTTGCTTGCTTCATGCTCCCTACAGCGAAAAAATAAAAATATGTTTTAATATCATTATGCGTAAATAAATTTATGCTTTAGGATATTATGCTTAAAAAAGTTATGCTTTAGAACTTTATGCTTAATAAATTTATGCTTTACAATATTATGCTTAATCATTATTATGGTTAGAGAAATTATGCTTAAAAAAATTATGCGTAAGCTGTTATGCGTAATTATACTATGCAAAAATATAATTATGCCAAACAAAATTATGCTAAGTTATATTAGGTCTTAAAATTTTATGCAAATGGATAGGGAACCGATAATGAGGCGTGAGAACCAGGGTGTAAAGTTCACTCATCCTCCATAGAAAAAGGTGGATCCTCCGACAAGACGGGTGTTGCGTTTGGTGGGCAACTGTTTGACGATTGATGTCAACTGACTCGGGATGTTGTATGCTGGTTGCGCGGTAAACTTTGCCTGCGCGATGCAGAATTTTGCGTGACGTCAGTATAAAGCGTGTGGCGTTGTAGATGCCGCTAGAATAGAAAATCCAATAGATTACATAAGCTAAGTACCGACAAATTATATCTATCCTGTTGAAAGTCGTTGAAAAAATACGAAACGCTTTGAAAGCGATTGCCACTTTCCTAGGCCCTTTGGCTAGTTGGCTTTGTGAACACAAGTGTGACTGCTGAGCTGATATTCTTGTGTTGTGTTCGATCTCCAGGCCGGTGAAAGTTTTACTACGTTTTTCCATTAGGAATTTCTTAGCAGAAGCTCTGAATCTGAATTTGTCTCCGGTTCATGGCAATAGTCTCGCCCCCTAATAAATTGGGCTTAAACATAACTATGGGTGTCATAGACAAGGTGGCAGGGACATCTACGCGCAATCTGAAGGCCAATTCCCGCAATTAAAAACGTTCAAAATCTAGTCGCAGTCTCATCTCAGCGACAAACAAATGTCAAAAACTTGTAAAAATGTAGGGAAATTAGAGGTATTTTTGACAGATTGAGACAGATCAGACTGTGAACGTTCTTAAAATTACGAGAATTTCCCCTCTGTTACATGATTCTGAACCCCTAGGGGGTCTAGAATCGAATCATTCCACTTTGCCTGCCACCCTATGTACCTATGCCTAACCCTTAGGGATTATAGTCGTGATGTTTTGCGTTATTTATTAGTTGGAAACAGATTATATACTTAATTGACGTGACGTGATAAGAACTGTTGGGAAATGTTTTCTTTCAAACCATTATTTCGTTAATGGATTTCCGTGGCGTGTTTCGAGTACAATAATATCGGCTAAGCTTGTTCTCAAACCGAGAAAGAAACGCTTGTTCATAAGTACTGGTTATAGAACTCTCCTTAAAGGAAATATCACGTGAAATCTGCACTTAATAGCCCAAACTACTAAGTCCAAGTTTCCTTGTGTTATTTAGTTAATGCTTAGATTAATTTACTTTAAATACATTACGAAAAGTGTAGGAATAGCTGGAGATAATAACACAGCGCAAAATTATAGAAGAGATCTTGTCCAGAAGTTGAAAATAAACTTTTTTTTATGTTTTTCTTATGTCAAATTGAAATGTTTGAGATGGGGTACCACGGGCAATAAAAATATATTTAATAATAAGATTATTATTCAGGGGGTTCCACGGGCAAAAATATTTGCTCGTGGTACCCTAAGGGGGACTAGACTGGGGGACCACGGGCTAGTACCGATCCTAACCACTACTTTTTAAAATTGTAGAAGCTCCTTGTCACTCAAACTCAAAGCATTTATTTCAATTAAACCAATTACAGCCAAGAGCAATTAAGAGCAGTGGTGGCCCAGTGGTAGACCCGACTTACAAGTTGTAGGTTCAAAACTAGGCAGGCGCTTCACTTTGTGTAAATAATTTCATCACCACTGCTCTCAAAACGGTGAAGGAAAACATTGTGAGGAAACCGCTATATCCTAGAACCAAAAATTCGAAGACATATGACATCTACCAACCCACACTGGGCCCGCGTGATCGATTACGGCCCAGTCCCTTTCAGAGAGAGAGGGCCTGTGCCCCAGCAGTGGAAATATTATAGGCTGATTAGATTATGCTTAATTACAAGCACTTCGAATTGTCAAGAGGTCAGCTAGGCTAGTTGCCCATTCTGAAGCGTAGTATGTTCCCATGGAGAAGAACGGGCAAGAGAATCCATGGACACTTGTTTTACCTACTATTAGTTACACTCGGTACGCCGACAGACACTTAACTGTCATTAACATAAACAAACAACATGTCGTTATAAAGCGCAGGTTAATTGGGTCGTCTCCCGACCTTTCCCCGCATGTATTATAAATAAAGTGCATCGGACACTGAAAGTTTACGCCGCTGGACGACCGCCATCTTGCATTAGTAATGTTGTCTGCCCCGCGCGGTAGCACGATTAGGTATGACATGGGTTTTCTGCAAAATGGGTTTTTAATTAATTTTCGTGTCTTGGTTATTGATAGAGCATTTCTGTAGATAGGAAATCATAGTCTTTCTATAATAGTTGATGAAGAGGTTCATCATCTACATAGTATTTTGAGGTCGGCTGGATGCAACTGAATACCAGTATTTTACATGGAGTGACAGCCTATCTGACTTCCACAACCCAGTTGCTGGGTAATACAAAAACCGTTGGTAAGACTGGTTGACAGACTTTTGGGTTTCTAACTACCCGTACGACTGTCAAAGATCTACAAATAACATCCGGGACCAACGACTTAACGTGCTTTCTGAGGCACGGAGGGGTCTTAATGGATGGTCACCCATCCACGGATCGACCTATCGGACACTGAATATTTAGTTTTACGTAGTTGGACGGCCGCCATCTTGAATTAATAATGCCGTCTAGTCCGCGCGGCAACACGGCTAGGGATGGCGTGTTAGTATTCTGCAAAATGGTTTATTTTTAATGAGATTTCGTGTCTTGGTTATTGATATAGTATTTCTGTAGTCTTTCTATAAATACTAGATAGTTGAGATTATGCTTTGTTGCGCCACTGCTTCTTCCCAGCGAAATCTCTAAGAAGTGGTGAAGGGTGGGCGTTATGGGAGACTGTCTTATGTAATTTTGACGTTCGAAAAGTTCTGATTCTCAGCCTAATTTGAATAAATGACTTTTGATTTTGTTAATTGTATTTTACAACGGGCTCTTTCGGATTGATGACGCAAGATAGCCAATTTGCAAAGAGAGCTTAAAAGTTAAGTGATAAATGATAAGTGTATATTGGTCAGAAATAACACTTTTAGGCGTAAATTATGATATAGAGGTATGAGGAACAGGGTGTAAAGTTCACTCAACCTCCACAACAGAAAAGGGAGGATTCTCCGACCAGATGGGTGCTGTGTTTGGCGGGCAACTGGCCGCTGATTCATGTCGGGCTGCTAGTTGCGCGTGCGAGATGCAGGATTTTGTGTGACGTCAGTATGACGCGTAGTTCGCATGTGGCGTTTGTAGATACCGCTACAATGACATACATACATACAGCCGGTTTATTCTGTAAAAATGTCACGGTGAAAACTGAGGTGAAGTGATCAATACTGTCAACGACCTAGCATTTGATGGAGTGACACTCTGAAAAAAATGCACTCCAATCAAGTGACTTTTTAGCTTGATTGACGATATCTTGTTTAGATTAATCAAAATCTTAGTTAAGTTGATCATCACGACATGATTGCAGCAATACTAGTTCAAATGATTGAACGCTCAAACAAGTTTCTTGTTTACCCTTAACATGACATCATTGTAGAAGAGTTAAAACAACAGAGTAAGTTAGTTGTGTCAATCAAGCAACTTGATCAACTTGATTGCTGCAAGATCCCGTTTCAAATCTCAATCAAATAAAAGTAGTAGCTTGTGATCATTGTGCTTGATAGGCTCAGATGCAAACAAGTTACTTAGTAAATCTAAACAAAATCTTTATTGTGGCAACTACTTTTTTTTTCAGTGAAGCACACTTCACCTAAGCACTCACAATCAGATTTTTACAGAATTTCTTCACATTCCTTATTATAGGTATCACACTAATATTATAAAGGCAAAAGTTTGTGAGTGTGTGTGTTTATATGTTTGTTACTTCTTCACGCTCAAACGGCTGAAACAATTTTGATAAAAAAATTTATGGAGGTAGCTGACACCCTGGATTAACATATAGGCTACTTTTTATCCCGATATTCCCACGGGATCGACACTTACGCGGGTGAAACCGCGGGGCGCAGCTTGTCTACAAATAATTTCCTGATGCAACGTGCCACTGTCATACAAACACTTCTGTGCATATAAAAGAGTGCAGGGCAGTTTAAAGGATGTTAATAGTTAATGGTTATTAGAATAATGACAGTCTTTTGAGTCACGGAGCCATATTGGCAACTGCAACGGTACAGCATTGACGAATGTTAAACAGAATCGTAGTCACTTCACTATAAAAGTCCAGTAAATTTTATTAAATTAAATTTTGTAAAAAAAAAAAAAAAAAAAAAAAAAAAGAATTAAATTTAAAATTTTATTTCAGTAAATTTTGTCATTTGTGACAGTTTGAAGTTTTCTTTGAAGTAAATTTTTCTTTCAGTATTACCGTTTGAAAACACAGATCGAAAACATTGACACTGTAAAAAAAAAAGTTTGGAATGCATGGATTTGGGTAACTTTATTGATATATGGGATTTTTTTTTTGTCTAAAATGTCCGACATGAGAACACTATTAAACTATTGTTGTTTGTTGCAGACGGAGGATGGACATCCCGCGGCCATCATGCGCCCTCGTATTGGTGTTGCTATTCATCACACATCGCACAGAGTAAGTACAATCCATACTTCCATACTAATATTATAAATTCGAAAGTAACTCTGTCTGTCTGTCTGTATGTTACCTTTTCACGCCTAAACCGCTGAACCGATTTAGGTGAAATTTGGTATAAAGATAGTTTGAGTCCCGGGAAAGGACATAGGATAGTTTTTATCCTGATATTCCCATGGGATCGAAACTTATGCGGGTGAAACCCCGGGTAGTTAGTTAGCTAGTTCGTATATAAAATAATACTCCCCGTAATATCTCGTCTGACGGAAAATGCTCTCGTCTACAATTTTAACTCTAAGATGTCTGTGATTTATGCTCGAGAACTTTCCTAACTTAATAGTAAGCTGGTAGACAGCTTTCTGACTTTGACATATTTATTATTATACGAGTTTTTTACGTGAAGATTTATTATATTTTATTATTTGCGCCCGACGGATGTTATGTTTACAAAATTGCGAAACATGTGAAGAAACGTTGACATATTTATACCTCCTTGTTTATTGGGCTAAGCCGTTAAAATTTGAAATTAAAATAAGCTGTTCCCCTACGTATTATTTTGCTATAATCTATAAATAGAACAAATGTTATCTACCTAATGGTTTCATACGGAAATGAAAGTAAGGAGCATCCATTTTGATCATGTTAAAGAAAGTATATCTCTGTTGAAAATATGGTATCTTCATTTCTTTCTTTTAAAAAAAGTCCGGGTAAAAATTTTGTTAAATAAATAACAAAATAGGTTTTCAGTAATTCGGAGTGGCAATTAGGTACACCTTTCCTAAGCGACACATTATTGTTTTCCGACATCCATGCGAACGAAGTCGCGGGCACAGCTAGTTGTAAATAAATAAAATGTTTAATAGCTATCTACATAACTTTGTCAAACTTTCATTCGCCAATGATAGCTTCCAACATACCTACCTGTACATATTTTGGCCAGGTTAGATCAAAGTATCAAACAATTGGGTTATTCCACAAGTCCCCATTGAGAAGAGAATCCCTATCAATGGGGATTTATCTAAACTCAAAATCAAAAGTCATTTATTCAAACTAGGCTGAGAATCAGCACTTTTCGAACGTCAAAATTACAAAAGACAGTCCCCCAAAACGCCCGCCACTTCCTAATGCTTTCGCTGGGGAGAAGAAGTGGCGGAACAAACTCCCCAGCAGCACAGATGTCTGCTTACGTTGTAACTGCTGCCGTTGATCATAAATCGTTTGGTAATTTAAACTCATAAAGAAGAATATTATTTTCCTTCACTTAAACAATGATTTATGGTAATAGTGTAGAGCTATTACCGCTTACAATTTAACTGCCCATCACCATTTAGATTAAAGCATGTTTAAACTGATTTATGGATGAGAATTGATTCAATTTGTTTGATCACAAAGAATAATAAAATCAGTAAATGGAAAAGAAGCCAGTTCATGACTAATAATTTTATTTTTATTTTATTTCTTCGGAAGAACAAACAATTGTCACATTATATATTACAAGTAAATAGAACATAAGGAGTTATACAAATGTTCTCCACAGATACACAAAAAGACAAAGACAATGTTGATAAAGTTAGTCGGACAGAATAGATAAGTACACAAAATAAGATATATGTAAATTACAGCTACCAAAAAAACTAAAGATTCAATACTAACCATCAAAAATACTAAAATCTTTATCTAAACATTTTGCATGCCAAGTTTGCAAGGACAGCTTTTCATTCTAGATAATTGCCGTTTGTCTTTCCACATTATAAAACACCTTATTCAGTACACAGTATAATATCACACATTTTTGTTTATTTATAACGTTAACGGAGTAATAAATCCTCCACATTTTTTTCACGTTCATTCATATAGTCCGCCCATCTCCGCCAACGACTCAACTCGGTAATTTTCTCATATCACCGTTCTTATCTCCCAGAATTAGGTATCCGGCAATTTATTCATATGATATGCTTATTTAATTTCAGTCTGGAGTCGGTTTGTATACCCAGCAATTTACCTACGAACAAAAATAGTCAAAGTAGGAAATATTTCGTATATTTAAGTCCAGTTTTCCTTTCAATCATTTTAAATTGAAATTGTTTACTATACATAAATTTCAAACAAGTTGTTTCTTGAAGTTTGTGTCTGGCGCCACACCCACAGTTTGGTAGGAAGTTATTATTAAACGCGACACACTTATTCGGCCTTACCCCTATTAATACATTTTATAAGGGTAATTACATGCCGAAGATGCCTCACTGCGATACATACATTTAAACGGTCTGCCATCAAAGCAATAGTAAACAGGTGTCTTCAGGGCATGCTCGTTCCATCATAGACCTCATCTACCGCCTTCCATCAGGCGTGATCGAGGTCAAAGGCCCTTTCAGCAATAAAAAAAAAATGTTCACCATTGAAATGTTACATATGTATACATTTTTTTATGTGTTATACTTTATTTCTAACACACAACCTAGGTATTTTACAATCTAAAATACATATTATATATCATATACAAGTGAATAAAAAAAAGGAAAAAAAAAAGAAAAAGACGGGAGCATCAGGAGCTCATTGGGCATCAAAAAATTCGTCCGCATCGCTGTCAACGGGATAATTGCCCAAAAGGCTGGCAGCATTACCACGTTCGATGGCGAATTGACCAATTGAATCTGATATTCTTTATAATCTTTTTAATTCCTCTTCCATTTAATATTTTTCACTGCCATTACTAATCGTGTAGGTTTATATAACGTTAATTAGCCATTGTAAGACGTATTGTCAAAACAAACGATGCTGAACTAAGCCAAAGTGACATGTTGATAATAAAAACTAACATTAGTCCCCCTCGTAAACTAAATTAGTCCAGCGATCACCACGCTTCGTATTCTTTAAAATTTAACGTATCAGAAACTCAGTTCGTTTCCTGAATAATATATAATCTTTGCTTAAAATAAAAATGCCGTTCAATAAACTACCTCGTTGGTCAAATGGTCTCAAGCGCTACTGCTGAGAATGAGGTCCAGGGTTCGATCCTCGGGTCAGGCTAAGTTATTTTGTTTTTCCATCTGAAATTTCGCAGTAGCAGCCCGAAGTCTGGATTCATGCCCGGTTGACGGCAATACGCTCGCCCACTATTACATGGGACTAAACATAACTGGCGAAATGTGGGTGTAGACAGGGTGTTACAGAAAGGGTATATCAATACAAACGGGTTGAAGAGTGTATCTGATCTAGAATCTCTGTACAAAATTTCAGCTCAAAAGCATTAACTTTGAAAATGCTTAATATTTTTTTTATTTCGACATCACGGCGCTGCACTGGCGCGCGGCGGCGTGATGTGCGTGTACTAGGCGCACAGACACACTACAGAATGGATAATGACCCTCGAAGTGCGGTGACACGTTTGTTATGATTTCAATTTAATAAACTATTGAAATAAAAAAATGGGTACATATTTGAATGTCGAACATTAAAATACCTACGTGTAAAATGTCAACGTTCAAAACATCGAAAATTTAAATATCGGTTATATCATAATATCGAAAATTGTTATACCTAAGCATAAAATGTCTAACATTGAAATGCCGAGTTATAAAAATATCTAATGATTAAAAACATCGATAATCATTATACCTAAGTTCAAAATGTCAACATTCAATACACTTTAGTTCATTATATTTACGTAAAAAATACCTACTAGTTAAAATATCGAACTTGCAGGCAGGCATGGTTGCAGGATGCAAGAGAGAGCGAAGGGCACCCCGGTGTTAGGTTAGGTTAGGTTACTTTAAACCCTTTACACAGAAATAGGGGCCCCGCGTAGCGGGGCTCCGTCGACATAAGATGCAAGAGCGGGCGCGGCCTACAAATGTGTTTTTTTTTTTAAGTTACTTATTATGTGAAAATAATATTACTTAAGCATGCAGAGTGCAAGCGAGCATGCATCATGCAGCAGGCATGGTTTCTGTCACGGCTCCGGCGCTGCGGGGCTCCGGCGGTCCCACGCGAGCTTATCGTCGTCGATGGTTTTAACGCTCACCACCGCAGCTTCGGTTTGCTGGCCGGCTTCGCCGGCCAGCCTCAGCCGCGGCGGCGGGCTTTAAAGCCACCTCCGCCTCAGCTCGCGGGCCGCCTCGCCCCTCTGCGCCTACGCGGGCTTAAATTACACTCTAGGGGTAGGGCAGACAAGACCACGTGGAGTCGGTTTTGCAGCGATTTGTTTCTGTCACTAATTTTTGTAGCACAACATATAAATAAATATCGATATTTAGGACATTCGATACTCTGTACTTCGATATTTACATCATTAGATAATCTGTACTTCGATATTTAAGCCTTTCGATGTCATGTTTGTCGATAATTAGATTTTAGATATATTGGAGGTAGGTTATCTAACCATTCGACAATATAAACTTACGTTATTTTAATTTTCGGCTTTGTGGTCGTTCGATATTTAAATTTTCGATGTTTTGAACATTGACATTTCAACCGTAGATATTTAAATTTTCGAAATTCAAATATGTACCCAAAAAAATATTAAGCATTTTCAAAGTTACTGCTTTTGAGCTGAAATTTTGTACAGAGATTCTAGACCAGATACACTCTTCAACCCGTTTGTATTGATATACACTTTCCGTAACACCCTGTATACAGGGTGAATTTTCCAAGTGGGCGTGGCAGGAAAATGTTGGATTTTAATAAACTGCTTCTTTTTGATACCTACATTACCTGTACCTTGTTCGAAATGATGCTCAATATTTTTACCAACACACACTCGTAGCGCAGTCACCTTCACAAAGTTATGTTCTAAATTCAAGTTTCTAATTGCAGTACCTACAATCCTTGAGACGTCAAATCCAGCTATGTATTGAAAACAATTGTCATCATTTTGAAAAACTAATCAGTTAAGGTTTAATAGGTAGGTAACAAAAGAAAAGAAAGTATTTTGTTAAAAATGAGCTCTTTACTTTAGTTTGCCGTATGTCATTACTTCCCAGAATTTGATCCTTATTAGGGACACTATCGAATGGTGTAATAATACAGTGTGTGTTTTTTTTTCAAAACCAACAGATTCAATTCCTGGCTAGAAATATTGATTTTTCAAAAATCCAATGATGCAGTTTTAGTTTTCATCAAAATCGAGCCCGTGACTCCTTTGAGTACTTTTCGCTATTCCTCGTAGTTTCGGATTTGGCCATCCACGCCCACTTGGAAAATTCAACCTGTATATATAAGTACATCTCTGCACCCTTCGTGGATTACAGGCTGCATGTTGCTATGTATGACAATTATGAAAAATGTAGTTATTAATTAATAACAAACTCTTATGTAACTTTTAAACCTACATATGCCTTGTCATCGGCGCATGCCACATAATTTTGGCACACATGGATGAAAAGTGTTATTAATTTTTCAGTTCACTGAGCCGTAGCACAAACGAGAATAAAATTAAAGTATCGAACCAAGAAGTAGATGAAAATAATATTTATTACATAACGTATAGACCAACCGTCTTAAAATAATATGTACCTACATATAAAAATAGAGGGCAAAACATCAGTGGGTATTAAAAAAATTCGTCCGCATCGCTGTCAACAGCAAACGTGCCCAAAAGGCCGGCAGTATTGCCAATTTTTACTAACCGACTTCTAAAAAAGGAGGAGGTTCTCGATTCAAATGTTTGTATTTTTTTTGTTTTTTTTTATGTTTGTTCGCGCATAACTCCGTTGCTTGCCAACCGATTTGAAAAATTCTTTTTTTGTTGGAAAGGGTATACTTCCCAAATGGTCCCATGAAAATTTTATCGAAATCAGACATGCGGTTTTTGAAAAATCAACAAAAATCTAAAAAAATTATCTACATTGTCTACATTAACGATCTTTTTGTTTACTTTTTTGTGGGGTAGGTACAACTAAAAAGTGAAAAATAAACACTTTTTTACAAAAAAAAAACAACCGACTTCAAAAAAAAAACACTACAAAATGATAAATAACTTTAATTTCGGAAGTCGGTGTCAAAAAACGAAAATGCGGAACCAACGACACCGACTTCCGAAATTAAAATTATTTATCACTTTGTAGTGTTTTTTTTTTTTTTAAGTCGGTTGTTTTGGCAATGACAATTGGTTTTTAAACATCCAGAAGCTAGGATAATGGAGCCATTTTTTTTTAAATAAAGAAAACCAAGCCACCGTTCTATTTTTCATTCATTGCCATATAGAATTAGATTTATAACCCCATGGGAACCACACATAGCACACACAGTTGCCATGATCTTTAAAATTTAGTATTTTATTATCATGCGTGTCTACCGGTTGAACACGTATTCATTTTGGCCCAGGAACATGATGTTTTTCTAATAAATAGCTGTTTTTATAGAGAGATATTTGCCGAAAAGAAGGTCGATTTACTGCTTGCGTTTTGGAAAATCTTACAAATCAGAGTTGTTTATGACTTTTTAATGCTCCTTATAAACAAAACTAGTTCTGTATCTTTATCTAGACTCCATTCTATAAAGCTATTGGTCCCTAGAAAAAAAAAATGTTTTCAATAATATTTTTAGTTATTTTTTTTTTTGCTTGAGTATAGTTTACATTCTAGTTATATTGGCGTGGCTAGCTGACGTATGGCAAATAATTTAATTTAATGTTCTGTGTTTGGTAATATTATCTACTTTGCATACCTACTATTGTATAGAAGGAAGTTTTTCTATCTGAACAGACAGCTGTGCTGCTGGGGAGTTTGTTGCGCCACTTCTTTTTCTCAGCGAAATCACTAGGAAGTGGTGAAGGGCGGGCGTTTTGGGCTCATATATTACAATGTACTCTGTGGTTTTTTTTTTTTTTTTGTAGTAATGGCTCCATCGTTTTAACGATGATTCTGCCAATGTCAAGGTTAAGGGAAACAAAGTGTATTCGTTGAGGTTGACCAGTTACTCTGTGGTTTTGGGGGACTGTCTTAAGTAATTTTGACATTCCTCAACCTAATTTGAATAAATGACTTTTGATTTTGATTTAGAAAGAGGTGAACGGTCACACAATAACGGCTGTCAAAATAAAGATAATTTTTTGACACCTTAATATCAAATACTGGTGCAAATGACAGATTTTCTTGACTGTTTCGTTACATTATGATGGAACCGCTTTCCTAGGAACCCAAAGCTTTACTCAGTGACTGTTACATTTCTAGACATTAGACAATTCGTGATACAAGTTTCCAAAACAACAAATTAATCAACGCCTGGAAACGCGTCAAAAATAAACACCACTTTTTTATTTTTACTGATTTAAATCTCTTCAAAACGTTCCAAAGTAACCAGGAATTTTTGGCGGCAATAAAAAAAACTGTTATAATTTATGTACGAAAAATATTCCACGTGAAAAATGTCAAGAACATTTCTTGAATAGTTAAGGAATTGTTAAAAGGGTGTTTTATTTAAAACATTCAAGACACGAATAAAATCTAAAGTTTTAGAACTCTAGATTATGTATGATTCTGCTTTTACAGAGTTTTTACCCGACTACGGCAAAGCCAAAAGAGGGTTATGATTTTGACAGGCTATGTATGTTCATCTGTTCCCTCATAACTCCTAAACTGCTCGTTGTATTTTGATAAACGAGGTATCGTTCGAAGCGTCATGTTGTTCCGCGGGGATATATGACGTCACATAAAATCCAACATGGCGGTTTATAGGGGATGTAAAGTGCTACCGAAAAAAATAATAATTAAGGTAGGTATTGATTGTGACGATGATCCAAGTATGGCGCACGTTGTGAGTACTCTAGAAAAAAAACAACCCGTGGATAGCCATCGCATTAAACTGCTGCCAAGGAAAATACTGCAGAGAAAATGTCACGACACAGACGTTTGACAAGTTACACCGGCAACCGATTATGTTGTTGTCGCTATAACATCTTATGAGAGAATCACCTAGCCGGCAACCAAATCATTAATAACGGCAAAGGATTATGGCCTGCTTGCACCTCAAATCACTTCATACATTTCGCGTTAAACGTATCTAACTACTTATTTAAAACGTCATTGGCAAATTGTTAGAGGTGAGGAGACAGAATGACAAAATGATGTTTAACGATTTATGGTGTCATATAGTAGTAAAATCCACCTCTCGTTATCTTTAATAATTATATTCTCTAGTCAGTTACTGTTAACTAGATTCCAAGCTATTGCTTTGAATCTAGTTAACAGTGACCAACAAACCACAGCAATATACCACGTTACTACACAATACTCATCACGGTAAAGACAAAGGCAAAAAAAAACCATCAAATTGAAAAGGTAAATCCTAATTAAACTCTTCTTTCCACAGATGCATGAACGGTGGCAAGATAAACTTCAGGGAGAAAGAAAAGCAGATCCTAGATCAGATCTTGGGCCCGGGGCGGTACGACGCCAGGATCAGACCTTCGGGGATCAACGGCACTGGTGAGCAACCGCTTGGCTTCGAGCTTCGTAAGGTCCGTGGTGGAAGCGATGGCTAGGTAGTGGTAGGGTAGATAATGGAAGGGATAGGACCAAGTAGTCTGGGTGTGATGAAGGGTTTGAATTGTTGGAAGAAGAAAGGTCTAGACTTGATAGGAGGTGGAAAGTAAATTGTAGTCTGCATTGGTACGGTTGATAGAAATAATAGAAGAAATGGGAACAAGTATTATGGGTGGAATAAAGGAAGTAGTGAGAAGAAAGGCGGTCTAGAGTTGATTAGTGATGGAGAAATAAATGTAGCCTAGCATTGTTAGGATTGATAGATAAATGGGAAAGATGCTAGCCACAAATAGGTGTAATGAAAGGAATAATTAGAAGACGGGAATTCTAGAATTGATAGGTGATGAAGATTTAAATGTAGGCTTCACTGCTATAGTAAACACACAATAAAGGGAGATATAGAAACAGGAATGGGTGGAAGAAAGAAAATATTTGGAGGAAGGGAGGTAAAGAATTGATAAATGATGGAGAGTTAAATATAGCTTGCATTACTAGGATCGAAATATGTAAAAAGATTCATAGGAATAGGTATTTTGGATGGAATAAAGAAAAAAAGTTGGAACAGGGGAAGTCTAGAGTTGATAGGCAAGTAAATGTAAGCTGTTATAATGATAGAGGTCAGGGTATTGAAGGAAGTATAGTTGAACGGAGAAACACTTAGAAGAATAAAATAATTGATTATATTATATTAGAGTAGAATATCTACTCTCTTGGACAGTTACGAGATATTCATCCATTCATAAATGTCATTATTGATGCATCACATTCTGAACGTCGTAAAATATTCGATGAAACTTAATACAGAGTCCCATTAAAATAGATGGACTTTTAACACAGCGCTCAGTACGTCTAACTAAAGATATCCAAGCAAAAAAAAAAAAACACTGATTAAAATGATTTTATTTTGACCTACAATAATAAATTGCCGGCACATTAGTGTATTTTCTTAAGCTGATTATTTTTCTGGTAAGTATCTAATATTTTTTTCTTATTATATTATATTTTTTACCATCATCCTTATTTTGGAGGTCTGAATGATTTCTAAAAGTTTGTCCATCTATTTAATGGGACCTTATAATATATGGACGGGACATTTACACAGCGTGACAGAACTCGGTCCATTAATTTATCGACGAACATTACATTTTACGCAAAAATTAGTGCGCACGGCGTTTTGTTTGCATCATATTTTCAAAAATAAAGTTAGAGTTTAGCTGTCGCTTATTTGTTAAATATAGGAAAGGTATGTTTGTCTACTAGCTAAAAGTAAGGTTGAATTCATTCACTGGACTAATTCCTCATAAAAGCTTAGGAACGTACTTTTACGAGTATATAACGAAACTATGATAAATTTATTTCGTATTGTGGAAGCACTTAGTGTCCAAGTCAGCTTTTGAAAGGAATGCCTGTGTATAGAATTCTACAAGTCTAACAAAGGAAAGGGAACCATCTTGAAATAATTTTGACAACCATTTATCGCTGTCAGTTTCAATGGCGCAGCCACCTACAATTTCTACTAGATTAATGACAAACCTGTTATTATTTGCAAAGGGTTTTCTACCCTTTTTCATATTAGTGTATTTTCATCAACTGTTCAGCATAACTATGAATTGCCTATCCATGGCTAAACTTTTATTTTGACCACGATCATGTAATAAAATGATCTACTGACTTTCAACTCAGCCTATTGCAGTCCACTGCTGGACACAGGCCTCTCCCAGACTGCGCCACAACACCCTCCCTTTCCGCAGCCCGTCTGTCGAGCCACTTTCTTAAGGTCGTCGGTCCATCTAGGTGGGTGGGCTTTTCAATGCTATGCTACCGATACGTGGTCTCCACTCCCGGGCTCGTCTGCTCCACCGGCCTTCGGTCCTTCGACAAACATGGCCAGTCCACTGCCACTTCAGTTTGCTTACTGTGCAAGCTATATCTTTAACACCGGGTCTTTTCCGGATAATTACATTTCTGATTTTATCCTTCAAAAAACTTCGAGCATAGCCCGCTCCATAGCGCGCTGAGCGACTTTAAATTTGTGGACCAGCCTAACTGTCAGTGTCTACATTTGTCATCGTACATCATAACGGGTAGGACGCACTGGTTGAAGACTTTAGTCTTCCAACAATGCGGGATAGGCGACGAGAAGACTTGAAAAAGTTTCCCAAACGCTGCCCAACCCAAGTGGATCCTTCTGTCGACTTCTTTCTCAAATTTGTGTCTGTCGAGCTGGGTGACTTGCCCTAGGTAGAAATACTATTATACTTATCATCTAATAATACCAGTTCTCTTATATCACCAAGCTGACACGACAGTCCATATTTACCGACTAATAAATTCAATTCCCTTCAGACTTACCATCTCGTCTGCCAACTCAAATTATTTCAGTCAAGATGGATGTCCCTCTGGCCTCATTTACAAATGTGTGATGAATTCCCTTCTCCCTAATGGCTTCGTCAAAGCGTCTGATGCTTGTATAAACAACCGTATCTTCCATTAGTCATTTGTTTACTTCACCTGTTAATCTCCTATCTTCATCTATTGTACTGAGAAGCTTTTCTACAAGTAGTGCAGTTTCTATATCCCTAAAGTTGGCAAGGTACGGTCCATTATGTGCACTCCCGAATGTATTTTATCAATTTTTGGCACTTGTAAATGGGCGTTTATTAAACGTGATAGCAAGTTACCTATATTAACAAGCTCTTCGTTTTAGAAGGTCACAGGTAAAAATTTATTAAGCACTGTCTAATTTAGTTTTTAGACAGAGAAAACCTACGAAACCAAAGTGTTTGGTGAACGATATAGAACTATAAACGGAATCATTATTTTGGATAGGAATATAGAAAATACAGAACATTCCAGTAATAGAGTAGCAGCTATCGCTTCAACCACATCTGGACCCAAGCTAATAGAAACATTTGATAGTGAATTTTAATATAATGAAATAGAGTTCAAATTGGTATACTTGCTGATTGTATTATAAGTTTGTTTTCCCCATCTCTGAAAGGATTACAAAAGACGCTTACGATGTAAGGTATTTTTTTTGTTTTTGAAGACTATGCTATTTATAATTTTGTTCAAATCGTTTTAATCGAACGCAAAAACTAAGGTCAAGGAATATAGATTTTTTTTTTTCTGAAATTGAATTATATATTACAGCTCTTATAAATATACTGCATTTCTCGTCTATTTACCTCTGGAATGTGCGAACCACATGTGATCTGTAATAAATGGTACGTCGGAAGCAGAATGCGACTTAAAATAAACCAAAGAATGTGCGTATTTTGATAGTGTAGGCTAAATGTCGTAATCCGAGTCATTTGTAACTGTTTTTTATGTCTGCAATGAATAAAAGTTCAGTTATTGGATCGTAGGCAAAGTCATTTGATTCTTCGGTCAATATTTTTGGCATTAATTCAAATATTTTTATCTGCGTTTCGAGTTATTTGCTAAACTTTACTAAAGTTGACTATTCTATATTCGGTGGTTCTTTATACTATAGCTAGCATAGATTTTGAATTGTTTTGACCATCTTCTCCCAAAAAGAGCTTTTTAAATGATTGAAAAACCAGGTTTTGTTCGTTACCTGTGATTATTATATCATCAACGAAAAATAATCCATCTGTAACTTCATTATTCCATGTGGAGGCATCATCATCATCATCATTTCAGCCGAAAGACGTCCACTGCTAGACATAGCTCTTCCCCAAGTACCTCCACTTTGACCGATTCTATGCTTTTCGCATCCAACGGGTTCCTGCGGCCTTCACAAGGTCGTCGGTCTACCATGTGGGAGGCCTTCCAACGTTACGTCTTCTGGTACGCGGTCGCCACTACAGAACGTTTCGGCCCAATCGGCCATCTGTTTTGCGAGCAATGTGCCCTGCCCAATGCCACTTAAGTTTGGCAATTCTTCGGGCTATGTCGGTTACCTTAGTTCTCCTGCGGATCTCTTCATTTCTGATTCAACCACGCAGGGAAACTCCAAGCATAGCCCTCTCCATAGCCCCTTGGGTGACTTTCAGCCTTCTAATAAGGCCCATTGTGAGTGACCACGTTTCAGTGCCATAGGTCATCACTAGCTCAACACGCAGTGGTCAAAGACTTTTTTATTGAGACACTGCGGCATGAAGAGATAATTAGATCATTTTCAGTGAAATAAACTTAGAGTTGTTTCAAAATCCACCTCTATATCAGCGTTCATTGCTCCGTATGTTTTGTATATACTTAAAGCTATTTTCCTGTAGTGTGGATGCGTCTTTAAAAGGTTTTTAGCTAATATCTTGGATATTGAAGGGAAGTCATTTGTCTGGCTGTCGGAACACATTAGCTTGACGCTTGATAATGCGAAAAAAAAACATCGTAACGCTATAATTGTACATAACAATGTATCTATGATCGATTACTTGTTTACATATGTTCTAATATTGATAGTAAATTATATTATAAGTATTACCTAGTTAAAATATAGTTATTGATAGGTATACAATAATTCTAACAAAAAAAATCTACAATTTTATCGCTATTTTTCTGATCCAAATCCATCACCGCTGGGAAACATATAAAAAATATTTCAACGACGAGATCAGTTTTCTAAAGTGGTACACAAAAAAGCATCAAAGTGCCACTCAGGCGCTACGTCTCGTAATTTCCACAAGTTCATTTCGTAACAAAAGAGGAACGTTACGTGAAAACCATAAATCACGACGCATTTTTTTTTCCGCCATCTTGTTACGGCTTCCCGCGGGAATTGGTAATGAAAAAACATTTCTTGGAGCTCCTAAGTGTGATTCTTTATGATTTTGTGCAGTTTTCGTGTTAATGGAAAGGCATTTAGATTGTAAGAGGTTCGTGAAAATGTGAAAGTCAGCAAAGTTAGTGGTTAGAATTAAATGGTTGGAAACTTATTGTTGGCTTGCGTTATTTTATTATTCTCAGGTTTGTATCGTTTACTCCCCATAGTAATTCTGGTATTTCAAAGAGATTTCTTTTGCCATTTCTTACATTATACCAAAACTCCTTCTTTTTTTATTGCTAAATGGGCCTGCCCGTGACCTCGATCACGCCTGATGGAAAGCGATGTATGAGGTCTATGATGGAACGAGCGTGCCTAGAAGATTCACTCTTACTTTGGGTTAAATGTGGAAGGGAACACAAACTCCGACAGAGAATTCCACACTATGGCTGTGCGCATAATACGAAGGGGAGAAGCGCTGAGTACCTACGACTTTACTGAACACAAATTATTCAACAATTACATCTTCCCAATGTGCTTCCCGAGCTTTTATCATCTTCCTCCTAAGAATGATTGAGTCTGAATCGCATTCAGGCTTCAAAGATTTTATTTACGGACCTAAAAAGACCCAATCTATCATTTAAGACCTGAACGGGAAATTGAATAAGCGTTGTATGATGCTAAATGGCAGGATCCTCCTTGGACGTTTTATTGGTAAATGTGGAGCGTGAATGAATAACGTACATAAAGAAATTACAGGAAATGTATGAGCTGACGATTCATCATTGTTAAAGTGTTTTTTCTTGAATGCTATTATATTGGAAGACTTTTGAGATTATGGAGGAAGGTCAATGACTAGCAGGAATAGTAACTTGCAAGTGTAACAAAGCTGTCACCCATTGATAAATGACCAAATGTTCATTAAAATATTGGGTGTCGTTAAAGTCGAAATGTCTTCACCAGGTACTGTTCACGCCTAATTATTTTCTTCAACAATATCGTTAAATTAATCACACACGTTCCAATAGAGTTGCTTTCTTTGTCCCCATCGTCTGCCACCATTGAATTGACCCCAAACGGCTTCGCAGAGGTTTCATTAATCACCTCCCTAATGGTTCAGGGCTGTCATGCTTCTGAATCAATTATCCATGCTCTAAAAATCCCAGGTCCAGTTGGAAGCTTCAGATTGATGGTTCGTTCAGTTTGGTCTTTTGGCAAAACGTTTCTGGTATCAGAACTTTCTCATTGTTGATAAAATATTTTTTTAATGAATTGTATAGCTATTGTAACACTAAATTATCTGTCACTATATTATTAGGTTATATCTAAGTAAGTTCAAGGGTAAACTGGTATGTATTTTTAGGAAACGAATTAGCGTCTAGTACGTCGACAGCCCTGTTTATAAACTTTCTATTTGCGGTGTGCCCGGCTGTCATTTAAGTAGGTATTTTGAACTCATTTGAATCATTTACTAGCAGTTCCTTTTCCGTTTGGGAAACGCTTTATGCCTTATTTTCCTACAGAAACTTACAAAAAATAGCGTTTTGTTCAAAACCGGTTATTCACCTGTCAACAGTGATTTAAATTTTGCCGTTCTTCTCATTCAAAATTACAAATTTTGCGATCATCGACATTTCTAGTAGGTACATTACTTTTCTCCTTTTTATTTTCTTTGATCGGATCTTCAGCTAGATCTAATGCAACGTTGGCAGAAATTTTAAGATTTCCAAAATTCTAAATTGTTACCTACCTGCTTATTATCAAATCGTTCAAGCTTTAATTCAATAACTCACAATCAGAAATTATAATCGTTTCCTTTCCGAATAGTTACAATGTTAATAGTAAAGTATTAATTTCCTTTTCGGTCTACCTATTTACGCATACTACCGTTGAATTATTTATGTGTTAACTATCACGCGAACGGTTACTATTTCCCCGTACGTTAGATTAGACTAAATTGTTTTGGCCTAGACACGTTACAAAACAATAGCTTTTCACCCTATTAAGTTATCAAAAAGAAATAACAATTCGGGCTGAATTTGATTGACTTATTTCAATCGCGTCATTCATTAAGTTGATGTGTTCGTTCATCATCATCTTAGATGCTTATGTCATAATAATTTCTTCTGTGATTTTATACTTATTTATTTCTAATAAATCTGACATAATACTACTATAATTTACAATTTATTCAATGCAAACAATTGTTTATTCGAATTCACTGAATGGAATATTAATTGTTTCATATTTGAATGATTGATTAACGCGACAGTCTGATTGATTCAATTTTAATTGTTTAATGGACTGGTTGGTAGGACTCTGTTTTTTTTTTATTGATTTATCTGATACGTTTTAACAGATGGCCCAGCTGTAGTTAATATAAACCTGTTCGTGAGAAGTATAACGACTATAAGCGACATAAAGATGGTTAGTAATAAGAAAGAGAGAGAGAAACGTAATTTTTTTTGTTAGTGTCGTTAGATAACAACAATATAAGGTGCCATTGGACAAGATCACAATCCTTGATCACCAAGGAATTGGAAAATCAATGAAATGTATTGGATTGATGAGAGATCGATCGGTAACGTGATCCAAAAATTTCAATCCATATAAATCCGTGACTTTTCTATTCCTCGACGATCATAGATTGCTGTCTTGTCTAAAGAGCAGACCGTAAAGAGGTTGTAGCGTTTGTTTGTTAAATAACAAAATTAGAATTAACAATCATTGTGACTCCAGTGTAAGGAAAAAATCACACTTAATTTTCCAAGCTCGTACCTGCACTTTTTGAAATACCTTGTAGGAAAATTTAGTTAGGTAAAAGTATATAATATAGATAATTAAGACCTAAATTAGGCAGATTGGCACGAACTTTATAACATTATTCAAAAATTTCATGTTTTTTTTGGTTTTCATATTGGTATTTTTTTGTTTGTTGATATGGCACGTACATTTTGCTCATAATTACGATCTTGGACAAATTAATATTTAATTTGAACGTATGAAAACAACAGAAACAAATGTTACAGCCTATTTAACTTTGTTTTCGTACGGGAGCGGGCGTGTTACGGTAAACGAGAGAGCAGTTCCTTCATTTTGTTTTTCATTAAAGTGATTATTTTCTGTATTTATGGAATGATTGATATTTATAATATTTCATGTGCTTTCATTTTATTTTGCTGATGATTTTCTTGGTGATCCCAATTTAAATCCTTTTTATTAATTTTTATTTTATGTGTTTTTATTACTTATGTTTAATCAATTTACATGAGAAGCCTCTTATAGCTTGCATATACAGGTATGTTTTTATACACAGAATTAGGAATATATAATTTTCAATCACGTTCTGATTTACAAAAAAATATTGTATCGCCTTCCTGTTTTAAAATAAAGACGCTGTAAACAAACATAGGTAATAATATGTCAAAATCATCTACTTTAATAGTTAATCTTATCTTTATAACTAAACTTAATAGAGTTAAAAATATCTGCAGAAAACAGTTTTTTTTAATAACGATAGCAATGGAGTGTGGGTTTGAAAAGTTATCCGTTAGTTACACGTTTCGTGACACTATCTCCATCAGTTACTTAACAAAATGTAGCAGTGCTATTAAAATAATCGATTAAATATTCTGATCACGCGATCAAAACGATTTGTTTGAAATAAAAACTAATTGTCACGAAATATTAAATACTTTGTAGCTTTATATCGAACAATAACAATTATTGTTCCAGTTGTTTGTTCTAGATTTGGTTCACGGATACTATCAAGTGTAACTAAAAAATTAAGATTTGTAGTTTAGCTTTATTTATTCATATTTAAGGCATTCTTTTAAAAAAAACATCCAATACGTTTGAACTGAAACCGATGGCGTCGTCAGATAGCTAATAGTAGCGACATTTCATTATTTATTCTATATATAAACCATTAGAATGTTTATAGACGATGCTTTCGACTTAAGTGGAATATTCAAAACTTGGATTTAGGAAGGCTCGGATATTTTTGTATTTGGGAATGCTTTTGTAAGGCAACTATTGAAAAGTAAGTTAGTGAGATAAATATGAATTTTGTTTTACTGTATGATTCACTACTCGAAGTATAGTTAATATTGATGATAGGCTCTTACAGTAGGTACCAAGAAATTTTACAAAAAAATCCTTAAACGTTAAAACGTCCTTAGTTCACAAAATGTTACACCAACTTGTTTTGGGTAAAGCTGCAAACGTAGGTAAATGAACTGCCCATTAAAATCATACATATAATAAATATACTAAATTCAAACTGACAGTTAACCTAATCCAGATTAACGTTGAACAAACTAAACAAACCCTATTTAACAAGGCACACGTAGCTTTCTAAAACAAAATGTTAATTTCCGGCACACGCCATGTTTTCCCCTCAAGACGGTGTTCTCTCAACCCTGAAACGTGATATAGCGTTTTTATATCGACATTAAGAAAAGTGTAACGCAAAATATAATTTTATTAATGTAGGATGAAAATGCTAAAGAACATATTATGAATATCAGGTAGGAGTATCGAAATATAAAAAAGCGTGTTAAAATTCACCTATAATCATACTTTTTTTATTTATATAACAGTTTGTTTCTCAAATGTAGGTCTGTCATTTTTAGGGACTTTCATTTTTAGATATACAGTTATTAATATAAGGGTAATCAGAAGCCCGAAAGTTTGACAACCAGTATTACCCAGTAACTGGGTTGTGGAGGTCAGATAGGCTGTCGCTCCATGTAAAATACTAGTATTCAGCTGCATCTGGTTAGACTGGAAGCCGACCCCAATATAGTTGGGCAGATGATGATGTTTCTCAAATAAATGTCATTCTAGATAAGTTATTAATAATTAATAATTTAGTTAATCTCAGCCCATAAGAGCAATAATAATTACCTTTAAAAATTTCCAATTACGTTTGAGTAATAATTTCTCCTTATATATATCTATTTTCTGTAACAGTTTCATTTGTTTATTTTATTTGTAAATTAAAATATACTGCTCTATATTACACTAACACAAATTCTCGTTGACAACCGACATTAAGGATTGTTTGCAGCGTTTTATTTTAACCCAATGTCGTTTGATTTGATGTTAGAGGTTTTATTTGATCACAATTATATTTATGTTCGTTTGTGTGATCATACTGTCGGATCATTCATGAGCATAGTGTATATTATGTTTACAGGTGGACAGGTGAGTCGCTAGACACTGATATATAACGCGCATTCACAAACTAATGTTAGGCCGTAGTTTCATAATAATACCGTGATTTATCGTATATTTTGCTTGGTACTTAGATGGGCCAGCGGTAGTGAGCGTCAATATATTTGTCCGAAGTATATCAAAGATCGATGACGTCACAATGGTAAGTCAATAAGGACAGACTGGGCCGCTACTAGTATTACAAACGTATAAGTTTTCTGTATCCACGCGGTTCAAACAAGTCAAATGAATGGGCAACTCTCTCCTGTTGACTAGGAGTGATTTACCCGACACTATGTGTAATGTTCATTTTTTCTTATTCTTTATTTTATCCTTTCGATTTCTCTTTAATCCCGTTTGGTGTTGACGACCAAAATCGTTTTTAGACGCGCGTCTGTTACTTCTTAGATCGCCAGTACTGGTATTATCCTAGCTTTATTTATCACCTAAAACTAACTATACATAGAATAAAAAATATATTCTTTATAGTTTTTAGTTTTGTTTCTTTTTTAATTTTAGACTGGCTGGTTGTCCTTACGAGTTCATCTGACGGGGCATTAGCTTTCCATAATGAAATGGACTGATCAGCCTGGTCAGCGGCGTTGTTGCGATCACTGTCGGCTCCACTTCATTATTATCTTTAAGCATCTAACATTATCATCAACTTGCGTACTTCTCTCGATGCTATTCGTATAGTGTGGTTAGGTGTTTTATATGAAGCGGTACAAACAATAAATAAATTTAAATTGTTGTTTTCTGTCGTTAAGGCTATGCGCCAACGTTAGTCCATGTCAACATGTATCTACGGTCCATCAGCAAAATAGATGATTACAAAATGGTGAGTGGTTTCACATGACCTGATGTAATCTGTGACGTTTTTATTATAAACTAAAGTTTAGATTTCTCTGTGGGATTTCGCGATCCACTGCTCTACCGTCGGTGTAACCCTATAGTTCCTCACACCTCGGCAGCAGTGGACCGCGCCCTGTATTAGATCTGTCTTGTTAACTTTGTTTATAATAAAAATTAAATATTATGCAATATCTGCACTACGCTAAACATTCTCAAGCTATTCGTAAATTATTGTGTTCGTGGTTTCGTTTCTTTTCGTTTCCCCTTGATTTTCTTTCTTTTTTTCTAATTTGTGCACCTTTCTTTTTCCTTCCCTAAATGTATCATTTAACCCACCCTTAATGTTGAAAGTTAAATGTTTAACTAAATCTGTTGTTAAATTAATACCGTGGTGCGGTGCCGCGCACATTATTATTTTGTTATATATTTTTATTTTATATTAAACGCGGACTACCGTAGTCTGAACCCGTTTAAATGATAAATCCTACATCTAAAATTTATTGATAATCAAAATTGTCGCTTAATTTACTTCATAAAATTTACTTTTCTGTTTCTTTTTTTCTATTCCTTATTATTTTCTTTGAGTTTATATTTAGAGAACACTCCTGCAGGAGCGTCTCGAGCTGTAAAAACACGTACAGGATGGACTATTGGCACTAAAATTAGATAGCACTAAATTATTGATCAGCAAACTCAACCGCTTCGGTATCACAGCACTGATACGTTCAAAATTCAATTTGAACTCAATTGCCTTAGAAACAAAAGATAATCACGAATGTTCTAAATTCAAAGAATCCGGCCACGCTTGTAGGTACCACGGGGCCGCGGCCCGCACCAGACACCATCATTTTATTTATTTTCCTTATATTTATTTGATCATGCTTGTTATATTGATTTCACGCAGATGAGAAGATTATAAAAACTATTTTGGTCGTGTACGTTGATTGTAATTAATTGTTGATATGTCTTGTTCATGTGAATTTGTGTTGTGTAATCGGGACTTACCGCCGCGCCCGCACTCGCCTTCGTGCTTGGAACGGTGGCTGCCCACCAATATGTGACACCCGACCCCAAACAACAGCTAGACGTATGGTAGCTCTAGTAATACTGGCCGATTGTGCATGAAGGTAACTAAAGCATTCCTTCAACGAATGCTGAGGACGGTAAGTTCGATCTGGGCTTCGCTTCTGTGCATGTTGCTTCGACTTGTGACGCTCGAACGTTCACTTTTGGATAAGGATGATTTTTATTTTGGCTAGTGGAGTTAAACATTAGGTCGAGAAACCTTCATTTCCTTCATAACATGTATTTTGAAGCCGATATCTTTAAGTTCATCAAGTTTGTGCAATCCATCAACATCTCTTCTATCATGAACATTTTTCTTTAACCACTTGTAAAATTCGAGTCCAAAAGTAAATTTTCGAGTGAGCATGTTTGAACTTCTTCTGTAAGCATCTGCCGGCTTTTGTTGTACGATAATTCATTTGACTTGCTGAGATGTCGAGGGATCCTCTAGTGCATTGTGCCTTGATGTCAAATTAATTATTGAGCGAACCTTCGACACCGTCCCTTCCCTTAGTGTAATATTTCTATATGTACATATAATCATGTTGTGCCAGTAACACTTAGTTTGAAACTTTAGCACTTAAAACTCTTCGCACTAGTTTATATGTTATAGTAAAAAAAGTTTCTAAACAGGTTGATATTGGCACAAATAAAAACACGTTAAAAGCTTACTGGTAAAATAAAGTCATTAGTTAATAGCTTTGTGCGTGAACTAAAAGACTAGACGATAAAGATGAAATTAAAAGTGATGAAGCTTTTAGATGCACAGATGCTACGAAAGCAAAGTGGAGAAGATATGGATAGCATAGAACAACTTGGTGTTACATTGAAATATTGTCAAAATGGCAACAGTAATATTGTAACAGAGTTCGAGACCTGCGATAATTCGATAGTTTTAATCAATTTGTCCATAAATATTTTGAACGTTTTCTTCTTCGTTTCCAGAATTTAAATTTGTGTGTAAATTTTTTGACAATGTATCAATGTGTGTGTTCTGATTTGCGAGAGCTTGCTACAGGTGGATGTCATGTTTTCAGGAATACTCCGTACAGTTAACGTTTCGAGAACAATGGTTAGATGAACGGCTGAAATTCAATAACTTGGGAGGTGAGTGACCCTTTTTTAATCCTCCATCAATATTTTATTGAAACCACGACTTTAAATAAGACAGGCAATAAACGCAGATTGCAAATATCCAGAAGACAATCGAGGGGGATATGGGGAATTATAATTTTAAGAAAACCTTTTTTTCGTAGTCTTTTCATTGCAATAAATAAAGGCTGAAGTGGCGTTGAAAATCCAAGATAATCTACTAATTGCACATTTACGTTACTTTATCATTCTTCCACATTCCAGTCTCGAGCCTTTAAATCCGCAATATTACTCCAAATTCTTTCTTGTCTTTTTAATTAAACTTTGCCTTTCTCTGTGTGTTTGAAATTTCAAAATCTGTGTTAGTCTCATGCAGAAGAACTCTATGTACATACGGATATGTACGTAAATATTGCCTTTTTAAAACTGTGATAGTCTCTGAGCCTACTATAGATTTAATCCATCACAAGTCCTTTAGTTATGTTGAAACATTTTTCTTTTTTTTAAAACTCATTCTCTAATTTTCCGATTTCTCCCCAGGTCGTCTCAAGTACCTAACCTTGACCGAAGCCAACAGGGTCTGGATGCCTGACCTGTTCTTCTCAAATGAGAAGGAAGGCCATTTCCACAATATCATCATGCCTAACGTCTACATCCGTATCTTCCCCAACGGCAACGTGCTGTACAGCATCCGAATCTCTCTCACTCTGTCTTGCCCCATGAACCTCAAGCTGTACCCCCTGGATAAACAGACCTGCTCGCTGAGAATGGCCAGTTGTAAGTATTTTAATTATTATTTTTTTATCACCATCATTATTATTCAGCCGAAATACGTCCTCTGCGGGACATAGAACTACAAGTATCGCCACAACGAACGGTCCTGTGCCGACCGCATCCAGCTTATTCCCACGACTTTCACCAAGTCGTCCGTCTACCTTGAGGGTTACTGTTTATATGGGGAGCACGTTAAGCCGTTGGTCCTGCGCCTGAACTCGTCGTGGTCATATATTGCCGTCCCATCGGACTATGAGACTGAGGGAAAAGTAAGTGCACCTGTGTCTGCGCATACTCTTGTACAGTATACTGTCTCCCGCGTAGATGGCTAGTATCCGCTGAGATTAATTGCCATGGCCTAAATTCGGTCTGGATTCTATGGACCTTTTGTTATAAGCGATATATACGACCAAATATCAATTTGACGACACAGAATACAAGATCAACCTTAATTAATTCCAGTCTTCAAATTAATGTAACTGAAACAATGACCCAGTTATAACCGTAACCAGCGGTAAAACAACATTTCTTCTACAAAAATTACTTAGCCCAGCTGCTCCCAACAGTTTGTGAGCAGATATTTGAGCGTTCCGTTTACATTTCATTACGAAATAACCTTGTTTACACTGCGTGCTGTCTTCACGAATCGCGTTGATTTTCGCCACCCCGGTAAACAAACGAAGCCTTGGATTTGTAAAAAGGTGTTTATTTTATTGTCATTCAATTTTTTGTAATGAGAGTTTGAGAATAGCATTTGTTTGTGAACAAAACATCTAGTTAGTCCTATTGATCACATGCCATTTATTTTTATTAGCTACTTAGTTAGTATCACCGCTCATCAACGAATTGCTAATCAGCATCATTACCATTGGCTGTTGTTAAACCATCTCCTAGTTTTAAGTCTTCTTTATTATTATATACCCCTGTCCATCTTTTGCTGGTCCTCACAAACATTTGCAATTTTGCTACTCAAATCAAGATCATATCATCATAAACGTTTCCCTTTCAGACGGCTGGACCACTGATGACTTGGTCTTCTTGTGGAAGGAAGGCGACCCCGTCCAGGTCGTGAAGAACTTACACCTACCTCGTTTCACGCTTGAGAAGTTCCTCACTGATTACTGCAACAGTAAGACTAATACCGGTAAGTTGGAAATTTGGTCCTTTATTTTATTGCCTATCCTATAAATGTCTTAAAACATCTAAGTAAGCAATAAATATCCCTATTTCCACTCGACTATCCGCATTTTTTCCACGTGTTGAATTACAGCCCTCTTGGGGAAGTCCGAGTCCCAGCAGAGGATACATTATAGGCTGGTTATATTATGGTCCTAGCTAAAACCGGCAGTACTTTGAATTAAAAAATGTATACAAAGTAAAACCGAAAACAATTTGTAAAACATAATTTTAGAGTTGAACAATTTTATAATATTAGTTGCACTCTCGCACCGATTAAGGCCCATACCCTAAGATATCCAGCTCCCCTCACTATAACATTATTCCTCTTCCAGGTGAATACAGTTGCCTGAAGGTAGACCTGCTGTTCAAGCGGGAGTTCAGTTACTACCTCATCCAGATCTACATTCCATGCTGCATGTTGGTCATCGTGTCGTGGGTGTCCTTCTGGCTGGACCAGGGAGCTGTGCCGGCACGAGTGTCACTAGGTAATGTATCCATTTATATAAGTTATCCTACAGAATCGTCTCTTCAGTTTGAAACATAGCCAGCTGTTCTTACAGAATGATCCGTTTCCTTCGTCAATCTAGACTTATTTATTGCCCAAGTTATTTCTCATTATGAAATTCTCATCTGTTCAGAAGGCGGTTACAATTTCAATCGGGAACTATATTTTCTATCACCAAAATTTATATTTGTCATCAAGTTGTATCACCTAATAAATAGATCTATCGCCACGAAATATTTGTATCACCTAATAAATAGATCTATCGCCACGAAATATTTTCGTTCTCAGATAGCGGGGCTCCGTCGACATAGGATGCAAGAACGAGCGAAGGGCACCCCGAGGTTCGGTTTGGTTAGGTTACTTTAAACCCTTTACACAGAAATAGGGGCCCCGCGAAGCGGGGCTCCGTCGACATAGGATGCAAGAGCGAGCGAAGGGCACCCCGAGGTTCGGTTTGGTTAGGTCACTTGCATTGTTTGGTGACTACATTTTGGTGACAGATCTACTATTTGGAGGACAAACCCTATTATTTAAGAAACAAAAAACTAATTAAATTGGTGATAGCTTAAATGATACCCATTTCAATCAACCTTAATAACACGCGTATATCGTATATGCATGCCTATAGCCTAGCCCATAACAAACAATATAATAATATTTCTGATTAAGTATCTCTTTTGGCAACATGGGTTCTGCTGATGCTATACATCGTTTATAATTTATCCAATGGATACATATTTGAAATTGCTTAATTCCTGTAAGCATGCAAGTATTCTATGTAAGAGGAATATTACGAACCACAGGGATATTATATTTCACTAGGTTCTGCCTGCGACTTCATCCGCGTGAAATTTCACCCTCCTTCCATTCACCCTCTTAGAGGTGGAATTTTCAAAAACCCTTTCTTAGTGGATACCTACTCTTCACAAAGAACACACCCTCCAAATTCTAAGGTCCTAGACCGCTGGTCAGCGGTTTAGGCTGTACGTTGATATATCAGTCAGACAGGACTTTGAATTTTATATACATAGATGTTTAGAAGCTACATTCACAATTTCAAAGTTAACTGAATGGGGTTAGCAAACTGATCGTAATTCAATGTAATTTGAATTTGTTGTTTGAAAGTGATACCCCTGTGATTGACAGGGGTATCAATTTCAAACAACAAGCACGTGAAACATGTTCTGGATGCAAGCAAGTGAAACATGTTCTAGGAATTTTCCAGAACACACACAAATTCCAGGAGCTTGTTAGTAGGGAACTCTATGTAAGCATTCACATGAGAATATTACAGTTCCTAAGAAAGCTCTGCGTTATGTTTTGTGATATTGTTTTCTGCTTCGCAAAAGTATTCAGTTACATTGCCTTTCATTTTATTCTTCAGTAGGTATGTAAAAACAAACTTAATGGTTTTGTATTCTACTATTATAAGCAGTTACGTTAGGTAAAGTTGATAAGTGTTAAGCTTTTTGTTTTCAAGTGTGTTTCCACAGCAGTATTCAATTATCACACCATTGACTTTGATATTTTATATTGAATATGCTTAGGGTTAGTTAAATTGATTTCCTTCTAAGGTTCTAATTTTCTATTTGCTTTGGCATGAGACTGGCTTAGGCTCTCGATCTACTATATGTATAGGTGTTTATGTCATAAATTATCTGTTACAGGAGTGACCACCTTGCTCACGATGGCAACTCAGTCATCAGGCATCAACGCCTCCTTGCCACCCGTATCCTACACCAAAGCTATTGATGTCTGGACCGGCGTGTGCCTCACCTTCGTCTTCGGAGCGCTACTAGAGTTCGCTCTAGTAAACTATGCGTCTCGCTCTGACATGCATAGAGAAAACATGAAGAAAGCGAGACGGGAGATGGAAGCAGCTAGCATGGATGCTGCCTCCGATCTTCTCGACACTGATAGCAATACCACTTTTGCTATGGTGAGCTCAAATCCAGTATTTTTTAAGACTTTTGTGATAGTGCTTTTGGATTGAAACATAGTGACGCTTTGACACATTTTCTTAGATGTTTTGAGTGGTATTTTGTCAATTTTGATACCTAGTTTATAGTTCTTTATAATATTTTTGCATACTGTTTAGGCTTTTTCGAATATAGACGTGATGAATTGAGTTTGAATGATGTGAATGATTTATTTGACTGATTGGATTTATTTTTGATCAAGTAGTTTCGAATTATGTAGCATAGGTAGTAAAGGTGACAGTTTTGGTAGATTTAGTTGCAGTAAGTACTTAACTTAGGATTTGGAATCCATTTGTTATGAACGTTATTTTTGCAAACTTTGATTGCATCTCTGTGGCCCAATATGCATGCAATTTCATGGAGATGATTTAGATAAAAAACTGAAAAAATTTATTTATTAAAAAAGTTAGAATTTGAATTCAAAAGCACATAGCCATATGATTTAGTCGAAGATGCAATATGTCCTGCCTCCCTGACCGGTCTGCAACAAACAGAAACCCCTGGTGCGTGGCGGCCCGGTGGAAAACAAGATGCGGCAGTGCGAGATCCACATCAACCCACCACGCAAGAACTGCTGCCGGCTGTGGATGTCCAAGTTCCCCACTCGCTCCAAGAGGATAGATGTCATCTCCAGGATCACCTTCCCACTTGTATTCGCTTTGTTTAATCTGGCTTATTGGTGAGTATGATTCCGAATGTTTAGATTGGGTATTGATTGGGTATTCTCCTTGTCAAAGAATAAAAAATCAGTAACCTAATTCACCCTCTGTGTTGTGAACTCCCTAGAATTAAATTTTGAGGTGTGGTGTTGGATCTGAATTAACCATTCTTCTTTGCGAATAGATATTAATATACTCCTCCCGTAGATGTAATAAGAGGTGACAAATGAAAGTCAAGAATGTGCAATATCCAGTTACCCACCCGTGTTCTAATAATTGTATTGTGAGTTATTGTGGAAAATCTTTCAGGACTATAAGTAAGGAATGAAGTCAGCTCTAACGCCGTCACTTCTTGACAATTCAAAAGTGCCTGTAAGTGGTATAATTGAAATAAATGCTTTGACTTTCAAACAATCATTTTAGACTTATAGGTTTTATTACTTAGAAAAGCCTTATAAATCCATGCCTTTTCCGAATCGTCATCATCGATTCCTGGTCTTCCAAATTTTTAAATAAAACTGTGCGTATCATGTGGTCAGGTCGACGTATCTGTTCCGCGACGAGGACGAGGAGAAGTGATTCTCCGACTCCCTGGAGCGGGGTGCGGGCCCGCTGGTGCGCCTGGTGGCGGCCGTGCTGGTGCCGTACGCGCTGTTCGGGCTGGCGTACGCGCTGTGCTTCCGCATCGGCGGGCCGCGCGCCGTGGGGGCCCTGCCGCCGCGCGCGCGGCCCCTGCGCCGGCCCCGCCGCGCTCGCCTGCCCCGCGCCCGCGGCGCCACGCCCTAGACGCCTAGAACTCACCCCGTTCATTTATCGTGACAGTTAGTGCATTCTTTTAATCACCGTCTTCCTTGTGGCAGATTCCCAATCAGTATTCGTTGGCGTTAGTGTAATATTAGTAAAGCTCAAAGTGTCTATATGTATATATGTGCCCAGTGCCGGTATAGACCAGGCTTCCGTTTTAATATAATAGGAACAGTTCATAAAAATTGTAAAACAAATTTAAAGATTGATCGATCGTTTAACAAACGGTACGTCTATTTCGGCACTTTTATCAAGTCCCAACTTTTTGTGTACAAAAATATCTTACTTTCCGAGAATTAAAAATTTTCGATAATTTTACCAAAGATATGACTCCTTGTATGGATTCGTACGTAATCTAACCTAGGTTAAGACGTATTAGAAACCACTGAAGAGGTGTCTACATGATACTTTAGCCCTTAAAGTGTTAGGTATTTAAGGACTAGAATGCAATGACACTAATGTTGATGTGAAGGGTATTTTAATATTTAAGTATTACATTAGTAGTTGAAAGTACGCAAAGACTTTATCTATTAGAGAAAAGAAGGTCGTTTTAACTCTAGATTTAGATTACATGTCGGAACCGCCAAAGACGGACAGCTGTCATCGTTAATGTTAATATAGCGGGGACAGTTCAATGTGTTACGTCAACTGCAGTTGATGGCGGCCTTACTGAATCCGTAAAACTTAGTGACTCCCCAGCATTTTAAAGACTTACCAATTCGTATCAAATATTGATAATTTATAGCTGTTTGTCGATGGCAGGCGTAAGTGGCCTAGTTATGTATCATGTAGGTATCATTTACGACACATACTTATTTATGAAAACAGATAACGCGAAAGAAGGAATTTATAAAAACCAGCTGTTACTTATAAGTATTATTAATCGGGTATTTTCTTGCTGGAAATTTTAATATGTTGTTGTATCACGGAGGCCAATTCAAAACAAAATGCTAAGAAGTTAACAGATGGACATGACAAAGGAATATCGTCAAATGGAAATGTGTCATTAGCATATAATAATAAATTATGAATGGCTTACCGTGCACCTGCAATATCTTTGATTTTTAAAAATAACTTTGAATCGAAATATTAATTATAATTTAGTACAGTAAAACGGTGCTACTTTGACCAGGCCGATCACAACGCTATGACGCGTTCCTCACACCCCGCGCCTCGCGCAATATTACTCGAGGTCACGCACACTTGCTGAGCACACGTGAAAACCGATTTTGGCGCTCTGTCAAAGTAGCTACAAAGTCTGTCAAAGTAACCCTGGAAGTCAAAGTAGCCCCGTTTTGCGGTATTGCTTTATGCTGATTTATTTTTACAGTTCAGAATAATCGAAGAATGTATTTGTAATTATTTAAATTCACAAGCCATTTTATTATAAATAGTCAGCTATAGCTTCCATGATTAATTGCACATTAAAATTTTCACTAAGACACGTAGGTAAATTGAAAACGTGTAAATAGTTGGGCCTACAACTTTCTACACCTGTGTCGCTCATTGTACAGTTACCTATATTTAAAATTATAATTATATCATCATGATAAACAAATGATAAGATTTTATTAACATTACTTTCTCTGTCTGTACGTATCACTGTAAATATTACTCAATGTTTCCTAATTATATTATTCGTAGATAATTTTCCCTTGAGCTATTGTTTCAAAGTTGTCTATAGGTAGTATTTTTCCAATTCCCATTTTATATCCTTTATATTTGTTTGACCAGACCGTATTTTATGTGAATTTGGTCGTGCCGTATTAATTTCAAACATTGTAGTCAATTCTATTAACGTTTATTTTATTTTGAATCCATGGCTCAAGGGACATATTATGGATACATTTAAATCTACTTCTCAATGTGTAAATGTATTATGACACCCACATAATAAAATATCACTAATGCTGTGTTCGGCTGTTAAATACAATAAGTCGTACGTTAATGGCTTAGGCACGTTCGTTTTATTATTCGGCGGAGAGAACGAATCTGTTATAAAATCTAGAAAATGACAACAGGTTTCAAATTGTACTAGAATTTGTTGACCTTACTTCTCATTCTAATCTTAATTGTATGAGTCGCAGTCACTCTCTTGGCTCTGCAATGCTGCACAATCAGCCTATAATGTTCCCACCGCTGTTAGACAGGCCTCCTCTCATCGAGAGGGGGTGGGCTGTAATCTACCACGCGGACCCAGTGCGGTTTCCTAGACGTCACATGTCTTCGAATTTTTGATTCTGGGACATGCCAGTTTCCTCACGATGTTTCTCTTCACCAATTTTGAGAGCTGTGGTGATGAAATTATCAACACAAGTAAAGCGCTTGCCTGAGTTCAAACCCACGACCTACAACTCGTAAGTCGGGGCCATTACCACCATTACCACTGGGCCACCACTGCTGCAATGCTGAAAGGTGCTAAATTCAGATTGGTCGACTATCCTATCATACTGTACATGATTTCAATACCACACTACGTTGTTCATTTCAGTTTGACTACGAAAGCTCTAGAAATGAATAAGGCTTTGATTTCATACGATTCTTGCTCATTTTTCTCTTCCGTCCTTTAATTTGAATTTAGGTCTTAAACCCACTATGTGCAATACTGTAATCGTTTAGATGTGTCCTTAAATATGTATTCTTGGGCTGTGACGAGCGGTAGCATCTTCATTATTATAATATAGTCATTTCGTTTACCATTCATTGTATGTAAGGAAAATATTAGCCTATGTCCATCGCTCAAAATCTCGTAGACGTATTGGGCACACAAACGTGTAGCCGTTTCGTATGTATGTTAATTATTGTAGACTCGATGTTTTAATTTTTGTTATCCATAATACTGCGATCTGGAAGGATTGTAGCCGGTAGTTTACTCAATACCCAATTTTGATCTATGTGGAGTTCATTATCAGTGGAGCAGTAGCCATTAGTTAAGTTACTACATATTTACAATTAATAGTTCCATTATTAGGATATATAAATGTATTACTATTGAAAGCAGCTTTTCGAGGTACCACATTTAATTCAGTGAACTTCTTGAATTTGCATTCGATAAAAATTAAACTCAACAGTAATATCGATGATAATTTGACTGAGTCTACTGCCTCGTGCGGACAAAATTATTAATTAAAACATTTTCAATACGTGTTCTACGCATGTTATTGCCGAAACCCTCATATTTAATTGTAAAGTCAATTACATCACTGTATAATAATACATTGTCAACATATCTGTCACTGTAAGATTTCATTTGGTCCGACGACACAGTTGCCCTTGACGTAAACTGAAAAACCTGACAGAGTATTATAATGATCTGCTACGAGTAGGGAGATTAAATCTTTACGTTAAATCTGGAAGAGGTAATGCATGAAAGTAGGTTTAAGTAACTATAATATAATGACCAGAATTAAGATTTTAGAAGTCATAATGGTCGATTTACCTCTTAAGATTAAAGTAAAGGTAGAAAGTTTCAATCATAAGCTATGTTGAACATAGTTGATTTGACACAGCTAATGACTGAGCTAGGTCATCTAACATTAAAAATGCATTCGAGGGTGACAAAGAAAGACGTAATACCTCCTTCTCTTACCATTTCCATTTATTTATAAAGGAACGATGTAAAACATAATGATTTTAATAAAAGTATACCGAAATATGTAAATGTGTTTTAATTAAAATAACATACTGACCCAGCAATCACACTGCTATAATTTATGTGCATACGTAGGTACTGAATTCATGAGTTTTCATAAAAAATAAAACAACATTTGTCACTTATTTAATTAATTAATATTACAATTATTAAATTAAATAAATTGGGATACGGACAGGAGGATGATGCTAGTTATTATAATCATTGTAATTCATAAATGATCCAGCCGCTCATTTACTCACATTAATAATTAGTATTATTATAAAGCCTAAGGCAGATAAAGCATTAAGAATATCTGCAGGCGGAACCGCTAAACATAAAAATAGGGATACCGCAGCGGAGCATCGATTTTACCAAAGCGTTTGACTCAATGAACCATCTCCCTAATACCTTATCTACCAAATATTACACGACAATAATAGCTTACAGCATACTATAAATTGATAACACATTTAAATAAACAAATCCATTAGTAAATAAATTCTGAATGACGCAAAAACCGACGGATCAAATGAAGATTACATTTTCCCTTCACGTTGGCATGCTCGTAATTTTTCTCCTTCCGTCTGTAAAAGAAAATATTGATTTCTATTTCTGAGCAATGGGTTAAGGAAGTCGGATAGCCTGGTGGCCTTTCAATCTTGTGACCTGTGAAATAGAAATAGGTTGTTTCTGGATACATATGTATATGTATATGCACCATCGTCAACAGCATCACCGTTTTATAGAGAGGTACGCCAAATACGCGCTTGGACGTTGTAGTTGCAAACACCAGCTAGTTATACCACTTAATAGAGAGTGTTCAAATGTGAATCTTTTCAACAAAGTTAATATTATTTTAACACCCCTAGATATACCTAGTGATAAAGTCATAGAGCGGTAGTACCTACTCATGAATGCCTACGTCCTGAAAAAAGCTCAAGAGGTGTCTCGACGAAAATCAACCCCAAATGAAATGGATAAGGCTAAGCAGAGTACCTTTCTATCCATGAACGTAAATAAACTACAGAAAACAATGAAACCAACTCTGAAATATTAACTCAATCAACCTGAATGAAGCAGATGTGTTTTTCGTTATTTCAGATTTGGTCCCATCGTAAAAGTTGCTGATATTCATGAGTAGGTATCACTCAAAAAGTTACACTTTACTTATTACTAGCCACTGCTGCGCCTTCACCCGCGTGGTGTTCAATTATACCTACTATAAAGCATACCCTATATGGCACTCGGCAATGGTGTAGCTTTCTATCAGTGATATGATTTTCGAAATCGGATGAGTACCTACCTACTTCCAGAAGATAACCTCTGGAAGTACTCATCCTATTTAACCAGTAACTTAAAATTGAAAACTTTGCTAATAAGATAACGTGAGTAAAGATTCTATTGTCTACTTATGCTGGACTAAATAAGGATCTCTTTGAACTAAACTTAATTTGGGTGTTCTAACATTTTACGAAGTTCAGATTTCTCTAAAAAGTGCTTTATAAACATTTAATGGAAAATGGCTCAGGCGCATATTAAACGATTAGCATTTTCCTTCATTTGGAATTTTAATTAACAATAGAAGAATGCCCAAGTACGGAGTCGAAATGCTTTTAAATTGGCGAAACTGTAACCAAAGAAAGAAACAAAACGTATTTATTGGGACTCACAAAAACTTAACAAAACACAATCAAGGAAACACAAAAAATAATAGAAAACAGAAACTCCTGTACGAGGCCAAAAGGCTCCTATTCAGCATGGTGTTGGACATTTGAAAATAAGTGTCGCAAAACGAAACTAAAGAATGCAAACTTCGTAGTAACGTAAAAATACTCACCACAATGAGCTTATATATCTGAAATATCGCTTCTTCCGGGTTACAATCATCATTAACTTGTTCAGAACTGATGGCCCTCTTTCCGTTGCCCCAGCCGGAGCTGAAGGTCAACTGACCCTCAACCAGAACAGCTATAGCAGCTACGAGCAGAAACAAGACGAGAATACGACACATTATGAGAATTTATATACTTTCCACAGCTCTGCTCCACACAGAATGATCATTTGAAGAACTGCCCCGAGTTCTTATAGCCTCTTGTATTAATTATAACGCGCTTTTAAGGTTTTCTATGCAAATCAAATGAAGCCTGTCCAATGTTAATGAAATGCCCACATTTGATGGAGTAGGTACTTATTATTATATCTCAAGTTTTTGGTATGGAAGATAATAAAAATGGTTTTCAATTGTTTTCGGGGTGTTTGGTAATTTTCCTGTGTGACCTTTCGGTCGTCAACACCCGAGTCACTCATAGGTAGGAGGAGGACACTAAAAGGTCACTGTCAGGATCAAGATTAATGTTGTTTTTATTTACAGACCGCCATAACATCATTTATTATGTATTTAGGCGGAGGTGTTTACACCTCATACCTACTGTCCCTGTGGTGGGTACCTATTATTGATTTCGTTTACGACCTGAGCACAATTCACAACCACTCGATACGCTTCCGTACCGTATCGAACATCAATCAATGTTATCGTAGGAGTCCTCTAAACGCTGTTCACAAGTCCAAACCCCCAAAATGTTGTCAGTTTAAATCAAATAGACGACAGCTATTCTTCCGATAGCTGTTTGCTGTCGGAGACAAGGCCAATCAGGTTATCGAAATGTGTAATTTTCGATACGATAGCCCGTCGAATAGTTGTGAATAGTTATGCTGTGACGTGGAAGGAAGGGGATAACCCAAGAGTGTGTTTCTTGTTCAAGGCTTTTAGTACACAAACAAAAGCCAGTTTTATTGCGTCCCAAGTGATAGGAAGCGTGTCTATATCCAGACTCCGGGCTGCTACTGAGAAACCCAATAAGACATGGCCCGACCTTTTTTTTTTTTTTTATGGATGGGAAATCATCAAATGACCCCTCCCGCTCTGGGTGGAGCGAAGGGAGTGTCAGACTCTTACTGACTAAAACCCATCCGTGTTCCTTCCTTAGCCCTTTATGTTCCGGGGTAGCGGTAACCCTTTCGGACAATCCCGCACCCCCGGCAGGCTTCGGCCCTGGCAGGCCCCTTCCTTTCTGCTGACATCTCTTTGAGGCGCGCGTGGAACACAACGCGCCGTCCGGCACGGGCCTGGTCCTGATCGGACGGTGAGCTACCCATTACTCTCCGTCCGCAGGCCCGCGCCTACGGTGGCCGGGAGTCGTCACGCGGCTCCCGACGCCCGGAGCGTCTCCCGCGGCGGCTGGGGTGTGAGGCTCTCTCCCTCAGCCGTTCAGCCACCTCCTTCGCTAGCATGACTGCTTCGCAGAAGGAGGTGACCGCCTCCCACTCCCTCTCGCCCCGGACCATGGCTTGAACCAGGGCCGGACGCGAGAGGTCGCCGCCGCTGTCTATCGCCTCTACGAGGGCACGGCGGTGCTCCGCCCATGCGGGGCAGACCTCCACCGTATGCTCCACCGTGTCCTCTGGGCGATCCTCGCAGTGGTGACACCCGGGCGTCTCCTCCCGCCTGATGATGTGCAGGAACCTCCCAAAACATCCATGTCCGGTGAGGACCTGCGTCAGGCGATAGGTGAGGACGCCGTGACGCCTCTCTAGCCACTCCTCAAAGAGGGGTCTTATCGCCACTATCGTGGCGTGCCCTGCGCTGGGTTGCGAAAGTCGCTCCTTCCATGCCACCATGAGATCGCGCCGGAGGTCTGTCCGCTCCGCCGCGATTTGCCGCGGAAGCGGAGTTTCCCCCCGGCTCAGTGCCTCCGCGCGCCACTCATACAGGCGCGCTAGGACTATCGCCTCCAGATCCCATGGCGGCAGTCCGGCAAGGAGGCTTGCCGCCTCGCCCGAGATCGTGCGGTACCCCCGGATCAGCCTTACGGCTACCACCTTTTGGGGCGCGTTCAGATAGTGGGCGGCTCGCCGCCGCAGAGAACGCGCCCACACCGGGGCCCCGTATAGGGCCATGGACCGCACGACCCCCGCGTAAAGCCTCCGGCAGGAGGTGTTTGGCCCCCCCAGGTTAGGCAGGAGCCGCTTGAAGGCGGCCCCGGTCCTTTCCAGTTTGGGGGCCAAACGTCGGAAGTGTTCGACGAAGTTCCACCGGCTGTCGAGGACGAGACCCAGGTATCTCATCGTTGCCTCGACGCCGATGTGAACCCCTCCCACCGTTAGTTGGGATCCCGATGGTGGCCCGTTCCGAGGCCCATGGAAAGACATGGCCTCGGACTTGTGCAATGCTACCTCGAGACCCAACCGCCGGATTCTTTCCACGACTATCGCAACCCCGCGTGTCATCGCGTCGGCCGCCGCCTGATGCGACCTCCCTTGCGCCAGGACCAGCGTGTCGTCAGCGTAGCAAACCACGCTGACGCCATCAGGGAGGTCGGCCCGCAGCACCCAGTCGTAACCGATGTCCCACAGGAGCGGCCCCAGAACCGATCCCTGTGGGACACCGCACGACATCTCTCGCCGGTTCCACTCCCCGTTGCGACCGGGGTAGATGACGGCTCTGTCCGTCAGATACGCCCCAACTACTCGACGGAGGTAGGTCGGCACCCGGTGATACCGGAGTGCCTCCCCAATACAGCTCCAGGGCAGGGTGTTAAACGCGTTGGCGATGTCGAGTGACACCGCCACGACTACCCCACCCCGGGTCACCGCGTCCCCCGTCGTGAGGGCTCTCACGCGCATGATGGCGTCCACCGTCGAGCGCCCCTTGCGGAAGCCAAACTGGCTTTCCGCAAGATCCGGCCCCGTCCTCACTAGGTGCCCGACGAGGCGGCCTGCAATCACTCTCTCAAAGAGCTTGCCGACCTCGTCGAGCAGCACTATGGGCCGGTATGCGGACGGAGAGTCCGCAGGGCGCCCTGGCTTCTGAATGAGGAAAGACATGGCCCGACCTGGAAATCGAATTTGACATCATATTGATGATTGCTCAGCATCAATATCGAGACATGGTATAAAACAATGTCGCTTTTCGTGTCTGTATGTGGGACTGCTACACTATTAATTTTGATGCGGTTTTCACCATCATTTAGAGAATTTATTCCGAAAGGTATGTGCACAATACATTAATAATAATTAACTTAGACATAGCACATAAATCTCAATGTTTTGTGAAGTCGACAAAACCGTGCGAACTAGAGGCTGGTCGCGAAACATTTAAATAAAATAAAATCATTCATTGATAATAATGTCCTTCCCATTATAAAGAATCAGAATACAAAGATAAGGAAGGATAATGTCAACGTCTCAACCCATTATCTATAATCTTTATAGACCAATTGAAAGCAATTAAACAACTCCCCGCGTCACAGACAACCAATCACATCATACAAATTAAAACTGTTATGGCTTCTTTTAATTCATCTTCACAGATTTGTTCCTATAAAAGGCTCAGAGTCTCTCACTGCAGCATCAGATCTCCTCCACCCTTTCATCTATTAGCAAGTAGCTGTTACGTCATCATCATCATGAACAACCTTAGTCTGTTTGTCCTGATCGTCGCTTGTCTGTGCATGCTCGCTGATGCCCAATTGACGTTCACCTCCAGCTGGGGAGGCAAGAGAGGTGCTGTTGCTGCAACCATGTCTTGCAGGAGTGAAGAAACTATTGCTGCTATTTATAAGTTGATCCAGGTATGTTGATTTTTCTTGGTTTAATTACTAAATAGAGCTATGGTCACGTAAGGTCCTGGATTCGATCTCCGGACGGACAAAGTGTAGTTTTCCCACACGGTGCGGCCGACTAGAGAATGCGTTCTTTACACCTCTCAGTTTCATACAAACGAATACGTATTTTGCGAATTTAATCTTTATTAGCTACGACTATGAGTACTAGTGTAGTGGTATCTACAACGCCACATGCGAACAACGCGTCATACTGACGTCACGCAAATCCTGCATCTCGCAAGCAGAGTTTACCGCGCAACTAGCATAGATACAACGGCCCGACATGAATCATCGGGCAGTTGCCCGCCAGACACAACACCGGTCTGGTCGGAGGATCCTCCCTTTTCTATAGAGTATGAGTGAACTTTACACCCTGTTCCTCATACCTCTACACTAGAATTGTCGCACTGACAGATGTCCGGAACGCATTCTCTCGACGGCCGGCGAATAAATAATCCCACCAAAAACATTTTCATGTAAAATGTTGCCAAGACGAGACCACATGGCTCGCACTGTCAAAAAGATCTCATGTAAAGCCAAGCTTCTAACTCTACACGCCCTAACTTCACAAACTCTACACCTTAGTCAAAATATGAGGCTTGGCCGTTTCGTTACTACCTACAAGAACTATTGTATAACAAAAAAGTAACGAAAAGTGAGTAAATTTTTCACTTTACGCTTATGTAACGGCAACGGTAGCGTAGCGGTAGCGATAGGTCCCTTGCGCTTCGCTTAGCTCGTCTTGGCCGACACTACCGTGCCCCCAGATATTGAGTGACCTAACAGATTTTTTTTTTTGTTTTCCTTTAAACTCTAGGTACCTACAAGGCTCTATGGATCTTTTGGCGCTTTAACATTGACGTTGACGTTGTTGGTAAACATTTGTGAAAAAAATCTTATAGTGTTGCATAGTTAGCGCCCACGAAAGATGAGACTTGACCCCGCCTCCCGCGCTCTTTCCGCCGCCTCTATGACGTTCGGCAGGGCTCTGAACCGGTTTAAAAAGAGCCGTTAATTTCGATTAAATACCGGTAAATATATCGTTCCTTCATTAACCGGTTAAACAAGTGAACTGTTCTTATGTAACCCAAAAGATAAAGGTTACCGGTTACAAAGCTCAAACGGTTTTGACACCCAAAATAACCGGTTAATTCCGTAATTCGTAAATTTTTTTCGTCTACTTTTTTAACGCTTCCAACAAGTTCTAGTGACAATGAGTTGAATCGCAACGTCCAGACCGTGCCCGCGAAAGTGGCGGGGGCCGGGGGGGGGGGGGGTTCAAACTTGGTTTTAACCGGTTAATTTTCACTATCAAAACCAAAATTCATGAAAAACCGATTTGCCGCATAAACCGGTAAAAACCGGTAAAGTGCAACCTTTAACCTAAATCTATTTCGGTTTGGGGTCAATGACCATAACCGGTTAAGAATTTCAACCGGTTTCCGAGCCTTGACGTTCGGTCCCATCCCGCGCTCAGACCTCATAAAGCTAAAGAGTCCTACAATCGTGTAGGTACTGCGCAAGTCAAACCACGTGGTGTGTCAAGTCTCATCTTTCGCGGCACGCATTGTACCTACTTGGTCATTTGAGGGCACCGCCCAGAGCGAAGTTCCGTAATGTAATATATGACTCTTTGAATTGTATAGAATAAGTTCTTCTAACTGAACAAACAGCTGTGCTGCTGGAGAGTTTGTTGCGCCACTATTTACACCAGCTAAATCACTAGGAGTGGTGAAGGGCGGGCGTACCGGGGGACTCTCATATGTCAAACTTACTTATGTTTTTTTTTTTTTATTTTACGTTCAAAACGTGCTGATTCTCAGCGTTCCTATTTTGAATAAATGACTTTTGATTTTGAATAAAGTTAACAACTCAAAATATTATTCTCAATTAAAAAAAAAACTGTCAATTGTTCATGAGGCTTCCGACGTTATTTCTGTGTTGGTTCGTACCTATACTAATAAGTGGGTATTTTCATTTTTCCAGAATGAGGCCGAGAAACTCCTGCTGTGCCAGAAGCCCTGAAGGGAAAACTTCTTGCCGAAGTTTTTTATCAAACGTCGCCGCTATGATTAAATGGAGAGTTTGTTTTCTAATTATTGTTGTGACTACACGTTTTTAGCGCAACTTGGATCCACGTCACGCCGCCGTTGACTAATTTGTTGATTCTGCTTTATATAAAATACAATTAAGTATGCTTTGTTAATTTCTTTGTTTTAATCTAAAGGTAAAAATATACGTATTGACTTGAGAATCTCCTCCTTTTTTCCGTCATTTAAAAAGAAACCTTATAACAGCTGAATGAGTTACAACGTAGATTTAGCTACGTACATACTAATATTATATGAGAGATAGGATAGACTCAATGATTATGTAATGGCTGCCTCGTTCGTCTTGTGACAGTGGCGCGGTGGTCATCAGTCATTGAAGGTAGGGTCCTGAGTTCGATTCCCAGGTTGAACAGTGTTATTGAGGTTTTCCATTAAGAATTTCTAAGTAGAATCTCGGAGTCTGGATTTGTGCCCGGTTGTTGGCAATAGGCTCGCCCCCTATTACTTGGGACTAAACATAACTAGCGCAACACAGGTATACGTACCTTTTATACACCTCTACTTACTCAACCACGGATATTTATGTACTTATAGAGGTATGAGGAACAGGGTGTAAAGTTCACTCATGCTCTATAGAAAAGGGAGGATCCTCCGACCAGACGGGTGTATTGTGTCTGGCGGGCAACTGTCCAATGAGTCATGTGGGGCCGTTGTATCTATGCTAGTTGCGCGGTAAACTTTGCTTGCGAGATGCAGGATTTGCGTGACGTCAGTATGACGCGTTGTTCGCATGTGGCGTTGTAGATACCGCTACATACTCCACCGTTCGAAGAATTCAAGCGTGATGGTATATTTATGTATATTTTAATGTCTGTAACACTAAACTTTTTTACTTACATGCCCCCATAAAGAAAAACCGGTCAAGAGCGAGTCGGACTCGCACACCGAGGGTTCCGTATCATCATGTTTTTAAAATTTCATCGGCGAGGCCTATAATACCTCGTCAGAGAATTTAATATTGCGGTCACGGTGTAGAATATTGCAGTTTTATGTCAGCGCCATCTCTTGACAGATAGTGGAACTAAAGTAATTTTTGTTGATGATTTCTGAAAAAGTGTGCTATTTAGAGACATCGTTTTATTTTTCTTGTAATCTACATAAGTACACTTCTATCACAAAGAATAATTTCAGATTTTTCTCTATGCAAACTTCGGAGATAAGGGGGGGGGGGGACGATATTTTTTTTTAATTTAAAGAACGATGACCATATTTGTATGAGACCCGTCCCCCCCCTTCAACAGAACTTTTGTATGTATTAGTAGGTTCACAAAGGTCTATAAAAAGACTAGCAACCAGTTTTGATTTCAAAATCCATGGGGTTTAGAAATAAAATAAAAATTAAAAAATCGTTTTATTAATTTTTCCTAATTCGCTAGGCCCGTCCCCCGCCCTGCAACAGATCTTTTGTATGTACTATCAAGTTCATAAAGATCTATAAAAAGACTAGCAACCAGTTTTAACTTCAAAATCCATGAGGCTTAGAAATAAAATGAAAATTAAAAAATCGTTTTATTAATTTTTCTAATTCGCTAGGTCCGTCCCTCGCCCTGCAACAGATCTTTTGTATGTGCTATCAGGTTCATAAAGATCTATAAAAAGACTGGCAACCAGTTTTAACTTCAAAATCCAATGGGGCTTAGAAATAAAATGAAAATTGAAAAATCGTTTTATTAATTTTTGTAATTCGCTAGGCCAGTCCCCCGCCCTGCAACAGATCTTTTGTATGTGTTATCAGGTTCATAAAGATCTATAAAAATACTAGCAACCAGTTTTAACTCCAAAATCCATGGGGTTTAGAAATAAAATAAAAAATCGTTTTATTTCTTTTTTCAACTTCAACAAACATGATATACTTAATTATAGTAGATTATTCACTAATGGGATAAAGTAGTGTCTTGTTGTCGCCGGCGCTATTTTGAATCCTGAACGCAACGAAGGATTCTATGTTTGAGTTAACTCCTGAGCGAAGCGAGGGAGTTAAGACTTGAATCCTGAGTGCAGTGAGGGATTCAAGCTCGCCCAAGACGAAGACACCCGCGTCTCCGTCGTGGACGAGCATATGGCAGTTGTCCCACCGCCGGCGAGGAAGCGACTAACTGTCGGCTGTTTTCTCGCTCAAGAAACGTATAATAGATACCTATACATTCCGTGTAAACAAAAGAGATGCATATATTAACAGTTGATCGCTGACTGTTCACACTGCCGGCGAGGACTCGCTCCACTGGTTTGTCGCTGAGCGACAAGAGCTATCAAAGATAATACTCGCCTAGCGATACTCGCTCAGCGATGCTCGCTTGGCGGTCAGAGCTCACGTCGAGAGAAACCCCTGTGGGGCTAACCACCCCGAGCGAGTAATCGCCCGTCGCACTCGAACACTCGCTGATAGCCCAGCGACAAAACTATCGGAACTACACACACGCTGCTCGCCAACTCGTTTTCAGTTGCTAGTTCTACTCGCTACTCGTTCATCGCCGCCGGTGGGACAAGCCTGCCTATAGGAATAGGAAAAATTGGACGAGTAACGAATGACGTTTTCTGTTTTTTAAATGGCATCTCTTAATATTGATCTTGAGAGGTTTGAAAATCAAAGAATATGGATTACAAACTGTTATTTTGTGCCAAAAATATTAACATTAAAACATGATTTTTCTCGGAATATCCCGCACTTTTGAGAGATGTCGTCATAGTAAAAATTGATCAGCTTGCTAAGGCGGTTCGAATGAGATACATTTTAAGTCTGTTGGTCAATGTAAGGGTTGGGGGGACGTTGTGACGAAATTAACACTAAAACATGATTTTCTCGGAATATCCCGCACTTTTGAGAGATGTCGTCATAGTAAAAATTGATCACCTTGCTAATACGATTTGAATAAGATACATTTTAAGTCTGTTGGTCAATGTAAGGGTTGGGGGGACGTTGTGACAATATTAACACTAAAACATGATTTCCCGGAATATCCCGCACTTTTGAGAGATGTCGTCATAGTAAAAATTGATCACCTTGCTAATACGATTTGAATAAGATACATTTTAAGTCTGTTGGTCAATGTAAGGGTTGGGGGGACGTTGTGACAATATTAACACTAAAACATGATTTCCCGGAATATCCCGCACTTTTGAGAGATGTCGTCATAGTAAAAATTGATCAGCTTGCTAAGGCGGTTCGAATGAGATACATTTTAAGTCTGTTGGTCAATGTAAGGGTTGGGGGGACGTTGTGACAATATTAACACTAAAACATGATTTCCCGGAATATCCCGCACTTTTGAGAGATGTCGTCATAGTAAAAATTGATCAGCTTGCTAAGGCGGTTCGAATGAGATACATTTTAAGTCTGTTGGTCAATGTAAGGTTGGGGGGACGTTGTGACTCATCGTCCTTTTTCATCAAAAGTCGAAAACTATGCGGCTATATGCCATAGTAGCCCCACTTCGTCATCGAATACTATTCCAAATTTCAAGTTGATAGCATTGGTTCTTTAGATATAGACAGATGGACAGACAGCGACACAGACGGACTGAGTCGCACCTTAAAGGTTCCTTTTCACCATTTTGGTACGGAAACCTAATAAAGATTTTTAGAGACCGGCCCACGCCATGGATAACAAAAAAATATCAAATTACCTACCTAATTATTAGGCTGCGAGACGAGGCAAAAATAACTAACACAAGGACAACCTAGATATCTACTTACTTACTACAAAAAAATATTATTTGGACTTTAAAAAAACAAGCTATAACAGCACTTACGCAGGGAAAGAAGGTATACTTTCACCGGCACATTAATAATCAGATAAAAACCTCAAAAAGCTTTGAAAAAATCTTAAAACGATGTATTTGCTGAACGTAGTGAAGGTATGCTTCCCGGACAATTTAATTACCCAGAAGAAATTATCACGGCATTTCTGAATGTGGTACCAGCAGTGTATACTGCCCACATCGCAGCTTACATATTTTGATACAAATAAATTTGGTGAGACTCAATTAGAACTACGAAATATTAATAAGGAATTTTCAAAAATTATCAAAAGTTTGGGGTCAAATGCTAAAGGGATGAATGGAGCTTGTGAGTCTGTAATAATGCTAACATTAGGTACCAACCACCAATTTCGCGGACTCCTCAGGCTCCCAACACACGGGGACGCCAAGGCGACGTCGCTGGCAACGTAGCCATGGCTACCTGTTACCTACCGTAGCCAAATGAGGTTGCCAAATAAGTAGGCAGTGGCTACTGACTCTCAGTCCTGGCGATCAGCTATCCAGAGTGAGGGAGGCGTAACTTACTTGTATACAAAATACTGGAGACTTGGCTACGCGTCGCCAGATCGCCAGAGTACCCAGTGTCCATGTAGGGGCCGGTCGGTCGTCGCTACGCTTCCAAATTGGCGACATCGCCATACCGTACCCAAGTGAGTTAACTGTCATACATTTCAATACGAATTGTTTGGATACGTTGCCGGAGACGTCGCCATGGTGTCCCAGTGTGTTAGCTCTTAAATAGAAAGACAATAAAGAATGTGCTGAAAGTACAGATATAGATACACTTAGATAACGCAAGAGCACCTACTTCGCGTGCTTAAAATCGCACCAGTTTACGATCGAAAATCATAAGCCGCCACTTTCGCGCTCAGTCCTGCGTACTGCTGGCTGGGTGAGCGTGAGCGAGAGAGCGCGAGCTTGTGACGTCATAGTTGGTAGTCAAAAAGTGACACGCTTAGTTTTCATACAGTTCGTGATATTTGCGTTATCTAGGTATATGAGAACAGCAGGGGTTTTATTATAGAAATTATAAAATACTATCAATAAAGTTCATATAAAATTTATTTTATTATCTAGTCATAATAATGTTACAACTTAAAACTATTCAGATAAGTCCTGCTAATCTTACAATACTTAATGAAATTGGACTGCTCCCACCCATCTTTTAATTTAACAATACAGCCAGTTGTGTTGAACAGTTACAATGCAAGTCATCTTTGTACCACATGACAAAACAATAATGTACACCTGTTCGCGCTATGTTCGCTGCTGACGATGTGACGTCACCCCAAATATCGAGAAAACTGAACAATATTAAGATTTCAAATAAGTAATAATGAGAAGCACTTGTGATGGTACTGAGAGGGTGACTCAGCGGTGCGGTAGCCCGGTTGGGTGATGGGACGCGCATTCCATGGACCAGCAAACTGTGCGTGAACAGGTTGTAAGTGTAAAACCTTTGAATGGAAACAATGCCAAATAAAAAAAAAGAAATATGCATTTAAAAAACTGTAACCTTCAATCGTTATAAATGCAGCAGTGACCATACATTCTGTAGACTCACTCTGACAACCCGCTAGAGTTTACTTGAGACCCGAGCCGACCTTGAGCCCCTCCCGACACCCGCTCTATTACCACTCTCGCCATCGAAGCCTCAGTACCGCATGCTTACATCATCCGAGTGAAGTCTCAAGTGAACTCTTGCAGGTTGTACATGGATTAAAATTTTAAGATGAATGTACAGACGCCAGCACATCAACCTACCCGAAACTGTCACATTTTCCCAATCAACTTTGAACCTTATGCTTTGGTGATAAAGTTGAAAATCTATTAAAGAAATTTGACAGATTGTAGTAGGTTGATATGCTGGCGTCTGTACAACATTATATGGCAGTGTTTTTAGTAAAATATTTTAAATTGTCCTACATAGGTTTAATAACAGGCCATGCTTTATTTCGCACTATGAGGCAGAAGGTGACAGTACTGTTGACACCCCACTGGTATCCAGAGACATCCTGCTAGACCCTGTGTGAGGAATATCGTCTTCATCCAAGAGTTCCCTCATCCTCCGCTTATAAATCTCGCTATCCGGATTATTCTCTTGATTCCTACATCGGTCCAGCTTCTTTTCAATAAGTCTGACTTTTTCACGAGCAGGACTTTCAACCATTTTCACAAGTGATCTGATCTTCCTTACTGCTTCAATTAGTATTGCTAACTTGTCCTGCCCAGCCTCTCTAAATAGCATGTCTGTAACGTAACTGTCAAGGTTCTCTTGCTCTTTACTGGCTGCATGTAGAACGGCTGCTAAAGCTATTTGTGAGGGAGCGTATAATAGACAAGCGTCAGTCAAAAATACCTTTTCAAGGAACTCGTCAATACCTCCCCTCAGACGTTCCGGGTTTGCTAAAGAACATCTTGTTTTAATATCAATTAGGAATCCTTCGACGGGTCGGAAGGGATTGTGAATGGTCAAATGGTAGTTTAACTGTTGCATCAGTAATAATTCGTTGTTCAATATAATGTCAGAGGCCTTGTCCCTGTCACCTTTAATATTAGCGACGAACTGACCAATGGACACGTTGAATTCTTCTACTTTGCAAGCCAAATAGACGCAGGTCGCAAGAATTTCCTTTGGGTGATAGTCCATGGTCGAATTGTAGAGATAAAATCGTTTAAAATAGTGGAATGCGGTTCCGACAACACCCTTTGGCATGGGGGGGCTGAACCGCTTACAGAACTCCTTCAAGTGCAGCTCATACTGTTTCAGAAGAAGTCTTTCCTCGTCAGGAGATAAAAAGAAATTGTACCGTTGAAATTCATCAATGTGTGTTCCATGTTTTGAAATATAATGAAGGTTATGCTTTTCTCGCAGAATGGCTAGTTCACCCTCGTCGCTGAAAGTCCAGAATTTTCTTTGGGAGCTCGTTGAAAACATTTTAGTAACTGTAACTGGTTTCCTGTGCTTAAATTAAATACAAACACAATAACAAACCCTCCCAAACGGCCTCGTAATTTGAGTTTGACAGTAATTTGACAATTTAACAATATTGACATTGCGAAACACCGGGCTGCCTTGCTAAAAAATAATTCTAAGACTTTTTTTAAAACTATTTTGTTAAGTTTTGCAAATTCATGAATCTCCCATAGTAAACGCATACGCGGGAGATCATTTTCACTATACAAAATTCTTCATTTTAAACTTTTCTTTTGGAAGATATCTTATCATATTATTATTATATGGCTACATTTCATCATCTGACTTAACACTTCATCAGACGCAGCAATTCTGTTAAAAAATAGTCCAAAATTACTGGTTGAACTAGCAGAACAAACATTTTTCTTTTCCCATCTTACAGTTGCATTTGAATTACTAAATTTATTCATGATAGCTTTATTTAGATCGCTTATATTTTTTTTTACAATTCAAGTTGTAATACTGATAGTACTTTGTATTTTCAGTAAAGGAACGTGCTCACACAATTTTATTATCTCTTTCCCACTTGTTGCGTTCCGGTTCTCCGTCTCAGACGCATTTGAGTCATCTTCAGTGAGTGCTGCTGATTGTCATAAATTAAAGAAATTAGACTATTTTTATAACAATTATCATTTCAAATCGTTGATAACAAGTGAAATCAAAATGTCGCGACCGGGTGATAGACCAAACCAAGCCCAAACATACAAACTTGTCGTGGTCGGCGGTGGCGGTGTGGGAAAAAGTGCAATCACAATACAATTTATTCAGGTATTTATCGCCGTATTTGGCCGAGATCCGGCTGCGGAACAGATGTTACAGTATACTAAGAGTTTCTATTGACGATTCTGGGAACTCGTTGGTTTCTTTAGTAATTTAAACGATGCGTTCATGCTTATAAATAGTGTTTGTGAGGCACAGAGGCAGTCTATGTCAAGGCCTGTTTGAAGGCGACTCCGCCCACTGGCGTCACCGCATCTGGTGCTGAAATGCTATCTTTTGGTCTTCCAGAGCTACTTCGTGACCGACTATGACCCCACCATTGAGGACAGTTACACCAAGCAGTGTGTTATTGATGATGTACCGGCTAAACTTGACAGTGAGTACACCTCCTTAGCTTTATGGTATCCTGGTGTTTGAGTATTGTGGGTGGGTTGGAGAAAGCTAATTATGTCTTGCTTGATATAAAAACATCAAGGGCATTGCCTTAACACTTTGTATTCAATGTTATTAGTCATGGCTACCTGTTGCAGAATGATCAAGTTTCTTAGAACAGTAATTTATATTAAACTAAATTTATATTAAAATTCACTTAATTCTGTGCAACCATGTGATGCACCAATGACCAATACTCGCAGTCATGCTTGGGGTAGGCCTTTGTCTGTAAGTAGATGTCTTTCTGCTGAGATAACGATGATACACACTCCCTGGTAGTCATGTGTTTCACTCAAGAATCTGGGATAAAACCAGCAATCATATCTCAAGTTCTGACCAGCCTCATCTAAAGATCAGTCCTCTGCTGGACATAATATCCTTATCCAAATTTATGTTCTGACATGAGGTGCTCTACCATCTGCAAGATTATTGTACACACGCAAAATAATATATGTAACAAAACACTTACCCCCTTATTCATAAACCTTATCAAATCTATTTTAGTTAAAATGGGGTTTGTCTCTTTCTTACACACAGAAATGACAACGTGACAGATAAAGACAAACGTTCTATAAACCTATTTTAGCTAAAATAGAGATAAAATAGGATTATGAATAAGGGGGATAGATTATACAAAACATTGTGCACCTAGCAATATCTGAAGTCAGAATCAACCATAGTGTAAACACATATTTGTTCTTAATTTTTTATCTCCCCTATGAAAAATTTCTGTATCACAAGATAAATGATATCTGATACAATCTTGCAGCTTCATGAGTCATCTTATTTTTATTCAATATGAGATGCATTTTATGCACATTCCTTTGATAGAAAACTAGTTTCTGCCCACAACTTTGGCTGCATGTTTTTTTTTTCTTTTTGCTCGTTCCCTAAGTGTCGTAGCATGATGTTACATAGCCTATACCCTTCCTCAAGAATTGGGATATCAAATGCAAAATGAACTTTTCAAATCTAACTGGTTGTGCCAGTAATTAGTGCATAAAAAACAAACTCTTGAGCTTTATTATCAGTGATTGGATAATTGGGCGCTAATACATATAGGTATACTTCACTTTTATTCCCATGAAAGAATAATACGGACACGCTTTTCAGAATCCCGGATCCTGAAATCTTTTGATTCGATTTGAACACTAATCTGTTAGATAGATAAATCAATTTCCACTACTTGACTACATTATCATTTTTTATTGATATTCCATTTGTTTTGAATAAAATAAAGATATTAAATCAAAATAACCACTGCTATAATTTCATTAAGTTTGGTATAGTTGTTATTACAAAATTGTTCAATCCCGGGAACCCGGGATTACTTATTTATTCAGAAAGGAATGTCCATATTATTCTTTCGTGGGAAGAAGTTTAGGTATATTAAGCACTGGATTATCCGATCACTGTTTATTATATTAGTATAGATATACTTAATTAACCTTGTGCTAGTTAGGAAAAGAGAACTCCTTATTGCATTTCAATAAATTCAAATGAATGCATGGTATTTACTTTTTATTGCATAATTTGTATCTGTATGTTAAAGGTATCTGCGTGCCAATTTATCTGTAAAGGTAGGTTATATGCAATACTGAAAAAAAAATTGGGGCCTTCCCCCAAACCGGGTAAAAAAAAATTAGTTGGATTGTTTGAATGTTCAAATGAGTTCATATATGTGTAAAAAACCTAACATTAAAATCAATATTTATAGCAAAGAATAAAAGAAACTAGGATGTAATTAATTTAGAGTTATACACTATTATAATTATTTATGTAAGGCATATGTAATGATTGGTTAACTTCTTGCATAATTTTTAAATTTATAATACACTTTCTTGTTTTTTTTTTTTTTTGTTGATTGATTTCTTAATATATCTCTGACTTACAGACTTAATTGCAAAATAATATTATTTCGCAAATCACATAAATAAACAAATCACAATACCTGAAGTGTAAAATGCTGTTACATAACATTTTTCTTTACTTCCTGTGTATTACATTATCCTCAGTGACATAAGCACTTATGTCCATAACTAAATAATTCTTAGCACTAAGCCAAAATAACTGAGCGTTGTCTGTCAGCCATTTTATGGATCTCGTGCACTAAGTGGCCAAGACCACGACCGGCCGTAATCTTGGCCACAGGAGCTGCAACCAAGATGCTTTTGAAGTTGTTTGAAGTTTGGTTGTTGCGACTTAGTGCGCGATACGCATTCGGTTTCTATAGTTTACCCTGCCTAGCTATTCACAACCATTCGATACGTGCTTCCGTGCCGAATCGAACATCAATCAATGTTATCGAAGGAGTCCTCTAAAAGCTGTTCACTAATCCGAAACAAAAAAAATTTTAATAGACGACCGCTTATTATTCTTCCGACAGCTATTTGCTGTCGGAAGCAAGGCAAATAATGTAGGTGATAGAAAATGTATCATTTTAGACACGACAGCCTTTGGAATGACTGTGTATAGCTGCGCTGGTTGATGCGCCCACTGGTCGTGATCATGGCGTAGTATGCCATGTCCCTTAGGGGCCATTTCCACAAGCGAGAGAATTGCGGCGATAGTGTCGCCGTACCATCAAATTTTTGGCGCGATGATATGGCGATATCATCGCGCCAAAAATTTGGCACGGCGCGGCGGTGTGGAGACACGTTCTAAGAGAGTGTATAGGAATACGTGGCACGACGATAATATCGCCGCGATTCTCTCGCTCGTGGAGGCGGCCGCTTAGAACTAGCATACAAGTTAAATAACTAAATGTATACAAGTATTTCATAATCTCATTCTCCCTCGACAGTTCTGGACACAGCCGGTCAAGAGGAATTCAGTGCGATGCGAGAACAATACATGAGGTCTGGCGAGGGTTTCCTCCTCGTCTTCTCCGTGGCCGACCACGCGAGCTTCGACGAACTCTACAAGTTCCACAAACAGATCCTCCGCGTCAAAGATAGGGACGAATTCCCCATGCTGCTTGTCGGAAATAAGGCGGATTTGGAGGGCCAGAGGCTGGTAAGTGTCTCTCTTTGTTATGTGTGCAGCTGGGAAGTTTGTGGTAATGTTTTTTTTTTGTCTGAGGTAAGCAAAAACCAATTAGGAAGTGGTGAAAGACAAAAGATTAATGAGTTTACGCAAAAAAATCATACTCAGCCTAGAATGTTCCCACTGCTGGGACACAGGCCTCCTCTCTGTGAGAGGGGGTGGGCCGTAATCTACCACGCGGGCCCAAAAAATAGTTTATAAAAAAAATACGAAAGAACTAAGTATTAAAGAAGCGAGCTGTCTTTAATTTCGATGTTCAGTGTAATTAATAAATTGCAAAGTCAAATTATTTATTTCAATAAAGTCACATAAAAGGCACTTTTTAATGTCAAAATTTACAAGAAAATCAAATTGTTTCTAGTTGCCCATCCAAAAAGCGTATGGAGAAGAATTAAATTGCTTTTTATACAGTCTAATTTTAAAGATATTAGTGCAAACTCCAATTTGGCGGAGACTAGAAAAATGAAATCAATTTGTCCTGTGTGTAGACACAGGACAAATTAAATTTTGTCTTGAAGTCCCACAGTCACACTATTGAAGTCACCCATGATGTCATCTTATAAAACAGTTTCATTGCCAGTTTGACCTAAAACTAGACAATACTAAAGAACAGTCATCATTAGGTACATAATATTTATATGCTACATGATGAAGTTTAGTTCAATATAAGTCTGAAATCGCCAACCCGTCTTGAGCAAGCGTGATGGATAATAATGCTAGCATGTATATTGTTTTTTTTTAACGTATTTATAACTAGCTGCGCCCCGCGGTTTCACCCGCATAAGTCTCGATCCCGTGGGAATATCGGGATAAAAAGTATCCTATGTCCTTTCCCGGGACTCAAAATATCTCTATACCAAATTTCATCTAACGGTTCAGTGGGTTAGGCGTGAAAAGGTAACATACAGACAGAGTTACTTTCGAATTTATAATATTAGTATGGATTACTTTACGGTAATTGGTTTCATAATAATACCAGCAGTATTATTATTTCCTTTATTTAATTATATACATATAAATTATATTTTTGAATATTAGGATATAAAAACATTTAAAAATACAAAAAATAGTAGTCTGCCGGTGTCGGGAGCAGGGTCCAAGCTACGGGTGGTTAGGGCTCCAGAGACAGGAACCTCCTTACAATGCGAGCCGTATCGAGGAGTACTGCCTTCTGAATCAACCCTTGATCTAACCGCCTAATATTATTATTATAATCCTATTATTATTATTAACGGCGAAGGAAAACATCGTGAGGAAACCGGCATGTCCTAGAACCAAAAATTCGAAGACATGTGACATCCACCAACCCGCACTGGGCCCGCGTGGTGGATTACGGCCCACTCCCTCTCACAGAGAAGAGGCCTGTGTCCCAGCAGTGGGAACGTTATAGGCTGATTATGTATTATTATTATTACAGTAAAGTAAACAATTTACAGTTATCATTCAAAAATACTCAATATTGTCCAAGCCATAAGGTGTGAAATGGAAATACCGAATATGAGTATTTATAAGTCATAGGGAATCCTGAAACCGCAATGTTTTCATGTTTCGATTACATACGAGTACGTCAGGTTTTATGAACGACGCTCAACGTTTATCGTAAGCATGTAGTAAACACATATTCTTCCTGTTCTGTAGTAGATTTATTGTATTTAAAAAATACCCATTGTGTTTCATTCATTCATCATTATCGTCAATGGCTCTGTGGTTTGGATTTTAAATTCAACATCACGTCTAATCGACCGGACTGATTTCTTTGAAAAAAATAAATGTTATACTAGACCATTTGCTTCGTAATTTGATATGTGAATATTTGCAATTATATTTTTTTAACATAGTGTAATTAATTTGTAAAGTAATGTCTACCGCGGACATAAAAACGATAATCACGCAAACACTATCGGGTGTATTTTCATAAAACTTTCACCATCTAAAAGACAATTTAATTCCCCGAATTTTAGTATACAGTTTTTATTTGTTTGGTGTTTGAGAGTTTTTGTAAATAGATAATTGCTTCATATTTGCAATAAATTACCACGGTTGTGTCATCGCGCTTCTCTTTCTTTTCTATGCAGTCCGACAGTGACCGCGCTTTAGGTCGTGTAGTCGCCTTAAGATGCGGACTGACGAGCGGTCGTGAGATCGACCTCACTCCTACCACAGCACAACCGCCACCCACCTACTATGAACAAAGTCAGTTCCGGATAAACCCATAAGCAAACTAAGCAATTGCTTAGGGCATCACGCCTTCCATGAGAGGTGGCCTGCGGTCGGCGGACTAGGGGCTTCCGTCGTCCGACCAGACAGGCCCGAGGTGGCGCTGCAGTGTTCCACGCGCGCCACTCGAGAGTGGGTGCGGCCATTATAGGAATGGGCTCACAGGGTGGTGGGACCCGATGAGGAACAGTGGGTCGAAGCCTGTCGGGGGAGCGGTGAATGCTTAAGCGAATCCCGCATGCCCGGTCATAGGTAGAGGTGGAACATCGCGGTGGCATCATGCTTGGGGGGCACCATAAACGGCACCGAAAAAATATTTGCTAGAACATAAAAGGCAAGGCTGTTTTAAAACGCGCGCGTGAGCGGGAGATGTCGTTGAGTTGACATTGGAAAGGCTCGATGCCTTATCAATATTATTTAATAGCGTCTGCCCGCGTCTTGTTCCCCCGACCCAACCCTTCGCACCACAACGCCTGCCCGCGCTATCACTTCGTCTTTGCTCTGTTCCTAAAGGCGGTTCCTGGCGTGGTGTTAAATAGCCTTCTCAAGGATTGGGCTATCAAATGCGAAAATATTTTTTTCAAATCCAGTAGTAGTTTCAGCGATTAGCGCGTTCAAACAAACTCTTTACCTTTTTTTTTTTCACATATCTCGGGACCGTGGTCCCGGTCTTTTCGAAGGCGTCTGAGGGGCCGAAGCCAACTCTCAGAGGCCCCTTAGAAAATTTTAATGAAATGCGGCACCAACGGACGATTATCCAAGTAAGCACTATCCAAGTGCACCCAAGGACAACCCCCGGTTGGTGTAGGACTACCTATTGCAGGATATGGAAACAAAGATATTGGATTATGGGTTTGGGTGGCTAAAGTGAACTGGTTATTTAGGACTATGGAAATTCTACATATAGCCCCTGCCTGGCCAATGTTTTATATAAATTACACAGATGAAATGGCAGAGGGTGATTTGCACACTCAATAATGGGCCCCCGAAAACGTTCGCTAGCATATAGTGCCGTAGCGACAAGGGGGTAACATATCCTGAGGTGCTTATGAGGAGTGGAGAGGTATTCCACGGCTATCAGGACAATCCCGGAAGTACGGTCAAGATCCCCTACCAGCATCTTACTGGAATACTTCCTTCCTCCGAGCACATTTGCTCTTGCGATTCTCCACTCAGGCCGGCCAATAAAGGCAAGAATGAGGTTATTAGTAGGTATAGATATACTTAGATAGAGCCGTACGCAAAATACGCGCATTGACGTGGAGTTGCGGACATCAGCCCGTATTACCTATTACCTATACTTAGATAGAGGCAGATATGTTAAAAACGTTGAGCTTAAAAACTATTGTGGGTGATTTGATAATTGCCGTAAAAGCCGCAAGTCGCCTTTCAATAATTTTTATTGTAATACCTACTCCACGTATCTCTTTCGTCCTTCGTACATATTCTAAGGTACGTAATGATCTATCTCGTTGTAATAAATACGTTAACTTTTTTTAAAGACCAATATTAGTTTACTAGTGGATAGGGGGGCCACAGGCGTGAATTGATTAGGGCCTGGATGCACTAAGTTATTCATAATTCGAGCAAAAGGTTAAATAGGATAATTATTGTGTCAACTACCTAATTATTAGCGCGTAAACTGTAGTAACTCTACGATCATAATATTGTTAGAGGAAAATGAAGCTGGAGTACTGAAAACATAATTATTACATATATTATACTTGGAAGAAACTGAATTGCACGAATATAGATTAATTCGTGAATCCTTCAATTTATGTTATGTCTATTCTATATTAAAAACCACACAAATGTTTACAGGTTTCACTGGATGAGGCACAAGCCCTATCGCGCCAACTCAAAGTCCCGTACATTGAGTGCAGTGCGAAACAACGAATGAACGTCGACCAAGCTTTCCACGAGCTCGTCAGACTAGTCCGTCGTTTCCAAGAAGCAGAGCGCATCAACATCAAGTCGGACTATGGTAGTGGCAAAAAGAAAAAATGCACCATCCTGTAACACTTTTTATCTCTGGTGAGATTTGTTCAATTCGTTCTGCATTCAAAGTTCGCGCCGTTCCGATGATAGATGATTTTTTTTATTTCTGCAAAGAAGTTTGATTGGTTTTTTTTTATTTTTGTTATAGAGATGTACTGACTATCTAAGGAGGGTTTAGTCGACTACCAAACAATCCAGTTCTTGGAAAAGCTTTAATTTAAAAAAAATGTGTTTTAGCTCACTCATAAGCTAAACAGTCAATGATGGAATGGATAGTTTGTACATTTTTTTATTAAATTATTCGGGTTGTAATATAATTAATATTTATCAATGCATCTCCATCTCTATCTACTTCATTAGTTTTATAATGCAAACAGTCTTCTTATTTTTATATTTATTTATTTCATTTTAGTTCATAAGCATTCTTTTAACGGAAAAGCACATTGAAATGCAATTCACCTGTTTTTTATTGTTCTCGATTAAGAATAAATGTGATACATTTTCACTTTTTTTATAATTTTGGTACTAATTTTTCTCTGGTGCCATACTTGAAGTAATGTCGAAATTTTAACCCGAAATAATTCTTAAACAATGTGGCTTTAATATAAAGATTTTTGAATAATTAATTTACAATCATAGGGATAAAATTGAGTATTTTTTCTGGATTTGTTAAAAATATCCGTCTACCGTTGGTACAGTCAGCGACAAAAGTTAATGAATATTTCGAAAGATTCAAAACTGTTAAAAAAAAAAAAATGGTTGATTTCTTCAATATTCACCAGACTTGCTCATGATTGAAGTTTTTCATTCTTTGGTAGCTAAAATATTATAATCTTTACACATACGTTTTCACAAAACGAGGCATTAGCAATGCACAGTCGAACAAAATAAATATTTAATTTCGTTGTGTGTAAAAAAGCTTTTCACAAATAACAGTTTACGTTGAGCACATTTCGTTATAAAATGGTGCTTATTATTATAGCTTTATAGTCTTCTAGCACAATTTTCGTGGGATACAATCCCCTAAGTTATTTTTACAGGACATTTTTTATTTGGTTTGCGTCTTCATAAGCAACATTTTTTTGTTAAGCGATTCTTTGTTTTTAATAAATATTGATATTTATTATTATTTTCGTTTTGATTAGTAGTCAGGACCAATTTGGACGCGGATTGTTTTTGGTTACATGGTAATATTGTCCCATTAGACTACAATTGTTTGTTGTGTAATTAAAACCAACCGTAAGGCCCGTCGTACACGACACGGTTTCTTTAGGGTACGGCGCGCTAGCCGCACCTTAGAATAATCGTGTGAGCTTGTATATGACACGGCAAACCACCGGACGACGCATACGGCGATGGCGCCGTGCCGTATAGTGCCGCTGTGTCTGTCAACAAGTTCTCATAGTGATCCATACAACATGCATTGTCAGAAGCGTGTCTACACACGGAGAATCAACCACAGTTTTCACGGCAAAAAATTGTACGTACAACGGGCCTTACGCATCCAATTAAAAAAAATAATTAATTGTCTAAAAATATTACATCGTCGGTGTCAATGTGAAAGTTCATTAAAACTATTGACTGGTTTAAAATAAATAACACATTTTTAATTATTAAAATTGCGTGTAAAACTATATAATATGTATAAATATTTGTACGTACATATAATATTATAGACGTCTAAATACCAAATACTAATGTGTATAAAATATTTTTGTTACTTTTTTTGTCGTTCAATAATTAATTTTAGGTTAGCGTTAGTAGTTTGAATTTAATGTATCTTTTGAATAGAAAATGTGTTTTCTACCATTATTCCATTAATTAGTCGGATAGACACATTTTTATTGAACCGAATTATAATGTTAAAATCGATTGAAATAAGCAATTTTTACATAGAAGTAAGTTTACTGTTCTGGAAAATATTTAATTATTCAAATGATACATTGAATTTCTTACAAGCAGTTTGGAAATGTATATCATAAAACAGCTGTCTGGTTATAGGTAACGACTAAATGGATAGACTTTGTATGAGTCGTCATCACAAAAGATGAACAGACTGTGCCAATGACAATATTAACCCGTCACTACTACTACAACCTGTCAAATTTCTTTAATAGATTTTCAACTTTATCGCTAAAACGTAAGGTTCAAAGTGGATTGGGAAAATTTGACAGTTTCGGGTAGCTTGATGTGCTGGAGTCTGTACACCATGTGTACAGATAACAATAAAATTTCTATTGGGTCTGCTTAAATCTCGATGTTTTTTCAAGTCGCAAAAACTGTGCGAAGGGCGGGTCACTGGTTTTTAATATTTAATTGTGCGATGGTAAACATTGAGCCTTACCCCTAACCAGAAAGCTTACCTTACAAACATTTCGTAAGTTAATTTTAAAAAGAGATATATATTTTTATATCATAGTATTGGTTTTTACACATTTTTTGCTAAGCATGTACCTATATTACTTAGTTGGTGCACAACTGATTTTGATATACATATTTACAATGATTTTATATCAATTTAGCTTTTAAAGTAATCTGTAGAGAGAGATGTTTTACACCAATTGTTTTTATCAGCTTTATAAAATTAGAGAAAAATGTTTTTTGTGAACGTTTTTCGTGGATTGGTCACGTTTTACTGGTAATATTTGCCAGTGTTTTGAAAAATCTTTATTAAAGGGGGGAACATTCAAATTTTATTACATTTTTTGGAATTTGCAGGACTCAGGTTGTATGTTGAACAAAATATGATTCGCGAGCCTAACAAGTATATATTTACAGAATTATTTATAATCTCCAATACAAGTTATAATCCTAAGTAGTCATTCAATAGCCTTATATGAAAATTTGAATTTCGCGGGCTACCTTGGCGGTTTCCCCTCAAAATAATGAATACAATTATATTAAAAACATGTTTAATGGAATCAACATTTATTTATTTATTAGCGACTGCATTAAATATTGTACAGTCAGTAACAGTATTTTTTTTTGTGTTGTGAACTCATTCAGTATGTAATTATAGTGTCTTATAATTATAACTACATTATTATAATTTAATATTGGTTCAGTTTTGAATGTTTTCAATGCGATGTCTCCGAAATATTCCTTTTTTTTTGTACCTATGTATAGCCTAAATATAAATTGGTGTGAAATCTAGTTATTTTACATAGCAACAGGCAAGACAGCCAAAAAAGAATTCTAGTTTTGGAATTCAACACTGGAAACACCGATAACTTTTTAATAGTCTGTGTTGCCATGTAAAAAGACCAGAAAAGTCGACTTGTAAATAAATTGTTTTATATATTGTGAGCTCGCTTGGTGTATGAAATAGAGGTGATTATTTCCCGGAAGTAGCCCCTTACGGGCTTATTGCCCGTACCATAGAGTTTGCAAATTGTAATAGCAATATTGTAAGAAGAGCTTTAACTTGAGGCGGTCTTTCGCCGTAACCTACTAAAATGAGAACTGTTGTCCAGCTAATTATTGTATTTGTAAAATAAATCATTGTAACATATTTTCGCATTTTATTTAAGTAGTCTGCAAAATAAGCTTTGAAAAACCTAATAATTGTATTAACCTACTTTTTAATGACAGTTTATAGTTGGGCTGTATTGAATCGAGTCGTCGGGTCATAAACGTCGCTAACAAAGCTATCGCTACTTTTATCCACATCACATCACTAGCGCAATATGTAAGCCTAACGGGTGCGAGTGAAAAAATAATGCCCGACGACCATGGGCTAGCTAGTGGGGCGGGCAATGCCTACCCTAGACTTTTCTTTGCCCCCCCTAGAAAAGTCATTTATGATCTCTTATTAAATCAGTCATTTAATGAGAGACCATAAGTGACGCCTGGTTAGTTCAGCTGGACGGCAGCTCCCCCTACACAACATGCTTGCTACGCTACACCAATGCCGACGACAGAGTTCAAAACCAACTATAGGCGCTAGCTCCGGTATGGTATTTGCACGCCAACGTCATTGGCGTTATCTACCGCCTAAGGGGCCGTGTTCACGAGCGAAAAAATCGTGGCTATAGGTACAGGAAGATTTTTTTATCACCATACAAATTTTTACAGGGTGTTCTACCCATGAATATGAACAATTTTCACTATGAGACGAACTCTGAAATCACGAAAAAAAAATCTGCTGTTTCATACATTTTGGTCAAGTAGGTATTGAAGTTTTGTATGAAACAGCTGATTTTTTTTTTCGTGATTTCAGAGTTGGTCCCATAGTGAAAGTTGTTCATATTCATGGGTAGAACACCCTGTAAAAATTTGGATGGTGATAAAAAAATCTTCCTGTATTATCGTCGTGTCACGTATTTCTATACCCTCTCTTAGAACGTGTCTCCACACGGCGATATCATCGCAGCGAAAATTTTTGATGGCACGGCGACACTATCGCCGCGATTCTCTCGCTCGTGAAGACGGCCCCTTAGGGTCAGTGCACAGCAGAGAACATGCTCAAGCATTTAGCGCTTGAGCATGTTCTCTACTGTGATCAAGTTTTGAGTGAAACACGCCACAGGGACACATCTCTTGCATGCTATTTTTAACTCTATTTTACCATGAAAATCTGCTCAAGCTATTTGTTGCACTAACCCCTTATCCAAGTCCAGCAATATTTTATTCACGGTAAACAAATACTGCGCAAAATGTTTTTTTGTGTGTTGCTGGCAACATTGCTCGCAGAACGTGTGTGAACTATGTTTCCACAAATTGCCAGGTTTTGTTTATTGAGTCGATAATCCAATAAAAGCCACAAAAACTAACTCGAACGATGATTTATTGGTTTAATCACATTATATTACATATATAAATAGTCTACGCGTGTTTACTTCCTGGCGGCGAGGGCGGACAGGTCTGCGATGCAGCGGTCCAGGGTCGCCTTCTCCTGGTCGGGGGTGATGGCCTTGCTGACGTTGGTTACTACCCAGTCCACCAATTGCCTCTGGGCCAGGCGACGTTCCAAGTTGGACTTCTCGAGTTGGTAGTCAAGGCGACGCTTTACCTGGAATCGAGGAGTGTGGGGTTAATTTCGGTATATTTGAGCTGTTGAAAAAATACAATACAGCTACAGGTACGCATGAGCCTAGATAAATAATGATAAATGAGTTATATTTCTTATGCCTGCATTTTACTTCGGTGTGATAGGTCTTGGAGTGGATGTAAGTCTTATCATTGACCATTGGAAAACAGGTTTTCTTACAAGACACTGCAATTTGTCACCAAGTGTAAGCGCGGCGCTCCCGTAACAATAATACCTCTGCGGGAGAGTTGCACTTATGGCGGTGGGCCCGAAATCTACCATGCAAAATTGATAATTTTTCACAATTTTTAAATTATAATACTTATAAATTTTGAAAAGCTGACCACAATTTCATGGACAAGGCTATAGTGCTAGGAAAAACCTAATTTTATACACTAGCCGTGCCCCGCGGTTTCACCCGCATAAGGTTCGATCCCGTTTGAATATCGGTATAAAAACTATCCTATATCCTTTCCTGGGTCTTAAACTATATCTATACCAAATTCCGTCTAAATCGGTTCAATGGTTTAGGCGTGAAAAGGTAACATACAGACAGACAGAGTTATTTCGAATTTATAATATTAAGTATGGATAAATGAAAATTCACCTCACTTGGTAATGTAATAAAGGCTTAAATTGCTTATCCAAAGTCTATTTACCTCAGAGTAAGCGTTCATGAGACGTTCCCTGTATGCAGCCTCGAGCTGCAGCAGAACATTCTCCTTCTTAGCTTGGATGAGAAGCTCCTGGCCCTGTGCACGCCACTGTGCAGTCTTCTCCGCATCTACGGCCTGCTCCAAAGTCTTGATGGAGTCCGTGCGGCTCTCGTTCCATTCTGATTCGATTGTCTGGAAAAATTTAGATGGACTTTTGTGGAAATAGATCTTAAAAACGAGTAGATAAGATTAAGAATAAATGGGTACTTTGGTGGTGTTGACATTCGTTTAGGGGCCACTCGACGTGGTGGCGCTTTAGTCAAATAAAATAAGCTCACTGTAAGAGTTTCAAGCTTGAGATGGTTAGTGTGAATGTCCCGTAGGGGCATAGACTAATGGATAAACTGGTAAGCCTACAATGTATCCACAAAAACACTTATGTTCTACTTGCAATTTCTGCTTTGTGGATAAATGCACAATTAAATAGAAACTCCTTCAGTGTGGAAGCTTTGCAAAAACAAGCATTCTCTGATGCTTGGTGAATTATGAATAAGACTCATAATTCACCTGTTTGTTATAAGTATAACAGTACTGTGTAAGTCAAAAGCAAATACAGGATGCAACCATCAAGTTTAGAAATAGTATTAATTTGTTCGTAGTTTTGTGTTGTCTTTGTCACACATACCAGTGTGTCTATTTCTAAGAGCCCTACTCATGGCGGCGCAGCCAGGTCGCGTCGTCACCAAAATGTATGGTTGGCTGCGTGAGCAAGCAGACACCATAAGCGACCTACTATACAGGAAGATTTTTTTATCACCATCCAAATTTTTACAGGGTGTTCTACCCATGAATATGAACGACTTTCACTATGGGACCAACTCTGAAATCACGAAAAAAAATCAGCTGTTTAAGCTTTTAACCGCCCGACTTTATATCAGTAACCGTGCCCCCAGCGCCGGACAAAAAAATAAAAAAAAATAAATACCTACCGATGAAACGAGCTGTGATGATGTAATAATAATACAGATTAAACGAGATGTGTTATTTGGTCGTATATATACGACTCTGGCGGAATGGACACGAAAATATTTGTCGGATTAATCCGACGTAAGCGGTTAAAAGGTTAATACAAAAGTTCAATACCTACTTAACCAAAATGTATGAAACAGCTGATTTTTTTTTCGTGATTTCAGAGTTGGTCCCATAGTGAAAGTTGTTCATATTCATGGGTAGAACACCCTGTAAAAATTTGGATGGTGATAAAAACATATTCCTGTATAGCTGTATACATTAACCCCCTTACCAATAAACATATTATATATCAGATGAATAGTTACACAGCGATTTCTCTTTCAGTCATCAGTAATTTAACTCTCGAAGAAGACAAAGCATTGTGTAACTATGCAGACGCTATACAACGTTTATTAGTAAAGTGGTTAGTTGGCAACTTGACCTGGCGATGTCGCAGTCGTCCCAGTGAGGTATGGCTCTAAAGCTAGATATGTCATATTAACAGCCAGATACCGTAACAATTCTTAGATAGAAATGAGCCACTTACTTCGACTTCCTTGTCCAACCAAGCAGCTAGGTTAGGTCCGAGTTTCTTAGCGGCAATGCCGACCATAAGTAGCAGTGACAGACCGGTGTAGTATTCATGCTCCATGACGTAGATCTCCTTGCTGCAGAGGTATGTAGCCAGACCAACTCCGAAGGTGTATGGACCAGTCACACCGGTCTTTGAGTGGAAGAACTGGAACCTAGAATTATTTGTTGTGTAAGATTAGAGATTGTAATATGGTCTAATTGGACTGCAAGAAGTTTTCAGTAAAATCAACTACTTATTATAAAATTTTTTTAGACTGAAGTTAGGTTCGTTAAACATAATTACATTTGAAAGCAGTCAACATTTACTTGCGGTAATTAATCTTAGACAGGCCTATAAACATACAGCCTAAATATCTTTAGAAATCAAATCAAATTATTTATTTTTGCAGAAAACACTGTTACTGTTACAATCCTAACTGCAATTCACAATCTGAATTCTGCTTTCCCACACTCATTTTGATTTTAACCTGTCAAGCACCGCGTGTCGCCTGTTGGCGACGAAACAATAGAAAATCAATTGTCTCATTAGCGGAGCTCGACAGATTAAACTAATTGGGTTTTAAGATCTGGGAAATAAACAGTTATTAAATTACATACATATTTTTATCTTTAACAGTGGCTATAATTATGTTTTTCTTACATTACTAAACCTTTTTTCATTGTTTAAATCTCACCATTCTTCAGGAATGAAGCCAAGCCTGACTTTGCCGGGCTCTCCTCGGACTGGCCTGGGGAAGTTTGTCTCATCGCGGTTACCGGAGACAGCTGAGGCGGAGCCCCTTGCGACCAGCGCTGTGGACTGTCTGGTCGCAGCTGTGAAGATTTTAAACGAAGAATTAATATGATTACAAATTAAAGAATGGCAAAGGTGTACTGTATGCAGCACGATGGAAACATAATAAGGATGAGTTAACATAAATTAAAATTGAATTGGTCGTTAATCTTGTCTGATTTTTTTTTACTTTTAATATTTCATTTGTGAGTTTGCTGGATATTAGACAAGAGCAATGACAATAAGAAAGAGGATTTGCTATTCACTGTGTCAAAAAAACCTTAAGTTATGAACTTAAGACACTAATGAACGGCAATGCAGAATATTTTATTATCAGCTGCACTCTATATACCCTTATTATAGGTTATATTACTTTTATATGCTCAAATATTGAAATGGAAGGGCTGAAACCACTCAACTAATATTCACAACTCATAATAATCATGTAAAAAGGAAAATTTGCATTTAAATAATTTCCACAATCGCGGAGACACCCGTCAAATCGGTGATTACATAAACCTCCGTAACCCAGGGTTAAGGTTAAAAAGTAAACTTAAACGACACCTTTAATAACTTTTATACAAACTATTCGTTAATTACACATACCTGAACGCAAAGCTACGCGCGATAGCATTTTGTAAAAGCAATTTACAATTTATTTTACGAAAATCGACAGTCCCCGAGCAAAATGTACTTTGCGTTAGGGATGTACTACAACAGATCGATACACTACAGAAAAAAAAAATAGTCGATCGATTATGTCAAGTTTAGTGTTGTAATTTTAATATATTGGTTGGTACTGCTCTTTTGGTCTAGCACTCGAAATAAAATCTAGAATAGAAACCTTGAATACAAATTAGATATTTTAGTAAGTTTTTATTTTTTCAAAGCCGCATCACCTGCAGTGACCTAATTTATTACTTGGTCATGATGACATTCGATCAATAACTACCTAACTGGAGTGGCTCCTATTTTTGTTTATTTGTGTCTGCTTACTGCTTGCGCCCATTTTCCAAGTAATCAGTATCGTTAGTGGCATTGTTATTATTTACATATCGGTGGCTTTAAGTTATGGCCAATATGAACCACTGGATCTGGCAGCGAATGGTGAATTGATGGAATTTATTTATTTTTACCTTCACGTTTATAAAAAGCATGTTGCAACTAATATTTCAACTTCAACTCTTCTTTTGTGGAAGAGACACCACAACTTTGACAATATATTTTATTTTATAAACTTGAATGTGGATGTCATTGAAGAACCGATATCCTGACATTTGTCAAAGTATATGTTGTTGCTGAACTGTGCTGAACACTTTAGTTTTGCCCAGTGGATAGTTATTTTTAGAACCCTTTATTGATTTTTGAACGTAACTACGATAAGTTTCTATATTATGTTTTTGAACGCTCCACAATCTGTCAATATGACGATGGCGATTGACGTGTGTGATATTGATAAGAAAATGAGAGTGTAGTTTTTATGTTTATTGTGCGAAAACATAAACATTTTTTAAAATGGGGCTCGTCACATCCTGCTGTAGGCCTTCAGCTTCTGAGGTGTTGACTCCTGACTCTGTAAGTTGCCATAATTCTCGTACAGAACAACTGGTATCCACAAATCTTTTGTTACCTATTTATTATTTCTAGAATATCGCAATTTACATTTAAAACTGGTTTTTATTGCGACATTGATTATCTACTGCGTCCTTCAGCGTGATTTGTAGAGCCGGTGGAAAGTCTCATAACCAAATGTTTAGTTTTGAATAGTTGCAAAACACTTTTCACTATTTATTTTTTACCAAAAAAAAATAGTGAACAAGTAAATATAATCAATAAACAAACAAAGAAAGAAAATAACTATTCAATCCAAAATATAAATTATTTCTCGTGAAAACAATCAAGTTTCTTTATTGTGCAAAATAAAGACAAATTATTATATTCATGAACCTCTTGCTTGGTACCAGGAAACCAGACGTCGTCAGCAGAGCGAGGCGGCTGAACGTCGCGCGGCTAAGGAGGCCGCCCGCGGCGTGAAAGACCCTAATAAGTTAGAGCGCAATCAAAAGAGATCAGAGGAAATGGAGAAGAGAGAACAGGAACTGAGCCGGCAGGGTGGACCTGGTTTGAAAGTAAGGATATTCTATATTTGACTTCATAACCTCAGATTATCATCAAGTTTTTGAAATTCCAACTCAATGTCATACACAACAAAGTTCAAATTTCTACAGCCAAAAAAAATTTAGAGCATTTTATTTTAGAAATGTCATTCAAAAATCAGCTTAGACTTCTTATCACTAAAGTAGATATTGTATAACAGTGTTTTTCAACCTCTTGATCGCAACCACCTAGGGGGTCGCCAAGCCTCTTTAAGCGGGTTGTCGTTACTTAAAAATTTAAAGCTCATAAATATACCATACTAGTTCAAAATTTTATATTTATTGAGAAAAAATGGTTAGTTAAAGATTAACACAAATCAACAAATACCTACAAGTCACATGCATAATTATTGTGATGAGGAACATGCACAACTATCGCATTAATGTGAATGGGTCATGCCCATTTCATATGATTTCTTTGTTTGCCTTTTATTTGACACACAAGTAGCACAAGTAGGAGGTTCCAAATGGAATCAAATAATTCAAAGCTTCTGTTTTTCTATTTAACCAAAAGGTACCCAAACACAATTTAATTCCAAGTTAGAAACAGCGGAGGGTAGGGGGTCGCGAAATATTTTTCATACTAAGGGAGCCGCGCCATGAAAAAGGTTGAAAAGCAATGTTGTATAAGATTCTGAGAGGTACTATTCTACGGGGTGGCAGGGATATTGGCGCGCAAACTGTAACCATGAATTCAGCGCAGGATTCTAGACCTAGATCCCTAGCGTAGAAATTTTTCGTCAGCTATAAAAAAATAATTGGCTTTTTATAGAAAATTTCAATACCCACTCTGTCAATTAATAAACTAATGAAAAATTCAACACAGGGGGGTTTTAAATGAACGATAAAAAAGGGACCTGTCGGGGCCGAAGCCTGCCAGGGATGCGGGATTGTCCGAAAGGGTTACCTCTACCCCGGAACATAAAGGGCTAAGGAAGGAACACAGATGGGTTTTAGTCAGTAAGAGTCTGACACTCCCTTCCGCTCCACCCAGAGCAGGAGGGGTCATTTGATGATTTCCAATCCAAAAAAAAAGGGTTTTGAATCAATCTATGAAATCATGAATATATTTGATTTTTTTCAAAATCTCACATAATTATCAAGTTTTAGGAAAACAAACTCAATGTCATACATGACAAAGTTCAAATACCATTGCATCTGAATTTTTTTTGGATATTTTTATTACAAATTGTCAATAAATAATCAACTTCGACTACATAACACTAAAGTAGATAGTTGATTAAGTGGCAATACATTTTGGACTTACCAACTGAACTTCGACAAACTTTACTACGACAAGATTTTAATTCGACACTACGGAACTCCGACACGTCTTCATTTCGACAATACTTTATTTCGAAATGCCTTAAGTCCGACACTACTGAACTCCGATAAAGCGTTTTTTCGACATGACTTAACTAGGAAACGACGCGACTTCGACGACGTGCTACTTCGACAACTATGGTAGTCCGACATGAGTCAATTTCGACATACTCTACTCCGGCATGCTGTACTTCGACAATATCAGATATTTCGAGTTCTTTCATTTTCTGTGTTCCTTTGTTCTTTCTTTATTTAACTCTATAATAGTTTTAAAAAATATTAATTTTCTTTCTATTTAAGAGCACTATACATTTTTTTTTTAGTAGTAGGCGGTAGTCACCCCCTTTCTAGCCATATCATCTTTCACAAATTTCAATTTCGAAGTAGCATCGTGTCTCAGATATATAACGTCGAAGTAAGATATTGTCGAAGTACAGCATGCCGGAGTAGAGTAGAGTATGTCGAAATTGACTCATGTCGGACTACCATAGTTGTCGAAGTAGCACGTCGTCGAAGTCGCGTCGTTTCCTAGTTAAGTCATGTCGAAGAAACGCTTTATCGGAGTACAGTAGTGTCGGACTTAAGGCATTTCGAACTAAAGTATTGTCGAAATGAAGACGTGTCGGAGTTCCGTAGTGTCGAATTAAAATCTTGTCGTATTAAAGTTTGTCGAAGTTCAGTTGGTAAGTCTACATTTTGATTGTCTAAGATTGGGTATAATAATTTATGTTTGAATTTAGGATCTCAAATAATTATCAAGTTTTGGAAAATCAAACTCAATGTCATACATGACAAAAATCAAATTCCTTTAATTCTGTTTTTTTTTTAACATTTTTAATACAAACCGTCAATCAACTTAGTAGATAGTTTGAGTAAGTGGCAATACATATAAATTGTCTAAGATTGGATATTCAAGCAAAGGGGTGGGAATGGGGATATTCATTTCATCGTTGTATTTCAGTATTGATGACACAAAGTGTGTTGAAGTATAATAATTAAAATTAACAGAGCATAAATAATACAATAGAGGTTGCAAGATTAAATCAATATGAAGAACAAATGAAGTATTAACTGCCTTTTGTTGTATCAGAAAAAATTAAAAAAGCTCATTTAACTGTTCAATATTAATATAAAAATTGATGATTGAGATGATTGATTGAAACTTTAGTAAATAATTTATTTTGTACATTTTACAGTGGACAGCCAACTGAGATCAGGCTTCCAGCGGGAGCAGTCAAAGCAGTCAGACTGAGCCCAAGAGCCCTGAAGACAAGAGCCCTAAGGACAAGAATGATAAATACAAGTATAAGAACTGACCGCATCAACAACACTGCCTCAAATCTGCTCTACACAATATAAAGTTAGTTACACAGAGTAGTAAGAAATGGAGGGCGAATACAACTTTAATTTCTTGTATAATCGGGGAAATTCATTGCTGAGCAAATTGACTATGAACTTAAATTGTCCGTGTATACAAATCACTAGTCATTAATTCTTTGAGAGTTTTCTGAAATGGCTGTAACACGACAAATTAGAAATTCTCAGTCATCCAGGTTTTTTTTATTTTTTCTTATTGTGAAATGGGCCAGCTGTTGACCTCGATCTCGCCTGGTTGAAAGCGATGGAAGATGTCTGACGCCATACTTGCGACAGACCAATGACAGCACACCTCATTCATCCATTGTTGATGGATTATTCTCTGATTGATAGATGATACTAAGGAAACAATTTCTTACTACTTTGTGATAAGCACTATACTACTGCAACAATGCACCCTATCACATATCTAAACCAAAACTGAAATGTATACGCCGTACATATTGAACCTTATTTGTAGAGAGGTGTAGTTGAAAATTATATAAAGTGTTTGGTAGCAATATATTTCTGTAATGTGTTTAGGAGTTATGAACTCTATGATAGTGAGATAAGGTTCAATATCGTATGTTATATTAGTCTCGTTTCTATCTGTTACACCTTTCTTTTAGCCACGTAAGTGAAATTGAAAATGAACGAAAAAATTTAATTGAAAATTGTGTCGCATGATTAATAATCATGCAGCTGTAATATTGGAATAATATATTGTGTCTACTTACTATGAAAACTATAAATTATATTTTGTAAAAGACATTTTTCTGATGGGATTTAGCGCGCCTGTTTTTAAATAAAATTTTCGGAAGCATCTACAGAATATTGCAAATTTTGATTACTTACCAGTTGATTATATGAGAGTCACATTAGATATAAAACAGTATTTCGCAGTTTTTTATAAATCCATAATACACAAACACACACACTTTTACAGGTTATCTATACTAATATTATAAAGAGGTAAAATTTGTTTGTAAGTTTGTATGTAGGGGGTAATCTCTGGAACTACCAGTCGGATTTGGAAAATTCTTCTTGCATTTGATAGCCCAATTCTCGAGGAAGGCTATAGGCTATTTAACGTCACGCTATGACCCTTAGGAGCCGAGCAAAAGCGCTATGGGGAAACGAAGTGATAGAGCAGGAGACGCGGGCAGGTGATGCAATACGACGAGATGGGTCGAGGGAATAAGAAATTTCACGCGAACGAAGTCGCGGGCAGAAGCTAGTCCATAATATTATGACCAGTATTGAACAAAGATTTAAATCTCTAGTATGGCCCGATTCAAACTTTTAAAGACTGGTAACAAATTCACGAGTCAGCGGGGTGAGGGACGAAGGGCGAGGTACTGCGCAAAGAGTAGCGCACTTCAGAGCCGCCATGAACTATGAATCGGGCTGAGCATTTGGATATATTCAGATAAAGTAAAATATAACATCAAAAAAACACTTTTTTCTGCCAAAAAGTAAAACTCCATTTTATTGTAAAATACCTAGGTGAAGGTATTTGTATTCTCATTTGCTCGCTCTTGCATCTTGCATGCTATTGCTTCGCGGGGCTCCTATTTCTGTGTAAAGGGTTTAAAGTAACCTAACCAAACCTAACTTTGGGGTAGGTACCCAGCTAGAATTATTGTAATTTTAGACTTCATTTTTTGGTGTTCAATATAATTTTTTGGTGATCATTATATTTAACCCCATATTGAACTTACCTTGAAATAAGACTCACAGATGATGGTATAAATGTCTATGTACAGTTCAGCATTACACTTATTTATACATCTACAGGATGTCTGGATAACCTCTTAAGGGTTTATTGTGTTTTATTATGAACAACTTTTACTACGGGACTAAACATGAAATCGCGAAGTCAGCTGTTCCCTAGTCCCTACATTATTTTATGTTCGCATAACTCGTCAAAATGTAGGAAACTGTTGATTCAAGATTTCGCGATTTCAGGTTTAGTCCCATAATAATAGTTGTTCATAGACAAGTACAACGACCCTTGAAGAGGTTATCCATTAATTACCGGACACCCCGTGTACCACCACCTATATATTTGGGTACTATAACAATTATCGCGCATTTTATCAGCGTGGGCTTTTTGTGTCCCTTTATTAAGTGTATGTAGTATTATATAGGGCTAAATTAGTTAACGAAACTCCGCAGACGTGATGGGTATGTCTAGCAAATTTAATTTTATCCTGTATACAATTTTTTTAAAAGAATATTCAAAATGGCGGCTTCTTTATGGTTCTCGCTGTTTGCCTCTTGCTCGCACGCATTTTTCAGGCGCAAAAAGAAAATATCGGAGTAGCCTTTTTTAATAGCAAAGTTAAATAACTGTTTTGTATCTAGTGTGGGTACCTGTCCATACTAATATTATAAATTCGAAAGTAACTCTGTCTGTCTGTATGTTAACTTTTCACGCCTAAACCACTGAACGGATTTAGATGAAATTTTTGGTATAGAGATAGTTTGAGTCCCGGGAAAGGACATAGGATAGTTTTAATCCCGATATTCCCACGGGATCAAAACTTACGCGGGTGAAACCGCGGGGCGCTGCTAGTGTAGAATAATATGTAAAATATTGATAGCTTGTCTACAATCAAATCAATCAATCTACCTAGCCTTGTCACAACTATGTTGTGGTTGGCTTCCAGTCTAACCGGATTCAGTTGAATAACAGTATTTTACATGGAGCGACTGCCTATCTGACCTCCACAACCCAGCTACTGGGTAATACCATATCCCTTGGTAAGACTGGTTGTCAGATAGCTTGTCAACAATATTGTATTTAATGTTTAAAATACGAGTATAATTAAGCGATATTTTTGCGAACACACTCTTATTGTTTATTGTAATATGTGTATAATAAATGTTAGATATTGTGAATAATTTATGTTGTAGCCACTTTGCGAAACTTCTGGATTTTCTGTGTTGTTGAATTGTGCATTCGATTCTTTGCTATTTTTTTTATATTTGAACTTGATAACTATCAGGATATTTTTAAGTAATTATAATGCCATTTGGCGAACAATTTGGTTTGATACTGGTTTTGGGATCATCGAGCAAAGAAATCTGCATATAAATATTATTACATTCTGACTGAAGCTCGTATATTTTGATCAGTATTTTCGGAAATTATTGATAATCTATAGAAATCAAGCAATTTTTACCTAATTCAGATCACAGACATAGGCCTATTGTGAATAGTGTTATAGAAAAAATCAAAAACTACGATTGTCTCGAATTTTAAAAGTTATTGTATAATATTGCTCAATATTAAGAAAAAAAAGTATTACCTTTACGATGTTAAAGACCTGATATTATAAATGATCAGTATTTTTGCTATTGTCTCGATATATAGTCGTGAATGTCCTAAACTGCGATGTGGCTACTACATACGCACTGATTGTTAGTTATTAAAGGTATTTATATTGAAAATAAATGTAATTAAATGTGTTATAAATCTGGTCGTTTTTATCTTTCCATCAGCCTAATCTCTAAGATACGGGTCCGTCCGAAAGTAGATCTAATCTTCGGAGGGACTCCCTATACCTACCTAATTAACTAACTTTTTCGGACGGGCAATAAAGGTCATAGCACACGTATCAAATCGGAAAGGGAACGGCACCGTATCGCCTTTCGCCTCGCCGTCAAACTTATGACCTTAATACATCGGGAGTATAGGGACAACTGTCAAATTCTGTTTTAATTCATAGGTCGGGCCCCAAAATAATGTTAAGTATATCCGTAGGTGTTAAGTTGTAGGAAAAGCCCGTGACTTCGAACGAAACTACGGATTTCGTGTATAGGGAGTAGACCTCCAGATCATAATGTCCTGCCTGCTAACACCCGTGGTCCAGTTGGAAGCAGAGCGGTCTCCGAACCGAACCCAAGTGGGAAGGTGTAAATCAATCCTCGTAAAGTGCTACCTCAACGGAATGGCAGCAGGGTATGGATTTGGAACTGTGTCACAAACTTTGCTCCGCCTCCTATCCTGCCTGCCCTGCTGCAAAACATGTGCAGTCAACGTGGCTGCGCTGACACCGATAACGCTGTAGAATGTGCGAAGCTTTGCGCCAACAAAATTTGAATTAGCTGCTGTCGTTCCAGCGACACGAAGAAGATTTATATTTGATTTTTTATATTGGAGATAAAAATCCTATTCCATATTTTTCGGAATGGTCATGATGGCATGGCATTGGTCTAGTGATCGCATCGCAAGCGCAGTTGTTGAGGGTGGGTAATGGGTTCGATTCTCAGCACGGGTAGGTAAAGTGTAATCCAGCTGTGGGCACTTTCCCACACAATATGAACAAAAGTATGCTAGCTTGGTCCTTAGGATATTTAAATGCAACTAATCGATGTTCGTGTTGCTGCACTACCCAAGTATGCAGACGTAAATCTAAGTAGGTACCTACCTACCTGAGCAAAGCTCCAAAAGAAATAAATTAGGTAAGTACATTATTTGGAATGCTCCAATTGTACCTATACAAGGTGGGACAAAAGCAATGTCATAATGTGAATTGGCTGCCATTTGGTTGGAAATGAAACAAATTGGGCTCTGTTTTCACGGAAAGGTGTAAAATTTATGATATTATGTCGAAAAAATGATATCGGTCAAACGGTCCTGAGTTCAATGATGTATAAAACATTGCCTGAGTTCATGCACATTCATGCTCGTTTTACGGCATTTTGAATTGTTGCTGCACTCGCAAAACATCCCCCAAATTGTTGATTTTTCCTTCAATGTTGGCTTTCAAGACTTGCAAGCTTTGTGGTTTGCTGTGGTAAAAACGATATTTCAAAAAACTCCAAAGGATGAAGTCTGGCGCCCGCGCCGTCAGATCTGACCGACCAGTTGAAATCGCTAAAACGGGAGATCAGAATGGCCCCGAAATTGGTGTTTCAAAATCTCTATCGTTGTATGAGCTGTGTGACCGTGTGTAGCACTCCAGTGCATTGTCAACTAATTCTCTATCTGTCTACAACATACCTAATATCATAATGACATTATAACGTACGCCATTAGCAAAAATTAGTGCACATCACATTATGGCATTACTTTTGCCCCATCCTGTATGTATATACGTACTAATGCTAAGGTTCGTAGGTCGACTGAACTTATTTGGAGTTATTGTTTCAATCCTTTTTCTAACACAACGACTGGTAAAGACCCGGCTGCGAGTTAACGACAAAGGGCCACCACCTTCTAAATTGCTCGGTTAGGTTTATCTTTGCATGACTGTGCTGTGGTATGCTCCAGACAACATTTCAGAATATGTACGGTTTTTAGTGGATAATTTTATAAATTAAAGAAATCTGGAAAAAAAAAGTAATGCGTAGAACGTTTCGTTATTGATCATTGAAACGAAACGCTTTTGACAATCATCTGTTTGCCGAAATTGCTGTCAAATCAAAATTGACAAGTAAAGTAATAAAACACCGCGCGTTCCTCGACCCGCGGTCGGTTTGTTGTGGTAATCTCGTATTGTATCAGTATTATAACATAAAGGAATAATGGCCGACTCGAGAGAAGGAGATAAGAAGGTAATAAATAGTTTTTATCTATACTTAGTGTGACTGTAAGTTTGTTATCGCACGAGTGCCAATCGGTTTGTTAGTCGCATTTATTTATCTTCCATGACCTTGCTGCGGCTTAGAGGTCGACGATGGGTCACTTAAATCATTAAGTTTTGCTTCTATCTTCCTCACATGTTGTGGTCATGATAATCAAACATTTTTATGAATATCTGAGGAACCACGTTTATAGGAGTTAATAACCTCCGCACATTAAAAGCACTGTGTTGTATGAGCACTATGAGCCATGAGCACAATCAGTTTGACGTAAAAATAATTTGTGCGTAAAATGTTTGGCGCCTATTTTTGAAAGTCGAATCAGTTTAGGTTTTTAATTTGGCATAAATTCAACAAATTCATTTTTAATTTATAACAGGCAGCTTAGAAAAATCTACTTGGAAGTTGGAAAAAGATTTTTCTTGTACCCACATGCAAAAATAATAGGTATTACCTTGAAGAGGCCATCTTAGCCTTGAGCTGAGATAAACATTATAAAAAATTTGCTTCATCATTATTACCTGCTCACAATTTTCATACAAAATATTCTTTTTTTGCAAGATAATTATTAACACCTACTATATGATAAACAATTTATATGTATAGAATTTATACATATTTGAATTACTAAAGGCGTGTTTTATGAATAATAATAATATGTTGTATTTGTTTTTGTTGTAATTAGAATATTCATATTAAAACTTATTTGAAACTGTTGTAATTATTAACTGTTGTCTTTGCAAAATAATTACCTAATTAAAGTATGACCATACTCAAAGGTTCCACGAGTTATCTTCAGAAAAGATGAAAGTCAGATAAAATATTGAAACCTTTGTCCATGATCATACTTTACCTGTGTAGATGATCTTTCTGCTTAAAAACTCCTTGCAGCAATAACTCTAATAATATTGTTGTCTATGGTGCTTAATTTCTTTTTTATTCACAAACCTTTCAGGCTGATGACAGCAGGCTGAAGCCAGCGGTAAGCTTACTTGGCTGCATTCTTCTATGTAAAAGTTTATAACAATTTATAATTTTTCTGTGTACCAATTTGGTGTAGATAATATTTATGTGGGTAATGGTGTTATGTAGTATTTGATTAGAAATATTTATATTTTGTATTGATTATGCAATATTTTTCATGCATAATATTTTCTATACAAAATAGTTTCCATGTTTCACATCTGCCAGGCGTTCCGCAGCAGCTCAATATATATATTTTTCAATAATATTGAGCAATAGTTCTTTTTATTGTCTGATCTTAGATTTTAGAAACTTTGTCATTGTTCCCATCATCATGCCTAAAGCTGTTATTAACAATTTTTTTTTAACCCATAAAATAAGCATGTGTAATTTTATTATAGCTTAGTAAATACATATTATATAAAGTCTTGGTGGTATTATTCTAAAATTTTTTTTAGATGGGTGAATGGGTGGGTAATTTTTGATTCTGAAACATAAAAAGTAATGTTTAAATTAATGTTAAGTTGTTAGTAACCCCTTGGTAGGTGTGTTAACAGTCATTTTGCATTATGGCTAATATTCTGTATAAAATAACGACTGCATGAGCATTTTCTTTCCTTGTTTGCATGAATTTAACATATTTTAGTCATAGATTTACGCACAATTGTGTGTAGCGGGAAATACCATAGAGAAACCTTAGATACTTTAAGGAAGAGGGGAAAAAGTTTTTTTTTGCTACCGGTACTTACCTAGAAGAGAAACTAACATAATTATAATATACTAGCAGTTACCCGCAACTTCGTCCGCGTGGATTTTTTTTCGTGAAACCCTATTTTTTTCTAAAATAAAAGTAGCCTCTCCTTATCAGCCAGTGAAAGTCCCGTCAAAATCGGTCCAGCCGTTTCAGAGATTAGCCGGAACGAACAGACAGAGACAAAAATAAAAAAAAAATGTTATTTTTGTATATGTACCGTGTATACATCCATATGCATTGAGTAAAAAGCGGTTATTTTAATATTACAACCAGACACTCCAATTTTATTTATTTGTATATAAGTAGTCTATGTATGTTATATTAATTGCGATCACTACCTACCCCGTTAACCGGGCGTAGCTATACCTAGGAGATTATGGAAATGTGTTTTCAAGACTATAGATTCATGAAACCTTATACCATACCTACCAAAAAGGACAGCTCTCGACAAGATGGTCCACTGCTTTAGCGAGTCTTCTTTGTCTCCGACTACCTGTGCACGAGCTCCTTCCAAATGTGTGAAAAGTCGCGGTCGCGAGTGTCCCACGTACATGTGTCCTTAGTAAACTGTGTAGAAACGCCTTTTATTGATTTTCGAATCGATTCGAACGTCACCAGTTTCCAGATAATGCGATTACTCACCGCGAAATCGTGACACACCTACTATTTTAACGGCTCCGTAGGCGCTTCATGAAGGTCCCTCGTAAATTACGGCTTCAGCATTGATTGCGTTAACTAAAAATAAAGAACTTGTGTTAAACTGACATGAATATTTTTTGCGAAGGCACCAAAGATTCAAGCTATTGCTATCTGTTCTCGCAGTCCAAACAAGAAAGAGTCGAAAGACCTGTTCGAAAATTAGGGTTGCTCTTGAGAACTCGCCCAAGGTTCGAAATGGAGTCCTCAATAACCGTCGAATGGCGTCGCTTAAACTTAATTTATGAAAGTTTGTGTTTCTCTAGAGAGCGTTTTTGACAGCGATCACTGTGGCCGTTATGTGGTGGCCACGCTGTTGTGGGAAACTGAAGCTTTAGAGTGGGTCTTGCTTTTCCATAGTTATCATGTTATTATTTTAACACGTAAAACATAATCAGGCAATTGCATCAACTACTAATTAAATTAACGACACAATCGTAAGTGGGTGTGTCAGCAAATCTAATGTAATGCCAACATAAATGTAAGTACTTAGGTACCTACTGGGCAGCGTCAGAATGTTTTTAGCAAGTCATTGTGAAAAATGCAGTCTCATTCGAACTTGCCTCTGCGGTATACAAGGAAAGCAATAAAGCAGTAATCTTTGCAATGATCAGTAGATTTTCCGCTAAATCCGTTATCATAAATCGTATCAATGATGGATTTGATCCTGACATGATTAATTAATATATGTATTAACATTATTACAACATGTTTTATCACGGATTTTTGGCACGAGCACATGTGTATCTAAAAACAGGAATGGCAACAAGGTGTAGATGTGGAGCTGTTTTGGAAACTATGCTCCATCTCCTATCCTCTGCCCCAAAACATGCAGTCAGTGACCCCTGCGCTGACACTGATAACACCGTGGAAGTGGTGAAGTTTTGGGCCAACAAAATCTGAATTACTGTCGTGCCAGCGACACGAAGAAGACGCAAGATCTAGCTATTCTAGGTGATAACTTCACGTTTGAGCCTTACTCAGGTTCACCCTGATTCTCTGCACAGCAAGACTTCCAGATATGTCCCTTTAAAGCCATCACGATTTGATCGGTAACTTGTGTCATCGAGTCAGAGAGATTAATTCTCGATATCTCGTTAACAGAACCTTCTGGACTGCCAGAGTCCAGAAAACCAAAAAATTTACCAGTAGACACAAAACTAGACTGGACACCCAACCGAACCTTCGGGCAGGTACAAAGACTCATGTGGTGCGGACTTCTCCTTGCAGAATTGCGGTCAATCCTCAAATTGGTGTTTTATTGCTGTGCACTTATTCAATTGGGTTCCAGTTTAGCCGTCAGCTCACGAATAAAGACGAATTAATTTATCGCTAGGACTTAACGACCGATGAATAGTTATAGAGAACAAACTATGTATATTCAGGAAGACATATTATTAGATCCTTCCTCCTCCTTAGTAAATTGTCATGTTTCCTTACAACACCTCGCTCAAATGCAACATGCTAATTGCAACAAAATCAATATTATTATCGATAATTATGTTTCATCACAAATACTGACCTTAACACAGAGGATTGGACGTGGCTTGACCGCCGTCTTAGTTAGCTACTTTCGAGTAGGAAATCATTTTTTCATGAAAGTGATATATGAGGAGCAATCATTCAATTAGTGTTTTGTCCATAAATTAACGAAATACAACTGAATATGGAGAAATATCATAATTACAGTAATTATGATTTCTCCATACTCAGTTGTATTTCGTTAATTTATGGACAAAACACTAATTGAATGATTGCTCCTCATATACCACTGTAAAGCAAATGCAATTTTAAAAAGCCTCAACGAGTCCTTGTACTTAGTTTTTAACTGACTTAAAAAAAGGAGGTAGATTCTAAATTCGGTTATATTTTTTATGATTGTTACTTCAGAACTCCGTCATTTATAAACCGATTTGAAAAATTCTTTTGTTTGAAAGGGTATGCTTAATGTAGGGTATGTTTTTCATTATTAAAGAATCCGTTTTCTGGTTTTGTGTCGCTAAGCTAAGCTGGTGGTCAAGGTCCAAGGTTTGAGTAGTCATTAGTACCTACTTTGTGGTTTTACTGCAATTTATGCTATTAATATGTATGTAGGTATGAAACGTTTTGTACGATTTTTTTCAGTGCATCTTAAGTCTTTGTCTTTTTCCGTAAGCGAAGAATTATTCAATTAATAAAACTTTTTTACAACTAAACAACCGTCTTCAAAAAAAAAAAAAAAAAAAAAAACAGTATAAAGTGAAAAATAACTTTAATTTCGGAAGTCGGTGTCGTTGGTTTCGCATATCGTTTTATGTCACCGACTTTCGAAATTAAAGTTATTTTTCACTTTGTCGTGTTTTTTTGGGAAGTCGGTTCGTTTGTTTTTTTTTGTAAAAAAGTTTTTGCTTTTTAGTTGTACAGACGCCAGCACATCAACCTACACCTAACTGTCACATTTTCCCAATCAACTTTGAACCTTATGTTTCAGTAATAAAGTTGAAAATCTATTAAAGAAATTTGACAGATTGTAGTAGGTTGATGTGCTGGCGTCTGTACCTACCCCACACAAATTCATATAACACTACGTGCTATGTAAATATCAGTGACAGGAAACTATTAAAACATCATCAATATAAACTAAGTGGAAATAAACAAAAAAGTTGTGCCCGACTTTACTTGCAAGATTAGAGGTAGGTACTCCAATAACAACTTTGACAGAAATGTGGGTATACCGTAGTATACTGAACCCATCTGCGTACCCCTTTAGAGAGTACAGGCGTGATGTTATGTTGTGTGATTGCGTAAACAATGCATACATAGGTATGCGATAGCTGCAATCGCGGTTGATTTGCTGGCATTTATTGAAGAGTTCCGTTGTCTGTCTCCGAAACTCATCATTAGATGTTTTTGAAATGGGACCATTGCAGAATAAACCTCTTACGAACAATAAAAAAATTTTGCAAATCCGTTTAAGATGACGGAGTTATGCCCGAACATACCTACTTATATTAAAAAAAAAACATCCGAATTGAGAATCTTCTCCTTTTTAGGGTTCCGTAGCCAAATGGCAAAAAACGGAACCCTTATGGATTCGTCATGTCTGTCTGTCTGTCCGTCCGTCCGTATGTCACAGCCACTTTTTTCCGAAACTATAAGAACTATACTGTTGAAACTTGGTAAGTAGATGTATTCTGTGAACCGCAGTAAGATTTTCACACAAAAATAGAAAAAAAACAATAAATTTTGGGGTTCCCCATACTTACAACTGAAACTACAAAAATTTTTTTTCATTAAACCTGTACGTGTGGGGGTATCTATGGATAGGTCTTCAAAAATGATATTGAGGTTTCTACTATCATTTTTTTCTGAACTGAATAGTTTGCGCGAGAGACACTTCCAAAGTGGTAAAATGTGTGTCCCCCCCTCTAACTTCTAAAATAAGAGAATGATAAAATTAAAAAAATATATATAATGTACATTACCATGTAAACTTCCACCGAAAATTGGTTTGAACGAGATCTAGTAAGTAGTTTTTTTTTAAGACGTCATAAATCGAAAACCGCAATTTACCTTTCACAAAGTTACAACGAACTACAAGAACTTTTATATTATGTTACTTGCTGCTACGGAACCCTTCATGGGCGAGTCCGACTCGCACTTGGCCGGTTTTTTGAAATAGGTTAAAAATAGGTATATCTCTATCAATCATGTACCTACATGGCCACTTGTAGACAATATTCCAAATCATCTGAGTTAATAACGGTTCAAACGCATTCGCGATGATAACTTATCAACTACTTATATATTATTTGTCACAATCATCGCAGTCTGTAGTCGGCCATTGCGTTCTGAGCGAGAACGCGCATCGTCTCCCGCTCAAATCTTTTAAATTACGAACGATACCATAGTGCTTGTGATTTTTTTAAAAAGTCAAGGAATTAATCACTGAAATGGATTTACTAAGCAAGGTTGGTTGAAATTCATTGTTTGCTTTTAATAATAATAATAATTTTCTTGCCCTCCAATGATCTTTTGCGGTCGTTAGGTTCACGAATTGATAATGCGGCTGTGAATGAGTGCGTTCTACTGATTTTCATTAACTCGTTGGATGCGTGACGCGCATGTCTATCGCAGAATTTGCCATTATTTTTATATTTTTTTCATCCAACAATTTTTAAAAGTATTTTAGAGGTTAAGTGTTTCGTCGTTCTTGCAGTGGGTAATCCTTTTTAATTTATAAAAACAACTACCCACAACTTTTATTTATTTTTATGTTTTTATTTTAAAATTAGAAATACATCAAGCAGCATCAATAGGTACCTTCTGCAATTCGCTTCCCATTCCTATGCCGTTTTATGTTTTGAAACGGCAATTAGGTACTGATAAAAATACTAATAAAGTACCTAACTAGCCCTACATACCTTATAGGATAAAATAATGATGATGGCCCATATTTCTATATGCCATAGACACATAATGTACTCGAACTTGAAATCGTCTTTGTAGTTGCAAACTTGCAATGTCATTTAAATAGACGGAAATGTGTGAATACAACGCTAAATTAGGGTTGTCAGACTTCTCGCAATGTTGCAATATTTTGACACTAACAAGTTGCGTTGGTTATAACATCTATAATGTAGTTATGATGGTAACTGAATTTTGTATTTAGTGAAAACGCTGCACAAAGTACAGTATCTACCTAAATAAAAAAAATAGATTTTTTTCTAGTTTTATTTAATACATTTATCTTCTACTAGCGGCGCCCCGCGGTTTCACTAGCATAAGTTTCGATCTCGTGGGAATAACGGGATAAAAAGTATCCTATGTGTTAATCCAGGGTGTCAGATACCTCCATACCTACCAAATTTTGTCAAAATTGGTCCAGCCGTTTGTGCGTGAAGAAGTAACAAACACACACACACTTTCGCCTTTATAATATTAGTGTGATTGATTGAACATTAAGTAGGTAATAGTTAAAAATTATTTAAGTAGGTAAATCCCTAACACTTTTTTTTACAATTTATAAAGATGAAAACAGAGCTAATTAAATATCCGCATTCTTTAACAATTTGCTAATAAGTTTGGTATACTAAGGGGGGGCGCCCACGAGCAACTTTTGTCTCCGCAACTAATTTGTCTCTCACATAAAGTCTACGGGTTTGTATGAAAGTGCACGCATGTAATACGCAACACCTGGGAGACATTTTTATCCGCGGGTTTGGACGCAACTGTCGCCCGTCTATTGGTTGCAATGCAAGTGCGCACACGGCGACAAAAAAGTGGCCGCTCAACTGAAAATATAACAAAAAGTAGCTTTAATGTTGCTCCCGTGTGCGCATCGTCCAAATCTCGGCGCGAAGAGAGCGACAGAGACAAAAAAAATTGCTGGGCAACTAAGTTACTAAATTAAAAGTTTTATTTGATTTTATGTAAAATAGGAAAACGTGGGTGTAGATTTCTAGCCCTTTAATCCCATTAACATACGCAGAATATAGAGTTGTTTATTAACTAAGTATTTATGTAATGTAATTAATTATTGTTTATCAAATCGACAGTTTTTAGCCCGTGGTGTTATCTAGTGTTTTCGTGCGCTTATCAAAATAGATGCCTCGTAATAATGACCCTTAATATCGGCCACATAGGAAGATATTGATAATTATAATCAGTGCTATGCCTGCTGTCAACAATTGTTATCTTAAGTCAGTACACTTAAGTGCGAGAATAGCTTGTGTTGCAGTAACAAGATAAGCTAGATCAGCAAGGTCGGTCAGGGCTGACTAACCAGGATGCGCTGTATAGTCAGCAAAATTGACAAGTATCCAGGCAGCTAACTTTTAACTTTTCTTTTTTGCGGGGTAATCGCGTAACACACTGGACAGTAGCAATGGGTTTTATTATGACAGTTCAACAACATTCATTGCGATAGTTACGTTGCTGAGCAGACACATTTTTCGAACATATGAAGCAATGGATTAGCAGTATCCATGATTTTGGGTTTATTAGCGTCGATAATTAGGTACCATATGCTTAAAACATTATAAATTATGTTATTTCTTTAAGTAGTTTGCACAAACACTTGTACAAGTCAATCATGTTTTAAAAACTAGATGAAGTTGTCTGCGTTTCCTATATGACTGCTCTGAGAAGAAAGGCCGACATGAACTCTGAGGTCACAGTGTTTTTTAGAGTCCAGACATAATCTTGGTCAGATCATGTAAAGACCATGTAGATCGATGTCTGAGATGGTCTTTTGAGGAAAGAAAAGAACCACACAGATTGAGTTGACCTGTCCAGTCAGTGCACGCATTTGTCAGAAATCGTGCAGCTCAACTCAAAACTTAAGGAGCTCAACGATTCGGCGAACAATACCAAAGAATGGACATTTGGGTAGGCCACATAAATTACTCAAACTGCCACACCATATAAAAAAATAACAGAACAGAGAGAAAAAATAACAAAAAATAAATAAAATGATAAATGACCCATATAGTCTTCACATTCACAATAATTAAAAGAATATAATACTTTACAAAGTAAGCAATGTCATTGTATATATAAAATTTATTAATTTCAATGTGTATAATAAAAAAATAACATTCAATATGTAAAAATTGGAAACAGCTCAATCCCAAGCCTTTTTTAATGTCCTCAATATAATCTTTAACGGTATAAAATATTACAATTTTATTCCGAGTGTGTCTTATGTTATGTCCGCCTATGTCGGTAGGTACTTCTTAAATTCTTAATTGTATGAATTTTAATGAATACATAATTACTTACGATATGTAAATGACGTAGTTTATTTAAATACACTCATTCAGCATTGACAACCTTATGTGATTGCTACGCAATCATCATCATAATAGGTCTAGATTCAAACGTTTCAAGTTCAACTGCGCACTATTATATTGATGTCAATTTACTGTACCTAAGTACATACACAGTCAACGTGACTTGACAAACATGTATGAATTAGCTGCGAAACAACTGTTTTTGTTGTTATTACATATGTTTTCATAAGAAAATGTGCTAAACACAAGCAGTAAAATAACTTTTCGGAGGAAAAAAAACACGGTTTTTTAAATGTCAAAGTCATCATGTCTCGTCGTCATTTTACGTTTCGCACTTTTGACTAAGTACCTACATAAAACATGATTTGAAGTTTTTTAGCATCGATAATTACTAGGTAACTACAATAGGGTTAAAACTAAAAATTTAACATGGTGGTAACCCTATGTAGGAATGAATGTCGTAATAAATAATTATAATGAACAATTCTCTAATCTGTGGTCTGTGTTGATTTGCGCGGGAAATCGACTGACGTTTGGCACGTGTATGTAACGTCGTCACATCACATATCTACGTCATTTTCCTGATCTTTTTAGTTTGTTGGTATTTGATTTCATTCATGTTATAGAAAAACACGGAACTTTTATTTATTTCAATGAAATGTCAATAACCTAAAAGAAGGCTAATAAAATTAGCTTTATCCTAACTACTCCATCTACTCATACAAATAATCTGTGTGTTATCGCATTTTTCAGCATTAGTCCACCGCGCGTCGCCTATTAGCGACGAAACAATAGAAAATCAATATTGTGTCTCATTAGCGGAGCTTGACAGATTAACTAATAATAGTATAGCTAATAAAAACTTCTTAAAAGATAAAGAATTTAATATACAGAGAGATATCTGACGCGTCCTTGTTATTTCACTCTCAATTATTCTCGTCCAATTATCGAATCAGCGCCTAAGAAGTTGCTTAAAAAATTACAGTCAACTTGAAAACTACATTGTAACTCAATGTTGAAAAATGACAAAGTTACCAATTTAGAAAAACAGTTAATTCAATTGCCTGGCATTTAAATTCGTTTTCATGGCGAGTTTGTAAAAAGTTGTTAAACTATATCCCCCTTACTAATAAACGTATTATATCAGATAAATATCGAAAGAAGAAGACAAATAGTTGTGTAACTATACAGACGCTATACAACGTTTATTAGTAAGGGGTTAAGTACCTATGCTAAAAGTTATTGTTCCAAATCAAAATTATGCTGAAAATCACGAGAATCAGCACATTTTGAACGTCAAAATTACAGACAATCTCCGTAACCACTACTTCCTAGTGTTTTAGCTGGGAAGAAGTGGTGCAACAAACTCCCCAGCAGCACAGCTGTCTGTACAATTAGAAGAACTTGATTCTATACAATAGTAAGGTAAACAAACGAAAAATAACTTTGCTAATGCTAGATAGCGGTCGGCAGACGGTGACTCTTTGATTTGCAGTTGATAATGCGTTTAATTATAATCATATCCAATAATGAGGCGTTCCCCTTATCTTTTATCAGGTTAAGGTTCAAAGATTACCGTTGTGCATTAAGAGCCTATACTACCTCAGCTAAAATTCACTCTTTATCTCGCTCATACGATACTGCTCGCGGACTGAGTGAGAGCGAGACAGAGTGCGGTGCTGGGCGGCAGGAAGCGCCAATAGTTTAGGTACTTGCTTTTTACAGTGAAAATAATGGTAATTATAAAAAAATAAATAACATAAGACCTGCTTTAAAGTAAGTTCAGTTAGTATGCAAAGTTTCATGACCTAATTTGAAGTATTTTTTGAATACCAGCGGTTTATTGTTCGGGTTAGAGGTAACTTTGGATTTTTTTCTATCGAGAAAATTTTATGGAATCTTGTTTTCGTCTAACATAAGACTTCGCATTAATCCTCAACTTTACCATATATTTAATTCAAAATTTATGGTGCAGTATTTTAGACATAACGGAGGATCACGCTAAGCCATTTGAGGTAGTATAGGCTCTTAAGTGCAGCGGAATAAAATTGCACTATGAAGTCGGTATATTCAAAGTTCTCAGTGAGCAAGTGCCCAATAGTAGATATGTTTATTTACATATTTACCCTCTTGGACAGGCATAAAAAGATAAAAAGCAAGTGGGTAAAAAAAAAAATACGTTTAGATATTTGCAGTGAACATGACGCAAAGAAAGAACAAAAACACAAAAAATAATAAGTTGGGGGAAAATATGCGTCACATCCACGCAAAACGGCCATCGCCCAGCAGAATAATGCTGTCCTCAGTGCTGGTTTTCAGCGGCAGCAAAACTCAAAAATCCGGGCGAAAAACGATTTTTTATTTTGCTAGGGTTCCGTCCGTGCTTTCTCAACCAATCACAGGCCGAGGACACGCCTTGTTATTTGACAAAGCGGCACTAATAGCCAATAATGCATTAAAAACTGATTTGTTATACGCACCATGCAACGCCGATGAAAATCCTAGGTCTACCGTAGCCAATCGTGATAGCATTTATACCTACAGCTGTTTTAAGCAAAAAATATTTATCAATAATAATTAAAATTATGAGTTATGACGAAGTAAAAATAGATGTTCTACTCGTAGATTGCTAAATATAACGTCAATATTTTTCTTTAAAATGTAGGTATTATTTTATTTTCAATAAAATACAATACAAAATTTAATATGGGGTAATAGGCAATATAATTACATAGGATAGGACTATAGCTACACCTGCCGATCCCTTTGAGGAATAAAGGCGTGATGTTAGGTTAGATATGTGTTATTTTCTTTCCATTGCATGATGTTTGTAAAGGCTTGAAGTTAATTTATTATTAATTAGGTATGTAAACGTTAATGAGTTAGTTTATTAACTTATTGCATATCAACTTACAAGTGGTCGGAAAATAACAGGTACTTAATAATTACCGGACAACCGGGTAAAAATACATAAATAAGTAGGTATCTTACGGCTTTTCACCTGATCGCCTATTTTTTTGGGAATTATCTGGGTGAAACTGAAATGGCCGGGCTGCGTCAGCGCATAGCTAAAGAAATTTGTAACAATGGAAAAAAATATATAAGAATCAACGTTGGTTTTTCTTATCTACGTTCAATATAATTAGTCTGACGTCACTTAGTTTACCAATACACACACACACCCTCTCACACACTCGGTCAAGGTTATAATAAACCAAATAGATAAGTATGTATTCCTTTTCTTGTTCAGCTTTGGAAGTAGACCCTGGCTAACCTGGCTCTCTTTTCAAACTTGCCTTTTTTTTCTTTTTTTTTTGAATTTGCCGCCCGCGCCACACTAAAGAAATTATTTCGGCAATTCGACAATGCATGTATTGTCAAGTCCATTCAGTGTTAAGTACATCCCTGCGCAAGTGCGATAAGCACGTGTTATCGAATCAAACGCAGTCAGCAGATAGTATTGGGCAACGACGGACGTGTGTAACGAATCCTTTTATGTTCTGTTTGTGAAAATAGTTGTGTAAATCATGGATTCTGAGGCTGAACTCTGCAGGTCCTGGGTATGTGAAGTTATTTGACTTCTCATGTGATTGTGGAAGATGTTGGTTTAGTCATGTGGTTTCTTTTTATTGCTATTGTCAAATAAATTAGTCTGACCGATAAAGGACGCTCTACTCAAGGCTGAGTCAAGAGGATAACAAACACTACGCAATGCTGACCAGTGACGGATTAAGACTACTTGATGCCTTAAGCAATCCACGCCTGTGGGCCCCCCTATCCGTATGTCAGCTAGAATCGGTCTTTAAACCTTTACCGCCTAAAAAAATTAGTTTTTTTCTAAAATAAGATGATGAGATGTAACGTACCTTAGAAGTGGAGTAGGTGCTACAACAATAAAAACCAAAGCATAATTTATTTATTTATTGAAATGCGCCTTGCGGCTTTTTCGGGCATTGAATTCACGCAAGATACTTAGTATTAACGTCTAATGTTTTTAACATATCGGACTCTATGTATAATATCGATAAATTATCGAGCCTTTCTTGTATCATCTTTGTCCTTTTTTCATTTTTTAATATTTTGTATTTTGAGGTGTGGTTTTTGGTGACGTAAGAGTGAGACGTGATGCCCTAAGGACGGATTTTTTTTGTGCTTCTGGTGCCCCCCCCAGACGTGATGCCCTAGGCAATTGCTTAATTTGATTAAGGGTTAATCCGTCACTGATGCTGACCCAATAATTAGATCTAGGAAACGCTAGAAAAAAGATAAACAAATGAAAACTATACTTTAATATGAAGAATGAGGGAAACTGGTCTATATCTACCTATGTTATAACGACAATATATTACTCTGTATTGGTATCCCTATCCGCAGATCACAAAATTAATATATTGAGTTAGTGGCCTCTTTAGACGTAGAACATAGACAAAATAATATTGTAGAATTGTAGATGTATACTTAAGTTATTTGCATATACTTGTTTAAATATTTATTTAAGTGGAAAACTCGGTGACTATCACAAATTAATTACTTACTACAACCGTCATTTGAGTACACGTTTCTGTAGATAATTTTTCAATTAACCTATCAGTCATTATTTATTACATATTTTAATTTATATCACACTAATATTATAAAGGCGGTTTGTGAGTGTGTGTGTGTTGTTGCGTTTGTTACTTCTTCACGCTCAAACGGCTGGACCAATTTTGTTAAAATTTTGTATGGAGATAGCTGACACCCTGGATTAACATGTAGGCGAAGTCGCGGGCAGAAGCTAGTTCCTAAATAAGATCACGGCTGTATTCCCCTAGGAGTCAGGCAGAGGTGTACCTATGGCTATAGTGCACCCACATTTCGCCAGTATAAGGTCCCATGTAATAGGGGGCTAGATTATTGCCAGCAACCAGGCACAAATCCAGCCAGACAGCGGGCTGCTACTGAAAACTTTCTAATGGAAAAACTCAATAACACTGTCCGACCCGGGAATTGAGATCCAGGACCTCGTAGCGAGCCACAAATTCCTAATGTTTTTCTTATACATATTTAAGACTAGCTACGCCCCGCGGTTTCACCCGCATAAGTCTCGATCCCGTGGGAATATCGGGATAAAAAGTATCCTATGTCCTTTCCCGGGACTCAAACTATCTCTATACCAAATTTCATCTAAATCGGTTCAGCGGTTTAGGCGTGAAAAGGCAACATACAGACAGACAGACAGATTTACTTTCGAATTTTTAATATTATAGTATGGATGTGCATATATTTGTTTATTCGCTGGGCGAAGGCATAATAATAAAGGCTAACTCCCCGAAACCGATCTCCGTAGTAATATGAAAACATTATCGTATGATAGGTAGATAGTGTATGTAGGTACATGTGTAATCTCAGAGCGCAAATAGGAAAAAAATATTCTATACAGCCTGTATCTAAGATAAGATTATATTTAACACTACCTAAACAAATAGATAACGAATAATAACCTAACTAACAGCATTACAGAATGCTGAAGTGGCTTTTCAGTGCTTAAGGGGCTTACAGGACCTAAACGCAAAAAACGCATGTTTTAGAAACAATCCAAATCCAAACTAATATTATAAATGCGAAAGTAACTCTGTCTGTCTGTCTGTCTTTTCTTCACGCCTAAACTACTGAACCGATTTCGATAAAATTTGGTATAGAGATAGTTTGAGTCCCGGGAAAGGACATAGGATAGTTTTTATCCCGATATTCCCACGGGATCGAAACTTACGCGGGTGAAACCGCGTGGCGCAGCTAGTAATAGTATTTGATCGACTACAGTAAACAAAATAATAAAAAAATATGATATTCTTCAGGATATATGCTAGGTGATAGTGTGTTGAAAACATAATACAACTAATTTGGTACGATAGAAAAAAATCATGAAGATACCTCTAAAAACTTTCTTTTTACAATAAAAACCATACTAGTATACATACAATCAATGTGATTTTTTGTCAGATTATCCTACAAGCAACATACTAAAACTCTAGTGTTTTAATTTTTTAGTCCAAACAATAGATTTTTCGTAAATAGATAATTGCTTCATATTTTGCAATAAATTACCAGCGTTGTGTCATCGCGCTTCTCTTTCTTTTCTATGCACTCCGACAAAGACCGCGCTTTAGATCATGTCGTCCTCTTAACAATTGAGGAATTATTTAGATTAAGGCCATCAATTCACTATCTTCATTTAAGTACTTGTAAGTAACAGTGAGCAGTGGTGGCCCAGTTGTAACGGCCGCGGTTCGAACCCAGACAGGCGCTTTACTTTGTGTAAATTATTTCATCACCACTGCTCTCAAAACGATGAAGAGAAACATCGTGAAGAAACCGGCATGTCATAGAACCAAAAATTAGAAGACATGTGACATCTACCAACCCGCATTGGATCCGCGTTGTAGATTACGACGTCTCACAGAGAAGAGGCCTGTGCCCCAGCAGTGGGAACATTATAGGCTGATTTTGCTTATGTGTCAATTCACTAACTTCATCAGTTAGCCACACGTCTGAAACTCTTCGATCTTGAGCTGCCCTAGTGTAGTACGGAGTTTCAATACAATAAGGCCAGCTTCTATTTTTTATGACCGGCCTGTTATGACTGTGGTTCTTCTTTTCGTGTCGGCGGCAGACTTCATCTTTGTTTCACAGACTAAGAAGAGAAGTACCCTTCTTTGTTTTTAGGGTGGCAGTCTAGGGGGTTGTTAGTGTTATTACCTGAATTGTACGACTTAATTTTTTCACTACTTCAAGGGGTTCCAGCTCTGAGTTTTTTTTTTAACTAGCCTGCGCTGTCCCACTCCTGGGCAAAGGCCTCCCTCCACTCCTTCCATTTTTCGCAAGCCTGCGCGTCCTCCCTCCAGTTTTGACGGAACCTATCCAGCTCGTCCCGCCATCTCCTACGTGGTCTGCCGCGACACTGTCTCAACCAACCAATCTGCCAATTCTGCGCTATTTGGGCCCACAGTTTGTCCGGCATGCGGCAAACATGTCCTGCCCAGTCCCATTTAAGTTGAGCAGCCTTTTGAGCCACGTCAACTATCTTTGTTTTGGAGCACAGCATTGTGTTTCGAACATGATCCGTTAATTTAACGCCTAGTATACTGCGCTCCATTGCTCTAGAGTATTTGATATTAATTTCAAATTGATGACTCCACGCGCTCGTGAAAAATGGGTCTTGACAGACGGACAACGAAGTGATTTTATAAGGGTTCCGTTTTTCCTTTTGAGGTACGGAACCCTAAAAACACCATATTGTTTATGATTACGACCTTCCATAGTCACGCGACGCAATTAATTGGTGATCAAGTAAATATTTCAAATAAATACCTCTCAATGGCATGCAATGTAAAGATTATTAAGAAAACATAGTGAGGTCGGTCTGTGTTAGCTCTGGTGGTACTACGTTGTTTGTCCAAATCCAATATTAACCTTTTAACCGCCCGACTTTATATCAGTTGTAGTACCCCCAGAGCCCGAAAAAAAAAACGAAAAATAAATACCGATGAAACGACCTGTGATGATGTAATAATAATACAGATTAAACGAGCTGTGTTATTTGGTCGTATACAGGATGAAATTGAAAAGATGCGACAAATCGAAATGGGAGATTGTACTCATCATTATGAACCGCTTTTACTATGGGACCAAACCTGAAATCGCGAAAAAAAAATCAGCTGCTCCCTACATTTTGACGAGTTATGCGGACATAAATGTAGGGAACAGCTGATTATTTTTACCAACAAACGTTGTGTAGTGTCTGTATAGTTACACAACGCTTTGTCTTCTTCTTTCGAAAGTCACATTACTGACGACTGAAAGAGAGAAATCGGTGTGTAACTATTCATTTGATATAATACGTTTATTAGTAAGGGGGTATGAATAGATAGGTCACTTTAAAAATTTGGTTAAAAAAACATGTGTAAGTTTTGCATTCAATTTTATCGGTTTTTTAAATAGGGCTTAAAAGTGTCCTGGCCTGCAACCCTTTCATGACATCGCGAACAAATACCAGTAACCCTGTATGTAACAACCACACACACACACACGGTAAGATATGAGATAAGAAGACGGTAGAACTAACCATGCATATTTTTAGAGACGCACTAGGAATTGTTTGTTCAAAAATCAACCCTATGTAGTTTGGATTTCCTCCTATTCAGTTCCCAAAATCCTCTGTATGTACCTATATAATATTCAACTTTAAATCTAACTTCCAGATTCGCAGCCACCAAAGAACACCTTCGGGTTCCCGGGACTTCAAGGAGGCGACGAAGCGCGATGCTCTCACTCGGCTGGAGGTGGAGTTGGAGAGACTCCTGGCTACAGTCCACGAGACCAGGCGCCCTCTGGTTGAGAAGGAGTACAAAGGGTTCAAAAACCTCTTCAGCAGATTTTTGGCTGAACGTAAGTCATCACCATTCTACTGCGCTTATCCCAATTTATTTGGGTCTTTTTTTTAATTCCTGAATGGGCCCGCTCTTGACCACGATCACGCCTGATGGAAAGCGATGGATGAGGTCTGTGATGGAACGAGCGTGCCCAGAAGATGTCTAAGGCACTGGAACTCCCACGCATCGACGAAACACAGCAGGCTGCTTGACGGTGGACTCCGGTGGGAGGGTGGTCGCAAACCAGGCGGGGGTTAGCCCTACCTGGTGGTAGGGCTAACGCTAAAAAAAAGAACTTTATTTTTACAATAAACACCATACTAATATACATACAATCATTATGATTTTTTGTCAGATTATTCTACAAGTAACATACTAAAACTAGTGTTTTAATTTTTTAGTCCAAACAATAGATTTTTCGTAAATAGATACTTGCTTCATATTTAGCAATAAATTACCAGGGTTGTGTCGTCGCGCTTCTCTTTTTTTTTCTATGCAGTCCGACAGTGACCGCGCTTTAGGTCATGTTTTGTTATGTTTTGGTCAATTAAAACCCATGAACTTTGTAGGCCTTGTAGACGGTAGATTTGTAGACCATTTTGTTAGTACTTGTTAATAGGCCTACTCTGTTCTCCCATACTTGTTAACACTGTAATTTGAAAACATTGTATAAGCCAATTATTTTTTACCTTTCGTATGCTTAAACGTGGATCCACACGAGGCACAATGGCTTTTTAATTGTATCTGTAATTACGGCATTGAACTGGTTAAAATAGTAACTGCGGTGTTTATTGCCAGCGGGGCAATTGCGTAACACATTATCAATCGGAATCGGTTTCATTTTGGCAGTTCAATAACATTCATTGCGTTACTTACGTGTTGAGCAGACAAATTTTTCGAACTTATGAAGCAATGGATTAGCAATTTGCTTCAAAGTGATTCTGATTCCGATTGATAGTGTGTTACGCAATTAGGGTGCAGCTCTTCTCCATAGGAAACGACTAGTTGGAACCGTGCACCTAGTTTATGACGCTTCATGAGTGCCTAATTAGGTTTATGTGAAATAAAGTATTTAGATTTTTGACATAATGTAATTGTAATATTTTTGGGACTCTTATGCCTGTGTAGGGTTCTATACTCGTGTGAGCCTAAACACCAATTCCGGTAGGGCCGCGATAACTACTAAGCTTCCAGAACTGTTTAGATAAAGCACAACAAATAACCGTACTGTTTTATTTCTGAAAACTTGTACTAGACATAAACAATGGACTTTATAAATGAAATACATCATTCGTCCACCATGGCTGGAAACAACGGTACGTCTAGCTAACATATGTTTTTTTTTTTAAACTTTAAGTAAAGGCTTTGTAGTGTTATCTATGTCGCTCATACCTGAGGGATAGTCTCTTTCTCGCAGACCTGGTAAAGCGCAGTACGGATTCATTGTCAAACAAAAATCAACCTTGCGTTGTGGTTAAAATAAAGTTGAAAATAGAGCATCATAGAGGGCGGATGTGTAGACGGTTAACGTTATTTATTTTCGACTTTATTTCTAGAGGTGTAATGTTGATATTTGTTTGGCAGCGAATTAGTGAAAATTCTTCTATTACCTAGCATACATCACTGAAAAAAAAGATTTTGCCTTCATTACAACTCTACTTCCCAAAAACGAGGCAACGCAACTTAAAAAGATAAAAGTTATTAAAAAATCCAATTTTCTTCTTACAGAGGGTCCCTCAGTGACATGGGAGAAGATCCAGAAGCTGCCAGAAGGCGCTGTGATCGACTACTCTTCTCTCACCACCCCTACTACCGACAATGTTCACCACATGCTCGACAAGCTCGTGGTGGTCAAGCTCAATGGTGGTCTGGGCACATCCATGGGATGCAAAGGTCCCAAGTCCGTTATCCAAGTCAGAAATGATCTGACGTTCTTGGATCTTACTGTACAACAGATTGAGGTTAGTTTGGATGATTTTATCAATTTTGTAACTCGTTGTTAGAGTAGGTATAACCTCGCAAAAGGTTAGGGGCCGTCTCCACGAGCGAGAGAATCGCGGCGATAGTCTCGCCGTGCCATCAAATTTTCGCCGCGATGATATCGCCGTGTGGAGACACGTTCTAAGAGAGTGTATAGAAATACGTGGCACGACGACAATATCGCCGCGATTCTCTCGCTCGTGGAGATGGCCCCTTAGTTGAACGTTTTGAGAAACCAATTTTTAATGTTCCTTGTGATCTGTTTACCTCAAGATATGGATATTTCAGTAAAATAGCAACATTAACAAAACTGATTATTCATTTTATATCGCAATTTACTTTTATGTTTTTATATTTGACGCATAAAGCTTGTTTCTATTTAGAATTTAAACTGTCGCCTGGAAGTAATGACATGCGTCTATATAGTTTTGTATCCTCCGATATAAGATTTGAGGCAGAAAGCGGAGGAATCGGGATGGAACTATTTTTTTAAATGACAATAATTTGGCGCTACTGCAACTAGAGTAGGTAGGAGAGAGAAAAACTTCATACAAACGCGCAATTATTGGTGCACTACTACAAAGCGGGGCAGTACACGCAGTACATAACTTAGGCCCGGACTCCACTGAAGCGGAGCGGGGCAGAGCGGAGCGGAGACGTGCAAGAATCGACCAATCACAATGGTTAAAATCCTCATCGCGTCACTCGGCTCGTCTGTGATTGGACGATTCCTGCACGTCTCCGCTCCGCTTCAGTGGAGTCCGGGCCTTAGACGTTTTGCCTCTGTGGGGGCGTGATGTTCGTACTAATTCGGAAAGACGAAGATTAACGAAGCGCATATATTTTCTGGTTTAACTGTAAATACATTTCCGTGATGAAAAAAAAAACACACCATTTAACTTTTCAGCACCTGAACAAAACCTACAAGTGCAACGTCCCCCTAGTCCTGATGAACTCCTTCAACACTGACGAGGACACGCAGAAGGTCATCCGCAAATACCAGGGTCTGAAGCTGAAGATCCACACCTTCAACCAGTCCTGCCATCCCAGGGTCAACCGGGAGTCCTTGCTGCCGGTGCCCAGGCATGCTGACGTGCAGGCCGATATCGAGTCGTGAGTATTCGTTGATACTTGCATGTAGTGCTGAAATCGGTGGTCATGGTATGAGTATGTGATGCCGAGGAATGAGGAAAATGTTGTGAGGAATGTTTTGAGTATGAATGTCGATGGCTATAAAAGTAGGGGAAGACCAAAGAAACGATGGATGGACTGTGTGAAAGATGATATGGTTAGAAAGGGGGTGACTACCGAGATGACGACTAATAGAGAAGTATGGAAGAAAAAGACGTGTGGCGTCGATTCCAAATAAATTCGGAAAAGGGCAAGAGGACGATGATGACAAGCATGTAGTACTGTCAGGGGTATGAAGCTGGAGATCCACACCTCCAACCAGGAGCCGTATTACGAAGTATTATTAATGTCGTCATGATTCCAGTGCGAAAAAGGGATGGTGCTATCGGTCGTGTGTAGCTCCGTCTCTCTCTTACACTGGAATCATGATGGCATTAAGCCGTCATAATATGGCACCAGTCCTGCCATCCCAGGGTCAAACGTCAATTTGAATACAAAATCTGCTTATTAAAATTCTTAAATTCATTCATTCAGCGTATCCAGCTGCATCCGGTTAGACTGGAAGCTGACCCCAACATATTTCGGAAAAAGGCTAGGCAAATGATGATTCATTCAGCGTATCGAATGGTTGTGAATGTGTGAGGTTGGGCAAAAGTTATTGAATTTCTCAATATGGAATTACTGGGGTTATTTGCGCCCGAGTGATGGCATTAGGCTGGCTGCCTGTTAGGTGTCTTCAAAAACTGGTCAAGTGTAGATGTATTATGGCGTAAAGAAAATTATTTCTCAATAAAAAATTATAAGGATTTCACTTACTTGAAAACATTTCTAGAACTTAATTATAAAAACTTTGCTAAGCAAATTAAGTTGGTATTGTTTTTGCTTTTTTAACAAATTATTTACTAAAACAACTTTTCATGATCACCCTCAAAACGCTTTCCAGCTGGTACCCGCCCGGCCACGGAGACTTCTACGAGTCCTTCTACAACTCGGGTCTTCTCCAGAAATTCATCCAGGAAGGCAGAACCTACTGCTTCATCAGCAATATCGACAACCTCGGAGCTACGGTCGACCTGAACATCCTAAACCTCCTCCTCAACCCAGACAACCCTCAGAAAATTATCTCAGAATTCGTCATGGAAGTCACCGATAAGACCAGAGCCGACGTAAAGGGTGGTACCCTTATCCAATATGAAGATAAACTAAGGTTGTTGGAAATCGCTCAGGTGCCGAAAGAGCATGTAGACGACTTCAAATCCGTCAGCCAGTTCAAATTCTTTAACACGAACAACTTGTGGGCGAAATTGGATGCTGTCCAGAGGGTGGTCGAACAAGGGTCTTTGAATATGGAGATTATTGTTAACAATAAGCATTTGGCTGATGGCCTAAACGTCATACAACTAGAAACAGCCGTAGGCGCAGCTATGAAATGCTTCGATGGAGGAATCGGGGTGAACGTCCCCAGATCTCGGTTCTTACCCGTTAAAAAGACCTCAGACTTGTTACTAGTGATGTCCAATCTATACAGCCTGTCCCACGGCTCGCTAGTGATGTCCCCGCAGCGCATGTTCCCGTCGACTCCCCTCGTGAAGCTGGGTGACAACCACTTCGCGAAGGTCAAGGAGTTCCTGAACAGGTTCGCTACGATACCGGACTTGATTGAGCTGGACCATCTCACGGTGTCCGGGGATGTTACCTTCGGCAGAGGAGTCGCTTTGAAGGTCAGTTGAGACGATATAATTTATATTTGTTGCTACTAGGTTTTGCTCGCGGCTTTTCCCGCGTCGTAATTTATTTTTTGGGAACATACTTATTTCTTTCGTCCGTTTTTATTTCTCTTAGATATGGAATGTCGAAAAACCATTTCTTAGTGGATACCTACTCTTCACAAAGAACACACCCTCCAAATTTCATGTCTGTAGGACCAGCGGTTTAGGCTGTGCGTTGATATATCAGTCAGTTAGGACTTTGAATTTTTTATATAATACTAGCTTCTGCCCGCGACTTCGTCCGCATGAAATTTCACCCTCTTAGGGGTGGAATTTCGAAAAACCCTTTCTTAGTGGATACCTACTCTTCACAAAGAACACACCCTCCAAATTTCATGTCTGTAGGACCAGCGGTTTAGGCTGTGCGTTGATATATCAGTCAGTTAGGACTTTGAATTTTTTATATAATACTAGCTTCTGCCCGCGACTTCGTCCGCATGAAATTTCACCCTCTTAGGGGTGGAATTTCGAAAAACCCTTTCTTAGTGGATACCTACTCTTCACAAAGAACACACCCTCCAAATTTCATGTCTGTAGGACCAGCGGTTTAGGCTGTGCGTTGATATATCAGTCAGTCGATTTTTTATTTTTTATATAATATATAGATGTAAAATAATGTTTTTTTTTTTGTTTGAACAGGGCACAGTGATCATAATCGCGAACCACGGCGACCGTATCGATATACCATCGGGGGCGCTTCTAGAAAACAAAATAGTTTCCGGCAATCTTCGTATTTTGGACCACTAGATCTGAAATATACCAATAGTTTCAAAACTAACTTAAATAAAGTCTGTAGGCAAATTCCTGTATTTAAAAACGTTCAAAATCTGTCAAAAATATAGTGAATTGGAGATACTTTTGATTGATTGAGACTGAGATTATACCGCGAACGGAATTTAAAAATATGGGAATTGGCTTCGGACTTTAAAACTGTACCTATTCATCACTAAGAGAATGTCTAGATTGTAAAAATAAGGCAAATACCAAAAATAAATTGGCACCGTAGTTTAAAATTAATTTACGTGTTTTTAAGGTGTTAAATTAATAAAACAAAACTGTATAATTATAAGCAAATTGTGTCAGTTTTAAAAATAAGTTAAACCATTTAATAAATAAATAGGTATGTTTTTATTCTTATGTGCTCGGCGAATTATTATATAAAATATTTTTTCTATTTATTCACATTTTATATTTAAATAATAGGCTAAATAGCACAATTTTATAAAATCGAAATATTGTTATTATAATATTATACTGCGCTAAGATTTTTTTTAGTTATATTTTCTTCTTAATAATAAGTGCGAGAATTTTTTAGTTCAGCAAAGGCTATTTTTTATTTATTATTCAAATAATAATTAAGAATAAGCTATTATTAATTCTAATATAAATAGGGTTTTGTAAATTGTAATCAATGAAATTTGTGGGTTTTGTAAATTAATATTATATGTAATTTTATTTTTTCTATAAAATAATTAAAAAGACCTTTTGTCTTTATCATGATGTTTGTTAAAGCTTTTTCCTTTTTATTTTTACTAAAATGTTGTGTCCAAAATGATCATTTTTTCTATGCTTGAATGTACTTAGTAAACGAAAAAAATGTTTTATGCATAAAATATCATAATTTGTATGACTTAAAAACGAAATCATGGTATTTTCGATCAAAAATCAACAATTTTTTATAAAAGTAAAAAATTCTTCATTATATTTTCACCACATAGAAGAGTTGAGATTTTTTAAATAATTTATTCATAGGTGTCAGGTAAACGTTAGTCTCAGCCCAGTGGGGTAATTGCGTAACACACTATCAGTTAATAGCAATCGTTTTCATTTTGACAGTTCAACAACATTCATTGCACTATAGGTATAAGTTGTTGAGCAGACAAATTCGAACATATGAAGTAATGGATTCGCAATATCCTTCAAAATGATTCCGATTGTGATTGATAGTGTGTTATGTAATTTAAGGTAGGTATTGGTATTGTAACATAACATCATGCTTACGCGGTGTCCTGCGTGAGCGACGAATACGACGCGACGCGACGCTGCGAACGCGACGAACGCGATCAACTCAACGGCATAACCCTGCTTGCGCCCCATATGACAGTCTGCGACGAGACGCGACGTAACGCGTACTTGTTTTGAGGGCGACCAGACGCGACACCACGAACTTCATATGAACTTTCGAGCAAAATTGACTGTACTTCTCCATGACGCGAGAAGTAATGACCAAAATCACGTGGGACATTTGTCGCGTGTAGCATCGCGTCGCTTTACGTCGCGTCGTGTTGCGTCGTATTCGTCGCTCACGCAGGACACCGCGTTATACTCCCTAAGGGTTAGGTAGAGGTGGGCTTTTTCATCAGGAATTTCTCATAGCAGCCCGGAGGCAAGATTTGTGCCCCGTTGATGGCAATACGTTCGCTTCTGTTACATGAGACTTAAACATAACTGGCCTAATGTGGGTGTACATGATTGTAACTAGGAAAATAAACGCTCATATACAGGGTGTTACGGAAAGGGTATATCAATACAAACGGGTTGAAGAGTGTATCTGATCTAGAATCTCTGTGCAAAATTTCAGCTCAAAAGCAGTTGAAAATGCTTAATATTTTTTTTATTTCGATAGTTTATTAAATTGAAATCATAACAAACGTGTCACCGCACTACGAGGGTCATTATCCATTATCTGTAGTGTGTCTGTGCGCCTAGTACACGCACATCACGCCGCCGCGCGCCAGTGCAGCGCCGTGATGTCGAAATAAAAAAATGCTAGGCATTTTCAAAGTTAATGCTTTTGAGCTGAAATTTTGTACAGAGATTCTAGACCAGATACACTTTTCAACCCGTTTGTATTGATATACCCTTTCTGTAACACCCTGTACAAATTAAGGCGGTACACCGACCAAATAACCTTGAGCATTCGCGACAGAGACAGAGAGCGACAAGACTTCCTTGTACGAAAGGGATGCAGCGTACCCTGCGCACGCCCCTTTATCATAAAACTCGCAAAATTTTTGGAATAAAAAAGAATAGCAGTCTTTTTAAATAAAATAAAACATGGACTATTTAGATTTTTAAATTATCTATCCATTGGTGAAATCTTCAAACTAATAGAACGTCAACTTCAGCAAAAGATGAATCAATCAATAATTTTAGTCACTTTTTTAAAAGGAGATTTTAAATGTATTAGTAACATGTAAAAACAAATAATAAAGGGCAATGTGATGATAGGATATCGAACATTAATAATGTGATTTCAGATGTAGTTTATTTCTCATAATTATTGAGTTAATAGCCTCTGAATAACGAAGAAAAACGCGGTTTTGGTCGGGGTACCGCCTTAACTTGTTGATTACAACACGCTAAGCTGTAATCAAACAGCACCCTAATTGCGTAACACACTATCAGTCGGAATCAGAATCATTTTGAAGCAAATTGCTAATCTATTGCTTCATAAGTTCGAAAAATCTGTCTGCTCAACACGTAAATAACGCAATGAATGTTGTTGAACTGTCAAAATGAAACCGATTCTGATTGATAAGGTGTTACACAATTGCCCCGCTGGTATCGTCGTGTTTCGCTGGTGCAACTTTCTGGCATCCAAAATTTTGTACCCAAAAGTTAATAATTATACCGGCTATATTATATAAATATTGTTCTAATAGTAGTAAGTATACATTATTCGGCATGCACATTTGATTCTGGAAGAGTTTAACCTCAAATTCAAGGTAAACAAGTACCTAATTTTCATCAACACATCATTGTGTAACATTTGCAACATTTAATAATTAAGGTTCGAGTGTAGAACATGTGTTTGCAAGACCTTAGACCAGATGTTGCTGCGGCAATGTCGCGGGACATTGTTGCGGGACAATGTTGTGGGACATTGTTGCGGGACAATCTTTCGCTACTTGTTTATCATAATTCGGGGCTTATATCTTTGCAAAACTGTACAATATTTATAATACACTATGAAATTAGTCTAAGAGTTAGTGCCATTTTCTACGTAGGTCAAACTGTTGTAATAAATATTATTATTATGTTTTAAATGGATATGTTTTTTTCTTTCCTCATTACATCGTCCATTGCTCAGTCTAGCCGTTTCTCAATTATGTTGGGGTCGGCTTCCAGTCTAACCGGATGCAGCTGAATACCAGTATTTTACCTGGAGAGACTGCTTATCTGACCTCCACAACCCAGTTACTGGATAACACGATACCCCTTGGTAAGACTGGTTGTCAGACTTTTGGGCTTCTGATTCCCGTAACGACCTTCAAAGATCTATGAATGACAGCCGGAACCAACAACTTCACGTGCTTTCTGAGGCACGGAGGGGTCTTGGGAGAGCAGTGGTGGCCAAGTGGTAACGTCCCGATGTACGAGATGTAGATCGTAGGTTCAAACCCAGGCAGACGCTTTACTTTGTGTAAATTATTTCATCACCACTGCTTTCAAAACGGTGAAGGAAATCATCGTGAGGAAACCGGCATGCCCTAGAACCAAAAATTCAAAGACGTCTGCCAACCCGCATTGGGCCCGCGTCGTGGATTACGGCCGACTCCCTCTCACCGAGAGGAGGCCTGTGTCTCAGCAGTGGAAACATTATAGGCTGATTATGTGTGTGTGTGTGTGTGTGTGTGTGTGTGAGGGGTCTTAATATGTAACGGATGGTTACCCATCCACGAACCGACCGCGGCAAGCGTAGCTTAACCTTTGATCGACCCGTGCGGCTATTATCATTTAGCCACCCATTACCCAACCGACCATTACTAATAACGAAAAAAAACAAATTATTTCCCCTCTTACCTCAATCGTAACAAAATTTTATTTAATACCTATAACCTTAAATCTAAGAATAAATTAGGTATGTAACTAAGGGAAAATTTCACCAAACTTGTATAAGTACAGACAATGATATTATAACTTATAATATCATTGGGTACAGACGCCAGCAAGCTACTACAATCTGTCAATTTAACCGGTCAAGCGGCGCGGTTCGCCGATCGGCGACGAAACAATAGAAAATCAATTGTGTCTCATTAGCGGCGCTTGACAGATTAATAGATTTTCAACTTTATCGCTAATGCATAAGGTTCAAAGTTGATTGGGAAAATTTTATAGTTTCGGGTAGCTTGCTGGCGTCTCTACCTAGAATAAGTCTTATCCTGAGAATAAATTTTGAATTTGTAACGGTTTTGCCACACTAGATCTGTCAGACGTAAATTTTATTCCACGGCCGCACGGATAAAATATATCTGACTGGTGAAATCAGTTACAGAGGTAACTAAAGGCTTGGGCAGGCCGCACCGCAACGCAACGCATCGCAAAAATCCTCCTTTATCAATTTCGTACATTTTCTATGAACCAACGCTCACAAGCCGGCCCCACCGGACTTTTTGTATGAAAATGCGTCACGGAGCGTTCCTCTGCGGCTGTAAACAGCACTTAGCTTTAAACAACAACTGCCCCCTTATTCACAAACACTCGATATGCTTCCGTATCGTATCGAACATTAATCATCGTTATCGTAGGAGCCTTCTCAACGCTGCTCACAAGTCCAAAACCCGAAAATTTTGTCAGTTTAAATCAAATAGACGCCCGCTATTCTTCCAACAGCTATTTTCTGTTGAGGGGAAGTCAAATCAGGTTATCAAAATCCCAAGTTTTCGATACGATAGCCTGTCGTATGGTTGTGAATCAGGGCTCTGGTATGCTTATACAGCCTATACCTATAACTATAACCATCGAACTCCGCTATTGGATAGAGATCCATAGCGGAGTTCGATGGTATATGGGTTTAATAGTTTATCCAGCATCCTGATTACGATCAACTATTTATCATTTTGTGGCACTAGTACACTCTCGTCGAGGCACCGCGAGGCATCATGACGAGTGCGAGAATGTACAGGGTCGCACTTGTCACTGGACCTCTCGCGCGAGCGCTCTCGGCGAGACATGGCGAGAGCATTCGCGGAAGCGTGCACAGGCGCCATTGTGTGTGTACGCAATTACCCCGCTGTACGTTGTTCAAGAGCATTATTAGGTCCGCATCAAGCCGCAACGCATCGCATTCCAACACCTATACAACAATACATGGCCCGCGTGTACTGTACGATGGTTCATACTTACAAAATAAACGAAAATGGCCTAATGGAAATAAAGATTTTTGCAATACGTCGCGCCGCGGCCCCAGATTTGAGTCAGCCTTAAAACAACAACCTGTAGAAATATTTCCATGATTGTTCACATTTGACTAGCTATCTATAAATATTAGCACTTTTATAGGACTTATAAAAGTGAAATATTAATGGGGACGCGCTAAGCTAGCCTGCGAAATTTAGGTTTTCTTACGTTTTTTACAATTCGCAGGTCAGTGTCAGGTTCAGTAATGCCTATTAAAAGTAAAAAGAGGATGGGTTACCGGCCCAACATTCGATCTTTAGAAAAACGGCACAATGTCACACTTTATTAGATGTCACGTGGAAGTAGGATGGCATGTCGTTATTATTGGGAGCGAAAAAGAGTCAAGACGATACGTAACTAGGCTAATTAATTAGGCATGTTTGTTGACTTTGAACGTGCCACTTGTGGAGCGAGTTTAACCGCTCAGAATTATATGTTGATCAAAATGTGATTCGCGATCGTAAAAAATGTACTTACCTACATATTTACAGAATTATAACAATTAGAATCATTAACCCAGATACTGCAACGGGCTTTTTAAAAAACGCATATATACGTACGGTATATGCGTTTTTGGGTCTTTTAAAAGGCCCGTTGCATACGACCCCTATATTACGACGAGCCTTATAAAAGGCCGCCTTTTCCTGGCTTTCCTGGAAAAATCGTTTCAGTAACATCTGGGTTATACCACCCTTTATTTATAGTCATATTTTGATCAACACAATAACCTGATACCTACTGATCTGCAAATTGCAAAAAACATAAGGAAATTAGAATTTCGCGGTCTACCCTTTGCTCTTTCGCCTTAAGTGTCATCATAACTCCGTGGTCGGTTCGTGTCCCCCCGCCGGCAGTCGGCTGGCGAGCAGGCTGCCGGCGCCCGCCACGGCTGCCAGCAGCGCGCTGGCGGCGCACGCGATCCAAAGCGTGGGCGTGTGCAGCAGGCATGCGTCGTTCCAAGAGTGTGCGCATGTTTGATCTGGAAATTTTAAGAATGCTAAGTAAGGTTTACCGTCCGTCTGGATTTGTCCAGTTATGTCCGGCTTTTTTGGCCCCCGTCCGGGCTTTGTTCGGCTGTCATTTGTCCGGATTGATCGAAATAAGGGGTTTTTTCCCCGTATTTTTTTGTAAACAAAAACTTAAACTATTAGGGGAAGTTTAAAAAGGGAAAGGGGAGCCCTTTCCCCTATGGGACAATACAGGCTAGTTAGATGAGGCTAGAATTTTCCATTTAAGTTTTTTTCCAACGGAAAAAGACAAAGAAAGGTACTTACTACTAATGAACATGTAGATCAGGTGTCCTAGCACGAAGGAGAGAAGTGCGACAACGGACAGGGAGCTTCCGACAGCTATCACCTTGTCAGCTGGCCGCACCGCGCGTATCACCGCCATGCCTTGCATCAGGAAGGAGGACGCTGAAAACAAACGGACATCTATTTAAGTAATTGCCAAATTGATTAATGGACACAGGCCTCCTCTCGGTGAGACGGAGTGGGCCGTAATCCACCACACGAGCCCAGTAAGGGTTGGTGGATCTCACATCTCTTCGAATTTTTGGTTCTAGGACATGCCGGTTTCCTCACGATGTTTTACTTCACCGTTTTGATAAGATAAGATAATACTACCTACGATAAAATAGATACCTACAACTCGTAAGTCGCGGCCGTTACCACTTGGCCACCACTGCTCTCTTAGATTGTATGATTGTGTATGTACAGACACCAGCACATCAACCTACCCGAAACTGTAAAATTTTCCCAATCAACTTTGAACCTTATGCTTTGGTGATAAAGTAGAAAATCTATTAAAGAAATTTGACAGTTTGTAGTAGGTTGATGTGCTGGCGTCTGTACTTTAAAGAAGATAAGTTGGACCTATACTTACCAGAAACCGCTAGCATGACGGTGTACACAACCTGGTAAGCCGAGTAGGCGGACATACACGAGCTGAGCGTGCACGAACCACGCACAGCACGCTGCAAGCCCGAGGCACACGCGCAATCATAGTACAACCTGCAACCAATCGGTGAAGGAAGATATCAGACGCTATTTATTGTAACTTTTAACTTTCACAAAGTGCTCTTTCTTAGCCCATATAATACAGGATGGTCCAAAAGTCGTGGATCAAACGAAATAGGGAGATGAAGGAGGTCATTTCCAACAAAAAAATCTTTCTACAGCATGGTCATAATTCAATTGCCCTAAAAGTTATGAATATTTGTGTATACCGAGTTCTTGTACAATTAGACGAATTTAAAAAAAATGTGATATAAAACAATAAAACAAACGGTGTTGTATTACTACTAGATAATGTATCAGCACTACAAAGTTCTATTAGGGCTCTGAGTATAAAATTTCAAGAGCAATTTATTTTTTTTCCAAAAATTTTGTAACGTTACCAAAAATTTTTTCTCACTTTAAAAGTGTCTGAAATGATGTCCTTTATCCCCCTACTTCGTTTGATCCACGACTTTTGGACCATCCTGTATAGTTATTATCCCACTGCAACAAAACTCAACTAACCTAAACCTCTGAATCGATTGTTATGTTCGAAAGATAGGTAGTCTGGGAACCGGAGAAGGACATCGACTTCCTTTCATCCTGGATATTTAGATAAAAAAATGGTGAAATACTTATAAAATAAACGCAGTCGAAGTTGCTACTATTAGAATAACAAGCCGTATGCTCGAAGGGATTTCCCATAAGCTAAAATGAAAAACTCGCATATAAAGATTTTTTTTAAATCCTTCGTTAGTTCCCACTTTCGCTATATGTATAAGGAACTCTAATGCCCGGGCCACACCAACGGGAAACGTCAATAATTATCGCGATGACTCGTTAATCGTACTGTGCAGCCACAACTTATCGCGATAATTATCGGCGTTTCCCGTTAGTGTGGCCCGCCATAAGGGGTGAATTATACAGAAACGGCGTAAGGTGAAAGCGCGGCGCAGGCGCACGTCGCCTTCGTACATTTTTGTATGAAAACGTTTTGAAGCGGCATCTTGCCTGCACAGCGTCTGCGCCGCGCCTTCACCTTACGCCGTCTCTGTTCACTCCTTACATTGTGAAAAATTTCACGCTTCTTGGGCCAGCAATTTAGGCTGTGCGTTGTCAAGCAGTGAATTAAGATTTTATTAGGTAGATATGAGTTGAATCCAGAAAACCAGATGTATAGCAGTGTTTATAATCTCCGATAATTTACATTGCATTTCCACTTAATCAGTTATCTACTTAAGTGAAACGTATTCTAAGTTGATTTTTGAGTGACCATTTGTAACAAAAAAGGTCTTAATAAGTTTTTGGTTGCAATGGAATTTGAATTTGTTAAGTATAACATTCAGTTTGTTTTTCCATGACTTGAAAATTATCTCAAATTCCTAATTCAAATATAGAAGACTTACAAGAATCCGTTAAGGTCCTCGGATCGCGAGCAGCCGGCGTGGCAGGCTGAGAAGTAGGTGACGCTGGTGTTCAGCGAGCACACGGGACTGTAGCCGTAGCGCTCCGAGACACACCTGGAACGAAGATATTTTAAGCAGTCAAAGTATGTGTGACAGATGATATAGCTAAAAAGGGGGTGACTGCCGAGATGACGACTAATAGAGAAGTAAGTAAGTATGAAAAAAGACGAAGCAACAAGAATAATGTACCCAGGATTTTGTAATATCGGTTTGTAAACGGAGGCTTACTCACCCACAGGTGTGGCTGCAGCTAGGCTGCTGGTAGCTGCCATTCTGCAGTCCATTGATGGTGCCAGTGTCGCAGCTCAGCATTGCCAGCACAACGAAGAAGATGGCCACCACGATCGCGATGACGCCAGCGACGCGGGAGGCTGTGTTGGTTTTCACACCATCTGGACGACGCGCCGAGAAACGGACGCGGAAAATCTACAAGGAAACACCATTATTTCTTTATAACTTTTTTGTAAGTTGAACATTCAGTGTGATAGTGTAAGTTGGCCCGGTGGTATCGAACCCCACTAGTAATCACACTAATATTACAAAGGCGAAAGTTTGTGAGTGTGTTTGTATGTTTGTTACTTCTTCACTCACAAACGGCTAGACCAATTTTTATAACATTTGGTATGGAGGTAGCTGACACCCTGGATTAACACATAGGTTTATTTTTATCCCGATATTCTCACAGGATCGAAACTTATGCGGGTGAAACGCGGGGCGCAGCTAGTAACGATAAATTTCATGTATGCGTTCTTACCATGACGAAGAAAATGATGACCAGAGCTCGGAAGATGTCGGAAAGACCTCGGGAAGTACGAGGGTCCTGCCGAATCGACTCCACTCCGAATCTCGCCTGGAAATAAAAATATAAAAGATTTAGTTTGTACTAACTGTATAAACTTTTATAATATGTACAATTAAGTATATGAAAAAATAAACAAAATAATCATAGGGCATCAAAGAATTCGTCCGCATCGTTGTCAACAGGAACAGTGCCCAAAAGGCAAAGTTTGTACTTGAACTATCAATACACAAGTTGAACTCTATCAGTTTTATAATTTAAACTAGCATCTGCCCGCGACTTCGTGCTCCCGACCCACCCGTCGTATCGCATCGCCCGTGCGCGCTATTACTTCGTTCTTTCTGACTTCCATTATTTTTGCTAAGGATCCTAGCGCGATGTTAAATAGCCTGTAGCCTTCTATTTTTGAATCATGAGCCATTCTTCCCAAAGAAAATGTACCGCACGTTGATGTCTTTATAATGTCCAAAACTTAAAACAGAGGTGTCGGTTACGGTAACAGTGTCGCGAGTTCAATGGTTTTTTTTTCCCATCTCAAAAAATGTCCAAAGCGCCTAGTGAAGTTCTCACTTCAAAAAAAAAAAGCTACCCCAATCCGTCAAATTTCTTTGATAGATTTTCAACTTTACTACAAAGTAATAAGGTTCATATTCAATTGGGAAAATTTGACAGATTGGGGTAGCTTGATTATGCTGGCCTCTGTACCTTACTCGTACAATACGTGTCGCAGCAGTTTTTGAATCAAGTTTACCTGAACATAAGCGCTGTCGTAGTACACATAGATGAGCACGGCTGTGCTCAGGCAGGAGAGAGCCAGGGTCTGCGTCACCAGCGCCTTGTTGCGCATCAGCCGGCCCAGAGATGACCAGAATCCTGTGGCAGGTAGGTTACTTGAGTAACGTTATATATCTCTTCAAATGAGATGGTGGTCGAAAAGCTTACCAAGATGGTAAAATAATCGTAAATCTCGGGGTAGCGGGATTGTCCGAAAGGGTCACCGCTACCCCGGAACATAAAGGGCTAAGTAAGGAACACGGGTAGGTTTTAGTTAGTAAGGGTCTGACACACCCTTCCGCTCCACCCAGAGCAGAAGGGGTCATTTGATGATTTCCCATCCACAAAAAAAAGACAGTGGATATATTCAAGCCAGGGAGAAATCTGTTCCAGAAAAAAAACCCTCACTTGTTACAGTAAGTTTCAGGGTAGGTATCTTAGCCTGACAATATTGTACCCGGTAGAATTCTCGAGGATACTGACACTATTTCTTTTTTTGCTATGAATTGGTTAGGTGCAAGAGGTATACTAAGCTGTACATCATAGGAAATGGGGGGATCACTAGAAGCTGGTAAAGTAGCCTTCGTGTCCAATAGTAAAGGTGATGAGATGAGCATTTAAAAGAGATGAAAACCACGCCATGAATGTGCCACTCTTGTATGTCTGTGTTTGCAACCTCTCTACCTGTAAACTGCTGCGAGCTTTCGCTTAAATCCTATGCTTTCCACACGATTCTTTGGTCGCTAGTGAGGCCACAAGGCTGGAATATCACCCGTGGTTGTTGTTTTCGCACTGCAACTAACATAACGCGGAATGCTCATATTCTTTCCCTTTTGTACAATGTTCTCTTTTCCCCTTCCACCCCTCTCTATCTCAAGAAACGTTTTCACAACTTTCCTTGATAAATCCTTTACTGTCCAGGCCAATCGTTTGTGGAATGCATTGCCAGTTGAAATAAAATGCGCGCAGGACGTCGTTACACGTGTTTAAAAGACTTGTAAAGGAACACTACTTGTCGTTGTGATTTTGTCCTAACTGCAATCATCTACTTTCTTATTTTATTTTCGGTGCTTATAATTATTTAGTAGATATGTATATATTTAAGTATCTATAATTTTGGATATGTATTTATCTGTGAATCTATTTTAGTCTATTGTAAGTGTAAATAATATTTGCACCAACGACAGCCCCATTTTATGTCCATGGAAATCACTGTCCATTCCAAGGTTGCCTGGAAGAGATCGCAGAAAGCGATAAGGCCGCCCATTGTATATTTTGTAGTGTTTGATGTGTTTATTTCATGTTATCTATTTTTGTGGTGTACAGTAAAGTATATATAAATAAATAAATAAACGCGCACTTCCAGGGTTCCACGGCTAAGCTGAAGACAGGACGACTTCACACCGTTCGCTGCTCAGAACTGCAAGTTTAGCTGAACCGCACGATCCTTGCGGTCCTACGGCTAGTTCTACAAACCTAATCTCTGCCAGGCTACCACGTCTGCAACGTGCTGCCAAGGATGGTAACTTCTTATCCTTCCCTAGTCTGTGCATGCGGCCTAGTCTGTGTTGTGTCCACATTCTCTGCAACATAACCTCACATACAAAAAGTACCACCTACCGTTATCAACATCAGAATCCCTCCTCTCATCCAACTCTTTGAAAGAGGACATCCTGGTGGGGAACAGAGTGAAGAGGAAGGCGAACATGAAGGTCAGCATGCAGACGGACAGGTGAGCCTCCCACCAGTCTTCGCGTTCAGAGCTGGGGCGCAGCCAGTTGGTACCGCTCATACCCAGCGAGAGGCGGATGGAGATGAGGATTCCTAAAAGAGTACGCAAGAGTTAGTTTAATTGGGAGCTTTTTCTTGTCCCTTATTTGGCACTTATTGCAACGTTTTATGGCAATGCTGATTCTTTGGCCAAAAAATAGGCCAGCCCTCTGGTCACGTGAAGAGTCGACCAACCGCTTGGCGATGTCTCGCGGGCTCCATGTTAATCTTTCTTGTATTCATTTAAAATCTTCAAGTGGATTACCGGCTTCTTCGTGTATTATGCAACTAAAGGTTGTTTGCTAGGTAACTTTAACGGTAGTCAATGTATCCTGTGCTGCAGGAACACCGGCGTGCAACACATCCATACATTTTGACCGCGTAGGTAATACACATTTCTATGGAACAGCAGATTTTATTTTTGATATCTGGCAAAAAATTTCAACACTACGGGGTCCAAAATCATCATGGTCAGCCTGTACAACAAGCTAGATAATACGGACTGTATTACAATATTGTCGATCGATATTTTCATCATCATCAAAAGGCGTCCTCTGTTGGACATAAGCCTCGGTACAACAGTCTCTTTGAGTGGTATAACTTACCGTAAAAGTACGGTCCATTCTGAGGGTCATGGTCATCAAGGTATGTCAGTCCGTGCGCCCAAATGCTGAGCTTGGTGAGCGCACACAGCACCGCAGTGATGACCAGGAAAGCAGTTCTGGCTGCTAGGTTGTTATCCGAAGTGAGGTCGATGACCGTCTCGTCGCCACATAACTCTGAAAATTATTGGATGTTTTGTTGTACGGTGAACCCATGGGTGAACCGGATGGTTCATGATAACAATAGAAAGCAAAATTTGTTTATTGACATAGAATCATGTGCATATACCCGATAACTTTTTACCGTCTGGACAAAAACAGGTGAACGGAGTAGAAGCACAGAATAAATAGAACGTAGAAGCCTATGGTATAAAGTGCTCTTTTTATATATATTTTTGTTTTGTCCTCTACACACAGGCAAATACAGGCGTTATGATATGTTATCCGTTATTTTGGACTGTCAAATAATTCAGCGACTTACGGACATTAGCAGGATTAGATTTAGTGAACGGGAAGGCGAGGACTATCAGTCCAGCAGCTGACGTGGCTGCCAGCCAGCCAGAGATAGCCAGCTGTCTTCGCCCTCGACCCCACCAGGCCACGGCAGCACCCAGGGCGAACTCTGCGCCCGCAGCCCCGAGCATCACATAGTCTGGAAGTTTTGCAATTGATATTTAAAAATTTGTTCGCACTGCATCGTCTGCATCCGATATAACCACGTGACACATTTTAGACGGATAAAACTTTTTTTTGAAGTATTCCCTACTTACAACACACGGCGCGATGGGCGCAGATAACGCGCCCCCCGCGCGTGATTTTTTACTGCTTCCGCGCGGGGAATATCGCACATCGCATAATTATCATAACATCGCATCAATGAAATTAAAATTGGTTTTATTTTCAAAACTAATTTTAATTTCATTGATGCGATGTTATGATCCGTGACCCCGACAAATGACCCCCGCACAACAGTTCTTGTAAAAGTACAGTTTGCTCCAAGTTGCTGTTTTAGGAAATTGTAGATATTTAAATAATAACGTTTCATGAAATTAAAATATCTTCATAATAGAACATATGAAGCAATGTATTAGCAATATCCTTCAAAATGATTCAAATTTTTATTGAAAGTGTGTTATGCAAAAAGGGCTCCCGCGCACTTGGCAGCCTGGCTGCGGCAGCCAGTCGAATAACGGCGCTTCGTGGCTGCTTAGTGCGCGGGCTCCCATACACCGTCATATTTTCGACTGGCTACCGCAGCCAGGCTGCCTAGTGCGCGGGAGTCCTTAGGGTACTGGTATACCGTATAGGTTACCCACCGACCTACCTAAGATGTTTGTAGACAAGCATGATGACCTGCATGTTTACCTTCAACGAGCGCCGAGTGGTAACCTTCATTAGCATCTCTCCTCAACAGCAGGAAGACGTTGGTCTCCAGCAGGGTGACAATGAGGAAGGATCCCTGCAGGAACAGGTCGAAGCTCTTCAGTATCAGCAGGTAAGTGCGCAGGAAGTACCATAACTTGTGGAAAACTGAGGACATAGGTAACGAACATGTTAAAAGTCATACTGATATTGGAAAGTGGCATCTTTCAATACGTCAATCTAAGTAGGTAAGGAACACAATCTCAAGTCCACCTTCCACTGCGCCAGTAATTTATCGACTTATTGCGGATTTATAAATAATTAGCATTAATTACTCTTCTCTAATCTAATGATAAGCAAATAAATTCCCGTAGCATTTATTTTGAGATAAAAAAAAACACGTTTGCGTTACTAGGCAATTATTTGAATACGCAATTGCACGCATTGACGTGGAGTTGCGGACACCAGCCCATATTACCTATTAGGTAATTATTACAATTCATTTTTTTAATAACGGGAAATATGAGGGGGGATGGGGATAAGCAGAAGTGTCGTGCTTATCCCCTTCGTGGAATACCGATGTTACGTCAAAATTACATACACTGCCTCGTTGGCTATAGTCGCAAGTGTTGCTACAATGCAGAGATCCCGGGTTTGAAATCCAAATCTGACAAGTCTTACTGGGTGCGATCGTATGATGCTACCAGGCCCTTTTGGCTCTTGAGCCTTGATTGAGATTGTCAGGGGAGCATTGTTGGTACTCGTAGGTACACATTATTGTGAAATTGTATTGAAAAAAACCGATCAAGAGCGAGTCGGACTAGCGCACCGAGGGTTTCGTACCATCATATGTTTTTAAATTTTCATCAGCGAGGCGTATATTCGTCAGGGAATTTTAGCACTGCGCGCTGTGGTGTAGAATATTGCAGTTTTAGGTCAGCGCCATCTTTTGACCGATAGTGGAACTAAAGTAACTTCTGACCTTCTGTTGATGATTTCTGAAAAAGTGTGCACATCACAAACACACACAAGAACAAATCTCTTATGGAAAAGTGGTTATGGTACAAATCTAACATAAAGAGATATTTTAATGACTATAATTCTCTAAACACATATATTCTAGTCGCAAAACATATTTTGATCAAAATACAACCTGACACTGACCTGAAAATTGCAAAAAACGTAGAAAATTTTATTTTCGCGGTCTACCACTGCGCATTCATCTTAAACGGTCGGCCTATAGCTATCAACGATTTTCTCGCTCAAGAAACGTAAAATTATTGTAGGTCCCGTGTAAGTTAAAGACATACTTGCTGAATGTTTTAACAGCCGGTGAGTACTCTCGTTTGTGGCGGCCACAAGAGCTATCAACATAGTACTCGCTCATCGATGCTAGCTTGGTACATAGGTACGCTTAGCAGCGAGTAATCGCTCGTTGCCGTCGCGCACTCGCTACTCGTTGCGCGCCAACTCGTTTTTAGTTTTGCTAGCTCGACTGGCTTGTCGATAATCGCCGGCAGTGGAACAGCTGGTGCCTAATTCTCTGACAATATTATTGTATGATCCATTTCAAGTCTAGTCCTAATTTATATTCTTAACCTTTTGAACGCCAGAGTATAAACGTATCGCCGTACCCCTGACGCCAGGCCACTTTAACAAAACAACACACACACACACACTTAAAACAACAAATTTCTCGATATTGGTGGTTTATTTATATTATTATCTATTAGTTTCATGCAATACAATATAGACGGAAGCTTAAACTTTTAAATTATATAAATAAAAACACACAAAAGTAATGATTAAATTGTTTATTTCATAATATGGTGCGACCCGTGCGACGTGTATTTTGTCATATACTTATTTGTGACGTTGGCGTTCAGGGTAAGATTTCGTTTGTCACATATATGTGACAATGGCGTTCAAAAGGTTAAATACCTAACAATAATACATAGAAAAACAGGCAGGTACTTACTTGTTTTTCCTTCTAACATCATTTTGATTAGCTATATTAATACTCCACTTTTGAATTCACAACACCATTTCTATTCACTGTCTTAAAACTAAGCCGTTGAAATATATATACCTACACAGGATTATTTTCAATCACAACATATCATAACGTAAAAAAAAAATTACGTTTTACTGTAAAAAAATCAAGCCAATTTGAATGAGTGCACTTATAATCTTTCACGAGCTGGTTATAATTTATCTACCATTTGACAAATTTTACCAAAATTGTACTAAAACTTAAAAAAAGAAACCGTAATAATTTCGGCTGAACCAAAACGCGTGTTTAGCACCAAATATTGACACTGACTACGTTATCACTTTAGCAAATACGACTTATCACTGGCCAATCGCGGAGTATTCATTTACAATAATCTCTGAGCTGATACACGGATAAAATGACGTCGCACCAGATAGGACAAGATTTTTATAACTTTGTGTAACAACTACCTTGCTTTGTTGCTTCCTTGTTATTTTTTGGGAATTCGTATAATGTTTCTCATATCACAATACATTGTGTGTACAATATTTCATTGATTACTCTAAGACGTAACATTGCCGATGGGTTTGGTAGGGGTAATTGTACATTCACATTTCGTTGGGCGAACATAATTGCCACTGGGCACAAATTTAGACTCCAGACTGCTACTTATAATTTCCTGATGGAATTAACCTAATAACACTTTGCCCGACCTGGGACTCGAACCCAAGACCACATGCTCAGCAGTAGTACTTGATACCAACAAGGTATTATCTGAAACGTATTGCTTATAAAATAAAATGTAATTCTGAACGTTATGGTTTCAGATTCTAAATTCTGGGTCTAAATAAAATTCAGAAGGGCATTCCGGCTGGTTACACTCTGGCACTTGACCAAATTATTGGAATTTAGGTCATATTAATAAGGCTTATTTTCACCAAGTTAAAAAATAAAAGTAAAAAAATTAAACGTGAGCATTTATTAAATTAAAATCACTTGGTTGCGTCTTCAGAGTACAAAAATATGTTTAGTGACAAGAACTACGCTTACAAATACCATTATATCTATAAACATTAATAATAACAGTAGTCAATACTTATTATTAAATTATAACTTAATTCTTACAACAGTTAAATGAGAGCTTATTTGAGATTTACTTAGCGTGGCGTCAAAATGTTACAACTTCAGACGAGGCTGCCTCGATTACAGTCAAACGTTCTAATGGTGGACGCTCACAACAACATTCAACGTTGACAATAAAGTAAGTCATCGATGAAGTTTGAATACATTAAATATCACAGAAGAAAAAGAAAGAGTAACAACACAGAATACAATACTATGTAGATACAATTTTGTGACAAAAAGAATATAACATCAGACAATTTAACATTTAAAACAACTAAATTCGACCCTCGGCCGGCACCAAGGTCCACTTGAAGGACTACCGTCAAACGGGGTGAATAGGGATGCAGGGGTGAATAGGGACAAAACTTTAAAAGGGATTTTAACATTAAAATAATATAGTCTGTGGCCAAAAAGGACCCTAATGTGTTTACTGTAATTTAATTAACGATTACGTGCCCTTATTGACAACAAACTATACTCGTATTATTTCAACGTTAAAATCCATTTTAAAGTTTCGCCCCGATTCACCCCTGCATCCCTATTCACCCCGTTTGTAGGTAAGTGCGGAAACCAAACGTTCTAACATAGAACAAATAAATTCGAGGCAGCCTCGCCAAAAGCAATTTAAAGAACTTTCTAAAGTTTAAAACCTTAGAAAGTTAAATTAATCGAAGCAAAGTACAGGATCACAGTCACGAGGAAGAGTATCCTACAATCTTCTCTTCAATCCAGGGTACGAAGTGCGTCACCCTGGTGTAAACGCCCGGGAAATTGGCTTCGGCACACTTCTTGCCGTAGGAGACCACGCCGATCTGGTAGAAGTATGTCTTAAACGTGTCTTTATTCCACTGCAAAAGAGGAAAAACCATTATAATTGTCTTTATGTTTTCTGGAAGTTTAACCAGCTGTTGGCCATTTATTATTTTATTATTTTAGTCAGAGTGATTAGTAATTAGTTTACCTACAAGCTTCGTGGTCTACATAATTTTTTGGGAGAAAACTACTTTATTTTTCCCGGGATGATTCCCATAATATAAGAGGCATTAGGGTTGACCACAGATTCCGTGCGAAGCCTCCTCGTGTAGCGCAGTTTGTTCTGCGAGTTACTCAACTGAACCGAGCGCTCGGCGCATCCTGGACAGTCACACCCAATACCTTATTTGACTGGCCAATTTTTCCCTTGCGGACGCCCGCCTGGTTTGCGACCACCGTCCCACCGGAGTCAAGCAGCCTGTTGTGTTTCGTCGATGCGTGGGAGTTCCAGTGCCTTAGGCATCTTCTGGGCACGCTCGATCCATCATAGACTTCATCCATCGCTTTCCATCAGGCGTGATCGAGGTCAAGAGCGGGCCCATTCAGCTATAAAAAAAAAAAAGTAATACTCACTACAGGCAGCATCAGTGGGCCACCGCTGTCTCCCTGACAGGCATCCTTTCCTCCCTTCTTGAACCCTGCGCACAATACTCGTTCGTCGATCGTCTGCGCCGTGTACGCGCTGTATGCTTTAGTACAGTAGTCGTTCCCGACCACTGGCAGCTGTAATACTTGCAGATGCGTTGCTCCTTGACCACCTGGAACAGGATATGAAGGATTAGTAAAGCAACATAGTAGGTAATAAGATATTTTAGTCTAGACTGGGAATTTCTCGCATCTCCTTCTTGATACTTGTTAAATGCACAAACACCCAAATCATACCTCATCATCATCTGCCTAGCCTTTTCCCAATTGCTTTTGGGGTCGGCTTCCAGTCTAACCTCTGATCTGACCTCCACAACCCAGTTACTGGGTAACACGATACCCCTTGGTAAGACTGGTTGTCAGACTCAGGCTTCTGACGACCAGTAACGACTGACAAAGGTCCACGAATGACAGATCTCGGTATGTAAAAATGGTCACCCATCCACGTACCGACCACGACAAGCGTAGATTAACCTTCTATCAACCCGTGCAGCTGTTATTATTCTATTTTTATTATAAGACTAGCTGACCCGGCGAACTTTGTACTGCCTGAGAATCAACAATGCCATTCCATACAAAATGTGTGAGGAACACTGAAATATCTTCATTATTAGTTTTTTCGTGAATTTTTCCCATGTTTATATAGTTATTCTGCTATTCGGGGCGGAGACAAAACCAAAAAATTAAAGATCATAAAATTCGGTCCAGCCGTTCTTGAGTTATAAATGGTGTAACTAACCCGACTTTGTTTTATTCATATACTATACTAGCTGCGCCCCGCAGTTTCTCCCGCATAAGTTTCGGTCCCGTGGGAATATCGGGATAAAAAATAGCCTATATGTTAATCCAGGGTGTCAGCTACCTCCATACAAAATTTTATCAAAATTGGTAAAGCCGTTTGAGCGTGAAGAAGTAACAAACATATAAACACACCCCCACACACACACACACACTCACAAACTTTCGCCTTTATAATATTAGTGCGATTTTTATTAAGAAGATGAACAGCTAGAATCATGGATCAAAACTATTAGTTGCAGCGGGTTTCAGGAAGTTCATTCAAGCAGCATTGACCGGTTTTGATCAACAATGATGACAGGTCATCATCATTCTCTCCTGCCCTTATCACAATTTATTTGTGGTCGGCGCAACATGTCTTTTTCTTCCTTACTTCTCTATTAGTCGTCATCTCAGTAGTCACCCCCTTTCTAACCATATCATCTTTCACACAGTCCATCCATCGTTTCTTTGGTCTTCCCCTACTCTTATAACCATCCAGATTCATACACAAAACTATCCTCACGACATTTTCCTCATTCGTCTGCATCACATGCTAACATGTCCCATACCAGGTACAAATGTGTTCAAAAGTAGCTTACGGAATTCAGTGTGACCCCATCCAGCGATCATAGGATTGTGGTCGTCGAAGGACTGGGATCTCAGGTTCCTGTCCTTCGGGATGCAGATGGGCCTGATCAGGTCTGTAATGTTAAAACAAAGCTATTAAGTAATAGAATATACGAAAGAAAGAAAAATTGTTTCTGCACAAACAAAACGCACATTATAAAAAAAAATACATGTGATACAAAGTTGCCAAAAGCCTTGTTCTGAAGCAATAAAAGGTTGACAATTTTGTCCGTTGCTTGATGTGCATAGCAAAGCATAGTCTGCGTATAACTTTGCTGCAGCACGGATATAGGCGGAGAGGGACTTACCAACTGAACTTCGACAAACTTTACTACGACAAGAGGCCTCCGTGAGAAGGAGAATACAGTACTTTGAAATATTAATCATGAAGGAGATAAAAATACTAGGAATTCAAATTCCATGCTTTTTTCTACGCTCCGATATTGTTGCAAAAAAACCTTTCTTCATGCATAACTGTTACCCATTAGATATTTTTGTTAATGGGTTAAAACCCACCTAATGATCACGGGAAGAACAATATTCTTGACTGCACCACCTTTGATATTATACCTTCTAAACTACTCTCTTTAAAGAATCAATCTTTAGCTGTTATATTGCAGCCATTGCAGGACTAAGAACTCTTCTCACGCACAGAAAAAACAGAATCGAAAACAGCTTATTAAAATAGCCTTAACGAGTGTCAACACTAAAAGTAACGTCCACTGTACACCCTGGACATTTAGAGAAAGGTAGTCGCGAAAAAAAACCTGCGATATTCGGTTTGTGTGAACATAAAATATTCCAAAAATTAAATATTTACATAATATAAGCTAACATATAAACTATAATAATATGTACAATTATATGAAAAAATAAACAAAATAATCATAGGGCATCAAAGAATTCGTCTGCATCGCTGTCAACAGGAACAGTGCCCAACAGGCTGGCAGCATTGCCACGTTGTATGGCAATGCTAATTCTTTGGCCAAGAAATAGGCCGGCCCTCTGGTCACGTGAAGGGTCGACTAACCGCTTGGCGATGTCTCGAAAGACTAAGTGGGCACTCGGACCCCATGCCCCTAGTGTCTCAACCCCAAACGGCTCGAACATATAACTCCCAATCAGGTTGGGAGTTATATGTTGTTTTTAACATAAAATATTGTGATCCCTGAGTAAAAGTTGTTCACAATGATGTCTTCCTTGACAACTGATCAGACAAGGGGTCTACAATACACGTTCAAGACCCCTTTTCTTGTCAGTATATCAATTCTTGTATTTGAACACGTTCAAAATCTAGTCGCAATCCTATCTCAGCGACAATCAATGTAAAAAACTTAGGTTACTTAACTAAAAATTTAGGTATTTTTTTTAGATTGAGACAGAGATTAAAAAGTGAATGTTCTTAAAAGTATGGGAATTGCACCCCTGTTATGATAACTCTAGCCAGTAAGGAAAGAAAGAAATTTAATTTGACCCAGGTTAGGTAATATGAGTGAAGAAGGCTTACCAGTAAACGTGACGCCATGGTCTAACACCAGGATCCCGATGTCGTTGGTAAAGGCGGTGGCACTGTACTGCTCATGCTTGTACTTATGCTTGATCAGGACGTCTACCGGAGTCGCACCCTCGTCTTCTCTAGCCAGGTCCAGTTCTCCTAGACGGACTACGTAGCTGAAACAGGTATTGTTTTAATTAGATAAGTGGCTATGGGAAGGACAATGATCGGGTAGAAGTTTTAATGTTATTGCGTCTGGTGGCGGCTTAGAAGATTAAACGAGCAAATGTTCATTTTTCCAAATTCTTTTTGTGTGTACTATCGCAGCCTTTTCCGCCTGATCACTTAAAAAAATTTCGCCTAAATCCTGCGGCGGTGCTAAGCCACACCCCCTTAAAATTTTGAAAGAGATAACGCAATTAGTTGCAACCTGCACTGCGCAGCTTAGTGACACATCACGTGTACTCCTTTTGTGAATTTTACAGACGAACTATTTGACCTTGGCGCGCTTACTAGAGAGCGCTTCTATTTTTTTCAGTGTCTCAAGACGAAAGTCTTTGACCAGTGCGTGTTGCCAGTGATGACATATGGCACTGAAACGTGGTCGCTCACAATGGGCCTTATTAGAAGGCTGAATGTCACCCAAAGGGCAATGGAGAGGGCTATGCTTGGAGTTTCCCTGCGGGATCGAATCAGAAATGAAGAGATCCGCAGGAGAACCAAGGTAACCGACATAGGCCGAAGAATTGCCAAGCTTAAGTGGCAGTGGGCAGGGTACATTGCTCGCAGAACAGATGGCCGATGGGGCCGAAAGGTTCTGGAGTGGCGACCGCGTACCGGAAGGCGTAGCGTTGGAAGGCCTCCCACAAGGTGGACCGACGACCTTGTGAAGGCCGCAGGAACTCGTTGGATGCGAGAAGCACGAAACCGGTCGAAGTAGAGGTGCTTGGGGGAGGCCTATGTCCAGCAGTGGAGTGGACGTCTTTCGGCTGAAATGATGATGATGATGATGAAGCAAAAATGAACTTAGTAGTGGTCAGGCGGGAGTGTCCGCGATAGTACCTAAGGGATAGCCGTTAAGCCGTTGGTCCTGCGTCTGATCTGTCTCCGGTCGTGTCGGATTGGGGCACAAGGTTATAGGCGGCTGATTATGTATTACTTTACAAGAAATTATTGACTTCCTTAAATGTTCGATAAGTCATTTTATAGTCTATTACTATTTATAGAGTTCACTTATTTATAGAGTTAATGTTCTATGCCCCTAACTATCAGTAATACGTTCCGCAGTTGATCAAGTACAACTAGGATATAAAACTATACTGCGGCGAGGCGCGTGCGAGTTTATTGTACTTGTTTTATACAGGCTGTCTGTAAAAGTAAGTTTACGTTCTTGAAGTAAATGCAGCTGAATTTATCGTTTTCAATTCCTGTTGATGTCAGCATCATCTTCATCTTGCAAGCCCTTTCCAACTAAGTTGAGGTTAGCTTCCAGTATAATCCAATGGAGCTGAATACCAGAATTTTACATGGAGCAACTGTCTATGATAATAGTCCTCCAAAACCCAGTTACAAGAACAGCCTGCAAGTACCATTGTTCGGGCTTTCAGACTGATGGCGACTAATGATGATGAATTAATGACGAAAACAGTGTTTGCTCATCATTATCATTTCAGCCGAAAGTCGTCCACTGCTGGACATGGCCTCCGCCAAATTGATATAAACGCTCTAATTTGTTTTAATTTCCAAATCGATATCAACGATATAAAAAAGTAAAATGATACCAACAAAGATTTATTTGGAGATCCCATTTTTATTACCTACGAGGTATGATTTCAGAATATACAACACCCTGTACCGACATCTACACGTCACTTTTTCTGCGCGGGAGCATCTTGCTCAATTCGATTACAAAAAAAACCCGGTTTGTCTAAAATACGAGTAATGTACTTAATTCAGTATTAAACTTGATGATGGATGAGTTCCGATACCTCTTTATGTCTCAACCAGTTTGGATTACAAACATGAGTCGGAAATCGGAAGCCATTCATTCAAAGCCTGTTCGATAACGGTGTAGGTACTACATGTTTTAAGTACCTACTATTTTAAGATAAGCTAAATTGGGTCAGCAGGATATGTCGGTTCTTTGATATGTCAATACAATTTATTTTAAGAAATAAAGAGTGAGTTCAGAATGCATTAACATTGATGAATGTCGATGGTTCAAATGCAGTCTGGACAGTGGCGTAACTATACCGTTTGGGGCCCGTGGCAGATTCAAGGGATGGGGCCCTCCCTCAATAGAAGCTCAACCAACTTTTTAATTTTTTTATTAGCTGTTGTCCCGTGACTACTTCCGCGTAGATTACATATTTTCCCCTACAAAATTTAAAACCCGACTGCTTCGTTGGTCTAGTGGTCGCAAGCGCTACTGCTAAGCATGAGGTCCTGCCCAAAAAATTATAAGTACTAAACAATGGGAAAAAGGTACAAAATGTTCGAAACCTGAATGATGTCCTTTGTTGCACATTTTCAAAAAAAGTTTTCATTTATAAACTTATGTTAGGAACCTACTGTGCTCATGGCCCTCTCGGGCCGGGGGCTCCCTCTGGCTGGGGGCCCGTGGCATTTAGCCCCAATGCCACCCTATAGTTTCGCCACTGAGTCTGGCGCATCCTGGGTAATCAGCCCCCACACACCAAGCTAGGGAATACAATCTCGAGCCGAGATTGGCAACTCGAGATTTCGCGTGCTTAGTCTGGTGTCGAGATTGCTATTCAAGATCTTTACCTAGGTGACTGGCTACTTTTAGATACTACAAAAGGGTGTGCAGAGTGGCTGGGACATAGGTACGTGATTCTGAACTCACCACGCGTTGAAAATTTTCATAAGTTATTTAAAAAAAAAATCTGTTCTATACATTTTGACCGCATAGAAGATATTGCATTTTTCTATGAAACAGCAGTTTTTTTTTTGATAACCAACGAAAAAATACTTCGCTAGGGGTCTAGAATCATGACTGTGTTGAGTTCATGGTCACAGTTGACGCGTCGATCCCTGCCGACCTGTATATTGCTTGTTTTCTTTAGGTGCTAAGGTTCAATTAGGTACGAGTACCTACATAGGTCGTCTTGACATGTGAATAAACTCAAATAACTGAGATAAATGTGACATTGTATCTGTATTACTATTTACCGTGATAAACAATCATTTTCGCCATGACCCCACAACGCGTGGGAAAAATTATGACGTTGTAACATTCCAAGAATTTGTACCTATGAATTCATTCATGATTTCTTCATGAGTATTAAGTATTGGATCTTTTTGAGAGTGCTCAATCTTAGAAACAGAGTTAAGAGCTGTCTTAAGTGATTGAAATTTTATTTACAACCGGCGGGGATATCAACCATACTTTTTGTCATATATCCTGACCAAGACTTTGTCTCAACCTACGAATAACAAAAGTCGTCTCAATTTTAAGAGAAGCTGTCGACTGCGATCATTGAGTTTGTTTCTTTTGGTCTTTCTTCTCAGTGTTCAGTTAAGAAACACCGAACTCATCTAATTTTAAAACAAAATTTAATTTTGACGCGTAAATGTGTTTTTTTTAATCAATTTACAGAAATAAATATCATCTATCATATCTGGCCAAAATTTCCGGATCTTTACTAGAGATTTTCCTCAAAGATTATTTGTGGGTAAAATAAAAAATAATAAAAGCCATGTACTTATGTAAATCTGATTATAACTACACACCTGTAGACATGCTGGTTGCACAAACCTTGACTAGCTAACCGCAAACTATTGACGTATTATTTTAGCACATCGTCGTGTGAGCATAAACCCATAGACAAATAGTCAACCGGATTTCATCTATTCTAGGATTCTACCTATCTTACCACCTTCATTGAGGAAAGCATGGTAAACTAGCAGTGGGAAATATTAGAGGCATAATCAGCCTATACTGTCCCCACTGCTGGGACACAGGCCTCCTCTCTGTGAGAGGGAGTGGGCCATACCTAATAATCTACCACGCGGGCCCAGTGCGGGTTGGTAATCAGTAAAAATAAATTATAGGAAAATAGATTGTAAAAATCTAGGCAGACATTTCTCATAATAGGTAAATATGCATAATAACTCGGGAAATCCGCTTGATTGCATAGCCACAGGTTCTATTTACTTAACAATTTAGCGTAATGTGCCCCTGCGCATCATTATGTGCAAATATAACCTCGCGGAAGTATTGTCAACATTGCTAGCCGCCATGAATACGACTAGCGAGACTAGGAAAGCCGCACAACGATTTTAATGTTATGTTCAAAGAGGTTTTTGCTAATCTGCAGATTTATTTTTATGAACACATACATGAACAAGAAAATATCAAGCAAATCGTATAATTATCATGGCAACGATTACATCAGTCAAGACGTACCTAGTAAAAAAAAACGCAAGTCAACCAGCGATCGATCGACCAGGTTAAGCTACGCTTGCCGTGGTTGGTCCGTGGATGGGTGACCATCTTTACATACCAAGGCCCCTGTACTTCGGAAAGCAAGTTAAGCCGTTGGTACCGGCTGGCATTCGTGGATCTTTGACAGTCTTACTAAGGGGTATCGTATTACCCAGTACCTGGGCTGTGGAGGTCAAATAGGCAGTTGCTCCATGTAAAATATTGATATTCAACTGCATCCGGTTAGACCGGAAGCCGACCCAAAACTTAGTTGGAAAAAGGCTAGGTGAGGTTTTGTTTACACTTTCAGATGCTTTTGGAACAGACGCGGTGCATCAGACATACTTACGGTCAACTGGTAGAAGTAGTTACACTTCTACGAGTAAAACTCGAGTCGACCAGACGAAGGATAAAAGAGAATACTTACAGGTCATCCTCATGGTTGTGGATGCAGTGGGCAGCGGTCAGGACATGTCGGGAGCTGACCAGGGATCCTCCACACAGCCAGCTGGTGCCACCAGTTCTCTTGCTCTTGTAACCCAGAAGGGCCATCCAGGGGAAGTCACCTGGTGGAGAAGGTGGATTTGTTAGAAATGCTGAAGAAATTGTGCTATTTTGTACTATCTTATTAGGCTTTCTATACGAGTTTAGATCATCAACATCCTGCTGCCTGTTTCCAATTATTTACTTAGAGTCGGCGCAGCATGTCTTTTTTCATGTGTAGCGGTATCTACAACACCACATGCGAACAACGCGTCATACTGACGTCACGCAAAATCCTGCATCTCGCAAGCAGAGTTTACCGCGCAACTAGCATGTATAGATAATACAACGGCCCGACATGAATCATCGAGAAATTGCCCACCAAACACAACACCCGTCTGGTCGGAGGACCCTTCCTTATACACATACTATACTTATGCACCATTAACACCTTCTTCATCGTTTCTTTGGTCTTTCTCTTGCTCTTAAGACATATATTCAAAAGGTTGAAATTGAAAACACGCGACAAATCGAAATGGAGATTGTAGTTGATTGATTGTAGTTGTTCATAATGATCACATTATGAACAACTTTTACTATGCGACCAAACCTGAAATCGCGAAAAAAAATCAGCTGTTCCCTACATTTTGACTAGTTATGCAAACATAAAATGTAGGGAACAGCTGATTTTTTTTCGCGATTTCAGGTTTTGGTCTCATAGTAAAAGTTGTTCATAATGATGAGTACAATCTCCCATTTCGATTTGTCGCATGTTTTCAATTTCACCCTGTATATCTCAATAATTAAGCCATCCTCATACATACTCAAAACTTTCCTCTTCATTTTGAGTATAGTGCAATATGAATTTTATTTGAAGTGTGGTAATTATGTATTTTACACCGAAAAGCCTTTCCAACTTGTAATTGTCTAAAACGGTTGAAAATTCTTGTGTTTTATAAAGCGTTTTAAGTACCGATCTTATTATACCAACTCACAACTATTTATTTATTAACAACCAATTTAACTTTTATTTATACCCAACGGTTAAACATTGGCAAGTCTTACCTAGTTTAGCGGGAACTCCTCCTACGACTCTGCTGAAGGAAGCGTTACTGTGTCCACAGACGGGAGGGTCAGGGAGTGCTTCCTCGTAGTCCCCGGAATTGGTCTTGGGTGCAGCAGTCTGGGGCGCCTGGGTTGGTGCAGGAGTCGGCGCAGGAGTTGGGGCTGGCGTCGGTGGCACAGGAGTAGCCGGTATACCTGGGCGGGGGCAGCATACCTGTCGGAAAGATAAGTATATAGGAAAATTTCCTCTCAAGGATAACATACATGGCACGTTCTACCATCAGATCTGTAGATGTATCTGTGTGAAATTAAAATGCCCCCCACACGCGTATGTGCATTGAGTTTTTTTGTTTCCGTCGATTAACACGGTTGCTTGGGGAGTGCCTTCCTTTTAGTTTCACAACACCATTGTTTAACGATGCATGGAATACTTTTTTCCAATCTACATATGTGTATAGTGGTAAAAGTCTCTACTTTGCTTTCGGCTACGGAACACTAAAAATGATGCATGTGCGTTACCTTAGGAGTATTTCCGTCAAAACCACAATGAGCTCTTCTCAACAGTTGCACAGCATTAGGGTTGGTCCTGGACTCCTGCAGCACGCTCATGTAGGGCTGGCATTGCAGCACCGAGATGCAGCTGCCGATGCCACCGTCGACCGTCTGGCAGCTCTCCGCTGAAAACAGGAGGCTTGGTTAGTTTAAAGATATTAGACTTGTGGTCTCATAGAGGCTTCGATTAGCTGAACGTTTTCTATTTTGTTAAGCACCTAGTTCTTGTTGATAGGCCTACGCTGTCCCCCCATTGAAATGGGGTGCCCAGGTGCGTAAGTCCCTATTAACAGTATAATTTAAAAACATTGTAAAAATCAACTATTTTCAAAAGAGTAACCGTGTAGTTTCTTATCCGCTCTTCTCCATAGAAAACCGTGCGTCTACACTGAAAAAAATGCACTCCAATCAAGTGACTTTTTAGCTTGATTGACGATATCTTGTTTAGATTAATCAAAATCTTAATTAAGTGGATCATCACGACATGATTGCAGCAATACTAGTTCAAATGATTGAACACTCAAACAAGTTTCTTGATTAGAAGAGTTAAAACAACAAAGTAAGTTAGTTGTGTCAATCAAGCAACTTGATCAACTTGATTGCTGCAACTAGGTTTTGTGATAACTCCAATCAAGATCCCGTTTCAAATCTTAATCAAATAAAAGTAGTAGCTGTGATCACTGTGCTTGATAGGCTCAGAGGCAAACAAGTTACTTAGTCAATCTAAACAAAATCTTGATTTTATCAACTACTTTTTTTTCAGTGTAGCACGTTTCACAAGTGTCCATGTAGGTTTATGTGAAAAAAAATATTTTGAATTGGAACAGTTAGCATATTGTTTATTGAAGGTGGTTTTTCTCTCTGAAAATGAATAAAAAGAATATTCTAACTCAGATAGTATAGACAGAAAACTATACTATGTATACAGGGTTATTGGAAAACCACTAACAACCTCTTAAGAGGTCATTGTACTCATCATTATGAACAACTTTTACGCGAAAAAAAATCAGCTGTTCCATACATTTTGACGAGTTATACGAACATAAATGTAGGAAACAGCTGATTTTTTTTTTCGCGATTTCAAGTTTGGTCCCGTAGTAAAAGTTGTTCATAATGATGAGTAAAACGACCTCAGTGTTTTTCCAATAATCCTGTATACGTACTTACAACTTGACTTATTTTACCTATTTCATAATTAAACGACCTCTGTACTTCTTTAGGTAATTAAATACCAATACTTATTAGTTCCTGGCTATATTGTCATAACAAAGGCGCGGAAACCGGTTTTTAATGTTCATTTACATAGGTACATCTTTGCGTGTTTTCTATTTAGTAATATTTCATCATTAGATAACTTTATATAACAGTGTTATGGAGGTTTTATATTTTACTGACGCCCCGATGGCAAGTAAGTACAACCCGCTAGCAAAATTTGACCCTCAATAGATTACTAAGAGACCCCTCCGTGCCTCGGAAGTTGGTTCCGGCTGTCATTCGTGGATCTTTGACAGTCGTTACGGGTAGTCAGAAGCCCGAAAATCTGACAACTAGTCTTACCAAGGGATATCGTATTACCCAGTAACTGGGTTGTGAGGGTCAGATATACAGTCGCTCCATGTAAAATACTGGTATTCAGCTGCATTCGGTTAGACTGGAAGCCGACCCCAAAATCGTTGGGAAAAGGCTAGGCAGATGATAACGATAGATTAACAAGATAATAAACACACAGAAACGACTGATACTTAAGTACCTACTTAATATTTCACGCCCGATCTATCACATTGAACGACATTCTAACACTCTGGACACGGTAACAATGCAACATCCGTCTCGAGTAGTTCTGCACCTACTTCGTGTTATTTATTTTGATCCTAACGTTACTTGCAGGTAAATGCCACAGACTTGTGATCTATGGGAACATGCAGTTACACCGTATTTTTGCTCAATTTAGGTAATAGGTACATAACTGAACCTATCTGCCTAGCCTTTTCCTAATTATGTTGGCGTCCGTATCCAGACTAACCGGATGCAGCAGAATACCAGTATTTTACATGAAGTGACTGCCTATCTGACCTCCGCTCCCCAGTTAAGGTCAAACGGGGTGAATAGGGATGCAGGGGTGAATCGGGACAAAACTTTAAAAGGGATTTAAACATTAAAATAATATAGTTTGTGGCCAAAAAGGACCCTAATGTGTTTACTGTAATTTAATTAATGATTACGTGCCTTTATTGACAACAAACTACATATATTATTTCAATGTTAAAATTCATTTTAAAGTTTCGTCCCGATTCACCCCTGCATCCCTGTTCACCTCGATAAGACTGGTGGCCACAGTTTCGGGCTTCTAACTTCTCATAACTACTATCAAAGATCTACGAATGACAGCTGGGATCAACGGCGTAACTAACATGTGTTCCGAAGCACGGAAAGGTCGGTCACCCATCCACGGACCGACCTCGGCGAGCATAGCTTTTAATCTTAGATGGTCCAGTGCGGCTTTTATTACTTAGCCTCGAGGCTCTCTGAATATTTGTATGAAAAGTTAAGTAAGTAATGTTTTATTTGTTTAAACATGGAGTGCATTATACATTGCATGCAATAATAAAGTGATACAGAAAAGCCGCATAACGTGCAAATTGGTAGGAAGAGATGTTGCATAAACCGTGATAATGTTCATCAAAATTACATTTCATCATAATTACAATTCAAAAAGCATATTTTTTAAGATACAATTCAATGTCAAAGTACTAATTAAATAAATTGATCAATAAAAAAATATGAATTACTGTCATTAAAAATTTCAATTCCAAATTACAATTATTCCAACAAATGCAATAGATTACAATAACACGTCAAAAAAAAATACAAAATTATCATCTCAAAAACGACGAAAGTTGTCCTCTTTCATCGAGTAAATAAGAAGAAGGCTCACCTATTACCTGGGGATTAGCATATTACTGGCAACACCGGTGAAATGTCCTACATTTGCCTATCCTTTTATGCCCGGGTCACACCAACGGGAAACACCAATTATCGCGATGACTTCGTTAATCGTAGGTGCAGCCACAACTTATCGCGATAATTATCGGCGTTTCCCGTTAGTGTAGCCCCGGCATAAAAGGATAGGCAGATGTAGGACATTTTATCGGTGTTGCCAGTAATATGCTAATCCCCAGTTATTTTCACATTAGGGAGTAAACAATACCATGATTCGGCCATGATTCATCGGCTGTCAATATTGTACCTACCGCGTTCGTCTACGCATATTTGCAAGCCGGTGTCGCAGCAAGCCATACATCCAAGCTACAAAAAGTTTGACCCGTCTGACCAACTCACTGGCCTTGAAACAACGAACACAAAGACCGGTCACTTTATTGTTGTTAGGCTTTTTGTAGATTATAAAATACATGATCGTTCGTGGATGGATGACCACGACCATCCATTATATACCGAGACCCCTCCGTATCACGGAAAGTACTGGTCCAGGCTGACATTCGTAGATCTTTGACAGCAGGGAGTCAGAAGCTGAAATCTCTGACAACCACTTTTACAAAGGGGTATCGTGTTATCCAGTACTTGGTTGCGGAGGTCAGATCAGATATGCAGGCGCTCCTCACTCCCTTTTTGTAATCGTTAAAACGGTTGAATTACGAATCGAAAATAGTGCCTACCTACCTATGCACCAATGACTATGTGGTTTAATTCTCTTTGCTGCGCACGGATACTATACAGTAAAACGGGGCTACTTTGACTTCCAGGGTTACTTTGACAAGGCCGATCACAACGCTATGACGCGTTCCCCACACCCCGCGCCTCGCGCAATATTGCTCGAGGTCACGCACACTTGCTGAGCACACGTGAAAACCGATTTTGGCACTCTGTTAAAGTAGTTCCAACGCCTGTCAAAGTAACCCTGGAAGTCAAAGTAGCCCCGTTTTGCGGTACCTAGTTAAAACGAAAATCGAACCTAAAGCGGTTCGATTTATCATAATTCAAAAATTCCAAGGATTCCAAGGAAACATTAGATTAGTTCACATTAGATTATTTTACATTAGACTAGTAAACATTCTTTTTTTTTTACATTAACATCTCGCAGTTCAACCTATGAGGTTGTCGTCTGCTTAACCGGGCTTGCCTGTGGATGCCTCAAAATTAAGGCCTCCAGACGGGGCTTAAAACTTACTAAACTAAGCGACTACACGCTAAGGGCACCCCCTGTGGGGTACGGACCTCGGCTTAGGGCGTCGCTGGGGGAGGGCAGCAAGGGACAGGCTGGATCGGAATTATTTAGGGGCGAATTTAATACTACAGGCCAGCGGCGCGGGCTGGCTCGAGCAAGGGTCGGGGTGGACAAGTTGCGGGACGTTGCGACGAATTTATTTTTCGATGGACTTCATTTACACGACGTTTTTGTGGTGTTTCTTAACGAATGTCATGGTAGTAAAATATTTTTGTAAAAACCCGGGCTGCTAGGCCCGGCAGAGCCCCGGGATCAGTGGCGGCCCAGAGGTTATGACTTACGAGATGCAGGTCGTGGGTTCGAATCAAGGCAGACGCTTTACTTTGTGTAAATAATTCCATCACGGCTTGTCTCAAAACGGTGAAGGAATAGTAGATTGTTATACAAGGGTTGAACTCGAAAGGAATCAATTCCCCCATACAAGGTATTTAGGCAATACTCGTAGTCCGATTAGGAATTGAAGACCCGTGTTAAACACTACTTTTCATTTCCTATATACAAGTAGGTACTTCAATCTTAGATAGTTCTTCTCTACTCTTAGATAGGAAGCGGGTATTTACTTATCACTTAACTACCACATTATCATTGTGCGCATGATCTTTGAACCATGCAAAGAGTACCTATTAAAGACCCATTCAAATCAAATGTATGAATCGATAACACTCGAAATTAGATGCAATATACAACATACCGCTACAATGGCGACAATTATCGTATCTTATCTTTAACGGACTTTGTCGTTTTCTTTTGGCTTCTATTATCTCAAATTATAATAAAAATCTCTATAAAATTAATGTAACTGCTAGTGACACGTTAGGTTTCTTAAAAAACTTAATTAAACAGGGCAAGGCTGCCCATTAGCCGATCAAATAGGCTACGAGTACGAAAAACATGAGTTAATGTTATCAGTGAAGGTCGGGAGGTCATCTGCGCAAGGTGGACCTGCCCCCGATAGCCGTGACACACAAAACGGGATTTTTTGAAGATTAAAGTTGGAATAACAAGACCTTTAGGACTAGTACGATTCTAAACAAACGCGAGATTTGTGATCTTTACATACCAAGATTCTTCCGTGTCTCAGAAAGCACGTTAAGCCGTTGGTCCCCAGCTTACGTGGATCTTTGACAGTCGTTACGGTTCGTCAGAAGACCGAAAGTCTAACAACCAGTTTTACCAAGCCAGTATTACCCAGTAACTGGGTTGTGGAGGTCAGATAGGGCCAGCGGGGTTATTGCATAACACAGTAATAGCAGTGTATTTCATTGTGACAGTTCAACAACATTCAATGCGTTATTTACGTTGTTGAGCAGATAGATTATTCGAACATGCGGAGCAATGGTTTTCTTCAAATTGTGATTGGAAGTGTGTTACTTCCGTACAACATTAGGGTGCATTTTCTCTAAAAGCTATTGGTTGAATGATTTATCCACAGCCAATCGTAGCCGTTTACAAGAACATTTATTTTAAAATATTCTTGTGTATCGATTTTATTCAATTTCGAGCGGCCATTTATTTATTTATTTATATACTTTATTGTACACCAGAAAAAAACATAACAAAACGATTATTAATATCTAACATACAATGGGCGGCCTTATCGCATTCTGCGATCTCTTCCAGGCAACCTTGGAACGGACAGTGATTACGTGGATATAAAAACATGGGGTTGTCAGGCCATTTTTGTTTACATCTTTGGCAAATTTAGAAACGCCAAACTATAGGGCGCCGATTTATTAAGAAAGCATGGCAATTAGAACATTGGCGCATGACAGGAGAGTTTAGTGAAATTAGTGACAATTTTGGTTTAGTAGCGTTGTTTGTAATATGTCGCGCCGATCGCATATTCGCGCGACTGTCGCGTTCGGTTAGGACACAAGTATTAGTGGGTTTAATAAAAAAAACATGTATTTAGTTAAAAACACGTCTATTTATTACGATTAACTTACCGAAAGGACTCTGGTTAGACTGGAAATTGAAGTTATTTCTTGATTCCGTGTCGACAGTTGGCACTGGTGTCAGGGGTGGCAATGTGGTGATCTCCTGTGGTGCCTTTGGAGTATCGTCGAAGTTCACCGCGTCATTTTCTTCCGACACCCCCGTATCTGTTGAGTGTTTCATATAAATTAAGATAATGTTTTTGTCTTTAGCCTATTTGGACAGATTAACAAAATTAAGATAATGTTTTTGTCTTTAGCCTATTTGGACAGATTAACAAAATTATTATAAGCTACCAGCTGCTCCCCGCGGTTTCACCCGCACAAGTCTCGATCCCTTGGGAATATCGGGATAAAAAGTACCCTATGTCCTTTCCCGGCACTTTTGAGTGCCGGGAAAGGACATAGTTTGCTATCTCTATACCAAATGTCATCTAAATCAGATCAGCGGTTTAGGCGTGAAAAGGTAACATACAGACAGACAGACGTATGGATTAAACAATACGATAAAAGCATAAATCACGTATCATGTTTTTATCAACAAAAAATTATGGTCACATTGGTAACATAGGGGCCCTGCGGGGTAATTATAACACACTAAGGGCTGATTTTTTCTAACACCAGAAAATTTTATCGGAGGAATAATTTTGAATTTTTGACAGTTCTTCCATAAAGAACTGTCAGACGTAAATTTTATTCCACGAATAAAAATTATCTGTCGATTGAAAAGTCAACCCTGGCAAGCAGCAGTGGCAAGCATTTTGGCAGCTCTTCAACATTCATTGCGTTATTTACGTTGTTGACAGACACATTTTTTGAACATATGAAGCAATGGGTTAGCAATATTCTTCAATATGAGTCAGATTGTTATTAAAAATTGAAATCAATAATTTAGGGTGCAGGCAGGTATGCCGGGGGTGCGGGATTGTCCGAAAGGGTTACCGCTACCCCGGAACATAAAGGGCTAAGGAAGGAACACGGATGGGTTTTAGTCAGTAAGAGTCTGACACTCCCTTCCGCTCCACCCAGAGCGGGAGGGGTCATTTGATGATTTTCCATCCATAAAAAAAAAAGAAAAAAAAAAAAAAAGTATGGCAACTTTCGAACATAAGATATTATGCTGTATGGTTGGATAAGGAATTTCAAGTCCACAGATTTTTATTTATAACTGTCTGACTGATTATAGATTATTGAAGATCAAAATATTTTTTTTATACGAAACTAATTCCTAAATAATCCTAATCCGGGGATTCAAAGTATAAGTGATTTGGTAACATTGACAGCAAACAGCGGTCGATCAGTCTTTTAGTACCAAAAAATAAAATCGTTTTCCAGCAAGTACCTACATATTTATCATACCTACTCATATAATTTTGGTATTCTATCTAAACATAAAATCGTTGATGTTTGTAGATTTGCGTTAAGTCTTTAATTATTTATATCTACGAATATAATTATCATATTCGAGATAAATTATGATGCAGGAATTTAGTTGCTTAACTGGTTTAATCAAAATACTAAACGAATAATTTGGGGAAAAAACAAAAAAGGAATTTAAAAATAAACTGTCAATGTGACCTATGTTAGAATGTGAGGAATTAGTTCTAGATGCGTTTTCGATTTTGAGTAAAGGTCAAAATTGTATTGATAGGTATTGTATCTATAAAATATAATTTTTATGAATTTAATTAAATTAATTGTTGATATTTGACTACACATGAATTAAGTAATATGATTACATTTCAAATAATAATAGAACTTGTATTTTTATATTTTTATGAAATTGCTAGCTGCGCCCCACGGTTTCACCCGCATAAGTGTCGATCCCTGGGAATATGAGGATAAAAAGTATCCTGTGTTAGTCCTGGTTATAAACTATCTGTTTGCCAAATTTCATCAAAATCCGTTCAGCAGTTTGTGCGTGAAGAAGTAACAAACATACAAACACACTCACAAACATTCGCCTTTATAATACAGGGTGTCCCTGGAAGTATGGTTCAAATCGAATAGGGGCGTGGGCAAGGTCATTTCCAAACTTTTTAACCCTGAGATTGTCGGTGAATTTTTTTACGGTTCAAAAGTTACCAATTACCTACTAATACCATTTTTTTTTCAATCACTTCGCATAGTGCCCAAAGAAAATAATCGGAAAAAATTACTATCAGAAATATCTAAAAAAATTAAATTCATACACCCGATAATTTTTTTTTTTCGATTTTTTTAAAACGTTTCTTTTTTTTTTTTGTTGAATCGTTTGGAAATGAACATGCCCACGCCCCTATTCGATTTGATCCATACTTACAGGGACAGCCTGTATAGTGTCATGTGAGTTTTCTTTTTTTCCACTTCATACCGGAACAGAGCAACAATAAAAACATGCATGATTTCGTACGCTTTCACAAAGAGCTCTATTACTAATTCATCATCTGCCTAGCCTTTTCCCAACTATATTGGGGTCGGCTTCTTGCAGCCTAACCGGACGCAGCTGAATACAAGTATTTTACATGGAGCGACTGCCTATCTGAGCTCTACAACCCAGTTACTGGGTAACACAAACCATATTAAGACTGGTTGGTATAATTATACGAGTACATAATTCTATACTCTCTGCTCATGAACATTGCCAAAAAAAACAGTTTGAACGAGTTAAAATGGCGTATAAATAAAAAGGTATAATAAGTACATAAAATGTAGGCAGTAACGGTCAGTGACCCGAAGTTATTTGACGAGGTGTCAAAAGGTTATTTAAATCACGTGCTAATAACCTTAGTCAACTACACAACTTTTGATAAAACGTTTTATGGATACTTTGTCCTTATAGATTATCTTTGCCCGGTCATGCAATGTCATTTGTCATTAAATAATTTGCTGATTTTTATTGTGACAGTCTAAAAAACTGTTTTTTTTTTGGAGAGCTTTATAGTTGACTAAATAACTATATGTTGAAATATCTTTCTGTCACATATTGGATGTAATTTGCACCATGTGTCGACAGAGATGACGATTAAGAGAAAGACGGGCGTTGTCACCGAGGCAGACCTAAGAATCGCTGGTGTGACGATTTGGACTCGTTCCTAACCGATTGGACGGAGAAGGTACAGCACAAGAAAATCTGAAAGAAAATGGGACCAATACTGAAATTACGAAAAATAAATTTGCTGTTTCATACAAAAGTTCAAAACCTACTTGATCAAAATGTATGAAACAGCTGACTTTTTTTTTCGTGATTTCAGAGTTGGTCCCATAGTGAAAGTTCTTCATATTCATGGGTGGAACACCCTGTAAAAAGTTCGATGGTGATAAAAAAATCTTCCTGTATATCCTACCGCGGAGTTGTGTGTATTGGCTAAGTTGAAATACCTAAGCCATCTAGTATCACATCCACCATTCCGATTATAACTAAAAATGTAAGTTGGGAAAACGCAAACATAAATATTTTGAGTAAATTCTTACCTTCATTAGGCTTGACGTTGTTTTCCTGATTGCTCCCACCATTCCCTCCATCTTGAGCTGGTTGTTCCTGATGATACACTTCTCCATTATCATAGTTTGGGTTAGGCTGGAAATTCACATTTCCACCGTTTTGCCCATTCTCAGTATAAACAGGATCATTATTTGGAAAAGATATAGGTCTTCCAAAGTTTTGTCCATTATAATTGTTGTAGTCGTTTTGTGGGTTTCCTTCGGCAACCTCGAACACGTAAATGTTGTCTTGTTGGTTGTCAGTATTGATGCCTGCTGGCTGCATGTTGAATAAGCCTGAGTATCTATCCTTTACTCTTCTGGGTCCTCCTTGAAAGAATCCTTGGAAGCCATTGTTACGGTTTTCTCTTTGTGGGAAGAAACCTGTGGAAGAGGAACGAAATTAGGTCATTTGTTCGGATAACATGCCTGTTTGAGGCTACCGCTTCCTTTGATAAACTGATTTTCATTGATCCAGAATCTCATTCTAGCACTGGCATCCAGTGACGCTCGATCGATTTTTGACCAATATTAACACTTTTCAATTCTGTTAAATATACAGTATCCAGAGCTGGATTTGAATAGAGCAGCCGCTCAGTGGCCAAATCAGCGTCACTAAATTGCTGCGCTGGATATGAGATACTGGATCAACGTAAATCAGCCTTAAGGCTGCCCTTCCACCATGTTGAATAAAGCTAAGCTACGAAACTATGTGTCTACTTCCACCAGTGGGGTAATTGCGTAACACACGTACAATAGCAATGCCCTTCTTTTTGACAGTTTAACAATATTCATTGCGTTATTTACGTTGTTGGGCATACGAATTTTTTGAAACATGAAGCAATAGGTACCTAGCTTCGCAATTTTCTTCAAAATCATTCGGATTACGATTGAAAATGTGTTCCGCAATTAGGATGCTGAGCTAAGCGGCTCAGTAGGTAAGATGTGTAAAAAAACTTAGCTAAGCGATGATCAAACGATCCTATTGGTTGATATCACACACATGCTTCGCTATGAAGCACCAAATCGCCAAGCTGATTAATTGAACAAAGTGACCATGGTACACGTTTCTCGATTATAAGAAAGAAAAACTATTATCTTGTTGATATACTTATCCTTAACTACATACACCATAAAAATCACGTTATTTCCTGCAATGATTTACGCGTTATTCCGGTTACATACTGGTTCCGGATTTAACTACTTTTTCAAGAACATTCTGTTATGGGCAGGTTTGACCGGTTACATATTTTTGACGTCATGTGAAATACCGGTGTCATTTTGACCGTAGATAATTACTTCGTTTTAATCTTAATTGGAAAATGTAGGATTAATAAGTGGTCTGAAATTGCCAGCACGCCACACGTGAGGTGATTAACGCTTTAAATATTTTGGCATCTCACACCGACTATAAAGTTCATAGATCCGCAAACTCGAAAGAATGGCAGGAAAATATGTGCTAAAACTTTAGAATAGATCATTATGTATCGAACTATTGTTGGCATTTGTTACGATGTTGTGAGCATTTGATCACATTGTATTCTTGTACTACGTACTTATCGTTTTACGAATCTATTGAAACGTTGCACTCTTCGATGCAATATTGAGAGTCTTGATATATACTCTGTATCGTTTTGCAGTTGCAGCTATTTCTACCATATGATGTAGTTTATTGTTAAACTCATCTTTATAGTTTTTGTTATTACTATGTGAATTGGATATAAAAGTCATTTTTTATTTCTTTCATTTATCAATAGAAGAAATGACGGTATGTATGTATTTATAGTATTTTTATATTAATATTATATATATTTGTTATATTAATATTGTATTTTATGTGCTGTATATGAGCCTTGATGCTTGAAATAAATGGATAAATAAATAAATTAGTATATTAGCTAAAATTTTATCATTCGAGTCTAAATTACATAATTATCATCCTTTTGATCCCTATTTATTTAGGGTCGGTGTTACTCTTCACTCGTCTTCTTCAATATGTCTTTATTTCATCATCGTCATCATCATTTCAGCCGAATGACGTCCACTGCTGGACATGGCTTATGCCGAGCAGTGGGCGTCCAAGTGTCGTCACATTGACATCTACACATACGCCTTTATACGGTTTCGTTATTATTTTAGTGTTCAATCCCTAACAATTTCATCTTTCTACAAAATCTGTGTCTTTTGGTCTTTTCCCTTTGCTTCTAGTCTTTCGCCTTTTTATTAGCTGAACTCGCTTTATAAACATATACAAGGATTGGTACTCGATGATTAGAGCCGCACGGGTCAATCGAGGTTAAGCTACGCTTGCCGCGGTCGGTTCGTAGATGGGCGACTATTGATTACATATCAGCTTAACGAGCTTTTCGAGGCACGGAGGGTTGCCTCGAATAGCACGTTAAGTCGTTGGTCCCGGTTGTACCTAATTCATAGATCTCAGACAGGCAGTCGTTCTTTGTAAAATACTGGTATTCAGCTGCTTCAAGTTAGACTGGGAGCCGATCCGAATATAGTTGGGAAAAGGCTAGGTTGATTGAGCCATTCAGGTACTCGATGATTAATCAAAGTGTGTGACTTTATGTTTTTTTTATGAACATCACACTGTTTACATTATCAAACTATACCCCAACGATGTGCCGTGGTACCTATTTCCACGCAGGCTACTATGTACAGACGCCAACACTGCAAGCTACTACAATCTGTCAAATGTCTTTAATAGATTTTCAACTTTATCGCTAAAGCATAAGGTTCAAAGTTGATTGGGAAAATTTGACAGTTTCGGCTAGCTTGATGTGCAGATCTGTAGGTACATGTTTTTTTGCTGTTGACATAATGAGTCGTTATATTCAGTGTCAATTGGCATCGTTTAGTTGCCTTTGACTCGACACTTTGTTCTTTTTATAGCTAGTGGAACTCGTTATTATTTGCACATAGATTCAATGTATCTTTTTTATTATTTAGATTCTATTTATTATTATATTCTATTAACCTAACCTAGCTGGAACTATTAGTTATTATTATTTAGAGTCTATTTATTATTTAGATTCTATTTATTATTATTTTCTATTGACCTAACCTAGCTGGAACTATTAGTTATTATTATTTAGAGTCTATTTATTATTTAGATTCTATTTATTATTATATTCTATTAACCTAACCTAGCTGGAACTATTAGTTATTATTATTTAGAGTCTATTTATTATTATATTCTATTTATTTTTATTTTCTATTGACCTTACCTAGCTGGAACTATTAGTTATTATTATTTAGAGTCTATTTATTATTTAGATTCTATTTATTATTATATTCTATTAACCTAACCTAGCTGGAACTATTAGTTATTATTATTTAGAGTCTATTTATTATTATATTCTATTTATTATTATTTTCTATTGACCTAACCTAGCTGGAACTATTAGTTATTATTATTATATTTTATTTATTACTTATTATTTTCTATTAACCTAACCTAGCTGGAACTATTAGTTATTCTGTGGCTAGAACTACTATTATTGATAACACAGGGTGTGTATTTACGTTTTTTTTTTCAATTCTTCCTATGCTTTGGTTAACGAAGTGTGGCAGTAGATTTTTGTCCTTTCATATAGGACGGTATAGTTTTGAAGAAATTATGGTTTTAGTCTGCAATCCTTAATATTGTATCTTCAAACCGGTATGGTTACATTGTACGGCTGTGGTTCAAGATTTCTGATTTAATTCCTATCTAAATATTTAGTTAGGTATGAGTATTTTAAGGTCGGACGACCTCGACAAAATTAACAAATTCTTAATTATAATAATTCTTTGTTTCAAGGTTGTTGTGAATCATACATATCATAGGTAAACCAACCTATTAACGTCTACGTGCTATTAAACACAGGGTTCCATAAAAAAAAACGACTAGGTACGTCATTGAGGGTCATTACTTTAATCACCACGTTTGTCGAGAATGCGATTTTGCAAATGTAGGTACGATGCAAAGAATGTTAAAAATAAAATGTTTTTAAAATTGACACTATTTATTGTATTACTAACTTCTGTCCGCGACTTTGCCCGCGTGGTAGTCAAATATACTATAAAACATACCCTGTGGCACTTGGCAATAGTATAGCTTTCTGCCAGAGAAAGAGTTTTCGAAATCGGATCGGATTATTTTTTACAAAAAAAACACAACCGTCTTAAAAAAAAAAACAATACCTACTAAGTGACTTTAATTTCGGAAGTCGGTGTCGTTGGTTCCTTTCGTTTTTTGACACCAATTTAAGTTCAGCGCATCTTTTTCTTTCTATTTCATTAAGAAAAGGACAGAAGATAAATTTTAGTTTAGTCCTGTCAAATTAATCAGCGCCTGACATAAATTGACGTCATTTTAGTAGGCAAGTTTCTAATCACAAGTGTCTAAGCTTGTATGGAGTAGTTGATTAATTTGACAGGACTAAACTAAAATTTATCTTTTGTCCTTTTCTTCTATATATATAAAAATGAAACCCGTTTTCTGTTGTCACGACGTAACATGAAAACGGCTGGACCGATTTCGATGAAATTTGGTATAGAGATAGTTTGAGTCCCGGGAAAGGACATAGGATAGTTTTTATCCCGATATTCCCACGGGATCGACATTTACGCGGGTGAAACCGCGGGGCGCAGCTAGTAATTAAATAGAAAGAAAAAGATGCACTGAACTTAAATTTAGTTTAGTTTGTGAACAAGAGAATCGGCACCCTGGTTTTATTTAGGTATATAGTTTATTAGAGTGTAGATAGGTAGATCATATACCTACTTACCTAGGTCGTTGTATTGCTCGAGTATAAAGTAATTCCGGTGCAGTTTAAATTAAAACTAGAATCCAAACTTGTTATATGATACCAATTTGTTTATTCACGAAATTGTTGATTCAACAAAGTAATAGCCGTCAGTCGTGGCCATTTACATTGCCTATAATAACAGTCCAATTGCCCACCATACTAATATTTTGGGCGAACTCAACCATGAAGACCAAAGGGGAATCACAAACAGACAACACTTCACGGGTTTTTTTTACGTATTTTTGCAAAATACATATATCGTATTAGATCATTATAATAATACACCGATATATTGCTATGTAAATACAAAATGGCGGATGTGGTCTCAGAAGGTGCTAACTAGCTGTTTTTTTTTTTTCGTTTTATGAGGAAAATTACTGTACAATTAGTGTAAAACGAGTGTGTTATATGCGGTCCCGTGTCCAGTAGTGGTGTGGCCATAGCATAATCAGCCTATACAGGGTGAAATTAAATTCATGAGCATCCTTTTGAGAGGTCATTTTACTCATCATTATGAACAACTTTTACTATGGGACTAAACCTAAAATCGCGAAAATAATCAGCTGTTACTTGCATTTATGTTCACATAACTCGTCAAAATGTACGGAAGAGCAGATTTTTTTTCGCGATTTTAGGTTTGTTCCCATAGTAGAAGTTGTTCATAATGATGATTACAATGACCCTTTAAAAGGATGCCCATGAATTCAATTTCACCCTGTAATGTTCCCACTGCCTCCTCTCTGAGGGAGGGAGGGGGCCACGCGGGCCCAGTGCGGGTTGGTATATGTCATATGTCTTCTAATTTTTGGTTCTAGGACATGCGGGTTTTCATGAAATAATTTACACAAAGTAAAATGCCTGATTGGGTTTGCAGCCACGAGTTATGACCTAAACCTCGTAAGCCACGGTCGTTACAACTGGACCATCACTATCTACGGTGCTAACTACCTGTTTTTTTACGTTCCATGAGGAAAATTACTATACATATAATATACAATGAGTGTACTAAGATTATTATACGGTTCCGTGTCTAGTGTTCGTGTGGCCATAGTGAAGTTCAATTATTATGGTTCATAGCCGAGGGGTCAAGGTCGACCTTCTAAGATTCTGCCTTTTATTCGATACTCAAAGGGTGCCCACGGGACCCTTATTACCTGCCCCGCTGTCCGTCCGTCTGGGGACCCTATTACCACAGAATACTTAAAGTACTACGTACAGAAAGGACACTCCCTTCCCCGCACTAACATCAGTTACCGCACCTCACCCCGCACTTCGGCGTATTCGTCGCAGTTCTTTAACAAGAGCGCTCGCACACACAAGTACCTCACGCACACATTCATACGTATACAAACGTCATTTTTTAATGTAGTAGTAGTAGGTAATTATTTTGCGAGCGTGGTATGGAGTGTCCGGGGTGTGCTATTACTAAGAGTGGTTTCGCACCACATCCGATCCGAATCCGAATTAAAGATCCGACTTCAATCCGAATTGGGAATGTTCTAAATTCGGACGGATAGAGTTCGGATCTAGTGCGCAACCCCCTCATATAAATAGGACTATGCTCACTTCGCACATTTCTCAGATTTGGATCGGATGTAGTGCGATACCGCTCTAAGGCTTCGCTGTCCGTCTGTCACAGGGGTGTCTGCTTTGAACCGTTATAGGTAGACACTTGAAATTTTCACAGAGTGTGTACTACTGTGGTCGCTATAACAAAAACGAATAAAAATAAAATAAAGTAGAAAATTAAAGGGGATAAACGAAAAAATATGTAGTGTTACATATACATATTGTATCGTGGACAATCGTGGTACGGAATCCTTCTTTTTCGGTTTTTTTTTCTACGTACTTTCCTAATCATTGATTTGGTATTAAATTACATAATGATAGTCAATGAGATTTTAATTTTAATTTAGATATATTATTTAGGTTGACTGGTAGAAATTGCCTATGGCATGGGCATTAAGTCCGCCTCTGTACATTTATGTGCTTGAAGTATTAAATAAATAAATATTATCTATCATGACATGAAAGTCAAAGTCAAATCATTTAGTTCAAATACCCAGGCACTTTTGGACGTCAAAAACAAGAAAATAGAATTGATTCTAGTCGCCCATTCAAAAAGGTAATTTCGTATGGAGAAGAATGGGTAAAAACTCCAATGTTATGCACTCTTTTAAAATGTTTTACAATATTTTGTGTAGATTAATTATTCAGGGTGAAATTGAATTCATGGGCATCCTGTTAAGGGGTCATTGTAATCATCATTTTGAACAACTTTTACTATGGGACCAAACCTGAAATCGTGAAAAAAAATCAGCTCTTCCCTACATTTTGACGAGTTATGTGAACATAAACGGAAGGAACAGCTGATTTTTTTCGCGATTTTAGGTTTAGTTCCATAGTAAAAGTTGTTTATAATGATGATTACAATGACCCTTTAAAAGGATGCCCATGATTGATTGGATAAAATTCTAATACTAAATAAACTAGCAAAGTATTAAAGTAAAAATATAATATCCTAACCTAACTAAAACTACAAACAAACTAAAATATGGTGTTGAAATATTGAGACTGGCGACATTGCCACGTTGTATGGCAACCTTAGCCTTTGCCCTCTCAATGATATAATTATAATATTATGTGAAGAAGTTTACTTAAAGAAAAGGGGAAGCCCTTCCTATTTACATCCGTGCCAGTGACCTATTGATCTTAGATAAGATTATTTGTAAATAATCATGTTAACACACGATGCAAAGCGACAATCTTATGTTTTTTACATCGGAAGTTTTTGCTCGTTTTTGCACATTTTGTAGTTCGATTGGTTTTTACGACTCCCTCCGACCTGACAATGTATAATTGGTGAGGAGTGCGTAACGTACGGGAGGAGGTGTACCGAATCTTCAAATGTTCAAAAACATTTAGCGGCTATCTATTTTGTGTTAACACTAACCTTGCACTTAAGAGTCAAGAATTGTCTACAAAGATAATAAATACATACAAGCTTCTAACTCTTATATCTCATTTCGGACTGAGTTAGAGTTAGGCATGTCAAATAAGTATCATTTTTATACACTACTAGATGCGCCCCTCGGTTTCACCCGCATAAGTGTCGATCCCGTGGGAATATCGGGATAAAAAGTAGCCTATGTTAATCCAGCTACCTCCGTACAAAATTTTATCAAAATTGGTCCAGCCGTTTGAGCGTGACGAAGTAACTAACATATAAACACACACACTCACAAACTTTCGCCTTTATAATATTAGTGTGATTTGGTACTAGAAAAACAAGATTTGGTTGATGGCCGCGGGAAAATAAAAATACGCCACGTTCCATAGTAAAATGGATCTTCATGTATTTCCATACATTCTACTTCCCTGTGCTATCATGGCCGATCATCGGCACGTTAAAAATTCTAAAAGCGCAAAAGGTTAGGTGAGGTTTTCCGATCTGTGCAAAGCCTTGTCTATATACCCGTGCTGCATAATACCTTCACCAATAATCTAAACTTTTTGGTCAAGACGTTCAGTACCTAATCAAAATATAGTAGAAAAAAAACAAATGAATGTTTTGTATTACTTATACATAATCTGTGTTTGTAACAAACTGTAGAATGATGATTGTACTATAGCAAATCGAATCCAAGTTACGAGTAGGTAATTAACTTTTTTTCTTCGCACTAATTGCGACTTGCGAGATGTTATTGATAAAATCTTGCAGTTTATGTAAGGTCACTCATGTTTATTATTAAAATATTGCGTATAAGAAATACATTATTTATTTAACCGGTCAAGGACCGCGGTCCGCCCATTGGCGACGAAACTAGAAAATCAATTGTGTCTCATTAGCGGATCTTGACAGATTAAGATAGTATTTTTTTTAATCAACTTCAAAACAAAAATATTATGTTTAAAAAAAAAACGGTTTTAAAAAATCAACTCACCGAACTGACACACCACAGTTTGCACACACAAACATACACACAAAAAAGCACAAAAACCCTGAGCCATCATCACACACACACGTCGTGTTCTTTCGAACACTTGGACTCGAATGACACTTCGGCAGCGTCCGACAGACTCCGATTATCTGCGAAGACTGAACTTCACGGTCGGACTGATGCGATATAAGCTTGATCATTGCTGACGTCATTGTGATAGGGAAATTCATATTAGTGAGTATATTGGGTATTTTGATACGCCGGAATGGGGGATGTAATTTGTGGAATCGGCATGTCTTTATTAATACATGGGTCGCCAAGGCTGGTGATTAAGATAATGGACATTAGCATAATCAACCTATATTTTTTTTTTTTTTTTATTATTAATTAGATAAAATTAGGAAATAAATTATCCGGAAAAGAACCGCAGTTACCGACATAGCTTGCAGAGTAAGCAAACTGAAGTGGCAGTGGGCTGGCCATGTCTGTCGAAGGACCGATGGCCGGTGGAGCAGACGACTCCTGGAGTGGAGACCGCGTACCGGCAAGCGTAGTGTGGGACGCCCCTCAGCTAGATGGACGGACGACTTAAAGAAGGTGGCTGGGGTAGACTGGATGCGGAAGGCGGAGGACAGGGTGCTGTGGCGCAGTCTGGGAGAGGATTATGTCCAGCAGTGGACTGCGATAGGCTGAGTTGATTGTGAATGATAAATCAACCTATAACGTTCCACGGACGAGACACATTCCACCTCTCAGTGAGGGAGTCGGGTGTAATCCACCACGCGAGCCCAGTGCGGGTTGGTGAATGTCACAATCATGTCCACGAATTTTTGGTTCTAGGACATGTCATTTCATCACAATGTTTTCCTTCACCCTCTTAATCTGCCTAGCCTTTTTCCCTATGTTGGGGACAGCTTCCAGCAGTCTAACATAGAGTATTTTATATGAAGCGACTGCCTATCTGACCTCCACAACCCAGTTACTGGGTAACACGATAGCCCTTGGTAAGACTGAACCGTTTGAAGAGTAGGCAATGGTGATGAAAGTTTTGCCCAAAGCAAAGTGCATGCCTGGGCTGAAAACTTTGGAACCCACAATCCCACAACTCGTAAGTGCACCACAACCACTGGGCCACCATCACACTAATCACACTTCACACTAATATTATAAAGGCGAAAGTTTGTGTGTGTGTGTGTGTGTTTATATGTTTGTTACTTCTTCACGCTCAAACGGCAGGACCAATTTTGATAAAATTTTGTATGGAGGTAGCTGACACCCTGGATTAACATATAGGCTTTTTATCCCGATATTCCCACGGGATCGACGGGTGAAACCGCGGGGCGCAGTTAGTGTTCTCATAATGTCAAAAATAATTTAACCAATATTTTGGTTTTAAAGAATGTCCTCGGTGTTTCCTGCCCGTTCCTCTACGCTCCCTACGCTCTGGGATTGACAACTAGCTTATTTTTTTTTAACCGACTTCAAAAAAAGGAGGAGGTTATCAATTCGACTGTATTTTTTTTTTTTTTTTAATGTTTGTTACCTCATAACTTGCGACTGGGTGAACCGATTTTCATGATTCTTTTTTTATTTGAAAGCTGGTGCTTCCCGTGTGGTCCCATTGTCACCATTTCAATATCTGATGATGGGATCTTAGAGAAATCGAGGGCAACCCTCAAATTTTATAGGCTCACTTATTGTTTTTCGCATGTTTTATGAAGTATCTTGTGTATTTGCGTATGGTAGTCACCATCTCAGGTAGCTGGGCTGATGATGGAAGGTACAACTCCTTAACAGTAAGAAGTTACTCGAACAGGCAAGGGCTGTTTTTTTTAGTAAATTGTTTTGATGTTTGATAGGGCATTTGTCACATTTGGTCTCATGATCATCAAGTCATGACCTGATGCTGCAGTCAGGATAGTCTGCAGAGTACCTAACTCCTCGACAACTAACAGCAGATATATCGTGTTTAGGCTCATTGAAAAGGGCTCGATGTGTGGATAAACTTACTGTTAATGAGGAACACCGAAGTACATAGAGACCTGATGCTGAAGCCAGGAGCATCAGAAAAAGTACAAACCTTGAAATTACAGCACAGTAGTCGCGTTTGGGCTCATTTTAAACAGGACTAAATTTTAAGTTCAATGCAATGTTAACATAAATATGGCCTGATGCTGCAGCCAGGATTATCAGCATCTAGTCTAAAAACATCAGGTCAGGATTTGATGATGGGATCCTGGAGAAATCGAAGGAACTCTTCAAATATTATAGGCACACCTATAGCGATTTGGGTATTTTTTATAGTAACTCGTGCACTTGCTCTCGGAAAGCACCATTTGGTGAAGTGGAACTGATGATGAAGACCACAGATGGCCTCCGGAACTACTCAATAATATATAAGTATTTCACGGGTTGCTATTCGATTACTTTAATATGGTAGCTAAGCAATTTATGCTCGTCACAATGTGAATGGTGATATGGAGCTGATGGTGGACCTGGAAAACTCCTCAACAATTAACTTCCCTGCATCGGGAAAAGCAATAATTTGTTTGTAAAAGGCGATGAGCACTAAGCTATTGTAACTTAGATAAATTATAAGCAGACCCACTAAAAAGCGTGAAATAAAAACTTTTTAAGAAAAAAAAAAGACGGGTTGCACTCCGGGAGTGCCGGCAGAAGAGAAAACTTGAATATTAACGTTGAAATTAATCAATTATTAATTTAATTAATATAACTAATTTTTTTTCACTACTTCTGCGTCACTTTTTTCATTTTACGTCCACGTCCATCCATCCATCCATCCATTGTCGTGTGTCACTTAGTTTACTTCGGTTGGCGCCGCCGTAGAAAGAGAGGGGGGGGGAAAATCTCTCCTGACGGTCACGTGTCCTGACGCGATGTTCTGACGCGAGTTTAACATTTTTTACCCATTACTAAAAGTGTGCAACGCCGCTAAAGAAGTTTTCACTTCAAAAACCGACTTCCAAAAAAACACTACAAAGTGAAAAATAACTTTAATTTCGGAAGTCGGTGGCAAAAAACTAAAATACAGATCCAAAGACACCGACTTCCGAAAAGTTTTTTAATTATTTGAAATGGGCTTGCTCTTGACTCTAGCCTAGGTCAAAGGTGACAGAGAGAAAGTCGACGATGGAGCGAGCTTACCCAGAAGAAGCCTGTTCACTCTCACTTTAAAGAGATTCGGGTTGTATGTATTTTTCTGACTGACCGGCTCCTTTCACTATTCAAAAGCGCCTGTAAATGGTTTAATTGAAGTAAATGCTTTGAGTTTGAGTTTGATGGACATCAATGAGTGTAGCGTGCCGATTGAATGAAAGAGATGATTAGGTGAGTGTCTACTAAGGTTATCTCACGCGCGGTAGTTTTCTTCACCGTTGGTGCATCGAATTAACTTGAAACGTACGGACGACTGTGGAAATTGAAATTTGTATTTACGCACCCGATAACTTAGCGCTAAAGATGCTACTTATTTGTCATCCTACAAGCTATCTTATCAGTGGCGGATTTACCAATAGGCTGAGTAGGCTGGAGCCTAGGGCGGCAGATTTTAGGGGCGGCAAATTTGGGGCTAATATTTCTTTTAAAAGGCCTTACTGAAATTAAATAGATTAATATTTACAGAATAAACAAAGTTAGGCTTCTACCGTAGATTTTATCACAGTTGCCGATCTTTACAAATCTCTTTGCTAGTTTTTTGTAGCTGATGACCGAGAACATTTGAAGTACGGTATTTTGAAGAAAAGGCGAGGCAGTATACAAAAGACATGAGACATTATTGTAGAGATCGATAGGGGCGGCAAAATTTTAATAGCCTACTGGCGGTAAATGTGTAAATCCGCCACTGTGTCTTATACAGGTAGATATAAAAGTAACATAATATCACGCCTCTCAACCCCTAAGGGGTAGAGAGAGGTGTACCTATAGCACAGAATAGTTAATCCTATTGTACACCCACATTTGACAGGCCTGATGGTCTAGTGGTTAGTGACCCTGACTGCTATGCCGGAGGTCGTGGGTTCGATTCCCACCCAGGACAAATGTTTGTGTGATGGGCACGATCATTTTGTTCTGTGTCTGGGTGTAATTTATCTATAATATGTATGTATTTAGAAATATATAAGTATGTTTATCAGTTGTCTAGTACCCATAACACAAGCTCTGCTTAGCTTGGGACTAGATGGCGTCGTGTGATAGTTGTGGAATATTATTATTATTATTTCGCCAATTATATTTAAGTCTAATGTAACAGGGGAAAATCCAATAACACTTCGCCCGACCATCGGTTCAGTGGATTCGGCGTGAAAAGGTAACAAACAAACAAACTTACGTTCGCATTCAGAATATTTGACCCTGTATTAGCAGCCCTTTTATCCTCTGCCACTTCTCTTTCCCGTTGTTTGAACTAGCACAAGTTGAAAGATGATAAGTACTTACGTAACGAATGACTTCGTTAAGGCCTCTAGAAAATCCTTCATTAGTTATGTATGTAATTGAATACTTTATTTATTTATATAATTTACATCACTTAGGTATTAATTTGCATAGTAGGTTTAAGTATTTATCTAATTAATTTGTGTTCTTTAATAGAGGCTAATGTTTAAGTTACGCTTGCCAAGGTCGGCACGTGGATGGGTGACCAACCATTACATTTCGAGACCCTACGTGTCTCGAAACGTGTGTCTCGGCTGACATTCGTAAATCTTTGACAAGCGTTACGGGTAGTCAGAAACCCGAAAGTCAAACCAGTCTTATCAAGGGGTATAGTGTTACCCAGTAACTGGGTTGTGGAGGTCATATAGGCAGTGGCTTTATGTAAAATACTGGTATTCGGTTAGATTGGAAGCCGACACCAACATATCGACGGTTCCCCGACTATTTGATCTAAGCGAATTTTTTTGTGAAATTGAGTTACCTATATACATAATTGGAATCAGCGAATTTTTCTGATTCCAATTATGTATATAACTCAACCCGCCCCGCGGTTTCACTCGCATAAGTCTCGATCCCGTGGGAATATCAGGATAAAAAGTATCAAAGTCAAAAGTCAAAGTCAAAGCATTTATTTCAAATAGGCACAAAAAAGGCACTTTTGAACGTCAAAAATGATCTTAAAATAGAATTGATTCTAGTCGCCCATTCCAAAAGGTAGTTTTCGTATGGAGAAGAATGGGCAAGAAACTCCACCGTTACTCTTTTAAAATGTTTTAGGTACAATATTTTGCATGGGTACATTAATTATATAATAACATGTGAGGACGATGCACCTAAAATAAAATTACTATACCACAATAGGTAAAAGAATTAAAAACGAAACCATGACATATAAATTAATTATCTGATAGATACATGGTGCTCACATATTTACAAACATGGTACAAGCAAAACGATTTTTATATAAAAAAAAATAAATACAAGTAATAAGTCAGGGTGTGAGTAATGAATGTAAAAACTAATAAAAAAAAATTACAATTAAATTAGCAACCAGTTTGATTTTGTCTAGACTCTAGATTGTCCTATGGAGCAGGACCAGCATGTTTCCAAGCGTTCTTATCTTGGATATAATCTTCTAATTTATAGTATGCTTGTTTACAAAGTGTACGTTTAATGTGAGTTTTAAATTTTCTTTCATTTAATTGCAATATATCACAAGGTATTTTATTGTAACATTTGACACAGTACCCCATAAAAGATGTATGTACTTTGGCTAATCTGAAAAATGGTTGATGTATTTTATCTTTATTTCTTGTGTTAAAGTTATGTCTATCGCTTATTTTATTAAAAAGATGTAGATTTTTTCTTACATACATAATGTTTTCATAAATGAATTGGCAAGGTACCGTCATAATATTAATCCTTTTAAATAGTTCCCTGAGAGATTCGCGGCGACGTAGATTATAAATGGCTCTGACAGCTCTCTTTTGCAAAATAAAGATGGATTCAATGTCAGCAGCTCGACCCCATAGTAAAATGCCGTACGCCATAATGCTGTGAAAGTAACTAAAATAGACTAAACGCGCGGTTTCTACGTCTGTTAACTGTCTTATCTTCCTAACAGCATAAGCGGCCGAGCTAAGCCGCCCCGCAAGAGATGTTATGTGAGGTCCCCATTGTAATTTCTCGTCTAGCGTGATTCCCAGAAAAACCGTTTGATCAACAAATTCTAGTTTTTCTCCATTCAGTATGATGTCACATTCGCTACTTCTAACATTAGGTAATTTAAATCTAATGCATTTGGTTTTCTTTTCATTCAGTACCAAATTATTTACCGTAAACCAGTCTTGGACCTGAAGAATAGAGTTATTCACGTCGTCAAGATTTTGTGCCCGTCTGTCTATCTTAAATATCAATGATGTGTCATCTGCAAATAACACCATCTTCGGTTGATTTTGAAGTAATTGTGGTAAATCATTAATGTAAACTAAAAAGAGGAATGGACCCAATATCGAACCTTGAGGAACGCCCATTGCCATTTCAGACCCCAATGAGTTTACGCCGTTTACTTGAACTTTAAGCTTTCTATCTTTTAGATACGACTTTAGTAAATCAAGAGCTAAATTCCTAATCCCATAGTGCTCAAGTTTCAGCAGAAGCGTCTCATGGTTGACGCAATCGAACGCCTTTGAGAGGTCGCAAAAGATTCCAATGGCATCTTGTGCTTCCTCCCAGGCGTTAAAAATGTTCTTTATTAGGGTGACACCGGCGTCAGTGGTACAACGCCCTTTGGTGAAACCGTACTGTTGTTCATGAAAGATGGAATTTTTATTAAAGTGTCGTAACATTTGATTGAGCATCAACTTTTCAAACACCTTACTGAGAACTGGCAGAATTGACACAGGCCTATAATTGTTGGGTTCTTTACTATCACCGGCTTTGAATAAAGGTACTACTTTACTGTGTTTCATGAGATCCGGAAAGACTCCTTGGTCTATACTGATGTTAAATATGAAAGCTAAATAGGGCGCAATCGTTTCAATGATAGATCCACAAACTTTTACAGACATTCCCCAGAGATCTTCTGTTGATTTAATTTTAAGATCTTTAAAAGCTTTTATAACAGCCTGGGGGTTTGTATGTTGAAAACTAAACTCCGAGGGGCATGCCTTAACATTCTTTCTAAGTAAATCTGCAGAACGCGAGGGTGAGGAATTTAAAGCTTCAGTAGTTTTAATAGGAATATTAGCAAAAAAATTTTCAAATTCCTGAGCAATTTCTACATCTGAGTTTATGGGGCCATGTGCAGTTTCTAAATTAAATTCAGTATTACGCTGTTTTTTCCTACCTGTTTCATTATTTATTATTTGCCAGGTAGTTTTTATTTTATCATCGGCTGATTTTATTTTATTGCTAATATAAAGAGCTTTAGCTGTTTTGCATACACTTTTAAAAGTCTTAGAATATGTTGCAACATACTGATGAAAGCTTGTGTTATTCATATGTTGCTTTAGGCCATAAAGTTCAAAAAGGTTTTCCCTGCTTTTACGAATACCTGGAGTCGCCCAATCACTAAATAAGAACTTTGTGTAAATACTTTTAGTCTTTAGTGGGAAAGTGTCATTAAATTGCGTGTTTAATAGTGAAAAGAACTCGGCGTAGAACTCATTCGGGTCACATAAATTATTAAAACTTTGAACACATAATTTACTTGCCAAAGAATTATTTAATTTCTCTAAATTTTTAGATGTAATTGGCCTAAACCTTATTAGAGTTTTTTGTAAAGGCATGTAGGAGCAAAATGTTATTGTTTGTCCGCTGTGATCAGATGGCAACTTATTTACAATTTGTTTGTGTAAATAATCACAGTTACAGAAAATATTATCTATACAAGTGGCAGAGGAAGCTGTCACTCGGGTGGGTTCAATAAAAACATTTGACAAGTCAAATGACCTAAAAAGACTTAATAATCTCATAGTATTTGAGTTATTTTCTAATAAATTAATATTAAAATCGCCACATATGATTATTGACTTACTACTAGTAGAAAGTTTCTTTAGTACATCTTCCATTACAGAATCAAACACAGATAGATTCTGGTAACTTGGAGGTCTGTATACGCATACTATTACATGCTTATCGAGCTCAACACAGGACAATTCAATGGTGTGTTCAACAGACAGCCCTACGATGTCTTTTCGTTCCTTTGATTTAACAGAATTTTTAACTAATATTAGTGATCCACCATGTATCATACATGTTCGGCTGAAATGGCTAACTACACAATAATTTTCATAATTAATTGACATTACTTGATGAGCTTTTAACCAATGTTCTGTTAAACAAATGACATCAAACTTGGTATTTTCTAAAAACAATTCTATTTCCAGTAATTTAGAAGAGCAACCTTGAATATTTTGGTTAAATAATTTTAAAACATGTTGCCCTCCCTTTGGTTTTTTATTATTCTGAGTAATATTGCCAGAAGATACCTTTTTATTATTCTCTAATAGTAATAGGTTATTTGAAGGGGTAACTTCTGTTGTCTTACTAACTAGTTTAAAGAGTTATCCGGAGTGACCTCCACAACTACGACTGAAGTGTCTAGGAAGCCCGTATGAGTACCAGCAGGAAGAGAATACCCTATCTGACTGGTAGTGGCCTCCAAAGATGTTGGTATTGTAGGTGGACCCTCCTTCGTACAACATGAAGATTCATAATTAATCATCACTATGTTGTTAGTATGACTAGACAACACAGACTCGTCCCTAATACTAGAATTTGTTATCCTATATCCTTTCCCGGGACTCAAGCTATCTCTATACCAAACTTCATCTAAATCGGTTCAGCGGTTTAGGCGTGAAAAGGTAACATACAGACAGACAGACAGAGTTACTTTCGAATTTATAATATTAGTATGGAGTATGGATTGTCTGTTATTATTTTAGACATTATTATTGTGAATAATTAATTTTAAAATTTAGATATTCGGGATTCTGAAAGCTTGAATGCTTGAATGGTTGAACCACAGAATAAATAGGTAATTTAGTTTTATTTCACACAAGTGTACACGTCTACAGAGGCGGACTCATTTTCTACCTTCTTAACCTAACCTCCTCCTTAACCTTTGAGTGATGCAGAGACAAACAGTGGTGTTTTCTTTGCCATGAAGGGGTATCAATGGTTATATAAGAGATAAATAACACTATAAAATGTTGACAGTACAACTAATGGCACATACATTTTATGGTATAATCAAGTGTTTATCCTTAGGACAAATAGCAAAATTGCTATAATTGCAGTCGTCCGTCAGATCATTAGCATCACCATACATAAGTATTGTTATAAATGATTTTGCAGCGTAAATATATAAAATACATATACCTAATGTCCGGCCGCGCTAAATTTGCCAAAGATGTAAACAACAATGGCCGCTCGGAATTGAATAAAATCGATATGCTAGAACATTTACTTTAAGTAATGTTTGTTTTCGTCTAAATCTCCGAGCTAACTAGACGAAAAAAATATTACTTAAGGTGAATACGCAGTGGTAGCCCGCGAAATTCAAATTTTCTTACGTTTTTTGCAATTTGCAGGTCAGTGTCAGGTTGTATCTTTATCAAAATTTGATTCGCGATTATAACAGGTCACAGAATCATTAATACATCTTTCTAAGTTAGATTTGTACCATAAACACTTTTACATAAGAGATTTGTTGTCATGGTACAAATCTAACTTAGAAAGATGTATTAATGATTCTAATGATTTTATAGTCGCGAATCAAATTTTGATCAAGATAAAGCCTGACACAGACCCGAAAATTGCAAAAAACGTAAGAAAATTTGAATTTTGCGGGCTATGACTGCGCATTCATCTTAAAATAAATGTTCTTGTAGGTATATCGATTAGAATAGAATAGAATAGAATACTCTTTATTATGTACACCATATAAATTACAGACATAAATATAGAAAACTTTACAATGGGTGACACAATGGGCGGTATATTGAAACAGATAAAATTATCGAGTTTTCGATTATTGAACACCGTTTACAGGACTCCTTCGATAACATTGATTGATGTTCGATTCGGCACGGAAGCGTATCGAATGGTTGTGAATAGCTAGGCAGGAAGGAAGTTAGAGCTAGAGCATTGTGTTCACACAAACATGTGATTCTATCTTGTTTATAGAGCACAGTGTTAAAAAAATGTTATTTAGTAAAAATCAAAAGTCATTTATTCAATCTAGGCTGAGAATCAGCACTTTTTGGACGTCAAAATTTAAGACTGTCTCCCAAAACGCCCGCTCTTCACCACTTCCTAGGACTTTAGCTGGGAAGAAGCAACAAACACAGCAACACAGCTGTCTATTAAGGGAACTACATGACCTAAAATGCGGTCATTGTCGGATTGCATATGTAAGGTTTTTATAACATAAATAATAAAAAGGAATTAAAAGGTTGGCTACACTACGTAGAGTATTATATTATCTGTGGCTACACTGACCGGACGGATGACGTAAGCGGGGTTTTTGGTTGGAGGAAAAAAAAGAAAAAGGGCGGGAAGCAAACGGGGAACGGAGATAAGTTTTGGTTCTCAATAAGTTTAGTTTTAATTGCTACAATAAGTTTAGTTTTAAAGGCTACAATAAGTTTTGAAATTGGATGATTGTCTCGTCAATAAGTTTGGTTGCTAATAGTTTTAGTGCAATTATTGTTACACTTGCAATAAACACATTGTATACAATATTGGTTTGTGCTTTATTTCTGAGGTATATTAAACATAGAAAAGAAAGAGAAGCGCGATGACACAACCCTGGTAATTTATTGCAAAATATGAAACAAATATCTATTTACAAAAAATCTTTTGTTTAGACCTAAAAATTAAAACACTAGTGCTTTAGTATGTTGCTTGTAGAATAATCTGACAAAAAATCAGAATGATTGTATGTATATTAGTATGGTTTTTATAGTGAAAAGAAAGTTTTTAGAGGTATCTTCATTATTTTTTTCTATCGTGTCTAATTAGTTGTATTATGTTTTCAACATACGCATATATCCTGAAGAATATCATATATTTTTCTGATGTGTTTACTGTAGTCGATCATATACTTTTAGGCATTATAAAAGTTGCGTTTTTTGCGTTTAGGTCCTGCAGTCCCCGTAAGTTAGAAAATAGTAGGTAAATCTTACCTCCTAGAATTTTCCCATTCTTCCTCCTTCTTCCTATCCTAGTTTTCTTCACGACGACCTGGTACCGATTCTTGGTATTATAAACTTGGGTGGGAGCATATCCTGTGGAACTAATGTTGCCACTAAGCGAGTAAATATTGCCTTTCTTCAGCCCATAAACTCCATAGTTCGGGTATCCTTGTAGCCCGGAGCTGTAGGTGTGGTAATTATTGCCTGTAGTATAGACGTATTGGTAGCATGGCTTGGCACCACCGTAGGAGGGACTGCTTGACCATTTCTTTCCGTACCCATAAGAAGAATATTGGCAGCCGGATACACTCGGGGTTTGGTACGCAGGATAACCATGGCCATATAAACCTTGGAATAACGCATCTAAAGCTTCGTAGTACTCCGGCGAATGTGTAGGACTTGGCGGCTTGTACACTAAGGGAGTATTGATACACTTCTGGGCATTCTGAGCCAGAATCAAAAACACGGGAAAGGACTGTATTAAACTACAAATGGTCCCTTCTTTGACCGTCATGGTGTGTTACTGGTGAAATGTCGAATGAAACTGATCGGAGAGTTGAGATTTTTTGTGTTTTCGCCAAAATTGGGTTATCATTTGATCAGTTGTTATTTATTTCGAAAAACTGTTTTTTGTATTGAGTAATGTTATGCATCAGTTGTTTCTAAATTATATGTGTATTTTAGAACTAAACTAGCGACCTGCTCCTGCTTCGCGTGGTTTTTGCGACTTGACAAAGCATCGTCGAGATTTCTTTATAATATGTGAGCTTTTAATCTGTCGAGCTCCGCTAATGAGACACAATTGATTTTCTATTGTTTCGTCACCAATAGGCGACGCGCGGTTGACCGGTTAATGTTAATGTTTTATATATCTTCCGGAATTAATTATCTAAGTGATCACCTCAAAATCCGTTGCGTAGTTTAGTATAATAACGCGATCACACAGACAGACATGAAAAGCAACTTTAATATGTACAGTTATAGATGTTATTACGTAGTGGTATTGTCATAGTGTAATGGCGATTATATGTTGCTGTTTGATTTCGATATGATCTGGAGTTTCCAAAAAATAACAAGGCAACTTTCTATTTTGTTGGAGTTAATTTTGTTTTGATGTAACATGGAATTTTTATCGGTTTATCTTAACTGGAATGGTATTTAAGCCTTAATTTCTGTCAGGACTATTATGTATGTAGCTAAAATTAATTTCCTTTGTTCCCACTAGTACCACCGAACTGAACCACCGATGGTACTAGCGGCAAATTTCATTCTCTATAGTACCACCATTTATATTAGGTAATCAATATTAGTGGTACAAGTGAGACTGTTTGTTCCCAAACTTTATTCCCACTAGTACCACCGATGGTACTAGCAGGAAATTTCGTTCTATAGTACCTGTTTAGGCACCCTTGAATACGAGTTTCTTCACACAATTATTATGATCAATGTACCTCACCTACTAGTTGACAGAATCCAAGATAACCTTAAGAAATCGCTTGTCACTGGCATCGGCATGGTGAGCGGAGAAACAATCAGCCACGAGGAAAACATTTGACCACAAGGATAAGGTTTGACCACAAGGACAAGGTTTGACCACAAGGATAAGGTTTGACCACAAGGACAAGGTTTGATCATAAGGACAAGGTTTGACCACAAGAACAAGGTTTGTCCACAAGGACAAGGTTTGACCACAAGGATAAGGTTTGACCACAAGGACAAGGTTTGATCATAAGGACAAGGTTTGACCATAAGGACAAGGTTTGACCACAAGGTCAAGGTTTGACTACAAGGACAAGGTTTGACCTCAAGGACAAGGTTTGACCATAAGGACAAAGTTTGACCACAAGGACAAGGTTTGACCACACGGACAAGGTTTGACTATAAGGACAAGGTTTGACCATAAGGACAAGGTTTGACCACAAGGACAAGGTTTGACCACAAGGACAAGGTTCAATCACAAGGACAAGGTTCAACCACAAGGACAAGGTTTGACCACAAGGACAAGGTTTGACCAAAAGGTCAAGGTTTGACCATAAGGACAAGGTTTGACTTTGAAATAAAAAAATACTAAGAATTTTCAAAGTTAATGCTTTTGAGCTGAAATTTTGTGCAGAGATTCTAGACCAGATACACTCTTCAACCCGTTTGTATTGATATACCCTTTCCGTAACACCCTGTAGAGGTATGAGAAACAGGTTGTAAAGTTCACTCTTACCCTTTGAAGAGGGAGGATCCTCCAACCAGACGGGTGTCGTGTCTGGCGGGCAACTGCCCGATGATTCATGTCGGGTCTATGCTAGATGCCCGGTAAACTCTGCTTGCGAGATGCAGGATTTTACGTGACGTCAGTATGACGCGTTGTTCGCATGTGGCGTTGTAGATACCGCTACATGACAAACATATGGAGATAGGAAGTAGGTCTATCGATCTATCCAAAGCTGCTATTGAAATACAAAGTCACTTGTTCTGTAAGCATTGAATGAATCACAGCTAAAATTGATCTCAAATAAGATTTTAACTATACACAATAGCACAATAGCTTTGAGTATTTTTTTACATCCACTGCTGCTCTTGTATGCAAGTCATAAACTAACCCTCTTACTAATCCATCAATGTACTTCAAAGTGAAACATTAAACACGGCCAGCACGGAAATCTAATTTGTCACTGTCAGTGCACAAGGTTGTTAAAGACAATTTTGTTTATGACACCTTACTTTCAAATGATACCATTTCTGTATTATATCCTAGACACAATCCTAGATATTAGTCATGGCGAGAGAACAATAATCGTAATAATTACTAATATAGTGACATTAAGTAGAAACTAAAATGGGAATTCTTGTCATACGGAATTCCGTTTCGATTTATCTGACATTTGCAAGATTCTTTGAACGTGCGTGTGAGAAATAGAACGTGGGTAGAATTGGATTTGAATGACTTGTTCAGGTTTTTCTTTAGCTTCGTTTTTCTCGTAAGGCATCAAGGATTTCGGATGTTGTGACTTGTGACGCCTATGATAATTAATGAGATTTATCATGAAACGCGTCTAGTTCCTAGAAATGTTCTTACTAATGAAATTAACCCAGGAAAAGCAAGATTGAACAGACATCGTCAGGACACGCTCTTTCCATTGTAGACCTCATCCATCGGTTTCTATCAGGCGAGGCTCTGGACCGCAATAAAAAAGGAACATATTTCAGTAGATGCTGCATATAGGAAGGCTATACAGGGACTAATTCAATTAGCTAGGGAGACTCTGTGGGCGTGATGGGTATGAGACGATAAAACCAAAAGAAATTAATTTGACGATTTTTAAGGTTCCGTAGCCAAATGGCAAAAAACGGAACCCTTATGGATTCGTCATGTCTGTCTGTCTGTCAGTCCGTCCGTATGTCACAGCCACTTTTTTCCGAAACTATAAGAACTATACTGTTGAAACTTGGTAAGTAGATGTATTCTGTGAACCGCAGTAATATTTTCACACAAAAATAGAAAAAAAAAACAATAAATTTTGGGGTTCCCCATACTTAGGTCTTCAAAAATGATATTGAGGTTTCTAATATCATTTTTTTCTGAACTGAATAGTTTGCGCGAGAGACACTTCCAAAGTGGTAAAATGTGTGTCCCCCCCCCCCCCCTCTAACTTCTAAAATAAGAGAATGATAAAATTAAAAAAATATATATAATGTACATTACCATGTAAACTTCCACCGAAAATTGGTTTGAACGAGATCTAGTAAGTAGTTTTTTTTTAATACGTCATAAATCGAAAACCGCAATTTACCTTTCACAAAGTTACAACGAACTACAAGAACTTTTATATTATGTTACTTGCTGCTACGGAACCCTTCATGGGCGAGTCCGACTCGCACTTGGCCGCTTTTTTGTGTAAGGTCACTGACTGCAGTTAGTGTAGTCACTTGAAATTTCAGTATAAAAAAAAAGTTTTTATTCTGTAAACTTCACTGATATAATGGGTATCGATATCTCAACTTGACAAAATAAAAGAAAACTCATTTTCTCAACCTCAATTTTCTTTCTTCAAGTAAAAACACACACAACACAACACAACACACAACTTTGAGAAGGAAGCTGACAGAAGGATCCAGTTGGGTTGGGCAGCATTTGGAAAACTCCGTCAAGTCTTCTCGTCGCCTATCCCGCAGTGTTTGAAGACTAAGGTCTTCAACCAGTGCGTCCTGCCCGTCATGACATACGGTGCTGAAACGTGGACACTGACGGTCGGGTTGGTCCACAAATTCAAGGTCGCTCAGCGCACTATGGAGCGAGCTATTAAATTATCCGGAAAAGAACCGGAGTTACCGACATAGCTTGCAGAGTAAGCAAACTGAAGTGGCAGTGGGCTGGCCATGTCTGTCGAAGGACCGATGGCCGGTGGAGCAGTAGAGTCCTGGAGTGGAGACCGCGTACCGGCAAGCGTAGTGTGGGACGTCCCCCAGCTAGATGGACGGACGACCTAAAGAAGGTGGCTGGGGTAGACTGGATGCGGAAGGCGGAGGACAGGGTGCTGTGGCGCAGTCTGGGAGAGGCCTATGTTGTTAACTGAAATTGCTTCAAGATTATTTATCCGGAAGAACACAAAGGGTGAAAATTTCAAATTACGTCAGTGATAGTCTGCCTGTTACCCATGGAGTGCCACAGGGTAGTATTCTTGGCCCAACGTTATTCATAGTTTATATTAATGAGCTTACACAACTTAATATCGATAACTGTAAAATTATTTCCTATGCAGACGATACGACCCTAACATTTCATGGTGTACACTTGGGATGAAGTTTATCAAAAGGCCCAACATGGATTTAACATGGTCACTAAATGGCTTGCCTTAAATCATCTGTCGCTAAATACAGATAAAACTAAATTCATCCCTTTCTCAATTCGCAACCCTGGTAAATCGCTTCAACTGACTCATCACTTAATCGCGCACACTTGTCATACTGAAACTGTAAATTGCACGTGTCCGTCGTTATCTTCAGTGGATTCTATAAAATATTTAGGTCTTATATTTGACAAAAATTTGAACTTTAAAAATCATATAATTAATCTCTCAAACATAATTAGAAAACTTATCTATGTTTTCAAAAAAATCAGACGGCTAATACTAACTTAATAAAAATTATATACTATTCCTTGTGCCAAGCCGTTATAACTTATTGCATCACTATCTGGGGCGGTGCTGCCAAAACGCATAACTTACTTGTTGAACGCGCACAAAGAGCTTTGCTTAAGGTTAGTTACTTTAAGCCCAGGTATTTTTCTACCACGGAGTTGTACAGGATCAGTGAAGTACTTACGGTTCGAAAACTTTTTGTACTATTATCAGTTATGAGACAACATTCCAGTGTCTGGCGAAATACCCTGACTGAAAAAGGAAATACAGGGAGAAGGCGGTTAGAATTATGTAAATCTGTGCCTTGTAGAACAACGTTTGCTCAAAGATTTAACCTGTTCCTCGGCCCAAGACTATATAACATGGCTAACAAAAAAAATGAAATTTTCTCCATGACAAAAAGAGAGTGTAAACAGAAAGTGATTAGCTGGCTTCTAGCACTTACATATGACGAAACTGAAAAACTGTTTCATGTCCCTGCATAAACGCTCTGTGAGTATCAAATTTCTTGTATTGTTAACGCCATATGCACATCTCTTACATAAACAAACCTAGCACACATACACAACTACACACATCTTTACCCTCACCCCACACTCACATCCACCTCTCACTCACACACATACACACACACCCCAACACTTCCCACACACACACAACACAACACATAAATCGCAATCATACCTACATCTTTTTCTTGCTCATTAATAATGCCTTGTTAGTGTTATGTATTTACATCAATTATAATTGTTTTATTTTTATTTTCTTTTGCATGGTATTTTAATTGTATTTTTTTTTTTATTTTTTTATTTTTGGCTTTCAAATTATTTTTCTTAAAAAAAAACTTTTTCACTTGGTTTACTTTGTACCTAGAATGCTGCTTTTCTTGCTCAAATTGTAAAACAGGAATCTAACTTTTAGTACAATATTAAGCTTTCTGGCTCTAATGTATATTAGTATTATGTGAATGCAAATGAGGATGTGTACTAATACCTATATCACAAGATATTAAGTTATCTTAGCTTAGGTATTAGTAGCAACTCTAACATGTAACTTGTAACTACCTTTTGGCCTATTTTATTGTAAACCTGTTTCTTTATGTTAATTTTGAAGGTGCAAATAAACATTTATTATTATTATTTTTTTAGAGTGTTTTCTCTTCTCAGCTCTTTGGCTGGTTTTTGCGACATTTACGGACCGAAGCCAGGTAAATGCAGCTTGTGGTGTGTTATGTTAAAAATGTGTGGTGATGAGGACCTATTTCGTTTTCATCTATTTGCATGAACTTTCTGACAATGCGACATGTATTTAAAATTGCAGCTTTTTGTAGGGTGATATACAGGGTTTCTTTTAGGTTTAGTAATTTAAGGCTATGGAGAAGGTGATTTGGGATGACGCCTGTTGTGGAGAGTACTATAGGAACCACGTAAACTTTTTGTTGGCGCCATATTCTAGTTACTTCATCTTTGAGTTCTGCGTATTTACTCATTTTTTCAGTTATTGTCTTCTGAATGTTATGTGTGTTGGGAACGGCAATATCTATTAGGTAAGTTACTTTATTTATTTTATCCTGTAGGGTTATATCCGGTCTATTGTAGTGGATTGTCCTGTCGGTGAGAATGGCGCGGTCGTAGTAAAGTTTATGTGTGTCGTTTTCTAATATTGTTTGTGGCGTATAATTGTAGTAAGGAGTGTTTGTGTTTTGTATGAGTGTGTATTTGAGTGCTAGTTTTTGGTGAATTACATTCGCTACCTGATTGTGCCTGTGTGTGTAGTCTGTCTGCGTGAGAGTTGTGCATGCTCCTGTAATGTGCTGAATTGTTTCTGGCTGGCTGTGACACTTGCGACATTTATCATTTGTTACTGAAGGATCTTTGATAATAAATTTTCTATAGTTTTTAGTGTTAATAATCTGGTCCTGTATCGCAATTATAAATCCTTCAGTTTCTGGGAATAAATTGCCTATTTTAAGGAACTTATTTGAGGCTACTTTGTTTATATGGGATTGTTCTAGGATTATTATTATTATTATGTCCAGCAGTGGACTGCGATAGGCTGAGTTGATTGAAGTAAAAACACAACCAGCTGTCTTTGAACCTAAAAAAAATTCCTATCTTTATTGTTTTTATTTTTGACTAGCTGCGCCCCGCGGTTTCACCCGCGTAAATGTCGGTCCCGTGGGAATATCGGGATAAAAACTATCCTATGTCCTTTTCCGGGACTCAAACTATCTTTATACCAAACTTCATCTAAATCGGTTCAGTGGTTTAGGCGTGAAGAGGTAACAAACATATAAACACACACACACACACACACTCATAAACTTTCGCCTTTATAATATTAGTGTGATAAGTACTCATCACGTCAACAGAGTTTCGCTAGGTAGATTAATTTAACCCTGTATAATACCAGCCGCAGGAGGTAGATACGGAATCTGTGTCTCTAGATGACGGACGCAATGTAAAACCGCGGAAAACATATCCTTAGTTCATTAGAATAGACATATAGTTGCAAGTGATTGACGTTTCATTTCAGCTATCCAACTTAAAAGGTTCACCTGTCATTCACCTCAACATTCTAGAGCGACGAAAACACACAATACAATGGCATTGTGCAAATCGTGAGTTGCCAAAATTAATCATTAATGACGGACGGAGACACAGACTCACCTATACTTACCTATACTCTGATTAGAAGGCCAATTCTCGTAATTTAAAACGTTCAAAATCTAGTCGCAGTCTCATTTCGGCGGCAAGCAAATGTCAAAAACTTGTCAAAATGAAGGGACATTAGAGGTATTTTTGACAGATTGAGACTGAGATCAGACTGCACGAACGTTTTTAAAAAAAATTACGAGAATTGCCCCTCTGATTCATTAATGTCATGTTGACAAAAAAGGTCGATCGCAGTTGTCATTTTGGCTTATTAGTAGATTCGCACGAATTTACTCGACCGAAACGGCCGAATCGTCACTTTTAAATATATTTTTTTTTTATCGGCGACTCGCGCGAAGTTCATGCTTGTGGGTGATTCGAGAAATCCAGATATATGTATTAGGCAATTGGTACATTGTGAGTAAATTCAACGTCATTTTAGCCTGGCAAATTAAAAACCAGAGATTAATAGGAATGTCACATTTGAAAGCGTCAAAAATGTGGTCTTGCATTTGGAAAATATGTACCTACTCTAAGACTGGTAATCCACTGTAAATCGTCTTTGCCTAGACAAGCAACAATCAAGATGATATAACAGAATACTATAATAAAAAAGACAAACCACAAAGTTACAAGAACGTTACTATAATAAAATGCTACAAAAACTTAACAATTATGTTTTCATCTCGAGTTTTTTGCCAAAAACGTAATCGACTGAGAATACTAAGTTTTTTTTTAAACTCGTATCATGCAAGGTCAAGGGTGTTGACTGACTCAGCGCAGGCCTCTTATATTTTTATTAGCGAAGTGTTTCGAACTTTTGCATAACGTGGCATAACATATCACGACTGTTGTACAGCCGGTAGGTACATCCGAAACTGTAAAATTTTCCCATTCAACTTTGAACCTAATGCTTTAGCGATAAAGTTGAAAATATATTAAAGAAATTTGACAGATTGTAGTAGCTTGATGTGCTGGCGTCTGTACAGTCACGTCTAAAAGTATGTATACACTTGGCAAATTTCAATTGCGATTTTTTCGTGAAACGACGAATGCAACGTTGAAATACGACACTTAACATAAACCTATGGGTTCGAAAATACTATTTTCGTAATAACATAAAATTTCATTCAAAAATAAAGGAGAAAATCGCCTTTGAATAAAGCCAAGTGTATACATACTTTTAGACGTGACTGTACCTATCCCTCAGATAATCAGAAGTATATGGTAATCCACATTTCGGCTAAGTTACGGCTAAGTGCGAGCAACACGATTGCTGATGCGTGCATGCCGTCTGTTAGTACAGGTCAACTCAAAGCTGCAATTGCTCTTTCTTCAAAAGGAGTCCAGACATAGCCCTGCTTTGTTAGACTCGCATAAAATCCTAATAATATGTATATGTTTGGAGTTTAAAAGAGACCGTGACCTCTGAGTTTGGTTTCGGCATTTCTTCTCAGTCGGCTAAGAAATCCCGCGATATCTAGTTTTAAAATATCGACCAACAAAATATCCAAAAGATCTACTTACAGAAAATCAACATTTAAGTACTTAAGTTTATTTCGAGTCCACTTCCATGTAAAAAAAAAATATATCTGCTCCATACTACTCCGCAGGTATTAGTTTTTAAGTAGTTTTGTTTTTAACCCCCGACGCAAAAACGACGGGGTGAAAATTGGAAGTTAACAGCAGTTATGTTTTCTACAATAGCTACATTCATTATTGCCTCATCTGTTTGGCGTTTTCATTTGCCGTCCCCCGACGTGAGGACGCTTGGATCAAAATATTTCCTGCAACTTATATTAAACTTAAAGGGCCAATGTATATTATTATTTTAGTTTTTAGAGGTTTTTGTTTGAGTCGGGGGTTTTTGAAATGTTTTTGATTAGGCGTTCTTGTTTATCAAAATCAAGAATTTGAAAAAGTGTCTGTTAAAGAATGCAATACGCAGCATTTAAGTTATTAATTTAAAAGGGCTTGTGGACTTTTTTAGCTTGCACGACACAAGGTCTGTGCAGTTGACTCACGTTCTGAGTTGACAAGCTTTGATATATTTTGATTTATTGCTCACTTATGTCCGGTCGCCCTTTCTCGGCCGAAGGTTTGATGTTGACAATGTCGGATATGATAACTTGTATGTCTGTTCAAAGTCGCTTATTAATTAGGTAACACTTCATCATCTGCCTAGCCTTTTTCAGCTGAATACCATTATTTTACATGTAGCGACGAATTATCCCACTTTGCCCCACCGGCCGCCCCACTGGTGGGGCAAAGTGGCTATCTGACCTCCACAATCCAGTTACTGGGTGATACGATACTCCTTGTTAAAGCAGGATTCATATTAGTGTGTTGTGTCGTGTCGTGATGCCTTCTGACGCAGCGTTAGCCAATCAAAACTCGTTGTGATTTGACGTAGTCCTGGACAGATTCGTTTGATTGGTGTATCCTGAGTCACGACACAACACAACACAGTAATGTGTCTGTGGCTTAAGACTGGTGGTCAGAAAGATGTTTAAGATGAGTTACTTAAGATCCCTACAATTAAGAAGGAAACCATCAACGACTGTCATAGTGAAAGGGAAGGACCTAAGCCCACATTTAAAATGTCGCCTGTAAAACCATAAGTAGTTATTTGCGCAAAAAATAATATAAAAATATCCTTTTCAAATGTCATACAGATTTTCCATCACCTAGGTACAGCTGTAGGAAATGTCACCATTCTGAATGAACACACTCACAGACCTTTCTAAGAACAGAAATAACTAAAAAAAAATACTGCCATATGACACACTGTGTTGATATGGTAATTAAACTTGACCATTAATAACTTAATGAGTAGCTAGAAACAACGCCTACACGAGTAAACCGGTATATTATGTACTTACATCAGGTTTTTTGCTGCGCAATGGTACTTGACAATATTTGCCAATAATTGCGTCTTATTTTTATTGCAAAATTCTTTGTTCCACCGTTTTGTATTGTAATGTTTACTTTAAGCACAGAATACTTAAAGTACTACGTACAGAAAGGACACTCCCTTCCCCGCACTTACATCAGTTACCGCACCTCACCCCGCACTTCGGCGTATTCGTCGCAGTTCTTTAACAAGAGCGCTCGCAAACACAAGTACCTCACGCACACATTCATACGCATACAAACGTCATTTTTTAATGTAGTAGTAGTAGGTAATTATTTTGGGAGCGTTGTATGGAGTGTCCGGGGTGTGCTTTAAGCTCAGTGTATTGTATATCTCAATTCAGTCAACCTGCCTAACCTTTTCCCAACTATGTTTGGGGTCGGCTTCCAGTATAACCTTATGTAGTTGAACACCAGTATTTTACATAGAGCTACTGCCTATCTGACGTCCACAACCCAGTTACTGGGTAACACGATAAGACTGGTGGTCAGACTTTTTGGCTATGTGATTGTATGACGTAATTAAAGACATATTAAAATTCATGTTCTCGTCTCCAGAGTTTTTATAAGTCTGCGTTACCACTGAAACGCCGTAGCATAAGAATTTTGTCCATACGTATCCCTGCACTTTTTGTCTCCATTTCAGATGAAGATCCTTTCATTGAAAATGCAGCTACGCGTTTGTCGGTCTTTTTCGTGCTGTCATTACAGGAACTTATGGACGCTACTGAAGTCGTCGATGTAGCCAAATTCTGGACCGATTCAATTTAGATTGCCATCGACACGTTAAGAAGAAGATAGATAGGCAACCAGGCCACTGCGTCATTCGACACTTAACCCCTCGGCTTTCCAAAAAATACCCTTTGAAAGAAATAAAGTGTAGGTCTATGACTTTTGAAACGTGGACACTCAGGGTACGGCTGGTTCATAAATTCAAGGTCGCTCAGCGAGCTAAGGAACGCCCTCAATGGACTATACTTGGAGTCTCTCTGATGAATCGAATCCGGAACTAGGTGATCTGGCAGAGAGCTAAAGTTGATGACATACCACACAAAATAAGCAAGCTGAAGATGCAATGGGCCGGCCATATTAGCCGTAAAACCGATGACCGTTGGGGTAGACGTATTCTTGAGTGGAGACTGCGAATCGGCAAATGTAAGATAGAATGCTCAGGCTGATCGCAGGGTGGTTGGTAGAAACTGGGTGAGGGTGGCTGAGAATCGAGCTAAATTTCGTAAAATTGGAGAGGCATACGTCCAGCAGTAGACTGGTACATGATAATGACGGTTATGTCTAAAAAACAATACTTGCGATCACTCCATATTTCTCCAACCATGAACGATACGTCACCGGGATAAACCACAATCTTGTTGCGTCAACATTACCTCATCAATGTCACCTGAAATTCCTGTTTTATTTAATCTAAATTTAATGAGTCAGCCTTTAATTTACGACGTACTTGTGTAAATATAAATAGTAAAGTCTACTCATATTCTGCGAAGATACGTGAAAGGAATTTAAAGTGATACCTATGAATGCTTGAATTTAAAAGTCGTCTATGGACATCTTCAATATGAGGCATCACAGGTGCTTTTCTGTCTATATTTTTTTATTTCGACATCACGGCGCTGCACTGGCGCGCGGCGGCGTGATGTGCGTGTACTAGGCGCACAGACACACTACAGATAATGGATAATGACCCTCGTAGTGCGGTGACACGTTTGTTATGATTTCAATTTAATAAAACTATCGAAATAAAAAATATTAAGCATTTTCAAAGTTACTGCTTTTGAGCTGAAATTTTTTACAGAGATTCTAGACCAGATACACTCTTCAACCCGTTTGTATTGATATAGCCTTTCTGTAACACCTCATGGTCCTCACATGATCCGACCAAGATTTTGTTTGGACTTTGAAAGAGACTTTGCCCTTTGAGTTTGTTTCACTATTTCTTCTCAGGGGTACCTAGTTAGATAGGAATTGTCGACTCCATCTAGCTATTTTTTTTTTCTAATGCGCTAAGGTAACGCGCGAATTTCAAATTTTCTTACGTTTTTGCAATTTTCAGGTCAGTGCAGGTTGTATGCTGATTAATCTGTCAAGCTCCGCTAATGAGAGATGAGACACAATTGATTTTCTATTTTTTTTGTCGCCGATCGGCGACGCGCGCCTCTTCATCGGTTATAAAATATGATTCGCGACCTTAACAAATATAAATGATTATATTAATCGATTTGACTTTGTCTGTACCTATGCGTTTCAAAACGAAGTTGAAGTAAAATCAACCATCTCGAAACTACTGCGGAATCAGTAGAGATTTTTTTGGATTATTCCACTTTGCCCCACCGGCCGCCCCACTGGTGGGGCAAAGTGGAATGTCAAAAATTTTGCAGTGGAATCTGCCCCACTAAATCGAAATAGTGGGGCAAATTCCACTGCTCTAAAATCCTGTTGGATTCTGCCCCACTAGGGTTAGCGCCTTAGAATAAACGTACAAACATTTTATTTTCGCAAAGGGGTTTGAAGGTTTTGGCCCTAAAATCAGCCGCCATTTTGATTTTTTTTCAAAATCGCGGTGCACAACAAAAGTTACATATTTAGATAGAGGACACTTATACAAACAAAAAATGTTATATAACATAATATCCTAAAGCGTCAGGTTTCGGAGTTATTCACCGAAATATAAGTCGAAAACAACAAGGATTTTTTTGTTTTTTTTCCCTCCAGGTAAGCATATTGAACTATTGAGGTAATAGAAACGTTATGAAACCTTTATGGAGAAGAAACAAATGAAGAATAGACATTTTTTAAATAAATAATTAAGCACGGCAATTTATAGTTCGTTTTTTAATCCCGGAGACTAATCTGACAAGTGTAATGTCAAACTACTATACTAAAAAAAACGAAAACACAAAAGACTTAAATGTCAGATTAGTCTCTGGGATTAAAAAACGAACTATAAATAGCCGTTTTTAATTATTTATTTAAAAAATGTCTATTCTTCATTTGTTTGTTCTCCATAAAGGTTTCATAACGTTTCTATTACCTCAATAGTTCAATATGCTTACCTGGAGGGAAAAAAAACAAAAAAATCCTTGTTGTTATCGAATTATATTTCGGTGAATAACTCCGAAACCTGACGCTTTAGGATATTATGTTACATAACATTTTTTGTTTGTATAAGCGTCCTCTATCTAAATATATAACTTTTGTTGTGCACCGCGATTCTGAAAAAAAATCAAAATGGCGACCGACCTTAGGGCCACCCTCCATACTAAAATCTTCTAACCCCTTTGTATTTCCTAGTTGTTTCTGGAAGGATAAGGGATGTAAATCGCAGATTAATTACACGATTTGTTACAAGCATTTGTTACATGCAGCGTTGGAGTAAGAATGACCAAACCGTCATTTACATACACAATAGACGTGCATTTGGCCATTTGCATTTCTTATCAGGATAGTTCATTTTGAGGCCCACTCTTTCGGAGGCTCTACTGAGGTCATCGAGCATTGTACTGAGGTGCTCCATAGTCTCAGCCATGACTACAATATCGTCGCAAACCGAAGGTGAGTTATACAGGTACTCGCCATTGATATATGCTAATGCCAGTCCCTTTTCAGTTCAGAACCTTGAAGACATCCTCCAGTGCAGCAGTGAACAGTTTGGGAGAGATAACGTCTCCCTGTCTCACACCTCTCTGCAGAAGGATAGGTTTCGAGGTCTGATCCAGGAGTCGGACTGACATAGTGGCGTTTTCATACAGAAACCTCGATGCAGCATCCACTGCCGCGAAGTATTTCCAACATTCCGCTTCAATTGGATTCGTAACAGCATCTATACTAAGACGTGGAAGAATGTTTTTTGGACAATTGAAGCAATAACTGAGGTTCTGATCGACTTTCATTCTTGGGAATAATGGGAATCGCGACTTTTTTGCGAATCTTTTTATTTGGTTTATTATGCCAACCTTCATCATCTGGACTCTGCTGCTATTTTCCAAATCTTTTTATTTAGTTTATTATGCCAACCTTCATCATCTGGAGTGGGGCGGCCGGTGGGGCAAAGTGGAATAATCCAAACCATTCAGTTATCTTTTCTTCTGGTAATAAGGGTAAAACAGCTGCACTAAGTGCTACTTGGTTTCGCAAAAATTTTGAATTATTTTTTTCTTTTTTGCCACTGCCTCAAAATCCGATTGAAAATAAAATTGTGGTTCCCATTCCGGAATCTGTGATTTTATACAGAAAAAAAAGCATTGTAAACTTCTGTTGACTTTGTACTCATAGCAGCGTACACGAATGGCACAATATTTGTTGTGTTGAGAGCTACCCCAATCACCATGCAACGTATACGTCTTTTTTTTTTGTTTTTGAAACGATTTTATGTAAGCTTATTAATGTGTGATTTTAGTTGATTTTATTATAGTTCAGTTGTTTTTTATTTATAAGTTAATCATAAGACTGTATTATGCCATACCAAATGATAATTAATGTGTGATTTTGAATAGTTAAATAGTTAGAATAAATAGCATTTCGTTTTCTATTTACGGGGACGAATCGTACTCAGTTTGTGATTTTAAGCTTAAATAACGTAGTAAAAACAAATCTAGTTGCCAACAATAAACAAATATTTAAATTAATTTAAAAACTTAATTTAATTTAAAATCGCATAATATCTGTGATTTTAAATGTTTAGTGTACATAGTTATATTTTATTAATAAAAATTTGCGAAAATAAAATGTTTGTACGTTTATTCTAAGGCGCTAACCCTAGTGGGGCAGAATCCAACAGGATTTTAGAGCAGTGGAATTTGCCCCACTATTTCGATTTAGTGGGGCAGATTCCACTGCAAAATTTTTGACATTCCACTTTGCCCCACCAGTGGGGCGGCCGGTGGGACAAAGTGGAATAATCCATTTTTTTTTCATTTACAGTCTTTGAACAGAATAGTATTTTTATCTCACGAAGCGACGCGCGCTTTACTTGTGGTAATCGAGTGTAGGTACAAACACGCTGTGAATGTGTGCGTGAAGACAGGTATCGTCAGCACATAATACACACACACGCTTACGCACTTCCAACTTCGCCATTGTTTCGAACGGTACCGAGAGCTCCTGCGCTTACACAAACATTCACAGCGTTGTACACTTGGTAACCACAAGTAAAGCACGCGTCGCTTCGTGTGATAAAAATACTGTAATCAGTAAAACAACCGTTGAAAAGCAAGGTGACAGTCATCTTTCACACCAAACGTATTGTCCGCCGCCGACTGTGATTATGCAGGGTGAAATTGAATTCATGGGCATCCTTTTAAAGGGTCATTGTAATCATCATTATGAACATCTTTTACTATGGGACTAAACCTAAAATCGCGAAAAAAAAGCAGCTGTTCCTTCCATTTATGTTCACAAACTCGTCAAAATGTAGGGAAGAGCTGATTTTTTTCACGATTTCAGGTTTGGTCCCATAGTAAAAGTTGTTTAAAATGATGATTACAATGACCCCTTAAAAGGATGCCCATGAATTCAATTTCACCCTGTAGTATAGTGACAACGCACTACGTAATAGCGCGTTTAGTCGGTTCGATGTGAACGACAAGTTAAATATCTATGGAAAAGCGATAAACTGCGTATTCACAGTCAGCGGCCGACTATACGTTTGGTCTCAACAATGCACCTATGGCGTTCACATACATACGTCACGGCTTTCCCAATCACCATGTGACATTAAATAATCATATAAAATTAATTTAATGAGTCATGGTTTCAATGATTTCTTATAAACTTATCTCACTCGGCTGTCCGGAATTCCGGATGTTTTCAAATTGACATCCGCTAAGAAAACCCATCCGGTCAGCGTTGATTTGTATGGGAGGCTTGAGTTTGTGATCTCATTCACTTGATATAGTTCCGACTTTACTGACTTGGGATATATTTAGACTTTTAATCATGACTTGGGTATCAAATGAAAGGACTTCCAAAAATATAAATATTACTGAATTAAGCCCCAAAATAATTACATAAAAAATAAGTTTAAAAACTAAAACCCAACTATACAATAATTAGTCAATTAAATAGTGAATAATTGCATGGTAATAATGGACAATAATAATAGTAATATAATAAGAATGTATGTAAACTTGATACCTAATATTTGCACGCCTGCTTACAGGGAGAATACAATGACAATTAGGTTATAAGATCTTACCTTTACCAAAATAATGTATTTCTAGCAAATAAACTTTGGATTTGATTTGAACTACTAAAAAGGATGACACAAGAAAGTACCTTCCCGTCGTCGCATACTACCATAGCTTATAAGTATGTTAGTACAGCGTCATGCGACCACGGGAAGGTAACTATACTTTCTTGTTTCATCCTTTTCAGTAGTCGGGTTTTAGTTTTTATTAAACTTATTTTTTACTTTTAACATTTGCTTCAGAATTTCTGAACTCATAATTAGATTTGGAACTTTACCGTTAACCTTAATTACGTGTTCTATAATATAATTACTATGCGCAATACATGATGAGTAAGTGTACCTAATACCTTGAGAAATTATAAGTTTTTCCTACACAAATACCTGCAGTGGTAACAATAATTGCTCTACGAAAAACGCCATTACTGCTACGACATAATAAAGGTGCTGTCAAGTGTCAATGTCAAATAGTTACCACTACGCCAGAACATCAAGCTACCCGAAACTGTCAAATTTTTCCAATCAACTTTGAACCTAATGCTCTAGCGATAAAGTTGAAAATCTATTAAAGAAATTTGACGGATTGTACTTAGTAGCTTGATGTGCTGGCGTCTCGTCTGTACATACAATCTACAGGAATGCTATTGCTGACATATCATGGTAATATTTCACTAATTGTAGTGAAATATTACCATGATATGTTAGCTTACTGTACATAAAGAGGCAGTCCATTGGTACTGCCTCGTTGTGTAGTGGTCGCAAGCGCTACTGCTGAGCCTGAAGTCCTGGTTTCGACTTCCAGGTCGAGCAAAATATTATTGGGTTGTTTCGTCAAGGATTTCTTAGTAGCAGCCCGGAGTTCGTCAGTACCCGGTTAAAGCCCCCTATAACATGGTATTTAAACATAACTATCGAAATGTGGGTGTACTAGGTGCACTCCTGCCTAACCCTTCGTGGTTTACAGGCGTTAAGGCGTGTTAAGGCGCTACCTCGAAAATCTAAAATCCTCGAAAACCTACTAAGCGAGTGAAAGTGATGCAATTACTTTTGATGATGACCATAGAAATGTAATTTCTTTCATATATCTATGGTGATGGCAATAATGAGCATGCGCTCGGAATAAAACGACGTATATGCCAAAACAGAAGACAAGACAAGGAGGTTTGGAAGAAAAAAGGGGAGGCCTTTGCCCAGCAGTGGGACACAAAACAGGCTAACAAAAAAAAATATATGCCAAAACGAATTTACTCCTTTTTTAACAAAATAAATGAATTAAATTTAAAACTACTTTGAGTAAACTTCGATATGATAATTCTCTATGTTTTAAAGTAAATTCCATTGAATAACTCTTAAGCGTTACGCCGCCGTGATGTCGAAAAAAATAAAAAATAGATAAATAACTTTGCATTTCTTTTGTATCGATAAAAATTCATTGAATCGGTGTATTTCTTTAGTCAAAAAACATATACCAAAATTTAAATTCCCTATTCCACATACTTAACAAGTTACACGAAATAAAAAACCGGCCAAGTGCGAGTCGGACTCGCCCATGAAGGGTTCCGTAGCAGCAAGTAACATAATATAAAAGTTCTTGTAGTTCGTTGTAACTTTGTGAAAGGTAAATTGCGGTTTTCGATTTATGACGTATTAAAAAAAAACTACTTACTAGATCTCGTTCAAACCAATTTTCGGTGGAAGTTTACATGGTAATGTACATTATATATATTTTTTTAATTTTATCATTCTCTTATTTTAGAAGTTAGAGGGGGGGGGGGGGGACACATTTTACCACTTTGGAAGTGTCTTTCGCGCAAATTATTCAGTTCAGAAAAAAATGATATTAGAAACCTCAATATCATTTTTGAAGACCTATCCATAGATACCCCACACGTACAGGTCTGATGAAAAAAAATTTTTGGAGTTTCAGTTGTAAGTATGGGGAACCCCAAAATTTATTGTTTTTTTTCTATTTTTGTGTAAAAATCTTACTGCGGTTCACAGAATACATCTACTTACCAAGTTTCAACAGTATAGTTCTTATAGTTTCGGAAAAAAGTGGCTGTGACATACGGACGGACGGACAGACAGACAGACATGACGAATCCATAAGGGTTCCGTTTTTTGCCATTTGGCTACGGAACCCTAAAAACCAATTTTTTTTTCAATATATCTGTACAAGTTATTACAGGCGTGATGTTAAATTATGCGTGATGTAGATTGTATAACAGTCACGTTTAGTACCAAAACAAGTTTTCGTCAACATTTAACAGTCGGGGATTTTGAAAGAACACGTTTTTAGTCAAATTATGTATCCTTTGTAATTATAAAGTCACACAACAGGTTTCATCAAATTCAAGTATATTGTTTTTATTGATGGTCGGTTGATAAACATAGTTTGAGGATGTTGCTAGGGGATTTATTTTCATAGTAGTATAAGCATAAATCAGCCAATAATGTTCCCTCTGCTAGAACACAGGCCTCCTCTCGGTGAGAGGGAGTGGGCTGTAATCTACCACGCGGGCCCAGTGCGGGTTGGCAGATGTCACGTCTTCGAATTTTGGTTCTTTCGGCTGAATGATGACGGAGATATATAAATTTATGTCTGTAATTAGCTAGCTGTAATTGTCTGTAGCTAGTGTTATATAAATTCGAAAGTAACTCTGTCTGTCTGTCTGTATGTTACCTTTTCACGCCTAAACCACTGAACCGATTTAGATGAAATTTGGTATAGAGATAGTTTGAGTCCCGGGGAAGAACATAGGGTGTGCAGGAATAATATCAGCCTGTTATGGTCCTACTGCAGGGCAAAGGCCTCATACAAAGAAGGCAGATCGATGCTGGTGGGACAGGGTGGCGATTTCAGACTTATTTTAAACTAGCTGCGCCCTGCGGTTTCACCCGCATAAGTGTCGATCCCGTGGGAATATCGGGATAAAAACTATCCTATGTCCTTCCCCGGGACTCAAACTATCTCTATACCATATTTCATCTAAATCAGTTCAGTGGTTTAGGCGTGAAAAGGTAACATACAGACAGACAGACAGAGTTACTTTCGAATTTATAATATTAGTATGGATATAGTATATAGTATGGATTATAATCCCAAAAAAACCACACTCAAAATGAAGTCACTTCGGAAATGACGTCCATACCTATCAAGAATCTGTATCAGCTTACTAATATTCAAAGTATGTATAATGTATATTGATCAGTTACCGGCCATATTAGTGATTCAAGTAGCTTGCAATGAGGTCAGGGTTTGACGAGATGACCGGTCGCCGTCTGACTCGAATGTAAAGTATAAATATACCTACGATAAATAAATAAAAAATCTTCGTAAACCACTGGTTTTTCCTCAAATCGTGTTGAATTTATTTTGGTCCAAAAGTATGCAATAAAAATGTAAACAAATGAATCAGAAAGCGTACTCTAAGGATGCCAATTTATTGTGTAATTTAGAAATTGATGCCTGTGTCAAAGTCAAAGTCAAAGTCAAAGCATTTATTTCAAATAGGCACATAAAAGGCACTTTTGAACGTCAAAAATTATCTTAAAATAGAATTGATTCTAGTCGCCCATTCCAAAAGGTAGTTTTTGTATGGAGAAGAACGGGCAAGAAACTCCACCGTTACTCTTTTAAAATGTTTTAGGTACAATATTTTGCATGGGTACATTAATTATATAATAACATGTGAGGACGATGCACCTAAAATAAAATTACTATACCACAATAGGTAAAAGAATTAAAAACGAAACCATGACATATAAATTAATTATCTGATAGATACATGGTGCTCACATATTTACAAACATAGTACAAGCAAAACGAATTTAATTAAAAAAAAAAAATACAAGTAATAAGTCTGGGTGTGAGTAATGAATGTAAAAAAGAATAAGAAAAAATTACAATTAAATTAGCAACCAGTTTGATTTTGTCTAGACTCTAGATTGTCCTATGGAGCAGGACCAGCATGTTTCCAAGCGTTCTTATCTTGGATATAATCTTCTAATTTATAGTATGCTTGTTTACAAAGTGTACGTTTAATGTGAGTTTTCAATTTTCTTTCATTTAATTGCAATATATCACAAGGTATTTTATTGTAACATTTAACACAGTACCCCATAAAAGATGTGGTTTGGTTATTCCGAAATTGTAATTAGAATCAACATAAAGATGCTTTTTATTTGTCATTTGTGGTAGGTAGATTTCATAACCTAAATTTTCGTCGATGAATTTTCAAAGAATATTTTTTGGAAAAAGGGGTTAAAGTATAAAGTTGAAACCTACTAAATACAGATGATTATGTTACTAACTCCCTTTAGGGAGTAATTGCGTAAGAATTAACAAGCTTTGTTTACACTTTCGTTATGTACTTTTCGTACAAACCATAGTTTGTCTGTTACATCGATTTATTTGTTGGTTATTAAATGCATTCTAAACTATGGTCAGTTCGGAAAATCCACAACACGATGGTCAAATGACTCAAACATCCATCGGTTATCCACTGCTTATTGCAAAATCCTGCCGTGATCCGAAACAGATCATAATTTACGCAAGATACCATATTGCCTTCACTACTGAGTCAGGAGCATGTTCTTTGGCTTTAATTTCATGGTGCAATACAGTAGCAATCCTAAAAATATAAAACTTGAATGTTGAAAGTGTCCCTGGCTATCGGAGTTCTGTAGACAAGGGGCCTAGCCTAGCTGCGGAATTCGCTCTAAGTCTGTCGGTCAGCCTGTCTGTCTGTCTGTCTCAGAGTTGTAACCTTTTAACCCTAATAGTCTGTCCTTATAGTCAATCATTAAGCGAAAAGTTACCTACGGAAAATATCGTCGACTCCTCACGTGACCAGAGGGCTGGCCTATTTTTTGGCCAAAGAATCAGCATTACCATATAACGTGGCAATGCTGCCAGCCTTTTGGGCACGTTTCCTGTTGACAGCGATGCGGACGAATTTTTTGATTGCCCTTTGATTATTTCCCCTCCCTTTTTATATACTTGTACATATTATTATTTTAAGATTGTTAGCTTTTAAATTATGTAAATATTTAATAAATAAATGATGATAGTCTAAGTTGTCCGGAAAATATTAAGTAGTTAGGGATTTTCATCTTCTTTCTTTCAAAAGTAAGCAATTTTATCCAGTGGTAAACCGCTAAAATGGTCATTTAATTTTGTGAATAAGTCGTTGAAGTGACATAAATAAATACATAATTAATTATCCCTATATTATTATTATTTCCCTATGAAGTTCTCATATTATGCCTTTACGAGTGTTTTTGTGCAATAATAACTAAATTAATCTATACTAAACGCGCTAATCTATGGAACTATCAGTCGGATTTGAAAAAATCTTGCATTTGATAGCCCAATTCTTGAGGAAGGCTATAGGTTATTTAACATCACGTTAGGACATTTAGGAGCAGAGCAAAAACAAAAAGTCTGAAACAACGCTAAGCGAAAACGAAGTAATAGCGCGGGCAGGCGATGCGATGCGACGGGATAGGTCGGGAACAAAAAAAAAACGCGGACGAAGACGCGGGCAGTAGCTAGTCATTGATAAAGACCTTAAATCCACCGGAACTAAGTTGAAAGTATAATAAAATCGAATCTTGCCCTTGCTTCATTAGCAGCGACCGAGCCACGAGCATGAATCTTTACATTCACAAGGTAACGCATCTTATGTAAGAGAGTGATATAATTTGCAGTAGCGGGTATTTTTGTTAATCATAGACGTAATACCCCGAAGGTTTAGGACTTTGTAGGCCTTGAAGACTTTAGATCTGTAGACCATTTTTTATTTTTATTAAGTACCTGGTACTTCTTGACAGGCCTACGCTGTCCTCCCATACGTATTATAATTTGAAACATTGAAAAGCCAATTATTTTGAAAAGAATAACCATGGAGTTTCTTGCCAGCTATTCTCATTCGTAGTGTTTTTTTTTTTTTTTGAAGTCGGTTGTTTTTTTTTTGTAACAATGTTTTTTGTGTAATATTTTAGACATGTTATTTTGTTTTTATATAGGACCTTCATGTTTATTACAATGTGGAAGTTAAAAATGTTAAAACCTGTAAAGTTAGATTCGATTCGATTCTATTATATTCTAAGCATCTACTGACATAACGTTTTTTTTTAGGGCTCCGTACTGCAAAAGGAAAAACGGAGCCCTTATAAGATCACTTCGTTGCCGTCTGCCTGTCCGTCTGTTAGTGCCCTTTTTCTCAGGAACACGTGGGGTTATCAAGTTGATTACTCAGGGCTGTAATCCCTTGAAGCAGTGAAAAAATCAAACTTCTAAATCAACGGAATCAAAAGTCGAAAATCAAAGGTAGGTACACTCGCAACGGAATCAAAACCTTTAGGGTACTTCCCGTTGACCTAGAATTTAGAAATATGGCAAGAAGCAATGTCATGTAGCACAAGTAAAGGAAAACACCCGAAAACCATAAAATATTTAAATACCTACTTTGTACGGAACCCTCGATGCACGAGTCCGACTCGCACTTGACCGGTTTTTTATTATAAAACCTGCTTCTACAAGACAGGCATCTGCAAGTTTTTAGCATAACCTTCAAATTATCAATAAGACACAGTGTGGTATAAACATAGTATTTATTTTCCTTAAAGTTTAACTATTTAAACACATTATGGCTCGCAATGGTCATTTACTTCAACGCTAACGTTTATATATTATTTACACATTTATAATTTATAGTTTTTGTATTGTGTTCACGTTTTTATGACATATTGATGGATCGTTATGAATGATGTGCAAACCATCATGCATCATCTTGTACAGACGCCAGCACATCAACCTACTACAATCTGTCAACTTTCTTTAATAGATTTTCAACTTTATCGCTAAAGTATAAGGTTCAAAGTTGATTGGGAAAATTTGACAGTTTCAGATATCTTGATGTGCTGGCGTCTGTACATTGCATCTAATAATGGTTTATTTGTAAGAAGATTCCGCGATATATATGTATATATTTAAGATACCGTGCACAGTTTGGTAAAACACTAATTAATATGAATCGTAGATTTTTCACTTGTGTTTCTGTATATGCAATTTCCTTTTTTCTGGACTGACATAATGCGTAAACAACTCTACAAAAACAACCTTTGAAGACATCGCAAGGAGTGAATTGCACCAAAGTTCATAATTGCTTATAAATAGGTGTAGGTATATGCGACATAATGGATAATTTATAACATAAAAGCATTTAATAATTATAATAAAATATAATCATTTGATGCAAATTAATTACAGTCGCGCCATCGATGGCGAGTTACTTAAAATAAAATAATTATTATCGTAATATTTACATAAAAGATAAGTTACTGTATAATAAAGACATACATTTTTGTTTGATAGAATTTAATTTAATTGATACATGAGATGAGTTGGTAAAACTGCAATTGCCACAAAATTCACCACTTTATCAATATTTATTTAGGGTCAAATTAAATTAGCTAGCAAAACTCTGGAGACGTGATCGGTATCGATATCCACAGATAATCACATTAAACGTACACTTTGTAAACAAGCATACTATAAATTAGAAGATTATATCCAAGATAAGAACGCTTGGAAACATGCTGGTCCTGCTCCATAGGACAATCTAGAGTCTAGACAAAATCAAACTGGTTGCTAATTTAATTGTAATTTTTTTTTATTAGTTTTTACATTCATTACTCACACCCTGACTTATTACTTGTATTTTTTTTTTTAATAAAAATTGTTTTGCTTGTACCATGTTTGTAAATATGTGAGCACCATGTATCTATCAGCTAATTAATTTATATGTCATGGTTTCGTTTTTAATTCTTTTACCTATTGTGGTATAGTAATTTTATTTTAGGTGCATCGTCCTCACATGTTATTATATAATTAATGTACCCATGCAAAATATTGTACCTAAAACATTTTAAAAGAGTAACGGTGGAGTTTCTTGCCCATTCTTCTCCATACGAAAACTACCTTTTGGAATGGGCGACTAGAATCAATTCTATTTTAAGATAATTTTTGACGTTCAAAAGTGCCTTTTATGTGCCTATTTGAAATAAATGCTTTGACTTTGACTTTGAATCAAATATAAAAGAAATTAATTTGATGGGTTTTTTCTGGGTCGTCAGCCGCAAATAGTGTGGTCACTTGTAATATCTAGTTTTCTTTATGTAACCTTCACAGACGTGATTAGTATCGATACCTAAACATGATAAAACATATTTTCTCAACACCTACTTCAAGTAACAGCCTCACCAGCGGTCCTGGACCCCTAAAAAACATCAAATCTTTTTTATTTTCATTTTAACGTGTTTAGATATCGATACTCATCATTTCTTCAGAGTTTCGCTAGCTAATTTAATATGACCCTATGTATAAACAATTTATTTGATTTATAAACCACAAAGAACACTTTGAATCTTTTAAGGACGCTATAATAAATCACATCAACTATGGTTTATATGCAACAACCATTATGGATTTACATAAACACATAGCTACGTTCCCAGTGATTGATGGGGACTTGATGATAGCCAGGCGTTAGATCCACGGTAAGGTATTTTTTTTACAAACGTGCAGATTTGATAACAAAATGATCTGTTGGTGCAACCCACTCGTCTAGACCAATTGATAGATATATATGACTACAAGGCATATTATGGCTTTACTTATTCTTAAATATTATGCTAACTATTTACAAAATGATATAAATTAGTTTTTTATTTGGTGGAATGTATTTTGTACACTGTGTCAGTTTTATTTAGTTCCGAATGGGGAAAAAGGGATTGCAAACGGTCTTCATCCTTCTGAAGGATTGTTTTTAAAACCCTCATTAGTGATGTGGGGATTTTAAAAACATTGAAGATTTAATGCTCGTTATTCGAAGCATGTATGGCAGATTTGTCACTCGCCATAGGTACAGTCACGTTTAAAAGTATGTATACACTTGGCAATTTTTAATTGTGATTTTTTCATGAAATAACGAATGCAACGTTAAAATACGACATAAACCTATGGGTTCGAAAATACTATTTTCGTAATAACATAAAATTTAATTCAAAAATAAAGGAGAAAATCGCCTTTGAATAAAGCCAGGTGTATACATACTTTTAGACGTGACTGTACTAATTTTGTTGTGTACTTCGTCATTGGGATAAAGCTTAGAATTTCAATTTATTATATTATTCCTACTGTCAGCTGTGAAGTTGCCTTTAATAAATAAATAAAATAAATTGGTGATATATTTTCACGAATCAGTAACAAAAATACTTGACCAGCGGTTTTTTCTTTCAATTGGAGTTTTTGAAACTAGCAGTACTTATGTAATCTGCGTTTTTTGATCAAGTATTTCTGACACGTATGATACAATCGTGGTCTGCAAGGTAAAGATCATAAACATGATTTTCAATGACTTGTCTGTGCTTAATTCTTTGTATTTTAGTTACATAAAATTATTTTACGGCCTTCTAAACGTCATGTACAGACGCCAGCACATCACTACAATCTGTCAAATTTCTTTAATAGATTTTCAACTTTATCGCTAAAGTATGAGGTTCAAAGTTGACTGGGAGAATTTGACAGTTTCGGGTAGCTTGATGTGCTGACGTCTGTACTTTATTTACTGGTGCCCGCCTTTTTTGGCAGTGCGTGACTACGCATTCCGGCTCACCGAAAAAAGTGACATATGAACGCGACGATCACTTTGAATTAGAACGCGGCCTTACGCTTCAGTTATTGAAGCGATTCCGGTATTGCTATGACCCAGACAACATCACCTACGTCAGTTCCTTCTACCAATTTCCTCAATTTGAAATCACAGTCAATTTCTATCTAATTTCGGTTTCGGATATAAAATTTCGTCCACTTTTGGTCCTCCGACTCCACCATCTTCCTCATCTGTAGTTTTTTTAAAGTAATCAGCTTGATTTGTATACTCTTAGGTTATTCCCCTGTCTTCTATCGCTGTTGGTGCTGGTAATCAGTTGGAGTGGTTCCTGGCAGGGTGCGGCGTGTGCGAGGTGTGCGTGGGCAGGTGCGCGTGCGCCGGGTGCGGCGCGTGCAGCGCGGGGTTGGCGACGGCTATGATGCTGTCACCTCGCGCGGCGACCACTTGTGGACGGGATTCGTCGGCATCCTACAATTAGGGATTAGATATGTGTGTAACATAGTTATAAATATACTTATTCTCTTTTTTAAATAATAAAATGCATAGTATTCATTTTATGGAAACCATATTTAATTCTAGACATTTCGATTCCATTTCGTTTAATACAAACGTACCACTTTAAAAGCAGTAAGAAACTTATTAGAAATTGGAATTGCTATTGGATCAGAAAATCAGCAAATAAAGACTTGGGGTTAGTTACAAAGCTTGGGGGAAAAATATGTTACTGAAGCTTACCGGTGGTGGAGTACTGGTACTGGAATAAGAACACCTGGAGTCGGCGTCGTCACTCTCAGCTTTCACGCCCCACCAGCTGGAAACAAAAGAAAACAAACATTTATTTTAACACCAACCACCATTTAGGTAATAGCACTATTGTAATAATTGATCAGAAACAACCATTTATTTTAACACCAACCCGCACTGGGCCCGCGTGGTAGATTACGGCCCACTCCCTCTCACAGAGAGGAGGCCTGTGTCCCAGCAGTGGGAACATTATAGGCTGATGATGATGATGATGATGAACCTATTATGTTACATTCGGAACCTGGATGAGACTAGCACGGGAACGTGGAGAATGGTTCAAGGAAAGAGGAGCTGGTGTCCATCAGTGGATAAAGTCAGACTGTGCATGATGATGATGATGATGATGGTGAAGAAGATAGCAAGGCACGATATGAGTCTTACTGGACCTTTTTAAACACTAGTTCATGATAAAGAAGACATAGTATCTTGATAGAGGAACAGTTCTGATAAGAAATTAGATGATAGAGTACCTATTAGAATTGCTCCTGGCTGCATCAGGACTTGCTCGGACACCATTGCCTTCGTCGCCTTCCTAGATTTAACAACAATAGATTAATTTATGATACTGAAAATGTGTTCTTATTCATTTAGACTCTCGCGTTCTAAAAGGTCCTCAAATCAAATCATTTATTGTTTGTCACAGGTAAAAAAAAACAGTTCTAACAGTTAGCATTCATTGTATCTCTGCAACATACCCATAGAGTGTACAATATTTATAGTATAGTATGTCAATGTTATTGGCTATGTTTAAAATATTATTACAATTTCACTCTTAATTGATTGGTGGTTGTTATCCATTGCTTTGGTTGTTTAGACGACCTCATTTTACATTGTCGTATTCGAAGAGTTTTTAAAAATAATATGTTGTTATTTTTTTCAGACTAAACCAACTTTCTGATTTTATAAAACAACATCTTTGTGACTATTCAAATATAATTGAAGCAGAAGAGTTATAGCATAAACATTGTAACCTACATAAAATAATTTTAATAAACCATGCAAATTTAAAATGTTAAATAAGAATTTTCTACTCACCGAATCAGTATTTTGCCATAACCATTCTAAAACAAAATGTACTACAGTGCATACCAAATTAATAAGAATTAGAGCAGGCGTTTGAATTAGTCATGCTTACCTTTTACTAGCAAATAAAAAGTAAATGCAAGTACGAATAACATGGTGAACGTACCAAATAACATAAATAATTTCATAAAATATCGAAAAATAGAGGCAATTTTGCTAAAACTTTTTGAAATTTTTTGGAGTACCCCAGGGATGTCTTTAAGGCCCCTAAATTTTAAGTCACAATTTTATCTTGTGTCTCTTGCAAATGTAGAAACAGATAACTCTACATGAATTCTCCCATTCTAGTAAGAAACAAATTAGTATTTAAACCGATCATTCCAATTAGTATTAATATCCATTTTAGAACGTTATTTTTATTGCGATTTTAGACCTTGAATCATGGAATCTTTTGATAATCTAATAAGGAGTAAATGGCCATAATATCAGAAAGTATATTTTTTCCTAAATAACAGTAGATATTGTTACGTATCACGGAAAATCTATCTCCGAGTAGGGGTCAGTTTGAGATATGAACAAAAATACAGGAAGACAAATTGACAAATTGAAAAGTAATAAACACCCCCCCCCCCCCCCACCCCCCACACACACACAAGCAATCGCTTTGAATGTTGGTTGTAGTGACATGACCAAGTACCTAGTGGCTTTAAGTATTCTGTGCTAGTGGTCTAATTTCATCAGGACTTACGAATGCTAATTTCGGCCAGGGGAAGGGATATTCTATAATGCTTAGTTCACGAGTTATACTCCAGCGGAAGACTATCATCTCAAAGATTCCACAACCCACGGCTCCCGACCATCTACTTATATCCTCTATGTTAGTGCTTATCGGTGGTTATATCCCCTAGTGTTAGTTCTAATTCGTGAGGTCTACAGTGGGGGGCGCCACCTGTCGCGGTCGCTTCGGAGGCGTCTCGTCCTCGTCGCGGTCGCGCTCCTCGCCAGTTGACGCTGTTGGTAGGAGACTGAAATGAAAAAGAGAAATATGGGTAAGTTTCGATAGCAAACTAAAGTAACCTATGTTTGATGAAGAGTTAGTATTTTCTGCGATGCGGATGAATTTGTCGACGCTATATTATAGTTTTTGTATAGTTTTATTTAAGTTAGATTTTAATTTTGTTATTTTTGTTAATTAAGGATATATTTAGAGTTAGTTGGACTGGAAGTGGAAGTTACTGCGGGGCAATTGCGTAACACATTATTAATTGGAATCGTTTTCATTTTGACAGTTCAACAAAATTTATTGCGTTATTTACGTGTTGAGCAGAAACATATTTCGAACTTATGAAGCAATGGATTAGCAATTTACTTCAAAATTATTAAGATTCCGATTGATAATGTGTTACGCAATCAGAGTGCTGGTTAAATAAAAAGAAATCCCAGCTGTTGAACGGAAGATCATAAATTTTGCTGTGGGTGGATACCAAAGAAGTATCCAAATCTAAGGTAGCGTGTAAGTCTTAAATAAGCACATTTGCGGTTCTTGATAAGGATCTTTAACAATAACTTATGGAAATCCTATATACAACTACAAGAGAAGGAAAATTACGTTATTAAGTAGGTATCTCCTTGATGAGCTTGACTTGCATGATAATATAAATTATAATATTATGTTATTAATTAATCTACTTTGAATTGAATACTAATCGACGCAGCCAGACGGGAATGCAGTTATATAATGTGGAGATGACATTACGATAATAAATGAAAACACTGGCAATACCTACTTATGAGTACTTTGGAACTATCAAAAGAATCCTAACATCGAAATGAAAAAAATATTTTTTCAAATAAAGTAAATAGTAGATAATGATGGGCTGACTCCATAGTCAGCCCGTCATTATCTAATCTGCAAAACCCATGTTTTGCCGATCAGCCGTCTAGCTATAGTGACTAAACTATTTTATATTTTCGACTGTATTTTCGTATGCAGACTAGCAACGCCATTACACATACGCAGTTTAATATTTTGTCGTATTGTCGTCTCCACCTTGTAAGTATATTTATCTCACGTATTCCATCTATGTGTCCTTCACCGTCATCCATTTTATCAACATGCATATTGTTTAGTGTCTTAAATGGCATTTATATATATATATATATATAGGTCTTCATTATTTCAATCAACTTCAATAGTATTAGTCACAAAAAAGAGTTGATTAAAATTTTGTGCACATTGCAGAATCTGGTCAGTAAAGTATTATTCTTTAACCACAAAACAAACAAAAGGAAAACCACAGACATACATGATGTAAATCATTGACTACTGTAGTTGCATTTTGTAATGAACTTCTAACATCTTCCAGGTAAAGCTAACGTCATACAATGACATAACCAAATAGTTAATAACCATAGGTAAACTAGAGGTTAGGCGGAGGTTCACCTATAGTAAACCCACATAGCAAAATCATTGGTTGGTCTCCTTAACGGACCAAATCAATTCGTGTGATTCTTGTTCAAGATTCTGATTACGATATTTGACTATTTTCCTTTGTGCATAGGAGTAACATACATTTTTGTGTGCTCTTGATAAAATATATTTATTAATGAAATAAATTTTTATATTAATCACCATATCTTCTTTCATTATCCTCATGTGCCTTTTCCCAAGTATGTATGTTGGGGCCGACTTCCTGTTTCCAGTTCATCCGGATGCAGCTGAATACAAGTTTTTTACATGGAGCGACTGTCTATCCACACAACCCAGTTACTGGGTAACACGATACTCATTGGCTTGTCAGACATAACAACATCTTCATTTTATCTCTTTAATTCTCGGATAAAAGACCAGACTTACCCGTGCTTAGAGTAATGCAAGCCGGCCCTCCTCACCAGCTGTCTCGCTAGCGGGAAGAGCTCGTCTCTCCGTGTCAGGAGTGCCGGCACACAGCGGCAGATCTGAGCTGCTGCTTCGTTTACCATCACCTGCGGATTGATTGAAAAATGCGTTACAATCAGGAGTTATTACTTAGTTACCAGTTTTTTTAGACGGGGATTAGGCCATTTTTAGATTAGGCTTAGGCAAAACAATGAAATTATTGTCTCGGCTTCAAAACATATAAATAATGTACCGCGAATAAAACAAAGTGATGATGCTATAAGGCTACAACATTTGATGAATATCGCTAGAACCTAGACTAGTAGGTAGGTACCGTACCTAGACGTCGTAGACGATGGAAATCTTTGATTATGGTTTGTAGTAGCACGGAATAAGGGCTGGTATCCGCAACTACACGTCAAAGCGCGTACTTTGCGTAAGGGTAGGTAGGTACTTAAAAAATGGATATCAAACTCTTATACCTAGTTTGTCAAATATCAATCCATGAAGAAACTAACCTCATGTAGCGTCAACGGCTTCTCAGGCTTCCTCTTACAGTCAAACCTCCCGTAGATCGCCGCGTACTTCCTGATCTCCTCCATCCGCCGCGGATCCGACTCCGGCATCATCATCACCAGCTCCAGATCCTTGCACATTTTCTTCTTAGTGTTCTGCGGCTTTGGCTCCAGTTGGGGCAAATGTTTGCTCAACTTTTCAGCCGCCGCCGCCAACTTTTGAACATGAACATCTAAGAGTACTGGTGTCAACTGAACTGGTGATGTGACCGAACTCGGACTGGAACCGGCTGATGCAGGAGGACAGGCACTTTGTGGAGAAAAGGATCTAGAAGCGGTAGAGGTTACTGGGGCTGCGGGAGCAGGGGACGGTGGTAAGACTATTTTAGCGAAGGTATTCGCTTGGTGAACAGGACTGGCGTTGGGGGCTGAGGCAGTTGAGCCACAACTGTTGTCAGGAGCGCCGGGAGATGGACTGTACATTGGTCTACTGCTTTCAGGAGAGGCCACAGTCCTTGGTAAGACGTTAGGAATCGAGGGAGGCATGTTGAGTAGTCTTTGGTTACATTGGATGAAGGGGTTTTCGGTAGGACAGAGGTTAGGAACAATGGGTATTTGGAAGAGGGCAGGGTTGTTGACCCACTCCTGGAGGGCTTTCTGTAGACGTCTCACATGAAGAGGCTTGGAAGCCATGCCTACTAAGGCCATTATTTCAAGGAATTCTTCCTCTCCAGCGTCACAAAGTTGTTGCACGTCATCTCCACCTGAAACGGTACAATAGAAACTTTATAACGAAGTAGGTTTTTGCAAAATTTCAAGAGGAATGCTCATAACTTATTTATGAATGTAGCCTTTGTTTCTGAGTCATGCGCAAAACTACATAACAAAACGAACTCGGCAAGTCATTAAAAGTTAAAAAAGATCCAAGAAAGCACGGGAAGAATAATTATTTCTCAGAGTCCAAAAAAAAACGGACCGCGATAATCAGTTCTTTACATTCACTTGACAGAAAAAACTGGACCATTGTTGCCGACAGATAGATTAGTCCCATAAACATTAATATGCAAGACTTTCTTGTGCCACCAGTTCATTTCGCTATGATTGTTCACAAAAACGTGAGATACCATAAAAAAATAAGAGCTCACACGCCAGTTTTAATTTAGGCAAATATGCAAATATCTACGTGACCATTTTGCAAAGGGGCGCCGAGAAAAAAAACAAAAGGATAAGGCTGACTGGCCAAACCCTTCCTTAGCTCGAGTAATCGGCGGTATTAAAAAGTAAAAGATTAAAAAAGTAATTTGCATGTCGACGCTGTGCGCGCGTTTTTTAGCGATATGGAGATTCTGTTGCGTTTTTTGTCTTGTTCTTTATTTCGTTATGAGAAAGTGTTTTTTCTTGTGTTCCTATCTTGTGTTTAGTATGGAGGGACATGTTATTAACTTTTGATAGCATTTTTTCATTTTCTTTGTTGATTTCAGTAGATCGTCTGATGTTGGATTAATTATTTATGAGCACATATTTTTTTGATAGATCACCTGGACATTTTTGAGTATGCTTTTTACATTTTTGTCAGTTGTTAAATCAATCTTTGACAAAAATCGCCAGACAAAACCTTACCGACTTTGTTTTTAATTTTACATAGAAACTTTTAAGGTATCATGTCGCCATATTACAGAACTTAGCTATACAAGATTACAAGTTGACAGATTTTTTGAATTTGATGAACCATCGTCTGCCTAGTCGGGAAAAAGCTATATTGGGGTCGGCTTCCAGTCTAACCGGATGGAGCTGAATACCAGTATTTTACATGAAACGACTGACTCCACAACCCAGTTAAGTACTATCAAAGCCCGAAAATTTATAACCAGTCCTGCCAAGAGGGGCAAGACTAGTTGTGGTTGTGCCAGACCTTAGGGCTTCTTACAACCCGTAACGACTGTCAAAGATCTGAAGGCCAATCCTCGTAATTTAAAACGTTCAAAATCTAGTCGCAGTCTCATCTCAGCGACAAAGAAACGCCAAAAACTTGTCAAAATGTAGAGAAATTAGAGGTAATTTTGGCAGATCGAGACTGAGATCAGACTGTGAACGTTCTTAAAATTACGTGAATTGCCCCTCTGATTGCGCTTGAGTCTGATGATAAAAAACATTTTAGTACCAACCCATCTCAAGCAGCGTGTCGTAGTAAGCCAGCAAGCTCGCTCGCTGCATCACCCTGTACAGTTGTAGCTCAGCCTCATTAGCCGGAGCTGACGTCACCACCACTGAAAGAACAGAAAATAGGCGGTAAGACACCAACACAACACAATCAGCCTATGTGCCCACTGCTGGGACACATGCCTGCTCTCAGTGAGAGAGAGGGAGTGGGAGTGGTAATCCACGACGCGGGCCCTGTGCGTGTTGGTAGATGTCACATGTGTTACAATTTTTGGTCCTAGAACATGCATGGTTAGACATCGTTGAGGTCTTTTTTTGAATAATGGTTACCTAAAGGGTACCTAATAGGTAAATTGATGATGAATGAGTTATATCCAATGACATAAATGTTTCGTAGCCTCATAGGTAAAATGAAACAGGTGTTAATTTTAGTTAGGGAGTCATTTGACGACGAAACATGATAGCGTTGTAATTTTTACATAATAATTTGTCATTCATTATATAGGTACCTTATAAATCTTAAGCTATTCCACTATCCAACTTTAAATATCATTATCTTCATCATCATCATATTGTACACGACGACATATCAAGCTAGAGGTACATACATTTTTGTACGCAAAATACGCGCATTGACGTGGAGTTGCGGACATCAGCTCGTATTACCTATTACCTAGAGGTACATTTCCAGTTTTAGCTGATCCGCATTGTAGGTACCTATAGACTTTTCGTACCCTGAAAAATCAGCTTATATTAGGAATGTATTGCTTGATATGTCGTTGTGCGTACCTAATTTATTTTCAGTAAATTATGTTCTGTGACCCGTGCAAATAATATGTTCATAGCGTTATTAAAACACTATGTAAAGTCGCGTAATTAAGTTTTGATATTATTTTACTAATTAAGATCTTTCTATGTTTTTAACCATTAGCACTTTGCAGGACACTAAACGCCCTCAGGCGTAATAACAATAAAACTTCTATTGCGTCTCGTTCACTATCACTTTGACATAGGTACTAACTACAAATAAAACCCTTTCATTCATACCACCAAAATCTCAATTAGACACATCAAGCCTGTATTCCTCAAAGGGGTAGGCAAGGATGTACCTACCTTCAGTAGGTACACCCATATATGTTATTTAGAATTATAATTCTAGTCGCATATTAATAATTTCATCCGGTTAGACTGGAAGCCGACCCCAACATGCTTGGGGAAAGGCTGGGCAGATTGATTAATAATTTTTCACAGGAAAACAACAGCTGCACGGTTGAATGTAATAAAACTACATAAAAACCATCTTATGATCTCAAAAATGGTTATAAATTTAAAAGAACAAGTTTAACCATCAAACTTCCTTCAAAATTAGTGCCTATTCCATCTCAAAACCGATTTAAAAACCGAACAACAAAACTAAAAATGTTCTAGAAAATAAAGCCCGATCATTTGCGTGTCCCAAACAATTTGAACAGCCAGAAATCGCGTGAGGAGACGCGCAATAAAAAATAACCCCTTTTAATACAACCCCTGCCATTACCGAAAGAATAGAGAACGAACGACCGTTAACAGAGAAAAAATAAATGAATAAGTTTTACATAAAGACTTCTTTGTTAGCTGGGGTTAGCCAATGCGATGTGTGCGCGGGAAAAATATCGATCAGGGTTGCTACGAAAAAAATGTTGACACCCCCTGGTGCATTATTGGGTTAGTGTATTAAAAAAATTGTGGGGTGGTGTGACTCCACCCCGGGTCGCAGGTAAAAAGAGGTTATGTGCCACAAAAAAATGGTTGAAAAAATTTTTGGGTTGTCGTTAAATAGGTTTATGTATAATATGTATTTGTTTATGTAAGACTAGGTAACTATTATGTAATAGATTTGGATAGGTAGGTAAGTACAATCTTGTACTTACCTAAGTAGGTAAATCTACATTACCTAGGCACATTTCGTAGTTAGTTGGTAATTTTGTTTTAATTTTTAATCCTTACCTCGGTACTTACTTACTAGAAGACACAGTGCCTGTTCGTCTGTTTGTCCGGCTTCTAAACGTCCTCAAAATTGAACCTGTTGCCTATAATAATACCAAAGATAAATTCCTAACTGTTACCTAGACATTTGCATACCATACGTGTACCTATAGGTAGTAGGTACTTATGTATAAGTACTAGGTACCTAACATAGCTAGGAAAATACGATCTTCATTTTCGACTATGTAAAGATCTATCGAAATAAATGATAAACTATTGGCAAAACATGAACTTATTGTAGGTAGGTACCTATTGCAATACAAACAATTACGGCTACAAACTATTCACAAAGTTTCATAGATACTTAAATACTTAAAACCATCTTATCATAAACTCAATCCAAAAGAAATGCTGTAAAGAATGTCTGAGATAAATCAAATTATTCAAAACAAATAACAATATTATAAAACACCCAAAACTTTTTTGTTTCTACACTAAATAAAAAAAAAGTTCACATGAAAAGTATGAGAACTCATTTCTTCATACTTCAAATTTAACCCTATGTCTGCCGACGCACTTTTTTAGCACTAAAAAAAGTATTTCTCACTCATCCGATGTCCAAAAAACACATTTACATAATCTTTTTGAGTAAAAAAAATCGCCACCGTCGTATGCAAATTTCAATTTGATTCAGCGAAGGGGTAGCAGCGACCACAGAGAGTAGGTACCTTTGTCTTTTTTTTTCTCTTTAAAAAGTGGTCACGTAGACATTTGCATACATGTATGTATTACAAGTTAATTTTATGCAACTCTCACGATGTCTTGGCTTTTTTTGCTGATTAGTAAAAAGTTTTTTCTTGTCTCCAGTTTGTTAGTGCACCTTTGTTTAATTAGCGTACTGTACTTATTCGTGAGAAAATATGGAAAGTATTTTTTTCTAGAATACTTGTTTTTTTTTTGTTGTAACTTTTTTTTTTTGTTTAGGTAGTATTTTATTATTATGATATTATTATTTTTATTGAATAATTTGCATCTGCCATTATTGAGGACCTTTTGGTTTTTGAATGCAGTTATTAATATTTAATCATTTCTTTAATTTGGAAAATTTATCAACAAAGTCGATTTGTTACCTCAGATGCCAACATGACGTCTCAAACATATTAATTTAGAAAGAAAGAGATACAAAGTGATGGAAAAAGTTATTTCAAATTAATTAGAGTAGTCCAGCTTTCGTTTAATTGAAACATTCTGGTATGGTATGAGGAAATTTAACAAAAAAGCCAAGGCAGTCGACGCAGCCTGTGAATTTGCATACTGAAATGGTAGCAGACCGGTCATTTTTATCAAATCGTTGATCATTAAGAGTATGCAAATAGACACGAGTAGAGGAAAAGGTGGGTCGGAATGGGCACGAGTGAAGAAAGCTGGTACTATGGTTAAAGTTATTGGGGTGGGTTTTTTCTAGTAAATTCTAGACATGTGTAGTGCATATTATTGCTTAATTTAACTCTACGGATAGGTACAGTCACGAGCATAAGTATGTATACACTTGACTTTATTTAAAGGCGATTTTCTCCTTTATTTTTGAATGAATTTTTATTTTATTACAAACATAGTATTTTCGAACCCATGGGTTTTTGTGAAGTGTCGTATTTCAAAGCTGCATTCGTTATTTCACGAAAAAATCGCAATTGAAAGTTGCCAAGTGTTGACATATTGGTGTTTGTGACTGTACTGCCTAGTAATAATGAAATGGTTGAAATTGTTCTCATTATACCAGTAAAATTAGAATAGTGTCAGAATTATAAGGACAGTAACAAATAACAAGAAAAAAATGTAGATAATGTAAACAGAAATGAATCTAACCAAAAAGAAAAAAACTAATTATTGAGCCCCTTTTTACGATGAGACAAAATTCAGGATCCCACAAAAATCCAAACTACCATCAAATTAATATCAAATGACATAATAACTGTTAATAAACTAATTCTCGCTAAAGAAACACAAATAATTAGCATAACAAACAACTTCCTATCTAATTACCTACTCGGTTACCGCAACACACACGTGCATCTCGTACCGTGCGAAAATACCAACTAATTCCTCAGTACGGTAATTAGCTTGCGAGGGTTAGATCGAAAGGAATCGAAAAAAACTTGATCCTTTATTCTATGGCGTGCTCGCGCATAATTTGAAAGCATCTTTATTTTGACGGGACGATTGTCTTTGGTTCTTTGGCGCGAAAACTATTTAAATAAATGATTACTACAATAGGTATTGATACAAAATATAAATAAAAGACGACCATACATACATACATACAACATAATCAGCCTATAACGTTCCCACTGCTGGGACACATGCCTCCTCTCTGTGAGAGGGTGTGGGCCGTAATCCACCACGCGGGCCCAGTGCGGGTTGGTGGATGTCACATGTCTTCGAATTTTTGGTTCTAGGACATGCCGGTTTCCTCACGATGTTTTCCTTCACCGTTTTGAGAGCAGTGGTGATGAAATAATTTACACAAAGTAAAGCGCCTGTCGGGTTTCGAACCTACGACCTACAACTTGTAAGTCGCGGCTGATACCACTGGGCCACCACTGCTCTCAACAACTCTCAAAGACGACCATAATTTATATTAATTACCTAAAAGTGATTGAGTCAGTAATCATAGATTTAAGAAAGATTTACTAAGGTATAATCGACCTAAATATCATTATGAACTACAAGAAACAAAAGAGCTACTAAAAAGTGAGTTATAGTAGCGATTATTAATTTGTCATACGCTGTTTAGGACAAGAAACCGAATAGAATAAGAAATCATTAATACATCAATCCGCCTAGCCTTTTCCTAACTATATTGGACAATCCAATTACTGGGTAGCACGATCCCCCTCGGTTGGACTGGATGTTAGACATTCGGGCTTCTGCCTACCCGTAACCACTGTCAATGATCTACGAATGACAGCCGGGACCAACGGCTTAACGAGCTTTCCGAGGCACGGAGGGGTCACGATTTTAATGGCCACCCATCCACGAACCAACCTCGGCAAGCGTAGCTTAACCTTCGATCCATGTGGCTGTTATTGTTAAGCCACAACCACAAGCCTCTCTAAACAAAAACCATCAATAATGATGAAAATAATAATTATACGAAGCTCGATCATCTCACAAAACGTCTACACATTATCATATGCGCAAGATTAACGGATAAACAAAAACATTCTATTGTCACGAATTTGAATAAGCCACACAAAAAGAGATTCGCTATGAAAGGCGCTAATGACAGTAGAAGACAAGATGGCGAGGTGTGCTTGCGCATGCCATTAGATCCTTTTTAGCACTTGCATAGTGATTGATATGCGTAATATCGTGCCGATGTATGAATATTTATGTGGGTTTGTACAGGTTGGGTTCACGAGGTATTTTTTAGGACATTTTTTTTTAGTTTCGGGTTTTCAATTGGTAAACTTCCGTGCGAATTTTGTGACTGTGTCTGTGCATCTTGTTAAAATTTAATGGGCATGTATTTTTTAAAGGCGAATTAAAAAAAAATTGTAGGAACGTGTGAATAAATGCGGTACGAATTTAATATAGCAGATTAATTATTATTTTTAACTAGCTGCGCCCCACGGTTTCACCCGCGTAAATGTCGATCCCGTGGTAATATCGGGATAAAAACTATCCTATGTCCTTTTCCGGGACTCAAACTATCTCTATACCAAATTTCATCTAAATCGGTTCAGTGGTTTAGGCGTGAAGAAGTAACAAACATATAAACACACACACACACACTCACAAACTTTCGCCTTTATAATATTAGTGTGAATAGTGTGAATTATGCAATCACACTAATATTCACAAAATAAAATTATGCAATCACACTAATATTCACACGAATATTAGTGTGATTGCATAATTTTATTTTAAATTGCCAATCTGTGTGTTTACGCGGTCGTGGAAATAAAAACAAAATGCCAGGGTTTAATCGTTTCTCTCAATCTAATTAATTGAAGTAAACTAATTACAGTTAATCGTCCATAGGTGAGCCTTGCTATAAAGTCTCAATCTGCAAGACTTTTACCCCCTTATTCATAATACTATTTTATCTCTATTTTAGCTAAAATAGGTTTATAGAACGTTTGTCTTTATCTGTCACGTTGTCATTTCTGTGTGTAAGAAAGAGACAAACCCCATTTTAACTAAAATAGGTTTGATAAGTTTTATGAATAAGGGGGATAGTCTTTACAAATAGCCATTCGAAGAAATATGTAGGTGTTATGTTGGGTTTTTGCTGCCACATAGGTAACCAAAGATGAACTATGATGAGTTCTTAGTAAGGTCCTATGCTGTTGACACAATATTTTAACTACTGGGTAATCGATAGCAAAAGCGATATCGATAAAAATCAACGGGTTATTAAAAGGTACAATCATGATAAATATTAATAGGTATTAATATTATTTCCGTTCCCTTATCTTCATAAATAATTGTGCATATAAATCGTTATCAGTCTCATATAGGCGCATTATCTATCTACCCATCATCTCAGCCTATCGCAGTCCACTGCTGGACATATGCCTCTCCCAGGCTGCGCCACAGCACCCTGTCGCCCGCCTTCCGCATCAAGTCCGTCCCAGCCACCTTCTTAGGGTCTTCGGTCCACCTAGCCGGGGAGCGTCCCACACTACGCTTGCAGATACGCAAGTCTCCACTCCAGGAATCGTCTGCTCCACCGGCCATCGGTCCTGTGATCTACACTGTCATTTAAACTAATAAAAATCACGATTTTTATTTGTATTATCAAATAGAACTAATGATAATGACAGTCAATAAAAAAATACTTCGATTATAAAGCTCCTAATCCCATATGACTTCCGCTGACGTAGGGTTAAGAAAAAACCGACAAAAGACAATGACTGGTCGATTTACATACGAGATTAGACCAAAAAACTTTCTTCATACGATTTGGGGTTCCACACAAAAAAGATAAAAACGAATCTTCGCTGGAGTTACCTCGGAGGGTTGCGAAGGCACGACTGCAGCCGCGTCGTGTAAAATTCGACGTCATACAGCTGATTACACTTTGTTCTATAGGTATTCGAAGTGAAATTCCGCAACGAAAAAAGTTTTGTTCGGTGATTTTACAAATTGAATTCATAGTACAAGTAGGTATGTAGAATGATTTTTTGTTATGTGAATTAATACTTTGTACGACTGCAATATAATATCGTAAATACCATATTACCTAATTTTTACTTTGCAAAAATTGTAGAAAAGCTTTCAAATAATCCAAACCATGAAGTTGATTTTCCCTCTTCATTTATCGTTTTTGACTGTTTTTTGTTTCCGAAAACTACTGTCGTATTGTCGTGGTACTGTATTGTCATCCCCACCATTTATACAGAACCATCAACATTAGAGTATGTTTCATCCAACTCATCAGTTTTTAGATCTTTTTCCTCCGATCGAAAGTGAGATTTTTCGAGCAGGTGGCACTGACCCAAACGCTTTTTCTAGTAATTAATCAGTGTTGCATCTGTTGGGTAATTACGACCCACCGGCCGCATTTGAAGGGTTAATCAAATATAATAAAGAAATTAGTTTGACCGGCATGTGTTTCTCTTGGCATGCAGTTCGAGTTAGTTGCCGGACTTAATTTTGGAGTAATTACTAGTTGTAATTAGTTCGATGAAATTATCGAGTATTTTTGTTTTTTTCAAACGTAACGTTACTTTTGCTGTAAGTATTTTTTAAGCAGTTTCAACCATAACAGCATTATTTGCAAGTTATAAAATAAAAGTTTTTAATCTGCCGAGCTCCGCTAGTGAGACACAATTGATTTTCTATTGTTTCGTCGCCAATTGACGACGCGCGGTGCTTTACCGGTTTTAATAATAGAGCTTTCTTTCATTATTTTCAATATTACATAATTACTCTGCTTTGTTAGCTATAGTATCTGGGTCATAATTATTTTCAACTAGCTGCGCCCCGCGGTTTCACCCGCGTGAATGTTGATCCTGTGGGAATATCGGGATAAAAAGTATCCTATGTCCTTTCCCGGGACTCAAACTATCTCTATACCAAATTTCATCTAAATCGATTCAGCGGTTTGAGCGTGAAGAAGTAACAAACATATAAATACACACACACACACACACACTCACAAACTTTCGCCTTTATAATATTAGTGTGAAGTGTGATTAAGGCAGTTTTCTCCAGAATGAACTTACGGATCTCTATGCCTTGTCAGGTGTCAAAGAAAGTTTTTTGTTTCCAAGCTTATCTCGAAGAAACTAATAAATCTAATTTCTCGTATGTTAACAAGTTTATCAGAAGTCTATATCGTGTAAAATATTTCACTCTATCGCAGTGAGAGTGACCGCCGGGATTAACAATAAATCGCCAACCCTCGGGTTTTTATGCTGATTCGACCCTGTTTTTGTGGCAGAGAGTAGGGCTTTCACGCGAATAAAAAGGTCTCATAGATTCATGATTGTGTAATCACGGTAAGTCTGAATCTTTTTAATGTGAATAAGAAGAAAAAACAACTTACTTTTAGCTAGATTTTGACAATAATCATCATTTATTCATTAATTATCAATCATGATATAAATCTAGATTTTAACAAAAGTCTGGATTCTAATTCGAATAAAAAGCATTAAATTAAAAAGCACTAAATTAAAATACGTTTTAAATCGATAAAAGTTTAAAAAATACTACGGCGTAGCGTGGCGTAGCGTGGCGTAGCGTGGCGTAGTACGCTACTACGCCGAGCTACGCCGTAGCAGGAATCGATACTTATGTTTTTTTTTCTTAGTTAATTGGTTTAATCTTTTATTACGTACCTCAAAACAATAGAAATAGTTACTAAATTAAATTAGTGACTTCAGACCAGACAACCCTACTTCTAAACCGTGCTCTCATCCTGAGTAACGCATAACAAAAAACAGGTTTGAGTCGACCCCTGAGTAAATGTAAAATGACCCAGTGCGCCACTAAACTCTATACAAATACTTTTTATCGAACATTCTTCTGTGAAAGGGAATAGTACGAAGAAGGGCTAGGTTTTGTAATAATAATAAGTATTGCGTAATAATTATGAGATTAATGACACTTGTGCCTAACAAGAACTTCCTATATTTACCAAGATGACGTACTGCCTTTAAAAATAAAATATTAGAAGTCATTTACTATTGCGATTGTTACCTACACTAAACTCATCTGCATCATCTGCCTAGCCTTTTCTCAACTATGTTGGGGTCGGCTTCCAGTCTAACCAGATGAAGCTGAATACCAGTATTTTACATAGAGCGACTGCCTATCTGACCTCCACAACCCAGTTACTGGGTAATACGATACCCCTTGGTAAGACTGGTTGTCAGACTTTCGGACTTCTGACGGACGACCCGTAACGACTGTCAAAGATCAACGAATCACAGCCGGGACCAACGTCTAAACGTGCCTTCCGAGACACGGACAGGTCTTGGTATGTAAAGATGGTAACCCATCCACGGACCAACCGCAGCAAGCGTAGCTTAACCTGATCGATCGACCCGTGTGGCTGTCAGTACTTAGCCACAAGCCCCTTTTACGATTGTTACACTAAACTATGGATTGAATTACCTATATTTTAAATGATAAGTAGTAACAAACGTAGTGTTAGAATGGGGATGACTACCGAGATGACGACTAATAGATAACCTTAAGTGGACTGATTCCTGTCGACCAGTGTTTACTAATAAAAGGCTGCTTACACTCCCATCCTTATACATTTTAGAAATGTGTAAATTCGTTAGAAACCAACCTTCGCTTTTTGAAAAGGATGAAAAAGCTACTTTAAAAAGAAAGGTAGCACAAAAGCCACTGATAATGCCTCGAAATCGGCTAAAACTTTGCGACACGAACTGCTATAGTATGGCGGTTAAGCTACAAGCTACCGGAAAAAATGAGAAAACTCAATGAATTACAATTCAGTAGAGCTTTATTTAATTGGTTATGTGACAGATGTTTTTATTCGATTGATGACTTTATAAATTTTGACATTTTGTGTACTGTATTTTTGCGTATATCGTATAAACATAATTGTGTATAGGTAACAGTAAAATCGTAGTTTTGACTAAAAATTAATTAATAATGTAATATTTGTATTTTAATATTGTAAGAAGACTGTAATTTTGTTAATATGCCCCGATCATTGTTATTCACCTAAAAATTTGCACGACTAGAAAGGTATAGTGAAACCATATGTCACTTTACCATAAACTATGTACTTACCTATATTCTGGCAAATAAAACATTCATTCAAGTATGGAATCAAAAGATAAGTTGCGCCGACCACAAATAAGTAAATTGGGATGAGGGCAGGAGAATGAATATGAAGTATGTAGTTACAATGAAAGGCGCTTTAGGCATTTATTAAGAACCTCGCGATATCAAGGACAACGTTAAGAAAAAATCTATTTTCTTCGATCGTAACGAACACTTAGGTTTTGGATTATTAGTAGGTACAGAAAAATCCATAACCTAACTGTTCGTTTGTTGTGTTGTTAGTAATTTTTTACTTTTACGTTTAGTTATTAATATAATTTTTGACATGCCTATAGTAGGTACCTACTGATTCCACATTACCAAAGATCGCACCCTTGGCCCAGCAGTGGGACACAACGTAGGCCAACAAAAAAAAAAAACAACTGACTTTATTTTAATTAGGTTCCTGTTTTAAACACCTTGCCAGAAACAATTTGCTTAAACATTCTCATCTACCACAACTTATAATCAATTCACTATTCTATCAACCTTTGTTCTAAATTCAAAAGGCAATAAATTGGAACGCCACAAAAAAGTTTTTACCCCGAAGCGCCACTTAGGACTTTTACACATCGTTCTTTGTTTCCATTACCTCGAGCGTCTAATTGATACCCTAGGCCTGAGGGTTCCTGAGGGTTTCGTACTTAGCACCTCTACGGCTGAGGCTTTTTTTTACCTTTTTTTTTTAAATAAAAAGTGCGTTTTGAAAAATTAGCGCTCTTTTTGACCACCGTCGGCTGTGGTAGGGTTGAATGTATGCTATGTGATAGGGGTGTCTCTACAACCTTTTTTGCTATGTTATTGTTTTGTTTTTATTTCATTACTAAATAAATTAAAAGATTTCAATTATAATAAAACAAGGAAATAATCTTGATCCTCATGAATATGTTTTCAATTTTTGTCCTATCGTTTTTATTTATTTCTCATCAAATGTTAATAAAGCCAAAAAGCAATACCATCATTTTATTTTACTGACATTACCAAACCACACCACCAAAAAATATTTACTAGGTCAAAAATAAAAATAATAACCCAAAAATCAACTTCCGCAACGCTATCGAGAATGTAACAAAAAATTCAAATGTCAGGCAACCCTATCCGTCTCGCGGCTGGCCATCTGTCAGTGAGTGACAGGCGCGGGTTAACCCTTCAACGGCGACCGTGTTTACACTGGGTACTATTGACACGGTCTACTAATTTATACGTTTTAGTGTTAAATGAAGTGCATTGCCTGTTGATTGTAATTTTGTTGTTTATTATATTTGCAGTCGAACATTGTATTATTATTGCATAGACTGAACCAAACCGTTCTGAGTTGAGCTGTCTGGTTACTGACAAATGCGAGCATTGACTGGACAGGTCCACTCAATCTGTGTGCTTATTTCCTCATAAGACCATTTCAGACACCAATCTGTATGGTCTTCACATGCTCTGACCAATATTATGTCTGGACTTTAAAAGAGACTGTGACCTCTGAGTTTGTTTCTTCTCAGAATAGTCAGATAGGAAACGCCGACCTCATCTAGTTTTTAAAATATCATCATAATCAGCCTATTATAATGTTCCCACTGCTGGGACACAGGCCTCCTCTCGGTGAGAGGGCGTGGGTCGTAATCAACCACGCGGGCCCAGTGCGGGTTGGCAGATGTCACATGTCTTCGAATTTTTGGTTTTAGGACATGCCGGTTTCCTCACGATGTTTTCCTTCACCGTTTTGAGAGCAGTGGTGAAGAAATAATTTACACAAAGAAAAAAATTTAAAACAACCTCCTTTTTTTGAAGTCGGTAATAAGTATGATTGGCGTAAAAGTGTTTGTACAAACCTACTTACAGAAATAAAATCTTTATGAAAGTTATCCTTGGCTTTTAATAGGTAAAACGAAATTTACTTTTAAAATTCGATGAACATTCGTTCTATTGTAAAGTAATATGCATTTAGTTACTAATTTTTGTTTTAGTTTTTGACAATGGATTTAAAGATAAAAAGTTAAAGTACCGAAAACTATAAAAAACAAACGACCAGTGGACCACATTAGCCCGGGATTAGAATACCTGGAAGTTATGGGTAGGTCAACAGTGGCATGATGCAGGCAGTAACAGTTACTGTATTACTGTAATAAAAATACAAGGCCATTGGTTTAAAAAAATATAATTTTAATCATGCATGGCCAGGGTATTTCATCGTCAAAGTCAAAGCATTTATTTCAAATAGGCACATAAAAGGCACTTTTGAACGTCAAAAAATACCTTAAAAAAGATTCTAGTCGCCCCTTCCAAAAGGTGCCAAAAGGTAGTTTTCGTGTGGAGAAGAATGGGCAAGAAACTCCACCGTTACTCTTTTAAAATGTTTTACAATATTTTGCATGGGTACCTACATTAATTATATAATAATATGTGAGGACGATGCACCTAAAATAAAATTACTATACCACAATAGGTAAAAGAATTAAAAACGTTCTAAATCGTTATAATCAACTACGATAACTAACCCTAATAAAAGCTTGAACAGAGTTACAACCGATGAGACTGGTCGCAAATCACGATGTAATGACACGAATGAATGACCTTCTAAAGAAGAAACGCTGAGTCCATCAGCAAAGAAGCCGTTAACGTATCAAGAAACATTCACATCAAATAGATGTCTGTTTGACACTTAGATAAGTAGCAGTTTAGCACCCTCATACATTCAATAGCATCTTGACCATGAGATCGGCTCGACGATAGAACCCCTTTGCTTCCCATCCCTTTGTAACATCACGTTAGTAACCCAACACTCTCGGTCCACCCAATAATGAACTTTTTATCTCTCCATATCCTCTCATTAAACCTCAAACATCTTCCCGGATGTTAATTCCGAGGGTCACTTATTCCCACCAACAGCACCTTACGTGTACACGAAAAATAAACTAATAATTTTTAATTCTAGCAACCCTTCCGTGTTTTTTTCAAGTCCGAAGAACACCAGTCCATTCAGCCTCTTCCGTGAGAACGTCAAACATGACCATAGAGAAAAAGAGCTGTATAAAAAATTAAATGGGGGCGAGTGGACAGTTGTCGACTAAAAAAGCTCTCTTAGAAATGAATAATAAATAGGTTAGATGGCGTATTATCTGATTTAAAAATGTAAAGGTGGCTTTGATGTTGCGTTTTATTTTAATGATGGTTACATTCGATTTAAATGATGTGTAAATAGTTAATTATCTGTTGATGGTTTTATGGTTGTTAATAACTTTATATTTTATTGATCTCCGTTGCTACTAGCTAACGTAAAAAGTGTTTATGTCATCCATGCTTATAGAAGCTCCATAGCATTTATGAAAAGTTGAACATCTGAACTCTTGCTTGACGCCGCTAATATCGGTCAACGCCAACTATGATTTCGTTGCGATGATATAAAAACATTTCATTACACTTTCTCAGAAGCATCGCCTACCATATCAGCTGAATATAACCAGCTAAATTAGGCTAAAATATGACAAATAAAATAATACCCAAATTAATTTCTGCACAGCCAAATTAGTTAATCTATAAATAACTTCACATATCTCTACTCCCTAGCTCCCTATCTTATCAAAACAAACCGCCGTTCTACATTCATTCTCACGTTCGTTTCATTAAGTTTTTTTTTCTAGTTTTTTGGCTCTCATCCTCAGGCAGTCAGGCACTCCCTCCCTCGCCTACAGGTGTCTTTATAAAAAAAAACATTAACCATAGACTGTACGTCAATATGAGTTCCCGCGTTTTTCTGCGTCAAAACTTTTTCAATTGAGGTTTTAATTGTTTTGGTTTTAAATTATGATGAATAGGGAATGAGTGTTATTAGCATTTGTTATAAGCTGATATGGGAATAAGCAGCCTTGAACTGGAAGGGGGACAGCTTCGTAGTTGTTTATTACATTTTTGAAGAAATATATGATGGATAATTGTTGTTTTTCCTAACGATGATATTGACAATTAGTGTCCTAAAAAAGCGCTAATAAGATTCTATTGAATGCTGTCGCCGTAATAATAGTAGCCAAGAATTTACAATTAAAATGCAACAGATGAGAAAATTAACACATCGTTGAAAAGGTGTCATACTATAGCATTTTAAATAATATATTATATTCATTCATGCACAACATAAACATGTACCCGTACAAAAATTAAATAAGAAGATAAGTTAGAATGCGAATACAATTTGTCCGTCTGTCTGTCCACAACTCGATTCAGTGGTCGAAAAAACTGGAAGCGAACAATAAAATTAAATATAATGACGAACACATCGACACATGTCACTTCCGATGCGGCGGCCATTAAAATCAGTTAACCCTAAAACGCATCCCAAAAACCAATGTCTCAGATCGACAATTAAAAAGAAATAAAACAAATCGTGGCGGGAAACAACTGTTGTCATTTTTTTTTTATCAACAGGTGGCAAAGGGTTAGTGATGTAATGCCTATGGAGAAAGCGTAACAAATAGGTTGTCTAAACATGTGTTAGGTACGTTAATTAATTACTGGAGAAATTGAAAGTTACCCCTTTGCCGCGAGCGGTAATTTTTTCTAGTTATATTGAAATCGAATGGGCAATGAAGGATGTAATTTATTACGCTGTAGGTGTGATAATGTTTTTGTGACCTCAGCCAGGCTGTTTGAGTCACCCCGCGATCATGGCTGTAAAAAATAAATCTGTGTCTATTAGGATATGAAAAATAAGGAAAAAGTGAGTGAGTCAGCTGTTTGACATCCCGTGTAACGTCTGGAGGTCAACTGAGGATACGACTCTCTAGAAAACTCGTTAGATAGAGACTAGCAATGAGCTAAGGATCAATGTACCTACAATTTAGGTAAATCACACTAATCACACTAATATTATAAAGGCGAAAGTTTGTGAGTGTGTGTGTTTATATGTTTGTTACTTCTTCACGCTCAAACCGCTGAACCGATTTAGATGAAATTTGGTATAGAGATAGATAGAGTCCCGGAAAAGGACATAGGATAGTTTTTATCCCGATATTCCCACGGGATCGACATATACGCGGGTAAAACCGCGGGGCGCAGCTAGTATTACAAATGCGAAAGTGTGTTTGTCTGTCTGTTACCTCTTCACGCTTAAGCCGCTGAACCGATTTAAATGAAATTTGTTATAGAGATAGTTTGAGTCCCGGGAAAGGACATAGGATAGTTTTTGTCCTGATATTCCTACAGGATCGAAACTTATGCGGGTGAAACCGCGGGGCGCTGCTAGTACTTAATAAAACTATAATCAAGGTTTCAAAGTATATTGGTCCTTGTTTAACATCGTTCTAGTTTGGCGCCAATAATATGTAGATACTTATACCTATTATTATTTAATTAATAATTATGTGGTGATTAGGTATAAGGAAAATAAGACTATAAGAAAAGACATAAAAAAGTCAGACTATACAAATCAAAGTAAGCAGTGGTGGCCCAGTAACTGCACCAACTTACGAGTTGTAGGTCGTAGGTTCGAATCCAGATAGGCGCTTTACTTTGTGTAAATTATTTCATCACTTTATGATTATAGTACTTAAGATAATGTATACATAGAAGCTGTTGGTGTACCTTAATAAATAAATAAATCACCACTGTTCTCAAAACGGTAAAAGAAAACATCGTTAGAAAATTTCCTAGAACCAAAAATTTGAAGACATCTACCAACCCGCGCTAGGCCCGCGTGGTAGATTATGGCCCACTCCCTCTCGAAGAGAGGATGCCTGAGTCCCAGCAGTGAGAATATTATAGGCTGATTATGCTTGTGTTTTACAAATGAATGACAAAAACATATATATCCTTTAAAAAATCATTTTACTCAAAACAAACAAACAAAACGATCGGCGGCTCATATCCTGTCATTACAATAATTAAAAACATTAATTCACACTGCTTGCCGACCGTCACCTTATTACCTTTAACATAAGGTCGATAATCGCATAAATGTTACTTTAATATGAGAACTATTTTATAGATTAGGTACAGCCATGTCATTTGGGTCAAACGACAGTTGGCTTTGATTTTTTCTGATTCTGACTAGTAATACTTGTGACTGCAGGCTAGCTAGTAAATCAGTTTTCATATTCTGTGGTCGTAGTTTTATTAATATTTGCGGTTTAATACAAGCGGTTTGAGAAAATTGGACCTCGGCCGGCATTTTAGGGTTACGAATTACGATGAGATTTTATATAGTCAAGGCTTTTTTTTATCGTGGAGAAATGCTCATGCATTCTGCACTACCACGAGGAGATAGTGCAGTTATGTGGGACTAACCCACTAAAACTCCACGGTGTCCTCCTCTTACGCTCACGGCAGGAACACGGGCACACATATAGTCAAGGCTAAATGTATTGTAATATCTAACCAACCTATTTGCCTAGTCTTTTCCCAAGTAGGTATGTTGGGGTCGGCTTCCAGTCTAACCGACTGCACCTGAATACCAGTATTTTACATGGAGCGACTGCCTATCTGTCGTCAACGACCCAGTAACTGCAGGGTACCACGATACCCCTTGATAAGACTGGTTGGGGACTTTTGGGCTTCTGACTACCCATAACAACTGTCAAAGATCTACGAATGACATCCGGGACCAACAGCTTAACGAGGCATATTTCGTTTTATGCGGACGAATTTTTTGATGCCCTTTGATTATTTTCCCTCCCTTTTTATACTTACAGGGTTATTGGAAAAACACCAACAACCTCTTAAGAGGTCATTGTACTCATCATTATGAACAACTTTTACTATGGGACCAATAATGAAATCGCGAAAAAAAAATCAGCTGTTCCCTACATTTTGACGAGTTATACGAACATAAATGTAGGGAATAGCCGATTTTTTTTTCGCGATTTCATTATTGGTCCCATAGTAAAAGTTGTTCATAATGATGAGTACAATGACCTCTTAAGAGGTTGTTGGTGTTTTTCCAATAACCCTGTATACTTGTACATATTATTATTTTAAGATTGTTAGCTTTTTAAATTATGTAAATATGGGTTTTAGTTGCCTGATACTAAAATATTCAATTTTTAAATTTTTTTGCTATCGTATACTGTCCCACTGCTGGGCAAAAGCCTTCTAGGAACTCTTCCCGCGCCAACTCGGACCAACCCTTGCTCTCGGTCAACTTGCCGCCTTTTTCAATAGTTAATTAAATACTTATGTTAAACTACCTGTTACTAGCGACTTAGTTTGCGATCCAGGGTGAAAAATAGCCTATGTACTTCTCCAGATCATGGTCTACTCATGTGCCAAATTTCATCCGAATCCGTTCAGCTGTTTTAGCGAGAAAGTGTAACAAATAAACAAAACAACTTACTTTCACATTTATAATATTAGTTAGGATTGCCTACTTAGATATAAAGGTCTACCTACCTTCTTCCATCTTTAATCTGTCAAGATCCGCTTATGAGACACAATTGATTTTCTATTGTTTTTGTTTGACCGCGGTCCTTGACCGGGAACTTCGGAACACACAGAAACTTTATTTACCAAAACATATGACAGCGTAGGTTTTATTTTTAATAATAAATGCCACTAAAATACGACAGACATCCCCTTCAACACCTGTCAATACAGAAATAAATAATTGTATCAATACAAACATTTGGACGAGGTCTTTGACCTTTCGTACAAAAGGACTAAAAAAACGTTTCAATTCAAACCTTAATATCCAATGTCAAGGTTCATTTTCAATTGTAGACATTGAACTTGAACCGAAACCCTGGACGCTTTTTCGGATACGAAATTAAATTTTTGAGGAATATTTGCAAAAAAATGTGAAGAGTTATTTCTTTAATTGTTAATGGAAATATGAAAATATTTACGTAATAAATACTTAATGTAGAGAAGATAACTTATGAAAAATATTATAAATTCGAATATGGCTTAAAAATATTGTAAATTCTTAGGTTTTCTAATTCTATAGTTAACCTCTATGCTTTTCACCCGGCCGCGCCCATTCATTTGCGAAGAAAATCCCAAAAATGTCTTAAAAATTCTCTCAAAAAACAAAATCTTGAAATTAAATTCAATTATTTCAATTATCCGTTCGGATATCCGCCTTAGCATCCAACACTCCACTGCTACAATTGTCCGGTAACATCTGCCCCACATCTGCTGATCATATCGGACCTGTCCGGTGGAAATCAACGCACCGCGGCAAGCGAAGGGTTAGCTTCGAGTTTAAAAAACGAATATCAACGGCTTAGAGTTGATTAAAGATTAGGTTAGATTCAAGATTAGAAGCTTATAAGAATTCTGTTTATAAAAATAAATTGTATTTTTATACTATTATAGGAACCAGCTCCTCCTTCGAATAGTTTTTACGAATTGACAAAACATCGAGTTTCCTTTATTGTATGTAAGTTAATCTATATACTAACTAGCTGCGCCCCGCGATTTCACCCGCATAAGTGTCGATCCCGTAGGAATATCGGGATAAAAAGTATCCTATGTCTTATTTTGATGTATAAGCTATATTACTGCAAAGTTTCATCAAAATCCGTTCAGTAGTTTTTGCGTGAAAGAGTAACAAACATCCGCACAAACTTTCACATTTATAATATTAGTAGGATAGTAGGATTAGTAGGAAGTAGGATAATAAAACTGAAGAGTTTAAACGCGCTAATCTCTGGAACTACCAGTGGAATTGAAAAATTATTTTTGCATTTGATAACCTAATTCTTGAGGAAACTATTCAACATCACGCTATGCCCCTTAGGATACGAGCAAAAGAAAAATTTCACATAGTACGCTAAGCGGAAACGAAGTAATAGCACGGGCAGACGATGCGATACGACGGGGAAGGTCAAGGGAACAAGTTTTACGCGGAAGAAGTCGCGGGAAGAAGCTAGTGTATTGTACACCACCTAAACCTTCCAGTATAAATCAAAAGTAATTTATTCAAATAAGGCTGAGAATCAAATATGAAACGTCCAATAAATAACTTGCCTTAGGGATAATAAATATTAATTACATAATAAATAAATAAAATAATAATAATAAGTAAATAAAACAATACTTAATGTATAATTAATTAAAAAATACATGTTTTTTACAAAGTTACTAAATAAGTAAATGTGTATAATTTATAAAACAATAATTATAATTCGAAAATTCAATTTTGTATTCAATTTTAATTTTTTAATGTTCAGAAGCATAGTTTGGTATTTATTTGGTTTATTTACATAAATGTACACTCAAACTAAAATATATACAGGGTGAAATTGAACACATGCGACAAATCGAAATGGGAGATTATACTCATCATTATGAACAACTTTTACTATGGGACCAAACCTGAAATCGCGAAAAAAAAATCAGCTGTTCCCTACATTTTGGCGAGTTATGCGAACATAAATGTAGGGAACAGCTGATTTTTTTTTCGCGATTACAGGTTTGGTCCCATAGTAAAAGTTGTTCATAATGACGAGTACAGTCTCCCATTTCGATTTGTCGCATGTGTTCAATTTCACCCTGTATATACTATATACAAATAATAATAATAAAAAAAAAGACAGGAGTTCATTGGGCATCAAAAAATTCGTCTGCATCGCTGTCAATGTGATAAGTGCCCAGAAGGCTGGCAGCATTGCCACGTTGGATGGCAATGCTTATTCTTTGGGCTAAAAATAATTTTGTATTCATAAAACAATATAACTTACTAAATACTTAACTAACATTAAAATTTATCACAATAAACACCCAGTGTTCTTCCTCCTCTCTCCTACTATCTATGCTGTGCCCGACAGGGTCCATAATTGTGACTAATATAATTATTTTTCTACCAACTATATAAGGTGTAAAAAAATTAACTGCAAAAACTTTAAGAGGTGCTTTAGACCATCGAACTGAACAACTTTCACTATGGTACCAACTCTGAAATCACGAAAAAAAAAATGAGCTGTTTCATACATTTTGGCCGAGTAGGTATTGAACTTTTGTATGAAACAGCAGATTTTTTTTTCGTGATTTCGGAGTTGGTCCCATAGTGAAAGTTGTTCAGTTCGATGGTCTAAAGCACCTCTTAAAGTTCTTGCAGTTAATTTTTTTACACCTTATATACATTATCGTACGCAATAAAGAATTGAGAATCAGTACTTTTCGAACGTCAAAATTACATGACAGTCCGCCAAAACACCCACCCTTCACAATAAATTCTCCACTCCCATCACGTCTGTAGTTTCCCTACCTAATGTAATTTAACCCTGTAGATATAGAATATAACACAAAAGAACTGCAAGATTCGTTTAAGGTGAATGTGTAGTTGTAGCCCGCGAAATTCAATTTTTCTTACGTTTTTTGCAATTTTCAGGTCAGTGTCAGGTTGTAGGTATCTTGATCAAAATATGATACGCGACTATAACCGGTACGTATTTACAAAATTATAATAATTGGAATCATTAATACATCTTTCTAAGTTAGATTTCTACCGTTAAGAACAAATCTCGTATGGAAAAGTGTTTTTGGTAGAAATCTAACTTAAAGAGATATATTAATGATTCTAATGACTATGATTCTGTAAATACATGTCTATAATAGTCGCGATTTCGCGAATCATATTTGGATCAAGATAAAACCTGACACTGATCTGCAAATTGCAAAAACGTAAGAAAATTTAAATTTCGCGGTCTACCATGTCACATTCACCTTAAGTACAAAATACACTTTCATAAACTGATTAAAAAATATAATTCAAAAAAGCTTTCTGAACGCTTTCGCGGCGTAAACAGAAGTTAATGAATGCACGATAAGATATTACTGATGTTAACAGTGTGTTAACAATACGTGAACACGTTGACATTATTCATTATTTTATTTATAGCCACAGATACAACATGCAAGTATTTTTTTTTTAAGCTTTGAACACTGTATAATTTCCATTTAACATAACAGGGCCTTAATTCACTATGCTACTAAACGATTCCTTAGGGGGCATCCATTAATTACGTCAGGCGTTTTGGAGGGGAGGGGGTCAAGCCGATTCTCACCCAATCTCACGCGGGGGAGAGGGGGTCCTGGCAAGTATCCCGTATTTTTTTTCCGCAAGAACAGTGTAAAATTGCGAAACTGGGTTGAATTGCTGAGTTAACTAGTCTTAAATAAAAATAATTAAACGTATTGTTTTTTTTTTTTTAATAAATCCAACGCAATGAAAATACGTATTTTGAACAATCTCACGTGAGATTAGAGGAAAGGAGAAGGGTTCGAGCCAAATCTCACGATATCTCACGATAAGGGGGGAGGGGGGTCCAAAAATTGGCAAAATCACCTCACGTAATTAATGGACGTCCCCTTACTTCAAAACCACGTCTATTCCTTAGCTAACCCGCCAATCTCGCGTTGATTTCGCGCGGTTTCGTTCATTGTACCATAGAGAATTACGGCCCAGCGGGGTAATTGCGTAACACACTATCAGTAGTAGCAATGGGTTTCATTTTGACAGTTCAACAAAATTCATTGCGTTATTTACGTTGTTGAGCAGACACTTTTTTCGAACATATGAAGCAATGGATTAGCAAGATCCTTCAAAATAATTCAGGTTGATAGTGTGTTCCGCAATTAGGGTGCTGGTGAAATATGAGTGTACCGACTATAAATTAAGGTAAGTAGAAAGCATTTATTTAAATTAAACCATTTTCAGGCATTTTTGAATTGTCAAAGGAGTCGGTCAGTCAGAAAGATGAAGCTAGTCGTCCATTACAAAGCGTACTAGGTACACTATGGAGATGAATGGACAACAAACTCTATGGACACCTCTGCCTTAATCCTTAGGGCGATACAGGCGTGATGTTATGAGTTAATTTCCATTTCAGACTACCGTAAGACCGAAGGTAGGTTACTCTAACAGCCATCATACAAGTAGAAAAGTAGAATAGACATAGACCATACACCATAGACCATACACCATAGACCATACACCATAGACTCATAGAAGTTGCTTTCAAAATGTCATCGAGGTAAATTCAGAAACGTGATCAGATTTTTTTTAACAAAAAATGACTGCTTTGAGCACACGGACGATGTGGCGATGCTGACGATGATGGGGCCTGGGTGAGGCCTATGTCCAACATGGAAGTATTTCAGTGTTTTATGCAATTAGGTACCTACACTAGATTTCAAGCGTCAACCAAAATTATACATAATGTTTATCTAATATGTAGGTAGTTCAGAGGGGGACATTTCATGGGAACATCTGGGTAAATGTGGATTATTAATACCTATGTAGTTCATATGGGGACATTTCATGGCAACATCTGGGAAATGTGAATTATTTATTTGTAAAGATATACAGGGTTATTTTGAATTAGCTAGCTAAATTTCGCAAACGCGTTGAATATCGATATCTAAGCACTATAAAATAAAAAATAAATTAAAATGAAGATTTTATCTGCGGAGTTAAGCTAACCAGTTTAAAATAACCCTGTTTATCAGAGACTTCTAGCAAGCTTCTATTTTTAAAACTCCTTGGAAAAGATAGATAGGTTTCAAAAGCCCGTTAAGAGTTGAAACTCCTTAACACTCGAAAGTCAACCAATCTCCTAGAAAAAGCTGTGAATACGCACAAAACCACAACAGCTGTGATTGGCACAGTATCGTTAACGATCTTAAGCACACGAGTAACCTACTTTCGTGTCAGCAAAAAAACTAACAATCGTTCTCTTATGTATGGCAACATTGGCAACTGGCAACAAAAACAACGCGGCCATTTGCAGTGGATTTAATGTGAACATTATGGAAGATTTTAAATGGCGAACTGATAAATGTTGCTGTTTGATTGAAAGGTTCCGTGGGTGTTTACTTTATTATTTTCCACTTCTTCTCCATAGGAACCTACTAGGTACGCTTTGGAATGGGCAACTAGCTTCATCTTTGTGGCTGACCGATGGTTTAACCTTTTTACCAGCAGAAGGATCCAAGTGTAGCAGCAAAATAAAATTTGGGGTATGGTTTACCAAAATTAAGCTTTAATTAATATGCCTATTAGATGATGGCACGTATATTGCCGTCATCGGTAAAACGGTTAAATGAAATGAATACTTACTTTGAGTTTGATTTGAGTTTTGTCAGAAAAACAGAGACGAAAAGAAGGCCTTTGGTATGTGAAGCGACGATCTTGGCAGGCTAGCCGAGGATAGAGAAGATAAATGGCTTGATAGTCCAGAAGGCCCAGCAGAGAAAGATCCAGCATTGGACTGCTAAAAGCAAGGATGATGAGTTAAGTCACGAATTGATATTTTATACTTGAAGGCAAGAAGCGTGAACCCTCGTAGACCACGATATATGATTGCTGGACAACAGTGGGTGTATAAGTTCCCCTAGCTTAATCACCTGAAAAGGAAACAATGAACAGCAATGTGTGCAGTATTGGAGAAAAACAAGATCATCAATGGGACAAATGAGTTGACAACGATTCTCATGACCTACCTAATCATCGCTTGGAAGATTTTTCATTATATGACCCACGATTAATTTTTAATTAACAAATAAGTCTGTTTATTACCTCTCAATATAAATCTTTATCGTTCTCAAATAATCTTTATTAATCCTCTTAATATAGTTATTAACATTTAACATTTTTACATCGAGTTGGAATGTATAAGCCGACGTCTTTGATGGTAATCTGTGGTCGCGAACCAAAGCGCGCGAAAATAGCCGCGGCGCGCCAAAAAAACAGATGCTCAACTTTCCGGACTAAAATAAACATGGACGGCGCGATTCGGCGCTAGCCACTTATTATAAATAATTAATGATTCCGTCCGCTCTTATGCACGATAAAATGCCATTACGGTTTTCATCGGTGGACTTGCAAAAAATAACGTGAGCCGCCGCCCGAACCCGTCCCAAACAAAAAACACGCTTAAAAGAGTGCGCGAGCATCGCTGAAATTCCCGCCGTTTCTTACCGCCGCCCGGTCATTTGACTCTGACCATTATCTGCGGAATTAACAACGGTAAAAAAATACACGATTCGATAAAAGTATATAGGCGTTGTCGCGGACGGTTTTTGTAATATAAATAAAGGGTACTGCGGGCGCTACGCCAGGCACCGACAGCGGCCGTAATGGCGTCAAACACGATAAATATTGCTACTCATGAAAATTCAGCGCCGCATTATCCGAGCGAGTGGCCCTGAAAAACATCGGACCTCATTCCTTTCGAGATATTTCATCACATCTTAGACTAAAAAAATACATCATCGCTGCAGTAGCGCGTTTATTTTTATGCGACAAAAAACCAGAGTCATTATAATGTTCCGTTTTACGTATGTGGCAAGCGGTGCGTTATAATATCACAAATGACAGATGCGTCATTCCAACTTAAGTCAACGGACAGTAGCGTCGCGCACAAAAAATTAAAAAAAACGCCAAGACAATTATACGATTTGCATATTCATACAGCGGTATTGTTAAATAAGCTGATTCAACGAATGAAAGGAGAAAAAGAGGTTTTTTTCGAATACGTTTCGCTGTTTTCGAACGCATCTTTGCGTAACAGAGTTCTTTATTCGAATTGTATGACTGGAAAGGCATTGTTTGAGCGGGGGTGTGCTAACAGGACCAGAAAAAGCACTCGCACAATATCTGTGCCTTTATCTTAATCATGTTCATGACCCTTTAAAACATTTTTATATTTACTAATTGCAGTTGTCTTTCTTTCTTAGTTTTATTATGCTCATAAAAAACCCTAATAAATTATTTTATTGTCTTGCCAAATATACCGGATGATATTTTTTATCGGTTCCAAATGTTTACAGGGTGCTCTACCCATGAATATGAACAACTTTCACATGGGACCAACACTGAAATCTCGAAAAAAAAAACAGCTGTTTAATACAAAAGTTCAATACCTACTTGACCAAAATGTATGAAACAGCTGATTTTTTTTCGTGATTTCAGAGTTGGTCCTTCTACCCACGACCGCATGTAACAACACTCTTTTCTTGTAGTAAAGTCAGAGTTGAGTTTAAGGTGAATGGGTAGTTGTAGCCCGCGAAATTCAATTTTTCTTACGTTTTTTGCAATTGTCAGGTCAGTGTCAGGTTGTATCTTGATCAAAATATGATTCGCGACTATAACCGGTATGTATTTACAGAATTATAATAATTAGAATCATTAATACATCTTTCTAAGTTAGATTTCTACCGTTAAGAACAAATCTCGTATGGAAAAGTGTTAGTGGTAGAAATCTAACTTAAAGAGATATATTAATGATTCTAATGACTATAATTCTGTAAATACATGTCTTTTATAGTCGCGAATCATATTTGGATCAAGATACAACCTGACACTGACCTGAAAATTGCAAAAAACGTAAGAAAAATTGAATTTCGCGGGCTACAACTACCCATTCACCTTAAAGTAAAATACATAAAACAAACGACTAAAAGACTATAAAAGTTCAAACTGATGGTCGATAGTCAAGAACCCTTTCGTTTCGTAACACAATAGAAATATTTAGTTTAGCCTTAATTGTGTAAACCACCTGTTTACACAATTAAGGCTAAACTAAATATAGAACTTGTTTAAGTACGGAATGGGTTCATAATCTATACCTACTAATCACACTAATATTATAAAGGCGAAAGTTTGTGAGTGTGTGTGTGTGTGTGTTTATATGTTTGTTACTTCTTCACGCCTAAACCACTGAACCGATTTAGATGAAATTTGGTATAGAGATAGTTTGAGTCCCGGAAAAGGACATAGGATAGTTTTTATCTCGATATTCCCACGGGATCGAAACTTATGCGGGTGAAACCGTGGGGCGCAGCTAGTGTTATATATATAAGAAAGTAATCGTCTGACCGTCAGTCTGTCTGTTTGTTACTTTTTCATACCTTTGCAAATTTTTAACTTTGAAAATTGGCACAAGGATAGATGATAAGTACCTGCGTTAGAAAATACAGGATAAGTACTTTTTATCCCGTGGGATAATTTCCGCCATCCACGTGGACGAAGTCCGGGCAAAAGCTAGTACCTACTCAATATAATTTAGATACACAGGGGACAGGGGTCAAAATACAACTTAGTTACAGGGGTCAAAATATAACATAGCTACAGGGGTCAAAATATAACTTAACTGCAGGTGTCAAAATATAACTTAGGTACAGGGGTCAAAATATAACTTAGCTACAGGGTTCTAAATAAATTATTTTTGTGCAGCCCACATTAGTAACCCAGTAGGTTTAAAATAAAAAGTAACTCGGTACTTTTTGTGAAGACAATTTAATAAAGAATTCTTTAATAGTGCTTAAAGTACTTTTTCACCCCGACACGCAGTAGCATTGTTCTTTAATACGAGTACCAAGCTGTTACGAATCCTCACCACGATTACTCTAAGGGCCCGGACACATAGTCGAGCTCCTTAAGTTCTGAGTTAGCTGCACGATTACTGACAAATGCGTGCACTGACTGGACAGGTCCACTCAATCTGTGTGGTTCTTTCCTCAAAAGACCATTTCAAACACCAATCTGCATGGTCTTCACATGATCTGATCAAGATTACCTATGTCTAGACTTTAAAAGAGACTGTGACCTCTGAGTTTGTTTCGGCCTTTCTTCTCAGTGTAGTCAGATAGGAAACGCCGATCTCATCTGGTTTTTAAAAATGTGATTGACGTGTAAAAGTGTTTGTATAAACCTACTTAAAGAAACAAAATAAACATTTATCATTTACACAGTACCACAACCACACGACATCATGCATAATCAATTAATCAGCCTATAATGTTCCCACTGCTGGGACACAAGCCTACTCTCTTTGAGAGGAAGTGGGCTGTAATCCACCACTCGGGCCCAGTGCGGTTTGGTAGGTAGGTATCCCATGTCTTCGTAATTTTGGTTCTAGGACATGCCGGTTTCCTCACGATGTTTTCCTTCACCGTTTTGAGAGCATTGGTGATGAAATTATTGAGACAAAGTAAATCACCTGCCTACGTTCGAACCTACAACTCCTAAGTCGGGCCCGTCACCACTAGATAAGCAGTCAACACTGTCAACTGCTCACCACAACACATCGCAGCGAAAAAAAAACCGAGTGTGCTTATGACCACACGACTGAAGTGAAACTTCAAACGTAATTGGCTATGAGAGGAAGAGAGAGAGAAAATGTGCGCGCGCACTGCTTTCTCTTGCTTATATCCCCCACTCAACTCCCGTTCGCCTCGCCCGATCACATTTTTCGTAACGCTTACGTTACGCGTTCGCCAGCTTACTCCCCAAGTCAAGCGTAAAGAAGTTTCACTTTAAAAATCTTTATTATTTTTAACAGACTTCATTATTTTGTCGTATTTAGATATCCCTTACCTCACCTCACCTTTTGCTGTGGTAGTGTGATCGGGCCTTTATGTTAAACTTCAAAGAAATTAATTAAGATGACCTTTTAACTCTGCTCAGTTTCTTTAAAAAAAAAACTCCATGTCAACAGCTTAAGTGGCGTGATATTTCACACAAGTGAAAAACTAAAGAATTTGTAGTATAGTATTTACGTCGATACCTATATGGTGGCCATTCACTATATAGCCTTAAATGGAGCCAATAAAAGTAATGACAGGACTGAGTCTTATTAAGAAAACATGTATACTGCATTCAGATTTATTTGCCAAAAATGTAAACAAATATGAGTTTATGGAAAAATAACTTTATATACTACAAAATAAAGTTCAGTTTACGCTACAACTTCAAATTTCAACAACTTTTTCAATAGTGCTAGTTAATTACCATTAAAATAAAGTTGGTATTTGTTTAACTTCAAATAATATTAATTTGAAACAAGTTTCAATAGACTTTAATTTAGACGGTGCTGCTATACATGTAGCGGTCGAGCTTTCGTCCTTCAGAAAAATGGTTTGTCTACAACTTTACAAGACGTCTATTTTAAACATGACTTCCTCATTGGTCTTGTAGTCGCAAGCGCTACTGCTGAGCATGAGGTTCTGGGTTCGATATACACACGTGTATATAGAACGAACCATGCACTATGATGTACAGTCACGAACACTAATATGTCAACACTTGGCAACTTTCAATTGCGATTTTTTCGTGAAATAACGAATGCAACGTTGAAATACGACACTTGAAATAGGTACTATGTTCGCAATAACATACAATTTCATTCAAAAATAAAGGAGAAAATCGCCTTTGAATAAAGCCAAGTGTATACATACTTATGCTCGTGACTGTACACACACACAAAATTCTTTGGGGAAAAATTACACACCATGGCTTGGTTATACTGACTAATATATTATAAGGAACAAACGTTGCAAACCAATTTTTATTAGCTATTAATGTCTGGGCAAAGGCCTCCCTACTCTCATTCTACCTCTCTCTGTCCGGAGCTGCCAAGCACCAATCTTTATTAAAGGAGTCCAGTCCAAAACATTAACAATAATTAATTCTATAAAAAAACATCTACATGTCACTTCATATTCTATTTAAATGGAAAAATGTGACAGTTCATCCGGCACATTTTTCATCCGAATCAAGTTAAAATAAAAGTTTTTACTTCAAGAACGGAAACGTACTTACGGGGACGCATACATTTGTATGTTTTAAAATATTATGTATGATATCATGCATGCTAGAGTTTCGTAAAAATTGGCTCGCATCTACATATTATGTAGATTTTGTTGTGCTTGCTTAAAGGTAGGCTCGCTCTTAGTTAGCCAGACCTGAGAACTTTGTTAAAGACTATGTATATTTTTCTACCCTAGTGGCGTAACCGCGAAACATACTATCAGTCACAATCTGAATCATTTTGAAGATTATTGCTAATACATTGAGTCATGTCGCACACCTAGATCTAAAGAGAGCTAACTCTAAAATCTAAATATTTGAGGTATGCATACCATCAAATTCCTTAACTCACACCGTAGCGACCAACAAAACAGATGCAAAAACGGATAACATCATTGTTCTATCTGCATTGAAAAAGTATTGAGCAATACAGCAAACTCCTGTAGTGCGCAGGGAGATGGTAATAAGTTTTTCAACTTTTCTGAAAAAAGTGTTTTTTTTGAGTTAATCTAGGTGTGCGATGTGTTCGTGAAATTTGTCTGCTCAACAGCGTAAATAATGCAATGAATGTTGTTGAACTGTCAAAATGACAGTCATTTAGTGTGTTACGCAATTACCGCATCAACCTAGCTCAAAACATATTCATAACATAAATCGGAAGAGCAATTTAATCCAAATTAATATCACCAAAGTTAATTTCGTCAGCAACAGTAACTCCGTACCTATCTAAATCTAATAGTTTCTTTCAAGAAATCCAGGTAAAAGTCAATCGACTTACGCAACAGAACTTCCCCTTAACAAACATTAGTTAGCAAGGCAAGGCAGGGCCAGGCTCCGTCCCGTCTGCCCACGGAAAAAACTTCGCTAAAAATAAAAGTATTGCACCGCGTCTTAATAGGGTTCCGCGGAAACGGGGAGGGAACACTCAGGGATTACCAAGTAGATTTTAATAGGATCAGTTTAGATCGTTAGCTCGCTTGTTTTGAAGGTAGGTACCATTTGTTATTTTAGAAAGATTTAAAAATATCTGCCTACACTCGTGGAAAAACGGCGTGAGTTTGTTTATGTATGTATTTAAATTTATCTTAATCTCTGGCAACATGGCAGCCTCAGCCTGTAACGGCTTCATCAAAAATGAGTGAGTACCTACCTTTGACATAATAATATACCGCAGTTACGATGATGACTAACCTCCTTACTAATAAACATTGTATAGCGTCTGTATAGTTACACAACGCTTTGTCTTCTTCTTTCGAAAGCCAAATTACTGACGACTGAAAGAGAGAAAGCGGTGTGTAACTATTCACCTGATACAATACGTTTATTAGTAAGGGGGTTAATAAGTATTATAACATGTGCTTACAGGAATATGCCCCTGAAAACTTTCACATTACATAACAAAGGTATTTTCTCATACAAGGACGATGTCTGTTGAAACATTTAAAGGATTTTTGGAAATGTTTTTTTATTCCAATGCGAAAACTTCCGAAACAGCCGGATAATAAAATATTTTACAATTAAATTGAGTTAGTGCTTATACCCTTTTAATGATGACTCTTGGATCCTAACATACAAAACCAGTGGTTCTTTACCAAAATAGACACTACCTACGGAACCTTCATCTTAAAACTAACTCTTGCATTTTTTCCCAACCACCATTTTGTTTCATTTCGCTTAGTTTTTCAGGCGCACGGCGGACTTAGTTATACTTTATTACGAACGGATTAAATTCAGTCAAGATTTGTTTTTATTAACTTGCATTTTTATGGAACCATTTTGCATAATGTCCTTTTTTACCGCGTTGTGCGCGAAACGAAAAGAATTTTGACACTTGATACTTTTGTAGAAAAAATTAGACTGTTTGTTTTTCTTTGTAGGAATATAAAAGAGCTTAGGTAACTGAAAAGTTATGTGGAAATCGGTTGTCATGGTATGTTGATGAAAACCAGCAATGCCAGTAAAGAAGCAAAACAAAATGCTGAAACTGTCAGACAGGCTGCAATAGGATTAGTTAGTGATGAAATCAAACGTGAAGTTGAGGATTTAGTAAGTAATTTCAAAATGAATGATGAAGAAGATCAGTTGATTATACCTTCATACTTTAATTCAGAAGAAATTACATATTTCAAAGAAGTATGTGTCCGAGAAAATTTATTTTTTACTAAACTTGACAGGCTGAAGTGGGAATGGGCCGGATACGTCTCACGAATGCACCCGGAGAGATGGGCAAAGATCGTCACTCACTGGACGCCTGAGGCAGGACATCGCCGTCGAGGTAGACCAAGAAGAAGGTGGCGTGACGATCTAATATCATTCGCAGGGCCAACATGGCCAGAGATCGCACAAGACAGGGAGGTTTGGAAGAATAAAGGGGAGGCCTTTGCCCAGCAGTGGGACACAATATAGACTGACAAAAAAAAAAAAAAAACTTGATAGAAGTTTTGTACCTGATGAAGAGCAAAATCAGACAGCTGAAGAAAAAACTAAACACTCACTGGAATATGCGTTGGAAAAAACAAAAATGGACGAAATGTTATTGAAATAGAATAGAATTTCGACAATTCAAAAGTGTCTGTAATGGTTTAATTGAAATAAATGCTTTGAGTTTGAGTTTGAAGACTTGTGATGCGGAGGAATGAGGAAAATGTCATGTCATGTCGTTTATAGCAGTAGGGAAAGACCAAAGAAACAATGGATAGTCTATGTGAAAAATGATTATGGCGGGCAGTGGCGTAACTATACCTTTTGGGGCCCGTGGCAAATTCAAGGTATGGGGCCCTCTCTCAATGTAAGGAAGCTCAACCAACGTTAGTTTTTTTTTTTTTATTAACACTTCTCCCGCGACTTCTTCCGCGTACATTTCATGTTTTCCCCTACAAAAGCTTTAACACCTGACTGATTCTGTCCTTATGTTAGGATTCTCCTGTGCTCGTGGCCCTCTCGGTCCGGGGGCCCCCCTCTAGCTGGGGGCCCGTAGCATTTTGCCCCAATGCCACCCTATAGTTATGCCACTGATGGCGGGTGACTACCAAGATGACGACTAATAGAGAAGTATGGAAGAAAAAGACATGTTGCGTCGACCACAAATATATTGGGACTAGCTGCACCCCGCGGTTTCACCCGCATAAGTGTCGATCCCGTGGGAATATCGGGATAAAAACTATCCTATGTCCTTGCCCGGGACTCAAACTATCTCTATACCAAATTTCATCTAAATCGGTTCAGCGGTTTGAGCGTGAAGAAGTAACAAACATATAAACACACACACTTTTACACACACACACACTCACAAACTTTCGCATTTATAATATTAGTGTGATAAGGGCAGGAGAATAAGAATTATGAATATAATGAAAGATTTTTTCTGGGGATTAGGTACGATACAGAACATTCTGGATACTTTTTTGCTGAAAATAAATTTTCTCGGTAATAAAAGAATGGGAAAGCCGAGGAGGAAAAACGACCATTTACTTTGGACGTTTATTTTAAACTAGCAGCGCCCCGCGGTTTCACCCACATAAGTTTCGATCCCGAGGGAATATCGGGATAAAAAGTATCCTATGTGTTAATCCAGGGTGTCAGCTACATCCACACAAAGTTTTATCAAAATTGGTTTAGCCGTTTATGCGTGAAGAAGTAACACACTCACAAACTTTCGCCTTTATAATATTAGTGTGATGTGAGATATTAATTTTTACGAAAATTTAGGAATATTATTTTAAATTTCCCTTTTCCCTTCAAGTCTTAGAATTAAATTACTACAATGCGATTCAATTCAAGTTTTAATCAATTTAAAATAGTGAATACGCATTATCATATATGTTTTTCTAAATATATCAAAGTTATCAACGTTACATTGTCATGATTATGCCACCAATCCATAACTATTCATAAAGAAACAAAAAAACAAAATTAAAAACACAAAGAACAAGCACATTCATACCTTAACTACTCCACACAACAATAAATGCGTTTTTTTAATAACATTTCCAATGAATATGTGACAAAAACGTATGATATTCAAAGACGCACGCGATGGGAATCGAACCCGTTGCGTCGCGTAATTTGCGTTTTTCTGTGCCAAGCCTGGCGTCGCACAGTGGAACGAATGTATGGGAGCGGTTGGACGTAGACATGTCCGAAAAAAAAGAGTAAAATTATGCCAAACTAATGATGCCATCTTATTCGATTACTTAATGCCTTCATAACTTGTGGTGATGAATTTCTTCATAACTCCCATATTTCGGGAGTAATTTGAGAAAATGTGAAATTTTACTATGAAAATGAGTGTATCGAGCTCTCTCCCTCCTGATTCCGGGCTTGTTTCAAGTAGCGGTCTCTAATATCATAATGCTTATACTAAGAGCTATATTTAATACTAAGACACATAGTGCGCCAAATGTGCACTTTCTGGGATAAAGAGTGATGTTTATTTTATAACACAATTTTTTTATTTTTTGTTTATTTTGTTGATTAAAACCGTTTTTCTAAAGGTTTACCTTATTACAATAACATTTCTGAGCAGCCAATTAGAGAAGATATAAGCTAATTAGGATATATAATTAGGGACTTAAGGTTTACATATAAAACTGATGCACTAATGATTACTGATAAGAACATTGCTATTATTTAATTACTAAATGGCTCTTAATACACTAATTTAGCATGCATCATTTACTAATTATCACAATAACTAATTACCTTGCAATATTTAACAAAGGATACCTGGGATACCTGGATTTTATATAAATAGGTCACTATTAGTAACTTTAAAATCAGTGTTGATTTACACCTCGTTGTATCCAAGCTAATCTCGCAATGTATTTTCCAAATTTTAATACAAATCTTGATATTCACGTTGCTTTATGCGCACGCGCACATAAAGATTTACGCGACTTTAACTATTTGTTCAGTGTTTTAAAAGATAACAGTTGTGTTCAGTTATGTGAAAGTGCTGAAACAAGTTTAAAAGACTGGTGTCGTCGATTTTGCTACCGCATTTATGCAAAATGGACACAGTCTGGAAGAAGCACAGATAAGTTTCGGAAGAAACATGAGATTTGGCTACAGGCTGCAATTCAATGGCCGGAATTACAGAATGAAAATATGGAACCTTCTACAGAAAATATAAGTGACGTCATCGAGCCCATAATTTCTCCTGCTAAATCTGATGCTTCAACTTGTACACATCCTAGTCCTCGTAAATCTTTTGAGGACCTTAGTAACCGGCAAAAAAGAAGACGCACTGAAGATAGTCTTTCATGCAGCAGTAGCAGCGCTGAAATTATGTTTTCGGCCGAAAGGGCGCTTCAAAAGGCAGGACAAAGCGATACAGCTTATGTTATGAAATACTTGACGGAGAATCCAGAAGAGGCCTCAAAAATCAAAGCCTTCATTGAAGGTAAATCAATTCAGGTACGGGAAATATCCCCTTTGAAGGCATTGGCTCTTTATGTATCGATGAACTTATCGAAATGGCGCTATAACACTCTTCGGGATTTCAACACTCAAGAAGGAGCTCTTCAATACCCGAGTTACTACATGTTGGTTAAAGAAAAAATTAAGTGCTATCCGGCCAAAGAAGATCTCACAGTTACAGAGAGCTCTGCAAAAATCAAATTACAAGCCTTGATGGATTTAACCTCAAGAAGACTTATTAGGTCGTTAGAAACCCCTGTTGATCCCAATCAACAGCTCGTATTGACCAGCAAATGGGGTTTTGACGGATCATCTAGCCAAAGCATTTATCATCAAAGGACGAGTGAAGATGAGCAAATCGATCTTGCTAGTAATTTTATGATTAGTCTTGTACCACTGCGGCTCGTCTCAAAAGGTGTAACAATTTGGGAAAACGAGCGACCATCTTCCACTTCATTTTGCCGGCCAATATTGTTTAAGTTTATAAAGGAAACCAAAGAAAATGTGCAGAGAGAGATGGCTGAAATCGAAGCAGAGATTGAAGCCTTAACTCCATCCACCATCACTGATGGAATTAGTGTCAAACACCAACTGCTGTTGACAATGATTGATGGTAAAATTCATTCCATTATATCCAATACAGCAGCTTCAGTGTGTGACATATGCAAGGCTTGTCCTAAAGAAATGAATAATTTAGAGTTAATCAAAGATAAACACGCAAACGAGGACATGTATAAATATGGCTTAAGCACCCTTCACGCTTGGATTCGCTCAATGGAATGCTTATTACACATTTCCTACAAATTAGACATAAAATCATGGCAAGTAAGGGGTGATATAGCAAAAAGGCAAGTTGATGACAGGAAGAAAAGAGTTCAAGAGGCTGTAAGAAGAGAAACGGGCTTACTTCTCGATGTTGTGAAACAAGGCAGTGGATCCACCAACAATGGCAACTCGGCAAGGAGATTTTTTGAAAACTACACTAAATCTGCTGAACTGACCGGAATAGATGCTATGCTTTTAAGAAAAATCTGTGTGATCTTGCAGTGTATTTCATCAGGAGAGAAGATCAACGTAACTAAATTCCGAGAGTTCTGCTTTGATACTGCTAAGCTTTACGTGGAGTTATACCCATGGTATTATATGCCTTCTTCACTTCATAAAATTTTAATGCATGGGCCAGACATAGTTCAGAACATGTCAATTGTGCCCATTGGTTTTCTATCCGAAGAGGCATCTGAGGCTAGAAATAAAGATTTTAGAAAATATAGAGAGGGGCATTCTCGAAAGCATAGCAGTATCTCATGCAATGAAGATATTATGCACAATCTTTTACTGTCTTCTGATCCACTTGTTACAAGTATCCGTCCAAAAGGAAATAAGTTTGTAAAAAAATCTTCTTTTAAGGAATTTTATGAGCTTACGGATTCTGAGAAAAGTGATATCGAATTTGTTAACATAAATGATTTAGCGGACATCGATTCTGAATTTGAATTAATTGATGATGATGATGATGACGAAGATAATTAAATGATGTTATTGTTTTAAAATGTGTAACTTAGTAAATTAGAGCTTACATCTTAATTATTTATTGTACTTTTAATGAAACTAGGTAATTTATTATCAACTTACTTAAAAGTCATACTCTCATCAGTTCTTGTGAATATTTTTGTTAATATATATTTCTGTATATATATAATATATTTATAGACCTCTTAATAAGTCTGTCTGCGGTTTAAAGTAAATACAAATGGGGAAAAAACGTTTTTTTTTTTTAAATTTTCATTTCCTTTTATCCCAGAAAGTGCACATTTGGCGCACTATGTGTCTTAGTATTAAATATAGCTCTTAGTAATAGCATTACGATATTAGAGACCGCTACTTGAAACAAGCCCGGAATCAGGAGGGAGAGAGCTCGATACACTCATTTTCATAGTAAAATTTCACATTTTCTCAAATTACTCCCGAAATATGGGAGTTATGAAGAAATTCATCACCACAAGTTATGAAGGCATTAAGTAATCGAATAAGATGGCATCATTAGTTTGGCATAATTTTACTCTTTTTTTTCGGACATGTCTACGTCCAACCGCTCCCATACATTCGTTCCACTGTGCGTCGGTTTGTCTTGGGATGAACGTTTTTGTCTCTGCCTCGCTTCTTGATGGGTATAGCGCGGTTATGTCGTTTTGATAGTTGATGACGTTGGTGTGAAGAATTTAAAAACTGATTAGTTCTATTCCCTCATGGGAAGAAGTATTATGTTTATGTGTGTTAGTAAGATTAAGTAAAACAAAGGTTTCATGTATTTAGGAAGATATTTTTTTATTAATTTCTGTAATTTCTGATCGTAGATTTTATTCCCATATACAAAAACAATTTTTTCGCTTAAAAATTGCTGTCCCAGATCTGGATTTTTATTGCACTTAGGCTATTTTTAAAGTTTAAACGTTCAACGTTTTGATTTTTTCGTTTCAAACTTCAACACATCATTGATGTTAAATCATTATCTAATTCGTTTTTATAGTCACTATAACTCTTGGGGGAGGCCTAAGTCCAGCATTGGACGTCTTTCGGCTGAAATGATGATGAGTCATCATAATTGACGTCATATGGAAATATGGTCAACACACTCGATAAGATATTCTCTTAAAGTATATTGTAACTTTTAAAAAATACAAACGAATTGAGGACCTCCTTCTTTTCAAAATCGGTTAAAATTCAAAAACCGAAATAAAACCAGGAGTATTATTGGCATGAATTAAGTTTTCTTCTCACATAATATTTCTGCTTCGTATTTCTATATAACTACATTTTTAAACATATTACATTCACACAGCATTCTTGTGTTCAAATTGAAAGCATAAAATAACGTTATTTTCATAAAGAATTGAGTGATTAGCATTCTTGCCCCATTCCGCGAAGTAATGCGTAATACATGAATTTGTAGAAAAGTAACTAACCGTTATCTTGTCCTACTCTACAATCTATTATAAAAATATTTTGGTATAATGCAAAAGTTAATTCTATAAACTCTTTTGGGATGTAGAATTTTAGGTTAAAAAGTATTTTTAAACTGCTGATAAGGCATTTTTGCCATCGAGATCTTCAATTTGGGTAAAATATAAAAATTATATAATAATACCAATACATAGGTACCTATTATTAATTATACTAAATTAATAATAGGTACGTGTTGTCTAGTTGCACAGGCCATTTTTATTGTGGTTATTCAACTATATAACTATAATAAAATTAATATGTTAATCGGTTGAAGACACTAAACGAGACACAATAGAAGTTTTCTGGGTATTACGTCTGGGGGCGTTTAGTTTCCCGCAAAATGTTAACCAAGCGTTTTTTTGAAGAATAAGACTTCAAATCATTCCTGGACTAAAAATTTACTAATTTAAATGACAACATTAAAACCCATACAAAACTCTTCTGTCAAATGATCAAGTATCAAAACATATCAATCCACGTTACATCTACAGTCAGCCCACAAAAACGCCTAGTTGCATGGATGTCGGAAAAACCGTGGAAACGGCGGAAAAACTACGCTCACACTGGGAACTTAGAAAAACTGGCCGCTGCTGTGAACGATTGTTCTTGCTGTACTTGCGACTGGTTTTAATTAGGGAGACCCGAGACGATTAGACGTTATTTTCGACTGTATTTTTTGTCACAAATATATATATTAAGTTTTCCTAAATTTCTTGTTCGTTTTTTGTTTGTTAGGCATTTATATACCTACGATGGTTCGGTGGAATCAGTTATTTATTACTATTAGACTTGCTTCTGCCCGCGACTTCGTCCGCGTGAAATTTCACCTTCCCCCCATTCACCCTCTTAGAGGTGAAATTTCTTAGTAGATACCTACTCTTCAAAAAGAACACACCCTCCAAATTTCATGTCTCTAGGACCAACGGTTTAGGCTGTGCGTTGATATATCAGTCAGTCAGGTCTTTGAAGTCTATAGTTATTGTGTATCTTACTGCAGGACAAATACATTTAATAAAATAAATTTGTAATTGGAGTAAATCCAAAATAATAAATCTTAAATTATATTAAAGGAAATCTAACAATTATTTTGTTGTTAATTATATTTGACGATAATTTTGTATGTAGGTACTTACAAGACTAATGAAACATAACATAAATGATCATATTTAACTTAAATATTCCCCATTCTAAACACCTTTGCTTTATAAAATGCTGCATTAAAATTTTATAAAAAGTCAAAAAGAGTCTAGTTAAGAATTGTTGACATGGGCAAAGGCCTCCGTTCCGTTTTTCAATTTTTCTCTCTTATTATTTCACTAGCTTCTGCCCGCGACTTCGTCCGCGTGAAATTCGTACTTTCCTCTAAAAGTTTCGAAAATGTATGTTGGTATGATCTTTATAATTAATTTAAATAAATAAGTATTCGGGCCAATTTTTAAGTTTATAGAACAAAGGAATCAGATTTTTCAAAGAAACTATCCCCGCTTTTCACCCCCACAGGGGTAAAATTTTGAAAAATCGTTTAAGATGTGTTCATAACTTGACTCAAAGTTTATTTATACCAATTTTCGAGCTAATCAAGCCACGCAGTAAAATCCTCCCCTTTAAAATTAACTACCTCTTTTCATACAGTTAAGGGTAGATTTTCGAAAAACCCTGATACACGTTATTAATTATTTTTAGTCCTTAGTATAAATACTGAGTTTCAAGTTAATCGGACAGGGCGTTAAAATTCTTCCATACAAATTTTAACACCCCCCCATTACCTCTTTAGGGGGTATTTTAGAAAAAACGAAAAATTCCAAACTTCATAATTTACTTAAATAAGTATTGCCAAGTTTCAAGGTTATTAACTCAATAAATAAGATTTTTCATACAAACAAAATCCCCCCTTTTCACCCCCTTAAAGGTTGAATTTCCAAAAACCTCTTCTTATTCGATACCTACTCTGCATAAAGAACACAACCTCCAAAACTCATGTCCCTAGGACCAGGGGTTTAGACTGCGTTGATATTTCAGTCAGTTCGTTCATCCCCCTTTGGGGGAGAAATTATCAAAAACGCTGAGGCACGTATAAATTAATTTTTCAATCGTTAGCCTAAATACAAAATTTGAAGACCCTAACTTTTAAACTGACGGACTTTCATACACAACTTCATCCCCCTTTTTAACCCTTTGGGGTTGGAATTATCAAAAACGCTGAGACACGTATAAATTAATTTTTAGTCGTCAGCCTAAACACAAAATTTGAAGATCCTAACTTTAAAACTGACGGACTTTCATACGAACTTTCAACCCCTATTTAACTCCCTTAGGGGTTGAATTTAAAAAAAATCCTTCCTAATTCCTTGTCTACATTATAAAGGGAACCATTGTGTAAAATTTCAAAATAAATACCTATAACTACTTTAATTAATAAAAGTACCTACGCTTAATAATTTGTAATTTGAACGAATATTTAAACACTACCAAAACAACTAATACGTGGTCCTAACTTTAGCTACCTTACACTTAAAATCTAACCCCCTTATTCATAAAACTTATCAAACCTATTTTAGTTAAAATGGGGTTTGTCTCTTTCTTACACACAGAAATGTCAACGTGACAGATAAGGACAAACGTTCTATAAACCTATTTTAGCTAAAATAGAGATAAAATAGGATTATTAATAAGGGGGTAAGTGACTATTTAAACTAAAATATTCTTATAGTATTATAACCAGAAATATATACAACTCACAACAAAAAAGAAATGAAAATAAAGCTGAAACGCCTGTGCAATACTATCTACCTATACCTACTTCACATAAAAATAAATACTTATAACTACTTGAATTAATAAAAGTACCTACGCTTAATAATTTTTAATTTGAACGAATATTTAAACACTACCAAAACAACTCATACCTATTTTACAAAATAACAACAAAAGAAATTCAAATAAACTATTTAAAGACTAAAAGTCGCGCTGATAAGCACGGTTTCTCAATATCAATTATTGTCTGTCAATAAGGTCGAACGCTCTGAACGCATCAACAGCCAAATATTGAATGAAGGAATGAAGCTCGCTCTCGGACGACTCGGACCTCCCGCCTTTTTATACCCTACCGCGCCGCCGCGACCCGTGTCGAGCGCGGCAGCGGTTACACAAAAATAATCCTTATAGCATGATTCAATATTCTGGTGCGACGGCGCGATGGCTTATTTCATGTATAAGTTTGGTGTTTCTATACCGATTTCTATGATTATATTTTTATTAAAAAGGTAATAATGTTAACTATTTTAAATTAGGGATGAGTGAGAGTATTATAAACGTAAACAAATATAATCAGAATGCTCCGAACTGCTAAACTATCAGGAGTTACACGTGTTATTGTGAGTCAACCATAAAAGATAGACATATGCTGTGGCGGGATATTTTTTAGACAATTTTATGTAGAATATTTCCGTCATACATGATTTCTATGTAACTTTAACCATTAAGGCTGCACACGCGACGGAAGCTTAAAAAATGGAGTAACTTCTCCCGTTTTCACAACATTTCCCTTCACTACTCTGCTCCTATTGATTGTAGCGTGATGAAAAGTATACTATAACCTGCCCAGGAGTATGAAAAATAATTGTACAAAGTTTCGTCAAAATCCGTCGAGTAGTTTTTGTTTCTATAAGGAACATACAGACAGACAGACAGACAGACAGACAGAAAGACAGACAGACAGACAAAAATTTTACTGATTGCATTTTTGGCATCAGTATCGATCACTAATCACCACCTGATAGTTATTTTGAAAATATATTTCATGTACAGAATTGACCTCTCTACAGATTTATTATAAGTATAGATTATTGATATTTATTTCTGTAAGTACTAAGTAGATTTATTCAAACACATGTCACACACGTCAATGATATTTTAATTTAAAAAAAACAAGATAAGGTCGGTGTTTTTTATCGGATTAAGTATCCCTGAGAAGAAACACTGAAACAAACTCAGAGATCAGTCTCGTGCATAAATTATAATTTTGTTGTCTCACAAATTGTTTTGGTCCTAAGGTCCGTAGGTAAGCGCGACGACATATATCAACATAAGCTGATTTTTCATTGTAAAAAAAAGCCTATAGATTGCGAGGTCAGCTAAAACGGGAAATAATACCTAGCTTGATATTATGTCGCCGTGTACATTAACCTAGGACCAAAACTAATACACCATTTTGCTAACCAATATTTACCGTTTTATATCTGAGTCAAGTCCTTGGAAGACCAAAGAAACGATGAATGGAATGTGTGAACGATGATATGGTTAGAAAGGGGGTGACTACCGAGATGACGACTAATAGAGAAGTATGGATGAAAAAGACATGTTGCGCCGACAGCAAATAAATTGGGATACGGGCAGGTGGATGATCTGAGTTAAGTCCTTTCGATAGCTTCTAAAGTTCGGAATCTGTTATGATGACATATTCTTGTTGAAATTATTCGAGAAGGAATGAGAGTGTTAGTAACAATGACGGTCAGTATGATTCATGTGATCATTCGGAGACTATTATTATCAATATTAACAACATAACATGACATCTCAAAGGGTATCTCAAGGGATTAGGCAGAGTTGTATCTACATACATAGACACATATTCCACCAACATTTCGCCTTTTGTTTAAATCCTATGTAATTGATTCTTAATTGATTATTTTCCAACTGAACAGACAGCTGTGCTGCTGGGGAGTTTGTTCCGCCACTTCTTCTCCCCAGCAAAAGCAGTAGGAAGTGCCGAAGGGCGGGCGTTTTGGGGGACTGTCTTTTGTAATTTTGACGTTCGAAAAGTACTGATTCTCAGCCTAGTTTGAATAAATGACTTTTGATTTTGATTGGGCTCTATAACTTTAGAAGTTAATTGTGCGTTATTAATGACCAAAATAACTGGAAGTCGTATGGGGAGACTTTTTCCCGGCACTTTGATAGTGCAGGATGCGTGGTCTTTGAATCTGCAGGATTCTTTCAAATTTTTACAATAATTAATAATTAAAATTTAACACTTCACATGCTAAACTGCAGATTGAGACTAGTTATACTATTTCTAAAATCTATGGACGATAGATTTTACCTACACCGGATTTGGTTTATTTTTAAGTTTGAAAAAATTACTCTCGCCCTGAACCTACCGATATAAATAAAAAAACAGCCGACGAACGTAAACCTAATAAAATAAATCTTTAAATTAGGTACAGTTTTGAACCTAACCCATTTAAAACTAGGAAGAACTCTGAATAAGTACCTACTTATTTTTGTAAAATGGGATATTCATAAGAATACATCCCATAGGTATAAACCTATTTGATTTATTATTTATGCCTACCTACATTATTTTATAAATCCTCCTCTGGGGAGTTGCTTATCGCTAGCATAATTTCCTGTTGCAAAAGTTTGAAGCCCAGTTGATGCAAACTTTTTAATTCATATAAAATTGCAGGCAATTTAGTAAACGTCATATAAAATTCCGTCCACATCACACAAGCCCGTAAATACGATGAAAGGTGCCGCGGCATTTAAAATTAAGCAAAAAAATATAAAACATTAACAAATTAATTGCACTGCGTGACTTACTGGTCCCATTCACATTTCGTCCGATGATCTTATTGGAGCCATTTGGCTGCGGGCCGGCGGGGGTGTGCGGTGCGGGAGGCACTGCCCGTCCCGTTTCCTCGCCCGGGCTTTCCATATCACACCTCTCGCTCGCACACATCAACCCGACACCCGCCAATTCGAAAACTTCACAAAAATATTGGCAACTTTTTACGAAAAAAAAAGTTACATTTCAAGGATAAAAAGCCCGATATCACAGTTCGAATTTTAAAAAATATATGAATTTTGGAACAATGGCGTGACGAACTCCGATTTTGGCGGTAAAATTCGAAGGGTAGCCGTGACGTGTCGTGATGACGCGCGCGCCTCGACTGGCGGCCGCCGGCGGAGCCCTAGTGCAGCTGCATCGCCCCGCCCAGCACCCCACGCGACCCCTCCTCGTGGCCCCACGCTTTCCTTGCCCTCGGCTTATGTAAAAAAACATAAAGGCCTTAAATTTGGTGAGTGTGTGCGTTACGTTTGTGTTGTCGTAGTGTGCGGGGAAGGGGCCGAAAGGGTACGACTTGAGGGTCGACGGGTGATCATTATTGTGTTTTTTAAATCAGTCTTGTTCTTATAAATCAATCGCACTAAGTTTGAATTTTCGGTCATGGTAAGACTACAACTAACTAAGTAACTTGTTGTTTTAGCTACAAGTTACCATGTCTGGTGAAGAAAACAAGGAAGATTACTTTGCTACAAATAAAAGACATCAATTAGATTGATTAGCTACCCGTATAAGCCATTGCCTTCTACGGGAGGATAAATACGAAAGTTATTTAAAGAATTTAGAGAGAGGCGAAGATTTTAAAACTGCCGACAGTGCCACCGCTGTGTCAAGATTTCTAAGAATGTCATGTAATGGTAAAGAAATAAAACAGTGCCTTATGTTAATCGGAGCCATTCGAAAAACGCGTCCTAGATATACGAATGAGACACATTGTAGGTAATATACAGATTGCGCCACTCAGTAGTAGGTAGCATAATATAATATATATAACACACAATATTACAAGTAATAGTAGTAGAAGATGTAGGTCCTGAATCCGATTCGAAGGTTGGGCATCTTTCTTTTTATTTTATTTATTTAATTATGGATTCACAAATCGGCCAATACAATATAACTTACGTAATAGGTAAACTTAAAGAAACAGAAAACTGCATGCCCTTAAATAGTGAACACAGCATGCACATTGAAGCCTTTTGTCTAGAAAATGCCCAGGTAACTCGCAGTCTGTAATTGGAGTCTTATTTAATACTCGCAAAGAAGTTTACCAGTGCATCACAAATCTTTGAAGATCTCTAGAGTCCCCCCTGACCGGAATTTTTATCAAAATTATGGTGAATGGCCAACTCCGTTCTGACTTTGAATTTTGTTCTGGTGATTCGCATAACGCACATTTGGCTTTGGCTTAAACTCCCATAGTTGTCGAAAGGGTTAGGCCCTAACCCGTGACGGTTATATAAAAACCCTATTAAAAAACCCGGCACATAATATTTGAGGGCACATCGCCCTACGCAAGCTGTACGTGTAAATCAACGGACGGCGGAAGCGAGTTATTTATAAAATGCCCAGTTTGGACATAATACGACGGCTCCACTCGTAAACTGCTGACTTTTGAGTTAAATGCTGCAAAATGGGCCTCATTACGCTTCAGCGCTAATTGAGACCAAGAATTTTGAAGACGGCGCGATGGCGTGGCGGAGAGAAAGATGTTACCCAAAGAATTATTCTATGGGTTCTTACTGAAATTTTTCAAGGGCTTTTTATGCCATGAAGAAAAATAGGGCTTAATATTGTGATTATTATTGAAAAAAATGTAGATAATATATTTACAAGGTGGCAAGGACATCGACGCGGAAAATCAGTAGGCAACATGATTCGGACCCCACTGCGTTGAAAATTTTCGTCGGTTATTTAAAAAATGTTTGCTGTTCCATACCTCTTAGAATCATGTGCAGAATTCATGGTTTCTGTTTGAGGGTCGATGTCCCTGCTACCCTGTGTATTTACAATGACATATACAGGGTCCCATTAAATTTTAACACAGCGCTCAGTACGTCTAACCAAAGATATCCAAGCAAAAAAAAAAACAGATTAAAGTGATTTTATTTTGACCTAAACTAATAAACTGCCGGCACATTAGTGTATTTTCGCTAGCTGATTATTTTTCTTGTAAGTATCTAATGCGTTTTTCTTATATATTTTTTTACCATCGTCCTTATTTTGGTGGTCTGAATGATTTGTAAAAGTTTGTCCATCTATTTTAATGGGACCATGTATATACTACGAGTATATTATAGGCTGTTACTTTTTGTAATTTTGACTGTCTGCAAGAATCTACGAAATAATGGATGAATGAAAATATACTAGAAAAAATAACAAAAAAGAGTAAAGAACCAGACACAATTCGCATTGTAGAAACTTCTTAAAACGAAATAATAATAGGTAGAGGTACATAGGGGAATCATTGAACGACAACGGAGTTCTCAATATGCAAATACACGGACGTGATAATATCTAATAGTGAAAGCAATAGAAAGCGAAGGGTTAGGACTGGGTCTAATGATCGAATGCAACGACTGCTTCGAGAGAGTGACGTTATGCAATGCAATATGGTGGTTACATGGGAAAATGTATCCTTAGATAGGTAGGTACTTACTTATCCTTTGGAAGAAATAGATGTTGATAAATCGATAGCAATATACCGCTTATGAACTGTCAGATTTTTTTTAGCCTTTACTGTCACACCGCCTGGGCAAAAGCCAAGTCCTTCCAGGAACTCTTGTCCCGCGCCACCTCGAAACAGTCCTCGCGGAGCGCGTCCATGTTATCAATATCGACTTTGGCGAGATATGAGCATACCTACATTAAAATCTAAAACCAAAAGCCTAAACTAATATAAAAAATAAAGCGAAAAAAATCAGGTAGCTAAAGGGTAAACAATTCAGCAAACTTCTGACGAGAAAAAAAATAGCCCACAGAATGTTTCGTGTCGGTATCAAATTAAAAATGATAATCAGCTTGCAAAAGCTTAATTCGGTTGAGATACGAAAGCGGACCATTCTCGGAAAGTAAAAAATACATAAAACTGCCGACCCAACAACGGTATACGGATGGTGATGCAAAAAATCCTATATTTCGGGTTAACAGGCCTTTGGTATATGGGTTAATATAATTTTCTTGTGGGCTTATGGGCTGAGTGTATAATTTTGTTTGTGCCTTGCCGTTTCTTTTTTTGTACTTCGAACAGGATCTCATCTCATTACATCGCACGCTTTTGCTGAGATCAAACGAATGCTGTACCCGTTCTGTAACACGAAATCAATTAGGAGTAATTATGTAAAAAAAAGACAGCGCGGGATAATCAAAAAAATATATGTATAAAAGAATGTAAGTAAAAAAAACTATGGAATCTTCTCAAAATATTTTATCAGGTACTTATGTGTGCACTAATACTAGTGTTTCAATTATTTATAGTAACGAATTGGATTTTATAATCAGATAAATACATTATTTGAATAATTGATACCTATTGTAATTTTTCAATACAACCTAAAACAGTTTGACCTCCTTGGACAATAAAACTAAGAGGCAGAGACAAAAAAAAATATTTTTACAGTCAAGTTTTCTAGTTGCTCTAGGAAGTCGTGTATTCAGCCTTTTTCACATCAAGTCTACAAAAAGGTGGCACCATAGTTTTCCCACAGTGTTGCCGTTAGTTTATCATCATATCGACATATTTCTAGCTATCTAGTGTTGCGACAACCTTTCACCGGCTTAAGGAAAAACCTACACTGCCTTAAGAGTCGATCGGATATTATTTACAGAAAAAGTGAGGTCATGAAAACAGCGGGTGGCTTATGAAATCGATATGTAGGTACTTAGACCAATTTTTTTTTGGAGAAAGCTGTTTTGAACGATAAAACAAATAAACTATACTAAAAGCTTGTTCAAAAAATCTAATGCTTTATTTATTTATTTATTTATTAAAACTTTATGCACAAGTAAAAAAAAAAATAATACTGTACAAAGGCGGACTTAATGCCTGAGGCATTTTCTACCAGTCAACCTTAGGGTGATGCAGAGACAAAACATGGCAGGTGCAACATACAGGAGAACTAGCTAGGAAATGAATATAAAATACAATATATACACAGATACATACATACATACATATAAACCAAATGAACTCTCAGGGGAAAAATGATCGGTAGAGGAGAAAACGAATCCAGCAAATCAGCGCTGGGCTGGGCTTTACCGAATGATTTAAGAATTCCTATAGCATGCCACAGCCAAAGTCAAAGCATTTATTTCTAATAGGCACATAAAAGGCACTTGAATGTCAAAAATTACAATAAAATATAATTGATTCTAGTCGCCCCTTCCAAAAGGTAGTTTTCGTATGGAGAAAAATGGGCAAGAAACTCCACCGTTACTCTTTTAAACTGTTTTCAGCCAGAATGCTGATTAGAATGTATTGTAGAAGCAAGATTCCCTAGCTAGCGAAGCATAATTCGCGCCCAATAAGAATCCACCTTAATGGACTACATGGATTCTTAGCGGGCGTATGAAGAACTTAGAAATAAGAGTCAGTACCTACTGGTAGCACCTTGTGCATACAAATGAACCGCCGATGTATTCTGTAAAAATCTCCCCGTGAAAACTTAGGTGAAGTGAACTTGAAGTGAACCATCATTCCACCTGTGATTGACAGTATTGACAACTCAATTCATCTAGTTTCACTCAACAGCGATTCGAGCCCCTTCGACTTCAATGTGCGATCTTGGTGGTGGGGTGGCAACCGTCCGTGGCCATGGGATGCGATGGCCTCCGACTTATTATGATTCAGGATGAGATTTTTATTGAATAGATCGGTCAATCTCAATTGCCATACCCGCTTCCCGTTCCGCTCATTGCCCCGCTGTTTCCCTAGCCCACGTGTACAGTAAAGACTCTCTCGAATGAGTATTTTCTCACGGTGACCGGCCTCTCGCCTCTCTACATACAAGCTGTTAATTCCACACATTGCTCGCTGAACATTTTCATATGTTAGGCTAAGATTCGTGGACTTACTCGTGCTTTCTAGACGAGCTGTTAGTCGTCTTGACTTGTCACCGTGAGAGGCTATGACGAAAATGCGAGGGAAATGTCCCAAGTCTGTTGACTAATCATAAAATGTTAGGTAACCATATTTGACTAAATCATTGGATTCATTGAACTGAACACCAAATTAGTACGGTTTTTAGAACGTGCAACGTGCAAGTGATAGATATCTAAGTACTTATTTTTTTAAATGCCTTAACAGAGTTACGTAACGACTAACGACTTTCATTCGGTTTTTTCGCAAAGAAAGTAGGTACCAACGTCATGCCGGTTTTCCTTTTATTTTTCTTCGTATTTGAGCAAATAATAAAATACGAGAGATATGACAACGTTTCTTTTAAGTAGTGGTAGGTAAAATATTGGAAAACCCTCGGAGAAAAATGAAAACTGCTGCATTGTAGAGGCCATAAACCGACGCGAGAATTCCAACCAAGCGGCATGCGTGGTAGTAGATAATAAGGCTGATATGATCGGAATTCAATTCATCCTAATATTACATACCTACTTGCAAAAACTTTAATAAACTGTAACTCTTTACACTTTTTACACGCCTCGTCAAAATTAAATACAAAATGAAATATTTATAATATTAGGGTTAAAACTGCTATAAAAAATATCATTATACATAAACGCCCATTCTCCAAACAAGAATTTCATCGGTAACTTTTTATCAAGCCGCAATTTTCGGAACGCGACCATCATTTCGAATCGTTTGCGCGGGAAAAACTATAAAATGGCCGACGGCGTGCGTCCGATGCAAATTGCGCGCGGAAAAAGCTCGCGAGCGGTAAAAACTGAAAGGAACTCATAGTATTTCATCGACGTCGCCAGTTATTGAGCGGGGTTAATGTTTTTGTGTAGATTCCAGTGGTGGCGACGAGGCGACTTTTTGCGCGTTGCGGAGTCTGGGAAGCGCTCGGCGGCAACTCTCGTCGCGGGCAAAAAGCAAACGAGGGCCGCCATAACGCTGCTAACCGACGCAAAAACGTTGCGACATACGGATAGAATTAATGCGGCGACTCTTTAATTTTCTTCAAGAAAGCGCGGGAGGAAATGGTGTAGGTAATGAGTGTTGCCAGACGCAAAAACTATCTGTATAATGACGTAGCTCATTTATCCAGTTTATTTTTCTGTTCTTGTTGGTCATATGTAAAAAGTGCATGTAGGAATGTTTTAAAAGCCTCATTCCTATTAGACACGATTGAAGAATGTAAGATCTAATAAGAAACGGGAGCGTATAGTGGTCGTCCATTTGTAATAGGAACAGCTTGTCCGTAAGTAATAATTTGTGGTGGCTGTATGGTCTTATTTGTTCTTTAGATTATAATTTTGCATTCAATGTGGTCTTACATATGCCTGGATATGAAGATTATGGGATGTGCACTGCCTATAAGCCCCCATTAGCTGTGTGTAGCCATTTGTATAACAATGGTAGAAGCGAGGCTGCCAAGGCTGTGATTCTACTAGGATACAGAAGAAACATTATTTTCAAATGCAGTCTGAATTGGAATCATAACTGCATTTTATCTTATTGGTTTGCTAACGTCAAAAGTCAAGCGTTTTCTTTTCAAGGGAAACTTTTATTTCCACGCTAGCCAGGCGCTCGCTACCCAAAAAAATCGAAGTCAAGTGAAATCCTGGTGGACATCCCCCAACCTGTCCGGTGGAATTTGATCCACTCCCTCTCACAGAGAGGCCTGCATCCCAGCAGTGGGAACGTTATAGGCTGATTATGATTTTTGCTTATGCAGGTGGTTTTTTTGGCATTGATGATTTGATAGCAGATTATTGGCGTTGACAGTCAGGAAGCTACTGCTACCCATCTTAGCCCGTCGTTCCCATTTACAACACTCCTGGTGGATGGTCACAGGACAAGCCGTTGTTACGATGCTTGAGGCTATGTGCAAAGTAGTGGGTGGTTTCGGCTGAATGAAGATAATGGTGGTGTGGTGGTACAGTCTTTAGTTTACCGGAAGGTGCAGAGAATGTTACCGATCGAAACGTACAGACGCCAGCACATCAACCTACCCGAAACTGTCAAATTTTCCCAATCAACTTTGAGCCTTATACTTCAGTGATAAAGTTGAAAATCTATTAAAGAAGTTTGACAGATTGTAGTAGGTTGATATGCTGGCGTCTGTACATGCAGCACATACACGTAGAAGTAAAAAAAAAAGTAGTAACCATCTACCTACTTAGCCTGCCTACCTTTCGCGTGTACTTTACAATGATTTATTCAAAAAAGTTTTCAAGAATTAACATGGTCATAAAACAAACCTTTTTATTGATGAGCAGTTTACATTAATAATGCAATGTAGAGAAAACTTATGCCAGCACATCTGCTTATTTTTATTGTACAAGTTATTGAAATCAACACAAGTTTTTGTTAAGTCGTACATACCTAGGTTACTACACCACTTGAAAATGCCTTACCTAGCGTAGCATTATTTGGTTTTTGTAAACATCAGGTTTATCGTGTCGTAATGAAATGGAAACGCATACTACCATATTGGATTGGTGATGGCATTAATAACTGTGTCACTGTTAACAGCAGTACACAGACTAAGAAGAGAAGTTACCCAGCAATAACTACGTATCATGTTATTTAGCGCTAGTGACAAGGGTGACGGCTCCATTCATAAGCCAAAATCCACGGAATAGATTAATGGAATAAAATTAAATCCGTGTAGTATGCGTACCTATATTAAGAAGTCTTGAATACGATGCGAGCATGACATCATTTTGTATTAAAAAACCGCCTACTTTAAATCCATTAGCAAATAGTCGCAGATTTGGATTGCTAAGAGCGTTTCACAGTTTTGTTTTGTCAACCATTTTGGCATGTTTGTTGCGATTTAGAGACATAATATTAATGTATTCGTAATTTAATGAGTAGATTTAATTATATTAATTTTATTGCTTTTACAAGCTGTGCCTGCGTAACTGCATATTATGATGATATACTGGTCGTTCTGTACCTACAACCCGCAAGAGTTGTCCCGAGCGGCCTATCCGGTTACGTCATCCGAGCGAAGTCTCAAGTTAGCCCACGTTCGCATGGACGTAAAAATATCGTGGCGGGATTTTATCGCGCACTGGATTTTCAACTCTCGGTCTTGAGCCGAGCATTGAGAAACCAACAGAGCGTGTCAAAAAACATACTGTTAGATTTTCAACCCTTGGCGCTAAACAGTGCGTTGAGTGAGTTTTTTTCATTGAATATCGGAAACGGGAAACTTGGCCCACTCTTGCTACCTTGTAAATTGCTTACGATTTAAAACTTTTAACTCCACGTAGGTTCCACTTCCAGCACTCACAGCCAAATTTTTACAGCGCTTTTCAATAAAATTTTGTTATGCCTGCGTCAGTTAATAAAATTATAAGCAATTGTAGTTCGTCGACTCAATTCACTTCATCATCCAGTCACCTTCTTGTAAATCTATGTATTTTTGTATGTTGTATCATTCTCTTGCTGGGATCGGCGCAACACGTCTCCCTCTTTCATGCTTCTCTATGTCGTCATCTCTGTAGTCTGAAAGTTCTGACCATTCTCTGAACAGAAGGGTATCGAGTATGTCCTTCCGATTGCTCGAACATGAAATAAAAATGCAAAAACTTTCCATGCCAGATGCACTGTAATAAATTTTATATATATAATTATTATTCAGTATTATAGACAATTTTTTTGTGAGAAATAAAGAAATAAGTTAGTTGTTAACATTACTTAGTTTTCGAAGTAAGCAATTATTTCTGTTCGTAAACGAAACGTAATTTTTTGACATGTCTCAAAAAACTAATATCCCGATTTGGATATCAACATCAGATTTGAATTTTGTTTGAAGCCCAATACCGTTCAACGGATTTTCTGACAATTTCAAATAATTGACGAGTTGACGACGAGTTTTTAGTGAATTTGTTCAAAAAACAATTGTAGTGGAGTGTTTATTTGCGAATATTTTATGTGTATTGTGTCAAGATGACGACGGATAAGATTCGGAAGGACAAGAATCAGAACATTCAGGTTTCCATTCGTTTGAGGTAAGTAAATATTCAAGTGAAACTTGGACTGTTGAGCTGATATTTCGTTAACGTCGGCATGACTCACTGGATTATTCGCTGTATTTCATCATAATTCCTCTCAAACTCCTCATATTTGCATTACAAGACTGCATTTGTTGTATAGTTGTGCACTTCTCTAATCTAATCATGCTGGAATTAGCTAAACAAAACCCTATGATGACCTTAATAAAACTGACCAAAAAACCGCCATTGCTTACAGTAGGTACCTAATTCGAGTAACTCATGATAATAGATGTATTAAATGTAAACAAACAAAAGTCCCCATTCTTCTTCTCTTCCTAAAAGTATAAGTACCACTACAAATCTCTTCATGAATCCATTGTGAGCTGCATAACTGTTCTAAGCACAACCCAGTACATAAGAATTAAACTAACACAACTCTGACCAGTTAATTAGATCCATCCACTAAATTCTTTTATTAAAATGTTATATTGGCCTGTAAATAATCTATGTAGTCACAAGGTGTGGCCTATGTAGGTCAGTAACATTATGGAATGACTCCTGTATGTAATCATGACCACAGTGTCTTGAGTGGAGTTAAAACTACAAGTATTAACACCGCCCCTAAGATGACCCACGGACCCACTGTTTTTAATAATGTAAAATAAGCAGAATTAAAGAAAAATTTTCTTTTTGAGAAGAAGAATGTACTAGGTATATGTTTTAGATAAGCATCCATGGTATTAAATTGTTGGGCTCAAACTGACATCCTTTTGAAGACTCAGCACATTTTTAACAAATCTTATCTAGCTTGACTCAACAGTAGTTAATGTAGCATATAAAACACCACTAAAATAAATAAATCAATGCATACAACATTCTTATTTCAATCACATATTGCTTTATACAAATATGGAAAATTATTTTCATTATTATTCTCACAGAATGTTTTCAATAAAGAAACCTGACTTACTGAATGAGGCAATTCTGTACTAAAAGCTACTAGAACACTAATTTAAGTAAAAAATGCTAAACCATTCCATTTTCTTTACATCATGTATTGTGACAAATAATTCATATAACATCTACTCTTCCGCAGACCGCTAAACCAGCGTGAGAAGGACATCAAGTCGCTGGGTGTGATCGAAGTGGTGAACAACCGTGAGGTGGTGGTGCGACAGTCACAGCAGACCTCACTGACTAAGAAGTTCACCTTCGACCGGGCCTTCGGACCCAATGCTAGTCAGGTATGTATGTTTATGACAAATATGTATCTGAGCAGATGGTAATAATGACACCATTGGCTGAGATGATTTATTTTTTTGATAGAATGTGCGGAAGAAAAACTGAGGCCATAAAAATCATAGAGTGTGCCTCACGACTAGACAGAAGTTCTCTGACGCTGATTTTCTAATGAACCTTTGGGGACAACATCGTCACATGCTTTTGCTATACTGTTTGATGGAATGGTCTCAACACAAACCTTAAAAAGGGTGCTCCATATTCAAAGGCTACCAGATGATACATCACACATCTTTTTCAAACATTATTTCTTCCGTTTCCAGCTCCACATATACCAAGAGGTTGTGAGTCCTCTGATAGAGGAGGTCCTCAATGGCTACAACTGCACTGTGTTTGCGTATGGGCAGACTGGCACAGGGAAGACCCACACCATGGTTGGAGAGCATACAGGCAGTGATACTCACTGGCAGAATGTGAGTATACCTTGAAACATGGTTCTAAGTTTAGAGGCTTTGGTGAACCATTGTGCATGGGCCATGGCGGCCGTCGGTGGTTATTCAGAAGTACATTACATCTCCTGGTCTGTTAAGAACAACTGTGTAAGATCTGGATGTCCTGAGGGTTTCTGTCCTAATCTGGGTGACGCTTGTGCATTCAAAGAGCACATGCGCAACAGTTTCCTCAGCCTCCATGCAAGCCCTGCATAGAGAGATATCAGTATAAATTCACTGTAAGATGTAGCACCTACTTTATTATCCGCTATGAAAATGTCTTGTTTCGTCTTTGTAAGGGGATGTGTGCTTATGACTATACAATAGAAGTGAAAACTTATACGTGACGCTCGGGTCGGTGACGCTGAATCGGGAGGCCGAATATTCAGCGTTACCAACTCAAGTGTGACGGTTCGGTGCGCCTCAAGAATTTTTTTTACTGCAAAAATTGCTAACTAATAATAATAACATTTTTTAATAGTACGAAAGTTTCCTTCTGTCTCTAAGGCTATTCAGCTGCATCTGGTTAGACTGAAAACCGACCCCAATATAGTTGGGAAAGGGCTAGGCAGATGATGATGTCTATAAGGCTATTTGATACTTCTCTTTATCGAAGAGGTCGCATTTCAATACAGTACTTAAAATTACAATGCCACATTAAACCTTTTAAACCAACTTAAAAAAATTAAATAGGTTCGTAATTCAACCTGTATGTTTCCATGTACCCAGGACCCGCTGGCCGGTATAATCCCGCGCGCGCTCTCGCAACTATTTGACGAGTTACGCCTCACCAACACAGAGTACACGGTCCGCGTGTCCTACCTCGAGCTATACAACGAAGAGCTGTTCGATCTGCTGTCCAGCTCCGAGGACAACTCCAAGCTGAGGATCTATGAGGATGTGACGAGGAAGGGATCCAATATTGTTAATGGATTGGAGGAGATTACGGTAAGTGTTACAGCAAACGCCAAATCTGTAATGCCCCTTAGGCCGGCCGCAAACGTCCGGTTTCCTGATTCGGAATTCAGTTTCGGAATTCAGATTCGGAAACCCGAATGCAACCATTTCATACAAAATGTTCTTATTAGCGCACACGTACTTAAATTTTCCGTCGGGGTTTCAGAACGGAAAATTTAAGCACGTGTGCGCTAATGAGAACATTTTGTATGAAATGCTTGCATTCGGGTTTCCGAATCTGAATCCCGAATCAGGAAACCGGACGTTTGTGGCCGGCCTCAGTGGAGGAGTACACCAGCGGAAATTAGGCGACGGAAATGCGACGTCCTTACGTTTGGAATGCTTTTTAAATTGACAGCAAAATACCTGCCGAAAATTACGAAAATTGATGTAAGCTCAGCTCGTAATCGGTTTGAACGTAAAAATCGGTCGGTCGAAACTTCGACCCCTATAATAAAATGTACTCTGTGCTTCGACCTTCTTTATATTTTGTTTGTTTTGCATATAATTTTGTAAGTTTCGACACCGATTATTCCGTTTATCCACTCCAAAAATTCCACCCTAAGGTGGATAAGCGGAATAACCCTTCGACACGGTGTGTCCCTCTGTCATATCAACCAATACGTCGAAGCCTACTTTTCTGCGTCGAACTACGGGACGTAATTTACTGCAGGTACCGCATTAGCATAATCGGAAAAGATCCCACTGCTAGGACAGGCCTCCTTTTTATGTGAGGGAACGGGCTGTGATCCACTACGTGGGCCTGGTGCACTGTAGTGGATGTCACATGTCATCGAATTTTTGGTTTTAGGACCAGTTTTCTCGATTGTATTGTTTATTTTCATTTTTATGATCAGTATTTACTGAGTGTTTACTCTGTCGCAGGTTTACAACAAAAATGAAGTGTACAAGATCATGGCTCAGGGGCAAGAGAGGAAGAGAGTGGCGTCAACACTTATGAATGCTCAATCAAGGTAAGCTACCTACCATATTTCCTAATCGAAATGCTTGTCTTTTGATTGATAGTGTCATTGATGACCCTAGAGGAAAAATTCAGACTACAATCCAAACTAATATTATAAATGCGAAAGTAACTCTGTCTGTCTGTCTGTCTTTTCTTCACGCCTAAACTACTGAACCGATTTGTGTGAAATTTGGTACAGACATAGTTTGGAACTTGAGAAAGGATATAGGATACTTTTTATCCCGATGTTCCCACGGGATCGAGACTTATGTGGATGAAACCGCGGTGCGCAGCTAGTACATAATATATTGACCACGCTGCAAGCTTTACTATGTTACTAATTATTACAGGACCTAAACGCAAAAAAACGCAAGTTTTATAATGCCTAAAAGTATATGATCGACTACAGTAAACAAAATCAAAAAAATATATGATATTCTTCAAGATATATGCTAGGTAGATAGTGTGTTGAAAACATGATACAACTAATTTGATATGATAGAAAAAGTCATGAAGATACCTCTAAAAACTTTCTTTTTACAATAAAAACCATACTATACTCATATACATACATATAATCATTCTGATTTTTTGTCAGATTATTCTACAAGCAACATAGGTACTAAAGCACTAATGTTTTGATTTTTTAGTCTAAACAATAGATATTTTGTAAATAGATAATCACACTAATATTATAAAGGCGAATGTTTGTGTGTGTGTGTTTATATGTTTGTTACCTCTTCACGCTTAAACCGCTGAACAGATTTAGATGAAATTTGGTATAGAGATAGTTTGAGTACCGGGAAAGGACATAGGGTAGTTTTTATCCCGATATTCCCACGGGATCGAAACTTTGCAAGTGAAACCGCGGGGCGCAGCTAGTTGCTTCATATTTTGCAATAAATTACTTGCGTTGTCTCATCGCGCTTCTCTTTCTTTTTTATGCAGTCCGACAGTGACCGCGCTTTAGGGGATAAGTTTTCTAAAATTGTTCCTTAGTGCTCACTTTCGTTAAAATATAGGGAACTCTTGTGTGCAAAATACCAAGCTTCTAGAACCCAGTAGTTTAACCTGTACGTTGTTTGTCACTGAATAAATGGATTTAAGATTTTCATAAAGAAGATGCATTTTTTTTTCAACTTTTTCTTTATTACTTAAATGTATAATATAATTTTGATATTGCAGAAGCCTTCCCAATGGCAAATCTAATATGTTGTAAGTCTTCATAACGTAATAAAAAGTTTTGTTTATGCTTCTTCATTATTTTTTACTTTTTTCTTCTCTTCTTTTTTTCATTGGGTCGGTTTCTGCAATAGTATGCTGAGGAAGCATGATCAAACGTGATAGGTTTTGTAGATACAGGATTTAGAGGCTCATACCTATTCTAGTTTAGTTGTCTAGACTCTTAGAATTATAATTTATAATAAATTATTATATTGTTGATCTTTTTAGAAACAATTTATTTAAATTAGATAATCAATAAAATCGTTATTTATTTACAAAATAGCTAGAAATTAGGCTGACCACAGATATAGATACATCTAGATAACGCAAGAGCAACTACTTCGCGTACCAAAAATCGCACTAGCTTACGTTCGAAAATCGTAAGCCGCCACTTTCGCGCTCAGTCCTGCGTACTGCGGGCTGGGTGAGCGTGAGCGAGAGCGCGAGCTTGTGACGTCATAGTAGGTAGTCAAAAAGTTGCACGCTTAGTTTTCATACAGTTCGTGATACTTGCGTTATCTAGGTATATCTATATCTGTGAGATTGACCAACTGAAGTAGTCTGACTGTAGTTGCCTGGTAGAAAATGCCTAGGGCATTAAGTCCGCCTCTGTGCATTTGTGTGCGTAAAATATTAAATAAATAATAAAGTAGATTGCACCAACTCCTGATTAGTTGAGCCACAAAGTTTTTTTTGAGCTGATGTAAAGATTTAGTAAGAAGTGGAGTCACCTCCACTCCATCGACTTCACTTCTCCGTAAACCCATGATTACGGAAGCATAATAATAACATACGGCCTTCAATTTGTCGTCGATGTGACGTAGCGAGGCACGGACACAAGATGGGTGCGAATGCCTTTCGTAAAAAAAAATCTCTTGTACTGACACAAATAGATAGATAACATTTAAATATTTTAAATCAACGAACCCCACCTTTTCTCCCCAGCCGCTCCCACACAGTCTTCACCATCGTAGTCCATATGAAAGAGAACAGCCCCGAGGGTGAAGAGCTAATGAAGATCGGGAAACTGAACCTGGTAGACCTGGCTGGGTCTGAGAACATCAGTAAGGCAGGGTCTGACAACCCGGCGAAGAAGGAACGAGCGCGGGAGTGCGTCAATATCAACCAGTCGTTGTTGACGCTTGGGAGGGTCATCACTGCGCTTGTTGAGAGGCATCCGCATATACCTTACAGGTATGTATCAAATAGATTAAGCGTATGAAATATCGTCTACAAAAATACGTATTTTTTCGGATGTTTGTCAACTTTTTTACCCAACTGTGCGACACCAAAGACAGGGTAGGTTTTGTTTTTATAAAGTCAAAATGGCGGATTATAGACGTTAATAAGTAAAGTATTGAAAAAAATAGGAGTTTGACCATGTATTGTGATGTATCAAAATAGGGCCCGGCCCTTGAGGGAGACGATTCCAAAAATATGCACTAAAAGGTGAAAAAAAAAAGAGAATATCAAAAACCCAACAGAAACTAAAAAGTTCGGATCATGATCACTTTTCAAGCAGTCTAAATGTATGATTCCGATCTCGGCAGCACACAGCAGTGCTGACGTGGCAGTGCGGTCGCAGCACTACTGGTCCTCATACATTTTCTATGGGTTCATATGAGATTACATTCCGAGCACGGCAGCAATGCCGCGCGACATTGCTACGTCACATTGCTGCCGTGCTCGGAATGTAATCTCATATGAACCCATAGAAAATGTATGAGGACCAGTAGTGCTGCGACCGCACTGCCACGGCAGCACTGCTGTGTGCTGCCGAGATCGGAATCATACCTTTATGCAGTTGGTTGCTTCATATCAGAGATTAACCTAAAATAACTGCCATGAACAACTGCATCAGACCTTTTTACTTGCAGTTGGGTCTTTCCAATGTTGTCTCTGCTTGTTTAGGAACTATTTTTTTATATCAATATTCTACCTTGCCCTAATACTAAATACGCACCTCTTCCACAGGGAATCGAAACTGACCCGTATCCTCCAAGAATCCTTGGGCGGTCGGACCAAGACCTCGATTATAGCGACTATATCCCCTGGACACAAGGACCTGGAGGAAACCATGAGCACTCTGGAGTATGCTCACCGCGCCAAGAACATACAGAACAAGCCGGAAGTCAACCAGAAGATGACTAAGAAGGCTATATTGAAGGAGTATGCAGAGGAAATTGATAGGTTGAAGAGGGACTTGCAGGCTACGAGAGATAGGAATGGTAAGTAGAAATTATTGCCATTACGTATTAATCATTTATTGTACAGTCACGAGCATAAATATATTACTACTAGCTGTGCCCGCGACTTCGTTCGCGTGCATGACGGAAAACGTTTTAATTTTTGCGCGGAACCCTAATTATTTTTTCTAAAATAAAAGTAGCATAATTTACTCCTTATTACATCAGCTATCTGCCAGTGAAAGTCTCGTCAAAATCGGTCCAGCCGTTTTAGATATTAGCCGGAACAAACAGACAGACAGACAAAAATTGTAAAAAATGTTATTTTGGTATATGTACCGTGTGTATGTATGTATGTACATCCATATGCATTTAGTAAAAAGCTGTTATTTTAATATTACAAACAGACACTCCAATTTTATTTATTTGTGTAGATGAATAGCTCGGCACTAATATCTGATTGTATGATTCATCAATTAATATATGACGGCAAATATATGTGATAATTTGATGATGGCATATACGAGTGGCAGCAAAAATATGTGACATCAAAGGAACACTAAAACTATCAGGCACGCCAAATATGGGATGCTGCATCGGCTTCAAAAATTTGTCCTTACTAAAATAAGCCTATTTTTAACTTTTTTACTATTTTTTCGTGGATGTAGTTATAAACCAACCTTATTTTTAGGTGTATACCTAGCCAGCGAGACATACGCCGAATTGACGTTAAAAGAAGAGGAACAACGCAAGGAGATTCAGGATCTGCTCCTCAAGAAGCGAGCCATGGAGGAGGAGAGGGATCGCATGGAGGCGGTGTTCCAGGAGTTGAACCAGACGCTGGAGGTGAAGAACAGTGAGCTAGCCAGCACTGTCACAGTGCTTGAGGGGACGAAGCAGAAGTTGGCGAGTACTAGTCATGTGAGTAGACCTTGAATGATTTTATTTTCGCGCGGATGTTTTAATTTTTCTTCACAGAGAATTTTTAAACATGTTTTGTTACTTAACTCATGATTAGTTAAACATTAAACACATAGAGGTTTATGCATAAACGTTGCTTAAGGCATTGACTGCCACCGCGGTCAACGGTGACCGCGAACAAAAGATTTTCTATTGTGTCTGTAGTCTGGCAGTCAACGTGTTAAGGTCGTAGCACACAAATCAAATCGGAAAGGGATCGGCACCGTATCGCCTATCGCCTCGCCATCAAACAGGCGTCAACCTAACGTAAGCACGTAACTAAAGTGGATCAGAAGCTCCGATACGTCGACTCGGTTACGGCTAGGCGACGCCGCGCATACGGCTCGCCGACCGCTGGTTGATGGTGCAGCAAGCAGGCCGGAGGGGTGAGAGGGGCAAGGGGAGACGAAGAGACGTAAGCGCGGGGACGACAAGCTGTAACGCATCGCACCGCGGTTCGTGAGCTTGTCCTGAGTTGAGGTGATTACGTTACGATTCCGATTAGTGTGCGTTGCAGTAGGGAGTTTCATACAAAGAATACTGAACGGCTCGAGTTGATACGGTGCCGATCCCTTTCCGATTTGATACGTGTGCTACGACCTTTTAAACTTAGTAATGATTAGCTACTTTTTTGACGTTTATAAATAAACCCCAAATAGTACAGTCAACTACATGCCAAATGTATCAACCACGCGTCATTGCTAGTATTGCTACGACAAAAAGACGCTATCAAAGTTGAAACTGTTAGTGCTTGGCCAGACTGCAAACGCGGTTGCGGGGCGGGCGCGGCGTAGCAAACTCGAACATGAACTTCATGTGAGTTAGTTGGCACGCGGGCGCGGAGAAGGCGCGTGCTACTCACGCCATAATGAGTTCATACAAGTGGCCGCAGTGGGTGCGCGGCCCGCGCGGGAGTGCCGCGCCGGGGACCGGGGTTCTCAAACTAGTTCGAGCTTTTTTCTAGTAAAAATAAGTCTTCTTCATCCATATTATACAGGTTGAAATTTAAAACATGCGACAAATCGAAATGGGAGATTGTACTCATCATTATGAACAACTTGTACTATGGGACCAAACCTAAAATCGCAAAAAAAAATCAGCTGTTCCCTACATTTATGTTCGCATAACTCGTCAAAATGTAGGGAACAGTTGATTTTTTTTTCGCGATTTCAGGTTTGGTCCTATAGTAAAAGTTGTTCATAATGATGTGTACAACCTATTTTGATTTGTCGCATGTTTTCAATTTCACCCTGTATTTTGACGCACACTGGACACGACAACACGCAGAACGCAGCCGCGCTCGACTGCGGACAGGCAGATCGCGCGCGTTCCCGCACCCGCGCCGCTCCCCGCCCCGCGCTGCCAGTCTGGCCAAGCACTTACCGTGGACGTGCGGGCTGCACTTACGATTGTGCTGAAAAATAAAACAACACAATTTAGCCTAAAACATTTCAATTTACCAAACCGTTTTTTAACCCACAAGTGCATGAGTGATGCGCTAACGTGCCAACCAGCTTCTTTAGAGCCTGAAACACTGGGGCTATTCAAGTATTACGTAAGCACTACAGTGGGGCGGGGGGTCTTTGCTTTGCTTATTTTTGATGACATGAGGGATGGGGGGTCTGGATGGTGATTACATCAGCAGTATTTATTTTTTTACTTTTTCGGATTTTTTACAAAAAAGTCGATTTTGGTTTGAACACATATGGCAAACCTTATACTTGTCTATGCTTGAAAACGAAACGTATATAATTATAACTGCTGCTCATGAACCAATAAATAAACTAGAACACATTGAAAAATGCATGTACCAATGTTTACGTAAGCATGGGGTAAGAGCTTTGCTTACTTTTGCTGACGAGGGGAGAGGGGGTTAATAATTGCAAAAAATCTGCTTACGTAATACTTGAACGGCCCACCTTTTAATGTTTTTCCTAAATACTGAAATCTCGCATCTTTTTCCTCAGAAACTGGTCAAAACCCAGCAAGCATGCGAGGAACAACAAGTGCTAGTATCAGCTCACTGCAGCACTGAGGTAGCTCTGAGCTCGCAGGCGCGGGAACTACTCGCCACTGCCGATGTGGCCACTAAACACGTCGCCTGTCTACACGACACTGTGGACAAGCGCAAGTAAGTTATACATAACAACAAGTGTAGTATCAGCTCACTGTAGCAAAGTCAAAGCATTTATTTCAAATAGACACATAAAAGGCACTTTTGAACGTCAAAAATTACCTTAAAATAGAATTGATTCTAGTCGCCCCTTCCAAAAGGTAGTTTTCGTATGGAGAAGAATGGGCAAGAAACTCCACCGTTACTCTTTTAAAATGTTTTTCAATATTTTGCATGGATGGATGCACCCAAAATAAAATTACTATACCACAATAGGTAAATGAATTAAAACAAAACTATGACATATAAATTAATTATCTGATAGATACATGGTGCTCTGAGCACTGAGGTAACGCTGTACTGTATAACATAATCAGCCTATAATGTTCCCTCTGCTGGGACACAGGCCTCCTCTCAGTGAGAGGGAGGTTGCTTGCAGGTACTCCAGCAATCCGAGGGGTTTGCAGACTACAACAACATACTAATGAAAACTACAATTTTTGTAACATAATGTTTATGTTTGATAGTATTTCGAAATACATTGAAAAGCCTTCATGAATAACTATTTACCTGAGATATTATTAGTTATGAACTTATAGAGGTATGAGGAACAGGGTGTAAACTTCACTCATACTCCATAGAAAAGGGAGGATCCTCCAGCCAAACAGGTGTTTTGTCTGGCGGGCAACTGCCCGATGATTCATGTCGGGCTGTTGTATCTATGCTAGTTGCGCGGTAAACTCTGCTTGCGAGATGCAGGATTTAGCGTGACATCAGTATGACGCGATGTTCGCATGTGGCGTTGTAGATACCGCTACTAACTTATTTAGTCATGAACTTCATTCATTCCCCTTACTATAAAACGTATTATATCAGATGAATAGTTACACACCGATTTCTCTCTTTCAGTCGTCAGTAATTTGACTTTCGAAAGAAGAAGACAAAGCGTTTTGTAACTATACAGACGCTATACAACGTTTATTAGTAAATAATCCGCCTTGGATTATCATCATCGGCAGCCTTTCAGCCACTGCTGGTATAGACCTCCTCCCTTTTGTACCATGCTTTCCCGATCTGTCCGTATAAATAACAATTGCTCCCCAGAACTGTGGAATCAACCAACCTGCAAATAACTCGCACGTACCGCGAGGAGTCGGAAGAACAGCGCGGCACTATCAGTACCGGAGTGAGGCACTTTGCTGACACCGTCAACAGCGCCTTCAGCAACCTGCAGACTGCTCTAGGTAAATGCATATTATTATAACTAGCTTCTTCCCGCGAATTCGTCCGCTTGAAAGGGCTTTGAAGATCCGTTGCATACCTACTGTCCGTCATTTTGAAAATGGCCGCCACGCATGACAGCTGACTTGCAAACGGAAAACATAATAAGACCAAACCCAGTGAAGTGTCACGTTTCCAAGATATTAACGTTCAAAATTGAACACGTGACTCAATCATCAACTTTGAATGCTAATGTCTCGGAAACGTGGCACTACGGGGTTTGGTCTTAGTGTTTTCTGTTTGGTTTGGTTATACAAAGTGTAAAAAAATTAACCTTAAAAACAGCTCATTTTTTTTTTCGTGATTTCAGAGTTGGTCCCATAGTGAAAGTTGTTCAGTTCGATGGTCTAAAGCACCTCTTAAAGTTTTTAAGGTTAATTTTTTTACACCTTATATATGTATATCGGAGAAGGTATGTGTGTCTCGTTATTAGCAGCCATATTTTAACTACTGTGGGCGAATACTGTGGGTATAGTGTTGGTTAATGCGCAATAGAAAAACGGTTTGCAGTTCAAATCAGATTATTATTTCACGAACAAATTAATCACACTAGCAAATCATACACTATAGGTACACGATACAACCAGATACGGAACGCGGGACAGTTTCTGAGCACATGTTGTTCGTATGATGTCCGATGTCCAAGAGAGCCGCTCCACCTCGCTGCACGCTCTCTTCTACTCCCCACGAACTCAGGCTAGACTCTGTCTGGCGTTCCGAAAAGTCAAACGAATGACTCCGTCGAAGCGTAGTCGTCACAGCGCTTCCGCCTCGTTGTCAAGTCAGCTCCCATACTAATGATTTTTCCGACATATACGATTAACTGAGCACAAATCCGTTTAGGGTTTTGATACACGGGAGTTAGTATCTTTCATTCATTAAGTCCTTAATCTGTCAAGCTCCGCTAATGACAATGACACAATTGATTTTCTATTGTTTCGTCGCCGATCGGCGAACCGCGCCGCTTGACCGGTTGCGATATGCCGGGGCCACACTATACGGGAAAACCGCGATAAGTTGTTTCTTATTGGCTGACATCGTAGGTCCAGCCAATGAGCATCAACTTATCGCGCAAATCTTCTCGTTATCGCGATAGTCTGGCCCCAACAATAAGAATGCGCGAAATGCGGTAAGAATGTATTGGTCTTTTACAGATACATACACAACTTCAAGTACGCAGACGCAGAAACAGAACAAGCAACAGCTTGAAAACTTGGTGCAGACCTTCATTGATACTATGAATGAGGTAAATAACTAACCTAGATCTCAGTTACAGGTCCGCAAATTCGGAACAGTGTTTCTTACAGCGAATTTGCGGACTTGAGCACATTTTTTGGTTTTTCATTCGGCATTTTTCACTTGAAGTGAAATGTTTGAACACAAACTGAACGAAAGTGGAAAATAAATTATTAGTGAACAGTTTCAACATTATTGAATTTCGGAACTCATTGTTCACTCGCTTACCGAATGAACGAAACATTAAAGGAGCAGATGAAGGTTCATTCCTATGTAATTTTCTTGGTGTCGAGTTAAGCATCTTATACTACCTTTACTTTTCTTGCAATGGCTTTTGTCTTTGACAGGAGGCTGATGTACCAAAGGTTAAAATATGTAAACTCGTATTATTCCCAGATAAAATCGGCGACATCCGAGAGCCACACGAGCCTCGTGCAGTCCAGCGCGTCGCACCGCGCGCGGCTGCACGCGTGCGTGACGTCACACTGCGGCGCCGTGCGCGACACGCTGGCCGCCTTCCTGCACAGCTTCGTGACGTCACTGCAGCACGCACAGGGTGTTGATGTTAAGGGGAATGTTGCAGCCTTCGTGCAGCAGTGGGTGAGTTGTCAAAGGAGATTTTTGTTAGTTGAATTTATTTTCCTAGTTGAATGATAGCTGTAGACTTGTAGTATATTCAGCTCAATGCGACTACAACTATAGCAGTGTTCATAATCCCAGATAATTTATTCCATTGCCAATTAATCAGTTATTTACTTTAGTGAAATGTATTCTAAGTTTATTTTTGAATGACAAAAAGTGTAACAAAAAGGTCCCAATAAGATTTTGGTTGCAATGGAATATGAACTTTTATGACATTCATTAATATGGTCATATTATTCTATTCCCCAGTACAGCGGCGCGGCAGCTCGCGTGTCATCTCTCCAGCGCGCGCACGCAGCATACAACTCGCGCGCGCTCGCGTGCGGGGACCAACGCGCACTCGCCGAGCGCAAGCAGCGAGACAACCGCCGCGACCTGCTCACGCGACGTGCTAGCAAGGCACAAGCGTGTCTAGTGGTAAGCTCTATACTGCCATACGTACAGATCTTCGAATCGATAGTTCAGACCGACTCTAACTTTATGGCGGATAGGAACACTCGGCAAGTGGCTGCGCAGGCACACGTCCACGTGTCAGGGGGGAGGGGGGAGGTACAGAGCACTTTAGAGCCGCTATCATATTTGAGTCAGGCTATCATCATCATCATCATCATTTCAGCCGAAAGACGTCCACTGCTGGACATAGGCCTCCCCCAAGCACCTCCACTTCGACCGGTTTTGTGCTTCTCGCATCCAACGAGTTCCTGCGGCCTTCACAAGGTCGTCGGTCCACCTTGTGGGAGGCCTTCCAACGCTACGCCTTCCGGTACGCGGTCGCCACTCCAGAACCTTTCGGCCCCATCGGCCATCTGTTCTGCGAGCAATGTGCCCTGCCCACTGCCACTTAAGTTTGGCAATTCTTCGGGCTATGTCGGTTACCTTGGTTCTCCTGCGGATCTCTTCATTTCTGATTCGATCCCGCAGGGAAACTCCAAGCATAGCTCTCCATTGCCCTTTGGGTGACTTTCAGCCTTCTAATAAGGCCCATTGTGAGCGACCACGTTTCAGTGCCATATGTCATCACTGGCAACACGCACTGGTCAAAGACTTTCGTCTTGAGACACTGCGGTATGTGGGACGAGAAGATATTGCGTAGCTTCCCGAACGCTGCCTAGCCGAGTCGGATTCGACGATTGACCTCTTTCTCGAAGTTGGACCTACCTAACTGGACAGTTTGTCCTAGGTAAATATACTCGTCCACGACTTCGAGTGTAGCGTCTCCGATCTTCATGAGAGTGGGTGTTACATGGGCATTTGACATGACCTTCGTTTTGTCCATGTTCATTTTCAGACCCACTCTTTCAGAGGCTCTACTGAGGTCATCGAGCATTGTACTGAGGTCCTCCATAGTCTCAGCCATGACTACTATATCGTCGGCAAACTGAAGGTGAGTTATGTACTCGCCATTGATGTTAATGCCAGCTCCTTTCCAGTCCAGAACCTTAAAGACATCCTCCAGAGCAGCGGTGAACAGTTTCGGAGAGATAACGTCTCCCTGTCTCACACCTCGCTGCAGAAGGATAGGTTTCGAGGTCTGGTCCTGGAGTCGAACTGACATAGTGGCGTTTTCGTACAGACACTTCAGCACCTCGATGTACCGATAGTCGATCTGGCACCGTTGAAGAGACTGCAGTACAGCCCATGTCTCGATCGAATCAAAGGCTTTCTCGTAGTCCACAAACGCTAAGCAGAGAGGCAGGTTATACTCTTCGGTCTTCTGTATAACCTGTCGCAGCGTATGTATGTGGTCTACGGTGCTAAAGCCTTTACGGAATCCGGCTTGTTCGGGAGGCTGGAAGTCGTCAAACCTGCGCGCGAGACGGTTCGTGATGACTCTCGAAAACAGCTTGTAGACATGGCTCAGAAGTGAGATGGGCCTATAATTCTTAAGAAGGGCATTGTCACCCTTCTTAAAGAAAAGTATCACCACACCTCTGTTCCATGCCTGTGGTGTTTTACCCTCGAGTATGACGGAATCAAACAGCCTCTGAAGGGCCTTAAGAACGGGTTTTCCGCCGGCCTTCAGGAGCTCGGCCGTAATTCCGTCATCACCCAGTGCCTTGTTGTTTTTAAGCTGCTTCAGAGCCATCCTAATCTCGTACAGGCTGACGTCCGGGATGTCTTCGGTATAGTGTCGGGTCAATCTAGCTCTTGGGTCGTTTGCCAGATTCGTAACGGGGTTGCTTGTTGACGTGTATAACTGTCCATAGAACCTCTCGATCTCTCTCAACAGCTCAGGTTTGGCGGATACGATCCTGCCATCATCAGTCTTCAGTTTCATAAGCTGGCTCTGCCCAATAGACAGATCTCTAGCAAAAACCTTGGAGCCTCTATTTTGCTCTATCGCTTCCTCAATACGATCTGTATTGAAGCGGCGAAGGTCGCTTTTCAAGGACTTAGAGATCTGTCTGTTGAGCCGCCGGTACTTTAGAACATCATCTGAAGACTGCAGGATTATCTCGCGCCTCTCCTTCATGAGCCGCAAAGTAGGATCAGAGAGCTTCTTTTTCGTATTCGTACGACGGGTCTTGAAGATCTTAGACCCGACCGTATGGACAGCTTCCACGAACCCATCGTTATATTCGTCCACGGAGCTCCCCAGGCACTCGAAACTATTCTGAAGTTCGAGCTGAAAGCTCTCGGGGTTTTGAACTTGGATCGGCGCTGGGCGGAGCGTAGACCTCATTAGTCGAGACCTTTCCAGCTTTATATTTAAGTTCAATGTGCCTCTTACCATGCGGTGATCACTTCCGGTTTTCACCGCGTTGATCACAGAGACATCATTGAATATTTGCTTCTTCGTCGACATAATGAAGTCAATCTCATTTTTAGTTGCACCATCCGGGCTCTGCCAGGTCCACTTCCTGTGCTCACGTTTTCTGAAGAAGGAATTCATCATAAAGAGGCCTTCCTTCTCCATAAAACTAGCCAGTAGGTGGCCCCGGTGGTTCCGTCGTCCAACTCCAAATTGCCCCATTCGCAGCTCATCATCGCTTCGTTTACCCAGTTTCGCGTTAAAGTCCCCCATGACAACGGTGAAGTGAGTTTTAGAGCCATGCATGGCTCTGGAAATATCCTCATACATGGTCTCCACCTCATCGTCGGGGTGTGACGAGGTCGGGGCGTAAACCTGTACGACCTTCAGCGAATACCTTGCGGATATTCTGAGTATAAGGTACGCCACCCTGGTCGACACACTCTCGATCTTCACCACGTTGCTCACAAGGGACTTGTGGACGATAAACCCGACACCACCTTGGGACTGCTGGTCGCCCTCCCGGAAATAGAGCAAGTTGCCAGATTTAAGGATTATCGAGTCCTCCCCCTCTCTTCGGACTTCAGATAATCCCACTATGCCCCATCGCAACCCGCTCAATTCTTCCTCGAGTTCGGAGATCTTCTCGTCGGTCCGGAGTGTACGCGTGTTGTATGTTGCCAGGTCCAGTTTTCGGTTATTTTGGTAGCCGGATCTCTTCCGGGGATTCTTAGCACCCCTTGCCTCACCGTGGCCTTGGCCGCTACCGTAGCCAAGGGTAGGCGGGCCGCCGGGCACTAGGGGCCAAGTATTTTTCGTGCTTGTCATTTGGGGGGGGATTTGCCATAATCGCCACGCTTGGCATGCGGGTTGGCGATCGCAGTATGATATTAAATGCATAGAGAACGCTGCTGCCCATTCTCCGGTACGTCCCTTAGTCGCCTTTTACGACACCCATGGGAAGAAGGGGGGTGGTGCTATTCTTTAAGTCCGGCACCACACGGACACTATAGTACGGAGTCAGGCTATAATAGTCCTTTTCTCATGGCTTTGAAGACAGCCCGTTTAGATTTACTATGGTGTAGGGATAAATAAGCTGTTCATACAGATAAACGCCTGATAATATCGTTTCCATCACAATTTATGGTAAAAATCAATCATCTGAACAGATAATACAACAGGTTTTGTTAGTGCAGTGGCTTAGCAACTGATTTTTCTCGACGAGTCATGGATTTAATAACCATTGAACAAAGAATGAATGCGTGGCTAACAGGAAGGTTGATGTCTAGACCAGTGTTCCGCAAAGTATGTACCGCAGCACACTGGTGTACCGTGGTCATTAACCCTTCGTATACCGGAACGTAGATCTACGCGAGACACAATGGCTTTTTAATTGTGTCTGTAATTCCGACATTCAACGGGTTAATTGGTGTGCCTCGGAAAAATAAGGTCATGTGTAACTTATTTACAATAAAAACCAAAAAAAAGAGAACCGCGCCTCAGGACAATCTACGCAGCTTTGTCAACGCCTAATTTAGACCGTCTATGGTCGATTAAACAGACTCATGTTTCGCATTAAATACCTTTTCTGCAATTTAAACTTTAGGTTTGTTGATTAATAATAAATGTTGATTAATATTACTTAAAAAATGATATTTATTTGTGGTGTACCTCCAAACATTTTCGTTTTCCTAGATGTACCTTGAACACAAAAAGTTTGCGGAACACTGGTCTAGACATTGCATAACAGACCTGTATCTGTAAATACTACAACAAAGCAGGCTTTTTTTAAAACTTATCCTAAAGTAATGTACACAAAAAATGTCAGCTTATATGCAAGGCAAACAATCAACCAACTTACACACGTCCCCAAACAAACCCTCGTCTATTTTTCCTTGATATTTTCTTTAAGAAATATTCTAATTACACATAGGAAATGGAGGAAGAATCAGCACGCCTCGAAAAACTCCTAACACAACAACTTTCTGACATCGAAACCGAACGACAACAAACAGAGAACAGACTCCAGGAATGGATGGAAGAAAAACGCAGACTCTTAGAAGAAGAACTAGCGAAGCACGTGGCCACAGAGAAACAGGCTTTAGAGGACAGACTGGGGAAGAAGGTGACAGAAATAGAGTTGCAGAAGAAGATGTTAGGAGAACGAATGGAGCGCTACAAGGAGTGGCAGCAGATACAAGCGGAGGCTGATAGAGAAGAGTTGGAGATGGCGGAGGGAGAGTTAGAAGAGTGCGAGAATGGGAGGGCGGAGTGCGCTAAAGATATCAAGAAGTATGGCAAGGAGTTTGAGGAAGGTATGTACTGTTTTTCCTTTTGTGAGAATGTGTTTGCATGCCTTTGATGTAACAGTTCTTTCTTTATAAAAAACTAGCTTCTGCCCGCGACCTCGTTCGCGTGAAATTTCTTATTCCCTCGACCCATCTCGTCGTATTGCATCACCTGCCCGCGTCTCCTGCTCTATCACTTCGTTTCCCCATAGCGCTTTTGCTCGGCTCCTAAGGGTCATAGCGTGACGTTATATAGCCTATAGCCTTCCTCAAGAATTGGGCTATCAAATGCTAGAAGAATTTTTCAAATCCGACCAGAGATTACCCCCTACATACAAACTTACAAACAAATTTTACCTCTTCATAATATTAGTATAGATATGTGTTTCGCCATAATTATCTAGTTAATAGTCTGTCTGTCTGTCGCAAATAAGACAGCCCAGCGTAACATGGCACACGCGACAATTACTCACGCGTCGAGAAGATTTGTCTAATTCTGTCACTTCGTTGCGCCAGCGCTGCTATACAAAATACTTGGATGGCATTGTGTTATTGCAGCAGAATTACAAAAGTCGAGTGATATATTATGATTCCATTATGATGAGCCTAGTTGCTTTTATCATCAAAAGCTAAGGGCCCTAAATACACTGTACAAAGGACATCATAACGAAAACTTTTTCCACTAATTCAGTAACAATTCCTTTTAGTGCAGATATTTTTCATTTGTTTAAAAAAAATGCTGTTCAATACAAAAGTGCAATATCTACATGGTCAAAATAGTTTTTAAACAAAGTATTGATGAACTTATTGGCTATTTTATAGGCACAAACGCGATCAACGTGGACATGGAGATATTCAGCAAGAATGTGGTGGAGGTTGTGGAACACATCAACAACGAAATGCTCCGAGTGCTGGAGCAGACCAGGGTGCAAGTTGAGGTATGTCACTAATGTTTTAACGTGTAGAGTCTTAGGTTGTTAAGATGAAACTAGGGGAAAAAATCTAAAAACCATGAAGATAACAAACTTTATGTTGCACCTCCAATCAGACCCAAAAAAATATTAAAGCAAAAAATACCACCCTGTGTTTTACTAGTCTATAGGTTGGCAATACCATACATTTTCGTATTTATGGTAAACTAGCAGTGCCCCGCGGTTTCACCCGCATAAGTTTCCCGTGGGAATATCAGGATAAAAACTATCCTATGTCCGTTCCCGGGACTTAGACTATCTCTATACCAAATTTCATCTAAAGCGAAAAGCGTGAAAGGTAACAGACAGACACTCTTTCGCATTTATAATATTTGTATGGATGAAAGTTATGTTTACCATAAATGGTATGAGATGTTTCTTGGTTAGTATGATAACCAGCAATCAATATTGTATATGTTGCTGCTTAGGGTAAACAACTTTAGCATGAGGCTTATAGATCAATTCCCAGATATAAACTATAATGTGAGTGTATTGAAAGTATATGAACTAACAAGTCTTACTCTTACAGCAAGAAGTATCCAACGTGATATCAACAGACGAGGCGACGTGCAAGCAATTTGTGCAGGAAGCCGACAATACGCTGACCAGTGTCGTGGATAGCACGAAACAGATCACTGACGCGCTTGTCAGTAAGATTGAGGTACGAACGCATCAATTCTGTTTTAGAATTAAGCCAAATTCGCATCAATATTACTTAAAGGTAGTTCTAGTGACAATATGGGCAATATTATCAAATGAATTACTTATTAGCGAAATAATATTAACTAATTATATTTATTTTCAGTCAAACTCCAGCTCCGCAATCGAACAGCTGTCCTCCCTCACCACATCGACTGCCGAGTTAATCTCCCTGTCCCACTCGCACCGCGCCTCTCACTCCTCCTCCTGCGAGCAAGCGCGGGAACAAGTGTCGCGGCTGCAGGCGCAGTTGTGTGAGGCCATCGCTAAGCATGCCGAGCTAGAGGGCCGGTGCCTCAGTGAAGAGTATAAGGTGTATTCTCCTACTGGTGAGTTGAGATTGGTTTTATGTTAACCTTTTAACCGCTTGTGTCGCATTTAGGGTCAGTTCACACCGCGACGCGACGCGGCGCGCAGTTTTCAACATAGCAATACAATTATAGACCTTATCTACTACACAAAAAGGTACACATCAGTAAGGAAGGCCGCGCTACGCAGCGCTGCGCCGCGCGGCGTAGCGCGACGTAGTAGGCACACAGAATTGTGTACCTGTTTGTGTAGAAGGTAAGGTCTATAATTGTATTGCTATCTTGAAAAATGCGCGCCGCGTCGCGTCGCGGTGTGAACTGACTCTTATGCGACACACATTTCCGTGCCTCTACCGCTCGAGTCGTGTCGTGTCGTGTTATATGGTGTACATAATAAAGAGCATTCTATTCTATTTCTGCGACAGAAAGTATGCATGACTTTTTCGTTCTATTTTCGTCCTATTCTCTGCATGGTACAAATAAAACCATTATTAAATAGAGATAAAAACTTTTTGACTATGTTTTATTCGATACAACGATTTCTCCTCCTTATTTACAGTAGGTATTATTTTATCTTAATTTTATCGATTTGTAGGCGCGCGCTAGGGGCACGGCAATTGATATTTAGCCAAGCGCTTAAAATGTTAAGAAATGAAATTACAACAGTAATAGGTGGGTTTAAAATGAATACAAGATGAGAACAACTCTCAGCGCTAAGCAGTGCATTGAAAATCCAGTGGGCATAAACATCCCGCCGCGATATTTTACGTCCGTGCAAACGTCGGCTTAGCTTGGCAAGTGACATAGGTTATCAGGCATAATGATAACGTTACCACCGGCCCCCCCGCAGGAGCGACCCCAGCGCGCACGACGTACCGCTACCCGCGCGCGCTCGCCGCGACGTCGCCGCACGAGCGACTGCTGCAGAGGTTCCGCGCCATGAGGCAAGACCACGATGATGTAAGCTATTTTTATATATTTTTCTTCTCCTTTTAACACGTGCTATTGTAATGGAAGCACATGAAAGAGCAGCACATCTAAGTTCTCAACCACCCTGAAATGTCATCGAATGCAGTCGCTGTGGCCGAAATCGTCTAGAAGTCATTTATCATTATTATATGAACACAGTTCATGCTATGTGTAGTCAGTCAATAGAGAGACTGAATACGTATTTAATCTCTCTAGTCTGGTGAACCTTAGTAGATACCGCTATACATGCATTCCAAAAATATATGGTGAAATGGTAACTTGTATACAGCTATAACATAAACCCAGTATTCTATGTTCACAATTTAGTTTCCAAAATTATTAACAAATAAGAGTATTTCGAAAAATATCTCCAATATCTACACATACAAGGTTCCGTTTGCGTTTTATAAAAAGTAATTTACAGTAGCATAAAATTAAAAAGCTCAGAAATAACATCTACAATGAAATGGGTGTGCGGCTGTGTCCATGATCAGTAATTTATCAATGTTATAGTACACAGTAGCTTTGCCACATTTGTGCGTCCACATATTTTCAGCACAAAACATTTTTGACAGCATGGGTTTTTCGTCCAATTTTAGAAGATCAAACACAAAAAGCCTAGTATTTATTTCAAGTACCATGTACAGGCACTTTTGAACTGACAAGGAGACGATCAGTTAGAAAGATACGGCTAGTTGCCTATCCCGAAGCATAGGAGATTCCGAAATGCAAGATACCTATTCAACTAAAAACATAAATATTAATAAAATGTACTTCTCCCTCCAGGACTGCATAGTGATAGAATCCGACCTGGAGGCTCCGGCCGCGAGCGACTCCGAGTGCTCCGCGTCCGACGAGTCCGCAGTGTTCGCCGCGCCCTCGCCGCCGCTACACGACCTGCCGACCAGCCGCGCCAACAAGCACATCGTCAAAAGCACCTCCGAGACCGACATACTGTACACTTTGAAGAAGGTAAGGAATTCTAATCATAACATTAACATAACAGTCCCGCAAGGAACCTCGTGAAAGCTAAACAAATTAAGTATTTTGACTTGGCTCGCGAGGTAGTCGACATGTGGGATGTGGACTCAGCGATCATTATGCCGATAGTCGTGACAGCCAATGGCTTAATAGCCTAGAGCCTCGACCAACACCTGAGGAGATTCTCGTTGGGCAGCTGAATCACGTGTCTGATTCAGAAAGCGGAACTTCTGGACACACCTCGCATTGTTAGGAGGTTCCTCTCCCTGGAGCGCTGACTGGTAGCTGGAACCCTGTTCCCTTACTTTACAAGTATTTAGATTAAATAAAGGAGATAATTCAAAAAGCAGTATGTGGGAGAAAGGCTGAAGAGAAAAATTATGGCCACACTTGCTCATTTCGTAATAGAGATTTCACACTATGTTCTAAGTGAAATAATTATTCCTGGTTTTCGATCCCGGGTCGTCAACATCCAGCGCACAACGTTGTTATTATGACTATACCTAGTAACAAAATGTTAGAATGACTAGAACAATCGGTAGTTGTTATAGTATTTTCCTTTACTAGTGGTTAACAACACGCTGTGAATATATGTGTAAGCGCAGGAGTTCCCGGTATCGTCCGAGACAATGGCGGACTCGAAAGTGTTTGTGTGTGTGGTGTGTGCTCATGTATGTATTATAAGCTGACACTACTCATCGTCACACACACATTCACAGCATGTTTGTACACTTGGTCGACACAAGTACAGCGCGCGTCGCTTCGTAAAATAAAAAGTAGTTAAATTAGTTTTATACTAAGTTATAATATGTTCCCCAAAAGCAAATTCTATAAATCTTCCTTCTTTCACAGCAACAAGAGAACGCCAAAGAGAACGCGAACCGTTCCATTACAAGCAAGAAGCCTTCCAAACTACCCGCGCCCTCATCCCTCAAGAAACCTCTCGTGGAACGGAACGACAACTGACGTCACAGTGAAAATATACCGTAGTATACTGTCCTGTACCTTTAGTTAAGATGGCGCGAAGATATTGTGTTCAAAGTGAGTTCAGTTGCGAATTGTCGCCGCTAGAGGCGCTAGTTACGCCCTTGAAGTAAATCCTTTTTCGTACTTTTGAAATAGTTTTTCGGGTGGAGTGTTTCATTCATCATAAAATATCAAAAAAGACTATTTTCGCGAGCGTTTTCAGCGAAAATGTTCGCCGTTTTCATAGAAAAATGTCATCGATTTGGTAATTTGGTATAATATACGGATATGGATAAAAATATGTTATTTTTATAAGAAGTAAGTATGTATTCAGTGTGTCGATGATTTTGTTTGTTGATAATGTAATCATAGTTAGACATATTATGACAGTTGACAAACTGTAAATTGTATAGAATTTGACGAGGAGAAAACATTATATGTAGTTTAAAAAGATGCTTTTTTTATGCCGTTAGGCGGAACTTACGAACAATTTCTTAACAAAAACTTATATAAAATAAATACAATATAATATATTTTCACACAGGCGAAACACTAAATAGAAAACAATAAAAATCAATCTGCCTAGCCCTTTTAACCCAACTAGGTTGGGGTCGGCTTCCAGTCAAACCGGATGCAGCTGGTCAAAGACAATATTAGATTTTTTCTAAAAAAAAAATATGAGTCAACTGTCAACCTTAAAATAGTAATTATTGTAGATTTTTATTGCTTTTAACAATAGTGTCTCCTAATATTTATTATTGCTACTTTCTTTTAACGCAAAACAGTTCGGATCTATCATCCACTTACGACATTTTAATATAATTAATAGTTTTTTTCAAAAAAATACTTATTTCTTCATTTAATTTGAAATTTTATAATATAGTTTTAATTGTAATGTCGCTATACTATGTTAAGATTTATAATGTTCGCTATATTATTTTAGATAATTATATAATTTAGTTCCCCACACATCAAAAGTGTACCGTGTGCATGAATGAGGGTCGATAATAATATCGAATAGATTGTTAGAAAATATATTAACCATGTTTAAAAAAAAGTAAAAGGACCAATGCTAGCTTATATAATACAACCTTAGGTACTCGTATTATGCTATACGGTAGGCATTATATTTCTGCAGTAAATAACTGCAGTATTTTTATGGGAACTATATTTTCTATCACCAAAATTTATATTTGTCATCAAGTTGTATCACCTAATAAATAGATCTATCGCCACGAAATATTTGTATCACCTAATAAATAGATCTATCGCCACGAAATATTTGTATCACCTAATAAATAGATCTATCGCCACGAAATATTTTCGTTCTCAGATAGCGGGGCTCCGTCGACATAGGATGCAAGAGCGAGCGAAGGGCACCCCGAGGTTCGGTTTGGTTAGGTCACTTGCATTGTTTGGTGACTACATTTTGGTGACAGATCTACTATTTGGAGGACAAACCCTATTATTTAAGAAACACAAAACTAATTAAATTGGTGATAGCTTAAATGATACCCTATTTTTATCTCACGAAGCAACGCGCGCTTTACTTGTGTACAAACACGCTGTGACTGTGTGTGGAAGCGCGAGAAATCTCGGTACCGTCCGAGACAATGGCGAAAGTCGGAAGTGTGGGGCGTGTGTGTGTGTGTGTGTGTGTGTGTGTGTGTGTGTGTGGTGTGTGTGTGTGTGGTGTGTGTGTGTGTGTGGTGTGTGTGTGTGTGTGTGTTACGTACTGACGCTACTCGTATTCACGCACACATTCACAGCATGTTTGTACAATTGGTTACCACAAGTAAAGTAGGCGTCGCTTCGTGACATAAAAATACTGTATCCGTAGCCGTCTTATCTAGATTGTACGTTACACAATTGACATAAAGTTCATTATGCTTTGTACAATTTCGTTGAGCCTAAAATTAGTAGTAGCTAAGCATTCCCGTCAGGTATTATTTTATGTGTAATTAAAACAAGCTCATTCGTGTACAAAATGAAGCAAATATTTGATATATTTCATACAAAATTAGTTTACAATGCTTTTCTGTATTCACGTGAGTGTAAGCTCTGAATAAAATATAATTTACTGATACAAAGATGTGGAGTTTTTCTTATTACCAAACCAGTTTCCTTAAATGGACCATCCCACTAAGGTGGTATCACATCTCCACCGCGAAACCATAGCAGCGAAACAACATTAGTTCCGCCATAGTGTATAGTCTATGGCCATGACTTCGCTTGTCCGGAAGAATACAGTATCATGTCAAAATTTGGCAGTAACTGACTTAATAATACAGTTCGACTAAAAAAAGTACGTTCTACCTTTTAAATTAGGTCGAAAATCGCTTTCACCTTGAATAAAAAAAAATAGGGTACATACTAATACATATTAATAATAAAAAATAATCTGTTTATCTTATGGATATACCACAATATTTTGAGTTAAAAACTTTAATCGCTTCTCCTGAAAAAGTACGTTTTTAGAGTTAATACAGTATTCATGCGGGCAAGCGACTTGTCCATTTTACGACAAGCGAAACAGCCTGAAGGCCAATTATCGTAATTTAAAACGTTAAAAATCTAGTCGCAGTCTCATCTTAGAGTGCGTCACAACAAATACTTCCTTTGCCGTTATGTTGGCAGAAATGTATACCACTTCTTATTCTTCACCACTCCTTAGGCTGGGCGCAAACGTCCGGTTTCCTGATTCGGAATTCAGATTCGGAAACCTGAATGCAAGCATTTCATACAAAATGTTCTCTCCAGCGCACACGTACTTAAATTTTCCGTCCGGGTTTCAGAACGGAAAATTTAAGCACGTGTGCGCTAGTGAGAACATTTTGTATGAAATGCTTGCATTCAGGTTTCCGAATCTGAATTCCGAAACTGAATTCCGAATCAGGAAACCGGACGTTTGCGCCCAGCCTTAATGTTTTGGGCATGATTCTAACACGGAAACCTTATAAATCTTAAAAAATCCACAGAATCGTCTTTCAATATCTACTATCTTGAGAGACATATAGGCACAAAACACATATATACCTACTCCTAGCGGAGGACAGGGGCGCCAACATTATAACGTAGGACCAATTTGTTGAAATGCAAGGATATTAGAAGTATTTTTTGACAGATTGAGACAGATCTCAGGGCACTGTGAACGTTCTTAAAATTACGAGAAATGCCCCTCTGTTCTGTGTACGTTACCCCAGCAAGAAAGTGTCTCCTAGAGTTATAGGAGTAGAACGTACTAACGCACAGATTTGAGATTTGGCCAGTTACACCTCCGCGCTACGCTCGCTATTTCGTTGCGATGCCGCGTTTGTTATTACGTATCTGTGGCAGTCTTCAAGTTAAAGCGAACCATTTCTTTTTTCTAAATTTCATTTTTTTTTTTGTTGATTATGCGGAGAAACTTATCTAAGAGACCCGAAGTACATAGCAACGACTGTTTGCTCCAATTCAGCTGACCTGATGTTCTACTACTCGAATCGCGATGAAATGTTTCTTAGCGGAATTCGATAAAACAGTTTCCTATCATTATTATTTTTCGCGGCGGAGATGTTCCTAAATGATGGCAGCTAAAACCGTGGCTTCTCAAACATCCCCCTCCGACTACAGGCTAGCTCCCACCGGGCGACCAACTACCACGGCAAATCTGGAAATCTCTTAACCGACCAATTACCCAGCTGCCCCTCGAGTTTTGAGTCATATTGTGATTCGCTTTGATGACTCCAATATATTGCACTTGGTGCCGAGGGTATGATGATGGAGCCAGGAGGTAGATAGTGGAACTCTTTAGCAAACTCGAGGGGTTACAAGTAGACTCCTACTTCTAAATTCCTCGAGTTTGCTAGTAGATTAGCAATAGCCTTCCAAATGATTCAGATTAAGATTAATAGTGTGTTACGCAATTAGGGTGCAGACATGTTTTACACACCACTATAAATATTAGTGCATAATAAAACACAAGATAATTTTATCATATTTATTAGCATATAGAGTACCTACATTTACAAGTATTTGAAATAAGAACAGGCTGATTCGTATCCCGAGGTCTGTAGTCTGTTTTGTGAACACAGTGCATCTAATATTTTCTTTTTCACAATTTCCAAAATGTCAATTTTGCTTTGAATAATGTCCATTGCAATCCGAAAAAATTCTATGCAACAATTTTTTTTTTATAGCAAAAAGCTGGAGTTTATACTAACATTTCGCGAAATATCAAATCAGTCTGATCCGCTCAATAATATTTACAACCTCACAAGGAGAGATACCAGATTCCACCTGAATTCTAGTATAAAAGAAGTTTTGTGTGCATAATAATAATATACAAAAAAATATTTTAAACTTGTAACTAGTACAGTCTACCTCATAATTGCCTTACCACCGTGAGGTTAAATGCCACATGAACGTCATAAAAAAACATCTATTTTGTCAAACTTAATGATTATGACCGTCCATTATATTATATCGAGACCCTCCGTGCCTCGGAAAGCACGTTGGTCCCGGCTGTCATTCGTAGTTCTTTGACAGTCGTTACGGGTAGTCAGAAGCCCAAAAGTCTGACAACTAGTCTTCTTACCAATAAATAGGTATCGTAAAACCCAGTAACTGGGTTGGTCGCTCCATGTAAAATACTGGTATTCAGTTGCATATGGATAGACTGGAGGCCAACCTGAACATGTTTGGGAAAAGGTTAGGCAAATTGATTGATGAATTGTAGGTAAGTACCTACCTAGACTATAAGTGAATGATGTGGACTCCTATAATTGAAAGCGCACACTTATATTTGTCCCTGTTTATGTAAACATGCATGTAATTGTGTAACCTCTCTTGGAGATCCAATCAATAAATAAATAAAATCTTAATCGGAATTGTTGTCAAAGGTGATAAAGAAATTACGAGATCGACTTTACATCAATACGAATGAACCTTGAACACATTATAAAATGTTGATCTCAGTAAAGAGTGTCCTGAAAGCGGTGGAACCAGGAGTAAACTAAAAATAAATAGTTTATTTTATAATCCGACAATTATGGCTGGATACTCTACGAAAAACACATAGATTATGTATTTTTAACAGCATAGCCTTTTATTTATAAAATAAAAATAAATAATCTAACAGATTCTGCCCACGTATATTATTTTGATAATAATCAAAATTCGACGTAGGTATGTCGTTAAAATATTATTATGCTGTTTTAGTACACACAATATATTAAAATATTGATTTAAAAAAATACATAAAAAAGGCTTTAATTTTTGTAAATTTTTTGAAACTTGAGTAGTGCAGGCAGATTCTTGTTCCAAGAAATTTATAAATAACTAGAAATACTAATTGTGTATGTAAATAATATAAATAATAGTAATTGTTTGGTTTTTCGTACTACAACTAAGATTATCTGTTTATTACTAAAATAAATTAATGTAACGCATGTTTAGGGATGTATTTAATAATTATTTTATTCAAGGAAGGCTTTCTACCTATGACCACACCCCGGACACTCCATACAACGCTCGCAAAATAATTACCTACTACCACTATATTGACAAATGACGTTTGTATACGTGTAAATGTGTGCGTGAAATCTAGTAGGGCTGGCTGGCAGTACTCGGCAGTAGTGGGTAGGCGGCGGCGGCGCTGCCCGAACGTATGCAACAATGGGGCGCCGCGCGCCGCGAGACTAGGTACTCACAGAAATCTAATTAATAACATTTCTATTGTACTACTTTTCAAGTCGAAGAACGAATAGAACGTGAAAGAAAGATACATAACTAAGGCAATAAAGAGAGAGAGCAATAATTTAATAATTGGTATGTTAATATTACGGAAGTTTTTATTGTTCTAAAACGAAGAAAACTTGGAAAATAAATGAATAATAGAGAAAATTATGAAAATAAATTATCACAACACTGGCTTAACTTGTTTGTCTGTAATACATATACTAGCTTTTATTTTTTATGGGTTTAAAGGATATTTGAGTTGCTGTTCCTTACCTTCTTTCATGTTTCGGGAACCGAAAGAAACTCCTGTCTTTATCGTTCCTCAATGAAGATAAGCATCCAAATAATGCACAAAATACAACCATCGTGATTAACACAAAATATAAAACTTTAAAAAAATAATGTGTTCGTGTCAGTAGTAGGTAGGTACAGCGCTGCGGTTCTTGTGTATGCGAGCGCCATTGTTAAAGAGCAGGCGACGAACACACCGAAGTGCGGGGTGAGGTGCGGTAACTGATGTTAGTGCGGGGAAGGGAGTGGCCTTTCTGTACGTAGTACTTTAAGTATTCTGTGCTATGACCACAATGTTATTTATTGCACCAGAAAGAGATAATCGGCTAATGTATTAAAAGAAGCACGTTCTTTTTTCCGACCCTTTTTCAAAATGATGACCTTTTAAGTTTTTTAACTAAGGTATTTGATGCCTAGAAATCTTTTAACGTTTTGCATATTTTTTTAATATATTATTTTTGTGCCCTGGTAAGAAGCCAACAAGACCCCTCTGTGCCTCGAGAAGCCGTTAGTCCCTACTGTCAGTTAGCACTGCGCTGTGCTTTTACCATAGGTAGATTGATTGGTAAAAAGCCAACACTACAACTGCTTGTTACAGTAAAACGGGGCTACTTTGACTTCAAGGGTTACTTTGACAAGGCCGATCACAACGCTATGACGCGTTCCGCACACCCCGCGCCTCGCGCAATATTACTCGAGGTCACGCACACTTGCTGAGCACACGTGAAAACCGATTTTGGCGCTCTGTTAAAGTAGTTCCAACGCCTGTCAAAGTAACCCTGGAAGTCAAAGTAGACCCGTTTTGCGGTATGTACTAAGCAGTTGTAGTAAAGATATATAAACTCTTTTAAGTCGCCATTTGTATTGGTGTCAGAATAGAAAGCCTTAAAACGTGTTTTGACTATCAAAATAAAAGAAAAATTGGAAAGTCTAGAAAACAGTATAAAATTTGGAAAAAATACAAATAAGTAATTTCGTCTTTCCGTGACTGAGAAGATGGTGGGAGAATGTCTAAATGTCGACAAAAATAAATAATAAAATATCCCCGGGGAGTTAGGCAGAAGCGTACATATAGTACCTACACCCACATTTTGCCCGTTATGAAGTCCAATCAATAGGAAATAACATTAAAATAAATAAATAACTTAAAAACTAAACAAGATTTTGTAATTATTTACATTGCAGCGTAGTCGACAGCAAATCGAACACTGTGCAGAAATAGTAATAATTTAAAATAAATATTATTTAAATGCAGATATACAGTCATTTTGTTATAGTAAGTTCTTATGCTATGAAGGTGTAACATCTACTCCAATTGGCTATGATTTGCGAAAAGTAAAAATTTAGAAAAAAAAATCTATGAGTCCTAAATTGCGCCGCTAAAGGAAAATGGCGCCACTGAGCAAACAAATAAAGATGAATATTTGTATGAACAAAATGATAAGCAGATTTTTTCTGTTGTTTCATAAATGTTGTGATAATAACTGTGCACGTACCTACCTACATTATTATGTGACACTTATTAACATAAACTTACAAAACAGCAGAAAAATGTTTTTTAATAAGTAAAACCGGCATGACTTAGGTGCTCCGACCTCTATTAAACAATATGATAGAGGTCAGTGCTTAGGTGCCATATAAAAATATTCACATCCCACAATTCTGCCCTGTCACACCATTAAAATTGCCAACTGTCCAAAACGATTGAGTTTGAGGACCTTATTTTATTTATAAGCAAATGTGAGCAAGCGTTTCATAAAAATATAAACTTAATATCCTTTAAAATAAGTTTTATATTTGTTTGAAACGCTGACCTTTACTCTGAGTATATCTCTAAATAGGTATATCTCTCCCTAATTGAACACCCACACACTTTTAGCATCAACAACACTAAAGCTTTGGTTTCCTAAGAAAGCAGTGAATGGTCTCACAAAAACGCTTGTCCAAATACGGAGCGTTTTTTGACACCTTAATGTCAAATACGGGTGAAAATGACAGATTTTCAAGATGGCCGATATAAAATGACGGTCACAGCTCTTCTAGGACACCGCAACTTTAGTTACCCAAATTTTTTTTTTTATTATAAAGGCCGAAACGCAAAGCCGAAGCCGAAGCTCATTCGGCTTTACCGAAATCGCCAATATAACCGAGCCTTACTTTAGAAACCCTAGATTCATTGCGCTGTACTATAGGTTGTTGACGGATATGATTTGGTTGATCCAGCCGATGAATGAGGACACCTTCACGTAGACTCCTGGCACATCTTGCCGGCCGCAACCGAAACCCCATGAGACCAGTCCCACCAGCTCGTAGAAGCCATCGTCTTGGCATACTAGGGGACCACCGCCGTCACCCTGTGAAGATATAAAGTTATAAACCATGTTTTATAGGTATCTAAAATGCGAAAGGTAATTGGACATTGCGGGACACAAATGGATATAATTCCAATTGAAAAATTCGATAAAAGGCGTTGAAAGCAGCTTTGGACAAATTCTTACAAAGTTACGTCCGTGGCTTGACCTAAGCAAAGAAAACTTGCTCAGGTGGAGATTCACAGATGACTCCGCGAAGGTGTGTACCGTGCATTCGCCATTTATTTGCCAATGATGTAAACAAATATGAATTAATGGAAAAATAACTTTAATTCCGACACAATAAAGTTCAGTTTACGATACAACTTCAAACATTTTTATAACTTTTTCAATAATGCTAGTCACTCTAAAATCAACTTAATTGACATTGAAATAAAGTTGATATTTCTTTAAATTGACATAGGGTGGGGTTGTGCAACATTGCGCACTTTTACTATAAATGTGGTGCTGTCCCACAAATAATGGCCCCACTTAATATCTTATCCAGCCTGTCCCGTTGTCTGCACGTTACACGAGCTGATGGACGCTACAGAAGGTGCCAAAGCTCGTAGCTCGTACTGGGCCGCCTTTAAATAGATTGCCATAGATCTACACGCTAAGATTTTTTCATTTCTCATACTCGGAAAGTAGTGTTTGTTTGATCCAAATAGCGGGTGGAAGACGCTGCTTCCCACCACAGGGCGGGAAAGACTCATAGTAATTACTTCCCTCTTTAGGGTGGGAATGAATTTTAAAAATAGAACTGTAGTCAGCTACGAAATTGTTTACATAAATTAAGAGAAATGCTGCAGTCTTGTGAGTGTATAAACAGCCAGTGTGAATTTAAAAAAAAAACCTATTATGCGGGACAGCCCGCGGCGATGACGCGGTGTGTTCCATATTTAAAATAAAAAAGACAATAGTATTATTTGGCGGGATACTAATCCTGTAAGCTGTACCGAAATTCAAAAACTTTGGATGATATTGTTATCAATAAATATTTTAGAAAAACTACTACTTTTTACTTTCCTTATATTCGAAATGAAAAGTAGAGTGTTTAACACGGGTGAAAGTCATCAATTCCTACTCGGGCTATAGCCGCCCTCGCTGCGCTCGGGCGTCTAAATGCCTCGTATAGGAATTGATTCCTTTCGACCCTTGCATAACAATCTACTATTCCGGTCAAATTTTTTTGTGCCACACTGTGGGAAGATTTGTTTTGGTCAAACAGCTGACATGAGAAGTGATCTCGATTACATTTTTTGGATTCGTTTCTGTATTCAATGAAGTATTGTGCCTAAATAGTACCTACATGTAATTACTTTCAAATTATATGTAGGTACTATTTCGTAATGAAGAATGCTATAAGTAGTAGTTTTACTTATTCAGAAAATTTTCTTTTTGTCATTTTTACGAGACGCTATCCGCGAAATTCCGCCCGAAATACATATATTGGATTTGCACTTCACGTTAAGGTACAACCACATCGGAGTTACTCTTTGGGGGGCAACGTTTGCAAGTGATAGTGTGCAAATGGATACCGAAAAAGTTATAGCAAAAAAAACCGCGAAAGTTATAAAATGTTGCTCGACAAAAAGGAACCTACCTATAGCTGGTGCGTTAAATAATTTTTCTGCTACTAACCTGACAAGCATCGTTTCCGGGCTCGCCGCCGGCACAGAAGGAGCTGGCAGGCAGGATGAAGATCTTCTCGGTGACCGCGTTGACCTTCCGGATGCACTCCGCGTCGCTAACTATCGGAAGCTCTGCCTCGCGCACTCGTAAGGGGATGGGACCCGCTGGGAAATCAGGGTAAGTTAGATTTTTCATAGTTTAAACAAAAGTTGCATGCTCCGCCGGTTCGTATAGAAAGATACGCATATAGATAGAAAATATGGCGGAATACTCACTTTCTCCCATGTATCCGTAGCCGGTGACTGTGCACCGCTTGCCGGCCGCGTGGCTCACTCCTCGAGCCGGCAGACAAACCAGACACACTCCTGTTGATCGATACAATCAATTACATTCTACGTTCATCAGAAACGCCTATGAAAGTCCCTATGAGACCTAAGATCTTGATTAAAAACCTATATCGTCTTATTGGTCTTATCGTCTTAACGAGTTTAACTGGTTCGCAGGTTTAAAGCTTGCACTAAAGTTAGAATTATTTTTGTAATAAGACTATAAGACGAATATGGTTTCTTACCATAGATTGTGATTAAATTATTAACTAATTAGGTATTTTCAGCATAAAACGACTTCATAATTTAATGATTTTTTCATGGATATTGTGGCCATATTCTATTTTACCTACATTCGTACTCTATTGTATAATTTAAAATCAATAAAAATCTTAAATTTATTTATTCGCTGACAGACGACCCACAGCCTAAACCGCTGGGTCTACAAGCACGAAACTTCGCGTAAGAGTTCCTTTTATAAAATTGAGAACTTAAGGAAGGATTTTTTGAAAATTCATCGTCTAAAGCGATTAATAGGGGACGAATGTTTCTATGGAAATTCGTGATTTTTCCCGATGGGAACCCATCGGATGTACGGGATGTCTTGTCATCAAGTAAAATTAACCTACGCACCTTCTTTAAGCTCAGCCTTTCCATGCAGCTTCAGCAACGCTATATCGTTGTCCAGGGTCTGGCTGTTGTGGTTGTGATGGATGTACGTCGTGGCAACCCTCAGGGTCTGGGCGCCAGGGGAGCCGTACTTGCGAGTCAGGTCGTGATCGCCCACTCGCACGTAGATCGCGTCGCCGGAGCGGACGATACTGGAAAATGAAGGAAAGAAGTATTGAGGAGAAAAGCGATTAGCCTACATTGATTAATTACATATTATCTAGGCATACTGTCTTAACTGAGAGGGTGGGAATGACTGCCATGAGCTCTCTCGACACTTATTTTCCCTATCTCGTCATCATCTGCCATGCCTTTCCCCAGCTGACAAAGCTGACTCCAACATGGTCGAATTCCAGCCTCATCAGATGCAGCTAAATACCAGTACTTTTCATGAAGCGACTGCCTAGCTGACCCCCACAACCCAGTTACTGGGTAATACGATACCCCTTACTGGTTGTCAGACTTTCAGGCTTTTGACGACACTACGTAACGATTACCAAAGATCCACGAAAGACAGCCGGGGCCAACGGCTTAAAGTGTTTTGCGAGGCGCGGAGGGGTCTTGATATCATGTACCTAAAGATGGTCCCATCCACGGACCAACCGCGGCAAGCGTAGCTTAACCTGATCGATCGACTAGTCAAAAGCCCCTCTCGTCTCGTCTATTATAAAAATGCTCTTGTTAATACTGGTTACTGGTTACCTACATAAGTATGTGAAACATACTTATGTTACCTACATAAGTATGTGAAACAAACCACAACGAAAATTTGAAATACTACATTGCTAAAACCAGTATTAACAAGAGCATTTTTATAATAGACGAGACGAGAGGGGCTTTTGGCTAATTAATATTATTTGCAACTTCAATGAATCTCAATTACTGTCTTTTCACTGAGGAATGTAAATATTATAATATGCTATTGATTTTTAACTTTTCAAAAGTAGGTACAGTTCGACACAACTTAGATGTAGCATCGGCAAAATTCGTAAAACCGATCACATCCGAACTTTAATTACTTTAGAACTTTAATTACTTTAATTACTACTTTAATAAAGTAGTAATAAAGATTGGTGATTATGAAGGCGCACTTAGTTCGGATGTGATCGGTTTTACGAATTTTGCCGATGCTACATCTAAGTTGTGTCGAACTGTAAGTAGGTACTAAGGAGAAAAAAACGTGTGCGGTCGAGGGATCCCTGTGAAGAAAGAAGTTCCTTACGCGAAACTCGCACGCAGACACTCACTAAAAGGTCATTAAAATAACACGACCATCATCATCGCCTCTGCCCAACCCTGCGGGAAAACAGGCTTGATGGTTGTGTTAAAATGATTAGTTTTTATCATAGACTAGCTGCTCCCCGCGGTTTCACCCGCGTAAGTGTCGATCCCGTGGGAATATCGGGATAAAAAGTAGCCTATATGTTAATCCAGGGTTTTAGCTACCTCCATACAAAATTTTATCAAAATTGGTCCTGCCGTTTGAACGTGAAGAAGTAACAAACATATAAACACACACACACGCACACACACACTCGCAAACTTTCGCCTTTATAATATTAGTGTGATAATCGTGGTTTTTATACTTACTTCGTAACACAATGCGCGGCAGTGAGCACCCACTGCGTGCCGATGAGCGCGGCGCCGCACAGGTACTGGTTGAGCGAGTTGATGAGCGCCACCTGCCAGCACCACTCGCCGCGCTCGCCGTCCTCGCCGCCCATCACGCGCCCCAAGCGCCGCGATGTGCGGGACGTTGTGCCTTGAATACGAGAAGATGTTCTAGATTCCAGGCTTAGAGCGAATTTCACCAATGAAACTGATAGTCAGTGTCTTAAGAATAGAATGCCCTATCCTTTTTTTTTTTATTTATGGATGGGAAATCATCAAACGACCCTTCCCGCTCTGGGTGGAGCAGAAGGGAGTGTCAGACTTTTACTGACTAAAACCCATCCGTGTTCCTTCCGTAGCCCTTTATGTTCCGGGGTAGCGGTAACCCTTTCGGACAACCCCGCACCCCCGGCAAGCTTCGGCCCTGGCAGGCCCCTTCCTTTTTGCTGACATCTCTTTGAGGCACGCGTGGAACACGTACCCTATACCCTATCCTGCGTTTGCAATTTAGTTTCCAATCATATCCACAAAATATGACATGTATTTTTGGAAAACTAACTTTAAAACCCACAAATAAAGTTCGTCGCTAAGCTACAATTAACATTGTTTGATGACTTTATCAAAAACACTAGTTATTATGAAATCAACTTAATTTACACAAGCATAGAGTTGATATTTCTTTGAATGGAACATCAATTCGGAAACAAGGTTTTGGATACCTTTGACTCCGCACACGTATTTGTTGTATTTTTCAGTTGAAGATAACGTCGTGCCATAGTTCGGTTCGTAAGGTGCTGAAATACAAGGAAAAAAAAACAATTCAGTCGAAACTTAAAAAAAAAAATTGTATCGTTAGTAAGGGGTATCTAAATAAAACATTAATTAATATTATGTGCATTTGTTTTAAAGGAAAATTTACACCAGAAGTAAGCATTACTAAGCAACGGGGTAATTACGTAACACACTAACAATGGCAATGCATTTCATTTTGACAGTTCAACAACATCCATTGCGTTATTCACACTATCTAACAGACGAATTTTTCAAACATACGAAGCAATGGTATAGAAATTTCCCTTGGATTAAGATTGAAAGGTGTTACGCAATTGGATGGAATTATAATACAAAAAAAATGTATTCAAATCAAGCAATTGTTACCATTCTATCACCAAAAACAAATACCTACATTCAATTTGACTTATTAGAACGTTATTTTGGGATTCACCAATAGGCGTTGTATGCGTGTTTGCAAGCGCCGTGGTATAATGCTGGTAATTGGTCGACGGCTGCGGCAGCGGCAATGGCGCCGTGTCATTGGCTGGCCGCCCTCCCACCACTTCGAGCACTTTGGACTTGGGGGCACAGCATTGGGTGCCTGCCTTCTTGCACTTGAAGACGTCTGTCATCTCCGCGTTACCTGTGGAAATGGTTTGTATGAGTTTTTGCCTGGAAGCCTTACCTGCCTACAGAAATTGTCTTTCTGATGATTCAGAAAGGTTGGTTTCACAGAGGCTCCACCTCAGTAAGCTGCTGCTAGCGATTATTTTAAGCTATTGTATCATTTGATGACCTGCCATTTCTTCGCAATCAGTATAGGTAGTCGATCAGTTAATATGCCCAGCCTTTTCCCAACTACGTTGGGGTTGGCTTCCGGTCTAACCGGATGCAGCTGGATACCAGTATTTTACATGGAGCGACTGTCTATGTGACTTCTACAACCCAGTTACTAGGTAACACGATACCAATCAGTATATAAGGGTTTTTGAAGTGAAAACTTCTTTAGCGGCGTTGTACACTTTTTTGTAATGGGTAAAAAATGTTAAACTCGCATCAGGACACGTGACCTGATCGAAAATTCGTAAGATGGATGGAGCGTAGACAGCCGGCGCGGCGTAGGAGAGGAAGTATCCCCCTCTCTTTCTACGGCGGCGCGACGAAAATGTATGCCTGCTGTTTCGTTTAGGCGGCGCAGGGCGCTTGCGCGAATTTTCGTGTGTAGATTACAGCGTGCCACGCGCATCCATGGATGGTGACAGCTAATGGCTCGACCTTCTGTGTAGTGGCCACACTGCTGTGTATTCGTAAAATTCGTGTATATAAAGTGTTTAAAATATGGAAATTGAACAAAGTGCATCTATTAATGAAAAATATCAAAAATGCACAACGTTAATATTCAAGTTTTCACTTCTGCCGGCACTCCCGGAGTGCAACCCGTCTTTTTTTTTTTAAAATAACCCATTGAAGACATCAACAACCTACACTGACTGGCCTCACTCTAGGCTGATAGATACAGGCCATTATGGTCTTACATTCTTACAAATCCTCTAAAACCGGTCACGTTGCAGCCCAAGGCTTTACATTCTCCCATCATCATCATCTGCCTAGCCTACCCAAAGACCCAAAGTAAGTATATTAGGGTCGGGTTCCAGTCTAACCGGATACCTACAGCTGTATACCATTATCTTGCACGAAGCAACTGCTCATCTGTCATCCACAACCCATTTATTGGGCTGGGCTGGGTTGCTGGGCTTTATATTCTCTGTCAAGTGGAACTCTAACACCATCAAAGGAGTTAATCCGAAGAGATTGCTGTACTACTCACGGAAGCACGTGAAAGACAACAGCGACACGATGCAGGAGCCAGGACAGTCGGGACGAGGGTCAGCCGGCGCCGGAGTCGTGGTGGTAGTTGTGGTGGTGGTGGTCGGACGGCGAGTGGTGCGCGGGGGTACTCTGGGGGTTGAACGTAAGTTTTGTATTCACGATACATGCTTGAGCAGTTTCCCTGTCATGCAAAATTTAAAGTCAAATTGACAATTTGCTACTACGTGTTTGTATGGCTGTGTTTATTACATACCTAGTATTGTCACAGCATATATATCCTTCAGCGTTGCACTCAGTTCGATGTAGGATGACCGCCGGGGGGCTGCAGAAGGCAGCCATGATGTTGTGCATGCAAGAACCTGGGCACCGCGGGAGAGGGGGCTGGAAACACAAGCACATATCGTTAGGGGTCTAAAGTTTTATATAGAAATAGTTTCCAATGTTTTATATGAGATGCAAGAGGTGATAAGCACTTAGGAGAGTTGGAATTTACTTGTAATGTCAAAGTCTTCATCATAGCTTTCAAAGGCTCAAAATTTTGTTCAGTGCAATTTTTTTGGGTGCATTTAAACAACCACTGTTGACGCCTTGACGGTACCGGCTCAGTATGGTATGAGATGGGAGAACCGACACTGCTCAAAGAATTTCGGGCACAACGCATGCAGAATGGCTAACGATGCAAAAGTGTTTTGGTATGGAGTCCGCGGAAGATACAGCGACCCACAAGGTGGTCGGCCCACCTCGCAGGAGTCCGCGTGATTTAGGAAGCACAATACCGGTCGCTTTGGCACTATTAAGGGGGGAGCCAGGAATTACTTGCTTTGTCGACTTTTGAAGAAAAGCTCAAGAACCAATGTAAATTGCAAGAACGAGCGTAGCGAGCCTGAAAATTTTAGCACCCCACCTTGAATAGTCTGTTTTCTTTTACCCATCATACAAAAAAAGAACTTACTTTATCGAATTATGACGAAAAGCTTACACTCGTTTTACAGCAGTTTAGGGGTTTTCGTGGCTAAAGTACAGTTTTAAGTTAGTGAGGCAAGTATATCATTCAGACTCTCGACAACTTGAATGATTTTGGGGGGGGGGGTCATGACCCCCACGACCCCCTCCCCCTCAGAATGGGGGGAGGCCTATGTTCAGCAATGGTTATCTTTAAGGGCCAAAGCACACACGCTACTTTTTGCATCGGCGATCGGCGATTTTGCGGCTGTATCGATGCTGCATCGCGTTTTGGCGACTCTCTGCGTTCGGACGCGGTATCGGAATCCCGCGTTTTTTAGAGACTGCTCCGATGCTGCATCGCGTTTTGGCGACTCTCTGCGTTCGGACGTGGTATCGGAATTGCGCGTTTTAGCGACTGCTCCGATGCTGGCGCAAATGCCAAATCGCTGCGACCGGCATCCGAACGTGTGCGGAGTGTAGCGTTCAGCCGCTGTATCGAGCTTCCGAAAAGCGACTGAATCGGCGTTTTTAAGTATGCGGTGTGGAATGCTTGGTCGCTGCATTTAGCTTCTAAAAAGCAACTGAATCGCCGATCGCCGATGCAAAAAGTAGCGTGTGTGCTTTGGCTCTAAACTAAGATGATGATGATGATGAATAAAAACAATCTCTCCACTCAAGCACCATTACCTTACGAACCCTTACCGGCGTGGTCGGTCGGTGCGTGGCGGGCCGCCTGGTGGTTGTTTCCGCAGCTTTGTTCTCGGTGATGCAGCACACGCCCTCGTTGGGACACACAGCATCCTCGTCCACGTTGTCACAGAGCAAGGAGAACAGCCCTGAGATGCACTCGCCGCGGCACTTGTGACCTGGCCTTTGTTTTGGAGCTGGTGTTGTTGTTAGCTGTGGGGGCGATGTTTCAAATGTTGTTAGTTGAGAAGAATTTAATTATACATCCAATAACCGCTAGTTCAGTCCAGTGACCGCAGCAGTTCGCCTATAGGTAAGTTAGGTATTAGATATTTTGGACGCATGCTTCAAATCACAGAAAACTAATATGATTTTTTTCCACCTGGAAACCGTCTTAGGACTCTCTGCGACGGAGCCATCTGTGACGTTTTGACATTCTATGACAAGCCTGGAACTGCATACTCCATAGCATTGCCCATTGATTCCAGGCTATATACTTAATAATATATTTTTTATCGTATAATATTATCTTAAGAGAAAGTATCTAAGTATAACAAAACACTTAGCAAAACGTAAATATTTACCGCAGTAGTCGGTCGTTTAGTAGAATACTTCTTCTCGTTAGGCACGACCAGGTCTGGTGGAGGTCTGTCTCCGTAGTTGTCCTTCGAGACGCAGCAGAGCCGGCCCTTGACGCAGAGGTCGGGGGAGTCGAGGTAGGCCTCGCAGTACTGAGACAGGCGAGCCTCCACGCATACTCCTGGGCAGGCGATGTTGCCTGTAACATGATGGGAATCTTTTAAGTAACATTAAGATAAGAAAGAAGAAATAGGGAAGAGAGTTCTAAAAACAATGAAAACATAGAGATCGATTTCTGGGTAGCAAATATTGAGAACTAAAATAATCGAATGAAACAATGGGAAGCAGCCATGCCAATTTTTTTATGTGAGAATGGTTAAATTTTCCTGATAGCTTGTCATAACTAACAGCGATCACCCATTAATTTGCCAAGCGTGGCAAACATGGAAATAGATAGATAGAATATGCTGATTTCGCTTTTTATGTTCTAGTCTTCCAGTAGGTCCATGATGGACCTTCAACATCCATCCAGCGTTACGTAGTCTTTGTGCCGTCACGCGTCCAAATCTAAGGGTGTCTTCGAACTTAGTAAGAACCTATAAAACTGATTCGCGGTGTCCACACTAGAACACATCTGTTCCAACATCTATTAAGGTGAATGCGTAGTGGTAGCCCGCGAAATTCAAGTTTTCTTACTTTTTTTGCAATTTGCAGGTCAGTGTCAGGTTGTATCTTGATAAAAATTTGATTCGCGACTATAATAGACATGTATTTACAGAATTATAGTCATTAGAATCATTAATATATCTCTTTAAGTTAGATTTCTACCATAAACACTTTTCCATACGAGATTTGTTCTTAACGGTAGAAATCTAACTCAGAAAGATGTATTAATGATTCTGATGATTATAATTTTGTAAATACGTACCTGTTATAGTCGCGAATCAAATTTTGATCAAGATAAAACCTGACACTGACCTAAAAATTGCAAAAAACGTAAGAAAATTTGAATTTCGCGGGCTACCACTGCGCATTCACCTTAAGTACATAATTTATAAACTAAAGCTGAAGACTTTGTTTGTTTGTTTGAACGCACTAATCCCTGGAACTACCAGTCGGTTAAAAATAATATTTCCGCATTTCATAGTCCAATTCTTGAGGAAGGCTTTAGGCTATTTAACATCACGCTATGACCCTTAGGAGCCGAGCAAAAAGAGGTAAAGTCAGAAAAATCGCTAAGCGAAAACTAAGTGATAGCGCGGGCAGGTGTTGGAATACGACGGGATGGGTTGGGGGAACAAGAAACACGCGAATAAAGTCGCTCTCATAAGCCTGCTTGTCCTGTGGGCCATGTCGACTACTTCTTTTCTCTGTCGGATGTGTCAAAAGAATTGATATTAATCCTAATAGTTAATAGGGTGTACCTAATAATTACCACTGTTTTTGTATTTGTCTTGCGGCGCCTGCGTGGTGGGGTCGTCGTAGTCCTCATCAGACACCGTCGTGTGCCGCGTCGGCCGCGGGCGCTGCGTCGTCATCGTCGTCTCGTTATCTGAAAGATTAGGTAATTATCAATACCTATAGGCTTGTAGGAAAAGAGCTGAAGAGTTCAGTTACGTAAAGGGCATGAGTAACTTGTGACATTTGGCAGTGTTCTTCTGTCTCTTACGATAGCAAACTGAGATCACAAATACTTACGTCATTTATGATGTTCTTAATCATCAAAACATTTAGATTTTTCATTTTGTTGGGGTTTATAAAGGGTGAAATTTTAATCACCGTTTTCCTCTTAAGGGGTCATTGTACTCATCATTATGAGCAACTTTTACTATGGCACCAAACATGAAATCGCGAAAAAAAATCAGCTGTTCCCTACATTTAGTCGAGTTATGCGAACATAAATGTAGGGAACAGCTATTTTTTTTTTTCAATTTCAGGTTTTGTGCCATAGTAAAAGTCGTTCATAATGATGAGTACAATGACCCCTTAAGAGGAAAATGGTGATTAAAACTTCACCCTGTATAAGTAACTATCTAATGTATTGAATGCCTTTATTTTGACTTTTTTTCTCCGGCGCGCACATAACAAAATAACAAATCCAACTTACTATTAGTCTCATCAGCACAGCACTTCATGGAGGGACTGGGGCACTCCACCTCCTCCAGCACCTCGTTGCAGAGCAGCGCCGCGAGGGCGTGCATGCAGGTGCCAGGGCAGTTCTTAGACTCCATCTGCGTGTCCAGCGTGTCGAGTAGACCTGGAAGATTGAGAATTATGGGTTAGAAATATATAATAATAATAATACCAGTCCACTGCAGGGCAAAGCCTTCTCCAAAGCAAAGCGTTGATCCCCACGCTTGCCCAAGCCGGATTGGCGATTTCAGAGTTATACAGATTACCTTGGATTTGTACGTGATTCTGAACCCCTTGAGTTAAAAATTTTATTAGGTTAAAAAAAAATAAGCTGTAATAAAATGTATTGAGCATTTAGACCGTGTCGGTATTGCACTTTTCTATTAGTTTTTTTCTATCAGTCGAAAAATTTATATGCTAGAATCAACTGAAACCATGTTTTTTTTTTTTTGGGTTTCAGTTTGCGCCTTGTAATGATTTGAAGTCCAGGTTTCCTACCGATGTTTATTCTAATACTGGTTGAAACAAGTGGACATATGAGCCAGGCAAACATGCACCATTTACAAGCTTTTATTTAACTTGTTTTAAAATAGAGATATTATTGGTAGCTTGTTTCCTTACTCACCGCTCTTCTTCTACACACAGCTCTTGTGGAAAGCCAATCAACCAACGGTCAATAAAACCAGCGTAAAAAAAATTTTTCATTCGTACCTATAAAAGGCCTAATATTTTTACCGCGACAAACGCTTAACTGGAGATTTAACGGCTGACAAGACATTGGTTATCGTTAAAGTCACTTTGTGCAATTCACTCTAAATTGTAATACACATGAGCGACACACGTCGACGACGGAGGCAACTGCATCCGTCAACAACTGCAACTCTCAGTTTATAAGTGTATAGTCTATGACTGCAACCATTGCCTCTGTCGCCGCCGCATGTCGCTCGTGTGTATGCACACTTAGGCTTGTTGTCCTATTCCACTCGGAATGCGAGACCCTCGAGATTTGGCTCACTGAGAACAATATATAATTCTACTTTCTCGTTCGTGATATCGGATTTCCATTTGCACTACAGCTTATTGTCATGATTCATGAATAGTAACACAAAGTCCTAGAGGATAACCTTAACCGATATCTAACTGTGTCATCGTCCTTAATTACTGTCAGGCCTAATTTCCGCGTATTTTGCCGCCATTTACAAAAATGGCAGGCGCCGTGCCCGTTAGTATCGTCCGCATTCTGTGCACGCATTGCGCCTGCGCCGCGCGCCGGCTAGCGGCTGTTGTACGAATGTGTGCTATACGAGGCGAGGCTATGTGCTGTTATCAGGGGTGAAAAGTTCAGTTATCTGCAGGTGAAGATGAAACTGGATTAATTAGTAAAGTTATTTATTTATTTATAGTTAATTAAAATGGCACAGGTCCAATTACATTAATTAACACAGGTCCAAAGTTGATTAACAACTGCTCTATTTATGTTAAATTGTCATTACTTCATTTTTAATTATTTTATCTACAGGGTGAAATTAAATTCATGGGTATCCTTTTAAGGTGTCATTGTACTCATCATTATGAACAACTTTTACTATGGGACCAAACCTAAAATCGTGAAAAAAAATCTGCTGTTCCTTGCATTTATGTTCACCTAACTCGACATAATGTAGGGAACAGCTGATTTTTTTTTTCGCGATTTCAGGTTTCGTCCCATAGTAAAAGTTGTTCATAATGATAATTACAATGACCCCTTAAAAGGATGCCCATGAATTCAATTTCACCCTGTATATTGGTACTTATAGTAAGATTATTTTAGGTGCGTCTTCACAATATAATATATGACTAAGTAATGTATACAAAATATTGTAAAACATTTTAATGGAGTAACGGTGGAGTTTCATGCCCATTCTTTTCCATACGAACTTTACCTTTTGCAAAGGGCGAATAGAATCAATTCAATTTTTTTTTTGGAAATTTTGGCTTTCATAAGTGCCTTTTCTGTGCTTATTTAGAATAAATGATTCGACTTTGACTTTGAAATATTTCTCTCCATGCATAATAGCAGTATAGCACGCCATGTCTGTCCCTAATTTACCATAGGCGGCAAAAAATACGTTTTTGTTAAATAATTACGTTAATAAAATCAGCATTATGGTCGGCTTCCCCTGTATTCCTATGTAGGTGATAATATGTCCACTGTTATTGTTATTTAGCAATCCTTAAAGACATCGCATGATTTTTCCTTAGCACATGGTTTGCTGCATATACATATATCAACCTTTATAATTAAACGGTCTCAGAAGTGTAGGTCCTCATTTCATTCATATTTTTGGCATGTTATGCTGTTTTGTGTTGCTTCTAAATAACAAATTAAATCAATTTACTGTCCAACACAAGTCTAATAACTTCCTAACATAACTCGACCACTTCACAAATCCTTCAAAAAAAAACTAACCTATCAACCGATCTTCAAATATCCAAATCTAATCTTATAACATCACCCATAACCCGCACGGCTACATTCCTCAAGCCCCATGGTGCTCTAAAACGGAATGCCGTTAGCTCCTCCCGTCCGATGGATGGGTGACCGTCCCCCCCGCCTGCGCCCGCGACGCCCAGCGACCTCACGCCACTGACACAGAATTAGTCGGAGCCAAATGAAAGGAAAACAGACGACGACCTCATTGATAAGCGACAGCGAGTGAAATATTGTAGTTTTGGTTTAACATTAACGTAATTAAAGAACCAAAACATAAAACGTGTAAAACAGCCCATAAAACATTTTATCTTTCTATTATTTTCATTTAAATAACACGCCATTAATTGCAGAAAGGCTGGGCAGAGCCCAGTGATGAATAATAAATAATCTTATTTATTAATTGACTGTCGAGACGCGCATCTGATAAGTTGCGACGTCGAGCTGCGCCTTTGACGTAGTGCAAATCTGACGAGATGAGTTTCTGTCGAAATGCGTTTTCTGACCAAATGCGTATTTGACCATTTGCGTTTCTGACGACATGAAATTAATCCCCCATATAACTTGTTTTGTTGCATCTAAGTCTAATGGACTCTTAACAATCTCCCAATGTCATGTCAAATGTTTATTTTTGAGTTTTTGCTCATCTTGTGAAAGAAAGTAGGTATATAAATAATCTATCATTATGTCATAATGTTGATATATAAATACCATATATACCTATTCATGCTATGATTTAATTTACCTACCTATCGCAGTAAACAAATTCTATCAAAAATTCGCAATTAAATCAATAATTAATATCGTAATTCCTCCACTCGCAGGTAATTCCGCTCTTTTTCTCTCTTTCTCTCATAAATTACGCCTGATTCTGGTCGCAAACCGTTACCCGATGACCTAATGCGCGGCGGGCGGTGAAATCGACCGCAAGCGCCGAAAACGAAAGTACATGCGTGCGCGCACGACACCGGACGACGTCGCGGGATGCCCGGCTTCGCTGAAAGGGCGGCAGGTAGCGCCACACATCGGTGGAGAAGTACGGAGAAGACTGAAGTCTGCAGCCTGTTGCGTTGACTGGTGTCACGGCGCAGATATTGAAAGATAAACAACAAACCGATACTTAACAAGCAACAACATCAACTTAGCAAGCATATCAGGCCAGAGCCCTTTATAATATAAATGACAATGCGGCATATTTATTAAAAAAAGGTTTTAACTGTCACCTTTCCACGACAGGCGCCTCTTCCTAGCTAAAGAACGAAGAAGTGGTGAAGGGCGGGAGTTTTGGGGGACTGTCTTAATATGTTATTTTGACTTTAGAAAAGTGTTGAATCTCAGTCATAGTTTGATAAAGCAGAAAATGTATTAAAGAAAATTCACGGATTGTCACCTGTTACCGGTTTTATTAAACAGGCCTTAGACAGATTGGAACTAACAAACACAGCACTAACGAAACCCCTATGACAGTTGACAAGATCCGTCGTTTTATGTTCCCGACAACCGACAACGCCGCAGTAACCGAGCAAGATAGGATTGATGTATTAATCCGATAACAATCTTTGAGTGTGTAACTGCGGCCCTGCTTGTAAAGGGAAGTTGAGAAGAGTAGCCACAGATTCGAAGACTTGTGACATCCCGCATTTGGTGGGTAGTAATCCGCTACACCGCTCGCGTTGTGGATTACGGCCTGTCACAGAGAGGAGCCCTGTGTCCCAGCAGTGTGAACGTTAAAGGCTGGTTAATGATTATACATATCTTATGTTGTGAAGTTGTATGAACGTAGTTGAGGCAAAAGGAGTATGTAATGAACCTAGCAGGTGGCGTTCAGTAGATACTGCCTACTCTCATGGGAAGAAGGCGTGAGTTTATGTATGTATGCATGTTTTAAAGGGAATGTGACAATAATCTGACACATCCTATCAATGATTTCAATTTAGTTGTTTATTTTGCCATGTCGCACTATGCAAGAGATTGCATACGTGACAAATGTCTTTTTCTTATCGAGTCTGGGCGATAATGGCTACCGCGGATGCTATGACGTACAAACATCTTAGGTAGAATAGAATAACGTTTATTTGGCACAGTTTATGAAACACAAAATACAAATAGCAATTTATATCCTAACTAAAATAAAACTATTCACTAAAATATAGCGTCAAAAAATTCATTCGCTTCGCTGTCGACTGGTAATGTACCCAAGTGACATTATTGATTGATTTGTGGTTTTATTTTAAATTCGGAGCTTATCATGCGACGCCTATCTGTCTGTCTGCTCGGAAATCACGAATCCGATTTGAGTTAGGTTTCTTTTGATACATAGATAAATGGTGTGTGCGGTTTTGATCTTTGTTATCTAGCAATTAAATAAAACATTAAAATTAGTATCGCATTTATGTATTAGAAAAATAATGTGGTAATCGCTCGTGCATAAAATAATATAAATAAATTAGAAAGAAAGAAAATACGTTTATTAAGTTTGTTGTACAGACGCCAGCACATCAACCTACCCGAAACTGTCACATTTTCCCAATCAACTTTGAACCTTATACTTTAGTGATAAAGTTGAAAATCTATTAAAGAAATTTGACAGATTGTAGTAGGTTGATGTGCTGGCGTCTGTACTTAACTTATGCACTTGTTAATACCGTTCAATCAGTCAAATATTAATAATATTATCAATTGTAACTTATGTTTTTGTTACAATTCGGAATCCAGCCTTCATACTAAATTTTTTCTTCCTTCTACATATAATTTCGTACAACAGACAGACAGACTACGTACAACACACAGACGTTGCGCTATTCGTATGTCTGTGTGCATATCAGTTACTCGAAAACCACTTATCCGATTTTTTTTAAAATTACGTATTAGACACGTTCTCCGGCTCAGTTTTTGCACATATTTATTTTTTTTATATTAATACACATGAGCCGCTGTAGAGCCAAATTTCCAAATGAGTAGGTGTGTGTTGCGTTAGTTTTTGCACAGCGCTGTCAGTTCATCTCATGTAGGTTTTTCCACGCATTTCCTTAAGGCCTGAGGCCAGTGACACTTGGCATCAATCGCGTTCAGTGTTACAGTTTGAAAAGGAAGATAAAACAGTATGATGTAGTGTTGTCACGTGTGTCCTATAGGCGCGAGACTAGGTACGAAATTGTATGTTGCACAAGGAAGAGAACTCAAACTCAAAGCATTTATTTCAATTAAACCATTTACAGGCACTTTTGAATTGTCAAGAAGTCAGTCAATCAGACAAAATGAAGCTAGTTGCCCATTCCAAAGCGTAGGTACCTATGGAGAAGAACGGGCAAGTAACTCCATGGACACTCTTTTAAATCAAAATAATATAGTTACAAAGTCTTGGTTACATCATTCATGTTAAAAATTATACATGTGAGAACGATGCAGAACGTTAAAAGCGTCCATAATGAAAAGATGAAAAAAAACAACAATTCAAATATTAAATAAAATAAAATAAGCCATGGCAGCAAAGAGATGACACTGACAACGCCCTTTCACGAACATGACATGAACAATTCTGACAACCAGTCTGACCAAGGAGAATTGTGTTACAGTATGCGCCACGAAAGATGAGACTTGACACACCACGTGGTTTGACTTGTGCAGTGCACGATTTTAGGTCTTTTAGCGGTATGAGGTCTGAGCGCGGGACGGGACCGGACGTCATAGGGGCGGCGGAAAGAACGCGGGAGGCGGGGTCACGTCTCATCTTTCGTGGCGCTAACTATACCCAGTAACTGGGTTGTGGAGGTCAGATAGGTAGTCGCCCCATATATAAAACTGGTATTCAGCTGCATCCGGTTAGACTGGAAGCCTCCCCAACATAGCTTGGAAAAGGCTAGGCAGATTGATTGAGAAGGAAGAAAATAGACTTGGAGAGAATCAGAATTATAATCTCCGACAAATTGCTCTCAATGAACTGTAAAATCATCGAAATAAAGTATATGCCCAAAGCAACTACAATAACAATGTATTTCAGTTAGAATCATAGTTCATACTAATATTATAAAGGCGAAATTTTGTGAGTGTGTGTGTGTTTATATGTTTGTTATTTCTTCACGCTCAAACGGCTGGACCGATTTTGATAAAATTTTGTATGGAGGTAGCTGACACCCTGAATTAACATATAGACTACTTTTTATTCTGATATTCCCACGGAATCGACATTTACGCGCGTGAAACCGCGGGGCGCAGCTAGTTTAGCCATAAACATAAAAAGAAGAATATCTGTGGGCATAGACTACAGTTTCAAACAAGTGGACAACCTGCCAATTTGGTCACGAATTACATTGTACCAGATATTATAAAATTATCTTATTGTCACGATTTTTCTTTTCAGTACACTGCAACTGGCATATCTTGATTTTTTACGATAATGTTCTAGTGACACATTTATGTCTACAGTTTTCTTCTTATTCACAGAATTAAAGTATATTTTTTTAATTAAAAAGAAGGATTTTCCACATTAAGTAATCAAAAGAATTAAAAAACCGTAAATCTAACGGATTAAAATTAAAAATAATTAAACTGGAGGGAGGACGCACGGGCTCGCGAAAAATGGAAGGAGTGGAGGGAGACCTTTGCCCAGGAGTGGGACACCGCAGGCTAGTTAAAAAAAAAATCCAACGACAAACTAAAAAAGTTCGGCCGGCGACCCTCTTTCATAGAGAGCTAGAATATAATACCTAATGCAACTTTACTATAATTTACTATCAATAGCTGTTCTCAAGCTATTATTAAATAAGGACAGACTAGCTGTAGTGATAACTATTTAATAATCAATAGATCAGCAAGCGGGTGCTTTCTACGGGGTCGATGACCGCGCGAAAGTCGCTGCCACGGCTATGATACAACTGCGCGGTGACTCCATGTGACGATGCCTCACAATCTGACGATTTACAGCCTTTTTTACAAATAAAATAAACTTATTTACAATTTTTACAATTAATTTACATTTAGTCACAAATGTGCGAACAAAAGACTTCAACGCGTTGATTCGATTTACAATTAGAGCAAATTGATGGAATTGTAAACAAACAATACCTGTTATAATTCCAGATGTGGAAATGTAGGTATTTTTTGTAGAAATGTCTTCTTAATTTAATTGTTCAACTATTGCCACAACCACAAACGAAAAATACATAGATCCACAGCCATTTCATACCAACAATGTTAATGAATAACTTTTAAAAATACTACAAAATTAATCGCAAATAAAAACAGTAAGCTAGAATATCCGGAACTGTAAAATGAAACCCAGTATAGCACCTGTGTAAATAACTAAATGCTGGCACATTACATTCTGTAGCCTCTCCGGCCATGTTTTACATATTAATTCACTTTCAGTCGACGTTTCGCGTGAGTTTTCACCGAGTTTCAGAACAATGCGAAATAATAATTACACGTCAGTCTAATAACATGCACTGGATACTGTGTTATTTCAGTTTTTGTACGGTTGCTATCTTAATGATGTTTGTGTTGTGAAATTATTTCAAATTGCGTTGTTTAATGTCATAAGTATTGAACTGTTTTGGTTTTATGAATTAGATTGTGATAAAAATACTTACTATTTACTCAAATACGGATTAAAAGTGTAATTTTATAGTCATTCGTAGGAGAAGAATTACAAATAACAAACAGCTAGAGAAAGTAATTGTTTTATGACTTTTGTGACTAACACAAAAGTACGTAAGGATCGTAGTAGGTGCCGTTCTGTAATTTCTACCTATCCCCATAGAAGGAAAGCGTATGTATGTGACTAACACAATAAAGAAACCCCTCAAATCAATCCACAACCTACCATGGAGCATTGGTTCCGAACCTATTGCATTAACCATCATGTAACATATACTTGACCATGATCGAAAGCCCGATTCCCTCACATACTCAAACCAAACTCAACAAAACCAGATTGTCAATACTCAATGGTAATCGATCGTGGGAGCGCTGGCTACCTCAGTCCGGCGTCGTCGCGTCTGCAGGACTTTCTCTCACCGCCCCTTCCCCCCTTCTCTCCTCACTATCCACCCCTCCTCCCACCCCCCTCCCCCTTCAGCCTTCCCCTCCATGGTCAAGAGCTGCAAGATTACGCGACATTGAATGTGATAGACGTTGAATAATCTGTTATATTGTAGCGTTGGCGTCATGTTTTTATACTTTTTATCAATGGTTTGGCTGTAGTTGATTTTGATGTTTTTTGTAACGAGCTGAAAGGTGTTCATGTAATCTGTGGAGTTGTTTGTTTTGCTGAAAGAGTTTTGGGTTTCGTTTAATGTTGCTTCTTTATATTTATGAACTTCAGACAGATTACTTATTGTTAATACTTTTTTCATTGTTATTTATCCTGTATTCCTTGCTAGCTATTCTTCTTTCAACCATATAGTAATTTAAATACTATTCTTATATGCTAGAATAATATACTGGGTATTTTAAAAATAAGGTTTTCTTATTTTAAAAGCCTTACAAAAATCATTGTCATTACAGACCTGAACACTGTTTGCATACAGTACCAAAACCTATTGAAACATAGAGTACAACGAACGCAACTGTAATAAAAACAATAATTGCCCGCAGCATAATATCTATGCTACAAGTCTACATCGCCACTGAATCACAGAATGTATAACGAAGTGAAATGTCACCACGAGCGAGCATGAATCATGCGCCCGCACATATCGGCATGTCAAACGTTCGCCGATTAATTAACCGGAGAACGAAGAGGCTTTCTTTTTCGTCTGTTACTTGCCGCGGTTACGAAACTGATGGGTGACTCGGTTTTTCAGAAATTGGATGTTTGCGGATGTTTTGTTTAAAATTATTGTGTGAGTAAGAGGATGTTATGTAGCAGTTTTCGTGGAATTTGTTCTGAATGTTTGTTAGATTAGCACCGGATTTAGGTATCAAGAATGAGTGCTTACGACATCATCTCTTAATTTCCGGAGTGAGAAGTGCTCAATCCATTATACATTTTATCCCCATCCAAACAAAATATTTTAACCTAAACGGTACTTGAGCTAAAGATTTAACTGATAATTCTATTAAGCACGATTATGTGTAGTGGGTAGGACGTACATACGCTTGATTTAAAAATTACACAAAATAATTTCCAGCAATATACTACTGTAATTTTAATATTAACCCATTTATGGTGATCCGTAACACAGGTATTTTATGCCTTTTTCAGGCACCAGTCTCTTACAATTTTTAGATTAAGCACTTCCTGTCCACAACAACATTTGTGATGAGAAATAAATTAATTTATTATAATTAGTTAAAATCCTAACTCATATTATAAATGCAAAAGAATCCTATCTAATTTTCATCCATGGTCGCAGACGAAGTCGCGTACACCAGCTAGTAATAAAAAACTTTACTAAAATTGTAAACTACAAAACTGCAATCATTTAAATTACAATGATTTAATTGAAAGGAACGAACGCGTTGATGTCTTTTGTACGCGCGTAGAGTTCGCGCGGAATTGGCGCAAGAATGCCATAAACCTAGTAACATTGTAGCATTAATTGTAATTGTTTTGCCGAAACTGTAACCAACTGCGAGTCTGTAGGTAATCATTTCAATGTAAGATCTACTGTGTGAGCGAGAAAACGGTATTAAAAAAGAAAATAAAGAACTAGGTACCTATAATATATAATAATATGTACAATTATATGAAAAAACATACATTATTTTTAAGTTATTTTGGCGTAAGTTCCTTGTAAATCACGTTTATTTACAGGGTGTTACGGAAAGGGTATATCAATACAAACGGTTTGAAGAGTGTATCTGGTCTAGAATCACTGTACAAAATTTCAGCTCAAAAGCATTAACTTTGAAAATGCTTAATATTTTTTTATTTCAACATCACGGCGCTGCACTGGCGCGCGGCGGCGTGATGTGCGTGTACTAGGCGCACAGACACACTACAAATAATGGATAATGACCCTCGTAGTGCAGTGACACGTTTTTTATGATTTCAATTTAATAAACTATCGAAATAAAAAAATATTAAGCATTTTCAAAGTTACTGCTTTTGAGCTGAAATTTTGTACAGAGATTCTCGACCAGATACACTCTTCAACCCGTTTGTATTGATATACCCTTTCTGTAACACCCTGTATATGTATGACACAGCTCAATATTTTCTTTAAGCCAAAAATAATATTTTTCTAGATCAATGTAGGCTTTCGTCATCTATCAGTCAGTGTGTTGGCATGTTATACATAAATGTACTAAATAATAATAATTTTATTTAAAATAATTTAATTTAATATCTATTTCAAATTTAATTTAATTTCTTTTTTATTTTTGATACTATGGGTGTATGTGTAAAAACTTTCCTGAAATAAACGAATTTTATTTTTATTTTATTTTTTATTTATCTATCCTTGATAAATAACTAGATGTGTAAGCTTGCCTTATGAATGCTCATTAAATTGCTGATCCACATCACCTGCTTAACCCTTCCCCAACTATGTTGGGGTCGGCTTCCAGTCTAACCAGGTGCAGCTGAATACCAGTATGTTACATGGAGCGACTGCCTATCTGACCTCCACAACCCAGCATTAAATTGCTGATCAATCAACTTATATTATACAGTAATCACATCAACTTTACCTATCCATAGAACCTTGCCTCATTCTTAAGGCGGAGGTTTCAGAAAACGGTCAAAAAGTTGGTTTTTTAAAGCAGTGTACCTGTTAAACCGTAAATAATTTTGACCAAAGAAAAAAGATATTTTCATGTCTTATTTAAATACAGTGATGGAACTCAAATCATAATTAAATATACATGAATGCATCAAAGAAATGTTCAAATATACCTCTTAATTGTCTTTAAAAGCAGTTTATTCCTTCATTAACAATTTTAATTATAATTAAAAATATACCATTAAATTTCTAATGCCAAACTGCATTCAGTGATGGATTATTTATTATTAAATAGTATTTGTAAATAGATAATTGCTTCTTATTTGCAATAAATTACCGGGTAGATTTTCGTTATTTATCATCATTTCATCATTCATTGCACAAATTTTTTTTTGGTCCTTCGGTCCTGAGTGCGTAGATTGTTACAATGTATTCACTTACATTGAAAATATAGTATATTGGTATTCGTTTGTTATTTCGTTTGACACAATATATGTTGGGATGTGACACGTGCCGCGGTTGTAGTGCGGTGCCGTATTATAAATAATATAATATTAATAACACCTGTAAATGACGATAAATAACGAAAATCTACCCTACCACTGTTGTGTCATTGCGTTTCTCTTTCTTTTCTATGCAGTCCGACAAAGACCGCACTTTAAGTCATGTAGTCGCTTTAACAAATCTTGAGTTTTATCTCCTACTCTGAATAAGTGCTACTATTTTAGCTCTTACGACTAAAGTAAACGTTTTCCAATCCAGTACAAATGCGTACAAGACTATCAATGATAAGGTGCGTGCGGCGCTCCGGCGCGCATGCTTAACGGAGCTCGCGCAGGCGCACCGTTAGCGCGCCCCATATACCACCGCTCAGCCATACTTAGATACTAAGGTAGTGTGATAGCAGACTCTTTGTATTGAATTTTAGAATAAGTTCTACGTTTTTTATGACAAAGCCTGGGACTTGACCAGTGCGGGATTGTCCGAAAGGGTTACCGCTACACAAAGGGCTAAGGAAGGAATGGATGGGTTTTAGTCAGTAAGAGTCTGACACTCCCTTCCGCTCCACCCAGAGCGGGAGGAGTCATTTGATGATTTCCCATCCAGAAAAAAAAGGGATTTGACCACTTCAATTAACATTGAAGTGAGCTATCTCAGGACTAGCATAATCACCTTATAATGTTCCCACTGCTGGGACACAAGCCTCTTCTCCTCGAGAGGGAGTGTGCTGTAATCTACCACTCGGACCCAGTGCGGGTTGGTATCCCAGCACTATTCATTGTTAATTCTGGTTCTGAAGTGAGCTTGAAGTGAACTGTCATTCCAACCAGATGCTATGCCATTATTATGATATCACTATTGACGGCTGGACATGGGCTTTATGTTTATTACTACTACACACTACTACTTACTATTATTATTCAGATCATGGAATACCACTCCTGCTGATAAATCAGCAGCATCCATGATCTGAATTATATAAAAATTTAATAAGATGAAATACTATAAAACAGTATTATCCTCAAAAACATTTGTAGTTTAAAAACAAAGAACACGAAGACAACGTTGCACAACATGGTTCCGTACAATCAATTAGTTATACTTTCCGTTTCCGTTCAAATAAAAAAGAGGAAATTACCTCCAACTGTTGTAAGGTGCACGAAATTCTATGAAAACGTGTAGGTAATAGGAAATAAATAATTTTCTTTTGTTAATAAATACTGCTTTTATTTGATTACTAGCTGCGCCCTGCGGTTTCACCCGCATAAGTCTCGATCCCGTGGGAATATCCGGATAAAAAGTAGCCTATATGTTAATTCAGAGTGTCAGCTACCTAATTATAAAATTTTATCAAAATTGGTCCAGCCGTTTGAGCGTGAAGAAGTAACAAACATATAAACACACACACACAAAGTTTCGCCTTTATAATATTAGTGTGATTTGATATTTGTAACATGGGTATTGCAAAATATTATTGCAGATTGGAAATGACAGAACTCGCGTTTCACTTCCAAGTCCCTGCCGCATCTGTCTGTCTGTTTTAAAGCGATAAACTCACAAACTACCGAACGGACTTACGACATTTTCATACGGTTCTCACTAATAGATAGACAAGTGCTTTGTGAGAATGGTTTAAGTGTCTAATTCATGAAGGTTTTGTGTAAATTAACTGAAATACGATGATTGTTGAAATGTCGGAAAAAAAATTATGCTGGTCAAAAAACGAAAATGTGGAACCAACGACACCGACTTCCGAAATAAAAGTTATTTATCATTTTGTAGTATTTTTTTTGAAGTCGGTTGTTTTTTTTTTTAGTTTTTTATTTTATTTATCCGAATTAAAAACCTCCTCCTTTTTTGAAGTCGGTTAAAAATGGAAACACATTGCAAAAGCCACACTGGTCCCTAGCTAATCAGGCTTCAAATCATAACTTAGCATAATCCGTCTATAATGTTCCCACTGCTGGGACACAGGCTTCCTCTCGGTAAGAGGGAGTGAGCCATAATTCGAACCACGGGTTGGTAGATGTCACATGTCTTCGATTTTTTTTTTTTATTTCTAGGACATGTCGGTTTCCTCACGATGTTTTCCTTCACCACTTTGATAGCATTGGTGATGAAGTAATTTACACAAATTAAAGCGCCTGTCGGGGTTCTACAACTCATATGTCGTGGCTGGTACCACTGACTACCACTGCTCACAACCTTAAAGAAAGAAAGAAAGAAAACACGTATATTTGCGGTGAAAATGACGCAAAAAAGAAATAAACACAAAAAATAAAATAAAAAGGTAGGGGGAAACATGCGTCACATCCACGCAAAACAGCTATCGCTCAGCATTATGCTGCGACCCTGTGCAAGACAGAGAGCCCCGGCGCTGGTTTTCAGCGACAGCCGGCGCTGACGTAATGACGTCGCCCGGTGCAGCAAACAATTATTGAAACACTGTACTGGTACAGTGTACTTAAAGAAATATAATTGAATTTGGAAGTGATAGAATAATTATACTAAACAGGAATTATACTTAAGAGTGTGTAAACTTACGACGACCGCAATTTTTTTTTTTAAACCATAATTAACTCTTCAGTACAAGACTAAAATGCAGTACAGGGGCGTGTCATGTGAACTGGGTCAGGCAACATTTAGCAGCTTAACGTTTGAGACCAAGAATAATATGCATTACCTCAATTTTTGCCAAAGCAAATGGAACTTATTTGTTTTGGCACAAATTGTGGTAGGTCAGGCAAATGATTATGATAATCAAGTCTAGGAATGCCGAGTAGGTATTTATTATTTATTTTTTTAATCACACTAATATTATAAACGCGAAAGTTTGTGAGTGTGTGTGTGTGTTTTTATATGTTTGTTACTTCTTCACGCTCAAACCGCTGAACCGATTTAAATGAAATTTGGTATAGAGATAGTTTGAGTCCCAGGAAAGGACATAGGCTACTTTTTGTCCCGATATTCCCACGGGATCGAAACTGATGCGGGTGATACCGCGGGGCGCAGCTAGTGGGATATAAAACGTTTACGTCATTACAATTTAGGCGCGACAGAGTAAATAAAAAACTGGTTCCGGAATTGGTATTTTAAGAGGAACCGGGACCACCCCTATGTGCTGATGGTGATCAACGGGGTGGTTTTAGTGAGACAAAAATCCCACACTCCCCGACCTCCCTCCCCGGAGGTCGGGTGCCTTTTGAAGGTTTCCCCCCGAAAACAAATAAAAAAGTAAAGATGTTACCTCACCAATGTCCACGAAATAATGGTTTGTAGATACATAGTTGATTTTAGAAAAAAGTTAAAAGTATTCGTTAGTATTTTTGAATCTATCTATCTATACTAATAATAATGCTAAAGAGTTTGTTTTTTGTTTGAACGCGCTCATCTCTGGAACTAACAGTCGGTTTTGAAAATTATTTTTTATTCGATAGCCCAATTCTTTAAGAAGGCTGTAGGCTATTTAATATCATGCTAGGAGTCCTAGCGTGATGTGATTAGGAACAAATCAAAAAGAAAAAAGTAAGAAAGAACGCTAAGCGAAAGGCATGGCTAATTGAAAAATTCGACAATAGTCATCTTTTTGAACTTAAAGTATGTAAGCGCGAATCCGTGGCATGTTATCAAGATAAAAACTATTTAACTCAACAACAACATATACAAAAATAAAAGTCCTGACTCACTAGTTGACACCGTCATTATCACCCAGCCCAAACCCTTGGCACTAGAAAGCTGAAATTTGAAGCTGCTGCATTTGGTCTTTCGGTCCGAAGGCGTACCTTGGCTGTATCCATAAATACGAGTATTATTGCGTTAAAAAAACATCAGCCTCGGGATTACCCGATAGATTTTACCTTATTTCCAGGTAAGCTAATCAAAGACCAGTTGTCATTTTAATTCACAATATAAATAATAACATACTCCATTTTTTATAGCATAAAATAACGTTATCGTTATTTCGGTAAGCATTTAATAAGCTCTGTTATTTTACAATACTAAATAAAACGAAATGTAACATTTACCATTTACAATTTAAACTCTAGAATGCAGTCATTAAAAGGAAATAACGTGATAACTGTCGTTTTTCCATGGTTGTCAATATGAACTAAAATCGCTATTGGAATTTGAATCGGTCTTGAAATTCGAAGAGCGTGGTTCTCAGTTCTACCATGGAACAGTTTTTGTTGTAGGTTTATTCAAGCACACGTCAATAATATTTTAAAAACAAGATCTAAGCCCTGATTCACATCCATACGACAGGCTATCGTATCGAAAACCTGATTTGACTTCCCCTCAACAGCAAATAGCTGTTGGAAGAATAGCGGGCGTCTATTTGATTTAAACTGACAAAAATTTCGGGTTTTGGACTTGTGAACAGCGTTTAGAAGATTCCTACGATAACAATGATTAATGTTCGATACAATTGAAATTGAAAATATTTATTTCAGACCAGCATACTTATTTAAATACAAGTCCATATTATGTTAGTATAGATACTTATACAATACGGAAGCATATCGAGTGTTTGTGAATAGCTATGCAGGTGGTTGTTTCCTATCCGACTACTCTGAGAAGACACTCCGAAACAAACTCAGAGGTCACGGTGTCTTTTTAAGTCCAGAGATTATCTTGGTCAGATCATGTATAGGCCATGTAGATTAGTGTCTGAAAAGGTACCCATTTGTCAATAAGTTCAAAAGCCATATAATATTATAAATAACCCACTAAAAAAAATTGTTGTGGCCTGATATGAACAGTACTAGGAATATTTATTTAGAAATTAAGTGAAACACTTGGTTTTATTATTTCTTGGAATATAAAGTCGGATAGACATCAACCGGGACAAGATAGGAGCAAAACGGAATATCTAAAGAAAATTGAGATTGTTTACGGCCTGTAGTTTGTTGGGAACAGCTGTGAATGACGGTGATGTAAATATCGAGGATATTGCACCGGCATGCGGCAGTTTTAAACCGGAACACGGCATTCAGTACTGTTCGACTTCAGTTTTTCGATCTCTCATTTCTCCGTACTCTCACAAGAGGCTTTACTAGTACCCACCACAGTCTGTGTGAATATTTGTGTTTTTATTAACAAGTATTGCCTAATTTGTAAGTTTAATGCTCTGTTTCCTTGACTAATAACTCGCATGTACCCCGGATGACGTATGTGGACCAAGAAAGTGAGCAGTCGGACTCTGAACAATGTGTACGGACCGTAGCCACCTGCGCAGATACGCTCAGATCTTTCTACCCACCCTGTTACTGACCTAGCGCGAGGCCGTGCGTTACTTCTCTCAGTTCGAAAGTTAGTCTAGTCTAAAAATTCAGCGCTATCACTATACTTTTCTGTCTCCTTCAGTAAATATGCAAATCTTGATCAACTCGTGCGCATAGAACGGATAATTGTTAGATCAAAAACCTGTTACTTGATATTTTCATTAACATGCGTCCGTCATATAATTTTTGGAAAGTCTGAATACTTCGCGTACCGTTATTTTGTTGGTAACACCTTTTAATAATATCTCTATTTAAACGAGCGACACTGTTTCTTGGGAATGTATTACAAACTTTTCATTTGATATATGATAGAAAATGGCGCTGTAGGAGATTAGAAAATCTTTGTAGCACGATCTCGAGAGCCGGAAAATTAGCACAAATAGGAGCTAGTATCACAAATCAATCATAGTTCTGTCGTAGCACACTGACCCAAAAGGGGGACCTATATAGGGAAGAGTCTCACCGGACAACAGGGAGCTGGCGAAGGATTCCTGGCAGTGAGAATGGGGCAGTATGGCGGCGATGGCCAGCACGGCCACACTGAGGCGCGCCACTGTCATGGTCACTGGTTGCACTGTCCGATGGCGCTGTCTCGCATGGCGCGTCCACTGCCCGACTCGCGCGCGCGCGCACTGCCCTCCACCACCACCAACGTGTTTGGGTGCGTAAGCGCAGCTCAGTGATTAAGTTCTGCAGATGCGACAGTTGGTGCTCTTGATAGCGCCTCGGAGGACCACAATTCTTTGAGAACTAATCTCACATGACTGCTGCAGAATCAGCCTAATATATTCCCACTGCTGGGACGCTGTGAGAGGGAATGGGCCCCCATGACTGCTAAATTACACCTAAATCAAGAATGAAATAAAAATCGATACTTTTTTCACGAAACGATGAACAGTAACCCGCGCGGGCACTTCTGGATAACTGAGTACGCAATAGAGAAACAAGTTGTCGATACACAATTAGTACCATCATAACTTCAGAAGTAAGAAATAATTAAAACAATAGCATAGATCCAGAAGCTGCAGCTTGAAGTCTGGAACAACTAAATCAAATCAAAAGCCATTTATTCAAATTAGGCTGGGAATCAGCACTTTTCGAACACACAAAATACACACACACATTCCTGTAGCGGTATTTAGTGACTACGTAAGTATAGTATTTTCCTAAATAAACTGATTAAATATAAATTAAAGGATCAGAAAAAAACGTACCTGTGGACGCCAATCTGTGGTGCCACTTACAATAACAGGGTTTGTTTACACTTTTATCAGATACTTTTTCAAACAGACTATAGTAAGTCGTGCTCTTATTTTAAAAGTAAACTAGCTTCTGCCCGCAACTTCGTCCGCATGAAATTTCACCCTCCCCCCATTCATCCTCTTAGGGGTGGAATTTCAAAAAACCCTTTCTTAGTGGATACCTACTCTTCACTAAGAACACACCCTCCAAATTTCATGTGTCTAGGACCAGTGGTTTAGGCTGTGCGTTGATATATTAGTCAGTCAGTCAGGAGTTCAGGACTTTGAATTTTATATGTATAGATAACAAAAAATTCACATAAAAACCACACATACAACTGCATTAGACAGAAACGATAGCACTTACAGGTCTGGCACATCTACACTTTTATAATCTTTGTCCAAATTAGCATCATTTAACGGCAAATGCTGGTTACCGCGGATCGATATTATTGCAAGTAGTGCCATCGACGTGGCCACGTGATGGCCCATGAATGGCTACGTGTAGCCCATGAATGACCACGTAATACCCACCAATGACCGTAGTATGCGGTCCAAAACATGAATCTAGACATAGAAATCTAGATTTAGATCCCTGGTAGTCTTCTCCATAATTCGGAAATGAAAAGATACAATTAAGGACCATTCTTCATTGCCATCAGGCCCACATTTTCCTACTTCATTTTGGTTATTTTACTTTAGAAGTAATACCATACTATACTACTAATATTTGTTACCAGATGAAAAACCTATGGTAAATCCATAGGTTCTTATTTCTTATCTTATTTCTCAGAATAGTTTTTCTAGGCTTTTGCCGTGCCAAAATTCATAACTGAAATTAATGGAGAAATATTTTAACGCATCCTGTTTCGAACTCATTATCTACGGATTCTTCAGTATTTTCCATAGAACATGGATTTACCATAGGTTTTTTTATTTTTATTTTATTCAATCATGTTTTAATTGTTTAATGCTGCAATACTAAACACCTTTTCCTGTTTGGTATTAAAATTTTTATTCATCTCTTAAATAAATTGCAATCTATAGTTTTGTATAATTTAGAAGCATTTTTTCAATTTTGTAAATGTAAGAACCATGGATCCGTTTATTATGATTTTTTGATGTTGACTTGAAAGAGCATGTCAGTTGAGAATGTGTCATGCTCACTTAAATGTTTCGCTGATGGTGGCGCGTGTGTTGGATCATTCGGTTCCCTACAAAATGGTTGAGCTGGATGGTGCTGATCCATGCGTCATGTTCGTGAACGGACGCCGTCGGTTGAGACTGGTCATCTCTTAACTGCCAAGGCTTATTTTTAATCTTATTTCTTGTATTGTTTCTTCATTTGTGTGTTTTTTTTTTTACATTGTTCTTACATATAGAAGCAACAAGAATAATGTACTCAGGATTTTGTAATATCTTGATTTAAAAGAGTGTCCATGGAGTTTCTTGCCCGTTCTTCTCCATAGAGATCTACGCTTTGGAATGGGCGACTAGCTTCAACTTTCTGACTAACTGACCGACTACTTAATTTTGACAATTCAAAAGTACCTGTAATGGTTTAATTGAAATAAATGCTTTGAGTTTGAGTTTGAGTTTGAGTTTGAACAAACTTTCTGGACAAACTAAATAAATATTCTTAATTTTGACAGACAATTCTTCGGCTGTGTTCGCGAGTAAATCTACCCTTACTTAGCATTGATAATTTTAACCATACTATCCGCCAAAAAATGCCTGAAACGCTTTACTTGCTTACTTAAAAGCCAACCTAGACAAAACGTCAGAACCCATGCAGTCATACCCAAATTCATGACAGAAATAAAGAACTCTGCCTGGGTTTGAATGGTAAATAAACACTTCAATTATCAGTAAGTACAAGTAGATATCCATCTTAGGTGCGTATACGCAGTGCCTAGCGTCGGGTCGTTTACCCCGCGGGGCCCAGACCTGTCCCCTGTCTCAATAGCTGTCACTGTCTACTTTCGCGGGAACTCAGTACTTAATATAATTCATAGATTAATAGATAAGTACGTAAGGTATCTATTACAGTGCCGTGCAAACACGAACATAGAACACGAGTAAAGTTGCATAGGTTTATGAATAGGAAAAACTTTAGCTAAAGCTTTTCTACTTGGTTTTTTTCAAAATGAAAGTACTCCCAGGCGATAGGATTTTGCCCAATATGAATTTAAACTGTGTTACCTGAAGAAACTCTTTACAAGGAGCTTCACTATACATATATTTTGCCTTTCCCTTAGTTGTAACGCTGTTTAGTGTTTAGATAAGTGTTTCTGTACTAGCGTTGAAAGAAGCTGGAAAAATTCCCGTTTCTTTCCAATTCCGTTGTTTTTTTTTAATGTTTCATTCGAAAGTTTCAAGAAAATTTGTCAGTATATATTTCATGTTTTTTTTTTCAATAAAACCGAAAAATATGAAAGAAAAGGGAAACTAATGTTTTTTTTTATTCAAATCCGTTCTTACTATATTTGACTTAAGATATTCTATGCTTTATCTCTTTCCATAATAATACGTACTAATAAAATGGAGGGTAGAATGAAAAAAATTTCAATAAAACTTGTTTTTTTCAACTTTTCAAAACATCAAGCGAAACATTCGAAAGAATCCTGTTTCTCTCCAAAGGATACCTTCCATTAATTTTTCTGTGTAACATGCGAAACGGAAAAAAGCCACAATTTGTTTCTTTTCGTGAAAAAAAACAAATTGTTATTTTCGGCATTTTCAACGCTATTCTGTACAACTGAAGGTACTAAAAAGAAAAACAAGTACAGTTATGTGGATCTACATCCTTCCTACAAAAACAACATACGTGAGGAGCAGCGTCCTTCTGTCTGCTGATAAAAACAAAGTACGATCACTAACACAATTCTGGCAATTCCCCCCTTGTAACACAATGTATTACAATTTATTCAACAGCAACTAAATACTACACTACATCACCAACTTTTACTTTTAAAGTGAGTGTAACTTGGTCAATATTTGTCGTTTCATACACACTTGAGTTTCAGAGTGTAATTTGCACCTATTAGGAGATAGTGCTCTCAATGCAAGAGGACAAACGTTTGGTAGGGCAGGACGGGATTAATCGTCAACTTCTACTTAATAAAATCTTAAATACATTCATTCATTCAATAGCAATGCACAGCCGCTGGAACTAGAAAGATGAAATTTTGCACAAGAGTTCCTTACACAGGGTCCCATTAAAATAGATGGACAAATTTTAACACAGCGTTCAATACGTCTAACCAAAGATATCCAAGCAAAAAAACACTGATTAAAGTGATTTTATTTTGACCTAAAATAACAAATTGCCGGCACATTAGTGTATAAATTTCGTTAGCTGATTATTTTTCTTGTAAGTATCTAGTGCGTTTTTTTTAAATAATTTTTTTTACCATCGTTCTTATTTTGGTGGTCTGAATGATTTCTAAAAGTTTGTCCATCTATTTTAATGGGACCTTATATAACGAAGATGCGCAATGAGGAATGATTTTTGAAAATTCACACCTTAAAGGGGATAGGGAATGAAAGTTTGTATGGAAGTTCGTTAATTTTGCCGATGAGAAATCACACCAGGCAGAGCTTGTCCCTAATAACCGCTCAGCGGCGCTAGAACATCGAAATTCCCCAACGCCCAGCGGCGCACGCGATGACGTATCGCCACGCGCCAGATGGCCGCACTGAACAAAACATTATTTTGTTTACTAGTTGGCGACGGGCGTAATCTCAAGTTATGTTTTTATTAGAGCATATGAATGTCCCTTTCGGGTGGTATTAAGTGTTTGTTGATCGGCCGAACAACTTTGAACGGAACGTGTCTCTGTCTGCCTGACGTATATCCAGTACAGAGCTATTATGACTCGAGAACCGCAATATAATACACGGATATATATTCAACAGTGTCCTTACTGACAGATAGATCGTGCAGTTGCAGTTGCAAAGCCATTGCAGACAGAAGATATGTGAAGATATTATGATTCTTAGATGGTGTAGATGTGACAAATGAGTTTTAGGTAGAGTGCGCGCAAGATTCGTTTTCTCCTCTACCGATCATTTTTCCCCTGAGAGTTCATTTGGTTTATGTGTATGTATGTATGTATCTATGTATATATTCTTGTATTTTATAGTCATTTCCTAGCTAGTTATCCTGTATGTTGCACCTGCCATGTTTTGTCTCTGCATCTCCCTAAGGTTGACTGGTAGAAAATGCCTCAGGCATTAAGTCCGCCTTTGTACAGTATTTTTTTTTACTTGTGTGCATAAAGTTTTAATAAATAATAAGTCTGCATACGACATTTGATCTTCAAGATTATATCCCTGCTAGCACTGTTAATCACTTTCGGCATAATGAGGGCGATTATTTACTTTGGAACACACGGAACACAGCACACTCTCTGGACACCTGAGGGGCAATTCTCGTAATTTTAAGAACGTTCACAGTCTGATTTCAGTCTCAATCTGTCAAAAATACTTCTAATTTCACTACATTTTGAAAAGTTGACATTTGTTTGTCGCCGAGATGAGACTGCGACTAGATTTAAATTACGATTGGCCTTCTGATATAAGCGTCCAGGTGGCGGCTTACGATTATTTCCGATTTCGGCCGCGCGCAGACTGATTTTGTGCGCACTTCTAGGTAGTTATTTAAGAGCAGACGTTTGTATTATGCAAATGAAGGCGTATGTGACGTAGCTTTGACTCTAGCTTAGCAACGCACCTGCGACACTTCTGGTATTGAAAGTGGTCGTGTCGGATTACCGTCCCATTGGACTTGATTGGGCTATGAGAATGATGGAAGAGTGAGTGCACCTGTGTCTGCGCACACTTGTGCACTATTATATAATATCTCCCGCGTAGATGGGCAGCCTCCGCTGATGAATGATTGCCGGAATTCGGTCTGAAGGATTTTTTTTATTGCACGTTACCATGATATCCTGCTTGTTGGCCACCAAATAACATAAAACAAAAGACTACAGTGACAATAATAGACATAGAAATGTAAATATATCTATGTGACTAGATGAAAATTATAAAAATATAAATAGCAAGACAAGTGTACTAATAAAATATCACCTTAGAATAGAGATGTCCTTCTTCGGTAAGGCTTTGATTTATATCCCACTAGTGGGTCGACGCGGCACCTTACTTCAACCTAACGCAACCACTTTATATTATGTTGCGCCTTTAGATAATCGCAGTGGCCTGGAATTTCGCTTCTAAATAGCCAATATCTATTAAGACTTTTCTTAGGAATTCCTCTATGATTAAGTTGTTAAAAATGCTGTTGGTGAGTGAGAGAAGAGTTTGATTCTCAGAGAGCCAAGACAAAGTGACATTCTATCAGCGATAACTATATTGGATAAGTCATCAATACATTTGATTGACATAAATTATCGAAGAACTTATATCTATCCTGTTTAAAGTCATTGGAAAAATACGCCTTGAAATCTAACAGTTCTGTCCAAATCTTTTTGAGTTTCGATTTCTGAAGCTGTCTAAAGCTTATGCGCACCCTACACTTGGTTTAATTTTGCTATAGCTGGAGCCAACATATAGCTCGTTTTAACACAGGTAGGTACATACTTAACATACGAATAAGCATACCGAGTCTCAGTCAGAAGCAACTTCCCTTGATTTCAAAACCTTTAGGTAATCTAAGTAGGTATATTTATTTTAGGATCTCCAACAAAATATATAAGTACACTAAACAATTACATATGTGGTTAATGGACGACAAAGTTATAGGTAGGTGGTAGGTAGGTATAGGGTATAGGTAATATGATCTTCAATTAATGTAGGAATTATCCTAATACCTGCCAGGGTTAACCTAGCTCACAGAATAAACTCATTCACCCAATAAGCATAATTATGTGGACGTTACGGTACATATTAGCTAGCGGGCAGTGGGTTCGACTCCGGGCAGACCTGTTTCGAACTGTAAACTAAAACAAGTGACGGTAACGGCCAGTAGTAAAAAGAGAAAGTTTCTTGGACATCATACGTTTAGCTAGTCGCCTCACTCAGTCAGCTGGCGATTTAGAAGTATTTGTCTTACTACGTAATCGTGGGAGCCTAGCCTTTTTTACCAATTCTGTTGAGGTCGGCTTCGGCTAGTATTTTGGGACGACATCAACCATTCAAAGCTGATTTACATTGATTCAGAATTTCAATCCAATGACACTGGCTCGACATTGGAGTTTTTAATCCAGTATCAAGCGCTGGGTAAGAATAGAGCAGCCTCTAATTGGTAAAACTTCAATTTCCAGCATTACTGAATTCAAAAACTGGATTGAAATACTGGATTCTAATTAATCCATGCGTCATGTTCGTAAACGGGCGCCGTCAGTAAGGACTGGTCATCTCTTTGCTGCCATGGCTTATTTTAATTTAATTTAATATTTGAATTGTTTTTTTTTTATCTTTTCATTACGGACGCTTTTAAAGTTCTGCATCGTTCTCACATGCATAATATTACACTCTTTTGTAAAAAAAACGGGCACTTTAGATTTTTTTCTCTACTTCAATGAAGAAGAATAAGAAAGAAGTTTTATTAATTTGACGATGTATTGGTATGTTATTTGAAGCATCCTGGCATGATTCTTCACGTTCCAAATTTAAATTTTGAAATTAACAAAAGAAAAATAATTATTATTGTGGATTATTGTAAAATTGCTTTACTACTGGCGCGAATTGCTGAAACGATGTTTTTACTCGTTACTAAAATTTTAAAGCTTTTTGTATATTTTCTGCAAATTAAACAATTTAATCTTTCTTTTTACATTAAATACCACTTTTTGGTATGAGTGATAAAGCGATAAGGGCCGGTAAAATTATAGCCCTACTTGAAGAAGGTTGTTCGTAAGCTTACGTGTCTCAGCGGCTAAATGTGAGTCGTTCAACTGTCCAGAGGACTTGGCAACGGTATCAAGAGACCGGCTCGGTCAAAAGAAGACCCGGTTCTGGAAGAAAACGATGCACAGAACCAAGAGATGACCGCTTTTTGGTGAGTCAGGCGTTGCAGAATCGTCAGGCGTCAAGTGTGGACCTGAAGACGAGCCTTGAAGAAGTAAGAGGAGTAGAAGTTATCTCATGGACGGTCAAGAGGAGGCTTTTGGCTGCCAATATCAGGAGTTACCGCCCGGCTCGGGGCCCTAAATTACTCCGTGAGCACCGTGTTGCTCGACTTCAGTTTGCTCGAAACTGTGCTTTATGGACACTGGAGGTCTGGAATAAATTATGTTTTCTGATGAAGCTAGAATCTCTTTGTGTGGAGAGAACCGACGCCGGCGAGTGCTGCGAAGACCACGGGAACGCTATGCGGAAGTGTGTTTCGAAGAAATCACTCCTTATGGCGGAGGCTCCTTTATGTTTTGGGCAGCAATTTATTTGACGGAGCGTACGGAGTTAATTTTCAGAAAAAATGGAACATTAAATGCATACCGGTACATAATGGAAGTCCTAATTCTAAATGCACAACCCGCATTGACTGCACTTGGGGAAGATTCCATTTTTATGGACGACAATGCTCGCCCGCACCGTTCTGGCGACGTAGAAGCATACATGCAAGAAGTTGGGATCCGTCGTTTAGATTGGCCAGCTCGAAGTCTTGACCTCAATCCAATTGAGCATGTCTAGGATGTTCTAAAAAGACGGGTTAGATCAGTGCAACCTGCTCCACAAAACATCTGGGAGCTAAAAAGAGTTATTGCAGAAGAGTGGGAACGTATTCCTCAAAACGTTATTAAAAACATCGTGGAAATCATGCCCAGAAGGATTCAAGCTGTGATTTTGGCAAGAGGTCACACTCTATTAGATTTTTACATTTGTAACTTTATTTAATGAAAAAAGTAAAAAAAAATCTTCTTGTCTTTATTGCCGACCACTTCTTATTGTTTGGCCGTGTACATCGGTTTTAAAGAATTCATCGAAAATTTAAAAAAAATATTGCCATAATTCACGTGTATTAATTTACACGATTATTAGTATACCTACAGATTACAGACTACGTCAAAAAAATTAATTTAATTTAATTAACTCAAATCGACCTTAGAACGTAAATTTCCTTAGGTGCCCGTTTTTTTTTGCAAAGGCGAAAGTTTGTGAGTGTGTGTGTTTATATGTTTGTTACTTCTTCACGCTCAAACGGCTGGACCAATTTCGATACCTACAATTTTGTACGGAGGTAGCTGACACACTGGATTAACATATAGACTACTTTTTATCCCGATATTCCCACTGGATCGACATTTACGCGGGTGAAACCGCGGGGCACAGCTAGTTTGAAATAAATGCTTTAAGTTTTGGATCAATGTAAGACTCATTTAGTAAAATATTCTGATATCCAAAGGTATAGCTTGCTAGACGAGACTAAGGGAAAGCCTGGGAGCTAGCGATTTGTACTTACAGTTTACCGTAGTTGGGGTAGTACCGGTAATTTACCTATATAATAGCAGTAAGAAAATACTTGACTCCATCTCCCTCTCTTTCTTTAGCCAAAAGTTATCAATGAGGACGAATAGAGTCCGGTTATAGATAACAATACTAATTATTATAGTTTTGTTGCTATGACAGTAAGGGTCAGTTCACACCGCGACGCGACGCGACGCGGCGTGCAGTTTTCAAGATAGCAATACAATTATAGACCTTACCTTCTACACAAAAAGGTACACAATTCTGTGTGCCTACTACGTCGAGCTACGCCGCTCGGCGCAGCGCGGCGCCGCGCGGCCCCCCTCACTGATGTATACCTTTTTGTGTGAAATGAAAACTGCGCGCCGCGTCACGTCGCAGTGTGAACTGACCCTTACATAACAACCGTATCAACGGCTATTTAACTAATCCCTAGCAACGTAGACCGCTGTAACAGTAGAAGTAGAGAGAATAATAATATGAAAGAAAGAAAGAAAAATGTCTATTTGGACACAGTTCGTGAAACACAAAAACCAAAATTAATAAAATAAAAAATAGTGTTTCAGACAACAATAGCCGCACCAAAAAGGTTCATTTCAGCATTAATGCCAGACAGATGCTGTCTGACGCTGGTTTTCTAATGAACCCTTAGGGAAAAAAGTGACGGGGAGTACAAACAGTTTGATAGGTACCTCTAATGAAAAATGGATAAGAAACTTGGCTCTATATATTTCGTCAAGAATGAATAGTGATTATAATAATCAAACTTTCGTACATAAAACAGTTCAGTGTTGAACCAATCCAGCAATCAACGTTAATGGCCCGATGACATGTAATATCACTAAAAACAAACAAATCCAACGAACCTCATACAATAAATACATTTAAAAATCAAAACCCACCGTCATATTTCAAGATTTCATTGACCAATAAAAGGATCACGTGCGTGTATGTTACAAGCGGCCATTAATCTCTCAAAACAGAGGATATCGGCGTGCGCCGGCGCAGGCGGCTGTTTCAAAACACGACGGATTGTTAATTTGCGGCCTTGTGGACTCCCACCGGGGTAACGGGACTTGGCAGACGGACTGACCGGCATAGATATGGTGTAGAAAGGACAGAGCTTTTTGCCTGTCCCTACAGGCCAAAGCACTACTGCTACTCGGATTCCCAGGTCTAATACTTATAATTTATTCAACATCCCAGGATCCAAAACAAACCTGGGTCATTACGCCGCTGTACCAAGACTTTGTAGGCAATACAACATGCTGGCTAAAACTACAGAGTTAGATATCAGCCAATCTCTCGTAAAATATAAGGAATGTCTAAAAAAATTATTGTGAATGCTTCTTTTTTTTTTCTTTTGTCGTTCATAAACCATACAATGTTTAGTTTATATATTTTGTTGGAGATCCTAAAATAAATAAATAAATAATTAGGTAAATAAATTATCGCCCTGTTTCGTTTGTTTTTATTAGCTGTAAGTCCTCCATGTACTAAATAAACTATCGCCCTGTTTCATTTGATCCACGAATTCTTCCCCGCCCTGTATCATAAGCATAACTTACATAATACATACATATAGATCTCGGTGAACATGAGCACACTGCTCTTCAGCATTATCATCTCCGTTTTAAAGACGTTCACTACTGCACACGGTGCACACAGGCGGTGATCTCCCTACGTATCGCAAATGTGGCAAACGGCCGGTCCTGCGCAACTGCAATTGCAAAAAACATAGTCAGTCTAGTCCACGTTTAGCGGCTCGGATACACCTAAACCGTCATCGGCCGAATTACTATGCTCGTACGTCATTGGCTAAACTACTTAGGCCGATTGAACCAAACTTAAGAGGGCGCCGACCATAGTCGACCGCACAGTGGCGCCCTCATCGTTTTTTAGGTTATTTCTTTTATTTTAGAATGAAAATGCAAAAAATAAGCACGTTAAGTTGAAAACGGTAGTTTTACATTGTTGTAAACTAAACAATGTAAAACTACCGTTTGCAACAAAATTAACGTACAATCTTGTGGAGCACAACTTAACGTGCTTATTTTCTGCATATTCATTCTAAAATAAAAGAAATAACCTAAAAACGATGAGGGCGCCACTGTGCGTTCGACTATGGTCGGCGCCCTCTTAAGTAAAAGAAACTGGTACATTACTTCAACAAACGTTCGTACAATGACGTCCGATTATGTACGGACTCAGTTTGTTGGTTGTAGAGTACGCGCTACGAAAGATGAGACTTGACTTTTATCTTAAACTTTATTATTTCTTAATAAATATTATATAAACTATTGTTAAGAATTTTTATCTAAATGTCAACGATAAATCCCGGAATAGATACACATTATGGGTACCTAACTATTTCGTACACGACTTACCTGCGCAAACTCCCTACTACCACAGAATACTTAATAGCTACTACTGAGCTTGTCAAGTCTCATCTTTCGTGGCGCGTATTATAATAACGCACGAGTAGGTACGGCCAACGACGTACGATCGTAGTTTGTAAAGCCGCGTACGCACGAACGTACAAAACATGGCGAACATGAACATATTGGATCGCCACGAACATTTTCGACGAACACAGTGTTATGTTCGTTAGTGGTACGCACGTGCGAACAAAGTGTTCGATGTTCGTGTTCACCATGTTTTTGTTCGTTCGTGCGTACGCGGCTTTATGTTTCGAGAGCGAACAGACCGTAATCCACCAAAGTTCGTTTTTATCTCTGAGAATAATCTGACATTTAAATCTTTTTGTGTTTGCGTTTTTTTTAGTATAGAAGTTTGATATTACACCTGTCAGATTAGTCTCTGGGATTAAAAAACGATCTTTAATACACAGTGCGGGTTGCGTTCAATCTTCAAATTGATGTCGCACCTATGACCTACCTCATCTTAGTCTTTGCCTCATCACCGATATCAACAACATTACGGCTCAACTCTTTCATCGGGAGGTCCCAGCGTCCCACGCATGCACCCCTCCCTCCCACCCGCGCCGCCATGCGTGCACGCATTGATATAATTTCAATACTTTGTGGCTAACATCACATTTTAAATATAACCTTTTATATGGCACACGGATTTACAGTTGGATCTCATCGTCCTGATGTACCGTTATGAATAACATGTATAATAAAATATGTGTATCATCGCTTATTGAATGTGTTTTGAAATGAAATGTGGGTGCATTAGCTGTGTGTCGTAATATGCGAGGGTATTTAAAGATTTGCTCAATTTATTCCTGAGAATCTGAGATCAAGCCGTATTGGAAAAGCATGCCTTCCTCTATAATAAAGAGTAGTTTTCTTATCGATCGTAACTTTTATAAAAGATATCAACGCGTAGTGTCAATGACAATATTTTATTTAGGGTAGGTAGACATTTTCTTTTTTAACGGTGTTGAATGTTTTCATTTGAGTTGCACAGGCTTCTATCTCTGACTAGATACACAACACAATGGGGAGCACAAGAGAGAAATAAACAAAAATTCGTATGAAAGCACGATTTTGAACGCGTTTAGAACCAGGCGTTACGGTTCTTTAAAGTAAGTAGGTACATACCTAAGCCAGACGCCAGCACATCAAGCAGTCAAGCTACTCTGTAAAATTTCTTTAATAGATTTTTAACTCTATCGCTAAGGCATAAGGCTCAAGGTTAATTGGGAAAATTTGACAGTTTCGGGTAGCTTGATGCGCTGGCGTCTGTACAGTACTTTTTTTTTACTATAGAATCGCTGCTTCTGCAGTATGGATTAGTATAAAGGAAAAACATGGTGGCAGTGACATCGTCGAGGGACCTGTTACGTTACCACGGATTCACTACAGGACTGTGAACACCTGCAAAAAAAAATTGCTGTTCCACAAATTTTGACCGCGTAGGTAAGTATTGCACTTTTGTATGAAACAGCTGATATTTTTAGGGTTCCGTACCTCAAAAGGAAAAGCGCCACCATGTATAGTTCGAGTAATAAATCTGGGCACAGGAGCGAGGGGATTAGCACAAGAAAAGAGACCTTGGTGGGTGAAGTCGGGCTTTGGATGATGATAAAAAATCTTTGAAAGAAAACAAAATGAAAATTACTTTTCATAAGTCTCTTTATTATGCCCAATCACATCTTACGGCTATGTATTTACACTTATATTTTCATTGGTATCACTTATAATGACAATGTCACATAGAAGTACAAAAAATTGGTTAAAAGCATATTTGAGTGATGCAAAACCTTAAAAAGTAAGATGTTTGGTACAGTTTTCAGATAGGCAAAAACTCAAGCACTTTTATAGATATTTACAGTTATTAATTGAAAAATAGTTATGATCAGAAGAAAAAAAAACAAAAAAAAAACCTCGATTGGTATTGTGTCGGGTCATAGACAAAAATAACTGCAAAAGTCTATGGTATAAAAATTATACACAACAGTTATTTTAATTTTATACATAGATACAAATCATTTTATAAATGATTTTTAGTCGATTTAACCAAGTTAAGAAGCATTTTAATTTCTTAATTAACGCTTGATTCCCATGTCAACACGCTTAGCGCGGGGCGGCGAGCGGTAAAAACAAATATACTAAAATGTATGAACCATGCCACGACGCACCGCGAGCAGCGTCAGCGACAAAAGAAACCGCGCCGCTTGCCGCTAAGCCAAAAGTCGTGGCCGGGCGGTTACCCAGCGAGAGACAGGTATGAGGGATGAAAAAAAAGCCCTAAAGAGAAGAACTTTTTCGTAAGCTCGGAAAGCCAAATTAACGACCAACAACAATGAAGTTTTGTAATCTCATCGCAAATCAAAAGGATAGCAATGCCGATGATTTTATGATGACATTAAATAATAAACAAGGGACTTTAATTCCCACGAGACAGCAGGAGCGCTTTTTAGAACGCCCAAAGATCTGTTTGGTCTGCGCGATGTTTGTACAACTTCGCACTTTATAATGTTGACATAAAGTTCAATGTCGTTAGAAAATCCTCAGCTGCACTAGCTTATAAAGCTTCACACATTAGTTGCCCGGTTGCCAATGACAATCCTACAATATTCCTGTAGGTAGGCCTACATGCCACAGATACACAGCCACAAGACTAATTAAAAAAAAAAACGTACGTTTTTTTTTTCTTAATTTGATTAATAATGTGTGTATTCATTCTAAGTTAGAAATGTATCAAAATGTTTTATTTACACGCTCTTATGGATATTTTTAAGTTTAATAACATATTTTAAGTTAGGCTTTTAAAATTCTATTTAGTATTTTTTTTTTTCTATGTACAGACGCCAGCACATCAAGCTACCGGAAACTGTCAAATTCCCAATCAACTTTGAACCTTATGCTTTACCGATAAAGTTGAAAACCTATTAAAGAAACTTGACAGATTGTAGTAGCTTGATGTGCTGGCGTCTGTACTAAGCTATTGGCAGAAGATATTGTATTTAGTTTTTAAAAAAGCAGCTTCATAAATAAAATTAAAATAACACAAAACAACACGCCTGTATTCACCAAAGGGTTGGGGCAAAGTTGTATAGATTACACACATTTCGCCAAACGTACAAAAATCGTTGTCTCTTTCTAATACTAAGTACAGTTAGCGCCACGAAAGATGAGACTTGACACACCACGTGGTTTGACTTGTGCAGAACACGCACACGTATGATGTCTCCTGATAGTCCGGGAGCCGCCGGACTTAATAGGTCACACTCCTCGCCTAATATCGCTAAGGTAACCATTACATGTCATTTATAGTTAGCGCCACGAAAGATTACGCAGTACACGATTTTAGGTCTCTTTAGCGGTATGAGGTCTGAGCGCGGGACGGGACCGGACGTCATAGGGGCGGCGGAAAGAGCGCGGGAAGCGGGGTCACGTCTCATCTTTCGTGGCGCTAACTATATAGATTGTAATTTTTAAATACACGTTTTCGGTTTTAGGAAGTATTTGTTATTATTAGTTAAGAAAAACATTTTGAATGAATGTTAGTATAACAGAAGGTGCAATCATTTTTACAACTGCTTTTTGAAGTAAAATTTCTTTACGGACGCTTGACTTGGGGAGTAAGCTGGCGAAAAGTGTGATCGGGCGAGGCGAACGGGAGTTGAGTGGGGGATATAAGCAAGAGAAAGCAGTGCGCGCGCACATTTTCTTTCTCTCTTCCTCTCATAGCCAAATACGTTTGAAGTTTCACTTTAGTGGTGTGGTCATAAGCAAACTCGGTTTTTTTAACATTTATGGGTTATGATCAAGAGCAGTGGTGGCCCAGTGGTTACGGCCGCGACTTACGAGTTGTAGGTCGTAGGTTCGAACCAAGACAGGCGTTTTACTTTTGTGTAAATTATTTCATCACCACCGCTCCCAAAACGGTGAAGGAAAACATCGTGAGGAAACTGGCATGTCCTAGAACCAAAAATTCGAAGACTTGTGACATCTACCAACCCGCACTGGGCCCGTGTGATGGATTATGGCCTACTCTCTCTCATCGAGAGGCCTGTGTCCCAGTATTGGGAACATAAGGCTGATTAACCTTTTAACCGCCTACGTCGGATTAATCCGACAAATATTTTCGTGCCCATTCCGCCAGAGTCGTATATATACGACCAAATAACACATCTCGTTTAATCTGCATTATTATTATATCATCACAGCTCGTTTCATAGGTATTTTTTTTTTCTCGGGCGCTGGGGGCTCGACAACTGATATAGTCGGGCGGTTAAAAGGTTAAGTGATTATGCTGTAAAAATTAAAAGGCAGTCGTTTATTTTTCGGCGGTTGGTAAGAAGTAATAAAAAAACCGGTCAAGTGCGAGTCGGACTCGCGCAACGAGGGTTCCGTACAAACCTGTAGGTTTGTAACTACTAATTTACGGTTTTCGGAAATTTTCCTTTACTTGTGCTACATGACATTGCTTCTTGCCAAATTTCATGATTCTAGGTCAACGGGAAGTACCCTATAGGTTTTGATTCCATTGCTAGCTTTTGATTGCGTTGACTTAGAAGGTTCAATTTTTTCACTGCTTCAAGGGATTATTTGACATTAATTTCAACTTGATAACTCCACAAGTTCCTGAGAAAAAGGGTCTTGACAGACAGACCATGATTAACCACGAAGTGATCTTATAAGGGTTCAGTTTTTCCTTTTGAGATACGGAACCCTAAAAAAGCATTGGTAGGTTTTTTTTTTTTTTTTTTCTAGCCTGCGCTGTCCCACTCCTGGGCAAAGGCCTCCCTCCACTCCTTCCATTTTTCGCGTTGGTAGGTTATTTAAAAGAAAAAAAGGCCACAAGCTTTCGCTTTAAATTGGATCTGCCATATTTACGGCCGCGTGTATGTAGATTGCTACTTGGTAACTTGAACTAGTCATTTAAAAAAGTGCTTGTTATCACCATACTAGTTTTTAAAGCGACAATAGTTGAATAATGAGAAAGACAGTTGAACCTAGAACCCACGCATTTAATACAAGCATATTCACCTCATTAAGGATGATCAGAAATACTACTAATGTGTTACTCTGATTTTTAATTTGCTAGACTAAAATGACAGCTGCGATCAACCTTTTTAGGTGTAATTTTGGTCTAGCAAATAAAAAATCAGTTTACAGACATTTACATTTACTAGTATGTCATTAATTAGTTTTTATATAAAATTATTGGTAATCAATTACCACTGTTTGTGTATTCTTATGATTAAACTACCTAGCGGATTTTGATTAAATTAGGCAGGAAGGCAGCAACTTTTAATAGCTATTAACCGGTCAAGCGGCGCGTGTCGCCCATTGGCGACGAAACAATAGAAAATCAATTGTGTCTCATTAGCTTGACAGATTAATGTAGGCCTAAAATTTCTAGTCTATGTGTAAAAAGCTTACATGTAAATCTTACTACATCTAGTTTACAAAGTTTGATATCATAACATATAACTTGACATCAGTCAGCCTATTACAGGTTTTAAGCCACGGGGCAGTCAAATGAAATAACTGGGGGGGGCCATTTATTAGAGGTATCATTGGTTGAGTGTGTGAGGAGTTGGAACTATGCATGACATGCCTTTTGGCAGTGTTTGCACTATTGCCAAAATAGCAGTGGTCGCGATAAAATAACCAGCTGCTACATAGATTTATTTACGTTCGCGTAACTTGATAAAAACGTAAACAGCAGATTTTTTGGGTTGGACCCTTACAAAACGTTGTTCATAATGATCAGTACAATGACCCCTTTTCATGTATTCAGTTATTTCAATTACATCTTAAAAGTATTATTTTCTTTTCCTATAACTCAAGTTCAACAGCCAAGTTACTGGCTCATTAATTTTTCTTGCTGCTTAGAACGAACACACACACCGCACTATTCACTAGATCACTTCACTCCAGCTCCATTGCATTCTTCATATAGTTGTCTAACTCCAGGTCTAGCGCTGCTTTCGTGCAGGACATGTACTGGTCCAGCTGGGCGTCTAACTGGTCCTTGGTTAGAAGCAGCCGGGATTGGGACTGACTGCGAGTGATGCCACCTGGGGAGAAATTTTTGAGTGATGAGAAAATATTTCAAACTGACCCTAGTATGAATGCTGTATCCACTGACTGGCATTGTGCCTCAAATATTCGCAGGACCATAGCCAGCCGCATCAAGAGAACGAAGCTACAAGCTGACTCACATCACCCAATGCACTACTACGTCTCAGTGCCCCAGAGGACGAAGACCCGAAAAAGTTTTCTTGGGTGAGTGGGTCCAGCTAGTCCTGCCAACAGTAACGCCTCCACAGCAAGGCGATCCCACCAATCTATGGCGGGAGCTGTGTAAACCCCCTGCCTATTTTATCAAATTATCTGAAAGCCTTCCGCATGGACACGCGTTACCGACGTTACCGTGGCCGACTTGGAAATCTCGACTTCGAACCCAAGTCGGCCGGAGCAAAGAGAATCTCCACAGATGGGGGTCACGGACGAAAAAGACATACCATAGAGCGGTTTGATTTCATAACTTGTTTGTATGTTACACAATTGACATAAAGTTCTGTTTTAATGTTTGTTAATGTTTTATAACAACATGGCATAAGTAAGCATAATCAGTCTATAATTTTCCCACTACTGGGAAACACCGCTCTGTGAGAAGGAGTGGGCCATAATCAACTATGCGCGCCCACTGCGAGTTGATGTGAGTGAAAGTTACTGACATGAGTGAAAATATTTACCTCTGCCCCTTCCTCTCGCCCCTCCGCGTCGCGCCACCTGAGGCCTTAGAGGCTGTTGACCCTGAGCCCCCGAATCTTGTTGCTGTCCATTGTTCTGTTGCTGCCCATTATTCTGTTGCTGGTTCATGCGTTGAGCCCCTCTGCGTTGTTGACCCCCCCTTCTTTGCTGAGCTCCCCTGCGCTGTTGAAACCCTTGTCGCTGTTGAAATCCCTGTCGCTGCTGGAATCCTATGCGTTGTTGCACGCCCCTGCGTTGTTGCATGCCTCTGCGTTGTTGCACTCCTCTGGGTTGTTGCACACCTAAGCGTTGTTGGAATCTGTTGCGCTGTTGGAAGCCATTTACTTGGCCGTTTTGACGGAGTACTCCTTGTTTACCACCCCTGGAAGATAACATATTTTTGACGGTTATAATTAAACATTCATCTAGATTCTAGGACATAGTAAGTAAATTCAGCATTTGTTGCCATAGTGTCATTTGTATGTTGTGTGCCACATGACATTGTGGTAAATTCAAGTATTTTCCCCTCTGAGTAGGCAGAAACTAAAGACCACCATTGGCTACAATCCTTTTTTACATTTTGCCTTACATTCATTATTTTGGCAATACATTTTTAAAAGACACAGCATAGTCCACCAGTTGTTCAACCAGTCTCGTAATAGTTTTAGGTCAAAGAGATCCCTGTTTTATTCCTACTCTCATAACTGGTGTGTATTGCTATGTTGTCTATTGTTGTCAAATAAATTTATTTTTACCTAAATCGTACACGCAGTGCTCTCTGGGCGCCTCCTCGCTTGCGGAACCCGCGCATCGCTTTGCCGCGCCATGCGAGGTTTGTCAAATTGTTGAATGATGCTGATCTGCTGTAGAAGAAGAAAAAGAAGAATCAGTTTCAATGTTTAGACTAAATACACAGCTCTATTTGTCTAATTTTCCAGTTCCTCAAAAATGTCCTAGAAAATGGTCCAACATTAAATAAGTTCTACCTTCTTGAATTTTCAGTGTCAAGATATATCAAATCACTACTATTATTAAACGGTTTAACTGCGGTTAAAATAAGTGTGAATTAGGGCTAAATTTTCCACTGCTGAAGAAGCAGATTTTATTCCAAGGATAAAAGTTATCTGATTTTGGTAAAACCATCAGCCCCAGTCAGTAGTACTTTTGAAGTTTTAATAAATAGAAATAAACCACTTTAAAAATTTACGCCCCTCCAATAAAATTTCTATACAAACATTTGAAATGTGTATGCAGCAAGCAGTGGAGGGGTGTTAATTTTTGAAACGGTTTATCTCTACCATTAAACATTATGTTGTACAAACCTGAGATTATTATTAGATTGCTTCCAGGAAACTCTACTCTTAACACTCAGCTGGCTAAGGTTTCCGAAACTATTAGATCTCTTGAGTCCCGGCAAGCTGCTCTCACTGCCGAAGCGGCGGAAACCTCCAGTTTGTTGGTTACCTATCCGCTGCCTCATTGCTTGCTGCAAATAATTATTTGAAGAAATCATAGTCAGAGTGTTATCTTATCATAACTGGGTCTTACTGTACTTCATTATTGTAATTGGTTTCAAACTGTTCTAATAAAAAAAGAAAATAAATTAATAATATTTGTGGAATCAAACAAAATGTAGACTACTGGCTGCTAATGACAATTACTATATGGAAAAACACAATAACAGAACGAAAAGCTGGTGTCCTTGATCCTAGGCTGCCAGCAGTCCAGAGAAGCTATGCTATACTGGGATGGCAAGCTAGCCAGACGTTGATTATGCCTGGACAGGAGAGGTCTATGCCTGATGACGGGGACCATTACGGGACACTACTCGTTCAACAAACACTTCCACACATTAGGCATAACGGACAGTCCTCTATACAGGGCTTGCATGGAGACTGAAGATAATGTTGCACATGTGCCTTTTGAAAGCACAGGTGTCACCCAGATAAAGACAAAAACCCTAGGGGCAGCCAGTAGCTATTCACAATCACTCGATCCGCTTCTGTACCGTGTCGAACATCAATCAATGTTATCATAGGAGTCCTCTAAATGCTGTTCACAAGTCCAAAACCCGAAATTTTGTCAGTTTAAATCAAATAGACGACTGTTGTTCTTCTGACAGCTCTTTGCTGTCAGGGGCAAGGAAAATCAGGTTATCGAAATGTGTCATTTTCAATACAATAGCTTGTTGTAAGGTTGTGAATAGCTATGTAGGAGACATTATCAACTTCTCGAGGGAGGTGGGCTGGTTGGAATAACCACTGATGGCCGCCATGGCCCACAATGGTCCATCTGCAGTACTAAGTGCGGAAACCAAAACCACCAACATAGAACACATTAAAACTGTCTGACATGTGGATTGAGCCCAGGACCCCATACCCAGTAGTAGGACTTACACCACCATACCAACAAGACAGTCTTAAAAAATGTAACTGGAGAAAGGCGGTTGTACTGTTGATAGTTACAACTCTGCCTAACATAGTGGTTGTACTGGCAATCATATTGTTTGGTTTTAATAGGTTTTTATATGTTATATTATCTTTTAGGTAGATTCTTTTATATTTTGTGAATGTGAAAATTGTGGAGGCCTTGTAGACTGTAGATTTGTAGACCATTTTCTATTTTATCAAGTACTGGTATTGTATTGACAAACTTCAACAAAACTTAATTAATTCTAGGGAAAGAATTTGTATTTGCTTCTACAGAAAATAAGACAAAAATCGTGTTAATATTTACCCGTTTGGTTTGCATCTCCAACCGGCGTGCGACCTGTTCAATCAACCGGTTGCTGTAGTTATAATTTTGGCTTATTATAGACCCCGCCGAGGACCGTCTTTTCCGCTGCCTAGCAACATGGTCCGGTGCCGCGTTCGACAACAACGAAAACCGCTCGTTGAGGCTCAGCCCCGTCGCATGAATACCATGTACTTTCTCTATTACCATCTTGTCTTTCTAAACTGTGGGTAATAGCAAAACAAAAAATAACCTCAACAACAGAAAAACGAACGATAACTTGCACTAATGAACAGCAATCGCCATTACGGCATTACTGTTGATATAACACGAATTTCAGCGTAATTTGATACAAATATTTAGATGGAACACGCAAAGCGAAAATTTTTCAATGACGCTCGCGCGCTGCTAAATTTTTATAATCTGTGCTTTAGTGATGTTAAATTCGGAGACAGACAAACAGTGGCGGTGGGTCTGTGGTGACGGTGGCGAGTATCGATGGCGATAGAGCAGGTGCTGCCGCCCGCCGGGCGTGGCAATGAATCCCTTTCTAATTTTGATCGAAACTTACGAGAAAAGTAATAGAAAAATAATGGAATATGTTATTGTTGTTGTAGGTTGTTAACAAAGTATCTCTACGACATACCTATAGAGCAGGGTTATGTTCAATAAATAAAAGACAGTTTGAAGTTAGGGGGGAGGGGGGGGCTACTCTTATGCTAATTAAATATTTACGTAGGGTGCTAATAATAATTTTATTTATTTAATACTTCAAGCACATAAATGTACAGAGGCGGACACGGCGGCGGCGGCTCACTTCACTCGCTCTTGCAACCTACATTCTTTTTATTCTCAGACTTCTCTGCGTAAGTCAGGAAATAATTCCTCTTTATGTGCATACACGTGTACGTGTAGTCAAAAGAAACCTATCTAGTTCGAGCATCCTACATTTTCAAACTTTTCTGTATAGATTAAACTATGCGCGGTGCAGTTTTCGAGCTCGCTTTACTATTCTCTATTCGTCTAATGTTCTAGTAAAAACTAGCAGAAAACTGCTATCGTATCAATGTCAAAAGAAAACCTAACCTTTTCGAGGCAGCGTGCTAAATATTTCGATGTTGATTCCTGGGGAGCCAAAATTAGTTTTGACAGCCTGGACCCCCGAAGGTGTCGTATTAGTGAATGTGACCTATTAAGGATAGCGACGAAATGGCCAATGTGACGAATGGTCATCATATCCGACAGGCTTAGTCCACCACTGTCATTAACTTTCTTTTAAAATCTCCACGCCCCTCGAGTTAACTTGTCAAAATAGGCAAAAAGCGTGCTCGAATATTTTTGTGCTGCCTAGGATTCAAATTTTTTATCATTCAAACAGAAATTTAAAAGCATTGTCGAGTTATGCAGAAAAACTAAAGAATTATAAGAAGAGGCCAAAATGCCTTGGAAGTTGGATAGGCCTTTGGTGTGGGATGCAACCTTTGTCGACACCCTCGCGCCATGCCATCTTCCTAGCAACGTGGGCAGTGCTGGGGCGGCTGCTGCAGGAGCAGAAAACCACAAAGGGCGCAAATACGACAACCTTATTGGGAGCTAAGCTATATGTTTGAGCCGTTTGGGGTTGAAAGTCTAGGGCCTTGGGGTCCGAGTGCTCATCAAATATTTCGGGACATCGCCAAGCGGTTGGTTGAATGTTCACGTAAACCAGAGGGCTGGCCTATTTTTAGCCCGAAAAATCAGCATTGCCATTCAACGTGGTAATGGTGCCAGCCTTTTGGGACCTTAGCACTTATCCCATTGACAGCGATGTGAACGAAATTTTTGATGACCAATAGCTCCTGCCATTTCTTTAATTTTTTATTATATACTTACCCCCTTATTCATAAAACTTATCAAACCTATTTTAGTTAAAATGGGGTTTGTCTCTTTCTTACACACAGAAATGACAACGTGACAGATAAAGACAAACGTTCTATAAACCTATTTTAGCTAAAATAGAGATAAAATAGGATTATGAATAAGGGGGTTATAGTATAATTATATTTTAGTGTCGGCTTGTAAATTGTAATTGTTGTGTCTTTGTGAATAAATATGTACAGACGCCAGCACATCAAGCTACTACAATCTGACAAAAATCTTTATAGATTTTCAACTTTATCGCTAAAGGGTAAGGTTCGAAGTTGATTGGGAAAATTTGACAGTTTTAGGTAGCTTGATGTGCTGGCGTCTGTACCTAATCTTTTAAAAATTTGCGCATTCGGATCGATCGAATCGATCAAATTGAATCGAACATATTTTTTTTATTGTCACAGCTTTGAGCTTTCACATTGTCACTTTGACAGTGACATTTAAAGTCATTCGTCACGTCAAAGTCGATCGCACTTGTACCGACATGTACTTTCGGCGAGATTTCGAAATGATTTCATAATATTTTCTAGGAAAAACGTGAATCAAAATTGTTATAAATATATTTTTAAGGTATGTGAGCTTTGATGCTATTAAAAATCTAGTTGTTATGTAGTAGTTGTGTGATGATACGCGTTACTAAGTGTTGTTTACGTTATAGGTCACAAAAGGTTACGCAGACTTCGGTAGTCATGCTGGAGGTGCTTATAAACGGTTGTCGCGAGGACTGGCGACTCAGTTCGATCCAACCACCAATGTTGGAGGATAGCAACGGAACGCTAGTCGACGAGTTCGATTGCAGCGACATGGACGCCTGCTATGAAACATTTGATAAAGATGGGTATGTTTTTAATACCATTTTCGTAATTATTTTCAGGAAAACTTGATTGGAAACCAGTCCTAGAAGTGACCGTTATTCACAGGCCAATGTACTCAATTTAAGGAGGTCTTTGCGTGGAGTTTTTATAGAAGTAAATATGAAAACTTTACATTGTTTTTATCAGTGAAAGTTCATGCTATATTTGTTTGTTTTTGTTGCTCTTGTGAACTTAAAATCCTTATGGATGAATGAAAGTGGCATTCTGTCTCCTTTCTCTATTATTTTGACAGAAACATTTAATTTAAAAACTTGAATCAAGTTCGTCTCCTGAAATGTAGCTTTAAAAATACAGTTCTCATTATTCAAAGTAATCTAACTGTAATTAAAATAATACGCAACTGACAATTCTCTTTAAAATATAAATAATAGTATTAATAGAATGAATGTGAGTAGAATTTTAATTAATTTGTAATGCAAATACTCAAATTACGTTCATACTTTTAATTAAAGAGTGAACAAGTAGTAAGTTTAAATTACCATGTTCAGTTTTAATGTGTTTGTTACAAGGATTTCTTTTCTTGTGTGCTCTGTGTGGCATTACTGAAACAATTTTAATTAGCATTTTGGTACTATTTCATGCAAATTAGTAACTCTGAAGGCAATTGATTTATTTATAACTAGCTGCGCCCCGAGGTTACACCCGCATATGTCTCGATCGCGTGGGAATATCCAGATAAAAAGTACCCTATGTCGTAATTCAGGTCTTGGTCTACGCATGTGCCAAATTTCATCCAAATCTGTTCAGCCATTTTAGTGTGAAAGCCTAACTAAAAACATAAAAACAATCAAATCTTTTCTCTTTATAATATTAGTTTAGACAAATGTCACTACTTTGTCAATATTAAAGTAAGCATTGTTAAACTCTAATATTATTAAATTTTAATATAGAAGTCAAGAGTTATTCTGTATGACTTACAGCAGATTAAACTAAGAATACTTTCCACTTTACATAACTTTTTGATTATCAAAATTCCTTAAATGCAATAGAAACACTAAGAAAGTGTGACTACTTAATAAAACAAATATCCTAAAAGAAAGGCCAAACACACGTGTATAATGTCGATCAACAACATTGCATCGACAGATTACGCGCGCTTTATCGATATTTAGTCAAGTTCGGCGTCGAGTGAACTTGTTATCAAGTATCCATTGTTTGCTTGCAGCTTTACGTCGTTGTTTTATTTAATTTCATTTTATATTGGCACTTGTAAAGGTATGCGTTGTCATCGAAATATTTAGGGAAATTCTTTTGCATCGTTGTCTTCGCAGATAGTAAGCTTAACCTTTTTTTTTGCGAGTGGAAATCCTCATGGATGTCGTCCGCCCTGAGGCGGGCGAGCGGTCTGTCAGACTTTTAGTGCTTATACACACGAGCGACACGCGTTGACGACAGTGACGACGTGTCGCTCGAGTGTGTGCACACTTACTGACTAAATCTACACGGTGTTCTTCAATTGGCCGAGGTGCTGGAGCACTTTTGAAGTTCATCAGGCTCCCTCAGCCAGTTATTGGCCCGCATGATTATCACGCGGGCCCCGTCACTCAATGCGGCCGTTACTCTACGGCTGCAGTTCGTCTTGAGATAGTAGCCTACTCTGGATACGTGGCTCGTCAAACATGGTCGCTCTCGTTGATGTATAAAAGTGTTTATTTTTTCCTTTTCGCCAGATCTAACAAAACCCTGTGCCAAATAGAAAAATTTTCCTCTTACTCTTGCAATTTAAACAAATTAAGGAAAAACCAGCATTCTCGATGATTTATGAACGCTTGTTACTCCAAACCAAAAGTCCATTGCTAAAACTTTACTATTTCTAAATAGTTCAGAAGCTATACGGCTATACCATCCCACAATCTGTCGAGTTGAGAGGCCAAGCCTTTTCTAAAAATGTGTCGGAAAGATGTTAAACGAACCATGACTTTTCCGTGTTAAAAAAAACCGCCGCTGTCTTACTCCGTTTTTGCGTGAAAGTAGGCAAAAACAACAACTTAACCTTCGCATTTATATTATTACTAGCTGCGCCCCGTGGTTTCACCCGCATAAGTTTCGATCCCGTGGGAATATCGAGATAAAAACTATCCAATGACCTTTCCCGGGACTCAAACTATCTCTATACCAAATTTCATCTGAATCGGTTCATCGGTTCAGTGGTTTAGGCGTGGAAAGGTAACATACAGACAGACAGTTACTTTCGAATTTATAATATTAGTATGGCTAGTATAGATGGCTGATCATTCCATCGCCAAAAATCATTAACTGAGGAACTTCACCGATATAAGATATCTGGCGTTAGAAAAATCGGCTTAAGTTAAGTAGGATTATAAGCGAAACCATTACTAGTTATTACCGAAGATAGAAAAAAAATACATAAGATAGTACCACAAACCGGCACCCTACACCACCTCCTAATGCTTTAGCTGGGAAGAAGAAGTGGGTGCAACAAACTCCCCGGCAGACTTCATATTAAGGCCTTTGTATCAAGATGAAGTTTTAAACCACGCCCTTCCCACAGAGACGGGAAATTAAACCTGGACGAGTTTCGCGTCATCTGCAAGGCGCTATTCCGCAACCACAAGGGCCACATCTACCCGCTGTCGGAGGAGCGGGCGCGCCACATCTTCCAGGTGTTCGATAAGAACGGGGACGGCTTCATTGATAAGGAGGAGTTCACCTTCTGCTGGAACCATTGGATTAAAGTGGTGAGTTCTATGTTGTCGGCTTGATTTCCGCACGTAGTCTTAGGGTCTCCCCACATTTATCGACGCGGAATCGGCTTAAGCCGAGTGCGTATCACCACACTACTAGACTTATCACCGAGCTAATCGACAAACGGCTCGTTTCGCCGTCGGCCGGTGTCGCTCCGCGTCGTCCGAGCCGACATAAAGGCTTTTTTGACCGGTGTTAGCTGATTCCGCGTCGATAAATGTGGGGAGACCCTTACAAAAACTTTGAAGTTTGGCGCCCAACTAAGTTCGATCCAATCATAATAAGTATGTAGTTGGGTGGCAAAAGTAGATAGGACTCAGAACTTAGTTGTGTTTCAAATGTTTTATAGGATATTTTTGTCCGTATAGATCGTGCGTCCAGTGAGCGCTTTCCTGATAGTGGACGTGCAGAACGATTTCATCTCTGGCACCCTCAACATCAGCAAGTGCAACGCGCAGCAAGATGGGAGTGAGGTCAGTCTCTTCAGATATACAACGTGCTTTTTTTATATCCCATAACTCCACACGTTGTACTGTAATCCAGCAAGCCTTAGGTACCGCGCTTATTCCACACGTTATCTTCTGAGTTTGTTTATCATATTTACCTGAAACTAGTTGTAAAGACTAGTTACACACAAAACTTGTCGAAAGGTGAACAAAATAGTTACTTAACAATATCTACATGTCTGCTACGCCAATACGTGTACGGTGTATGATACACGACATGTTTTTGTCGTATTTTGTAAAACTTGTCGAAAACATGTACCACAACTTGTTTATTTATTTATCCATTTATTTCAGGCATCAAGGCCCATAGAAAACACATAAAATACAATGTTAATATAACTTAAAACATTATAATTACACTAAGAAACTAACTAAACACGAAGTGACTGCGTCGTGTTTCGCTGACTGGTGTCATGTAGCCGGCCACGAAACCGGCGGTACACAACACCCTTCGGCCAGAACTCTTCCTTGAGGAACTTCTCGAGATGGATGGATGGATGGATGTTTATGGTTGTAGACGCGGGGTTGGTACTTAAGGCCACTCAATGTAATTTTTTTACATACAAATTCAATAAGAACGTGTTTCGCGCGGGGCATTTGGCTCCGTTTCCGTAAATAAACTTTTTATATATAAATACACTATTTTAAACATTCCATATTGTCAGCTTTTCCAGCGCTCTCTGCAATGAAGATATAGGAAAACAAAATGTAAACATTACAAGCAGTTTTTCGATATCTAAATATAAATCCACTTCATCTTTATCAATTGAAATGCATGTACTTATATTGAAAATATAGGTATGTGTTAAAGATAACGATAAAAAGTATTGGTAATTTGCACTAAACCGGATTGTGAAGTATCTAATCTATAATTGAGTTCTTCTTCGTGATTTATAGCTTAGTAGACAGTTATATTAATCAATCAATCAACTCAGCCTGTCGTAGACTGCGCCACAGTACCCTGTCCTCCGCCTTCTCATCCAGTCTACCCCAGCCACCTTCTCTAGGTCGTCCGTCCATCTAGCTGGGGGGCGTCCCACACTACGCTTGCCGGTACGCGGTCTCCACTCCAGGACTCGTCTGCTCCACCGGCCATCAGTCCTTCGACAGACATGGCCAGCCCACTGCCACTTCAGTTTGATTACTCCGCAAGCTATGTCGGTAACTACGGTTCTTTTCCGGATAATTTCATTCCTTCCTGTTATACCAATCAATCAATCTTTATTTGTGAACGTCGAAATTCCTACATAAAAGGTCTTAAAAGTTAAAATACCATTTTAGTGTGCTCTCTATTTTATTAGCGACCCATCCCTGCTTCGCACGGGTGCAATGACGACATGTCAAAATATCGAATTTTCTGTGCTGTCCTTAAGAGCGGTTTCGCACTACGTCCGATCCGAATCCGAGAAATCAATCCGAATTGGAAATTGTTCTAAATTCTGACGGATAGAGCCCGGATGTAGTGCGCAAGTTCTGAAAGAAAACATAATTCTTTAACTTTAGTGACCCTGACCCACTGTCGGCCTGGCTGTAGGGACCTCAGACCACTTACCTACATATGGCAATTGCGGAACAATTTCTTATTAGTTCATCCCTCCATCTCCTTCTCGGTCTAGGCTGCGTTTGCTGCTTTTTGTGACCCAAATAATATTTATCAATTTGCTATAGGTACTACCAAACTTGACCAGTTTTATAGGATCTTGTGTGTTGGTGTGATCAATTTTGAGTGGTCATGGCCCTTAAAAAGTTAAACATGCCAATTCACACGCACACCTTATGGTACATCAGAAAGAGCACTGGCGGACCAGTGGTAGTGGAGTTGTAGGTCGTAGGTTCGAACCCAGACAGGCGCTTTACTTGGTGGTAATTATTTCATCACCACTGCTCTCAAAACGGTGAAGGAAAACATCGTGAGGAAACCGGCATGTCCTAGAACCAAAAATTCGAACACATGTGACATCTACCATCCAGCACTGGGCCCGCGTGGTGGATTACGGCCCATTCTCTCTCACAGAGAGAAGGCCTGTGTCCCAGCAGTGGGAACATTACCTACCTATAAACTGATTATGCTTATGGCAAATCAGAAACTATTTGTGTATAGACACACAAATTAATCCTGATTACACCATGATTTGTCATCCTGAACTTGACAGCACGTAGTAAGTACAGTCAAAAAAGAGATAATTATGCAGGATTGTCGGATATAGTTGAAGTTTAGTAAGAAACCGATGGATGTTTTTGAATTAAATTTAATTAATAGAAAACAAACAGTTCATTTATGAAATTAAATTTCATTCAAAATCATCCACCGGTTTCTTACTGAACTTCAACTATATCCGACGATCCTGCATACTTATCTCTTTTGTTGACAGTACATAGAGGTTAGTTTCCGTGATTATTCCGTTCCGCACTAATACGTCACGGTATTATTTTTCGATAAGCAGGTACGCGGTATGCTAATGCCGTCGATATGGGGGAGTAGCACGAACGCTGATCTGACATCTACTGGTATAATGTAGCGTGAGGCCTTACAATATGGCAGAAAATGACGGTAGAAATCATTGGGTGCATTGGGGTGCTTAAAATGACTGAAACGTTGTTGTTTGTTGCTGAAATGTTTTACTAAGTAGGTTCGAGCTAACTTGTCTAATCTGCGTTCGCGATTTATGTGCCAAACATGTAAACAAAAATAACTTTAATTCCTGCACAATAAGTCCTTGGCTTCCCAAATCACAACTACCTATAAGGAAACTATGTTTTCACCGTCCAATGTTACCAGATAACAGGCGAACGCTTCAGTCGATCCCACTGATACCGATACCGATACCAGCCCAAGTTGAGGTGGGTACTTACAACAAGATACGGACGTTTACTATGACTTGTGAGCCGAAGCCATCCATTTGTATAAATTATCGTTATTAGCCACCGGAATATTTGACTTCCTGATACGTGGAAAGTTACGTAGAATAGGTAATATGGTTCATTTGTTATGTTTTAGACATTGTTATAGCACAAAATTTTACGCAAATTATAAGCGCAGAAATTCATTTAAACAAAGATTGCAACTGGTGGGTAGAATGCATCCTAATTCAGTATTTCTCATTCCAGAAAATGTAGTAATATAAAAACGAGTTTACATTCCGGTGTGAAGTTCTTTTTCTTTTTTGGTATATGGTTATCATTTATAATATTGGCGGCCATATCGTAGTACTATTAACTATTCTGTGGCCATATCACAAAAAAATACCATTGCACCTTTTGTAGGCTAGAAGTCATACCGGCCACCCACCTAAAAAAAGCTCTTAATTTTACCCACATCGAGTTTAACTTACCTTGCAGTAAAAAAAACCGTGAAAATACAAACTGCCTTCAAATTTCTTCCCGTATTATCATATTTACTTCCGTCAATGATCTCTGATAAGACTGACTCATTCAGAGCCAAGTATTTATAGTGTACGTCAGACATTCTTTTTCATAAGGGATTACGTCGGAGTCCAAAGTTTATAATACAATTATTGCATCAGACTGCATAACCTTGTAGGTGGCAAGACGTACTTAAATAATATAATAATTATTATAAATCATTTTATTTCAGGCAACAAAGAGCCATTCCTTTTATAGACTAACATAGGTACACAGATTATTATTATTATTTTTCTAAAAGACTTAGCCTAGGTAACATCAGTGTTAATTCAATAAGGGATGGGTATGGCTACTACATTTGAGAAGACCCCTGCCCTTCAAACTAGGAAAATCCTGTATCTTGAAGGACAGAAAATTACACTTGGGAGCTTGGTTTTGGTCGTGCTTCCCAACATCTCAACACAACCTGCCAGCCAAAAATCTGAATTAAGATAGACAGCCTTCTGCATCGAGGGAATCTAGGGGCGATCTATAATTTAACAATTATTCCTAGTCCTCTGCTGGATGGCTCTCCTAAATTATGCCATAACATTCGGTCCAGCGCCTTACTATAGGGTATCGTGTAACCCAGTAACTGAGCTGTGTAGGTCAGATAGACAGTCGGTGAGTCGGGCCATGTAAAATATTGGTACTCAGCTGCTTTCGGTTAGACTGGAAGTTGACACCAACATAGTGAGGAAAAGGCAGATGATAAAACTGCGCTCTACATTGTTTAAAGACAATCTTACTTACAGCCTGAAGCATTATTTCCTTCCCTGCTGTTCATTAAAAAGGACCCATTTCTAATCATGCCCCATCAACAAAGAATGGTAACCATGGCAATAGAAACGCAATTGGAAGTCTTCGAACATTGATTAGCGACGTCCTCAAGAGCCGGTGGCGCATGTCGTGACGTGTGCAACACACGCGCGTGTGTGGCGACCAATCAATGGGCTTTGTTGGGTCGATACTATTACCGTGGAGAGATGCCTTCTAATTTAAAGTTTTTTATTGTTTGTTTGTACAGTCGAGTTCTTTAGTATCTGAGCATGTTCATGAATCAAAAATATATTGGCAATTTATGTTTCATAAAACTCTAAACAGCTTTGCGTTACAATAAATCGTAAACAATCTGTCACATATTTATGATAATTATGTGACTACATTATATCAATAATATTGCTACGTGACAAAAACTCTAAAAATTGTGCGCAATCCCTTGATCATATTATTTATCGCAGTTAGGTTCACAAATATCCATGCAATTTTTCTATGCATCTTAAAAATTTTATATGTCACGAATTGTTGTCTTAAATTCTTTGAACAATCTCTTTACAGAAGTATATCCTGTAGTAATATTTTTCTAAGAATCAAATTCAATTTGAAGTTGTCAGTTATGACATCTTTCAACGGCAACATTGCATTATTACTCGTACTTCTGCTCCGGCAAGCAAAAATATATTTAATGGTGAAGGCCATTTAGTTGAATATTCAAAGCTGTATAGATATTTACGAATCCTAGGTTGCACCAAATATATTGAAATCTAGAGTATTTAGATATTTATGTTCCGAAGAGCAGTCGGATATTTTTGACTGCACTACCGTAACACACTTATGAACAGTTTATAATTGTGACTAGCTGCACCCCGCTGTTTCACCCGCATAAGTCTCGATCCCGTGGGAATATCGGGATAAAAAGTATCCTATGTCCTTTCCCGGGACTCAAACTATCTCTATAACAAATTTCATCTAAATCGGTTCAGCGGCTTAGGCGTGAAAAGGTAACCCGTAACATACAGACAGACAGACAGACTTACTTTTGAATTTATAATATTAGTATGGATAGTATATAGTATGGATAACATTTTCTTGATGTCTAAGTTTTTATAGAACTTTATGATCATTTTAACGTTTACAATTTTTTAAACACTGTCACTGCCCATATATTTGTGACCTCGACTGTACTTACTTACTATACATTGCCCCGCGCCCCGTCGCGGCGAGCAGATAACGCGCCCCCGCGCGTGATTTTTTACATACAAATTCAATAAAAATGCGCTTCCGCGCGTGGATTTTGGCTCCGTTTCCCGCACCCCGCCGCGGCGGTGCAGTGGGTGGAGCGCCTTATTATAGGTACACCTCTGCCTAACCCTGCATAGTACATGCGTGTTATTATATTCTCGCCCCATTCCAATTTATAATAAACTTTTATTTGCAAAGTTTAAATATTTCAAAGGTTACCCTCTATCATTTGACAATAACTACCACGGGGGAGTTTCTTTCAAATATTTCCTGTAAGCATGCAACGTTAAATAAAACTAACTTTTTCCGATATTTATGTAAGTAAGTAATAGTAGGTACTATGTTTTGACGTCAGAGTGAAAGCTAAAAGCGAAAGAAAGGAATGGACTAAATCACACCTTAATATTATAAAGGTGAAAGTTTGTGAATGTGTGTTTATATGTTTGTTACTTTTTCACGCTCAAACGGCTGGACCAATTTTGATAAAATTTTGTATGGAGGTAGCTGACACCCTGGATTAACATATAGGCTACTTTTTATCCCGATATTCCCACGGGATCGACACTTATGCGGGTGAAACCGCGGGGCGCAGCTAGTAAGTAATATTTTTTTCAACGAATAGTTGCCACTATCCTGCCTGGTAGACGTAGTTACGAGAATACATAATTATTCCTAGAAATCATTGTACGTATTTTATTTACATCTTTTTCCTTTGGCTCGTCAGCCAAATCTTCCTCCAATTATTGTGAAGAGCTGATGAGGTCTTCCTAAGAAGTCAAAAAACGTTTCCATTTCTTTACGTTTATTATGACTGAACTTCTTTACATTTTCCCGACTAAATTATCACTGTTTTATTCTAAACTAGCTGCCCGGCGCGACTTCGTTCGCGTGGCGTCCTACCTTACTCCTACCCTAATCCTACCCCTACCCTACCCTTCTCCTACCTTACTTTTACACTACCCCTTCCCGACTCCTACCCTACTCCTACCGTACCCCTACCCTACTCTTACACTACCCCTACTTCTACCCCACCTCAACCCTACTCCTACCCTACCCCTACCCTACACGAACAATAGTAGCAGTTAAAATAAAATAAAAAATAGTTTATGTCCTATTCTTGAACCTACTGAATATACACACAAAATTTCATAAGAATCGGTCAAGCCATTTCAGAGGAGTTTTGTTACAAACAATGTGGACACGAGAATTTTATCGCTGCGCTACGTCGTATTCTGTGGCTGCGTGGAGCAACACGGCGGCGCGGCGCGTCGGCGTGTATTTTTTTTTCTACTGACATTTTTAATTTCGTAATATCTTTTGAATGGAATGTCCGATTTCAATAATTCAAAAAGTAATCAACAGGTATTGAAACAGTCTTGAATACAAAGTAATTTATTTGGATAAGAATTAATACAAAGGTATAGATAACATGGTCTGATTTTGATCGGCATTTCTATCAACTTTTAAAATGTAAAAAAGTAGTTATAGTGGCATAACTACAATAGTTGGACATATGGTATTGCGAAGTTTTTTGTAGATATTGATATGTTCTATAATATTGTAGAACATTTTTTTGTTCTATCATCAATACTTTCCGCAGCGCATGCGATGAAAGACATTTTATGGCTATTTTTTTTACACCTTGGGTTGGTTTTAGTAGGAATTTATAAGGATCCCTAATTTTTTTTAGTAATAAATATAGCCTATGTTACTCAGTGATAATGTAGCTTTCTAACGGTAAAAGAATTTTTGAAATAGGTCCAGTAGTTTTTACGTTTATTCGTAACATACAAAAATACAAATCTTTCCTCTTTATAATATTATATTATATATTAATATTATATTATTATTATTATTTTTTATAGATTTGTTTTCCTCGGCCTAGCCGGATAGCTGATGGCACGGGCCTAAGCCAAGTGTTCATCAGTGGGGCTGATTGTTGGATTAATATTAGATACTGCGTGGTTATCCGCAGTAGGCTGTATGTTAGCCGAAACTATATTTGGGTGGGAGTTATAGTGCAAGTTATCCGACTCGCACTGGAGGAATTTTCTTACTAGCCTACATGTATTGAGAATTACTGCCTTCTGCAGCAGGTGGTAGGTGTTAGATGGCAGGTTGAGAGAACTAAGAGACTGATGAAGCTGTTTGGGTATTACTCCTGTTGTAGATAGCACTATAGGGACTATTGTGACTTTTTCAAGATGCCAAAGTCGGGTTATTTCGTCTTTTAACTGTGTATTTGGATAATTTTTCGGCTATTGTAGTCTGTATGTTGTGTGTATTTGGCACGGCGATGTCTATTAGGAACCCGGTTTTATTTACTTTGTTAATTAATGTGATGTCTGGTCTATTAAAGTGAATTGTGCGGTCGGTGAGTATGGCTCGGTCGAAGTACAATTTTGCTGTGGGGTTCTCTAGTACCGTTTCAGGGTTATATTTATAATATGGTGCTATGGTGTCTATAAATTTGTATTTATGAGCTAGTTTTTGGTGTATTACGTTGGGTACCTGATCGTGTCGATGTTTGTAGTCTGTCTGGGCTATTGATTTACAGGCGCCTGTGATATGTTGGATTGTCTCTGGTGAACTATTGCATTTTCTACATGTGTCGACTGTTAGATTCTTTATAATGTATTTTCTATAGTTTTTGGTCTCAATAACTTGATCTTGTATTGCAAGCATGAACCCTTCAGTTTCCGGAAAGAGTTCGCCTCGATTTAACCACGCGTTCGACGCATCTTTGTCGACATTCAATTGGCGATGTCTCCCGTGTAGAGACTTCTGGGTCCACTCTAGACATTTGGTTTTGTCATCAGTCACTCTCTCGTTTTGCTGTTCGGATGTGTCTTTAAGATTAAGAGGTGTTAAGTGTTGATCGTTTTGTGCTATTAGTTTGTGAAGTGTTGAACCTGCAGTTTTATCAAAGAAGTATTTTCTGAGGGTTATTATTATTATTATATTATTATAGTGTAGACAAAAAACCTAATACAAAATATTTGAACCTCGTTCTAAACTTGTTTGACTGTTCGAATGAAAAGAACTAATCTATTGCCAGTCTGCACTACATAAGGTCGACTTTAGCGGACAACCTTTATAGTACCTACATACAAACAAATTCGTACTTACATAAAGGAAACGACTACACAATCGTAACAATACATTGCATGGACGTTGTCATTACAGCAACTCATGCGCATCGTCATAATGACCATCACTGGCAGTCTGCGCGGGAGTTTCCCAGGGCGCGTCAGTGCATCTAGAATTATGTAAGACGCAGCTGTTTATAGGCTGCTCGTGAAAATACTATGTATAACGTGGATATGTCTCTGATAAAAGAGATCTTAGTATTTTGAGGTAGGAAACATGCATGGTTAAGATATGGGATCAAACGCCTAGTTTGGGGTCTTGGGGATCAGCGTCCAATCAGCTACTGTCTGTACTTCATTATTAAAATAAATAAAGAAGAATAATGAATATTTATAATTACATTCGTAATAATACAAAATTACAAACGTTGTCTACATCTCTTTTTACGTACTCTCTTATCGCAGGTATGCTTGAGGAGATTTCCTTAGAAATAAGAAAGAAAGAAAAAGTATTTATTGCGACTCGTATAGGAAGATCACAAACTAAACTAAACACAGTAAAAAAATAAAAAATAAAATGCAAGTTATATAAAAAAAGTACTTAATAAAAAGAAAAATGAACAGAAAGTCCTAAGCATTCCTTTGTACGTATTTTTCTGTTCCTTTCTTCTTTTTTGTTTTTTTAAATATGTGTTTACGAAAATAGTTAAATAAATAAATTGTAATTATAACAGCTAAAAACACGTATCTTGATGCTAAAAACTTATTAAATTCTATGGGGTGCAGTTTTATAATGATGTAGTAAGAAAAGACGCAGTTCTTCTTTAGAGGCTGCTGGAGCCACCTCTTATCATGGTGGCTGTTGATGTAGATAGTCTATGACTGCGTCATCGATGACTGAGTGATCATTATATTACCTCTTCTCAAACTGAGAAGACGTCGATTATAATAAACTCACTTAAGCCCAATCCAAGCAAAACCCAGTCTTGCATATTTCATCTCCGCAATAGAGAGGCGGGCCGCAAACTTAACATCGTTTGGGGTGGGGTGTCCATCGAGCACAGTAACTCCCCTGAATATCTTGGTGTTACTCTGGACAGGTCTTTAACATTCAACAAAAACTGCAAGAACATCAAGCAGAAGGTGCACACTCGCAACAGTCTTCTTCGTCGACTGGTCTCATCGAAGTGGGGTGCTTCGCCTGACGTTATGCGGACTACTGGACTGGCGCTGTCTTTTTCTGCGGGAGAATTTGCGTGCCCCGTGTGGAGTCGTTCTGCCCATGCAAAGTTAGTGGATACAGCTTTGAATGAAACGTGCCGAATCATCACTGGTTGCCTAAAACCGACCCCAGTACAAATGCTGTATCCACTAGCAGGAATAGCGCCACCAGTGGTTCGCAGAGCGGTGGCAAGCTCCAGCGAAAGAGCCAAAATGGTCTCCGACACACGACACCCTTTGCACGACAACACCCTTGTGCCACGAAGGCTGAAAAGCCGAAACAGCTTCTTAATGTGTGTCGTACCACTCACTGGCGAACCACCACAAGAAAGACTGAAGCTGTGGCGAGACAGTGCTTCCTTACCCAAACCGTTCGTTCCACCCGCTGAGGACCTCCCACCTGAACATGAGTTACCTTGGGTAACCTGGAAGTCTTTAAACAGACTCCGGACCCAGGTTGGCCGAAGCAAGGAAAACCTGTTCAGGTGGAGATTTATAGACGACTCCGCCTTGGAGTGTAAGTGTGGTGCTGTTCCACAAACGATGGGACACTTAATATCGTGCCCTGCGTGCCCTGTCAGCTGCACGTTACAGGAACTGATGGACGCTAGTGATGGCGCCAAACAAGTGGCCGAATTCTGGGCCGAGTACATTTAGATTGCTATCGACACGCTAAGAAGAAGATAATAAATCGCGACAGATAAATAAACTTGCTTTATTAATTAACTTAATAATTATCAAAATTTGTCCAGCCGTTTGAGCGTGAAGAAGTAACAAACATATAAACACACACACACATACTCACAAACTTTCGCCTTTATAATATTAGTGTGATAGTGTGATTAATTAATAATTTGACAGTACTATTGTTATATATTATTTTGTATTTTAACAAATGCTTATAAGTTATATAAATAAAAAAAAAAGCTATAGACCTCATATTGCCGATAATACATACATGACTCATTTTCCAAATATAAACACATGGTGCAAATATATGAATATGACCAATAAATTATATTAACTCTGTGAGGTATAGGGTTGGCAACTAGGCACTGCTGAAAGTGAGCCTTAAAATAATATAATTAAGTACTTGTTTTCAAAATCAACACACTAGTCGATGTTTGTTTTTATTAGCAGACGACTTGACAGGGTGTCAATAGCAATCTTAGAAAAAAAAATGCAGGCAGGCAGATCGACGCACAAGAGTATTATAGTACCTATCTGTGGTATTACCATAGATTCAGTACATGATTCTGGACCCTTTGCGTTGAACAATTTTCCGGATACGTATAAAAAAAAATTGCTGTTCCATACGTTTTGACCGTGTAGGTATTGCTCTAAGAAACAGCTGATTTTTATTTTGATAACCGAAAAATTTAAAAAAAAAATCTGCGCTTGCTGAATTCATGGTTATATAAAGGGTTTTTCAACAAGAACTTTGTTGAAAAACCCTTTATATAACCATGTTTTGTTGTTTTAGTTTGTCCGTAGGCATCGGTGTCCCTGCCACCCTGTATTATCGCCTAGTGTTAGTGAAATCAGGGAAAATGACCTTTGTAAGTTTGCGACAGCCACTGATAAGAAAGAGAGAAAAACATGAAACCTCATTTAACACTCATAAACGCGATATCATACCTACCCTGCAGATATTATCAGGCCGAAAACATCGCGTGAAACCAGCAATTTAACACTTTCATAAGTCCAATCGGCACAAAAGTGGAATAGAGTCGTAACTCAGGGTTGCATGTCGGCAGGTACCTACCTACCCCTACCTGCCTCGTGCCTGCAATACAATGATAGATAACTGCGAAACTTTGCCCGAAAATAGATGATGCCAACTTTGTGTTGATTTTTAGGGTTCTGTACCCAAAGGGTAAAAACGGAACCCTATTACTAAGACTCCACTGTCCGTCTGTCTATCACCAGGCTGTATCTCATGAACCGTGATTGCTAGACAGTTGAAATTTTCATAGAAGATGTATTTCTGTTGCCGCTATAACAACAAATACTAAAAACAGAATAAAATCAATATTTAAGGGGGCTCCCATTCAATAATAGTGATTTTTTGCCGTTATTTGTATGTAGTGTTAACTCGCACTTGGCCGTTTTTTTAATGTTTTTTAGGTTTTAATTTGTGATGTTGTCAATTTCGCTAAGAACATTAGCTCAACTGCGGCTAATGAGACATGATTGAATTTCTATTTTTATAAATCAAATTTAGATTTTTCAATCAGATGTTTCTTTATCAATTCTGTGATCCAGGGGAATTACCGAATTTTCGTTCAGTGAAAAAGTTAGAAAAATTCATGTAGGTACCTAAAATGGATTGGGCACCTATTTGGGCCCTTCGAATAATTTCTTTCTTTTTCAATGAATATCCTTTCTTTCTTCATAAACTAAATATACTCGACGGGCGACTCGGGCGACTAGAATCAATTCTATTTTACTGTTTACCATAATACAAGCTCAAGATTAGCTTGGGAATCAGTAGCAGCACCTTTTGTGCAATACATCAATACGATGCAAATGTTGGATACTCTAAGCTAAGATGAATGTATTAACTGGCGACAATAAAACATTTTTTTATTTGTTTTTATTTATAATGTAATTTTTGACGTTCAAAAGTGCCTTTTATGTGGCTATTTGAAATAAATGCTTTGACTTTGACTCCTCGAAGGAAATTTTTCGCAATGAGCTCTACTTTTTATTTACTTGATAAGTTATTTTCTTCTGCCTTAGCTTAAGAATTTATCATTTAAATGGCTTCAGAAATAAACAAAAAATTGTAACATTGTATATTTTACGATGCAAACGTTCAACACGTCAGTGTTATCTACTTATGGTTATTGCAACTTCAGATTGTGAAGACTATTATATTTTAGTACTACGCCATAACTGCACTCGTGTGTAAAACATATTACTGATTGCTTTTCTACATAACCTACGTCATAATGAGGCAATGATTCTAAAAACCTATACTTAACTTACAAAATAAGTATTATTACTCGGAACATTTCCGCTTTGTCTGCGATGGCGTTGCACTGAGGATTCCTCTGGAATTGCTGATGTCTATAACCAGCGGCGACCATTATTTGGACCTACTTCTGCAAGACGGAACCAATCCACACACATGCCAAAATCGAGATAAGTATACAGAAAGCTTTCAAAATGCGTCTTTTATCGACCCTGTAAAGATCAAAATGATCTGACAAATTGTCAGATCATTTTGATCTTGGCATGTGTGTGGATTGGTTCCGTCTTGCATAAGTAGGTCCATTTGCGAATTAATTAATTTTTATGTTATTAAAAATATTTATTCATATAATTGGTTTTAGAAGTAGTTGCTTTATATAATATATTATAAGTACAGTTTATTTTATTTTGTTACCTGTAGTACCAATAATTAAACCTGACGTGGTTTCCGTACGTCCTTTTCGGGTAACAACTGAAAATCAGCGCTGTGCTGCAGGTCCCTTAGCACAGCATCATGCTGAGTGGAAGTCTTCTTGTCACTGTCATGACGTGCAACTGTCGACTATTTGTGTTTTGTGCTCGTGATTATAGAACTATTTTGGTTTTTCTTTGTTATTTAGAGTCAATTATCTTTTTGTATGCACGTGTTTCGACAAATGAACCTATTTTTATTCCTTTCCTTATCATCAGATGGGAAGTCTACTTCTCTGACACTTAAAACCTAGTATTAGCTGCGCCCCGCGGTTTCACCCGCGTAGATGTCGATCCCGTGGGAATGTCGGGACCTATTTGTTAATCCAGGGTGTCAGCTACCTCCGTACAAAATTTTAACAAAATTGGTCCAGCCGTTTGAGCGTGAAGAAGTAACAAACATATAAACACACTTATAATATGAGTGTGATTAATCTTTACATCAAAGTTTGGCAACGCATCATCAAAGTCATCAAGCGCCTGGTATCTATTGTAACCTATAACCCCCTTACCATCATGCGCCATTCATTTCCGTACCGACCTAATTAAAAACACTCTTCGTACTCTAAAAACAACCCTCTCTAACTTACCAAAGTCAATTAAAAATCTCTCAACCGTGCCAAACTCTCCTTGTAAAAACCACGCTACCACGCCAACATGCACCAAGTTTCACTCCAAACTTCATCAGAACTGTACCTAAATTGCCTGTCAAATTCGAGACTTAACCCAAAAATAATGCTGTAAAGATTAATTCGGAGCCGCTTGAAGTTCACACCTGTCGGGAGGCGCAATTAGACTATCAGGCGGATAGCCCCGTGCCTGGTACCGCGGCACCGCATTAAAAGGGTTGAACACTGAAAATTGGGTGTTCTAAAATTGGTTTTTTGTCTTGTATTCATGGGTGAGGGGTGGTTGATGGCGACAGGTTATTGGGGTTAAGTATAACCTTTAAAGATTCGAAAATTAGTTAGTTGTAGTTTCGTCATTCGTAATTTTTGATGTCGGCATTTGATATAGCTCCCAAAGAAATGATGGATGGACTGTGTGAATGATACGGTTAGAAAGGGGTTGACTACTAAGAAGTGTGGAAGAAAAAGACATGTTGCATCGATCCCAAATAAATTGGGATAAGGGCAAGAGGAAGAGATTTGATATAGCTTCTGCCACTAGCAAAAGTGTTTTTAATATCTTTAAAGGAGGACTCTCGAATGTGGTAGAAGATAATGTAGGTACCGATTTTGGAAAATGAAATACAATGGTCCAAAGTATTAATGATGTTGTAAAAGTAATATACTAGGTTATTGGAAAAACACCATTAACCTCTTAAGAGGTCATTGTACTCATCATTATGAACAACTTTTACTATGGAACCAAACCTGAAACGCGAAAAAAAAATCAGCTGTTCCCTACATTTATGTTCATATAACTCGTCAAAATCTAGGGAATAGCTGTTTTTTTTTTCGCGATTTCAGGTTTAGTCCCATAGTAAAAGTTGTTCATAATGATGAGTACAATGACCTCTTAAGAGGTCGTTGGTGTTTTTCCAATAACCCTGTATAGATAGTTCCAATTACAAAAACCATCTATATATACCTACTGTACAGTTCTCCTTATCGATTTCGATAGCCAACGGACCATTGGAAACTATTATTTCCCTAATATGACTCACCAGACCGAATTTAGTTTTAAATACCCGGTCACAACTAATGCAATAGAGTTGGCCGGCAGGGTTAAAGGTACGGAGGGCTAGACCATCTACAAGGCTATAAAAATGGCAAAGTATCAAGGAAACTAAGAAAGCCCAAAAGAATCCCAAAACAAAAACAGACGACGGAACCAACTTCCATTTAATGATTCTAGTTTCGACAAGGCCTTGCAAAAACTAATAGGCATCGCGTCGGCACGCTGCCAATATACCTTACAAATCTACCTAAAAAATCCAAACTAAGTCAAGTCTAAATAAATCAATAGATTCATGGCATACCACGAGTCTTTAGAACTGCATTGTCGTGCCAAGGTCACTGCAGGAAACGGAAGGTAATCGCAGACAAATGAAAGTAAATGCACCATCTGGTACGGAAGGAACCAAGCTGCATTGATTAATTGTGGAAGTTTTGATCAAAGAAATGTTGGCGAAGTTTAAGTAATTTTTTCGGCTTTGGAATTTATTGCAGAAGTTTTAGGACAGCTATTATGAGGAGTTTAAGTGGCTTTAATATCGTGTCCTGCGTGTCCTGTCAGCTGCACGTTATACGAACTGATGGAGGCTTGAGATGGCGCCAAACAAGTAGCCGAATTCTGGGCCGAGTACATTTAGATTGGTATCGACACGCTAAGAAGAAGAAGTGGCTTTAAGTCAATTGGCATCAAGGCAAGAGGATAATGATAATGAAGGTTTAATCCTACCAACTCCAAAAATATCATGACGTTTTCAAGTTGAGCACCCATTGTTTTTAGTGAGAGTTCAAGCACTTGAGCTTTATACATAATTAATCAAGACTTTCAATCAATATTGAGCATAATATAGACGATTAAGCTAAACACAAAGACACTTCAAGCTTAACAGCTTAAAGCTCTAAGCTGGGCTCTAAGGTTTTCTTCAGTCAATCATCTAACTCATACGTTCTCAACCTTATTTTGCCGACCCTCCACTTTGAGAATATATTTTTTTCTAGAGCCCCCAATTTTGTTTACTTACCATCTGTCGCAAATCTGAAACATATATTGTAACGTTCATATTTGAACATATGATATTATATGTATAGTTGTAGTCACAAAAGCCCATGAGAAGGCGTTATTGCCCACTTTGAGAACCTACCATAGATATGGAACCTACCATATAACTTAACATTGTGAGTGTTGATATTTCAAGTTTTTATATGTGACTACGTATGTATATGTTCGTAAGTCGTTACTGGTAGAAAGAAGCCCGCAAGTCTGACAACCAAAGGGTGCCCAGACACGGGGTCGTCTGGCGCCCATGTGCTGGTTTGGTCCCTGGGGTGGCCACGGCGTGCTATGTGTTCTGGTGCGCCGGTGATGGGGAATACTCCCCAGAGGAGGGTCCGGTGACGCGTGCCCGTGTTCCTGCCGTAAGCGGCAGAGGACACCGTGGAGTTTTAGTGGGTTAGAGTCCCACATAACTGCACTATCTCCCCGTGGTAGTGCAGAATGCATGAGCATTTCTCCACGATAAAAAAAAAGTCTGACAACCAGTCTTGCCAAGGGGGTATCGTCCTACCCAGTAACTGGGCTGCAGAGGTCAGATAGGTAGTCGCTCTATGTAAAATATCTGTATTCAGTTGCACCTGGTTAGACTGAAAGCCGACCCCAACATACCTAGTTGAGAAAAGGCAGGCAGATGATGATCAGTGACTTTTCTACAATAGATCTTCTCGCCTTTTGTGTACAAGAAGTCTTTACATTAGTTTTTCATCCATGAATTGTTGATGTTTCTTTGTCACAGCACACTTTGAAGGAAATTCCCCCCTTGAATAGCAATTCGCCAAGGCGTTAATGCGTAAATTGGTAACTGCTACCTTTTGGAATGGGCGACTAGAATCAATTCTATTTTAAGATAATTTTTGACGTTCAAAAGTGCCTTTTATGTGCCTATTTGAAATAAATGCTTTGACTTTGACTTTGAAATAATGTGCGGTGTTGGCGTTCGGAAACTATTTCCAAAAGGTTTCTCATTTTAGTAAATTGCGTGGTGTTAAAATTGTAGTTAGATGACATAACTTGTGATTAGTTATGGTACGAATAGAACGGAATAAGATACCTAACTTTTCATTTACAATTTTATTTATTTATAAATTTTTAAATAAAATTTCCTATGTTTATGACACCCACACACACCCGAACGGACCAGTCTAACTCCACAGCAACACATACAAACACTCCCCACTCTTCTTTAAACCCTTTTAATAAACATGTATGTTAGCATGTCTCATGTCTCACTGATGGTGGCATGTGTGTTGGATCATTCGGTTCCCTACAAAATGGTTGAGCTGGATGGTGCTGATCCATGCGTCATGTTCGTGAACGGGCGCCGTCGCGCGTCGGTTGAGACTGGTCATCTCTTAACTGCCAAGGCTTATTTTTAATCTTATTTCTTGTATTGTTTCTTCATTTGTGTGTTTTTTTTACATTGTTCTCACATATAGAAGCAACAAGAATAATGTACCCAGGATTTTGTAATATCTTGATTTAAAAGAGTGTCCATGGAGTTTCTTGCCCGTTCTTCTCCATAGAGATCTACGCTTTGGAATGGGCAACTAGCTTCAACTTTCTGACTAACTGACAGACTACTTAATTTTGACAATTCAAAAGTGCCTGTAATGGTTTAATTGAAATAAATGCTTTGAGTTTGAGCATCAGAATTATTACGCAATTATGAATATTTTATAAAACATGTCAATCCCTTAAAAGTACATTGTCCTTCAATATACAGGATTTTTCCTAGTTTGAAGGTCAGGGGCCTTCTCATCTGTAATAGCCATACCCATCCCTTATTGAAATAACACTGATGTTACCTAGGCTAAGTCGTGGCAAAGCGCTGCATTTTTGTAGAAGTCGTTCATGGTTAACAAAGTCAAATGCTTTAGTCATGTCAAAGAAAATGACATACTGGCATGCGTTTATCTCATCTGTCTATCACACTTTTTATTAATGTAAAAGCTGCTAGGGTTGTGGGTTTCCCCCTTCGAAAGCCGTTTTGTCGCTCTTTAATGATTATTTTTATCTCAATAATTCGTGAGACGACGCGCGACGATGCATGACTTTTTCTAACATTTTTGAAAAGTTAGATTCTAATGTTATTGGGCGGTCAGCTTTTTTAAATATTGGTATCACAATAGACTGCTTAGGTCTTCCTAAAAAAGTGCCTTGCCAGAATGAGAGGTTGATTAAGTGTTCAATGATTAGGGATCCAATGGTAGCACAAGATTTGAGAACGTAAGTTGCTATACCATCAAATCCAACCGATTTGGTGTTGTTTTAAAGGACATGATGGTGTTTCTTATGTGAGATGATGTGCGAAACATGAGTCACGAATTTACTGACTTCGACCTTGGTCCTGATTAGTTTTGAGTGACGTTGTTTGGTTTACAAAACACATTAAAAAAAAAATTAAAGACCGACTTTATATACAAAAAAAAACTTATTTAACCTAATTTTATCAACAGCCCTCATTGTAAAACTTCAACCTTCAGTTACTGTATCATTCTTGTTGACAATGATAGAAGGACTAGGCTCAATGGCTTCAATAGGCTGCCTTTGACCATTGTTGTATTCATCACAATTTTCAATCAATTATGTTAATACTAAAGGATTTTTATTCAATTCTGTAAGCACCATTCTTTATATTATTCAATAGGCTCAAAATCCAACTGACTTCTTTATTATGTATCTAATCTTCTCTCGTATCGGCACGATCTTTATGCCAATATTGCATGCCTTACCTTGCCATTTAAAGAGATAAGCAGTCAGTGAGGATGATCGCTGGGCTGAATGTCCAGGGTGCGACTCACGCAATTCAGTCTCCTATCGGAAAATTCTGTTGTCAGAAAACATTCAGGGGTTTCTTTATAAACGTTGATTGAAGTTAAGACACGTTTAAACGTCAAACATATATCGCAAAAATGTACAGTCGCTAATCATTACTTAACTTTAAACAGCGGTTATAAATAATGGTGTCAATGTCCAGCGGGGATATGTGTAACACTCTTGTCACGTATTATGCTTTTCCTTGTGACAGTTCAACAACGTTCATTGCGTTATTTATGTTTTCAAACTTATGAAGCAATGGACTAGCAATTTCCTTCAAAATCTTTCGAATCGTAATTTAAAGCGTGTCACAATTAGAGTGCTTTTCAAGGAATATAATTGGCGTCTTTTTAGTACTAATAGTTACTGTATAACATCCTTATCCTAACGAGAGTCGTTCAAGAAACGAGACCCTTTGTTTTCGGCAGAAATCGATGCTCCAACTACATATAAGGGAGCGGTTCACCAAACCCATTCTTCGAATTAAACCCACCGTGTTTGCTGATTATAATCGCTTCTAAAAGGTTTCCGGACTCCACCTTAATTCATTCTATAATAAATACGGATTAATTTCGTATTTCGTTAATCCTATTGAAAACCAAGCTATTGAAACCACAAATACGATTAACAATGGAACTGCCACAATAGTTTGCCTTCCATAGCCACGTCAACCCATGAGAGATGGCACCATTGTTGTAGGTAATAGCTATTAGCTGTAAGGTCATATTTGGATCTAGTCTATTCTACATTGTAGATCTATACATATTTTATATGAAAGTCGCTTTTCGTGTCTCCGCAACGGATTATGATGTCGTTTTCACCATCATTTTGAGCAGTCATACTCTAAAAGTGTGCTCTGCGGAACCCTAGTACCTACATCATTTTCACTTCGTAAATTCAATCCCTGGCCCTGTTGTCGTATCTACCAAGAAAACTTGTTCTCGTATTTTGGGCAATTCGATTTTTCCTCCCAATATTAATTTCATAACATGGTTTATTCAAGCTTTATGCAGGACCTCCCTTGTATGCCCATTCCACACTGTCTCAAAGCTATTTACCATCTTCCTGACTCTTCCGACACAAACAAAAAGAAAGAGACAGAATAAGACGCACCAACTAAAAAGCTACGTAACCCAAGCAAACTTTATTGGTTGACGTCAAAACATCTTCATACAAGTTCCTATTTATATCCGTTTCAATGCCAAACTACAGCCTATATTAAAGCCTACATTGTAGCATTTATTAAACATATATACCACTCTATATTGCCATACATAAAGGTATTAAAACTTCGGTACCGACTCCGGTAATCAATTTACATGACATTATTGAAGACGGCCTGTAATCACATTGTTATGTATTGAAAGTGAATTACTTGTTAAATAAGCACGATGTTATGGAAATTGTTAGATGACATCATGGTAAATTCTAGGTCTAAATAAACGGGCTGTGATAGACTTGATATTACGTAGAAGGTTGAGTCTTAAGACAATCACATGACATCAAATCGTTGAGTACGGTATGCAGGAGTGTACTCTTCTAACAGCCGAACACAGTTACCTATCTATCACCAATTTTGGCATACTGGAGGTAGAAAAACCTATCTAAAGATCGTAGCACAAGTATCAAATCGGAAAGGGATCGGCACCGTATCGCCTATCCCCTCGTCATCAAACAGGCGTCAACCTAACGTAAGCACGTAACTAAAGTGGATCAGAAGCTCCGATACGTCGACTCGGCTACGGCTAGGCGACGCCGCGCTTACGGCTCGCCGACCGCTGGTTGATGGTGCAGCAAGCAGGCCGGAGGGGTGAGAGGGGCAAGGGTGGACGAAGAGACGTAAGCTCGGGTACGGAGAGACGTAAGCGCGCAGACGACGAGCCGTAAGCGCGGGGACGACGAGCCGTAACGCACCGCACCGCGGTTCGTGAGCTTGTCCTGAGTTGAGGTGATTGCGTTACGATTCCGATTAGTGTGCGTTGCAGTAGGGAGTTTCATACAATGAATACTGAACGGCTCGAGTTGATACGGTGCCGATCCCTTTCCGATTTGATACGTGTGCTACGACCTTATATCTGGTTTCTAAAGTCCCAATAAAATATATCAGTAGCGATCTGTATGATTATACTGGCTACCATCAGTAGCGATCTGTCTTTAACTGAAAATAGGTTATTGGGTTCGGCCGTTAGTCCGTCAACGAAGTTACGAGCCCACAGCGCGTTTATACGCTTCGTTACCACAACTAAAACGCGTGTCGCTTCGTGACATAAAGATACTATACAAAATTATGGCTCAAATATTGTAGACTACATCCTAAACTTTTGGGAAATACAGGTGTCATATAATTTTGTACTTAAAAACGTTGTGGTCTTGCAGGTGGTGGAACCAATCAACCGTCTGCTGGACTCGGTGCCATTCGACGCTGTGTTCTACTCGCTGGACTGGCATCCGCCCGACCACGTCTCTTTCATAGACAACGTGCACATGCGAGAGCTGCATCCTTCTAGCCCGGTAAGTCACCGACATTCTATTTCTTTCATGTCGGTAGAATTTTGAGTGTAAAGCTACGTTTTCCTTGAAGAGCGGTGGCCACCACATAACGGCCGTCAAATAACAGCCGCAGTGACGGCCGTCATGAAAATGATGGCACCGGGGTTTGACTGTACGGAGCCAAAAACGGTCTCTAGGAAAATACACCAACTTACTTTCATAAGTAAGGTTTCAGTGACGTCATTCGCAAATTTGGGACGCTACTAGTGTCGGCCGCCACATAGCGTCCGCAATTATCCGAAACCGTAGCTTTAGCTACATGTTGTTGATGAAAAGCGTAACCTAACCAGTAGGGTTGATAGCTTAATTAATAATAATATTTATGGATATTTCACGAAAAGACCTGAATATAGAACTATTTATAAGGGTTACATTTGGGTTATAATGGGTTAAAAATTAAGGCTGCTGGTAGCAAGGCTGACTATCCATGATCGTGAACTGCATGTAGCTATGTTAGGTTTCTTGACTGGAAAGGACTAATTATCTAATAATCTTCAGTAGATAAATACTACGTCCAGAACTTTTAAAGGCACGCACATCAGCAGATGTTCCAATTACGTCACTATCCAGGCCAATACCTAAGTCGATTCTTAGACCGATATACATTTCAATTAATTCAATGCCGTGCAGATTAAACGATCTATTAATGATCCTAGTTTACTAGCAATTACATTCTCTGAACCCAATCTGCGAATAAACTGTATTACCAATAAGGAATGACTAAATTAGTAGACTTGTAGATAGTTGGTAACTACATTAACTTGTGAATTTGGAGCTGTAGCCACAGAATACTTAAAGTACTACCTGTAGCCTTAAAGCACGGAATAATATTAGGAGTTCCTAATCGATGAACTGAAAATTACTTGTTTATTGGCAATGACAGTCCTTTTTGAGCTTCATGTTCTTTAGTAATCCATAAATACCCCAGGTATTTTGGGGTTGGCTTCCAGTCTATCCGGATGCAGCTGAATGTCGGTATTTTCCATGAAGCGACTGCCTATCTGAGCCCTGATTCACAACCATACGACAGGCTATCGTATCGAAAACCTGACATTTCGATAACCTGATTTGACTTCCCCATCAACAGCAAATAGCTGTTGGAAGAATAGCGGGCGTCTATTTGATTTAAACTGACAAAATTTTCGGGTTTTGGACTTGTGAACAGAGTTTAGAAGACTCCTACGATAACAATGATTAATGTTCGATACGATACGGAAGCGTATCGAGTGTTTGTGAATAGCTATGCTGATCTGAGTCACTGTACGACGACGACGATACCCCTCGATAAGACTGGCTGTCAGACTTTTGGGCTTCTACCCTACGACTGTCAAAGATCTACGAATAACAGAGAGGTCTCTATATGTAATAGATGTTCACCCATCCACGAACCAACCGTGGCTAGCGTAGCTTAACCTTCGATTGATCCGGGCGGCTATTATCTTTTAGCCACAAGAGTAATAGGTAAGTACATAATTAATGTAAGTAAAAATGATCAGTTTTATAATTCCGGCCGCAAGGGGTTTTTTGAAAGAGTTGGGGAAGACAAAAAAAAAACGGCGGGTGGGCTGTGTAAAAAATGGTATGGTTAAAAAGGGGGTGACTACTAATATGACAGGTAATAGAGAAGAACTATTGGAAGAGCTATTGGTCGATGAAACACCTAATGAAAGGATCACTTCCACTTTCCCAAAAAGAAAACTCATGGACATGTGCATCCTTCCAACCTTCACCTACGGAGCGCAAACGTGGTCGTTAACGAAACGTCAAAAGTCCGCACTCGGGGTCTGCCAGCGAGCAATGGAACGAAGTATTCTTGGAGTCAAACTCAAGAACCGCATTCGGAACAGTATACTTCATTCTAAAACACAAATCGCAGACGTGGGTAACACAGCCTCCAAACTAAAATGGAATTGGGCAGGCCACATTTGCCGCATGTCGCAACAGAATTGGGCAAAAGTAGCCACTGACTAGGTTCCGAATAACAGGAATCGGCGACGCGGTAGGCCCAGGAAGAAATGGCGTGACGAATTAGACGCCTATCTAAAGGATTGGCCAGATGTAGCAATAGACAGGAGAATATGGAAAGACGGAAGGGAGGCCTTTGCCCTGCAGTGGGACATAACAGGCTCATAATAATAATAATAGAGAAGTATAGAATAAGAAGACACGCCAAACCGACCTTGAAATAAATTGGGACAGGGCAAGGGAATGTTATGACAAATGGTCAACTTAGGAAAGTGGCTGGGGCAGATTGGATGCGGAAGGTGGAGGACAGGGTGTTGTGGCGCAGCCTGGGAAAGGACTATATCCAACAGTGGACTGCGATAGGCTGAGTTGATTGATTGAAAAGAATGATATAGACAAAAAATATCATCCCAGATAATCAAATCTGGACAAATATTAAAGCCTCTTTGCAAACTCATTGAGTTGAAGGTGAATTCTCGAACGATAATAAATCTTGCAGTGGTAAATTGTACCCTCAGCCAAGTCCTCATAAAAGAGTCAATAAAAATTGAATGCTGCAAACTTTTTGAGGACATCCGTTTCAATTCGAACTTGACCTAGATTTTATTTTAAGGGCTGTCTCTGATACAGACATGATTGTCCTAAAATGGCAAAATATACGGTGGCAGGGAGGGACGTTGACGCGTCAGCGCCGGCTGTCGCTGAAAACCAGCGCTGGGGCTCTGTCCTGCATAGGGTCGCAGCATAATGCTGAGCGATAGCCGTTTTGCGTGGATGTGACGCATGTTTCCCCCTACCTTTTTATTTTATTTTTTGTGTTTTTGTTCTTTTTGCGTCATTTTCACCGCAAATAAACGTATTTTCTTTCTTCTTTCTTTCTTTCAACCTGTACCATGGATCCAGGATATGATTCTGAACCCCTTGCGTTACAGCTTGGTGAATATGGCTTAGGCCTGCCATACCGCCAAAACTTGTCCAACCCTCAAAGCGAAAAATGCTTGAACTAATTCCGTCTTAATACTGACTGGTCTCCAGCTTATAGAGATACTAGCTGCGCCCCGCGGTTTCACCCGCACAAGTGTTGATACCGTGGGAATATCGGGATAAAAACTATCCTATGTCCTTCCCCGGGACTCAAACTTTCTCTATACCAAATTTCATCTAAATCGGCTCAGTGGTTTAGGCGTGAAAAGGTAACATACAGACAGACAAACAGACAGACAGACAGAGTTACTTTCGAATTTATAATATTAAGTATGGATAAGAGCAGGGTGTAAAGTTCACTCATCCTCCATAGAAAAGGGAGGATCCTCCGACCAGACGGGTGTCTTGTCTGATGGGCAACTGCCCGACGGTTGATGTCGGGACGTTGTATATATGCTAGTTGCGCGGTAAACTCTGCTTGCACGATGCAGGATTTTGCGTGACGTCATTATAATGCGTAGTTCTCACGTGGAGGTGTAGATGCCGCCACACTTCGCTTTCCCCGGGAGGTGTTTACCCATCTAGGTTTACCGACAAAAAATTAAAACCCAAGCTAAGGGTGGCCAAACCAAGAACAGCGGGGTAATTGCGTTCATGTTGACAGTTCAACAACATTCATTGCGCTATCTACGTTGTTGAGCGGACTAATTTTTCGAACATATGAAGCAATGGATTAGCAATATTCTTCAAAATTATTGAAATTTTGATTGAACGTGTTACGCTATTAGGGTGCTGGTTTACCAACAGAAAAATAAGAGCAAAGCTAAAGGGGCATGTACACTTGGGAGCAAATAAATCGAGCCACTTCCTTTTTTCACGTATAATGGTTATTATTTTTGGTATTATGGAAGGTATCAATTCAAAACATATATCGCCTGAAAGCTTATTTAATAACCTTTACAATGAGGGTAAATTATTGAATGATAACCTTATTTAATGATAAATTATTGGCTCTGAAAGAAAAACGGTAATTTTGATAGAAAATTGTCAGTCCAGAAAAAAACAATTAAAAACAAAATTATGGTATAAACTTATTCTTAATATCTTGTATTACCCCCCCCTTGCCCTGATTTCGATAGATTTTCTGGACTGTTTTAACCCTACAATTTTCTATCAAAATTACCGTTTTTCTTTCAGAGCCAATAATTTATCACTAAATAAGGTTATCATTCAAAAATTTACCCTCATTGTAAAGATTATTAAATAAGCTCTTAGGCGATATATGTTTCGATTTAATACGTTCCATAATACCAAAAATAATAACCATTATACGTGCAAAAAAAAGCAAGTGGCTCGATTTATTTGCTCCCAAGTGTAGAAGGAAAAATTGTAGAAAGAGGCACAAATGTCGAAACCAAACAGCGAAGAAATCTCATCAATCAATCAACTCAGCCTTTCGCAGTCCACTGCTGGACATAGGCCTCTCCCAGACTGCGCCACAACACCCTGTCCTCCGCCTTCTCATCCAGTCTACCCCAGCCACCTTCTTTAGGTCGTCTGTCCATCTAGCTGGGGGGCGTCCCACACTACGCTTGCTGGTACGCGGTCTCCACTCCAGGACTCGTCTGCTCCACCAGCCATCAGTCCTTCGACAGACATGGCCAGCCCACTGCCACTTCAGTTTGCTTACTCTGCAAGCTATGTCGGTAACTCCGGTTCTTTTCCGGATAATTTAATTCCTGATTTTATCCTTTAAAGAGACTCCGAGCATAGCTCGCTCCATAGCGCGCTGACCGACCTTGAATTTGTGGACCAGCCCGACCGTCAGTGTCCACCAAAGAAATCTACCAATTAGTAAACCCTATGTAACCTTCCACCAATAATATTTTTGCCCATGCCAGCCCTACGCCACGAGCATGTCTGCCGTGCGTGATAAACTCAATCGGCGGCATCCACGCATCCCTTTGTTACTTAATCGCGTCATTGAATCGATACCCATCGCGAACCACTTTAGTTCGGTACTTGATTAGTGTCCGCTATTAATAGGAGTACCGCGGTGAGAGTGACACGAATTGATACAAGTTTAGGGGCTGTTTAATTAGAAAACTATTGGCAAATTCCCAGTTGAAACGCACTGAGCCAAGACCAAAGACCAGCGTGCGCAGCAATAGCATAGCGTAGTAGCAATGAGTTTCATTTTGACAGTTCAACAACATTAATTGCACAGATATAGATACACCTAGACAACGCAAGAGCAACTACTTCGCGTGCCAAAAAACGCACTAGCTTACGTTCCAAAATCGTAAGCCGCCACTTTCGCGCTCAGTCCCGCGTACTGCTGGCTGGGTAAGCGTGAGCGAGAGCGCGAGCTTGTGTGTGACGTCATAGTAGGTAGTCAAAAAATGGCACGCTTGGTTTTCATACAGATCGTGATACTTGCGTTATCTATGTCTATCTGTATCTGTGATTCATTGCGTTATTTACGTTGTTGAGCAGACGCATTTTTTGAACATATGAAGCAATGGATTAGCAATATCCTTTAAAATTATTCCGATTGAGACTGATAGTGTGTTGTACAATTTGGGTGCTGACCCATGTTGTTAAGACAATGGTCAAATGGTCATAGTATTCATAACATTGTCTTCCATTACTCAATACTTTGTTTGCATTCCACATTGTGTACTTAGAGATGGGATGAATGTGATGTGATGAGATGTTATCACTAGCTGTGCTCGCGACTTCGTTCGCATGCGTATAGGAAAACAAAATGGATTTCATGTTTTTTTTTGCGCGTAATCCTAATTATTTTTTTAATATAAAAGTAGCCTAAGTACTGTCTCCTTATAACATCAGCTATATGCCAGTAAAAGTTAGTCAAAATCGGTCCAGCCGTTTCGGAGATTAGCCGGAACAGGCAGACAAAAATTTTAAGAAGTGATTTTTTGTTATAAGTGCCGTGTATACTTTTACATACATTTTTTTTTTCTTTTTTTTTATATACATTTAGTATAAAGCTTTCATTTTGACATTACAGTCACTTCAATTTTATTTATTTGTATAGGTTAGGGTTTTTACAAACATATATAAACTATATAGACGTATATTATACGTATATAGTTTTCTGTACTAATACTATTATCATAGATATGTTAACGTAAACAGCGTGGTTGTGAATAACCCTGTCATAATCATTCCACTTGCAGGTCCCAGCAGACAAGGCCCAAGCGTACGACACAGTGGTGTTCGCGGGCCCCCCTCCCATGAAGCAGCGCCTGTGGCCGCGCCACTGCGTGCAGGACACCTGGGGTGCTGAGCTGCACAAGGACTTAAAGGTGAGGAGCTCATGACACTTGCAGGCTGGAGACAAGTCATTCTTTCGAATATGGCTGAAAATCAACACATTTTGAACTTCAAAATTACATAAGACAGTCCCCCAAAACGCCCGCTCTTCACCATTTCCTAGGGCTTTAGCTGGGAAGAAGCGACGCAACAAACTCTCCAGCAATAATGTCTGGAAGCCTTGATACGATTACAAAAAAAAATCCACTGATAGAAAGCTACACTATGGTTGAGTACCAGAGGACATGATTCTTCCACTTGCTAGTACTTTAGCTGGGAAGAAGAAATGGCGCATAAAACAACTCAGCAGCTGTCTGTAAAGTTAGAACTTGATTCTATAACAGAGCTCTCCAAACCTGCGGGGCAATTGCGTAACACATTATCAATCGGAATCGGTTTCATTTTGACAGTTCAACAACATTCATTGCGTTATTTACGTGTTGAGCAGACAAATTTTACGAACTTATGAGGCAATGGATTAGCAATTGGCTTCAAAATGATTCTGATTCCGATTAATAGTGTGTTACGCAATTAGGGTGCTGATACGATCCCGGGCCAATATAAATTTCTAAATAGATTTGAGGGTCGCAGAATCAAATACCTTAACATTTTTAAGAAAAATAAAAGTTATGGTCAATGCACCTTACAATTTTAATGGAAGTACATTGACGCCTAGGCAGCGCTAAAGAAATAGTGGGAACGGGAATCGTTGAAGTCATGAAAGGTGTTTTTCACAGACTCATTGCCTACACACCCCGGACACTCCATACAACGCTCGCAAAATAATTACCTACTACTACTACATTAAAAAATGACGTTTGTATACGTATGAAATGTGTGCGTGAGGTACTTGTGTTTGCGAGCGCTCTTGTTAAATAACTGCGACGAACACGCCGAAGTGCGGGGTGAGGTGCGGTATCTGATGTGAGTGCGGGGAAGGGAGTGTCCTTTCTGTACGTAGTACTTTAAGTATTCTGTGTTGCCTAAGAATTTTATTATTGAAATCAAATACTTTTCCTACCTTTTCAGATAATGGAGGGCGGAGTAAAGGTCTACAAAGGCACAAACCCCGAAGTGGACTCATATTCCGTGTTCTGGGACAACAAGAAGCTGACGGACACCAGCCTGGGCAACCAGCTGCGTCACAGAGGAGCCTCCGACATCTACATATGTGGGCTAGCGTATGACGTGTGTGTAGGTAGGTAGCCAACCGATATCGGGAACAAGGTCTAAGCTACCGGCGATCAGGGGCCGTATTACGAAGTATTAATGCCATTATAATTCCAGTGCGAAAAAGGGATGGTGCTATCGGTCATGTAGAGCTCCGTCTCTCTCTTACACTGGAATCATGATGGCATTAAGCCTTTATAATACGGCACCAGGATTGCAGAAAGAGGAACCTCTTAACATCTATACATACAGCACACCCCGGACACTCCATACAACGCTCGCAAAATAATTACCTACTACTACTACATTAAAAAATGACGTTTGTATACGTATGAATGTGTGCGTGAGGTACTTGTGTTTGCGAGCGCTCTTGTTAAAGAACCGGAGACGAATATGTCGAAGTGCGGGGTGAGGTGCGGTAACTGATGTTAGTGCAGGGAAGGGAGTGTCCTTTCTGTACGTAGTACTTTAAGTATTCTGTGCATACAGGGTTAATTTTCAAAGACCAGCCAAATTTAAGGGTGTCGTATAGACGATCAAACTGAACAATTTTCTCCATGGGACCAATATCGTAATTTCGAAATATTTATCAACTGTGTCATAGAACTTCAATACCTACTCGACCTAAACGTGTGGGACGGTTGTATTTTTACTCGCGATTACGATGAGAACCTGTTACTATTTTTTTTTTTTTGCTGTTCCATACATTTTGACCGCGTAGGTATTGCACTTTTCTATGAAACAGCTGATTTGAGCGTGAAAGGTAACACAGACAGACAGAGTTACATTCGCATTTATAATAGGTATTAGTATGGATGGATAATATTAAGTGCATTGGTTTGGACAGGAGCCACAATAGCCGACGCGCTCGCCATCGGTTACCGCTCGATCCTGATCGAGGACGCGTCGCGCGGCGTCGACCTCGCCGACATCGAGAAGACCAAGTCCACCATCGTCAACAATAATGGCGTTATTGTTAACTCTGATGAGGTAACCTTCCTTATGATACTTATAACAAAATCACACTAATATTATAAAGGCGAAAGTTTGTGAATGTGTGTGTATGTGTTTATATGTTTGTTACTTCTTCACGTTGAAATGGCTGGACCTATTTTGATAAAATTTTGTATGGAGGTAGCTGACACCCTGGATTAACATATAGGCTACTTTTTATCCCGATAACTACGGGATCGACATTTACGTGGGTGAAACCGCGGGGCACAGCTAGTATCGGATAAAAATAAAGCTTTTATTAAATTAATTTAATTAATTCCTTACAAACAACTTATAGGTTATAATTAAAACATCAAGCAGCTGATAGATGACAGCTAGACATAGACCTACCCTTCCACATCGATCGGTCCCGTGCTGACCAAATCCTAAACTTTCTTGCCTTCTATTTTTAACTAGGGCCCGCCCCAGTTTCGCACATGTCAATATTTTTTTTCGAATTTCCGAAATTTTCTTTCATACAAACCTTGTACTGGCAATACCGAACACAACAAAAAAGAATTATCCAATCTGGTGCAGGCATTCGGAAGTTATGCGCGTACAGATGTTTCGGCGACTTTGTTTTATACTATGTAAGGATATGAATAATATGCCTACACAACATAACCAAGCAGGAAACGTATCCATGACACCTCAACCCAAGCCAGCGGTTCCGTCAATGCCTATAGTTCAACCATACATGTAAAAATTCTTAATATCTAAATTCCAGGTCTTAGCAATGGTGGAGGGTCGCGACCGACGGCCGGAATTAGGCTATAAACTAGCCATGGAGCTGAAGAACGCCATGGAAGACAAGTGAGGGCCTAATATCAGCGGCTATTTTATTAATTAGCGTGGATTATTTATTTGTTTATTGCCTATCATGCCAATAGTAAAGTGTTAAGTCTTCGCGAACATAAAATACGAGAGATGTCGAATTTTGTCGAAAAAACTGTGACATTTGTTACGCGTGTATCTGGAAAGGGATGATTAAAAATGGCCTATTCTACAACGGCTATAAACAGTACTTATATCAAAAGCTATACCTGAATTTGGTATCTTAGATAATTTACATTAATCACTCAATTATCAACTTTAGCATTATGTGGACTAAGTTGATTTTTGAATGACCATTTGCAAAAAAAGGTTGCAACAGAATTTGATCTGTCGACGTATAACATTGAGTTTGTTGTTGTAAAACTTGATAATTATCTAAGATTCAGAATTGGAGTTGAGCACTACAGCCGCATCTGGAGGCTACTCTCTTAAGTCCATCAACAAAGATACGGGCCCGCCCGAAAATAATTCCAAACTTCACAATGAACCCTATACCCGGTTAATTAACTTTTCGGACCGGCAAAATCGCATAGGGAGTAGGCACAGGTGTCAAATCCTGGTCATTGATTCTTAGGCCGGGCCCCAAACTTATCTTATGGTTCAGACGCCAGCACATCATGCTACTACAATCTGTCAAATTTATTTAATTGATTTTCAACTTTATTGCTAAATCGTAAGGTTCAAAGTTGATTGGGAAAATTTGACAGTTTCGGGTTGCTTGATGTGCTGGCGTCTGTACGTAGGTGATACAAAGTAGGAATCGTCCTTAAATTCGTCTGAAACTACGGATTCGTGCTCAGAAAGTAGACCTCCAGGCCGCAGCACATCGCTTTCCAAAACAAAAAGCTAGATGCGGCCCTTCTGTAGTATGCGATTGTTCATACAAACTGCGTGGCGACTCGCCTAATTGTGTACTAGCCTTAACATTGAGTTCGCCAAAGTGGTCCGTCATAATAACATAAGTAACTTATTTATTTACGAGCTAAAATATTTATTGCAGTGTTGCCAGCATGGTTTTTATTTTTTGCATTGGCAACATTGGTCACACAATAGTTTAGTCTTTCTCAAAAATTTTAGTGTTAGTTTGTTTTTGGCTGTAAAATAGTTGAGACTATAGTGATAATAATTATGATTCCGCTAAAGCTAGTGAAGAACAAATAATGTACTTATAATAATAATAGTCGTTTTATCTAGCAAATAGTGTACTCCGTTCACTTAAGTTTTGTATTGTATTGATGACGAAATGTTATAAACCAACTCGGCATCCTAATTGCGTAAAAATTTCAATTACAATCCAAAAGATTTTGAAGGAAATTGCTAATACATTACTTCATATATTAGAAAAGTTCGTCTGCTCAACAACGTAAATTATAACGCAATGAATGTTGTTGAACTGTCAAAATGAAATGCATCTGTGTTCTATGTTTGAGGGTTTGGTTTCCGCACCAAGTCCTTCAGGTGGCTATCGGTGGTTATTCCAACCAGCCCATCTTCCTCCAGAAGTTGATACTCGTAACATCTCCTGGCCTGTTAAGAACATCTGTGTAACATCTGCGTGCCCCGAGGGTTTCTGTTCTAATCCGGGTGACGCCTGCGCATTCAAAGAGCACATGAGCAACGGTTTCCTTAGCCTCCATACAAGCCCTGCATAGAGGACTGTCCGTTATGCGTATTGTGTGGAAGTGTTTTTTTAGCGAGCAGTGTCCCGTGATTGTGCCCGTCACCAGGCGCAGGCCGTATGGTTAGCCTGCCATCTAAGGGTGGCATAGCTTCCCTGGACTGCCTGCAGCCCGGTGTCGAGGACAACTAGCCCTTCGCTTGTGTGTGGCTTCCCTGTAGCCACCTGCGCAGTTGATTCACGGGGACGGATACGATAGGTTCGGGACTTCAGATCCACAGACTGACGTGCTGGATGCTCCCCTGACTAGTTCGTTAGCTGCGTCGTTACTTTGTGATCTGCTGTGTCCTTTTATCCAGTGCAGTGTCACTGTGTTGCGGTTAGGTACCGTTACCCGTTCTAGTGCAAATGAAAGGCATTGCCAGTGTAAAGTGTGTTACGCAATACCCCTTTTTATGGATAGGAAATCATCAAATGACCCCTCCCGCTCTGGGTGGAGCGGAAGGGAGTGTCAGACTCTTACTGACTAAACCCATCCGTATTCCTTCTTTAGCCCTTTATGTTCCGGGGTAGCGGTAACCCTTTCGGACAATCCCGCACCAACGCAATACCCCTCCGATCATGATTACAATTTAGATTTTTCTGGCATTGGTATGGTCATCAGTAAAATACAAATTGTAAGTGATTATTTGAGTGTATTTTCCTCCTTCTAGCGTATAGCAGGTCGGTACTATAAGTACTTATCCTATATCATTTAATAATTAACGCCTAGTACAAAATCTTACTTAATTGTAGAGCAAATAATAAAATACTTAGTAATGATACTTCACTAGTTAACTTAATTTTTCGGCGATTTTTTTCATTTTTGAGGTTGCTAACATTCAAAATTATGTTTTTTTTTTATCTTATGGCAATACACTTGTGGTGGTCAAAATGATTAATTAAGAACTTAACTTCCAGTGTTTTTGCTTTTTGATTTATTTATTTCAACAATTAATTAACGCGATTGGTAGAATTCGCTTTTCCAGTGTTGTTTTTTTTTTATTAATCTTAATCTTAATGGTAAAAGGTAATTAAGTATACCAGCACCTAAATTAATTGGGCTTACTAAATTAAATTATTTATTTATTTTAGAGTACATCGCAAAATTCGTTCCTAAACTTTGGCAACACTATTTGATCCTAAATAGTGATTGCTACTTTATAATTTTAATGTTGCAACATTAAATAATAATGCACTTGAGACAATTGGCAAGTATTTTAAAATGTACTAATTGAATAAGTACAAAATAAGTATGGATCTTATAATATAAAACGTGTATAAATATAAAATGATGCACAAGTGAAAATATATGTATTTAATAAAAAATAATATTACGGTGGATTATTAGAAATCTCATATTTTTCATGACATTGTTTTTTTTTATTTATTCAGTAATATAAGCGTTCTACATAAACGATTGATCTATCAATAGGGTTGTTTTTATTAAGGTTGATAAACGTTTATGTTTCATGTGAAATAGTAGTGCTGAAATGAACAATATTGAGTATTGAGTAAAATGAACGATACATCAATCTAAATATATTTGAACTATATTAAAATAAAACGTTCATCCAAAATAGTTTTAATTTAGATTTTTCTGAAGTCTTTATTGATTTTAATAAGTTGACAATCAATCAGTTTGTTCAAGTGTTTGTTTTTTTAATAATTTATTTGAAATTTATATTAGTTGTAGGTATTTAAGTGTAAGTTAATGCAATAGTTTATAAGATTCATTGCACTTTCATTACCAAAATAAACATTGATATTTCAACTTCGACCAAAAGGATTGATACATTTGTAATGATAATTATAATCATTGATAAATGATCAAACTGCAAGTTTTATCAATCATCTACGTTGATAAATAAATCTAGTTTTTTTTGTAATGAATGTGTAAATCTACTGTTTCGTAGAAGACCGGCGGCCGCCACATAACGGCCGCTACGGTGTTGGCTATCAAGAAAATGATGTCAACGGACAACGTTTGACTCTATGGTGTCAAAAAACGCCCTCTACACCAACTTACTTTCAGAAATAACGTATCAGTGACGTCATTCACCGGTAAATTTCGGACGCTATGTGGCCACCGCTCTTCCGGGGGGAGACCGTAGCTTTCGACAAACATTAGAAAAACCAGAAGAATTGCATTTGACTTGCATTCCTTCTTTAGAGCACCTATTTAGACATTCCTGTAGGGTTAACTAAGTAAATAACTATGTGAACGATGGATTGTACCGAAGCTCAGACATATCTTCACGCTTAGCACCTGCAGTGTAGACAATAACGTAGGTAGTAGTTAAATAACACTATTATAATAATGAATAGAGGGTCTTTATCATACAAGTGAATTTCTAGCGAAAACGATCGGACACATAGTCGATTCATATCATTATAAATTGAAGTCGCTATCTGTGTGACCGCGTTGTTTTTCTAAACTGCGTAACGGATTTTGATGTAGTTTTTACCATAATTTAGAGAATTGATTCCGGAAGGTTTATGTACAGACGCCAGCACATCAACCTACTACAATCTGTCACAATTCCTTTAATAGATTTTCAACTTTATTACTAATGTATAAGGTTCAAAGTTGATTGGGAAAATTTTACAGTTTCGAGTAGGTTGATGTGCTGGCGTCTGTACTTAATATACTTATATTAAACTTGCATATATTAAAGACATTTCGATGTTTTGTCAAGTCGTAGAAACCAAGCGAAGCAGGGGCCGGGGTCCTACTCTGTTTATACAATGTTCCTAGTGTTGGGACACTGGCCTTCCACTAGAGGGAGTGGGCCATCTATCACGCGGGCCACATGTCTTAGAATTTTTAGTTCATTGGCACCTCACCCCACGCCATTTTGAAATCACTTGTAAGATAAATGCCTAATAGATAATAGAAAAACTTCAAAAAGTTTTTGGTGCGTTCCGTCGTGATTTTAATCGATTTAGATTGTGTGCCGTCCTTGTCTATCATTGTTTTGTGCGAGACGGAATGATGTGTCGATTAAACTTAACTTAGATGTAGTCATATTTATGAGTGTGTTGCTTCTATTTATTAATACTGACATTATTTTTGTAAAATAATTGAAATGCTGAAGTACCTATGGCATCACAGTTAAATAATAATAATTATGTCGATCTGAGTTAAATAATGACAATTTAATAAATATAGTAATTATCATTATGTGAATCTTATTAAGTTTAAAACTTTTTTTTTTAATAAAAAACAGTTTTGTTACCCGACTGCGCGACAGCAAATGAAGGGTTGTGTTTTTATTTACTTGTTTCCATGACTGTTTGCGTTACGGGCAATCTGTCCAAGATGTAGTCTTTATGATTATTTTACCTCTGACAGCAACAACCTAAAAGCAACCGTATTGTGACGACAAAAAAGTTCACAATGATTTTCACAGACTTGTCAGTGCCAGCAACCCAACAGCAACCTTATTAGAATGAGAATAAAGATCACAATGATTTGGACAGTGATGCAAAATCAGAAGTAAAATAACTGCGTACGGCGCCAGCACATCAAGCTACCCGAAACTGTAAAATATTCCCAATCAACCTTGAACCTTATAATGTAGCGATAAAGTTGAAAATCTATTGAAGAAATTTGACAGAATGTAGTAGCTTGATGTGCTGGCGTCTGTATTTATAGTTTTTAGAAGCGTAAACAAACCTCAACCTTATTGCGTAACACTATATTTTGTATCAGTATTATGAAAAAAATATAAATTAATGTAGTTCAAAACGTGCATTTAAATCTCAGTATTGTAAAATAAATTCCTAGACCAATTTATAATGAAAACTATTACTTTTATCAATATTAGTGTTGTTGTTTCAGACTTTCATTAAACTCAAAAAAGACGTCTTACCTATTTATTTATACAATTTATTCTAGCTTTAAGTTCGTGTATGTCTTCTAGCAGATGTTACTAGTACAGTCAAGGAAATTAATTGTTTATCAAATTGACACATTACGTCAATTTGCCGTGTTATAGCCGTTTCAAAGAATGACAGTTGTGATTCGAATATACGGAAACTAATCTTAGTTAATAGTCAATATGTTAAACAATTATTTTCTACTAGCTGCGCCCCGCGGTTTTTCCCGCATAAGTCTCGATCCCGTGGGAATATCGGGATAAAAAGTACCCTATGTCCTTTCCCGGGACTCAAGCTATCTCTATACCAAATTTCATCAAAATTGGTCCAGCCGTTTGAGCGTGAAGAAGTAACAAACATATAAACACACACACACACTCACAAACTTTCGCCTTTATAATATTAGTGTGATATATTAACTAGCTGACCCCGCGAACTTTGTACCGCCTCAGAATATGGATTATCTTATTTCCTAAATAGATAGGATTGACTCATTATCGATAAATCTTGAATAAATTTAATATGCTATGTTTATAAGAATTTGGTCTAACCATTGATTTGTTGATCATCTTTAATCATGTTTTCCCTTAATGTTTTTATTTATTTATTGACTGTGTATAACATCTTAGGGCGGGTTGTTTCACGTCCACTTGACGCACGTGTATACGTCAAAAATGGCGCTAACTACCGTCAAATCAAAAAAAGCGTTGTTTCACAAAATTAAGGCCTTGACTTACGTGAAATAATAACGATTACGCAATTGTTATTATTTGACGTAAGTCAAGGCGTATATTACGGTAACGTATGTTACGTTAACCAACCGGTCCCTCACAGTCGCCAATTACAGGTTATGCCGTTAATATTGTGATCAATATAATTTATTTTATTTATAATTATGATAAAAATGTTTGTTTTAATACTGTCAGTGTTAATAAATGTGGGCGTGAGTGATCGTCATCAGTTGCCTTATCTTACTAGATGTGATAGCTTATAGTACATTGTTCCTGGATTTGTAAACTAAGCACTCCATACAAATATTCAACGATTCTACTTGTTTTATTTAACACGCGCACGCGCGCATACGCGTTGTTCGCATGTGGCGTTGTAGATACCGCTACAGCAGCAGAGCCCCGCGGTTTTAACCGCATAAGTCTCGATCTCGTAGGAATATCGGGAAAACTCAAAACTCAAACTCAAAGCATTTATTTCAATTAAACCAATTACAGGCACTTTTGAATTGTCAAGGGGCCGGTCAGTCAGAAAGATGAAGCTAGTTGCCCATTCCAAAGAGTAGGTACCTATGGAGAAGAACGGGCAAGAAACTCCATGGACACTCTTTTAAATCAAAATAATATGGTTACAAAGTCTTGGTTACATCATTCATGTTAAAAATTATACATGTGAGAACGATGCAGAACGTTAAAAGCGTCCATAATGAGAAGGTGAGAAAAAAACAATTCAAATATTAAATTAAAATAAGCCATGGCAGCAAAGAGATGACCAGTCCCTACTGACGGCGCCCGTTTACGAACATGACACATGTATTAGCACCATTCAGCTCAACCATTTTGAAGGGAGCTAAATGATCCAACACATGCGCCACCATCAGCGAGACATTTGAGTGAGCATGACATACTCTCAGCCGCCAGAGCACATTCAAGTCAATGAAAGACGTACCCAGTAAATGGTAGCTTTATAGTATGTACATAGTACTCACACATGTGCTATGCAATTATACAATACAAGGAGATTGAATTTATATAATGCAAAAATAGTATTTTAAAATCTTCAGCAGCTCCAACAGTAGGTATTTTCCAATGCTAATCAATTTATTTGTGCGTCCTTATGGAGCAGGACCAGCATTTAGCCAAGCATTTTTATCAGTGATGTAATCCCCCAATTTATAATATGCCTGGCTGCATAGTGTGCGTTTTATACAAGATTTAAATTTCGTTTCATTCAGTTCAAGTATGTGGGTAGGTATTTTATTGTAACATTTTAGACAGTAGCCCATGAAAGATGAGTCTACTTTAGCCAGCCTGAAACCTGGTTGAACTAATTGGTCCCTATTTCTAGTGATATAATTGTGTCTTTCACCTCTTTTACAAAAAAGATGTAGGCTTTTCCTTACGTACATGATATTTTCATAGATATATTGACAAGGTACCGTCATGATGTTAATATCTTTAAACAGTTTCCTTAGAGAGTCACGCCTGCGGAGATTATATATGGCTCTGATGGCTCTTTTCTGCAGAATAAAAATGACTCGATGTCTGCAGCCCGTCCCCATAGTAAAATACCGTACGACATTATACTATGAAAGTAACTAAAATAGACTAGTCTCGCGGTATCAACATCAGTAAATTGCCGGATTTTTCTCACAGCATATGCTGCTGAACTTAGCCGTCCTGCAAGGGATGTTAAATGAGGACCCCATTGAAGCCTTGAGTCGAGCGTGATCCCCAGGAAAACAGTTTCATCGACGAATTCGAGTTTCTCTTGATTCAATACTATCTCACAATTACTACTTTTGACATTTGGTAAAGAAAATCTTATGCACTTCGTTTTTTTTCCCATTTAACACTAAATTATTAGCAGTGAACCAATTTTGGATCTGCTGTAGGGCCACAGAATACTTAAAGTACTGCGTACAGAAAGGCCACTCCCTTCCCCGCACTAACATCAGTTACCGCACCTCACCCCGCACTTCGATGTGTTCGTCGCCTGCTCTTTAACAATGGCGCTCGCATACACAAGAACCGCAGCGCTGTACCTACCTACTGCTGACACGAACACATTATTTTTTTAAAGTTTTATATTTTGTGTTAATCACGATGGTTGTGTATTGTGCATTATTTGGATGCTTATCTTCATCGAGGAACGATAAAGACAGGAGTTTCTTTCGGTTCCCGAAACATGAAAGAAGGTAAGGAACAGCAACTCAAATATCCTTTAAACCCATAAAAAATAAAAGCTAGTATATTACAGACAAACAAGTTAAGCCAGTGTTGTGATAATTTATTTTCATAATTTTCTCTATTATTCATTTATTTTCCAAGTTTTCTTCGTTTTAGAACAATTAAAACTTCCGTAATATTAACATACCACCAACTATTAAATTATTGCTCTCTCTCTCTTTATTGTCTTAGTTATGTCTCTTTCTTTCACGTTCTATTCGTTCTTCGACTTGAAAAGTAGTACAATAGAAATGTTATTAATTAGATTTCTGTGAGTACCTAGGGTCGCGGCGCGCGGCGCCCCATTGTTGCATACGTTCGGGCAGCGCCGCCGCCTACGCGCCACTACTGGCGAGTACTGACTGCCAGCCAGCCCTACTAGATTTCACGCACACATTTACACGTATACAAACGTCATTTGTCAATGTAGTAGTAGTAGGTAATTATTTTGCGAGCGTTGTATGGAGTGTCCGGGGTGTGGTAGGGCGTTATTTACGTCGTCAAGATTTGATGCACGTCTATTAATTTTAAAAATCAAGGAAGTATCGTCAGCAAATAACACCATTTGAGGTTGGGTTTTTAACAAATGGGGTAGATCATTAATATATACTAAAAAGAGGAAAGGACCTAATATCAAGCCTTGTGGTACACCCATTTTTACTTTTAAACCGAGTGAATTGACACCATTTATTTGAACTTGCTGTTCTCTATCATTTAAATAAGATTTTACTAAACTGAGCGCAAGTTTTCCAAGTCCGTAATGTTCAAGTTTTAAGAGCAAGGTTTCGTGGTCGACGCAATCAAAAGCCTTGGAGAGGTCACAAAAAATTCCTATGGCGTCTTGAGACTCTTCCCACGCTGTAAATATGTGTTTTAATAAGGTGACACCGGCATCAGTCGTACAACGTCCCTTTGTGAACCCATACTGTTGGTCGTGTAATATTTTATTGGTGTTAAAATGATTGAGCATTTGGTTCAGCATCACCTTTTCAAAGACCTTGCTGAAAACTGGTAACACGGATACTGGTCTATAATTATTGGTATCTTTACTGTCCCCCGATTTGAAAAGTGGTATTACCTTACTGTATTTCATTAGATCCGGGAAGACTCCTTGATCTACACACAAATTAAATATTAAGGCTAAGTACGGCGCTATAGTCTCAATAATGGAGGTACAAACTTTGATAGACATTCCCCATAGATCTTCGGTTAGTTTGATCTTGATTTGCTTGAAAGCTTTTATTACTGTTATGGGGTTTATATGCTTGAATTTAAATTCAATCTGGCAGGATGAAACGTTTGCTCTTAATAAATCAATAGAACGCAAGGGCGAGGAATTTAAGACTTCAGTAGTTTTATGTGGGATACTGGTAAAGAAATTTACAAATTCCTGAGCAACTTCTTTGTTAGTGCTTATGAGACCACGCGAAGTCTCTAGTGTGAAATCATTACTATGTCTTTTATTCCGGTTAGTCTCGTCATTAATAATTTTCCAAACCGTCTTTATTTTATTATCAGCTGATTTGATCTTGTTGCTAATATACAAGGCTTTAGCTATTTTGCAGGTATTTTTAAAAGTTTTAGAGTAGGTAGCAACATATTTATTAAAAGTTTCAGAGTTAATATAAGGCTTAAGGCCATACAGCTCAAACAATTTTTCCCTACTTTTTAACCGACTTTAAAAAAGGAGGTTCTGTATTCGACCCGTATGTATGTATGTATGTATGTATGTATGTATGTATGTATGTATGTTTGTATGTCCGCGATTATCTCAAAAACTACTGAACCGATTTTGATAATTCTTTCATGAGTGTGATCTACATACTTTCAGGAAGGTTTTAGTATATAATACATTAGGTAATTATTCTTATGTACGAAGTTATATGCATAAATGTACTGCATCTCCGGCATTTTTATGTGAATTTTGATGATTCTTCGAGTCGTGTCTTCAATGCACTAGTGTTAATTGAATTTGTGTGGGGTAGGTACAACTAAAAAGTGAAAAATAAAAACTTTTTTACAAAAAAAACAACCGACTTCAAAAAAAAACACTACAAAGTAAAAAATAACTTTAATTTCGGAAGTCGGTGTCAAAAAACGAAAATGCTGAAGCAACGACACATTTTTTTTGAAGTCGGTTGTTTTTTTTGTAAAAAAGTTTTTCTAATACCCTTAGTTGCCCAGTCACTGAACAAAAAAATTGTGCAAATAGTTTTAGTTTTCTTTTTTAAAGTGTTATTGAATTCGGTGCGCACTATAGAAAAAAGTATCCTATGTCCTTCTCAAGGTCATGGTCTACCCATGTGCCAAATTTCATCCAAATCCATTCAGCAGTTTTAGCGTGAAAGCGTAACAAACAAACATACAAAAAACCAAATCTTTTCTCTTCATAATATTAGTTTAGACTACCTTTACCTATTAACTGGAAGGTAATGAAACAAGAAACTAAGGGTCAATTAATACTAGCGCAGAGTCGAAGCGCATCGAAGCGTTAATCTGAAACTTAACACAACAAATTCACCCGTATCTCCACAACGTAATGCACATATTTCTTCTAAGATAAAAAGAAAACGCATGCATTCGACGGAATTCGCGCATCTGAACGCGACCAACGCTGATTGGTGCGCGTGCATTACGTTGTGGAAATAAGGGTGAATTTGCTATGTTATGTTTCAGATTAACGCTTCGACTCTGCGCTTAATGAATTGACCCTAAACCACATAACATGACGCCTGTGTTCTCAGGGTGGATGAGAGGTATTGGGTATTATTATTCACATATGAAGTAATGGATTAGCAATATCTTTCAAAATTATTACGATTTTGTTACGCAATTATGCTGCTGGGTCATGTTGACCATTAGACCAACGAGGTATAGACGCCAGCACATCAAGCTACCCGAAACCCAATCAATTTTGAACCTTATACTTTAGCGATAAAGTTGAAAATCTATTAAAGAAATTTAACAGATTGTAGTAGCTTGATGTGCTGGCGTCTGTGCTTATTAAAAATCTAAGTCAACTCAGGAAATGAAAAATCCATTTAAAAAAGTAGACGATTTATTGTCCAACACCATTTTGTACTAAACATTCACTATAATAAAAAAAACAAATTAAGAAAGGTGCATCAAACTTAATCTACTAGAATATCCTCATCTTTGGGACAAAGCATAAAATAATATCACTATTGTAAGGATTGTCACTCACATTCATCTTGAGACCATAAGGAAAATACCTATTTAGAGACAAACAATTTTTATTCAGTCCGTTCAGTTATATGGTGACGAGAATAAAGACCACAATAATTTTGACAGATTTGTAAATGACAGCATTCGAACAGCGACCTTATTAGTATGAGAATAAAGATCGCTGCGATTTTTAGACAGTGATGCAAAATCAGTGGTAGGTAGAGTGCGTTTCAACAAATAGTTCATATGCCGTTATGTTGGCAACAATGTATACCACTTCGTATTCTTCACCAGTCCTTATTGTTTTGGGCATGATTCTAACACGGACACCTTATAAAAGAATCGTCTTCCCATATCTACTATCTTGACAGACATGGGCACAAAACACATATACTCCTAGCGGAGGACAGGGGAGCCAACATTATAACATAGGAACTATTTGTTGAAATGCACTCTAATAACTTTGAATGGACTGTAGGGACAGTTAATATAAACTACAAATTAAATGTTGATGTTGTGAGTAACCAGCCTTAACAAAAATGAAAAACACAGATAAAATAATATTCGGCATGCATTTGAGTGCGTGAGCATAAAACCTAAAGTGGTATCACCCGTATCACTCTTATACATAGTGAGAAAATATTTTAAACATAATAGATTCTTTATCCATTATTAATAACAATTAAAAATTCTAATTAGATAATTAGGATTTTGGGTACTTAAAAATCAATCACAGAGTAAAAAATATCGTTAGTAATTATACAGGAACTCTATTGATATGAACAATTGTTTAATAAAAACGTATTATTTGATTTATGGACATAAACATGCTGCAATTGTAAGACGTCAATCAGACAATAATTTTCAGTTCACTTTAGCAAGACAACTGACGTAAGTATGTAGTTAACGAGTTAATACATACATAAATGAACTCACGCCTTCTTCTACAAGTTTATACATTAATAGAATACTATAACATGATTATCACATAGGTGAAGTACAGCAAAACCAGCATTCCAACATTTCCAACAGGACGGCCACGTTTTATATACCTAAAATTGAGCTATCTGTGTATTTAACATTTTAAGTAAATTCCAGCATAAATATAAATATTATCACCATATCCGGCTGCTATATCATTATTATACTCCTCAATACCCCACCCTACCCTTATCACCCATTTTATGTAAGGCCCCACTTCATATAACAATATATAAATATTGATATGTACTAATACATATTAAGGGGTATGGCGTGAAGGTAGCGCGCAAAATTCAAATATTCTTACGTTTTTTGCAATTTGCAGGACAGTGTCAGGTTGTATGTTGCAAAAAACGTAAGAAAACTTGAATTTCGCGGGCCAACCTGACGCTTTCGCCTTAATATTATTGTAAACTAACTGTAATTGTCATTACAAAGCATTTGAGCAACTATTTTGAAGTGTACTTTAAAAACTAAGCTACATCAAAAAGTATATAATATGATTTTTCACTTCTCATGCTCTAAAAGTTCGTCTTTATGTTGTGCTTAGGCGACATAAAATCGCTTTTTATGTTCTAGTGCATAAAGTATTTTTTTTTTCTGAGACTAAGGTAATCAGGCCCAACAGCCACACGCGCAATAAAACTAGTCGTGATTTATTTCAATTTCTTTAATTTATACCACTTCCGTGTTTTCTATCGTTAATTTAATAAAATCAGGTAAAATAGTTGTCATTTATTATTTAAAAACGCAAAGAAACGTTTTTATGACTTGGCAGTATGAAGTACCCAAGTCGAATGACACAAAAAAACTTTTAAAAAGTTTCGTGGCGGTATTATCTGTGGTGGCGGGATTAGCTATGCTTTGCAACATTTTTGATTAATTATGTATTGTATACTTTATGCTTGTTTCATTTTCTCGCAATCGAAGTGAAAAACAGAGTGTTTAACTCAGGCATAAACGAGCCATTTTACCCCTCGACTTAACTATCCACCCTCGCCTGCGGCTCGCGTGGATATAAACGTCTCGGGGTAAAATAGCTTCTTTTATGCCTTAGTTGTACAATCTACTATTGTCATTCAATAAAATATTACTTTGTAGACATGCAGTTTAAGTGGTGATGTTTCGAGAACTATGTATTCATTTTATTCATTACAAAATTACAAACCCATGTGGCTCACTATGGCTATTATTTTGTCCTTATTAATGAGACCGAGTGCAGAACTTTCTTTACTAATGCTACAAAAAAAAACTCAACAATTAATTTGTATCAGTATTTTTGACTCTGCCAAACGTTACATTAGCTCTTTTCAATTTCAAATTATTCTGTCTTAAAAGTAGTTTTACAATTTATTTAAATCAAAGAGATTCAAAAAGAAATAAAAAAAAAATCAAAGAGTGGTGGAAAGACTAGGGAGGCCTTTGCCCAGCATTAGGAAATTAAAGGCTAATAAAAAATTAATTAAAAAAGAGATTCCAAATTCTTTTGCTCTTTTACCAAACACAAATTCTTATTAAAAGAAATGATTTCTTTTCCTATAGGCACTACTCGTTTCAGAAAATAAAATGTTGATAAAAAGTAGTTATTTACAAAACAATGAAGGAAGCCTTGTAATATAACAACTGTAAATTTAGGAGCCATCATTGATTACTATCATAAAATTAGTTTCAAGTACGATCACACATAAAAACTTGCATACCCTCTGTACATTCATCATTGCTTACAATACTAAATTGACGTTCCTAAGTGCTGTATTTCAGCCAGAGCCTAAAGTCTCATTTACATTCAGCCCCTGCCGCTGCAGTTCGCGCTGCCTGCAGGCTGCTGGAAATATTGCCGTGGCAGGGTCGAGGGCAGTGTTCACATACTGTTTCGTCACTCACTTCGGTCTTCGCGTTCGACTTTGGGCAATAAAGGACGTCGAGATATTTACAGCGTCAGCGCTTTACCTTTATTTTTATTTTAGTTTATACTACTACCTATTTAAACTGTTAAAAACATATAAAAAATTAAAAAAGGAAACGTCGTCGTAGATGGTGGATTATATTGATCAATTAAAAGTGGCCTAAACGTGGTCATAAGCGCCTTTTTCTTTTAAGCTTTTTTGAGCGACGCAGGTGAACGTAAAAACTCACTGCCACACGAGCTACCCGTCCTTTGACTTCCGCAGAAAAAACCGCTAATGCAACGCGAGTGACGGCGGCAGGAGCATGACAAGTGAAGAGTTTATACTACTCGCGCTGTTCACTTCCCTGCCTGCTGCCGTGGAAGTGAGCTGAATGGAAATGAGGCATTAATTTTCTTATTTAGGAAACCGTGCCGTTCAACATCTGATCACTATATTGTTTGCGATAGATAGTGTGTACAAGTTTTTACGAATGATTGTACAATTGTCACCTCATCACATGAGCCATTACTAAAACTTCAGACATACCCTTCTCACTGATACGTAACATTGGACAACACTTCTTTGCTAAGCTTCTGTGCGATAAACTCTAGGATTGTGAACACCAGTTCCCTTCGACTTGCCATGCACCCCATGAGGATCTGGAAGGCTCTCACGTAGTCAACCGGGTCCAGTCTTCGGAGGTAGTTGAACACTATGTATAGTAGCTCGTTTAGCTTCTCTTTGACAGTTTCCCATAGTTCACGAAGTGATACAACCGCTGAAACAATGAAATAAATAATTATGTTAGTCTGCCTTTTTTAATCTAATATACAAAATGGCTGATAAATTATAAGTTTTCCATGAACTACCTAGGCCAGTAGGAATTAAGATCTTGATGTGAATCTTTGGAAAGCTTTGGACATTACTCTGTTATTGCCTTTAAAATAACTTAAGAAGTAACACGGCGACATATCAAGTTAGGTAATAGGTAATACGGGCTGGTGTCCGCAACTACAAGTCAATGCGCGTATTTTGCGTACGGGTGGGAAAATCGATTATTTGATCCACCCCAGCTCCTCAAGGAAGGCCAGCGACGCCTTGATGTTACTGACCGTCTCTCGTAGGGTACCTGGGTTACCGAAGTACTTTGCCCTGTACGTGGCGACCACCGGGCAGCTTAGAAGCACATGTGACATAAATATCAAGTTATACATTTCCAATTTTAACTGACCTCGCATTGTATAGCTATTTTGTACAATGAAGTCAGCTTATACCATTGTTAACACCAAGTAAGAATATCCATAGTTTCATAATGATGTCATATTTATATATTATCTTTGTTTCATTTTATTCCAGCCATCTCGTAAACAACAGTGAGATAAAAATATTATGAGGATGTTATTTAGGTATTATTCATGTACTCACTTGATACTCCAAGTCCCGTGACTCCACCGATACCGGCACCAACTGCTGCCCCAAACCTCCCTCCTGCATATCCTCCCACCACACCTCCAGCGATTGCCAGAGCAGTTGTCAGTATTGCTACGTTGTTGTCCCACACTATACGGATCTCAAACGCATCCGCTACATGGAACAGAAAGGAAAGTTAAGATTTGATAATTTTGGTTAACATGGTGAATTTTAATTGGTTTGCTGCAGAACATTACAATACAAAAAATACAAAATAGTTTATTTCTTTAACAAGCTTTGTACTACACAGCTAGTGATAGAAGTATCCTTTTGAGCAATTAAATGCCTGTATTAGGACACTCCACTCTTCCGCAAATTAAATTTACGTAATGTACATTCTTTATAAACAAAAAATTATGCCAGTATTTACCATTTATATAATTTTGAGAAAACGAATTTAATTTAACATTAATCGAAATGGATATTTTAGTACAACAAGAATTACTATTATAAAAATGAACTTAAGCCTGACTTTCGGCTGCCTGATAACAGACATTTGATTTTTGATGATGATGATGTTTAATTTTGGGCAAATATCATCTTTATTTAGGGTTTTTTAGAGCTCATTAAATAGCCACAATTTTCTTTCTTTTGCAGAGGTTGCAATTACAATAAGCCTTGCTTTTTCATATCCTTGTGTTCACAAAGATATGTTTTAGACTTCAATGCGGCCACTCATATTGCCGAAATTATGTTTCACAAGATAAGAATACAAGTAATAATACAATATGGCATTGACTAAAAAAGAACACCGAAGTATTATGTTACTGCTTACTTCATTCAACTTATAATAAATTACATTTATTTAAAGCGGGCCCTGTATTTTCCTCCATAACGATAAGAAATGTTTCCTGATAAAAATATTTGGTAACAAAGAGACCATTGCAGGATTACTGTAACTTCTTTCAATAATAATGAATAACCAGCTGTCGGTATTTCACTCTATCATTTCGACATGAGCAGTAATGTGTTCAAAGTTGTCGAACGAATAACCTTCGGAAATGTACGATGATAAACTTCGCGTAAATATGAAGAAATAGCTACCGATCTTTTACTTACCGATTTGCAAAAGTATTTGTTCTATCCAAACTCGGTCAAATCTCAGTTCACGTTCAGTATAAGTTTCCAACTGCATATCCATTTTGTATTCCAAAATAAAAATGTTTGTCTTGTGCGAATACCAATAATTATTAGTATTACGAAATGAATCAAACGAACCAAAATACAATTTCTTGGCAAGTAAACAAAAATATTACAAACGTCACTGCCAAACAGATACAAAATTATTTGCGATCCGTTTTCCGTCTGTAAGTGGTTTAGACAGAACGACACTCGAGAGCCGACTGATTTAAGTTGAGAATGAGAAGGAAGGTCGGTCGCGGTCTACCAATGCAATATGAAATATCGCATGCATTATGTTTTATCAAGTAATGACATAATTATGGCTCATTCCTTACTTACAAAATTACTGTACACGCTGTACATAATTGTTTTATGTAATCAAATCACATTAACTTTCAAGAAAAAGCGATTGATTCTTTAGATTGGCTACAAGACTTGGCATGAATCCAAACAAATCTAAAATAACGCAATAAATTGTACAGCATACGGTCTGTGTTGACTCACGTTTATCATTATCATGCAAGTAAACAACAACATTTACATTTTAAGGATGAAGTAAATATGGTTCTTTTATTCATCAAAATCATACTATTGTTTTGTTCAATGAAAGCAGGCTGTGTAGGATTTCAGCGTAGGGATCTTCTACCTATACGGTAAACAACGATGCTACATTGAAAAAGACACCTCGTTAAATGTTTCGGAAAATGGCAAACATAGAAGTTTTGGGGATTTCCCGTAAAATTATAAACACAGGTTAGAAACCTAATGATTATCTCTAAGAGCAAGATTACACGCTCATTCTGGCGTCATTCTGATCCATCAGTCTGGTCAGAATGATGGGAGAATGATCGTGTAACCCACTGATTGACAGAATGATGGTCCAGAATGATGAAAATTAAATATTTTAAATAATTCCGTCAGTCTCGTTTTGAATGATGAAATACTGATGGGAGAATGATCGTGTAATCCGCTCGTATCATTCTGGCGTCAGTCATCGTCAGCGACGCAATGCGGAAGGACGTGTCAAGCGACATAACTACGAGCGCGCCGCAAGCGCCGCCCCCCCCCCAACACCTCCGCCCCTGCCCCCGCCGCCACCAATTGAGATCGAAAAAGATTTTATAGTAACTTCAGAGTCCTTGCCTGTTTTGTGGGACAAAACACACACCAATTACAGTAATAAGTATAAAAGGAATGACGTTGCAAAAGCTAATTAAAATACTAGTAAAAATTAAGCCCGGGGCAACGATCGAAGATGTAACGACTTCAAAAAAAAAAAAAAACTACATAATGATAAATAACTTTAATTTCGGAAGTCGGTGTCGTTGATTCCGCATTTTCGTTTCTTGCTTGACACCGACTTCCTAAATTTATTTATCATTTTCTAGTGTTTTTTTGAAGTCGGTTGTTTTTTTTGTAAAAAATGAAATATTTTTCACTTTTAAGTTGTTTCTACCCCACACAAATTTAATTAACACTAGTGCATTGAAGAATTGAAGACACCGACTAGAAGAATTATCTAAATTCGCATAGAAATGCCGGAGATGCAGTACATTTATGCATGTAACTTCGTACATAAGAATAATTACCTAATGTATTATATAAAAAAAAATCGTTTATTTCAGGCAAGTTTTTACACATACACCCATAGTAACAAAAATAAAAATTAATTTAAATAAATAAAAAAACCGGCCAAGTGCGAGTCGGACTTGCCCATGAAGGGTTCCGTAGCAGCAAGTAACATAATATAAAAGTTCTTGTAGTTCGTTGTAACTTTGTGAAAGGTAAATTGCGGTTTTCGATTTATGACGTATTAAAAAAAAACTACTTACTAGATCTCGTTCAAACCAATTTTCGGTGGAAGTTTACATGGTAATGTACATTATATATATTTTTTTAATTTTATCATTCTCTTATTTTAGAAGTTAGAGGGGGGGGGGGGGGGGACACATTTTACCACTTTGGAAGTGTTTCTCGCGCAAACTATTCAGTTCAGAAAAAAATGATATTAGAAACCTCAATATCATTTTTGAAGACCTATCCATAGATACCCCACACGTACAGGTTTGATGAAAAAAAATTTTTGTAGTTTCAGTTGTAAGTATGGGCTGTGGTATGGGGAACCCCAAAAATTATTGTTTTTTTTTCTATTTTTGTGTGAAAATCTTACTGCGGTTCACAGAATACATCTACTTACCAAGATTCAACAGTATAGTTCTTATAGTTTCGGAAAAAAGTGGCTGTGACATACGGACGGACGGACAGACAGACAGACAGACAGACAGACATGACGAATCCATAAGGGTTCTGTTTTTTGCCATTTGGCTACGGAACCCTAATGAAATGAAATGAAATTTGAACCATTTTTTTTTTTATTTGAATTTGAATTTTTATATACTAAAACCTTCCTAAAAGTACGTAGATCACATGAACGAAAGAATTATCAAAATCGGTTCATTAGTTTTTGAGAAAATCGCGAACATACAAACATACATACAGGTCGAATACAGAACCTCCTTTTTTAAAGTCGGTTAAAAAAGAAAATCAACGTCACATCAGCGTACTTTCCATCAGTCTGCTGTCAGTCTAGAATGACCGTGTAACCGTCGAAAATCCTCCATCATTCTGGCATCAGTCACGTGAATCCAGAATGATGGACCAGAATGACGCCAGAATGAGCGTGTAACCTTGCTCTAAAGATAAGGTTCGGTAGTTTTAAATTTTGAGGGAGTCCCCTTTGTACCGGTAGTAGCCTACTACCGGTACAAAGGGGACTCCCTCAAAATTACTACTAGTAGGTTACAATATACTCTGTGGTTCGTATCGTATCTTGTTATCTTGTTGAACACGTACACCAAAGAGTAAAATAATATACGTACACTACACAGTACTTTATAGATAGTCGTAATCAGGCAGGCAGGCCAGGCAGGGCCGTCGAGAACCCGAGAAGTCAAGACTGTAGACATAGTGCCGATTTGTTAAATATTTTTCAGTTCAACCACAGATTGTGGTTCAACTACATATTGTAGGTTCATTTTTCTGAGTTTCTGACTGTCGACACCTTGACAATTCAAAAGTGGGTTTACTTATCACACTAATATTATAAAGGCGAAAGTTTGTGAGTGTGTGTGTGTTTATATGTTTGTTACTTCTTCACGCTCAAACGGCTAGACCAATTTAGATGAAATTTGGTATAAAGATAGTTTGAGTCCCGGGAAAGGACATAGGATACTTTTTATCCCGATATTCCCACGGGATCGAGACTTATGCGGTTAAAACCGCGGGGCGCAGCTAGTTTGAAATAAATGCCTAATGAGTTGGAGTTTTTATTAGCAAATCTACCTAAATACCCATTAATGATGAACCATTTAGTTACCTATCAATCGTAAAAGTACATGCCATAGGTACATTAGCGGTTAAGTGGGTAGGTATTGTACCTATTTTCCTGTTTTATCAGTAAACCACCAATTATAAATAGAAAACTATATGGATAAAGGCCACATCTTTACAATAAATTATGAGATTTGAGAGTACCTTTACAAGGAGGGGACATAGAGGTAGGTACAGTCGACCGCACTTCACTGGGTTATAAGTTTACAAGTAATAGTCGACCAACTTAAATTTGTAGTTGCAATGTATGGGAGAACATGATTTTCAACTAAAATGTTAAGTTTGTTCTTGGGATAAATTCATTCCAACTACGGACCCTTCATTGTGCGTGGTCCGACACGCACTTGTCTGGTTTATTTTATTTCATTAAGTACCTAGTACTTGTTGACAGGACTACGCTGTCCTCGTATACCTATTAATACTTTATTTTGAAAACATTGTAATAGCCAATTATTTTTAATTTTTTAAGAGTAACCATGGAGTTTCTTGCCGGCACTTCTCGACAGGGAACGACCAATTGGGACCATGCATCTGATTACATAATGTTTCATACTGTATGCGCCATGGGAAAAGTCAAAACATACAAGTTTTATAAGTAAGGATCATCGATTCATCGTAGTAAGTACATACTGTAATTTCTGCCTACGCCATGGGAAAAGGCGGCAGTTTGAGTATGTGTGTTACTTTGTAGTAGATAAAACAACTATTATTGTCCAGACTATAAGGCACTGTTTATTATCTTTCACTTACATTAATACAATACAACATAATGATACATAACACTTAAGAGATCTAATGATTAAATTCATGCTTACTAAATACAATGCTAATACAAAACTATCTATTTTACTTGTCAATAAATCATTCATCATCATCTAAAACATATTATTCTAATTATTTTATAATTGACCAGCCATTATAATATTATGCACTGATGATATGTTATGTACTTAATTCCTAATAAGTCAAGCTCAATGATAATTTGTTATTATCACAGTCTATGTGATAATAATTTTATCTTTGTATTACTGTGTCAAGATAGCAAGTATGTTACATTTCCGATGTCATAGCTTCTTAAAATACAATAATGATATAAAAATATATGATTCCATTAATTGAATTATGTCAACCTTTATTTAAATACTCTGTCTTCATTAAAATGAAAATTATAAAACGTTTACAATACGAAAAAATTGCTCATACCTATAAAACCGTGGCATATACACCGTGGCATGTACAATTAAAACAATTACAGCTCAAGATTGGTCATAAAACATTTTTCATGTAAATTAACAAGGATATTATGCTGCTGTGATGCTAGAGAGAATCTTCTTGCCAAGGATACTGGAAGCAGTGTTAAGGATAATCATAGCGAGCTGGGTTTTATCTCCTGGCTGGGTGAGGAACATGGCTGCTCGCTGGTAGTCCTCCAGACCCATGCCGGCTAAGTAGTCATATACTATGTTGAACAACTCTGACAGTTTGTTCTTTATGTCCTCCCAGATACTTCTCATGGAAACAGCTAGAACAAATAAATGAATAGTTCAGAATTTTTGTGAGGGTAGATGCCAAAATATGGGCAAAAATGTTTGGAATTTCCTTTACAAATTAAATAAGTAAATAGAATTAGCAACAATGCTTTAGAGATTTATAATAATAGAGTGAGCAATGTTATTGGTACTTGTAACTTGATAATGCAACAGACCTAATTTGTAGAAGTCACTGATTTGCTATATATATTTTCAGCTGGTTAAATAATGGTATACCTATTTGGTTTTATGCCATTATCTATTTCCAAATGCTACTCAATGGCTTTTCAGAAAAAATTATTACTAACATCTCTCTACCCTACAATCTGAAAATCAATAACTTTTTGATGAAAGTTCAAAGAACCACTGGGTGAAACTCACCAACAAGGCCAAGTCCGCAAGCACCTCCAACGGCTCCACCGACTGCAGCCCCCATTTTCCCGCCATAATGGCGACCAATGAGGCCTCCCGCAATTGCAAGCCCCGTCGTCACCAGCAAGGCTCCCTTCGCCCTCTCATCGCTCATAATCACACGGAAGTCGAATTTGTCGCTAATTGTCAGGATCACATTCTCGATAGCCGAAGGATCGAAGGGCAAAGCGGCGTTACTCCTGCAAGACCCGCCGCGAGTGCACACCTCTTCATATCCGTTGTCGGAATCAGAACCCGAATCGTAATCCATTTTATTTATACACGTGATGACACTATAGAACTAGCGACTGATTTATAGCGATGGATGCACTGATTGAGGAAGTACTAAGTAAGACCTGGTCGCCGGGATCTTTCTTGAACGGTGGACGACTACTCGCGCCAATGACCAATGTCGATATAAAAATAAAATATAAAATAAAAACAGAGAACAAAAACTGTCGCTATTTGCGTAATTTTCTAACCATAGACAAAGTTGGAGGATATTCTCGTAATTCTCGTTCTCATTTTGAGTGTTGGTAATCTTTGTTGATTTTTATATGATTAACCGTATAGTTCGGTAGCGCCCCCTTTAGGACCCGAACATACAAACCTCCGCCGGCTCGGTAATGACCCCTTTAGGACCCAAGAATTACGACATACGACACCCTACATTGATTATGTAAATATTTATTAAGCTACCCATCAAATCTTATGAATGTGCGTTAATTAAGAGAGTTGGATAAAAAACTCATATGTTAACGCCATTAAATATTTCATATTTAGCGCGCAAGCTTATTACTTTACCTTTATAAAATTCAAGTCTGTAAATGCGATAATCGCCATTTTGTTGTCAGTGGTGGTCGAGGCTAAAAAACATAAAAATTGGGGATTTCGAACATCCAAACTCCACCACAGGGGCAGTGAATACTACATAATTTAATTATTTGACGAATTCATCCATTGTTCAAGTTAAAATAAGTAGTGGTAATGAAGTTTTTTTATATCTAATGTCGAAGTTTCGCGCCAATATTGCGTGTTTACATTTTTACTTTTCACAAATATCACACACACACAAGTAGATAAGATTTAAATGTGACAAATATTATTGTAAATGTTATTAACAACACGAAAATGCCCAAATCTTAACGTAATATTGAAACACAGGTCGAATAACACGTATTATTCATTACCACTACTCAATTTGTGTTCAAAATCGCCGTCCATGATTGTTTTTTTTATCGTAATGATGTGCGAAAGCGATTATGCAAAACGATTTTTTTTTTAATTTCGATTGACTCGGGTAATTAATATGTCGAATATCGGAAATCGATACTCAGAAATTGAAATAAAATTATTTTAAGCATTAAATACAGTAAGCATTGTTTATAATAATGATTTATGCTTTTCTAATGTAATTTTAATAGTTTTTTGGACATTCAATTGAACTGAGTCAATAACACTGAGGACCTTAGACCATAGTCATTTATTGAATTTCGCGCCGAATTTGTTTCTATGTTTGAATTTATCTTCGAATGCGCTCGCCGTATAAAATTATTTTTATGTATTTTACAATTAAGTATTTATTTTTGATACTTTTCTAATAGTTTGCTACAGAATGCCCAGTATACATTTTTTAGGTAGGCTGAGCAGAAGTTTGGGAATGATGATAAATTAATTGTATAAATTGCGTATTCCGCAATCACTTTACATTTTAATGTGTTGTTAGTTTTATGAGCTTGGTAGTTTTTGTTTCGATTAATTTACTTGAGTAAAGGTAATTGTTTGTTTTTGTGGTAGTTACCCAACGAAATTTAAAAAAAATCTTTCCATGTTTATGTCGGACCACGCACAGTGAAAGGTTCCGTTAGGGTTGAATATTCACGCATGCACAATGTACATCATCATTAATTTGATCGACTGCAAAAATCAGTTTGTTTTTCATAAACCCATCATTCATAAGGTACCTACTCAAAAATTAAAGTGCCAGCCTGAAAAGCAAAGTCCTACTGTTTTCTTATGGGGAATAACATCTTGAGCATTTCTTACTTTTGAGATTGAAAATGCCAAAAATCTTATTTTTAACCGACTTCTTATAACAAGTGTTTTAAGCATAACATTTAAAAATACCAACTTCAAATTAAATATAACGTCCCGCACATATTTTGACTGTGACCAAATGTAAGTATGTACGCAGTATAGAATGAGAGATTTGCTATATTATTTGAAGACCAGACGTCTGATAGGATCTCTTGGAATCTAGAATAATCACAGAACTATATTTTGTAGTTCTTTTTATTTTAGGCTGTGGTTTCAGATATTGTTTCTAAATAACTTTTTTTTAGTTATTAAAAATATGTTTGTGACCCTCACGACAAACCCTTTCATTTGATATATCACACGGTACTTACAGTAAGCAAAGCTTTTTCATTTCTCATACTCGGAAAGTAGTATTTGTTTGATCCGAATAGCGGGTGGAAGACGTTGCTTCCCACTTTAAGGCGGGAAAGACTCATAGTAATTGCTTCCCTCTCTAGGTCGGGAATGAATTAAAAAATAGAACTAAATTGGTTGGAAGTAGTCAGCTACGAAATTTTTACATAATTAAGAAAAATGTTGCGGTCTTGTGAGTGTATAAACAGCCAGTGTGAAAAAAAAATACCTATCAAGCGGGACGGCCCGCGGCAGTGACGCGGTGTGTTCCATATTTAAAATAGCACACAAATTGTTCTAATATTTCAATTAATTTTAAATAGGTACATATTATTCATGTTATTCTTATCAATAAATATTTTAGAAAAAACACTATTTTTTACTTTCCTTATATTCGAAATGAAAAGTAGAGTATTTAACACGGGTGAAAGTCATCAATTCCTACTCGGACTATAGTCTAAATACCTCGTATGGGAATAGATTCCTTTCGACCCTTGTATAACAATCTACTATTTACCCGACTGCACCAGAAGGAGGGTTATGTTTTTCGCGAGTATGTAAGTATGTATAATTGTTTGGCACGCTCTGCGGCCTGAACGGCTCGATGGATTTTAGCTTGAGAGGTGTCGTTAGATTCGTATTTACTGTGAGAGTGACACTGGGCATATCAAAATAGAAAAAAACAAAATGGCGGATTTTTGGCGCCATATTATGCCTTCAATCATTTTTTTTTTTCTCAAACCTATCGATTGGGGTATCAAAATAAAGGGTTTTAAAAGGTGATTACAAAAATATATACAACTTATATGGTTTAAAAATAGTTCAAAGTGACAAATCGTATAAAACACGTATCAAGAACTAAATCGTCTGCGAAACACATCTTTCACATTTGTAACCTAAAAAGCTGGAAATAAAAAAAAGTAATTAGAAAAATTAAAAAAACCGACTGCATCCTTGTACTAAAACTAAAAACAAGCCCATTTTTACCGACTTCACAAAAAGGAGGAGGTACTATGTTCGGCTGTTTGTATGTTTTTTATTATTATTATTATCATCATTATTATTTTTATTTTGTATGTTTGTTCATCGAATACTCCGCCATTTGTCGATGGATTTTCAAAATTCTTTTTTTGTTCGAAAGTAGATAGTTCTGAGGTGGTCCCATTGTCACCAAGTTAGGATCTGATGATGGGATCTTAGAGAAATCGAGGGCAACCCTCAAATTTTATAGGCTCACTTATCGTTTTTCGCATATTTTATGAAGTATCTTGTTTATTTGCGTATGGTTGTCACCATCTCAGGTAGCTGGGCTGATGATGGAAGGTACAACTCCTTAACAGTAAGAAGTTACTCAAACAGGCAAGGACTGTTTTAGTAAATTGTTTTGATGTTTGATAGGGCATTTGTCACATTTGGTCTCATGATCATCAAGTCATGACCTGATGCTGCAGTCAGGATAGTCTGCAGAGTACCTAACTCCTCGACAACTAACAGCAGATATATCGTGTTTAGGCTCATTGAAAAGGGCTCGATGTGTGGATAAACGTACTGTTAATGAGGAACACCGAAGTACATAGAGACCTGATGCTGAAGCCAGGAGCATCAGAAAAAGTACAAACCTTGAAATAACAGCACCGTAGTCGTGTTTGGGCTCATTTTAAACAGGACTAAATTTTAAGTTCAATGCAATGTTGACATAAGTCTGGCCTGATGCTGCAGCCAGGATTATCAGCAGAAATCGAAGGAACTCTTCAAATATTATAGGCACACCTATAGCGATTTGGGTATTTTTTATAGTAACTCGTGCACTTGCTCTCGGAAAGCACCATTTGGTGAAGTGGAACTGATGATGAAGACCACAGATGGCCACCGGAACTACTCAATAATAACTAAGTATTTCACGGGTTGCGATTCGATTACTTTAATATGGTTGCTAAGCAATTCATGATTGTCACAATGTGAATGGTGATATGGAGCTGATGGTGGACCTGGAGAACTCCTCAACAATTAACTTCCCTGCATCAGGAAAAGCAATATTTTGTTTGTAAAAGGCGATGATCACTAGGCTATTGTAACTTAGATAAATTATAAGCAGACCCACTAAAAAGCGTGAAATAAAAACTTTTTAAGAAAAAAAAAACCGACTTCCAAAAAAACACTACAAAGTGAAAAATAACTTTAATTTCGGAAGTCGGTGGCAAAAAACTAAAATACAGATCCAAAGACACCGACTTCCGAAATTAAAGTTATTTTTCACTTTGTAGTGTTTTAAATTAAATAAAATTTGGAAGCAGACGGGACCCATTTGAGTTTGAAACTTAATAATGGTATTTTTTTTATCTAATGTGACCCCAAAAAGTGACCCCATATTCATAATTAATTTATTCATGTTACACGTCCGTATTTGAGTCACAGAAATTTATATGTGTACCAAATTTTAACTTAATCGGTCCAGTAGATTCGAAACAAATCGATTGTAACAAACCTATAGACAGACACACGAGTGAGGGTATAAGGGTTCCGTTTTTTCATTCGGACGTAGGGAACCATAAAAAGTTACACCCCTATCCACACTGTACGTGTTTGTACTTATTAAAATGATTATATTTCAAAAAACTATTAATTCATGATAAAATATACCAAAGAGTTTTTATTCAGTCTCTACAATTTTTTTTATTTTTTTTAAATACCGATTATCGATTAGGCTTTATGACATTTTTGAATCGGAATAAGAAAATTGGGTGGATGGTCAGCACCACAGAGTACTTTTGAGGTGTCACGTCGCAACACACACAAACACAATTTTTAGTAATTTTTATCAAGATTTGATCATGTTTTTTATGTAGTTTATGTATGAAAAATGGTAAAAGTAAGAATGCAGAGAGAATGACAATATCTTTATTTTTCCCTTTTGCATATTTTCATCATGAGATTAGATGGTTTATGTACATATTTTCAGCGATTTTGAGGTGTCTACCTTTTGGATAGGTGTGGTAATATCTATTTTATACAACTTTCACAGTAGAATGACGCGGTTTTACCGACCTCAGCATATAGTTAGAGATATTTGCCACAAACTTACTATACAAAATAGGCGCGGTAACACAGTTTTCTTAATAAATTCGAATGCTGAAATTTAAAGTAAATTTCTGATTATCATGACGTAATTCGCAACACCCCGTCGAGTCAGCTGGTGTGTCAAATGTCAAAATTTTGTCGAGCAGAGAGGCCCACTAGCAACCTTATTCTAACGAGAATAAAGTTCACTGTGATTTTGACAGACTTGTCAATAGCTGCAACCGAATAGCAACCTTATTGTAATCTTTGTTTACTACTTTTCTATGTCTATGATGTTTACACTCGTAGCGACTTTAGTCACCAGCGATTCGCTCGCGCTATCCATTTCAAAAACTCATGTCCACACAATATTTTGAAATGGCTAGCTAATGCAGGTACCTTTTTCAATGTAAGACTTGAATGGAAAATAATTTCATAGGTGTGGAAGTCGTGAAGAGAAAACAAAAAACAAACGTAAATAAACGTATTTTCTTTCTTTCTTTCTTTGTATGTACTACAACAGTTCAAAATAATTTTAATGTCTTTGGTTCAAAACAATTTCAGTGTTAAAAAAAGTGCTCTGTGACTGTGACCCATGACTGTGAAAACTTCACTTGACGGCAACGTCTATCAAAAAGTACTCCGTGAGGGCGCCACTGACAAAATACTTTTTAATTATTCCATGGTTTTCATGTTAACGCAGCCGCGCAGCTGTAGTATCATGCCGAAGAGGTAGAGTCTGGCAAACGAAAGTAGACACTCGAATTATTTGCAGACTTTTTATATGGCAATGTTAGAGAAAATGTCAAATAATTTTTTTTAAAACAAGGTACAGACGCCAGCACATCAACCTACTACAATCTGTCAAATTTCTTCAATAGATTTTCAACTTTATCACTAAAGCATAAGGTTCAAAGTTGATTGGGAAAATGTGACAGTTTCGGGTAGGTTGATGTGCTGGCGTCTGTACATACATGCTCTGTGAAGATGGCGTGTTGTTGGTGATTTGTTGTGATCTTGTTGAGCATTTTTCTAACTCAAAAGTCTCTTAGTTCAGCAGTAGTGTTCAAATAATACCGTTTTTCATCAAAAACAAATTATTAAAAAGTATCAAATTAGGTTATCCCAGGTATGTCATACTAATTTTGGGGTTGCTATACTGATATTTTTTAAATTTGCCGCGCTTTTACAGTCTCTATTTTCGTGTGCCAGACTCTAACAAATCTGCTGTCAAAATTGGTGTGTGGACTGTGTGGCGACTAGTCGCTGCGTGTGTATCTATCATTCGTCTGTGCTTTCCACCGTCTGTCAACGTCCAATGGCAATGTCATTGTCAGTCAATAACGTTTTGGACAGTTTTGGAGCTGGAGAATTGTGGAGAATTGCGGTGTTGTTATCGTTTTGTTTTGTAAATATAGTAGCTATATATAAGTTAAAGAATAACGATGCAAAGGGCTAATGCGCGTCTGAGCCAGCGAATAGCCCAAGAGGCACAGCTTCTAGCTGAAGAGAAATGGATTATAGACGCACTGAGAACATTAAAACAACAAAGAAACAGTTTGCAGGTTAGTGTACGAACCCTCTATTCCAGACCGAGTTGCGAAGCCATTTTCGCCTTTTCTCTATTAAACACAAACCAGTGTAAAAGGCCTACACACTCCAACAGTCATAAGTTACTAGGTATCTTATTCTTCACTTGGATTGTTTGGGCACTACACATAACACACACACACACACAAATTAATTCAGTCTTTCTTTCAGATCGAAAGACTACACTTAGAGAATCTAAGAGCAACTGTAGATAACAAAGATTTGAGAAGACTATTAACTTCAAATAATACTCAAGTCACCCCTCAAACTACAGTCCCTCAACCGCCACCTTCAGAGGCGCCGATAGAGGCAGTTCCTCCTGCAGAAAATAGACTTGTAACAACATTATCCCAGTTTGATGTGCCAGTGGCTGGTATTGATGATGAGATGTGCAACAATGAGAAACTTAATCTCTCTGTGACTAACTCCGTGTTCAGTAAGTGTTATATCGTCGACCGTAGGTTCAATTGAGGTAAGGGACAAAATACCCAAATTGAGTTGAGTATACAGTTTTGTTCAGAATTTTTTGCTCTATCGAATGGTGAATATGAAAAAATTCTAGCTTAAGAAAATGTCCCTTATCCTAATGATTTTTGGATCCAAATTTCGAATCAGCCCCATAATAATGTCCGAAAAAAAACTTTGTTGGCCTCTCCTGAAAAATCGTATTTTGTCCCTTACCTCAATTGAACCTACGGTCGACGATATTTTATTGGTTTCCACTTGTATCAGTTGTTGGTCAAGACTAATATGAGTTTTACAAGCCTCTGTTTTATACCTAGAACTTAACTGGAGACAGATACATTACCATGGAACTTATAATTTATTTTATATCTATAGCCCTACTATAGCTATTTTATTGCTCTTATATTGAGAGCTATATAATGAACTAGCTGCGCCCCGCGGTTTCACCCGCATATGTGTCGATCCCATGGGAATATCGGGATAAAAACTATCCTATGTCCTTCCCCGGGACTCAAACTATCTCTATACCAAAATTTCATCTAAATCGGTTCAGTAGTTTAGGCGTGAAGAAAAGACAGACAGACAGACAGAGTTACTTTCGCATTTATAATATTAGTTTGGATAACATCTAGTAATAAGTAGCTCTCTATTTGACTGTTCCCATAATGTGTCCACTTACCCTCTAATTAAATACATACATGCAAACATAAACTCACACCTTACCACATGGGGGTACTTAGACAGAAACTACAGAATGTCATCTGCTAGGATCCTAGTGAGTAACAGAACCATTAATAATTCCAGCCAATCAGCAATTCAATGGATTGGACATGGAAGAAGATGACGATGACTTGGACAACGGCTTGGATGATGAAGAGGATATGGAGAACGCCCTGATAGATATGAACATGTTAATGCAGGCCAAGCCTTGAGAACAGCAGAGGAATGCCTCAGCAGGGGATGTGGTAATAAATCTGAGTTTACTTGTGTTTTAACCCGTCAAACGATTGCCATTTGGATGTAAGTGCTCAACGGTTTTCATGAGTGTATTTTTTAATGAACAATCGCTGGTTAATGCAACTATAGGGATGATGAAAATTGGCAAGATATCAAAATTTTAAAATAACTGCTAGACAAAGAAGTAGAAGTACCGTCACGTCACAACAACTTCATACTAGCTCCATACTTTGTCCGTATTGCGCGACAAAGACAGGAATATTCCTCTCCAAAAACTTTTGAAGCGTGTAGCCCTCTATATTTCCAACTGTTTTATGGATTTTTGTCGATTATCTTATTTTACTATGCCTTCTTTGAAATTACATTGTTTGTTTGAACATTTTTAATATTAGTCATCATCCCTATTTTCTTAATCTGGCGGTTAAGAATTTGTAATGCTGTGCAAAAAAATTGATAAATCTAGTCGACTCTTCACGTGACCAGAGGGCTGGCCTATTTCTTGGCCAAAGAATTAGCATTGCCATACAATGTGGCAAAGCTGCCAGCCTTTTGGGCACTGTTCCTGTTCACAGCGATGCGGACGAATTCTTTGATGCCCTATGATTATCTTGTTTATTTTTTCATATAATTGTACATATTATTATAGTTTATATGTTAGCTTGTATAATGTAAATATCTATACAAATAAATTCTTTAGTAAATCTATACTTATTGTTTTTATTTTGTTACAGAAATATTGAGAATAGCTTACTTGAATCGAAAAAGTATTTAGCAGAGTAATAAGGAATTCTTCTGTTGCTGTTGTTCTTCTTTTTTCTTGTGTATTATGAAGTAGTCAAGAGAAACGTCTGCAGTCTGTTGTATTTTAAGTTTTTTTCATAATTAATTTAGCTTTGTATAAAATATAAAACAAATTTGGTGTAAGCTCTGAAGTGTGCTACTCGCTGTGCAGTACCTCCCCCCTCCGTCAGCAAGGGGAGGGGGGAGGTACTGCAAAGCCACACGCCTCGTGTTCCGAGCCGCCACAAAGTTTCAATTGCGTATGTCGTTCCATACTTTGCTCTCTTTTTGTGTGGACAAACCGTCGAACGCCGTCGATCAATGTGTCCTGACCCTAAGGGTCAATTCACACCGAGACGCGACGCGACGCGACGATACGTGAAGAGGCCAGTGATTTCGCGCTGCGCCGCGCGGCGTCTAGCTGCGCCGCGAGGCGCATCGTAAAATCGTTGGCAACACGACGACTAGAGCTAGACGCCGCGCGGCGCAGTGGGACGTGTATACATTCGCTGTGCGCTCCCGCCCCGCCCCGCGTCCTTCCGCAGTCTACCATTTGCAAGCGCATGAGAACGACGTATATTTGTAATATCTAATAATTAATACACGGTTAATTACCTAGGTAGATAGACAATGAATATTAACGTCCGTCATTTTTAATTAACAATTGAAAACAAACCTTTCATCTTTAGTCTACCTAGATACCTACCTCTTTATTTAACATTCCTCATTAACTTACATAAGTACAATAATAATATTTTCACATTTTGCATTAATTAAAAAGTACGTAGAACCAAAACTAAAAATTATGGTTGTTTAAATTTTCCCTATACTAATTCTTAATTATCTCCTAAACGTGTGGACCGATTTACATGAATCAAACGTACAAAATGGTTTAAGACCTAGACCTTTCATTTGACACCAACATCGTTAAGATATCTCGATAAACAAAAAATCACATTTTGAAGTTGCTCTCGTAATTATAAACTCAAACTCAAAGCATTTATTTCAATTAAACCATTACAGGCACTTTTGAATTGTCAAAATTAAGTAGTCGGTCAGTTGGTCAGAAAGTTGAAGCTAGGTGCCCATTCCAAAGCGTAGATCTCTATGGAGAAGAACGGGCAAGAAACTCCATGGACACTCTTTTTAAATCAAGATATTACAAAATCCTGGGTACATTATTCTTGTTGCTTCTATATGTGAGAACAATGTAAAAAAACACACAAATGAAGAAACAATACAAGAAATAAGATTAAAAATAAGCCTTGGCAGTTAAGAGATGACCAGTCTCAACCGACGGCGTCCGTTCACGAACATGACGCATGGATCAGCACCATCCAGCTCAACCATTTTGTAGGGAACCGAATGATCCAACACACGCGCCACCATCAGTGAGACATCATTCTCAACTGCCATGCTCTTTCAAGTCAACATCAAAAAATCATAATAAACGGATCCATGGTTCTTACATTTACAAAATTGAAAAAATGCTTCTAAATTATACAAAACTAAGTATAGATTGCAATTTATTTAAGAGATGAATAAAATTTTTAATACCAAACAGGAAAAGGTGTTTAGTATTGCAGCATTAACAATTAAAACATGATTGAATAAAATAAAAATAAATATTAAGATCGTAATGTCAGAAACACTAAAAAAGAAAAAGGGAAGCACCTCTTCCAAATATTGAAATTTTAACTAGTGAGCTCAAGTGCCTGTGGAGCAGGACAAGCATTTAGCCAAGCATTTTTATCTGCAATATAATCATCCAACTTATAATATGCTTGTCTACATAGTGTGCGTTTAATGCATGTTTTAAATTTCTTCTCATTTAGTTGAAGAATATCGAGTGGTATTTTATTATAACATTTTACACAGTAACCCATAAAAGAAGTTTTTACTTTAGACAATCTGAAACGCGGTTGATCTAATTTGTTCCTACTTCTTGTGTTAAAATTATGCCTGTCACTTATCTTACTAAAAAGATGTAGATTTTTTCGAACGTACATAATGTTTTCATATACAACATTATTTTTAGTATATGCGAAACCTGAATATAGTTTGTTCAGAATAAGTAACTGAATCGATTCCAATAATTTTTACCCCATGTTATATTTTGGCCCAAAAATATTTAAAAAAGGTTAAAGCTTGGACACCACGAGAGCGACGCGTTCGAGGAGGTAGGTATATTATAGTGTACTCTGTGTTCGAGGAGCGACACTAAGTAGGTACAACAATGTCAACAATAGCGGCGCGGGCGCACAGCGAGCGGGGCGACCGGGGCGGGGGTGCAGTGCAGCAGCAATCCCTTCAGTCGCCCGGGTACCACAGGTTGGCGCGCACGTGTTCGCGTTCCCGTCCAACTGCATAATCGCGAGCGCGCGGCCGCCGTGTTTCGGTTGATCGTGTACCTATCGTATGTAAAAAGTGTCGTGTAACATTTTTAAACACGCCAAGATGGTTAATTGTAGAAAGTTATTAAGGTGCAACAAATCGCATTGACTACATTGTATCACTTACGGCTTACGGATAAGTAATTACTTATTCGTAGCTTACGGCTGCATTTATTTACGAATAAAGTACATTATAATAACTACCTACACTTGACCATTACGACAGTCCAAAGCCTGCAAGTGTGATGGAAAATGTTATCACCAGTTAATTACAATACAATCGCCCGAACGCACGCGGCGGCGGCGTGGAGATGACCATGTTTTTGTAAGGACAAACAGGTAACATAACAAGCTTATAACTTTGTGATTATTCATGATACAGTTTTGAAATTTTGTACATAGATTCTTTACATAAAAATACTAGACACGTGTTTCGGGTTTCGCATATACTAAAAATAATGTTGTATATATTGACAAGGAACCGTCATGATGTTAATTTTTTTAAACAGTTCCCTTAGAGAATCACGCCTGCTGAGCTTGTATATGGCTCTGACAGCCCTCTTCTGCAGGATGAAGATAGAATCAATATCTGCAATATCCAACATGTATTGCGTTTCTTCTTCTTCTTCTGCAAGAAGTCCGATTATAACAAGATCCCAGTCTATCATTATAATATCACTCGACCGTACTGCATCAATTCTGCACGAAGTCTGGACGGAAATAGTAGGGACAAGTCGCCACGGCAGCCTCAGCTGCGCCTCGCTGCGCCTCGCGGCGTCGCGTTGCACCTCGCGGCGTCGCGCTGCGTCGTGGGGCGCAGCGCCGCTCTCGCACGCCGCGCGTACCGGCGAAGTACCGCTGCGTCGCTCTACGCCGCGAGGCGCAGCGCAACGTATTCTGAACTCTCACAATGCAATGCAATGTGTACCTTTTCGTGTAGAAAGTAATAGTAGATTGTACAACTAAGGCATAAAAGAAGCTATTTTACCCCGAGACGTTTATATCCACGCGAGCCGCAGGCGAGGGTGGATAGTTAAGTCGAGGGGTAAAATGGCTCGTTTATGCCTGAGTTATACACTCTGCTTTTCACTTCGATTGCGAGAAAATGAAACAGGCATAAAGTATACAGTACATAATTAATCAAAAATGTTGCATCCGTAGCTAATTCCCGCCACCACAGATAATACCGCCACGAAACTTTTTAAAAGTTTTTTTTTTAATTTTCAACATTAAGTCATTCGACTTGGGTACTTCATACTGCTAAAAAATGAAAACGTTTCTTTGCCTTTTTAAATAATAAATGACAACTATTTTACCTGATTTTATTAAATTAACGATAGAAAACACGGAAGTGATATAAATTAAAGAAAATGAAATAAATCACGACTTTAACTGCGAAGTTTTATTGTGCGTGTGGCTGTTGGGCCTGATTACTGTAGTCTTAGAAAAAAAAATTACTTTATGCACTAGAACATAAAAAGCGATTTTATGTCGCCTAAGCACAACATAAAGACGGACTTTTAGAGCATGAGAAGTGAAAAGTATATTTTTGAGTCACTCTTTTAAAATGTGCGCGCAGCGCCGCGTCGCGTCGCGTCTCGGTGTGAACTGACCCTATGTTGCCAAGTTGTCAGATTATTTTAGAAATGTATAAAAACTAGGTGAAATAAAAAGAGAACATTTATATTAACAAAGAATTTAATAAAGTTTGTCTTACATTTACCTTTACATACAATAAACCATTAATGTATGCTATATACAAATGTTCATACAACAGTTTATAACAAAACATATGTTTTCGAGACCAAATAAGTGTTATTTAATGGAAACCTCATTGCAAATGGCACATGCGTCCGGCAAGGGAGACTTGTTGCTATATAATTTAGGCACTGCTATTCGTTATTTTTAATAAGTTAAAATAATAAAAATGAGATGTTTGATCACAGCTAGGTGTGTTCAAATCCTTAGCCGAATTTCTTCTTAGGTTATTATGTACGCATTATGCGATATCCGCAGCCTGTATAAACATTATTTAGTTAGAATCGCATTACACAGTGAAATTGCTAAAATAGTCATTGTTTTAATATCTGAATTATTCTAGTCGCATAATGCGTACATTGCCTTATCATTCATACTGGCAGGTTAGCTATGCAATCAGTTCAAGATCATTGCTTCAGGAAACATCGAGGATAAAGGCAGTCACATAATAAAATAATTACTTATACTTTATTTATAGGGAGCATTCGCACATGGCGTTGGATTAGCGTGAGCGCTCGTCGAAATTGTATCGAAAATACGTCGCGTTGAATCGTCGTCAACGCTCATGAAAAATCATTAAATCATAGCCAATCGCTCAAACTTTAAGCTGCAAAGTTAGCTTAAAACACTGTCACAATAAATAAAATTAGCAGTTTCCTAATTGCACAACTAAATAACCAGTACAATATCAAAGTTACGAGCGGCCATGTGCAATACAATGATGAAATACATCTATAGGTACAATACCAATCATTTTCAGTCTTTCATTCATAAACATTAAGTGTTCACTCACGAATATCATTCACTCTAGCGGCGACGACTGACATATGTCAATGTCATTATTGACATGTACAGTAAGACTAAATTCCAGGTAATATTCTGGAATTCAGTTTATTTTCCTGCTGACTGTACAATGCCGCGAAAATATGTCGCAGTTATCTTTCAAAGTTACTGCTCCGTCGTGAAAATGTGTCAGAAAATAAAATTATATCAATGGTTTTTTACAAGACAGAATATTTGATGTTAAAAACATTACCTCCTATAGGCCTTTGCCAAAGTCGGGTATAAAAGTTTGTAAGTACAAAAGTAATCAGTGTTTTAAAAAAAAGTAGAAACCATGCCACTTCTTAAGCTATTTATAAAGTAGAGAAATGACTCCCTTTAAAAAATAACTGCAACACTAAAAAGAAAAGATAACTAAAAATATTACAATAAATTAATGAAACATTAACCCTATGTAATCGCAACTTGGAAAAGCTATTTGTACAAGGCATAGTTTATACATCAATCATATTACATCTATAAGCATGCTTGGCTTTTTTCAAAAACCATAAATAGTTGTATACTTTTTTGAATGAAACCTTCATTGTTTATAGATAGCTCGTAGATAGTATTGTAAGGACAAACATGTAGATTTTTATAGTTATATATTAAAATAATACAGTACCGGCGGGGTAATTGCGTAACACAGTAGCAATGATTTTCATTTTGACAGTTCAACAACATTCATTGCGTTATTTACGTTGTTGAGCAGACAATTTTTTTTCGAATATATGTAGCAATGGATTAGCAATTATGTAGCAATTAGTGTGTTACGCAATTAAGGTGCGGGTCGGAAATATGACATCGTGCTTTAGAAAGAGAGTCACACGTGTGACAGAGACGACGCTTTGCAAAGCCGAACTTTTTCTTCCCGTGCCATATTTACGGCTTGGTGCTGCATATACAATGGATCCTATAAGATTCTTGGGTAAGAATCCACTGGAATCGGGTATTGTATAGTAAGTTACTTCGTTAGGTTAGCGAATTCTATCACCCCAACTATGTTGGGGTCGGCTTCCAATAAACTGAAATCTACCTGTATTAAGACTATGCGGCGATCTCCCTCTCATCGAAAGGAGGCCTGGGTCCCAGCAGTGGGAACATTATAGGCTGATTATGCTAATCATAGATACAATTTACTCCTACTGTACCAAATTTCATCAAAATCTGTTCAGCCGTTTCGGCGTAATTGAGTTATAAACGTAAAAACACTAACTTTTGTTTTCTTAGTAATTTATAACATCGCTTGCAGTGGATTCTCAACACAACTCGTATATCATAAATATAATTCTCCAAGTCTTTTACATAAAAAATACACATACTAATTAGTAGGCATATGTCTTTTACCAATCGATATCAAATCGTACTAAATCGACATCTAATCGATTTTATTCGAAATCTAACATTACTGGATTATACAGCGATAGAGGGTAAAATTAGATTACTTAGCGAAATTTCACAGACGTAATGTGTTTCGTATTTTCAAATAAAAAAAAAATATATGTTTTTTTTTTTGGGTACTCTACCTTAATTAATATCGTACTTGAAATATCAGTTTTCGTGTAAACCTTACAAACGTAATGGATCTAAACACGACAAAACAAAAAACTTGCTTCAAGTAACTACATCAAATCATTATCATTTTATTTATGTTTAGATAAGATACCCATCATGTTTGTGGAATTTGGCTAGCTAATTTAATTTGACTCTGTATATAAATATTATAATAATAACACTACATCCATGTCATCGTTAATCACTGAAACGTTCACACAACGACGCACTTAAAAGATTCCCTTGATAACTCGTCAAGGTACACAGTCTACCGCGGCGGTACAGTCAAGCACAGGAAGATTGCGTCATGTCCGAGTGCTTGCGCTTGCGCAGCGCGGAGCATCACGACGAGCGCTGCGGGCCGCACGACGTGTAGAACAGGATGTAGGCCGCACTCGACTTCACCTCGCTCGAAGATATCTCGGTCACCACGTGGTCATCATATTTGTACCATCTGGGGAGGGGAATTGGTTGTAAACACTAAAATAATTGAGTAAAACAATTAAAAATATATAGTTATTTTAATAAAAATGTGGTATATAGGATTTTACCGATATAATTTATAGAGGCTATATGCACATGATTCTGAACATAAACGATAGTAATTGACTGTACTACTTCACCGATAAAAAATCTAGACGAATTGTAAATCTTACAAAAGTGGCAATTTATCTCGGTAGTTTTTTATTGCGTTCTTAGTTACCTTCACCAGTTTCATATCATACATTTGGACTTCAATGGATGTTTGACTACATGATACAATTTTGGAAAACCACAATAGTGGAAAAATCCTGTAGGTAACGAGAAAATTTCACCGGAGACACACTAAATCATTCATTTATTTTCAGACAAAGTCCATTCCATTATTACATTAGATTAGAACACAATAAAAATAGATTTAAAATTAAAAACAAAAGGTGACACTTACTTCCCATAGACACTGCTCTTACAATATGCCGTATAATGTCCCCCCTCCATCGACCCATAGTGGTTGGACACCGCATAAAGATTATACGAATGATTGCTCGGACAGTGCAGCGCGAACTGCCTCATATCCAGGTCTTCCAGGGGGAAATCTATGTAGGTCTGCTTCTTCCTATATGCGTTACACATGTACTCCTTAGGGTCGACGTAGAATCGTTTGAAATGTATCACTAAAACCGGTGGGAGGCGCGAAATGTCGAGCTTTTTCACCGCATCACGTTTTTCTTTGCAATTCGGACAGTTCCAACCGGGTATTGTTTCGCCGTTTAGGTAGAGTTTTAGGCAGTCCTGTGGAGGAAATGTAAGTATTTACTATGTATTTGGGTACGCAGAATTATAAAATGCTTGCAGATTAATCCAAGGTCATTTTAAACATATACTTTAATCCCCTTATTAATAAGCGCGGAGGAAAGTTACAACTAATATTATCTTTAGATTTACCATACATTTTTCGAGGTTTAGGATTGGTGAAATTTCACAGACGTGATGGAAATCGGAGGAACCCGAGATCTAATAGTAATGAAAATATTGAAAACGGCACTAGAGCGTTGTACACATCACTAGCGCTTCCTTATTTTTTTTTTTGTTTTTATTTATATTAGATATCGATACCTCACCTGTGAAGTTGCGCCTGATCATTTAGAAGGCCCTGTACTGTCTTGAATGTATCCTTAATATAAACATATAACATAACCCGAATCGTGAAAAAACAAAATAGCTTCTTCATACATTTACGTTCACTTGACTCGGCGAAATGTATGGAGCAGTAGATTTGTTTTGTAGTTTCCGAAAAAGACCCGTTTTCGAGTTTTTAGTAATTGAAGTGAAACTTCTTTACGCACGCTTGACTTGGGGAGTAAGCTGGCGAACGCGTGACGTAAGCGTTACGAAAAGTGTGATCGGGCGAGGCGAACGGGAGTTGAGTGGGGGATATAAGCAAGAGGAAGCAGTGCGCGCGCACATTTTCTTTCTCTCTTCCTCTCATAGCCTCTCATAAATACGTTTGAAGTTTTACTTCAGTCGTGTGGTCATAAGCACACTCGGTTATTTCAATTACACCTTGTATAATAAAGAAGAATATCTTACACTCAACGTGCACCTGCTGGCATTAGCCGGTAGCTCGAGCGACAGGTTGGAGAAGGACTCGTAGGTGACGCTCTGCTTGCCGCACACAGTGCAGCGCACGGTGGACTTGATCTGTCCGTAGAACAACCGCAGGATGAGGCTCTCCTTGGACTTCGTGTACTCGTGCCACGCCTTCTCTGAGGGCTGGAGGCTGTCCTGTAGAAGGGGAAGGTGTGGGTTAGTTTGTTTATTCATGGTAAACTGAGTTGGACAACTGTAATACCTACATGCGTCATGTTCGTGAACGGGCGCCGTCAGTAGGGACTAGTCATCTCTTTGTTGCCATGGCTTATTTTATTTTAATATTTGAATTGTTGTTTTTCTCATTTTTTCATTATGGACGCTTTTAATGTTTTGCATCGTTCTCACATGTATAATTTTTAACATGAATGATGTAACCAAGACTTTGTAACCATATTATTTTGAATTAAAAGAGTGTCCATGGAGTTTCTTGCCCGTTCTTCTCCATAGGTACCTACGCTTTGGAATGGGCAACTAGCTTCATCTTTCTGACTGTCCGACCCCTTGACAATTTAAAAGTGCCTGTAATTGGTTTCATTGAAATAAATGCTTTGAGTGTTGTTGCAGAAACCTTTTTGTTTTACTCGAAACATCTCGGCTCAGCCGAGGGCCTTAATAAACACGAGTTGGGAATCGCACTTTCTTCCGAGTGATAGTGTAGTGGTGCTTTATACTATACCTACGAGCAAAATAAATAGTACTTTTTAACATAGAATACAAAGACCACAATGTACTTGACTTATATTTTTGCGCTTTTTCACTAAAATAAGACAGTAAATATTTTCAGTTTTCCACAGTAAAAAATCTTCATAATATTATGTCTTGTTATATTTATTTCTGAACTTTTCGGACAATAGGTTCTCAATAACAACTTGGGCGGTTTCTTTAATTCTTCTTCAAATCTTCACTATCACTCCTAGTTCCAACACTCTTTCCACTAGTTATCAGTGTTTGACAGCTGCCTTAGAACGTAACTATTCCAGATCACGTAAAAGTTAACTTTAAAATGCGTAGGTAATAAAATAATAAAATTTTATAAACTGCCTTATCTTATTGAATTACCTTATTTATGACTTTCTACAGGCATTATAATACCGTATGTGTATCAGGTTCTACAAAAAAAAAGAAAAAAACTGGCACTCCGGGATTGCCGACAGAAGTGGAAACAAAACACAAACAAAATACTTTGCCATCACTCACTGACATATCGGATATACATTAAAACCGAGTACGTAGATCCCAAAGACAGCCGAACACATCCGAAGCGGTGTCGCTAACGGTAACAGTGGCGCGAATTCAATGGTTTTTTCCCATCTAAAAAAATGCCCCACGCGCCTAAAGAAGTTATCACTTCAAAAAAAAATTGTTATGCATAATAGTTATATTCTATCGTAGGTACTAACCCCCTTATTCATAATCCTATTTTATCTCTATTTTAGCTAAAATAGGTTTATAGAACGTTTGTCTTTATCTGTCACGTTGACATTTCTGTGTGTAAGAAAGAGACAAACCCCATTTTAACTAAAATAGGTTTGATAAGTTTTATGAATAAGGGGGTAAGTGTTTGGATCGAATGTATTCGCTTCAAATGAATAAATCGAAAATAACCATTTTATATTTTCACTTGCTCATTCTTTTTTATTTTATTTTCTAAAATCAATGTTCAGAAAAAGTATGTGGCCAGTATCATTTTCAGTTTGGTGATAAAAACTTTTTGTCTCTTGGCATTATACCTTATTTCATTAGGTTAGCTACTGAATTGCTCTAAATAAAAAAAAAACAGCACGCTAACAATGGATTTTCATACACTTTTTCGACCAGCACGTTTGTATTTCTGCCTCATTTTTTTTAAAGCGATGAGGTATTTTCCGAGCAGATATAGCATAAAAAAAAACATTTATTGAAGGTTCACAAGACATTTCAGGTTGATCTCTGGGATGGCAACGTATTTTCGATGCCCTTACCATAAGACGTGCCGTCGACTTTTTTGCCACCAAATTACTTAATAAACTTACATAAATCACACTGCCTGTTAGATTTAATTTTCTTAAGACGATCGCATGGCTTAGTTGGCCGTCTGTATTCGCGTTGAAAATGTGGAGCTTATCATTCTCCTGTTTTCAAAAAAGACCTCCAATCATCTCCTTGCCCAGAAACCTTAAGCAAGAACTGCTTACCTTATGGGGCGGCACGTTGTTGCTGAACTGGAGGTCCAGGTGCAGCCAGTCCATGAGGATGGTGAGGAACTCGTGCGAGTCCTGCTGCTCACAGCCTCGGAATGCGCGCTGGTGTTTGCCGACCTCGTTCTAAAAATTTACAATAAACTTTTTAAAAGAATGATAGAAAATAGGTTTGTTTGCGTTAAACATGACGCAGAGAAAGACAAACACAAAAAGAACAAGTTGGGGGAAAGTATGCGTCACATCCACGCAAAACGACCATCGCTCAGCATAATGCTACGATCCTAGCACCTACGATCCTGCCTACAATGTGAGACACAGTCATCTGCCTAGCCTTTTCCCAACTATGTTGGGGTCGGCTTCCAGTCTAACCAGATGCAGCTGAATACCAGTATTTTACATGGAGCGACTGCCTATCGGACCTCCAAAACCCAGTTACTGGGTAATACGATACCCCTTGGTAAAACTGGTTGTCAGATTTTCGGGCTTCTGACGACCCGTAACGACTGTCAAAGATCCACGAATGACAGCCGGGACCAACGGCTTAACGTGCTTTCCGAGGCACGGAGGGATCTTGGTATGTAAACATGGTCACCCATCCACGGACCAACCGCGGCAAGCATAGCTTAACATGATCGTTCGACCCGTGCAGCTGATATTACTTAGCTACAAGACAGTCCTAGCGAAAAAATCATTGGAGCAGCTGAGCTGGGCCCTAGAGGGAGTCATTTAGGTGAAAACGATAAGCTTAATTAAAAACAACACAACACTCCACTCTCTAATAAGGGACATGTGCTCTAAGTACATGAACAGTAACGTGTAGTTACCCGGAGGTCCCGCGTGGCGATGAACCGGTACTGTCCCGACCACAGCGCGCGCACCACCGCCGCCAGCTCTTCTGCTATCGCGCCGCGAGTGCTGTGGGACCTGCAGGACAATACGGCGTTATTATATCGTTTTATTTGGTGTTGTAACTTGTACCGTTTTAATCCATACTAATATTATAAATTCGAAAGTAACTCTGTCTGTCTGTCTGTATGTTACCTTGTCACGCCTAAACCGCTGAACCGATTTAGATGAAATTTGGTATAGAGATAGTTTGAGTCCCGGGAAAGGACATAGGATACTTTTTATACCTACATTCCCACGGTATCGAGACTTATTCGGGTGAAACCGCAGGGCGCAGCTAGTAATAGATAAACCTATAGCCATATACTCCCTAACTAAACACGAAGATAAAATCAATCTTACAAATTGGTTGGGGAAGTTAACATTGTGACAAAACCGAGAATCTTATTACAATAAAATTGTCTCTTAAATTAACGAATACTGTATTTAAATTAAGGCATTGTTTGTTTAATTTATGTTGTGTTTCTATAATGCATGACACTTAAATACCAGTTGTATATCATACCTGGAGGAACTTTGACTCCTAAAACACAGGCTTTTGGCCTACTTTAAGAGGCATCAGTTCGCCCTTTAATGTGACTCTATTGCACAATATATCTTTAATCCTGTGTACTTATGTATGTTTTTCCAAATGTACAGATGCCAGCACATCAAGCTACCCGAAACTGTCAAACTTTACCAATCAACTTTGAACCTTATGCTTTAGCGATAAAGTTGAAAATCTATTAAAGAAATTTGACAGATTGTAGTAGCTTGATGTGCTGCCGTTTGTACAAATAAATTTAATATTTAAAAAAAATAATGCATACAGTAATTTATGGTGCAAGTGGGTCTTGGTGCAAATTATACGATCGTAGATCTTAACACCTGAGTAGAGAGAGACCTGTGTAGAGTATTCTATTGTATTCTATCATAATATGAACATTCTCGCCTATAGTCAAGAAACTTCCTCGTGTAAACAAGGCTTTATGCAGCCCAGTCTAACCTTTTCACCTTCAACTGTATCGAATTGCGAGGTTGACCACGGAAAAAGTGAAAAAAATTACCTCTATGAACTAAACTGCTGAATGCTTTGCACGATGCTCCCTGGATGTTGTTAAATTTAGACCTTAACATTACAACACCATAATACTGCCCTGAAATTGTTTGAAAATCAGCGTCAGGCACTATAGTTGTCTGGCATTTTTGCTGAACTTTTTTTACAATTTTTTTTTCAGAATAGGTAGGTATGTTGTGGGTGTGCCTTTTATTCTGTGCTAAATAAATGTATTTTCTTTCTTCAAATTCAATGTAGTGCTTAATTAATACATACAGTCAAAAAAAGAGATAATTATGCAGGATCGTCGGATATAGTTGAAGTTTAGTAAGAAACCGATGGATGTTCTCGAACAAAATTTAATTTTATTAATAGAAAACAAACAGCTCATTAATCAAATTAAATTTCAGTCGACAACATCCATCGGTTTCTTACTAAACTTCAACTATATCCGACGGTTCTGCATACTTATCTCTTTTGTTGACTGTACCTAGTAGTTGTTTATTGCTGTTTAGTTCTAACTAAACAGCAATAAACAACTACTAGGTACAGCCACAGCTAGACACAGCTTTGGCTCTAGCCAAAGCACACACGCTACTTTTTGCATCGGCGACCGGCGATTTTGCGGCTGTATCGATGCTGCATCGCGTTTTGGCGACTCTCTGCGTTCGGACGCGGTATCGGAATCGCGCGTTTTAGCGACTGCTCCGATGCTGCATCGCGTTTTGGCGACTCTCTGCGTTCGGAGTGTTCGGACGTGGTATCGGAATCGCGCGTTTTAGCGACTGCTCCGATGCGTGCGCAAATGCCAAATCGCTGCGACTGGCATCCGAATGTGTGCGGAGTGTAGCGTTCAGCCGCTGTATCGAGCTTCCGAAAAGCGACTGAATCGCCGCGTTTGGCGTTTTTAAGTGTGCGGTGTGGAATGCTTGGTCGCTGCATTTAGCTTCTAAAAAGCAGCTGAATCGCCAATCGCCGATGCAAAAAGTAGCGTGTGTGCTTTGGCCCTTAATGCTAAATTTACCTGTTGACATGTTCCAAGTACTGTCCGTTGCAGAAGTAGGTGACAAGTATGGCGGTGTTGTTGAGGCACTGGATGATGGAGTTCATGTAGCACGTGTTGCCCAGGTTCTTGAGGCCCGTCAGCCCACGACCCTGGAACAGCTTGGTTCATTATCATGTTACTAGTAACCGTATGTAAAGACGCTTTCAAGTTTAAATAGTTACTACGGACGTAGCATAATCAGCCTATAATGTTCCCACTGCTGGGAAAGACCTCTCTTCGAGAGGGACTATAGACGTGATATTTGAAAAATGTTGCGAAATACAGAAGGATTTTTTTTCTAAAATACAGACGGTTGATTACAATCCATATTACGAGTATGTGAAAAACTAATTCGTCATTGCCATTGTCAAGGAATTTTTTTATGTCTATCTGTCAAGCTCCGCTAATGAGACACAATTGATTTTCTATTGTTTCGTGACCAACAGGTCACGCGCGGAGCTTGACCGGTTAAAATGTGACCAAAAAATTCAATATGAGGACAGCTCAGGACTCCATTTTCTTTCTGTCGATACTTATGGCAAAAATAGTGATCCTGCTGCTTCTATTATAATGGACCTTAGCTTAAGTTTCGTTATTGTCCAACGAAAAAGAGATGGAAAAAAGTTAGCACGCTAAGTTAGGTGTTCATGTAGGTATAAACTCAATCGATCAACATACTCAGGTAACCGTTAAAAGAACTACCTACCCAATGTGTTTATTTCCGTTTTGACAAATAACTAAAAGGGAACAAATACACGGTAAAGCAACTCATTATACGCCAATATGACTATGACTTGACTATGATCATAGTTTTACAGTTTTCTAATCCCCGGTTTCTAAAAACCTCAGATAAACTCTCAATAGCTTTTGATTTAACCAGGTTTTCAAAAGAAGAAAGATTAAGACTCAAAAGAATTTTATTAAAACAGCTCTCAAAGAAAATTCTTCTTCGACTGAGGATTCAGAAACCCAATGTATCAAGATGTCTAACAAAAAGCACTATCGAATAGATAAACTCATCAACCGGGCATCAGGCTTCATCTCCAAATGTGCAAAAAACAAACCTACACCCTTACAAAAATACTTCGGGTTTAAATATAATGATCAAAAAAAAAAAAAATACAAAAAATACTGAACACCAAAAAATTTAGTCTAAAATTACAATAGTTCTAGCTGGGCACCCCGAGGTTGTTTGATTAGGTTACTTTAAACCCTTTACACAGACGACTGAGCCGCGAAGCGAGGCTGAGCAAGAGCAAGAGCGAGCAAATGAGAATACAAATACCTTTGGTGATCATTTACTATTTTTGGCAGTAAAAAGTGTTTTTTTGATGTTATATTTTATTTATCTAGTGATAAGTTAAACATAAGCCAAATACTTCATCATCAAAACAATTACGCAAACTACCCTATTCCCAGGCATATAAATGCAGACACATTACGGCGTCGACCGATGGCTATCAAGCCGTAAGGTTACAGGTCAAAGGTCAAGTTCACGGCGAAACAAACGAACACCGTAGTTTTCAACTCACTTTAATTTAGCGCGTGCAGGGTTACCATTCCGAAGTAGGGACAAGAAGCCGGATATTCCCAAAAAACAAGGACATTTTATCTTTCTAATAGTTTTCTTCATAACATAATTATTATACCAAGAAGGGTTAGGCAGAGGAGTACCGTTCACCGTCATTTCGTAAGTTGTGCTTACTTTCCACGAAATAGGAAACGATTCTAAAACCTTTAACGAGACGCAAATCCAGACTGCATCGGCAGCAATCGGTCGAATTGGGGATTTAGAGGGAGGTCTATGTCCAGCGGTGGACAACTTCGGCTGAAATGATGAATCCAAACCAGTGGCTGCTACAAAAAATTCCCAGTGGGAATACCCAAGAACAATTTGCCCGACTTGGGGATCGCATCCGGGACCTCAAGTTTAGGCAGTCACGCTTGCGACCACAAGACCAACGTAGTTTTTCTTTATCTTTCTAAGTTTCTGAATCTTTTCTCATGAGTCAAAAAGTCTTCACTGTCTTGTCAGTCGTAGCATTATGGTGAGCGATGGCCTTTTTGGGTGGAAGTGACGTATAATTTCCCCCAACTTTTTCTTTTTTATGTTTGTGTTCATTCTTTGAGTCATGTTGACCGGAAATAAACGTATTTTCTTCCTTTGTTAACAAAGGTTATGTCCGGACCAATACTAACGTATGGTAACCCTTAACCGAGTGGGTGTGTGAGCCGTCTTAATATAGACCCGACAACATGATTGGTAGTAGTTGTGAATATTTGAAAAGGTCGGTGCAGTTTCTTGATGACGTGGGTATAGGAAGTTATATGTCGTGTCATGTATTTTTGATTAGTGTGATATGCCGTTTGTATCTTGAATTATGATTGTAAATGAATATACTTAAGGTTTTAAAGATGCGAATTTAGAGCGAAAAGGACATAATTATCCTTGTATTAGGTTTTTCATCATATGAATTTACACTAGACTGCATTGTTGGTCGCTAGCGCGAAAAATAAACTGGGGTCGATTCTCCGATTGGACAAAGTATTATTGCGTTTTTCTATGAGAAACTTAGCAGTTGACTGCTTTGTGGGTGCAGTAGTCGCAAGCGTTACTCCTGAACATGATGCCTAGGTCGGGCAAAGTGTATTCGGATTTTTTCAATAGGAATTTCACAGTAGCAGCCCTGAGGTGCCCTGAGTTAGGATTATCGCTCAGTTTTATGGCAACAGACTCGCCCTCTATTACTTAAGACTTATATTTGCCGTAAAAGCTGTCACTTCAGCGTTACCCTTCAGGGAATAAAGGCAAGATATTATGTATGTACAGACGCCAGCACATCAACCTACTCGAAACTGTCAGATTTTCCCAATCAACTTTGAACCTTATGCATTAGTGATAAAGTTAAAAATCTATTAACTTTTTAACCGCCAGACTTTATATCAGTTATCGTGCCCCCAGCGCCCGAGAAATAAAAAAATAACGAAAAATAAATACCGATGAAACGAGCTGTGATGATGTAATAATAATACAGATTAAACGAGCTGTGTTATTTGGTCGTATATATACGACTCTGGCGGAATGGACACGAAAATATTTGTCGGATTAATCCGACATAAGCGGTTAAAAGGTTAAAGTTTGACAGATTGTAGTAGGTTGATGTGCTGGCGTCTGTACATATGCCTTATTTCTATCTAGAAACTTAACTTACACGTCTAAACAGCCAAACGATATGGTTCTGGGAGTACTTTAGCCTGACTTTGACTTTGAGCACCATGTTGGCAGTGTCCAGCGGGATGCATCGCCGTTCGTATCGCAGAATCTTGAGGATTGTACCGCCCTTGGTGACCGCTATCGCAGTGCGGTCTTCCTTTTTGCACGGTATGCTCGGGCCTAGTGGCTTGTTGGTTTCGGTTTGAAGCTGGTTTGTTATGTGAGTTTACTGCAGTATTTTTGTACGGCTGAACTTTCTGTCTTTAAACCTTTTAATCAAAGGATATTATTTCAACACTGTCTTGTAGTGATATAAATTGTTTCTTAAAGTCCTAATTATTGGTTTATTGATTTTTAAAGCTTAAATTAGTGTAGGTGATATTACAGTTCATCGTAATTATGTTTATTTTATTTAACACTGTGTGTAGTTTTCAAGTTTTCTCCTTATTTTACGCGATGGTATAATATTTCAGTAGACACATTACTCCAACAAGATTAGAAAAAAAAAAACTTCCAAACCATAAACAAAAAACTAGACAATACAATCACAAAAACACTTCTTTGTTTATTTTCCTAAGTCGTTGAACTCCAGAATAATTAAAAGAAGTAATTATCATACCCAAACTAAAGGTTAGATTTAGTATACTTAGACAAAGGGAACACCAGAATAATTAATACTAATAAATACAACATGAATAACGTTGATAATATTGTCGGGAGCATTACACACAACACTTTTTTTGTTTCCACTTTTATTTATTATTTATATGTTTGTTGCCCGCGTGCGTTCATGAGCATAGTCGAGTTCGAACTGAGTTCACGTGTACACTGTCCGCCGTAAGTAAGGGATGGGGGTGAAAGGGTGGCTAAGTCTTCAGTATGTATTACTTATGTATGTATGTTTATGTATGTGTGTAGTTATACGCTTTGTTGTCTAAAACTTGCAAGTTTATTGTCTTTATTCTCAGTTTGGTTGTGGTATATTTTTGAGATTGTAAATGTAATCACAATATACTGGAGTAGTATTAATTGGTAGCAACGCGATGCGGCCATAATATTATGTTTGAAGCGATTCTGAAGGGAGTTCTCCTGACCTATTGTTAATTTTGATTTAGCAAAATTATAGAATACACGGCGTTTATTTATTTTTGTTTTTCGATTATAGGTAATAGCTATATATTTTTATATTATTTAGTGCTTATAAAGAGAACGAGAGTGAATTCTGTAGGTTCGTGTATATAATATGTAATCTCTGGAACCACAGCTCATATATTTAAATGTTGTTTTGATTTGAAAGGTACATTAGGTATTTATTCCAGATATAAATAAAAAAATATTAAGCATTTTCAAAGTTAATGCTTTTGAGCTGAAATTTTGTACAGAGGTTCTAGACCAGATACTCTTCAACCCGTTTGTATTGATATACCCTTTCCGTAACACCGTATTTACGTATTTTTATGCCGATATTCCCACGGGATCGACATTTACGCGGGTGAAACCGCGGGGCGCAGCTAGTTAAAATATAATTCTTTATCATCTGATCATCTGTCTACCTTTTTATTGTTATGATGATTTTAAGAAACCACGTTTTGGATCAGTTTCTAAGTTTAATTGGATGCAGCTGAAACCAGTATTTTAAGAAACCACGTTTTGGATCAGTTTCTAAGTTTAATTGGATGCAGCTGAAACCAGTATTTTACATGGAGTGATAGCCTGACCATTACTGAATAACACGATACCCTTTGGTAAGATCTTATTTGATTATTAAACACTAGCTTCTGTCCGCGACTTCGTTCGCGTGAAATTTCTTATTCCCTCGACCCATCTCGTCGTATTGCATCACCTGCCAGCGTCTCCTGCTCTATCACTTCGTTTCCCCATAGCGCTTTTGCTCGGCTCCTAAGGGTCATAGCGTGACGTTAAATAGCCTATAGCCTTCCTCAAGAATTGGGCTATCAAATGCAAGAAGAATTTTTCAAATCCGACTGGTAGTTCCAGAGATTACCCCCTACATACAAACTTACAAACAAATTTTACCTCTTTATAATATTAGTATAGAAGTATAGATTAAAACAATACCAGTACAAAGTGAGGGCAATTTAACAGTGACTGTAACTAAGTCTTCAGCTATTAACTATGACGTGGGATTCTACTTAGTAATAAGTAATAAGCCGTGCTCTTCGCGTGCGCCACGTGTGTATCGCGGAGGAAGGGATTATGTCTTACGTACACTCCCCTGCACGTCGGGCACGCGATGTATTGACGATGGTCAGCAAACGCGAAAGGCTAAACTTGTCCGCACAAATCACGAACGTTTTTCTTTAAAGGGGTAGGCATAACTATACAGGGTGTTACGGAAAGGGTATATCAATACAAACGGGTTCAAGAGTGTATCTGGTCTAGAATCTCTGTACAAAATATCAGCTCAAAGGCAGTAACTTTGAAAATGATTAATATATTTTTATTTCGATAGTTTATTAAATTGAAATCATAACAAACGTGTCACCACATTACGAGGGTCATTATCCATTATCTGTAGTGTGTCTGTGCGCGTAGTACACGCACATCACGCCGCCGCGCGCCAGTGCAGCGCCGTGATGTCGAAATGAAAAAATATAAAGCATTTTCAAAGTTAATGCTTTTGAGCTGAAATTTTGTACAGAGATTCTAGACCAGATACACTTTTAAACCCGTTTGTATTGATATACCCTGTCCGTAACACCCTGTATAGTACCTATGATTAATTTTGCCCGTTGTGTTTTAAGTTTTGGTTTTGTTAAGTACCTGGTACTTGTTGACAGGCCTACACCGTCCTCCCATGCCTATTAACACTATGGAAACATTGTAAAAGCCATTTATTTTAAAAAAAGTGTAACCGTGGAGTTTCTTGCCGGCTCTTCTCCATAGGAAACGACCAATTGGAACCGTGCACCTAGCCTTTGACGTGTCATAAAATGTAAGTTTACTTAAAATATTTTGAATTTGAAGTCCCATATAATAGGAGGCAAGCCCATTGCTATCCATACTAATATATAGTATAAATGCGAAAGTGTGTCTGTCTGTTACCTCTGAACCGCTGAACCGATTTAGATAAAATTTTGTATAGAGATAGTTTGAGTCCCGGAAAAGGACACAGGATAGTTTTTATCCCGATATTGCCAAGGGAAACTTATGCAGGTGAAACCGCGGGGCGCTGCTAGTTAACACATATATCAAGATTTTGCTCTAGTTTTTACGGTCAGACGTTTTTTGGCCTGCAAGAAAGAGGAATTTACGGTAACTTTGCTCCACCATGAACCTACTAACGCCTTTTGTAACCTTCACCACCAAAAGTGCGATATTTTTAACTGCCCTATTCCTGCAGCTTTTAAAATAGTATAATAAACGAATGTCTAACAAAGTCGAGGTCACTACTACTATTATTTAAATCGTATACATATTGCGGTGGCCGAGGGACCATTAATCATGCTGTCTGAAATATATTGTGCCACCTAGGGATTGGGTAGACGGACTAATTAATCGGCTGCAGTAATTAATGTTAAATATGGATGTAGAGGACGAATTTTATTTATTTAGCTGACCTGGCGAACTTCGTACCGCCTAAGAATTAATAAGAACGAATGTGAATAATTAATTATCTACATTATTATTTTTTTCGTGAATTTTTCCCATGTTTTAGTCGTTATTCTGCTATTCGGGGCGGAGACAAATCCAGCAAACCAAAGATCATGAAAATCGGTCCCGTGGTTCTTGAGTTATATGTAAGTGGCGTAACTAACCCGACTTTCGTTTAAGTATACAGGGTGTTACGGAAAGGGTATAACAATACAAACGGGTTGAAGAGTGTATCTGGTCTAGAATCTCTGTACTAAATTTCAGCTCAAAAGCAGTAACTTTGAAAATGCTTAATATTTTTTTATTTCGATAGTTTATTAAATTGAAATCATAACAAACGTGTCACCGCACTACGAGGGTCATTATCCATTATTTGTAGTGTGTCTGTGCGCCTAGTACACGCACATCACGCCGCCGCGCGCCAGTGCAGGGCCGTGATGTCGAAATAAAAAAATATTAAGCATTTTCAAACTTAATGCTTTTGAGCTGAAATTTTGTACTGAGATTCTAGACCAGATACACTCTTCAACCCGTTTGTATTGATATACCCTTTCTGTAACACCCTGTATAAATAGATTATGCTTAAAATATAATAAAAGGTGAGAAAACTTATTAATTGACCAACACAAGTGGGTCGAAAGCGGCCTTAAAGCTCTAACTCTGTGAAATCTACAGTCAAATCAAATTATCTAGCAAACTTCACAGACTTTTGTAGGTGAAGTTTTTGAAAACATTAACAAAGCAAGTAAAATAAAAGCTTGTAAAAGCTTGTAAAACAGTATCATATCTGTGAAGTTGTTTTAAGAGATATCGTATTACCCAGTAACTGGGTTGTAATAGTCATTTAAGCAGTCGTAGTTACATAGTTCGATCAATTAGCGGCATTTCTTTGTATTACTCAATTACCTAACACACAATGCACAATAAATCACACAGTTTTATTTTATGGCGTCTTAATTGAAAGTTAAATGTGAATTTATTCCACACACTAGAAAAGGCTTTAAAGGGTATAGTTCAAGTTTATTTTATACCGAGAAACGTTCCTTAATGCAGTGCACGTGTAGGCTCCACATACGCCACAAAACGGCCGCCTGTAATTTGTGTGGACGGCTGATAAATTATTTCATAAGGTCGATTAGGAAAAGAAATGTAGTGGCGTTTAGTCAAACTTCTTAAAAATAAACATCACGATTGAATTTAAAGGTGAGGTGTTTCTTGAGGTGGGGTTCAATACACCCACATTTCACCGACAAGTCTCAACTTATAATAATAATCCATGACAGTAGTGTCATGGATACGAATCTAGAATTCTGCTAATGAGGTATAAAACTTTGCCCAATCTGGGAATCGAACCCGGGACCCGACCCGTTCAGAAGTCGCGACCACCAGACAAACGGGGAGAAAAAATACATAAAAATTGTGGCGCAATTACGTAGGTATTTAAAGATAGTGCTTCCTCTGGACATAGTGAGACAGACCTAAGTCTATACAAGAAAAAACCTCCTCCTTTTTGGAAGTCGGTTAAAAACTGACGAAACGTCACCCCATAAAGAATTATAATAATTAGCGACAGCTTAACAAACATGTGAATTTGACTAGCAATAATTTTACAAATATTTGGAGCGGCTCGGAAGCCCCACACACGCTTGCACGCGACAAGACATGTGCTAACTGCTAACCAAATGCGCGGTGTTTTGACAGGCTTAGCGGGCAACGACTTGTGTCACGTTTATCTTGACGTGCTGAGGTGTGAGGTTCACCCCGATAAATCAATGTTAATGACGTTTTCGATGAGAGACAAGCTCAGAGTCCACCTGAGCCCTGATTCACAACCATACGACAGGCTATCGTATCGAAAACCTGACATTTCGATAACCTGATTTGACTTCCCCACCAACAGCAAATAGCTGTTGGAAGAATAGCGGGCGTCTATTTGATTTAAACTGACAAAATTTTCGGGTTTTGGACTTGTGAACAGCGTTTAGAAGACTCCTATGATAACAATGATTAATGTTCGATACGATACGGAAGCGTATCGAGTGTTTGTGAATAGCTATGCTGATGGCAAGTTGTCACCGTCGCCTGTGAACTACCTGCGATACCAGAGACATCGCGGGTCTATGCGTTGTCATCACAGAGACAAAGCTGAAATGTCTCAAGTGCATTTTATTCTATTGGCACTGATACTCTTCAAACCGTAAGACAGCAATACTGCTTAGCGGCAGAAATAGGTATGGTGGTTATAGTACTGCCTCGGACGACTTTCTTCGCACACACATTCATGCGACTAGGGTTATCATCCGTCCGGATTTGTCCGGACTTCTACACTATTATCCGGATCTTTAATTTGTCCGGATTTTTGGCTCAGATGGAATACGCATAATGAAACTTATATACTTAAGTAATACCAAATTAGTTGTTAATATATTATTAACTTCTCATTCATCTAAAAACAAAATATACTTCTTTAACAATCAACTTACCGAGATCAAACAATAAATCTTGTATTGCGCAAACAATCAACTTGTTCAAACATCAAATATTTTCTTCAAAATAAAAATAGTTTTACGTAAAATAATCAAACTGAACGCTAGTTTCTGGTAAAGGTATTAATTTTTATATTTTTCAGCGCACTTGTTTTTTTTTGCGGGGTGAGGTGACCCCGCAACCTCCCTTCCCTCGCGAGCGTCTGCTACCATACCACTGTAACTAAGTGGGTAATGTTTGGATTTTGTGACTAAAATGTCCGGACTTTTATTGAAATGTCAGGCTTTTTGTCAGGACTTTTCAAATTTCTAAATGGTAACCCTACTTGCGACCAGCCATGTGATAACATCGAATGTGACGCATTTTGGCGGGATTAACGGGTCACGACTTATGTCTGGTTTGACGTCTTGTCTTGACGGACTGGGTTGTGACTTCGCGATTTTTTTCGGTGTGAGGAAAGATTAATGACGCGTTAGTTTTTCCTGTTGGAACAACTGCGGTAACCAGGGAACCAGGCATAGAATAGAATACTCTTTATTATGTACACCATATAAATTACAGACATAAATATAGAAAACTTTACAATGGGTGACACAATGGGCGGTCTTATCGCTAAGAGCGATCTTTTAAAGACAACCTTTGGATGGATTAAAAATGTGATGCATACATAGGCGTGTTTGCTCTCTGTTAAGGCAATAATACATTAACAGACGAATCTGTATCAAATCGGTCAGACGGAACGCGTGCACATACACGAAATATAATATAATTGATTCTAGTAATAGCCAGGGCTGGATCTTGAAGTCGTGAACGGCACCGTTCAGGTTTGGGTATTTGATATTTTGAAATAAACCGTCGCAAAGGTATGAGTGGCAGAGATATGTCATGTTCATCACTCAAATGCAGCGCGTGTGTTCATTCGATTCCCTTTTAAATGGTTGAGCTGAATGGTGCTGATCTACGCGTCATGCGCCATCAGCTGAGACTTGTCATTTCTTAACTGTCAAGGCTTTAAAATTTTTTTTTTTTACCCAGGATTTTGTAACATCTTGGTTTAAAAGAGTTTCCTGTCCGTTCTTCTCCATGAGATCTACGTTTTGGAATGGGCAAATAGTTTCAACTTTCTGTTTGACACCTTGATCATTTGAAAGCCTCTAAATGGTTTAATTGATACATAGACAAACACTTGAAATTTGATGTGGCTTGGTACAGTTTATTAAAATTGAAATTGTTTATTGAAAACAAATTGAATTTGTCTTTGTATTTAGTATTTATATTTCGAAGCGTTATTATAACTGACATCGCGGCAGGCCGAGACGAAGATGGCGGGATGAGCTTAATTCCTACCGTAAGGACTGGCCGGCACTCGCAAAAGACAGAATTGTGTGGAAAAGGGAGGCCTTTGCCCTACAGGAGGACAATACAGGCTAATGTCTAATAAAATTCATGTTTCCAATTGATTTTATTTCAAGTTAGACAAATATCAACTTTACTACAGTGAGAATTCAATTGATTTTAGAGTGACTAGTACTATATTTATGAAAATGTTTGAATGAATGAGTTGTAGCTGAACTCTATTGTGTAGGTATTAAAGTTATTTTTACAATAACTCATATTTGTCTACATATTTGGAAATTAAATCGCGCACGCAGATTAGTTAGATTATAACTTTACTGGGGTGCAGAGGTGTACTACAAGTACACCTCTGCCTAACCCTTCCGGGGTAATAGGCGTGGTGTTGTGTTATTTGTTATAATGTTTGAAATGCAAATGAGAGCTACAATGTTTATTATTATTGATGAGCGTGTAATGGCGGCACGTTTGCGGCTAGTTAGCAGCGGATTAGCGCACGCGGTGGGATTCCTTGCCTTGACTACGATGTTCGTCATCGCACCCACGTCTACCAGTGCATGCGGTGCAGTAGGGCACTATTTTACAAATCGATACCTTAATTGGCAAACCAGCCAACTCCATATGAGCAAATTTTTCAGGAGAAACTTAAAACTGTATAAAATTTTTTGTAGACTCAAATCAAATCAAAAAATATTTTTGACGAAATTGGAGTGGGCTTGTTTGCCAATTAAGGTATCGAAATGTGTAACTTGACAATGTTTACTTAACCCTTCGTATGCCGTGCCGAACGTGGACCCACGCGAGACACAATGGCTGTTTAATTGTTTCTGTAATTACGGCATTGAGCCGTTTGAGAGATCCCTTGTGATTTTAGAGCAGTTTTTTAAGTTAGCAGTGTAAGTTGCACTACGTTAACTTTATAACGTCCAAGAAGTAAATATACCGTGGGTCATGTCATTTCGTCTGTATTTTTATATCGTGATAACGACTGAAAATAATAGTGTCAAATATATTGAGGGGTGATAAATAATGTACCTAGATAATGTAATAGGCCTATGTCCAGCAGTGGACGTCTTTCGGCTGAATGATGATGAAATAATGTACTTAGGCATGTTTATATAGAACATCAACTACAATTTTTTACATTGTTATTGATCTATTGGGCAAATAAAGAAATATCGAAAAATATTTGCTGTTTGCCTTACATTTTAAAGCCGATCGGGTATTGCATTTTTGAATGGAATAATTTATTTCAGTTTATACGTATAATATCCAAACTAATATTATAAATGCGAAAGTAACTCTGTCTGTCTGTCTTTTCTTCACGCCTAAACTACTGAACCGATTTCGATGAAAGGGGTTTGAAGGTTTTGGCCCTAAAATCAGCCGCCATTTTGATTTTTTTTCAGAATCGCGGTGCACAACAAAAGTTATATATTTAGATAGAGGACACTTGTACAAACAAAAAATGTAATATAACATTATATCCTAAAGCGTCAGGTTTCGGAGTTATTCACCAAAATTTAAGTCGAAAACAACAAGGATTTTTTTGTTTTTTTTCCCTCTAGGTAAGCATATTGAACTATTGAGGTAATAGAAACGTTATGAACCTTTATGGAGAAGAAACAAAAGAAGAATTGACATTTTTTAAATAAATAATTAAAAACCGCAATTTATAGTTCGTTTTTTGATCCCAGAGACTAATCTGACATTTAAGTCTTTTGTGTTTTCGTTTTTTTTAGTATAGAAGTTTGACATTACACTTGTCAGATTAGTTTCTGGGATCAAAAAACGAACTATAAATTGCGGTTTTTAATTATTTATTTAAAAAATGTCAATTCTTCATTTGTTTCTTCTCCATAAAGGTTTCATAACGTTTCTATTACCTCAATAGTTCAATATGCTTACCTGGAGGGAAAAAAAACAAAAAAATCCTTGTTGTTTTCGACTTATATTTTGGTAAATAACTCCGAAACCTGACGCTTTAGGATGTTAGATAATATTTTTTGTTTGTATAAGTGTCCTCTATCTAAATATATAACTTTTGTTGTGCACCGCGATTCTGAAAAAAAATTAAAATGGCGGCCGTCCTTAGGGCCACCCTCCATACAAAAATCTTCAAACCCCTTTGGTATAGAGATAGTTTGAGTCCCGGGAAAGGACATAGGGTAGTTTTTATCCCGATATTCCCACGGGATCGAAACTTACGCGGGTGAAACCGCGGGGCGCAGCTAGTAGGGAGATAAGTTTACTTATCTTCCTCGTAATAAATAATCTATTTTTGCGTAATTTTAAATATTCAAAGAATTAATTGGCAGAAGTGTTTATTAAACAGACTCCTTTTATTTGAATTTAAAAACTTAATTAACAAAAATAACAAGATTAAAAACTAACTTAACTAAAACTATACAAAAACTAAAATATAGCGTCGAAAAATTCATCCGCATCGCTGTCGACTGGTAATGTACCCAAGAGACTGGCGGCATTGCCACGTTGTATGGCAATGCTTAGCCTTTGGCCAAGGTAAAAGCCAGCCCTTGGGTCACGGGAATTGTCAACCAGCCGTTTTGAAATTTCTGTAAAAAGACCATGAGCACTCGGACCCCACGGCCCGAGGGTTTCAACCCCAAACGGCTCGAAAATATAATTTCCGATAAGGTTATTATATTTTCGCCGCTTGAGGTTTTCCGCAGCCGCAGCAGCAGCGCCAGCACAGCATGCCGATCCAGGAAGGTGGGATGGCGCAAGAGTATCGACACAAGTTGCGTCCCACACTAAAGGCCTACCCACCTTCCAAGGAAATAGAGACATACCGTCCGGTCTCTTGCCGTCGTCGCGTACCAAGCCATTGGGTTCTAATACAGCTGGAACGCCGACGGTAACAAGAGCTCGTCGGATGATGTCATTAATGTTCGCGTGGCGCGCTAAGCGACCCGCACTTCGGCTGCAAGACAGGCCGTGGTGTCCGAGGCTGTTGACATCTTCGCCACAGTGACAGCGATGAGGGGAACAGCAAGGAGTGCCTAGTCGCAGGGAAGCAGCGAGGCGAAAAGTAGTGTCGTCGAACAAAGTGCCTATGTTCGACGAAGGTAGTGCATGAAGCCAAAGTCCCGACTCCCATCTACCCACAGCCAGCAGGCGTGCACGTTCCGCAGAAGTAGCAGACGAGTCAAGTAAATTGTTCTGTACTACTCTGCAGAGCGGCTCATCCCACCGTCTCTGGGAAGATGGATTGTCAGGTGGATCTGTATTCGGGCAAGCGAGTCTCCAGGCATCCATAGCCTCGGTGAAACACGGCACATCAGAATTAATCAGTGTGGAGGCTAAGATTTTCCTGATTAATTTATCAGTGCCGTGGACCGAGGATATGAAAGCCGGTAAACTAATACTAGAAATTTTGCGGACGCCGAGGCCCCCCATACGAATGGGAAGAGTAGCTTGTGCCCAAGCTCGGTCGTCCATGGCCACATTTAAAATAGATGTTAATGTATGCCTGATAATTTGGTCCATTTGGTCTAAAAGGTGAGTGTGCTTCCATAAATGTGAAGCGCGAAGAAAATATGTTAATTTAGGGCCGAAACAGCAGTAGCGGATTAAAGTTATGGCCGAATGCATATTAATTTCTAACAATCTTTCCGAAACGTCATTGAAATTTTGAATTTTTTCCTGAATAAAACCGGGAAAGGAATTAATTCAAAACGGTGAAGGAAAACATCGTGAGAAAACCGGCACATGTCCTAGAACCATAAATTCGAAGACATGTGACATCTACCAAAACCCGCACTGGGCCCGCGTGGTGGATTACGGCCCACTCCCTCTCACAGAGAAGAGGCCTGTGTACCAGCAGTGGGGACATTATAGGCTGATGCTTAAGAATTAATTTAAATATTTCATTGATCTTAAGATCCAAATATACTGTTTTCAAATACAAAAGTTGTATGTCCTAAAACCTATGAAAAGTGAGGACATTTAACATTCTTACAGTTTGTAACGCAAATATATTGCACAAACAATGCATTGACGTTATAATGAGTCACATATTAAAGTGCTTGCGTCCAACGCGGCTTAACGTATCAAAATGTATCGAGTATTTTCTATGTACGCTTTTAATTATACCATAAATAAATAACAGCTCGAATTCTCTCTGGACAGAGAGAGATGGAAATGGAGCAGGGAGGCCTTTGCCCAGCAGTGGGATAAAACAGGCAAATAAAAAAAAATATAACAGGTCGCCCCCTATTACATGGGACTTAAACATAACTGGCAAAATGTGGTTATGCTATATGTGTACAGTCAACAAAAGAGATAAGTATGCAGGATCGTCGTATATAGTTGAAGTTTAGTAAGAAACAGATGGATGTTGTCGACTGAAATTTAATTTGATAAATGAGCTGTTTGTTTTCTAATTATAAAATTAAATTTTATTCGAGAACATCCACCGGTTTCTTACTAAACTTCAATTATATCTGCCGATCCTGCATACTTATCTCTTTTGTTGACTGTAAATGAGTAGCCCTTCGCGGGTTACAGGATTAAACGGTTGCATGCGGTAATTACAGTAACAATTAAAAGCCATTGTGTCTCGCGTGGATCCACGTTCCGTCCATACGAAGGGGAAGTATTATTTTACATGTGAAATAATGGAATTTAGAAAATTCTGCTTGGCTTTATAGTATTTCGAAAAGATACATACGCAGTATTTGTTAATTGGTATTATTGGCCAAAAATACACAAAGTTTAGTTTGGATACCAATAAATACTCAAAATCGGCTATGCTGACCTAGGTTAGGGTAGAGGTATCCCTGTATTCTTGCACATTTGAAGATGTGTTTTTGTCAGAACGGTAAACACAGTTGATCGGTAGAGTAAGAAAGGGGTTCTGGTTTGTAATTTATGTCTGTAAGGGCAATTCTAAACTTCCTTGTTTAATAAAACGTTGTTTAAATTGGCTGTATAGTTGTCGTTACTCGTGTATTATATTTAATCCCTTTATGTTGCTGTTGACATACTTACAGTTGTAAGGTCTGTAATTCTAATTAGCAATCTGTGTATACCTACGGTGGAGAAATATGTCCGCCCAAGTAAGTCTAAATAACTTAAAACTTCACTTGTCGTATTTGTTCAAATATTCGCGTTACTTGGGTTATCCATACCTAATATATTTAAACTAATAATAATATTATAAAGAGAACATATTTGATTTTATGTGTACCTATGTTTGTTTGTTACGCTTTAACGTTAAAACGGCCGAACGGATTTGATTAAAATTTCACACATGGGTAGACCATGGCCTGGGTTTAGGACATAGGATATTTGTTATCCCGGTAGTAGGTACAGTCGAGTTCTTTAATATCTGAGCATGTTCATGAATCAAAAATATATAGGCAATGGTAAGTTTCATAAAACTCTAAACAGCTTCGCCGTACAATAAATTGTAAACAATCTGTGACATCATAAATATGTGACTACATTAAATCAATAATATTACTACAGATAAAGACTCTAAAAAATTAAACCTCCGAAAAAACTGAAAAGCAAAAAATAAAAACATTTTTTATTTTACCTTAATAAATAAGTTCTTAAACTAATGCAAGTATACCTAAGTAATTTTGAGTCGGCGCCAAACAAGCAACTTAATATCGTTGCGAGTGGTCGTGCGGAGAGCGCATTTTTTGTTTGGAATGTTATATTTATCGCTGGAGATTTCACGTTGCATTATTAATTTGATTTGGTTATTTCTTTAAATTTAAGGTAATTTAGTGATCTTTGTTCATTGATTGTTTGGCGCCGACTCAAAATTTCTTAGGTATACTTGCATTAGTTTAAGAACTTATTTATTAAGGTAAAATAAAAAATGTTTTTATTTTTTGCTTTTCAGTTTTTTCGGAGGTTTAATTTTTTTGTTAAAAAGCTTTTATTTTATAATTTTTTGAGGCTATAATTTACTAATTACTACATGCTTAATTTTTTATTACTTTTAAATTAGCTACCTACCCTACTTTAGATATCAACTGTTATATAATCTTAATTTAATTATTATTTTTGTATAATAAAATACTTAAAAAAACAGGCTTTATAAAGCTCAGCATTAAAATCTGTGAATGAACAATAAATCACCCCTATTTTCCCACCCTTAGGGTAGGATTTTTTTTTCCAAATTTACATGGGACCAACTTCAAGGTATGTCCTATCCAATAAAAAAAGAATTATCAAAATCGGACTACTCTGTAAAAAGTTATGCGTGCTCATACATTACAATCAGTGAGTGAACAATCAATCATCCCCTGTTTTCCTACCCTTAGGGTTGGATTTTCTTTTCCAAATTTATATGGGACCAACTTCGGGGTATATCCTTTCCAATAGAAAAAGAATTATCAAAATCGGACTGCTCTGTAAAAAGTTATGCGTGATCATACATAAAAAAAAAAAACAAAAAATATACGCGTCGAATTGATAACCTCCTCCGTTTTTTCGTCGGTTAAAAATTGTGCGCAATCCCTTGTTCATATTATTTAGCGCAAAGTTAGGTTCACAAATATCTATGCAATTATTTTTCTACGAAAAAGATCTTGAAACAAAATCAACTTGAAGTTGTCAGTTATGACATCCTTCAACGGCAATATTGCATTATTACTCGAACTTCTGCTCCGGCAAGCAAAAATAAATTTTATGGTAAAGGCCATTTAGTTGAATATTCAAAGCTGTATAGATATTTATGAATCCTAGGTTGCAACAAATATATTGAACACTAGAGTATTTAGATATTTATGTTCCGAAGAGTAGTCAGATATTTTTGACTGCACTACCGTAACATACTTATGAACAGTTTATATGAAAACATTTTATTGATGTCTAAGTTTGTATAGAACTATATGATCATTTTAATGCTTACAATATTTTGAAACATTGTCACTGCCAATATATTAATGAACTCGACTGTACGTTCCTGTGGGATATATTCCAACCTCCACGCGGACGAAACCGCGGGCAAAGATAATGAAATATAAACTTTATTCCTATTGATATAAAGTTCATTTTTAATAACGCGAACATTTGCACAAATACGCCAAATTAAGCGCGAGCAATATATGATAAACGTAACTCACCACATCTCCCCAAACTGGTTGGAAGTCCCTCTGGTGTAGATCACTAGATGGCGCCACCTTCGTTGGCTTTGTGCTGCGGTCAAAGGCTGGGATGCAAGGTTCCTCTTCATCTGATGACACCTGAGGAACGGGAGGAGACGTTAGAAGAAGAACGAGAACAAAGCCGTTATTTTTTTTAATTTGCTACTATGAATATAAGGCCAACTGTCCCATAATAAGCGATGATTCAAAATATAGATTGAAAAAAAAAACAAAAACTTTTTGCTTACATCTTGTTGCTTATATGTTAGAAATAATCACTGTGAAAGTTTAAAGTAATCCAACATCTATTCAACAAGATGTTAGCAAGTTCAAAAAATATGGATGTCACGTCATCAACTTAGAACGTTAATACCTCTGAAAAGTAACATTTTACAGGGTTTGGTCTTTTATTTTGTTTGCATTAATGTCAGCTATCGATTTATATAGGTCTCATGAGAGGCCGCCATTTTGAAAAAAGAAAAAACGCCGTAAAGCGTCACGTTTCCGAGATATTAACGTTCAAAGTTGATCACGAAGTCGCGAATGCCTTGTTGCATAGATGTTTGATTATTTTAAACATCTATGCAAAAAGTTTGGTTCAATTATGTTTTCTGTTTGCATTGATGTCAGCTACTAATTTATATAGGTTTATTGACCGCCATTTTGAAACAAAAAAATAAAACAAAATGGCGAACAGGTAAGTATGCCACGCTCCATATAAAAATGTTCAATTCCATTTAGACATGTCCATGGAATCAACAAACACAAGTGAACCAACGTGGTGGTCATACATTCCTTGCTCATGCATTCGTTATACCCGGATCCCGGCTCCGGTCATTCGGTAACCGGGTCACATCATATATGAAGGAACTTTAAAGGATCATTGACACTAGGAGAGTTTCTCGCCCGTCGAATTTTTGTTTACTCGATCGTATTCATTGCGTATAAGCAAGTATCTATTTTCTGTACATATTATATTAAAAAAAAAAAATATTACCTATGTTTAATTAATAAAAAACATTGACTTTGACTTTTGACTCTTCTTTCGATAATCACTTATTCGAGGCGAGAAACCTTCCTTATATTTATAAGCCATTAAGCTGATATTTTTATTTCACCCATGCAACACACAAGCAACAATACAAAGCTATGTACAGTTAGCGCCACGACAATTGAGACTTGACCCCCCCCCCCCCCTCCCGCGCTCTTTCCGCCGCCCCTATGACGTCCTGTCCCGTCCCGCGCTCAGACCTCATACCGCCAGAGACCTAAAATCGTGTACTGCGCAAGTCAAACCACGTGGTGTGTCAAGTCTCATCTTTCGTGGCGCTAACTATAAATGACATTTTAATGGTTACCTTAGCGATATTAGGCGAGGAGTGTGACCTATTAAGTCCGGCGGCTCCCGGACTATCAGGAGACATCATGTACGAGTCCCCGTCCTCGTCCTGTACATCACGACTTTGTTATGGAGGGTAGTTACTGTGTCAGTACGGAGTCAACACGGAAATCAGTTTAGTTGTTTAGTGCACACTAATTTGAGATTAACGGCGTTTTTACTGTCACGCGGATATCCTCATGCCATGTACAGAGCCCTGATTCACAAACATACGACAGGCTATCGTATCGAAAACCCGACATTTCGATGACCTGATTTGACTTCCCCTCAACAGCAGATAGCTGTTGGAAGAATAGCGGGCGTCTATTTGATTTAAACTGACAAAATTTTCGGGTTTTGGACTTGTGAACAGCATTGAGAAGACTCCTACGATAACAATGATTAATGTTCGATACGATACGGAAGCATATCGAGTGTTTGTGAATAAGGGGAATGGTCTCTATACAACGAGCTGGAAACAGGAGAACGCTAGGTGCGTTCTCCTGTTTCTGTTCTGTGTATCCACCGCACAATTTCAACGAGAAACAAGATTACCCATACCGATCGTAACGTCCCGCATGTTTATAACGTATCTTGGAGAAGCTTACTTGCTTAGTTCTTGTTGCCACATTTCCCGCCTCCGTTATTACTTAATTTTTGTTAGCATTCCTTCAGACTTTTTTCTTTAGCACCGTTGCTAAAGGTCGTAGCGTATAACCTTCCACAAGAATTGGGCTATCATATGCGAAAAGAGATTTTCAAATCCAAGTCTGCTGGGGAGTTTGTTGCGCCACCTGTTCCCAGCGAAAGCACTAGGAAGTGTGAAGGGCTGGCGTTGTGGAGGACCGTCTTATGTAATTTTTACGATCGAAAAGTGCTGACTCTCAGCCTAATTTGAATAAATAAATTTTGATTTTCCAGTGGTAGTTCCAGAGATTACCGCGCTTACACAAACAAACAAACTCTTCAGCTTTATTACTAGTATACATATAAGGTGTTAAAAAATTAACCCTACAAACTTTAAGAGGTGCTTTAGACCATCGAACTGAACAACTTTCACTATGGGACCAACTCTGAAATCACGAAAAAAAAAATCAGCTGTTTCATACATTTTGGTCAAGTAGGTATTAAACTTTTGTATGAAACGGCAGATTTTTTTTCGTGATTTCAGAGTTGGTCCTATACTGAAAGTTGTACAGTTCAATGGTCTAAAGCATCTCTTAAAGTTTGTCGGGTTAATTTTTTAACACTTTGTATACATACAAATATAAATAAATAAACTCACACCTTATTCCCATGGGTTAGCTCATGGTAGAAACTACAGAACGCCACCTACTACGATATTATACTGATTCTTACAAAATTTAAATACTATTTTTTTTACTAGCCTACGATTTCCCACTCCTGGGCAAAGACCCCTCCTCCACTCTAGCCATGTTTCGCGAGCCCGCGCTTCCTCCAATACTAAATTAGAAAAAAAAATGTCCCGCATGCGTGAGCAAATCCGTATGACAGTAAAAACGACCTGTATGAGTTGTATTATTAAGAGTACGCGAAAATCAGTTCAATTGTTTAATGAACACTGATCGGACAGGATTGTATGAAATTTTCCATGGCTCACGACGATTGTTTAACTGTTGTGTCTTTGCTGTCGGTTTTACGACCGTGAAAATGTAGTAAAATATCAAATATGTTTAATGGACAGACGGACATTTTTATGGCTAGGATGCAAACAAACATGCATAATAATTCCCAACTTAATGTTTCCCCATTCAAAGCACATTATGTTGTATTGACCACCACTCATAAATACATAATTATTATGCTGGCTTCTCACGGCGGGTAATATCAGTTCGAACCTTTGCGCTATAGGAATAATGACAATATACTTGTTGTGATTTAGCATGGATGATGGAAATAACGGTCATTGATCCGTCTACATTTATTAATATTTTTCGTTTAACACATATAAATAAAGATGCTTAACATCCTTTATCGCTATTTATCGTGATCTTCAACTATTTTTTTTTCCTATGAAGAGATATTACTTAGGAAAAGGGCAATGACCGTTATTGCCATGCTAAAACGCAACAACTATAATAGAGGCAGTGCGGGATCGCACGTCGTGTGTGAGCTCAAACAAATAGATATAACGCGACGTGACAAACCAGCTCAGCATAATGAAATGCAACATACCCCGTGCTGCGGCTTGTCGAGGTCGGGCTTGCGGTTGTCGCGCGCGTGCTGCAGCTTGCGCTTGCGCTCGGCCTCCAGCAGCTCGCGCGTGCGGTCGAGCTGCTGGCGCTGCGAGCGCGCCGCAGTCAGCATAAGGAAATGCAACGTACCCCGTGTTGCGGCTTGTCGAGGTCGGGCTTGCGGTTGTCGCGCGCGTGCTGCAGCTTGCGCTTGCGCTCGGCCTCCAGCAGCTCGCGCGTGCGGTCGAGCTGCTGGCGCTGCGAGCGCGCCGCAGTCAGCATAAGGAAATGCAACGTACCCCGTGTTGCGGCTTGTCGAGGTCGGGCTTGCGGTTGTCGCGCGCGTGCTGCAGCTTGCGCTTGCGCTCGGCCTCCAGCAGCTCGCGCGTGCGGTCGAGCTGCTGGCGCTGCGAGCGCGCCGCAGTCAGCATAAGGAAATGCAACGTACCCCGTGTTGCGGCTTGTCGAGGTCGGGCTTGCGGTTGTCGCGCGCGTGCTGCAGCTTGCGCTTGCGCTCGGCCTCCAGCAGCTCGCGCGTGCGGTCGAGCTGCTGGCGCTGCGAGCGCGCCGCAGTCAGCATAAGGAAATGCAACGTACCCCGTGTTGCGGCTTGTCGAGGTCGGGCTTGCGGTTGTCGCGCGCGTGCTGCAGCTTGCGCTTGCGCTCGGCCTCCAGCAGCTCGCGCGTGCGGTCGAGCTGCTGGCGCTGCGAGCGCGCCGCAGTCAGCATAAGGAAATGCAACGTACCCCGTGTTGCGGCTTGTCGAGGTCGGGCTTGCGGTTGTCGCGCGCGTGCTGCAGCTTGCGCTTGCGCTCGGCCTCCAGCAGCTCGCGCGTGCGGTCGAGCTGCTGGCGCTGCGAGCGCGCCGCAGTCAGCATAAGGAAATGCAACGTACCCCGTGTTGCGGCTTGTCGAGGTCGGGCTTGCGGTTGTCGCGCGCGTGCTGCAGCTTGCGCTTGCGCTCGGCCTCCAGCAGCTCGCGCGTGCGGTCGAGCTGCTGGCGCTGCGAGCGCGCCGCAGTCAGCATAAGGAAATGCAACGTACCCCGTGTTGCGGCTTGTCGAGGTCGGGCTTGCGGTTGTCGCGCGCGTGCTGCAGCTTGCGCTTGCGCTCGGCCTCCAGCAGCTCGCGCGTGCGGTCGAGCTGCTGGCGCTGCGAGCGCGCCGCAGTCAGCATAAGGAAATGCAACGTACCCCGTGTTGCGGCTTGTCGAGGTCGGGCTTGCGGTTGTCGCGCGCGTGCTGCAGCTTGCGCTTGCGCTCGGCCTCCAGCAGCTCGCGCGTGCGGTCGAGCTGCTGGCGCTGCGAGCGCGCCGCAGTCAGCATAAGGAAATGCAACGTACCCCGTGTTGCGGCTTGTCGAGGTCGGGCTTGCGGTTGTCGCGCGCGTGCTGCAGCTTGCGCTTGCGCTCGGCCTCCAGCAGCTCGCGCGTGCGGTCGAGCTGCTGGCGCTGCGAGCGCGCCGCAGTCAGCATAAGGAAATGCAACGTACCCCGTGTTGCGGCTTGTCGAGGTCGGGCTTGCGGTTGTCGCGCGCGTGCTGCAGCTTGCGCTTGCGCTCGGCCTCCAGCAGCTCGCGCGTGCGGTCGAGCTGCTGGCGCTGCGAGCGCGCCGCAGTCAGCATAAGGAAATGCAACGTACCCCGTGTTGCGGCTTGTCGAGGTCGGGCTTGCGGTTGTCGCGCGCGTGCTGCAGCTTGCGCTTGCGCTCGGCCTCCAGCAGCTCGCGCGTGCGGTCGAGCTGCTGGCGCTGCGAGCGCGCCGCAGTCAGCATAAGGAAATGCAACGTACCCCGTGTTGCGGCTTGTCGAGGTCGGGCTTGCGGTTGTCGCGCGCGTGCTGCAGCTTGCGCTTGCGCTCGGCCTCCAGCAGCTCGCGCGTGCGGTCGAGCTGCTGGCGCTGCGAGCGCGCCGCAGTCAGCATAAGGAAATGCAACGTACCCCGTGTTGCGGCTTGTCGAGGTCGGGCTTGCGGTTGTCGCGCGCGTGCTGCAGCTTGCGCTTGCGCTCGGCCTCCAGCAGCTCGCGCGTGCGGTCGAGCTGCTGGCGCTGCGAGCGCGCCGCAGTCAGCATAAGGAAATGCAACGTACCCCGTGTTGCGGCTTGTCGAGGTCGGGCTTGCGGTTGTCGCGCGCGTGCTGCAGCTTGCGCTTGCGCTCGGCCTCCAGCAGCTCGCGCGTGCGGTCGAGCTGCTGGCGCTGCGAGCGCGCCGCAGTCAGCATAAGGAAATGCAACGTACCCCGTGTTGCGGCTTGTCGAGGTCGGGCTTGCGGTTGTCGCGCGCGTGCTGCAGCTTGCGCTTGCGCTCGGCCTCCAGCAGCTCGCGCGTGCGGTCGAGCTGCTGGCGCTGCGAGCGCGCCGCAGTCAGCATAAGGAAATGCAACGTACCCCGTGTTGCGGCTTGTCGAGGTCGGGCTTGCGGTTGTCGCGCGCGTGCTGCAGCTTGCGCTTGCGCTCGGCCTCCAGCAGCTCGCGCGTGCGGTCGAGCTGCTGGCGCTGCGAGCGCGCCGCAGTCAGCATAAGGAAATGCAACGTACCCCGTGTTGCGGCTTGTCGAGGTCGGGCTTGCGGTTGTCGCGCGCGTGCTGCAGCTTGCGCTTGCGCTCGGCCTCCAGCAGCTCGCGCGTGCGGTCGAGCTGCTGGCGCTGCGAGCGCGCCGCAGTCAGCATAAGGAAATGCAACGTACCCCGTGTTGCGGCTTGTCGAGGTCGGGCTTGCGGTTGTCGCGCGCGTGCTGCAGCTTGCGCTTGCGCTCGGCCTCCAGCAGCTCGCGCGTGCGGTCGAGCTGCTGGCGCTGCGAGCGCGCCGCAGTCAGCATAAGGAAATGCAACGTACCCCGTGTTGCGGCTTGTCGAGGTCGGGCTTGCGGTTGTCGCGCGCGTGCTGCAGCTTGCGCTTGCGCTCGGCCTCCAGCAGCTCGCGCGTGCGGTCGAGCTGCTGGCGCTGCGAGCGCGCCGCAGTCAGCATAAGGAAATGCAACGTACCCCGTGTTGCGGCTTGTCGAGGTCGGGCTTGCGGTTGTCGCGCGCGTGCTGCAGCTTGCGCTTGCGCTCGGCCTCCAGCAGCTCGCGCGTGCGGTCGAGCTGCTGGCGCTGCGAGCGCGCCGCAGTCAGCATAAGGAAATGCAACGTACCCCGTGTTGCGGCTTGTCGAGGTCGGGCTTGCGGTTGTCGCGCGCGTGCTGCAGCTTGCGCTTGCGCTCGGCCTCCAGCAGCTCGCGCGTGCGGTCGAGCTGCTGGCGCTGCGAGCGCGCCGCAGTCAGCATAAGGAAATGCAACGTACCCCGTGTTGCGGCTTGTCGAGGTCGGGCTTGCGGTTGTCGCGCGCGTGCTGCAGCTTGCGCTTGCGCTCGGCCTCCAGCAGCTCGCGCGTGCGGTCGAGCTGCTGGCGCTGCGAGCGCGCCGCAGTCAGCATAAGGAAATGCAACGTACCCCGTGTTGCGGCTTGTCGAGGTCGGGCTTGCGGTTGTCGCGCGCGTGCTGCAGCTTGCGCTTGCGCTCGGCCTCCAGCAGCTCGCGCGTGCGGTCGAGCTGCTGGCGCTGCGAGCGCGCCGCAGTCAGCATAAGGAAATGCAACGTACCCCGTGCTGCGGCTTGTCGAGGTCGGGCTTGCGGTTGTCGCGCGCGTGCTGCAGCTTGCGCTTGCGCTCGGCCTCCAGCAGCTCGCGCGTGCGGTCGAGCTGCTGGCGCTGCGAGCGCGCCGCCGCGATGCGCGCGCGCGCCGCCGCCACCTCGCGCGCCGCCGCCGCCTGCTCCGACACCAGGCGCTGGCGTTCTGACACATTCAAAAGTACTAATGAAGAAAATTCATTAAACAAATAATTATGTCGTTGCGGGACGCCTGGCAGATGTGAAACATCGAAACTATTTTGTATCCTAACTTAATATTATAAATGCGAATGTTAGTTTGTTTGTTATCTTTTCACGCCTAAACCATTGAACCGATCATCCTGAAATTTTGCATATACGTTGCCAGGTTTACAGAAACAGACATACTCGTAGGCTACCTTTCATCCCAAAAAAAAGTGCTGTTCTCAAGGAAAACAACAATAACGTTATTATGATAATAGATGGCGCCACGTATATTATCAAGTGTCACCAAACATATTATCAAAACGCTAAAAAATGAGATGTCAGCAGTAGCAGAAGAGAGAACAAAAAAAAAATAGAATAAAAAAATACAATAAATCGTGAAAATGTTTCACGATCCATTTTGAAGTGCAGCCACATTCCGATACACGCTCTAGGTGGTGAATCTACTCTACAGCAAGTTCATACACGATTTTTAGATTAGATTATTTATTTCTCTCACAATGTTTACGTGGCACCTTACAGTTTTTAAACTATATAAATTCACATTGTGAGAGCTGGTGCCTGAAGTAGTCACCAGACCCCACATAGTGGCATCATACAATTAAGGAGGCATAATATGTAATACCACTAAACAAATAAAACAAAAAAATAAATAAAAATAAATAGAAGAAAATAAAGAAATTAAATAACAACAAAAGCAGTCGAAGGGTGTGTGGTGAATGTGTAGGTGAATGGTGGTTAATGCAGTGGCATGCATTGCATATAGGCATATAAGCAGTGCCTACCTCGATATATCAACATAAGCCTGTCAATTACATTTTAGTGTGTGTGTCCAATTAAGAAACTCACTAAATTATTATACCTAAAAAAAAAACAAAATCTTCATACAAACACGCGAGGCAGTAGGCAGTTGCCAGACGGCCTACTCGGCTCCCGTACTATTCGCACATTGTCATTGGTCTTTACTCGTTCAAGTTAATACGACAAAATTAAAAATACGTACGTCTCACGTAATACCATGACGTTCGACCTTCGAAATTTATCACCCTTAAGTAGGCATGCCTACTCAAATAACCACACTTTTGACCTCACTTTTTTTCTGATTAGTGACCGCGTTTGCCTAGACTAGACCCGGCCTAGTGCCTACCTATTCTGAAAACCAATGCACGCCACTAGGTTAATGTGTAGGTGAATGGTGGTTAATGTGTTGGTGAATGGTGATGAATGTGTAGGTGAATGGTCGTTAATGTTTAGGTGAATAGTGATGAATGTGTTGGTGAATGGTGGTTAATGTGTAGGTGAATGGTCGTTAATGAGTAGGTGAATGGTGATGAATGTGTTGGTGAATGGTGGTTAATGTGTAGGTGAATGGTGATGAATGTGTAGAACAGTGGCGTGCATTGGTTTTCAGAATAGGTAGGTACTAGGCCGGGTCTAGTCTAGGCAAACGCGGTCACTAATCAGAAAAAAAAGTGAGGTCAAAAGTGTGGTTATTTGATTAGGCATGCCTACTTAAGGGTGATAAATTGCGAAGGTCGAACGTCATGGTAGATATTACGCGTGAGACGTACGTATTTTTAATTTTGTCGTATTAAGTTGAACGAGTAAAGAAAGACCAATGACAATGGCGAATAGTACGGGAGCCGAGTAGGCCGTCCGGCGACTGCCTACTGCCGCGTGTGTTTGTATGAAGATTTTGTTTTTTGTTAGGTATGATAATTTAGTGAGTTTCTTAATTGTGGGGCACACACAATAAAATGTAATTGACGGGCTTATGTTGATATATCGAGGTAGGCACTGCTTATATGCCTATATGCAATGCACGCCACTGGTGTAGAATGATGGTTAATGTGTAGGTGAACGGTCGTTAATGTGTTGGTGAATGGTGATGAATGTGTTACTGAATGGTGGATAATGTGTAGGTGAATGGTCGTTAATGTGTAGGTGAATGGTCGTTAATGTGTAGGTGAATGGTGGTTAATGTGTAGGTGAATGGTGGTTTATGTGTAGGTGAATGGTGGTTAATGTGTAGGTGACTGGTGGTTAATGTGTAGGTGAATGGTGGTTAATGTGTAGGTGAATGGTGGTTTATGTGTAGGTGAATGGTGGTTAATGTGTAGGTGACTGGTGGTTAATGTGTAGGTGAATGGTGGTTAATGTGTAGGTGAATGGTGGTTAATGTGTAGGTGACTGGTGGTTAATGTGTAGGTGAATGGTGGTTAATGTGTAGGTGAATGGTGGCGGGTGTATGTGAATGGTGGTGAATTTGTAAGTAATTATTTGGATACAAGTATTATTCAATCGAGTGGAGCAATTTCTCTGTGTCCTCATAGGAAAGAGTTTTCAAGAAGTCAGTTACTTTTTGCTTACAACTGGGTTTGTGTAGTGAATAAATATTTCGACCCTTGTTAATAACATTATACAGATAATCCCCTAGGTAACAGTAAAACTTATGGGACCGACGTAAACGGAAAAATGCCGTACTGCATATAGTACCCTTTCGTTCTTTGATTAGATCCGAATCATAAACTAGCTTCGAGTGCTTTTTGAGGACTATATGCAGAACGAAAGTTTGTCTTATAGACAGTACATCCCACTTTTTGTATAAATCGACTGTAGGAAATCGGAAGGGAAGATCCGCAGCAACCTTAAGTATGGCACGTTGAGCTCTTTCCGCCTCTATCAAGTGCGTTTTAGCAGCATCTGCGCAGGAGATGATGCAGTAGTCAATAAGCGACTGACACAAAGCATAGTAGACCATCTTGCTGGTGCGAAGGTCGGCTACATGTTTTAGACTCTTAAATATGTAAATGAGTTTGCGCAATCTCGTTACCAGGACGTCTATATGTGGTTTGAAACTGAGGAATTGGTGTAATGTCACTCCAAGGTATTTAATTTTATCTGTACTTTGAAGAGTTATAGGACATACGCAAGGCTGGCGGGTTGACCAACACGTGTGAGCCGTTATTGACAGTGAACGTGGAGGTAGGACTTTCGATCGATGTGCAAATGCCACGTATTTGGTTTTCGTGACATTGAGAGTCATCACATTATTCCGTAACCAAGTAACAACCCCGTTAAGCCTCTCCTGAGCCACACCACAGACCCCTTCCCAGCTGTCACCACTAAAGAAGAGAGCAGTGTCATCGGCGAATGTAAAAATTTGACCATTACTAAGGTGAAGCTGGCACAGGTCGTTTATGTAAATCAAGAAGAGGGTCGGTCCGAGTATACTGCCCTGAGGCACTCCAAAGATGACTGGCTCTTCGCTACTTACCATACCTTCCATTCTAACTTGCTGTTTCCGGTTAGAAAGATGGTTCTGAAATAATTTTAGGGGAAGACCCCGTACTCCCATATTTTCCATTTTGTGCAATAAGTGTGGAACAGAAACTGTGTCGAAGGTCAAAGTGAAGGTGAATTTCATACACGATCAAGCACGCATAACGCACGATCGCTCGAACGTACGTCCGCGTTATTCACTGTCTATCTGCACAAAGTTCGCAGTGGTGGAGCCACTTGCTTGATGCAAAATAGTTCGTACAAATCCAGCAAGCAATTAATAATAATTATCGACGTACGTCGAAACTAATCACTGTCGTTTTTCGTCGTGCATCGTTCGTGACCTTGGCGGGATGTACAGCTAAATGGACCGTGAATAAGTCGCTTAATATACGTGTTTAATTTATATTAGCTGCCCGATAGACGTTGTCCTGTCCAAAGATCATACAAATATGTCATTGAAAAAAAATCTTTCAATTTTTTTTGTCGTTTTTCCTATCTTCTTTACCTTATTCGGACTATTATGAACATTAAAACTAAAACCAAATCAATCCCGCCGTTCTCAAGTGATGCGCTTATCAACAAACAATGTTTAATATTTATTATATCCATATTTTATATAGATATAAATAGTATTTCTCTTTCTCCCTTTAATCCATCCAAAGGACAAACTTAAAAGATCGCTTTTAGCGATAAGACCGCCCACTGTGTAAATTTTCGTCATTTGATATCTGTATGGCGTACATCATCATTATGCCACACGAAAGACGTGCACAGCTGGACATAGGCCTCCCCCAAGCATCGCCACTTTGTGTTTTTCGCATCCAACGGATTCCTGCGGCCTTCACCAGGCCATCGGTTCACCATGGTTTATTACGGACCATTATGTACATAATAAAGAGTATTATATATAACTATCATTATGTTACCTTCAACATCAACCACTTCAGGTTCCTCCGTGGCATTGCTGATAGATTCAGCTAACTTCTCAGCCTCCTCCCGCTCTCGCCTCTGGTAATCTTCCAGCTGTTCGCGAAGACTCTGGTTCTCTTGTTCCTAAAAAGTAAATTGGTTCATTAGTATTGGAACCTTTGGGTTTTCTAAACTTTGGGCAACTCTTAAGAAAAACGTGCACACAAGTCTAGATCCTGTAGATGAGGGATAGCAAACAGGGTTATTGAATGTTATTAAATAATAACAATCAAAAGCATGAGGTCCTGGGTTCGATTCCCAGGTCGGGCAGTGTCATTAGGTTTTTCTATCAGGAATTTCTCAGTAGCAGCCCGAAGTCTGGATTTGCGCCCGGTTGGTGGCAATAGGCTCGCCCCCTATTACATGGGAGTTAAACATAAAGGCTTATTCAAATTTTCAAACCTAAGCGGTATTCGCTGCCGCTGTGGGTAGAGGTACATACCGCGTGGGTTTTGCTCAGGTTGCTGAGTTTGAGTTGAGTTGAATTTGAGTTTGCTGTGAGTAGAGGTACATACCGCGCGGGTTTCACTCAGGTATTTAGTATCAAATTCCGCGGCTAGAGCGACCCGAGCGGTATTCGCTGCCGCTGTGGGTTGAAGTGCATACCGCGCGGGTTTCACTCAGGTATTTAGTATCAAGTTCCGCGGCTAGAGCGACCTGAGCGGTATTCGCTGTCGCTGTGGGTAGAAGTACATACCGCGCGGGTTTCATTTAGGTATTTAGTATCAAGTTCCGACGCTAGAGCGACCTGAGCGATATTCGCTGCCGCTGTGAGTAGAGGTACATACCGCGCGGGTTTCACTCAGGTATTTAGTATCAAATTCCGCGGCTAGAGCGACCCGAGCGGTATTCGCTGCCGCTGTGGGTTGAAGTGCATACCGCGCGGGTTTCGCTCAGATATTTAGTATCAAGTTCCGCGGCTAGAGCGTGAAATCCGCTTTGGTGTGAACAGTAATACTACCGCATACCCACTCGGTTTTCTCTACCGTAGACGGTAGCGAATACCGCTTAGGTTTTAGGCCTTAACTGTTGTACTATAGGTACGCCTCTGCCCAACCCTTCGAGTGCAGTTGGGAAAAGGCCACATTGATTGAGTTTTATTCTAGTTTGTACTCACCATATCATACTGCTTGTTCTCGAGCTGCATGAGCTGTGAGATGATCTCCTGTTCTCGCAACTTGTACATCGCTCGCAGTTCGTCTTGTTCTTCGCCTTCTCGCTGTTCTCGTACTTTCTCCCAGTCCTGTAAAAAGATAAAGAAAGTGATTAAGATATAACTAAAAACAAGCTGCGCCCCGCGGCTTCGGAAGCATAAGAAAAAAAACCGAGTGTGCTTATGACCACACGACTGAAGTGAAACTTCAAACGTATTTGGCTATGAGAGGAAGAGAGAAAGAAAATGTGCGCGCGCACTGCTTTCTCTTGCTTATATCCCCCACTCAACTCCCGTTCGCCTCGCCCGATCACATTTTTCGTAACGCGTTCGCCAGCTTATTCCCCAAGTCAAGCGTGCGTAAAGATGTTTCACTTCAAAAACGCAAAATCGTAACATGCAAAAAAATTAATCTTTTGTCTTTGCAATATTAGTTTAAAAAATTTAGATTGAGATATAACGCATATAAAAAGTTTATTTTCAAGTGTCGCCCGTATTATCAGTAAATGGAAAGCAATTGAGAAGATGGTTAGACTATTATCCGCGGTTTTGAAGAAAGATGGTTCTGGACAGACATGTAGGGGGAATTGTCTAGAGAAGGCCTGAGTTCGGGAACGACAATCTGCCCGGGAAATAATAGACTAGTGTCAATATCTTGTTTCATTCCTCAGTACCATAGATAAATAATATGAAATAACCCGAAACGTGCCCAGAATCGCGCTATTGCTTTTCAGTTTTATTGCATAATAATTCTTTCAAAGCTTGAAACATTCAGAACAATACTGAATGAAAAAACGTCTCAGAAGCTCCGAACGCGGTTTAAAATCTCACTTCAGGGCGTATACAGGGTAGCGGAGACGTCAACGCACAAACTGAAACCATAGATTCAGCACATGATTCTAGACCCCCTAGGGTAGAAATTTTTCGTTACTAAAATGGCTTATTAACTTATCACAAAAATAGTAAATGATCACCAAAATTAAAACTCCATTTTATTGTAAAATACATATCTAAAGGTATTTGTATTCTCATTTGCTCGCTCTTGCATCCTATGTCGACTATTTCTGTGTAAAGGGTTTAAAGTAACCTAACCAAACCTAACCTCGGGGTACCCAGCTAGAACTATTGTAATTTTAGACTTCATTTTTTGGTGTTCAATATATTTTTTTGGTGATCATTATATTTAACCCCAAAAAAAAACGGCTGTTTCATAGTAAAGTGCAGCAACCTACGCAGTGAAAATGTATGGAACCGTTAATTTCACGCTGCGGGGTTCAGAATCAACTGAATCTATGGTAACAGGTACTGCGTCGTTGTCCCTGTCACCCTGTATAATAATACGTCTAATTCCCCTTATACTTTTTTTCTCTATGCTACCTCTGCACAACTTTTTTTTCCTTGTCAGTGCATCTGGAGGTAGGTATCTATTTCCTCTAAAGCCTACATTCATCTATTACATACCTGTTCCGCCTCTATTCGCTGCATCTCCAAGGTGACTGAAGTGTCTGCGATTCGTTCCTGTTGTTCTAGGATCAGTTGCATGTTGCGCGATCGTTCTGTGTATACCTGTACTGCTGCGGCCTGTAACAACGACATATGTTCAGCAACACTTTACGTAACGGTACAGTCGGGATCAATCAATATACACCGTGTTCTCCACGTTATCCATAAACTTTGGCAAACACTTCTATATCTTTTACAAATTAAATCTAACAAAGGAAGTAGTGCTTGAAAAGGCTTCGTTACAAAGATATTTGTAATTTCATTTAATGAAATTTAATTGAGCTATCCAGTAAGAAAGGGTCTTATCTTAGTTTTGACAAGTTTCAGCCCGCAAATATGAATTAAAATACGTCGTTGCCAATTCAGATAAACAGGCATATCGGGTAATTTACGTCAAGGTATTTAGTAGGTATAAACGTAAAAAAAAAAAATAAGAATTCATCAATGTGTCCATAATGAAAAATAATTATTTCCATGGTCTGAACATCTGATCGAAGTTTATGTATATCGTCCGAAACACGGTGTATAGACGAACAGCCTGCGTGTTCAACATAGACTGAACAACTAAGACAAAAAAATAAACTACTGCAATGATGGAAGGCCCACTGCCTCTCCAAGAGAGTACGCCTGTTTTCCAGCAATGGAAAAATTGGCTGATAAAAAAAGATGAGAGATGAGTTTCAGAATGAACACAGAATAGATGACCTTGTTACAGGGAATAAGAATATAATTCAAAACTTTTCATTTTTTATATACCGTCGGTTCAAAGGTAAAACACACTAAGTGACATTTTGACCCAAAATGAGATTTTACTACTTTTGCTTAGATTTTCTCTGTATAGAAGCGAAAGTAGTAAAATCTCATTTTGGGTCAAAATGTCACTTAGTGTGTTTTACCTTTGAACCAACAATACACAGTACAAGGGTCAATAAAAAAAAAAATGCATTTTTTAAATGCATTAAGTACTTATTTTATAATTCATTATTTTATGTTGCGTTTTTTTGGTGAAACGGAAGTGAGTTAGTACGATTTCTACTTGAATAAAGCACAAAAAATAATAAAGTTTATTCACAAGACAAAAAGATTTTGAAAAAAAAAAGAACATCCATTGGGATAAAGTTTAAGACAGGATTCTAGTCTTAACTCTACCCTCACTTCGCTCAGGAGCCCTAGAATCATTCGTTGCGTTCGGGATTCAAAATAGCGCCCTTGACATTAAAACACTACTTTATCCCCTTAGAGAATAATATACTATTCTGTCTCTTTCATCCTCAAACGATTGACAGTAACAGAACGATGTTTTAAATACACTGGGCACCCAACGTATCTAGTGATTTGTGACGCAAACGGGCTTCAGAGGCTACGTCCTTCTATTAAAGCAAAGTTGTAAATTACATTTGACCACTTTGCTGTATTTCCTCGCCCTTTGACCCCCAGTATGGTATACTGCATGAGATTTTTCTTCTGTTTATTACATAATAAGTGCAAAAGGAACCTGTTACCTTACTACTCCTGTCTACGACAGGCTCTCCTGGTTTGCCTCGGGAAGACGGCGGCGCGGCCATTGCAGAAGGGCTAAGGTCAGACCAGTTCGGGTAGTCGATTTCACCTGCAATAAACATGGGAAATGAGGAACGGTAACATCAACCATATACAGGGTCAAATGAAACTAGCTAGCAAGACTCCCTGGACGTGATAGGTATCTATATCTATCTAAATACGATAAAACAAAAAAAAGGAAATTAATTTGACGATGTTACTGTGGTCACTTGAAATATCATCAGTTTATAAAAAAAAAGCAATTAAATAGAATTAAAAAACCCGACTGCAACCTTATACGAAAACTAACAGAAAAGCTAAAAGCAAGCCCATTTTAAATTAAATAAAAGTTGGAAGCAGGCGGGACCCATTTGAGTCTGTAACTATAATAATGGTAAGGGCCCTGCCTGCTTCCAACTTTTATTTAATTTAAAATGGGCTTGCTTTTAGCTTTTCTGTTAGTTTTCGTAAAGGTTGCAGTCGGGTTTTTTAATTTTTTTAATTGCTTCATTCCACCTAAAGCTAGGAGGATTGACACTATGCATTCACAGAATAGATCAACGCTTTTTCAACGCGTAAACATTCAGATACGATTTGAAGGAGGTAAAATGGGTGCAACTGCCTCACCTAGCATATCGTCCATGAAGTCGTCCTGGCGGGGCGGCACGGCCTGCGGGTTGGTGGTGAAGGCGGGGTACTTCAGCAGCCAGTCCTCGTAGCCAGCGTATAGCGCCAGCGGCTGGCGCGAGTACTGGACTTTTACGTCCCACTGTAACACACACAGATATCATTATCACACGATGCACACATAGAGACATCATTCTCTTTTATTGACAATTTATTGTTCAAAAACAATAAATTGTCGAACAGCACTGGTGTGAACAAAAAATTAGCTAAAAAGCCTATTATTCATATAAAGAACTAGCTTCCGCCAGCGACTTCGTCCGCGTGAAATTTAACCCTCCCCCATTCACCCCCTTAGGGGTGGAATTTAGAAAAAACCCTCTCTTAGTGGATATCTACTCTTCACAAAGAACACACCCTGCAAATTTCATGTCTCTAGGACCAGCGGTTTAGGCTGTGCGTTGATATATCAGTCAGTCAGTCAGGACTTGGAATTTTATATGTATAGATTTATCTTTCAAATGTCGGAAAAACACACATAGTGCTCTTTCATTCCAACATTCGGACAAACTTATTGACGACTTTGACTTTGAGGTTTTTGTGATGTTTCTTTTTACGTTTTGTTCAATTCCTTAATAAATATAATTTATATATTAAAACAAGTGTTTCAGTATGTTGTTGTGTAAATTCAATGTAAAAGTCAAAATCATTCACAGTATTAGCTTGTTAACTCAAACACTCACTCTTATTACAATTCTATTTGATTGCCTTTTCCATACAACTAGGAAGGTATACCTTGAGGAGTATAGTCTTGAGCAGATGCAGCGTCTTGCCAGGTATGACGGCGGTGCTGTTCCAGTCTAGCATGATGATCAGCTCCATGGTGGCGCGGTCTGCCCAGACAGGTCTGGAGGCGGCGGGGAGGTTCTGTTCCAACACGTTTGCCGATTGTCTGTGAATTGGAGAGGGCGTTTGTGAACAAGTGACACTATACTCTGTTCCAAAAGTATCTGAGGGGTAAGTATCAATTTTTAAGAACGTACGCATTAAATATTTTTTATATCTTCCGTCTCAATCTGTCAAAAATACCTCTCATTTTCGTAAATTTTTTGACATTGATTGTCGCCGAGATGAAATTGCAACTAGATTTTGAATGTTTTTTATCAAGGGAATTGGCCTTCTGATCTCAATATCATTTTAGTATCCAGTATGGTACTTTTAACCAGTGAACTTTGAATGAATGATTGAACAATATGTTCACCCAGTCATTAATGTTCATACGATCCGAACGCGTTCAAAATATCAGAAGTGCCATTTCGGAAATACGGTCAATTACACTTTCAAAGAGAATGCGAGAAGCACAGAACCGGTCGAAGAGGCGGTGCTTGGGGGAAGCCTATTTTCAGCAGTGATGATGATGATAAAGGTCATAAAAATACTCTTTGTTTGCAAGTGTCATCATCATCATCATTTCAGCCGAGACTTCCACTTCGGCCTCCTCCGCCACTTCGGCCTCCCCCCGCCACTTCGGCCGGTTCCGTGATCTTACCCAGCTTTAGCTCTTACCCAGGAGAAATACACTCTTCAGGCACACTGATGCACGCTGGGCAGTTGATGTGCGACTCCACGTAGTCCTTCCCTGGCCTCGCGTCCAGGATCATCACCTTCAGCTTACCACTCTTCAGAATCGAATACAACTGTTCACTCTTGATCGTCACCTCATCGGGACCTGAAACCAAGGAGTTTAATGTAATAAGTTGGAATGTGTTTAGAAAATAAGTTTTCGTTCACCTTATTGGCAGGCCAGATTTGAGGTTTTTCGATCTTGTGTTGGTAAAAGGTATACCTATTGGGAAAATTGACGAATTAATTAGTTATTTTAGGTATCAGCTGCATGAATTTAAATTGGCTGATTTGATGAGGATGAAGCATTGTACATTTTTGTTTAAGGATAAAAGGTTTTTTTGTTTTCCTAAATCTGCAACTTACTCATTTAAGTACATAAATGTTTATGTGAGAGTAGGTAAACAATTAGAGGTAATTAGAGGTAAGGTATTACTAGAGGTTGCAAGCAATTTGGCAAACCTGTTTCAGGTTTGCCAAAGCATAATCTATGGCAGCAGAATTATCAGAAATTTCGGGGCTTCCTTCAAGGACTTTTGCTTCAGTAATATGTTTCTATCTGAAGTTAACCTTTGAACCGCCCGACTTCATATCAGTTATCGTGCACCCAGCGCCCGGAACAGTGATTCAAAAAATAAATACCTGATAGAATACAGCCTAATTAAATAAAAAAGCAGATTAAACGAGCTGTGGCAAGGTCGTAAATATACGACCTTGTCGAAATGGACACGGAAATATTTGTCGGTTTAATCCGGCGTAAGCGGTTAAAAGGTTAATAAGCACCTATCAAACGATGGTAAAATACAGCTAACATTAGGGAATCTAGCCCTTAGTTTAAGCTACGGTTTCCTAGAAGAGCGGTGGCCGTCATATTATAACGGTCGTCATGAAAATGTATCATTTTCACCAGTATTTGACATTAGGGTGTCAAAATTACTCTGTATTTGGACAGCCGTTATTGTGTGACCGTTCACCGCCCTCTTAGGAAACCAAAGCTTTACAATTCATACTAATATTATAAATTCGAAAGTAACTCTGTCTGTCTGTTACCTTTTCACGCCTAAACCGCTAAACCGATTTAGATGAAATTTGGTATAGAGATAGCTTGAGTCCCGGCAAAGGACATAGGATACTTTTTATCCCGATATTCCCACGGGATCGAGACTTATGCGGGTGAAACCGCGGGGCGCAGCTAGTAACTTATATGATGTTCCCATCGGAAAATAAGCAAATGAAAATAATTTCTAATTTTTTATAGATTCAGAATAGATGCTATTAGATTGCTTATTCATATTATCAATGATAAGGCTGATAATAGAGTGGCAGAGGAACTGATTCATTGAGATAATGTAAATGTATGCTACCAAACTAAATCATTTGAAAGGCTAAGACCGCCCATTGTGTAGAAATGTTAAGATAAAGAGTATTGTTTTTCATTTTTATTTTATAATAAAGACTCTTTTATTTTATTTGTTGCATAATTACCACAACATTGACAGGTTAAACTAAAATAATTTATTTGAATTAGCCTGAGAATCGCCTTTTTGAACATCAAAATTACATAAGTCAGCCCAATGAAGGCCGCCCTTCACTACTTCCTCCTAGTGTTTCAGCTAGGAAAAAGAAGTGGTGCAACAAAACTCCCCATAACACTAAACAATTTTTTTTTAATTGTAAGGTTTTTCGATTCTCAGGTAGCGCCTAGTGAATAAGAGTTTTATTCAATAGAAAAATCAGCTTAGTTACTGAGGATGTATAGTCGTTATTTATTCACACTAGTCAGAATCAGTACGCAAGTCGAAGGGCGAAAAAAAACATGTTAACAACTTTTACTGGACACTATTTATAGAAATTAATTGTACAAAAAATTGGGTTTTATAGTTAAAAAAACCTTGAAGTTTAAACAAAAAATAAAAACCGGCCAAGTGCGAGTCGGACTCGCCCATGAAGGGTTCCGTAGCAGCAAGTAACATAATATAAAAGTTCTTGTAGTTTGTTGTAACTTTGTGAAAGGTAAATTGCGGTTTTCGATTTATGACGTATTAAAAAAAACTACTTACTAGATCTCGTTCAAACCAATTTTCGGTGGAAGTTTACATGGTAATGTACATTATATATATATTTTTAATTTTATCATTCTCTTATTTTAGAAGTTAGAGGGGGGGGGGACACACATTTTACCACTTTGGAAGTGTCTCTCGCGCAAACTATTCAGTTCAGAAAAAAATGATATTAGAAACCTCAATATCATTTTTGAAGACCTATCCATAGATACCCCACACGTACAGGCTTGATGAAAAAAAAATTTTGGAGTTTCAGTTAAAAGTAAAAAGTTTCAGAAAATCTTACTGCGGTTCACAGAATACATCTACTTACCAAGTTTCAACAGTATAGTTCTTATAGTTTCGGAAAAAAGTGGCTGTGACATACGGACGGATGGACAGACAGACATGACGAATCCATAAGGGTTCCGTTTTTTGCCATTTGGCTACGGAACCCTAAAAAGGAACAGACTTTGTCTAAGACAAGTTTATATTAATATGTTATAATTGGCTTAAAGTATCATCCCTTTCAAGCTTTGCACCCGTCTCCCAAACACCCTGTATATCAGTGAACCCTGATTTGGATATCAACATTAGTTTTAAGTTTACTAACACTACTATATTGATTATCTGTGGCCTGAAATAAAGGATTATTATTATAAATACAAAATTAAATCCTGAACCCACCTTGTAATAAAAAAAAGTTTTTATGGAACTATAACAGTTGAAAAAGTTTTTAAGGATTCCAATTGAATAAGGTATCTTAAGAACCCACCTGGTAGTCCAAGAGGCTGTGGTGATTCAATGACCGGTGTGGTCTCCGTAGTCTTCTTCCGACTCTCATCGATCTTCTGTTTGATTAACTCATTCTCTTTTATGTCATTCAATCGCTTTGTTTTCTGTTCTTTCTGGTATCTTAAATGTTTACAACGATAATTATTTATTTGTTTCTTATTTTATTAACTATGTACACACAGTAAAATAGATAGAGATACGACATATAAGTATTGAGTACAAAGGTACTGCTTATTTCTTAAGAAATTTCTTCCAGCAGACCTGCGAAAGGAGAAACGAAAAAGACATAAGTGCCCATGTAGGTTTATGTGAAATAAAATATTTTGATTTTTTTTTTTAAATGTAGGCAATAGTGTGTGTGAACAAGAAGAGAAAAATTATTATTTATTATTTTATTAAAAATCCTGTAGAAGCAAAAAACTGCTATAATCATGGATGTAACACAAGTCAACTCAACCAGCATAACTACCTAAACAGGAAACCACCATTTGTTCAGAATATTAGTATTGTAATTGAAATAATCAATTTGTCCCCTATTACTTGGGCATAAGGATAACTGGTTAAATGTAGGTATAATATACAACTTGATGCGATTGGCTACTATACAGCTAGAGGGCCATTCCGCTCAATTAGGCCGACTTTTATTTGCAAATGGTGATGACGTTTGGTGCGTGTTGATTGCAATAATAAATTAAATAAAGGTGTTTTACTTTTTTAGATAGCGGCGCCATACGTAAAACCATGTAAGAAATGTCATATAAAGTAAAAAAAGAATGCAGCTATGAGCTATTATTAGCATATATTTGCCGTTAGTGGATTTCCGCGGATTGACCATAGATTCTTTAAGAAAACCGGCATTATGTTATGTACAAACGCCAGCACATCAAGCTACCGAAACTGTCAAAATTTCCTAATCAAAATTGAACCTTATACTTTAGTGATAAAGTTGAAAATCTATTAAAGAAATTTGACAGATTGTAGTAGCTTGATGTGCTGGCATCTGTACATTATGTGGAATGGTCAATTATTATTATTCCAGTTTTAGTACATCAATCTGCTCAAGCATTGCAAAAAATAGAAGAAAAGAGATGGCTAAAAAAAAACCCAGAATCGCCAGAAATTTCATACATATATGCCATTTTTATAGTCATAATATGTACAACAAACATATATAATAATATACTGCAAAAACGACGTGGTATACTAGATATACTGGGTGAATTTTTCAAGTGGGCGTGGATGGCCAAATCTGAAACTATGAGGACTAGCGAAAAGTACTCAAAGGAGTCGCGGGCTCAATTTTGATGAAAACTAAAACTGCGTCATTGGATTTTTGAAAAATCAATATTTCTAGCCAGGAATCGAACCTGTTGATTTTGAAAAAAAAAACACTGTATTATTACACCATTCGATAGTGTCGCTAATAAGGATCGAATTCTGGGAAGTAATGACATACGTCAAACTAAAATAAAAGCTCATTTATAATAAAGTAAAAAAAAAAATCACCCTGTATAAAGATTATTAATAATAAAACATATTAAAAGATGTATTGAAGGGTATATTTTTTACATTATTTTAATATATTATCATAATTATACTAAAGAGATTGTGATAAAATAAAAGTCAAGTACCTAATCAATGTAATGTAGGAACAAATTAGATCAACCGCGTTTCAGATTGTCTAAAGTAAAAACTTCTTTTATGGGTTACTGTGTAAAATGTTATAATAAAATACCACTCGATATTCTTCAACTAAATGAGAAGAAATTTAAAACATGCATTAAACGCACACTATGTAGACAAGCATATTATAAGTTGGATGATTATATTGCAGATAAAAATGCTTGGTTAAATGCTTGTCCTGCTCCACAGGCACTTGAGCTCACTATTTAAAATTTCAATATTTGGAAGAGGTGCTTCCCTTTTTCTTTTTTAGTGTTTCTGACATTACGATCTTAATATTTATTTTTATTTTATTCAATCATGTTTTAATTGTTAATGCTGCAATACTAAACACCTTTTCCTGTTTGGTATTAAAAATTTTATTCATCTCTTAAATAAATTGCAATCTATAGTTTTGTATAATTTAGAAGCATTTTTTCAATTTTGTAAATGTAAGAACCATGGATCCGTTTATTATGATTTTTTGATGTTGACTTGAAAGAGCATGGCAGTTGAGAATGTGTCATGCTCACTTAAATGTCTCACTGATGGTGGCGCGTGTGTTGGATCATTCGGTTCCCTACAAAATGGTTGAGCTGGATGGTGCTGATCCATGCGTCATGTTCGTGAACGGACGCCGTCGGTTGAGACTGGTCATCTCTTAACTGCCAAGGCTTATTTTTAATCTTATTTCTTGTATTGTTTCTTCATTTGTGTGTTTTTTTACATTGTTCTCACATATAGAAGCAACAAGAATAATGTACCCAGGATTTTGTAATATCTTGATTTAAAAAGAGTGTCCATGGAGTTTCTTGCCCGTTCTTCTCCATTGAGATCTACGCTTTGGAATGGGCACCTAGCTTCAACTTTCTGACCAACAGACCGACTACTTAATTTTGACAATTCAAAAGTGCCTGTAATGGTTTAATTGAAATAAATGCTTTGAGTTTGAGTTTGAGTTTGAGTTTGAATGTAAGTATGAATAACATAAACACACAAAGTATAATAACTTTTATACTATATGGTTTAGGAGGCTGATTTTTTGAAACCGTACTGGGTTTACTATAGTGAACCCATTTTTATACATTTCGTTGCTGGCGATTCTGGGTTTTTTGTCTATGAACTTTTAGCCATGTCCTTTAGGGGTATATTTATAAAAATTGCTTAAAGTGAAGTGAGGTGATGATTAGCAACTGTTTAACCATACATTTTTAACGTTTAAACATCTCTTAACTTTAATAATAATTTATTTATTTATAAGACAATAAATAAGGTCCACATTAAGCAACGCTTATAAATAAAGGGGATAGTGGTCAGAAAGCCTGTTCAATATTAAAACTAAATAAGTAACAAATTAGCCAATTAGCAAGGTTGGCATGGTTAAGTTGGTTTCCGTTTTTAGATTAAATAAAATCAATATTTCATTTCAATGCATAATCAGCCTATAATGTTCCCACTGCCTGGGACAAAACCCTCCTCTCGGTGATAGGGAGTGGGCCGTAATCAACCATGCGGCCCAGTGTGGGTTGGTAGATGTCACATGTCTTCGAATTTTTGGTTTTAGGTCATGCCAGTTTCCTTTTGATGTATTCCTTCATTGGAGCAGTGGTGGCCCAGTGGTATCAGCCGCGACTTACAAGTTGTAGGTCGTAGGTTCGAACCCCGACAGGCGCTTTACTTTGTGTAAATTATTTCATCACCACTGCTCTCAAAACGGTGAAGGAAAACATCGTGAGGAAACCGGCGTGTCCTAGAACCAAAAATTCGAAGACATGTGACATCCACCAACCCGCACTGGGCCCGCGTGGTGGATTACGGCCCACTCCCTCTCACAGAGAGGAGGCCTGTGTCCCAGCAGTGGGAACGTTATAGGCTGATTATGTGTTATGTGTGTGTGTGTATTCCTTCACCGTTTTGAGAGCAGTGGTGATGAAATAACCTTATACAAAGTAAAGCTCCTGGCTGGATTCGGATCACCACTGCTCTTGCAATATTTTTTTTTTGGCATTTCAATAAAATATTTGAATTGACAGGCCTTTGTCACATCTGTTTTGTTTTTTCAAAATTTTTATTCAGTTTTCCACAATGTATTCACATAATCCCATCCTTCGAAGACTACACTACGCTTATGTATATTGGAACACAATAATTGACCATTTTGATATACAATGTTTAATACAAACACAGGTCTTACGATTTTTTCAGACAAATAATAAACTTTACATTATGACTCATGATTCCTTATCATTTGTAGACAAGTGTAGTTCTACATACATTCTACGTAAACATGTCTATAACCAAAACAATTCTTGTCATAAACAATAGTTTTAAATATTCTTTCTCTTTTAACTTCTTATAGTCAACAAACGGACTGTTTAGCTTGGGGCTTACTGGAAATAATTACTGTCTAAAATAAGTATAGGTAATACTTTTACTGTTAAATGTTAACTACTTATAATGTTTTTCATCTAGTCACCTGTAACTCTACCTGATAATATGTATTTCTATTTACCTGTCTATGAGGCTGTTCTTCAGCTTTTCAGCATAATCTATTGCCTTGTTCGGGTTCTTGGCACCCAACATGTTGTTAAAATAAGACTTGTCCTTCAAATAATCCTTGTCTTTGCTGATATAAGCTATCACGCGAAGGTATTTCATGTAGTAAACATAAGAGTACTCCTCATCTCCCTTTTCACGAGCCTCTTCCGCACTTTCGAATAATTTTTGAGCAGTTTTGCATAACCTACAAGAAAAATAACAAAATTATATCGTTTTTTCGGTTAAATAGGTGATTTTTTGCTTGAAAAGGGTAAGATTACTTACAGAGTAGCCCTTTTCGACTTCAAATCGGGTACATTGTGTAATTGGTCCAAATCCTCTATACATTTTCCAAGGTGAAGCTGTATTCTTCGCGTTTCTGACATGATGAAATTTTGCACACCCTTACGTCTTATTCGAGGTATTACCGTAATTTAAAGTCTCCAGGACTACGGAATCCTACATTTGTTAGATAAAACACAGAGATTGTTGTAAAAATTCACTGCAAACAAAAATTGTGAATCAAATCAGAAAATGTCAAGTTTTTTTTTTCCAGTTTTCAATACAGATTAAAATTAAACAAAACGCTTCGTTGTACTCAATTTTTTTTTTATCAATTTTATTGTTCAGAAACTTACTGGTGTTATAATACGATTTTTATGCAAAGCGTTTATGCAAAGCGTAGACGAAAATGTAAATTCTTCAAGTGATTTGGCTTATTGAAATTATTCGATTTATGAGCTTTTGTGCCTGTGAAGCCATTGCTGGAAAAAAAACTCGGGAAAGCGCCTGAGAAAACCAATTATTTCCAGTTTTCCCTTAGCTTAAATAGTGACTAACATTCAGAAAATTTTAGAATATAATTATAATGAGTAATTGTTTTAACTAGTGAGATATAATATTCAATTACATTTGTACACGTGAGCAATATAATTTCTTCATTGCTTAGACTGTAACTAAACGTAAATTAAGGATAATGTTATCTGTGATTTGACATATTTTTGACGTCTACAGTACAGCCCTCAAGTCAATAGCTTATGTTGGAAACCTTTGACGCTATTTTAGCCCTTAATACAAGCCAAGAAGGACTGTATTGGGATTCCGACTATCGTTGCTTTGTGTGGAAATATTACAAAGCGCAAAAAGCGCAGGAGCGCAAGTTTTCATGCGCAGTGGTTTCTTCCTCAATTTCCCTGGTCGATCGTGGTTTTCCATTTAGTTTTTCAGCTGATCACGCTTTCTACAGCCGCATAGCAGACCATCCGTGTCGTGGGTCATGTGCGAAACTGTCGCAGCGTAGTGAATTCGCTGAGTGATTGTGTTGTGTAGTTGTTTGAGTAGCTAGTGCCAGTGAAAATGTTTTCAGGACTTACGAATCAGGTTAGCTCGTGGATGGGGGCTGCTAAGGGCGAACCCCAAGATGAGGAAGTCCCAACCCCAACGAAGGAACCGACTGGCGAAGCAGCAGCGGCGGTGGCAGAAGGCGAAAAGCTAAGGTAATGGAATTTTATTGTTTACATTCTTTTTACCTCAGTTTTATCTTGCTGGTATGCGGTGGGAGCGCTAAAATAGGCGTATTCTTTATTCAAACGGGCACTGATCACAAAACTCCTTACTCATTTTGTTTAAAAAAAATCCTGCATTGATTCTTGCTACTTTCCAAGATGTAGGTTCTTACGTGATTTTTCCATATTGCGTAGTTTTTACGACGAGAATTTAATTAACCGTATGTAACAAAGCTTTCGTAAATTATTGATTTTCAGATAAGTACAATGAATTTTAATCTGGGTCAAGTACTTTTACCAGTGCATTTCATTTTGAATGGGAACACCTTCATTTAACTCGTGTAGTTATTCAGAAGCGGATTTATTACAAATCCTTACACTTTCATAATTATAGAAGTACCTACATATTTTATATGGATTATGAAAGAATTCAACATAGATTTTTTCTAGTCCAAATTGGCATAGTTTTGGTACAGGGTAGATTAAGGGTTGGGTTGTATGATGCAATGATGTAACTGTCTATGAAAGACCAGACTTTAGAAATAATAAATTCAAGTCTAGTTTTACCTGTGCTGCAATGGGAACTAAGGAACCTTAGGACCAAAATTATACATGGGAATATTTAAATTAATTTTATACTTACAATATTTTTAATTTTCAATAGAATTAGCGATAATCAGAAAAAAAGTAATGATTTTAATCAAATTCTATATTTTAACAAATTTTATTTTTCACAGTCCCACAAAAGCTGGCAGTAAACTGGACCTCATCACCAATGTCAAATCCCAGATGACTGGATGGCTCGGTTCTGGGATCCCAATCCCAGGTCTTAGGAAAAATGAGCCCGCTCCAGCTGAACCTGAAGCCGTGCCAGTGGAACCTGCAGAGGTTGCAGAGCCAAGAGCTGAGGGCAAAGATGATGATGATAATTCTAGGTATATTAGGTACGAGGGGTTGGCGGATGTAATGAGTTGGTCGGAGTTTTGTTACGCTTCTTTTGTTTCGGTTCTCTCGGTTGGTGTGTTGTTTCTGATTTATGAAAGATTTTTTTCTTAAATATAAGTTTTTTTAGTCTCCATGTTTGTGGACAAGGACTTACTTTTGATGTATTTTCCATTTTTTCGAAAAAATTTTTTATTTTCTTCAGTCATTCTGTGAAACAAATTCAGAAAAATTATATGATTTAAAATCATGTTTGGTCCCTCTAGTCTTTTATTAATTTGGAGTTGATAAAAAAAAAGATACTGGCTGCAAGTAGCATCCATCCATTAGCAAATTATACCCTTTATCATAACAGCATAAGGTAGCAAAAAACCCAGGAGGCAGTATGATAAGATAACATTAAAAGATATCTTCATTATAAGTGCTATAATCAGTAACAATACACCAACCCCATATATTGATATATTTTGACAAGTTATTGCAACACAAAATTTTATGCTCATGGATATTGTTAAGCCTACGACACCGGATGCTTTTGATATGGCACAATCAAAATTGTATTATAAACAAATTCGCTTCGCTTATTCTAATCACAACTTTATTTTCACAGCTTTTCGGCACATTTCACTTTGAAATTATCGAGCACTTTAACAATATTTATTTCTCGAAATATTTCATATTTTACATCAATTATTCTGTACATGAATTTATGACCATTTAAATTTGATTCGTAACATTTACACTTGCATTATTGATTAGATACAAATACATCATGTTTAAGTTTTTAGCAGAATGATTACATGACATAGTGTAGGGAAAGTTACTTCATCATGAAAATAACTGAAACATTTTAGAAAAAATTAGAGAAAAATCACAGATTTTAAACATAGTTTTCTAGATGCACATGCAAACTTTACAAACTCATTTATTCTGCTCAAACCCCATTTTTAATTTCTCATTGTTGTGCATTCTCTTTAGTGTACTGTTTTTTGATAAAGTCGTATGTTTTCGTCTAGTCACGTTCTCTGGTTTTAGACAAACTTGAAACCTTATTTCCCTTTATTAAGTCGCTAATTATGTAAGGGCCAAAGCACACGCTACTCTTTGCATCGACGATCGGCGATTTTGCGGCTGTATCGATGCTGCATCGCGTTTTGGCGACTCTCTGCGTTCGGACGCGGTATCGGAATCGCGCGTTTTAGCGACTGCTCCGATGCTGCATCGCGTTTTGGCGACTCTCTGCGTTCGGACGTGGTACCGGAATCGCGCGTTTTAGCGACTGCTCCGATGCTGGCGCAAATGCCAAAATCGCTGCGACCGGCATCCGAATGTGTGCGGAGTGTAGCGTTCAGCCGCTGTATCGAGCTTCCGAAAAGCGACTGAATCGCCGCGTTTGGCGTTTTTAAGTGTGCGGTGTGGAATGCTTGGTCGCTGCATCTAGCTTCTAAAAAGCAGCTGAATCGCCGATCGCCGATGCAAAAAGTAGCGTGTGTGCTTTGGCCCTAACTTCTCCTTTTTAATACACATGCTCATCCCTTTAGAAAATACTTATGGTAAAATTAAAAAAAGAATCCCTCTGCATTGAACCCATAGATAGCATTGTTTTCGAAAATCGAATTTGACTAGACTTTAACTCAGTCTCCAAAGTCTCCATAGCTCTAGATAAGAAGTTTACAACGTATTAGTAAAACCGTTTTTATTTCATTTCCTTCGCTGGAAAACCTTAACACGCGTGTAAGTGACGTAACTATTTGCGTCACCATTTCAAATTAGAAGAATGATTAAATCAGCTGATTACTTTGGAAATCGGTCAGGGAAAATGATTTAGTTTTCGATTTACTGTGCGGAAAAATTATTCCTTTTTCCCAAAAAAGGGTATTTATTTACATTTTATGACAATAACAGAGAAGGGTGGAAAATTCGGGGAAACGCTTTTATTCAACAGCACAACAAAAAGCCCTGAATATAATTAATAATCAGAATTTGTTTATCCTTTAGGATTATTGTAATACCAAGTCAAGTTTAGTTTTTGGAGTAATACATCGCCAAAGAGGCGTGTCTTTCGATGAATCACGTAAAAAGCATCGACCTCTTCAGGGAGATATTACGTAATAGTTCAGGGGGCAATAAACGGATCGCTCCAACTTTGCGCTTAGCTTGCCATATCCAGGTCGCAAATAATTATATCGAGCGAGGACCTGTGAATATATTAGTGCTATTGAGTTTTCCACGCAACTCGAGATTCAGAGTAATAGCTGGGTTTCTTTGGAATGTATAGCTTTTTAGGAATTACTTAATGACCAACAGAAGTAGTGCTACTGTGGATTCATTACTAAGGTTCTAGTAAAATGTCCTCCTATAATATTGAGGCAGTTGCCAGAACTATCTATAATTTAGATTGTTATCTATTCTAAGTAGACTTTGAGTTCAAAATGAATCAGGGATCTCCGAAAATATATGGGTTTCGAAATACCAAGGTTACTGCTTAGCTTACTACAACAGTACACTATTATAGGACCCCTAAGCTTCCTCTTCGTAATATCCTCTCAGTGTCTTCCAAAGACCCTTCCACCCAGGGTTGGTCCTTACGCGAATGTTAACTAAACTTGTATGCTTGGACGCAGCGCCACTGGTGGTGCTGACAGCAGGCCAGCTTCGACTGGAGGCACCCCTACTGAAGAACAGCCTGGAGGTGTTGGAAACGGTATGTATTTTCATTAGATATTGTGTAAGTAGGTAAAGTGGCTAGGTCAAGAGCAGGAATAATAAAAAAATAATGAGTAAAATTCAACCGTGGGTTTTTGGGGTCAGATTTATTGGTTCTTTTAAACATAGTCTCCTAGAATTTTGTTCCTGAGTAACCTTATCGAAAAATGTCGACTCATTTAGTTTCCCGACTAGATTGGAAAAAAATACAAGACATGTTTCACAAGGTTTGGTTAAGAAATCTAGTTGTCTAAGTAGCAAAATTAACGGTTGAATTGACTGGTCTAGATTGTATTATTGTAGCTAGTCCCTTTCACTAAGACCTTCGCCGGGCCCAGTTATTATTTAACTGCGTATTTTCACAGCTGGCCAGTAAACGGGACTGCTTATTTATGTTCGTCTTGACAGATTTTGATTAGGGATCAATTGGACGTCTCCGGAAAATATCAAAGACAGTTTTTGTATTTTTTTTTTCTGTTCCTTTTCCCCAAAAATTTTGTGATGTCTTTTTGCTTTATTGATTTTGCTATATTATTTATTATTTTGTAGTTTTGCTAATTTGGTTTTTATTCCATTTTTTATTTCCCACATTTCCAGGTAGCCAGAATAGAAAACTGTTTACCGTAGATGCTATTGAAGTACCTGATATGCAAGAGTGTTAGTAATTATTTTTTTTTTGTTTTTTATTTTCTATATTTTTTTGAAATAAAACTGGTTTCACTGACGCCCAAATCGCTTTACCGGTGTCTGAATACAGATTGTGTGTTCTCCGTGCCTGAAAAATCCGAGGTTCATTTTATAGCTTGAAATTAAACGATAAAAATGCAAAGCTGAAAATTGTTCGTGCGGTTTAGGCCTATTGTGGTTCGTTTAAAATTTTCAAACATTTTTCAGCAGGTGTGGTTTTTGACTTTTATATTTTTATTTAAATTTTTTATTTATCAGAACGGAATTTTCAAAGAGATTTGGAAAAGCAACGTTCGGACGGACATTCAAAATTTTTATTTAACGAGTGCCAAATTAAATTTATTACTCGTCATTCATTCGACACTGAAGTGCCTTTAAATGTGCTTTCATCCTTTCAGCTCAGATGTTTGCAAAGCCATTAGAATTCTGTCCCTTCTTCGTACTCCCAGCAACGTTCCGACTAAAAAGTAGCTTTTATAAAAGTATCTCTAAATGTACTTGTTCCGGTCTGATTACTATTCTAGGTCCCAAGTTTGTGTCTGTTAGGTTCATGAATTTTTTTTTTTATTCTCAATATGAAGCCAAAAAAAATTCTCTGATACAAACACAATATTTTCTTAGGCATTCTATTTATAACTAGCTTTGCCCGCGGCTTCGTCTGCGTGGAGGTCGGAAATTACCCCACAGGAACGTAGTGCCGGGATAAAAAGAAATCTCCTTTGTTCTAACTTCATTGTCTTTTTGTGTGCATTTCATCGATTGCGATGAAATTTTGCACACAAAAAGACTCAGCCATTAAGGTGTGAAAAGGCGACAGACAGACTGACAGAGTTGCTTTCGCGTTTATAATATTAGTATGGAGGTCGTGATCAAAAGATCTTCAGTTGAATACAAAATATTAACATCCGCCCTTCTAATTTCTTACAAGAATCATTTCCAAAAATATCTTCAACTTACCATCAATTCGACAGTGACAACCAAGGCGGTTGCCGGAGCTAAGTCCCTGGGCAACTTCCTCTACTCCGCCGTGAACAAGGCTGGCGCCAAAGTCAGCGAGGCCAGCGCCAAGATCAAGAAAACCGTCGAGGAAAACGTGAGTAATTAGTACCTAAGGACCATTATGACCAATTTTGATATTCAAGTCTATATACCAACTATAAGGGTTCCGTTTTTGCCGTTTGGTTACGGAACCCTAAAAAGGATCAGTAATAATACTATCACCGAGAGCATCAAAGGCCTTTGCCAAGTCTAAAAATGAATATCTTATAATTTATAATTACGTCGGTTTACAATAAAACTGCATTAGTAATCAATATTCAGTAAAGGTAATTTGATAAAAATAGCTAGTTCGCTCTGAAAACTGTATTATTTTAGAATATGCAGCAAACACCGCTCGTGAATGCAATTCTGATTGTCAGGCAAACAGTTTAATTCATCGATTAATTACCATTGCCTGCGCGGCTGCACCAGTTCCATAATTGAAGAGAGTAATTTTATGTTTTGGTGTGCTAACACTTTTATACAATGTTGATGTCCTAACCAAAAGGACCATTTCGCTGTGGAATTTTTCCTCTAGTCGCTAAAACCAGCTATTATTTACACAGAATTGTATGGAAATCCGCAATGGGTCCCCCAGGGTGCTATTATGGGCCCCATGGGTTGTTCGCCTAAGTAAAGCGGGTTGATTGCTCTGATCTCGATAGATTACAAGATTGGCGTGTTACTAGGAGTCCGGTCCGCTAATGTCATCATTAAGCCCGGCTCATTGAGAATGTTTCGTTTTATTCGAGGCTTTGGGCCAAAAGGTCCTTTGGATAAGTGGTGGTTATATTTTATTTGCTTACCCTAAAAGTGCTTGGCGACTAAATAAACACCCAAGTTTTATTAAAGTATTTCAAACATCGTAGGGCACAAAAAAACATCACACAAAAAAGGTTTTGTTATTCGTGAAAATACGCAAGTTACATACATATATTATTTTATTAGTAATGTGTGTAGTTTAAACCAAAAAAGTTGCTCTATTTTCACAGCTGTTCATTGCCATGAAAATGACAAATGTCAATTATACGCTCTTTCATATTATTATGACAAAGAAACTATTGTAGAATATTAATTACATACAGCCAGTCTTGGCATACTGCGAAACACGATTTACGTTTGTTCAGCCGTTTTTCAGGTTTATAGACACAACAAGATTAATGGAAATGGCTTTTTTGCTTTACAATATATAATATCATGCCTGTATCCCCCGTACGGTTAGGCAGAGGGGTACCTATAGTAATACCCATATTTTGCCAGTTATGTTTAAGTAACATGTAATAGGGGGCGCGCCTATTGCTACAACTCGGGCAAAAATCCAGACTCCGGGCTGCCCCTGAGAAATTTCTGATGGAAAACCCCTAAAGCTTTAATATAATGCAAATAGGCTTTTCCTAGGCATTTTAGGAACAGACACATTATTTTCATTTATGTTTGTAAGTAGCCATGTTTCCAGACATTTGGCAAGTTGTTCTGATAAGTATTTTGGCAGACTGAAGCAAGACAACTTATTTATGCCAATGCCCATTGGCAACGTCGCTAGTTACGTATGCAATTGTCTCGAATGACTGGACTACCGTAGTTACATCTACTATCTAGTGCTATTAGCCTTGATTACGTCATAGTAGACTATCAACATGACGTTGGGCATCTAAGTAATGAACTGTTCTGGTTTTGCAGCCAGGGCTTGTCTAGAAATTAGAAGGCATGCAGTAGGGACTGTTGATTAATTAATGCACATTCTAGTAGAATAAAAAGTTTTATATGCAAAATACCTAACACTTTTTAACAGGCCTAGACTGTGCTCCTATACCAATTAACGGTGTAATCTGAAAACATTGTACCTAATAGCCAATTATTTTAAACTAGCTTCTGCCCGCGACTTCGTTCGCGTGAAATTTCTTATTCCCTCGACCCATCTCGTCGTATTGCATCACTTGCCCGCGTCTCCTGCTCTATCACTTCGTTTCCCCATAGCGCTTTTGCTCGGCTCCTAAGGGTCATAGCGTGACGTTAAATATACATACAAACTTTTTAATCTTAATTTCCCTTTTTATTTTTAATATTTTTGTTTGTCGAATACTAGGCTTTTGGCTACTTTAGATTAATATGTCTTATTTTTACAGTATAAACAATATTTTTTTTCTTTCTTCTTTTGCCCCGTGAGTCAATAATTGAAGACTGCTTTATACAAATAGATACAAAGCAAGTTGAATAACACTGAACGGAAACAAGCTTTGTTTTTGAATAGTGGTTTCAATGAGTTGAAATAACACGCCACTGGTTCCACCACAAAATGTGTACTTATTTGTTTGTTTTAAATTGTATTCGCTGCACTCTATCATAAACAATAGCATTGTGCATTAACTGTGAAGTGTGCTGCACTTTGCTGGGGGGGGATCTTTGACCTTCTCTTTCTTTATTTTGGTGTCGATGGTACTCTTGTTGGATATTTTATGTTGTTTGAGGCCAGTAGGTGGCCACGTTGATTGCAGCATCAGTGGCATTCATCTTTGACCTTATACAATCATAATCTGCCTAGCCGTTTTCCAACTATGTTGGGGTCGGCTTCCAGTCTAAACGGATGCAGCTGAATACCCGATCTGTACTGGAAAAATTTCATCGTGGAAACTTAAGTGAAGTTAGCTGTCAATCCCTAGCATCAGGTGGAATTACAGCTCACTTCACCTAAGTTTGCACGGTGAGATTTTTACAGAATACAGTAGATATGCAGTATTTTACATGGAGCGACTGCCTATCTGAACACAACCGAGTTACTGGGTATGATACTCATTGGTAAGACTGATATTTGAACTTCCGGGGTGATAGTGAAAACAAAAAAAATACAATCAATCAATCATCATAATATTTATATGATATCGTTGCCCCAATAATATATTACTGGATCATCTTTTACAAAACATATAACAATACCACCATACCATAGGTATCATCATGCCCTTCAGGCCGAAGGGAAGGATTAGGCAGAGGTGTACCTATAGTGCACCCACATTCAATTCAATTCCATCTCAGACACACACATCGTACACACACATCACACACACCCCCTCACATCACACACACCCCCTCACATCACACACCCCCCCTCACATCACACACCCCCCCTCACATCACACACACCCCCTCACATCACGCACACCCCCGCACATCACACACACCCCCTCACATCACACACCCCCCCTCACATCACACACACCCCCTCACATCACACACACCCCCTCACATCACACACACCCCCTCACATCACACACACCCCCGCACATCACACACACCCCCTCACATCACACACCCCCCTCACATCACACACACCCCCTCACATCACACATCTTACGTTTCTCCAGTTACGTTATGTTTGTTCTTATAACAAGACCCTGAACTAATATAACTTCCTAACCGCTAACGATGTTTAACTTAGAAGGCGAACTAGAAGAGTTAGCGGAACTTGCCGAAAGAGACGCCATTAATTAAGTTAGATAAGAAAGTCATTACCGTGAACAAAACGGAGGCTGAGGCGGTTTAGATGAGTGCGTCGCGAGATAAAAAAAACTTTTGAATTACTTTCCGGAGCGAGAATTGAGTTATCGGAGAACAGTTTGCTTGGGTTTTTTATGACTGTGGCGAAGATTGTTTTTGAGTAGGTTTCTCAGTTTTGAAGAGTATAAATGTTAAAATAATTTTCAGAAGGCGTTTTCTACGTTACGTTATTAAAGCTGTAAATAGATATAGTTTTCATAAAGCTTTATCGAAAGACGTTATTAAAGCTGTAAATACATAGGTATAGACTCCAAAATGTTCGTGATGTTTCCCATTTCTGTAGTTCCCACTGCTGGGTGAGGATAATTACAGGTGAGGTTTTGGATAACGATTGTATACTTAATTGTATTTATAACGATGAACAAACGCCCTCAATAAAGAAAGAAAAAAAAAAGATTATGCTGCATTAGTAAGACGCACATTAATCATTAGATTCAAAATAAACATAACTAAGTAGCCAAAATCCTTGTATTCGAAAATATTGTCTACTAGCGGCCCGCTCCAGCTTCGCAAGGGTGCAATATTACTTTTTTCGAATTTCCGAAATTTTCTTTCATACAAACCTTGTCCTGGCAATAACGAACACAACAAAAAAAGAATTATCCAATTTGGTGTAGTCATTCGGAAGTTATGCGCGTACAGACAATTTGGCGACATTGTTTTATTTTATACTAAGATGTAAGGACGTATAGACCATCAGTCAGTTATTAATGCCTTGGAGTCCCAAAATGTCACGCACACCTATATTGACCTCATTGACACCATTTATAGAAGTAGCTCTGCGAACATCAAGCTGCATGTTTCTGGTCCAAATTTTAAAATAGAAAAAGGTGTCAAACAAGGCGATCCACTCTCACCTAAGCTGTTCACAAGTGCATTGCAAGAGGTTTTTAACAAGTTGCCTGATTCGTGGAAGTCACGAGGCATACATGTTAGCGGCCACCAGCTAACAAACCTCCGTTTTGCAGATGACATAGTGTTATTCTCCACATCACCTTCAGAACTTGAGGAAATGCTCCAAGATCTGAGCACGGCAAGTCTTGAGGTTGGACTTTCAATGAACAGATCCAAGACACAGGTCATGACTAACAGCACGAAACGTAGGGTCGAGGTAGACGGACATGGGTTGCAATATGTCGATGAGTACACATACTTGGGCCAGATAGTGTCTTTCAAAAACAGACAGGATAAGGAAGTCGAAAGACGAGTCCAAAATGCTTGGAAGACCTACTGGGCCCTTAAAGAACACATGAAAGGCAGTCTTCCTATATCTCTAAAAAGGAAACTCATCGACATGTGCATCCTGCCCGTCCTAACCTACGGTGCACAAAGTTGGTCACTTACTGAACAACAGAAGTCCAAACTCAAGATTTGCCAACGGGCAATGGAGCGCAGCATGTTAGGTTTTAAGCGTACAGACCGAGTTAGAAACACCACGCTGCGCTCCATAACTCAAGTAGCGGATGTTGGAGAAAAAACAGCCAGGCTGAAGTGGGAATGGGCCGGACACGTCTCACGAATGCACCCGGAGAGATGGGCAAAGATCGTCACTCACTGGACGCCTGAGGCAGGACATCGCCGTCGAGGTAGACCAAGAAGAAGGTGGCGTGACGATCTAATATCATTCGCAGGGCCAACATGGCCAGAGATCGCACAAGACAGGGAGGTTTGGAAGAAAAAAGGGGAGGCCTTTGCCCAGCAGTGGGACACAATATAGGCTGACAAAAAAAAAAAAAAAAAAAAAAAAAAGATGTAAGGTTTTAGTATAACAATATTGTCTACTAGCTAGTTGTATTGGCTAGCCCGTAACTTCGTCCGCGTGGAATGTTTGGTTCCCCCGACACATCGCATTGCATCGCCTGCCCGCGCTGTTACTTCGTTTTCTCTTGGCGTTCTTTCTGACTTTTTTTTTCTTTCTGCTCGGCTCCGAAGAGTCGCAGCGTGATGTTAAATAGCCTATATATAATAATAACTCCACTGCGGGTGACGTAATCTACGACAAACTTATTATTTGCGGTTGGTACAGTAATCGGGTCTAGGGATCGAACCGCAAAATTAAGTTTGTTTTTTATTGTATATACTTTTCCGGGACAAAAAGTACCCAGTGTGGTGCCCAAGATATTAAAGAATAATTATACCAAGTTTCATCGTAATCGAACCGGTAGTTTTTGCGTGATGCCTGAACAAACAGACAGACAGACAAACATTTTTTTAATTGCATTTTTGGATTCGGTGTCCGTCTAGTAACACCCCCTGCCATTAATTTTTTTGATATTTTCAATGTACAGAATTTTCACTTCTACAAATTTATTATAAGTATAGGTTACTAGTGTGCATCGAGTCACTGTAAAATGTTACTCAGAATGATATTTCCTATTATCTCTGAAAATAAAAGTCATGGCTTTTATTTTCAGTGCGGACTCATAAATGTTCCGTATTGGATGGTAGTAACCATTTAGATGTGATGTCCCATGAAGCCCCGATAAAAAGGACAAACCAAGCTGAACAAGTATTTCCCATTACTGCCTTACTGGGGGAATTGTCGAGACGATGTTGCAATTTAGACCGAAATACCCCAGTAGAATAGCTAATGTTACTTCAGAATAAAGTTAATGGACCAAAACTTACCAGACTCGTAAATATTCAAATCAACTCCAAATAACTAAACTTAACTTCAAACAGGTTCTGTTCAGAATTGTTGAAAATTCAAGTGATACCTAATGCATATCCGGAAAAACAAGTGCATTTTTCATCGAAATTCCAGACACAGTTGACGCTACAAAACACAGTGTTCGATTCCCCTGAAGTGGAAACTTAGACAGTGTGAATTCCTGAGCAGCTGGAAAGCTCCATGAGTGTGTTATTTGGCGTAGAGCCAGGTCTGGGAGAATTAGGGCGAGGCATAATGCGGGTATGACGCAAGGGAGTCTTTGCACCCCCTCGTAGCTTTGTGACAGATGGATAGACAAAGATGGCGGGACAAAAGGTTACTCGTTAAATATTGGAACGATTCTCGAATGTCACGGGTCTTTGTGTCCTGTTTGCTAGCGTTGGTGTCGTCAAAGATGGGCCCGATTTTTTTGTGTAGGGAAAGTCGATATTTTTCCGACTTTTCCTGTTCGCAGTAGCCGGCAAGTCGAGCTCTCTCAACAAATACTTCTTATGTTCATGCTTATGGATTATATAAGAAAAACTATCAATTTATCAACTCAATTATAGATGACTATCACAGTTTATCACTGGATACAGGCCTTTACCAAATCGCGCAATAGCATCTATACAAATAAATAAAATTGAAGTGTCTGTAATGTCAAAATAACAGCTAAATGCATAATGAAAGTATACAGTATACGGTACTGACAACAAAATATATATTTTTAAAATTTTTGTCTGTCTGTTTGTTCCGACCAATCTCCGAAACGGCTGGACCGATTATGATGAAATTTTTATGGGGATACTTTGAACCCTGGGGAAGGACAGAGACTTTTAGGACGATTTTTTATCGACATAACACGAGGGCGAAGCCGCCGGCGGAAGCTAGTCAAAAATTTACCAGAAACATACACAAAACACACTGGAAGACACACATAGAAAGTGTTATATCATTATTAATTATTGTGTAAAATACTTTCAATCACAATCTGAATAATTTTGAAGGATATTGTTAATCCAATGCTTCAAATGTTCGAAAAATTGTCTGCTCAGTAACGTAAATAACGCAATGAATGCGGTTGTACTGTCAAAATGAAAGCCATTCCTACTGATAGTATGTTACGCAATCAGCCCGTTGGTATGTACTCATAGTAAGAGCGTCACTCCATCAGCTTTATTAAGGCACTAAAAATAGACCATCCCTATTCATTTACATAGAATTCGTTAGCCAAAACCAATGAATATGAAATACCGAATGACGTCACCGCAGAATCCCCGAAAGCTTTCAGGTTTTATTTAGAGGTTTTCATTTACAATGGAATTAAAATCAATCTGCCTAGCCTTTTCCCAACTATGTTGGGGTCGGCTTCCAGTCTAACCGGATGCAGCTGAATACCAGTATTTTACATGAAAGACTGCCTATGATCTGCACAACTCAGTTACTGCGTAATATGATACTCCTTGGTAAGACTTTTGTGCTTCTGACTACCCGTAACGACTGTCAAAGATTAGGAATGACAGCCGGGATCAATGGATTAACGTGCTTTCCATGGCACGGAGAGGTCTCGAAATGTAATGGATGGTCAGTTGGTCACCCATTCACAGACCGACATCGGCAAGCGTAGCTTAACCTCAGATCGACCCGTGTCATAATCATAACCAGCCTATAATGTTCCCACTGCTGGGACACAAGCCTCCTCTCTGTGAGAGGGAGTGCCGTAATCCACCACGCGGGCCCAGTGCGGGTTGGTAGATCTCACATGTCTTCGAATTTTTGGTTCTAGGACATGCCGGTTTCATCACGATGTTTTCCTTCACCGTTTTGAGAGCAGTGGTAATGAAATAATTTACACAAAGTAAAGCGCCTGTCTGGGTTCGAACCTAAAACTCTACACTCTATCGACCCGTGTGGCTGTTATTATTTAGCCACGAGCACCTCCGCTTCATTAAGGGACTAAAAATAGACAATCCCAATTCATTTACATTTTATCCATTAGCCAAAACGCTAAATCAAATCTTCAATGAATATAAATGCCGAATGACGTCACCACAGAATTTCCCAAAGCTTCGGGTTTCTAGACGGTTTCATTTACAGTGGAATATGCCTGTTATTGGCAAAGGACTCTTATCATACAGATAAGGTACGAGCATTGATGGTGAAGATGGGTTGGCGATTTCAGACATATCCATACTTATCACACTATCACACTATATATATAATATATCACACTAATATTATAACGGCGAAAGTTTGTGAGTGTGTGTGTGTGTGTGTGTGTGTGTGTGTTTATATGTTTGTTACTTCTTCACGCTCAAACGGCTGGACCGATCTAGATGAAATTTGGTATAGAGATAGCTTGAGTCCCGGGAAAGGACATAGGGTACTTTTTATTCCGATGTTCCCACGGGATCGAGACTTACGCGGGTAAAACCGCGGAGCGCAGCTAGACCATCCATATAAAAGCGAAAGTGTGTCTGTCTGTTACATTTTCACGCTTAAACCGCTGTACCGATTTAGATGAAATTTGGTATAGTGATAGTTTCAGTCCCGGGAAAGGACTTTGGATAGTTTTTATCCCGATATTCCCACGGGATTGACACTTATGCGGGTGAAACCGCGGGGCGTTGCTAGTTGACTATAAGTCCAGCTTTCCTCACGATGTTTTTCCTTCACCAATGACCAAGTTAAAAAAGAAAAGAAAGTAAATATAAATTGAATGAAAAAGGCATACTCACAATGGGATTTTGTTTCATTTTCATTTCCAGCGATAAATGGCAACGTTTTTCGCAGAAGGCTTGCTCTAGGGGTAACCATTGATCTGATTAGACTTGGAAATCTTGTGACTTAGCCTTTTCTGATTACTTTTCTTTTAGATTTAGAAATGGATTTGAGATTTCTATTTTAGTTTTATGTTTTTTTTTTTATTGAATGAGCCCGCTCTTTACTTTGACCACGCGTGACCGATAGCGATGGATGAGGTCTATGATGGAACGAGCGTGCCCAGAACATGCCTGTTCACTCTTGTTTTGAAGACTTGACGGGTTAAAAAAGTGGAAGGGAACACGACAACAAGGAATGTTTGTATTTAAAGTTTTAATATTTTATTTTGAGTTTATCTCTATTATACTTTTAGGATCTTTGATAGCTTTTTATTTATTTATTGTCGTACTGTATCAATCCGTTGTTGGATTTATTATTCAATTTATATACTTTTCAACACATCACATGAATTAAATATAGATGATTCATCACCTGCCTAGCCTTTTCCCAACAATGTTGGGGTCTCGGTTTCCAGTCTAACCAAATGCAGCTGAATACCAATTTTTTCCTTGAAGCGACTGCCTATCTGACCTCCACAACACAGTTACTGGGTAATAAGATACCCCTTGGTAAGACTGGTTATCAGACTTTCGTTAAATTAATTAAATATAGCTAAGTGCCTAACCTTAGACATATTTTGCTGTCTAACTTCCATCCCGAAAAATCTCTGACCCAATCTAGACAGACACTTTTACCCGTTATTCTACTTACCCATCAACGCCACAGGGGTCATATTATTCCCACATACATAACAAACCGTGCCAAGAAGCCAAGATACTCTTAGCGGATACATTTCCAGTAATGGTCCCTCTAATTGAGTTTGATCAGGTATCCGAGAGCTTCCGCTTCGAGCTCCCAGTTTATTGCAGATAACGATGGTTATATATACCTACCTACAAATAACAGTTGGTATAAGTATGATGATGCTGAAAGCTTTTAGTGGATTTGATACAGTTTCTGTGACTTGTCTTTTCTGACTACTTTTCTGTAGATGTAGAATTGTTTCTCTATTTTATAGTTTGTGACTTCCGGATTTCCGGTTATGGTAGTTTTATTCTGAGACTAGCTGCGCCCCGCGGTTTCACGCGCGTAAATGTCGACCCCGTGAAAATATCGGGATAAAAAGTAGCCTATCCAGCTCCAATCCTAATCCAGCTCACCGTCCGATCAGGGACCAGGCCCGTGCTGGACGGCGCGTACGTGTTCCACACACGCTCCACAGAGATGTCAGCAAAAAGGAAGGGGCCTGCCAGGGCCGAAGCCTGCCGGGGGTGTGGGATTGTCCGAAAGGGTTACCGCTATCCCGGAACATAAAGGGCTAAGGAAGGAACACGGATGGGTTTTAGTCGGTAATAGTCTGACACTCCCTCCCGCTCCACCCAGAGTGGGAGGAGTCATTTGATGATTTCCCATCCATAAAGTTTTATCAAAATTGGTCCAGTCATTTGAGCGTGAAGAAGTAACAAACATATAAACACACACACACACACACACTCACAAACTTTCGCCTTTATTAATATTAGTGGGATATTCAAGCTTATTTACACCTAACTTAGAAAACGTCCTCGTCTAGTCTAGACTAAATTCCTAAAAGTCCAACTCAATTTAGACAGACACGGTCACCCGTTATTCTACTTACCCATCAACGCCATAGGGGCATATTGTTCTCATATACCTAACAAGCCGTGCCATGAAGCCAAGATTTTGACATTTTTTGTAAGGGTCCCTCTAATTGAGTTTGATCAGGAATCTGAGAGCTTCCACTCCCAACGTCCAGTTTATCACAGATAACGATGGGTATACCTGCAATTAACAGTTATGTAGTAAAAATGGTGCTGGGGGCTTTTATTATTGACGTGTAAGTGTCATTGATCATTTACAATAGTCCTCTGATGGATTTTGTGAGGTAAAGTCAAAATATACCTAATCTGCGTTCGCGATTTCTTTGCTAAAAATGTAAACAAATATGAATTAATGGAAAAATAACTTTAGTTCCTATACAATAAAGTTCAGTTTACACTACAACTTCAAACATTTTTATAACTTTTTCAATAGTGCTAGTCACTGAAATCAACTTAATTTTCATTGGAATAAAGTTGATATTTGTTTGACTTGAAATAGGGTGGGGATGTGCAGCAGCGCGCACTTTTACTATAGATTGGGCGTGATGAATAAGGTTTTGAATATACAGGTGGCGGGGACTTCGCCGCTCATCCTCTGATACTATGGATTCAGTACATGAAATCCTTAGGGCAGAGGCACAAAGCAACAACACAGTACTGTAGAGTCGTGTAGACTCTACGAAGGGTTAACTACAGAGGAGAGCTATTTTATTCAAATGAAACTCTTTATTTAAGGAGTAATTTAATTAAATATATGCAGGGTGAATTTTTGAAGTGGGCGTGGATGGCCAAATTCTAAACTATGAGGAATAGCGAAAAGTACTCAAAGGAGTCGCGGGCTCGATTTTGATGAAAACTAAAACTGCATCATTGGATTTTTGAAAAATCAATATTTCTAGCTAGGAATCGAACCTGTTGATTTTGAAAAAAAAGCACACGCTGTATTATTACACCATTCGATAGTGTCCCTAATAAAGATCAAATTCTGGGAAGTAATGACATACGGCAATATAATTAGGCCATCTTATTTTTTACACGTCAAACCTACAACTCATCGAACGACGTTCGAATGGAACACGCCTTCAAATATTATCGGCCAGTATTTCAAAAGAGGCCAGGATCTCTACAGTACACATATACCTCGGATTCAAAGAAAATCTAAGGTCTTTATCATAAAATATGGACTATAAAATTCCTTAGGTATAGTCACAACACAAAAGCTCTCGTGTAAATGTCGTCGCGCATCTACAATCTACATACCGAGACAATGCCCGAGGTAACGTTATTCCTATATTTTCTATATATTCCCCAGTGTATTCTACTATATTCAAGTACAAGCGACCCACCCGGGTTTCGCACGATTTTTATGACTTGACTAAACATCGAGATTTCTTTGGTATATGCAAGTTTAATGTTAATTTTATAACCTAAACCTATAGAAAGCATTTGAAGAGCTGTGTAAGTTTGTTCTAAATATGCGAGGTTTTCTTCACAACAAATAAATAAAAAGGAAAACAATGAATCTTTCTTTACGAAGTTTTCAAAGCCCGGCGACGAAACCCATAAACCTTCCGAAATATATCTAAATGATGATGAAAACTGTATCAAAACCCATTTGAGTTTGAGTAATATGTATAGATATTCCTCCCGTTGTAGCAATATCGGGAAGCGTCTAGAACATTCTCGAACATTCGTGATTATTAGACCGTGAAATAATTGACGGAAGATGGTGACTATGACGTAATGCGGATGGGAAGCTTCCGTTGGAAAACATGTTGTTCCTAGGAAATATAATTAATGGTTATGCAACAACAAGAACCCTTGAAGGAAGCTGTGAATATTGTTAGATAGTTTTGCAAATGAAGGGACGGATAATAGAGGAATGATTAGATTGCCGTCAAACGCAGCAGTGCTTAGATAAATGCGTTATTGGTTACGTAAACTAGAACTTAATGGAAGGGCCATTTATAATATGCTCGTGTTTCTGTGACAACAAACAAATTTTTCTTTCTTTACTTCTTTCATCCTATCCCTATATTAATTAGCCAGGTAAACAGCGCCTTCAGATCTTGGATGTAACTGATGAAAGCCTACCTTGGGTGATGAAAATGTGATTCTTTTCTCAATTTTTCCTGATTGCACCTACCACTGTATGTCTCTGTATCATGACTGGTATAGAAAATGTCTATGGCATTACGTCTGCCTCTGTACATTGTGTGCTTAAAGGTTTAAGTAAATAAATAATAAATATTTGAAACTAGCGATCCACCCCAGCTTTTCACGGGTGCAATTTTTTTTTTCGAATTTCCTAAATTTTCTTTCAAGTATACAAACCTTGTCCGGGCAATACCGAACACAAAAAAAAGAATTATCCAATTTGGTGCAGTCGTTTGGAATTTATGCGCGTACATATATTTCGACGATTCATTTTTATTTATATAGATAGATAGATAAGGTTTACAAACACCGATTTCCAAATTATACAACCGATTTCCCGAAATTGGTTTTGATCTTCGGGAAAAACTCTTTTTTCTCTATATTAGATCATGGTAACCGGTATCCAATGAATAAAACTCAATATATTTATCGTATCGTGTTCCCCTGCCGGTATCACATAACCTTTTTTGACCCTTGTCAGGGCCTCATATCGTTTTTTTTTTTTATGGGCTTTTCTAGTGTGCCAGATATATATTACCTGTGCTTTGACTTTCGGCTTAAACTGGGGAAGTTAATCGCTGTTAAATGGATGTGGTCGACTTTATTTCGGGTGGGCTGGCCATTTTGTTTTTCGAATGGCTGGTAGTATAACAATTGCTTCTGAATTGATATTGTTTCGTTTTATAGCTTGCAGAGATTAGGAAACTTGAAATGGAGTACTAGATCTAAATCTAAACTAGTTTTAGAAAGAAGTAAAATTTACTACAACGTAACGTCACGTCGTACGTCAACTTTACTTCTTTATAATACTAGTTTCTGGTCGTCTGGAAGTCCTGATACTATTACAAAAAATCTTTCACAAATAGAAAGCTTCACTGTTGCCAAGTGCCATAGGATATATTTCTTCCACGTGGAAGAAGCCGCGCGCAGAAACTAGTTACGTAATAAAATTGTGATCTAAGTTAAAGATAGACGTATATTTTGTTGCCTTTTCATGTAACTTCAGTATTATCTTAGGACTACGTAGAAAAACACGGACTATTAGAATACTCCCATTGCGCTCACTAGGGCAGGTCCCTTTGAACTTCCAAATGTTATTTTAAAGGTTAGGAGCGGTTTCAACCTTTAATGTCAACTGAGAATTCTAAAAGCACAGTTACGGAATAAAAACAAGCAAAGTAAATTGGATGATTGAAGTAAAATCAGTTTTTCTTTACTTGCGGATTTCCGGACTACCTATATATTTCCGGATAGCTCTACCGCATTCTCGTTTTTACCTTCATTTGAAGACCTTTGAGGAAAATAAATAAAAACACCTATTTAGATTTTATCTTTGAAGTTCCTTCCTCTTTCTTTCCAAGAGAAGTGGCTGTTCATGAGAAAAGGGAATTTTACAGTCACGAACCTTAGAAGCAAGATTTGGATAAAGTAAAGAAGGCTTAACTTTGAGAATAGCCGATGTATTCTGTACAAATCACACCGTCGAAGCTTAGGCGAGGCGAGCTTAAAGTGAGCTGTCAATAGTGTCAATCCAAAGCATTAGGTGGAATGACAGCTCTCTTCAAGTACACCTCACCTAAGTTTGCATGGTGAGATTCAGCGGTTTTTGCGGAATAGACCAGCAGAACACGTAGATTTGCCAGAATCCAAGCAGTGTCATTATAATGTTTAATTAACTGACAGACAACGCACAGCCTAAACATGAAACATTTCACAGGAGTTCCTTTTTAATATAAGCAGAGAGAGAGAGAGCACTAAATATTGATATGTGATATGAATTGCATCGATCCCAGCGTGGTTAAACCAGACTCGATTAATCGAATGAACCCCAAGATTCGCACTAGCTCCGTTCATGGTGCTACAGCGACCATTGCATCCGAATCTTCAATATAACGATGGAAAGCACTAGAGAAGAATTATTGAAAATTCATCCCCTGAATGGGTAAATGAAAGTTTGTATGGAATTTCGTTATTACTGAAGTTAGAAACGTGGAAGTTGGTATTGGTACTTAGACGTCTGCTTAGTATTATCTTTTTTTGGAAATTCAACCCCTTAGGCTCCTGAGAAGTTGTCCATGGGAAATCCCATCGACCATGACTTGTAAAACCATAACCCTTGTTCCTGGGGACCATGAAAGTTCTCATAAAAAAAATGGTCAACCTGATTTTTTTACTGTTTCTATTTTACGCATTGCGGCATCTATAAATTGTTAAAAGTCGTTTTGTAGATTAGATAGGCGTACAGGAACATAACGAGAATGTTTCAACCCGTGCTTATAAATCTTTACTTCATGCCTTACCTAACTTGTGAGCTTTCACGTTTAACTTTGTAAAGGCGTCCATTTTCTTTTTTAGGAGGTCTGAATTTACTGTATTTTTACTTTTACCCAAAAGCCGTGTCTTAGCCAGAATCAGATTGATTTAGCTTACTGTTCCGGTTACTCTGCATCATCACATGCTGCGGCCTGCTGGGCCTCTTCCCATGACTTCCGGCTCTTTCGATCCAGGGCTGAGTGGACCACTGGTCGTTTGTTTTCTCTAGCTCGTCCCGCAATCTTCTACGGGGTCTGGCGATTATGGGAAAAAACTGTTGTTATTTTTCTATCGTCGCGAACAATTTTATTGGTCTGCAATTTTTTGATGATAATGATACCCATTGAAGTAACGTAGAAACTCTTGATTTTGCAAACAATATTGTTAAAGACGCCATGCTGCGTCGACCCCAAATAAGTTTGTATAAGGGCAAGATGATGATGTCAAAAGTCAAAGTCAAAGCATTTATTTCAAATAGGCACATAAAAGACACTTTTGAACGTCAAAAATTACCTTAAAATAGAATTGATTCTAGTCGCCCCTTCCAAAAGGTAGTTTTCGTGTGGAGAAGAATGGGCAAGAAACTCCACCGTTACTCTTGATGAAGTTAATTGTTAACTCAATCAAATACCATCAATAGATACAGTAGTAAGTAATCAAACCTCAATGAATTCCCGTTTCGTCTTCCTAAAATTATTAATCTGTCAAGCTCCGCTAATGAGACACAATTGATTTTCTATTGTTTGGTCACCGATCGGTGTCCCGCGGTCCTTGTGGACACTGTAATATAATAAATGCGTACATCATAAGATGTAAAAAAAGTTTTTAGAAGCGCATTTATTCGAAAAAGCATACATAATTAAAAGATGACTGGTAGAAAATGCCCATGGCATTAAGCCCGCCTCTGTAGATTTATGTGCTTGACGTATTAAATAAATAAATAATTAGAAAATCAATACGTTTTTAGAGGATCAATCAAATATTTTCCATTTCAAACTACTCATTCATGTTATCTGCCGTTATTAGGACCAAGTTATTCAAGAGCTCTTTAAAAGGCCATTTTGATACCTTATTTCCAGCCAGAACATTCCACACACAACCTAAAATTAAATATATGTAATTAATATAAGGAAGCTTTAACTTATGCATTATCGGTTGTCTACGCGAGCTTAGCTTCTACACGACATAGATACATACCCAGATAAGATCTGTCATAGAATAGATTATCAGTCAGCCGATCGATCTCCCCGGATTAGCGGCCGGATGATGGATCAGGTGTAGGCTGTGGCGCATTGCGGGGTTGGTGACAAGGGAACGTACGACCCTCTTGAGCCTATTGGCTATTATTGTTTTTAAGCGGAAAATGTCATGGATAAAAGAAAGATGAACCAGAACTGTAACGATTTTTCTTACGAAAGCTTGCCTTTACGCAGGAAAGTATCAATAGCAATAGGCAGTAGCAACAACGAAAATATTTTAATTGTGACGGGTTTTATTATCAAGCACATAATAAAAACACAATGCTACAAAATTTAAACTGAACATTCGCGGATAATAATATTTTAAACTACAGCATTCCGATCTCTGCCTCTCGATGTTTCAAATTCACAAATTGAATCATCTCTCAATGCATATTTATTTCATTTTTCGGTCCATCTCGCGCCAATGCACTAGCCTTTGTACCAGGCTATCAGAACGGGGCAGAGCAAATAGCTTTTAGCCGTCGAAGGCCTCCGATTTAGCTTTTGACCTTGTTTTTAAATGGATCTTCGTAGTATTAAAGTTGGGTGGAGAGTACTCCGAGATTTAGAGAATATACGACCCAGATACATAATGGATAGAACGGAGAGAGAATCGATTTTGCTGGCTAAAAGGCGTCTACTTTTATTTTCGCGGCGACTAAATGGAATAGGTGCATGTTTTTCCAGTTCCGTGTTCCAGGTGGGTTTTGAATGTTGTTATTTTTGCGGTTGGACTGAATTGGCTGGTTTGTTTTTACCGTTTGTGGATAGCAAAGGTTTTTGAATGAGGTTTATTCGTAAGGTTCGTTTTTGCAAAGCGCAAGTATGATTAAAGTTCTGCAAGGCGTTGTAGAAATTAAAGTAGTATATAAGTTGGTCTATTCAGTAAACATCTCAGTGTAAAAACGTGGTAGGTGATGTGAGCTTGAAGTAAGCTGTCATTCCGCCTGACTGACGCTAGAGATTGACACTAGTGATAGCTTACTTCAAGCCCACTTCGCCTAAATTTCACAGACATTTTTCCAGGTTAGGTGGACTGTTCTCAAAATCCTTTCTTATCTGTTATTCTCTGGAGGATATGGCAAAGATGAACTGTAACGCCTTTGGCAGTTAGCACCAAAGTCATTTCCAAAATAGAATATTGTCTATCTTGAGAGGAAATTCAATTAGCGAACTTCCCTGCGCTTTCATCCCCCATAAATTCACCGTATTTATTCGACAAAGACTTTCTAACAGCACTTTGTGAAATTGTGCGAGGTCTCGTCCCTAGTTGCAAACCATTATCTGCCTTGTTGATGTGTTGTCATGCCGAACTATGAGCGTAAATTAGAAGTGCAAAATTTAATCTGAATGAAAGGGGTCGAATTTGAGTAGCAAGCGTTTAGGATTCAGATGTGCTAGCTTTTTAAACTTTTGTGGGTCCTAAAAATTTATGCGAGAGCAGTGGTGGCCCAGTGGTATCGGCCGCGACTTACGAGTTGTACGTCGTAGGTTCAAACCCAGACAGGCGCTTTACTTTGTGTAAATTATTTCATCACCACTGCTCTCAAAACGGTGAAGAAAAACATCGTGAGGAAACCGGCATGTCCTAGAACCAAAAATTCAAAGACATGTGACATCTACCAACCCGCACTGGGCCCGCGTGGTGGATTACGGCCCACTCCCTCTCACAGAGAGGAGGCCTGTGTCCCAGCAGTGGGAACATTATAGGCTGATTATGATGGGTCCTAAAAAGCTGCGGTTTGATGGGTGAGATGTGGCTTTCTATTCTTATTTAGCACACCACATAACATCACGCCTTATTTCCCAGAAGGAATAGGCAGAGGTGTACCTAAAGGTACACTGGTGGAGATGTGCTTTGAATTATACTCCATTTGAAATAAGATTAGACATTTAAATGAACCTTTTTTACAGTCCGTTCAACCGATTTTGACTTCTGTTCCGTAGGCATAAGTGTGGCATTAAAAGCAAAAAAGGGATTACAATACCAACTGTTTACTGCAGCTGTCATTTGTCATGCCACCAACGCAATAGCAGTCAAAATCAATTGAACTGACTGTAAAAAAGGTTTATTTAAATGTCTAATTTTATTTCAAACGGAGTAAAGGTTTTTTAGGGTTCCGTAGCCAAATGGCAAAAACGGAACCCTTATGGATTCGTCATGTCTGTCTGTCTGTCTGTCTGTCTGTCTGTCTGTCCGTCCGTCCGTATGTCACAGCCACTTTTTTCCGAAACTATAAGAACTATACTGTTGAAACTTGGTAAGTAGATGTATTCTGTGAACCGCAGTAAGATTTTCACACAAAAATAGAAAAAAAAACAATAAATTTTGGGGTTCCCCATACTTACAACTGAAACTCCAAAAATTTTTTTTCATCAAACCTGTACGTGTGGGGTATCTATGGATAGGTCTTCAAAAATGATATTGAGGTTTCTAATATCATTTTTTTCTGAACTGAATAGTTTGCGCGAGAGACACTTCCAAAGTGGTAAAATGTGTGTCCCCCCCCCTCTAACTTCTAAAATAAGAGAATGATAAAATTAAAAAAATATATATAATGTACATTACCATGTAAACTTCCACCGAAAATTGGTTTGAACGAGATCTAGTAAGTAGTTTTTTTTTAATACGTCATAAATCGAAAACCGCAATTTACCTTTCACAAAGTTACAACGAACTACAAGAACTTTTATATTATGTTACTTGCTGCTACGGAACCCTTCATGGGCGAGTCCGACTCGCACTTGGCCGCTTTTTTTACGAGTCCAATTAGTCCAGTATCTGTATTATTTAGGGCCGGGCTTATTGAAATACTGACAAAAATCGAACATTGTTGGAACAAATTGCCATGTGACACTTTTTATTAAAATAACCGTCGAAGAAAAAGAATGTACTTATAATCGCTAAACTCATAAATGATAACAGTTTCTTTAGTAATTACTTACGCAGAGTTATTGATCGCTATTGGCGAAGAGCCAATGCGTCACATTTTGAAAAATAAAGGCAAAATTTAGTAGGTATACAAATATGTGAATGAAAATGATTTACGTGCGCTGTTGTTTTATTAAATCATGACTCATGAGTGAATTCCAATATTTAGTTTAATGGAGCTGAATTCGTTACTGCTAACGAGTGTTATGTTTACTAAATATTGTATGGTAGGTTACGCATTGTATGTACCTATATTTTATTTTTAAACTGCTATTGTGCTTGTGGGTATGCAGTTTCTGAGTTTCTCTTGGACATGACTGATATCGGTGACAAACATCATGAGGAAACCTGGACTTATCTTCTACTAGCTGCGCCCCGCGGTTTCACCCGCGTAAGTGTGGATCCCGTGGGAATATCGGGATAAAAAGTAGCCTATATGTTAATCCAGAGAGATCTACCTCCATACAAAATTTTATCAAAATTCGTCCAGCTGTTTGAGCGTGAAGAAGTAACGAACATATAAACACACACACACACTCACAAACTTTCGCCTTTATAATATTAGTGTGATAATGTGATTAGTGTGATACTAATAATAAGGCTGAAGTTTTTTTGTTTCTTTCTTTAAACGCGCTAATCTCTGGAATTAAAATTATTTTCCTTAGCCCAATTCTTAAGGAAGATTATTTGGCTTTTTTAACCTTTTATCCGTCCGACTTCACATCAGTTGTCTTGCCCCAGCGCCCGAAAAAAAATCTAAAAATAAATACCTGATAGAATACAGCGTAATTAAATAAAAAAAGCAGATTAAACGAGCTTGTGGTATTTGTTCGTAAATATACGACCCTCCCTGGCGAAATGGACACGAAAATATTTGTCGGATTAATCCGGCGTAAGGGGTTAAAAGGTAAACATCACGCTACGATCTTTAAAAGCCGTGCAAAATTAAAAAGCCAGAAAACGAAGTATTAGCGTAGGCGGGCCCGATAGAATGCGACGCGGTGGGTCTTTTTTTTATGGATTGGAAATCATCGAATGACTCCTCCCGCTCTGGGTGGAGCGGAAGGGAGTGTCAGACTCTTACTGACTAAAACCCATCCGTGTTCCTTCCTTAGCTCTTTATGTTCCGGGGTAGCGGTAACCCTTTCGGACAATCAGTTCGACTAGTAGAATACAGTTTCGACTAGTACGGAGGACAGTGTGAATCGAATGCTACAACCTAAATAACAATATCAGTGTAAATAATTTGTTGGTGAGTGATTAGTGCTTAAATGCGTGCTAAATGATTATCATGTGACGTAAGTACTAAACGAACAACATTTAAAAGACGTTAGAAAGGTGAGAAAGTTAGTCACATTATTGTATTTAAGCGCAGGTTTTATGATCCAAATAAATAAAGTTATAAATATAATGTGTACTAGGTTAAGGTTTCTATGGGTCTATGCCACCCGAAATAAAGTTATTATAATCCCGCACCCCCGGCAGGCTTCAGCCCTGGCAGGCCTCTTCCTTTTGGCAGGCCCCTTCTTTTTACGCGGTAGGTCTGGGGCTGAAATTTGACGCGGACGAACTTTGTCACATTATTTAATTCTGAGGCGGGACGAAATTCGCCGGGTCAGCTAGTATCAAATAAATTATGAATGGAAAAAATCCTTGTTCCGAAACTAGGTAGGTATTTTAGTTATTATATCTTATGCCTCCTCCCAATATTGGAAGCAATATATTCTAAAATGAGCTCCTTTCCCAGAAAAGAAACAATACAAAATTATCACAAATAAGACCCTTATATTCACTCAAAAGACATTGTAAGTCTTTGCAAAGGACATTATATTATCGTGTTTCCTCAATTTTTCTTCTCCCTTTCTATACTTAATTGGTTTCATTAAGTTTTAAATGCTTCTAAAACGTACGAGGTATCCTCGGGCTTACCTTTTTTTAATATTGCTGTCTTGTCGATGAGCCAAAATTTCCCAGGGGCGTTTACCTTAAAGTACGGGCTCGTGTTACAAAAGATATTCGTTGAAAGATTCAGCAGTATTTGCTGTACTATGATTTTAATTGAATATTTCCGTAGGGAATGAAATACAGAAAGCAATAAGAAAGAGAAATTGGTTTATTAACACAGAAATATATGCATTATATAAAAAAAAAAGATAGGTAAGGTCTCGAATAAATGTGACCATTAAAAAAATTTTGTAATGTCTCTCTGTTTCCTTCTTCTTTTTTATCACAAAAACCGTATATTTTTTTCTCCCATTAAGACGCTGAAAGCCGCTATCGAGCTCCGATGTTTCGGTATTTTTAGCCACGCCCACAATTTCTCCGATATCCTAGCGCCATTCTTAAAGGGCGGTGATACAGCGAACTACCAAGTAAGGAACAGTGTGACGCGGTCAATAATAATTAAAAACGAACCAATAGATGGCGCTCTTGTATATTTATTGTTCTGTGTGAAGAGCTAGCAACAAATAAGACAAGGCGATTATAAAAAACCAATGTATATTTTTGTTTTTATTTTTAATTATTTTAAGACACTATTTACACTGAATTGAAAAACAATATAAATGTATGGAAAATAAAATCTCAAACTATATTAACAAATCATTATTGTAATAATTAGGTATATTTTTTTATTTGCTTTTTTAACCGACTTCAAAAAAAAACCGGCCAAGTGCGAGTCGGACTCGCCCATGAAGGGTTCCGTAGCAGCAAGTAACATAATATAAAAGTTCTTGTAGTTCGTTGTAACTTTGTGAAAGGTAAATTGCAGTTTTCGATTTATGACGTATTAAAAAAAAAACTACTTACTAGATCTCGTTCAAACCAATTTTCGGTGGAAGTTTACATGGTAATGTACATTATATGTATTTTTTTAATTTTATCATTCTCTTATTTTAGAAGTTAGAGGGGGGGGGGGGGGGACACACATTTTACCACTTTGGAAGTGCCTCTCGCGCAAACTATTCAGTTCAGAAAAAAATGATATTAGAAACCTCAATATCATTTTTGAAGACCTATCCATAGATACCCCACACGTACAGGTTTGATGAAAAAAAATTTTTGGAGTTTCAGTTGTAAGTATGGGGAACCCCAAAATTTATTGTTTTTTTTTTCTATTTTTGTGTGAAAATCTTACTGCGGTTCACAGAATACATCTACTTACCAAGTTTCAACAGTATAGTTCTTATAGTTTCGGAAAAAAGTGGCTGTGACATACGGACGGACGGGCAGACAGACAGACAGACAGACATGACGAATCCATAAGGGTTCCGTTTTTTGCCATTTGGCTACGGAACCCTAAAAAGGTGGAGGTTCTCAGTTCGTCGGTTTTTTTTTTAATGTATCATGTTCCCCGATTACTCGAAGACGGCTGGACCGATTTCAAAAATTATTTTTTTGTTTGAAAGGGTATACTTTCCAGGTGGTTCCATCGTCATCAAGTCAGGATCTGATGATGGGGTTCTGCAGAAATCGAAGGAACTCTTCAAATATTATAGGCCAAAATACCCAAGTCGCTATAGGTGTCTATAGCGACTTGGGTATTTTATATAGTAACTCGTGCATTTGCTTTCGGAAAGCACCATTTGGTAAAGTGGAACTAATATGATGAAGATCACAGATGGCTATTGGAACTACTCAATAATAAGTATTTCACGGGTTGCGATTCGATTACTTTAATATGGTTGCTAAGCAATTTATGCTCGTCACAATGCAAATGGTGAAATGGAACTGATGGTGGAATACCAGGAGAACTCCTCAAAAATTAACGTCCCTGCATCGGGAAAAGTAATATTTTGTATAAGGCGATAAGCAAGTTGACATTATGCTATTGTAACTTAGATACATTATAAACAGACCCACTACTATTATTCCCGATACTTTTTAGACTGGATGTACATAGGTTTTTTTACTGAGGTATCTGGAACATGTGGGTTGATCGATTGGTGACTGAAGGACTATTTCATGCACTTTAATGTTGTCTCATATAAGCAGTTCCGTGTGAATCTCGGGTCTACTATTTCAGGGAGTAGGTGTTTTAAGTAAAATGATTTTAATTTTTGTTTCATTTTCTGTTCCCAAAAAAGGTCATCTTTTCTATTAATTTTATCTTTAATTTAACTTCTTCTCCAGCCGGACCATACTGCAAACAAGCATTTCTTACGTCTTGTAATAATTATGGAGCTGGCTCTGAACTTGATTATACCAGTTGTGATTTGTGTTTTTTTAGGCACCCTTCTTTATCTTTTACCCAAAAATTTACTTTTTTTTTGTTGATAGCCTCATTCAAGCCCAACTTGTATGCATTGATTTGGCATTTAATTTCAATTATGGCATCTTCGCCACAAATACCATCAAGTAATTAAAAAAACTAAAAAACCCGACTACGGTAAAAAAAGCTTAAGTTAAAAAAAAACTGAAAAGCTATAAACAAGCTTATTTTTAATTAAATAAAAGTTGGAAGCAGGTGAGACCCATTTGAGTTTGAAAATATAAAAATGGTATGGGTCCCGCCTGCTTCCAAATTTTATTTAATTTAAAATGGGTTTGTTTATAGCTTTTCAGTTCTTTTTACCGCAGTCGGGTTTAATTACTTTTTTTTATTTCCAGATTTTTAGTTTACAAATGTGAAAGAAGTTAAGTTTTTTATTTCGTTTTTTACATATTGTCACTTCGAATTACTTTTAACCATATAAGTTGTATATAATTTTGAAATCACCTTTTAAATACCCTTTATTTTTATATCCCACTCGATGGTATTAGAAGAAAGAAAAATTTCGAACTCCACAATATGGCACCCCAAATCCGCCATTTTACTTTGTTTTTTATTTTCATGTAGTCAGTGACACTCGTGCCACAAAGACAAATCTAAAGACAGATAATTTATCCAAATCCGTTCAAACTCAAACTCAAACTCAAAGCATTTATTTCAATTAAACCAATTACAGGCACTTTTGAATTGTCAAGGGGTCGGTCAGTCAGAAAGATGAAGCTAGTTGCCCATTCCAAAGCGTAGGTACCTATGGAGAAGAACGGGCAAGAAACTCCATGGACACTCTTTTAAATCAGAATAATATGGTTACAAAGTCTTGGTTACATCATTCATGCTAAAAATTATACATGTGAGAACGATGCAGAACGTTAAAAGCGTCCATAATGTAAAGATGAGAAAAAAAAAACAATTAAAAAATTAAATTAAAATAAGCCGTGGCAGCAAAGAGATGACCAGTCCCTACCGACGGCGCCCGTTCACGAACATGACGCATGTATTAGCACCATTCAGCTCAACCATTTTGAAGGGAGCTAAATGATCCAACACATGCGCCACCATCAGCGAGACATTTGAGTGAGCATGACATACTCTCAGCCGCCAGAGCACATTCAAGTCAATGAAAGACGTACCCAGTAAATGGTAGCTTTATAGTATGTACATAGTACTCAAACATGTGCTATGCAATTATACAATACTAAGAGATTGAATTTATATAATGCAAAAGTAGTATTTTACAATCTTCAGCAGCTCCAACAGTATTTTCGAATGCTAATCAATTTATTTGTGCGTTCTTATGGAGCAGGACCAGCATTTAGCCACGCATTTCTATCAGTGATGTAATCCCCCAATTTATAATATGCCTGGCTGCATAGTGTGCGTTTTATACAAGATTTAAATTTCGTTTCATTCAGTTCAAGTATGTGGGTAGGTATTTTATTGTAACAATTTAAACAGTAGCCCATGAAAGATGAGTCTACTTTAGCCAGCCTGAAACCTGGTTGAACTAATTGGTCCCTATTTCTAGTGATATAATTGTGTCTTTCACCTCTTTTACTAAAAAGATGTAGGTTTTTCCTTACGTACATGATATTTTCATAGATATATTGACAAGGTACCGTCATGATGTTAATATCTTTAAACAGTTTCCTTAGAGAGTCACGCCGGCGGAGGTTATATATGGCTCTGACGGCTCTTTTCTGCAGAATAAAAATAGACTCGATGTCTGCAGCCCGTCCCCATAGTAAAATACCGTACGACATTATACTATGAAAGTAACTAAAATAGACTAGTCTCGCGGTATCAACATCAGTAAATTGACGGATTTTTCTCACAGCATATGCTGCTGAACTTAGCCGTCCTGCAAGGGATGTTAAATGAGGACCCCATTGAAGCCTTGAGTCGAGCGTGATCCCCAGAAAAACAGTTTCATCGACGAATTCGAGTTTCTCTTGATTCAGTACAATCTCACAATTACTACTTTTGACATTTGGTAAAGAAAATCTTATGCACTTCGTTTTTTTCCCATTTAACACTAAATTATTAGCAGTGAACCAATTTTGGATCTGCTGTAGGGCGTTATTTACGTCGTCAAGATTTGATGCACGTCTATTAATTTTAAAAATCAAGGAAGTATCATCAGCAAATAACACCATTTGAGGGTGGGTTTTTAACAAATGGGGTAGGTCATTAATATATACTAAAAAGAGGAAAGGACCTAATATCGAGCCTTGTGGTACACCCATTTTTACTTTTAAACCGAGTGAATTGACACCATTTATTTGAACTTGCTGTTGTCTATCATTTAAATAAGATTTTACTAAACTGAGCGCAAGTTTTCCAAGTCCGTAATGTTCAAGTTTTAAGAGTAAGGTTTCGTGGTCGACGCAATCAAAAGCCTTGGAGAGGTCACAAAAAATTCCTATGGCGTCTTGAGACTCTTCCCACGCCGTAAATATGTGTTTTAATAAGGTGACACCGGCGTCAGTCGTACAACGTCCCTTGGTGAAACCATACTGTTGGTCGTGTAGTATTTTATTGGTGTTAAAATGATTGAGCATTTGGTTCAGCATCACCTTTTCAAAGACCTTGCTGAAAACCGGTAACACGGATACGGGTCTATAATTATTGGTATCTTTACTGTCCCCCGATTTGAAAAGTGGTATTACCTTACTGTATTTCATTAGATCCGGGAAGACTCCTTGATCTACACACAAATTAAATATTAAGGCTAAGTACGGCGCTATAGTCTCAATAATGGAGGTACAAACTTTGATAGACATTCCCCATAGATCTTCGGTTAGTTTGATCTTGATTTGCTTGAAAGCTTTTATTACTATTATGGGGTTTATATGCTTGAATTTAAATTCAATCTGGCAGGATGAAACGTTTGCTCTTAATAAATCAATAGAACGCAAGGGCGAGGAATTTAAGACTTCAGTAGTTTTATGTGGGATACTGGTAAAGAAATTTACAAATTCTTGAGCAACTTCTTTGTTAGTGCTTATGAGACCACGCGAAGTCTCTAGTGTGAAATCATTATTATGTCTTTTATTCCGGTTAGTCTCGTCATTAATAATTTTCCAAACCGTCTTTATTTTATTATCGGCTGATTTGATCTTGTTGCTAATATACAAGGCTTTAGCTATCTTGCAGGTATTTTTAAAAGTTTTAGAGTAGGTAGCAACATATTTATTAAAAGTTTCAGAGTTAATATAAGGCTTAAGGCCATACAGCTCAAACAATTTTTCCCTACTTTTTCTAATACCCTTAGTTGCCCAGTCACTGAACAAAAAATTTTTGCAAATAGTTTTAGTTTTCTTTTTAAAAGTGTTATTGAATTCGGTGCGCACTATAGAAAAGAACTCCTCATATAATTCATTTACATTGTTTTTAATATGGCCTGGTACACTTAACTTACTAATTAAGTTATTATTAAATCTATTTAGATTGCTTGGTGTTATTTGTCTTGTTTGTATCTGAACTTTTTGTAATGGTGTATTGGACTTGAACGCAACGGTTTGACCGCTGTGATCAGAAGGAAGATAGTTTACTATGGCTTTATCTAAGTAGTCGCAGCAACAAAAAACATTATCAATACATGTAGCAGAATTTATAGTTATGCGTGTTGGTTCTGAAAACACATTTGACAAGTTGAATGATTTAAAGAGACTTAATAATCGACTGCTATTTGAACTATTCTCTAAGATATTAATATTGAAGTCACCACAGATAATTAGCGATTTTTTACCAGTTCCAAGTTTTGCTAGAACATCTTCCATTACTGACTCAAATATGGAGTAGTTTTGATAATTTGGGGGTCTGTAAACGCACACTATAACATGCTTATCTAGCTCAACACAGGAAAGTTCAATATTATGTTCAACCGACAGATCAACTATATCATTACGAGTCTTAGATTTAATAGAATTTTTAACTAAGATTAATGAACCCCCACGCAGCATAGATTTTCGGTTAAAACAACTGCCCACACTATAGTTTTCATAATTAATTAGCATTTCATAATCTTTCAACCAATGTTCAGTTAAACAAATAATTTCAAACATAGTTTTTTCTAAAAATAGTTCAATTTCTAATTGCTTGGATGAAAAACCTTGAATATTTTGATGAAATAATGTCAAGGAATTCTGCTTAGATCCTTTTTTACACTTAACTATTTGAGAGCAAGAAGGCACCTTGTTGTTGGTAGGTATAACAATATTGTTACTGGTATCTTCTGTTGTCTTACTAACTAGTTTAAATCAACATCCAGAGTGAGCCCCAAGACTCCCATGCCATCACCAGGCAATGATATCCCAATCCCATTACTTGTGGACCCCACATTAGAACTTGAATTTGCCAGAGTGAGACATGGATCCTCCTTCGTACAATTATTGTAAATAGAGTTCGTATAAGAGTTACGAGGTAACAAAGAAACGGACATACATACATACATACAGGTCAAACGCATAACCCTCCTTCGCCGCAGTCGGGTAAAAACTAAAAATGATTTTTATTTAATATCTATTCAACAACGATACCCCATATTGACATAGTTTGTTGACTTTCATTTTTATCATTTTCACAATATGGCGTCCAGTAGTCGCCATATTGAATGTTTACTAACGTCATGTCTTTATTGACACTCGCCGGATTAAGAGGAATCGATTGACGTGTGAATCATAAAAATCGGCCCAGGCGTTTGGTCTGTATAGTGCTTCAAAGGAACATACATACATAGGCTGATAAACACATTACCACTCCTTTGCGTCGCGCAGTCGGGTAAAAAATGATTTATATAGAGTGGGCAAGAAAGAATGGACAAAGCTACGAATATTTTCCTATAAGTCCATTTCTAAGATAGTCATAGGTCTATGTAAATTCGATAGTGTTTATCACTGGACTTATTGTGACTTTCTTTCTATGATCTAAGTAATAAAATTGTTATCTATATTTAGTTAGTATGCGCGTATTACAAACTTACTGGTGAAAAACAATTTTCGAAGCTTCACCTACTTCTGAATTGTTCGCCAAACGTTTATTTTAACTGTAAATATTTTTTTTTTGTAGTCAAATATTACTTTCCAGTAAAGAAAATTAATAATTATTCTAAAAATATGCAAAATAAATTAAAAAAAAAAACAATGAAAGGGGTTAGAAGATTTTTGTATGGAGGGTGGCCCTAAGGTCGGTCGCCATTTTGATTTTTTTTCAGAATCGCGGTGCACAACAAAAGTTATATATTTAAATAGAGGACGCTTATACAAACAAAAAATGTTATATAACATAATATCCTAAAGCGTCAGGTTTCGGAGTTATTCACCGAAATATAATTCTAAAACAACAAGGATTTTTTTGTTTTTTTTCCCTCCAGGTAAGCATATTGAACTATTGAGGTAATAGAAACGTTATGGAGAAGAAACAAATGAAGAATAGACATTTTTTAAATAAATAATTAAAAACGGCTATTTATAGTTCGTGTTTTAATCCCAGAGACTAATCTGACATTTAAGTCTTTTGTGCTTTCGTTTTTGAAGTGAAAACTTCTTTAGCGGCGTTGCACACTTTTTTGTAATGGGTAAAAAATGTTAAACTCGCGTCAGGACATCGCGTCAGGACACGTGACCGTCAGGAGAGATTCCCCCCCCCCTCTCTTTCTACGGCGGCGCCAACCGAAGTGAACCAAGTGACACACGGATGGATGGATGGATGAACGTGGACGAGGATGTGGACGTGGACGTGGACGTGGATGTGGATGGATGGATGGATGGATGGACAGCTGATAGCTCGACCGACTGTGTAGTAGCCACACTGCTGTGTAATCGTAAAATTCGTGTATATAAAGTGTTTAAAATATGGAAATTGAACAAAGTGCATCTATTAATGAAAAAAGTGACGCAGAAATAGTGAAAAAAAAATGAGTTATATTAATTCAATTAATAATTGATTTATTTCAACGTTAATATTCAAGTTTTCACTCCTGCCGGCACTCCCGGAGTGCAACCTGTCTTTTTTTTAGTATAGAAGTTTGACATTACACTTGTCAGATTAGTCTCTGGGATTAAAAAAAACGAACTATAAATTGCCGTGTTTAATTATTTATTTAAAAAATGTCTATTCTTCATTTGTTTCTTCTCCATAAAGGTTTCATAACGTTTCTATTACCTCAATAGTTCAATATGCTTACCGGGAGGGAAGAAAAACAAAAAAATCCTTGTTATTTTCGACTTATATTTCGGTGAATAACTCCGAAACCTGACGCTTTAGGATATTATGTTATATAACATTTTTTGTTTGTATAAGTGTCCTCTATCTAAATATATAACTTTTGTTGTGCACCGCGATTCTGAAAAAAAATCAAAATGGCGGCTGATTTTAGGGCCAAAACCTTCAAACCCCTTTGCTAAAATTAATTTAAAAAAAAAAAAAAATTCCTAATAAGAATCAACTTGGTTTCGAACTCAAAACTCGCTATTCAGAATCTATGCGAAAAACGAAGCTTCGCCTGCTTCTGAACTTTCCGCCAAACATCTTTTTTTTTTGTAAAGAAAATTAATAATTATTCTAAAAATATACAAAATAAATGAATAAAAAACAATGAAAATTTCCAAAAACTAAATAAATAAAGAAAAAATATAGTTATATAAATTAAAAGAATAAAAATCAGCACGTTTTCAAATCAAATCAAATTCAAATTCAAATCAAATTCATTTATTTGTCCGAACATGGTACATTACATGGTCTTAAATTAATAAATGGTCTCATCACATTCTGCCACGTGAGGCGCGCAAATATCAGGTAGGTACACAAATAAAATTTTCAATACAAGAACAAAGATTAGGTTAATATTGATAAGTACTATTGAATAAATAATTAAGAATTAGTATTGCAATAAGAGGCATGTCAGTTAAAAATATTAGGTATCTAGGTTATGTCAGATTATTATTCAATGTCAAACTATCAACTATCAAAGAGAGATTTCAGAGTATAAAAGATTACAATTAAATTAGGATGGCAAAGTCTTATCGTTCAAAAAGTCGTTTAAGGTATAATAACACTTTTTACATAGCAACTCTTTAAGTTCCTTTTTAAAAGCATTTACATTTAGCTGTTTGATTTGCTTTGGGATTTTGTTAAAAACTTGCGGGGCTATACAGAATATGCTTTTCCACATTAATGCTGTTTTAGCTCTACGTCCGCGTAACATATCATTCCGCCTGTTACGTTTTACTGTATCTGATAAGTTTGGAAACAGGTGTGAATTCAGCTTAACAAATAAGGCAGTTTCATATATATACAAAGACGGTAGTGTTAAAATTTTGTATTTTTTAAATAATGGTTCACAACTGTCCGTTATTTGAAGTTTGAACATAGCTCTGATGGATCGCTTTTGCGCTTTAAAAGCGATTTCTCTATTTGTAGAATTACCCCAGAATATAATACCATACCTTAGTACAGATGCTACAAGACCATGATAAGCTGTAAGTAGTGCGTCTGTGTTAACTATTGGGGCAAGTTTATACAGGGCATAGGATGAACTACTAATTTTCTTACATAGCGCCTCAATGTGATCCTTCCAATTGAGCTGCCTGTCAATTATCAAACCTAGAAATTTTGCACTATCTACATCGTGAATTTTGTTACTCTGGTATTGGACCTCCATCTTCGAACTAGGTTTTTTATGGCCAAAGTGCATTATTTGTGTTTTGCCAAGATTAATTCTCAGATTATTGTTATCAAGCCAAGAGATTATTGAAGTTAACGCGTTATTAACGTCAGCTTCATATGATTCAGGTTTGTCACATGCTATTATTATCGTACTATCGTCCGCAAAGAGTGTTATTGGGAAGTCTATAGCTTTGGGAAGATCGTTAATATAAATTAGGAACAGTAGAGGACCCAATACACTGCCCTGTGGTACACCAAAGTATACTGTGCGTTCCTTCGACAGGTATGTTACTTCTTCTTTAGTCTTGAAGTTTAAGTTTGTTACGGCGGTAAATTGTTTTCTTTTTGAAAGGTAAGTGCTTAATAAGTCCAGAACGTTACCTCTTATACCGTAAGAGTCAAGTTTGTTTCTTAAGATAGTATGGTCAACGCAGTCAAAAGCTTGCGTCATATCACAATACACAGCACAGACAGGTGTTTTATTATCAATATTAGTCATAATTTTATTTAAAAAGTCATAAATAGCCATGTTTATCGTCATGTTCTTTCGGAAACCTTTTTGTTCGTTGCAGAGAATCTTTTGTTTTTCTAAGTATGTGTAAAGCTCATTATAAATATATTTCTCGTATATTTTGGAAAAAATTGGCAAAAGCGCAATAGGTCTATAATTTTGCAATTGTTGCTTATTACCTTTTTTAAATATGGGTTTCACTATGGAGACCTTGAGACGATCCGGAAAAACACCATGGCTGATACATAGATTAAGAATATGACTCAAATGTTTAGAGATTAAGTCGGCAACATGTTTTATAATTTTAGTAGAGATTTCGTCATACCCCACACTATTAGTGTTTTTAATGCATTTTATAATGTTAAATATTTGTATCGGTTGACATGGAGGCATGAACATTGATTTTTGTTTATTTGTGATATACGCACTCGATCTTTTGCCTGCTCCGGGTATAGGCACAATTTTTTCTATGAAATATTTATTGAACTGTTCAGCAATTAATTGAGGTTTGTTAATCGTTTTATTGTCAATTTGTATAGTATCCAATGAGTCATTAGGTAGATTTAAATTAGAGTTCTTTATTATTTTCCATGTCATTTTGCTTTTATTGTCAGAAGTTTTAATATTATGGTTATTTTGTGATCGTTTAGTCAGATTAATAATTTTTTTAAATATCTTTGTGTAATTTGAATATTTCGTTTTATTTATTTGAGTAGGTTTAAGTCTAGATGTCCATAATAATTGCCTTTTTTTTAAGCTACATAGTTTAAGTCCTCTCGATTTCCATTTTGGTTTTTGGCTTGTTGGTATTTTAATACGTCTACGGGGGAAGCACAGGTCATAAAATAATTTAAATTGATCAATAAACAAGTTGAATGCATCATTTGGATCATCATTGTCATAAATTTCAGAGAATGTTAGTTTTTCCAGGCAGGTTCTAAATTTAATAATATTCTCTGGGCTAAAATCACGTTGTGATTTATACCAATATTTCAGAACACAGTTCAAACGTACAGGACATTTGAGCAGTTGCGCAGTGTGATCCGATAGGGCAAATTCTATCACTTCCGACTTGCATTTTTTTTCGAAATTGTGGGCAAAATTATCAATGCAGGTCTGGCTTTGCATCCTGGTTCGAACTTCGAATCTTGCTATTTCAGATATTACGTAAATACCACTAGACCAATTGAGCATTTTTATCACAGCCGAATTTACGCTACGCATTGTACAAAGTCTATAAGTACTTTTATTTATAATTTCATTTCTGTTCGTGTACGTGTTTTGTCAATATTACAATATAAAAAAATACTTTACTACTTCCATTAGATGTTTTTGTTAGTATAGAATAATAATACATTTTTGCTGGCCTCCGACATTTTTGTTTGTTTCCCATTTTGCACAGCAAATATTTTCATAACTTAGAACTATATTTACTAATGTCTTTACGTGTTAATATTTTTACAACTTATTGTAGTTTTAGGGAAAAAATAAAATATGTACATTTAAGTATGTTTGAAGTTGTCAATCAACAAAAAATAAAATGAACGGATAGCGGTTAGCGGGGCAAAGCGACATACGTCCGTCTAGCAGCGCGCCTAAGCGATCACTGTCGGATTGCATACATAAGAAAGAGAAGCGCGATGACGCGACACTCGTAAGTTGTTACAAACCATAAAATAATTAATTTCTTAAAAATAAGTTGAGTAATCAAAAATAAAAAACAACCAAATTTTGTATTTAAATATGATACGTTATTGTTATAAATTTTACCAACGTACGTTGATCAGTAATACAGATATTTTTGTTGGAAGGTCATTTTAAGAGGTTAGTTTACATTTTTTTTGTATCGAGAAAACTTTTCAAAAACGTGTTTTGAATACAACAGGGTTCTCAGAAATATGTTCAAGATTAATATATATTTTTTCCGCCGTGTCAAACTGTATAGATTTGGCTAAAAAATTGTTCGAAACAAGTCTATTTGGCTCTTGTCAGCGTCTTAACGATCCCGTCCATAAGATAGGATTTTACTAAAAGCTGACTGGCAGACATAACGGCCCCACGTTGGGCGCCAATTCAATAAATTCTAAATCTATCCCAATGCTAAGCTCATTCAATTCAATGTCTCGGCTAAACGGCTTAAAGTCTTAGCAGGATCCGAGGCGCTCACGATAATACATTCTATTTCCAAGCTAGGCAGGTAAAATGTTGCCAACCCCAGGTGTTCGTTTCTACCTAGTTTAGGTTTTCTCCGACTACCCACTTTCCTTAGAATATTAATCGTGGAAGTTCGGCTTCTAAAATGTTATAACTTGGTGGTTCTGCGTGAAATATGATCGGGATGACGTTAGATGGGTAACCAAAGTAGAATATATTGCAATTGCTGTGAGTAAAATGCGGTATGCATAGCAGCTTTTGCGGTATGTATGCGTTTAAAAATGCACCTTTTATTTTCTGGTTATCGGTAAAGATGTCAAAGGCCGTTAGCAATAATATAATTTCATCACTAACTAGACTTTCTCTCTTTTAATGGTTTTCTTGCGATGCGTCTATTATTACTTCTATGTAATTTATATGTGAACTTATGAATAAAATTATTCTATTTTATTCTATTAAAGGTTTGTAGATTTCTTCGCATTTTCTTCTCTAATTTCTCATCATGCGTAACAGTTCTTCTATGCTGGTGCTGACTATATCTGTTTCCATCAGGCATGTATTACCAAAATCTAGATGTTTGCCCTTTATTCTAAGAAAAATCCACAATGAAATCATGGCAGAACATTACTCATGCAATAAATTATAACTCTTAAGTACATATATGTAATTCCAATCGAATGAAATGTATCGAAAAAGTTCTCCTGAACCCGTTAGGCATAATCATGAAAGCGTAATGAAAAAATCATAACACTTAGGTACGACTTCAACCACCCGGCGCTGCAATCGATTCGCGCGATATTTCCCGATTATTTCGATAACTGACTTTAATCGAGTATTCGGGTAATATCGACGTCACTTGGAGCGAAATTAAACCGGCTCTTTATTTGAAATTGGAGGCGTGGGCGTATCGTTCCGACTTTGTAATAATGACATGAAAATATAACTTCCATCCACGCGGCTGAATTTTTTATAAATTGTGTCTGAAGCAATAATAATTTTTGTATTTCTGGACGGGTTCTGAATATTTTCCCATTCTATCAGGCTTGTGTAAAGTAAATTTTGTAATGGAGTAACATCGTCAGAGCTACTACTTCACAAATGTGCAGTCAACTAAGAGATATTGGGTAATATATTCCGGAGCCAATGAGCTGGAGACACGTCAGGACGTCACTGCTCTTGACTACATTAGTTTCATAATAATAAAACGTTTATTTCAGGTTAAACACATAAAGCATGATAGTAATAAGGTAGTAAGCGTACAAATAAGTACAAATATTAACAAAATAAAATAATTCAATAAAAAGCAGATACAATAGAAATTAAGATACATAATAATTATATAGATTAAATTAAATAAACATTGGCGCCGATTCCCTTGTTCACAAACTAAACTAAATTTAATATCAGTGCATCTTTTTCTTTCTATTTCGTTAAGAAAAGGACAGAAGATAAATATTAGTTTAGACCTGTCAAATTAGTCCGTGCCTGGCGTAAATTGACGTATTTTTAATAGCCAATTTTTTAATCACGTCTAAATTGTCTATGGAGTATCTTAATTTGACAGGACTAAACTAATATTTATCTCCTGTCCTTTTCTTAATGAAATAGAAAGAAAAAGATGCACTGAACTTAAATATAGTTTAGTTTATGAACAAGAGAATCGACGCCAATGTCAACATAATATAGTCATGTCATGAATATAGTAAAAAAAGTCTGCTACGCTATGCTGTAATTACTGGCGTTTGCGAGACGTGGCAGTTACGGCAATATTACTCTTACAACTGTTGATTTTTTCTGCTGACTTTAGAAAACCATAAAACCCGTATTAATACAACCTAACTTTGCCGTCCCAAGAACAAATCGCCATTTTTTTTTCAGAACAAAAATGCGATTAATGTGTTCCAAATTGATTCACTCCCGGTTGTTGGGATCAGAAAGTACCTCCATAAGGGACGGTCGGCGGACTAACTTAGTCAATTATCGCCCTTCGTCTGTCGTCGGCAGTAGTAAACGTCGTTACTCTGACTTTGAGAGGGATCGTAGGTATTAAACTGTCCCTAGACCATCGCCCTATGATGGAAAGCGACGCGACACAAAATGGCAGGGAAGGCTCGATGTGTCAAAATGTTAAGACGCTTAATGTCTCTTATTGGCACTGCTTTTTATCGCGTTATGGTACCCTTATCACGAATTTAATTTCTAGTAATAGAATATTGCTGTAGTGTCGCCATTGATTTTTTTTTGTGAAGAGAACAGCGCCTGGTGGAGTTTGGGAACTAAATAAATATAAACCTGAGCAATTATTTAAGAATAGGTAGCAAAAATCTTCTTTATTTTATCTGGGTTTGGCGAAAGATCTCTAAAGAAAATCAAGCTACGTCGATGACTATATGTAAACCTATGTGTTCTATAGTAGCTATAGCGTTGTCGCATCATTTATTTGTTGCATCTATCACTTACTTAGGACTGTAACTAACATGTTCACCCACCGAGACACGAAAGGACCCCCGACAGAAAGCTCTCTGGAACTTGCTCACATTTTTATCACTCCGGACTGTAATGGTTCTGTGCCCGTGTCTCCGTGAATATAAGTGCTTGCTCCGACTTGTTTGTTTTTGTGGACTCTCCAATTTGTTTGCCACGGTGCGAAAGATTTATAGCCTTTTATCTTCAAGATATTTTTGTTGTCTTCGCCTCTGTGTAAATTTGGTTAGGTTAATTTGTCAGCGTTTTTTTAAATTGTTGAGTTTAGCTTGAATATCATTTCTGGGAATAAGAAAGTCAAATTTTTCATATCATGTATTTTATTCCAGTCTTCATGTCAGCTGTGATTTCAAGAAGCAAATCATCATTCTCCTGCCTTTATCCCAATTTATTTAGGCTCGCCGCAACATGTCTTTTCTTCCATACTTCTCTATTTCAAGAAGCAAATATAATAAGCAATTTGACTTTGAGGTTTATTAACTCACATCATTCTTCATACAAATAAAATGTTTCAAGCTTTTACTTTTGACTTAGAAACGACTCGATCCTCCTCATTACTTATGTAAATCTCTACTTATTTTAAGTTGGTTAAATTGTCTTTACTTGTTGGACATATCAATGTAGACCCCAATTTCCGGATATCAAAATGTCTTAGGAGACGATGTACTGTCGAGAAAATGGTGACAACAAAACGTTCCCTTATCTTTACAAGGACTTGTTTTTCTTTAACATTGTGATTTCTGTGACTTCGGGAACATTTTTGGTCAGAGACCTTTTGTTTGTCACTGTCAAATTGATAGGACCTTTTTGGGACGGGAAGGTGCTTGTTAGTTGTTATAAATGAACTTCCTTCCATGTTTATGACAAGTTATGTTACGGATTTCCTTTTGTACTTTGGGGAACTTACCTTTACCTTCTCTAGTTTGGTATTATGTATGGAGTACATCAGTATTGTTTGGGCATATTCCGTCAACTTTCTGAAAATCTTAATTGTTGTGTCTATACATATAATAATAAGTATAGTAACGATGTCAGAACTGTACATAATATAACAATATTTAAAAAAAAAATTGCTACGAGGTGATGCCGAAAATATAGTTTTTAGATTTTTTGTTTGTTTGTCTGGATGTATGTCCCGGATTAGCGCAAAAACGGCTGAACAGATTTGGATGGGCACACATATAGTTTAAGTGTAACCTGGATTAACACATATGTTATTTTTAATCCCAGTAGAGTACTTCGCTCACAAAGTCAAATCAAGATATTTATTTATTTATTTGCTAACATGTAAAACACTGGTTAGTAGGCAGGCATTCAAATTTCATGATACAGTATTAAGTATTAAGACATGTACCCTGTAAGGGCACTGCAAATTTTATATATCAGATATAATAAATGAAAGATATATTCAAAACATTCTCAATTTTATAACGTGTTTTTTTCAGAATCCGTTCTTCCCACAGAAAATAAAATTCCGCCATAACACCTTTTGGTAGCCGCGTTAAAGGGCTTTGTATCGTTAACCGGACAATTAGCTTCCACTAACGAGCCTCGAAAATCTATTAAAGCGATACAAAAACTCTTTGCAGCGCTGATTGAGTTCAGAAACTTTGATTAATGACGCGAACAATGTTCTTTAGCTCACTGTAACCAGTTTATCTTGAACTGCGACGAAAACTGGAACGAAGAGTAAATTTACTGTTTTTGAAATAACGGTTGACATTTGTCTTGGAAAGCGCCGCCGCCATTAAAGACCAAACCAAGATGGCTGCCGAGAAAATGTCGGTGAAGTTAGGCGCCAAAGTTGTAATAACGTTTTCAGTTATTGTTTTATCTGCAGATAATGACAAAACACCTTTATATGTTATTAAGACGATTAACTTACTTTTATGGAGACTTAATAAGTTAGAACTCTGTGTGGGAAAGTAATTGTGAGCGCGTTAATGTTGGAGTTAAATATTTCGGTAAAAGCTTTCCAAGGAAGTACAAATATTAAATCCTTCGTTATCAAAGTTTTTGTGCCCAAAGGGGATTCACTGTTACCGAAATTAATCATACGTCAGATCGGAAATTAAATTGGCGTTTGCTGTCAAATTCCTAGCACTACTAAAACCGAATTTGGGATCGTCCTAATTTATATTCTGGCAGGCAGAACGCCAAAGGCGTGTTACACACGTAGGGTTTAATTCCGTTTACCGCAGCCCACGCTTTTACGCCTTTGTACAATAATATTGAGCACTCGGCACGTGTTGGGAGGCTTTGTATAGGACAAAGTTCTGGGAATTGTAAATTGAAATGAATGGGCCTTTTATAACTGTTTTATGAGCGAATTTTCGGCTTCATGAGTTTAAAAATAACTACAATATAGTCAAATTGAGCCATTATTAAAAGTTAAATACTAGGGTAGGACGCCCTCAGGTTAAGTGTAGCGATAGTCTTCGTAGGATGGCTTGTAGCAGCTAGATGAGAATAACCGAAAATCTAGAAGTAACACCGAAACAACTCAGAATTTCTTTTAAAGTCCATACAAATTCATTGGAATTGTTAGATTATATATAGCAGTGGTGGCCAAGTGGTAACGACCGCGACTTACGAGATGTAGGTCGTAGGTTCGAACCCAGACAAGCGCTTTACTTTGTGTAAATTATTTCATCACCACTGCTCTCAAAACGGTGAAGGAAAACATCGTGAGGAAACCGGCATGTCCTAGAACCAAAAATTCGAAGACATGTGACATCTGCCAACCCGTATTGGGCCCGCGTGGTAGATTACGGCCCACTCCCTCTCACTTCTTCTTCTTAGCGTGTCGATGGCAATCTAAATGTACTCGGCCCAGAATTCGGCCACTTGTTTGGCGCCATCACTAGCGTCCATCAGTTCCTGTAACTTGCAGCTGACAGGACACGCAGGGCACGATATTAAGTGTCTCATTGTTTGTGGAACAGCACCACATTTACACTCCAAGGCGGAGTCGTCTATAAAGGACATGGACAAAAAAGTACATTCCAAGTACACATACATAGTAAATAATATTGTATATTAAAAATAGAAAAATGAATTAATACGTTGTTTTTAACCTCTCTGAACTCGTCAGTGTTTATTTCAAAATATTTAGTAATGCATGATGAATTCAAAGTACCGTTTGTCAACTTCCGCCATAGTGGACCATAGAGAAAGATAAATATATTAATGGGCGTTCCATACCATGCATACTACTTGTAGACATGTGACGTGGACGACAAAATGCTCATATTAGGAACATTTTATTCTTACGAAACTATCTTCATTGGTATTTGTTGCATTTAATAAAATTATCTTTTCATAATACTGATGCGTAAGATAGTTTTTTTTTTATATTTCACACACAAAAAAAATCATAAGACGGAACGCGTTTACTTATTTGACAATGGCGCCGATTCTCTTGTTCACAAACTAAACTAAATTTAAGTTCAGTGCATCTTTTTCTTTCAATTTCATTAAGAAAAGGACAGGAGATAAATATTAGTTCAGTCCTGTCAAATTAAGATATTCCATAGACAATTTAGACGTGATTAAAAAATTGGCTATTAAAAATACGTCAATTTACGTCAGGCACTGACTAATTTGACAGGTCTAAACTAATATTTATCTGCTGTCCTTTTCTTAATAAAATAGAAAGAAAAAGATGCACTGAAATTAAATTTAGTTTAGTTTGTGAACAAGAGAATCGGCGCCAATGACAATGTGCGTTGTCTATGTCGAATGTCAATGTAATGAAATAATCACAAAGTACTTTTTGATTGGAATTAATGTTATTGCATATTCTTCATTGCGTACCTACTGTGTTTATGTTTTTGCGATTATTCCTATTTGTGCCCTGCTTATTCCTACGGACTGATACCTTCTACCACTCAATTACCTTGCTATTAACACTGGACTCTGATTTGCATTGCGTTTCGGATTTGTTTTGTGGATCAATATGAGGTGCATCAACTGCGGAATAGCCATGCAAAGGTTGCAGAGGCATCTCATATCCTCGCTTTCTGCACACCATCAAACAAGAGTTTCGCGTTGGATAACCAATGCTCAAACCGAGGAAGCTGTCTGTTGGAAGCTATTTTAGGGTACTATTGTAGTTGCCTTGTAGGAAACAGGACCGTTGGTTGTTGTTGTCACGTTATGACAATTATCTGGTACCTTGGTTGGGCAAGACACCAAAACAATATCCAAGTTCCAGCTGGATTTTTAGACAACATATTATTAACAATTCAAGAATATTAAAACAATCTAACAAAAGGCTAATCTCATAATTACAATTGTAAAACAATAATATATAAATATGCTTGTATTTTTTAACATGTCTGGTTATGTTTAAAGCAGCTATTTATGTAATTACTAAAGCCCTATACTTACACTTAATCCAGGTTACTGTATTTGTGAAATAAAAATTCTCTATTTTATACAAGCTGGTTGATTGACCTCACTCGGTATCTTCATTAGCAATTTATGTTATTTAGGTAGACATTTAAGATATAATAATTATAATATCGGTAGCAAAATATTTTTATTATTTTCTCTAATAAATAAATAATTATTTTTACTCTTTTGCTTTATTTTGTGCTTCTCTTTTTTATAGTATATTGAACTACCTATTTAAAAAAATATAAGTGTAATCTGTAAAAATGTACTTTAAAGAAAACTATTAATTTCGAATATACTTTGTTAATTTTTATTATGACTGCCTCGTTGGTCTAGTGGTCGCAAACGCTAATGCTGAGCATGAGGTCCTGAGTTCGATTCCCAGGTCGAACAAAGAGATATAAACCCCATATCTCTCTCTTAATTTTTTCATCAGGAATTTCTCAGTAGTAGCCCGGAGTCTGGACTTGTGCGCTTGATGGCAATCAGCTCGTACATGGGACTCGTGAAATGTGGTTGTACTACACCTCTGACCAACCCTTCGAGGAATATATAGGCGCGATGTTATGTTATGTTTGTTATTATTGTCACATTTTTTGAGACTATCACCCAGTTTTATAAAAATGTTAATCAATATGCAGTTTAAAATCCTTCATTTAGGTGGCCATCACTTTGTTTAAATGCTTAATAATATTAAAACCATATCAGTTAGCGCTCCTGCACACGATGCCGTCACCGCGCCGTCGTCGCGCCGCCGCCGCGCCACTACACTGTAGATACGAGTCGCGCGAAGCCCGCCACCACGCCGCCGCCGCGCCGCCTCAACGCGCGTTCCCTCTGTTTCATTCATTCCATTACGCGTTTGAACCGCGGCCGGTAATGGAATGAATCAAACAGAGGGAGCGCGCGCGGTGGCAGCGCGGCGGCGGCGCGGTGGCGGGCTTCGCGCGACTCGTATCTACAGTGTAGTGGCGCGGCGGCGGCGCGGCGACGGCGCGGTAACGGCATCGTGTGCAGGAGCGCTTATACGTAATAATATAATTCACAACTGTTCGCTATTTTAAAGCGCCTTTATGTGTTTTAATAGCAAAATTATAATCTATGCACCTTATTGCTAGCGATCTGATTAAAAGGTTTAATGAAACTGTTTTTTGTCTAGTTTGTTGTACTGACAAGTTCTCTGAGTTTTTTATTTGTAGCAATTTAATGAGCAAATATTCACGAATATAAAACACCAAAAATCATAGGTGTACAATAAATTCGATAACTATGCCGACGTCCTTACAAAAACTGGCCATGTCCTTTCCACCTGAACAGGTTTTCCTTGCTTCGGCCAACCTGGGTCCGGAGTCTGTTTAAAGACTTCCAGTTTCCCTCCCTCTCACTGAGAGGAGGCCTTTGTCCCAGTAATGGGAACATTATAGGCTGATTATGATATGATATGATGATTTATTCAAGCCTAGGAAAGTATAGGAATGTCTCAGTAGTAGCCCGTAATCTGGATTTGTGCTCCGTTGATGGTAATAGGCTCGCCCCCTATTACATGGGACTTGATGAAATGTGAGAGTACTATAGGTGCACCTCTGCCTAACATTTCGGGGAATATAAGTGTGATGTTATGTTATGAAGATCATGTAGGTTAATACCTATCTTGGTCTCTCGATAAAATTGGAACGTTGAACATATCGTCGGTCGGATTCATTACCGGAACATTTCCAAAATCACGTGTTTTGAGATGAGTATGTAGATTGGTACGGAATTGAATATTTTATCCAAAGTAATACACAATAAATTTGGCTATAATCTGCATATTTTTCAATACAAAAAAATACAAAATGGTCTCTAGAAAAAATAAAATAGCATTTGAATATTAAAAAACTTTAAACCTTAATTACTCAGAAAAGGCCATTTTGAAATGTTCCATTACTGTTTCCGACCGACGATATTCGCTCAAGGGTTGTCCTTATTTCTATATTAACTGTATGCAATATTTTAGGGTCAAGAATTTCCCAATAGTCCCAATTTTGATCATTTTCACTTCGTTGGTAACGGTATTAATCCCAGGGGCCGATCCGTTGATAGCGAATGTTGGCACGTCTCCAATACCTAGTTATGACTAAAGTAGCTTGTAACCGAAACGTCCAATTTATTAATATGATTGATTTGGGCAAGACCGTCGTCATCTATTCGCAATAGTTTGCGAGTCCAGACGTTCTGGCGTCTGTTTATAATTACTTCTCATACTTTACTAGAATTTACGTACATAAACTCATACCTTCTTCTCATGAGGGTAAGTAGAAACTACAGAACGCCACCTGCTACCTTTCTTGCATCATCATCCTTTTGCTTCGTTTATGTACAGACGCCAGCACATCAACCTACTACAATCTGTCAAATTTCTTTAATAGATTTTCAACTTTATCACTAAAGCATAAGGATCAAAGTTGATTGGGAAAATGTGACAGTTTCTGGTAGGTTGATGTGCTGGCGTCTGTACATGCATCTAGTCATACACTCATGCTGGTTGCGAGTACTACGCACCTAACCTTTCTGAAGAACATGACTAATACAGTCAATATTATATCCTTCTAGGGCGTTTTCTCTTACATCTGCCTTGTCCCCTTTCATTCATCCCATCAACAGGAGCAAACCATCTAAAACTACTTCTTACTACTAGAATATAATTATTATATTTGATTCTATCAGCCTTAGGTTAAGGCAGCCCTTTTAAATTAATTCCAGCTTAATGAAGCAAGGTAATGTAATTAAATATAGCACAAAGAAATATTATCCGAATGTCCTCTTCTTGCTTTGATCGCGATGGGTCCTTCATATTAACCTTTCAATTCATTAGGTACCATTCTTGCTCAATGACTTAATATCACGTGACATTGAAAGCAGAGTCTCCCAGATTGATGAGTATCCCGAGAAACATTTCCATTCCTATCTACACATACATAATTTATTTCGAAAGTAAGACAGGAAAAGCTATTTGCGCAGCCTTCCCGAAGTTGTATTAATGTGAATCCTTTGTAATAATATAGCGCTTCCAAAAACGTACTTAGATTACTATTGTAGTTCTCAGTATTCCCGAGGAACGTGGTGAAGTTAAAAGTCACATTTGTCATGGAAACATGAAAGTTTGAACATTTCCTTTCAAATATTTGCATATAAATATTCTAGTTTGGAAACTTGCTAACTCTGTGTATAGTTGGTTGTCTTGTTATCCAACTTGGTCCTCAATAAGGTCCAGAGTTTCTTCTTTGTCAGTGTTTAGAGTGTTACCTTTGAGAATAGTTGAAGTATTGAATATATTGAATCTAACGTCTGTGAGACCTTGTCCAATATTCTCTTTGAGATGTAAATACACACATCAAAAGTGTCTAGGGATCAACATATATTTTTGCAATAACTTTTCTCCTGATTGATATTAATTAAAATTTTCTTTAAGGATTCATCAAATAAAGTGTTTTCGTTTGTCACAGTAACGATAAACCAAGTCACCTTTGCATTAATAAAGAAATTTGCCATTTTCCTAATAAAGGGATTTTTGACATTTGAACCACTAACACAAAAGTTCGAAAAAAAGACTGAAATAACAGTTTTCTTTAAAATTTTATTGGGTAACTTAAACAATTAATAATCCGTGTTTCTACCGCGAACACTAACAACACAAGAACATCGGTTTGGCATACTCAAAATGAGTTCATCCAAATCACGCTGTGGAATGGCCGCCCATGTTCGTTGCAACAACAAAAAAAGGTCTTCTTGCGACTGGATACCCTCCATATTCGGCAGAGCTCTTCTCTGTAGCATATCCCATGCATGCTCAATCGGGTTCAAGTCTGGCGGCTGAGCAGGCCAGGGCAGGACATTGATGTTAGCTGCGGCGAGAGTCTGTCTTACAACTCTTGCGGTGTGCGGTCGTGCATTATCATGCATTAACTGAAATAAGGGACCGATTTGCACTTGTAGAGGAACGATGACGTCTGATACAATCGTCTCAGCATAAATTTGAGCGTTGAGGTTGCCTCTGATCCAAATCAACTCAGTTCTTCCGCCGATCCAAATACCCGCCCATACCATGATGGTTCCACCACTATAAGGATGGACTTCCTGGCAGGATTTTAATCGCTGTTGGCGTCCAGGGGTTCTCCAGTGTCGTATACGTCTTGTATCCGGTCTCATACCAAAACGAGACTCATCAGAAAAGCACACGAAACGCCATTGTTCTTCTGCCCAATTTCTGTGTTCAAGAGCCCATTGATATCGAATCCTACGATTGTGCATTGCTATAGGTGGTACCCGTAGCGGTCTTCGGGAATGAAGGTTCACTTCATGCAAGCGGTTTCTAACTGTTTGGTCGCTAATTAAGTTCCCTGAAGAGTGATGAAGCCTCACGGCTAACATCATGGCGGTTATTGTTGGAGCTCTTCGAGTTAAGATTTGAATGTATCGGTCTTGTCTCCGTGTGGTGCAACGATACCGTCCTCCATGGCGCTCAGCCACGGTACCAGTGCTTCGGTAACGTGTCCAAAGTCGACTGATAACACTCTGACTTGTATTCAGAGCTAAAGCCACAGTACGTTGCCGGGAACCAGCTTCTATCATTCCCACGGCTCTGAGCATTTCTTCCCTGCTTAAATGACGTCGCCGCTCCATAATAACGTTGGTTTTAATCAGTAGTAGGGAAACAGTAGCACTAATAATGTCTTCAATGCGTTGTATGTTTTTATAGGGAAAATATTGACAGCTGATTTTCATCTTTTACTCGAATTTGATTCACAGTTCCTGATTCAAATTATGAAATGCACCAAAAAGGATCCATATAAATTTATAAAATCATAAATTTATTACAAAGCCACATCTCAATCTCAAGAAATCCGCATAAAAATGCTTGATCCCTAGACACTTTTGATGTGTGTATATTTATCTTTTTTTTTGTTCAAGATTCTTTTGTCATTTTATTCTATTATAAGCTTGACGTATTAAGACCTAAATAAATCGGAGCATACCTATTATTCGTCGGGCGTGTAGTAATTAGACCTAGATTTTTTACCCGACTACAGAGGGTATATGATTGTAACCGGTATGTACGAGTATGTATGAATGTATGTATGTTCATCTGTTTCGTCATAACTTAAAAGTACTTATATTAATTTGACAAATGAAGTATCGTTAGAAGCGTCTTGACCGTCCGCTGGATAGGCTATATGACGTTAAGTACACTAAATTGAATATGGCGCCCTCTGAAGGAATTAATTTAAAAATAAATATTTTGGGATGGTGCCTTGTTGGGTATCAAATGAAAGAGCTTAATTATCACATTTCAAAAATATTAATATTACTGAAATGAGCCCCAAAATAATTAAATAAAAAATAAGTTTAAAAACTAAAACCCGACTACTGAAAAAGATGAAACAAGAAAGTACATTCCCGTGGTCGCATGCTACCATAGCTTGTATGTCAGTACAGTACCATTGGCATGCGACCACGGGAAGGTACTTTCTTGTTTCATCCTTTTCAGTAGTCGGGTTTTAGTTTTTAAACTTATTTTTTATTTGTAAGTAACTCGAAACACGACGCCTACGTAGTTTGGTTTCATTTTCTAAATATATCTCCTACAGCTCTATACAATTCTGAATCTAAATTAAGTTTACTGAGTTAATATATGCAAAGGCCTGTGGCGAATGAATCAGTCTTATAATGGAAGCCTTTATTTACAAAAGTATTAAAGGTTTCTAACTTTTTTATAATTCTTAATTAGCTTTTCTTTCGTAATATTTTTGGTGTTGACTGGAGTTTATTTTGTTCGTGAAGGGATGAACTGTTTCATATATGTGGTTTGATCATAAAAGTTTAATTATTATACACCCCGCTCGATAGCATTCTCTTGATAAAAAGTTTACAGTTTCTAAAATAGAACTTATAAATAACGCTTGATGTTTCGTATAAGATTTGAAACCGTGTAATGAAGCACCGTATCTGGGTTACATTTAATAACCTTCATCAAAGTCAACCGAGTTGTCACCAACTTAATGTGGATTTAACCCAAATCCCTCTGGTATCCTGAGTTTGCTTAGACATGTAATACCTTATTTGAAGATGGCAAAGGCGTCTTTGCTAATGACGTAATTTATGGGAGATTGAAAACCATATAGGTACATCTCAGAATAAGGGTATTTGTTTTTGACGGGTGTTGACAACTGTCGTCGATGCTTGTCGACGGCTGCAGTTGCCTCTGTCGTCGACGCATGTCGCTCGTGTGTATAAGCACTAAAATTCACTATTTTCTCAGCTTTCTAGACACCAAGCCTGAAAACTATGTAACGACCAAAATACAATCTTGGCTAGAGTTCTCAAAATGTTATCATTTAACCCTTAAGGCAAACATTCTAGCGCAAAGCAATTAGTTTGCTTTTAAATCTTGTGTGCTATGCCGCCATGTTTGATGTCAACTTCAAACAGAACAAGAAGCAAGGCACTGTTAGCAAACAGGACATGCGCATTTCCACAAGTAAATGCACCGTAGGAAACAGAAAATGAACAAAACGAATTCTCGTTGAAACGTCTGGATTTATCAGTACAGTAGTTCTCAAGCATACTGAGTTAGGTACTTCAAACAAAAGCAAACAGTTTTTCTTCTTTCTTGAAAGTCCTCTTGTTTCTGTTTTCGTCTCTCTCGACTATCAGTTGCATTTGTTTCTTATGAGTTTAGTTTAGATGAACTTCTTTTCACTAGCTTCCATGTTATTATAAACCAACTGTTTTTTCTCTTTTCTTAAAAACCCTCATGTTATTTGTATTTTCTGATATGCATCTTATGAACTTAGTCAAGGTACATTTCTGCTTTACTAACTCAAGATCAGTTTCAAAGTTGTTATTCATGTCAGAAGATTCGCTAGCATGCTCATCAACACTTGCTCCGTTGCCCAAAGCCCCAATATTCTGAGGTTCTCACAAAGCAATTACACGGTTTCTGCCCCGACATTGTATTGTTTGACGGCCAGCTTAACACGTGTAACACCTTGCTGTGTTTCAGGCTTTGCCTGCAGGCTTTGGTTCCATTCTAAATTCATCAGTTTACGATCTACATATACCTTAGTATATGTAGGTCGTAAACTGATGAATTTAGAACGGAACCTCAGTGTTCTGGTCTCAGGCTGTTGTGGTCTTATGATCTTGGCTGTTGTTTTCAAGAGAATAATAAGTTTTTGAAAAACTAAATACTGACTGATCATTCATCGTCGCCAAAATTTTTTATGGTAGGTAAATCTGTCAAAAACTCACAATGGAATGACGATTGCAATGTTTTTAAATAAGTAGACTTAGGCCCATGTAGTAATGTTTACTTACTGTCTTTCCTTAGGCCGATTCTTCGTTCGATAGCCTTTTAGGTACTTTCCTGGTGATTCGAAATACTTCGTCAGTTCGTCAGATCCAATTTCCACAAAAGTTTCTTCGATATCGCCCACGTAGGTGTCCATTTTCAGGCATCTACTAGATCGGTTTCGTAGATAGAACATATCGTTGCTAATCTAAGTGATTCGAAGCATATTTTACAGTACAGTATTACTACTATTGTTATCGTGTTAATATTGTTTTAATAATAAATAGTTTAACAGATAACGTCACTTCGTGAGATCTTTGTTTTTATTTTGTTCGGAATACATGATCAGATATCAGATTCGACTTGGAAAATGTATCAAATTACTATAGTTAGGTCGGATTAGTCCAAAATGTCAGGATACGTCAGTTAGTTAGACTAGCGACGATATAATAGGTTCATACATATACCTTGACCGGATATAATATAACATTTTCCGGTTAACATTTCCTTCATCTATTAAAGGCGACAGTCAATGCTCAATAAAATTGCAATATTACAGTGCCAAAGGTTCGCAGTAAGCTATATTATCGTTATCAGCCATTCAATTAAGCAGAGTATTTCGCTAAATCGCATCCTTGCGTGTTCTTCCTCTATTTGATATACGTTACCATGGATATTGACTTTTGTTACGAATTCTCGTTTGTTAGCTTTCATGTGTTATTTTGTAGCATTGGATTTGTAATCTAACTTTTAAAGGTTTTTTATTCTTGGTACAGTCAGCATCAAAAGTCGATTAACACTATCATATTTACATGTTATTAAATTGACAACAACTTTTTTCAATAAACTGATTTTTAGCTTTTCACATAATAGACAAGAGTATATATTCTGAAAAAAATTCTTCTGCTGCAATTTTGAACAAATTTTTGCTCAATAACTAAGATTTAAAAAACTGAAGTGTTAATCAACTTTTGATGCTGACCGTACCATCACAGGTTAGAGCTACTTCTAGTCTATTTGAACTGTATTTTCTATTAAATGTAATAGTTTTTAAACGATCAAATTTGAATTCAGTCGAACTACAAATTTCTGTACTTATCATATTTTTTTATTAAAAAAACAGTTCAATATAAATCATTAATACAGTGTTCTGACTACACTCAGTCAATATAATACCTAGTAAATAAGAATCCTTGTAACCGATCAAACTCAACGATATATTGAAGAATACCATTGTCAAGAACATACGAAGCAATAACAGTCGCCTCGGGAACGGGAGATAGCAAATGCAATATACTATCGATCGACCCTAGGAAGCAATGCGAGGCTAAACTGTCAGTAGAGTACTACAACGTTCAGTAAACTCATTACGATACTACTGCAGTCGACTCCGAACTGTAACTACACACATCAAAAGTGTCTAGGGATCAAGCATTTTTATGCGGATTTCTTGAGATTGAGATGTGGCTTTGTAATAAATTTATGATTTTATAAATTTATATGGATCCTTTTTGGTGCATTTCATAATTTGAATCAGGAACTGTGAATCAAATTCGAGTAAAAGATGAAAATCAGCTGTCAATATTTTCCCTATAAAAACATACAACGCATTGAAGACATTATTAGTGCTACTGTTTCCCTACTACTGATTAAAACCAACGTTATTATGGAGCGGCGACGTCATTTAAGCAGGGAAGAAATGCTCAGAGCCGTGGGAATGATAGAAGCTGGTTCCCGGCAACGTACTGTGGCTTTAGCTCTGAATACAAGTCAGAGTGTTATCAGTCGACTTTGGACACGTTACCGAAGCACTGGTACCGTGGCTGAGCGCCATGGAGGACGGTATCGCTGCACCACACGGAGACAAGACCGATACATTCAAATCTTAACTCGAAGAGCTCCAACAATAACCGCCATGATGTTAGCCGTGAGGCTTCATCACTCTTCAGGGAACTTAATTAGCGACCAAACAGTCAGAAACCGCTTGCATGAAGTGAACCTTCATTCCCGAAGACCGCTACGGGTACCACCTATAGCAATGCACAATCGTAGGATTCGATATCAATGGGCTCTTGAACACAGAAATTGGGCAGAAGAACAATGGCGTTTCGTGTGCTTTTCTGATGAGTCTCGTTTTGGTATGAGACCGGATACAAGACGTATACGACACTGGAGAACCCCTGGACGCCAACAGCGATTAAAATCCTGCCAGGAAGTCCATCCTTATAGTGGTGGAACCATCATGGTATGGGCGGGTATTTGGATCGGCGGAAGAACTGAGTTGATTTGGATCAGAGGCAACCTCAACGCTCAAATTTATGCTGAGACGATTGTATCAGACGTCATCGTTCCTCTACAAGTGCAAATCGGTCCCTTATTTCAGTTAATGCATGATAATGCACGACCGCACACCGCAAGAGTTGTAAGACAGACTCTCGCCGCAGCTAACATCAATGTCCTGCCCTGGCCTGCTCAGTCGCCAGACTTGAACCCGATTGAGCATGCATGGGATATGCTACAGAGAAGAGCTCTGCCGAATATGGAGGGTATCCAGTCGCAAGAAGACCTTTTTTTGTTGTTGCAACGAACATGGGCGGCCATTCCACAGCGTGATTTGGATGAACTCATTTTGAGTATGCCAAACCGATGTTCTTGTGTTGTTAGTGTTCGCGGTAGAAACACGGATTATTAATTGTTTAAGTTACCCAATAAAATTTTAAAGAAAACTGTTATTTCAGTCTTTTTTTCGAACTTTTGTGTTAGTGGTTCAAATGTCAAAAATCCCTTTATTAGGAAAATGGCAAATTTCTTTATTAATGCAAAGGTGACTTGGTTTATCGTTACTGTGACAAACGAAAACACTTTATTTGATGAATCCTTAAAGAAAATTTTAATTAATATCAATCAGGAGAAAAGTTATTGCAAAAATATATGTTGATCCCTAGACACTTTTGATGTGTGTAGATGCGCAGGGGTTTCTGGTAAACGAATCGATGGAAATGGAAATATGGGATCCAACTTTGATCGAAATGACGATGTGGATTTGCAGAGAAGAGAATATTTTAGTGAATAGGCATAAGTCAGTTTTATTGCAATAGTTGAAGCTGTAATTAAAGTTAATATTTCACTAAATGTGGTGTTGTGTACTGCGTTCTGTGATCAATTTATATGTTGTATCAGAGATGATCTTAAAGATAATAATGTTAAAAATCCCAAGAACAGCGTATGACAGCGATAGACTGTAGATTTCTTAATATAATACCAACCATGTGAATACTTGATCTTCACGTTACGTAACGTCAGCTCCTAATACTCTCGTCGCCTATATAAAGACGTAACTCTGTGACCTTAATCTGTGCGCTGGTTCCACACACAATAAGTTGTGAATTAGGATAGTATGCGTCACACGGCTGGCTGCTTTGCTGAAGTGGAATATATATGATATAGGAAATCGAAGTTGTAGGGTTAAGGATGGAAAATATTATGTCATAACCAACTGCAACATAGTTGGGGAAAAAGCTAGGCAGATGATGACGATAAACCAACTACAACAATAAAATAGAAAATTGTTCGACTTTCATGTAACAATTTTTATGAGATTGTTAGAGAGAATATAGCAATAAAAAAAAAAAAAAAAGATGGATAAAGTTTGGCATGATGATAGCAATATTAAAGGTACTTTATATGGTTGGATGATGAATTCGACTATTAACAAGCTTTAGGATTCTTCAGCATAAAGTGTTTAAAGTTCCAATAATCCAAGTAAAAGCTAAAAGCCAAACACAAACAGGATCGGTGCGAAAATAAAATAATTTGCAAGGGCGTGTCGTTAAAAACTCTCGCTGAAACGAGCCCGATCGTTAATGCACTAATTACAAATGACCCATCCCACGGCCACGCTCTGCGCCAAACAGCGAGGGCGTATCGACCACCACAACACAGAACAGTAAACCCACTATAACAACTGAGGAAGCGTTCGCAGATAAGTTGTCACTGCTCTAGAGATAAATCGGAATAGTAATCTAACTCCTACAGTCACAGATTGTTCAATACTTTTGTTTCGTTGTTACTCACGTCTACGTGAGTTAGTTTAACTTCTGTCTCTCTCTGCCTCAGTACTCGTTCACATGACACTGATCCCTATTGATCCCCGATCGCTGCGACCTCCGCGTGATATTAATTCTTCGCTGGGACATTAAGTTTCTGATATTGAATATTTGACGTCGACTCGTCTCGCTTCGAGAATTACTATTACTTAAGGGGAAGCGGTGAAATGATTCGGGCGGATTCATTTCACCGCTTCCCCTTATGTATATACATGTAATTTCGTCTTTAATGGTAATTGACAGGCAGACATGGATTTTTGGTTTTTAGAGCGAGGACTTCCATTATAAATGAAGTTCTTTTGGCAAGAATCTGGGCAAGTATTTTTCAGAGCTATCTTTTGGCAACGGTTGTGTTGTGCCGTGTGGTTTCCGGTGAAAAAGGTCGTGTTTGTTTTCCCGGCATGTGTCCTTGTGGCAACACCACAAGGCTATTTATAATATAAGAATTATTTGAGAAGGATCAGCATCAGTACCCTTGTTACTGTGCACACAAATATCAACCATATATCCTGTTTTCTTACGATCCTGCTTTTAATATTCGTGTTTTATATTTGGAAGCGAACCATTTTGATTGTGATTTTATTCCTTTAGATATAAATTATACCTCTCAAATGTATATTTGATTTCGACACCAATATTATTAAATACATCCAAATAAACTTATTAAACTTGGAGTAAAGTTTATGAATATATAGGTAATGAGAGGTCCCTATTGACCGCAAAGTTTAATTACTAGTTACCGATTTGTTACTTGGAAGTCCTGGGTCATCGATTATTCATAAGTTTTGTAAGTCACTTATAATTAAGGGCTATATATTATAATTCTATAATTATAATTTTAAGAAGGAAGCTGATTTCCTACTGCTACTGTTGGCACAGTTGATTGATCGATTAGTAAATAAATTGTAAGGTTTGTGTGGATTGACAAAAACAGGAGCCTACACCCTTCCACATTGCCTGTCGTGGTAGCCTAAAAGTATATATTAGGGTAAAAGGATGGGAAATTCCCATCCGTCTGATAATAACCTCAAGTTCTAATCACATCTCCGCGTGATGAATAAAGCTGCCTTCCTTGGCATGCTCATTCTGAAATTTGACTGGTCTTTAGAAGACCATCTTTAGCACTGAGTCCGCTTGAGTTAGATGATTGTTGAAAGGTTTTTTGCGACGAGAATCACCTAACGTAACCATCCCTGGCGATGGCCTCGAAATTAGGTCAAAAGCTAGATGGAAGTCTCGAACTCGAATATTTAAATCTTAACCAATAGCTGAATGGAAAACTCTAAAAATAGAAAGAAATCCCCAAATGCCTGTTCAATAAACCCGAGAACTTCTGGATAACATTTGATCCTTACTTTTGTAACACCCTTTAACTTCAAAAGCTCATCATCGCCTATATAAACGTTCTCCATGAAAAAATACACATTTGTGTCAACTTTCATGGTAATCGGTCAAATGGTGTTGCGAGTTAATCAATATCATATAGTACAACATCCATTTTTATATACATATTAGATGATGAAGTCATAAGTAACTCCAGTGAGTGGGCGGTAGACGGCAATGGGCGTGCGGCTAATACTCGTAAATTATCACACCTCCTGGAGACTTCTCTAGTTACGAGAAGCCTGCCACCGAAGATCTTAATTCACCAAAAAGCTGGAAGGGAGATGAAGGCTGATAGATGAAAGGGTGTAGGATAAGTGAGATTTTGACAAAGTATGAGCTTTGAAAGCATAAACCGCACGATTTATATTATCAAGAGGAGACAAGCCTAACAAAGTAACATATAAAAGTAACTGCCGTGGAAGTTATACCTAGGACCTGAGCGATTATTTGAAATTGTAGATGCCCGTGAAAGCCTGACAAGACGTCTGAAAAAGTTCAGTGTAATTGTTACGAATAAGTCATGCGTGGGTTTCTGAATAGGGCACGTAGTACTACGTCATGCCAAAGGTTATTTTAGAATAAATTGCCTTTAACCTATGGGTTAAAGGCAATTTATGTAAGTACAGCATCCAGAATAGTGGATGTTATTTCAAGAATTCTGACGTAATAACTCCATATTTCAGCAAAAATCCGAAAGAAAAATATTTTGGGCCCTCTCTAATATCTCAAGTACGGTGTCAGACGACAAAAAGCACGTGCGTTGACAAAAATACCTTATAGCGCATCGTCTTGACGTGTAACGAGCTGACAAATCAGAGGCCGCCTCGCACCGAACGGCTATCAAATTAAAATTAAATCGAGCGCCGTGATTGGTCGGCTGGCGGTGTGTGCGACTGCGCGGAGTGGGGGGCGCGATCAATACGAGACGCGTTACGTAACCGAGGCAGTCGCTGCCTTAACAGACAACACCCTTTCGTGCTATTATCTAACCTATTTGCACGTTCGTAGAGGTTATTTTCGCGAGGAGATATTTCTAGGGCTCTCGGCGCCATTCCTCCATACATCCAACACAAGTTTAGGGAGTTGCGTTTCCGGCAACGATCAGTTTACATTGTAGCTTTACAGAATTGCGAGAATTTTCTGATACCCACTTTGTAATGAAGGATTCAAATTAGAGGATTTTGTAGGCTTTCGTATTACTTGTTTTGTCTTGTTTTGTGTTTGTTAAAATTACGAAATGTTATTTTTGTTCGTCATTGTTTGTCTTCAACTTTAGGCAATAATGCCGTTTCAAGAATTTTGTCAGCTTCAATTAGCATAAAAGTCCCATCTTTACCAAAGTTATTGTTTTGTCCACCGTACACACAATACCGTGAAATCAAACCCTTTCAAAATTAGACTCGTGGGAAACCAACGCTGCATGATCCTTTATTTACGCTTGCATGAGGGTAGCTGCATATAACGAACAATTTACGACCAGGCACACCCCTATCATATCAATTATTAAATCTAATCGTGCAATCTGCGATACACAGCGCCACCTGACGGTTGGGACATGCATTATACAGAACATGGAAATATCGAATGTCAAAGCATTTTTCATAAAGAATCGAGTTCCAATTCCGTATCCAATATTTATCGGGAAATACGATTTCCCAACATAATGGTAGAAATGAGATGTCCTTGAAAGAAACTTATTTCCAGCAGTTACATTGTTTATTGTTTGTATTATCTATGATCCGATTCATATTGGACATATGAATCAACCTAGTGGCAAGGATCTTTGTAAAAACTCAACGAAATACTTACTCTTTTAGAAGAAGATACACGATATAATTAAAGGAAACTGATCTCTAATAAGAATTGTGCATGATTATTCCAATTTAAGTATGTATGTTTATTTATTTATTTATTTAAAATAAGTACACCAATGAATTGGGGCTAAGTAATAACAGCCGCACGGGTCGATCGATCAGCACCCTAATTGCGTAACACACTATCAATCGAAATCAGAATCATTTTGAAGCAACTTGCTAATCCATTGCTTCATAAGCTCGAAAAATTTGTCTGCTCAACCCGTAAATAACGCAATGAATGTTGTTGAACTGTCAAAATGAAACCGATTCCGATTGATACTGTGTTATGCAATTGCCCTGCTGGTTAAGCTACGCTTGTTGCGGTTGGTCCGTTGATATCTTTACATACCAAGACCCCTTCGTGTCGTACCTCGGAAAGTACGTTAAGCCGTTGGTCCCGGCTGTCAGTTTTGGATCTTTGATAGTCGTTACGGGTTGTCAAAAGCCCGAAAGTCTGACAACCAGTCCTACCAAGGGGTACCTATCGTATTACCCAGAACCCAGTCAGGGTTGTGGAGGTCAGGTAGGCAGACGCTCCATGTAAAATATTGGTATTCAGATAGTTGGGAAAAAACATTCACATACTTAATTCTACAGCAACATCTTCTAAAAATATATAAAAATCAAAAAAGGATATGAATTATTAATGAAATATGATATAAAATGATATTAATAAAAATAAACCGTATTAATCAGAAATATGTTACTTATACAAATTACACACCGACTCAAGGAAATCTTCACAAAATCCTCAATGGCGGAAAATATTTTCTAAGAAAATGCTACCCTTTGAAAAATGCGCGGTCATGCTCGTTCAGAAGCTTAACTCCGCAGTATTCAAATGTCCGTCTTCCATAAAGATTCGAGTGCCGATAGAAATCTTGAATAATAGAATGTCTGAACCTGGGGCTTATAAATTCTGGATTTATCCACTTTGTTTGGGACTGTTTAGTCAGTAACCTTTAATCTTGTGACTTTGTATTGTTTATTGGGACTATCTGATTTATTAGCTTATTCTCGCGTAGGAAATTGTTTAGTTGTAACTTTTAATAGACAGAAATTGTACGACGACAAACTATCCGTAGGAGCTAGTACCTAATAAGAAAGAAAGAAAAATAGGTTTATTTGTCACGGAAACACGTGCATACATAAAGGTTATTAACTCTAATAATAAAGAAAAATAAAAACAAAATAGAATAATAGATCTATAATCATAAACAGAAAATAGAAATAGTCGACAGCTGCACGGTATGACTATGACAATTAGAGTAAGTTCGTTCTCGTTAACATATTTGGACCAATGAAAACTATTCTAAGGATCTCCTTAGGTACATAAAGTGAAAAGGATAACGAACAGAACAAAGCGGAAGGTGATCTAGCTTCTAACAAAACCTGGATCCCTGTTAACTCCAAATTATCCTTACACGCCTACCAAAGCGGCGTTTATGTATTTTTTGCTCCCATCAACGTCAGGGTAATGAAGATTAATGACAAATGGACCTCCGTGTTGAATACGAGAGTATTAATGTCCTGCCACCGTGTCTTGCATTATATCATTTACATTTTTGTGCTAATATATGTTTTATTTTGGCGATTTATAAAAGTTATATCTGATGAATGATACGGCTCGGTGGCCAGGTTCGGTCAAGTATTTAATGTTAAAGATATTGGTTCTGACAATGAATTTTTACGTTTGTTAATGCATCATTCTCAATTACCAATTTCATCTTTTTGCAACATAATATTTCAAAGTTGTCTGGAAGTGATCACAGAAAGCGATTAGGCCACCTATTCTATGTTTTTTGGTACCTATGTATTTTCTGGTGTACAATAAAGGTTTGTATAAATAAACATTGAAAGCTTTCTTCAAAATGCCTTTCCGAAAATCTAAAATTCTTTTCTCCCCAGTGCAAACAGAACCTCTACTAAATTACATAACCACACAGTTGTTCATCTCAGTCGAGGGTTGTGACAGGTCAGACCAATACAGAATTGATCGCATTTTCTAGTAAAGATCTCACGGTCCACAATACAATTTAGATATCGGATTATCGGTCCCAAAGTAATTTAACCGTTTCCTCGTACATTTAATCAGAATTTAGATCTGCTTATATCTGAACCCCGCCCCAGTTGGTAGGTCTAGGTACTTAGGGTTCAAGGTTCTTTTTGATTTTAAGCTTCCTTGGTACCTATATTATATTTTCCTATCGTCATGATTTATTTTAATGAAATTGAAGTGGACTTGAATTGGTATTTTTAGACTTTCGAATGGTGCCCTGTCAGTTCACCAAAAATTAATTTACAAATTCTTACTTGACAAACAACGATTGGCAAAAACATGATTAGTCATTTCATCATTATGCAACAACAAGTTTGCCAAATAATTCACTTTACAAAATAATCACCCTATAAACTTTTGTTTAATAACGTGTTATTTGACAAACAATTCATTTTTTATTCATGTTGTCTCATAAAACAACGTTTGGAATAAAAACGTTTTACATATTGAACGCAATTTCCTAAAAATGAAACTCATTCTTTCATCGACTTGCGCTAATAGAAAAAAGAGATAATTTTCAGTGGGCTACCTGGAACCGAACTAGTTAGATTAGGTTAATTATTAAAAAAAAAATGTTAGGTTAGGTTAGGTTAAAACTGTGACCCCTACGCACGAGCCGAGCGAGCGAAGCGAGTGGTGCCGCGGCAGCGGCCGGCGAGTGCCAGAAACGACTAGATTATATAGAAAAAAAAAAATACTTTTACGCAAAATATGGGTGCCAGAAACGACTTGCGCTAATAGAAGAAATTTTAGTAGGCTACCCGGAACCGAACTAGTTACGTTAGGTTAATTATTAAAAAAAAATGCTTTGGTTAGGTTAGGTTAAAACTGTGACCCCCTACGCACGAGCCGAGCGAGCGAAGCGAGCGGTGCCGCGGCAGCGGCCGGCGAGTGCCAAAAACGACTAGATTTTATAGAAAAAAAATACTTGCCTGAAAATTATTTGACCCAAATGGAGAATACCGTCATGATCACTTTGTGACTGGTTTAGAAAATCTTTACATAGTATAAAACAAAGTCACTCCCGCTGTCTGTAAGCTTAGATCTTTTAAACTACGCAACGGATTTTAATGCAGTCGCTAGTGTATTATAAAATGATATTTTGTATAAACGTTATTTTTCCAAAAGAATCTAAATATTAAATGAAAAATGTATAAATGATTAAATATCTTTTGTAACATTTGTAAAGAGAAGCATTTGCCAAATAAATGTTTGTAAAGCGAGTGTTTATAAAATAAAACATTTGCGGAATGAGTTGTTTGTGAAATAAATAGTATACGAAACGTTGGTTGTAAACTAAAAATTTGTCAATGGAGTTTTGGTGAAACATTAGTGAACCCTTTCGAATGCTATCTCCTTTTTGAGTTATTTCAATTACGTGGGTAGGAGCCCCTTGCTATTTTTAGAAATGACAATTTTCAAATTGGTTCTTACACACAGTCATGTTGATATTGATCTTTTCCCATGCAGCTGAGAATCTGAAAGATCCCTAAGAATAGACTTCTTAAATATATACAGGGTGTTACGGAAAGGGTATATCAATACAAACGGGTTGAAGAGTGTATCTGGTCTAGAATCTCTGTACAAAATTTCAGCTCAAAAGCATTAACTTTGAAAATGCTTAATATTTTTTTCTTTCGACATCACGGCGCTGCACTGGCGCGCGGCGGCGTGATGTGCGTGTACTAGGCGCACTACAGACAATGGATAATGACCCTCGTAGTGCGGTGACACGTTTGTTATGATTTCAATTTAAAACTATCGAAATAAAAAAAATATTAAGCATTTTCAAAGTTACTGCTTTTGAGCTGAAATTTTGTACAGAGATTCTAGACCAGATACACTCTTCAACCCGTTTGTATTGATATACCCTTTCCGTAACAGCCTGTACATAAAATAGGTCGCAAGCACGTTTAGCATTCTCATAAAAAAAAAAAACGATTCCGCAGACCCTAGGCGAGACCCATTTAACTTGAAATGAGTCATTTTTATTACAACAGTATCCATATAATCACCCTGACTTAATGTATTTGCTTGTGTAACACTCAGTTCTATTTATGGAAATGAGGGAGAATAACTTTTTTCTTTTAAGTATATTTCTAGGTCATGACACGGTTCGTTAAGTTACTTTATTGCTATGCTTCATAATTTCTTTCATTCTTGTTATTTTTAGTGAGATTTTTTCGCTTTGAAAGCGATTTTTTTATGAATCAGTTGGTTTAACTTGGTAATGAGTCGTTTTTTCAACGCACTTTTCGTATTTGTGTGTTGGAAATATAGACGTACGGGTTCTTGTTACGGAAACATGTTTATTCGTAGACTAATGCTTTTGATATCCATATCTGCTTTTATTTTTAGACTATTACCTTTTAATGTTCTAAAAAACCTTTTTTCTTGTTACAGGTAAGTGTTAACACTCTCCAACATATTCATCATCAAAAAGTAATCTCACAGTACGGTAGGTGAACCACATGCTCTTAAGTAGTATAGGCAGTTTAGCCTGTACTTCAGAGACGTACTCAACCCTGACAGGGGAGCCAATTACGGCTGTCTGTGACGACGCTCTAAACATTTCGAGTGCTGTTTGCCGAGGCCTCTGATGGGAGTTTTGAAGTCCAGAACTGCTTAGATGATGTTTTGCAAAGCATTTTATGCTAAACTCAGCTTTAAGTTTGTTTTGATAGTGGCATACAAACATGGTCTTGTATTAAGTACCAATAAAGAATTGTTAAACACGTTCATCAATATAACAAAATGGGAAAAGTTCATAGTTAGAAAACTCGACATGAATACGACTTGGAAAATAGAAGCAATGGTTAAATAGATTCAGCTGCATAGATAACGGGTTTCGTATTGGTTTTATTAGGAATCGTTGTTTGGCTACATGCCCTGAGTCGAATTGGAATGGAATTTACTGCTAGTGATAAGAACCAAGTTTTAGAGTTGCATTTCGAAATTGTATCTTCATTTTATACATGAAATCACGAAACCAACGTTACACAGTGTCAACTAAGAAACGGTAACCGCGAAGGATGTTTTCTATAACATTTTCCAAACTCGTGCGATTACGTCATACTTGCAGAAAACATGTTTCATTCATTTCCATAAAAGACATCCGATGTTATCAGCAGCCGTCGGGATAATTTCCGACGGCAGACGGGAGACTAATAAACACACGAAACAATAAACGGACGCAAATAACTATGTAGGCAGCTACCAATTCATCCGGTTATAACCCAATTGGTCCCTGTCCGAAAGCTCTAATGGGTTACGCAACCACGTGATGAAGTTGAGATATAATCAACGTAGCTCGCTAACTTAGTGGACTCGATAATTAGTTGACTTCCAAAGGCTATATTTAAACTGTAATGTAATTAAAGTTTCTAGCACTAAATAGTTCTCGTTGTCTCGTGTATTAGTACCGCCATTTTGTACTTTGTTCTGAACTATGCTCCAGCCTGCATAGACTCAGGCACTTTTAGTGCGAGATAACTTTTAATTTAATTGCAGTAATTTCGTAAAAGCAGAGTAAGCTTTCCTCAGTATTTATTTTCTCAGAGGAGTGTACTAGAGCTAGAATAAATATTAACAGTGAAGCACTCTCATAATGAAAATCTCTGCTTTGAGTATATTATGTTTGTTAATTAAAATGACGACGTAAACGTTAAATTAACTGAACACTGGAACATTTGCATCACAAAGCGATGCTCAGAGCTACTAAATGTATCCTCCATAATTCAAAACAATAGCAGTGTTATAAAATTTTGGTAAACGATTGAATACTATTATTATTTCGTAATTATTTAAGCTTGGATCTCGCTTATAGCTATCATCAGGTCGAAAGAATTGCCGAAGTTATGGCCATCGTCGGCGCCGCCTACATGTTACAGGTGCTTAATGTTTTAATTTCTGGATGGATGTTATTGTCTTGTTTCTGTGCAGACACACTCTTAAAGTTTACTTAGATGACTTTCTAGTTTCGCTGTGCGTTGATCCCTAACAAACTTCATCTGTGTCTTACACTTGTTAAAATTTACAATTGTTAAAATTACAGCATAACACTACATGTCATGAATGAATTTGTATGAAAAGAGGATCTGAAAGATGCAAATGCTGAGCTAGAGACCTGATGTTCATTAATGTTGTGTTTATTCCAGCAAAGACGTTATAACGAGTTCAAAGTCAAAGTCAAAGCATTTATTTCAAATAGGCACATAAAAGGCACTTTTGAACGTCAAAAACTACCTTAAAATAGAATTGATTCTAGTCGCCCATTCCAAAAGGTAGTTTTCGTGTGGAGAAGAATGCGCAAGAAACTCCACCGTTACTCTTTTAAAATGTTTTAGGTACAATATTTTGCATGGGTACATTAATTATATAATAACATGTGAGGACGATGCACCTAAAATAAAATTACTATACCACAATAGGTAAAAGATTAAAAACGAAACCATGACATGTAAATTAGTATATCTGATAGATATATGGTGCTCACATATTTACAAACGTGGTACAAGTAAACGATTTTAATTAAAAAAAAAAAAAATTACAAGTAAGTAGGTAATAAGTTCTCAGAGTACCTAAATAAACAAGTGTAAACTTACCTACATTGCCAAACGGATCTATATAGTTCAAAGATAGAAAGATCCGTTTAACATTAGTGTCTTGCTATGCTCAAAGTATATAATAACTTCACTAAAAATTAATTACCACTATAAATTCCATCAAAAAGAAAATAATTTATACCGAGCTTTGTTCTAAAATGCTAAATACTTTACAAAATTCTGCCATTACCCACCTAGTTAGAAACTGTACCGGTCTGCTGATACTTTATTAAATTTGAACGCAGCAGGTACATTATATCACACGTTGCTCGCCGACGTGCATGCAATTTAGTCGCTTCCCGGTGTGCGAAAGTTCCCAGTTCCCACGTTTGTTCTATCGACCTTGTAGTCAGAAATTGTGAAGCTTTGTTGAGTCTTTATGTAGGTACTAGGTAGGTATGCCCGCCACTGTTGGAGTTACGGCAGCAACAGTAAGTTGATTAAGTCTTTTGTGTTCGACGCATTTGTGAGTTGCGGCGCTATTGCCTGTGGATGGCGGCTTATAGGTTTTGCGTTCATTGTTGTTTTTGATTGAAATCGGATGATTAGTTAAAATAGCGTGCCTTTAACGGTATTTCGTTAAAATGAATTTTTCTAAAGTTATAGCAAATTATTAGAATAACCTTTAAAACAGCTATACCAATTACCAATACCAGATTTATTGAAGTGAAACTTCTTTACGCACGCTTGACTTGGGGAGGAAGCTGGCGAACGCGTGACGTAAGCGTTACGAAAAGTGTGATCGGGCGAGGCGAACGGGAGTTGAGTGGGGGATATAAGCAAGAGAAAGCAGTGCGCTCGCACATTTTCTTTCTCTCTTCCTCTCATAGCCAAATACGTTTGAAGTTTCACTTCAGTCGTGTGGTCATAAGCATACTCGGTTTTTTTTTTTATATTGATCGTATCGTATTCCGCTATAAAGGATAGGCAGCAATAATAAAAAAAAAAAACTAGAACGGAAGCTCTTTCATTATTTAACTTTCGCTCCGGTTTTGAACACTACAATCAACCTTCTTCTCCATCTTATTGTATAAAAAAGAGGCAAAAGAAAACTAATAAAAAAATGTAGTTTCGTATCTAAGTACCGTACGATCTAGTTACATTAAAGTTTATTTACGTAGAAATTTCTCGCCGGGGGAAGTAGCCAATCCGCTTTAAGTTCGCAACTTTCCATAAGCCAGGACGAAGAGGTGGTGCAGACTTCGTAACGAAGTAGAATTTTTAAAAATTAGATTCTGAGGTAAAGGTTGGGAATTCTCAGTGGATTAAGGTCCAGGTTATCATCAGCTGTATTGCGATTGACGTACTTGGACGACTTTGTTGTTTGTGGTAACATTTTCTTCAAGAACAAAAGTTATTTCATATAAGTTTATCTTGCTCAGTTGTTTCTTTAGAAAGAAAGAAAAACCAAGTCAATAACAGCTGAGTAAAACGGATTACAGGGGTAGCCTCTAAGATGTTTTCGTAATCCGTTTTCCTTAAAATGCGTCCTAGCTGGATGATACACTTATGTATATTCTAGTTGTGGAGGTTTTGTATATTAATCCGCGTATATATTCAGAGAACATACGTTTTTGCTTTCTTTAATCAGATTAACGTTCTCTACATACCTATTCTGATTCACAACCATACGACAGGCTATCGTATCGAAAACCTGACATTTCGATAACCTGATTTGACTTCCCCTCAACAGCAAATAGCTGTTGGAAGAATAGCGAGCGTCTATTTGATTTAAACTGACAAAACTTTCGGGTTTTGGACTTGTGAACAGCATTGAGAAGACTCCTACGATAACAATGATTAATTTTCGATTCAATACGGAAGCATATCGAGTGTTTGTGAATAAGGGGGCTGGACCCCAAACAAATTCTTCTAAGATATTAATTTTTAATTATCACCACGCAATGAGAACGAGTTGTTTTACCAATGGCGCGCGCACCAGTAACGATCAGTACAAATTAAAGTAATAAACACTTACATTTGTATTCAGTCCTCGACACCAGCCATCTAAGTAGCCAAGATACGACTCGTAATTACGACTTGAGGCATTATAAGGACTCGTAAAACCAGACATTGTGGCCCAAGCAACCTCAACATTTTGTTAGGATTACAGGCAGTTATTATTAATTATAATTATTTCGTCTGCCATAAACCCATCCTTAGAGCCTTTCTCAGAAATATTTCACGACATTTTATTTGCAACACTCTGAAGTTTAGATCTTAATTTTCACTCGCTTTTGGTATAGATGACATTGTTTTGTTTGTAGAATATTATGTCTTTTTTTCCTTGTTGATTTAGTTGTCAACACTAATATTATACCATCTATGTAATACATATGGAATGCAATAAAGAATTGAGTATTGAGTATAAAGAGGAAAGATTTGTTTGTTTGAATTGAATAGGCTTCGAAACTACTGGACCGATTTGAAAAATTATTTCACTATTAGAATCCTACATTATCCCTGACTAGCTTCTGCCCGCGACTTCGTCCGCGTGAAATTCGTACTTTCTTCTAAAAATTTCGAAAATGTGTGTAGGTATGGTTTTATCATTTATTTAGATAAATAAGTATTCGGGCCAATTTTTAAGTTTATAGATCAAAGGAATCAGATTTTTCAAATAAACTGAATCCCGCTTTTCACCCCCACAAGGGTGGAATTTTGAAAAATCGTTCGTGATGTGTTCATAACTTGACTCAAAGACCCATACCCATTTTCGAGTTAATGGAAGCAAGCAGTAATATTATATCCACCCCTTAAACTTTATTACTTACCCTTTTCCACCTTAGTAGGAGTCGATTTTTGAAAAACCCTAAAACACATACTTGTTTTATTTTTTGTTTTAGTAGTACCGAGTTTCGTGTTGATCCGACAGCGGTTACATATCTTTCTAACCTATCAACTTTGTCACCCCCTAAATCCTCTGTAAGGGGTTTTTTTTTAAACTAAAAGTGACAATCTTTATTATTTACTGACCCAAATATTGCCAAGTTTCATGTTTATTAACCAAATAAATAAGATTTTTCATATAAACTGTATCCCCCGCTTTTCAACCCCACAGGGGTGAAATTCCGTAAAATCGTTTGTTGAGTTAATCAAGCCACTTGTTAAAATTCTCACCTGTATAATTGACTACCCTTTTTCACCCCGTTAGGGGTAGATTTTCGGAAAACCCTGATACACGTTATTCTTTATTTTTGGTCTTAAGTATAAATACCGAGTTTCGAGGTAATCGGACCACGCGTTTAAATTCTTCCATACAAATTTTGACACCCCCACCCCAATCCTCCTTTAGGGGGTAGTTTATAAAAACAATAAATGCCAAACTTCATAATTTACTTACATAAATATTCGTGACAAGTTTCAAGTTTATTAACCAAATGAATAAGATTTTTCATATAAACTGTATTCCCGCTTTTCACCTCTATATGGGTGGAATTATGAAAAATCGTTTAAGATGTGTTCATAACTTGACTCAAAGATTATTTATGCCAATTTTCGAGCTTATCAAGCCGCGCAGTAAAATCCTCCCCTGTAAAATTAACTACCCCTTTTCACAGCGTTAGGGGTAGATTTTCGAATAACCCTGATACACGTTATTCTTTCTTTTTAGTTCTTAGTATAAATACTGAGTTTTGAGTTAATCGGACAGCGCGTTAAAATTCTTCCATACAAATTTTGACACCCCCCAATACCTCTTCAGGGGGTATTTTAGAAAAACGAAAAATTCCAAACTTCATAATTTATTTAGATACGTATTCGTGCCAAGTTTCAAGGTTATTAACTCAAAAAATAAGATTTTTAATACAAACAAAATCCCCCCTTTTCACCCCATTAAAGGTTGAATTTCCAAAAACCCCTTCTTATTCGATACCTACTCTTCACAAAGAACATACCCTCCAAAATTCATGGCCCTAGGACCAGCGGTTTAGGCTGTGCGTAGTCAGGTCGTTCATCCCCCTTTAGGGGTGAAATTATCAAAAACGCTGAGACACGTATAAATTAATTTTCAATCGTTAGCCTAAACACGAAATTTGAAGATCCTAACTTTTAAACTGAGGGACTTTCATACACAAATTTATCCCCCTTTTTAACCCTTTGGGGGTGGAATTATCAAAAACGCTGAGATACGTATTAATTAATTTTCAATCGTCGGCCTAAATACAAAATTTGAAGATCCTAACTTTAAAACTGACGGACTTTCATACAAACTTTCATCCCCTATTTAACACCCTTAGGGGTTGAATTTCGAAAAATCCTTCCTTATTCCTTGTCTACATTATAAAGGGAACCATTGTGTCAAATTTCAGCTTTCTAGGTCCAAGGGTTTGGGCTGGGCGTTGATGAGTCAGTCAGTCAGTCAGTCAGTCAGGCCTTTTGTTTTTATTTATACAGGGTGTTACGGAAAGGGTATATCAATACAAACGGGTTGAAGAGTGTATCTGGTCTAGAATCTCTGTACAAAATTTCAGCTCAAAAGCAGTAACTTTGAAAATGCTTAATATTTTTTTATTTCGATATTTTATTAAATTGAAATCATAACAAACGTGTCACCGCACTACGAGGGTCATTATCCATTATCTGTAGTGTGTCTGTGCGCCTAGTACACGCACATCACGCCGCCGCGCGCCAGTGCAGCGCCGTGATGTCGAAATAAAAAAATATTAAGCAGTTTCAAAGTTAATGCTTTTGAGCTGAGATTTTGTACAGAGGTTCTAGACCAGATACACTCTTCAACCCGTTTGTATTGATATACCCTTTCCGTAACACCCTGTATAGATGAACATAGGCGATAGAATATTTAAAAGAAAGTTAGGGATCCGTATTAAAACTTCGATAGTGTAACCCAATGTGTGAAAAACATACTAAAAAAAAATCTTATATCTCGTACGCTGCGGAAAATATTGACAATGGAGCTAAGTGATGTACTACAGTTTTATAGAGGACATCAATATCTACAAAAAAGTCCGCGATACCATGTCTTTTAACTATTACAGTTATGTCACAATAACTTCTTTTTCATGTTAAAATATGCAATAGTAATGCCGAAAAATCCTTTTATCGCGTACGCTGCGGAAACTATTGACAATACAGCAAATTGATGTACTACAGTGTAAATAGCAGAATTGATCGAGTGTTCTAAGCATGGAAAGTCTGCCAAGAGTGTGTTAAAATGTATAATTTGTAAAATTTTTGTTAAATACCAATCTACTCGTGCGAACAGTGGCGTGCATTGGTTTTCAGAATAGGTAGGCACTAGGCCGGGTCTAGTCTAGGCAAACGCGGTCACTAATAAGAAAAAAAGTGAGGTCAAAAGCGTGGTTATTTGAGTAGGCATGCCTACTTAAGGGTGATAAATTGCAAAGGTCGAACTTCATGGTATTACGCGTGAGACGTACGTATTTTTAAATTTGTCGTATTAACTTGAACGAGTAAAGACCAATGACATTGTGCGAATAGTACGGGCGCCGAGTAGGCCGTCCGGCGACTGCCTACTGCCGCGCGTGTTTGTATGAAGATTTTGTTTTTTGTTAGGTATGATAATTTAGTGAGTTTCTTAATGGGGCACACACACTAAAATGTAATTGACAGGCTTATGTTGATATAGGTATCGAGGTAGGCACTGCTTGTACGCCTATATGCAATGCACGCCACTGCGTGCGAAGCTGGGGCGGGACGCTAGTAAAAGATAAACATCTCTGTAAAAGTAAGTTACCGGATGGGAAAGGTCACGATGAGATATAAAGTTACAGTTAACATTACGTGGGGCGAGTATCCTCTCGAGTTACTGTTTGAATGGACGCTGCAGGTTTAATTAAAAATAAATATTTGTATTCAATGCAGACATACACGAGAAAAGTTAATCTAGACTGCAAACTGAAAATGTAATTACACAAGTTATTCTATCATGCATGTTGAAAGCTGTTCACTGATTGTATTTCCTCTAGTATCAAGCTTTTTGTTTATCAGTTTTAGCACAAAAACATTGTACGAGAGTTGAAAACAATTTCATTATTACCACACCCCGGACACTCCATACAACCCTCGCAAAATAATTACCTACTACTACTACATTAAAAAATGACGTTTGTATACGTATGAATGTGTGCGTGAGGTACTTGTGTTTGCGAGCGCTCTTTGTTAAAGAACTGCGACGAATACGCCGAAGTGCGGGGTGAGGTGCGGTAACTGATGTTAGTGCGGGGAAGGGAGTGGCCTTTCTGTACGTAGTACTTTAAGTATTCTGTGTTATTACTATCAAAGTTGTACTTCGACCCACACGAAAGAGGCATGATCAATATTACCAGTTAACGACGAAACTCATGTTTCTTCTTATGTAACGGTAGTAGCAGTTTGGATCTAGGCCAATTTGTTAGCACTTTGTACTCGCTTTATCATTTTCCAGTAACGAAGGTAGTTGTAATTTATAGCTTGCAACTTATTTTTACCGTGTCCATGTTACAGTGTTTTGTTTTTGTCTTTTGGTCTTCGCAGTTGCGAATAGTTTTGGCTTTGGCAGTTACTTTGCTGTTTCAGTTACAGTTAAATTAGAAATGTTTTTGTTAAAAGAGACGGGTTTATCTGCCTTATTTGTTGTGTGGACAGTTTTCACTTTATTGTTGCGTTTGTAACTAGCGAAGTGGCAATTAGTGTAACAACGATTAATCTTTAAAATCTAAACCTATTTAGAAGTCAGGGTTTTTCACTCTGGAACACTAACTTAAGCCATTTTTAGACCGTAATAATGTATATGCATTTTTTGAGAGAAATAAATATTATTTATTATTATCTCGATCTAATATTTTTAACGAGTTTCAACGAGATTGAATAGTTATCCTCTTGAAAGCTAATACAGAATTTTAAAACCTCCATCTAAGTATATAATTTTTTTCTAAGTTTACTATGTTTGCAGTTAGTAATTAAATTGGTTTAATTTGTTCCAATTTAACTGTGATTTATGTTATACCTTTATTAGATCGTATTGCGAACTTAGTTTACGATGTAATTAACTTGACCAAATATTGGAAATTATAATAAAGTTAATATTTGGGTCGTAATTTATTTTGGCTGTTCATTGTTCTAAACTACAATCAAAATTATGTTTAGGCTGATATTCTTTACTACCTATTTATATAACACAAACAGTATGAGTAGTTATTGCTATGTTTTTACTCGTTTCCTGTCTTATTATGTATATCAACTATCTTTTTCCTTCAGTAATTGCATCCATTACTCTCTGTTCAGCGAGGGGGCGTTCTTCATTTCGCCTAGAAATGTATACTTCGTTTTGTTTTTAATTAGTTCTTGCCTCAAACGACGCACCTTTTAAAATATCGCGAGTTTTTTTTTTCTCTTAAGTCTGTTGCTTCTTTATTTATTCTAGGTCACATTTCATTGGGGTCTTGTTAAATAATGTCTTCTTTCTTTCTATTATTTTTAATAGAATACAAAGTGTAATTTAATCTTATTTTCAATTAAGCGCCAGCCACACATATCCGGGTCAGGGCTATCCGTGTTCAGTGTTCCCGTCAGGGACGTTCCATCCGTCACCCGTGTTCACACATATCAGGGAAATCGGTATCAGTGTCCGTTTCTTTACAGAGTATATAATCACTACGCATTATTTAGCTGATACGCACACAACATGATGACTTTATTTAACGATGAAGAATTAGCAATGATTGCAATAGCGGTAGATGAAGATGAAGCAGATTACCAAGAATACTATCAGCAGGCAAAACGTATTTGGGTATGTGAGCTCTTCTTCTGATTTTGCATTTGTCCTTTGTCTTTGTGCTGTCTAGTTTACACGTTTTTTTAGTTTCTACTTCAAAACATAGCCTCCTTTGATACAAAAGTGTAGCGCATAAGTACGCTATCACTCACCCCTTTCCTTTACGTTCCTCACACGCCACTATAAAACTGACGACGCTTACATATTCCCAGTTGTGTCGCCATTTTGTTCTTAGCTGGGATTCATGACGCAATATGCTCAGACGTCACTATTCCTCTTCATTAGCTACCATTGTGTAGCTATGTCATCCTTCTCGTGCATGTCAGCTACATAGCAACATTCCGCATAGTTAAGCACAACTGCTAAATTATTCGTCGTATTACTATGAATGGTGACCCAGCGGAATTGATGATGCTGCTATAGGTACGTAAAATAGGTCAAATATATGCCGTGATTTATGTTAGATTTTGTTTGAGTCTGCACTAGCAAATATGCGTGCCATTAAGTTTGCAAGAGTTCTTATAGTAGTGAAAAATGATGCTTGAAAACAGCCCGCATTTCAAACAAAGACTTGGTATTAAAGAAAATGTAGTGTAATAACTTCACCTGGTTTTATTTTCGTGTTTCGCTTTTGTCTTCATGAACGCGGTTTGGAGGAAATTATAATACTACTTTGAAAGCATAAAATATGAGCAGACACTCAACAGTTTCCTCAGTATATTTCATATTTCTACAAAGCACATGCTGACCCAAAAAGTTCTTTCATCATTTTGAACCCCTGTTGCCATAAAACGTTGGCGTGACGTCACTCCCTTACTTAGCGTTATATCCTCGTGAGAAGAAGCCTGTATACATCTTTTTGATCATAAATATTACGAGCTATTGCCCATGATGGCTGCCATATCCGCCAATAGCACCATACAACCATATATTTTATGTCACGCAATGTTTGATAGAAAAAGCTGGAAGCATGCCCCAAATAGTTCGCGAATGTTTGTGGAATGTTGGCTATTGATTTTGGAATATAACTTGGGGTGTAAACATAACTCAGTTTATGAATTAGAATAGATATTTGATTTTTGTTCTCATGAAATATGCGTAGAAGCATTGACACAATATGCACAAATGCAGCTGTTTGCAAAAATAAAGTACATATTCATCAATGGATATTATGATGTGACAGACATTCACATTGAATAGCAGTAGGTACATCAGAATCAATAATGACAACATGTACATGACATCTACGGATCAATACCGAATCCGTTCGGATAGCTGAACAATGTCAGTAGAAGCCTTAACAAGTTCATTATGCAATGCCAACAGAGGATTAAATGCACGTCCACGCATAATCTACGTGCATGCTCTGCATTGGCTTTAATAATGTGAAATACGCTACAGTGGCGGAAATTTGAAATGTTTCATTAACTCTGACCGCTGACGCTGTCATATCTACCCACATAATTGATATTTATTAGACCGGTGGAATATGTAGTGCAAAATTAAGTAAGGAAGCTACCGTTGCGCAAATAGATGAACTGAATGATGATGTTGTTAATTTTAAAGTCACTATATAAGATTCGGATTAAAAAGCTTACAGTAATTATAGTAACAATGATTGTGCTAATCCACTAGTAGCAAGAAAGATTATGGAATTAAGATGCAGTAAAGTTGTATTATAGCTATTAAGGAAAGTGGTGCTGGTACGGGATTAGAACAAAGAAGTTATATCTTTATTAGCAAGCGTAGAACGTGTGTGCTGCTAAGTGCTAATTAGAGAAAGGTCAACGGTGCTCTAGATTATACAGACAATGTGCTTTTTGGTTTAAATAATGTATAGTTTGACCTTATTCATATTTTGAATTGGATTATTTAGTTTATTTATTTATTTCTAAAAACTTAACTTATTAAGCGTTTATGTGTGCTGTCGAGACTTTTATTTAGATTATAAAAATGTTAATTACTACTATACATAATAACACTTATAATGACCATTAATTTATAGGTACATTAATACTTACGTAAATTAGAAGACATTAGGAAACCTTTTGATTTGTACTTATAACTTTTCGAACTCGTTTTGTATAACATTTGCAAGTCTTCTGGAAGTTTATTAAGAAAAAAAGGCACTAAATATTCTGAGTCTCTCATCGCGTACACATGATTAAACTTTGGTAGGATGTATTTATTTTTTAGTGGTATCGTTCTCAGAAAGTCAATAGTCATAGTTGTATTAAGTTTAATGTGTGTATACTCATGTTTTGCACAAATAATTGATCTTATCTCAATCCAATTCACAATATGAGTAAGGGTAACCCATCCTTGCCCAAGCATTTAGAAACTCACTGGTTACTTACAAAATGCTGAGACTTTCAATTAATACTCCAATTTCCTTTGCTCACCCAACTATATTATAGATTTGCAATACCCTAGCTGAGATCCGGAAATTAAACAAACCCAGCTTCTATATATTTACAGCTTTAGCTACAATATCTACGTATTTCATGATTCATCCCATTGGAAGCTAATGTCAGGCATTCATCAACCGCTCGGCTCTCTCATTAGGTCCTGTCGCCCCCTCGCGTCTGTACGTCCCATATCAAACATGTCATATAGGTATGTGTTTGTAGCTGTGATTATCATTTGGTTTGGTTTGGCTGTAATTTGGACTTCGGAAATTTTGGAAGCTGTTTGTGCATTTGTTACTGTTTTGACTTTATCCTTAATTGAATCTTTTTCATCTTCTACAGAGTGTACTTTGTCAGAATCAGCACGAAATTCTAAAATTGATATGTAAATTCAAAACAATTTTCTAAAACCAATTTCATTATTTCTAAATCTAATGCAACAGTACCAGCCCGAGAGTTGAATATGCATCTCATCTCGTATATATTTCATCCCATTTGCAGCTAATGCTGGCCATTCATAACTCTACTCGGAGCACTCATTACCCGTCGTCGCTGCCTCTTCTGATATGAAACGATGTCCTTTGGAATGTTGCTAGAGTTTATTTTAATATTTTTTTAAAATTTTATTATTAACATTCTAGCTAGGATTTTTAAGCTCTACTCTGAATCTGACCTCTTTTACATCAGCTTTCACGCCAGCCATGAATATCCTTAAAATCCTTATAACTTAACCTAACTTTTCCTTTCCACGATTCTCCGAAGGGGTAGACAAACATAAAGTCCATCTTCATTTCGCAAGTAAATATTTTTAGAGCAGAACTCGACTTCCGGATGCTACCGAAAAAACAACCCCGCCCTACCGAATTTAGGCATAACACAACCCTATTCAGTAGCCGCGCTTGCGATCACTACAATGCATAGCAGGCTTTTTAATTCACGCCACTTATTCCTACAGTACTTATAGTGTAAATGTAGCTAATGGTGCTTCTTCGTACTTTTGTCTGATATGAGGCATTCATCGCTCGCCACTCACCTACTCATTACTCCCCTTCGGTTTCACGTCGTGTCGCATTGTATGCGTCACGCGACACGACTCTTCGTCCCCTAGGGTGTACTGATGTTGCTAAAGTGACAGTGGGTTTGCGATGCCTTCCTCATGTGTTAATGCTTCCTGTACGTGTGTCTTTGAACATAGCTGTATTATGTAGATATGGGTATAGTGATAAATGTTTTTATTACTAGTCCTTATAACAGAAAGTTGAAAAAGAGGCTCAGGACATAATTAGAAGACCAAAAAGTTTTAACAAACACATTTAAAAAAGCGTACATCATTAGATGGTCAATATTTTTTAAGAGGAATGTTTAGATATTTCCTTTCCGTAAGTTAGAGAGTAAATGTGATTAATTGTGACGAATATGTAGATTTGCTGGTGCATGTAATGCTAATTAGAATAGCATGAGAGTGTGAAGACGTATTAGTTAAAATGGTGCATTTGAGGTTTTTCAACAGTAACAACCAACCTTTACGACGTGACCAGTTTAAAGCTATGCGAAGTACAGAAATATGCAATAATTATTGCTTGCATTATGAATTCATGATCGTTGCATAACTTTAATATAAATCCAGCTTATATTTTTACCATTGCAGGGCTCAAGCTTTATCGCTATTAAAGAACGTTGGGTGTAATTTTCTTCAGGATATTTTTCTCTACCGCAAATCTAGCCTGTTCCATCTTAATCTTAAACATTGATTAACCTACTTTGAACCTCGTCTCTAATCCTTCGGGCTATAACCACGGCATAGTTGTACCTCATTAAGTTTATTACTCATAACACCATTATCTCGACCACTATTAATAGGATTAAATCATGGACCGTATCTCCCTTGGGATGAAACTTCTCTAGTTCCCCTTTACCTAATTATATTTCCCTAGACTGTTTTATCTGATATAAGTGATACCTTGTCAAGTCGACTTAAAACATCTTCACATCATCGCCTCATGATATTTTGTGACAGGGAGATGCTGTGAACGTAAGCAGATTCACGTATTATGGTAATATGGGCGTTGACAGCGAAGAAATATTCTCTGCAAGCTATTTATTGAACCCAAGTTATTTTACTCGTTCTGGTTACTTCATGTGCCTATAGTAGTGGAATTCATAAAATCCCGAAGATATAACATTGTAAAATTCGTCCTGGGAATCAGCCATCCTAGAAATTTTGCTGCCTAGCCCTCAACGTTACGCCTTCCTTTGCACATCACGCTTAAGGGACCGCGCTGGTTGCAACTATCACAATTGTAATTGGCGTAACGACACCGTTTTGCCGATGTGCTTTCCCGCACCACCCTGTATAAATACTCCAGTTATTTAATTTTTCACTTCTAAATATGTAGACTACAACGACACTCATATAACATTGAGGAAAGATTTTAATGAAGTGTTCTTAGATATAAAGCGAAGGGCGGGCGTTTTGGGGACTGTCTTTTGTAATTTTGACGTTCAAAAAGTGCTGATTCTCAGCCTAATTTGAATAAATGACTTGATTTTTCAAAAGATAAATATAATCCAATAGCTACAAAATCAAAGCTTCTCTCTCAACAAACAACCATGACATTTAAGAGACACTTCCACCATAAGCACTGGCCCATCATTACAATTAAATCAATAGAATCATTGCCATCTATTTACGACCAGGCGCAGAACAATAAAAATGGTCACGTAACGACCAGATAAAGGAGCCTCAATAAAACTGTGTGCTATTAAACAACGTTTCTCTTCAGATACATCTACGCTTATCTTAACAGCACTTGTGTTGCTGGTTGTAAAAGTTGGATATGAGATAGTTTGAGGATGTACACTCGGTAGCTGAGCTTTCGCTCTTACAGATTTTATTGGTCTGATGTGCAGACTATTTCAGTTTCTGGCTTTGGAGACTCTGTTACTGTATGTTGTTTTTGGATTATAAACTCTTGTAGGCACTTTTATTTCTGTTATTATTATTTCATCATCATCCCCAGTCCGACTTTACCCCCTGCTGCGCATAGCTTTCTCTTTAATTGTGTGAATCTCTTCCTATTTTGGTTTAGTTTCTCAATATTCTTGTCTTCCAATTTCATTATTAGTAGCGCCGATCCTTTTCTTTGATTTTATTTTTGGCATTATAATATCATGTTAGCAATGGACTGCGATGAGTTGATTGATTGATAATGTCTTTGTTATCGGTTTTAAGCGTTTTCTATAACCAGTCCAGCTGTTACAATCAACAGTTTCACGACACTTGATTTCTTAAAATTGAGCTCCATTTATAAAATACATTGCCTCACGTAGTTTCGACAGTAAATAATGACTACTTTTGTCGCCCCAAAAAGAAAATGACGGACAATATATCTGAAGATATGGAAGCAAGGAAACCCTATTATTTCTTGCAGTCTTCTTCTATAGGCGTAAATGGACATACTTGAAAAGATGTTTTTTTTTGACGGATATGAATGTAAGATTTAGACTTTATTCTTTAACAATCTTTTGTAACGTCATTTATTACTTTTTGAATATCAACTAACATGCTCAGATAATTGGTTAAATGCTGACAAAAGTTAAAAATAGTCAATTTTTTTTTTATCTTGTGGTTGATTTGTTTCTTGCCACATCTTTCGATACATTCGACAAAAGGACACTGCTGATGGGTTATTTATCCTCATAATGACCCTTATCCCAATTAATTAAGGGGTCGGTGCAGTATGCCTTTTCCATACATCTCTAGCTGGCGTAATTTATGTATTCACCCCCTTACTGTCTATATCATCTTTAACTTAATCCACCCAACGTTTCTTTAGTTTCCTGCTTTGGAATGTTAAAATAAACAATTTTACTTTACTTACTTATCTACATTTCAATACGAAAATCAAATTCTCATCAAGAAACCAGAAGTCAGTTCCACTAATAAAACTACCCTCCATAGTGTACTTAAACCTAGCGAGCCTCTTTCGAGAACCTTACGTATGTTCGAGGTGTTTTACGACTGCTGGTTTGCACTTACGTTCATACCTCGTAATGGGCCATGAATCCGTCGCTCCCGATGTATCTACGGCTATACTATTCAGCTCAATTCGTCCCTTAGGCTTTTCAATATGTAATTTTATTTCAGTGACTTAAAGCTACGTATCTGGGCTTTGGCAGTAGTGTAGTTTTATTAATAAAATAGTTTTCATTTGTAGAAATACCTAAATATACGCCTTGTGTACCCCGCTACAACCTTGCAGATGCGCTGATAATCTTACCAGTATCAGCTATTCTAAAACTGATACGAGACATTACAAAGGTTGGATTGTAGTAAGTATATCATCATTCTCCTGCTCTCATTCCATAAAGGTAAATAAGGGTCAAATAAAAAACCTAAATTTAATAAGATATCTCATACATTTCAACATAGAGTTAAAGTTAAAGGTGAAGACAAACATTAATCAGATCTGTTAATTACTGAAGGATCGCTGCGGCTGTTGCGCAATAGAATCACAATTCCAGTAAGGAGATACTCGATTGCAGATCATAGACAAGCAATCATTGCATTGACCTAGTTATCTTAATTGGAAAATTGGAGGCGTTTTCTGCGACTACTATAGGAATTGCTGAAAGTATGGATTTAAAATTGTAGTAAGCAGAGGAAGGAAAGTACATGGAATAACTAAAGGGAAAAACAAATGTAAAGGAGCAGAAAGTATTCGCATTGAAATGAGTTGGATGGAAATTGCTACACCGACTACTCCGATTAAGTTCACGCTAAAGTTTTTGATAGATTGTTAACCAACTCAAGAAAAATGCAAATGTTAGTATGAACTCGTAAGCAGCTTAAAAGAGTTAAAATTGGATGGAGTGTAGTATGGAAATCCTACTTTACTTCTCAAAGATTGTAAAAAAGGCAAGAGATAAAGATGTTAACAACACATCAATATTATCATAATTTAACAGTTTTTCGCTTAATGGTCCTGAATCCATAATTTACGTGCTACGTTCTGGTGATCATGAAAGCTTTAACGACATACATTCAGAGGTTTAGGGAGATTCACTCTACAATAAGCGGCTCGTTAAAAATTTAAATCACTGTTTCGCAACCGGATTTGATGGGACAGATTTTAAATTGATGTGAATTATTTTTATTCCTGGTTCGTTGGATTATTTTTGTTTTTGCATTTCAGTCATATTTTACCATTTTGATTGTTATGATGGATTTTGACTTTCAATTTTTTTTTGGGTGGTACACGAGGCTACTTTGTAAACATTTCATAACTAAATTCTATGTTTCTACGTCTACAACGAAATATATTCCTACCCTTTACTTTTCAAAACTTTTCCTTCAGCAAGTTGGCAAAGTTAAATATTTTACGAAAAATTTAAAATCCTTCTACATGCTTTTAACTCCACCAAAAATCTTGACGAACTCGCAATTGAAAATGAAAATTTTGGTCAGCAGGATTTGAAATCCCAGGTTAATTAAGTTCGTCTTAATATCTCCGCGGGTTCTGCTGAGCGTGATCGGATTAGCGTTGGTTTAACACGAATATATAGTAGAATCTGGGTAATTCTGTTTAACTAGGGTAGTATGCGAGTACATCCATTTAGTACCGTGCTATAATAGATGCAATTAAGGAGAATAGTTAGCTTTGACGTGTGCATAATTTATGGCTGCTGCAAGTTAGTTAGATTATTTGATTGCAGTATAATGTTATTAGTATTATTCACGCCATCAGTAATTACTATATCTTCATCGAGTTATCAACTATAGCCATTTCTCTTGCATGTTTTTCCCTATTTCTTATAACGCCAAAAACTTAATCCGGTTTTATAATATTGATGAGAGTCGATAGAAAGATAAGTACCTTAAGAATTTCTGCCTCGTCGCTCGCTGGAAAGTTAACAAGAAATTGATTTGATTACGTGAAGACGCCTTCTTAATATAACACCCCACGCCCGAAGCGTATATATTAAGTATATACACACTACCAGCAATATTTATTTAGGGCAAGAATCAACCAAGAAAAACCGACTCTTTCGTATATGAAATGTAGTATCTTTTTTATTATTTATTGTAAGACTAAAGTGCTAATATTTTATTTATGTAGCGTTGATTAAAATTGTTAATATAATGTACCTACACATCGAATTTAAATGATTAATTATAAAAGCTGTTAAAATAATTCTTTTACCAGCCTTCATAATTAATAATGTCGAATCTTGTTTGGATGTGTGGAGAATTTATCACAAAATTTTGGTAACAATAAAGAATTTTCTGCTTTTGTAGGCTTAAGGAAATTGCTACTTTTCCTAAAGTCTGTCGCAACGCGTAAATTGAGACCTGTAAATGGTTCCTGGTCTTCATTAACCGGCTTAACCTTGCCTATAAATTACTTTAGATCACTGACGGAAAGCTCGTTACTGTCCTGAAAGATATTGCTATCTCCAGTCTATGCAATGCTTTGTTTCCTTATGGTCATTCTTGTTAGCGATCTACTGCATTTCATCATGACTGACATACTACTTGACAATTCAGATGTGCCTGTAGGTAATTAGTTTATTTTAAATAAATTATTTGAGATTGAGTTTTGAGTTTCATAGCTGTGGTTAATGCATCCACGATTGTCGTAACATGTTCATCCGACTTCTTTGAATAGTAAACTCTAGGTACTACCACCTGGCTCACTGGCTATGGTTTGCTTTGGTTGAAGCTATTCTCAGTTTGTTCATGTCAATAAGAGAGAAGGCAGTGTTGACTAGTGGAGAATGCCTTGTGGCGTTATGTCCGCCTATGTAACACTACTATACGTGAATATAATAAGCAATGTAGTGTATTGAAGAAGATAAATGATGATTAAAGTGGATTATGTGCCAGTTAGGAATTTCTTGCTCGTTCTTGGATGGATGAATGGACTACTAGCTTTAACTTGCTGACTAACTGACCGACTCCTTAACAATCCAAAAGTGCCTGTAAATGGTTTAATTGACATATATGATTTGAGTTTTGAATTCGAATTACAGTAAAATAGTTTCCTCAAATCAAGAAGATATCTCCACCAATAAAACGATATCATGATAGAAAATCTAATCTTTATACCAGCGCATAAGGCTTCTTTTACATCAGAGATGTGCTATGCTACGTTGCTCTGGATGCGATTGGTATCCACCAATCATATTCACTGGTCCACATAGCATAATAATAATACTTGCAGATTAAAATCCATATGTTTTTAGTAACAGTCCTAAACTAATGTTAATAAAATCACAAAATTGAAACGACTGACACCTACGTGTGAAGCCGTATTCAGTGAGCCAGCATGGGGCTGTTCCACCTATCACACAATACACTCAGGATGCTGTGGGAGCTAGCACGCATGCTACCGAGAATGGAAGCGCACCGTTTCCGTATAATGGCATAAAAATCTTCAACCCTGACCTCGGTGAACATTCCGGAAGCGCTACAAAAGCGTGGTAGACCCAACAGCATCTTGAATACATTAGACACTGGTGGAAACAGGTTCAACTAAGCTATGTTTTCTATACGGAAGGATGCGTGCCATGGATGGGAGCTATGGATACGCGAGTGGTCTAGCTATGTGCAGAGCAGAGTACCCCCGTGCCTTCCCTACTATCGATGCATCGCATAGCTCGAGCTGCTGAACTTCCTCGCACAGCTACCCCACGGCGGCGCACCTTCATAGCACATCTTACTCGCTCTGCTACACAGCTTAGCATTAGTGGAAACGGTCGCATAGTTTCGTAGCTTAGCTTTCACATCCTCGCAGCATACACATCTCTGTTGGAAAATCTGCATAAGGTAGATTTTCGCTAGAATAATATTCGCATGAATACCTCGAGTTATTCTTATAATTTTTCTCACGTCTCTCTTACCGTTCGCTGTTTCAGTATCCAATCTCAGCGGGGTTACGTGAACTATTTCTCCCAAGCTTGATTTAATAAAGATACGTTATTATTTTTCTTATTTTCTTGAAGTGTTTCTCTTATTTATGAGAAGCTTTGCCTTTGTAAACTGTATGATTTTATGCTTTAGAATATTTAGGTAGAAAATGTTAGGAGTAATATTTATAATGGTCTGTATTCGTCTTTAATATGACTGTGATGGCCATGTCATGGATTTTACGGTTTTTCTGTCAGAAAATTCTAGCATTGCAGCCGTCTCTAGTGATAGGGTTAAGGGGTTTTTAATAAATAAAAGGAAACTTCTAAGAAAAACGAAAAAATTCAGGAAAAAATTCAAAATTTCAATGACGTTTCGGAAAGATTGTTAGAAATTAATATGCATTCGGCCATAACTTTAATCCGCTACTGCTGTTTCGGCCCTAAATTAACATATTTTCTTCGCGCTTCACATTTATGGAAGCACACTCACCTTTTAGACCAAATGGACCAAATTATCAGGCATACATTAACATCTATTTTAAATGTGGCCATGGACGACCGAGCTTGGGCACAAGCTACTCTTCCCATTCGTATGGGGGGCCTCGGCGTCCGCAAAATTTCTAGTATTAGTTTACCGGCTTTCATATCCTCGGTCCACGGCACTGATAAATTAATCAGGAAAATCTTAGCCTCCACACTGATTAATTCTGATGTGCCGTGTTTCACCGAGGCTATGGATGCCTGGAGACTCGCTTGCCCGAATACAGATCCACCCGACAATCCATCTTCCCAGAGACGGTGGGATGAGCCGCTCTGCAGAGTAGTACAGAACAATTTACTTGACTCGTCTGCTACTCCTGCGGAACGTGCGCGCCTGCTGGCTGTGGGTAGATGGGAGTCGGGACTTTGGCTTCATGCACTACCTTCGTCGAACATAGGCACTTTGTTCGACGACACTACTTTTCGCCTCGCTGCTTCCCTGCGACTAGGCACTCCTTGCTGTTCCCCTCATCGCTGTCACTGTGGCGAAGATGTCAACAGCCTCGGACACCACGGCCTGTCTTGCAGCCGAAGTGCGGGTCGCTTAGCGCGCCACGCAAACATTAATGACATCATCCGACGAGCTCTTGTTACCGTCGGCGTTCCAGCTGTATTAGAACCCAATGGCTTGGTACGCGACGATGGCAAGAGACCGGACGGTATGTCTCTATTTCCTTGGAAGGTGGGTAGGCCTTTAGTGTGGGACGCAACTTGTGTCGATACTCTTGCGCCATCCCATCTTCCTGGATCGGCTTGCTGTGCTGGCGCTGCTGCTGCGGCTGCGGAAAACCTCAAGCGGCGAAAATATAATAACCTTATCGGAAATTATATTTTCGAGCCGTTTGGGGTTGAAACCCTCGGGCCGTGGGGTCCGAGTGCTCATGGTCTTTTTACAGAAATTTCAAAACGGCTGGTTGACACTTCCCGTGACCCAAGGGCTGGCTTTTACCTTGGCCAAAGGCTAAGCATTGCCATACAACGTGGCAATGCCGCCAGTCTCTTGGGTACATTACCAGTCGACAGCGATGCGGATGAATTTTTCGACGCTATATTTTAGTTTTTATATAGTTTTAGTTAAGTTAGTTTTTAATTTTGTTATTTTTGTTAATTAAGTTTTTAAATTCAAACAAACAAATAAATTCCCTTAATCAACAAAAAAAAAAAAAAAAGAAAAACGATGGCAAATTTTTATTTTGCAAGAATGATAAGTAGAATATTATGAAAAGCCAAGTATACAAGAAGTAAAAAGACGTTGCGACAGGGTCTTGGTCCTTATATCCAAAATCAAAAGTCATTTATTGAAAGTAGGCTGAGTAACATCACTTTTTGAACGTCAAAATTACAGAAGACAGTCCTCCAAAACGCCCGCCCTTCACCATTTCGTAGTGTTTCGCTGGGAAGAAGTGGCACCACAAACTCCCCAGCCCCAATATCCACACTTAGGATCGAATAACGGAAAACAATTTAAAATACAAAGCATGCACTTGTCTGACCATTTCAAACGTGAAAAACCAATATTTATTTATTGTGGAAAATTCGCTTTGTTGAAACCTTATCAAATTCAGTCCGTGTAGTATTTGTTTATTCAAATCCATTGTTTGGTTTACTGCGGCACGTCGATTTCCGACGGTATCGTATAGTATAGTGAATGTACGTGGGGTGTTACCGACACGGCTTACTGTGCTGTTTGCTGTGATTGTTAGAGTATTGGATTTACTGGTTTTATGCTTAGTTATGTTGGATTGTGCTCTGCTGAGATTAAGCTTCAATGTTTCCATTCGTGTTTTCTCAATGTGATTAACGAGAAAAATCTGAAAGAATTTCCATCCTCCTGCATTGATTTATTACTTTCTCATTAATACAACAGTCTGCTGAATTTAAGTGCCATGGAAGATAAAACTGAAAATAAATACTGAATACTGGTATTCAACTGCATCTGGTTAGATGAGAAGCTGACCCTAACATAATAGGGAAAAGGCTAGGCAGATGATGATGATGAAGTACACAACCCAAGTTAAAACATAGTTTTAAACTACCAAAAATGAAAAAGCAAAGCGAAATTTTTTGCCAAAAAAAATACAAATAGGTTGTGTAAATCCTGCCTGAATTATATTTTATGTAACACATTTCCTCATTACTCATGTACGAGGACTTTACTTCTTTTTTAACAAGGCAAATGTAAAGCGTGACAAAGATATAACGACCGAGATATAATTGTGTACATTGTTGGGCATTCTTAGTTTTCACCGAGTTGAGAAATACATCTCTCATATTTTTCATGTGGTTCTAGGTTCAGGGTATACCTATAAGATCCTTTGTCTGTGTATTCTGTATCACGGAGGGTTGCGGTTTTCAACTTCATCGTCTAGCTTTTGGCTCTTATGGCCATCTTATATAGGCACTTACTGCTTGCAACGCTTTTTTTCTTTCTCTATCGCGATTCTTTTCTGAGATTCTCCTAAGATTATGCTTACTAAGCTGACCTTAATTTGGTAATTTGAGTCCAGGTTTATGAACCTTATAAGCCTTAGTGGTCCTATACCGCAGCGCCCTTTTATCTTCAGCCCTGCCTTATTAATATCGACTTTGTATTGTTGAACCTTGCACAATTTCCTTTGCAGTCTTCTCCCTCCCATCCTGTTTTAAAATAGTTTCCCGACTACACGTTTATAAAAGTTTACCACACAATGTCAGCCACTGACATTTTAATGTATTCATATAAAAATAACAGTGTTGCATAAAAATAGCGAGCGACGTACGTTTGTAGGTAGCACGGTTACAAAATGGCCGCCACACGAAGCTCTTTGTAACTCTATGGCATGTTGTGAATAGTTGCAACGTTACACAATGTTTGTTGTACCTGGCTTTTTAATATTTAAATGGCTGAATGAAAATTGGGGCGGTGTGTGTCAGTTTTTTTTTAAATTTAAATGCCGAAGTAGGTCAATGAGGGTTTGAACCAAATCGGGAAATGTTATTGGGTTTCTGCTACAAAAGTGTCAACTGGACACATTTTAACGCTGTGTGCGGTTTATGGCTTTCTGGCTTTCGCTCTTTGGACACTTTTGCCAATATCGAAGCCTTCAGTAGTCGGTTTTCTGTAGCCATTGGAATAATCTTGTTGTTGATATGTCTGATCATAGCAATACCACTTATAGCACTACTACTTATTATCCATTAAGGATGAATTGCACTCAGTTGGCTCTTAGGACTAGTTTCACCAATGAAACTGAACGCGATCAGCATATCTAAACTGCGTTCAAAAGCTGTCAATGTTAATATTCCATACCTAACAATAATGACGAGCTGATTTCGTCGGTCCTAAGAGTCAACTGCAGACGGTAGAGATTATATCGGTCCTTATAGACACTTAATCTGTCAAGCGCCGCTAATGAAACACAATTGATTTTCTGTTGTTTCGTCGCTGATCGGCGAACCGCGACGCTTGACCGGTTAAATATCAATGGTAAAATGTAAGTAGCAAAGGCTTAGCTAAGGTATTAACGATAAACGTAACTTAGTAGCTGTGTGTGTGATTTGCTATCATTTCCAACTTGTATTCAAGCATTTTTTTCGCCATATTTCCTAGTGAAAGACCACGCCCGCTTTTATCATCGCTGGGGCAGTTCAATTTAAACAAACCTACCATATCTATGTAAAGATTGAATGACATTTAAAATCTGTTTTGTTTATATTCAATTTAACATATATTCAGTTAAACATATTTACCAAATCCCTTTTTATTCAAATGAGGGATTTGTATAAAGGGATAATTGCCGTATTATGTAAAAACCCAACTCGGGCTACTAGATGGGTCCTCGTGTGTGGGAATATATGGACACACGACTTTACCCAATTTGCTTCAATATTAAATGACCGACATGTTTTAAATCCTCAAAGGGGTTGGCAAAGTTGTTCTATCGTACAGCCGCAGTTCGACTATAACGATATAAAGCACCTCATTGACCTTAATACTTGGGGAATATTAGTATATGTATAATTCTTTGTCTGTGTATTTTCTAATGAAACTGTCTCGATTTAGGTTACCTTGAAACTCTGCGTTTACATAAGTGAGCTTTAATATTTGGCGTGAGGCTTCTTTTTTCCTTTGATTTGATATAGTAAAATTCCTAATTATTTTGAAATCTGTAGAGCTAGTTCAAAAACTCAGTGTCATTACCATCTTCTTCTTAGCGTGTCGATGGCAATCTAAATGGACTCAGCCCAGAATTCGGCTACGTGTTTAACACGATTACTAGCGTCCAAGTTCTTGTAACGTGCAGCTGACAGGACAAGCAGGGCATGACATTAAGTGTCCTATCGTTTGTAGAATAGCACCACATGTACACCCCAAGGACTCGTCCATGAATCTCCACCTGAACAGGTTTTCCTTGCTTCGGCCAACCTATGTCCGGAGTCCATTATTACCATTATCTGTAAAGGTATCTGTTCTCATCATCAGTAAAGATCAAATTCAAATGGAAAAATACTGACTACGTTAACGAAGGAAACGTAAAACTCGTTTTAAAACAAATTGGATTACGTAACCAATTTTTCTGCAGTACTTTTCCCCATTAATTTTATTCTTCCTGAAAGACTTGGACTGGATCTGGGTGATTAATTTAATTTACACAAAAGTTCTCCTTTACTCGAAGTTGTAGAAAAAGACGGAACTTTATGAAATCATCTATCGCTTTCCATCAGGCGTGATCGAGGCCAAGAGCCCATTCAGCAATAAAAAACATCCTTCTTCGCCCTGTGAATTTCTTGATTAGTTACTCCACTTGATTTTAAGAGGTTGCTTCTACTTATCGACGTAAAAAGTACAACATATTTTCTAAATAAAACCTGAAAAAAAAAAATGTGGTACTGTCGTATAGTTTTTTATCGCACGAAGCCTAGCGTACAAACACGCTGTAAATGTGCGTGTAAGCGTAGGAGCTTTCGGTAGCGTCGGAGACTGGCGAAGTCAGCCGTATATGCATGTGTAAGTTATGTGCTGATGCGTTTTGGGGGACTGTCTTTTGTAATTTTGACGTTCGAAAAGTGCTGTTTTTCAGCCTACTTTGAATAAATGACTTTTGATTTGATTGTCCTCCTGCGATTCTGGTCCGTTTTGACAGTGATGATATCTACATGATAATTTCTGTGATAATTTTCACCTGATTCCAGCTTATCTTTTCTAAATCACATAATATTAAAACAATACTTAGTCAAATAGGCAGTCGTTCCATGTAAAATACTGGTATTCAGCTGCATCCGGTTAGACTGGAAGCTAACCCCAACATAGTTTGGAAAAAGGTAGGCAGATGATTTAGTATTTACCCATAGATGTGTATTTACCCCAAAGTTTTCAAGGCCGAAAAAACACAATTTAAACTTTACCTAAATCGATTCAGAGCACAGGAGTTCAACTCATAACATATTTACCAAATTCCAATTCGTCCAGGCGCCATCTTTTCCGATCCGCTGAGCTCTAGAGAGTCCTGTCCGAGTGTCCGACTTCTGTCCGGTTACAAGTAGTCTAGTTAATGTTCGATGATATTGAGGACTTCTTGAGGGCTTTCAGGAGCGATCGCGTTCCGGACGGCTTTGTATATGACGAAGATAAATTGGTATTAGTAGTTAATTAATGGGTCATATTCTTCGTAGAAAGTATTTGATGTTGCTAATTTTATTATTTATTAAAACTTTATGGACAAGTAAAAAAAAATACTGTACAAAGGCAGAGTTAAAGCCGGCATGACCATGCCTGGTTCATATTATGTAAAGGATATAAGGAAATCACTCTCACAAAGAAAAGAAAACGAAAAGATAATTTGAAAAGCATGGATTTAATTAAAAAACTGTACTTGAACATAAAGTGTACTACTTGTATAAGATAGATCGTTTCATTTACAGCACAGCTAAAATCAGAATCACGGTGGCAAAAATACAACTAATCCACCAGACCAAATCGTCTAAACAATTCAAGACTCCCAGGCACCATAAATGGTTTAGCCTAGAGAGCTAGACCATAAACGAGTCTCGATCAATACCTTCAACCCCCCACATTCACACATTCGTTCCTGTAACACGAGTGCCGTTCCCCTTTCCAAGCTCACCGCGGAAGTCACATGTATACGTCAAGCGATTTTATATTTCACGCGGAATTACGTCGTCGCAATGTTATTGCAGCCATTTCCCAAAGTTATTATGTGTTACTTTTAGCAATTTTCAAGACAGAAACGACACCTTTCTTTACTAATTATCCCTTAATTTGATTCGGGAGAATATTTCAATTCTCGTAAGGTGGGTTATATGGATACTTGTCTAAATATAACCGGTGTAAAAAAACGCTTAACGAAGCCGAGTCACTTGTTCTTCCCGTCATTGTTTTTATTTTTTCATACTGGACCATACCTGGTAACCTGCTAGTTACGGAGATTATATTCCGCACGGAATTACGTCGTCGCAATGTTTTTGCAGCCATTTTCCAAAATTATTATGTGTTAACTTAGCAATTTTCAAAACGAGACTGTAAATGATGTGACATTTCTTTATTAAATATTCTCTAATTTGCGTCGGAGGGATATTTCTGTAATTCTGACGCTGCGCGCTGATTTAATTCCCTTAAGGTCGCCTGATGAATGTCTCGGTATATAAGGATAAATACTTCTGTCTCGGCCGCTAAGTAGAAAAGTCTGTTCCCTCTGTTTACAGACGTTGTAAGTTATTTACTTAGTTACAGTCACAGACATTTTGGTTGACGATCTGACATTTACCTTTAGTGAGTTTATTCTAAATGGAATATCATTTAGAAATTCTTTGAGGTCAAAATATATTTCTTAGTATAGTTCTTTTGGTTTTGAATTTATTTTCGGAGACTTCATTTTTCCCAGACATAGGCTTAGTAGATATTTGTAAATACTAAACAGGGGTATTGCCTAGTTGGTCTAGTGGTGGTAAGCGCTACTGCTGGGTTCGAATCCCAGCTCGGGCAAAGTAATATAGGATTTTTCCGTCAGGAATTTCTCAGTAGCAACCCGGAGTCTGGATTTATTGCTTGGTTAAATGATAATGATGAAAGTTTTGCACAGCCGCCAGCACATCAAGCTACTACAATCTGTCAAATTTCTTTAGTAGATTTTCAACTTTATCGCTTAAGCATAAGGTTCAAAGTTGATCGGGAAAATTTGACAGTTTCGGGTAGCTTGATGTGCTGGCGTCTGTTCAAACACTTTTTGAAAAACTAGATAAGGTCGGCGTTTCATATCTGACTGCTCTGAGAAGAAAGACCGAAACAAACTCAGAAGTCACTTTTAAAGTCTAGACATCATAATCTAGGTCATGTGATGTGGTTGATGGCATTAGGCTCGCCCCCCTATTACATCGGACTTAAACATAACTGGCGACATGTTGCCCATGTTGGTGTGCTATAGATAAATCTCTGCCTGACTCTTCGGGGGATATAGGCGTGATGTTATGTAGCTATACAGGGGTATTAAAATAATTCCCTTTTTACCCGACTACGGCAAAGCAAAAAGGAGGGTGATGATTTGACCGGTTTGTATGTATGTATGTTCATCTCTTCCCTCATAACTTCAAAAGTGCTTATAATGATTTGACAAATGAGGCATCGTTAGAAGCGTCTTGACCGTCCGCTGGTTATAGGCTATGTGACGTCACACTAAATTCAATATGGCGCCCTCTAGAGGACATAAAGTAATAAAAAAAAAAATATTTTGGGATGGTGCCTTGTGGGATATCAAATGAAAGGGCTTAATTAGCACATTTCAAAAATATAAGTATTACTGAAATAAGACCCAAACAAATTAAATAAAAAAAAAGTTTAAAAACTAAAACCCGACTACTGAAAAGGATGAAACAAGAAGTACCTTCCCGTGGTCGCATGCTACCATAGCCTATATGTATGTTAGTGCAGCGGCATGCGACCACGGGTAGGTACTTTCTTGTTTCATCCTTTTCAGTAGTCGGGTTTTAGTTTTTATTATCTATTTGATAGAAGGTATACGATTCAGTTGGGAGTTACCTACATATGTTATGATGTCAAAGACCGTAAAAGTTGTAAACAGAGAGTGCTTTTAGGTGGCTTTCAGGCCATTTAGCTGTTATAAATGATGCTTCAGTAGACAGATAAACGTTCACTGAAAGGGTAGTGAGGACTACCTCTGTAAAACTTTACAGGCGTTTCATGTGATGGAATGATACAGTAGAAGGGTAATGTAGGAGAGGTTCAGACGCCAGCACATCAAGCTTCCCGGAACTGAACTTTGAACCTTATGCTTTAGCAATAAAGTTGAAAATCTATCAAAGAAATTTGACAGTTTGTATTAGCTTGATGTGCTGGCGTCTGTACATCAATCAAATAATATCTTTCAGATGAAGTAAATAATTATTATGGAATCGTTTTCACATTTTTAACCTTGACTCTTCGCGTGTCAACCAAATCTGACGCCTACTGTTTTCTGCCTTCTAAATTCGTATTGGCGTTTAGTTATCTTATAATAATTATCAAAAAGGATGCATGCCACAAATCATGTAAGGTCCGGCCGCGCTAAATTTGTCAAAGATGTAAACAACAATGGCCGCTCGAAATTGAATAAAATCGATATACACATACTTAGGTACATAATAATACATATACACAATAACATATAAGAGAAAACTAGGGGCCCGTGGCTAAATAATAACAGCCGCACAAGTTGATCGATCAGGTTAAGCTGCGCTTGCCACGGTTGGTCTGTGGATGGGTGACCATATTTACATACCAAGACCCCTCCGTGCCTCCGAAAACACGTTAAGCCGTTGGTCCCGGCTGTCATTTGTTCTATGACAATCGTTACGGGTAGTCAGGAGCCCGAAAGTCTGACAACCAGTCTTACCAAGGGGCATCGTATTATCCAGTAACTGGGTTGTGGAGGTCAGATAGGCAGTCGCTTAATGTAGAATACTGGTATTCAGCTGCATCCGGTTAGACAGGAAGCCGACCCCAACATAGTTGGGAAAAGGCTAGGTAGATGATGATATAAGAGAAAGGTTATAAAGTAGAGGTGAAAACAAAAAAAAGATTGATACTATTAGGGATAGGGAATGAATATTTATTCATGCTTTCATAACTTGTCTGATCCCCACAAATAAGTTACCTTGCAGTTCCGGATCGAAGGCCACATGAAATTGAAATGCATATTTTACACGATGACCTATATTGGACTATTGGACACGGTGACCTACATTTATGCATATGAGCCAACAAACGCAATAATATTAAATTCAACACAACAATCCAATTCACAGTTAATGAATGACACCCCCTTCTGTTTAGAATAGAACCTCACTCCCGCACCTCCTTCCCCCCTCGCCACCGGTTACGGGCCGGATGTCCGGACCAATCTACCGGATTATACGGAGCCTCGGACTTGTATGTGCGGTTGCGGGATTTACTTCCTGTTTGGTCATACATATTAGGTTGAGTACCTAGACCTACTTAGACTACCACTAGTCAGTCACCACAGTCATATGTAGGTACTACCTATACAGGGTGTTACAGAAAGGGTATATCAATACAAACGGGTTGAAGAGTGTATCTGGTCTAGAATCTCTGTACAGAATTTCAAAAGCATTAACTTTGAAAATGCTTAATATTTTTTTTTTATTTCGATAGTTTATTAAATTGAAATCATAACAAACGTGTCACCACACTACGAGGGTCATTATCCATTATCTGTAGTGTGTCTGTGCGCCTAGTACACGAACATCACGCCGCCGCGCGCCAGTGCAGCGCCGTGATGTCGAAATAAAAAAGTATTAAGCATTTTCAAAGTTAATGCTTTTGAGCTGAAATTTTGTACAGAGATTCTAGACTACATACACTCTTCAACCCGTTTGTATTGATATACCCTTTCCGTAACACCCTGTATATGACAGTGGTAACGGTAGTCTAAGTTGGGGGTCGTTGGGGGATGTCTTTTAAGTAATAGCCAATGATTATGACCGGATTTGTTATCCATCGTTAGTATCTAAGGAAATACCAATTTTGGTTTTTATCTATTTATTTATTTAATACTTCAAGCACATAAATGTACAGAGGCGGACTTAATGCCATAGGCATTTTCTATCAGTCAACCTTTGGCCTTTGTGATCTGAAGAATTTTTTCCGCGGGATAAAATTATCAAGATCCGACTTTCATATTGATTGATCTACTAGCTGACCCGGCGAACTTCTTAACGCCATCGAAATCATTCAATCCGTTCTCGAGATATCATCAAAATACAAAATGTATGAGAAAATGAATTATCTTTTTTTTTTTTCGTGAAAATATCCTGTTTTTATATTTATTCTGCTATTCGGGGCGGAGACAAATCCAACAAATCAAAGATCATAAACATCGGTCCAGCCGATCTTGAGTTATAAATGGTGTAACTAACCCGACTTTCTTTATTTATATAGATAGATATTTGAGTTTTTATTAGTCTTCGTAACATGTACAGTACGCATCAGTAGATACCTGAGGGGCAATTCTCGTAATTTTAAGAACGTTCACAGTCTGATCTCAGTCTCAATCCGTCAAAAATACCTATAATTTTTTCCCTACATTTTGACAAGTTTTCGACGTTTTTTTGTCGCCGAGATGAGACTGCGACTAGATTTTGAACGTTTTAAATTACGAGAATTGGCCTTCTGATCTTCTTTCCAAATTTCGAATAATCCCTTTGGCACTGTCACAGAAGGTCGCATTGCCAGTTAAATATCACATCACAAAACAAAAGCGTGCACAGGTATAAAAATGTCGGGGAAAATCGGAAAATATCACCCTAGCGTGACCCACATTGGAACACTCTGTATAAGGCAAACGGAATACCTACGTTTCATATGAAAAACGTTCGGAGCTTTTCATTGGGAAAGCTGTCCCACTTGGAACGAGAAAAGCGTTTTATATGAATCCAGTTGTGAGTCGAATGCTAGTTTAGGTACAACAAAAAAATACAACCATGAGAATGTTCACTAAGGCAATGTGGGTTGTCGCTTACACGAGCAGAGACACAAAAGTCTGATTTACCATATTATTTAGGGGCCTATATTCAGCACTCGTGGTAGATTCACCTAATTATCATAATTGGTAGCCTTGTTCCAGCCATTGCCGAGTACAAGCCTCCTTCCTTTTGTGCCCGGCACAAAACCATGACACATACAATAGGCTAGTTAAAAGATAATGGATTAAACAGCCTTTAGGAAGCAAGAAAGTATTTAGCTCTGTCTCTGTCGAGTATATTTAGCGGTATGTCGTCTTATTAAGTGTGAAATTATGGTAGACACACACACAAACAGAAGCCTAGAGGTAAAGAAAGTTTAAAACAGAAGACGAACTAGCAGGGGATCGAGAGCGGGGGGGGGGGGCGTTGGGTTCAGACGATCAGACTGGAATTACAGGCAAAAGTACTAACTTGAATTGTTTTTACATCCAAGTCACAACTGTAAATTTTAACAGTTGTAACAAATGTGTATAACACGGAAAATTGACGTAGGGTATGAATTTCCCTGACCGTATTAAACAGAACTTTATTAGGAAGAATTTAGGTATTTATAACATAACAAAATGTATACACGAAGATAGCTGCAAACGGAAAATACTTTGGCGCGGTTATCAACGCCCAACACAAAATACATGAAAGACATTTCTTCCATACAAGAAGATAATACAGGGTGAAATTGAATTCATGGGCATCCTTTTAAGGGGTCATTGTAATCATCATTATGAACAACTTTTATTATGGGACCAAACCTGAAATCGCGAAAAAAATCAGCTCTTCCCTTTATTTTGTCGAGTTATGTGAACATAAATGCAAGGAACAGCTGATTTTTTTTTCGCGATTTTGGTTTAGTCCCATAGTAAAAGTTGTTCATAACGATGAGTACAATGATCCCTTAAAAGGATGTCCATGAATTTAATTTCACCCTGTATATCTCTATCACATAGTCAACAGTTAAAAGCTATACCTTCTTGCTTTGATCACTTTGTCCAAATTCGCACTGCAGAATGATGCCCCACTCGTTACCGTTCGAGTATCGTTCATCTAGTCATCTCTCTATCAGTAGCCAGTTAGGACGGTTCCGCGGGCTCGCTTCGATGGCTCTTGTCACCGCGCCGCGCCGCGTCCAAACACAAAGAGTGCTTAGTCGCTTTTATCTATTCCAATTTTAAACTGTGCTGAATTAATATTTACTTATTTCTTTCTGTAGGTATTTATCATGTCAACGGTTTTACTCATTTAGCTATTTAGGGTGTCCTCGACTTGTTTAAAACTCGGACACCAGATCTTCATGACATGATTGAATTAAAGGTTTTATGACCGAATTTATGACGTTTTTCTGTAATTTTTTTTCGTGTTTCGATTATCTTGTAAACTTGCAAAGATTTCCTGCAAAGAACTTGCTTTCACCTCGTATGCTTCACCCTATTTATGTCCATCTTCACCATAATATGCGTCCTATTTGTGTCCATCTTCACCATATGCGTCCTATTTGTGTCCATTTTCACCATTTGTGTGCTATTTCTTGTCTATATCTGTGCACTTATTAAATGTTTTCTTTCCACTTTTTCCATGCTAATCTCGGATAACAGAAAAACAAGACTGTAAGTATGACTCACTTATCACGCTGTATTTGTGAAAATCATCTCATTATATCTTCATCCCTATATTCCATTTCTTCGCATTAAGATTCTTTGCTCATTATCTTCATTAGTTCATTCATTTTATAAATAGTACTTTTTCATTCTATAAATAGTACGATAATAATTAATGTTTGTCTTAATTTTTATGGATTCTAATCTAATCAAAATCTTGGCCACAATATGGCGTAACTCCGCCTGTACAGTCAGAAGGTCAGATCTGTTAAAATGGAGAAGATAATACAGTGTTGACATTGGTTGTCAATCAATTGATTAGAGTTTCCGTATTTAGATATTTACAAATCTATACTATCGATATCTCTCTCAATGTTTATTATTGCACTTATACTTTACGAAACACTAAAAAAGCTCGAAATGCAGAATATCTGATATAATGAAACACTAGAAATAACTGCATTTCGGGCTCATATACACCAATATGTTTAATACAGGGTGTTACGGAAAGGGTATATCAATACAAACGGGTTGAAGAGTGTATCTGGTCTAGAATCTCTGTACAAACAGCTCAAAAGCAGTAACTTTGAAAATGCTTAATATTTTTTTATTTCGATAGTTTATTAAATTGAAATCATAACAAACGTGTCACCGCACTACGAGGGTCATTATCCATTATCTGTAGTGTGTCTGTGCGCCTAGTACACGCACATCACGCCGCCGCGCGCCAGTGCAGCGCCGTGATGTCGAAAAAAAAAAATATTAAGCATTTTCGAGGTTAATGCTTTTGAGCTGAAATTTTGTACAGAGATTCTAGACCAGAGCCCTGATTCACAATCATACGACAGACTATCGTATCGAAAACCTGACATTTCGATAACCTGATTTGACTTGCCCACAACAGCAAATAGCTGTTGGAAGAATAGCGGTCTATTTGATTTAAACTGACAAAATTTTCGGGTTTTGGACTTGTGAACAGCGTTTAGAAGACTCCTACGATAACATTGATTAATGTTCGATACGATACGGAAGCGTATCAAGTGTTTGTGAATAGCTATGCAGATACACTCTTCAACCCGTTTGTATTGATATACCCTTTCCGTAACACCCTGTATAGTCGTTTTCCGAATCTCATACTACTCGGCCTTTACAGGAATTTCGTGCTTCTCTTTTTTCTATATGAACCCTTTGAAAGCCGTTCAAAAGCTTGACGTCATCCACGCGCGACATGTACTACACCTGACAATCCTTTGAGCCAAAGCCATAGCAACCTGCATTTTATCAAATACCAACTGAGCGCTTACAAATCGCTGTCACCTCTCACATGAACGCAGCCTTCCAATTGTTTCTGAGTATTAATCAATACGGATTTCTATTCTGTGAACGGTTTTGTTCGTTCTGCAAAAGGCTTTTGGCTAACGTTCGCAACATGTGTTGCTGGGTATTGTAGTTTTATTTTTATTTGATAAACTGTTTCTGTTTGCATTGAATTTTTATTTACAGTTCTGTCTGAACTTTTCGCTGTTGATTTTAGATATAGTTTTTGGGCTTTGGTTCGTGTAGTTAGAATCACGAATTTATAGGAGTGATTTTTGCACAAACTATTGTTTTTTTTCTTTTAATGTAAGATGTCATTAGCACAGCTTAGATAATAAGTATTCCGAGTAATACCTGCTTATCGAAGATTGCCTTAAAAAATATAGGTTCTCTTTCATACAACTAATATTTCGTAGAGGACAATAGTCTGCCCCATCCATTTATACCACCCTATAGATTCGCCCCAACAGATATACAGATTACATCTGCACCCGGTATTAATTAACTTTGATTGATATTCCGTGCATGTGTTCAGCATTCAGTTGTACCTACATTCATTCGTTCATGTTCAGGTTTATCTTGGGTTATTATGAATTAATTTTGTAATGTTTGGCTTCCATGTTGCTAGTCCAGTCATTACAGTCCTTGTTGGAATTTGCATGTTCTTCTTCGTTTCGCTGGTGCGACAGTATTTCAACATTTTGCTGGCCCAAAATTTCGCTATTTCCATAACATCGTCGGTGCCAGCGCAGAGGTCATTTTGACTGCATGTTTTGTGACACAAGAGGGCATTGCTGTATATGAATTAAACATTCAATAACGAGACGCCAAATGCCATGCCATTTTCGTCTACCTTTTCAATTTTGTCAGCTTTTTAGGGTTCCGTAGTCAACTAGGAACCCTTATAGTTTCGCCATGTCTGTCTGTCCGTCCGTCCGTCTGTCCGTCCTCGCTTAATCTCTGTGACCGTTAGCACTAGAAAGCTGAAATTTGGTACCAATATGTATATCAATCACGCCGACAAAGTGGTAAAATAAAAATTGGAAAAAAATGTTTTATTAGGGTAGCCCCCCTATATGTAAAGTGGGAAGTGATTTTTTTTTTAATTTCTACCCTAACGTGTGATATATTGTTGGAAAGGTATTTAAAAATGAATAGGGGTTTACTAAAATCATTTTTGATAATGTCAATAATTTCGGAAATAATCGCTCCAAAAGTAAAAAACAATGTGTCCCCCCCCTCTAACTTTTGAACCATAAGTTTAGAAAATATGAAAAAAATCTGAAAAGTAGAACTTTATAAGGACTTTCTAGGAAAATTATTTTGAACTTGATAGAAACAACAGTTTTTGTACAAAAAAGACAAAAAGTTGTACAAAATCATTTCTGGACCAAGTTCGTAGTATAATCGTATATGCAAGCATTTTTTTTTTAACTTCGTTTACTTATTTTATTATCCTGAACGTATCTTTTTTCAAACAAAAAAATAATTATTAAAATCAGTTCTCGCAATCCAAAATTACCACCGAAAACTTCTGGCAAGTCTATGTATTTATTAGTAACCCAATTCCCCGAGAGATGGCGCTGTAGGTACTTATTACATTGGGTCGGGTATTATCGAATTGTACGTGGGAACACTTATTGTGACGGACGGGAAACTACGGAACCCTACACTGAGCGTGGCCCGACACGCTCTTGGCCGGTTTTTTATAATGTAAATGTCAGCTCATAAACCAATTTAACGAAAATACAGTCACTCTTGTTCCATTAATTTGTAAAATAATTTCGTCGAAATGGAAATTCATTTCATCAGTAATTGCCATTAATAATAATTAAGCATGTTTGGTCCTCATCGCGAAACATTAAACTTTTTTAATGACTTTCAGAGCCATGTATATTATGGAATGGAGGAATTAAAGTTCTTTATTTCTTGTTAAGGGAGACTTTTACGGGGAGTGACAGAGTAAGCAAATGTATTCAGAGGGCCCTAGCACGAACGCGCGGAATACACGTAACTACCATAAAGGGGATTAAAGATTTTTATATGGAGCCTGACATAACTACCTGTCCACATTTTGTTCAAACCGGCATGTCCTAGAACTATAAATTCGAAGACATGTGGCATCTACCAACACGCACTGGGCCCGCGTGGTAGATTACAGCCCACTCCCTCTCGGAGAGAAGAGGTTTGTGTCCCAGCAGAGGGAACATTATAGGCTGATTACGTTACGTACATATGAATTTATTAATTTCTATTGGATACTTATTCAGCTTTATCAAAAATTAAAAACAAATACTATAGGATAGTTGTATTTTCTATTAAAAATTCGAATTTACGTTACCCTAATTTCGCGCGTTCGTGCCTCTGGTTCTCCTGTTCACCGCTGCTCTGGAGGATGTCTTTAAGGTTCTGGACTGGAAAGGAGCTGGCATTAACATCAATGGCGAGTACATAACTCACCTTCGGTTTGCCGACGATATAGTAGTCATGGCTGAGACTATGGAGGACCTCAGTACAATGCTCGATGACCTCAGTAGAGCCTCTGAAAGAGTGGGTCTGAAAATGAACATGGACAAAACGAAGGTCATGTCAAATGCCCATGTAACACCCACTCTCATGAAGATCGGAGACGCTACACTCGAAGTCGTGGACGAGTATATTTACCTAGGACAAACTGTCCAGTTAGGTAGGTCCAACTTCGAGAAAGAGGTCAATCGTCGAATCCGACTCGGCTGGGCAGCGTTCGGGAAGCTACGCAATATCTTCTCGTCCCACATACCGCAGTGTCTCAAGACGAAAGTCTTTGACCAGTGCGTGTTGCCAGTGATGACATATGGCACTGAAACGTGGTCGCTCACAATGGGCCTTATTAGAAGGCTGAAAGTCACCCAAAGGGCAATGGAGAGGGCTATGCTTGGAGTTTCCCTGCGGGATCGAATCAGAAATGAAGAGATCCGCAGGAGAACCAAGGTAACCGACATAGCCCGAAGAATTGCCAAACTTAAGTGGCAGTGGGCAGGGCACATTGCTCGCAGAACAGATGGCCGATGGGGCCGAAAGGTTCTGGAGTGGCGACCGCGTACCGGAAGGCGTAGCGTTGGAAGGCCTCCCACAAGGTGGACCGACGACCTTGTGAAGGCCGCAGGAACTCGTTGGATGCGAGAAGCACAAAACCGGTCGAAGTGGAGGTGCTTGGGGGAGGCCTATGTCCAGCAGTGGACGTCTTTCGGCTGAAATGATGATGATGATGTGCCTCTGGTCCTTCGAGTCACCCTTTGCGGATTTCTGAGGCTGTTCTCACAACGAACTGGACAGTCTTGACACTTTACATAATTTGTCGGAGAACTTTTTGGAGGGCACTTCTTTTTAATTCTTGTGAAGTTTTGCATACCTTTTTATCTTGTTGCGTGGAACAAAGGTTTTAATGGCTCTTAAAAACTCTTTGATGTCCGATGTTGTTGAAAAAAATAAATGCTTTTGGTCCTTTGCTTGATTGCGTAAATATTTTACTTATCATACCAAATATTAATTTGATCATCATCATCAGCCGTAGGAACAACCTGTCGAAGATCAGCACCACGCTTGGTCTAACAGAGCTGCTTTATCCAGAATTGTGTGTCTACGGTTGTCATAATCCATGTACTGCTTGACATGAATTTCACTGTAATCCATGAAAACATCGCTTCTTTCGAACTCGAAATTATTTATTCCATGGATAAAACAGTTAAGTATTGGAAGGTTGTTTGCGTTTCTTCGTACTTGTGTAATTAATGATATGTCATGTTACAATAGAACATTTATACATTTCTTTGAACTGTATCTATTTGTATAAAATTCAGTTTGTCCTCATTCTGTTTATCCCCGTTTGTAATTAATCTTCCTTTATTATAATTTCTTTATTATGAACCCCATTCTCCTTAATCACATTTATATGAATTTTAATATCGTGTCGCTCATACCTTTCCATTTAATTACTTAATTGTCCGGTGTTCCCGTTAACAATAATAAATTGTGTTCAAAGTTGACCCAGTTTTCTCACAAACGAACACCCCCGGTTTTGACCCCCTTCAACACCCCTGTCGAGGTGCTAATGTGGAATTTAATTCGTGTTATAGCTATTCTTGTTCAGCTTTCCCAGTAATAGTATTTCAGTGTAGTTTGACTTCGATTTATCCTATACTAGCTGCACCCCGCGGTTTCACCCGCATAAGTTTCGATCCCGTGGGAATATCGGGATAAAAAGTTAATTAAAAGTCCATAGTGTCAGCTACCTCCATACAAAATTTCATCAAAATTGGTCCAGCCGTTTAAGCGTGGAGAAGTAACAAACATATAAACACACTCTCACACATACACTCACAAACTTTCGCCTTTATAGTATTACTGTGATTACGTGCCATGCTGGATTGATATTCACATATTTAATATAGAAACATGATGTTATAGGGTGTAAAGTTAACTCATCATCTATAGAATAGGGAGGACCCTCCGACCAGATGGGAGTTGTGTCTGCTGCCTACCAGACACAACACCCGTACTGCAGTACTGCCCGTAGGTACTGCCCGAAGATTGATGTTGGGACGTGTATATTTGCTAGTTGCGCGGTAAACTCTGTTTGCGCGATGCAGGATCTTGCGTGACGTCAGAGTAATGCGTAGTTCGCATGTGCGATGTAGATGCTGCCACATTACTACTGGCTTGATTAAGATCAAACTTAACCTGTCTTGCCTCCTTGTACCTAGATAACAGTAAGATTATCATGTGTTTCACAGGTTGCATCAAGCGATTTGCAGGAGATTGCTGTCTTCTTAAAAAAAAAAAAACTGGTGCAGTTAATAAATCGTAGGTCTTGCTGTTGATTTGCAACCTATAGTCCTTTTAATCGTTCAGAACAGCACCTGCGTAAAAAATGAGGAAGGCAACAGCTTTCACAATACTTACCTAAAACTGACTCTACATTAATTAATAGTTATATTTCCCAAAACAAATACCAGTTCCTTTTAAATAATAACAGTTCCAATGAAACAATTAATACCCACTACATTTGAGTGCACGTTAAATATTAATACAACATTAATTTTGTCGTTTATTTACACAGGAAACGCGAATTTTATTTGACGTGGAACATTTTGTTTACCATCCGAGTTAGTCTGCAAACGAATCGATTATTGTGGCTCATTGAACCGAAAAACTGTGTTCTTTTAGCTGAATCGATATTTAAATTGGAAACTTTAATTACACAAGGATTTTTTTGAAAGAAATAATTCATATGCATCTTTCTAAAAAAAAACATTTTTATGTTCATAAACATGATTACTTAACCGATTACATTCGAAACTGTAAACTCTATTATAATAACTAAAGAATACAATGTATAAAATAACTCAGTAACAATAATATCACTTCTCCAGCCAATAACTAAAGAACAAACTTAAAAAAATAAACACTTCTTTAAAATAAAACAAAAAACTAATAATGTCATTTCAAACTGACTAGCTGCTGTCAGAAAACATATCTTTATACACAAAGAAGTCTGTTCATGCACTGAACACAAATGAACTAAGACAAATGATCCGACAGGGACTTGCCCCTAGTCTCAGGCAGGAAGGAACAGGTAATGGCACCAAGTATAGGCACAATAGCAAAGGCCACTGGAGGTAGCCACGCAGCGAAGATGGTCATGCCAGCCACGTAGGGGGCTATCATGGAGCCTACCCTGGATGTGGTGGAGGAGGCTCCCATAGCCATGTTACGGGCTACGGTCGGGAACAGTTCTGTAGTGTACATGTACCTGGAAATTGATGAAGAAGATTTAGGATTTATTGAATAGATAAAAATGGTGCAATGTAAGATGAGCGCAAAAGATTCAAAATTCCCAAGAAATGTTCAACATTACAGTTTTGAAAGAAAATGATTACATTATTGTGTTTTAAATAACGTCTTTAAGTTGTCAAGAAATAACTAAATGCACTAGAAATAATATGAAGCTTCCCCGATCATACTCATAAAATATTGACATCGGTAAACGAAAACATCGTGAAATCGCCAACCTGTCTTAAGCAAGCGTGGTGATCAATGGTCATGCCTTCTTCCTCTGTATGAGAAGAAGCCTTTGCCCTTCAGTACTATTATACTCACATGGTAGCGAAAGCGCCAGATGCACATCCTACACCAATGGCCCCCATAGTCAGTCTTACAGCGAACCAGTCTTCTGGCACTACCAGGAAGGCATTACTTCCTCCGCAGACGATGAAGAAGCTGATCATCGTGATCTTCCTCCCGAAGTATTTGCACAAGAGTCCGCTGAGAAAGATGCCAGGGAACTGGAAACAATAGTAGATCCTATGCTAAAACAAGCAAGATCTTGGAAAACAGAAATAGCTAGATGATAAAATCATAAAGAACCCATTATAAATACCACTTAAAAGAAAACTCACAAAAATGAGTAGTGTTCCAAATCTAAAAGACAAAAATATAACGATAATGTGAATGACGAAGGAATGCAGTATGCAGACAGACAGACAAATAATCATAAATGCAAATATGCTTTATCGCCGTTATGTAACTTTGACGTAATCATAATAATCAAGGATTGTTAGTTGCTATTTAATTAAGTACTTAGCTGTTTCAAATAATGCACATACTTCGTCTGTGTATCGAATGACTTAACAAGGTAATCGCGATATCAAGTGATCTTAGCTAATATTCTACTCAAGCCTTATTACGAGTACTGCAGACAGAATTTATTATTACTATGTTAATATTATAAAATAAAATAATAATAACCTGTAATACTCCAGCCAAAGCAACAGAAATGAAGACGTTTGAACTCGTCTGTCCAATGTACTGGTTGCTTCCATAGAAGCTCATGCCGAGCACGAACCAAATGAGACAGGAACACAAAGTGTTGATCCTGAGTACCCGAGTCTTGAGCAAGTCCAAGTAGGTGGCTCTGCGGATGGGCTCGCTTGAGTTCACCTTTTCACTTGCTATACTTTTAGCTACATCTAGCATGTTATCTGATGGTAGATTATTCCTGAAAACCAATAAGTACGAGGTAAATTATTTGATGAGTAGATAGATTATAATTATTCGAATATGTATCATACGTATGCTTACCATTTAGCAGCCTGCATCATCACCTTACTAGCCTCCTCCAACTTCCCAACACTTAACAACCACTTTGGAGATTCGGGCAATATAAAGAAATATACCAGGTACAAAACATGGGGAATCGCAACGCCCAGACAGTAACTGTTCCAAGTTCTCAAGTAGTATGCGAAAAGTGGCATAAGCATCTGACCAACTGGCATTGGTAGGGCGCAGAGGCAGTTCATAAACTCTCTCTTCAATGGCCCGATAATTTCCATCATCAGGATGAAGGAGCATAGAATTGTTCCAGCAGTAGCTGCACCGATGAAGAACCGGACCGTAGTGAACAGCCAGTAGGTTGGGCAGAAGGCTTCGACAAGCGTAGTTACCAGTTGCAGCATGCAAGATATCAGCAATGCTGGTCGTCTTCCAAATCTGTAATTAATAGCATCATTTGTGTTATAATCATTGCTTATATTGGTAGTAATATTGGAGAGCAACTGTGGCCCAGTTGTAACGGCCGCGACTTACGAGTTGTAGGTCGTAGGTTCGAACCCAGACAGGCGCTTTACTTTGTGTAAATTATTTCATCACCACTGCTCTCAAAACCGTGAAGGAAAACATCGCGTCGTGAGGAAACCGGCATGTCCTAGAACCAAAAATTCGAAGACATGTGACATCTACCACCAACCCGCACTGGGCCCGCGTCGTAGATTATAGCCCACTCCCTCTCGAAGAGAGGAGGCCTGTGTTCCAGCAGTGGGAACAATATCGGCTGATTATGAATGATTGGTTGTAAGACTTTCAAATGGTAGAAACCTAATTTCAACTCTTAATAAATTAGTGCACGTAAATCTGTAGCTAATATGTGATGATCGTATTAGTAATAGTCTTCCAGACCGAATTTCGGCCATGGTAGACAATCTCAACGGAGAGTAGCCATCTACGCGAGAGGTATTATAGTGTATCGCAGACACAGTTTCACTCACTCTTCGCTCACTCTCATAGTCCGATGGGACGGCAATCCGACACAACTGGGGAGAGATCAGGCGCACGACTAACGGCCGCTGGATGATCATCTTAGTATACATAATACAAAACGTATACGTTCTGTGGTATAGATTTTTATCATGTATAAGCCATGATCAATACTCTTGTTTTGGGTAGCAATGCTAATGCCGGATACAGATCGGTGAACCGTAACATGAAATGTTATACAAATAATCCGTCCAAACTTATGCAATGCAACATAAGAAACTATTCGGGAACTATTTACAATATAAGTCACAAACGCTTTGCTCACCTGTCAGCTGTGTATCCGAAGACAATACTCCCGATCAGGACACCGAACATACAAATCGTTTGAGTGAAGTTCGCCAGCCAAGCTTTATCACATATTAGTTCCCACTGAGAAATTATCGTATTTTCGAATTCTGTGTAGAAATCATAACTAACACAGTCACTATAACACGTGCCCATTTCTATACTGTCCGTTAGATTCGTCTCCGTGCAGATATATGTGGTCTGTGGTGCTATGAACACTATCCCTAGTTGGTGCCATGCCGATGACATCTTTGTCGGGAATGCTATTAGTAACCATAGCATCACTTGCCATTTCCCAAACTCGCCTATTGCCTTTACCATCTTGTCTGGCTCTTCGACTTTCGTATCCATTTTCATATTCTTCGTATCTGTTTTTGTGTTTGATTCTGTATCCATGTTTGTTTTATCTTTTTTTATTTCTTTTGTTTCAATCACTGCTACCTTCCTGTGTTCATAATCTCGTACTACTGTAGTAATTACACCAGTACCTATTGACTATTATCGCGAGTGTCGCAGGGTGAATGTAATTATTGTTTGCATACGGAATCTTTTATAGCGATAGTGGCGATGTTAGTCTGCATCTAGTTGAAGATCCGTAGACATTTGCGGTAGAACCAAAACTGTAACAACGATAATTTATAGATAAAATATATGTTACACAGTTACACTATACAACGTGCCGCAACAAAGATTCATTTATCAGACGGGTAGGGCTAGTGGCCAGTAATCATAAAAAATAAAACAACATAAAATAATTCTTAATTATTTTAAACTACTAATTTCCTTCAACTTGCCTACTCTTTGCATGTTATTCGTTTTAAATTCATTGATGCGATTCGTGACCCCTGGAAAATGACTCCTGCTCTACAGTTCTTGAAGTACTGGTTGCTCCAAGACGCTGTTTTATAAAATTGTAAATAAATAATAACGTTTAATGAAATTAAAATAATTATGTTCATAAAACAAAAACGCGAAATCGTATACATGTGTTAAATTAATGTTGCCATTAAAGCGGCACGCTTTATCTATAATAATATTAAACTAGAGTATAGGTATTGGGTTCCAACAGGAATGTTTTGTGTTATTGGATCAATTTAAGTTTGACTTACTACTATTTAGGGCGTTTTGAAACTAGGTATTGTGAGTTATAAAACTGTATGTTCTCATTCGCCTAGTTATTTTTAGATCGGATAAGTCTTATAAATAGATTTAGGTACCTAATACTAAAATGTACTAATGTCTACTAATGTGCTTTGTTATCGTAACCTTATTGATGGTTGTGTTGTGACACAATAATGCTACGCCTGATAGTAATTTATATGCATATACATATTTCCTTAAAAGAAACAACAAATATGTCTTTAAGTAGAGCTCACTATCTGTTAACAACAATACAGGGTGTAGAAAGACACATCACATAGCCATCAACTACGCATTCTGTACATCAAAACTATGTAAAAAAAAAATTCTGGGAAACAATTTTTATTTTAAGGTTTCTCCAAGGTTTTTGCTAGAGATCTGTCTATTGGGCAGAGCCAGCTTATGAAACTGAAGACTGATGATGGTAGGATCGTATCCGCCAAACCTGAGCTGTTGAGAGAGATCGAGAGGTTCTATGGACAGTTATACACGTCAACAAGCAACCCCGTTACGAATCTGGCAAACGACCCAAGAGCTAGATTGACCCGACACTATACCGAAGACATCCCGGACGTCAGCCTGTACGAGATTAGGATGGCTCTGAAGCAGCTTAAAAACAACAAGGCACCGGGTGATGACGGAATTACGGCCGAGCTCCTGAAGGCCGGCGGAAAACCCGTTCTTAAGGCCCTTCAGAGGCTGTTTGATTCCGTCATACTCGAGGGTAAAACACCACAGGCATGGAACAGAGGTGTGGTGATACTTTTCTTTAGGAAGGGTGACAATGCCCTTCTTAAGAATTATAGGCCCATCTCACTTCTGAGCCATGTCTACAAGCTGTTTTCGAGAGTCATCACGAACCGTCTCGCGCGCAGGTTTGACGACTTCCAGCCTCCCGAACAAGCCGGATTCCGTAAAGGCTTTAGCACCGTAGACCACATACATACGCTGCGACAGGTTATACAGAAGACCGAAGAGTATAACCTGCCTCTCTGCTTAGCGTTTGTGGACTACGAGAAAGCCTTTGATTCGATCGAGACATGGGCTGTACTGCAGTCTCTTCAACGGTGCCAGATCGACTATCGGTACATCGAGGTGCTGAAGTGTCTGTACGAAAACGCCACTATGTCAGTTCGACTCCAGGACCAGACCTCGAAACCTATCCTTCTGCAGCGAGGTGTGAGACAGGGAGACGTTATCTCTCCGAAACTGTTCACCGCTGCTCTGGAGGATGTCTTTAAGGTTCTGGACTGGAAAGGAGCTGGCATTAACATCAATGGCGAGTACATAACTCACCTTCGGTTTGCCGACGATATAGTAGTCATGGCTGAGACTATGGAGGACCTCAGTACAATGCTCGATGACCTCAGTAGAGCCTCTGAAAGAGTGGGTCTGAAAATGAACATGGACAAAACGAAGGTCATGTCAAATGCCCATGTAACACCCACTCTCATGAAGATCGGAGACGCTACACTCGAAGTCGTGGACGAGTATATTTACCTAGGACAAACTGTCCAGTTAGGTAGGTCCAACTTCGAGAAAGAGGTCAATCGTCGAATCCGACTCGGCTGGGCAGCGTTCGGGAAGCTACGCAATATCTTCTCGTCCCACATACCGCAGTGTCTCAAGACGAAAGTCTTTGACCAGTGCGTGTTGCCAGTGATGACATATGGCACTGAAACGTGGTCGCTCACAATGGGCCTTATTAGAAGGCTGAAAGTCACCCAAAGGGCAATGGAGAGGGCTATGCTTGGAGTTTCCCTGCGGGATCGAATCAGAAATGAAGAGATCCGCAGGAGAACCAAGGTAACCGACATAGCCCGAAGAATTGCCAAACTTAAGTGGCAGTGGGCAGGGCACATTGCTCGCAGAACAGATGGCCGATGGGGCCGAAAGGTTCTGGAGTGGCGACCGCGTACCGGAAGGCGTAGCGTTGGAAGGCCTCCCACAAGGTGGACCGACGACCTTGTGAAGGCCGCAGGAACTCGTTGGATGCGAGAAGCACAAAACCGGTCGAAGTGGAGGTGCTTGGGGGAGGCCTATGTCCAGCAGTGGACGTCTTTCGGCTGAAATGATGATGATGATGATGATGAATTTTTATTTTTGGTGTTAAAATTGGTTTTTTGTGGTAATGCGCAATGTAACGCACGCAAAACTATATTGCTTATTGGATAGGTACATGCAATGGTACAGGGATCATGGGGTATTTAAATTTGTTTTATAACATTAAAACTTGTCATCGTAAAAAACGTCATTAAGTGTTGGAATTTTGACCTTCAATATCTCCGTAACCATAAGGTTCCCAGATATGATTCAGTACAAAAAAAAAGACGGGTTGCACTCCGGGAGTGCCGGCAGAAGTGAAAACTTGAATATTAACGTTGTGCATTTTTGATATTTTTCATTAATAGATGCACTTTGTCCAATTTCCATGTTTTAAGGTTAAATAAAAAAGATTTATTATTTTTTGCTTTTCAGTTTTTTCGGAGGTTTAATTTTCTTGTTAAAAAGTTTTTATACACCCGTTATATCTATATGTATAACCAAATACAAATAAATATTCTTGGGAAGCAAACAATAACAATAAAATTTATAACCGACCTACTTCACCAATCACGACTTTCTTTTGATTTATATTCCTACATCAAAGGTTATGTGTATATGGTTATATGTCTTGATAGCCAAGTGGTAAAGTCCTCGCCTCTCATCCATGAGATTGTGGGTTCAAATCCGGGCAAGTACCAATGTAACTTTTTCAGTTCATATGTGCTTTCAGAATTTATCTTGGACATATGTGAAGGAAATCATCGTGAGGAAACCTGCACATATAGTAAACTAGCTGCGCCCCGCGGTTTCACCTGCGTAATTGTTGATCCCGTGGGAATATCGGGATAAAAAATAGCCTATATGTTAATCCAGAGTGTCAACTACCTCCAAATAAAATTTTATCAAAATTGGTCCAGGCGTTTGTGCGTGAAGAAATAACAAACATATAAACACACTCACAAACATTCACATAATCAGCCTATAACGTTCCCACTGCTGGGACACAGGCCTCCTCTCTGTGAGAGGGAGTGGGCCGTAATCCACCACGCGGGCCCAGTGCGGGTTGGTGGATGTCACATGTCTTCGAATTTTTGGTTCTAGGACATGTCGGTTTCCTCACGATGTTTTCCTTCACCGTTTTGAGAGCAGTGGTGATGAAATAATTTACACAAAGTAAAGCGCCTGTCGGGGTTCGAACCTACGACCTACAACTTGTAAGTCGCGGCTGATACCACTGGGCCACCACTGCTCTCAAACATTCGCCTTTATAATATTAGTGTGATATATAGTAGTATGTATAGTTTGAAATCGCCTATCTGCCGCACGTGCCCACACTCCAGTCACAATGTTTAAAGACGAATTCTTTCATCCTAAAGAAAAACAAATGTTGTCTGTGGTCCAGTCGTTGGCGCGGTCTCCTGACATCTGTCAATCATTCTTTCAAAGCATAAAAACGGGACTTCACGATGACCTACATGGGCATCGTATAGTCCCGGCATACAGCACAACACAACTTCTAGAAGGGGTTTCATAAGGCAATCCAATACACATAAAGTATAGGATGATTATCTGGGAAGGGTTGGGATACAATGAGAACGAGATTACTTCACATAATTAAGGATCGGACGTCACTAGGTAAGTTAGTCCGATCTGTATAATTAGGTATGCTTCTTAATCTCGTCCTCATTTACACTCGTGTAGATGTATATGAGATGAGGCCTTTGCCCAGTAGTGGGACAATAACAGGCTGATATTATTATTCAAGGTTAAGTCGTACCAATGTAAAGATCAAGTAATTTTACAAATTAAATTAAATAAAATATTCTACGAAGAAGTTTACTAAGTAATACAATAAATCTGAAAGACGTGGCAGACAAATAGTTAACTTGGCAAGTTTCGTAGTTGCTGTTAAAACTCAGAGGGATTGGAAGCTTGCCAAGCAAAACATTTATTTTTCAGCTCGTTTATTATGCTAGTAAAACAAGTTGACTTCCACTTAGATTTCTGTTAAGTGCAATACTAACTATGAGTACCGTAAAAGTTATGTTACGACCTACCAAACAGTACAATTCCGTTGGGTTTTACAATATCTTTCCCAGACAGAAATGAAAATCCTCTCCATCATCATCATCTGCCTAGCCTTTTCAAAACTATGTTGGGGCTTTCTTCCAGTCTAATCGGATGCAGCTGATTGCCAGTACTTTACATGGAGCGATAGCCTATCTGACCTCCACAACGCAGTTACTGGGTAACACGATACCTCTTGGTAAGACTAGATTACTTTTGGCTGACTACACATAACGACTGTCAAAATTACGAATTACAGCCGGGTTGGAGGTGTCTCGATATGCAACGGATGGTCACATCCATCCACGAACCACGAACAAATTCTATATAAATTCTTTTACTCGATAAAGATCTAAAAACAAACAGATAACAGTGAGCCAATAACAAAATAATGTATCTACTCATTCAAAGTTATTTTTGACAGGGCAGATAATGCTTATACGTATTACAATGTTCCAGGTGACAAGATCACCAGCTGTCCGATTACAAAGATTATAAGATTAAACGAATATATAGATCAAATGCTGCGTTATATGCCACTTCTTTTGAAGGAAACTAGGTCTTCTTTTGAAGACCTAGTTTAAGTTAATTCTTGAGCCATGGGAAAAAGTCCCATGGCTTCGTGTGAGTGTGCATATAGACGAGCGGCACGCGAAAATGGCAAAGTCGACGGCTGCAGTTGACTGCCGTCGCCGCGTGCTGCACGTGTGTATGAACACTTACATATCTACTCCTTTTGTTTCGTTCACGTCTGATCATTTTGAAGGATATAACCTTATTGGTATATCCTTCAAAATGGTCAGACGAAACACTTCCCGTCCTTGTGTTTTGAACATCTTTCTTTTTAGCCTTTTATTCATTCCCTCAATAGACCAATTTGTGAATTGATGTTGGATTTCCCGGTAATTCCCACAGCTTATAATTACTACTTACAGCATTATGGTTTATTAGTTGTAGTAAATTGATAGATACTATCATCAAGATATCTTCAAACACGTGTGAAATGGTAGTGTTTATTCGCGATTCACGTGTTTGAACTAAATAATTTATGCTCGACGCAGCATATCTTCATCCGTACTTCTTTATTAGTCGTTATCCCAGTAGTCATCCCCTTTCTATCATCTTTCACACAGTCCATTCATCGCTTCTTTGGTCTTCCTCTACTCTTATAGGTATCCACATTCATACTCAAAACTTTTATCACGACCTTTTCCTCATTCTTAAAATGATGCTGAATAAAATAGCAAAAATCTAAAGACCTACAGATTTTGCAACTCCTATTAACAAAGTAGACCCTAAAACGATCACTATATGTACCTACAGTAAAACGGGGCTACTTTGAACAGGCGGGGCTACTTTGAACAGGCCAATCACAACGCTATGACGCGTTCCCCACACCCCGCGCCTCGCGCAATATTACTCGAGGTCACGCACACGTGAAAATCGATTTTGGCGCTCTGTCAAAGTAGCTCCAAAATCTGTCAAAGTAACCCTGGAAGTCAAAGTAGCCCCGTTTTGCGGTATTCATTTGATAAAAATATGGCTATAAACAAAGATTGAAATCAAGTCATGAATTAATTGATAAAATTAATGTTAACGACCTAATTAATTATGTATTGATAATTTTACGCGTTAATTTATTAGTTGATAATTTTATGTCATCGACTCACAGATACGCAGATCCAATTTTCCAGTTTGAACGAAACTAAAGCTGTCACAAAACTGTTTTTCTTGCGACGAAACTCATGAAGGACTAAATACTAGTTAAAATATGTTATAGAGAAACGATAGACAATTATAGTATTGTTCGTCAATTGGAATAGAAAGGTACAGAGTGTAAGTATGTAATTCTTTTCTTTTTCAATGATAAAAGTTAGTTGTAACGTGAGTGAAGTCTTTAGAAAAAGATAAACTGTCCCTGTGTATTGTTCTTACGATATAGTTGGGCGGTCTATTCGATATGTTTGTTTTTGGTATTCTAATTTTGATGACTTATTTAGGAATTTTGGTGATAATTGGATAAACTCAGCAAAAGGAAATAGATTTTCCATCATTCTTAAAGATAATTTCTAATTGCAATGACAGTAAGTTAATCTATGTAGTACTATACAGTCAATCTAAAAGATTAATAAGTATTATTATACTGCCCAAATCAATCACACTTCAAAAAATGATAATTTTTAATCTATGGTATATCTCTATCAATCTTAGTCACCATTTATTATTTTAATTAAGAAACATTTTAAGTTAAAATAACCTCTTCCACTGACTATATCCAAGTACAATCGCTAGGTAGCCCGGGCAAAGTCCTGGCACCAATTCTACTAATCTACGTATCACTACCAGCAGCTTGGAGTGGATTTGTGCCCTGTTGATGGCAATAGGGTCGCCACCACCACCACCACATATAGGACATAAACATAACATACGAAATTTGGGTTGTACTATGGGTATGCCTGTGTCTATCCCTTCGGAAAATACAGGCGTGAGTGTGTAACAAAAAAAAAATATAGGCATTTACTCATGAGAATTTTCTCTTGTCCCACAGAGCATCCTGGGCGAGTTCAACCGCGAACAGGACGCGTTCATCAAGGGACAGGAGGGCCGTGGCAGCGCCGCCGCCGTGCCCCCCTGGGTTGGAGCCCCCAACGAGCCAGCCCTCAAGGAGGAGTGCCTCTCCTTGTCCACTGTGAGTATTGTTTCCTACTTAACTTGTTTCTATATCTGAGTTTGTTTCGGTCTTTCTTCACAGAGTAGTCGGATGGGATTCCTATCATAGGAAACACCGAACTTTTCTAGTTTTAAAACATACATTATTTTAGACGTGTAAAAGTGTTTTTTTAAACAATTTACAGAAATAAATATCATTTATCAGAACACCCTAGAATCACAAGTCTCTAATCACATCAGAGAATAGAATGAACAATAATGTAAACGACGTTCCACCGAGTACGTGAGGCGCGAGCGCAAATCAATAAACTCACTGCACTGCAAGAGTAGCCACAATGATTACCAATAATGCCTGCTTTCCGGATCGATAAAATCGTAATAGTAATATAACTTAAGGTTTTGCGACTATAGCCCTATTCTTGGGGTTAATAGGAATTCTTAGACTTGAAGCTAAAAAGCAAAATCCGGTAGAAGATCCTTATCTTCACAGTCGTTCAAAAACAATCCATCGCAATCCTAGGTAAGCTTCGTCAATAAAGTTTCAATCCCCAGCATTAAGGAAGGTCTTAGTAAAGATTACAAAGTTTTGAGCCACTTGATCGGTTGATCCTTATGAGTAATCACCGTTGATCCGTCTTCGGATTCAATACAATTTCTGATCCTCCCATTTTTATATTTTTTTAAATTATCGCGGGGCAAACGATCTGCTACCGAGAGCCAGTCTATAGTTGGATCAATACCTTTCTGTTACTACCCGCCACAGCCATGCAGGACATTTTAACTATCAGTACCATATGAGTCCATACAACCATTAAAACTTCATAAGATAGATCAAACTTTGACTTCACTCAAGCTAGTAGCGTTTCATACGAAATTTAGCCTTATCTATATAATCTTGATGTTCATATTCGTATGAAACACTACTATACTTATGTAGCTTGAGTAAAGTCTCAGCTCCCTTAATAGATCCCATAATTTAGTATTGCCCAGCTATAGGATTGCGGTCTTCAGATATCTGTAACTCTGTTTTGGGTGCTAATACAAGCTGCATCTGTCTAGACCGCAAGCCGACTCAGAATTTAAGGAAGGCTGTTAAGCCAGTTAAACAAATTGCTGCCTTCATTAATATCAGTATTCTCGGAGGCGTTCCTCTGTCAGAAATATTGTTTTATCCTCATCAAAACTTCGTGGACAAACTTTTGATGCGAAAACGTTCTATATGTTCCTCTAAGTTGGAATTTATGTAATAACACGACCTGCGTGTCGAATACAAAGCAAGATAATGAATACAGATAGGATTTTTTTCACTATTGTCCAGATTTTTACGTAAAATGGCGTGGGTGTTACTTTTTCATCGCCTATCGAAATTCAGTCTGATAAAAAAAAAACAGGTTCACCTGTATGCATATTTACGACACGAAATTGCTTTTTGAAAAAATATCGTTTCAATAAAAATAGAATTTTAAGCGCCAGCCCTTGAATTCTTGACTGTTTTTTTATGCTCCGCTATTTCACCTCGAGGGTTTTGTGTCCTGTGGGAATTGCGCAGCATAGCCACCGTTATGGGCTAGTCTAGAATAGTTCGTTATCACTTCTCTTAGGCACGGCATTTATCCATGACCAAGAAGGCTTTTAGTTTCTAGCAGTTTTTAACTTCGTGGAGTACATAATCAGCCTGTAAAGTTCCTTCATCAGACTTCCTTTCTAGGAGGGGAAGCTGGTCACGTACTGCCGTGTATATCGAGGCTCAGGGGAGGCCCCTTTAGTCTCCCCAGGGATGTGCCTTACAGGCGTTGCACGGGGGGGTTCCGGAATTGGTATTTTAAGAGGAACCGGGACCGCCCCTATATGCTGATGGTGATCACCGGGGTGGTTTTAGTGAGGTAAAAATCCCACACTCCCCGACCTATCCTCGGAGGTCGGGTGCCTTTTGAAGGTTTTCCCCCGACAACAAATAACAAAAAGGCTGTAATTTATCACGTGTCCCCGTGCGGTTTGGTAAATGATACTTGTCTTCGATTTTTTTTGGGTCTAGGTCATTTCTATGTTTACCTTCACCACTTTATCGGAGCGTAAACCGATGTTAATTGAATTCCGTGTTCCCTTCCAGGACCGGCGGAACTTTGTGCGGGCTCCGCCAGCGGGCGTGGAGTTCGACTTCGACTACGACAAGATGTACCCGGTGGCCGTGGCCATCATGGGCGAGGACCCCAACCTTGAGAAGATGCGCTTCGATCTCGTGCCAAAAGTGTAAGTTATCCTACATAAACTCACGCCTTCCCATTGGTGTGCGCAGAACGCCACCTGCTGCGATCCTTTCATACTTCTTTTGCTTAACTAGATTAAGAACCTATTTCAATACGCAGGTGTTTGAAATGGATTGTGGAATACATGACATAACATAGCGCTGCTACTCCCCGAAGAGTTAGGTAGTGTTATACACCCATATTTCGCGATAAATTTGTCCTAAGATCATGTTCCTTAAGATTGAGGAATAAGGCAGGAAGGACCTGTTTCTCAATGTTGAAATAGCCTCTTTCTACTAAATAAATACCACAGTATTTTTATGATGTTATTAGCCACATAAATTAATTAAAATACATTGAAACAGGCCATAAATACACTGATAAATTGCAGCGTTTGAAGACGTGATGACATATTTTGTTCAACGCCACTTTTTGTGGAAACGTGTCTGTGTTTCCTATGTAGTTCCGTTGCTGAGGATTTTTTTGGCTGCTAAGAGTGGTTCTGCACTGCATCTGATCAGAACCCGAATTCAAGATCCGAGTTCAATCCGAATATACAGTTCTATCGTATAGAATCAAGTTCTTGTAACTTGCCGGCCAGTATGAATCAAAGAGGTTACGTATGTACATAGGTTATATTCAGCGACGACGGAACGTTTAACACATTTTGATACATAAAGCCGCAAAGTTTTTGAACACCAGTGTACTTTTTCACCTTATTTGAAAATATAATGTTTAGAGAATGTTGTGTTTTGCGAAAATGGTCTTAGAAGATTGTGATGTTTTCAGAACATGATATTATGAGTATATGATGTTTTGCGAATATCGTGTTTTACGAATGTGATGTTTTACGAATGTGGTCTTTTGAGAATATGATATACAGCGACGGAGCGGGTACAGACAACTGTGCTGTGGGGGAGTTTGCTGCGCCATTTCTTCTTCCCAGTTAAAGCACTAGGAAGGGGTGAAGGGCGGGAGTTCTGGGGGACTGTCTTATGTAATTTTGTCGTCCGAAAAGTGCTGATTCTCAGCCTAGTTTGAATTAATTATTTTTGATTTAGTTTGAAAATTGGGAATGTTCTAAATTCGGACGGACATAGTTCGAATCTAGTGCAAATTTGTATGACAAATAGTACTATGGATACCTCGCAGCGACATTTCTCGAATTCGGATCGTATGCAGTACAGAACTGCTCTTAGGGTAACCTGCGTCTATTCAGTGTTATTTGCTATTGAAGGCTCCTTTATGGATTTCGAAGGAGATTTAACTGAGCACCTGGAAATGGATGCTAAGCCCTATTCATTGATAACGTGTCCTGATAACGGTTTACACGTATATCTAATACAACATCAACGTCTAGTAACAGGCGTTTATCTAACAAATAGACGAATTGCCAAGATAAAGAAGGCCTAGATACTATTGATGATAGTGTTTTGACGATAGTCTCTACTTGTTTTTCTGTATTACGTGGGCTTATCTCAAAAACTACTTGACCGATTCTGAACGTTTTTAGGGTTCCGTAGTCAACAAGGAACCTTTATAGTTTCGCCATGTCCGTCTGTCTGTCTGTCCGCGGTTTAGCTCAAAAACTATTGGTAAAGTTGTAATTTGCCATGAGTATACACGTCAATGACGCCGAAAAGTGGTAAAATAAAATTTTGAAAAAAAAACAATTATTTAGGGTACATGTAAAGTGGCGATGATAATTTTTTTTTTCGTCCTTCCCATTGCCTGGGATATCGTTGGATAGGTCTTTCAAAAATAATAGAAGTTTGGGAAGACCGTTTTTTGATTAAGTAAACCGTTCGTGACTTATCAAACTTTAAAGTACCAATTTTCGTTAGAGTCAAGTGTCCCCCCCTCTACCAACTAAACGGTTGTAGTTAGAAATTCAAATGTCACGGCAGTAGTACCTATATATAACGAAGTTTAAAGGAAAACTATCACACTTAAGTGGGCTTTACAAGTTTACGAGTAGGTAATAGTCGACCAACTAAAATTTGTAGTTGCAATGTGTGGGAGAACATGATTTTCAACTACAATATTAAGTTTGTTCTTGGGATAAATTCATTCCAACTACGGAACCCTTTATTGTGCGTGGTCCGACACGCACAATAAACTTGGCCGGTTTTTTTCACCGTCAGGACGTAATACTATTTCAAACTACAGAAGGTATACTGCAATATTAGGTAATTGTAAATTACAGCGAATTTCTTTCCGAATATACAAGATATAATAAGTCAAACCCAAGGGTAAACCATAAATCTACAATACTGTAGCTATAAATAGCTGCAGTAGATTTTAATTTGACAATGCACTAAACAATGCTGAATTTTTAGCTTAACAAATATTCGTGAAGAAAGTAATATAATATTTTTAGAAAATCGTTAATCTTATGCTGATTTTGTTGTAAGTACGTACAGTTTATTTTACAAAAAAAAATGTGCGCTCTATGTACGGAACTCCAGTTTCAAATACAAATTATTATTTACATTCTGTTTTTTAAATTTATTTTATGGTATTATTTAAATATTACTAATATTAGGCGTCTGTTTTGTAGAGCCCTACCTATCTTTACCACTGCATCTCATATTTTAGAATCTTATGATTTTTCAATAATAAAAATCACTCGTCAAACTTTCAACTCAACAAACTTTTGATTTATTATTTAATAATAAAAAAAAAACTAATTAAGTTTACATACCTGCTCGCTCCTCCTGTAAAGTCACTGCACCAGTATCGTTGAAACTAATGAAAGAAGTAAAATAACTTTCATATAAGAGGGCTTCCATGCAATCACTTATCTTAACACCGATAACATTAAGGCGCAGATATACGACTTCTAATGATTTTAAATTCAACATCACGTCTAATCGACCGGACTGATTTCTTTGAAAAAAATAAATGTTATACTAGACCATTTGCTTCGTAATTTGATATGTGAATATTTGCAATTATATTTTTTTAACATAGTGTAATTAATTTGTAAAGTAATGTCTACCGCGGACATAAAAACGATAATCACGCAAACACTATCGGGTGTATTTTTATAAAACTTTCACCATCTAAAAGACAATTTAATTCCCCGAATTTTAGTATACGGTTTTTATTTTTTTGGTGTTTGAGAGTTTTTGTAAATAGATACTTAATTGCTTCATATTTGCAATAAATTACCACGGTTGTGTCATCGCGCTTCTCTTTCTTTTCTATGCAGTCCGACAGTGACCGCGCTTTAGGTCGTGTAGTCGCCTTAAGACTGGATTTAGTGTTACACTGACGACGGCCGCGTACTCTTGATCACGCGTAACAAGATGCTGACGACAAATGGACGTGCGTAGTGTAGCACCGACGGTCAGCGAGCGCGAGTCCATCCATACTATCCATACTTAATATTATAAATTCGAAAGTAACTCTGTCTGTCTGCATGTTACCTTTTCACGCCTAAACCACTGAACCGATTTAGATGAAATTTGATATATAGTTTGAGTCCCGGAAAAGGACATAGGATAGTTTTTATCCCGATATTCCCACGGGATCGAAACTTATGCGGGTGAAACCGTGGGGCGCAGCTAGTATACATTATGTAACATAATTAACGCAAGACCTCATACACCCCAATTAGTGTAGAGTTAAAAGCTTAATACAATGGCCAAAACTTAATTTTTTTAAAGCCATCTAACTAATATTATTAAGAAAATCGTGTTGACCCTAGTAATACTTTATGCATTTAAAATTGAGTCTTATTACCTTAAAATAAGATTTAATTTTTTTTGGGCTTAATCGGCGGTCAGTATGGCAAAAAACGTTTTTTTTTTTTTTTAAATACCTGAATTAAAAGTTACTGAAATCGATTCAGTAGTCAATTATGAACAAACTACTTTCACGATTGCATTTATTCTGTTACTCTTTGTATATCATACGCGACTGATGTCAGTGTTGACCGTCCGTCGAGGACCACACACATTACTGTGTCGTGTTGTGTCGAGACTCGGGATAAACCAATCAAACGAATCTGTTCAAGACTACGTCAAATCACAACGAGTTTCGATTGGCTAACACTGCGTCAGAAGGTGTCACGACACGACACAACACAGTCATATGATTTCAGCTTTACAGCCGCAGCTTAAGACGTCACTTACAAAATAATCAAATATTAATGTTAACTGACAAGCATTAAATTGAAACACTGTCAAGTCAAAATAATAACAGATTGAGAACATTTAAATTTTGTTGATACTAGACAATAAATGTGAATTTTAATATTTAATTATTAGACAACATTTATTTTGATCCACAATAGGTGCTAGTTTTAGTAAGTAGTACCTACTTAATACTATGTTAATCTTTAAGTAAATGTTATTTTATAATAATTAATTATTTTTAATGACGTCTCTGAAGCAACCGTTAGCGAGCTTTATGATACAATTTTTTGCATTGATAACTAGCTGATATTATTACGTAAGGATTTGACATAACAAAATAATTTTTGGATTACCATTATCTATAATATACCAGTGAGTGGTTCGATCAACATAAGCCGAAAACTAACGGTTATTTACCTTGGCATTGGCAATTTGCGAATTTGTCAATGCCAAGATAAATAATCAGTTTGTGATAAGATTGTGGTTGTAAATTCATAAATTTTACGGCACTTGTGATCAGGGAAAGTTAATTTAGTTGAGGAATCGTTTTACTACTGTTTATTAGTACCTATTATTACAGTATTTTTAACTCAATTCAGTTAATATCGCGGAAGTTTTCGTAGAACCGACCAGTCCCGAGTAGCCATATACTAGGTCGGGACAATAACCAAGAGGAGATCATTCGTTTTGGGCTAAATTATGAAAGTGCCGGCCGAACAAATAAAAAAAATATACCGTTAGATTATGTGATTCTCTTTACTTTTCACCTTTGGACCAAATCTGTAGGGTTATTCCCTGTACGTTTATACAAGTTTTAAAACGACGACAAATGATCGTTGTGGCGACAATTGGGGGAGGCTTATGTTCTATTCAATTGTATACAGGGTGAAATTGAAAACATGCGACAAATCGAAATAGGAGATTGTACTCATCATTATGAACACTTTTACTATTAGACCAAATCTGAAATCGCGAAAAAAAATCAGCAATGCCCTACATTTATGTTCGCATAACTCGTCAAAATGTAGGGAACAGCTGATTTTTTTTCGCGATTTCAGATTTGGTCTCATAGTAAAAGTTGTTCATAATGATGAGTACAATCTCGTATTTTGATTTGTCGCATGTTTTCAATTTCAACCTGTATATTATATATTGAACAATGGACGACTTTCGGCTTAATGATTATGATGATGCTCATATTCTGTTCATTCTTTTCCAGTATCACGGAGGAGAACTTTTGGCGGAACTACTTCTACCGCATGTCGCTCATCTGCCAGGCTAACGAAGCGGACGCGGCTGCCGGCCGTCAGAGCAGCGCCGACGACTCCCAGGGTATGAATAACATTGATACTAACACACATTAATCCATACATATTCATGATATACAGTTTTTAAGGAAACATACTTAAGTACAGACTGAAAATGTTCATGAGTTTAAGGGCCCATTGGAAGGATAGTTTTTCAACGGTCGAGATACCATAATCGCAATCGTGTGATTTATCACATGATTGCGATTATGGTATCATACGCGATTATCTCAACTATGATTTGACAACTACTACTCGAAATGAGAATTTTTGTTTACATGATAGCTTCCATTTTGAAAGGTGAGGTGATTCTCGCTTTTCGTTTTGCGACTATCGAAGCAAGAAACTCCTCAGAAACTGACCTACAAGGTCATTTAAATACACAATGATTTTTAATGGGGTTATAATAGAATACTCTTTATTATGTACCATATAAATAATTATTATTAATGAATTATTTATTTCATGACATGGGGTGATTCTGTAGTTACTATAAACTAGACCAGGACATCCACGAAACTTAAAGAATATAGTTTTACACATTACATTTACAAATTTATTATTATATTATTACATCATACATTAAGTTCGTTCTTCATTTTGGTTTTCTTATTTTATCAGAATTTTTTATTTTTTATTATTGTTTTATTTTTGTTTTCTTTCCGAATTAGACGATGATAAATCGGCAAGCGAGAATCTGATAGCTAATGAGAAATCGTCGCAAGAGTCGATTGACGACGCCAAGAAACTAATAAAATCTTTGAAAGTCGATAGAGAGAACGAAGATGGTAAGACTTGATTTTTTAAACTTTTTATTTACAGCCTAAATGTATTATTATTCAAGCACCAAGAAGTATTGTTATTTAAGTTATGGATATATATATTTATGATGCAAAAGGCTTTCCAAAAATATCTGGTCTTTCTTAATTTACTTTATTTTATTGGAATAATTTACTTTAAGTATCTTCTAGGAATTATTTCTTTAGTTTCTTCTTTCATTTATATTTTCACACACATGGCCATATTATTTACTTTTAATTTTATTTAATTTTCATAAACTTTACTTCATTAGGACTGACATGAAAATAAAAGTTGCGCGGAATCATTCACATTATAAATCAGAACCAACTTTGAGGAATATATTGCATTGCATGCTCTGAGTATATGTAAATCTTTGTCTGGCTACCACACTTTTAATACCCACTTTTGAATAAAATAGCATCGAAGTATCCTCCACTATTCCTACTTGACTGAAACTTACTGACTGGTCAATAATTTTAATCTGAGTAAAATAAACGTAACGTCTTTCGTCCAAGTATACATTCCTAAACAATTATTTATTGTTTAAAATAATCTGTCTATATCAAAATTTAATCCATTAGCCCCATCAAAATATCATTAGATTCTATTTACTTAATGGATAAATAATGTTGCTAAACGCATATTTTCTTTCTCCCCGGAATGCAGCTTAAAGGACGTCTTTACATCCACAGCACACAATATTATAACACCACTGTTCTATATATTATTCTCTAATTATATGGTCTAGCTAGATAATTACTAAGGAATCTAGTGTATTTTCCGTGATTCTTGTTACTATAATTGAAGTTTAATATTAAATTGCATTGTACCCATCATTCATATTGCCTCTTTCAACACATGTAAGAATGAAAAAAATCACTATATTGAAAATAGGTTTCTGAAGGTTCTAGCGTTGTAGACCGTTTGAGAGTACCCCTTATGTACTAGGGGGTGGGTAATGTATAGAACAGTAAATATCTAGTCGATACGATGCTTGCATCAAAGAATGTACTATGCTATTATCTTCATGAGAATTGTTTCAATCTTGATAAAATAATGCCATCACGATCTAGCTAGCGGGTACGCACATGTAGCGATAGAATTCTAATTATCAGTTTAACTGTTAATATTGAACACTATAGCTGTTCTTTCGCTGTGAGATATTTAAAATGGGTTGCAAAATCTCTGTATGTATTACCTGAACTTATCTACCCTATATTGAACACTTTTTTTCTAAAGCTTTGGTTTACCTCGATGATTTTATTGTTTCCGGTCTGATGCTGTAAGCTTGACCGTAAAGTCATGGCATTATTGTGTCAAGCCCACATCACTGTTAATCCTCTCACTATTTATAAATATAATTTCAAGCGTTATTACTTATATAGAATTTATCGCTGTTTGCATTTTAATTTGAACTTTTAAAGATATATCACTGTGTCATATCTTCATCCTTGTTGTTATCTCGTGTGTCGTATATATACAGGATATTTTTTTAAGCAGTGCGCACATTTTCACAGGTTGTCCTACCCATGAATATGAACAACTTTCACTATGGGACGAACTCTGAAAATACAAAAAAAAAATCAGCAGTTTCATACAAAAGTTCAATACCTACTCGACCAAAATGTATGAAACAGCTGATTTTTTTTTGTGATTTCAGAGTTGAGCCCATAGTCAAAGTTGTTCATATTCATGAGTAGAACATCCTGTAAAAATTTGCGCAATGCATAAAAAATTATCCTGTATACAAAGTGAATGTTATATGACAATATAGCTTTTCTGTCCTTGTTATAAGGACTATAATAACTGTATATATAACCATGTGTTTATTTTTAATCTGTTGTATGTCACTGGTAGCACATTGGTCTGTATTTCAATAGCTAGCAGCATCATCTTAACAGATTAGAACGATCTCCTGTTTAGATTTCGCTATTGACGTAAAGACCACTATGGTTGAATTGTATACTTATCTATAAAAGAATAAAAATCAAATAAAATTTTCTCAATGGAACCTATTTTAATGTCTACTAAATGTTATATATGTCTAAGTATCGATTAAGGTTATATAGCTGATAATATCACACAGTTCATTAAAATTCGGCTCAGTAGCGTTAAATGTAAGTATATATTGTTCAGGTTTTGACATTGCTACTTGTATATCAACCCTCTTCCTTGAGCTTTATGGTCTATTGTTGCTTGTTTGTCTTGTGTTGTTATATATCTATCCGCTTACATATTTCTCAAAGTTGGTCGTTACTTCTTCGCGTTACTTTCTCACTGCCTTTGAATTCTTTTCTCGTAGCAATGTTGAAACTTCAAATCTTGTTGTACATAAACTTGTGTTGTCAGCCTATCTAAAATTATTCATCTTACTATAATGATTTTAACAACAAATTGGACGTGCAAATGATTATGAACGTTTATTCGTAAATGATACAGACCTAAAAGAAAAACACAAAAAAGGTCTTTTAGAAAAGAAGGGTATATTTATGGAATGATTGAAATTCGATCAAGTATTTATTGATGATACAAATGTAGTTTGTACGCAAGCAGAACCCCTTCACAGCCGCGACATATCACTTATGGGTGACAGTCAATTATAAATCCATACAAACTGCCGTCTTCATAACTCTTTGGAACATTTACTGACAACACATTCTTCCCCGTTTGTTTTGTAATTATTTACAATTAGCATTAGGTCTATATTAATCAGGAGAATAATCCAATGTTATTAAAGTTGTGTAGAACTAGTTGAACTCATTTATGATAGAGTTTGATGGTTGAATCGATTGTGACTACAGGCCTAGTATGCTGTCGCCCGAGTTTCTTTGTTACCGAGTCTTTAGTACTTGCTTTGTTGCTGGAGGCTTGATGTTGGTCAAGAATAGCAGTATTTTTATCTGTATTTATATCGAGAGTGGTCTTCTTCTGGGATATAATGTATGTGTGACAGTATTGACACTTTCTACCGTATGTATTTATTAACCAATTATATATATTTATCTATAAAATATGTATTTTTATCTAATGTATATTAGTGAGTACTGTATAATGTGCATTTATATAATAATATGTATATATCTCAAGAAATTAATTCTATCATTCTTTTCTACACATTCCACTGATTCTTTGACCATCAACGCCAAGCCTCTAGCAACTCCAAAAGAAATGGTTAAGCAATAAATTAGTCGTGATTATAATCGTAAATCGGTGTCCATTTAATCATAGTCCCGAAAATAATACTAAATAATTTGGCTATCTGTGTGTCTTCGCGACTTTCCTCCAAAATTTTATTTTCTATCTCGGGATTATCCTTGGTAACCCTGGCCTGATGTGGTCTGCTTATTCCAGTAGGTTCCCTACACATGTAACACATGTATCTAGCGACAGTATATAATATACTCTTCGACACTCAAACATTGTTTAGTGAAAATTACGACGTATAGTTAAAAATGAAAAATTGGCATTTATAGTTAGTTATTATGAATTGAAATAATTATATTATTCTAAAATAATATTGGTGTTGTTATTTTAGATTTTAATAGTAGATAGTGCCTGGTACTTTAATGACAATACAACTATGCCAATAGTAATACCATTGTCAGTTTGATATATATTTAAGAAAAGACGGTCGGTATTCTATTAAAAAATTAATAGAAGCATAATAAGATATTATGATATGTACTGAAGGACCGTTCAACCACAAAGTGAATACGTAAGTATACTAACAGTAGGGCTGAGTTTACGCAATAGAAGCGCGCATAGCAACAAGTAAATGCTTCTTAGAGGCGAACTTGCTCAGTTCTAATAAATTATAAGCACTCAGCAAGTTAAAGTGTGCCTTAAGGGTCGGGACACATTGATCGACGGCCTTTCGCACTTTGCCGATTGAAAAGCAGCACACATGCTCTCTTTTTTTAACCGACTTCTAAAAAAGGAGGAGGTTCTCAATTCGAATGTTTGTTTTTTTTTTTGTGTTTGTTCGCGCATATTTCCGTCGTTTGCCAACCGATTTGAAAAATTCTTTTTTTGTTAGAAAGGGTATACTTCCCAAATGGTCCCATGAAAATTTTATCGAAAACGGATGAGCGGTTTTTGAAAAATCAACAAAAATCAAAAAAATTATCTACATTGTCTACATTAACGATCTTTTTGTTTACTTTTTTGTGGGGTAGGTACAACTAAAAAGTGAAAAATAAAAACTTTTTTACAAAAAAAACAACCGACTTCAAAAAGAACATTACAAAGTGATAAATAACTTTAATTTCGGAAGTCGGTGTCAAAAAACGAAAATGCGGAATCAACGACACCGACTTCCGAAATTAAAGTTATTTATCACTTTGTAGTGTTCTTTTTGAAGTCGGTTGTTTTTTTTTGTAAAAAAGTTTTTGTACTTGTTGTATGGACAAACCGTCGAACGCCGTCGATCGCCGCCGGAGCACGTTCATTTCCGTCGATGCGAAATGATGCGTACGTCGTTCCATACTTTGCTCTCTTTTTGTATGGACGTCGTCGATCAATGTGGCCCGACCCTTAGATAAAGGCCACGTACCACTATCACATAAACACAGCCATATTGTTAATTCAGACGGTTGCATCGATAGCTGCACAACGTATCTAAAGATAATAATATTCACTGCGTCAGAGAAAAATGAGAGAAATACAACATCGTGATACGATATCATGAGGATAATATAAAAGTAGCCTGTTCTCATGAAGCTTATGTTGTCACGAAAATCTGTTCGAAAATGTGAAGCAAGATAGATTGCATGAAAAACGATTTACTAAATCGACACTTGCATTTCGAATTTCGATTGAATTTTGGAGAATTTTAACTCATTAAAAAAAGTTTTATAAGAAATATAGGTAAACGTAACCTTGTTTTTCTGAAAGCCACTGAAAACTAGAAACAATTAAATCTCTTGATAAATCTTATGTGATTGGTTGCTATACATTTGTTAAACTAATCACAAACAAGACTGCAGAAACTTTTTCAAGCTTTCAGAAAGCAAAGACCACTTTAAACACATACTATCTAACACTCAAAATTAACCTACTTTTAGAACAATGGGAGAAAGAACTAGAAGCTGAACTGAAAGAATACGAAGTAGTAGCAGACAAGGCTGGTGACGACAAACAGTGGGAGAAGGAGTGTGAAGATCTACTGGGAGACGATATGGACCTCAAGTAGACCGCGGTCTACTGGCAGAAGACCGGAGTAGACCGAGTAGACCAAGGACTTATGAAGCTGCGCAACTGATAAAGACTGGCCCCTTCAAGGTTTTTAATTGATATTATTCTTAAAATTAAGTTTTTGTTTTCTGTTTAGGATTTTATTAGTAATCATTTTATGTGGAGTGTTATGAAAAGGATATTACTAAATATATATATTTTTTTCTATAGTTTAATCGGTTTTCAAAACTGCTTATTGTTAATATGTTTATTTTAAGTACATAAAAGAACAATTAATACCTACATAAGAGGCCGGTCTTAATCCAAAGTTGGCATCGGAGCTCAATTAAATTCTTATGAAGACATTAAGTAAGGGTGCATTGACCTCACTGCGCAACGCTTGTGTATATGCTTGTGATCACACTCTTGTACACGATGGGCCATGGTTGCGGTAGGCATTTCGTAGAGATGGATCGATAAAAGGATATTAGATAGGCCTTTGGTGGGCTGATTAGATTGCATGGATATGTAGGGGTTGACGGGATTGTCGTGAAAGTAATAATAATAGTTTGGGCAAAAAGTGAGTTAGGAAAAAAAATGGCAAATAATAATTTTCTGTCGGCCCGAATTCCTGACAATTTGGAAAACTAGCACCTTGATTGCGTAAAACAAACAAAGTTGCAATAGATTTCTTTTTACCCGACTGCGGTGAAGCCCAAAAGGAGGGTTATGTGTTTGATTAACAGCATTATTCGTTGTGTCATGCTTTCAAAATGGTAGCTACTTCGATTGTGTCATGTTCGTGAACGGGCGCCGTCAGTAGGGACTGGTCATCTCTTTGCTGCCACGGCTTATTTTAATTTAATATTTGAATTGTTTTTTTCTCATCTTCTCATTATGGACGCTTTTAACGTTTTGCATAGTTCTCACATGTATAATTTTTAACATGAATGATGTAACCAAGACTTTGTAACCATATTATTTTGATTTAAAAGAGTGTCCATGGAGTTTCTTGCCCGTTCTTCTCCATAGGTACCTACTCTTTGGAATGGGCAACTAGCTTCATCTTTCTGACTGACCGACCCCTTGACAATTCAAAAGTGCCTGTAATTGGTTTAATTGAAATAAATGCTTTGAGTTTGAGTTTGTGAGTATGTTATGTAGAGCTGCATGATTTTATCGATAACAGCTATTTAGTAATCGATATGACGCACAAGAGAGTGTGTAATACCTATAACTCCAGATTAGTGAATGATAGAAAACATTAGATAATGTTAGTCGCATGGCCCATTCAGTACAAGAGTTTAGGCCTAAAGCTTATGTTACAAAAATGTTAACAGTTTTAAATAAAATAATGTTATGAAATAAAGGCTGGCTGCATGACGTCTCACTAAATAAAGTTAGCATTAGCACTAAACATAATGATAACATCGTTCTGTATCTATGTACTATATAATTCTGGAGACGAACATACGACAATAAATGAAAACACTAGCAATACTGCGGCGTAGGAGCATTTAGGAACTATCAAATAAATCCTAACATTGAAATAAATAAAATATCTTTCTAACATACTGATGATGGGCCGACTATGGATTTTGCCGATCTGCCAACTAGTTGTAGTGACTACCTAAGCTATTGGATATATTTATTTATTTAATACTTCAAGCACATAAATGTGCAGAGGCGGGCTTAATGCCATAGACATTTTCTTTTGATTTAATTTTTGTATGCAGACTGGGAACGTCATTAAATATATGCAGTTGAATTTGCTGACGTATTATCGTCTTCACCTTGTATATGAATATCAAATAGTGATTGTTTTTAGCGTTTATACCAATTAGTGAGGTGTCATGCAAGTGAGTTTTAGTATAAGATGTATTTCAGCTATATTTCAACTATGATAAATGCTAATTCTATAATTCGTGTTGCTAGGTTTTTGTCAAATAAATAATAATACTTAAATGTAGTTTTAAATATAGTCATCCAAAAACAAATAAAGTTATTTTGTCATAATAAGTTTGAGTTATATAGTTATTTCTAACCAAAAGCAATAACATAAAAGGAAGGATTTTTCACAAAAAAAAAAAAACTATAATAACAAAACTTCACGCCTGTATTCCCGGAAGGGTTAGGCAGAAGTGTACCTAGTACCCCCACATAAAAAAGATTTTCTCAATAAAAAGTAGCCTTTTTTATTAAATTTCAATGCAAATGCATGTTCGGAGGGGACATGGAGGCAATATTATTGAACACCAACTAAAGTAAACTTTAAAGTTTTTCATCTACTCTCAAGTCAGGTGGAGTCATTAAGCATGTAGGTAAACTTTTTTCGTTTGAAAACTGAACTCAAGAACTGTCAACCGCACTTTCTCGCTTTTTGTTAAAAAAAGATAGAGATACTTTTATATACATTGTGTATCAGAAGTGCATGGTCATATTTTAGGGTTTCGTGCTGAGCATCAAAATGAAATTCCTTATTGGGACTAACATTGTAATCGCGAAAAAATAATCAGCTGTACCATAAATGAGGTGAATAGGGACAAAACATCGAAACATTAATAAGTTTGTTGCCAACAAGGACACTTAATCGTTCATTATAATACAGTAAACACATTCGTCCCGATTCACCCCTTCATCCCTATTCACCCCGTTACATGGTACTCGACCCGGATGATGATCAGGTCAGTTCGATGCTCTGAACCACACGTTTCAATATGACCGTACATATCAGATAGATAGACGCTGTATTAGTACGTCTGTGTGTAAAGATACCCACAGACTGCACCTACAGGCTGTGTGTGCGTTTGTGTGTATGCCTAAAAGAGCGGTGACAGCTACATGCGGCCGTAATGTCAAAATATAGAGCGGTTTTTGACACTTTAATGTCAAATTACCGATTTTAATGACGTCCGTTAGAAATATGAGGAAAAAGCTTTTTTTCTAGGAAACCGTATGTTAACAAAATCAGCGCTCATCTTCGGATATACTACCGAACAGTTAAAAAACCACTGACGAAAGGATAACTTACATTTTATTTATTTATTCTAGTAATAAATTTATATGAACCTAATCTAATCAGATAATGATATCTAACTCTACACAGATTAGGGTCACTTTTACAATTGCATTCCAATATTTACAACTGGTTCTGACTTTATTATCTTCATTACAAAAAAGGTGCGTCGTTAGAGGTGAACAAGCTCCTTATCACACGAGTAATTAACCGGGTAATTGGTGGCGAATGGTTAAATGGGGTGAATTGTACTCTTTTATTAAGGCAAATGCGCCAGAGTAGCCCGCGAAATAAAAATGTTAGTCGCGCCGCGCCCGCCTCGCGCCCGCGCTGCCCGTCTGACCAAACACTAAGGCGCGTCGCCCACACGAGCTAGAGTCGAGGCGGCGTCGAGGCGCGGGCGCACGTTTTCTATAGGAATAAATATAGGTAATTATAGGTATGTATTTATTCCTATAGAAAACGTTTGCCCGCGCCTCGACGCCGCCTCGACTCTAGCTCGTGTGGGCGACGCGCCTAAGCAGTGCGTTGAAAATCCAGTACGCGGAAAAAAAATTCGCCGCGGGAAAATATCGCCCGTGCTTACCTGCACCCTAAGTAATTGCATAACACACTATCAATCACAATCTGAATGATTTTGAAGGATATTGCTAAACCATTGCTTCATATGTTCGAAAAATTTGCTTGCTTAACAACGTAAACAACGCAATGTATGTTTTTGAACTGTCAAAAGAAAAGCCATTGCTGCTGTTACTGTGTTACGCAATTACCCCGTTGGGCTTACTGGAAACTTCGATAATACCTACTGCCGTTTTTTTGTTATCATATTATTATATGCTTGCCTTATTTCAATGTCTTTATTCTTCTAGCTTACAAATATGATATTAAATGCTAGTGAAGTATATTTTATAGTTTTTGTAAATATTGTATAGAAATATGTTTTAGTTTTTCATCTTGGCCATAGATGTGAATTCATTAAAAGTTTACGATTTCTATTTTGGAAATTAATGAAAGTTTTGAACGATAAGAGGAATTCAAGACGATTCAGTGTTTTGGGTTTAAAAATATTTTCAACGTTCATAATTTTTATATCTGTGTGTCCGAAGTAACAGGAGTGTTTCATTTCGCAAAATGTTATAATAAACGTCTTGTACCTAATTTATTTTACTTTCAATTTGCATAAGAGTCAATAGTGCAACTGGTAGAATTCAAAATCAAGCCTTTTCAGTCGCTAGTGTGACTTATTATCCGTTGAACTATTGTCGCTTTTAAATGAATTTATTATTTGCAAAATTCTTATCAATGTTTTTTTAATTATATTCTTCAAGGTTATTGTATTATTATGTAAATACTTACACAAACAATAATTTAGTTGCAAATGTGAGGAAGTGATTTTACCACATTCTTATTTATAATTTTTGTATTCAAGTTCATTATAAAATAACTTGTTTGAGTAAATGTCAAACAAAGTACTAAAATGTCTGATTTAACGTATAATTGTAATGTACGTATTAAAGTAATTGCTCTCCGAACTACAAAATACATACCTACTTTCCTTATAAAAAATCTAAAGACTTCTTGTGTGACGGGTCATCAGAAAATTCCACTCTTACGCACAAAACGTTCAGAACACAATTATGATGCAAAATTATTTCTTCACACACACACTGGCCTTTCAAAGTTCGAATGCGAAAAAAACACAGCACCAAAAAAGTCGATCACCTAATATATATTTATAACGAAGTAAAGTACGATTCTGAAAGCATTCGATTGGTTTAAATATGATATTATTAAGACAATTCGACCAGTGTTTTCATGTAAACCGTATAAGACAAACTAACGTCCTAATAGCAATAGCAAGTTAATTGATAATCCATTATAACATAAGGACCTAGCTAGTAACGTAAATTCTAACGATTTTGAATTGAAAATACAACTCACTTGTGGCATTTTGGTTAAAATTTTTGCGACGAGCATAAATAAGCTGTGTAACCTGTCTCACTACCAACGAGGAAACGGCTAGCTACAAACGAGTTTCTCGCTCAAAAACGTACAAAAGGTTGTAGGTTCCGTATATGTAAAAGAGATGCATATATTAATAGTTAATCGCTGTCTGTTCACAGCACCGGCGAGTACTAGTTTGTTGCAGCGACAAGATCGCTATAAATAAGAGTACTTGCTCAGCAGGCAGAACACTCGCACTGTGAGAGTCATGCTTGAAATCGTCGCTGTCGCGCACTCGCTGCTCGCCAACTCGTTTCTAGTCGCTAGCTCTACTCGCTTCTCGGTAATCGCCGGCGGTGGAACAGCCTAAAAACTAATAATTTGATATGCGAAACGAGTATTTTAAATTTTTAAATCGTTCGAATTAACGTTACGTTTACTTCGCGCGTTCGCGTTTTTCTGTTTGAACAGTTGCAAAGCCTAAATACCTATGTGATTTATTTATAGTGTTATTTTGAAAAGCTTAACGCGATTTCGAAATATTGAGGCCCAGTTTCTTGAGGAAAACTATTTATTTTTTGTATTAATTCATAATATCTAGGGTAAAGTATGAACAAAGCAATATTGTGGGCGACATTTCCTCTAAAGCCTATTGACGAAGCTGAAGTTATAGCGCTTTCAACATTCGTTTACATAATTGAGGAAATTAAAATAATTTTGATTAATTATGGTTTTGTACAAAAAAAAACAACAAATCCTACTTTCCTTGTCTAGCGAAATGTAGATAAAATAAAGCAAGAAAAATTAAAGTAATAAGCATATTTGTTAATCTACGACAGTTTCCTAACATTCACACTTTAAAGTTCTGACTCATACAATAACATGATCATTGATCAGTGTGATCAACTGATCACAATATACCATCATACTATACATATTTCATAAATCGGATGCTGCTTTGAACTTGACTCCTTTATCATTGCATATCATAAAGACAGTAGCAAAAGCTTTCATGGTGTCAATAAATTCAATAAGCCTTTTACCAACTATGTAATGGTCGGCTTTAAGTCGAACCGAATGCAGCTGAATATAATTTTACATGAAGCGACAGCCTATCTGACCTCCACGACCCAGCACCCTAATTGCATAACACACTATCAGTCGGAATCAGAATCATTTTGAAGCAAATTGCTAATCCATTGCTTCATAAGTTCGAAAAATTTATCTGCTCAACACGTAAGTAACGCAATGAATGTTGTTGAACTGTCAAAATGAAAAGGTGTTACACAATTGCCCCGCAGTTACTGGGTAACATGACACCTCTTGGTAAGACTGGTTGTCAAACTTTTGGGCTTCTGACTACCCGTAACGACCGTCAAAGATCTACGAATGACAGCCGGGCAATTTAATAAAATATAAAAGTGTTCATTAAAACGCGATTATAACCGATGTGATTGCAACAGGTAAAACTTAAGATATAAGTTTATGTCATAATAACTAGGTATTACATAGTCTGTTAATATTACAAAACTTATGACCTATTTGTCTTGTCACAACATTGCTAGCCTGCCCAAATGTGAGAAAATTGTCACTTGATTAGAAACCACGTTGACACTTTTGGTACTAATGTGCTATAGTGTCACTAAATCGTATGTAGATAATTATAGAGCTATGTGTTCTTTATATTGTAAACATTCCTATTTAATTGAAAATAAAATGAGTGTTCATCTCCTTATTAAAATTTCGTGTTTTATTTTAACCATACTTAATTTTATATTTTGAAGTTGGGCTGGGTGATTGGGTGGTAACTTTATTATTTGCCTAATTGTTCCTAGATTCTTCCCAGATTTTTGAAGTGAAAATTTCTTTAGCGGCGTTGTACACTTTTTTTGTAATGGGTAAAAAATGTTAAACTCGCGTCAGGACACGTGACCGTCAGGACACGTGACCTGATCGAAAATTCGTAAGACGGATGGAGAGTAGACAGCCGGCGCGGCGTAGGAGAGGAAGTATCCCCCTCTCTTTCTACGGCGAAAGCGAAAGCGAAAGTGACGAAGAAATAGCGAAAGAAAATGAGTTATATTAATTCAATTAATAGTTGATTTATTTCAACGTTAATATTCAAGTTTTCACTTCTGCCGGCAATCCCGGAGTGCAACCCGTCTTTTTTTTTTGATAACCGACGAAAAATGTCTACGCTAGGGGTCTAGAGTCATGTGCACTCAAAGTTTCAGTTTGCGCCTCGATGTCCCTGCCATGCTGTATTAATCCTGAAAGTCTTGGAAACTGGAGTGTCCTAGGTCCCATTCACTTGCGCTGAAGAAAACCTAAAGAACGCCACTGATGCCGCAATCAACGTGGCCACCTATACTGGGCTCAAAACAATACAAAAACAAAGTAGCATCGACCTTCGATTCGACCTTTTTCGATGAATGCATCAACACTGGCCGGTAAAAAGACCACAAATTGTTGTCTTTTTTGCAACATAGTTTTTTTAGAAATTATGTTTTATTTTTCTATAAATATGTTTGTTCTTATTTAAAAAAAAATCAATCAAAGTATGTAGTAAATATATAGCAAACGATAATAAACTTTAAGTTTGAAATTTAAGGTTTATAATTAAGTTATTATATGCAATCGCGGCCACTTGGGCAATGAGTTTTTGTACTTAACCCTTGGTATGCTTAAACGTGGATCCACGCGAGACACAATGGCTTTTTTAATCGTGTCTGTACTTCGGCACAGTGGCGGGGCAAGACCTAAATTTGATGTGGGCAAGATATATTTTGCGAGGCCCCCTGATGGATAATGCAAGAGGACGTATTTTGTTGAGAGAAAAAAAAATTTGATACTCAAATTTTTATTAATAAAAATGCAAACTTCTTCATTGTAATTATTTTACACTAGCTGCACCCCGCGGTTTCACTCGCAAATGTTTCGATCCCGTGGGAATATCGGGATAAAAAGTATCCTATGTCCTTTCCCGGGACTCAAACTATCTCTGTACCAAATTTCATCTAAATTGGTTCAGCAGTTTAGGCGTGAAAAGGTAACCTACAGACAGACAGACAGACAGAGTTACTTTCGAATTTATAATATTAAATTATACATACTAATATTAGTATATTAGTATGGATTATTAAGTATACCTCAACTAACAGTAAAGTAAACAAAGAAACATAAATTTTCTGCTTTTAGCCATACTTTACTCCCTAATAACTGTGTCGTAATCCAGATTAGATACTATATTTGCCTCTATAGATAAAACTGCTAACGCTGAAACTAGCCGGTTTTTTATTATTTATTGCTAGATGAGTAATTATATACCTATATTTGCGTTCGCGGGCTTTCGAGGCGCGAGGCCCCTTGGACCGCGAGGCCGTAGGCGGTGGCCCACGTCGCCTACGCCTTACGCCGCCTCTGCTTCGGCATTTAACCAGTCAATACTTTTTTTATAATGATAAAAAATATTTACAAAAGATGCATCAGCACCAAAGACATATTTTCTGGCAAATTGTTTTGGGATGGAGTTTACTGCGTTCACCAAAAAAACACTGTGATTGGTACAGGTAGGTACTTTAAATTATGTTGATCATCATGAATGATTGTCCCGATATTTCTATCGCTAACTAAACAAGTGAATGCTATCTTGCTCTACTACCACATTTGTCTAACCGATTATGTAGATAAGCATTAAGTATCCTACCTACGATAGGCAGATATGATTGTAAACAATGAAAAATATCTGATAAAGACTAATCCTATTGAAGTATGGAGATATTATAAAGTGTAGGTTCGGGTTCTGTAGGTACTCGTAACTACTATATTGGCAGACCGACTTCTCCTTAGCGTGTCGATGGCAATCGAAGTAGAGGCGGCCCAGAATTTGGCACTCTGTAGCGTCCATCAGTTCCTGTAATGTGCAGACAACAGGACACGATATTAAGGGTCCCATTGTTTGTGGAACCGCAGGCCGTTACATATTATGATTAATTCCAGGCACGTGACATTTCAGGTTTGTATCTAGGATGCTAACGCATCTGAGATGCCGCTGGTGTTGTAGATGTCCATAGATGGGGATGACCACTTACCATCCTAAGGACTCCTGGGTTGTTGGCCATTCAATAATATAAAAAAAAATTGTTGTGGTGCCCACAACAATATTTTTAAGCACTAGAGCTAGTAACTAGAAACAAGTTGACGATCAGCGAGTGAGTAGTTCGGATAGTTTTGTTGTTGGTTTATGAGCGAGTGCGATGAGTAGAATGACTGCCCAGCATAGAAATGTACTTTCATATATCTATGCTGCCCAGTCACTTGCTGGTATGCCCATGTACCAAGCGAGAGTCTCTCAGCGAGTGTACTGCCCGCAATGCGAGGGTCGCTGAGTATATTCTTTGATAGCTTTTGTCGGTGCGACAAACTAGTGTAGTGTTCTCGCCGGCAGTGTGACCAGTCCGCGATCAACTATTAGTAGGTATGTGAATCTCCTTTATTGACACGGAAACTAAATCTTTTGTACGTTTCTTGAGCGAGAAAATAGTCGCTTGCTCGTCGGCGGCGGTGGGAGAGGAGCCATATTTGACGTGACATTTCATTGGTTTTTCTCCTTTCCTTAAAGTTGATAGCGCCGCCATCCTATTACGCATTTCATACGATATAAATAGTAATAGTATGTAGATTATTATACAATCATAATAATCTATTTTAATTGATTTATGAATCCGCACCATTATCAGAATTTCACCTTGATAGGTCGACTTTTACGTCAAACAGACTATAACATGATAAGTTATAGATAGCATTACTTACATAGTTACATGTGTTTCCTCAATAATATAATATTTATCAACTCCTATAAAATAGATATAGGTAGGCATTATAAATTAAAATAGGTATCCAAAAAATCACTTATCATAATGCTTGTATTGTCTACGTAGGTACCTACATACATAGCCGCACTTCAGTCCAAACGAACCCAGTATAAGCAGTAAGCTGGCCCCTTATTTCTAGTACCTACCTACTAACTTGTAACTGCCCCGTTGGTCGTTAGTCTCGTGGTCGCAAGCGCTTCGATCCTCAGCATAGCTATTCACAAACACTCGATAAGCTTCCATATCATTTGTTCTCATATTATTACATTCGCAAATATTCTCGAATTATTATATTCTCAAAATATTACACAAAGAACAATCACAGCGAAAAATGTTTTTAATTTGAATCGTATCGAAAATTAATCATTGTTATCGTAGGAGTCTTCTAAACGCTGTTCACAAGTCCAAAACCCGAAAATTTTGTCAGTTTAAATCAAATAGACGCCCGCTATTCTTCCAACAGCTATTTGCTGTTGAGGGCAAGTCAAATCAGGTTATCGAAATGTCAGGTTTTCGATACGATAGCCTGTCGTATGGTTGTGAATCAGGGCTCAGGTCGGGCAAAGTTTTATTCGATTTTTCCCTTAGTAGAAGCTCGGAATTCGAAGTTGGTGGTGTAACACCCCCGTGCTTTGTGAAGCACGTAAAGCCGTTCATCTGTCGCCTGATTTCTCCCCGGTCATATCCGATTGCCGTCCCATCGGACTGAGAGGAAATGCAAATAACGTACCTGATAATCATACCTACTAAAGATGTTTGCAAACAAACAAAGCATTTGCGATTGCACACGTGAAAACTAAAATATTGCCTGCATACTTGACTAATCTCCGTTGAGATTAGCTGCAAAGTGTTATCATTAACGTGCGGCATATTGTATTGTACTTGTATATACCGTTGTAATGGGTAGCTCAACGTCCGATCAGGACCAGACCCGTGCCGGACGGCGCGTACGTGTTCCACGCGCGCCTCAAAGAGATGTCAGCATAAAGGAAGGGGCCTGCCAGGGCCGAAGCCTGCCGGGGGTGCGGGATTGTCCGGAAGGGTTAAGGAAGGAACACGGATGGGTTTTAGTCAGTAAGAGTCTGATACTCCCTTCCGCTCCACCCAGAGCGGGAGGGGTCATTTTGATGATTTCCCATCCATAAAAAAAGTGGTAGGCAGAGATGCTCCTATAGGTACAGGGTGTTACGGAAAGGGTATATCAATACAAACGGGTTGAAGAGTGTATCTGGTCTAGAATCTCTGTACAAAATTTCAGCTCAAAAGCATTAACTTTGAAAATGCTTAATATTTTTTTATTTCGACATCACGGCGCTGCACTGGCGCGCGGCGGCGTGATGTGCGTGTACTAGGCGCACAGACACTACAGATAATGGATAATGACCCTCGTAGTGCGGTGACACGTTTGTTATGATTTCAATTTAATAAACTATCGAAAAAAAAAAAAATATTAAGCATTTTCAAAGTTACTGCTTTTGAACTGAAATTTTGTACAGAGATTCTAGACCAGATACACTCCTAAACCCGTTTGTATTGATATACCCTTTCCGTAACACCCTGTAGTGCACCCGCATGTCGCCAGTAGTCCCCAGTAAAGATGGCGAGCCTAATGCCATCAACCAGGCACAAATACAGACTGAGATGGCAAAATTATATTAGAGCCTACAGACTTCTAATCTGCGTTCGCGATTTGTTTGCGAAAAATGTAAACAAATAGGAATTAATGGAAAAGTAACTCTATTACCTACACAATAAAGTTCAGTTTACGCTACAACTTCTAACATTTTTATAACTTTTTCAATAGGTAATGCTAGTCATTCTGAAATCAACTTAATCATCATCATTGAAATAAAGTTGATATTTGTTTAACTTGAAATAGGGTGGGGGTATGCAGGAATGCGCACTTTTACTATACATTGATTTACCCAGTTCGATTAATTTTGGAACTCCATACTTCGTTCCAAAACACAAATAGCGGACGCTGGCCGCACAGCTGCTGGATTAAAGTGGAACTGGGCTGGCCATATCTGTCGCATGTCGGAGCAGCAATACGCAAAAGTCACCACTCAGTGGATCCCAAATGGCAGGAAACGACTGCGCGGCAGGCCCAGAAAAAGATGGCGGGATGAGCTAGACTCCTTCTTAAAGGATTGGCCCACAATGGCGGTAGACCGGGAAACATGGAAAGAGGGAAGGGAGGCCTTTGCCCTGCAGTGGGACAACACAGGTTTATAATAATAATAATAATCAATGTCTATGATAAGGTAGCATGACGTAACTTCACGTTTGTAATCCCCTAAGGGTTAGGCGAAGTTGCACCTTATAGTACACCCACATTGCGCCAATTATGTTAAAGTCCTCTAACATGGGGCGAGCCTATTGCCATCAACCGGGCTGCTACTGAAAAATTCCAGATGGAATAACCCAATATCACATTGTCAGACTTAAGAATCGAACCCAGGACCTCATGCTCAGCTGTAGCGCTTGCGACCTCTAGACCAATGAGGCAGACAGAGGATGATAAGGTGCACTCCAGCACCCCGGCTAAAGGTAGCAGCAGGACACCCCTCCACCCACCCCAGGGTGGTGGACATCCATGGGGATTTCCACACGATAAAAAAAAAAGATGCAGGTAGACCGCACCTATTATTATTGCTTCACAGTTAAATTCTCACGCTCGTGTACTTAATCTAAGTATACAAGTCGTAATGATTCAATATTGGTAGACACGACAAGTTTCATTGCTCGCCAAACATCAATAGATTGTCCAAATTGATTCAGTCTAGTTTTACGAGATCTTGGGTAATTAATGTAAAAAATATGGTTTTATTAGTTTCTTCCGATCCAAATCTATAAACATTTGCAGTAAGTATTTAGAAATACCCAGGCTTTGCACCTGGGTCGTATTTACTTACGGCCGAACCCAATTGCCACCAGCGGACAATCAGATGCGTCGCAGCCTAAGCGACAAACCAAAAAAGGGGAAAAACTGATAAAGGGTGCTCAACCTGCCCTGACTGCGGTCCGTAGCTCTTTGCCAAGAGCCAGGCAAGTTGATGAGGAGGGTTTCACAAAAGTAGAAAGGAAGAAAAAGAAGCCCTTTTCTCGTAACCTGTGTGGCACCGCACCGAGTGGACCCAACATGTTGCTGCGCCCTGCTGTGCCTACGACGCAGCTGTACCTGTCGCGTCTGCATCACTCCACGAAAACTGAGGACGTAGTGCAGTATTTGAAGGAGAAGACCAACTGGACTCTGAGGGTCGAAAGGTTGGAATCGCGCCACAACATCAACTTTAAGTCATTCGTGATACGAGATCCAACTCAACATCTACAGACCTGCCTGAAAGAGGACTTTTGGCCGAAAGGTGTCGTATATCGACGTTTCCGAGGACGGTTACGCGACACCACGCTGCGAAACACGACGCCGCACAGTGGAACGAATGTATGGGAGCGGTTGGACGTAGACATGTCCGAAAAAAAAGAGTAAAATTATGCCAAACTAATGATGCCATCTTATTCGATTACTTAATGCCTTCATAACTTGTGGTGATGAATTTCTTCATAACTCCCATATTTCGGGAGTAATTTGAGAAAATGTGAAATTTTACTATGAAAATGAGTGTATCGAGCTCTCTCCCTCCTGATTCCGGGCTTGTTTCAAGTAGCGGTCTCTAATATCATAATGCTTATACTAAGAGCTATATTTAATACTAAGACACATAGTGCGCCAAATGTGCACTTTCTGGGATAAAGAGTGATGTTTATTTTATAACACAATTTTTTTATTTTTTGTTTATTTTGTTGATTAAAACCGTTTTTCTAAAGGTTTACCTTATTACAATAACATTTCTGAGCAGCCAATTAGAGAAGATATAAGCTAATTAGGATATATAATTAGGGACTTAAGGTTTACATATAAAACTGATGCACTAATGATTACTGATAAGAACATTGCTATTATTTAATTACTAAATGGCTCTTAATACACTAATTTAGCATGCATCATTTACTAATTATCACAATAACTAATTACCTTGCAATATTTAACAAAGGATACCTGGGATACCTGGATTTTATATAAATAGGTCACTATTAGTAACTTTAAAATCAGTGTTGATTTACACCTCGTTGTATCCAAGCTAATCTCGCAATGTATTTTCCAAATTTTAATACAAATCTTGATATTCACGTTGCTTTATGCGCACGCGCACATAAAGATTTACGCGACTTTAACTATTTGTTCAGTGTTTTAAAAGATAACAGTTGTGTTCAGTTATGTGAAAGTGCTGAAACAAGTTTAAAAGACTGGTGTCGTCGATTTTGCTACCGCATTTATGCAAAATGGACACAGTCTGGAAGAAGCACAGATAAGTTTCGGAAGAAACATGAGATTTGGCTACAGGCTGCAATTCAATGGCCGGAATTACAGAATGAAAATATGGAACCTTCTACAGAAAATATAAGTGACGTCATCGAGCCCATAATTTCTCCTGCTAAATCTGATGCTTCAACTTGTACACATCCTAGTCCTCGTAAATCTTTTGAGGACCTTAGTAACCGGCAAAAAAGAAGACGCACTGAAGATAGTCTTTCATGCAGCAGTAGCAGCGCTGAAATTATGTTTTCGGCCGAAAGGGCGCTTCAAAAGGCAGGACAAAGCGATACAGCTTATGTTATGAAATACTTGACGGAGAATCCAGAAGAGGCCTCAAAAATCAAAGCCTTCATTGAAGGTAAATCAATTCAGGTACGGGAAATATCCCCTTTGAAGGCATTGGCTCTTTATGTATCGATGAACTTATCGAAATGGCGCTATAACACTCTTCGGGATTTCAACACTCAAGAAGGAGCTCTTCAATACCCGAGTTACTACATGTTGGTTAAAGAAAAAATTAAGTGCTATCCGGCCAAAGAAGATCTCACAGTTACAGAGAGCTCTGCAAAAATCAAATTACAAGCCTTGATGGATTTAACCTCAAGAAGACTTATTAGGTCGTTAGAAACCCCTGTTGATCCCAATCAACAGCTCGTATTGACCAGCAAATGGGGTTTTGACGGATCATCTAGCCAAAGCATTTATCATCAAAGGACGAGTGAAGATGAGCAAATCGATCTTGCTAGTAATTTTATGATTAGTCTTGTACCACTGCGGCTCGTCTCAAAAGGTGTAACAATTTGGGAAAACGAGCGACCATCTTCCACTTCATTTTGCCGGCCAATATTGTTTAAGTTTATAAAGGAAACCAAAGAAAATGTGCAGAGAGAGATGGCTGAAATCGAAGCAGAGATTGAAGCCTTAACTCCATCCACCATCACTGATGGAATTAGTGTCAAACACCAACTGCTGTTGACAATGATTGATGGTAAAATTCATTCCATTATATCCAATACAGCAGCTTCAGTGTGTGACATATGCAAGGCTTGTCCTAAAGAAATGAATAATTTAGAGTTAATCAAAGATAAACACGCAAACGAGGACATGTATAAATATGGCTTAAGCACCCTTCACGCTTGGATTCGCTCAATGGAATGCTTATTACACATTTCCTACAAATTAGACATAAAATCATGGCAAGTAAGGGGTGATATAGCAAAAAGGCAAGTTGATGACAGGAAGAAAAGAGTTCAAGAGGCTGTAAGAAGAGAAACGGGCTTACTTCTCGATGTTGTGAAACAAGGCAGTGGATCCACCAACAATGGCAACTCGGCAAGGAGATTTTTTGAAAACTACACTAAATCTGCTGAACTGACCGGAATAGATGCTATGCTTTTAAGAAAAATCTGTGTGATCTTGCAGTGTATTTCATCAGGAGAGAAGATCAACGTAACTAAATTCCGAGAGTTCTGCTTTGATACTGCTAAGCTTTACGTGGAGTTATACCCATGGTATTATATGCCTTCTTCACTTCATAAAATTTTAATGCATGGGCCAGACATAGTTCAGAACATGTCAATTGTGCCCATTGGTTTTCTATCCGAAGAGGCATCTGAGGCTAGAAATAAAGATTTTAGAAAATATAGAGAGGGGCATTCTCGAAAGCATAGCAGTATCTCATGCAATGAAGATATTATGCACAATCTTTTACTGTCTTCTGATCCACTTGTTACAAGTATCCGTCCAAAAGGAAATAAGTTTGTAAAAAAATCTTCTTTTAAGGAATTTTATGAGCTTACGGATTCTGAGAAAAGTGATATCGAATTTGTTAACATAAATGATTTAGCGGACATCGATTCTGAATTTGAATTAATTGATGATGATGATGATGACGAAGATAATTAAATGATGTTATTGTTTTAAAATGTGTAACTTAGTAAATTAGAGCTTACATCTTAATTATTTATTGTACTTTTAATGAAACTAGGTAATTTATTATCAACTTACTTAAAAGTCATACTCTCATCAGTTCTTGTGAATATTTTTGTTAATATATATTTCTGTATATATATAATATATTTATAGACCTCTTAATAAGTCTGTCTGCGGTTTAAAGTAAATACAAATGGGGAAAAAACGTTTTTTTTTTTTAAATTTTCATTTCCTTTTATCCCAGAAAGTGCACATTTGGCGCACTATGTGTCTTAGTATTAAATATAGCTCTTAGTAATAGCATTACGATATTAGAGACCGCTACTTGAAACAAGCCCGGAATCAGGAGGGAGAGAGCTCGATACACTCATTTTCATAGTAAAATTTCACATTTTCTCAAATTACTCCCGAAATATGGGAGTTATGAAGAAATTCATCACCACAAGTTATGAAGGCATTAAGTAATCGAATAAGATGGCATCATTAGTTTGGCATAATTTTACTCTTTTTTTTCGGACATGTCTACGTCCAACCGCTCCCATACATTCGTTCCACTGTGCGCCGACAACGTTACGTGTAGAGTCATAGCTTTAAGGTTTTTAATTTTTACTGGCTACCATTAGTACCTAGCGATCTGTTAATAGGTTATTAGGTTCGAACGTTATTGTGTCTGACAAATGTAGCATTGTCAAAACAGAAAACGTATGAAAGAAACTTGTCGGGTTGTCACCTGTTGGTTTTGTGGTTTTATTAAATAGGCGCCGTTAAAGCAGGCAACTGCCATCGGCACCCATTCACCTCAAACCGGAATAGGTACAGCAACGCTGCAGTATCGCTCATTTGTAGAAACATCGACGTAAATGTATTTTTTCCCAAAAATTTGTTAAATACTCGTATGCCAAAGCACTTAGAAAGCGTATTTAGGTACGTTATGGTACCAAAGACTTAAAAAAAAGTGGCAGTTACGTCGATGTTTCTCCAAATGAGCGGTATAGTGATAGCTTTTACATAATATATTCCATTTACTTTTATAATGGTTGATAAAATACTTATGCAAATCTTCTGTTGGAACAACTCGGAAGCTCGCCCAACCAAACTCAATTTCTGACCAGAAACTAGTTAACAAAACAAAAAATAATAGGTAAATCCCAACCAAGGATTATGTAAAAACCTTCTACATATGTATAACTACATAACAAGTTGTATCTCGTAGTGACCGAGACCTTACCAGTCGGCCTACACCGGCCTAGTGCAGCGAGCGTGAAGAGGTAGTGAATTTTTTTTTTAAGTGTAAAAATACATTTTTTTTTAAGTTGGTAGGTAGTGAATGTTTAATATGAAGTGGATCGTGGTTATATTTGTTGGTAAGTATGTATTTTTGTGTATCTAATAAGTAGTTATTTATTTCTATGTTATCCCAGTTCTCGAGACCGAATTCTTCCCCCAATAAAATTGACGAGTCCTATCTAAAAGTTAATTACAAGGAGAGTAGGTAGGTAAATTGACAAGGTGGTAGTAATCTTTTTTTGGTGGCGAGTGTACATTCACAACACAACAAAGAATAGGGTTTGCAAAGCTGAATTTTTAGATGATGGGGTCGTTAATAAAGGTTGCCGGCATGAGGGCTGCAACGTCTTGCTTGTTTTAATAATAACAAACCGTGATCACCATTTACGCGTGTGTAGACCGCGGATGGCAATTTTTCCATCAATTTTACCCTCGGGCGCTCGGGAAAATCATAGAATAGAGACGAAACTTAGCATAGTAAGCTTACACGGAGCTTACGCTTCCATCAGTGTAAGTGTTTTGGCGTGATTTTGACAGGTCGAACTAAATTTCGTCTCGTTTCGTTTCATCTCGTTTCGTTTCGTCCCTCTTCTAATGATCTGCTGACTTGAGACTATTTAACTAAATCTATTTATGCAGGTTTTTCTGACCTAAACATTGTCAACAGACTGCTCATAAAGCCTTATGTATTCTTTGAACATTGTGCTATCAAGAATGGTGTTTACGGCATTGGTGAAATGCAATCTTCATGCAATCTTAACCAGGTCAGATCTTTGGAACTCGTTTACTTATTATCAGAGATTTTGGTTTTTTTTGACCCCAATTTTCGTTATTACATAAATTCGTTTCGCAAATATGTCAAAATTCTCAATTTTGGTCGACCATAACTTTTGCTTGTTGAGTGTAAAGTCGGCACCGAATCGGTGACATCTTATATTTTTTTTTTATCAATTATCTAATTATAATTATTTAACTTTAATGTGTTTAAACCTATTCGTTGTAATCCTATAGTATCCATGCGTACCTATTATTATAAATTGAAAGTTGCTTTTCGTGTCTGTCTTTATGACCGCGTTGTTCTTTTAAAGTAGCAAAGTAAAGTACCTAACTACATAGAATGTACTCGTAAAGCACGAATTCACGATGCATTGACGGTACTCTACCTAGGAATGAAAGGGTCTTCTAAGTCACAATATCATGGATTGTAAAACTGTTTCTAAGCTTATTGTAACCATTAACGGTTGGCCAGATCGCTTCATAAGTCCATTACAATTCACTCGAAGTTCCTTATTTTTTATCAGAACGATAAACATCCTTTAAAAAAATACGGAAGCAACCTACTCGGAAACTTAATGCTGCATTTTAATTGGTAGCAGTATAGATGTTAGATTGATAACAAGTTTATACGCTATTTTAGTATATTCGACCTTTAACTAAACATTACATACGGAACATAAAGAGCTGACAGCTAACTCATAAACACGTAAAACACATCATCCTCCTTTTAACATCGTTGTAATTGAGTAAACAGCCGGTTTGAGGACTTCGAGGTAACTACCAATGGTTACTTATAGAATAAAATGTAGTTGAGGGCAGTCGCCGGCCCTGGCTCACTATTTCAATGTAAACCCGTAATAATAATATGTTATTTTATAGTAGCACCATGTTGACGATTCATAATTACATTAGGTATGTATGTAGTGTCGTCAAAACGGTGCTGCTGTGAGCGTCCAGGATAAATTGTAGGTATTTAATGTTGCAAAAGGTCCCTTACAACTAGTTTCGTACTTGTATCAGAATGTTCGTTTCGTACGACCAGAAGGCCTATTCTTGTACCTAATTAAAAACGTTCAAAATCTAGTCGCGATCTCATATGAGCGACAATCAATGTCATAGATGTACTTTTGGCAGATTGAGACTGAGATCTGAACGTTCTTAAAGTTACGAGAATTGCCCTTCAGATGACCGCCGACACAAACCCTATCATTTGGCATTCCGTTCAAAATCAACAATTAGCATTTCTCGAGGGAAATAAAGTAACTTCATTTACTAAGACCAGTAAGATCCATTGCAAGGCTTACTTTTTATAAGCTTTTAAATGTGCTGTCAACTGCACGTTAATGGTAGGTACAGGCGCCAGCACATCAAGCTAATACGATCTGTCAAATTTCTTTAATATATTTTCCACTTTATCGCTAAAGCATTAGGTTCAAAGTTGATTGGGAAAATTTGACAGTATCGGGTAGCTTGATGTGCTGGCGTCTGTACTTAGGTACATGAACGATGAAACAGCTTACTGCTAGTGTGTTAAAAAAAAATCGAGTGTGCTTATGACCACACGACTGAAGTGAAACTTCAAACGTATTTGGCTATGAGAGGAAGAGAGAAAGAAAATGTGCGCGCGCACTGCCTTCTCTTGCTTATATCCTTCACTCAACTCCCGTTCGCCTCGCCCGATCACACTTTTCGTAACGCTTACGTCACGCGTTCGCCAGCTTACTCCCAAGTCAAGCGTGCGTAAAGAAGTTTCACTTCAATAAAAGAAAAGCCTATCAAAGTCAAATTAACGGACGTTGGCGGGATAACATAGAAAGTCTAATCGCAACTTATAAGTTAACTGACGATTAAAAAATCGCACCTAATTCTTTCAGTGTGATCATTGATCAACTTGTCTTTATTTCAAGTAGCGCTGTCGTGTGAGGGGCAGAGGCCTCCCTCCTTGCCTCTAAGTCCTTCCAGCTTCCGAACGATAGAACGAGGATTCAGCAGTGAGTACTATAACAAATAATTTGTTATCACTTAAAAAAATACCTAAAGTGCACAATCAACTACCAAGACACAGGTTTAATTTAGATATTATTAGGTACTTATAGTAAAATGTTATAGCATCTGATCCGACGGCGACGACTCTACTACTTTTTGTCGCTAAATGTCAGACACTCGGGACTTTTTGTCACCGAGTGTCAGTCATTCGAGAGAATTTGTTGCCAGGTTTACCAACCAGCGTGGTGTCAACAAGCGCTGACTCTATCTCGCATATTATCTGACCCATAGAAATGTACATATATCTATGATCTGACCGGTAGCCGTTTTGCGTGGATGTGATGCATATGTCTGTTCCATAGAAATGTAAAAAATGGCCATGGAGCCACAGTGATCGTTTAGACGTGGTCGCGACACATACTGGCCTAGGAACTGCTCAGTGTTTCCTTTTAAGTTCAGAGTATTAATTAGTACACTAGTGTTAGTAAGTAATTGACTCTGTAACAATAAACCGTGTAGAAGTTAAAGGAGCTATTTCTCTCGTTTACCCGTATCCCAATTCTGCGCCCACGACTGTATATCTGACACTAAGTATGTCACTGTATGTCAGATCACAATCCAATGTACCTGGACTCGACACTATTCTTTATGCGTCACATTTAGTCCAAATAAATGTAGGTATTTGCTTCCTTTTTAGGGTTCCGTAGCCAAATGGCAAAAAACGGAACCCGGATTCGTCATGTCTGTCTGCCTGTCCGTCCGTCCGTATGTCACAGCCACTTTTTTCCGAAACTATAAGAACTATACTGTTGAAACTTGGTAAGTAGATGTATTCTGTGAACCGCAGTAAGATTTTCACACAAAAATAGAAAAAAAAACAATAAATTTTGGGGTTCCCCATACTTACAACTGAAACTCCAAAAATTTTTTTTCATCAAACCTGTACGTGTGGGGTATCTATGGATAGGTCTTCAAAAATGATATGGAGGTTTCTAATATGATTTTTTTCTGAACTGAATAGTTTGCGCGAGAGACACTTCCAAAGTGGTAAAATGTGTGTCCCCCCCCTCTAACTTCTAAAATAAGAGAATGATAAAATTAAAAAAAATATATATAATGTACATTACCATGTAAACTTCCACCGAAAATTGGTTTGAACGAGATCTAGTACCTAAGTAGTTCTTTTTTAATACGTCGTAAATCGAAAACCGCAATTTACCTTTCACAAAGTTACAACGAACTACAAGAACTTTTATATTATGTTACTTGCTGCTACGGAACCCTTAATGGGCGAGTCCGACTCGCACTTGGCCGCTTTTTTTTAATCCCTATGTTTTCCTTAATATTTTTCAGTGGCCCCCGGCAGGTCTCCGACTGTCTCCGACATTATCATCCGACATTACAGGTAGGACTTGCAACCAACTACAAATTACCTTTTGATGACTTTAATGCATCATTATTTTCATTGTCTTGGACCAAATGCTCTAAACTATCTCGAAATCATGTACATAAGTAGATAATTTGACAAATCTCTTTCATTCAATGGTAGGTAATTCGTCGCTTCCTTGGTTTTATTCTTATGCAATGAAATGTTTTGACCTCCTTTTAAACTAGGCTATTAGTAATGGTCGCTGCTGTAAGATGGACCGTTTAACGGCTGCTACTGTATATAAATGCTGATCGGCCGTTATCACCATGATTTGCACACGGGTTGGTGGTGGTAGCAGTATGATCATTATAAGAAGGCAGTAGTAGGTGATTATCACGATGCATCGCGCTCCGTCACGTAGCGCGGTGACATTGAATTGTTTGTTTTGTGTGGTTCATAGAAATGGCCGTCCCGCGCTACGCAACGGATCGCGGTACAGTGTGATAATTACCTTAAGCTCTTGATACTCCGCGGGAGACGCTCCGGGCGTCGGGAGCCGCGTGACGACTCCCGGCCACCGTAGGCGCGGGCCTGCGGACGGAGAGTCATGGGTAGCTCACCGTCCGATCAGGACCAGGCCCGTGCCGCGGGGCGCGTACGTGTTCCACGCGCACCTCAAAGAGATGTCAGCAAAAAGGAAGGGGCCTGCCAGGGCCGAAGCCTGCCGGGGGTGCGGGATTGCCCGAAAGGGTTACCGCTACACCGGAACATTTAGGGCTAAGGAAGGAACACGGGTGGGTTTTAGTTAGTAAGAGTCTGACACTCTCTACTGCTCCACCCAGAGCGGGTCATTTGATGATTTCCGACCATAAAAAAAAAAGCTCATGATACTCTCTCAGGACGCGTTCACAAGAGCGCGATCTTTTTCAGCGCACGCGCCGCTCTCTTCTCAGAGTTTTTGGAATTCATACTTTATGGCTCTTGTCATAACGTGCCTATACATATTCTTAAAGATTAAGCACACCGCGCACGCTCAGCGCTTGAATATCGACCCCGTCGAAGGTGTGCTTTATCATAGAGAATATGTACGTTATGACAGACGTTGTATGACGCATTTTTTTGACTGTATGTGCGATTTAAAACCTGAGGCCTTATTCTTTATGACCCAATGAACGAAACCGCGCGAAATGAACGGGAGATTCGCGGGACTAGCTAAGGAAATGACGTGGTTTCGAGGAAATTAGGGCCCTGCTCGAATGCGATCAGCGCGCGGTTAAATTCGTGTCATATGAACGCGTTGTTAGACCTGCTTATGTTTAGCAGTAGACAATTGCCAAAAGCTTGCTTTATTTATGATGATTACCTAAATAAATATACGATGAGCTTTTTTATACGAGTCTTTACGCATCGTCCCTTTGATTTCCAGGACCAATCTCACATCTCCATCATCTTACCGCATCGGCAACGTTAAATCTTTGTTGACTGACCCTGAGTTTGACGTCAAAAGACCTACAGTCATTTACGCTCATGGGTAAGTGAACCGCATCATTTATAAGGAGTATGAATAGTTTTTTTAAGTTATGACTGGAGTCAGCAGGTGGAAATTCACCTTTATTAAAAGCTTTTGGGTACATATTTTGTTTAACTGATCCTGCTAGTAAACCGTAGAAAGCTACTAGTGAACTGAGCGCTTCTCATATCCTTTGAACTTTTCCAAACACCTCTAATGACGTAGAATTTCAACCTTTCATTCTTCAAACTTCCAGGTACGTAGAACTGTCAACAGACGAGAGCATAATTACCGTGGTCTCCGCATACCTTCAACGAGGAGGCTACAACGTGCTACTGCTGGACTGGTCCAACATCGCCTTCGGGAACTACGTCATCATCACCAAGACACTGCCTGGTGTATGTAGATTGCATTACTTAGATAGCACTTATATTGGAATAACTTGGTCAATTATTGCCTCCGACCCTGTTCATAATCATATCTAATCATTAGACAGGTAATCACAATTAGCCTATAACGCTCCTACTGCTGAAACTCAGGCCTCCTCTCTGTAAGACGAAGTGGGCCATAATCCTCCACGCGGGGCCAGTGCGGGGTGGTGGATGTCACATATCTTCGAACTTTTGGTTCTCGGTTCGTCGCGATGTTTTCATTCACCGTTTGAGAGCAGTGGTGAAGAAATAAATGACGCAAACTCATTGCCTGGCTGGTTTCGAACCCACGACCTACGATACGTATGTCGGGGCCGCGCTTACCACTGGGCCATCACTGTTCATGTAGGTAATAGCAAAACAAAAGCATACGTTAGAAATATTCTTCCGAGAAGAAAACAAAGAGCCTAAAACATTAATATGGGATCTGATCATCTGATGTTGTATAATGTGTCTTCCAGGCGGGCCAGCAGGTAGGCAAGGCGCTACTGAAGCTGGTGAAGCGAGGTCTGCCAGTCAAGGGTCTGCACCTGGTCGGACACTCTATGGGTAGTCATCTAGCGGCGTATGCTGCAAGGTACCTCAAATCTAGAGGATTTACAGTGCCGAGGTAAGTATTTCAACAGTAAATACTCATAAACCTTCAACAAAATGGCTTAACCCTTCATAATTATTCCGAACGTGGATCCACGCGAGACACAATGGCATTTTAATTGTGGCATTCAACCGGTTAACACATTCACTGCCGTGTAGGTCACCGGTGACCGCGAACAATAGATTTTCTATTGTGTCTGTTGTCTGGCAGTCAAGGTGTTAAGGACCATAAGAGAAGAGAGAGGAGAAAGAAGAGGAAGAGGGAAAGGGAAGAGAGGGGAGAGGGGAAGGGGAAGGGGAAGGGGAGAGGGAGAGAGGTCTATAAGAGAAGTAGAGAGAGAGGAGAAGTGATAGAGAGGATTAAAAATAAGATTTCTAGCAGCATTTGAGGGAAGTCTATGGGCAGTAAAGTGAGTCTAATCGAAGCCATTTCCATCCCCCAGCCGCCTTTTATATGTCATTCTTCCGTTTATGTGCTAATATTGGTCAAGTCTTCCCGACAACTTTAATTCTGTCGACGACCTTGATTGAACTTATGATGGGAGGTTCACCTAGTAACACTTCGGATTTATTGATTTATATCGTACTAACTTCTACCCGCAACTTCGTTCGCGTGAAATATCTTGTTCCCCGACCCACCCCGTCGCTTGGCATCACCTGCCCGCGCTATCACTTCGTGTTTGCTTAGCGTTCTGCGTGATGTTAATTGGGCCAACAAATGCAAAAAGATATTTTGAAATCTGACTGGTAGTTCCAGAGATTACCTCTTTATAATATTAGTATAGATGTAGGTAAACTTCCGTAAATACACAATCCGTAATCAATTCCGTAAATTCACGCTAAATACACAAGAATAATAAAACGTATGCATCGTAGGAAACCTTAGTGTTATCTCATTAGACTAATTAATTACATTCATACTACTGCATTAAGCTAGGATATCAACCGTGACATCAGTGATCCATCTGCTAATGACTCGGATGGGTGTCAGACGCGATCGTGGCATGCTAATCAAGTTCGTATAAATTAATTACTGATAGTAGTTCAAGTTAAAAGTCAGGGCTAGTCTACTTACTATACTAACATACTGTCCACGGAATACTTGGGTAGATACTGACTTAGAAGGTGTTTCTGGTTCTAGTAGTTGATTCTGACATGACCTCTTATCCCAGTAGGTGTTCACAAAGTAGGCAAACTCGGGACTACATTTATTAATCCAAGGTATAATTATATCTCTAATTCGGAACGAAATTCTGCATGTGATATTTAAATCTCAAAGAAAATATCCCCTCGTGGTAGTAGGCCACATGTTCAGGACTGCGTATTGGTAGCGAAATTAAAAAAAAAACATACCGCCGAATTGAGAACTCCTTTTTGAAGTCGGTTAAAAATTAACTGTAGGTCCCCACCACGGGTCCACTGTAGGACCCGTCCGTAAACATGAAGCATGCTTGTCAGATAAATGTTTAGGTATCTTACTTTGCTCTTATTAACAGTTGGTCAGCAAACGCACGAGTCGATAATATGTAAAGGTAATGAAGGAGAGGAACAGTGAATAATTCTCGCCAGTGAGACTATTACAGATGCTAATTATCCTAATCTGCCTTTCTTCACAGACTGACCGGCCTCGACCCAGCCTACCCTGGCTTCTACCCGCCCCTGGCAGCGCCGCCCATGTCGGCGGCAGACGCGACGTTCGTGGACGTGGTGCACACGGACGGCGGCGGGTACGGCGCGCCGGCGCCGACGGGCCACGCCGACTTCTGGCCCAACGGGGGGCAGGCCAAGCAGCCGGGCTGCCTGTCCGCTACTATACTTCTTACTAATGAAGGTAGTATCAGTAGAATGCCATAGAATGGACTTCCAGACCTGCTTGCACCACAAAACAATAAATGCGCTTTTCAAACATCTTCCTGTCTCTGTCATCTTCAAACGATTGACCGAAACGGAACGTTATAAATACGTTGTCGTTAAACGCATTTGATGATTTGTAGCGTAAACGAGCCTAAATATGAAGAGAGAATCTTGTCTTCTCGCCTCGAGTAATACATTTCTGCAGTTTTGGAAGGGTTTATTTCTCCAAGAACTTTTTTCACTCTCTTTTCTTTTTGTCCTATATTTTATGGGATCACTCCCCCAGTTCATCTTATCTGTTTATTCCTCATTTTTTAACTTAGTAGGTACTATTAATATCAACTATCATGCAAGATAACCAAAACATGATTCTACATAGTCCCTTATTAAAACATACTTGCAATGTTACTTGTAATGCCTCTAAAAATAAATACCGTTTAATTGTATTTTTAACGACTTCCCAGCTGTTAAAATGAAAAAATAACTTGATAATGGTCCAATTATTGAACAATTAATTATAATGACTCAGTCTTCTAAAACAAGCTACTTCACTCCAAAGCTGTAAACTACACAATATTGTGTCAACACTTTCCTTATAACCTAATTGATGTGCATGCTGTGGTTCCCTATAAGTGAAGGAGTCATCATCATCCTCCACAGCCGGACTTCCCCCACTGCTGACCATAGGCCTCTCTTTCCATGTGCTAATCCCCTTGCTCCTGTGCAGCCTCACCCAGGTTCTACGCGCGATGAATGTCGTCCGCCCATCTCGCAGCCGTGAAGGAGTGCACCTAATTAATACCTAACGTTGCCCATTATTTATGTGAGATATCATGTTACCCAGTAACTGGGTTGTGGAGGTCAAATAAGCGGTGGCTCCATGTAAAATATTGGTATTCAGCTGCATCCGGTTAAGCTGGAAGCCGACCCCAACATAGTTGGGAAGGGCTAGGCAGATTGATTTATGTTCATTATTTGTGTGGTTTCGTATTGTGAAAATCTTTTGTTGGAGATCCTAAATAAATAAAACTCCTCTCGTTTCCCAGACTTCTGCAGCCACTGGCGCTCCTGGGCGTTCTGGGCGGAGTCACTGACAGGGGACGCTCTCCTGGCGCGCAGGTGTCCGGACTACGACATGTTCCTCAGAGGACAGTGCGCGGAGGAGCCTGTTGTGTTCATGGGGATTAGAGCTACGCCTGAGTGAGTTCATAATATTGTTGATTTAAGTTTTGATCAGGTGCTGTCAGTTTTTTGAATATTTCAAAACTGTGAACACTCGGTTGCTGAATAGCGTAAAGAACGTTAAAAAAATTAATTTTATTTTTTAAGCGCTTGGCTAAATATCAATTGCCGTGCCCCTAGCGCGCGGCTACAAATCGATAAAATACACAAACATAAGGAAATACAATAAATAAGGAGGAGCAATCGTTGTATCGATAAAAAAATAGTCAAAAAGATTTTATCTCTATTTAATAATGGTTTTAGTTGTACCAAGCAGTTAATAGGACGAAAATAGAACGAAATAGTCATGCATGTGGAGTGCTAAAGTAAAGTTTCTCAAGTCCTCAACTTTAAAGTCCCAAGTCTGTAATCAGGGTCTAAAGGAGAAATCTATAAACGTAATTTACTGTCACCGCCGTACAATTACTGTCAAACTACAAAAGCAAGATTGAAACGGGAACATGTCTAAACCAAAGCAGAGTGTTGAGTAAAGTTTATAGATCTCGGCCTTGGTGTCTCCAATACCAACTGGTATATTTTATTGAACGTGTGTACCCTACTTTTATGAGTATCAGCATTAAGACATTGTAGGATAAAATAATTTTAATCTATGACAAGATAGTATCAAAATAATTTCTGCTTAAGAAAATAACTAGCTATGTATAATATGTAATGTGTGTATGTGTGTGTGTGTATGTATGTGTGCTATGTAGCTCTAGCTGTGTCTTAGCTATCCTATTCCTAACTAATATTGTAAACGTGAAAGTACATTTGTTTGTTACGCTTTCATACTAAAACGGCTGAACGGATTTGGATGAAATATAGCACATGCCCACATTGATAGACCATGACCCGGGTAAGGACATAGGCTACTTTCATCCTGGATCGAAGACAAAGTCACGGCCCACAGCTAGTAGCTTATAAACATAATTTAATAATATTCTCTGTTATATTTCCAGTTTACGAGGAAACTTCTACTTGAGGACAGGAGCGAAGTCACCATACGGACTGAACCTGAGGGGAGCTAGCTGATAACAACGATTAAAATATCAACCTATTTGGTGTAGTGTAAACAGTTAGATACAACCCGCTCTCCCTGCCTAACCCTGCGGGGAATACATGCGTGATGACAATATATTATGTTAGTTAGATAGATAAACCATTTATTTGGCGCACACAAAATACAGCACAACACACAAAGTACAATATTATATGATAACCAATTACCCACATGAACATAATATAAAAACAAGGTGCCGATACAAAAACAAAAAAAAAGGAAAAACATAGGTACATATCTTTATAAAAGTGACACTGAGTCTATGACGAATACTAAAAATAAAATTAACAACGAAACATACACAGTGCGGTGTGCGTCTCAAGGTTGCACCAAATGGGAGTCCAGCTCAGCATGTGTCAGGCAAATGTACCTGACGCTGATATTCTGCTGGATCCCTGCAGACCCTGCAGTGACACACGGACGTTGAGCAGACGAGATAAATTGGTGTTGTGACAGGTTTTAAGTGCAGAATGAAGTTTTGTAAGTATACCCGACACTTTAATCATGTAATCTACAGTAAGTTTTGCATTGGGAAACGTTCTTGTTCGCAGGTGTGTTAGAATTGTGTTTTCATTACTTGTTAGATATAGGATGCATCATCCGTACCGAACACAGCACGAAATTGCCGTGCTGGCAGCGTCTAGAGTCGGCAGTAGATACTACTCAAATTCGTTGTGCCGAAAGTGCATTGAAAGCGCAACTTCTGTCTCAGGACGAACCATCTGAGAACCTTCCGCCTGGGCACGCGTTACCGTGGCCGACTTGGAAATCTGTAAATAGACTTCGAACCCAAGTCGGCCGGAGCAAAGACACAGTATAAATATGAACAGTATGGAAACTAGGCCTATTTGTTGAAATAAATACCTACGACTCATTGGAGCGTTAGGGTTGTCACTCTTAATGTCTGTAAAATTGATGTGTTTTATTGTGACGAAGTTTTTAACGTGGTGTGCGGTTAGAAGTTGACTGATTATCTTTCCCTCCTTCTGGTCAAAACGTAAATCCAAGATGGCGGCTGCGAAAAAATTCAAAATTTTCGTCGTGAATATCTTTTCCATAGTTTTCGAGGGTGCTAAAGCCGATAGTGAAGTCAAAATGCGCGTCGCTCGACCGATGCCTAGTTTAACCCTGCACCTTACCGTTTCTACTCGAGAATGGGTGTAATAGTAATTAAAGAAAACAATATTTTTAAAAAATATCTTTATTCTTCGTAATTATGTTAAATCACATTTTTCGATACTTTAAACCGACTACTTGGGAAGTAGTGCTACAGTAAAAAGAAAATAATATTATATGGCGACTTCATAAAATGTATTAAACAAAAACAAAGTGGAAGACAACAGGAATAAAAAAATGCTGCATGCGTAAACAGCAATTATTATGGAAGTATCGTAAGAATCGAAATATCATAAAAAACCAATTTTAAAAATTTTGCGAGTAGATTACAACGTGTTATAAAACTGACAAAAAAGTCTCAGAATACTTTATCCATACAGCTCAAAACAAATGTAGGGCTACTTGGAACGTTATTAGTAAAACAATGTGTAATGTGCCAAAAAGCGAAATCAATCAAATTAATATACCTAGATGGTAAACATTGTGGTGATGATCCGCAGACCATTGCGGACTTTTTTAATATTTTTTTTATAGACCAAATAAAACGCAATAAAAGTTGTACTAATAAAACAGAGACCACGGACCGCCCAACTTTTTGAAAATGCGTCGAGCGTATTGGATGAAATTTTTCGTTCTTGTTTTAAAAGAGAACAAAAGAGAACCCTGTAAAATTTACAAGTAGCAGGCGAAAGTATTTTTCAGTAAATAATTTATAATTACGAATAATAGAGATATTTTTTTTAAAATATTGTTTTCTTTAATAACTATTACACCCATTCTCGAATTGAAACGGTAAGGTGCAGGGTTAAACTAGCCATCGGTTGAGCGACGCGCATTTTGACTTCACTATCGGCTTTAGCACCCTCGAAAACTATGAAAACGACACCCATGACAAATAAATGGAAAAATTTCACAGCCGCCATCTTGAATTTAGATTTTGACCTCACTATAGGCTTTAGCACCCTCGAAAACTATGAAAACGACACCCATGACAAATAAATAGAAAAATTTCACAGCCGCCATCTTAGATTTAGATTTTAACCTCACTATCGGTTTTAGCACCCACGAAAACTATGAAAATGACACCCATGACAAATAAATGGAAAAATTTCACAGCCGCCATCTTGGATTTAGAAAAGACTTCACTATCGGCTTCAGTACCCTCGAAAACTATGAAAACGATACCCATGACAAATAAATGGAAAAAATTCACAGTCGCCATCTTGGATTTAGATTTTGACCTCACTATCGGCTTTAGCACCCTCGAAAACTATGAAAACGACACCCATGACAAATAAATGGAAAAATTTCACAGCCGCCATCTTGGATTTAGATTTTGCCCTCACTATCGGCTTTAGCACCCTCGAAAACTATGAAAACGACACCCATGACAAATAAATAGAAAAATTTCACAGCCGCCATCATGGATTTAGATTTTGACCTCACTAACGATTTTGGCAACCTCTTTAACTACCTACGACACCCATGACGAAAAAAATGTTAGCAGCCGCCATCATTCATTCATAGTCATTGTATTGATTTACAAATAAATAATTCACGTCGGTGCATGATCGCACGAGCCATTATTCGATATCGATTATAACAATAAATCATTCTTACCTTTCAAGATCAGCAGGGAGTTTAAAAAAGCTCCGGTTTTGAAGAAGTCGAGTTCAAACAGTTTTTATTAAAAAGATGGACGATCCGTGGCACAAGGAATAAATTAAATACACGATTATTCGTTCCAACACGGCATCGGCACCCGTGACTGAGAGTACCCCGACCATCGCTTAGGAGTACCGTAGATGCGCGCGTCTGTGTGAGTGTGCCGTTGCGACCGTTTGTACGTAGTTTCCGTACTGTTCGTATCTGTCTACTGTGGCAAAGATTAAAATCTCCACAGATGGGGGTTCACGTATGGCTCAGATCTTTCATTTGTCATGTCAGATCTGTCATTTGTGTCGAAGTCTGAGTCACACCGTGACACGCTTGGTCTCTAGCATTTGCTGCCGATGCATCGCCCTGCTTTATATTATCGAAGATCTAGAAGCATGAAAAAAGGCGTTCACAAAGTTATGGGATTGTAGGGATTAAGCACAGATATAGATAGACCTAGATAACGCAAGTACCACGAACTGTATGAAAACTAAGCGTGCCACTTTTTAACTACCTACTATGACGTCACAAGCTCGCGCTCTCTCGCTCACGCTCACCCAGACAGCAGTACGCAGGACTGAGCGCGAAAGTGGCGGTTTATGATTTTGGAACGTAAGCTGGTGCGAGTTTTGGCACGCGAAGTAGTTGCTCTTGCGTTAACTAGGTGTATCTATATCTGTGGGATTAAGACTCGCATATTTTTCGAATTCATCCTTGAAAACTATGCGGGTTCAGTTCGGTACTATACCTAAATAAAATTGTGGGATTTATTTAAAATAATATGTCTATAATAATAAGATTTTACAGGACTTGTCTTGTTGGTAGGTATAAGTAGATTAGAGAATTGACGGGTCTACCCTTGGATCAATAATGCACGTACTATTATTGTTCGAAGGGTCTACCTGCATACAACCATTGTTACAAAAAGACAGGTATTTTGTAACTTTAGTGCTGTGTTATTGATAAATATTGTAAATAGACTAAAAATAAAGTTTCGAAGTTTTATTTTTTCAATAAAATATTTTATTTTCGTCATCATCACTGATATTCTAGATTGTTTTAAAACACATTACAATAGCAGCACAAAAAATATAATATTTTTTGTGTATATTTACACAAAAGAAGAGCAGTGGTGGACCAGTGGAAACGGCCGCGACTTACGAGTTGTAGGTCGTAGGTTCGAACCCAGCCAGGCACTTTATATTGTGTAAATTATTTCATCACCACTGCTCTTAAAACGGTGAAGGAAAACGTCGTGATAAAATCAGCATGTCCAACCATACAACATATACATAGAATCAACAATTCGAAGACATGTTACATCATACCAACCCGTACTGGGCCCGTGTGGTAGATTACGACCCACTCCCTCTCATAGAAAAGAGGCCCGTATCCCAGCAGTGGGAACGTTATCTAATAGGCTTGTAGCGGCATCTACAACGCCACATGCGAACAACGCGTCATACTGACGTCACGCAAATCCTGCATCTCGCAAGCAGAGTTTACCGCGCAACTAGCATAGATACAACGGCCCGACATGACTCATTGGGCAGTTGCCCGCCAGACACAACACCCGTCTGGTCGGAGGATCCTCCCTTTTCTTGAGGTTGAGTGAATTTTACACCCTGTTCCTCATACCTCTATAGGCTGTTTGCACAAACTGTAACACAAAGGTAAATAAAAAAGCTACAATAAAACGGTACAACGGTAACGATACATATCAAACCGTGTCGCACGATCCTACTTTACTTTACATGATTAAAATGACAGACCGATACATTTTTTGTGGTTCACTCATATTAATCCACTGTTAAACACGAGTTTCTAGTCAATGTGGTATTTAAATAAAGGTTTATAATCATTAAAAAAAAAAAGATAATGGCATTAATAACTTCCATGGAGCTGTCACGTTTTTTGTCTTAAATTATTTGAACTTCTTATCTTCACTAAATTTTATCACTTATAATACCTAAAATTATAGCTTAATTATTAATTGCTAGAAAGTTTGTTGCGCCACCTTTTCTCCCCAGCGCACTAGAAAGTGGTGAAGGGCGGGCGTTTTGGGGGTCTGTCTTTTGTAATTTTGACGTTCGAAAAGTGCTGATTCTCAGCCTAGTTTGAATAAATGACTTTTGATTTGATTGCTAACAGTAAGTTCTCTTTTTGTTCATAATTCACTATCACCAAACACAAAATCGTTCTTCATATCGGAATGCCAGGTTTAAATATCACATTTATTACTATATCACAAATTGTAGTTCACAACTTCAGTATCATCAACAGACATGATTATCAATTCACATTATCACTACCTTATCATATCTTAAATCTAAACTCAATCACCACTTCTAATATCTTCAATACTGTCGGGCAAATTCCTGCCTTTCGTCTCAGGTAGCAACAAACACACCAATCCAGCTAGAATGGGTGTTAATCCAAAGATTAACGTAGGTAACCATGGGATTGTCGTTGAACTATTCGAGATGAATGGAGCGGCCATTGATCCAATTCGCATCGCCGTAGAACAGGCTCCCATACCCATATTCCTGATCACAGTAGGGTACAACTCTGAGGTATAAATGTAGATGGTCGTAGCAACAATGGAGGCGCAACTGACACCCAAGGTTCCAAGTGTGAGGGTCAGAGCGAAAATCTTGGGGACAAAGTAGAGGACAATTACGAAGACGCCTCCGAGGATGAAAAACAAGGTAGTGGTGAGTCTCCGGCCAAAGTTCTTCACGAGCCAGATGGAGATCAGGTTTGACGGTATCTGGAATTTGATAGAGAAGGATCGTTAGGCGCAGTTTTATGTAGAAAGCATAAAATTTTAATTAAAGCGCCTAAATCATGGCATGACAATGACTAATAGAGTTTATTGAAGTGAAAACTTCTTTAGCGGCGTTGAACACTTTTTGTACTGGGGAAAAAATGTTAAACTCGCGTCAGGACACGTGACCGTCAGGAGAGATTTCCCCTCCCCCCCCCCCCCTCTTTCTACGACGGCGGCGCCAACCGAAGTGAACCAAGTGAGACACGATAATGGATGGATGGATGGATGGACGGACGGACGGACGGACGGACGGTGACGGTGACGGTGACGGTGACGGTGACGGTGACGGTGACGGACGGACGGTGACGGACGGACGGTGACGGTGACGGTAACGGTGACGGTGACGGTGACGATGACGGTGACGGTGTCGGTGACGGTGACGGTGACGGTGTCGGTGACGGTGACGGTGACGGTGACGGTGACGGTGACGTGACGGTGACGGTGACGGTGTCGGTGACGGTGACGGTGACGGTGACGGTGTCGGTGACGGTGTCGGTGACGGTGACGGTGACGTGACGGTGACGGTGACGGTGACGTGACGGTGACGGTGACGGTGACGGTGACGGTGTCGGTGACGGTGACGGTGACGTGACGGTGACGGTGACGGTGACGGTGACGGTGACGGTGACGGTGACGGTGACGGTGACGGTGACGGTGACGATGACGGTGACGGTGACGGTGACGGTGACGGTGACGGTGACGGTGACGGTGACGGTGACGGACACTGCTGTGTATTCGTAAAATTCGTGTATATAAAGTGTTTAAAATATGGAAATTGAAAAAAGTGCATCGATTAAAATAAAAGTGAGGCAACAATAGTGAAAAAAAATTAGTTATATTAATTCAATTCATAATTGATTTATTTCAACGTTAATATTCAAGTTTTCACTTCTGTCGGCACTCCCGGAGTGCAACCCGTCTTTTTTATATAATGAATGTACCTTTGCCAAATATTGTAGAACATTTCTTAAAACAGTAACGGTGGAGTTTCTTGCCCATTCTTCTCCACACAAAAACTACCTTTTGAAAGGGGCGACTAGAGTCAATTCTATTTTAATGTAAATTTTGACGTTCAAAGTGCCTTTTATGTGCCTATTTGAAATAAATGCTTTGACTTCCGAGTCCTCTCGGTTAATGACATTATAGTCAGTACTCGTCAGTCTCCACTTCCCAAGACTAGATCACTGGGCAAGATTTGTATAGTAACAAATACCTTCCTTGGGCGACTAGATACATGAAGTAATTCACGCTAACCCTGCACCCTAATTGCATAAAACACTATCAGTCACAATCTAAATCATTTTGAATGATATTGCTAATCTATTGCTTCATATGTTTGAAAAATTTGTCCGCACAACAACGTACCTAAATGACGCAATGAATCGGTTAGTTAAATATGGAGTCTTTACTACCTATTAGTTATTCTGTGCTTAAACACGTGGGTCCATACTAAGACTTGCACATACCAAGTAATTAAACGATGTAACCTTTTATATGTGATTTATGTCAACGAAGTTTTACTGAAAAGTGAGGACCCTTTGAACAGACGCGTGTCGAGTCTGGTGGGCTACTGCCCGACGATTGTTTTTTTTTTTTATTTTTATAAATGGCATCTCGCAGTTCAACCCATGAGGTTGTCGTCTGCCTAACCGGGCTTGCCTGTCGATGCCTCAATAAATAAAGGCCTCCAGCCGGGGCTTAAAAAACCTAAAAACTAAGCGAATACACGCTAAGGGCACCCCCTGTGGGGTACGAACCTAGGCTTAGGGCGTCTTTGGGAGAGGGCAGCAAGGGACAGGCTGGATCGGAATAATTTAGGGACGAATTTAAAACTACAGGCTCAGTAGCGCGGGCTGGCTCGAGCACTGTATAATTACCTACTAGTTGCGCGGTAAACTCTGCTTGCACGATGCAGGATTTTGCGTAAAGTCAAACGTTTGTTGTGTAGTTTGCATGTAGCACTGTAGATGCTGCCACAAGGCGAACTATGCAAAGCCATTCCATGTAGATTTCAATATTATGATCTTGCAAAAGATCTTAAAATTCTGAAAAAATATTTAAGTCATTACCTGTATAGCCCCAGCCAAGGCCACACTAACGAAGGGATCAGGGCTGGTCTGACTGATGTACTGGTTGAACCCAAAGAAGGAGACTCCCGTGATGAGCCACATAAAGCAGCAGCAGCTGGTCTTCAGCAGCAGTGACTTTTGGAACAGAGCTGAGTAGTTCAACTTTGGATCGTCGGCTTTGGCACAGATTTCCTTTGATAGCTGAGTTAAAGTTTCTTCGATTTTTGCTGTTGGTAGCTTATTTCTGAAAAAGGAGAGATTTTGGTCAGTTGAGGAGGTGTTCAGCATTTCTTTTTTAGATTTTTAAAGGTTATTAAGGGCTTTAATGTGAATCATCATTACCCAATTATATACTTTTTTTAAATGTTTAAAATGTGGTCTTATAGCCCACTTTAAGGTGAATGCGCAGTTGTAGCCGGCGAAATTCAATTTATCTTACGTTTTTTGAAATTTTCAGTTCAGTGTCAGGTTATATCTTGATCAAAATATGATTCGCGACTATAACAGGTACGTAGATATTTACAGAATTATAATCATTAATACATCTTTCTAAGTTAGATACTACTTATACTTACTTTCATAGTTAGTTATATGGAAAAGTGCTTATGGAACAACATAAAGAGATATATTAATTATTCTAATGACTTATTCTGTAAATACATGACACTGACCTGCAAATTGCAAAAAACGTAAGAAATTTTGAATTTCGCAGTCTACCACTGCGCATTCACCTTAAGACATATATTTGAATGCCAATATAAAATCAGAGATGATCATTAGGTAGGTACACATCTAGTGTTGTCGCCGATCGTATAAATGATGCAACACTTCTTGAGTGTGTTAGCATTATTTATTGTATCATATAAAATAATCTAACCTACTATGTTATCAGTCGTTAGTTTGTTACCAGATAAAAAAATCAAGATGTGAATTGACGTTACATAATTGTTAATATTTCGCAAACATGGGAAATAAAAAGATTAATTAAAATCTTATAAGTAGTAATTAATCGCTCAATATTCAGACTCAGAGCTGCAGATGAAACAGTCGATAATGTGGCAAAGGTTGTATTTGAAAATTGTTCAAATGTTAAAAAATTGAGTGATAATTGAATTAACTGGTTTATGCCATCTCACGACTTTCTAACCTCCCAGCAAACAATTACACGATTGGCACCCAGGTCGACATGTCCAGCACCCTAATTACGTAACACGCTATCAATCCTAATCTGAATCATTTTAAAGGATAGGTACTGCTAGTCCATTGCTTCATAAGTTCGAAAAATTTGTCTGCTCAAGAACGTAAATAACGCAATGAATGTTGTTGAACTGTCAAAATGAAAGCGATTGCTATTGATAGTGTGTTATGCAATTACCCTACAGGTCACAAGTCACAGAGCGGCTTTTTTACCCTTAAAACTTAATTAAGAAGAGAGCCATACTTTTAAAATAAATGGAATCTAAGGGTCAGCGCAGACAGAACGGAGCGCAGCGGAGAGGATTTTATTAACGCACTTGAAAATAAACTTTAAAATTATTACAATAAAGTCGCGCTGGAATTCCCGCGTATCTTCGAGGACGCGCGAGCATTTTTTGTCAGGTTCAAGCATTTATGCACTTTATTGTAATAATTTTAAAGTTTACTTTCAAGTGCGTTAATAAAATCCTCTCCGCTGCGCTGCGTTCTGTCTGCGCTGACCCTAAGTAATCTAACACGCACTAACTTCATTACCTAGATATTAATAAACCAACTCATCCGACATTGAACTCGCAATTTAATTAGTACCTACGTTCTGCTTTATAATAATAATCATACTCACAACATAGCAGCCCTCGTCACGATGTCCGTGGCTTCCTTAACCCTGCCCACACTGACGAGCCATCTGGGCGACTCCGTCAGCACGAAGAAGTAGCCCAGGTAGATGAGCGGCGGGAGGCCCAGGGCAAGGAGGTACGTGTTCCAGCTCCTGAAGTAGTACGCGAACAGGGGGACTGTCATGTGACCTGGAAGGAGAAAGCTTAAAGGTGTGAAAAATTGCCTTAATCCGTGCTAGAAGAATAGTTAGTGAGGTAGGAGGTAGGTACCACTCAGACACGAGGTTTAATCCTTCACACAAATCCACACACAATACAACTCACATACTTAACATCATTTAGAATTATTTTATTTTGCTCCACTTATTTTTATTTTATCTTGATAGTTTACTACCCTTATTTAAATAAGTATTTTGTCCATTCTCAAACATCTTCAAATTCAATTTAAGACCAACTTAAACGCAACTCAGGCCCCCAAGATAGCTCACCGTCCGATTAGCTCACCGTCCGATCAGGACCAGGCCCGCGACGAACGGCGCGTATGTATTCCACGCGCGCCTCAAAGAGATGTCAGCATACAGGAAGGGGCCTGCCAGGGCCGAAGCCTGCCGGGGGTGCGGGATTGTTCAAAAGGGTTACCGCTACCCCGGGACATAAAGGGCTAAGGAAGGAACACGGATGGGTTTTAGTCAGTAAGAGTCTGACACTCCCTTCCGCTCCACCCAGAGCGGGAGGGGTCATTTGATGATTTTCCATCCAAAAAAAAAGGCTCCCAAGATACAGGCGCTGCCTAGTTCGGGGACCACTGTTCAAATATCGATGTATATTCTAGTTACAGTAAGCATACAATGTTATTATTTTTTAAATTTCTTTTGTAAAAATGGACCTTATTTGCACAACGAAGCTTTAAAAGAGTTAAGCTTTAAAAGAGTTTAAAAGGGGACACCCTTTAAAAGAGTCACTTTAGGGATTTGGCTTCAAAAGGCGTTGCAATGGGAGGTCTCTAAAGATGATTGTCCCACCTGCATGGTTTTAGTGAGGTAGGTAATCCGTGCCCTTATTAGGTCACACTCCCATGCACCTTTTAAACCAACAAAAAAAAAACGTGATTCGTGTCGTTTTTTTATTTTTATTGCTGAATGGGCTCTTGATGGAAAGCGATGGATGAGATCTACGGTGGAACGAGCGTGCCCAGTAGATGCCTAAGGCACTGGAACTCCCACGCATCGACGAAACACAGCAGGCTGCTTGACGCCGGAATCCAGTGGGAGGGTAGTCGCAAACCAGGCGGGCGTTAACCCTACCACCGCAAGGGAAGAAGTGGCCAGTCAAATAAACTGTTGGGTGTGACTGACCAGGACGTGCCGAGCGCGAGCGTAACTGGCGGAACAAACTGCGCTACACGAGGAGGCTTCTTCATGCATCCTAATCCCATGCGTTTCCGCATGGGCTTAATGACATTACAAAAATAATGTAAAAGATACCACCAGTAACTATGATCAGCCAGCCTTCACAATATGTGAAAAGGGATAGAGGGGGTTATAATTAAAGCAGCGTCTTCCTGTTTACTAATACCTACCTACCAACAAAATGAGATCGTTAATCCGTGCGCCAAGCCAAGCGTAGTGCTTGCAATATCCTTTGATCGTCCATTAATAATTGCAAAAAAAAACCGCCGTATTTTTGCGCATTAGAAAAATGTGTCGTAGTATCAGTACTTTAAGTATTCTGTGGTAGTATTGTATTAAAATAACTATGTAAATTATGTATGTACTTAATTAAAATAAATGTCAACATTTTGGCAATTATACGTTTTTATTTATATAACTTAACTGGCTTATTATAAATTAATAGGTTTGTGAACCTTAATGGCTTCCGAATCACTCAATAAACTGGTATTTTGATATCACACAACGCAAACGAGTGTCTCATGGCGTCCGAAACTAGATAAGCGAAAAGACCAAAAATATATATACAGTAGATATGGAAACCACATACTTAAAAGCGATAACAAGTATGTGGTATAATTTACCCACCAAAAATATTTTCATGTAAAATGTTACCAAGACGAGATCACGTATGGCTCGCACTGTCAAAAAGTTGTCAGATCTCATGTAGAGCCAAGCTTCTAACTCAACACGCCCTAACTCTACAAGCCCTAACTTCACAAACTCTACACCTTAGTCAAAATATGAGGCTTGTCCGTTGTGCCCGGTTGACGGTGTAGCGGTATCTACAACGCCACATGCGAACAACGCGTCATACTGACGTCACGTAAATCCTGCATCTCGCAAGCAGAGTTTACCGCGCAACTAGCATAGATACAACGGCCCGACATGAATCATTGGGCAGTTGCCTGCCAGACACAACACCGGTCGGAGGATCCTCCCTTTTCTACAGGGTGTTACGGAAAGGGTATATCAATACAAACGGACTGAAGAGTGTATCTTGTCTAGAATCTCTGTACAAAATTTCAGCTCAAAAGCAGAAACTTTGAAAATGCTTAATATTTTATTATTTCGATAGTTTATTAAATTGAAATCATAACAAACGTGTCACCGCACTACGAGGGTCATTAATTCATTATCCATTATCTGTAGTGTGTCTGTGCGCCTAGTACACGCACATCACGGCGCTGCACTGGCGCGCGGCGGCGTGATGTGCGTGTACTACTTTTGTACTGCTGTTTGTAAAGTTACTGCTTTTGAGCTGAAATTCTGTACAGAGATTCTAAACCAGATACACTCTTCAACCCGTTTGTATTGATATACCCTTTCCGTAACACCTTGTATAGAGTATGAGTGAACTTTACACCCTGTTCCTCATACCTCTATAGTGGCAATAGGCTCGCCCCCCTGTTACATGGGACGAAATGTGGGTGTACCTCTAAACTAACCTATCCTTTATTAACCCTTCGGAAAATACTGGTGTTGTTGCGATGTTATGTGTTTGTGTGCTATAGGGAATGAAGATGTCTTACCAATAATAAAAGGTAACTGGAACAAGCAGCCAGCGACCTCTCGGTACCGAGGACCAACAGTCTCCATTACGATGACGAAGGACACCACCATGGTGCCTGAAGTGGCCACGCCGAGCAGGAACCGGAGTATCGTGAAGACCAGGTAGTTCGGGGAGAAGGGCATCCCAAGACCGAAGATTATCAGAGTTACTATGGCGACCAGGAAGGTGTGCTTGCGGCCGTATCTGGAACATATACATTGCAGGTTTTAAAGTTGGTCTTTTGGTCCATGTTTATTTTTTGATGAAGTAGCCAAGTCGTAACTGGTAAAAATTGTACATTACAATATGTGTGACTCACGTAGTGCTAAACGCCGTGCATAAATACTACCTACTTAAGTCACAAGCATCGTATACTATGTTATAGCACGTGTGACCTATACGCGCACTTAATTCACGCTTTTCTGTGTAATAATGGACTATAAGTGCGGGTTTAGGTCACAGAGTGCTATAAAAACATTCGATATGCTTTGTTTTTCCTATCAGCATTTCGTAAGGAGATAAAAATAAATAATATTATATAATTATGTGTATTGAATTTTATTGATTATAATGAAACCAATTAATCCTATTTTTACATATTCGCCCTTGACATTAAAATGGATTGACAAGATTAAAAGCTTACTTGTTAAAGTAAAATAAAGTGATCTGTCAAAATAAATGTGAAGTCATTTATATGTTTTAAATAATTTAAAAAAAGTGACAGGCATTCAGTGATTGTTATCTTGAATATTCTTCTTTTTACCCGACTACGGTGAAGCAAAAAGGAGGATTTAAGGATTTAATTTGGCTGTATTCTAATACAGCCAAATTAAATAAAAAAGCAGACTAAAAAAAAGCTGTGGCATTTGGTCGTAAATATACGACCTTGGCGAAATGGACACGAACATATTTGTCGGATTAATCCGGCGTAAGTGGTTAAAAGGGTAACGATATTCCAAGATCCTTATTAGAAACTAGCCGTTTATTGAGTCTATGTTCCCACTGCTGGAACACAGGGTATTTGCACATTCAAAAGCGCAGTAGGTTGCTATGGGGAAGAACGGGCAAACAACTCCATGAACTCTCTTGTAAATCAAAAATATTTTTACAAAATATTTACCAGTGTAATTGGAAAATAAGTAAGAAAAATTGAAGAAATCGTATATATTAGGTCCTTACATATGAAATTGGCGTTTTTCGTACTGGCCACTTTAATCACGAATTTCTCCTCTTTGGTAAGGAATTCCAAATTCAAATTTGTACAGCTATTTACTCATGTATTTGTGCTTCGATGACCGTCATTCATTTGTTTTTTTCTTCTGTTTTTTCTGTTTGCGTCACTCATTTTACAAAATGGAAAATTTAAAATATCGCATTATTTACGAGTACGAGTTCCGCCGTGGCACTAGTGCTGCGGAAACGACTCGAAGGGTGAATGATGTGTATGGCGGTCATGTTGCAAAAGAAAACACAGTTCGTTTTTGGTTCCAACGTTTTCGTTCTGGAAATTTCGACCTGCAGAACAAGCCCCGTGGACGGCCTGAGACCCAAGTTGATAATGGAGAATTGAAGGCTATTGTGGAAGCGGACCCATCGCAAACCACGTCCGAGTTAGCTGCAGGCTTCGATGTTAGTGATAAAACTGTTTTAATTCACTTGAAGCAAATTGGGAAGATTAAAAAGCTTGAAAGGTGGGTACCTCACGAATTGACTGAAGCAAACCGGCAAACGCGCGTCGACTGCTGCGTTACATTACTGAACCGGCACAACAATGAAGGTATTTTAAACCGAATCATTACCTGTGATGAAAAATGGATTCTTTACGATAATCGGAAGCGCTCAGCGCAATGGTTGGATCCTGGCCAGCCAGCCAAATCCTGCCCCAAGCGAAAATTAACCCCAAAAAAGTTACTTGTAAGCGTTTGGTGGACTAGTGCCGGTATTGTTCATTACAGTTTTCTCAAATCTGGCCAGACTATTACAGCTGATGTCTATTGTCAGCAATTACAAACCATGATGGAAAAGCTAGCGGCTAAACAACCAAGGCTGGTCAATCGCTCCACGCCACTGCTGCTTCACGACAACGCCAGACCACACACTGCGCAACAGACGGCTACCAAATTAGAAGAGCTTGAATTGGAATGTCTTAGACATCCTCCGTACTCCCCGGACCTTGCTCCAACAGATTACCATTTTTTTCGCAATTTGGATAACTTTTTGCAAGGGAAAAAATTCAACTCCGATGGGGCAGTCCAAATCGCCTTCAAAGATTTTATTGATTCCCGTCCGACTGGTTTTTTTAGTAAAGGGATCAATGAACTACCTATAAGATGGCAAAAGTGCATTGAAAACAATGGTTCATACTTTGATTAATTAAATATATTATATTAAAAAATATTCGACTTTTTGTTCCTTCCATACAAAACGCCAATTTCATATGTAAGGACCTAATATAAAACTTGCCAGATTCGAACCCGCACCGTAACGCTTAGGAGGCGGGTCCTTTAAACTACCATGCCATCACGAATCAATTATATAAAAAAATATAAGTTTGACTTACCTATCTGACATAAATCCGAATATCGTGCTGCCAATCAAGATGCCAACTTGAAGCATCATTTGGTTAAAGCTGGCGAGCCACCGCCGCTCACAAATGAGGTCCCATTCCGAAACGATCGTGTTCTCAAACGGACTCGTATCGTACTCGTACCCTATACAGTCTTCATAACACGTTGAGTTCTTAATCTCCGCCGTAGAATTACCCAAGTCCATACACCGAAAAGTTAAGTTGGGTGTGAGGAATAAAATTGCCATTTGCACCCATCCCGAGCTCAATTTCACTAAGGACACTGCACCGAAAACTAAGAACTGCCATCTTCCAAAATCCCCGAGTAGCTTCGCAAAGCTGTCCTCTTTTTTCGCACCGTTCGTCACTTGATTCGCTAATTTGATCACCATATTTGAAAATTATTAAGTCTTTTCCATGAGCACTTTTTTCTGTATGTGTTTGTTTTTTTGTTTTTCGGTCGAGACGTGTGTTCTCCGCCGATGCCTGCTCCGTATTACCTGTCGGTAAGCAAACTCTTAGACACAGATTGATATGTTTAGAGGTTATCATTAGTACTATTGTTAGGTTGTGTTAGGGATTACTTATGTTATGGGTTGACGATATATTGTCTAGGGTGTTAAGATGGTAAATAGGGTTAGTAACAGTTTATAATTATATGCTTTATGAGGAGGTGTTTGTGTGTTTGGGAAGATTAAGATTTTGTTGCATGGAAAGAAACCTGTTTTGTTTAGTTAGTTGATTGTTCTTACAATTCGTTTAAAACTGATTCTTGTTCATTACGATTTATTGCTCTTACTTTTGAGATTTTTACTTAAAATATTTCATGATTATTTAATTCATTTAACGGACAATCGCACCTGTAATGTGTGTAGTGTTATGATCAACAATAATGAAGCAAGACTGATCCATTCGCCAATCACACTTCTTTTTAATTAATACATTTTATTTAATCCCATATACGGCTGGTCAGGTTTATGGCCCGATATTATGTCACACATCATACATACTGTCCTCCATTTAACAAGCCAGTTGTGAATTTCATCTAGACTTTCTTGTAGGTTTTGCGACGCTCTGTTGGAGCAACTGTTACATGCCAGGACTGCTGTGCGGTGTGACTGTGATCACGCGCGCCTCAAAGAGATGTCAGCATAAAGAAAGGGGCCTGCCAGGGCTGAAGCCTGCCAGGGGTGCTTTATTGTCCGAAAGGGTTACCGCTACCCCGGAACATAAAGGGCTAAGGAAGGAACACGGATAGGTTTTAGTCAGTAAGAGTCTGACACTCCCTTCCGCTCCACCCAGAGCGGGAGGGGTCAATTGATGATTTCCCATCCATAAAAAAAAGGTAAAAAAAGGTAGGTCTGCCGTGAAGATAGTGTACAACACTGGTCCAAGAACAGAGTCCTGAGGGACTCCTGCTAGTATGTTATGGAAACAAGAGGTGCAATCATCTTTCTTAACCTGAAATATTCTATCATATCTATAAGATTCCAGAATTTTCTAGTAACCTAGAAGCCGGCGCAACAATATTTTCTCAATGAGTTTGGAGAGTACGAGCAGCAGAATAATGGGTCTATAGGACGTCACTTCGTGAGGTGGTTTTCCTGGCTTGTGTATCTTGTTGGATGTTGATTTGTGATACTTTCCACAGAATCACAAATTAACAGCTGTTGTATAGCCTGAGACGTTTTTGGCGATGTAGAACCGTTGCGCCAATTGTTAGGATAACCGATATATGATTTGACGACCCATCCAAACAACATTGAATAGCTGAGTCCTTTCATAATAAAATAATCTAACACGTCAGGCACTCCGTTGAGTTCTATCGGCCAGTGGGTTGGCTCAGATTTGGCAAATGTGATTAAATTGTTCGTATCAATACGCTTTTTTAGCTCTCTTCCTCTGGTCCAATGGACATGTTTAGCGTTTTAGTCACCCCCTGATATAAAGCAGGGTCCAAGACTATTCACATATACTGTAATTTGCTCTTCTTTTAAATTGTGTTTCGGAGGACAATAAACAGAAGACAAGGTAATATCTCCATTACAATCATGGACGGCTATTGTGGTTGCCTGTATATGCTCCGTGCTGAACTGGGGCAGTTCATGGTGTTTGATGGATTCCCTGATTATAACAGCTGTTTCATCATGTGCAGTACTATCAGCGTGATTTGTAGTGTAGATGTTGTAGTTTTTTATTTTGATTTGGCTGTTAGATGTGAAATGTGTTTCGGATATGAATAGGACATCGAAAACATGGAAGTTAATGAGGGTTTCGACTTCGCCTTTGTTGGGAGATAGTCTGTTGATGTTCCAGGTGGCTATTTTGATCGTATTGGTAATTTTGTGATTTTACTGACTAGTGTGGTTATGAATCCTAAGAGGGTGCTCATCTGTTGTAAGATAGCGTCAATCTTTTCACTTTTTTTTAAGGAACATTTCTTCCAGTTTCCTGGTGGTGTGTTGTGTGGTTTATTCGTAGGTTGTTTCATGCGGTATTGTCTTAACTATATCTGAGTATTGTTTACGTTCAGTCGTAGTTTCGTTCTTATTGAACTGTGAGTTGTGTTCTTTATAGTTATTGCTGATCTGTATGTTTTGTGTTATTTTGCTTCTTGTGTAGGTAGATTGGCTTACGAGTTTTTCTGGCCAAGATCTCATTGTAGACCTCACATCCTTTATAGTTTGCTGGATGTGGGCCTAAGCATAAGGCACACGTGGATAGGGAAGTACGATCAGTCTTAGGGAATTCATTAGTGTTGTGTGATTCTGCGCATTTTTGACAGCAATAAGGTCTCATGCAGTATTTTTTTTAATGTCTTACTGCTGATATCTTTGGCATTGTACCAGGGCTGTCCTTTTCTTAGGATCTTCTATAGCAACTACATGGTGATAAATAACTTTCATCTATTTTGCTGCTTTGTTATTTGGCACTGATTGCAAATTAATGAAAAAGGTGGATATCAGGTCCTTATCTAGAGTTTATAATTTCACCTACCGCTACGTTTCCGGTATTTTTGAATGTCTCCCTGATAGCTTGATGTTATGTACTTGTCTGGTGTGTTTTTGATAATCAGTCTAAGGTTTTTTCCATCTTGTCGTTCCATTGAAAGTGTGACCTATCAGGTTTTTTTCTCTAATCACACTAGTAATCTTTTTTATAGGTGTGAATGTCTTCGCTTGTAATTCGTATAATCTGGTAACTAATATGATAATCCTACTAATATTATAAATATGAAAGCTTGTGAAGATGTTTGGATGTTTGTTACTCAATCACGCGTAAACCCTTGAACAGATTTGGATTAAAATTGGCACACAGATAATTTATAACCAGGATTAACACATAGGATACTTTTTATCCCGATATTCCCACGGGATCAAAACTTACGCGGGTGAAACCGCGGGGCACTGCTAGTAGTTAACACTACTACATAACAATGAACGATAATATTACTATTAATATTACTATTATCGTACATTGTTCTACTGATACGACTAACAGATAAGTTACTAGTCGGCTTCTTTAAAGAGAGCGCAATTAGGAACCATAATGTTTTTTAAATATATTTATTACTAAATTTTATATTATTGCGTTTATTAATTTATAGTTCGTTAAGTATCCTGCATTGTTAGTTGATAACTTGTGTAGAGAAAATAAAAGTTTATATTATATAAAAGAAACATAGTAACAAGGAAGTAAGTACATAACTCATCTTTTAAACACGGCATGAGTCGAGGACACACGAGAAGATACATAGTATGTTTACTTCTATGTACTTATCTATATATATAAAATACAAAGTCCTGACTGACTGACTGATATATGTATCACCGCACAGCCTAAACCGCTGGTCCTAGAGACATGAAATTTGGAGGGTGCGTTCTTTGTGAAGAGTAGGCATCCACTAAGAAAGGGTTTTTCGAAATTCCACCCCTAAGAGGGTGAATAGGGGGAGGGTAAAATTTTACGCGGACGAAGTCGCGGGCAGAAGCTAGTTAAAGGCATATAATGCCACACAGATTGAGCATGAAAAGTAATACAATAATTCAATTTACAGTACTTTTATGTCACGAAGCGACGCGCGCTTTACTTGTGCTATGCTGTGTGTATATGCTCATCTTCACGCACACATTCACAGTTCGTTGGTACACTTGGTTACTACAAGCAAAGCGCGTGTCGCTTCGTGCGATAAAAATATGCAATACGCAATGCAACATGAAATGTAACCCAACAACTATACTCCATTTATTATAACATTAGAAAAAAGAGGCCCGCAGAAGCAGGAGTACGAAACCTTTGTTCAAACAATTCTAATAAATAATGTAAGTATGTGCTGTTTTTGTAAGTAACAATGTATGGCATACAATAAAGCATATTCTATCTATCTACTCGTCACGATGCTTGGATAGGTACATGAAATGAAACAATTTTTAGTAACAATCAGTTTATTAAAAATAACTTTAATATAAACCGACAAAATAAAAAAACACGTGCTGCCACAACTTATGAAGGGAATAGGTAATATTTTAGATTTGGTAGAGTTATAGTGACATGAAAAACGTTCCCGGTACGGTACTGTCCGCCCCTGCTTCTTTTAGATTTTAAACATTGACACGACAATATTTTGTGTAAAACTAAATAATATTAAATGAAAGCGTTGTAATTTCAGAAGGTAACTAGATAGGTTAAATAAGTACAATTAAGTGTGACTGCTGTTATTTAAATTGATTATATTTACCTCCACAACAATCTTGACTGTAATAATGTTTTTTGTACTTTTATTACAAAGTGTGCCCCTAAAAAGCCTTTTTTAACTTCTGTCTAATGCTATAGATGGAGTATAGACGAATATGTTTCAACGTGTGTTATATTTCACCAATCTGAACGTGGCATTATCTACAACTCTTAGTTGACAACTTGTTTATTATAGGTCAGCGGTTGAAACATTCTTACCAAGTAAGTTCGTAAAAGTCCTTCGTATGTAGATGCCTGTTAAAGCCTACTTATTTGAAATAATAACAAGATAATATTTACAAAGATACTGCTAGTCTATATGCTTAAAACGTCCTATATCCTTGACTTGTACATAAAACTGGTCTTATCTAAACTCTAGCTCATTATGTATTCAAATAGGTATGTGTCTAGTTTGTAGAAAATTGCTTTGAAGGTACCAACTCCATTAGGGAAATTGTCATACATACCGGTTTTCCTTTTATATGCTATGCCATGCCAGGGTAACCTTTAATTTGTCCTGTCTGATGTTGAGCAAGAACTTAAATTCTGAGGGCAATTTCTTTTTTCCTGTCACTGTCACACAGCTGTCAAACTAAAAGTGCAAGATAGAGACAGGAACATGTCTAAGTCAAAGCACATACAGGGTGTTACGGAAAGGGTAAGTATATCAATACAAACGGGTTGAAGAGTGTATCTGGTCTAGAATCTCTGTACAAAATTTCAGCTCAAAAGCATTAACTTTGAAAATGCTTAATATTTTTTTATTTCGACATCACGGCGCTGCACTGGCGCGCGGCGTGATGTACGTGTACTAGGCGCACAGACACACTACAGATAATGGATAATGACCCTCGTAGTGCGGTGACACGTTTGTTGTGATTTCAATTTAATAAACTATCGAAATAAAAAAATATTAAGCATTTTCAAGGTTACGCTTTTGAGCTGAAATTTTGTACAGAGATTCTAGATCAGATACACTCTTCAACCCGTTTGTATTGATATACCCTTTCCGTATCACCCTGTATAAGTACGTTTCAAGATCTCGGTCGAAAGCTATGGTTTCCTAGCAGTTGTGTGGTGGTAATAGAGCGTTTTTGACATCGTCAAGTCAAACATCTCTGCCATTATTTTCATGACAGCTGTCAATGTGGAAGGTTTGTGACCGTTTATCGCGATCTAGCTTGGTCGCGATCTAGCTTAAGAGCCAGTCTGGGTCTGAAGTAGGTATTTCATTTGATTGTCTTTAGTTTTTCTCGGAACAACGTAATTTATACCGTTTTGTATTGATCCCTTTCCCCCAACGACTAGTACGGTCAGCATCAAAAGTTGATTAACACTTCAGTTTTTTTAATCTTAGTTATTGAGAAAAATATTTGTTCAAAATTGCAGCAGAAGATAAAAATCAGTTTATTGAAAAAAGTTGTTGTCAATTTAATAACATGTAAAAATGATAGTGTTAATCGACTTTTGATGCTGACTGTACAATGGAAATCAATATTCTGTCAAAACTAGAACTCAAATTGGTCAATACATGGCAAAATATATGGCATTAAAATTTGTAAAGCATGCACATACTGCTCACACACAACATAACGCACCGTGGTTGTTAAAAATAATCTGCGTGAGAGGTCACGCAAATAGCGAAAATTGTGCAAAACTGGTAATGCAATGAACGTAAAATAGCAATCATTGTCTCTGTTTATTAATTTATTTGCCAGTTTTAGCAAGCGCAATGCAATAGTTGTACCTAAACATTCTAATAAAGCGTACTAGGACATACATTTTTAAGGTGCTATGTGCGATATTGTAAACCTTTAAAATCCGGTGAAAATGACCATTTAAGACGGGCGTGGGAGGTTCAGTTACCATTAATGAGTGAATTTCTCAAGTGTAATCTTTAGGCGGCGCAGCTGAAAATCGTATCTTAGATAAAACGTAAAAAAGTTTAATAGGAATTATTTTAGAAGTTACAAGAAAAAAATTATATTTCGTATAATTCTAATTTTGGTGGCGCGTCCACAATCGGTTTTTCTGAGAATTATCACCGCTTAAGCGAAACTGCACTAATTTACTAGATATTACTAATTGTATTTAAATTCAGTATTAGTTTTTCTATCTGATGACAGTTTTATTCTTATATTTAGTGCAATACTTTATCCTAGAGAAAATTAAAAAGGGTGTCCGCGCGAAATTTTAAATTTTGGTGGGAGAAAGGGGCTCGTATAGAATAAACCCAGAAGGACGAAACTACCATCGTTCACTTCGTAGAGCCAGGCACTCACGCGCAGCACTGACAGACGTGAGCCAGCCTGTTTTGTTTTCGCGGTAAAAACGAAAGTAAGTCTTTTTTTAGTAATCGGAAAAAAGTCCTGCAATTTTGGTGTTGATGTTTAAAAACGTTTTATAACTAAGTCAGTGTTGTAATATATTTTTACAATAAAAAGCTTAAAAGCTTTCAAAACAATACAAATGTAATAGGGTAGTTTCCTGGGTAAAAAAATAATAATTCTAATTAGTCCGTCAGTTAGATTATCAAAAAATATTGGACCCTTATTTTTTCTTTTGTCAATCCAACAAAAAATGACAAAGATAAAGCGCGTCAAAATTTGGGAGTGGGGGGTCGTGACGTCACGCCGTGCGACACTTTTTAGCACGGCGTGACGTCACGACCCCCCACTCCCAAATTTTGACGCGCTTTATCTTTGTCATTTTTTGTTGGATTGACAAAAGAAAAAATAAGGGTCCAATATTTTTTGATAATCTAACTGACGGACTAATTAGAATTTTTTAGGAAACTAGCCTATTATTATATTCTTAGTTGTTTTTTTTATAAATAAACATATTAAACAAGATTCTAATTTTGGTGGTGCAATTTTGGTGGTTTTGGTGGTATTTTACCAATCACAAAAATGACTTATTACGTAATTCAAAGAAAAACGAAAACAGAACCGTAATAATATGACTCGATCTCTACTTCCAGACCGAGTTTTCTTATTACGATTCTTTTTTCGTCAAAAGTAAGAAAGTATTATTTGTTGATTGCATTTTTTTTTAATGCATTTCATTAGATATATGTTATTTTTTATTACTTTAATAAATATTTATTCACTATAAAAAAGTTTTTATTGTTATTGAATTAATAATTGCAAGATGGCAAAATTACGAAAACGCAAGTCAAATTGCGTATGAAGCATAATAAATTGTGATGTCATTGAATCAAAATAACCTAGAACTAACGGATGGTAATTTTAGAATTTGCTCATATTTTTTTATTTTAGTGGTGTTCCAATTTGGCAACATACATATTCACTCTTTTTAGTTTGTAGGCGTCAATGAAGGCGAGGCTTTTGTAAAATTAGTCCTTTTATGTAAAGTTTCTTAATTGAATCGACCCACCTGATGGATTGTTGACGATCGCCACACTAAATCCACTTCAACATTTCAACCATTCACAACCTCTCGACAGGCTTCAGAGCCGAAAATTACACACTTTCGGTTACTTGATTTGCCTAGCCCCCGACAGGAAAAAGCTGTCGGTAGATTAACGGTCGTCTTCTGGTTTCGGATTTGTGAACAGCGAGTTGAGAGGACTCCTTCGATAACATTAATTAATGATCGATTCGACTCGGAAGCGTATCGAATGGTTATGAATTAACTGTGCTGATGCGTGCAGGAATCGAATTCGCGACCACATCCCAAGCCATTCGCTAAGCCATCGCTTATAAAATGCTCGACCTTACCAAAACCTTTCTAATGCATTAACAGAAATCATTTTAACAATTTTATTACATCCATGAAATTAAAATAATACTTATGTATTATTAAATTGACAGCCCAATCCCTTTGCAAGGTTCAAGCAAGACCATTCACTCCATAAAGTTTATTTTAATCTGATAAGTTACATTAACTTAGCGAAGTTCAGTAACTTAATGTTAGAGGAACAAAAGACGGTCCTTCACCTACTGAAGTATCTACCAAAAACAAGGTCAAACGTGAAAGGTCATAAGGTCTACGTATGACCTTCATGGACCATTATGTCAGTAAGTAAGTAATTATTTATTTTACCTACTAAAAGACTTAGCCTAGGTAACATCAGAGTTATCTCAATAGGGGATCGGTATGGATTACAGATGAGATGGCCCCTGACCTTCAAACTAGGAAAATCCTGAATCTTGAAGGACAGTGTACTTTTAAGGGATTGACACGTTTTACAAAATATTCTTAATTGCGTAATAACGCATACTGCCAGACATTTTATACCTGCAGCCTGTGGGTCAGCTATACGCGTAGATCTTTCAATGCCCTGCGGGTCTTGTACAATAATGGTTTCAGGATGCTGTTGGGGTTGCCTCGCTTTTGCAGTGCATCAGGTATGTTTGCTAAGGCTAGCACTGACTGCGTTAGGGCTATAGTGAGGAAAAGAGTGGCCTCCCTGATGCGCAGCGTGCGGGGCAGCACCAACAGCCTTCTGAATACCATATTGGAAAGGGTTGATTGTCCGGTTGTGAGGCACTGGAATACCGTTCACGGATCTGGAGGGGTCCTTTTTAATGTTAAATAGTGTAATAATGTATGTGTATGTGTTTTTTTTTTAGTGTAATAATGTATAATTAATAATGTTGACGTTCAATAATTCAATAATAATAATATTATACTAACATAGTTATAAGTATGATTTACTAACAATGTATGGAATATTTTTTTGATTCTGAAATAAATGAATAATAATAAGTTATCAGTTTAAATGCAATCAATCTTTCCAAATACACATATCTTACACTAACAGAAAGCTGCTATATTAAACACGTCATGTCGTATAGTCCGAAAATTCTTACAATTAGATTTAGACAATAATTTCAATGCAGTACAAAACACCTAATCTACTCAGACTTAAAATCTCACCTTGGTTTACACCCGTGATATTTTAATTAATACCAGGTTCTTGGGACCTGAGAAAATAAACTTTAAAAACAAAAATAATAATAATAACTCTGATGCTATACATGACATAACTCTGATACTCGTACATGTTTATTAAAAGGGTGTAAAGAAGAATCAGAATCAGAACATTATTTGCTATGAATGTAGGTACAGGTATAAGATGTTGTACTTACATAAATTAAAGAGATCAGCGGAGAGTCAGACGCGGGGCGGGGATCAGTGTTTGTGTGTGTTGCTGCGTGGAGTTAGACTGGTTCGTTGGGCTGTGTGTGGGTGTCGTAAACACAGTCAATATCTGTCAAAGAAATGAAAAGTTTGGTATTTTTAACCGACTTCTAAAAAAGGAGGAGGTTCTCAATTCGAATGTTTGTATTTTTTTTTAATGTTTGTTCGCGCATAACTCCGTCGCTTGCCAACCGATTTGAAAAATTATTTTTTTTGTTGGAAGGGTATACCTACTTCCCAAATGGTCCCATGAAAATTTTATCGAAATCGGTTAAGCGGTTTTTGAAAAATCAACAAAAATCTAAAAATTTATCTACCCCCCCTTTATCGAACCCCGACAGGCGCTTTACTTTGTGTAAATTATTTCATCACCACTGCTCTCAAAACGGTGAAGGAAAACATCGTGAGGAAACCGGCATGTCCTAGAACCAAAAATTCGAAGACATGTGACATCCACCAACCCGCACTGGGCCCGCGTGGTGGATTACGGCCCACTCCCTCTCACAGAGAGGAGGCCTGTGTCCCAGCAGTGGGAACGTTATAGGCTGATTATGTATGTTATGTATCACTTTGTAGTGTTTTTTTTTTAAGTCAGTTGTTTTTTTTTTTTGTAAAAAAAGTTTTTATAGTTGTGAATTCGTAAAATAAATAAGTTCCTCTGTATCGCAAAAGGAGGAAATTTAACAATTTTCTTTTTAATTCGAAAGGATTTAGACTATTGATAATTTGTTTTGAAGCTTGTTGTATAATCTAGAACTTAGGATTAAATATTGGTGGGCAACAAATGTGGTCCTGTAACGCTCGACTTGACATACTCGAGCAGACCTACGTCGAGTATGGAGTACTTGTCTTGATGGGACGGAGGCATGTTTGCGTAGAGTGGATCGGAAAACAAAGAGATGTCTGACAGTGAGCAACTAGCAGATAATTGTTCACTCGGGTATCTAAATGGTTTACAGTTAGAACGATTAGGCATGGTTAGAATACTTTGACTATTGACTTTGGTGGATGGCAATTATAAATGGTAGTGATTTGTTTACTTATCTATGTTTGGGTATCGTGACTTCGTGAGGTAGGTCAGTGTTATAGCCCTGTAGTATCCGAAAATAATGGAATGACTTGGTTAAATACAGCATTTATCAGAATGGTGTGGTCTTTACCACACCCTTTAATATGAGGGTGTGGTAAAGACCATCAAACTGGACAACTTTCTCCATGGAACCAACATCGTAGTCGTGAAAAAATTATCAACTGTCCCATACAAAACTTCAATACCAACTCGACCCAAATGTATGGGACATGCGCTGGTAGGTACCTGTTGGAGATGAAATTTAAACCAGTGACTTGAACGGATTCCATGGTGATGGCAAACGCAGTCTAAATTTTTTTAGACCTACAATCGATATTTCCATTTAAAAAACTCGTTTATTCGTAGCCGAATCAGTGCTTGCCTATCAAATGAGGCCTTATTATTATGACCATCCTCTATGAACTCGAAAACGTAAATATCAAGTAAATACATAAGATGAGCCAAACTCATCTAGTTAAAAAAAAAACCGACACTAACTCAAGAGGTCACAGTCTCTTTTAAAGTTCAGACATAATTTAGTCAGGCCATAATATGAGAACCATGCAGCACCCTTGCGGAACACACTTTTAAATCACAATCTGGATGATTTTGAAGGATATTGCTAATCCATTGCTTCATATATTAGAAAAATTTGTCTGCTCAACAACGTAAATAACGCAATGAATGTTGTTGAACTGTCAAAATGATAGCCATTGCTACTCATAGTGTGTTACGCAATTAACCCGGAGATCAATGTTTAGAATATATAGTCTACAGACTATGTAAGCGCTGTTCACCTCGTAGTCAGCTAAGTGTCAATTTTGCACGGTTTCCTTATCTGAATCTTCAAGGCGAGACAAGTGATAAAATAGAGTATTTATCTAATAATCTAAAGTCAAATGTTGCTAGTTCCGAATTGTCATCTATACTAATATTATAAAGAGAAAATATTTGATTTTTGTATATTTTGTTTGGTACGCTTTCACACTAAAACGGCTGAACGGATTTGTATGAAATTTGGCACATGGGTAGACCATGACCTGAATTATGACATAGGATACTTTTTATCCCGATATTCCCACGAAATCGAGACTTAGGCGGGTGAAACCGCGGGGCTGCTAGTTATAAATAATGTGACGCAACGGAAGTACTCGTATGATAATTAAGTTGTTTAAATAGCGTGATCGTGATGGACTGGTTTATTAGTTGACACTTACAATGTTGCTAGACATTTGGATACGTTACCCTTGAACAGCGATGTGGAATCGTAATATCGAGCAAAAATGATCGCTGGGAAACGACTTTTATTTTTTGTGTGAAAAATTGCTGTTTGCGGTAGAGCGCACGCCAAACATTATGCTTACCTATACATACTTATGCTACTATGCTTATACTTAATTATTACCTGTAAAGGTAATGCGGATCTTTCAGTACAACGCGCCACGCGACAGGGCGCAGATAACGCGTCTCCAATAAATATGCGGAATTTGGCTCCGTTTCCCGCGCTCCGTCGCGTGGCGGATGGGGGTTTGGGGGTCATGTAAAAGGGGGCGAGCCTATTGCCGTCAACCGGGCACAAATCGAGACTTCGGACTGACACTGATAAATGCCAGATGAAAAACCCAATAACACTTTGCCCGACCCGGGAATCTAACCAGACCTCATCCTCAGCAGTAGCAATACGAGGCAGACGTTATTATCTATACAGGGTGAAATTGAAAACATGCGACAAATCGAAATGGGAGATTGTACTCATCATTATGAACAACTTTTACTATGGGACTAAACTTGACATCGTGAAAAAAAAAATCAGCTGTTCCCAACATTTATGTTCGCATAACTCGTCAAAATATAGAGAACAGCTGATTTTTTTTTTCGCGATTTCTTGTTTGGTCCCATAGTAAAAGTTGTTCATAATGATGAGTACAATCTCCCATTTCGGTTTGTCGCATGTTTTCAATTTCAACCTGTATAAATTAATTAACTATAAACATGGGAAATACCACCTCAAACGAATGAACAAATCGTTTCTTTCTTTCTATCTTTCTTTTATTGACCGTGAAGTCTTAAATAATGTACTAGACGTACGGCAACTAATCTCTTATAGTATGTAGCATTCAAATAAATTATTTAAATATACAGCTAGCTTGCATAGGTACTTTTTGCAATAGGCAGGTACCATAAAAGAGGGGGCCACGAGCAACTTTTGTCTCCGCAACTAATTTGTCTCTTACATCAAGTCTACGGGTTTGTATGAAAGTGCGCGCATGTAGCGACGCAACAACTGGGAAACATTTTTGCCCGCAGGTTTGGACACAACTGTCGCCCGTCTATTGGTTGCAATGCAAGTGTGCGCACGGCGACAAAAAAGTTGCCGGCTAGCTAATTGCCGCTCAACCGAAAATTTAACAAAAAAGTAGCGTTGCTATCGCTCCCGAGTGCGCATCGTCTAATTATGTGTATTTTTTTCATGAATAGATGCAAGTTTTTTTTTTGTATTTTAGTGTTTGGAAAATTAGGCTGTCTAAATGTAAACTAATATCTATACTTACTAATAATTCCGATTCTTGAGAAAAGTTATAAGAAGTTATAACATCACGCTACGACCCTTAGGCGCCGATTAAAAAGAAAGAAGTCAGAAAGAACACTGAGCGCAAAACGAAGTATTAGTGCGGGCGGGCGATGCGATGTGACGCAGTGGATCGGGGGCCGAGGGTGGCTGCCCGAGTAAACGCGGACAAAGTCGCGGGCAGAAACATAGCTAAGATAACATAGCATAAGCCTAATGAAAAACTTAGTGAAATAGGTATAAAAATTGTTTTGTGTCTAAAGATAAACAACAACTAAATCAATAATATACAACATCATCAATATACAACTAATAGAAAAATAAAACTAAGAAAATTTGATTTTCGCGGGCTACCCCGACGCTTTCACCGTCTAACTCTAAACGATTGACGGAAACGGCAGCGGCGGCGCAGGCGCACATTTTCAAACAACGCGTGGTAAATTTTATAATTGTTAATTTCTTTTAGATTTGATATAAATGCTCCAAAATTATAATGTGAATGTGTGAAACATTACATCTTTTGCTGATAAACAGTTCGTTCAAATTAAGTGAGTATTCAAATCTTCCTTTCTAATACTTTACAAGGTTATTGTGGTGTTAGTTACTATTGTGTTGTGCTGCTTTGTTTTTTGTTTGTGTGTGATGCTTATTATTATGTTAAATACCTTCTCGATACATCACTTTAGTAGGTAGGTACTTACAAAACAAAAAAAAGTATTTGCGAAAGACAATGTTTGGGAATATATTTTATCTATTTGGCAATATTATAAGTCTATGATGAACCAAGACCAAGACGAAATCTCATTGGTGTATGCAGAATGTTAATAAATGAGAAAAATAACTTTGAAGCGTTACAAAGTCATGAAGTTTGTCGCAAAGGTTGCGTACCCCTGAATGTGTGTTTACAAAATGTATAGCTTCTCGTGACGGGGACTTTCATGGTTGTATTAGCTTGTTAGATCTCATAATCGCACGATCATATTTCCGAAGATAGACGATGATAGCCGAAGGTGTATCGTGTTGCCCACACTGGTTTGTGGGGGTCAGATAGGCAGTCGCTCCATGTAAAATACTGGTATGCTGCTGCATCCTGTTAGACTTGAAGCCGACCCCAACATAGTTGGGAAAAGGTTCGGCAGATTAATTGATTTTGATTATTCCTCTTTAACGAAACACAATTCAAAACCGCTAATCTTCATAGTCGATCGAAATCGTGAACAAAAAGTAGTTGAATATAAAAACTCCGAGTGATTATGTTATTGAGTGGCAATGTCAAGGTCAACAATTAGCTATGGGTTTTTCTACAGGCCCATTGGCATTTATTTTGTTGCGTCTCTCATGGACAATTATTAGGGGCCCGTAACCAAACAGTGAAAACGGGAAAATAAAAAGAAGTTATTTTCTTTGATGATTGAGTATGTTTGTCTAACTAGTCTAAACTAATATTATAAGGAGCGGTATGAGGTCTGAGCGCGGGACGGGACCTGACGTCATAGGGGCGGCGGAAAGAGCGCGGGAGGCGGGGTTAAGTCTCATCTTTCGTGGCGCTAGCTATACCTACAAATTCTTCCTACAATTTCTCCACGAGCCAGACTTGACTTAGTGTGAGCTCACCGTCCGATCAGGACCAGGCCCGTGCCGGATGGCGCGTACGTGTTCCACGCGCGCCTCAAAGAGATGTCAGCATAAAGGAAGGGGCCTGCCAGGGCCGAAGCCTGCCGGGGGTGCGGGATTGTCCGAAAGGTTTACCGCTACCCCGGAACATAAAGGGCTAAGGAAGGAACACGGATGGGTTTTAGTCAGTAAGAGTCTGACACTCCCTTCCGCTCCACCCAGAGCGGGAGGGGTCATTTAATGATTTTCCATCCATAAAAAAAAAAGACTTGACTTAGTGTGGAATTCATAAGCAAAATGCTTCCTTTGCGTCTTATTTTTTTTATTTAGGCCTAGCCATTAATGTAGACTACAAGGAAATGTAAAGCACTGTCTTTGGCAAATAAAGATAAACTTATTTAAAAAAAAAATCTTACGGTTCTGCGATTTGCAGGTCAGTGTCAGGTTTTATATGTTGACTAGGTACTAAACTATGATCAAATCAAATCAATTTATTAGCTGGTAAGAGTTTAATACTGTTTGGTATAGCATGATGACGATCTTGGTAGTACAGACAGACGGAACCCCGCCTAGTATTTGACCGGTTTGTTGTGTCTGTGATAGATTAATAGATGAGCGGGCGAAGTGTTTTTCAAACCGATTAAAAAAATCGGCGTGCGATATCGTATAAACGATGTACCTATTATTCAACCCAGGGGGGTCGGATAATACATTCTCATGTCATGATTTCACCTTTATCATTTTATGAAGCATGACTGCCTCATTGGTTGAGTGGTCGCAAGTGCCACTGCTTTGCATGAGTTACTGGGTTCGAGTCCCGGGTCGGGCAAAGTATTATTGGGCTTTCCCTCAGGTTTCTCAGTAGCAGCCCGGAGTGAGGATTTGTGCCCGGTTGACGGCAATAGGCTCGACCCCTAATATATGGGACTTAAGCATAACTGGCGAAATGTGGGTGTAGAAGGTACACCTCTGCGTAACTCTTCAGGAAATACGGGCGTGACCGTGATGTTACGATATTTTACGTGATGTTATATTATAGTCATGTCGTGATTTCAATACCGTTTCATGTAGCACTAGCTGTGCCCGCGACTTCGTTCGCGTGGATGTTGGAAAACAATAACGTATCTCTTTAATAATATATTTTTCTAAAATAAAAGTATTAGCCGGAACAAACAGACAGACACAAAAGTGTTTTGTTATGAGTACTTACTTATTAACTACCGAAATGAAAATGCGTTGGTTCTTGGTAGTAAATCAAACAAAGTAAGTATATAATTATAATATTTCATTCAAGAGTAAAAACCTAAAGGTACTTATAAAAAGGTAAAATATCAAAAAGAAAGAAAAGACTTGCACAGTACTACTTTCATTATGCATTTAGTAAAAAGCTGTTATTTTGACATTACCTACAAACTGACGTAATTTCGGTAAATCGGCCCCGAATTCGCGTAAAAACGGGTTTTAGTATTCAGGTCAGTGATCCTCGAGCGCCTTGATGTTGTGTTTGCAAAAACTGACGAATTGCATGTTATCAAAACCTTAAATTATTTTGTTGCATGATTGTTTGCGCATCCAGAATAAGCACACACACTCGATACATTATACGCATTATTAGACACACGCAGCCAAACATAGTAGGTATAGTTATTTTATTCTAGGTACAGACGCCAGCACATCAAGCCACGCCAATCTGTCAAATTTTCCCAATTGAATATGAACCTTATTACTTTGTAGTAAAGTTGAAAATCTATCAAAGAAATTTGACAGATTGGGGTAGCTTGATATGCTGGCGTCTGCACATCGTCTTCACATAATAATTATAATAAACTAGCTGCTGCCTGCGACTTCGTCCGCGTGAAATCCTATCCTAACTAAAAGTTTTTTTTCTAAAATAAAAGTAGCCTAAGTTACTCCTTATTACATCAGCTATCTGCCAGTGAAAGTCCCGTCAACATCGGTGCAGCCGTTTCAGAGATTAGCCGGAACAAACAGACAGACAGACAAAAATTGTAAAAAATGTTATTTTGGTATATGTACCGTGTCCTCATCCATATGCTTTTAGTAAATGCGGTTATTTTAATATTACAAACAGACACTCCAATTTTATTTATTTGTATAGATGTATAGACTAGCTGCGCCTCGCGGTTTCGTCCGCATAAGTCTCGATCCCGTGGAAATGTCGGGATAAAAAGTATCCTGTGCCCTCATCCACCTCATCCAGCTCATGGTCTACCCATATTTCGATTTATTCCGGTCTGATTTCATTAGCCCCCCTCCACCCCCCCCCCTCGATCCCATCCAAATCCGTTCAGCTGTTTAGGCGTGAAAATAAACATAAAAAAATCACATCTTTTCTCTTTATACTACACATGATATTAGTTTAGCTATAAAACTTATTATAAAACATTTTAAAATAAAAACTGTGGAGTTTCTTGCCCATTCTTCTCCAAAAAAAACTACGTTTTGGAAGAGGGGAAGAGAATCAATTTTATTTTCTTTTAAATTTTGAGTTTCAAAAGTGCCTTCCGGTCAAGCACCGCGCGTTGCTTATCGGCGACGAAACAATAAAAAATCAATTGTGTCTCATTAGCGGAGCTCGACAGATTAATGGCCTATTAACTTGAAATAAATGATTGTCTATGGTTATATAGAATCTCGATAAGCGATAAACTATAGGTACTTAGGTACATACCTAACATAGAGTGACTACCTAGGTACTTAGTTTTGATTTGTGTAAAGATATCAAGCTACTAGAATCTGTCTTCTTTAATAGATTTTCAACTTTATTGCTAAAGCATAAGGTACAAAGTTGATTGGGAAAATTTGACAGTTTCGGGTAGCTTGATGTGCTGGCGTCTGTACATGGAAACATTTATTTTCTGCTATTAAATCTCTTGCCAACATGATCTAATAAATAGTTATTTTTATTACGGGGGGTAGTTATTTCGACCTATCTTTGGTCATTGTCTATTAATGACATTTTAATTAATATACCTATTGTCATTTAGATCAATAGATGTACTTATAATAAATGTAAACACACACTAACAAATATTTAAATACCTAACTAATAGCAGTGTTCATGATCTCAAATAATTTACACTCCCATCCCAGTTATCTACTTTAGTAAAATGTATTCTAAGTCGATTTTTGTATGACAATTTGCAACAAAAATGTCTTAGTAAGTTTTTGGTTGCAATGGAATTTGAACTTTGTGAAGAATGACATTCAGTTTGTTGTTCCATAACTTGAAAATTATCTCAAATTCTTAATTCAAAATAAATAAGTAACAAGTTTTAGATTAGACATATTTTTTTTTAAATTGGACAACTGTTGCATTCAGCCATCTACATCTATGCACCTAGATACTTATTAAAAATAAATATGTGTACCTATCTTATCTCTCTTTAAACTTATGCACAACATACACATTTTTCAAAGCCATATTTTAGTCTGTTTATAATTTTAGTTAGATTAGAATTTTATATTTTTTTATTTTAATAGTTTGTTAGCTTATTTAGTATTCGAAGTTTATCCAGTGTTAATATTTTTATACTCCAAGGGTTGATTTTTCCAAAGCCAGATAATTTTATCGGAGGAATAATTTTGAATTTTTGACAATTCTTCCATACAAAATATACCTATCAGACGTCAATTTTATTCCACGAATAAAATTTATCTGTCGATTTCAAAATCAGCCCTAAATAAAGCAGTGGTTAGATCACTTATCGATGAAAAAAATATGACATACTTAATATAAAAATATGGGTACATTCATAAAATAACACAGTACCTTATTTTATTCACTTATTTTTTCACAATAAAAACTTTGTTTAAAATAATATTCTTGAGCACGACCACTTATCAAAGTCACAGATAAACACTGAGAGGAAAATCAGTGAATGTGTCAGAGCAACCATGAAATCAGGCTGTATGCATAACAGCCAGGTTGCTTTTTGTATGACGTAGATAGAGAATACTGACGTAGTTAGTTAAGGATATCATCATAACATAAAAACACGCCTATTCTATAATATTCCCCGGAGGGTTAGGCTTTGGCATAGGTTCTCAACCTTATTATGCCCATCGCCCACTTTGAGAATATTATTTTTTCTAGAGTCCCACAATTTTTTTCACTTACCATCTGTCGCAAATCTGAAACAGCTATTGCTACAATTATATTTAACCGGTCAAGCGTCGCGGTTCGCCAATCGGCGACGAAACAATAGAAAATCAATTGTGTCTCATTAGCGGAGCTTGACAGATTAAACGTGTAATATTATTAGTTGTAAGATAAGATATATCATTTCTCTGGGTCTTCTACTGCCCCTCTGAAAGTCTCAAACGCGAGGGGGCGTTATCGCTCACGTTGAGAACCTATGGGTGAGGCAGAAGTAAATAAATAATTTATTTATTTATTTATAATAAAAAAAAAGTGACAACATTGTTACAGACATTACATTTACTGCTAGAAATAGTATGTCTTTAACATAGGTCCTTTGGCTCCCAAATTAGGTTTATATGAGATTACAATCTGAGCACAGCAGCAACGTGACGCAGCAATGTCGCGCAGCATTGCTGCCGTGCAGCCGCAGCACCGCTTTGGTCGGGATGTTCTAGCTAGTTACTGCGGCCAAAAAAACAACCAATGAAAATGTTCAAAATCATGTACTGAATCAATGGTACCAGGTTGCACCTCGGTGCCATACCACCCTGCACACATAATATTCTCACCAAGTTGCATTTTTAACAAAAATCAAAATTGAATATTTCGGTTGGTCACAGCGTGTATTATAGAGACATCTAACAGACCGGTCGGGAATCGAACCTGGTACGTTACGTGCTGATAACATCGCGCCCGGCGAGTTATTCGAAAAATTTCTGACGGAGATACCGAGTAGGGTCAGCATAGGAGGCAAGGATGTATTTTTAAAAAAGACCAGAAAAAAGAGTTTCATTTATTTAAAATACTGTTCATCATTAGATACCTACCCAAAAAATTTTTAGAGGATCAGTTAAACATTTTCCTTTCTAAAATGTCTGAGTACTCACTTGACCCGCGACATAGATACCATAACATTGAACGTAGTCGCCCGCGAGTAAGGCCGCGTACTACTCGTATGATGTGTTCTTCCTACACAATACGTGATGAGAATGGCTTTCCTCAAGCCGGTACCTACAGATCGCGTCTGTATCATTATCATTACTGATGTAGGTATATATGTATCCATCTACGTACATTGTAGGTACCTCGTGCCTCGGAAAGCACGTTACGGGAAGATTTGTGGTAGACCGTCGCGGGCGCCAAGGTGTCTGATCAATTTGTGAGGACTAGGGGGTCTACTCATCATAACATCATAATCAGCCTATGATGTTCCCTCTGCTGGGACACAGGCCTCCTCTCAAAGTCAAAGTCAAAGCATTTATTTCAAATAGGCACATAAAAGGCACTTTTGAACGTCAAAAATTATCTTAAAATCATTGATATATAAAAAATAATAAGTATCAATGCTTAAAATAGAATTGATTCTAGTCGCCCATTCCAAAAGGTAGTGTTGCGAACTCCTTGGTTGAGTTGAACTTTATAGAAGATTTTTATATTTTTTATTTTAATATCATTCTTTCTTTTGTTTTTGCTTTTTTTCTTGTACGTGTCTGTCAAAGGTTTGTTTTCCAATTTTATGTTATAATATTCATTTTTTACTCACTAAATCCCTTTTAACACGCAGGTTTACTTTTATTTCATTCCACCAGCCATTTATACATACAGTCCATTTACATCGCCTTCAGGTAGTTTTCGTATGGAGAAGAACGGGCAAGAAACACCACCGTTAAGGCCCATTTAGATGGAGAGAGTTTCTCAAACGTTTCTTGGCGAGAAATCGTACGCTACTATCGCAAGCAAAAATCGCCATAAGACTATCGTATCATAATGTTTACATACAGGCAAGAACGAAATTCTCGCCTACGATTATGTCATACGAGATTCGTAAGCAATTATCGCTAGGCGATAAATTACTGCGACTGTTTAGACAACGAAATATATAGTAGGAAGATTCTTGCTTACGAGTTCTCGACTTGTCTATATACACGATCTCGTATGACATTTTTTCAAATTCATACGAGTATCGTACAAATCGGTTTGAACGGATTTGAGTGCGAGATTTGCCATTCGAGTTCAGTGATTAGTTACTAAGGTATTGTTCTCAAAATGACACAAAAATCATTCAGGTACTGCCGATAGTGTTAAGTTCATTAAAATTTATGCTCCAAAAGTACTTCTTGCTATCCATTTTTTAACCCAATATCTTTTTTTCCGTTTTCGTTTTATTAATTATTGTCTCAGAAGAGCAGATATAATTAAAGCACTCTCGGGCACTGCACTCTGCACTCTGCAGCGACTAGCACAAAAACTCGAAATACAATTCTCGCTTTGTAGTTCTGTTTACACGGAGACAGATATAGTCTATTGCGAGGCAATTGTCGGCCAAGGGGCAGGGCGACAATCGTGAATGTTTACACAAAGAGACTTTTAATGTTCTTTCGATAATCGTATCTTCGAGTCGAGAAACTCTCTCCATCTAAATGGCCCTTTACTCTTTTAAAATGTTTTAGGTACAATATTTTGCATGGGTACATTAATTATATAATAACATGTGAGGACGATGCACCTAAAATAAAATTACTATACCACAATAGGTAAAAGAATTAAAAACGAAACCATGACACATAAATTAATTATCTGATAGATACATGGTGCTCACATATTTACAAACATGGTACAAGCAAAACGATTTTAATTTAAAAAAAAAATACAAGTAATAAGTCAGGGTGTGAGTAATGAATGTAAAAAAGAATTAAAAAAAATTACAATTAAAGTAGCAACCAGTTTGATTTTGTCTAGACTCTAGATTGTCCTATGGAGCAGGACCAGCATGTTTCCAAGCGTTCTGCGTTCTTATCTTGGATATAATCTTCTAATTTACAGTATGCTTGTTTACAAAGTGTACGTTTAATGTGAGTTTTAAATTTTCTTTCATTTAATTTCAATATATCACAAGGTATTTTATTGTAACATTTGACACCGTACCCCATAAAAGATGTAATGTACTTTGGCTAATCTGAAAAATGGTTGATGTATTTTATCTTTATTTCTTGTATTAAAGTTATGTCTATCGCTTATTTTATTAAAAAGATGTAGATTTTTTCTTACAAACATAATGTTTTCATAAATGAATTGGCAAGGTACTGTCATAATATTAATCCTTTTAAATAGTTCCCTGCGAGATTCGCGGCAACGTAGATTATAAATGGCTCTGACAGCTCTCTTTTGCAAAATAAAGATGGATTCAATGTCAGCAGCTCGACCCCATAAATCAAAATCAAAAGTCATTTATTCAAACTAGGCTGAGAATCAGCACGAACGTCAAAATTACAAAAGACAGTCCCCCAAAACGCCCGCCCTTCGCCACTTCCTAGTGCTTTCGCTGGGGAGAAGAAGTGGCGGAACAAACTCCCCAGCAGCACAGCTGTCTGTTCAGTTAGAAAATAATTAATTTTATACAATACTATGTATGCAAAGTAATTAACATTACAGGACACAGAACCTTAAATTAAATTATTTGATTAGGTTAACTAGCCACGCCAATATACCAACAAATACAATAAACACTATATGTACTCAAGCAAAAAAAAAAAATTAAAAATATAACCAAAAAAAAAACTTACTGACCAAATAAAAGCCTCCAGGTATAAAGGGCGTGACAGCTTACATATTTATGCATGCATATGCATAGTAAAATGCCGTACGACATAATGCTGTGAATGTAGCTAAAATAGACTAAACGCGCGGTTTCTACATCTGTTAACTGTCTTATCTTCCTAACAGCATAAGCGGCCGAGCTAAGCCGCCCCGCAAGAGATGTTATGTGAGGTCCTCTTCGAGAGGGAGTGGGCTATAATCCACCACGCGGGTCCAGTGCGGGTTGATAGATGTCACATGTCTTCGAATTTTTCGTTCTAGGGCATGCCGGATTCCTCACGATGTTTTCTTTCACCGTTTTGAGAGCAGTGGTGATGAAATAATTTACACAAAGTAAAGCGCCTGTCTGGGTTCGAACATACGACCTAAGTCCTCGTAACCTCGTAAGTCGCGGCCGTTACCACTGGGCCACCACTGCTCTCACTAAGCACAAAGTCCGTAGTTTTGGCCGAAGTTACGGACATTTACGTCTCCGTATCCACTTATATGATTAGTTCGGGGCCCGAACTGAGAATGAATGACAACATGATTTCCCACCTGTCTCTAACCCAGATGTAATTTAGCCCTTCCGATTTTTTTATTAGTGACTTGTTTTGACGGAACAGTTAGGTACTTTCTGACGGGCCCGTATCTTCATGAACTGCTTCATAGAAAATGTTCGTGAAGTTTTGGATCCGTGCCTCGCCCGCGCCTCGTATATGGTCGCGCATACATCATACTTTTAAGCCGTTAGTCCTAGCTGTCATTCTTAGATCTTTAACAGTGATCACGGATCATGGACATAGAATAAAGTCCATGTCACGGATAGACAGAAGCCCAAAAATCTGACACCCATCTTACCAAAGGATGTCATGTTACTCAGTAACTGGGATGCTGAGGTCAGATAGGCAGTCGCTCCAAGTACCTAAAAAACTGGTATTCAGCTGTATCCGGTTAGACTGGAAGCAGACCCCTAATTAGTTGTGTTGTGGTTGTGGACACCCCTGAGGCATACCTTATCCATAAAAAAATGAAATTAGCAAATCCGTCTATACATACATATATGACGGAGTTATGCCCAAACATAAATAAAAAAAATGTAATAAACATCCAAATTGAGAACCTCCTCCTTTTTTGAAGTCGATTAAAAATAGGTATACGTGTCTCATTGATCTAGTGGCTGCAAGCGCTACTGCGACTCCTGCGGGGTTTTCCACATCTGGCAGTCTGGATTCGTACCCGGTTGAGGCTCCGCCCTAGACGAAATGTGGGTGTACTTACTATAGGTACACATCTGGGAGTCTGTTATGTTACGTAGGTGTGCTAAATAACGTACTTATATTCAAGAAACTCCATTGTAACTATTTTAAAGTGTTTTTCAATTGTGTTCTGTATCAACCCGGTGATTGGATAATCACAGGTCCGTCAGGTCGGAGTGGTGACCCAATCGTCACTGGAACATTGGATATTTCACGAAATAGTCATTCCATGGGGTTATATGAACTTGTTTGTATTGATGATTATGATTCTATTATCAATTCTATTTTAAGGTAATTTTTGACGTTCAAAGTGCCTTTTATGTGCCTTTTTGAAATAAATGCTTTGACTTTGACTTATACTTGTTACGGTCGCGAATCATATATTGTTCAACATGCAACCTTACGCTGACCTGCTAATTGCCAATAACGTTAGGTAGTAAATTTAAAATTTCGCAGGCTACCCTGGCGCTTCCCCCTTAAAGACTTAACAAAGAAGGGCGCCAAGAGAGTTTGGGCAAGTGACAATATGAAAAATTTGAGCCTGTGAGGTATTTTGAGCTGTGAAGCACAGTCAGTTTTAAGCGCCTGACAAAAACGCTTGCAATCTATTGCATGAAGTGCGTGATGCGAACACAAAACTTGCAGGCGCCAACATCTCTTAACCCTCAAATAGATGCTCCGTCGCTGGCAGAGGGCAGTTGCTTGAAGGTCCTCGGGTTACATCCTTGTATGGTTTGCACGTCTGTTACGCGACATCCTCCATCAGGACCATGGAACAGTTTGCTGATGTGGCCCATACGCCAACATCATAATAATGGTAAGTTGTCTTTCTGAAGTAGTCTAGGTCACCAAAGTTCAATAGAGTATCCTTAGTGCGCCAGTTGGACCTCTGCTGGAGCTCGGCTTAATACTTCCTTTGCCACCTCTCCTTAAAGTGCTGCCGGATTTGTTCCAATTATTTTCACCTTTAAACGTCATACCTAATTTTCCAGTCTGGCTACCCCTGAAAATAAATGGCGAAACCCACTCGAGGTTGCTTTTGGAACCCAGAAGTAAATTTTCTGATGCATTTGTTTGCATTTTTACCCGACTACGGCGAAGCAAAAAGGAGGGTTATGATTTTGAGCGGTATGTACGTATGTATATTTGTTCATCTGTTTTTCTCATAACTTCTAAACTACTTGTTATAATTGGACAAATGAGGTATCTTTAGAAGCGTCTTGATCGTCCGCTAGTTATAGGCTATGTGACGTCGTAAAAACTAAAACCCGACTACTGAAAAGGATGAAACAAGAAAGAACCTTCCCGTGGTCGCATGCCGCTGTACTAACATATTATAAGCTATGGTAGCATGCGACCACGGGAAGGTACTTTCTTGGTTCATCCTTTTCAGTAGTCGGGTTTTAGTATTTAAACTTATTTTTTTTATACTTTCGGCCTTGTCATAAGCATCAACAACTCTATGGGGCCCATGGTCAACAACAAACGTTTGCGTGTATTTTGACAAAGGAAAGTGTGTCATTTAGTTTCAGTGGGCGGTGGGCTAGCGGCTTATATGTGAATCTTTCTACGTCATTTGTTTTTTTTAAACACAGTAAAGTTATGGGTAGGGGCCAAGTATGGAATTATTTGTCAGCTTATGACCCGGAAGTTTTGCTTAGTATTCAATATGGAAGTCATGTTTTTCATTCAGACTCGGATACTACTAATACGAGTCGCCTATTTTACAGACTGTCGAATGGTGAACGCAGTTTGTTGTTATTGGCAGACAGGAAGACGCTGAGTACTGCACATAATAATAATAGAATAATGAATGAATGAATTGCACCGATCCCAGCGTGGTTAAACCAGACTCGATTAATCGAATGAACCCCAAGATTCGCACTAGCTCCTGTAGCCTCATTTTCATGGTGCTACAGCGACCATTGCATATCAAGGAGTAGACCGGGGGGCGCGGTAATGGTAGGGAAGACGTGCCCGATGGATAGGTAAGGATTTAAGAGCCTATCGGATATGCATCCTAGAGTAAGCATTGGACTAGTGGAGAGATGGGTAATTATATCTATGGATGGGCATCTTTTAAAAATAAAAATTCTTTATTCTACATAAATTAAAAAACTTGCCATTTCAGGAACTCCACTGCCAATACAGGGTGAAATTTTTATCACCATTTTCCTCTTAAGGGGTCATTGTACTAATCATTATGAACAACTTTTACTATGGGACCAAATATAAAATTGCGAAAAAAAAAATCAGCTGTTCCCTACATTTTGACGAGTTATGCGAACATAAATGGAGAGAACAGCTGATTTTTTTTTTTACCATTTCAGGTGGTGGTGATGAAATTTTTTACACAAAGAAAATGCCTGCCTGGGTTAAAACCAACAACTCGTAAGTCGGGGCCGTTAGCTATCCACCACTGGACCATCACGGTTTTGCAAAGGTAATCTATTTAGGTGTACTTATATTAATCTGTGAAGCTCCGCTAATGAGACAATTGATTTTCTATTGTTTCGTCGCCGATCGGCGAACCGCGCCGCTTGACCAGTTAATAATCATTTTTTTGTCTGATTTATGTGCAAAGATTTGATATCCAAAGATTATTGATCAAATTATCAGATCAGAACATTTTTTACCCATTTGATACGTGCTCACACTATGTATACCTATAACATCAACAACATGTTCCAGATCACTTCAAACGTAGGTACTTAGCTGTCACTACTAGAGTGGTGCGTCCACGCGCCTGTCAACCCGTCAATAGAGTTGCCCAACGATTCTCGTTAGCCGATTATTATCGATACTGGCTCGGCCAGTTTGTGATGAAACTGTCGATATTGGGTGCTCAAGGTCAATGTGAAGCTTTGTTCCAATTATTATTTGAAGTCGTGTTTGGGTTGTGAAATGGTTGGTGGGTCGATCCTGGTCCAGTAGTGGTCACTTTAGATATTATTTTGGAGACTACGTAATGCGACTTCAAAGTATCACGTCCACACACAGATTTTGACGGTCAGAAAAAAATAATTCAGCCAGTCGTGTGCGCAAAATAAATTGCGCGTGGTCGAAATCGGATATAATCGTTTGCCGATATCTGGACGTATATTTCAGTAGTCAAAAGAGTGTGCTGTGATCCGTGTTTTCCAAAGTAAATAATTTCCATCATTACGCCGAAAGTGATTAAAAGTGCTGGCAGGGATATAATCTTGAAGTCAAACGTCGCGCGCAGACTTTCCTTGCGCGCACTCTAAATATCCAACCGTAAAAACTTCGGTGAAATGAGCTGTCACTGCACCTGACGCTAGGGTTTACCACGCTCATTTCAAAGAGCTTTTCTCGATGAGATTTTTCAGGAATTGATCGGTTAGTTTTTTAGTCTGCTGCTAACTTACCTTGTCCTCTTCCAATGGAAACGCTGGACTAAAGTATTCCTTATAAGCACTACCCTATCATTTATTAGCTTACCAGCATCCTAATTATTTTTAAATACCAAGACCCCTCCGTGCCTCACATTAATACTTAATCCATTGACCTTGAATGTCATTCCTGGGTCTTTGACAGTCGTTACGGGTAGTCAGAAGCCCGAAAGTTTGACAACCATTCTTGCCAAGTGGTGTTGCCAAGTAACTGGCTTGTGGAGGTCAGACAGGCAGTCGCTCTATGTTAAATATTGGTATTCAGCTGCATCCGGTTAGACTGAAAGCAGACCCTAACTTAGTTGAGAAAAGGATTATTATTATTTATATCTGTAATTTATATAGTGTACATAATAAGGAGTATTATATTATATTCTATGATGAAGATTCCTGCTTGAAGTAACGTCTCTGACAGGAGTCTACCGTCTATGTAATACATAGTTTCTCTATGATTTTCCTGTTCCATTATCCGTCCGATTGTTCTTAAACTCTAAAGGAGCACATTCATTCTTATTTATATTTTATTACAATGAGGTTACATTGCAAAAATTATAAATGTACTAATTAATGGCTTTACGTATAAAAAAAGGAGAATGTGCTCCTCATTTTGTCTTAAACGCCCGTCTCAATATTGTTGCAGTGGCATATAGTGTATTGTTATCAATATAAATTCAAATAATGGCAAAGATATCGAGTATCTACTTCGCGTAAAATAATAACAAATGAAAAAAATGGCAAAATGGTTTTATAATTTTGACGTTTTCGAAAAGTGCTGATTTTCAGCCTAATTTGAATAAATGACTCGATTTTTTTTGCAGCGCTTTCGGTTTCACCTTATTATTTACATTTTATTACACCATAAAATGAACGTAACATATTATTTAACTATGACCATTTTGATCAAGGATACACCGTATTAGCCGGTCGCGTCAGCTGCCCTTATTAGCAATGCATAGTGAACAACTTTCGTCTGCGAACAAAGTGAAATTTTTCATTTTTACTCGCATTTGATCGCAGGAGCTTTGCGAAGTTGCACAGTTTGTGAGTGTTTTAAGGACTTTTCAAAGTAAGTCATTTAATTATTATTTCTTTAATTTAGTCTAAATGTTTTGCTTAATTTTGATGCTTTTTGTTTTTGATTGATTACTCTGCAAAGACTAGGTACCGTGGAATTGAAGCGCTGGCCGGTTTTTGCGTCGGCAGTTAAACTTTCTGCGTTTAAAAACACCTAACCTACCCCAAGGCTTTTGTGTTCTACCTACAAAAATAAGGTCGTTGATCCCTAAACGTAATATAAGCTGCTAGTATGTACATGCCCATATTGTGCATCATTTATACCTATAAGTAGATGCCTAATTTCATAATTTCATAATTTCGTATATTCCTGAAAAATATTTAATTTATAAGTGAATTTTGGTGCATAGATCTTTTTGCCTAGACATTATCGGAATAACGCGGAAATAAAATTACCCCTTTTGTTAAACGGCTTATAAAGGCTCCTGCAGACAGGCGCGACGCGAGTCTACTAGAACAATTTCTATGAAAATTTTATGGAAATTGTTTTTAAAGGATCTCGTCGCATAGCCGCGTCGCGCCTGTTTGCGAGACCCTTTAATTACAGTTTTCTAAACTTTTCAAGTAATCGTTTTTGTGACATCTACGATGCAGCGTCTCATATGCAGGTATTTTAAATGCAAAATAACCGGGCTTCTACGGTTGCCGGCAAAATATTTGTATAAATATGTTAACTAACACTTCCATCAGTTATAAAAGAACTCAAGTTTATTTATATCTAACTAAATACATATAATTATTTTAGTAGGTACCTATCTAAGTAGATATACTAGACATTAGAAGATGGATAACGGTTCCATACAAGCTTGGCCCAGAAATGAACACAAATAAAAAAAAATGTATGAAGCTATAATAGTGTTTCATAGCCCTGTATAGTTTTGTTCGTCTTAAAACTTGGTGAATTGGTTGATTAGTTCTGAAAATAAAGGTACCCAATAGTGGTCTTTTAATCCAAGCGTTGATATATAGGTACATTTACCTTAATTTACCAACACTTGGATTACCTACCTAACTGTAAAGTCTGGTTTTTGTATATACCTAGACGTACATAAACTCACGCCTTCCTCCCATGTGGGTAAGCAGAAACTACAGAACGCCAACTACTTCGATTCTTACATAAGTACTCCTTTTGTTTGGTTTACGTTCATACATCTGCGGAGTATTTACGTAACACACTAAAAATAGCAATGACTTTTATTTTGACAGTTCAACAATATTCATTGCGTTACTTACGTTGTTGAGCAGACCAAATTTTCGAACATATGAAGCAATGGATTAGCAATATCCTTCAGATTGTGATTGATCGTGTGTTACGCAATTAGGATCCTGGTATAGCATCTTTCAAATTTTTGTTCTTGTTCCAAAATAAAAAAGTTATTACTTTTATAAATGAAATTATGATTTCCAGGAAAGGAAACATGAAAATATGCATACTGTGTGCAGTCATCATTGTTTTACTGACGAACGACGCGGGCGCAGACGAGCAGAGCAATCAAAACATTTTGATCAAGAAGTCAACGTCGTAAGTATTCATTTATGTGCTTTCAATTATTTTGCATTTATTAAAGACCTTGTCAGATTATTAAAACGATTCAGAAAAAATTGATTTAGGAAATGACAGTTTATCAGTATTTATCACAATAATTATGTAGATATGGCTCCTATGATGTGCGGTATTTTAAGCGTAAAAAACTCGGTAGAATTTCTGTTTAATGTTTTATCTTAAAATAGATATAACAAAATAATCAATACACACAAGGAGTCACCCCTATTACATGGGGCTTAATCGTAATTAACGTAATATGGGTGGAACGTTGGACATCTCTGTCTAAATCTTCAATGTAATGTAAATGTAATGTTGGTAGTACAAATCTTATTTTCAAACACTTTCAGAGAATCTCCAAATTTTCCTCATCTTCCCAGTTATGGGGAAATCACAGCAGACGACAAATCTGATCATCACCCGGAAAACCAAGGCCGCATCAGGTTCGAAGGTCAATCTGTAGAACGACCCGTCAAATTTGAAGATGACACGAAAGATCATGGATATATTGACATTAACAAAGCCCATCCTGGGTCATACATATTCGATGATGATGAAAGTTTTGATCAAGATAATCGTATCTCTAAAACTGGTCCTGGATATGAAGGTGAATTTAATCATTCGGAAAATAAGATAAAATTTGAAGGCAACACTGGTGAGCAAGAGAACTCTGATTACCAAAAAGTTAATGATGAAGAGGATGATCCTCAAGCTGGTGCAAACCAAGTAGTATTTAAAGACGATAATAAAGATGGGTCTAATTATTCAAATGAATCCGAAATTGAAGCTGAAATTACTGACAAACCAATCAAATTCGAAAATCAAGATAATGAATCGAATAGCAATCATAGAGATTCAGATCCTGTGACTGAACGAGTCGTTTTTAAAGATGATAGTGATCAGAATCAACAACCTGTCCAAAAGAAGAAAAGAAAACCAAGATGGAAGCCCCGCTATGAAGCACAACAAACAAATCCCGCACCAAGGCCCCCAAACTCACCTTACCCTGGATCAGGCTACCCTGGATACCCAGGAGTAGGCTACCCAAGTACCAGTTATCCGGGCCCAGGAGACCCAAATACAGGGTATCCAGGCTACCCAACGCCCGGTGACCCAGCCACCGGATATCCTTATTCTAAATACCCCAGCCCGTATCCAAGTATGGCATACCAAACTCCGGCGTATCCTGGCTACTTACCCTACCCTTCTGTCTACGCACCAATGAGTCCAGGATACGGTGTATACCCAACTCCGGGGTATCAAGTTCCAGGAGATCAAAGGCCTCCAGCAAGTCCTAGCGCGTATCCAACTCCTAGTCAGGGTGGTCCAAGTGGACAAACTGATACGAGGTATCCTAGTCAAGAACATGCTGGGTCCCTGGCTCCTGGTGCCCCACCTTCTAGTGCCCCACAAAATGGCCTGCCAGGACCATCATACCTAGGTCCGGAATACCCATATTACCAGGGCTATCCTGTACCTGGGTATCCTCCACCTTATCCAAGCGACGCGAATTCACAATATCCTCCTCAAAATCAGGCCCAGTACAGACCTCCAGTGTACCCAGGGGTTCACCAGCAAGGATATCTACCTCAAGGACCTCAAAGTAAGTACTGTACTGTACTATCTTTTAATTGGTAAACTAAGTTATATTAGGTCTTGGGAATGCTTCGGGCAGGCCTTTGTCTAGTCTAGTCTGAAACTTTTGTTCTAATATTATAAGCGGCCGTAAGTTTACTAAAATAACATCAGTTATATGAAGCCGCTATCCCAATTTATTTACGCATAACATGTTGTATTCTTCCACACTTCGTCTCCCCCTTTCTAGCCATAATATCATCTTACACATACATAGTTCATCCATCCATTTCCTACTCTTATAGCCATCCATGTTCATACTCAAAGCTTTCCTCATGCTATTTCCCTCATTCCTCCGCGTCATATGCCTAAACCATGACAATAGATTTCCGTACAACTTTTCAGTTACCGATGCCACTTTCAGACTTCCTCTTATTTCGTCAAAGTTTCATAATTTTCATAAAATATCGTTTTTAATCTCTCTTGGTCTTTACTAGGGTAAAAATCTTGTATCTACTAATCTAGCTCCTCTATAAGTGCCGATAGAATCTCACTAAAACCTTTCGCACAACAACAATGCGTCCGTTTGCTCACGCTTGTGTGGGGTCGCGGTCAACAAGCGCACGCGATGAAACAATACCTAGGTGAGAGGTGCGAGCGGTCAACGGGTGACTAAGCGACCCAGCGAGTTTGGAGCAAAGATGTCGCAGATTGATATATTATAAAGCGATCGTGTTAAGGGAACTTGATGTTTTATCGTTAATTAAACATTATTATGTTGTTTAAGAAGAGTTCAAGGTTAATGCTCATCTACATGCTGTAATCCCTAGTCCTATAGTACACTTACATTTCGCTAGTTATGTTCAAGTCTCTATGTCTATAGTATGGGAGCCTATTGCCATCATCCGGACACAAGTCCAGACTCCAGGCTGCTGCTGAGAAATTCCGGATTGGAAACCCAATAACACTTTGTACAACCCGGGAATCGAACTTGGGACCTTATGCTCAGCAGTAGCGCTTGCGACTACTAGCCCAAAGGTTCACTTCTTTTTAAAATCATTTCAGGACCTTCCCGACAGCCGAAATCGTTAACGCAGCGGGCAGTGTCAGCAGTCGCCGAAGCCCTGACTTCCATAGCGTTGTACGATGATCAGCAGTGTGTTCCAAGGATACTGTGTGAGGTGGCTGGAGGCAGTACAGCATCATCATCCACGCTGTTGAAGGCTTCTGCTAGTCTGCAGCCTTTGCTTTCGTAAGTGTCGTGTATACATATATACACATAGTACAAAATAAAGTCGCTTATGGTGTCTGTCTGACCGCTTAGTTCTTTTACTGTTTAGTTATTAATGTGGGTACAGAATTTACGATTTTTGCTGTCTACCGATCGCCCTCAGTGTACAACATTAGTAGTTTTTGCGAATCTTTAGAAACCCTTCTAAGCTCCAACAATACACCAACGATGGCAATAATAGGGGACATAAACATCGATATTAAAATCGGTACTGAAGACAAACGAGCCAGCGAATATCTTGATATTACCGGTTACTATGGTTTCTATCCCGGGCACCAATATCTGACACGCGAAAATTCTTGCCTTGACCATGCATTAATAAAGACAAAAAAAAAAGCAAAAATTGTCGTATGTCAATCTTCTCTCACCGATCATGATACAGTGTTAATAGGAATAAATAAAGAACCATCGAGTCGAATATCTATCTCTGGGCAAACTAAATATAAGCTTAAGTTGGACTACCCTAACATTATTAACGAAATCGAACATACAAATTGGAAACCTATTTTAAACTCCGATGACGTGAATATAGCAGTGAACATATTTACTGATAAGTTACGGTACATCATAAATAGACACACCAAAAAAGAAATTTTGCGCAATTCTAAAACCATTAGAAGCCCCTGGTTGACAAAAAATTTGCTGAAATGTATACGTAAAAGAGACACACTTCACTCTGAAACAAAAAAAGACGAAAACAAAGACAATTACGCTCTGCAACAAAAATACAAAACATACAGAAATCACTGTAATAATATTATTAAAAATTTAAAAAATGCCTATGATAAAAGCCTCCTGGACAGTTCTAAAACAGATAGCAAAAAAACCTGGGCAGCAATTAAAACAATATGTAACCTTAAGAATAAAAAATTAAATAGTTTAACTTTACTCAACGCAAATCCTGATCCGGTAGTCTCACTGAATATGGCAAATACTTTTTTTGCTGATGTGGGAATACAACTAGCTGAGCAGTCCTTGACTCAACTTAAAACAACAGAGACAGAACTTGCAAATTTAGCACTTACGCTGGATCCCACTAACCCTTCTCTATCACACTCCTTCTTCATGACTCCAACTGACGAAACAGAAGTTATTTCTATCATAGGCAACCTTAAAAACGATTCCGCTCCTGGCTGGGATGGTATTCCGAATCGTGTTTTTAAACTGGCTCAACATTTTCTAGCCGCTCCCATCTCACACATATGCAATTTGAGCATGTCGACAGGAGTAGTTCCAGCAAAGTTAAAAACAGCGAATATCTGCCCAATCTACAAAGCTGGAGACGCATCAGTTCCATCCAATTACAGGCCTATATCTCTTCTTACGTCTCTGTCCAAAATACTAGAGAAGCTGGTGAACAAGAGACTATTAGCGTACTTAGAAAAGAAGCAACTCCTATCGGCCAACCAGTACGGTTTTCGAAATGGCAGATCAACGGAGGACGCAGTCTCGAAGTTGGTGGATCATGTCATTGATAACCTTGACAAAGGCAAAAAGTGTGTCGGCGTCTTCCTTGATCTTGCCAAGGCCTTTGATACCGTGTCAAGGCCCATATTGATCAAGAAGATGGAACGCTTAGGTATCAGGGGCATTGCATTGGAATGGTTTACCTCCTATCTTTCCGAACGTGAACAGAAGGTTTGCTTGGGTGATTTTCAGAGCACCTTAGCAAGAGTGGAATATGGAGTGCCCCAGGGTAGTGTCCTTGGTCCCACCTTGTTTCTCCTGTACGTTAATGGTCTCTGCTCACTCAATTTGGACAACGCGCAAATATCTGCGTATGCTGATGATACAGCAATTATTTTCCACGGCGACTCTTGGGGGGAAACCTACAGTGCCGCAGAGGCTGGAATGCAGAAGGTCACCAGTTGGCTGCAACACAATCTGCTTACCCTTAATGTCCAAAAAACAAAGGTAGTAAATTTTTCTGTAAGCATAAAAACAGCTGCCCCTAAACAATTTGCACTCAAATCCCACCAATGCAATTATAGTCTAGGAGGTAGCTGCAGCTGCCCTGTTTTTGAAAATGTTAATAGTATCAAGTATCTTGGTATTTGCATAGACCAACACCTGACATGGGGAAAGCAAATACAATCGGTTACTTCTCGCGTAAGGAAACTTTTGTACATATTTAAGAGACTTCGATCTGTAGCTGACAAAGATACCCTCAAGATGACTTACCTAGCTTTATGTCAGTCTGTGTTTGGTTACTGCATAATATCTTGGGGCTTCGCTGGCAAAAGTTATTTAATTACTGCTGAACGTGCGCAAAGGGCTATCCTTAAGTTCTCCCATAGATTAGGAATCCGATACCCCACTGATAAGTTATATCGAGAAACGAGAGTACTTACGGTGCGCCAACTGTACATTTTATCGGTACTACTTAAATTTCACAAAACAGCAGCTGCCACAGAGGTGACGGACCAGCGCGCACGTAGAAAACCTAAGTGGAACAGAGCTTTCTGCAGACTTAAATTTGGCAATAAGGCTTTCTCTCGTATTGGACCATACCTGTATGAAAAAGTTAACAAAAAGCTTGGTATCTACCCCCTGACAAAGTTTCGGTGCAAAAAACAGGTACAGGATTGGCTGCTTGGGCTTAATTATACTGAAACGGAAAATCTGGTATCATTCAACTAATAAAGTTTTCATCATCATATACACGTTAACACCCATCACATGCATACTTACACACATCACATACACACACACTCATCACATACATACTTACACTCATCACATACACACTCACACTCATCACATACATACTTACACTCATCACATACACACTCACACTCATTTCATGCATACTTACACTCATCACATACACACTCATACTCATCACATTCATACTTACACTCATCACACACACTTGCATTTGGTTACCTTTTAGTTCTAAGTTTAAATTTATTATTTCTACTGAAACCATTGCATTTGTTAAAATTTCTATACTTAAGTCATATTTTCTGTCGAAAGAGACTGGATCCTGCGACACAGGGTATCCTAGTGCGGGATCCAGTGTCATACCCAAATAATGTAACACTAATTTATGATTCAATAAAACTTATTATTATTATTATTATTATTTTAAACTACGCAATGGACTGACAGAGAAACCCTTACCTAACGGTTGAAATCTTTGAGATAATGTTATTTCTGGACATAGTCGTAAAGTTTCACAATTTCCAATTTAGGTTTGTGGTAGACAAATCTTTGGTAAAACAAAATGGGAACTTACAATGTATTGATGTTGGTCGCCTAGTAACATGTAATATCGCAAGTTTTACAAAACTTGCTAAGTTTTGAAGTTAGGCGTTACTCGTTACGAAGACAATGACCTCTGTATTCCTTGCGAAGTAAGGCAGATGTGTACCCCATACGATATCAAAGAATATCCGTAATAAAACACCAAATAATCAATTTTTAAAATCGTTCCAGACTTCTGCAGGCATACAATGGAGTGAGTTCATCTCCACTCTTCATATTCGGTCGTGCAGCTGTCATGGGAGTGACGGCCAAGGGAAACCCTACAGCCTGCTACCGTGCTTACCCCCAATGTCCCAGAGACCCTGAAAAACTTATCAACTACCTCAACAACCACAACGGAGGCTTCTTCAGGTTCTTCGGGCAACCAGAGACACCCCAGCAACCACACAACTTGGAGCAATTTTACAATTACTTATCTGGCCAGAATGGGCTCCCTCAGCAACAACAACAACAAAGCTATGGATTTCCAAGGCCGCATGGCTATGGTTTTCCCCTCCAGAACCCTTATGCTCATGCTTACAACTATGGACACAATTACAACAACAAACAGAATGGATATAGAAACGCAAAAGATATTGATAGTGAGGTAGAAGGCCGGATACAAAATAAACCAGGAGAAAATGTTTTAGAAGCTGACAGTGATTTGACCTCAAGTGAAAGTCAAGACGAAGGTTCTAAATGGTCGTTTCCAGAAAAAGGAAGTACTAAAAAGGGTAACAAACGGGACAGAGTAAAAATAACGAAGCAACCAAAGAGACCACAGCAAGCTGAGAGACAAGAAAGACCATATAAAGAAAGTAAAACATTAAAATTCCCTGATAACAGATCAGATGATAGGCGAGAAATTCAAATGCTCAGAGATTATCCAAGGAAAGAAAAACATATATTCTTTCCAGGAGAAAATCAGTATCAAATAAATACAAACTATCAAACTACTACTCCAGTAAATCCAGAAGAGTACTATTTTGATCATAAACACAATTTCTATGTAAAAAGACCTAAACCTTTGAATACAGGTGATGTGGTATATGTTGTTAGAGGCAATGGTGACCCAAATCATCCTGAAGTTGTTAGAGTCAGACCTGGACAGAATATTTGAAAACCAAAAATAGTAAGAAATGGAAAGTACAAAACTTGCATGCAGATTTTGGTTTTTGGGATTGAGTATCTCGCACAGGGAAAACATAATGATTTTGAAAAAGTGTGTGGATATACAACTAAAAATATATTTTCGGCTAATGCATGAAAGTGTTATCTAAGCATTACTAGCAATAACTTGAAATTAGTTTGTGTTTATGTTTGTTTTAGTTATTCCTCTTAACTTCTTCTTCGTATTCTTCTTTCACCCTAACTTAAACTTATTTGCTGCTTTTTGAATTTTCTTTTGTATATTGAAGCATTCCTGTTTTGCATTGATTTGTCTTCTAAATGGTCATAGCGCCATGTACGGAATAACGTCATGATTTTGATCAGTATATTGACATAGTTCGATCAATCCGTTTTTGTAAATATCTTATAACTATTATTTATAACAATTTATTATTATTATTTATTTATGTATATTATTATTATTTATTTATTAATATAATTATGTATAATTATTTCGAGTGTACATATACAGGGTCCCATTAAAATAGGTGGACAAATTTTAACACAGCGCTCAGTACGTCTAACCAAAGATATCCAAGCAAAAAAAAAACACTGATTAAAGTGATTTTATCATGACCTAAAATAATAAATTTCCGGCACATTAGTGTATTTTCGTTAGCTGATTATTTTTTCTTGTAAGTATCTAATGCGTTTTATTTATATATTTTTTTACCATCGTCCTTATTTTGGTGGTCTGAATAATTTCTAAAAGTTTGTCCATCTATTTTAATGGGACCTTATATACACGTTGAGCGAAATAAGTTAATTAAATTATAATAATTTATTGAACCATGTGTGTTTATTTTTAGTTTTATTAATAATATCATCATCTCGAAAGCCCTTACCCATGCTTGGATAGCAATGTTAATTGAAATCAGTCAAATTAAGATGCATAAGGACCCACGATCTGAAGGAGGTTTCTACTTGCCAGTTCCACGGCATTATCGGTGGCAGCGCAGAGGTGAATTTGGCTGCATGTTTTGGTCACAAAGGACGGGATAGGAGGTGGGGCATAGTTTGTGACATAGCTTCACATCCACGCCCTGCTGCCGTTTCATCGAGGTAGCCCCACTTTACGAGGTTCAACTTACATCTTCCCAATTGGGTATGGAGACGGTTCAGGGACTTCCAAGTGGACCAAGGAAGGTTACACCTTACAGGAAGATGCTCGTTTAGTGGAAGATAGTGAGTAGGTGGGGGACAGGTATTCTGCCATAGTTTGCAACGGGCATCAGTCGGGTTACTTACCTGGTGGACGCTGTCGATTTCAAGAAACTGTGCCTGATTTTTAGCCATTGCGTTGATTGAGCGTCATTAGAGGGTGTCTAGTGTCAGAAGAGGAGGTTTTTGAAACGATCGTATGTGGTAGTGCAACTTGACCAATAGTATTGTCATGGACTGGGTTGAAGATACTCGTATAAACAGATTTCAGAATCGGTTTGTTTCGGTTTTCATTTCATATAATAGGTAAGTACTCATAGTTTGAAAATAGACCCAAAATAATTGTACACTCACAATCAAAAGGATACTTAATTGTATAAATGGCAATAAAATCTTTGTATTGTGCGAACAAAATGCAGATAATAATTTTGACACAAAGTGCTATTAAAAACCCGCGTCTATCATCATTAAACAAAAGACAGCCAGGAATACGATGAACTTGACCAATAACACACGAACAGTTCAAACAAGGATCTCCACCATAACTCCAACAACACATACCCTTCTTCCCGACCTCCACAGATTAACAATTACATGACAATAAAAGTCAATACGCTGCAATTAATGCAATGTCGGCCTTAACTTTATTTTTACACTGTGAGATCGTTCACCTATAGCGTGTCGTGGACCCGTTTATATGACACGATACGATTCTTTTATGATTTGATTGTTTTTCTTAAATGGCGATGCGTGACAAATAATCATTATTTCTCTATTGTTTACAGTTTTTGGATTTATGTTACCGCCTATTGAGTTTGCTTCAACAATTGGTTGTTTTATTAGATGACTGTCAAACAAACAGTTTAATTTAATGTCAGGGCCGCTTCTTTGGTTACACTTCTAGGACTAATTAGGATGGAAAGTATTTGATGAACCCCATATTTGACAGCTATAACCGCTCTTGTGGAAATATTGTTATTATAAACATCTTTGTACCTTTTACCAAGTAATTATCTGACTATTATACTACTATAAAGAAAGAAAGAAAATACATTTATTTAGCACAGACTAAAAGACATACATTACACCAGATACATACATCAGATAAAAACAAAAGTAAAAAATAAAGGTCAAATAAAAAGTGTAAAGACCGATGTAAAAAGAAGAAAATATGATAAGCAGGAAAGTGTGCCTCACGGCTGCGCTAAAAAGGCCCAGTTCAGCAAAAATGCCAGACAACTAGTGCCTGACGCTGGTTTTCAACTGGACCTGTGACTGTGACTATCGACTCTTAATAGGTAATTCAATAAAGGGACTTTTGTTTGTTACGGGTGCATTTTGGATCCCAAACGTAAGGAATTTTAGGGCTCCCGAGAGCAGCAAGGTAGCTCTAGAATCTCGAGTGCAGCGAGGGATTCGAGCTCGTCCAAAACGGAGACACCTTTATCCCTGCGGAGAATACAATTTTCGCTCCTAATGCGAGGTAATAAAAACCAATTCGATTCTCGATTGTAGTTCATGAAACTGTTAAATAACCAGCGAATACCTAGTTGTGTGCAGTTTCATACACTATTTTATCTTGACTTGCTTTAGAATAGGTTTGCATGACATATAATTAGCGAGCAGATAGTGTAAAAAAAGAGTAAATGATCTAATTGAAATAAGTTGGTTTGCCTTTGACTTTGAATAGAACCGTGACAAAATATAATTCCCAGTGGTTTGTTCCTACCGTTCATCAATCAATACTACAGGGAAAGAAACTTATAATCCATCCTACCGCCAAGAAACAGCTAACCAAACAATACGTACGTCCGTATGTAGTAAGTAAACTTAATCAACTAATTAATCGTAACATCACGCCGGTAATCTGCGAAGGGATAAGCAGAGATGTACCTATAGTACACCCAGGATTCGGCAGTTATTTTTAAGTCCCATTTAATATTCTGCATCGTTCTCACATGTATAATTTTTAACATGAATGATGTAACCAAGACTTTGTAACTATATTATTTTGATTTTTAAAAGAGTGTCCATAGAGTTTCTTGCCCGTTCTTCTCCGTAGGTACCTATCAGTGGCGAAGGGTGAATTTATGACAGAGGTAAACCGGAGCAAAAAAAAATTGCCAAAAGTAATTTCAATTATGAATTGACTATAGTGTGGTTATGTTCTGAATTTTCAAATGGAAGGCGGTAGGAATCGAGTTGTATGGTACCTTCGCCACTGGTACCTATGCTTCGGAATGGGCAACTAGCTTCCTGACCCGACCCCTTGACAATTCAAAAGTGCCTGTAATTTAGGTTTAATTGAAATAAATGCTTTGAGTTTGAGTTTGAATAGGGAGCGAGCCAATTGCCATCAACCGGGTACAGAACCAGACTCCGGGCTGCTATTGAAAAAATTCAGATGGAAAACCGCTTTGCCCAACTCGGGAATCAAACCAAGGACCCCATGTTCAGCAGTAGTACTTGTGACCACTATATCAACAAATAATCAGTAGTTAACTCATCAACATGCGGTTAGTCAGAGAGCTCGGTTGAGCACGCGGAAGACTTTAATGAATGCGCAATTAACGGATACAGGCAAGGTCGTCATTAAACTAGTCTAATGCCTTAGATATTATTGCGTATTTAGGTCGGCTGGTGGATTCTTAATTGTTGTGTAAAGGTATTTTTGTAATTTGAAATAAATAGAGCCTGCTTATGGTTTTTATTGTAAAGGTATGGACGATAGGATGATGAAAATAATGCATGTTATTGTTGCTGTTGTGAATGTGCACGAATGTTAAAACTTTGGTGAAGTCAAACATACATTTTATTTCAATTCAACCAATTACAGGCACTTTTCAATTGCTAAGGTGTCGGTCAGTCAGAAAGATGATCCCATGGAGAAGAACGGGCAAGAAACTGCATGGATACTCTTTGTTGTAGGTATAAGTCATTGCTGTATCTACATTATGATAATTTGATATTTACGCCTACAGCACAGTTATCTAAAGTGTTAAGTTAAGACGTAAGCATTTTCCTAGTGATATTATAAATGGTGTTTTAGTTGTCGAGGGTCTTATAACGAAATAAATTCACCTTTTCGATTGACATTCACATGGTCAAAAAACACTAAACTAACATGTTCTAAAATAGTTATCAATAAATCGTAATTGAAATCATTGGTCTAGTCCTACAATTGAAATTTTCATGCCTTGAAGGTCACAAAAGAGTACTTACCTAATCCTTAAAACTGTGATGTTGCAGGTATACAGGGTGTCCGGTAAATAGTACGACATATTGCAGGGGGTGATAGCTTGGGTCAATACCTACCAAAACAACACAATGTATGTTCCGCAAAATGTTACAGATTTACAGTTATAAATTTTTTTCCGATATATCGAAAAAACTCTACCTTGAAACAGATTTTTAAGCATCTCGTAATAAAAAATTCCTTTTCTAGTATTTGTTTTACATCAAATTATTCGTGAATAGTTTTTCTACTCATTGACAAGTCTTGTTTCTATCAAAAACCAGAATGTTTCAAGAAATACTATTTTTTGTTTAAATTTTCGCAGAATGATTTTCTTATCGCCTTTAACCTAGTGGTGAAAAAAAAAGTTACATTTTGCGGAACATTATTATGTTGTTTTGGTAGGTTTTGGCCCAAGCTATCACCCCCTGCAATATGTCGTACTATTTACTGGACACCCTGTATATCACTTACATACATTTCCGTGCTACTAGTCCACTCATTAACTAGAATGAACGGGTCGCCAGTAATAAATAAACAACTTGTCAATATTTGAATCACTAATTATGTGCAATTTAAATCCTGTTGAGTGCCGAGTGCTAGTCTAGGTATTATGAATGGATCTAGCGTTTGTATCGTGGGGAGCGGTACTTGGCTTGCTGACAATCTGCTACTAGACACGTGAGAGACATACAGGGCTCGTGGCTAAATAATAACAGTCGCAGGGCTCGATTGAAGGTTCAGCTACGCTTGCCGCGGTCGTTTTGTGGATGGGTGATCATTCATTACGTATCGAGACTCTTACGTTTGCCTGGCATTCGTAGATCTTTGACCTTTGTTACGGGTCGTCAGAAGCCCAAAAGTCTGTTTTCGGAAAAGAACCAGAATTACCCACACAGCTTGCAGATTAAGCAAGGTAAAGTGGCCGTGGGTTGGCCATGTTTGTCGAACGACCAATGGCTGGTGGAGCAGACGAGTTCTAGAGTGGAGCGGCAACGGTAACTGTGGGACGCCACCCAGCTAGATGGAACGACGACCTAAAAAAAGTGGCTGGGGCAGACTAGATGCAGAAGGCGGCGGACAGGGTGTTGTGGCGTAGCCTGGGACAGGCCTATGTCCAGCGGTGGACTGCGATAAGCCTTGTTAAAAGTGTGAAGAAAAGAGAGGCGATGCTTTGATCTGTAGTTGGAAAACAGAGGGTTTATATGTAGATAAACTAACTTGTTAGTAGATGACATATCGAAAAAATTGCATGGTTGATGTATTATCATTTTGTAAGCTAATTAAAGACTACGTGGTCTGAGGTGATCCATCTTCTGCGCAGGATTAGTTACTAACTATGAGAATAATAAACACAAGGTTTCGTTTTAAAGAATGGGTAAAGTCCGTCTGTGGATGATGATTAAGATGATGATGTGCAAGCTAACCAATAAGTCACAAACATGTGTGCAGTAGTGATGCTGATTTTATTAAATGTACTAGCTGCCCGGTGCGACTTCGTTCGCGTGGTGTCCTACTCCTTCCCCTACCCTACTCCTGCCCTAATGCCCTACCCTTCTCCTACCTTACTCCTACCCTACCTCTTCCCTACTCCTACCCTACTCCTACTGTACCCCTCTCCAACCATACTCCTACCCTACCCCGTCCCTACTTCTACCCTACTCCTACCGTACCCCTCTCCTACTTTACTTCTACCATACCCCTTCCGTACTCCTACCCTACTCCTACCGTACCCCTACCCTACCCCTACTACTACCTTACTCAGTTACTCCTCTCCTACCCTACTCCTACCGTACCCCTACCCTACTCCTACTCTACTCCTACCCTACCCCGACCCTACTCCAACTGTACCCCTACCCTACTCCTACCTTACCCCTACCCTACACGATCAATAGTTTTAAAATAAAAATAGTTTACGTCCTATACTCAGACCTACTGAATATACAAACAAAATTTCATAAGAATCGGTCAAGCCGTTTCGGAGGAGTTTTGTTACCAACACTGTGACACGAGAATTTTATCGCTGCGCTGCGTGGAGCCACACCGGCATGTCGGCGTGTATTTTTTGTTTATTTTGACATTTTTAATTTCGTAATATCTTTTGAATGGAATGTCCGATTCCAATAATTCAAAAAGTAATCAACAGGTATTGATACAGTCTTGGATAAGAAACAACTTATTTGGATAAGAATTAATACAAACCTTTGTATTAATTCTTATCCAAATAAGTTGGATAACATGGTCTGATTTTGATCAGCATTTCTATCAACTTTTAAAATGTAAAAAAGTAGTTATAGTGACATAACTACAATAGTTGGACATATGGTCTCGCGAAGTTTTTTGTAGATATTGATATGTTCTATAACATTGTAGAACATTTTTTTGTTCTATCATCAATAATTTCCGCAGCGCATGCGATGAAAGACATTTTATGGGTAATTTTTTTACACCTTGGGTTGGTTTTAGTAGAAATTTCTAGAATCTGTATCAAACCAAGTTTGCTGAGTGGAAGCCTTCTTGTCATAGTCATGGCGTACAGCTGCTGATTTTTTATTACATTTATGTTCTGTGTTCGTGGGCGTAAATCAGTTTCACTTTTATTTTTTTATTCGAGTTATCTTATGGATTTCACGTGTATCTGTGACGAAATATTTTTTTATCTTCCTTTTTTTTTTTTCCAAACAGATCACGTCTACGACTCGTCGACGACTTGAAGACGCCATTTTGTCGGACATTATAAAAAACCCCGCCCCTGTTATGTTCATGACATTATGCCGTTTTTGGGAAAAGCAAGAATTTTCTCGACTCCGGCATAATATATGCCTTGAACTTAATATTTTTTGTCCACGCTTGATAGTTTTTTAATAGTCTTCCGTATTCAATTATTAATAATAAGGATATTTCTTCTTTGTTCTGGTGTTCCTTTGGTCTTTTGATACTGTCAATCTGCCTAGCTTTTTCCGAACTATGGTGAGGTCGGCTTCCAGTATAACCTGATGCAGCTGAATACCAGTACTTTACATGGGACCATTGCCTATCTGACCTCCACTGCTGAGTAACTGGGTAACACGATACCCCTTGGTAAGACTGGTTGTCAGAGTTTTGGGCTTCTGATTACCCGTAACAACTGTCAAAGATCTACGAATGACAGCCGGGATCAACGGCTTAAACGTGCTTTTCGAGATACGGAGGGGTCTTGGTATGTAACGAATGGTCACCCATCCACGAACCGATTGCGACGAGCGTAGCATAACCTTCGATCGAGCCGTGCGGCTGTTATTGTTTAACCACAAACCCATTAGGTATTTTTATAGTCCTTCTCGATAATGCTGCTCGATGTTCTTAAATTAGTCCTTATTGTGCTAGACATTTATTTACTGTGATTTTAATCTTTTGTAGTTTAACGTACCAACTCCTTCCTCCTGGATTTTAAAGACTTCCAAAGTATCTATTTATTATCAGAATTTCCAACCAAACCGGTTTGATTCTCAATTAGGTGTTTGTAAGTTATAAGTTTTTCTGTCATCGATGGCAGTAAAGTCCAAGTTAAACTCCAGAAATAGCATTTATGAAACCAGAACTTATAACATATTATATTAGTCTTGAATCAATACCCGGTCCTTCTCTATATTCGAGACAATGAGACTTCGAATCGAAGATATGAGAAGAGGTATTTGCTTTGAAGTGGGACAGTCTGTAATAGGCTGATATTGTTATTATGAGTTTTTTATATATGATAAATTATGATAGCATCGAAGAGCGCCCGTAGCTAAGCAATAGCAGCCGCACAGGTCGACCGATCAGGTTAAGCTACGCTTGCCGCGGTTGGTCTGTGAATGGGTGTCCATCTTTACATACCGAGACCCCTCCGTGCCTCGGAAAGCAAGTTAGGCCGTTGGTCTCGGCTGTCATTCGTGGATCTTTGACAGTTGTTACGGGTCGTCAGAAGCCCGAAAGTCCGACAACCAGCCTTACCAAGGGGTTTCGTATTACCCAGTAACTGGGTTGTGGAGGTCAGATAGGCAGTCACTCCATGTAAAATACTGGTATTCAGCTGCATCCGGTTAGACTGGAAGCCGACCTCAACGTAGTTGGGAAAAGGCTATACAGATGATTATGATAGCATCGGACATTATATACAAATTCGATTTACTTGAACGAAGAGGAGGGCGGGATGACTTATGGGCAATGAATCAGTCAATAGAGATGGATAGGTTTATTTTGAGCCGTGTACTGCACTGAAGTATTCTCTTATATCAATCTTGGTATGTATTTATAGCTTTTAAGTTCATTATCAGAAAGTTAGTTTTAATATACCTACTCATTGCTTCGATTTTAAATTTATAATTATCTTTTACCTTAGTTTGGTCCTTTTGGTAACCTACTCTGAACTCTTTGGTTGTTTATTACGGGTCCGTGGCTCAGGCCCCCAGTGGTCGAGGCACCTGTGGCCGACGCCCCCGATTCGATTAATTTAATATCTTCTTTTTTTGTGCTTTTTCACTTAGTACCTACAGTAAATGAGAAAACTGTTTTACCATAATAATATTTTAAAGTATTTTTCCTTGCTAAACAAAAGTTATCTATCAAATAGCAGAGAGAATGGATCGCCACTTAACCTTATACGGTTGAGCAGCGGGGTAATTGCGTAGCTCACCTTTAATTTGTTGAGCAGGCACATTTTTCGAACATATGAAGCAATGGATTAGCAATATCCTTCAAAATGATTCAGATTGAGACTGCTAGTGTTACGCAATTAGTGAGCTGATTCACAGTTGTTCGATTATCATGTTTATTTACTATCAATAATTAATTTGGTTATTCAATGAAGAAATAAATAAACTGCATTTGTCAAAGAGAGCTGCTTCATCATTAGTTGTATAACTGAAGTTAATAGAATAATAAATGTCAAAATAATTTCTAATCAATGATGATGATTTCGTCATTGGGAAGTCAAATATCAAAGCAATCAAAATGGCTCCTTTCGTTAGTCTAATTATGGTGTGATTTATTTGATGACAAATTGAAAGTCGTCATAATTTAACTTGATAATTTGTACTGACATATTAAGTTGTTTTGTTTGGTATTTTGCTACGAACGGTTTATATAATAAAGGGTGGAATTTTCGAAGCTAACTGGAAGGAAAGTACTTTAAATACGGAAGACAGAAAATTTTACTCAAAGGAAACATTCCTTTATTTTTAAAAAGAAACAAAACTGCCTTTAAAGATTTTTGAAAATACGCTTGCCACAACCGACTAAAATCCGAAAAAATATCATCCTGTACTTTTATGGCACCAATCGATAGGATCAATAATTATAAGGATCAAATTTCTTTAGCAAACATTAAAGGATGAGATATAATAAATATATAGGTACAATACGTTAGCTTCCCATTAGGGAAGCTAAAATGTATTGCCGAGTAAATATTATGTTAAAACAAGAAATTTCACGTAGACGAAGTCGCAGAAGCTAGTATAATATAACTGAAGTTTGGTTCTCCACAGAACTACATGAAAATGGTAAAAGAAAATTCAGTGCACTCAATGAGCTTAATTTTGGGGAACCTTGGATTACTATTTCATATTGCACACCCAACAACGTACGTTTTTGGGTCTGCACATATTCAAAAAATAATGATACAGTTAATCCAACAGTAAAACAGAAGTTTCCTGACAACAGTCACGTGCTGGGTACACTTAAGTAAATTAAAGTATACAATGCCAACTACAAGGTTGTACATACTATAGAATAAATATTATTTTGCGGTTACGCTGCACTAATAGTGGTTCTCAATAAAATTTGTGATGCGTTATTATAAGAATTTGTATCGTTTTTATATTGGTCTTTTGATTCATGATCTATTATTATTATGATAATTAAAAAAACACTATTTCAGGAAATGCCATTGTGTTTTTAAGGGTCGGTCACAGGAAATCGTGTTATGGAATTACCTTTTTCCTAGATTTTTCCATTCATCCCGGAAAAGTCTAACTATATCGTGTTTCTGGAAGTTTTTGGCAAGGCTCTCTGAAGGCAATTAAGGCTGCCTTATGGAATGTTTATTTATGTTTAAAAAAATAATTTTGGTCCTGAAAGTGAATTCATTTTCAAAGTTTTTTTTGTTATTATTAAAATGCTACTTAATAAAAAATGAAAAGAAAGTTTGGCTCCATTTTCTGAAAGTGCACATTTTTCCCGCTAACATTGAAGGTTAGATTATAACATAAACAAGTAAATAAACAATTAAGCCAAGGCAGCCATAAATCCAAGATAAAATCTTCATGCCCGAGGAAAATTCTAAACAAAACAAACTTCACATTATGCAAGCACCGCACCCTCGACAAAAGGACCAGCGCCATGGGATAGCCGACCAATTTGAGAATACTAGGAATGGGAGTGAAGAACAAACTATTAGATGCACTTAAAATTGGTAGTGTTTTAGTATTATCATTTGCAGTGAAAGTCGGCGGTCGAAGGACGCGGGTCGCGGCGCCAAGCAGTGCGTTGCCGACGCTCGAGTCGCGAGCACGCGTCTCGTCATACAAACGAATCCCTCACGCGTGTGTTGTGCTACGATTTACGATACTGAATGGAATACGACAAAAGTCAACTGATTTAAGTATGTCAGTTTTATTTTGTTGTAATTTTTATGTAACTGTTCTTCCGGAAGTTGTCACCATGTGTTGTGTTTCGAATTTAACGGCCACCGTCGCGAATCTGTTGTCGGTGGTAATATGGCTTCAAGGCGTGCATACATTAGGCTTTCGGCAAGTTAATGTTTACCTTGACGGCCTACATTTGGCAAATGATTTCAAGGAACTAATTATGCATAATCTTGAAAGGAATATTTTTCAGGATCGTTTCAATTACCAATAGTCCTAAAAAGCGCGCGAATTGCGATGTTTTCATTGGTTATCGGAAGATCCGTTGTACCTGGCTCAAACTTTAATTAATCACAATAATCACTTTTTGGTTTGTCATCCGATAACAATTATTTCCTTGTATGATCTAAACACGATTGATTTTGATCGATAGATTAGAACCTACATACTTCCCATAATCTTAGATTTTTTACTTATCTACATATACTTCGTCACTGTTTCATTCGTTGGTTCAAAAATTATTTTGTTTTTAAACTTGAATTATTCAAGAATGCTACAAAACCCTTCCTTAGTTTTTGTTATAAAACAACGCAATTTAATATTAATGACCTACCTACTAGGTATTTGTCTTCGATTGAGGAACTAATACAAATATGGCTGAATAATCATAAAGACCTTTGCCGTTTGCTATTAACTGAAGTTGATCATTAATGAGCATAACGTCTTAATAGATAAATATTAATTATAACAAAGTTAAAGTTTATTACCATAATTTAAACCAAGTAGGTGCCTAGGAAACGGAAAATCCAAAAATCTAAGAAAATCATGCAATGGAGTTATCAGAAGATTTCATTGTTCAATTAACTATAAAAGTCGAAGATATCAAACAGTTACCACTGATTGATATCTATGATAAAAATTTAACAACAAAAGCGCTCTTAGTAACAGCTCTACCATTTACAATGGTACTCAACAAAAATGAGCAGCAATTACAACCATTACACGTCAAAGAGACTACTCTATAACTTGGGTTTACATTGTCTAAGCAACATTCAGCAAACATGAGATCAAAACGACGTGGGATTTTGGTCAAGGGCAGATATTGAGGCCAGTGGGTACAATAAGGGCAAATACCATATTTCTAATGATCTGCTACCGGAATATAAGCCTAATATAAACGATATTGGTAGTGGTAGTAATAAATCACTAAGATAATTCGGTGACAGATTAACAACGGCAATGGAAGCAACGCTACCTGTATTTTTTAATTTATTTTTGTCTCTAAGGACGTTGTACTAAATACTTACTACCTGAAAAGACAAGGGCGCTAATTTATTACACAAGCAAGTTGATAAAACTGTTAAATTAAAACGTTAAAGACTTAATTGTATTAAATTATAAATGTTCGTATCGAAGGACCAGTATATTGACCTTTGTACAGGTTTTTGAAGTAAAGAAAAATAACGAATTTAATAGTAAATTTGGGATTATGGTAAAACTGGATGAATTAATTCATTCAAATGTTTGGATTATTTCTCCAATCAATTTTATCATAACGATCTTTGTGAAGATTCCGGAGCTGGATGAATTTAATAGACCTTGTGACGGATAACCAACACTTTAAAAAAGTGTCCAAAACATGTTTTTGTAGAAACACAGTGTTTATTTTTAGCTTTTGGATCAATCGAATCCTTACTCCATCAAAAGTTATAAACATTGGGTTATTGCAAACAACATCTGGTATCCTTAATTCCTCATTCTATTATATTCATCGTCATTGATAAAAACTTCAATCAATCTTTCTTTCCTTCAATCTTTCCATTAATAACCCTTTCTTTTCTGAAATCATTTCTCTCGGTCCTATGCTAATCTCATCCACATCCTTAATTATAATTTGCAATTTTCTTTGTTAGACCTCCCACGTTCCCTGTCCCATTAACTTGTTGCTTATTTCTTTTTTGTTCCAGAACAGGTTTTGTTATAATGATTTGTAGCCTTTTGTTATTTACGTCATCCTCAGGTTTGAGCGAATTCAATGTCAGTGATTAGCAATGCTGTACCCTTTGATGTGATCTAATTAGGTACCCTTATAAGAAGTTTTTTGTTATTATTTATCATGTCTTCTGCAGTAAGTATTGTATTATTTATTAATACGGCACTTAAGATTGCCCTAAATTGCAATCCTAAATCGCATAATTCATTAGTAAACTCGGTTTAGTACTCCTTCTAGTTGTTATTCCTCAGGGTACTACAATAGGCCCCTATTCCTTTTGTAACCGTCATTATTGTAGTAACAGAGCAATTTTGTAAGCACGGATAACAATTCATCAAAAACATAAACACATGAACTTATCTAGATATTTGAAAAGGCGACAAATATATTTAATAAAATTTCTAAATCTTAACAAGTCTCATAATAACAGACAACGGTTTTAAAATTTACCTTGACACGAACTCTTGGTCAATTACACCAGAGTATTTTGTCACAAAAACCATTAATATACAAACTTTAAAAACTCTAAATACCAGTAAGTAATAGATTTATAACATTACAAAGTAAGAAAGTAAAAATTAATGATGTCAACTTTCTTTTACATAACAATAATGTATCTGATAACACATTTAGAGACCTGTTAACCCTAAAACTATATCCGATTTGTGTAAAAAACAGACTATTAATGAATTATTCATGGGCCCTTCGAGTTATCGGGAGCATCCGATGGTTAGACGAGAACTCGACTAAATTGAAATGGCTCTTTCTCTGGATCAATGACCAGCGCTTGATTGCCTCTTCAAATTGGTTAGGTTGCTCTAAACAAGTTTTGTAACCGTGTTCCGAGATGTCACAGCTTAGGGTCACCTAGTCGACGTACTGTTCGTGTTTGATTTTGGTTGATTGTATTTATTTATCGACTTGTTCTTTTCCCTTTTGGGAATAGTGGAACTGAGCTGTACCCAATAAGAAAGGCGGAATTCAACTTAATAAGGAGACAATAAGGAAACAGGTATTACTCGTAACATCCTTATTTTATGAAAACCTGAGCTGAAATGATGATCCTATAATTTGCATATTACATTTTTCATCTATATAAGATTTGGCTGCAAACATCATAATTTTGATTAATTTTGTTAAGTAATCCAGTTTTTGGTCATACGAACCAGAAATTTAAATCGCTTGCAAACGTTACAGCACCAAAAAGTTCTCAAGTTTAATTTGCATGTAAGCATAGTCCAATTTAACTAAACCAATTATACATACATATGATTTACATCAAATGAAATGACGAAATCGATTCGATTGCGTATAATCAAAAGCAGTAATTTTTTCAACGACACAATAAATCGCGACTGCCAACCTACCAGCAGGATCATATTAAAATAACGATTTTATAGATCAACGGTCTACCTTACAATAATAAGTGTGGGTGTTAGTATATTCGTGATAAAATATGATAATCAAGATAATACAATCATAAATGTCATTACGAATTCCCAAAGTGGTCTAGCACGAAATAATTTAAATGATGTTTATCATATAGTCCAAGTTGGATCTAGTCTAGATGGAGTCGATACACAGGAAATGGACCATGTGGACAGAAATATAAGTGGCGTCTAAGCTGCGATGAATTTCTAAGAATTCGGGGTGGGAAGATTAGTATTCAATATGAATTCTACTTTCAAGGTTAAGATTCGCGTGAATTAGGCGCAAGAAGACAACTGTAGCATCTTTAATATCGAGAATTTATACGCTAGCCTTAAGAATCTTACGAAATTAATGCCACACGGGAGATTAATAATTCACACGCTGATTGTAGAAGGACTGTAAAACGTGCTAAATGGCGATAAATTCGCTCGTAAAACGCTTCGTCTAAACAAGTTCTTACACTCAATTCAGTAAGACGGGTAACTCAATAAGTTCAGTGGGTGGCGGATAAGCCAGTCTGATACTATTTCTGCGCTATTGCAAATTATTTAAATCCGTGTTATTTCTGCACTGTCCAAACTTCCAGACATAGATATCTTTTGGTGTAACCCAACGACTTCCTACACCTTATCTAGTATCTTGGCGAAATAAGTTTTCAAATATTGGTTCTCCGAAGTTTATGTAGATACGATTTTTGTTAGTGAAGCACCTATGATATATAAATGCTAACTTCACTGGGCCTGTAGTTTTGTAGTAAGTAATGTGATGATGTTAATGTTGTTTTCTATATATTTTTATTGGTTTATACTTGACTCTTCAATATTACTCTGTAGCTTCGTCTTAATGCTTGTCTTTGTCAGTATTATTTTCAACTTTGAATACATATTCAACAGTGCTTCTAGATATTTAAATAGCAAATGCAAAACAAGTTTCTTCATTCATAACATCGCTAGTTTTCTTGTCTAGAACATGAAACACATTGTATTCATGAATAAAAATATAGTTTATACACGGAGCGCCAGTAAACACAACATGAGATTGCAGCAATTACATAATTACGCCTACATGATAATGTTTTATCTTAGATATGTTAATATTACGCCCCGTATCTCGCGTTTTATCTAGTTTTCTACATCTTAATAATCCATTATTTACTTATTATCTGATATGTACTGGACCGGCCCACTTTGTAATGTTGCGTTTGTTAAGTATTTATTTTAAAATGGTTTGTTACTTTATTACTCTATGCCACTGTTGGGTCATAGTTACTAAATTTTGTGTATACTTTATCATTCTTAATCATCTGTAGAATGGGCTTTTTATCATCATAAAAGCCATTTGCTCTCATTTGGTCCTTATTTCCGCTTTTTTGCAATCGTAGGTTAAGTGCTGAAGTAGGCTTTGACTTTAAACATCCAGCCATGAATTTGTAAGCCGGCATTATTATCCAAATTAATAATGACAAGTACACAATGTAAATTACAAATCGAATATCAAATGAAGTGCATTGAGCCGTCAACATTCTAAAACTGCATTAAATCTAGAATAACCAAAGCGACAAACAGATTGTTGTTTTCAACGTACGCCTAGTTAAAATTCCAAACTGATTTAGAATACATGGAAAGCCGGAAAATGCCCGAAACTAAATAAAAGTAAGACATTTCGGTCGCGAAGTCGCGGCCACTTCCTCGTCGGGAAATAGATCAAAGATAACATATTCAGCAAGAGATTAATTTTCACCGTAATTATGCTTAATAACTTTGTAATAACTGCCCCTATTTACGTTCAGTTTCGTAACATTGTGGCGCCATCTGATGGCACTTTATGGCGTGTTTTTACGTTTTACTCCCTTTGATGTAGCTTAGATTTTTTATGGATTTCGGTAGCATTCCTTTTGGTGTGTTTTTGTCGTTATTTTACTAGGCTGTGTCAAGTGGTTTGAAATAAGCTGATTTGATTTATGACACCGCTTCTGCGAATATGATGGGTGTTCATGTATCTAATTCTATAAAACATGGCATTGATTAATATTGTTTAACATTGTTATAAGAAAAAAGGATTTGTTTAAACTTCAACTGCCAGTCATTCAAGTTTTTTTTTTGTATTTCGAACAATGCTTGGTTCTAAAAAAACGTTCCTTGTTTAATTTATAAAGAAAAAAGTTAACAACGGCTTTTCTCAACACAAAAACGTTAAAAGCTGATTGGTATTTGAAATCCATAAAAACTATAACAGTTTAAAGGTATGGGGACTAATTAATCCCCCTAATTCTGTCCCCGTCACGGGTTCACCCAATTTCGCGGCATAACTGTTTCTATTTTGACATGGCGGCGTGACACACACTTCCTGGATCCAAAATGGCGGACTTTCAACTGTCACACACAATTATCAACCGATTTTAATCTCTAGTCCGTTATCGTAGGACGCTGTTCGAATAAAAATGCTTTCGGAATGAAAATTTAAGTATAATTTAACTGTCTGGTGGAGTTAAAAATAAATTATGAAGGAATCGTGGTCGTTAGGAAGTGGTATGACGGAATGCATATTGCAGTTTGGGTTTTTATAATTAAGTGTTTTATATGCTGAAGCACACACTTTTTTGATGGTGCTATTGTATATGTTGGATAACTTATAGTTTTTGGCTGTAGACTTAAAAACTTTTTGTTAAACCCTTTTTGTCACTATGAAGGTACACTAATTTAATTTTAAAAGCTTCCAAAGTAATTAATGATTGTTTTACACGGTAGCTGATTGCTCTATCAATATAGCTGTCGATGTTGTCATAGATAGCGAGTCATTGTTCACAAGATTTATTTACAATGCCTACTGTAACGGTGGAGTTTCTTGCCCATTCTTCTCCATAGGAAAACTACCTTTTGGAAGGGGCGACTAGAATCAATTCTATTTTAAAATAATTTTTGACATTCAAAAGTGCCTTTTATGTGCCTATTTGAAATAAATGCTTTGACTTTGACGGTAATATAACCTACCTACTATACTGATGGAGGTCCATGACGTCCTGGGTTCGATTCTCAGGTCGGGAAAAGAGGGTTTTCTAACTGGAATTTCTCAATCAGTCTGGAGTCTGGATTAATGTCCGGTTGTTGGCAATAGGTTTGCATGGCGAAATGTGGGTGTACTATAGGTACACCTCTGCCTAACCTTTCGGGAAATTCAGACGTGATGTTATGTGTTATGTGCATACTAATGGATAACTGACTCACTCATAACGACTTCACGTAAACAGCTGATCTGCACAATACCTTCGTTCTAGACAAAACAATTTTCATATTTTCAAGTGAAACCCCCTGAAAGTTACACACGACTCCAGCAACTCTATTTCCTTCGACATAAGGCGGAATTTCCAGAACAATTAGGATTCTTATGTCATTGGCATGGCCGGCAGCGGTTGACACCTGATGTGAATAAATAATACGGTTTTTGAATGATGGTTCGACGTATTGATGTAATAAAATGGAGGCATTGTTCTGCGTAGTCCGGGAGACCGGCTGTGATAATGTTTGCTTCATGTTAATCAATCAATGTTTAATTTTCTGAGACCCATAAGTTGGTATATAGGTAGGTAAAAGTACCTATACTCCATTTATTATAACATTAGAAAAAAGAGAAGCAGGAGTATGAAACCTTTTATTTTCAAGTTAAGTTCAAACAATTTTTACGGCAAAAATGTATGGCATACAATAAAGCATTTTCTATCTATCTACTCGTCACGATGCTTGGATAGGTACATAAAATGAAACAATTTTTAGTAACAATCAGTTTATTAAAAACAACTTTATATAAACCGACAAAATAAAAAAAACACGTGCTGCCACAACTTATGAGGGGAATAGGGAACATTTTAGATTTGGTAGAGTTATAGTGACATGAAAAACGTTCCCGGTACTGTCTGCCCCTGCTTCTTTTAGATTTTAAACATTGACACGACAATATTTTATGTAAAAACCAAATAATATTAAATAAAAGCCTTGTAATTTCAGAAGGTAGATAGGTTAAATAAGTACAATTAAGTGTGACTGTTGTTATTTAAATTGATTATATTTAACTCCACATCAATCTTGACTGTAATAATGTTTGTTGTACTTTAATTACAAAGTGTGCCCCTAAAAGAGCCTTTTTTAACTTCTTTCTAATGCTAGAGTAAATGGAGTATACCTATATTCCAACTTATGGATCTTTTATTATTTTATTATAATTTTGCCGTGTGCTCAAACTCAAACTCAAAGCATTTATTTCAATTAAACCATTACAGGCACTTTTGAATTGTCAAAATTAAGTAGTCGGTCAGTTGGTCAGAAAGTTGAAGCTAGTTGCCCATTCCAAAGCGTAGATCTCTCTGGAGAAGAACGGGCAAGAAACTCCATGTACACTCTTTTTAAATCAAGATATTACAAAATCCTGGGCGTGTGTGTGCTGTGCGTGTGTGTATGACCAGATTTATGAATGTAAACGAGGCAAAAGATGTATGCAAGGATCGCAGTAGGTGACGTTCTGTAGTTTCTGTCTACCCCCCTGGGGAAAAAGGTGTGACTTTATGTATATATGTGTATAATTTATGAATAAACAAATATATATAGCAAATTATTTCATAATAATTATCATGGATCTAGGCACATTATAGTAAGCACGATTTAACTGTAGACTTAACTCAAAATTCAGTAATTATGAAATGTGTATTTCATACATATTAACTATGAACTTACTTAATCACGTTTCCGTTTCAGTTTAAATTAATGGCCGGATGTGAAAAAGTATCGTTCATCATAACATATTGCTGCATTCAATGGAAACTGACTCATATTTCATAAGCAATTTATTACATGCAAGCTTATTCAACACTACATTATTAATAATACTGTAATGTTGAATAAGCTATCGCCATATCTTACAGATTACCGAAAATGTTTATTTCTGTTTCCATATCCAAAATCAAATTGTTTTGTGGAGTCTTTAGAGCCTAAAGCCATAATATTGAAAAAAAAAAAGAAACTCGTATACAGTATGACAGGAGCACACACATCACATGATACTAGACCCTAGAGCGTAGAATTCGTTCGTCGTAGCGTAAAAATTTCAACGCACGGGGTACCAAAATCATGGAATCCATGGCTCGTCGATGTCCCTACCAACCTATGTAATGTTCACCAGCGTATACCCCTATTCTAACTTCAATGCATCCGCAAGCGATAATCTATTAAGACTGCCGCTAATTATAGCAATAATCAAACTAATAACGTCCGGTAAATCATAGGAATTAGGTAACATTTTCAATCTTGATAATATTAAGACATGATGCAAATGTTAAGGCCGCGGTCTCCTCGACTAGTGGAAGTAACTTTAACAATGCTTTGTCAGACAGTGACAGCGTCTCTTTGATTGATGTTGTGGTACCGACAGTCAGACAGGTTTGGTTATATTTTGATCTTTCCTGGTCTGAAGATTTGAGATCGAATTCTTTTCGGGTTTGATCAGCGTTAGTTGATTTGGCTTTAATAATAACTCTTGTAGTTACCGCTAAATCATGATACATTTATGTATATCCGGCTAATTTTAATTAGCCTAAAAATTATCCACTGGTGGGACTCAGACCTGATAGTGAGAGATACAGGGCCGTTATTGGTCACGCGGGCCTAGTGCGGATTGGTGGGCAACTAAGAATATGCTTGGTTCTTTGACATGCTGGATTCTTCTCGTGCTTTCTTTGACGGTTTTCAAAACAGAAGTAATGAAATAAAATGCGCAAAATGAAATGCTTATCTGCCTTGGTTCCTACGAGTCAGAACTGTCAGAAGTCGGTTACCATTTAGTCACCGTTGCTCCAAAACATAGGCAACCCCTTTTCCATCAGGTAAGGATACCCGAAAAAGCAACTGAAAGGTCCATATGTACTACAAACTCCCAACCATGATAATAAAGGCAATTTCCCCTTCACACGTCCATCTAAGATTTATATTTTAGCAAGAACGTTGGCGACAGTTATAAGACCTAATAAATCTCAAATTCTCCAATCGCAGTCCGGATGTCGAGCGACTAATAGAGATATCAACCATAATGATAATGATACACTAATTCAATTTTATAATCAACACGTTCTTCACGCCATTTCTTGAGATAATTAATCATCGTTAGAAATCGGTGATAAAGTTTATGATCGATGTGTGGTGATAAACGTGTCTAGTAACATCACAGACGCCGATGTTTTTGGTAATGTTAAAGCTGTGTTCACTAGGCTGTTGTAGATAAGGTTATTAGTACGATTAGAAGTTGAAGGAAAGTATGCGTCACATCCACGTAAAATGACAGAGCCACAGGGCTGCTTTTCAGCGATATCCGGCATTGACGCGATTTCTTCAACCAGTGCTGCATAGAATGAGATAAAAAAGCACGATAAAATAAATGCACATTACAAGTAGCTAGCTTCGTCTTCTTACATAAGGCTACTACCGCCGCTGCTGCTCGCCAAGGCTTTATGTGAAAAGTATACGAGCAGCAGCATCCTTATTTTCACTGTTTTTGGAGTGAAAACTTCTTTAGCCGCGTTGGGTCTTTTTTGAGATGGGAAAAAACCATTGAATTCGCGTCACTGTTACCGTAACCGACACCGCTTCGGATGTGTTCGGCTGTCCTCGGGATGTACTCGGTTTTAATGTATATCCGATATGTCAGTGAGTAATGGCAAAGTATTCTGTTTGTGTTTTGTTTTCACTTCAATCTGTCAGCACTCCCGGATTGCCACTGTTTTTTTTTCGTTTGTTTAATTCTGTATCGGCTTACTCTTGACCAGTTTCACTGTGATTTTAGGAAACAATATGGTTTACAATAAAACATATGCTACAATTATGAATTCTGTAGAACCATCTCCAGAGTCTGCGAGCTTAAATTGTTATATGCTCAGTTCGGGTTAGAAGGATTCTACAAGGAGTCACCCTAGGTGCGAGCGAGTACTCGGGTTGGTTGACTCCTCTAGCACCAATAACAGTACTCCTCATTGCCTACTTGGATCGTGCACCACATATTCTCGTTATCTAGTGTGTCCACCACCTTACTGTCAACATCCGTGACACACACAACTAACAGAAACATAATCAGCGACAGTGAAAGTGTAGCGTGCCTTACTGACGCTACTTCAAATGAATCAGTTTCTTTGCTTCACAATAGATACCAAATTAACTAGTTAATGAGGTTGCCTTCGAGCCTGATCAGCGCATAAGGCTGTTTGGGAAATAGATATTGATTTGTGGAAGAGTTCTAATAATGTTGTTGATTTAAATATCTCGCTCTCTCTGCGTTTTGGCACGTACTATGTGATAGCTCGTGCAATGGCAAACACATCAGCAAGTCAGCCTTCAGTGTCTATTCGTGGAGGCTTTAAAGAAGGGGATTAGTAGTGGCTTGGTCTAGTAGTCGCAAACGCAACTGCTGAGGATGATTTCATTCCAGGGTCGGGCAAAGTGTTATTGGGTTTTCCTTTCTAGAATTTTTCTTTAGCAGCCCGGAGTCTGGATTTGTGTCCGGTTGGTGGTAATAGGGTCGTCCCCTATTACATCGGACTTAAACATAACTGGCGAAATGTGGGTCTACTATAGGTATATCTCTGTCCAACCATTACAGGAAACCAAGCATGATGTTATGTTGTTAGCAGCAAAATTTTCGTTAAAATAACTGGTCTTGGGAAGAATTACCACCATAACTAATCTTTAGCATTGTTGGTATTAATTATTATCAAAGTCCTAGTATAATTACAGGCACATGAGACTTTTAAACATTACCTCTGGTTGTCCATTGCAATTAATTGACACGTCAGTCACGTAAGACCTGACAGGCTATTGCAGTAATTACAGTAGGCAAAGGTTACCTCTTAACATCAGATGGGCAGACAGCCAATGCCATCACTTATTTGAATAGATAAGAAATGGTGTCCTACACCAATCTGTCCTAAATTCTTTGCCTTACATCATCTTATCACCTGAATCATCTAACCTGTCATTTTATCTCTCATCTTGCCTTTCAGTTTACCTTTCATCTTACATTTCATCTTACCTCTCATCTTATCTTTCACTACCTTACCTCTCATCTTACCTTTCATCTTACCTCACCTCTCATCTTGCCTTTCATCTTACCTCTCATCTTACCTTTCATCTTACCTCACCTCTCATCTTGCCTTTCATCTTACCTCTCATCTTACCTTTCATCTTACCTCTCATCTTACCTTTCATCTTACCTCTCATCTTACCGTTCATCTTACCTCACATCTGAGTGAATTTCAACAACTATGATATTTACCTAATTTTGGTGGAAAATTTTGTTTTTGAATTTTTAATGAATATAAGAAGTTGATATGCAAGAAATACGTATCCAGTTAACGATACGTATTTCTTGCATATCAACTTCTTATATTCATTAAAAATTCAAAAACAAAAATTTCCACCAAAATTAGGTAAACATCATAGTTGTTGAAATTCACTCATCTCATGTTTCACTTTGCTTCTCATCTTACTCTTACTTAAAATCTACTGAAATATAAATTCCGTACAATTGTCGAATGCAGCAGGATGACTGGGTGCCACCGTAAAATAATCTATTAGCTGTCTTTAATTCATCTGAGCAGTGGTGGCCCAGTGGGAGCAGTGGTGGCCCAGTGGTATCGGCCGCGACTTACGAGTTGTAGGTCGTAGGTTCGAACCCAGACAGGCGCTTTACTTTGTGTAAATTATTTCATCACCACTGCTCTCAAAACGGTGAAGGAAAACATCGTGAGGAAACCGGCATGTCCTAGAACCAAAAATTCAAAGACATGTGACATCTACCAACCCGCACTGGGCCCGCGTGGTGGATTACGGCCCACTCCCTCTCACAGAGAGGAGGCCTGTGTCCCAGCAGTGGGAACATTATAGGCTGATTATGATGATGATATGATGTCTTTAATTTAAAAATAGCTGAGGGGCTATTTCCGTATTTTTATATCCTAGTTTTAATACCTATGTCAAAAATATCTTAAATTTTCCTAAATTTTTAACAAATTTTTGACCATGATTGTCGCTGAGATGAGATTGCGACTAGATTTTGAACGTTATTAATTACGATAAATTGGCCTACTGATTCTCCACTAGAACCTTACTGACCTAGGTATTTTCTTCTAGTGTCCGCATTGATCGATTAATTAATCCGATCGCGTACTCATTAACATTTTAATGACCATTTCCTTAATCTGTTACATCCGTAGCGAGTTAACGTGTTTAATTAAAGACTACTCTTGACACTGTCATGGTTCTTTCGTGAGAATATTCAAGTATCTAAACAATTTGCAATCGACTAACCTAGGAATATGATAACCATTTATTTTTTTCCCTTATTACGTGTTCAACCAATCAATTCAGCATATCGCTATTGCTAAATTTTCTGATTAGCGGTCTCCACCTTATATCTACTACAGTTTTGGCTAGCTTCTTTTCTCCCTTTTTTATGCTTATCTAAACTCTGCATTATTTGTCTCTAAATCTTATTCGTCTCCGTTCAACGTCATTGCGGATCTTTTCTTTTAACCTAACTCCTTCACAAATATGATTTCCTTGACAATTTTCTCACATACAGAAACCTAAGTCATAACCCCGACCATACACCAATTCGTCCCTTTTAAAAACATATTGCAAGCTAATAAAACCGTATTCTTCCATGGAACTGCTACATGATCACACTCCAATTACACCTCTCCTTCATGTGGCATACGGTCTATAATGGCATGTGTAGTATCTCTGGGCTGTATATGGAGTTCGACCATGAGTCTGCCTGTGACTAATCGGCCGAGGTTCAGAGCCGACCTTACTTGCTCAGCTGGACAACTATTAAATAATTTTGAGCCCGATGTGAAGTAAATGTTGAGTTTTTATTATTGTTTTGAATGAGTATTGAATCCTTTTGTATGTGGATATAGAGGGTATTGTGTTGCTTGTCAGGAGAGAGAAAAAATGAAACGATGACATTGTAATGAATAAGATTACTTATAATATTTTTGTTAGCCGCATGGGTCGATCTAAGGTTAAGCTTTGTTTGCCGCGGTCGGTTCTTGGATAGGTGATCATTCATTAGATATCGAGACTCCTTCGTTCGAAAGCACGTTAAGTCGTTGTTCCCGGCTGTCATTCGTAGATCTTTGACAGTTGTTACGGGTAGTCAGAAGCCCAAGAGTCTGACAACCAGCCTTACCAAGGGGTATCGTGTTATCCAGTACCTAACTGGGTTGTAGAGGTCACGTAGGCAATCGCTTCACGTAAAATACTGGTATTTAGTTGCATCCGGTTAACAGCATAATCAGCCTATAATGTTCCCACTGCTGGGATACAGGCCTCCTTTCTGTGAGAGGAAGTGGGCCGTAATCCACCACGTGGGCACAGTGCGGGATAGTGCCAACTCTAAGCCAACTTCAACATAGTTATGAAAAGACTAATAATGTTCCTCTCCTTGTCAGCATGAGCTTTCGAGAATAGTTTGACTACTTACTCAGGGAACGCTGGTAAACACGCTTGGGAAGTCAATACTTACGACAGAGGGCGTCAGAGGACAACATTATTGGGAGGGCCTTTGTTGAGCAAAGGCCCTCCCAATAATGTTGTGAACTTGTAAGATACAACTTGAGATGATATTTTGATATAATTTTTTTATGTTTGTTTGTTACTTCTTCATGCTAAAACGGCTGAACGAGTTTGAATGAAATTTGGCACATGGGTAGAATATGGCCTGGTTTAGAACATAGGAGACTTTTCATCCCGATATTCTCACGGGATCGAGGCATACGGGTGAAACCGCGGAGTGCAGCTAGTGTATAATAGTTTGAATATTCAGCCGCTTGTGGTCAAAGTAAAGTTTTATTTTGTTGTATACTTAGTCTGGATACCAACTTTAATATAGTTTCACGAAGGTTAGGAAAATCATAGCTGCTATCAGTCACCTATTCTTCAAGATCCTTCAGCACATAGTTGGCAAGATGTCCTAGTTACTAACAATGGTGACGTCGGAGGCACATGCTCGTCATCACGGTGTATAAGACTCACAATACCAGCCGTGTGTTGAATAATACATACATTATCGAAATATTTCTATTGTATTGTTATCAATTGATTATACATAATGTTCATACGCCAAATGTTTCGTTGATGACTTACTAGGTTCATGTTAACAAGTACATAATTGTAGTCAGGTTTTAATTGTTACTAGCTGCGCCCTGCGGTTTCACCCGCATAAGTGTCGATCCCGTGGGAATATCTGGATAAAAAGTAGCCTATGTTAATCCAAGGTATCAGCTACCTCCATACAAAATTTTATTCTTCTTAGCGTGTCGATGGCAATCTAAATGTACTCGGCCCAGAATTCGGTATTTAAATTGGCCCAGCCGTTTGAGCGTGAAAAAGTAACAAACATATAAACACAGACACACACACACTCACAAACTTTCGCCTTTATAATATTAGTGTGATGGCGTGCGTCTATTAATGCTTTATGGTGTTTTGAAAATTAGTTTCACATTTTTAACTAGAAAGAAGTACAAAGATTTTTGTGATACAACTGAAAGTACAGACGCCAGCACATCAACCTACCCGAAATTGTCACATTTTCCCAATCAACTTTGAACCTTATGCTTTAGTGATAAAGTTGAAAATCTATTAAAGAAATTTGACAGATTGTAGTAGGTTGATGTGCTGGCGTCTGTACAAAATTCAAGAGTTCTGGTAGTTATAATATAACATCACGTATGTAATCCCCAAGTTATGTAAGTCCATGTAATAGGGGGCGAGAGTTTTGCCATGAATCGTGCTCTAATCCAGCAGGTTGCTACTGAGAAATTTCTAATGACAAAACCAAATAACAATTTGCCCGACCCGGTAATCGAACAGGACCTCATGCTCAGCAGCAGCGCTTGACCAACCGACCACTAGACCATCGAAAACACAGGATCTATTAGTAGTGAGGTCACTGTGTCCGGGGAAGTACCTACTAACTTTTCACCACCAATCTCCATCGCTGGCGAAATGCGATCCCTCTTCGTAACTCTTCTAACATTGCCGTGATTCAGGAGTGTTATGTTTTGTTATATCTCACGAAAAATTAAATTAACTGCTGTCTTTTTTTTCTAGTAAGAAGTTATCACATTAATCTTTTCAAACGTGAGCAAAGCCGCAAGGCACACGTAATGAACGGCGTCAAAATAAAATATGACCACAATAAAAAAATTCAACACTTTCCACTATTTTATTTGCCTTAGAAAAAGTGTTCATTTATATGGTAATTTTTGTGGTAAACACGCCATGTTTATCGTGTTAGTTAACGAGAGGTCACGCTAACAAATTCAGGTATGTTTGTCATTACTGTTTCTGTTCTAAGGAGGGTGCCAAATACCGGCTTGTTTGAGTTGGTAGCTTGACCTATATTTTCGTTTTCTCACAGCGTAACTGGGACATATCTTAGGCCCTACGATGTAGCAAAGAGCTAGAGAATTAGAAAATAAATTTAGATTTTTTTTCATGGTGGTTGTATTGATTTCATATACTTATATCAACTCGGCCTATCGCAGTCCAGAAGCCTCTCCCAGGCTGCGCTACAACACCTTTTCCTCCACCTTTTGCATCCAGTCTGTCCCAATCACCGCACAGCTTTGTAAGGATTGCTCGTTCTACATCAATTGAACTCTTGTAGAGGCGCTTAAAATATACTTAAATGTCCACTTCATGCATTTCTGATGGTAGCTAAATTACTACGCGGTTTGCTATATCTGCGGGCTTTAGTTTCCACTTGCCGCAGTTGCTCCGTATGAGTGGAAAACATTTGCCCTTTACAACATGTTTATGACAAATAATATTATTGACGCACAGTTTAAAATTGCGCCTAGAATATGCACCACTTTATTTTCTTGTATTTTTAATTATTTCCAATTTGATTCATTGCTTTTCAGTGCCTGGCCTCATTGTGTATCAGTATCCAATAATTCTCATACCTAAATAAAATATTACAATTTCAAATGCGTCCATCCGCGGCGCCGAACTCGGAACCTGCCGCTCGTGGCGACACTCGCTGGCCCAAGGTGACGCGTGGGCAAGCCGCACCTACCACTACCTGTACCTACAAGCGACTGCATCCACATACTTTCCGGTTCACGGCTTATATTTGATGGAAACGTTTCTTTTACTGATTCGTCTTGTTGTTGGCCTAGCTTTGATTTGGGTTAGTAAGTAGTAGCTTAATTTGGGATGCTCATATTGCTCACGTCGTGGGTGCTTCTTTTATCCTGTTGGCATGAGCTATAAGACTTCAATTGATTGTGTCGTGGTGAAAAAAAAAATAACCACTCAGCTAGAACTTCTAGCATCCTAGCCAAGGATAGTAGCCGGGCTGAAAACAGGTTCTTCTTACATAGGTCACTGTCTCGCCGAACACCAGTTAGGTATGGGTTTTGCTATAAAAATTTCATTTTATAAGCTCCTGCAAACTACTGCAGTGTACTCAATTCAATTTTGGCAGTTTCGAGTTTGTTCTGTTTCTACAAATGTCTCGTTTCCAAACAGATTGCTTTGCTTTTACTAATGATAGCGTTTTGTATCTCATAGATAACGTTCAATCAATCAATCTATCTAGCTTTTTACCAACTATGTTGAGGTCGGCTTCCAGTCTAACCGGATGCAGCTGAATATCAGTATTTTACATGGAGCGACCTCCTATCTGACCTCCACAACCCAGTTACTGGATAACAAGATACCCCTTGGTAAGACTGGTTGCAAGACTTTCGGGCTTCTGATGACCCGTAACGACTGTCAAAGATCCAAGAATGACAGCCGGGACCAACAGCTTAACGCGCTTTCCGAGGCACGGAGAGGTCTCGATATGTAATGTCAGGTCACCCATCCACGAACCGACCGTGGTAAGCGCAGCTTAACCCTTGGTCGACCCGTAAACCTGTTATTAATTAACCACGAGCCTCTCTCACAGACAACAATTATATTAGAGAAAATTCTCCTTTGAAATGCCATTTAAAAGACTAGTTTTGGTATTTACTTTCCATTTCGGCAATAAAAATACTAAAGATTTTAATTTAGAGAGTTTAGTTTTTTTAATCAAACAATCTTTTCGCCATAAGTCTCTCTATAGGCATATTAGTAACTAAATTTCATTTATTTGTGTAAATTGTATCGTTACATAAACAATAGTGTGAATTATTTATGATTTAATAAGATAATAAATTAAAAATATGTCAGTGTTAATCTAAATAAATATCTGTTAAAAAATTTTAAACATTTAAATTAATCCTCATGCAATATGGTTACAATTCCGATTAGATTTTCAACAACTTTCGATAATTTATATAAAGATTATACTTTTACTTATATTTTATTTTCATTGTTTTTGTGGGGATTAATTTATAATTTATGGACATAGAATAAACTAACAACTATATCCTCTATATCAGTCTTACATAACAAAAATAAAACAAGCAAGTTTATCCTTGATTGAAAACTTGTATTTATTTATTTAATATCTACCTAGAGGCAGACTTAATCCCATAAACTTTTTGATTTTTATTTTATTATTCGGATCTAATAGGTGGCGCAAAGTCATCTCCCTGTCGGAAGATGATATTTTTGCAAATGGCGGCAAATGTCAATTCTACTTTTGACATTTGCGAAGTAAACAGATACAAGATGCAAGAGTGATGGAAAATGCCATAAATTGGGTCCGAATGGTGATCAATTCTGGCATGGACCACTTAGCTGATATCATTTTGTCAACTTAATAGGAAAAAAAGACATCAAATAAACATAATCCAAAACAGAATCAAAGTTTTTCTTTAATAAAAAAATATCAGACTAAAAACATTAGGCACAACTTTTGCGCCACCTTATAGAAACAGCGTTCAATAATCCTTTTAGAAAAATAGTGACCAAAACAATACTTTATTAATAAAAATTAAAATAATTAACAAATCACTATTCCACCCACGAACCATAGATACCAAACCATCTCAAAATAATTTTAACGAAGCACACATTATCTGTGCATGCATTAACCACAGATAAGTAATAAATATAAGGGCTAACTAGCAGACTCTTTGTTGAGGCCGCTCTCTGAGAACTGCAGCTATTAATAGCGAGGATTTGATAAGAATCGACTTAGTCACTCCTTATGGACTTGACTGGAAGGGGAGAGGGTTCGATGGAACAAAGGATTCGCATATGTCTGGAGATTTATACAAAGTTGGCTGGGTGGATCCTGTTTTTGATACAGACAGTAGAATAACAGAATCTAAAAAAAAATGGAATTGTCGTGTCGATCTATTGAATGTAAAATGTATTTATTTGGCAAAATAAAGTACGAAACATAACATAATCTCACGCCTCTAATCCCTGAGTATACAGGTTGAAATTGAAAACACAAATCGAAATGGGAGATTGTCCTCATCATTACGAACAACTTTTACTATGGGACGAAACCCGAAATCGCGAAAAAAAAAAATCAGCTGTTCTCTACATTTTGACGAGTTATGCGAACATAAATGTAGGGAACAGCTGGTGTTTTTTTCGCGATTTCTGGTTTGGTCCCATAGTAAAAATTGTTCATAATGATGAGTACAATCTCCCATTTCGATTTGTCGCATGTGTTCAATTTCACCCTGTAGTACATACACATTTCGCTAGTTATGATTAACTCCCATGTAATAGCCTAGCCTGTTGTCATCGCTAGAGTTGATGACGGGCTGCTACTGAGATATGCCTCTTGAAAAAACTCAATAACACTGCCTGACCTGGGAATCGAACCCAGGTTCTCATGCTCAATAACAGCGCTTGCGACCACTAAACCAACGAGGCAGCTTGAAAACGAAGTAGCACCAAACAATAGTTAAACCGCTCAGCATAGCTATTCACAAACACACTATACGCTTCCGTACCGTATCGAACATCAATTAATGTTATCGTAGGAGTCCTCTAAACGCTGTTCACAAGTCCAAAACCCGAAAATTTTGTCGGTTTAAATCAAATAGACGCCCGCCATTCTTCCAACAGCTATTTTCTGTCGGGGGCAAGTCAAATCAGGTTATCGAAATGAGTCATTTTCGATAAGATAGCCTGTCGTATGGTTGTGAATAGCTATGCTGGTGCAAATCTTCTTCAATCTCTCTTTACATCTTCACCTAACTTCAAGTGAGATATTCGTTTAACGTAAGCCTATCATACCTAAGTAGCTCGAATTATTTCCAGTCGCAGGTCTAATATCAAGAACTTCTGCGCCCCGCGGTTTCACCCGCGTAAATGTTGATCCCGTGGGAATATCGGAATAAAAAGCCTATATGTTAATCCAGGGTGTCAGCTACCTCCATGCAAAATTTTATCAAAATTGGTCCAGCCGTTTGAGCATGAAGAAGTAACAAACATATAAACACACACACATACAAACTTTCGCCTTTATAATATTAGTGTGATGATTAGTGCGATGTGATGTCCCCAGTACCCAATGTTACGCAAAGCAGATGCTATACTATCTTCCGTACCCTCAGACATCTGACTCATCAAATCAATAATGTCATTTCACAAGCAGCTGATAAACAGTTTACTAACACCGTACACACTACAATGTATCAAAGCAAACAGTTTAGTAACCTACTCACTACTCGGTCGTGTGACATTAGGCCTAGGTTTAAGTCTAACTAGGCAGTTCAAATAGTGCTAATCGTCTTTAATCTCTAGGTCAGTTGAGTAGAAAAGAGGTTAACCGGTGTTGCGGGTTTAAGTATGGATTGTTTTGTGGTTGTTAGAGATAATCTGGGAAAGATGTTGGTTATTTCATGAGTAACCGTGGGGATATCGCTTGTATAGCATCATAGACGGGTCCAATATAATAACGGGTTCGGGATGTTGATGGAGCTGCCCCGTTTCTGCAGTGCATCAGGTATGTTTGCACAAGCACACGTCGATGATGGCTTCCACGCCATTGTCAGACGGAAATCTGCCTCTTTGCTCTGCAGAGTGCGGGGCTCCAACTCCATCCTGAAGACCATAGCGTGGAGGTGCGAGTCTCCGCTATTAGGTGATGTTGTTCGAAGATGTATTTCAAACAACAGCCTTGTTTCCAAATAGATTAGTTTACTAACATAGGTATGAGTTATCTTTTTGTTTTTTACTAACCCATATGGATGCTGCTTATCCGAATTCAAGATTATTTTATTTTATTTGTAGTCAGGCTCAGACCGTTTGTCCACCGCCACGTCAACGGGACGACAACGAAAATGGGATGACGATGACGGCGCTGAAGTAGCGATACATACATTTACTAGAACCGCGTGTCCACCGCACGCTCTCACCGGGACGTCACGTTCGGTTCGAATAATCTCGTTTCTCGTTGACGTCTCGTTGACGGTGGCGGGTGCACAAAATGTGTCAGTCAGTTAAACGTCACATCAGTATTCACTTCTACAGAATCACTTAGTTTCATATTTGACTGGGGAGGTCAACAAGTGGTAAAGCTATTAGAAGCTTAACGTGGCGTGGGTTCAAAATAATTTGACAGTTTAAAGTCCGTGACAAAATGGCAGCCAACTAACTGACATCATGAAGCATAAATTGCCCCGTTTGACGTCAAAGTATCAAAACTACACGCCTGGCGCATAATTATTAATTTAAATTATAAAATATACTGACTTTTCTATAATTTTGTTTCAGGTTTACAAAAACTTATGCCCAGTGACGTGTTCCAGTTATACCGACCGGCGCGGTTGCGAAAATGCCGTGACTATTAACAAACTATAACGAATTGATTACTAATTATTAATAATAAGTGAGTGATAGTGTGTGTTGTGATAAGTGTCCATGTGTATCGGATTTTACTGAATTGGTGAGTACAGCTTCTGATTTCTAGTTTTAATATAATGATTCTGCGTAATTCGCCATTTGAAACTGGACATTAATTTTGAAAATCCTAAAAAGGGAATGCCTTAAGCTTCTCTTGTGAATTATCGAAGCCTTTCGATTGAGTAAATTACTATTAAAACCTGAAAGCGAAAAAGGTTTAGGAAATTCTGGTGAGCTCCCAAATTATAGTGTCTGGGTTTGAACGATAACAAAAAGATAGAAACCATGAGTAATGTTATAACAGCTTTGGACTCCCAAGTGAAAATAGGCATGCCACAGGGTTCACTTCCGGGCCCTATCTTTCTCTTGAAAATGTAATGGTTGTCATTGTTTACTGATTCATAGTACCTATCATTAGAAAACTGGAGAAATAATCAGATATCAATGGAAAACTACATTTTACTTATTTGTTACTAATTGATTTTGTAAGAAAGGTAGTAGAATTTTATTGCGACGCAAAATGACTACACAAGTTCAGATAGCTAATTTAAAAGTCGGAAAATCGATTGATAAAACTAATTTCACACATTAAAGTTCGAATGTGAAATTAGGACACATGTAGGCAGTTATAAGATGCACTTACTACTTAACATTTATGTCGTTTCTAAACGTAATAACATCTTCAAACCTAATAACAATAACTTTGACCTGGCAGAGTGACTAGCCCTTCGAAGTGGCTGTAAGTATGTCAATAGAAACTGACTTAGGTACCTACATGTAGGTCATCCTAATGCTTATGACATACAGATGTACGGCTGCATCGTGGGCGATATCGGTTTCTGTCATATTCCATATTTATGGAAGTTATTGGCTATTTTATTGGAAGATTTTGTTGTTAATTGTTATTTTTGTTTGACAACTTTAATGTCATGTTGTCAGATGTTATTGGAAATGTCGATAAAGATGATTACTTAGTTGTGGGGGAAATTATGAAGGTGGTAATTTATGATTGAATCGTTAGGCTAACGGCGAAGTTCAATGCAGCTAAGGAAGGTATTACAGTTTTAGAAAGAGTCGATGGGTTTTATGGGAACACGATGCCTGTTTAGAACCCCTAAGACGACCCACTGACCGAAAAATATCACTCGACCCATCGGGTCGAGTTAGACTGTGAATCTTTCTTTTCCCAACTATCCAAAATTATGAATCGGCGTTTCCTGTTTCTCCATTATGAACTGGAAACTTCATACCTACCTGTTTAAAAAAAAAGCCCTTTTCATTTATTCAAGTCTACCATTATAATGAACCACTTTAAACGAGGCTAAACGAATCTACAATAAAATGCAACATTTAAAAATACTGCTATCGGGTGTTCACCATACTATTAAAAATTTAACATGTATGCCTACTATTATAATAATAACACATAATAGTGAGTGTCGCCTCTTCACAATCAATTACACGTCGCTCCGATTGATTGGCATTGCACAATTGAAGCCGGTTAGCACGCTCATCGATTTAGGTGGTGGAAGCTATAAGCAACAGCGAGTTACAGAGGTTAATTTCTTTATAAAAGTGCTCAAAAGCACAGTTGTTTGAATACAGCTAATGGCACGAGTGTGTGGAGTGGAGGGAGGCCTTTGCCCAGGAGCGGGACACCATAGGCTAGTAATAAAAAAAGGGTCACGAAAGGCACCTGTAAATTTCCATTTGCAAGTGCAGCTAGTGTTATAGAACACGAAGTAACCATCCCCTCATTCATTCCATTGAAAGTGAAAAGTTACTACAATAAATAAGGATAGTATCAGGTATAAAACTTGGAGCAGCGTGTATCCAAACACATAAAATTATACTTGCGACTATTATTTTCTTCAAAATCAATGTACTATCGTAATTTCGTGGCACATACAGCTGATGAATTATAATTTAATGAGAGGAACAGAATCGCTTACTCTTAAATCTTGCACTAAACTGTAACTCAAGTTAGTGTTAAACAAATTGGCAACGAGTGAAGTAACGCTCAGTATCAAACTAATTGACTTATTGCTTTCTGACTGGCTGCGCATATCTATATGTAAATTGATACAGAATTCCCACTTTATTCAAGACGCAAGCGCAACATGGAATCACGCATTACATTCATCTTATCAGAATAATAATATGATGATTGGTATCTTTTAACACACCGTTGATCCCTTTTGGATCTTCATCATCTTCTTCTTCTAAGATCCACATACGGCAGCAGCTGCCGTCTTTCACGCATCCTTCGTCAAAGGTAGTGATTAAGACCCTTTCTACTATCCGTAGCACTGTCTTTGGGAAAACCTTAGTCAACACTTCAGCTGTGAAAGCCTACTAGGCATTAACGAATGTTTGGTCCACATCATCATGTTTTATAAGTTGCATTCACGCATATATAATTCCCAAACCGAGGCATAGGTTTATATTAGATACACCTTCCCCAGACATATGCCCTTATAGGTGTCGCACAGGAGGGGACTCTGGATTGGTCTTTTGAGAGGTAATGGTGCCCCTTCCTGTGCAGATGGTGACCACCTGGGTGATTTTAGTGATTTAAAAATCCCACACTCCCTAGTATTATCCCCAAAGACCGGGCGACTATTGAAAGGGTCCCCCCGAAAACAACACAAAAAATAAGTTAATAGTACACCAATTTTTTGATGACGGGTGTTTGTAGATCTCACGCCAAAGGCAGCGCGTCTATTTCCATTAACAAGGCACAAATGCAGACTCGGAGTCATCATCTGCCTAGCCTTTTCCCAACTATGTTTGGGTCGTCTTCCAGTCTAACCGGACGCAGCTCATTACCGGTATTTTAAATGCAACACCTGCCTATCTATCTCTCTTCCAATGTCTTTTTTGTTTTGCATTGGGTTACCTACCTTTTGGAGTAATAAGACAACATACTCTCAAGCGATAGTTTCGTTTTTTTTCAGTGTCTTTATTTATTTGTTGAAACGGGTCTTCTGCTGTTTTTTTTTTCATCTTGCGCTATTTGTATCTAGAGATAGTGACATTGGCGCCTCTCTGGTAATCATGATTGAGTAGCGCATATTAAACGTCATTAGGAAATACAATATTTCCTAAGAGATAGATTCTTCATATTTTATCATCTAATGATGCGTAAAAATATGCCACGATTAGATATTAATTTTATGCAGACATTTTTTAAATAATGGGTCCAATGAGCATTATTTTGAATGTCACAATGAATTTTAAACTGCCATGTTGGTCTAGGTAGTGGTCGTGGTCCTGGGTTCGATTCCCGGGTCGGACAAAGTGTTATTGGGTTTTCTTATCTGTAATTTCAGTCTGGATTTGTGCTCGTTTGATTACAATAAGGTTATTACATGGGACTTAAATGTAACTGGCAAAATGTGGGTGTCTATGTTATGTCCACCTCTGTCTAATCCATCAGGGAATACAGGTACGAAGTTATGTTATTATATAAATATTATTTTGTTGTTTCACACCGTAAACATCGGGTGAACATCATGTCATATCATAAGGTAAACATTGTGTTTTCTTTTTATAGATTTCTTACTGGTTTCAGCGACCTTTACTGATATTCAACCGTTTTTATTGCAATGTAAAAATATCGTGATCATTAAGTTGGCAGGAGCCGAAGAGCCAACTTTTGTTCATACTCGTATAAAACGTGTTTATGGAATATTATTGAACTTGAATCTACAGCAGTCTTATCCAGTACGATATATTTTACTGTCGTTGGTTATCAAAGTATTCACCAAGTATAAAATTTCAATATTTCATTTCAAAGATGGCTTCTTGCACTGACTTCACTGGACTATCCGGAAGCATTGTGTCCAGCAGTGGTTATTTGTTTTCTGCAAGTGTAGCATGACCAACTTCTACCTCTCCTCTGCGAAGAACAACATATCTCTTTGGATACAAACCGTTCGTCTGTTTAGTGTTGACATCTTCATCAACTGTTTCTCGAAAGTCATTTTGTCTTACGTTTCTACGATGGTCAAGCTACCCATGCTGAACTGCATCAAAATGTAGCATTTCATTGGTTTTGTCACTCTCACACACAGTCGGCTAAAATCGCAAACTATCTTCTCGTAACTTCATCTGATTGTATCACTTCCGCACTCCGCTGCCTACCTTCAGAGCAACAAGGTATGAAGCCAACCAGTAGGCAGCAACCTTCACCAACGAACATCTGTTGACGGGAATGTTAAGGTGTCGTTTCGCAACCAGTCCTTTATATGGAGAAACGGGTCATTGCTATTGGAACTCGACCTTAAGCGCACGCAGTACATTCGTGTTTATTTTACTTTGATTTGATATAATAATAATATTAATTGTTTTAGCAGCTGTCTTGGGTTGGCAACAGGTTTACATTTTCTTTGAATAGAAATTAGGAAAATTATTCATATATTTATTTATGGCTGTAAAATACAAAGTTTAAAACACGCTAGTAAACTAAGGGCAACAATATGAAAACCACTAGTTCCCTGAATATGCTCATTTCTTTCAGTATTTCCTCCAAAATTATTAAACAAAACCTTATTTATTTATATTTAATATTCCTAAAATAAAACTACACATAATTCAGCACATTCAAAGCCCCGTAACTTTAACCCATTTTCAATAAATTGCGAAAACTAGATATTTACTCAAAAACCAGCTGCACAATACGGAACTGAAACATTAAAACGGTGACCACGAAAACAAGAGTCGTAAGCATTGCTTATACTGACCTTACCCTGAAATGAGTTATAATAATATGAGTAATAATAATAAAGTGAGTAATAATAATAATTGATGAGAACACTACGCGGGCGTAAGTTAAGGAAAATAGTGGTTTATGGCGAATTTATCGGATGCTACGTCATTTAATTTTTTATGGCGCCTATGGTGACGTGTATTTTGAACTTACTTCTGGTGGTTTAGGCAGAATTGTTAGACTTAGGTATGCATGTGTGTACTTAAAAAGGCGCTAACGCAAGTTATGGAACTTAATTCGACCACCACCGGTTAATTATAGTCAATGTGTTGTAATTTAAAAATGATTGTATTGGAAAATTAAATGAACTATACCTAAAATAAAGAGCACTCGTGACCTTGACCTAAAATGAGTAATAATAATGAGATGAGTAATAATAATTGAGGTTGATGATGCTCGCTAGTGTGTGTATAGGAAAGATGGGGTTTATGGTAAATTTCTCGGAAGTGACGCCTTGACTATGGCGCTTAGTTGGCTAATTAGGCGTCATAATTAGAGCTGTGTCTGTTACGATGATATTTAACGATATTTGACGACGGCAAGATTGTTAGATGGGTTGAAGAGTGTGGAACTTTTCAATATTCATTTATGTACAGTTGTACACCACAATAACGGCCATTTAACAACAATGTCATGCCATACTATTATAGAAGGTTACACGAATGAAACAACTTATAAGGGCTATATTTAAATGTGTAAACAAAACAAGCTGTTATAATTACTTCGTGACCTGTAAAATATTGTAAGGAGTTAGGTCAACTGGTGACCTTTTACCTTACTGAAAGATGACCTTGACCTAAAACGAGTAATAACAGTGCCGTAAACCAATCGCGGGTTATTAAGGAAAACCCTGAAAGGCGAATTTATTTAGTTTGGCGTAAAGTTGGCGCCAGCTGATGACGTATTCATATTATCATGCTGTTCTGCGGTGTAGGACGAAGAGTAATTTGGGTCGATGGCTTGTAAGTACTGTAGCTGTTGTAATAGGCGTTTTGTTGTTTCTTGATTGAGGTATGGCTTGTTAGTTTATTTTAGTTTTTTGAAGTTTGAAGTATAATAAGGATATCTTTGTAAGACTTTGCTTATATAAATTGGCATATTGCAAAATCTGATGCCCTTTAAGACCCCTTTAGGCATGAACAAAGTTTAGTAACTTTAAAATACCTATATCCTCTCTTTTCTCAGTTCTGTTATCCATTTTTATTTACATTTTTGTTTAGTGCTTATTATGTGTAGGTATGATTGTTTTTACAGGGAGGATGCCTGTGTCCCAGCAGTGGGAATATTATAGACTGATTATGCTTTGCTTATACTATGATTATTTGTTTATTTTTTGTATAAGAAGTCTTCTCAATCTCTTCTTTATTTTTCTTCAATAAATGAGTGAATATTTACTTATACCGGTTGAAATTAAATTCATGGGCATCCTTTTAAGGGTGTGTAATGTTTGGTATAATAACAAATGCACTAATTTCACTTGAAATAACGTTCATTTAATATATGTAATTTTCATATGCTATAATATCAAATAACCGAAACTTATATGACCTAATGTTTTATATCATATAATTTTCCTTTAATATACTTAATAACATTTAGTATAACGTTCATTTTATATAATTGTCAATATATATAATATTCTTTTTATATAACGTTCATTTGACCTAATGTTCTTTTGACCTAATTTTCATGTTTAATGGCCACAGTTCTAACCTAATTCAAATGGCACCAAAACCAAACCTTAAAATATTCTATGCATGGTCGAGGGTGGGCTTAGTGGACAGAGCCTCGCGAAGCGGGGCTCCTACTTCTGGGTGGTTTATAAAAAATAACCACGAAGGGGATGGCGGGGTCTATTCGCTCACTTCGCTTGCTCATACGACCCCGCCATCCTTCTAACATAACCTGTCCGAGTCGGGGTGCCCTAAAGTCCAGATTGCATCCAGTTTCTCCTGGTAACAATAGTTGAGGGTGGCAGGTGTATAGGGTATAAAGCGAAGAAAAAAAAACTTAAATTATATTAAAATTTACTTAGAGATTATGAATATTATAGTAAATGAATAATATACTAAATGAATATTATGTCAAATGAGCATTATAGGAAAAGTTTACTATATCATAAGAAATTAGGTAAAATGAAATTATATCAACAATTCATTAGCTCAACTAATCATTATATTAAACAAAAGTATATTAACTAAAATTAGGTCAAGTGAACGTTAGATTTTTTGTTATTATATCAACCGATACACACCCTCCTTATAAGGGGTCATTGTAATCATCATTATGAACAACTTTTACTATGGGACGAAACCTGAAATCGCGAAAAAAAATCAGCTCTTCCCTACATTTTGGCGAGTTATGTGAACATAAATGCAAGAAACAGCTGATTTTTTTTTTCGCGATTTTAGGTTTAGTCCCATGGTAAAAGTTGTTCATAATGATGAGAACAATGACCCCTTAAAAGGATGCCCATGAATTTAATTTCACCCTGTATATGTATGCTGCTCTTCTTTCTGTTTACCAACCGCCGGCAAATTCCTATGACATCATTTAACTCGAAATCCAGACCCTCAGAGTTCCCGCAAGTATTACTCTGCGATCTATATTCAGACTTCGCCACTAAGCTCTAAGTCACGTCTAAGTTATAAATAAACATTTTTGTGCCATCACTCACTAAGTTGGCTTCTTGGAAACCATAACTTGATATAGTCAAGTGAACTCAAGTGTGGGTTGATGGTACTGAGTCAGTAGCGTTGTGTTCATTGACCATTTTTGCTATAGGATATTAAGTTTTGAGATTTCCTGCGAATATTTAATTTGCATTCTTTTGATGACAGATACCTACTATTGTCAATTCAACAACATTCATTGCGTTATTTACATTGTTGAGCAGACAATTTTTTCGAACATATGAAGCAATGGATTAGCAGTATCTTTCAAAATGATTCAGATTGTGATTGATATTGTGTTACGCAATTAGGGTGCTGGTCAAAGTGGAGGTGCTTGGGGGAGGCCTATGTCCAGCAGTGGACGTCTTTCGGCTGAAATGATGATGATGATTTTATTATAAGGGGTTTCTCGCCAATATATTACTAATACATTTTATATATTTTAATAATTTTTTGGGTTATTCTCTCTATTTAGGAAAGACACATGGGTAGACCATGACCTGGAGAAAGACATAGGCTACTTTTCATCCTGATTCGTAAACGAAGGCGCGGGCAACAGCTAGTTTATTGTAAATTGGTTAAAACAATAAAAGATACTCTTCCTAACTTGTACCTACTACTACACAACTGGATACATTTTTCATTTTTTAAATTATTTTTTTTGTTTTTCATAGCAAATAAATAAAACACATTTTTTTTCTCTCATCTCTCATTAAAATGGATTTATTTATAACTAATGATGTTTAAATAGTCATCGTATTTGGGCATAGGTACATTTTCTATAGCCAGGGGAAAACTGGTCATGACCACTTTAGCATTGATTTATCACCAGTGAATCCGACGTCTGTCACTTTGTGCGTTATTTTTAGCCCATAGACTAGGGGAAATTATTGATAGTATAATAGATTAAAAAAAATAATAGGATAGGTACTGAAACTTTGTTCAGAAGGCCAATTCCCATAATCAAAAACGTTAAAAATAAATTCGCAATCTCATCTCAGCGACAATCAATGTCAAAAACTTGTCAAAAATGTAGGGAAATTAGAGGTATTTTTGACAGATTAACACTAAGGTGAGTCTTTGAACGTTCTTTAAATTACGAGAATTGCCCCTCCGCTTAAACTTAGTTCAGACATTCTGATGTTTACAACATGTAGCATTTATTAGCGTTTAATCCGCAAGTGTTTTCATTCTGAAAGTTCAATGCCTGAATCTATTTGTCACGGAGAATCATTTTTACTTCGCTAGCCGCAGTTGATCCGTAGATAGGTGACCATCTTTACGTACCAAAATCAAAATCAAAAGTCATTTATTCAAACTAGGCTGAGAATCAGCACTTTTCGAACGTCAAAATTACAAAAGACAGTCCCCCAAAACGCCCGCCCTTCGCCACTTCCTAGTGCTTTCGCTGGGGAGAAGAAGTGGCGGAACAAACTCCCCAGCAGCAGAAAATAATATCAGTTCAGTTAGAAAATAATACAAGACCCCTCCGTACCGTCGGCTGTCATTCGTGGATCTTTGACAGTCGTTACGGGTCGTCAAAAGCCCGAAAGTCTGACAACCAGTCTTACCGAGGGGTATCGTATTAGCAAGTAACTTGGGTTGTGGAGGTCAGATAGGCAGTCGCTTCATGTAAAATACTGGTACTCAGTTGCATCGGATTAGACTGTTAGCCGCCCCTAACATAGGTGGGAAAGGCTAAGGATGATAACAGGATTGGTTTCTTAAAATAAATGCATTATAATAATTTTAAATAAAAATCCCAAAGCACAATAACTTACTATATTTATTTTGATACATTCCTCCCGCGACCAACCAAAGATGCAGCCATTAATTTTAATACTTCAAAACCAAAATTGATTTTAATCCTGACCTACCCAAACATCTTCTGTTTCCTTTTTAGAGGATTAAGAAAAGATTTAAATGTATTTTTATCATGACTATAAAGGAGGGAGATTAAATCTATGGTGACGATAAATTTTTATCTATTGTAAGTGGAATTATCGTGATAAGTCATAAGTTTATAGTGTTTTGAGACGTTGACTTATGTCGTATTTATTACTATAGGTATTAAAATACTTAGTAAGGGATGCGGATGACTTTTGGAAGAGTTTTCTACTTGTATTTATTTACTAGCTTCTGCCCGCGACTTCGTCCTCGTGAAATTTCTTATTCCCCTACCCACTGCGTCGCATCGCATCGCCTGCCCGCGCTATTACTTTGTTTTCGCTTAGCGTTCGGACTCTTTTGTTTTTGCTCGGCTCGTAGGTAAGGGTCCTAGTTTGATGTAGTCTATAGTAAGCTTTGTTTAGTAGTTCAGCTTCTTATGTATGAAAGAGTTAATAGACAGTTTAGAAGACAAGTAGATGAGCATAAATAACGTGCTGCTTATAACCAACTTACTTTTTTTGAGGTTTTAGATTTGTACATCACATTTTGATAATTATAAGAAAAACATACTTTGAAGATACTTCGGGTATTTTCGAATTAATATTGACCTTTTATTGTCAGTTTAGCATATCTGAATATTTCTAATTTCAAGTAAAGCGGAGTTTTTGATTAATTAAAAAACATGTTTGCGTATGACGACTTGAGTTCCTAGCTATAAAAAATATTTCTGCGCACATTAAACTTGTCCCATTATTTTCGAATGTTCACAAAGTAATAACAGATCCATTAAAAAAGTTAAGCTTTTTACGATTATTTGGAACGGTTCCCAAGACTTCTAGTTAATTACGAAAGTGTTTTAACAGATTAAATAATCGAAAACATCGCCAGGCGTTATCAATTTGCATAAATACACACGTTTTAATTACTTACGAAGCTTAATTAATAAAAAAAACGTACCATCTTTATTTGCATTAATTCCTGCGTTTTTTTTTTATGTAATAAAGTATTTTTTAATGATTTTATAAGCAGACTTGCTTCTGCCCGCGACTTCGTTCGTGTGGAAGCCATAAGATGCACAATGTACTAAAATAACAGCCACATTTTTATTAAATTCCTTCGGACCGCGTCGCATCGCATCGCCCGCTCGCGCTATTTCTGCGTTTGCGCTGTCTTCATTCTTACTGTTCCGTTTTGCTCGGCTCCTAAGGATCGTAGCATAATCAGCCTTTAACGTTCCCACTGTTGGGACACAGGCCTCCTCTCCGTGAGGTAGTGGGCCATAATCCACCACGCCACGGGTCGTAGCGTGATGTTAAATAGCATATATCTTTCCTTAAGAACTGGGCTATCAAATGCGAAAATAATTTTCAAATCTGACTGGTACTTCTAGAGTTTAGCGCGATCAAAGAAGCATACAAACTCTTCAGGTCTCATAGATTTTATTGGCAAGATTCCAAGATTCCATTACAGTTCTCTCAATTAAAAAAATGTTTAATGGCCCACAGAATAATTTCGTAAAACGATATTTCCTTTTGCGGTCAAAAGAGTTTAGTCACCTTTATGCTAATTTAAATAGTTATTTTAATCTAGGATCAAGCTTATCTAATATATTACAAAGAGAAAAGATTAGGTTTTTTTGTTTGTTGCTCTTTCACGCTAAAACGGCTGGACGGATTTAGATGAAATTTGGCACATGGGTAGACAATGAACTGGATTAAGACATAGTATACTTTTTATCCCGATATTCCTACGGAATCACGACTTATAATTGTGGAACTGCGGGGCGCAGTAAGTAAAATATATTCTTAGTTCTGAAACTCTACACTTAATATTCTGAGAACAATGTAACTTATTAAAACACTTTTAGAATGTTTTATTTCGATGTGTTCACGTTAAGCTTGACGTATTTAATCCAAGTTTATGTAAAACTTTTCTTTTCTATTTTTTCTAAACTCTGCTTGATTTAAATATTATGCTAATTTGATTTTATTGAACCAGTAAACATACTCGTACATATATCCTGCAAGGATTTATAAGACCATAAAATTAAGTTTACGAGTGTCATCCGTGTTTAAAATTGACACTGTAATATGTCTTTAGATTCCGTAAGTCCGTTGCACTAGTGGAAAATATGACCGTTTAGTTAGTGAAAGCGAGCAGTGATGGCCAAGTGGTAACGGCCGCGACTTACGAGTGGTCGTAGGTTCGAACCCATGCAGTCAGGCGCTTTAATATGTATAGGTAACTTATTTCATCACCACTGCTCTCAAAACTGTGAAGGAGAAGGAGGATTTTGAGGAAATCAGCATATCCTAGAACCAAAAATTCGAAGACATGTGACATCTACCAACCCGCACTGGGCTCGCGTGGTGGATTACGGCCCACTCCCTCTCACAAAGAGGAGGCCTGTGTCCCAGCTTGGAAGATTATATATAGGCTGTTTATGCTAGTTAGTGAATAAAGTATTGTTTTTCCTTTGGGAAACGTCATTTACCACCTGGCAAGTGAAATAAACATTTTTAAACATAATGCGTCTTATTTATTCTTTGCACGTTGAAGGGTATCAGACAAGGAATAAATCTGAATTTTGGTTTTGTTCCTGACGTCTGCATGACATTGATATACATGTAAATTAAACTAGTGCAAGTCGGACTCGCCCATGAAGGGTTTTGTAGCAGCAAGTAACATAATATAAAAGTTCTTGTAGTTCGTTGTAACTTTGTGAAAGGTAAATTGCGGTTTTCGATTTATGACGTATTAAAAAAAACTACTTACTAGATCTCGTTCAAACCAATTTTCGGTGGAAGTTTACATGGTAATGTACATTATATATATTTTTTTAATTTTATCATTCTCTTATTTTAGAAGTTAGAGGGGGGGGGGGACACACATTTTACCACTTTGGAAGTGTCTCTCGCGCAAACTATTCAGTTCAGAAAAAAATGATATTAGAAACCTCAATATCATTTTTGAAGACCTATCCATAGATACCCCCACAAGGACAGGTTTGATGAAAAAAAAATTTTTGGAGTTTCAGTTGTAAGTATGGGGAACCCCAAAATTTATTGTTTTTTTTTCTATTTTTGTGTGAAAATCTTACTGCGGTTTACAGAATACATCTACTTACCAAGTTTCAACAGTATAGTTCTTATAGTTTCGGAAAAAAGTGGCTGTGACATACGGACGGACGGACAGACAGACATGACGAATCCATAAGGGTTCCGTTTTTTGCCATTTGGCTACGGAACCCTAATAAAAGAGGGGCATCTGCAATGTTTATGACTCTTTTATTGACGTACGAACAATTTTGATAAAACATTCAATTCTGGTTTGATGTTGTTTTGCACCTAATCTTAGCTGAGTTGTCATGATTATTTTATTACGCTTTAGTCATAATTATAAATTAGTCATGCTTAGTCGCTGTTTACATCTGAATGAAAACTTAATTGGAAATACTCAGAAACGATAGCCATTGGGGTTATTTTTTTTGGCTAGAAATCAACTGATTATGAGTCAAGTGACCTAGTTTAATGATTAGATTTAGTTAATCTCACACTGAGTTGCATGACACATAGCCTTTAAATATATGTATTAAAGGTAGGTACATTTCGCAATTAACCATAATAATAATACTAACAAATGCAGAAAATTCCGAGGAATGCAGTTCTCAATTAACACAACAGCCAATTAACAAATGAATGAGCGTTGAACGCGGTGACAGCGACGGGAGTGCGCGATCTAAATGCGCGGGCGCTTCGTGGAATGAGACGTGTCGAGTGACCGCGAGATGTGAGGTATGCAAGCTTTATCATATCCCTAGCTATGTTGCAGCAGGCTACTGGCTGTTGTATAGCGATGAAAATGCCTAAAACTATGAGCTTCGGAGATGCTTAAAGGGTGAAAGAGAAGGGAAGATATGCGCTTACAGCGAAGGGTATGAATGATTATTATATGAATTTTTCATGGCATTTGGCAGCTCAGTATCAGCTTGTATGCTTATAAAGGGCTCGCACTAGGGTTCCGTACCAAACTACAGTAAGCAGTCAACAGAATGGCATGTACAGACGCCAGCACATCAACCTACACCAAACTGTCACATTTTCCCAATCAACTTTTTATGCTTTAATGAGTGATAAAGTTGAAAATCTATTAAAGAAATTTGACAGATTGTAGTAGGTTGATGTGCTGGCGTCTGTACAAGAAATAGGATTAAATTGAGCAAAATAGGTCAGTATTCACATATTCAGTGACAAGTATGCTTACTTTGTCACAGCATACAATATTGTGGATCTAAATCACGGAGAACTGCCGCGTTGAGTAATATTCTGGTATTTAGAAACGTGGCTCTGGATTTAGAACCATGAGTCTCCACAGTCTTATTAGGAATGCAATACATTGAAATTGAATCAGCAATAGCCCAATGGCTATAGGTAGGGGCTTGCTAGAGGTCTTCACCTTCAACCTCACCCGTTGCTCTGAAGTACCTACTTGGTGAATTCACTTTTAGTCTATTCCATTTTTTAACCGACTTCAAAAAAGGAGGTTTTGTATTCGACCCGTATGTATGTATGTATGTCCGCGATTTTCTCAAAAACTAATGAACCAATTTTAATAATTCTTTCACTAATGTGATCTACATACTTTCAGGAAGGTTTTAATGTATAATACATTAGGTAATTATTCTTATGTACGAAGTTATATGCATAAATGTACTGCCTCTCCGAATTTTTATGCGAATTTCTATGCGAATTTTGATGATTCTTCTAGTCGGTGTCTTCAATTCTTCAATGCACTAAGTAGTGTTAATTGAATTTGTGTGGGACAGGTATAACTAAAAAGTGAAAATCTGAAAACCGACTTAAAAAAAAGGACTACAACATGATAAATAACTTTAATTTCGGATGTCGGTGTCAAAAAACGAAAATGCGGAACCAACGACACCGACTTCCGAAATTAAAGTTATCACTTTGTAGTGTTTTTTTTTTAGTCGGTTGTTTTTTTTTGTTATGCTTCTAGTCATCTCTATGGTAATGTTGATCATCTTCTTGATTTAATCCTTTAGTTTTACACTCTTACCAATAAAAGTATTATATCAGATGAATGGTTATACACCGATTTCTCTCTTTCAGTCGACAGTTAATTTGACTTTCGAAAGAAGAAGACAAAGCGTTGTGTAACTATACAGACACTATACAACATTTATTAGGAAGGGTTTTAATGTATAGGATTAATGTATCGCACGGAAAGTGGAGGGTTGTTCTTGGTGTGTTGTCTTTTTGCTTCGTCTAGGAAAGTCGAAGGGTTATGTCAGACTTCTATCAATTAAAACTTCTGCTCTAGGGTAATATTCCAAGTCCCAAATTACACAAACGCTGGTTCTAAAAGGATGAGTCCTATGCACAGTATCTAGAGGTACCAAAACTGACCAATATTCCAGTCTTTGGTTATGTCATTTTCTACACACGGCACTATAAATAGCAAAACCTGTTTAACCGTCCATAGTATCTACTCACCAAATCGTACCTTTTAAGGGAAATATCTTCAATGGTGATTAATAAACAGCTCACCGCAGTGAACCGACAGCCTATTATTAACGTTACCGGGAATCGAACCAAGGACGCCCACCGCGACGCGACGTGTTGATGTACGAGCCTCATTAATTACTGCGCCATTCGGAGCTATTGTGTGGTATCTTGTTGGGCTGTTTTAATTAAAAGGACTAAAAGAAGTAGATAGGTATGTTGCTAATTATATCTGAGGTTAATCGGAAAAAATGAGGTACCTTAATTAATTAGTAAAAGTACAACCAATATTTACCTACTTACCTACATTTTAAGAAGTGCAATGTAATAAATAAAAATATAAATAAATAATTTAACCTAACAGAGACAACTATACATAACTATAAAAACCACAAAACCTAACACACTACACTTGGGGGCTGGCTTGACTTGGTGGAGCGTGGTTGTTGCTTATTTGAAAAGGTTTGTTTCTGTAATTTTCCGTAAGGATTCTAGGTGAGGTGCAAGATTTTTCCAGTGTTTCTATGTGGAAATGAGTCACTATTAAGTTAGAATGATGACGAATTAAGGACAAATCCAGTATAATATACTTGTTTTTAACGCAACTTGAAAAGAAAAAAAAACATTTGTTTTTGTTACGGTTACTGATACTATTAGCCTGGATCATCAGTTCATCACACACCTGCTGGGAACAGGCTATGCCCAAGACTTCCAGCTCTTTCATTCCAGGGCTAAAGTGGACTCCTAGTCGTTGGTCTTCTCCAGCTTGCCCCGCCATCTTCTTTTTGTAGACATTCTTAATAATTTAAGGATCTCTAGTTAAACTTGCATAAAAACTAGCTGTAATAGCCCTCAAAATCTGTTTTCTTGACACATAAATATATGCCTATAGTTAATACAATAATATTCTTTGTCAAAAATCTCAGCGAACTAACATCGAATCCTACACTTTTTGATTACAATACCGCAAGATAAGTTGATTACCTTCACCTCGCAGCATCTAACTAAGTATAGGTAACATGAATCATTGATAATCAACAAAAAGTCTTATTGTACACAATAATAACTCGACAACATTGTATAAAAACAAATGCACAATGTATATTAGCATACTCTTATGTATAATATGATATTGAATTGGCTAAAAAGTGTGCTTGTTAATCGGCTGTCTAAAAACTTGACTGTTAAAATATTGATTTGTATAAATAAAAAATAAAAAAAACAGTGGCACTCCGGGAGTGCCGACAGAAGTGAAAACAAAACGCAAACAGAATACTTTGCCATCACTCATTGACATATCGGATATGTATTAAAACCGAGTACATCCCGAGGACAGCCGAGCACATCCGAAGCGGTGTCGTAACGGTAACAGTGGCGCAAATTCAATGGTATTTTCACTTCAAAAACTGGGGAAATCATGACAATCTAATCTAAGTATTATAATAATTCTGGTATTCATTTCATACATGATATTTTCATATATTGGAAAGATCCGTCATCCTTCTAAATGAATTTTATGGTCATAAAAGAAAACTTTTTAAGAAAAAAAAAACCGACTTCCAAAAAAACACTACAAAGTGAAAAATAACTTTAATTTCGGAAGTCGGTGTCTTTGGATCTGTATTTTAGTTTTTTGCCACCGACTTCCGAAATTAAAGTTATTTTTCACTTTGTAGTGTTTTTTTGGAAGTCGGTTTTTTTTTCTTAAAAAGTTTTTATTTCACGCTTTTTAGTGGGTCTGCTTATAATTTATCTAAGTTACAATAGCTTAGTGCTCATCGCCTTTTACAAACAAATTATTGCTTTTCCCGATGCAGGTAAGTTAATTGTTGAGGAGTTCTCCAGGTCCACCATCAGCTCCATATCACCATTCACATTGTGACGAGCATAAATTGCTTAGCAACCATATTAAAGTAATCGAATAGCAACCCGTGAAATACTTATATATTATTGAGTAGTTCCGGAGGCCATCTGTGGTCTTCATCATCAGTTCCACTTCACCAAATGGTGCTTTCCGAGAGCAAGTGCACGAGTTACTATAAAAAAATACACAAATCGCTATAGGTGTGCCTATAATATTTGAAGAGTTCCTTCGATTTCTCCAGGATCCCATCATCAAATCCTGACCTGATGTTTTTAGACTAGATGCTGATAATCCTGGCTGCAGCATCAGGCCAGACTTATGTCAACATTGCATTGAACTTAAAATTTAGTCCTGTTTAAAATGAGCCCAAACACGACTACCTACTGTGCTGTAATTTCAAGGTTTGTACTTTTTCTGATGCTCCTGGCTTCAGCATCAGGTCTCTATGTACTTCGGTGTTCCTCATTAACAGTACGTTTATCCACACATCGAGCCCTTTTCAATGAGCCTAAACACGATATATCTGCTGTTAGTTGTCGAGGAGTTAGGTACTCTGCAGACTATCCTGACTGCAGCATCAGGTCATGACTTGATGATCATGAAACCAAATGTGACAAATGCCCTATCAAACATCAAAACAATTTACTAAAAACAGCCCTTGCCTGTTCGAGTAACTTCTTACTGTTAAGGAGTTGTACCTTCCATCATCAGCCCAGCTACCTAAGATGGTGACAACCGTACGCAAATACACAAGATACTTCATAAAATATGCGAAAAACAATAAGTGAGCCTATAAAATTTGAGGGTTGCCCTCGATTTCTCTAAGATTCCATCATCAGATATTGAAATGGTGACAATGGGACCACACGGGAAGCACCAGCTTTCAAATAAAAAAGAATCATGAAAATCGGTTCACCCAGTCGCAAGTTATGAGGTAACAAACATAAAAAAAAAAAAAAAAAAAAAAAAAAAAATACAGTCGAATTGATAACCTCCTCCTTTTTTTGAAGTCGGTTAAAAATGCTCTATTTTTTACTTTTGTATCAAACTGTCTGTGAGCACAATCTCGAAATAACATCATAACCAGGACCACCTACCACTTTACAGACCGCGTGACAGCTTCAAGCTAAACAGTAAGAAATAAACTGAGGCCTGTTCAACAATAAACTCCATTGTTTTATGACAGGTTGACGGCGTGAAGTCTCAGTAGATAAGTTAGAGAGACTAAGCTTCAGGCAATTCGACTATGAAGGGAGACATTATTATGTTATGGTCTTTTGGTCGTTATTGCTACTGGAGCATGAGGTATTGGGTTTGATTCCCGGGTCGGGCAAAGTGTTATTGATTTTTTTCCATCTGGATTTTCTCAGTAGCAGGAAGGAGTATGGATTTGTGCCCTTTTGTTGGCAATAGGCGCGCCCCTATTACATACTATAGCTATAGGTATATCTCTGCCTAACCGTACAGCAAATAAAGGCGTGAAGTTATGTTATATGATAAGTCCGAATAGTGGTAAATGTAAGGAGTTTCTTGGAAATCTTAAGATTACCAACATAAACTTTTGTTATTTTGTGCTTTATCTCTGGGATTGCAAAGCATCTCTGAGATGTCTCTGCTGTTTAAAATGTCTATGGGCATTGGTACTTACAATCAGGTTGATCACGTCATTTGAACGCATCGACAAAGTAATTTGCATCGTTCTCACACGTATAATTTCAACATAAATGATGTAATCAATATTTTGTAACAAAATTTTGATTTACATAAAAGAGTGTCCATGGTGTTTCTTGTCCGTTCTTCTCCAGGCCGGTTTACCAAACTACTACGCTTTGAAATCGGAAACCTGCTTCATCTTTCTGACTGACCAAACTCTTGACATTATTCAAAAGTACTTGTAATTGGTTTTATTGAAATACAGGGTGAAATTGAATTCATGGGCATCCTTTTAAGGGGTCATTGTATTCATCATTATAAACAACTTTTAATATGGGACCAAACCTGAACACGCGAAAAAAAATCAGCTCTTCCCTACATTTTGACGAGTTATGTGAACATAAATGCAAGGAACAGCAGATTTATTTTCGCTATTTTAGGTTTAGTCCTATAGTAAAAGTTGTTCATAATGATGAGTACAATGACCCCTTAAAAGGATGTTCATGAATTTAATTTCACCCTGTATAAATGCTTTGGGTTTGAGTTTAAAAGGTGTGCAATTTCATAGTGCGTGTGTGTGAGTAGTGTGTAGTGTTTCATAGTGTGTGTGACTTGTGTCTTGTGATCCTGTCGGGGATAAGGGACATTCACATTCACCATTCTCTCGTCCTTTTCCCAATTTATTTGGGATGGGCGCAAAATATCGTTTTCTTCCATACTTCTCTATTAGTCGTCATCTCGGTCACCCCCTCTCTAGCCATATCATCTTTCACACAGTCGATCCATCGTTTCATAGGTCTTTCCTTACTCATAAAGCAAGGTTGCCTGCCTGTCGGTCTTCTACAGACTGTACTTCGGTGAGTGTGCCCAAGAACTCCACGACCTCATTCCACCGGCCCCCTTCTACCTTCGGACATCCAGGCGCACTGCAAGTTACCATCCCTACCTGGTTGCTATTCTACCAATTCGCATTAATGTCGTTTATAATGCGCACAGCAAAAGAGTGGAACTCTCTACCTGCGTCTGCTTTCCGAGCGCATACAACCCGAATCTCTTTAAAGTGAGAGTGAACAGGCTTCTTCTGGGTAAGCTCGCTCCATCGTCGACGTTGTCTCTGTCACCTTTGACCTAGGCTAGAGTCAAGAGCAAGCCCATTTCAAATATTTCAAATAAATAAAAAAAAAAGTAAAAAAATAAAAAAGCCATCCACATTCATACCCAAAACATTCCTTACGACATGGGGCATAGTCTCTGTCAGATATCTAAACTGTGGTAAAGTTCACTTAACAACGGAACACCTTTTGCGTGGACATTTGCACGGTAGTAATGAGAATACTCCTGTTAACAGTTCCTTTGGGCTAAATTAGTTAGCTTGCTATATTTTACTGTTTTATTTGTAGAAAATTTACAGCTAGGCATTTACGATAGTGCATCTGTTACTAAGTAACAGGAATATGGCTAATTACAAGCTTTCACAAATACCTAGATAAGTAAATAATTAGCCATGTAAACAATAATAATTATTAGCTATTTTATGTCCAGGAAAATCATTGTCTATTCCAAGGTTGCCTGGAAGAGATTGCAGAAAGGGATTAGGCCGCCCATTGTAAATTTTGTAGTGTGAGGTATTTTTTTTTCATGTTATGTATTTTTGTGGTGTACAATAAAGTATATATAAATAAATAATGATGAGTAGTAGACGGTGTTAAATATTGTAGATTCACATGATTGTGTGCTATGATTACGGACTATGCTTTATTTGAGCTTATGATGATCTTGGTTCTATTGCATTGTGCCTTGTACCACATTATTTACTTCTGCTAGAATCATGTCAATTTCATTGACAGCACTAATGGAACCATCAACTACAATATTACGTCATTGACTACAATCAATTGTTTGTAACAGACGATTTGGAGATATGCCGACTGCCTCGTTGGTATAGTGGTCAAGGGCGCTACTACGGAGCATGAGGTCGTGAGTTCATTTCTCTGGTAGAGCAAAGTGTTACTGGGTTTTTCGAATAGCAATTTTTCAGTAGCAGCCTGGATTCTGGATTCGTGCCGGGTTGATGGCTATTGTCATCGCCTATAGAGCCTATTGGCTCTCCCCTTACTACATGGGACTTCAACATAATTGGCAAATAACGGTGTACTATAGTTGCACCTCTGATTAACCCTACGAAGATTATTACAGCGGTGATGTTATGTAGTGTCATGTCAACTTCAATAACAACACGAATAGAACCATCAACTCCAATCAATTGTTTGAAACAGACAATGTCAGTTATTTCTGCAATAATAACAAATTAACTTAATAACATATTACTTTGTTTTCCACGTAAAGTTTCCTTCATCGCACTACATTGTTGTAAATAGCTATATCTTTCAATCTAAATCTCATAATGTTCAATGTATGTAGGTAAAGCAAATGGTCATTTAATATTGCATTTTAGTGTAATTTAAAAGATTGACGCTTGACTGTCATTTATTATTGAATGATAATAATCGTAGCGACATCTAGACTGCTTGATTTAAGTTTACAAAATGTATTCCATAGTTTTTATTATATCTAAGGTTGATCAAACACCTTGCAGAGTTGCTCCTTTAACTACTGTCAGAATTATTATCATTTTTATCATCCTTTAGCTACTACCATCATTACTATTTATACAATGATTAGGAACAGTATGGATTTGGCAGACTCCTAGTACTCCTAAAATGAAATTGTCTTTGGACACCATTTATACTATAGTTTTATTTAGGTGGCATAATACCATAAATCGCACTCTAGGGTGGTCGGTGCCTAGCACGAAAGCTTAGTGTCTAGCTGTGCCAGGCAATCATTAAGTTATTAGTCTAGCAGAGGGTTGTTTTCCTGAATAAACAATATCAAGCAAATGCCATAATTTGGATGTTTTGGGAAACTTAATAGTGTCTTTATTGGGGCTGCTAGAAACTTATCTAACTTGTGACTGTATTTATACTCATTTATTATAACTTTAGACAAATAACGGCTAAGTAACGACAGTTATTGTGTAATATTGTTGAAATGACGGAACATTAGAGTTTTTTTTTAATGTAAATTGTAAATAGATTACATTGCTTTGTACTATCTTGAAATAACGGAGTTTTTGATACGTTTACATCGAAATAACCAAAGGGTAATAACCGTTATTATTTGTCTAATGTTATAATAAATGGAGTTTATCTTACATGCAGTCTGTTTGTTTCATACCTCTTCACACCTTTACTTATTAACCTACTAGCTGCGCCCCGCGGTTTTACCCGCATAAATGTCGATCCCGAGGAAATATCAAGATAAAAGCTATTCTATGTCCTTTATCGGGACTCAAACTATCTCTATACAAATTTTCATCTAAATCGGTTCAGCGGTTTAAGCGTGAAGAGATAACAGACAGACAGACACACTTTCGCATATGTATAATATTAGTATTTTTTTATTAAAACTTTATGCACAAGTAAAAAAAAATAATACTGTACAAAGGCGGACTTAATGCCTGAGGCATTTTCTACCAGTCAACCTTAGGGTGATGCAGAGACAAAACATGGCAGGTACAACATACAGGAGAACTAGCTAAGAAATGAATATAAAATACAATATATACACAGATACCTACATACATACATACATATAAACCAAATGAACTCTCAGGGGAAAAATGATCGGTAGAGGAGAAAACGAATCCAGCAAATCAGCGCTGCGATGTTACGGCCAACTTCTGCCGAATATGTTCACGTGCCTTCACTTTAAAAGATAACCGACTGGTTGCCGTCCTGATGTTCAGAGGGAGCGCATTCCATAGAAAGACCGCCTGGACAAAGTATGGATTTCAACGAAATTTATCGTCTAACCAGGATCTGACAACTAACATAGGATACTTTTTCCGGGTACCTGCTCTAGGATGCGAAGGAAACCGCGGGCAATACTTAGCTATTCTTAATTCCAAAGTGGGGCTACCTCGACGGAACGACAAAAGGGTGTAGATGTGGCCACATAGCTTTGTCGCAAACTATGCTCCACTTTCTGTCCTGCTCTCTGAGCCCCAAAACAAGCAGTCAAAGTGATCTCTGTGCTTCCACCCGTATCGCCGTCGCCAGGACCGTCTTAACCATATTGGGCGCCGGGGTGCGAAAATCAGCCTGCGCTCCAATTTTTGTGTTTTATTTTTTAATTTAATACTTAGGTACTCTACAATATAATTAGTTACATTTTCAAACATCTATTTTTTCCGGCTTTAAAGTCGGCAAACTTTTTTATAATATCATCTAATGTTCTACTTTCAATGCGATGCTTTTGTCAATCTATCTTGAGTCATGGTTCATCACTTCATGGTGGTCATAGTGGTTGGTAAGTAGTTTTTATTAATTTCAATTTCGAGAAGGTTTGATTACGCATGGTATGTGTAGGTATGGCGATTGGCTTGCGCCCCCTAAGACCCTGTGCCCGGGTGCCACGCACCCCTTGCAGTCCCGAGTAAAGATGGCCTCGTGGCAGTGGTGAAGTTTTGAACAAAATTTGAATAACTGACTCGATAAGAGGATTTACATTGTATACTCACTAGCTTTTGCCAGTAATAAAATCACCGGTTTCAGAGCAATCTAGGTTTTCTTGCTAGAGCCCGTCATTCCTTGTTACTCGCAGTTTTATATAGGTCACCTATTTTCCTACAATAATAAAATAGGTGTTCTCCAAACTCACGTTTCGCAACGTTTATTCAGCTGTAAAACTGAAAATTAAATAGGTCTGATAATAAAGTCTGTTGTAACTGCGTATGCGTCACTGGAATTTCCTTTTCGGCTGAAGTTTTTAAAACAATCTTTGTTTTGAAACACAAATAACTTCAGATGAGTCAGTCAATCAAGGAATTTAATTTCTCCGATCCTGAAACTGTGAATGTTTGTGTTTAAAAACGTTACGTTGATTGTGGGAAACTTTTCGAAGATAATGTTGATAGTTATGATAGTGGAATTCAATCAATTTTTGACTAAGATCTGTGAGGTTCTTCTTAAACTCCAACTAATGAATAAGTATCCTATAATTACACCACTTTTAATTTAGCATATCAAATTACTGTTAGGGCGGTTTCGCACTACGTCCGATCCAAATCCGATCCGAAACCGAGAAATAGTCCATAGACCTATTTGTTCGGATCTAGCGCGCAACCCCCCACATACAAATAGGACAATGGTCACATCGGACCAGCATTTCTCGGATTCGGATCGGATGTAGTGCGAAACCGCTCTTAGCCTTTCTGTAGACTGGGTGTCAAATCTGTGTGCTGTACCTACCTAAGTACATGCTGAAGAACTGGCATCAGCAATAAAACCACATCCTCTCATAAATTCCCCGCCTATTTGCCGACAAACGTATTAGCGGAAACATTCGAAAAAACACAAAAAAATGCGCGTGAGTGCAAGTGTCACGATCCCTGAATGAGCGGCGCGCGTTATATCGGGAAGGTAAAAAAATAAAAACAAACGCGTTCGGCCACCTTCGTGCACCTTCGGCGGTGGTCGGGTGAGCTCGGGCGGGCTCGCACCTGTCGCGTGCGCCGGTATTCGATAACTTTTTTTTTGTTCTCTTTTTGAATTTTGTTTACATTGTTGGCTGTTTATACATAATTGATATAAGTGGTGGTGTTTATAGTTATGATAGTATTATCAAATAACTTTTTTGTAAGTTTCCGAAGCTTCTTATTTTTAGTTTGTATTTCCTTCTTGAATAATCATTTAAATAGTGTAGTAACACTTAATTTTATGCACATAACTATCTAAGAAAACAATATACTTAAGAAAGTAACATTACAAAACATCTTTTCTCTTTTTCCAACACTATTTTTCGATTCATAGCAAGTGGCCCACCAATGTTTTGATAGGTATTTATCCTATTTGTCTGGTTCCCATGGTAACGGGCCCATGAGAAAGGGCCAGGCAATGCCCATCAGTGTCATTGAGATTTATGTGACATTTAGTACTGTTCAATTGGATAATACTTTAAACACCGGACATGGTTCTTGCTACCGACCAGTAACCAATTAGTTACGATTAGATATTGCAATTTTTTGTTTATATTTCGTTGTATCGTAAAGTCAAGTTGGTTTTTCATATTAAAAAGTTCAAGGGGCTTTCATAGAGCGAGTTTAAATGATTATTTTTTACGGTAATTTCGTAACCTCCCTGTCTTGTGCGATCTCTGGCCATGTTGGCCCTGTGAATGATATTAGATCGTCACGCCACCTTCGTCTTGGTCTACCTCGACGGCAATGTCCTGCCTCAGGCGTCCAGTGAGTGACGATCTTTGCCCATCTCTCCGGGTGCATTCGTGAGACGTGTCCGGCCCATTCCCTATTCAGCCTGGCTGTTTTTTCTCCAACATCCGCTACTTGAGTTATGGAGCGCAGCATTGTGTTTCTAACTCGATCTGAACGCTTTTAACTCCTAACATGCTGCGCTCCATTGCCCGTTAGCAAATCTTGAGTTTAGCCTCTACATAAATAAAAAAATCCTGAGATGAGAGGTCCTGAGTTCGATTCCTGGGTCGAGCAGTGTTGGATTTTTCCATCTGGACTTTCTCAGTAGCAGCTTGGAAACTAGATATGTGACCATTTGATGGCAATAGGCTCGTCCACTATTACATGGATCTTGAACATAGCTGGCGAAATGTGGATGTACTAAAGGTAAACCTCTGCTTAGCCCTTTGGGGCATTCAAGGGTGATGTTAAGTAAAATTATAGAGAGCATGGACTCTTTTCTGTACCAGCCTGAACCTTTAGGACAATGAAAAGAAAGAAAAAAGGAATATTTTTCACTAGCTTCAGCCCGCGACTTCGTTCGCGTGAAACTTCTTGTTTCCCCCGAGCCACCCCGTCGTATCGCATCACCCGCCCGCGCTATCACTTAACGTTCTTTTTTACTTTTTTTCTTTTTGCTCGGCTCCTAAGGGTCATAGCGTGATGTTACATAGCCTATAGCCTTCCTCAAGAAGTGGGCTATCAAATGCAAGAAGAATTTTTCAAATCCGACTGGTAGTTCCAGAGATTACCCCCTACATACAAACTTACAAACATACAAACTTACAAACTTTACCTCTTTATAATATTAGTATAGATGAAAATATTTTCCTGTAAGTATATTGTGACATCTATCTATATAAATATAATTCGAAGTTCTGACTGACTGATATATAAACGCACAGGCTAAACCGCTGGTCCTAGAGACATGAGGGTGTGTATTTTGTGAAGAGATAGGTATCCACTAAGAAAGGGTTTTTCGAAATTCCACTCCTAAGAGGGTGAAATTTCACACGGACGAAGTCGCGGGCTAGTTTACAATAAAAATACCTGTTTCTGACTAATGCCAGTCGCATGCCTGTTGAAGACTCACAGTTTATTTTTGCTTCATAGCACATCTAGCCGTTGGTGACAAGCAACTGACAAATTTGTAGGAGATCTGAATGTTCTAGCTATAAAAACATATCTTTCAGGTCTGTTTTAAAACCAAGAAATTTAACTTTATGCTAGATTTTCAGTCGCAGCTCTCATAATATTTAGTTCTATTCAAGGTTTAATTTAGATGATTCAACCAATCAATCTGCCTAGGCTTTTCTCAAATATGTTAGGATCAGCTTCCAGTCTAACCGGATACAGCTGAATACTAGTATTTTACATGACGCGACTGCTTAGCTGACCTCCACAACCCAGTTACTGGGTAACACGATACTTCTTGATAAGACTGGTTGTCAGACTTTTAGGCCTACCCGTAACGACTGTCAAAGATCTATGAACGTGCTTTCCGAGGCACGGAGGCTTTCATTGAGTCAGAGGATTAACTAACTTAGATGCTTAATTATAAGAATGTCACATATCTATGAGTTTATGCAAGTAGGTAATTCTTATCTCGAATCCTTGAAATCTGGGCCATGTAACCTCACAAAACAACAGTTTTAATAAGAGCTAGTTTTGGTGAAAATATACGCAAAGATCACGAATTAGCTGATAAGATCAAACGGAACATGTGAACACGTTAATATGGCCGGTGGAACATGTTTTATTATGGCCGCTGAGCTGGCTAGGTTTGGTGACCATGTATGGGATGGGATTAATGTTAATAAGGAACGACACACAGTGGGACTTGTTTATTTCCTTTTTTGAGTTTTGCAAGTTTTTTTATTGTCTAATTTTTAATATTTTTATATAAAGCTTAAGAGGAGGGGAAGACCAAAGAAACAATGGATGGACTGTGTGAATGATGATATGGTTAAAAAGGGGGTGACTACCGAAATGACGACTAATAGAGATGTATGGAAGAAAATGACATGTTGCGTCGGCTACAATTAAATTGGGATAAGGGTAGAAGAATGTTGATGATCATAATATATGTATAAAGCTTAATTTTGACTGAATTTAAAATTTAAATGAATAAAATTAAAAAAACAAATAAAATAATAATAATAAAATAAACATACCTACCTAAATCGTTACCAATGTTATTAATTCTGACTTCAATGATTAAATAGTACACAATTTACTGTCAATGTAATTCCAACTGACCATAATCAATTGTTCAATCTTCATCGATCATTTTATAGCTCAATCTATCTTTGTAATAAAACAACTTGCTGCTGAAGGTTACTCTCGATACGCCTACATCTATTTCATTATTGTATTAATATTGTTTGATTTACAGTCTATTAAATAATGCAACGAATATTAATAATAATCTGCAAGTTCCTCATATCATGATCTGACCAAGATCGGTGTTTATTCTCGGATTAGTTGGAAACACATTATATAGTTTTTTTTTTAAAAAAAAAAACGGGAATAACAGTGAGGAGGACATACCTTAATTTTAATTACCAAAACAAAACGTTTACCAATTATTGTCTCGGTCATCTATGACCTTCTACATTTTCGCACATACTCGCTACTTAACGTAACTTAGTTCGAACTTAGTGCTTATTTATTTGACATTGGCATTTATTACTCTTTCTCCGTTCGCGAGACAGGCAAACATGTCGTAATGTGTCTAAGCTAACATAACCTAATTCTTGGCAGTCGGTTAAGATAAGTTGACAATAGAAGATGTGCATTGTGCTGTGATATTGAAGTTCTAATTTTTGTGACTTGGTTCAAGGATTTTTTTTGCAATGTTTTTCTTTTTTGTTGCCCAAGTGTTTTGTGCGGGAGAAAGGTAAAGGTAAGCTCGTATTTTTTTTCTTTATAAAATTATTCTTAACACTCAGCTCTCACCTATTTTTTATTTTGCACGAAATAATTATGAATTAATGTATGTGCTTCATTGAAAGTTTAGCAAATTAACTCTTAATTTGACCACCCCATTTTAATTGTTACAATTATCCGCTGTTGGCCATTGTAATTTTTCCTCCAAATCTGAACAAATTTGAACTCTAATGTAATAGGTTTCACAATAAATTTTTGACCTTATGACAACTCGTGACCATTTCGGCAGTCTGTTAAAGGATTTTGATATCAGACATAGAAAGACAGCCAGACAGACAGACAGACACAGAAACTATGATATCAGACACTTTTCTATTCATTCTAAATATGATAATTACAGTTATGTAAAGTATGTGTGAAATGAAAGTTTTTTGATTCAAAACTTCTCTTTCATGATAATTCAACCGATTTTTTTTTCTATTATTTACAATACCATTTTTTTTAATAAGGAATATTTCAACACCTTTAGATTATTAGTATACCTAGGTAAAAAGATAAAGAATGATTTGTAACGCAACAAAAAAAAAAAAAAAATTAAATAAGTACCCTATTTAATTTTTGAGACCCCACTGTGTGCCGAACCTTAGCGCCGATCGCGAAAACTGACCCAGATGTTATTACAAGGTGAATGACACTCGGACGGGTCACTGTAGGTATGTGCTATTTGTATCAAGTACCCACTTCCTGTGGCTGAAAAATATAAAATATATAGGTGATGTAACTAGGACAGATCTCCGGTCCATTCCGGTGTGGTAGCGGTTTTTTGAAACTAATTTTGGTAGATTTTGCGGTAGAACTCAGGCCTACGGAGTAATTGTGCAACACACTTGCCTTCAGCGGCAATGCCTTTCGTTTCGACAGTTCAACAGCATTCATTGCGTTATTTACATTGTTGAACCGACGATTTTTTCAAACATATGCAGCAATGGATTAGCAATTGCATTCAAAATCATTCGGATTGTGATTGAAACGATGATTTTCATATAACATGAAATCTAGTTCAAACGTTTCTGCCATCGAATATTTTGTCAGACAGACTAAAGGGTGTAGGGCGGTGCCCGTTGCGTGTACAGGAGCAAAAAAATATATTTAAGTTCATCGTTTGGAATTGTGCTTAGCATAATCAGCCCATAATGTTCCCACAGCTGGGACAACGCCTCCAGTCTTCGAGAGAGAATGGGCTGTAATCTACCACGCGGGCCCAGTGCGGGTTGGTAGATGCCGCATCAGCCACATTGTGCCATGTTATGAATTGTGCTTAATCATGACAATTATCTTCTCCTTTTTATTTTGGTCTAGGACATTAATTTCTGATGACATGTCCTAAGTCAAGCTTCATTACCTCTCTACATTGAAAAAGGCGTGCCTACATTGTTGTAGATAAAAACATGTTAATATCAGTCAAAGTTGGCATAACGAGGGACAATTGACCAACATGGCGCTACCCACAAACTACAACGACTCTTACTGCCAAATATAAGTTTGAATAACATGTTCTAATTAGCTATTACGAACCATGTATGTAAAACTTTCTTTTTTATACTTTTTTACCTTAATATTTGCATTGTTAGGCCTACGTGGCTGGTTAAATATGGCCTGCTACATAGGTATCTTCTTCTGCAGACACTTAATGATAGGCACGAAAAACTGGGTTTACATTTTTTATTTTATTAATTTTTTATGTGAAAACTATTGAACTCGCACCACTGTTACCGTAATTGACACCGCTTCGGATGTGTTCGGTTGTCCTCGAAATGTACTCGGTTTTAATGTATATCCGATATGTCAGTGAGTGATGGCAAAGTATTCTGTTTGTGTTTTGTTTTCAGTTCTGTCGGCACTCTCGGAGTGCCGCTGTTTTTTATTCATTTTAAATAATGCTAATAAAAAATATTGTACCTAAATAAAGGCTAGTTTGCGGTTTTCTAAATTGAAAAGTTTAGAACCGTCATCTCTATACATTATTCGAATTAAAATCTACATAGGTAATTACTAAGTTCTAATAGTTTCTACCACAAAATGCGAATAACGTTGATATCTACTTTGGTAACAACAACATCTTAGTAACTGTTTTACAAATATGACATTTGACTTTAAGATTTCGAGAGAGATTGGTCTTATAATAGCAACCGAAGACCCGTGGGTCATAAATAGAAACAACAATCCCAAAACAACAGAATCCGTGATAGACCACACCTTCAAAACAAATCGATTGGAAGGCCAACCATATTGACTACTACAACATAATTAGGTATAGCAACGTTTATCGGCGATGCAACAGCTATCAGATTCATTATCAGTAGAACTTATTGCTTGCATCTTTCATTGCCGTCATTTCGGTAATCCGGAGATGTTATCAGCGTCTTATCGAGTGAAATGGGTGAAGGTAGTTATGTAGGTTAGATAGGTCATAAGTTGGTGCATATGAACAGGGTATTAACTCAAAATTTACGATTACATACAATCCTACTAAAAACATGCTAGGTATCTGTCTAATGAACGTGATTGCATGACGATATGACAACAAAAACGTAGAAGTTTAAAAAATATAGGTAAAATGTATATGTGAGGTTAATCAATTATTGTTTATAGAAATGGAAATATATTAATATGAAAACTTTAAATCGCTTTTTTGAGTTAATACCCTGTTCATCTGGACCAACGATTTGAACCAGTGTACATAATGCAGTGCATTTTTATTTTTTCATGTTTTAAAAATTCTGCAGAAACCTGATTGGCTTAGGTCTTCCAACTATATACAGTCAGACTTATCATATTATATCTAAGTTAGAAGATGGGATATTTCTTTAATGAGACAGGTCTTTAGCTGAATTTACAGAGGGGAATAGGAATACTTCTAGACATTTACTCAATAATTAGTTGCGTTGCTAAACCTCACAATTTGTTTTTACTCAGCATTTATTTAATAACTTATTACGTTGCTAAATCTCTTAATTGTGTTTTTCTTTTCTCACACAGCCTTTTAAATCCTTTGCATCAAAATGCAAATGTGCTGATATTTATTATTTTGCTCTCAAAAAAAAACCACGTTTTGTCAGCACCAATAATGTTGATCAGCAACAAATTAAAACCTTTAAAAAGGCAATCTTTCATAAACATAGCAAATTAAAAACAAAAAGTCGCAAAATTGCCCGTTTCAAAATTAAGGCCACTTTGAACGCATGCTTAATCAATTTGACTCATGCATTCCACTCGGTGGGTACCGCGGTGTACTTGGTTTTAGTTAAACATCTATTGTTGTATAGATCAGTTTGCAGAAGAGACATCTTCCTAAGGGATTAAGGGGAACAGGTATGCGAAAGTAAACGATCAGGGGGGTCTTCAAGTCTTTAGTGATTATTAGGTTAGACTTCTTGAGTTCTTGGCAAGCGTGTACCATTGCCAACGACACTATCTATACATATAAAATTCAAAGTCCTGACTGACTGATATATCAACGCACAGTCTAAACTGCTGGTCCTAGAGACATGAAATTTGGAGGGTGTGTTCTTTGTGAAGAGTAGGTATCCACTAAGAAAGGGTTTTTCGAAATTCCATCCCTAAGAGGGTGAATGGGGGGAGGGTGAAATTTTACGCGAACGAAGTCGCGGGCAGAAGCTAGTAGCTTACAAAATCGGGGAGCTAATTTGACAGATGCCATCAAATATAATAAGTTTGGTGTGGTCAGTTTTTTAAGATAAGCTGTAGGTTGTCTTCGTGCTTTAAAAAGGACGTTAAACATTCGATCTTGATACCAAGCCTTGTAAGTAAAATAATTACTGATTGCAGTAATAAAATTAAGAAAGATGATGATGTAGATGGTGATGCTGTGATCCGAAACACCATACCATGTCATTAATTTTAAGCAGTCAGAATCAGAAGCCTACAATTTTAAGAAAATCAAACCAGTTTAAAATGAGTATCCTATGCTACTGCCAAAGTCAGATAGCAATGGCTTGGTAGCAGATGCAAAATGTGAAAATGTGTCAAAGGTGTGCACTAGACGCCAAATGTCTTGGGAATGTGTCAAATGTTTCGGAAATGTGTCAATTTGTGAGCAATCGCGATAAGTGTTGAATTTCGTGTGTCATGTTTGTTTTTTGTAACTGTTATTTTATCTGGTGTTGTTTATGATGCAATGTCGCTATCGTAATGCATCATTTTATTAATAGACAGGTAGATAGGATATTAGGACCTACACCTAAATTGAACAATGATTAATTTATTGCAGGATATTAAGGCAGCAAAACCATAGTTAGGTAGCAGATCACTTATACAATCCTTTTTGAGCTAGGTCGTTAGTAACTTAGTATTCGCCCAACCTTTTAGAAATAAACAAGACGATTGACACAACACATTGAAAAAATGAATATTGATTGACCAATCCTTCAACAAAAGTCCTTATAGCAATCAAACTCTGTAACATTGCAAGATTGGAGATCAGACCAATGAATGAAATGGAACGATCCTATTTCCTTAAATTTTTTTGCGTCCATTATTGTCCCCAACAAAATGTAGTAACATCGGATTATTCCACTTCAGCTGTCGTAGTTTAAAAATCTATTATTTTATATTGTTAAGATATCGATACACATCGTTAGCAAAGTTTCCAAATAAAAAAGCAGATTTTTTAAAGTTACTACAATGTCTGCGGCCTTTGTACCCAAAAAAAAAAAAAACTCATATTTTTTTTCTTTTTTTATTATGCTTAGATATCGGAACCCATCACGTTTGTCGAGTTTTGACCCTGTATAATTATTTCAATATTTGAACCAAGTGTCCAATCTGTTCTATGCCACGTTCAGACTCTAATTTTAGTCGAGTTAATACGTATGAGTAACTGCTATCATTCGGTATGACGAATTGTATCGAGACTCGTAATGCAAGTGGACGTTATTTTTGACTAGTCGAGTGGATAAGTGTTTAGTTAATAATCTTGTCATGAATTTATGTGAATAAGATGGGCTTATTAAACGTGTGTTGAATAGTAGAGGCGGTTAAGCTAGAATAAAGAATTTATATTGCTTTGTAAATTATGTTTAGTGGCGAGACAAAAGTCGTATAACATATTTTTATTAGCTTACTAGCTGCGCTCCGCGGTTTCACCCGCATAAGTATCGATCCCGTGGGAATATCGGGATTAAAAGTAGCCTATATGTTAATCCAGGGTGTCAGCTACCTCCGTACAAAATTTTATCAAAATTGGTCCAGCCGTTTGAGCGTGAAGAAGTAACAGACATATAAACACACACACACTCACAAACTTTCGCCTTTATAATATTAATGTGAATAGTAAGAACCTATTTAGGACGTTTTCTGTCGAAATCCTAGTTTTGATTCCCAGTTCGGTAAAATTATGTTAATAGGGTTCTCTATTGTGCATTTGTAATAGCAGTACGGAGATTGAAAATATCTGTGGGGTCGCTCGCTACCATTTAAATGGGATCTAATAGCGTAGCCAGCCATTTTGTTCCCGGTGTCCAAAGTACACCCTGTATATCCCTTCAACATGTTACATAGCATGTAAGTATTCATTTAGAAATGTAAGTAAGTTATGGTGCATTAAGTTTATAATCGTTACTAAAGTGATGTTCACATCATGCGATCAGATCTTGATGCCAGACTATAGATTAGTCACCGTGGCTGGTTTATGCATTAGTGTCAGCAAATATTATTTATTATGTTTGGTGTGGCACTTATTAACTCGTCTATGTTATAGTAGGTAGATATTAATAATATAGTAACGAAGTAAATGACTAACTAACTTACAATACAAATATGTATATAAAAATAAAAAAATAAAAACAAAGGACATTTAGGCGTCGAAGTATTCGTCCGCATCGCTGTCATCGCTGTAACGAAGTCAAAACTGAACATTGAATATTTTTGACAAAAAGTTATTTCTACGAGTCTGATGCCGAAAATATAGTTTCTAGAAAGGATTTTTGTGCGTTTGTCTGGATGTATATTTCGGATTGGCTCAAAAACGGCCGTACGGATTTGGCTGAAATTTGGCACACAGATATATTATAACCTGGATTAACTCATGGGATGCTTTTAATCCGCTATAGTACGTTCCGACATCTACCGTCATCCACGAGGGCGAAGCTGCTTGGCAGAAGCTAGTTATTCATGAATTAATTACTAAACACAGTAATTAAAGTGTAACTAACCTTAAAACAACAATTTAACGAACCAAAAACTATGAGCAATCACGTTAATTTTCTCAACAGTCATAAAAACTAAAACATACTAGGCCAAGGTTCGTCAAAAGGACGAATTTGCGCGAACAGCGCACACGCAGCTGTCTCATCTTCGCATAACCAAGTCAATGCATGCGGCGGGCATTGAACCCGTGATGCGCGCGAGTTGACCGACTAACTATATTTGTATTTGGTCCATAGTGGCACTATTATGGGCACGGCACGATTAAGTGCTCCTGATTAAACTTTTAATCGGTAAGTTTCGATCTGAAGATGGTATGAATCGTTTTGTTATGAAATGGTAGAGGATAGAGTTACCTGGGGGCCTACCACCATCTCTTATAACAGTATTAATATAACCTTACTCTGTCTTTTCGTACCATGACGTCCTTAAAATAAGCTTATTACGATCTTGAAACAAAGTCGTTTTCTTAGCAGTTTTGGTGACGTAATCTCTAAAAGTTCATTCAATTCGTACCACGACGTGACTTTTGACAGCACGCGATAGTGTTCTAACGTCTAATTTAACAATCTTATAAAAGTTACTCGGACGCTCACTTATTCATTACGGCTTTGCAAATTTATGTAATAAAAATGTGTTGTGATGTGTTGTAGTGTCATTTATAGTAAGTAAAATGTATGTATTACGTAAACTTGTCAAATTAATTGTGTTTCTGGTGATTTTAATACCTACGGGAGTAACAATTTCTTATTTGATTCTAGATGGCTAATGTGTATGAAATATTCGAGTTTTTGGAATTTAAAAATTCCCAGAGTGTCTAGCTGACGCCAGGAAACACGGCGAATTCTTCGCCTGCAATATTAATAACAAATCACTGATAACTAAAACTTACACAAAAACAAACTAACAAACAGCTGACACTTCACTGTTACAAATTAACTCAAAAACTCAAAATATTAACAATAAAATATTTCTTTACAATAAAACATATTCACTAAATAACAATGTTTAACCATACCTTGATTCCATGTCGACTGAGTTAGCTAGTGAGATCTTATGCATTTAAAACAAAAATAAGTTCAATCACTTAGTTATCCAAACAAAAATATCGCCGTACCGAGTTTCGAATTTCGTTCGCGCTACACAGCTGATAAGTAAGCATTTTGTTACAAAACATTTTGTTCCGATTCACATCACGTCACATTTAGCCATAGCTTATTTTATAAATTTTTCAATTGATTTCCTTACATACTACAAAGCAACATATTTTAGTATATGTAATAATATGCATTTTATGGAAATTACTCATACAAATTATGTTTTCTTTTGAAAATTAATATTATATTTGGCTTCAAGATCAACTCGTAAAAGCGAATCGGACCAAACGTTTGAAAGAGATAGCGCTATACAGTTCATATAGCGATGTTTCTTTTCTATTAAAGTAATCAATAGACAAATTGTTCGTTCTTTCCCAGCACTAAGCAGGAATGAAACAATATGGAACGGCTAGGGTCATGGTACGAATATGAGCATTGTTATTATAAGGTTGAAACAAAACTCTCTTGAAATAAGATTGTTTTGTTAAAGATGGTGGTAGGCCCCCTGGTATTGTGGGGTTAATGTCACTTAAAATTATACAACTGTAAAGAGTCCATCAGCTTAGGCGTTGATTGGTTAAGAAGGGTAATGGGATCATCTTCATTCAGATTAATTCGTTGAACTGCAGCCACGCAAATAAAATTGACAGGCATTAAAACTTACATGTCAAACTCACTTCTGCTTCTAAAAACTTGAGCAAAAATAGAGGAAATAGAAATTATCCTGATAGGAAATGGTTTTAGTCACAGAAATCCACTTAACTAACAGAAAAAATTGTTAGTGAACAATTTTGGTTGCGTAATTTCCGCACGTGATGAAAAGCTTCCTATGTGAAAAGCTTACGTAATAATTAAATCCAATTGCATAGTTCAATCACTTAGGTATTTATCACTACCTACTTCCAACATTGTTTATATTCAACCTACTGAAAAGAAAAGCTAATGAAAACCACCAGCTGAGAGCCTGACTCACAATTACATGACATTTCTATTATTGTAGCCTTATCGATATCGATAAGATTGGTTCATGGATTGCTCATAGCCTGGCTCTCACGTCCGCCAGGCTTCGTAAGACTATACACGGAACTTTTGATTTGGAATTTTGGACTTTAGTCCTTACCTACTTTATTAAGGGCATATCAGTAGGTACTGGCCACGTCAAGACAGGGAATTGCAAAGCACGTTTTAAACCGTTGGTCCCGGCTGTTATCCGCAGCTATTTGAGTCGTTATAGGTAGTCAAAAACTTAATAAAATTCTGAGAACAAATCTTAGCAAGGGGTATCGTGTTACCCAGTAACTGGGTTGTGGAGGTCAGATATGTAGTCGCTCCATGTAAAATACATTCAGCTGCATCTGGTTATACTCGTACTGGAAGCCAACCCCAACATAGTTAGGAAAAGGCTAGGCAGATTGGTTGTGTACGGGCCATTTTTGAGATCAGAAAAAACCATTGAATTCGCGCCACTGTTACCATAACCGACACCGCTTCGGATGTGTTCGGCTGTTTTCGGAATGTACTCGGTTTTAATGTATCTGATATGTCAGTGAGTGATGGCAAAGTATTCTGTTTGTGTTTTGTTTTCACTTCTGTCGGCACTCCCGGAGTGCCACTGTTTTTAACGCAGCTAGCGGTAGGAGTAAAGTAGTAGAAATCGTCACGTTACGAAAACGGGTTATGACTCCTCCATGCATCTTTAGAGAGAAAGAGAGAAATAGGTTTTACGGTTTTTGAAGGATTTGAAGCCGATCATCATCATCATCATCATTTCAGCCGAAAGACGTCCACTGCTGGACATAGGCCTCCCCCAAGCACCTCCACTTCGACCGGTTTTGTGCTTCTCGCATCCAACGAGTTCCTGCGGCCTTCACAAGGTCGTCGGTCCACCTTGTGGGAGGCCTTCCAACGCTACGCCTTCCGGTACGCGGTCGCCACTCCAGAACCTTTCGGCCCCATCGGCCATCTGTTCTGCGGGCAATGTGCCCTGCCTGAAGCCGATAGTGAGGTCAAAATAAAATCCAAGATGGCGACAACTTCAGGAAAAGTTCTTAGCGCTTCTAAGCGAGCTTCTTCGCGTAAGGATAATCTTTTCTGAGGGTACAACCGCACACGTTTTTATTTACCTAAGTTATCTAAGTAAAACAAGTATAGTTTATAATCCCTGTAGTTTCCCATGATAGTCGCACTATCGACTCGACGAAAACACATTCTTTCATAATCTCTGATTGATAATGTCGTTAATGCGTGAATTTGTGGCTTTGCGGCCATTCATTTATGAGCAGTTATCTAAATACTTTGTAAGTATATGACCGATAGAAAAATATAACAGTATTGATAAAACTATGTTAGACATTAGGAAAATAGCTAGATTATAGTATTATGTTTTCCTTATACGTCCTACATACATAGGTACCTACATAATTATCTACTGTTATTTTTTTTAAGTGTTACATTTAACTAGCTTTGTCCGCGGCTTTACCCGCCTGGATGTCGGATAAAACCCCACGGATAAAAAGTATCTTAAGTGTTAATCCAGGTTATAAACTACCTGTGCGACAAATTTTATCCAAATCCGTTCAGCCGGTTTTGCGTGATTGAGTAACAAACGAGTCTTTGGTCAACTGGACCCACTCGAACTGGACCCGCGGGTCCAGTTGACCAAAGGAAAAATTTTCTATATTTTTATTGGTCAACTGGACCCACTGTCAAAATTAGACAAACATCTTTTGTTTTAAGCTACTCGTGGATACAGTCGAAACAAAAAGACAATGGCACGAATCTGGTACCGAATCTACGAGTACCTCAAAATCTAAAGATAAAGTACAAATGAATTAGTAATTTTCTTAAAAGCATTGTTTTTCTAAACCACGAACTCAATTTTGATACTAACTAAGGTGAAATGAAAATCATACAATTGATTGATACATAGTTATCAATCTGCAGATATCACTTCGTGTCGTAGCTCGATCGGAAATAATAACCAAGGTCTTATGAGATATATCTGTCAATAAACGCGATAAATCGTGCGATTAGTCTGCACTAAGGATTTAAAAAATATATAATTAGCCAAAAACAAAAATTATCACTTTCAAAATCATAATAATATCACAAAAAATACTTGGGAAGGTCGTTTGTTATCATATTATCACTAATCTACTATCATTCACTCGCGTCATCAAGATAGTAATTAATTTAGTAGTGTTGAAAACCGTTTCAGTATCTTGAAACTGAAAATTTTCAGTATAGTGCCGCGTCTTGAAACATACTTACGTGAACTGCAAAAGTATAGGACAAAAAAATAATTCTTGCAGCTCTAAAGTTTTGCGGTACATTGTGATAATATTATTTATTAATTTATTCAAAGTTAGATTTAAAGAAAATTGGCTAATAAACAATTTTTCACTATTTCAGTGAGTTTTGCGTGCTAGTGATGTAGTGATAGTGATGTGACTAATTTATTTAAGTGCAGAATTAAAATCGGTTATCGATGTGTTGCAAAAAAGTGTGTAATATTGAGGGAGGGAGAGGAATTATGACTCTGAAGCAGCGATCACGGTAACATAATATTAAGACAGTGTATTTTGTTCTATTTTTATATAAATTTAGTGAAAAGGAAAATAATGATAGCGTGATGGTAAACTGGGGGGTTAAAGAACCCCCAAATAAGTAAGATAGGACAATGGTAGAAAGAAAATGTTGTAATTTTATTGAGTAGAATTTATTTGAATCTCTCTCTCTGTAGTCGGTCCCTCATGTCTGAGGATCGTGGTCAGCTTCGGAGTTGCATCTGGAGCGGATGATCCGCCTCCACCGGTTTCTGCCTTTATTTGAATGGATGGAGCTTTAACCAGTAGAATTGAGTCCTAATAAGATATATCATTAACTAGCATAAACAAACCGAAGCCTTTTTCTAGCAGTGGGTAAAGTAGGATTGTGGATGATGATGATCAACAAACACAGATGCAAAACATAACCCTCCATCTGGCGCAGTCGGGTAATGAGAGACGATTTTGCACTAAGGGGCAGTGGCTATAAAAGCACAGCAATGTTGTTTTGAACATGAAATTGATGATAAGAAAATACATAAGTACGGTAAGTTAGTTTTATTTAAGTAGTTCTTTAAGTAATCGGGTCTGGCAACATCATGCGAACTCCATAGACATTGTTTTCTTCCATATACTTAATTATTTTATACTAAAGAAGACATAAATTCTGTTTGTTTAGCCTTAACAGTCGAACTGCACGTGGCAATTAACAATTAAACAGACCAGCTGTATCTACAGCGTCCGTAACTCTAGAATTACTCACAATAACACCAATATATTTATCACCTATACCTACATCGTTGAATACAGCTGTACCTAACCTGTGAAGTCGTAGTTTCTGTTTCTACACATAAATTGTTAAGAATCTTTATTCCCTTAGACAATATCAATAGTGTGAAGCCAGGAAGGTTTCAAGACATGAGGATCGTGACTTGTATATAAACAACTTAGAAACATCGTTACATAATGAAAAATATATCCAACATAACTTGATCCTTCATCAAAACCAAATAGTTGACTACGAGAGGTCTTCTTACACTGGTTTTGTCACCAGCTTAATATGACCCGTCCAACCAATGAGTTTGTTTGAAAATGATTACAATGTATAGGTCTGATTTAAATGGTTTCACAGTTAACGTCTTTTAAATTATGTGCATAGTTAATATTAACAATAGTTTGTTAGGCTGTCGATACATTGAATGGCGAGGCGATGTGATGCGAATAATAAGCTTTTAACTTAAAGGCGTTTGAAATAAATACAATGTTTGTAACTGGGTAATTTGTCTAGGCTTGTCCTTATGAGGGAAATAAAGGTCTTAATGATGCCGATTGAGATCTATTTCATTTATGTATTAGGTCTCGTATTGCTTAAATGTGAACCTTATTTGCGTAAATTCTTCGGTTTAAATACTTGTATACAATCTTATTTTATGTCCTTCGTATATTATCACGTCAGATTTCAGCCTAACGGGAAGCCAGTATTTTACATGGAGCGACTGCCTCTTGACCTCCATAACCCAGTTACTGGGTAATACGATACCCCTTCTTATATGTTTTGATTATTGGTAATGTTAGGCTTTCGGGCTCCTGTCCTGACGACTCGTAAAGACAGTTCCGTAACAAAGATCCGAGAATGACAGCAGCTGGGACCCCGAGCCATGGAGTAAAGGTGTATTGTGATTACCCATCCACGGACCGACCGCGGCAAGCGTAGCTTAACCTGATCGATCGACCCGTGTGTAACCAAAAGCTCCATCGTTTATCTTCAAACATAATATGTAGATCCTATGCAAGAAATCTTGAAAAGTTATTGTGACATTGACATTGGCAAAAAAATCAATACAATGGAACCCTGAATACCAAAATTAGTGTTTGAAAAGCTCATATAGTTACGTGTAGACCACAAATCAATAATAAATATTTTAAATACGCTGTCAAATTAATTCTAAGGCATCTAAGGGCCTGTGCACACCACGTTTTTTAAACGCGCCGTTGCCGCGTTGGCGCGTTTTAGAAACGTCTGTCGACGGCGTCTGTAAAGCTACAAACGCGCGTCAACGACGCGTTTAAAGAACGTGGTGTGCACAGGCCCTTAATAGACATAAAAAACTTGACATCCTTCCGACTAACAACCTTGCTTTTTAATCAAACTATGAATGAAACTTTTACTACACACATACCGACACTTTTCATCATCAAATAATGGTAGTACCTACCTGATAGGTAGGTACATAATTATAACCGATCTTCACAACCCTACAATTTGAACACCATATTCATAAACCATTATTTTTTATCGCAGCTTCGCATCAAAAGTAACAAGTATAGCTTTCGTTGCTGTATAAGGCGCGAACAATCACTGTCGGTGTGCGAGTGCCTTTATGGTGGACGTATAAGGGTGCTGTTGCTCAATGGAAAGTTGGGGTTTTTGTCAAGGCCATGTAATGGTGGTATTTGGTGTTGGTTATGGGTAAAAGTGAAGGTTAAAAATAAAAAAAAAAAGCACTTGCCGGGTTCGAACCAAAATGGACACTCGGTCTGACAGAGGATTGATAAGCTAAACGAAAAAAGTTGAAACGTGCAGGGGATTTCAAACTTTTTATTGATTCCTCTACATTCAGCTGCATCCAGTTATACTGGAAGCCGACCCCAGTATTGTTATGAAAAGGCTGGGCAGCTAGCTAGACTGATTCCTCTAAAAATTAGTGTCAGAAAGACCAGAAAGGCATTGAATTCAGCTTCATCCGGTTGGACTGGGAGGCGACCTGCCCCCTTATTCACAAACACTCGATATGCTTCCGTATCGTATCGAACATTAATCATTGTTATCGTAGGAGTCTTCTCAACGCTGTTCACAAGTCCAAAACCCGAAAATTTTGTCAGTTTAAATCAAATAGACGCCCGCTATTCTTCCAACAGCTATTTACTGTTGAGGGGAAGTCAAATCAGGTTATCGAAATGTCAGGTTTTCGATACGATAGCCTGTCGTATGGTTGTGAATCAGGGCTCTGGTGATGATATTTAGAACCTTAATAAAAGCGAAGTCCGGCCTTTAGTACCTAGACTTATATGAAACTCCATTTAACTTAACAGTTTTTAAAAGAAAAAATCAGTTCCATTGGCCTAGACCTTAACCTTTCAAAATGCGAAATTTATCTTCCCCAAACGACTGACAGACAGACAACCATTGCAAAATTTAGTACAATAGCTCCAAATATCAAAATTACGGAAAGAAACTCTCTTCACCTTCTAGGGTCCCCAATTTTTGACGAATCCTTTCCAACGTTCATTGAGGAGAAGATACAAAATTTTAATGACGTCTCGGAAAGACTTTTCAAAATTAATATTCATTCGGCCTTCACACTCATTCGGTACTGTTGTTTTGGACCAAAATTTACTTATAGCCTTCGCTCCTCTCATCTATGGAAGCATCCACAACTTTTAGAAAAAGTAGACCAAATTATTAGAAACACATTAACTTCCATCCTAAATGTGGCCCTGGACGACCGTGCGTGGCAGCAAGCCACACTACCCATTCGCTTGGGCGGTCTCGGCGTCCGCAAAATTTCAAGTATTAGTTTACCAGCCTTCCTCTCCTCGGTCCACAGTACCGATAAATTAACCAGGAACATTTTATCTTCCTCACTGGTCGATTTTGAAGTGCCGTTTTTGACCGATGCGTTGAATGCTTGGAAAATGGCTTGTCCCAATACGGTTTTGCCTGATAACCCGTCTTCCCAGAGACAGTGGGACGTGCCGCTCTGCAGTATTATACGGAATACCCTTGTAAACACGTCACGTAATACTGTTGAGCGTGCCCGTCTGCTGGCTGTGGGAGAATGGGAGTCAGGTTTGTGGCTTCAGGCGCTCCCGTCATCCACCATAGGCACAATGATGGATGACTCATCGTTTCGGCTCGCTACGTGTCTCCGCTTGGGCGCACCTTGTGTTGCTCCGCATCGATGTCACTGCGGTGAAGCTGTCGACAGTCTCGGACACCATGGCCTGTCCTGCTGCAGAAGCGCAGGTCGCATAGCACGGCACGCCAGCATCAACGATATTATTCGTCGAGCCCTTGTCACCGCCGGCGTACCAGCGGTGCTAGAACCAAACGGCTTGGTACGTGATGATGGGAAGAGACCAGACGGCATGACGTTGTTGCCTTGGAAGGTGGGTAGGCCTCTGGTGTGGGACGCAACATGTGTCGATACCCTTGCGCCATCTCATGTTCCTAGCACTGCGGGCTGTGCTGGCGCCGCTGCTGCAGCTGCTGAGACCCTCAAACGGCGCAAATACTGTAACCTTGTGGGCAACTACAGCTTTGAGCCGTTTGGGGTCGAAACGCTCGGGTCATGGGGCCCGAGCGCGCGTCTCCTTTTTAAGGAAATTTCTCGCCGGCTGGTCGATACTTCACGTGACCAGAGGGCTGGGTCGTTCTTTGGCCAAAGAATTAGCATTGCCATTCAACGTGGCAATGCTGCCAGTCTTCTGGGCACGTTTCCGGATGACAGCGATGCGGATGAATACTTCGACGCCTAAGTTTTTTATTTTTATATATTTGTATTGTAAGTTAGTTAGTAATTTATTATAGTATCTAGTGTATATAGTTAGTTTTTAATTTAAATAAAAGATAATACAGTGCAATTTAAATGTCTAAAGATTTGCCAGTAAAAACACTTAATGCCAGATCAATGATTGACTACGATTAATATGTAATACTAGTTATGCCTTTAATTGTCTAGGAATTAGACCTGAGTTGTAGCTCTACTACCCATAAGGATTTTCTCATACACAGAAGGCACGAACATTGATCACCACACTTGCTCACGACGGGTTGGCGTATTCAGACTTATACCTATACATTATTAACTACTAGCAGTGCCCCGCGGTTTCACCCGCATAAGTCTCGATCCCGTGGGAATATCGGGTTAAAAAGTACCCTATGTCTTTTCCCAGGACTCAAACTATCTCTATACTAAATTTCATCTAAATCGGTTCAGCGGTTTAGGCGTGAAAATGTAACATACAAACCGCAACTTACAATAAGAGTAAATTCACATGTATAGACACCGCAAAACAACAAAACACATATAAAACTGAGGCGCGGGCGCAGGCGTATCAAATCGGCAAGTTTTCTCAAACAATTCGTCTTACTCGCAATACCGTTTACATAATTACGTTCATATTACTTAACGTTGCTTAACACCAAGGATAAGTAACGAATGGAATGCGCCACGACGTTCCTTTTTTTTCTGTAGAACTTGGCATCGAAAGGTGTAACTTTTATTCTAGAGCATGCTGTAAAAGACGGCCTAGGAATCATATTAATTAGTTTCATCTTCATCTTCTTCGTCATCGTCGAGTCAGGCCTAAGAAACGCTGGCGTGATTTGGACTCGTTACTGACCAATTGGCCGGCGAAGGCACACCATAAGAAAAGTTGGAAAAGTATAGGGGGAAATTTTCCCAGCAGTGGGAAACATAAGGTAACAAAAAAAAATGCATCTTACAACTCAAAATTGTCTACCAATAATTGTAGATGTTTCTCTTTTATCGGTGATCTATGAGGAATTGCATATGGGCATATATAGGCATGCTTACTTTATAATAGAACCCCACTTATAGTATAGAAGAAACAAAGTAGGTTCATCTGACATTGGCCACTCGCTGACATTTCATATTTCTGAGGACTGATTGTGTTTCATCACTCCATTTGCTCTCTACTCCGAGCTCAACATAACACTCGCTAATTCTCACGGTGCCGTGCGCGGGAGTCGATATTTAGCAGACTTTGTAGTGGGCCTAATGCCACTGGACTATTAGTTAGTGAAAGTATGTTTACAATAATATCGACTGACGTTTGAGATGATACCATATACATGACGTGAAGTGATTTTGAAGGAGTCGTGTTTGTAATAATTTCTTATTTTGTTACTGACTTATGAATATGATGAGTTGTAGTGGTGCTTCAAGATTATGTTGTGGGTGTATAGTTCAGTTAGTTTAAATTATTGAAAAGGATATGTTATTAGTGAAAACAGCAGTTTGATTGAGTGGTGGTAGGTATTATATTCAAAATTTGCAGCTTTTAATTGGGGTCGCTCAGACTATTACATAAATGCATGCTTTAGTGGGAAATTATTATTATTTACTAGATTTGCCCGCGACTTCAGCTGCGATCCAGGATAAAAATAAGATGTCCTTCTCCAGGTCATGGTCTACCCATGTGCCACATCCAAATCCGTTCAGTCGTTTTAGCGGGAAAGCGTAACAAACAAACTCACTTTCGCATTTAAAATATTAGTTAGGTTTCGTATTTAAATTAAGAATCTTCTAATTTCACGTACTTTATGCATGTCGGACTGAAATCCCGGGACCCTACGCTCAGAAGTCGCACTAGCGACACTTAAATAAGATTATGAAGATATTTCAAACTTATACGGAAGTCATCACATGTCAACGAAGCTAGTTTCTCTAGGCACGTGAACAAACGCTAAGGTCTTAGGCCAACGGGTCGTAACACAACACAGCTCACTTTCACAAACCCCCTGTATAAACAGATATCATACTGTATGATTGACTGGCTCGCTGGTCTAGTCGTTGAAAGTGCGACTGCTGATCGTAAGAGCTAGGATTCGAACCCCGGGTAGGGCGAAGTGTTATTTTATTTTATTTATCCATTTATTTCAGGCATCAAGGCCCATATAAAAACACATAAAATACAATATTAATATAACTTATAAATACATACAACATTATTATCACACTAAGAAACTAACTAAACACTTATTGATTCCATTTTTTTTATTGCTTAATGGGCCCGCTCTTGTACTCGATGCTAACCTAACCTAACCCAACTCTGAAATCACGAAAAAAAAATCTGCTGTTTCATACAAAAGTTCAAAACCTACTTAACCAAAATGTATGAAACAGCTGATTTTTTTTTCGTGATTTCAGAGTTGGTCCCATAATGAAAGTTGTTCATATTCATGGGTAGAACACCCTGTAAAAATTTGGATGATGATAAAAAAATATCCCTGTATACCTAATTTTAACCATAGTGAAGTTTTAATCTACTTACCCCCTTATTCATAATCCTATTTTATCTCTATTTTAGCTAAAATAGGTTTATAGAACGTTTGTCTTTATCTGTCACGTTGTCATTTCTGTGTGTAAGAAAGAGACAAACCCCATTTTAACTAAAATAGGTTTGATAAGTTTTATGAATAAGGGGGTAAGAGTTTTTGTCAAAACTGGAAATGCAATCTTCTTTTTCTTAGCGTGTCGATAGCAATCTAAATGTACTCGGCCCAGAATTCTGCAAGAGATCGGCTATTCATATAATAGATTAAAGGGCTATTGAAGAGCTTTTCCTCTTCAATTCAAAATTGTTTTTATGGAAGACAATTTAACTGTTAATACTTCCATAAGGATATAAACCCGTTATCCTTGACCATTATCAGATCATTATCAACTATACACGTGAATATTATGTTTCTGAAAGCCCCGAAGCAAAAAATTAACATAGCTAAAAACACAACCATGATTCCGATTAATACTGTCACTTGTAATTAACTACCTCGTTGGTCATTTCGGGATGTCATGTGTTAAACGGTTCTAACCGCAATGTTCTTGACCTACCTATGTATAATGAGAAATGTAAATAAATAATTCGTTTCTTGTTAATTGTGAAGGTTGTGTTAACATTGGGACAGGAAAACTAGTTTTACGCATAATTATGTGGAGAGGAAACACCATTATCTTCGTATTTTTTTTCCTTTTTATTAAAGGTAGTAATGACGCGTTCCCTAGAATATTGCACACATATGGCATAACACATCACTACTCCAGATTCTCTCTGATAATTGTAAATTTCTCAATTAACATCCAACATATCTCCATTTTATAAGCGAAAAAGATAATATTATAGAGATGTCTGTGACATCAAAAAGTAGAAATCGCAGTTATTTTACTCATTAATAATTTAGCCCTTTTTATATGAATAGCCCAGTCACGTATCTTAATGACCACATGAACTTTATTTAAATAAATCATTACCCATATCATTCCATCGGACCAGCCCAAGAACCTAATACAATCGAACCGCCTCACAAAAACACCGACAATTTTTTCCAACGAAATCGATCCCACCATAACCTCACAAAAAAAAAAGAAAAACAACTGACAGATACACAAAAGAAGTGTCTATTAATGACGTCATCAGGTCCTATTTTGATTATCACCGACCACAATCAGCGCCGTGATAAAAGGAAGTGTCGGCACAGTCGTATTGAATTACCATCGAGTGTAGATTGTCGCAGGAAGTCTTGACGTGTGCGTCACGCCCTAGCTGCAGGGCTGGCCGTGAGTGTACAGTTTGATTGATCGGATGGACATGCAGGAAGCTGAGAAAGTGGTAATGAGATCTCGTTAGGAGACTGGTCTATTGTATCTGTGGGTATCAATGCTTATAGTGAAGTTACATAGATTTTTGTTTACACTATTCTATTTCTACTATTTGAGATCATATTTTATCTGGTTTTCCTTGTTCGTGGATGGGTGACCATCCCTTACATATCGAGACCCCTCCGTGCCACGGAAAGCACGTTAAGCTGTTGGTCTCGGCTGCCATTCGTAGATCTTTCACAGTCTTTACGGGTAGTAAGAAGCCCAAAAATCTGTCCAAGTTGTATCGTATTACCCAGCTGGGTTATACAGGTCAGATAGGCATTCGCTTCATGTAAGATATTTGTATTCAGCTACATCGGGTTAGTCTGGAAGCCGACCTTAACGTAGTTGGGAAAAGGCTAGTTAGATCTGTTTTCCTTGATGGCATCACATTATGTTAATAATTAAATTATGTCATAAATACGATGCTGCAGTCTATTTTCACATTGGATGTTTATCTATTTGGGTGCAACCAGGAAAAAAACATATCATTGCAATGTCCTAACAATGGAACATGCTCTATATTTACCTGCACAAGCAATATTTAAAACATCCTCACCATGCAGGGCTATAAACAATTCATGTTCATCATCATTCTCCTGCCCTTATTCCAATTTATTTGTGGTCGGCGCAACATGTATTTTTCTTCCATACTTCTCTGTTAGTCGTCATTTCGGTAGTCACCTCCCTTTCTAACCATATCATCATTCACACAGTCCATACATCGTTTCTTTGGTCTTCCCCTTACTCTTATAGCCATCTACATTCTTACTCAAAACTATACGTTTTGTTTGATAATGCCTTGTAAAATACATCTCATTACTAAAAAATATGTTACGTAAGTGGTGTTCGGGGACTGAAAATAATATTGATAAACTGTTTCACCGAACCGCAGTTTACAAAATTTTGTTTAATTGCTGCGGTTAGTGGAAGTGCTGAGGTGCGGTTCGGTCAAGTGCTATTGAAATCAGTGCTCTAAGTGGAATACCTCATCATTTCTAAATCATTATAAAATTTGATGACACATTCACGATATCACCATACTGTCATTGACACCATAACTTTCCTTTAATCAATATTCGTCACACAAACACTGAAACCCTAAGTAATCCTAATAAGTCGATTATAAATTCGTTTTCACTTTCACCAACCCTAGGTTACATAAAGGCGTGTCCAGAAGAGCGATTTAAAAACGCATTACGTTCGGACGCACGATGCGTTCGGTTTGGTATAATAGAAATGTGACGCGCCCTTGCATTGTCTCGCTTTCTATGCTATTAGTCGTAGGTAAGTGGCTGCTTGCTACTGAATGCTACTTTAAATTGGAATACGTTTTTGTAAGTTATTTAAGTGGAACCGTAAATAATACCATGCGATACGTCACTTTGTAAATGTTGAAGTATAGCAAAAACAAATCGATCCTATTTCAACACTATCGTTTTTCTCACAGATATAGATACGTTATATCTGTGGTTTGCTCATTCTAACTCATAAATATATTTTTTTACTATCCTAGCCCTTACCACTTGACTGAAATCAGTAGATACTTTCGCATAGTGACTGTACTATACATATACTCTATTAGCCTTGCGTGGGAGCACACGTCTCACGTAATATTAGTAAAACACACCTTCTAATATACAGGCTTATTTTTTTATCACCATCCAAATTTTTACAGGGTGTTCTACCCATGAATATGAACAACTTTCACAATGGGACCAACTCTGAAATCACGAAAAAAATATCAGCTGTTTCATACATTTTGGTCAAGTAGGTATTGAACTTTTGTATGAAACAGCTGACTTTTTTTTCGTGATTTCAGAGTTGGTCCCATAGTGAAAGTTGTTCATATTCATGGGTAGAACAGCCTGTAAAAATTTGGATGGTGATAAAAAAATAAGCCTGTATAAACAAAAGGTTAATAAACGTATTATTGAGATCCATAGAACGGCTTTTCCTTTGGTGTACCCTTTAAGCCTAAAAGTAGATAGATATATCCCTTTATTTATAAAAATCAAAATACATTTATGTACTATGTATTAAGTGATGTGGCGTAACAAAAACTGTTTACAGTGTATTTTTAGTAGATACCTACTGTGATTGTCTCATTTATGATAAAGATAAATGATAATATTAGCTATTTTTAGCAATTATTGATAAAACAACGGAAAATGATTCATATTAGCACTGTAATTGGTACCTTTCTTAAAAATTATCAATGTTTTCACAGCAATTTTGCTTAGTTTTTAGTTACCTAGTAATTTGATACCTTACGGACCTTACGGTTCAATTATAGTTTTACTAACGTAAGCATCGTGGTTCATAGAATCATTGTGTATGTTTACAAACCCCCATCCTGTTGGCATTCTTACAACACGATGTCATTGTACATGTTTTCCGAAGTAGAATAAAATAACACCTACATAACTTAACTTACAAAGTAAAGTCAAATAATTTATTTCAAACTTTGCTTTTGTTGCTGAAACTGTTTGAATCAATAATGTTAGAATGTATGAAGGTGGAATGGGACTCTATGGGACCAACATTGTAATCCCGAAAAAATAATAAACCGTCTCATACATTTGGGTCGAGTATTGAAGTTTTGTATGGGACTGTTGATAATTTATTCCGCGATTAAGTACGATGTTGGTTCTATGGATAAAGTTGTTCAGTTTGATGGTCTAGCTGTACCACACCCTAAAATATGACCACACCTATCTTATTACACGCTGTAAACGCAAACTTTTTGCAATAAGATTTCTAACTACCAACGATATAAACAAACATTGCGAATGGTTGCCAAAACAATTCCAAACAGCACACTTATCCTTCACCCAAAACTGAAGTGACTCATCAACGAAAGTATTTATTGATACATAACAAACAATACATAAAAAAATTACTTATCTGTATGTACAATAAAACACATAAAAGTTCCCTTTTATACAAAACTATTAGGTCCTTACATATGAAATTGGCGTTTTTCGTACTGGCCACTTTAATCACGAATTTCTCCTCTTTGGTAAGGAATTCCAAATTCAAATTTGTACAGCTATTTACTCATGTATTTGTGCTTCGATGACCGTCATTCATTTGTTTTTTTTCTTCTGTTTTTTCTGTTTGCGTCACTCATTTTACAAAATGGAAAATTTAAAATATCGCATTATTTACGAGTACGAGTTCCGCCGTGGCACTAGTGCTGCGGAAACGACTCGAAGGGTGAATGATGTGTATGGCGGTCATGTTGCAAAAGAAAACACAGTTCGTTTTTGGTTCCAACGTTTTCGTTCTGGAAATTTCGACCTGCAGAACAAGCCCCGTGGACGGCCTGAGACCCAAATTGATAATGGAGAATTGAAGGCTATTGTGGAAGCGGACCCATCGCAAACCACGTCCGAGTTAGCTGCAGGCTTCGATGTTAGTGATAAAACTGTTTTAATTCACTTGAAGCAAATTGGGAAGATTAAAAAGCTTGAAAGGTGGGTACCTCACGAATTGACTGAAGCAAACCGGCAAACGCGCGTCGACTGCTGCGTTACATTACTTGAATTGGAATGTCTTAGACATCCTCCGTACTCCCCGGTCCTTGCTCCAACAGATTACCATTTTTTTCGCAATTTGGATAACTTTTTGCAAGGGAAAAAATTCAACTCCGATGGGGCAGTCCAAATCGCCTTCAAAGATTTTATTGATTCCCGTCCGACTGGTTTTTTTAGTAAAGGGATCAATGAACTACCTATAAGATGGCAAAAGTGCATTGAAAACAATGGTTCATACTTTGATTAATTAAATATATTATATTAAAAAATATTCGACTTTTTGTTCCTTCCATACAAAACGCCAATTTCATATGTAAGGACCTAATATTATCTTCTATCAAGGAAGTTGAACCGGCCCATTCATTACCTCCCAAAAGCGACGCGTGTGCGCGCGCGCAGTTTTGCGTGCTACATAAATTAATGGTGGCATTGTTATTAAGGACTATGATTTGGTTGTGACTTTGCTTGTTAAGGTGTTAGTTCTGTTTTATGGCTTATTTTTTGGGTCCTGTAGATTAGCCACAGTGGGTTAACGACTTCTGTAGACTGCTGCTTGCGTTAAGACGTCTTCCTTTGAGAGTGCAAGGTCAGATTCTTTCATGATGTCTTACTTCTGAGGTATCTACCTAATCAGTGATGTCTTCTTATGCAATTTTTAGGGTTCCATACCTCAAAAGGAAAAAACGGAACCCTTATATGATCACTTTGTTGTCCGTCTGTCTGTATGTCTGTCAAGACCGTTTATCTCGGGAACGCGTGGAGGTATCGAGTTGAAATTAAAACCTCCCTTGGAACTGTGAAAAAAATCAAACTTCTAAGTAAATGTAAAATAAAGATACGGCCGGTTACGGTTTTTTTATTCCTGTCCCTTCCTTTTTTGCTCTTTCTTCCTGATTTTAGTCCAACATGGCTATTGGTTCAGTTTTCGTCGGTCTCTCCACTTTGCCAAGTTTTTTACTTGCTTCATCACCTGTTGTATTTTATCACTGGCATCATTATTTATTTATTTATAGCCTATGTTGTCCCACTGCTGGGCAAATGCCTCCCTTTCTTCTTTCCACTCCTCTCTGTCTTGAGCTAGTGTGGACCAATCCAGTATGTATGCATCCAGCTCTTCCCGCCATCTTCTCCTGGGTGTTTCTCGGTGGCACTGATTGGCATCTTACGAAATCATCATCTGCCTAGCCTTTCCCAACTATGTTGGGGTCAGCTTCCAGTCTAATCGGATGCAACTGAATACCGGTATTTTACATGGAGCGATTGCCTATCTGACCTCCACAACCCAGTTACTGGGTAATGCGATACTCCTTGGTAAGGCTGGTTGTCAGACTTTCGGGCTTCTGAAGACCCGTAACGACTGTCAAAGATCTACGAATGACAGCCGGGACCAACAGCGTAACGTGCTTTCCGAGGCACGTAGGGTTACGGTATGTAAAGATGGTCACCCATCCACAGACCAACCTTGGCAAGCGTAGCTTAACCTGATCGATGGGCCTGTGCGGCTGTTATTATTTAGCCAGGACCCCACCCTCCCACTCCTCCATGGCATCTTACGAAATATAAAATAAAAATGTTACATTTGAACACATCCGTAAGGAAACTAAAAGACAATGTGCCTGCTCTACTGTGCCTTTGCCTATGGATGAAGTCCTTTAGCCTCTCCTTAAGAAGAAATTCTTTCCTAGGTAAACGTCTAGTCTAAGTCCCTCGTCCACTTTGTCATCAGTGAATTTCGCCATCACAGACAGACTGTAGCACCTTACTTTCATTATATAATCAAGTACATATGTACTACATATGTTTTATGTATGTTATTGCGTCTGACAGTCTATCTGCGTTTGGGCTGCTGTTAATTGTGTGCTAATAACGTTTGTTTTACGTATCATTGCGGGGGAGGTGACGGAGGTCGGGTTGTACCTATTACTTAATATTTATTGCAATTGGTAGGCGAACATGAAAGTAATTTGCACTTGGGCTAGGTCGAATTGACACCACCTTTCATACAGAAGAACCTACAAAATGGAAGGAAAGGGTCCTCTGATAAACGTTTTCAGATAACTTTTACTTTTTAATGCTTACTCTAGGATGCATATCCGGTAGGCTCTTAAATCCTTACCTATCCTTCGGGCACGTCTTCCCTACTATTACCGCGCCCCCCGGTTTATTCCTTGATATGAAATGGTCGCTGTAGCACCATGAAAATGAGGCTACAGGAGCTAGTGCGAATCTCGGGGTTCATTCGATTAATCGAGTCTAGAACTTAACCACGCTGGGATCGGTGCAACTCATTCATTCAGATAATTTTTACTTCTTAACCCTAGGATCAGATATAACATAACATCACACCTGCATTCCTCACAGGGGTAAGACAGAGGTGTACGTATAGAACACCCAAATTTCGCCAGTTATGTTTAAGTCGTGTATACTCGTAATTGGACTAGCAGCACCCCGCGGTTTCACCCGCATAAGTGTCGATCCCTTGGAAATATCGAGATAAAAAGTTATCTATGTGTATTCTGATGTATAAGCTGTATTAGGTACTGTGAAGTTTCATCAAAATCCGTCCAGTAGTTTTTGCGTGACAAACATCCTCACAAACTTTCGCTTTTATAATATTAGTAGGATAGGATAGGATAGTAGGGAAGTAGGATTTTTACCCGGTTGAAACATAACTGGCGAAATGACTTATCTGCCTAAGCCTTCGAGAAATACAGGCAATTATTATTGTGTTGTAATCTCTAAGCAGCCATTTTTACGAGTAGAATAGTTTTAGTAGGGCCAAAATTCGTACTAAAGCTTCATTATCATTATGTTATGTTACCTGCCCAGTCCAACTCTGATTTTCTCAAGTAGCTCTATTACTAACCATGTACAAATTACTTTTCAAGTATTTTGTTACTTTAACTACTATTTAAGTACAGTCACGTCTATAAGTATGTATACACTTGGCTTTATTCAAAGTCGATTTTCTCCTTTATTTTTGAATGAAATTTTACGTTATTACGAAAATAGTATTTTCGAACCCATAGGTTTATATAAAGTGTCGTATTTTAACGTTGCATTTGTTTTGTTTTTTTTTTTTTCACGAAAAAATCGCAATTGAAAATTGCCAAGTGTTGACATATTGGTGCTCGTGACTGTACGTAACGTAACATAAATCGCTAAGTTACACACGAAACTACTTGAAACTAAGTGACACTCATAACTAAGGCTTCTGCTTACCCAACGAAGTCTCCAAACAGTAAGTTGACTCTAGTTAATTATTTGATGTAACTTACTGTGCTGTGCTAACAGGAAGTTGAGCATAACCACGCTTTGTACCAAGTTATAATTATGGTGTGTATGTGGTGTGTAAGCAGAGGTGTGGGTGATTTTAATAACAAGTTACGATAGTATTGATAAAGGTCCGTATTTTGTATTATTTTGATGACTTCCTCGTTGGTCTAGTGGTTGCAGGCACTTCTGTTGAGCACAGTGGGCCTGCATTGCATATAGGCATATAAGCAGTGCCTACCTCGATATATCAACATAAGCCTGTCAATTATTAGTGTGTGTGCCCCACAATTAAGAAACTCACAAAATTATCATACCTAACAAAAAACAAAATCTTCATACAAACACGCGCGGCAGTAGGCAGTCGCCGGACGGCCTACTCGGCTCCCGTACTATTCGCACGTTGTCATTGGTCTTTACGCGTTCAAGTTAATATGACAAAATTAAAAATACGTACGTCTCACGCGTAATACCATGGCGTTCGACCTTCGCAATTTGTCACCCTTAAGTAGGCATGCCTATTCAAATAACCACACACTTTTGACCTCACTTTTTTACTCATTAGTGACCGCGTTTGTCTAGACTAGACCTGGCCTAGTGCCTACCTATTTTGAAAACCAATGCACGCCACTGGGTGAGCATGAGGTCCTGGGTACGGTTCCCGGGTTGGGCAAAATGTTATTGAGTTTTTCCATCTGAAATTTCTCAAAAGAGTCTGGATTTGTGTCCGGTTGATGGCAAGTCTTGCCCCCTATTACATGACATTTTAACATAACTGACAAAATGTGGATGGTACCTATATCTACTATAGGTAGGTAGGTAAACCTCTGGTTAACCCCTCGGAAAATGCAGGCGTAAGGTTACCTTACGTTAATCTATTATATTTGACCCATTTTTTGTCGTACCTATTCTTATTAGATTCTTCAACGCTGTTTTTTTTACTTTTTCTGTCTTCGTCAGAAGCCCGAGTCTGACAACTAGTCTTACCAAGGGGTATCGTATTTCCGAGTAACTGGGTTATGGAGGTCAGATAGGCAGTCGCTCCATATAAAATACAGGTATCTGCATCTGGTTAGACTGGAAGCCGACCCCAACATAGTTGGGAAAAGGCTAGGCAAATTGAAATTTCTTAAAACTATCAGTGTAGTTTGGATTAGGCAAGAGTGTATCAGTGCTATATATAGTCTGCTCCCTCAATCAGCTACAACAGAAATCTCAGGGGGACACTGCAATTACGGCCACGTTTGGCCGCTGATTTCATGATTGCAGTTCACCGCTGCATAGGCCATTTTCCGGATAAAATCAATTTTCTTACGTCACTTATGATCTGCCTGGAGTGGCGTGTTCTTTGGCCATGAACTTATAAAATAAATAGAAGGTAGGTTCTATAGTTCCAAGATGAAATGGTGATGATGAAGATTCTCAAAAATAAGAACAAATAATGATCGCTGTTTATCTACACAATGTTCAATCCGCCAAAAGGAAGCAATTTTTCAGACAGAGAAAACTTGAACCCCCTGCATACTATACAGGGTCCCATTAAAATATATGGACAAATTTTAACACAGCGCTCAGTACGTCTAACCAAAGATATCCAAGCAAAAAAAAAAAAACACTGATTAAAGTGATTTTATTTTGACCTAAAATAATAAATTGCCGGCACATTAGTGTATTTTCGTTAGCTGATTTATTTTTCTTGTAAGTATCTAATGCGTTTTTCTTATAATATATTTTTTTTACCATCGTCCTTATTTTGGTGGTCTGAATGATTTCTAAAAGTTTGTCCATCTATTTTAATGGGACCTTATATAACTTTTAAGGCTTAGATAGTTAGGCTAAGTTTTGAAAACCTAAGCTTTGTCTAATTTTCTTTAACACAAAAAGTTTTTTGCGGACGGGAATTGGGTTCAATCCTTCATGTCCGCAACCACTTCAAAAATACTGTACCATTCTAAAAAAACTATTTACATCTAACGAATTCAGAATAAAACACAAAATTGCATATTAATTACTATTTCAACCTTGACACTATGTACAGTGGCGATATCTATGTCATAAGAAGTCGGAGATCATCAAATCTATGCAAATGAGATATACACAAAGTCGCCGCCTACGAGAGAAATCTGTGAATGACCTACTGGTTCACTAATAAAAGTTTTACACGCTTCTGACCAACATGCAAAGGGCGGTATTTACGAACGGAAGAATTTGCATAAATATAGTCTGATAGTTTTTGGTGCTAATGAAAAACACTACTAGGTAACAAGAATCCTTGGACTTAGTTCGGCCAACATGAGCCATCGCACAATCTCTCATTTATTCAGTTAACTAGCTGCGCCCCGCGGTTACACTCGCGTGAATGTCGATCCCGTGGGAATGTCGGGATAAAAGTAGCCTATATGTTAATCCAAGATGTCAGCTACCTCCATACAAAATTTTATCAAAATTGGTCCAGCCGTTTGAGCGTGATGAAGTAACAAACATATAAACACACACACACATTCACAAACATTCGCCTTTATAATATTAGTGTGAAGTGTGATTACGTCAGACTAAGCCAATATAGCAAATGTGGTTGTTCAGCAAAATCAGTCCAAAATATTTGGACTTTTGCTTACAATAAATTTAAACTTAATCAGCATTTTATCTCTCCAAAATCTTCACCATTACCTACTTCGGAAAATGGCAGTACCTAATTTTTATGTAAGTTGGTTTGTATTGGCAGACTTCGCTGAACTGGCTGACACTTAGGGTCAGCGCAGACAGAACGGAGCGCAGCGGAGAGGATTTTATTAACGCACTTGAAAATAAACTTTTAAATTATTTACAATAAAGTGCATAAATGCTTGAACCTGACAAAAAATGCCCGCGCGTCCTCGAAGATACGCGAGAATCCCCGCGCGACTTTATTGTAATAATTTTAAAGTTTATTTTCAAGTGCGTTAATAAAATCCTCTCCGCTGCGCTCCGTTCTGTCTGCGCTGACCCTTATGCAGTCAAAAACGCCTAACGGCAACACACTAACATAACCCACTTTAAATTAATAAATAAATAAAATATAATAAATAAATAATATATAAATTGTTAGTGGTTAGTTAGTAGGTAACAAATTGTGCTCATATGCTATGTTAGTGTTGTATGCTGTGTTTAAAACGCAGTGGACGTGGATCTTACACCTCTGAAAATGATTAATGATTAATCTCTTCTCTATTAGTCAACTCTAATAAGTAGCTGTTAAAGCCTTCATAATCTTAATTTACAACCTTATCAAGTAGCCACTTAACTTGTAGTAAATAGAAAGTGTAAATATAGGTCAACCTACCTACATAAAACGAAGTATCAATGTGCCCATACCACCATAGGAGTCGACTTATCTTCCTCTATTACCCCATATAAATTCCTCACCTGCATCGTCCTCATTACCGGTATGTCCCCATAACGTCATGGGATTCCTCCCACATTACGCCATGGGAGGTCGATGAACTTTTCCCATGGTTTTATTGCGTTATCTAACCATTGCACCTTGCAAGGGACATGTCAGAATGTGCACATGTCATGTAGGTAGGTAATAATATAATACTATACGTGTATTGAATTTAAATGATAGTAAATGAACCACTTATGAATGTCATGGTGGAGGTCTTTTAAATGGCACTTTTATTGGTCACAGACTCTTTATTTACTTTTATTGCCCAGCTGATGTCATAGTCAACCCATAATGTTTCCACTGCTGGCACACAGGACTGCTTTCTGTGTGTGAGAGGGAATGGGCCATATTCCACCACGCGGGCCCAGTGCGATTTGGTAGATGACACATGTCTTTGAATTTTTGGTTCTAGGACATGCCGGTTTTCTCACGATGTTTTCCTTCACCGGTTTAAGAGCAGTGGTGATGAAATAATTTACACAAAGAAAGCGCCTGTCTGTGTTCAAACCTATGACCTACAATTTGTAAGTCGCGGCCTTTTCAACTGGGCTACCACTGCTCTTCCACTGCTGATAGCGCGGTCCTTGATTTTGGGTCATACTCGTAACTGAAGGGAATCTACCTGGATACCTACTAAAGACACAAAGGGTTTTATCTACCCGACAAAAGCTCGCACGGTAGGTAGGTTCGTTTTTTCGATTGACAGATTCTGTCAGACCTTTTCCCAACGATGTTGGGGTCAGCTTCCAGTCTAACCGGTCTTCAGTAAGATTTAGTACCTAGACTAAATTAACTAAATATTGCTCACCCACTACTGTATGTATTACACAATACTTCTATTTATCACAACTTCACAAAAGATAACGTTATAAACAAACTATAATATCTATTTAATACAACTCTATTTGTTTTCCAAAGCACGTTACTTCTGCACGTGCTAGAAAGAGCCTTACAGTAGTTACAATAAGATTTAGTCATAGATTATAATATTATCTGTGTTCATAGCAATTGAAATCTTAAATGTGTGCACTTAAATTAATTTATCCCGCCTAAGTGCATTGAATTACGCACAGCAGAGGTTTCAAATTGAGGGATTTACCCAGCATTTTGTCTCTGGTGCTAAAAGGCTGAATATATAGGTCTGCAACCTAGTATTTGCCCATAGAGCGAGTAGGTATTTTCAAGTTACAAGAGTACTACTATTTTAGTGCTGATACAGTTGCCAATTAATCTGTCAAGCTCCGCTAATGAGACACAATTGATTATCTATTGTTTCGTCGCCAATGGGCGACGCGCGCCGCTTGACCGGTTAATATCTTACTGTCCTACATGATGCGGGTGCTGTATAACCAAAATGGAAATAGTACCCCATAGCTGTATTCGACCTCTGCTAAAAATCCCGCCAAAAAATAGGCTAATTTGAATCTTTGAATCCCTAATTAATGTAGCTCGAATTACTCCAAAAATAAAGTTCAAATTAGCAATTGCAAACTTTTATGACAGGGTGTTGTGGTGCAGCCTGGGAGAGGCTTATGTCCTGCAGTGGACTGTGATAGGCTGACTTGATTGGAAGTTTTATGCTTTCTATTTTGGCTTGAACCCAGAAATAGACGGATTAATAATCTTGTATGGGTGTGCTTTCAATGTCATTACCACTATTAAACGTCCATATGCACCTGAAATTTTAAATTCTGCCTTCCAAATACTTCAAAACCCATTATTTAACTTTAAACACGATAATTCTGAACATATTATTTGCACACGATATGTAAAATTTAAAGTGATGCAGCCTTCAAGTCTTCAAACTAAGGTCAAACTGATTTTCCGCGTTCTAACCTCAAATTGTGTTAAATATATTTTATATATTTGTCAAACACATATGTACTCAATGTTGTAGTTAGCTTCCGGTAATTTTGGGACAAATATTATGTAAGATTAACCCCTGGTTTCTTGACAAACGAGCCTCTGCATTTACCTGCCAGGGTCGCGGGCTGTTCGAAAGAGTTACCGTGGCCCTGGCACAAGCAACTGAAGGAACACGGGTGGGTTTTAGTCAGTAAAAGTCTGACATGCCCTCCTGCTCCGCCCAGAGCGGGAGGGCTGATAATTCCCCATCCAAAAAAAAAGCCTCTGCATTTAGTCGTGACCTACAAACAATGGCGTGCATTGCATATAAGCAGTGCCTACCTCGATATATCAACATAAGCCTGTCAATTACATTTTAGTGTGTGCCCCACAATTAAGAAACTCACTAAATTATCATACCTAACAAAAAACAAAATCTTCATATATAAGTATGATGATTTTACTACACTGCACTGCTTATATGCCTATATGCAATGCACGCCACTGCCTACAAATATCACAAATGCCTGTATTTAGAGACTTCAGCATGAAAATTATAATCTGCAAAACATATAGAAAACGGGTACCTACTTAAAATTAATCGGGAAATCCATAGTTACTTTTTTAAAAAATCTAGATATTCTTACAAGAACATGTTTAAAGCTGTCCGACTCAGAAACGAACTTAAGCTTCCACACTCGTCATCTTGCTTACGTCTGAAGGCCAATTCTCGTAATTAAAAACGGTCAAAATCTAGTAGCAGTCTCATTTCAGCGACAACCAATATTAATACATAATCAGCCTATAACGTTCCCACTGCTGGGACACAAGCCTCCTCTCAGTGAGAGAGAGTGGGCTGTAATCCACCACGCGGGCCCAGTGCGGGTTGGTAGATGTCACATGTCTTCGAATGTTTGGTTCTAGGACATGCCGGTTTCCTCACGATGTTTTCTTTCACCATTTTGAGAGCAGTGGTGATGGAATAATTTACACAAATTACCTAAAGCGCCTGTCTGGGTTCGAACCTACGACCTACAACTCGTAAGTCGCGGCCGTTACCACAATCAATATCAATAATTTAAGAAAATTAGAAATACCTTTGACAGGTTAAGACTGAGATCAGACTGTGAACGTTCTTAAAATTACGACAATTGCTCCTCTGATCTACTAAAATAATGAAAATACCACGTGCATTTATAAAGATAGTTTACTGCAATATTGTATTGTACTCATGCGACCTTATCTTTTAGATAATACTGTTTAATAACAGCGTCTTAAACTCCCGAGTTTGCTTGAGATATGGTAGCGCCATGACACTTGTTGAAATTATCGTTCAACGTGAAAATGATGACTAAATCGGAAAGTAAATTAAGATTCCTCTAATATCATAAATAAAGGAAAAGGAAGTGAATGACAACGTCACAGCTGACAGGGGAGAATGGAAGAGGAAAACATATTGCGCTGACTTTAAATATCAGGGTTGGCAGAACAACAAGATCCTTATTTCCTAAAAACAACTCATCAAAATATTGGAATACTAGCTGCGCCCCGCGGTTTCACCCGCGTAAATGTCGATCCCGTGGGTATATCGGGATAAAAAGTAGCCTATATGTTAATCCAGGGTGTCAGCTACCTCCATACAAAATTTTAACAAAATTGGTCCAGCCGTTTGAGTGTGAAGATGTAACAAAAAATATAAACACACACACGCACACTCACAAACTTTCGCCTTTATAATATTAGTGTGATTTATCTTACTTTTGTGTAACATGCAATCTGTTAGAACTTAAATACTAATAGTAAGATTTAGAGTCAAGACTATCCTTCAAATCATTGAAAAAAAAACATCTTTCCCTTATTGCAACCGCCACTTACGAGTATAACCAAAACAGCAAGGAACCATGACCTGATTAATGAGCACAAAGCCATACGAACAAGATCACTAAAACCATCCCCGTCCCCAAAAGGACATACTTCAAACATAAGTCGCCTATCATTAATCATTGAAACAAGTGCGTATGGCCAGACCAACCATTGAGAAGGAATGGTGCAGAATGTCCACTTTTGGATAACGTTGACGAAAAAGATATCGGAGACGTCCACGAGATTGGAGAATCTCGTTGTTCCGTTTTAACTATTACGTTTAACTACTATTGATTGTATACAAAATCTACTAAATAACTTCCTTATCAGCATAACAATTATGTATACATCATTCGAAGAATACATAATAGCTTTATGAGAAAAAATAACAAAAAGAAAAATACGTACTAAAGACTGTTTATTAACCCCCGACGCAAAAACGACGGAGTGTTATAAGTTTGACGTGTCTATGTGTGTGTGTGTCTGTCTGTGGCATCGTAGCTCCCGAACGGATGAACCGATTTTGATTTTGTTTTTTTTTTGTTTGAAAGGTGAATTAGTGGCAAGTGTTTTAAGCTATGTTTGATGAAAATCGGTCCAAGATGGCCGCCGCCACAAAATGGGGGATTACGAATTTTATTTTTTTTTATTTTGTATTCTATTATTTTCTATATGAGAAAAGATAGTTGGTAGCAGCTATCAATTTTGCATGCCCAAACACTCCGAAAGACTTAATATCGTCATGGATGAAAATGGAATCTTTCTCCGGTCAAAATTGTTGATAGGTATTCGTGAGTGTCGAAAGAGACTTACTTCCATTTCGATCGGCCTTTTGCTGCATAGTGCATGGTTTCCTATCTTTACTTTTGACTAGGTAAGTACATATTGTTTAAATGTTGATTTTGTATGTTTTTGAATTGGATCTTCTGTCTTACCTTCACGGTGGCATCAGCAACTAAACACATGTTGGCAAGTAGGTCAAAACCTTGTTTCAGGGCCACGGAGACAATCGCTCTCAGTGATATATGGCGCTAAGGATACGAGGATGGCACTTGTTCAATGTTCAATTTACATGCTCAGGAAATAAAGAAATAATTTGTAAAACAGTAGGTATACTTCTATGGCATTCCAAATAGCCGCAACTGAGCAGGCGCCCTGCCATTGCTGCTGAGTAGGTACCTATCAAATGTTTTTACCGGTCATAGCGGTTCCCGTATCATCATGGGATTTGAAACATAATTAGCCTACTGTATTTCTGTAAGTATATCTTACACGTTAATATTTTGTTGGTCAATATTTTAAGAACTAGATGGCGCCGGCATTTCCTAGCTGATCCCTTAGAAGAAATGCCGAAACCAACTCAGAGGTCATGTCTCTTCTAAAGTTCAAACATTATATTATCTGGATTTTATGTGAGTCTAACAATGTAGGACCATGTCTATCCTTTTGAAGAAAGTTTCATTGCAGCTTTGAGTTGACATGTCCCAATAGACAGCATGCACGCATCAGTCAAACACACACACACGAGCGAGGACCCATTTGAGGCCTATTTTAGGGACCTCAAATGCTACCAGATTTGCAGGACATTCACGTAGGCCATATACAAAATAGAAAAACTTTATTACAAAAAAAAACAACCGACTTAAAAAAAACACTACAAAGTGATAGAAGTCGGTGTCGTTGATTCCGCATTTTCGTTTTTTGGCACCGACTTCCGAAATTAAAGTTATTTATCACTTTGTAGTGTTTTTTTTTTAAGTCGGTTGTTTTTTTTTTGTAAAAAAGTTTTTATTTTTCACTTTTTAGTTGTAACTACCCCACAAAAAAGTAAACAAAAAGATCGTTAATGTAGACAATGTAGATACATTTTTAGATTTTTGTTGATTTTTCAAAAACCGCGTGTCTGATTTCGATAAAATTGTCATGGAACCAGTTGGGAAGTATACCCTTTCCAACAAAAGAAACATTTTCTAAATCGGTCCAGGCGTCTTCGATAAATCGGGGAACATACATAAAAAAAAAAGATTCCGACGAATTGAGAACCTCCTCCTTTTTTTGAAGTCGGTTAAAAAGTTAAGTAGGTACATAGAATTCGTTCAGTGAGTGAAGGGACATTCAAGTTTTGTTCTGAAAAAATGTATCATCCAATCCATCAATAACTCCTAATAACAATTTTAGGTACTTCTGAAATTCGTCTATCTGTAAGAACGCTATTAACCTGGATACTTAGATAAGAGTGATGTCACTGAACAGGTTTAGATTAATGTATCAGGTTGCAGCTGTTAAAAGAAATCACAGATAAGTCTCGGCAAGTAACCCGTGGAAAGTGTTCCTATGTCGTTTACTCCGAGGCTTGCTTACACTATACGATTTATCGTAGATGTAGGTAAATATTTAAAAGACTGCCCCGTTGGTCTAGTGGTCGTATGCGCTACTGCTGAGCGTGAAGTCCTGTGTTCTTCACAAAGAACACATCCTCCAAATTTCATGTCTCTGGGACCAGCGGTTTAGGCTGTGCGTTGATATAATATCAGTCAGTTAGGACTTTGAATTAAATATATTATAAATGCCGTGTTAAACTTGTGTTACTTCGCCATAAGTTTTTAATTTGATAATCTTGATAATTATGTAGACAACTAAAAATGTTATATATTAAGCAAGAAAGTTAAATATTTTAATTGGGCCATGCACAGGAAAGACAAACACTCAAAAAGGAGTACCTACGTCATACGGTTACCGTTACACAGAAAATTAGTCAGACTTGTATTTTCAAAATATAATTTACATAAAATGTTAAGTCGCACGTCTTCATCGTTGATTTCAAGATAAAAAACGTTAATTTGCATCATTTAGAAATAATGATCTAAGAATTCATAATGTTTTTGGGTGCATTCACTGCCGCATTCATTCTATTATGATTTAATTGATCAAATATTAGTTGAAACCAGTTAGGACTATTTCTTTGTTCTGTTAGGTTTTACAGCTAAATATGAGCGTTTGGCGTACGTATACCGGTTCCAATATACATATGTACATATCAGGATAAATATTTCTAAAAATATAAGTTCCGTAGAGTCATATTTATATAAATACATTGAAACACACAAAATTAAGATTTTAATTCTACTCATAGTGATGCATTATTTTAGTTTGATAAATAATCGTATAGTGTAAATAGAACCTACTTGAACGTAACTTTTTCTAAGATAGTGTAATTGAGAATGAAATTATCAGCTATTGATAAAGCCTGTAAGTCACTTAAAGCTACCAGATTCTTCTTAACATGCCCCAGGCGGCTTTTTTGAGACATTTAGAAGAATGTGGGACGAGTGGGCATTGCTTCATTAGAAACTGACCCATCCCAATGTGCAAAAATAATAGAAAGTGTCGTCTTTATTTTGTTACAGATTGGTGAAAAGTTACATGAAATGTTACACAAATGAGCTGTCTAAATTAATACAATGCGCGATGACATGTAACACAAAAACTAGTGAATTTGTTTCTACTTGTGTTACATTTTATGATAAGTTTAGCCTACCTGTACTCGGCATTAAGGATTTAGAACACAAAGCTAGAATTTAAAATTCCACAAATAGTTCTAAAATTTCTTTGATAACAACGTAGGTATCTTTATAGATCAATTTAATGCTGTTTATCAACTTATGGTATAATAAAATATGTGATAAATAGTATATTCGCTTCTCGCTATGAAATTGACTGCTAAGCAGAAGTCAATGAATTTGTTTCTAATTGATAAATGTTTTTATAATCGGTGTCGCAACCGGTCATTCATCAATGATAAATTAATCTATTAATACACGATTACTTGTTATAAATAATGTAATTTTCATCTGATTATAAAAATGCAATGCTGATTAGTGCCGACCTAAAGGAGGTGGCTGGGACAGACTGGACGTGGAAGGAGGAGGACCTGGACAGGGTGTTGTGGCGCAGCCTGGGAGCAGTGGCGTGCATTGCGTATAGGCATATAAGCAGTGCCTACCTCGATACATCAACATAAGCCTTTTTTTATGGATGGGAAATCATCAAATGACTCCTCCCGCTCTGGGTGGAGCGAAGGGAGTGTCAGACTCTTACTGACTAAAACCCATCCGTGTTCCTTCCTTAGCCCTTTATGTTCCGGGGTAGCGGTAACCCTTTCGGAAAATCCCGCACCCCCGGCAGGCTTCGGCCCTGGCAGGCCCCTTCCTTTATGCTGACATCTCTTTGAGGCGCGCGTGGAACACGTACGCGCCGTCCGACACGGGCCTGGTCCTGATCGGACGGTGAGCTACCCATTACTCTCCGTCCGCAGGCCCGACATCAACATAAGCCTGTCAATTACATTTTAGTGTGTGTGCCCCACAAATTAAGAAACTCACAAAATTATCATACCTAACAAAAAACAAAATCTTCATACAAACACGCGCGGCAGTAGCATAGATGGCAGTAGGCAGTCGCCGGACGGCCTACTCGGCTCCCGTACTATTCGCACATTGTCATTGGTCTTTACTCGTTCAAGTTAATACGACAAAATTAAAAATACGTACGTCTCACGCGTAATACCAGGACGTTCGACCTTCGCAATTTATCACCCTTAAGTAGGCATGCCTACTCAAATAACCACACTTTTGACCTCACTATTTTTCTGATTAGTGACCGCGTTTGCCTAGACTAGACCCGGCTTAGTGCCTACCTATTCTGAAAACCAATGCACGCCACTGCCTGGGAGTGGACTATATCTAGCAGTGGACTGCGATAGGCTGAGTTAATTAATTTGATGGATTAGTGGAGGAAGAGAAAAAAGAGAATAAATTGCCGATTTATTCTTCCTCGTGTTCTTTTTATATCCTCCTGCTATATAATCGCTTGCAGTATACTGAAGTCCTTATCAACTACGTATGCAATCACGATCCCTACAGCAGTGTCGCCCACTGCGGCGTGTGCCTTTGAAGTCGCCGCCATGCGCAGGAGTTGAGATATAAACCACTTATCGGTTATGTTCGTGCGAGTATGTAATGTAGCCGTTTCCAGAAATAAAGTGGTTTGTTGTTGTTTATGTTAAAGATTTTTTTTTTCTTATATTTTATGCAAATTAATATAAGAAATACAAACCGTTGTTGTCAACTGGCTTGGTTACTGGTGCATGCCTTTGTTAGTTTAGAGCTGAAATTAACTTTTATCTTTGAATAGCTTTTGCCTGCGGCTAGACCCTCGTGGATGTTGGACAATATCCACAGGAACGTACTAACGGTATTAAAAGTACCCTGTGTACTAAACTTCAGCCTACCGCAATTGGTTTACGCGGAGCAGGCCAGTAAAGGCGTCTTATTTCGCATATTTCAGCCAATTTACAAAAAACCTTAATCGCCGAAACTTTGCTCATTGCTGAAAACCGTATAAAAATCCGTTGTTCGGTAGTTTTTGAGTTTATCGCGCTCAGACAAACAGACAGACGCAGCGGGGGCACCTGTACTCACTACACTTATAATAGTAGTGATTAGCTTATTGAATAGACTACTCAATCAAGTCAGACGAAAACATCGCGAGGATACCGTCACATGTCTTAGAACCAAAAATTCGAAGACATGTGACAACCAACAACCACAGCTAACCTAACCCGCAGTAGCCCGCGTGGTTGGCCCTGGCATTTTTATGTTATTACTAGCTGTGCCCCGCGGTTTCACCCGCATAAGTGTCGGTCCCGTGGGAATATCGGGATAAAAAGTAGCCTATATGTTAATCCAGGGTGTCAGCTACCTCCAAACAAAATTTTATCAAAATTGGTCCAGCCGTTTGAGCGTCAAGAAGTAACAAACATATAAACACACACGCACACACACACAAACTTTCGCCTCTATACCTAATATTAGTGTGATTTTAATTTAATGAATTAAGTACCCATGAAAGTTTATCACATCTAAGCACAGATGTACATTTCACATAACTTCCTACCAAGAAGTTTCCGGTGCGATCACACATACCTCTCTACCGGTGACCACGGAGCAGTACCGCTCTCCTGGTTGCATACCGCATACCGCCAGCTTTGAAGTCGCCGACGATGATACCTTACGCATCGTTACATGAAATATATAATAACTTATTTTATGTGTTTAAGAATCGTAATCGTGGGTCGAAAGCGCAACTGAGAAGCGTAGGGTTTGAATCCGGGGTTGGTCAGTGTCACAGGGTTTTATCTGCCGAGCCTTTTCCCAACTATGTCGGGGTCAGCTTTCAGTCTAACCGAATGAAGCTGACTACCAGTACTTATGTTACATGGAGCGACTGCCTATCTGACCTCCACAACCATGTTACTGAGTAATATGATAGGTACCCCTTGGCAAGACTGGTTGTCAGACTTTCGGGCTTCTGACTGCCCGTAACGACTGCCAAAGATCTACGAATGACAGCCGTAACCGACGACTTGACGTGCTTTCCGAGACACGGAGGGGTCTCGATGTAATGGGTCACCCATCCACGAACCGACCGCGGCAAGCGCAGCTTAACCTCCGATCGACCCTCATGTGGCTGTTTCTATTTAACCACGGGCCTCTACCAATGAATTAAATAATTGTGAGACGTGATTCAAGAATTAATCTGTCAAGCTCCGCTAATGAGACACAACTGATTTTCTATTGTTTCGTCGTCAATGGGCGACGCGCGCTGCTTGACCGGTTAAAAGCGCACTAACGGAATGCAAGACAGAACGGTTGCTTTTTATAGTATGACAGGATAAGCATACGGAAAGGATTGGTTCGATTACATGTCTTCTTAATAAATACACGATATTATACTGCACTCTATTAAATTCTTGATCTATATGGAGCAAAAAATGTTGCCAGCTTCCAATGTTATTCAACACTGCGATATCTGTCCACCCTATATGGTAATACAGGCTTGAATATAAATATTCCTGTCAATATACAAGATTCCTTAGGAGGTACTTGGGTTATGATTAAGTGATTTTAGATTTTTTTGTATTCCTTACTCAAATCGGCAAACCACTTCGGTGTCTGTCCATCTGTCAAAGGAGACTTTCTATGAAACTGTAATAAAAATATTACATAACATAAAATAATCAGCCTATAGATAATGTGTCCACTGCTGGGACACAGGCCTCCTCTCTGTGTGAGGGAGTGGGCCGGAACATCGTGAGGAAACCGGCATGTCCTAGAACCAAAAATTCGAAGACACGTGACATCTAGCAACCCGCACTGAGCCCGCGTGGTGGGATAAAAATATTGACTATAATAAAAATATTATCTTGATTTCCAATGGTCTAGTGGGAATGGTCTCAAATCTGGCTCACAAGCAAAAGGTCTCGCTTCTGTTCCTGAGTCAGTTATATGACCTAAAAGAATGGTTTTAGATAAAATTTAATTATGATTTAAGTAATTATTTGTCTGCTTTTTGTTTTTTGTTTCGACGAATGATTAATCTATTAACTACTGTATGTTATTGTAATTTTTTGTCAATTAATCTTTATAATGTATGATAAATGTTCCACGCTCTATTTTTGTAAATTTATTACTAATTTTTATTGACATGTAATTTTAATAATTGAACTGAACTAAAACCATGGGGTTATTTGGCAGATCACAGTTTTAACACGAAGATTGGGACGGTTCCTCCCTTCGTATATACCTTAAGCTCGTCCCCATTTACGGTCAATAAATGATAAATGATTTTATTTCTGCAAAAAGGTTTATACATACACTTGTATACATCAAAAATAAATTATGTTTTAAAACTAGATTAGTTCGGTCTCCTATCCAAATAATCTAAGAAGATCGAAGCTGCGAAGCAAACTCAGAGGTCACAGTCTTTTATAAATCATGTGATCATGTGTGGGCCATGTCATCAGATTACATACATCTATCTACTTTATCAAGAAGCTGTATCCCTTCATATTTATCGTAAAACACTTTAATCTGTATGTCAATAACAAATTTATACATTCCATTAACACCATTATGTTGCTAATATGATCTATTATCGCCATTAAACGTGACACATGTATAATAACAACGTTTTCTTGTTACAGGTTTCCTCATGGTATCCTGTATAAGATAATTATTGTAAGTGCTTTGGAACACATGCGACTATTAGCTATATAAATAATACATAAAAAGAACAGATGGCTTACAGTACCTACATACATAATTTTAAATAAATATCTAGCTCCTTGATTTGTGTATTTTGTCGAAGTATTCGTTCTAGAGCTCATCAAATCTGACAGTTTTTAACTAAGACTGTATTTTATGCCTCTTGACCGGTTGACTGCCGTAATACAGAAAAGCCATTGTAAAATATGGATGTAATTAATTTGGAATAAATATTTATTATACCATTCAACAATAATTATAGGTGGAATCCGGGATCGCGGTCCCGGTCCAAAGCTCCACGACCCTTATTATTGTGTCTCGCGTGAATCCACGTTCAAGCATACGAAGGGTTAGTGGAGATTTTCTTGGAGACTGATTTGTTGAACTAGAAAATATTGGCACGAGATTTTTTACAAAAAAACGCTGGTTTAAGTGCATTGCCAGTTTTAGTTGAGAATCAATTGAAATTATGCCTCATAAGTAGCAAAAAAGCAAGTCAATCTACCGGTACTCGCACTGGGCCTTTTTTTTTTTATGGATGGGAAATCAAATGACCCCTCCCGCTCTGGGTGGAGCGAAGGGAGTGTCAGACTCTTACTGACTAAAACCCATCCGTGTTCCTTCCTTAGCCCTTTATGTTCCGGGGTAGCGGTAACCCTTTCGGACAATCCCGCACCCCCGGCAGGCTTCGGCCCTGGCAGGCCCCTTCCTTCATGCTGACATCTCTTTGAGGCGCGCGTGGAACACGTACGCGCCGTCCGGCACGGGCCTGGTCCTGATCGGACGGTGAGCTACCCATTACTCTCCGTCCGCAGGCCCGCGCCTACGGTGGCCGGGAGTCGTCACGCGGCTCCCGACGCCCGGAGCGTCTCCCGCGGCGGCTGGGGTGTGAGGCTCTCTCCCTCATCCGTTCCGCCACCTCCTTCGCTAGCATGACTGCTTCGCAGAAGGAGGTGACCGCCTCCCACTCCCTCTCGCCCCGGACCATGGCTTGAACCATGGCCGGACGCGAGAGGTCGCCGCCGCTGTCGATCGCCTCTACGAGGGCACGGCGGTGCTCCGCCCATGCGGGGCAGACCTCCACCGTATGCTCCACCGTGTCCTCTGGGCGATCCTCGCAGTGGTGACACCCGGGCGTCTCCTCCCGCCTGATGATGTGCAGGAACCTCCCAAAACATCCGTGTCCGGTGAGGACCTGCGTCAGGCGATAGGTGAGGACGCCGTGACGCCTCTCTAGCCACTCCTCAAAGAGGGGTCTTATCGCCACTATCGTGGCGTGCCCTGCGCTGGGTTGCGAAAGTCGCTCCTTCCATGCCACCATGAGATCGCGCCGGAGGTCTGTCTGCTCCGCCGCGATTTGGCGCGGAAGCGGAGTTTCCCCCCGGCTCAGTGCCTCCGCGCGCCACTCATACAGGCGCGCGAGGACTATCGCCTCCAGATCCCATGACTCGCACTGGGCCTGCGTGGGGAATTACGGCCCATTCCCTCTCACGGAGAGGAGGCTTGTGTCCCAACAGTGGAAACAGTATAAGCTGATTATGCTTATGCTTATGATAAGTGCTCTCCTGGCATGGTCTACTAACATCAAAATCTTACAAAAGTGACTTGCGGCCATTTAACCTTCGCAAAAAATTTGGAGCTTGAATGAGCACACAATCGTACCTTAAACGCAGAATTTTTATCTCAATTTACCAAAACAAAACATTTACGACGATATTAGCACAACATATGGCGTTATAAAAAACAGTAATTAATCTCTGAGATACCAGATTATGCGCCTTTTGTTCCTATCTAGATCGGGCCTAGGAAGCACGCGCGCAGGTTCCAAATATGGCACATAAGTACTGTTTGTATAAACCTTGGTGTACCGCGCAAAAACGTCGCTTTACCTTATGTGGTAAATGTGTAATAGATTTTTATTTTGTTGTTTATAAGGTTGGTTGTTTATGGTTCCTGCCTTCCTAGTGGACCAGAGTTGCTATAGGTACCTAGACCTACATATACAGGGTGTTACGGAAAGGGTATATCAATACAAACGGGTTGAAGAGTGTATCTGGTCTAGAATCTCTGTACAAAATTTCAGCTCAAAAGCAGTAACTTTAAAAATGCTTAATATTTTTTTATTTCGATAGTTTATTATATTGAAATCATAACAAACGTGTCACCGCACTACGAGGGTCATTATCCATTATCTTTAGTGTGTCTGTGCGCCTAGTACACGAACATCACGCCGCCGCGCGCCAGTGCAGCGCCGTGATGTCGAAATAAAAAAATATTAAGCATTTTCAAAGTTAATGCTTTTGAGCTGAAATGTTGTACAGAGATTCTAGACCAGATACACCCTTCAACCCGTTTGTATTGATATACCCTTTCCGTAACACCCTGTACATATGTGTCCAATAAGTGTGTTCATCAAGAAACGGAATTTGGCACAAACTGTAACCATGTATTTAGCAAATGATTCTAGACACCGCCATAGATTTTTTTTTTGTCGGTTATTAAGAAAAACAAAGCTGTTTCATACAAAAGTGCAATACCTACACTGACTACAAAATGTATGGAACAGAATGAATAGCATCATGTGCAATATTCATGGTAAAGGTTTGCGAGTCGATGTTCCTTACACCGTGCAGTATATTGTAGGTACAAAGTAAACCTAAGATTAGGATTTTTTTTTTTTATCTATCTGACCTGGCGAACTTCGTACTGCCAGCTATCGAAATCAGACAATCCGATCTCGAGATATATCATCTAAAAAGCCGTTCCATACAAAATGTATGAGAAAATGTTTTTTTTTTTTTGTGAATTTTTTCCATGTTTTAATAGTTATTCTGCTATTCGGGGCGGAGAAAACTTCAACAAAGCAAAGATCATAAAAATCGGTCCAGCGGTTCTTGAGTTATAAATGGTGTAACAATCCGACTTTGTTTTATACATATACATAGATAAGATATATATTCTATTGTACGGTCAGCATCAAAAGTTGATTCACACTTCAGTTTTTTTAATCTTAGTTATTGAGCAAAATATTTGTTCAAAATTGCAGCAGAAGAATTTTTTTAGAAATAGACTTGTCTATTATGTGAAAAGCTAAAAATCAGTTTATTGAAAAATGTTGTTGTCAATTTAATAACATGTAAAAATGATAGTGTTAATCGACATTTGATGCTGACTGTACACCAGAAATTACATAGCAAAAAATTATGATTATTAAATTAATTAATTTATTAATAGGATTGATGATCAGTTCCGTTATGATATGTAGAATGGCAGAGACATCGTCGCGCAACCTGTAACTATGAATTTAGCACATGATTTTACACTCCCTAGCGTAGAAATTGGTCGTAGGTTACAAAAAAAAAATGCTGTTTCATACATTTTGCGGGGCCATAGGCGCACTTTTGTATGATACTGCAGATTTTTTTTTAATACCCGACGATAAGATTTAACGCAGGGGGTCCAGAATCATGTACCTACTGAATCCATGGTAAGGTTGCTCGTCGATGTAAGCCATGTTTATTATAAATATTTTGAATCTGACCGAAAGCACTTTTGCCCCAATGCCCTATACTGCGCAATTAAATTTTCCTTGCAAGGAAAAATACTTGAAATACTTCCACCATTGAGTATTGAAGAACAACGACAGCATGACTCACAAACATTGTAACGACGTTAATATTTTGCATATGGCGACAAGTTTCAAGACAAGTGGCTCATTATTTTATTTATAAAAGTAAATAGTAATGTATTTTTATAAGTTCAACCGCAAATATTCCAGACACTGACATTATGTTTTGACATTTATTAAAGTAGGTACTACAAGACAACTCAATCTTGTATTTTTCCTTTGCAAATTATTATTATTAAATTGATTTACTTTATAAAACAAGGCTCCCGTTCTGATCTTAATTAAGCTGACGGCACCACGTTATAGGTATTGCAGACTCAGAAAAAAATTACGAAGATGAAGTAATTTCATTTCATATTTGTCACATAATATTAGGTATGACATTAGTTGGCGTGGAAGAAAAAATACAATTAAATACACTTATTAGACTGGTGTTTTTAAAGCTACAAATAGATATAGGATTCAAATCAAAAGACAAATAAAGACCAAAGAAACAGATGCTGCGGCACTGCCACAGTGGCACCAAGTGGTGGTGGATATGTATCTTACAATTTGAAAGAGTCCTAGTTGGTGGCACTGCGGCACCTAGTTGTAGCAACAAGGACTCTATCAAATTGCAACACGTATATTCCTAACTACTACCTCGTTGGTATAGTGGCTGCAAGAGCAACTGCCGAGCATAAGGTCCTAGGTTCGATTCCCACCCAGCTCGGGCTAAGTGAATCAGCCTGGTGTCTAGAACTGTGCACAACACAACTTGAAGATAACTTGCGAAATTTAGGTATACTATAAGGACACCTCTGCCTAATGCTCCGGAGAAAACAAGCGTGATGCTATGGACACAAAAACTCAACTGATTGATCGCCACTCCAAACAAAGCACTCATTCAAATCACAAGCCGGAAGTACCAAACACCTATTTACCAATAAAAGCCCACTAATCGCCGCCATGACACTGTCTTGATTACCGATAGAATCGTCTGGATGTCCGGTGACACGGCGCGGCTCATCGATGGATGGCCGTTAATGGACGATGCTGGCCATAGATGGACATAAAGGCTTATTGTTTGAAGTGACAGTTGATTTAGGGATGGCATGGAGAGTAGTAGGGAAAAAGCTTCATTTGAATTTGAATCTAGGGTCTATGTGAAGAGAGCAAAATTAAATGTAAGTTTCTCGTAAACATTTTTAACGGGCTGAATATGTGGTAGCATTTCACAGTTTCTTAAAAAAGGTATTCGAACTGAATTCAATAAGAATCATGTTCATATTCGTTCCACAGGTCTGAGAATCAGGAATTTTTGAACGTGAATACATAAGACAAGTCCCCAAAACGCCCGCCCTTCATCAGTTCCTAGTATTTTAGCTGGGAAGAAGAAGTAGCGCAACAAACTCCCCAGCTTTTTGTTAAGCATATGACAAAATAATTTATTAACTACGCCATATGTCACGGTAATATTACAACTTCTATTTGCGTAATTCATTGAATCAAAAAGTTGACCAAACTGCTCCATTATCTCGATAAACAAATCACCTCTAAGCCTCACCCCTACCTCATGACGGGAAGTGTCTACTTGTGTAGTAAGACAACGCTTACGAACCGGACACATCAACGACCTACACTACTGCGTTAATATGCACTGTGACAGCTTTATTGCTTCGAATCATTTGAGGATGCCGACTGACTTGGGCTGGTTTATTGTTCCAACTGTTATGGATTTATCGAAGACTAGTTATATAGAAATAATAAGGGAGCTCGTGACTAAATAATAACAGCCGCACGGTTCGATCGAAGGTGCTCGCCGCTTGCCGCCATCGGTTCTTGGACCATCCAGTACATATCGAGACCCCTCCATATCAAGCACGTTAAGGGTCTCCCCACATTTATCGACGCGGAACCGGCTAACACCGGTCAAAAAAGCCTTTATGTCTACGTAATAAGGGTGTTACTAATACCATTCGCATTGGCTCGGCTCGGACGATGCGTTGCGACGCCGACAGACGGTGAAACGAGCCGTTTGCCTATTAGCTCGGCGATAAGTCGAGTATTGTGGTGAAACGCACTCGGCTTAAGCCGATTCCGCATTGATAAATGTGGGGAGACCCTAATTCGTTGGTTCCGGCTGTCATTCGTAGATCTCGGACAGTCCTTACGGGTAGTCAGAAGCTTAAAAGTCTGACAATCAGTCTTACCAAGGGGTATCATGTTACCCAGTAACTGACTTGTGGTCGCTCCAAGTAAAATACTGCTATTCAGCTGCATCCAGTTAGACTGGAAGCCGACCCCAGCATAGTTCGGAACATCAGAACAACTACAGAAAACTGTATTAATTAGCCACATACAGCTTACTATTACGTACCGTATGTTGTTGCTGGTCCATGTCTTATAAAAGATCAGCCTACCTATTTCTAAAATCCAATTAAGGATTATCCCTCAGTCTACCCACTTGGATACTTACGACTAAATGCAAATAGATAAGTCGAAACCAGTCGGGGCACCTAACAAGCCTTTGTGGAAGGAGTCCTGTGATAAATAAAGACTGGTTAAAGCATCTTACAAATACTTGTATAACTAGGACTTAGATAAAAATACGGACAAGCAATTATTTAAGCTTTTGTGGAAAGTTTCTAAGCATATCAGTTTTTATACTCTTTTTTATTAGATGATTATAGAAAAGAATAGAATATAATATTTTTTATTATTGCTGCAGATGGTTAACAATTAAAGTTGGCTAAAATTAAAAAAAATAACTACCTATCTCTATTACGTACCTCTAGGGTGTAAAATAATTTAAAAAAAGAATATTCTGACATAGACAAGATAAACAGAAAACTGACGTAGTTTATGTACAAAAATTATTCTACGTAATACAGGGAAAGATCGTTGTGCATTTTTGATATTTTTCATTAATAGATGCACTTTGTTCAATTTCCATTTTTTAAACACTTTATACTATACACGAATTTTACGAATACACAGCAGTGTGGCCACTACACAGACGGTCGAGTCATCAGCTGTCACCATCCATGGATGCACGTGACACGTTGTAACATTTTTTACCCATTACGAAAAAGTGTACAAACGCCGCTAAAGAAGTTTTCACTTCAAAAATTAAGTAGGTAAAGGTCTAGAGAGTATTCTATAGTCTTGGTATAGAATTATAATGCTACTCGCTACACCCAATAAAAATACGGTCAAGTTCCATGTCATTTAATATGATTGAGGTGGACAGCATCGTGAAGCCTCAGGCTTACCTGTCAACGTGTTAATCCACTGAATAACATACACGATACAACATACTGGTCATATCCAAGGTGTATGTCTTCTTATACATGATACGTCATTTATGAATGGACTGGTTCTAGAGGCATGTTGGTGGACATGTCCTTGAATTAAGCTGTCAGGAGTGCGGTGGAACTGTCATAAGAATTACGATGCGTAATATCTTGGCTTTATCTAAGTAAATACATATTTATCGATGATTTTTTTTTTGTATGTTGTGCAGGATGGGCTTTTCAACATAAATGAGCTTTTTATCATGGATCACAATTGCAGGTATGCCCAGTTAGAGATAGTAAGATTTGGTCATAAATATCCACATACCTACACTGTTTCAATCGTATTAAAATGATGTAGGTAATGATTTTTGGTAAGAAACTCAATACATCGACCATGCAACTGGTCTCAGCTAGTTTTATGTTAGTAAAACAATTAGGTTACGGTAAAATCTAGACAGCTCAAGCTTTATCTTAGACAAACACTCTAAACGATTTGCCTGTGTTTGCTTAGCCTCCTTTGGCACCTAAAATCTAAATCCCCCAAACATTGACCATGTCAATACTTCTAGCTCCTCAAACACTATAATTATAATAAGATGACTATAATAAATATTGTACCAGTCATCTGATCTAGCGGCAACTGAACGTCGTGCGCCCGCGCCGGAGGCAGAGCTGTCAATATTATAATCCGTTGCATAACACACCGGTCCATTTCAAGGTCTAGTCTACTGTCAGTGGGTGAAGCAATTGTATACCTACTTGTATTTGAAGTATTTGTTTAATAGGTTATATTCATTATTAGGAATGTAGAAATAGGTCATCTCATTTGTTTCCCAGTTTGATAAGATTCTCTTTCTCAAGTGTTTTTGAACTTTTGAATTAGAACGGAACTCTTATTCATTAGCTGATCGCACTATAAGGTCGCATGGTGCTTGATTTATAGTCATTATCGATTCTATAACTAATAGGTTTATCCCTAAATTATGCCCATCAATAAAAACAATTATTTATTGTGCCTCAAGTAAGTTCATCTCCTTCTTTGTCAAAAGCTTTACCATCCTGAAAATCATTATGATCGTCTTAGTCATCTTTTTCGTCTGTATTGTATATGTCCGCTGTAGCATGGCTATCAACATCATCTCAAAGCAACTTTGCTGCAGTTTTTCTGCGTTTATTCTTCTTCTCTCCTTTTTCGCTACCTCTGATTTTTTTTTTTTTAACTGACTAACCATACCATCATCTCCTATCATAAATCTTCATCTCTCCAAGAAACACTTTTAAAACAATAAACAAATAATCTCGTTTAAGATCTTGGTCCCCAGAGGCTGTCAATATAATATGCGTTGCATAACAGCGCACCGGTTTGAAGGTCACTGTCGGATGCGCGCGCGCACCTTGTAACGATAATGGACGTTTTTGTTTAGACTGTGATGCTAATTGTTGATTGTAGAGATTTTTGTTTGCTTAAGTGTTTGTTTTGAGCGTGGTAGTGAGAGATAGAAAATAATAAATAAAATAAAATAAAATAATCTTTATTTCGGATAAGCAGCATCCATATGGGTTAGTAAAAAAAACAAAAAGATAACTTATACCTATGTTAGTATATTGGTAATCTATTTAGAAACAAGGCTGTTGTTCGAAATACATCTTCGAACAACATCACCTAATAGCGGAGACTCGCACCTCCACGCTATGGTCGTCAGGATGGAGTTGGAGCTCCCCCGCACTCTGCAGAGCAAAGAGGCAGATTTCCGTCTGACAATGGCGTGGAAGCCATCGACGTGTGCTTGTGCAAACATACCTGATGCACTGCAGAAACGGGGCAGCCCCATCAACATCCTGAACCCGTTATTATATTGGAAATTGAAAATAATAATATAATGAAATAAAAAAAAAATAATATAATGGAAATTGTATTTTTGTGCGAAGCATGGTAGCAGTACCTATATACATATGGGCAGCATATTTTATTTAACAGCAAGCCTGACTCAGTTAAAACTTCAAATGTATGTTTTCCTTTAACATAGTTAACTTAAACATATTTTTATTATATGCAAAAGTATAAGCAATTACAACTTAAGTTTGACCTACATACTTTTCATCCTTTCCTGCTTTCTGAGTTCATGCCAAAGGCATTCAGACTTCTTTTAATCTTACATTTATTCGTTTAGAAACTATCGTATATATTGTAAACATAATGCCAAACCAGCGAACGTTCGAGTTTGAAGCCTAAGTTAGGACAAAAAGCCAAAAACAGAAAAAAGCTAATAGTCATTGTATGTAAAAACCCGGAGATAAGCCACTTCCCTAGCATTAGTACCAGTGCCTATAGATATAGATAGGTATTACTTAGAATCCAAAATGACTAAGTTAAAAAGCTTTTTTATCTGATGTTATTTATGACTGATTGGTTTTAAACATTGACTTAAGCAACGGTTATACTAAGTAGCCACAAAGAAATAGAATTCATTAAAATCGTCATGTTTTCAAGTATATATGTACCCTGATTGATATAACATTACTGGTATTTGAAATGTTTAAACTGTTGTTCTAAAAGCCGGTAGCTCGTCTGTAGTCTAAGTCTAAGTCTACAAATATCTTTCCATCAGGTAAACCTATTTTCCAACCAATACATACTTACCCTAAAAATCTCCAAAAACAGCTTGCGATCAGCCGGAACCTCATCATCTTCCTGGCCTTGTAGCATGTTACTTGGGGTCAGCACAACATGCATACTCCCCTGTTAAACGTTATTCACTCCTTTCTCTTTCATTCCTCATACATTTCATCTCTTTTCTTTGGTCTTCCTCTCCCTCTCCATCCATCAAAATTTTTATCTCTTTCACTCTCTCTTGGATCAGTATGTAAATATAGACAACTAGTTGCGCCCCGCGGTTTCACCCGCATAAGTTTCGATCCCGTGGGAATATCGGGATAAAAACTATCCTTTGTCCTTTCACGGGACTCAAACTATCTCTATACCAAATTTCATCTAAATCGGTTCAGCGGTTTAAGCGTGAAGTGGTAACAGACAGACCAGACACACTTTCGCATTTATAATATTAGTATGGATTTCTTTCAGAAAAAAAAAACAGGTCAAGATGTCGTCAAGCTTGTTTTTTAGCACAACCAGGGGCCACACAGCTCAAGCACTCACTCTATTTATAACTTCATTCAGGGACCTCAGATCAACGACCATGGTCGTTGCCTCTGATGAACCCATGGCATCTGTCCTACTCTGTATGTAAGCTCTGCATCTCTGAACCACTGCTCAGATTAAGCCGCTTCCTTTCAACTCATTCACAAAGTCTTAACTGACAGTAACCCAATAATTTATAAACCTTCAATGGAAACAGATCTCTGGGATCAATCGTCTACGCTTCACTACGTTTTATGAAAACAAACTACTTGAGTATATAAAAAACTAATCTCTACTCTACATTATCGTCTACACTTAGAATTCTTTATATAAAATCTGTGGTTTTGTTAGTCTGTTGATCGATGATCCTTTTTGAAAAATAGAAATACTTAAACGATTTTCAATTTCTGGAAACCATCACAAAGAAACTATCTTACAAAAAGGTTTTAATTACGAGCTATAAATCGCTTAACCAGATACCTCGTATATCATTAAGAAGCTTTGCACTGAGAATCTAGTCTCACGTAGTGCCTTTAAAATTTTAGATGCTCACTAATTTTTGCATAATGACAACAAGGAGAATAATGTCTAGGTAAATAGTAGATCATCCAAGTACATAAATCATTATATAAAAAGTGCACAAGCTAAGCCAGGACGCGTAACTAGAGCTCAATTAACCCAAAACAAAGCCACACCGTCTGGTTGTACCCGGATCATTGACCGAACCATTAGTTACCCGATATCTTCACAAGTGGAATAATATGTGGGTAGTCCGACATTGATACTACCGTCAAAAACAACAGTTGAGAGTAACTGAGTGAGACAGTTTGTGATACTGTGCTAACTTGCTTTTCCTGTGACTAACGATGCGATGTAGATTATAATTTTGGTAATAATATTGAAGACGGGGTTAATATGGGACTCATTCGGAAGAAGGGCTCTAGTAATGTTTTTTGCCAGACACTCTCTCTTCTCTTCAAAAGTTATTCTTGGGCTATTTTCTTCAATCTTCTTTGTATCTGGTTTTAGTGTCACAAGAGGAGGATTTGCTGCTTTGCAGTTTCGTACTTAAGCTTGACACGTCAGTTCATCAGCTATCATTCCATTCGTTGGTCACAGCAAAGCGTATCTTATTCCAAACATTGGCAAAAGTTTGACATTTTTGACAGTTCAATTGCTCCATTTCTTGCCCAACCATGAACTTTCTTTGTTGTGATCTATTCTGCAACAAACTCCTTAACAAAACAATAACCATAAACCAAAAAATAGGCAAACCGTTACATAACTCAAAATCCATTGTTCCCGAGGATTCAATTCCGCCATATTGGATTTAAGCTCGCGCGCGCGCATGCTCCGTGGGTGAAAGTGACCCGCGGCTTTGACCTTTGGCAATGCAGTGTAAAGGGCTGCTTGTGCAATACTGATCTATATTCAAGGTTTATACTCTTTCTTGATGGGGAATGGCTTTGTTTTTGACATATTTGGGTCTGATTAAAGGTTTTGATATTGTTAATAAAATGGGTACTTTACTGGCGAAAGGTTAATTGAGATAATTATGTATTTTCCGTGTCGAGATTATTATTTGCGTGGCTGTCGTCATGGCAAGTCAATTTTAAACTTAAACTTATGAGATTTTGAGTTCGAGTCTTTTGATAGGTATACCTAAGTAAAATGTAGAGGCTATTCGCACATTCGCACTTCTTCTGTCACTCAATTTAACAGCTGTGGTTCAAAGTCAAAGCATTTATTTCAATAAACCATTCACTTTTGTCTATTCTTTTCTAATATACTTTGATAGAAAATTGAAATCGGTGTAAGGCTATACGCAACTTGCAACTATAAATGAGGCGCTATACGAGTATAAAACTGTACCAAAATCAAACGAAAGAAGATTATAGCCTCAAAGCTCTCATCAACTCTGTATTCGTTAAACATATAATTAATACAATTACAGAGCTGTAAACATTACAGCAGAACCAACCTGTATTTTTTGTCATCCATTATGTAAATGTTTTTGTGGTACTTTTTTTGAGAAGCTAATTTGGATAACATTTTACGCCTCTAATTGGTTAGTTTTATTTCTTTTAAGGTTTATTATTATTTGTTTTTTGACTGAGAGCAGACGTTACTATTGATGATTATAAAAAGGAATTGATAAATATCTCACTTAAATTGAACTTCAGAAGACGGCACGTCTTTTATACAGAAAAAAAAAATAACTGTTGCGCAAACTGCAACTATGAATTTAGCAAAATTATTATTCTAGACCCCCTTTTTTTTGGTGCGCTGTGGAAATCTCAAATCCTCATGGACTTCCTCTATCGTGGGGGTGACAGAGGGGCATGCCGAACTCTTACCGGCTAAAACCACCGCGGTGTTCCACCTCTACCTATGGCCGGGGGTGTGGGATTCGCATAAGCATTCACTGGTAGAACATTTTAATTATTTTTATTGAGTTACCGGAATTTTTTCGTCTGTTATAAAAAAAATATATAAGTTGCTCCATACGTTTTGACCGCGTAGGTATAGCACTTTTCTATGAAACAGCTGACTTTATTTTTAACTAGCTGCGCCCCGCGGTTTCACCCGCGTAAGTTTCGATCCCGTGGGAATATCGGGATAAAAACTATCCTATGTCCTTTCCCGGGACTCAAACTATCTCTATACCAAATTTCATCGAAATCGGTTCAGTAGTTTAGGCGTGAAGAAAAGACAGACAGACAGACAGAGTTACTTTCGCATTTATAATATTAGTTTGGATAGTTTGGATAGTTTGGATAACCGGCGAAAAATTTTTACGCTTTCTACAGTTGGTCACCGGTTGATTTTTTTCCCTGTTAGTACTTATAATAAAACAATAACAAGATACTCTCCATTACATATTTACATTTAACAATAAACAATTAGATACTATTTACTTTTTTTGAAACTGATAAAAAAATAGGTAGGTATTGTTAATTTTAGAGAAACGTATGACTCATTTTGTTATAGAAAAATGTTGGAAACTACTAAAGCCTTCGGAATGTCAAAAACAAATCTTCAAAAATTCCACTCCAAAACTAAGGACCTACATAAAATCTTCCATTCATCAGCCTATCCACAGGCCTGCACACACGTCATGTCAATGCTACTCGCCATAAGGGCACAACCCGTCGCCGACCAAATCGGGCAAGGCCGGTCGGATCGGGGAGGTCGGACAGAAATATTCCAAGAGTTTTAGGCTTGTAAATACGAGCATATCCGTAAATAACTGAAATCATGCCTGATGGTGCTTGATGATTCAGCGGAGCTATTTTTAGATGTTAAATGGCAAGTTTTTTCTTAAACATAAAAAGTTGGAAGTACCTATAGTCTGAAATCGGATGTAAAGATTTTGTTGATAGTCGAGTTATTTTAAGATAAGTGTATACAGGGTGAAATTGAAAACATGCGACAAATCGAAATGGGAGATTGTACTCATCATTATGAACAACTTTTACTATGGGACCAAACCTGAAATCGCGAAAAAAAATCAGCTGTTCCCTACATTTATGTTCGCATAACTCGTCGAAATGTAGGAAACAGCTGACTTTTTTTTTCGCGATTTCAGGTTTAGTCCCATAATAAAAGTTGTTCATAATGATGAGTACAATCTCCCATTTCGATTTGTCGCATGTTTTAAATTTCAACCTGTATATGAAAATTTATTATTAACATTAAAGTGCTTACATACATTTATTACACAACTATTTACACTAATTACTTATGTACTAAATTAAATGACTTACTATACCTACAAATAAATACAAAAAGAAAAGCACACTTAGGCGTCGAAGTACTCGTCCGCATCGCTGCCATTCGGAAACGTGCCCAGAAAACTGGCACCATTACCACGTTTAATGGTAATCAATAGAGACCGGATAATATGCATTTGCATATTTGCATATGCATTTGCATATTTAAGCCATTTTCAGCGCTAATAGCATATTTTTCCTAAGATCTAGTGATGATGAATATTATCGCTATAATTTACAGTATTTTTCGAGCGCAGCGCACTCAGCAGCCGCGCGTCTTTTGTTTTGGTACGATAATAAAATGAAAGAGACAATAATGATCGTCGCGCTCGCCTACCGCACTACTCCTTCCTCCCACCTATTATGCATGTTATTGCTTTCATTGTTGACGCGCGTGCTCATTGATCTGCAGTTAAAGTTTTTGTGTCAAATTGTACAATGCCTCCCGAAAAAAAAGTGTGTCTTCGTGGATAAGTGACTTTCCTGAAACATTTACTTACGACGGAACTGTTTTGTATTGTCGAGTTTGCGAGAAAAATATTTCGTGCACTAAAAAGTTTCAATTAACAATAAACTTAAATCTAAAGGAATAATATTTACAAAACAAAAAAAAAAATTGTCATTTAATGTTGCATATTCTGTCAGTTTTCGTGCATATTTCAAGCATTTTTCATGCATATTTGCATGCATATTTCAAGCTTTTTATGTTGCATATAATCCGGTCTTTAGTAATCAATATCTTATGTGTTAATTCTGGTTATAAACTATCTGTGCCAAATTTCATCCAAATCTGTTTAGCTGTGTTTGCGTGATTGTGTAACAAACATCCAAACACACAAATTTTCACATTATTAATATTACCTATAGGAAGGGGCGCCTAGATTTAAATATACTAAGTACTTAATAGCAAGTAAGTACTTTAAACACATTAGGACTAAACTCCCAAAACATACTAAAAAGGCCATCGTAAAATAACGTCAGATTAACATCAAAATCCCAAAAAGGCTAACGTTGAGACAGGACCATCGTTAGGAAGAAACATTATCTTATTTGGAATCGCCTCAAGCATTAATTCTTGAAACTTTTATTAATACCTCTTAATCTTCCATGGAATATTTCTATCTGAGAATCAAATAAATATACAGAATGCAGTATGTTTTAAAATAGTCGGTACCTATATTTCTGTAACCTAGGTTTTATATTAGTGTTAGTCATTGCTAAGTAAGAACCTCTAGAGGTCAACAAATCTAATGGTTATACGTTTATTGTGTACTCGTGCCAAGATTTAATCACTTTTAGTTTAGTAACAGGACAACCGGAGTTTGTTTATCTTTTAAACCAATATTCAGAAGTCCCTGATTCTTATTGTAGACTTAAAATACTTGGTAACTATTGTAGCTTATTAAACTTTTTAGCTCTACAGTCTAGTTAAGAACAGTTAATTTCACACTACGTCAATTCACAATGTATTCCGCCATTTTACACAACTACCAAAGAATGACAGTTTTGAGTTAAATACACGGGCAATTAAAGTTTGTGGTTACTTTGGTAACCAATTAATTTCCCTTGATTTAAAATAATACTTATCTATTGCTTTATTATGTTGTAATATTGACTCTTTTGTAATCATTTATATAATTAATGAATAATTTTTAATCTCGTCTAAATTCTAAATTTTATATGGGTGTATTCCTGAAATAAAAAATATTTGATTTGAGTTACATTAGAATTAGATTTTTTGTTTTAAAGCATTAAAAAAACAGACGAGTTCTACGCTTTGATAGGTCTAGGTTTTGACGAGAAACAGCCAATAAGACAAAATTAATTACGCATTATCCAATCGTATTCAAATCAACCGAAAAACAATCAATTATAGGTACTAATCCTTTTTTCGCCCAAATAGCCACAAAAACTTAATTGAAGATAAAGCTGGGCTTGCGAATGTTTCAATGGTTGGTTCCCGTGTAGGTGGTTGTCAAGGTCAACCATGACGGTTGATGGTTAATTTATAACCATGATGGCGGTTGTTAATGCTATTAGAATAAGTAAAGAACGTAATGAGCTCGTGGGTGTGCGTATGCGCGGAATATCTTTTGATCTTACGACGTTATTTGTGCTTTGCATGCTGAGTGCTGTTATGTGGTGTTATTTAATCGGTGTGACTTAATAAATAGGTAATATTGGTGCGATAATGTCCCAATGTAAGGCATAAGAAAATCTATTACATTTTCTTGATATCAAATAATTAAATACAGACCTTACGATGTTTCCTTCACTGTTTTCGGCGACAAGACGCCCCGTGGGATTTTGCCACTCTCTTGCCTGTTGATATCGGTAAAACAGTAATCACCATATTGTCGAGTCGGTAGGGTAATAGCGTAAAACACTACCAGTAACAATGGGTTTCATTTCGACAGTTCAACAACATTCATTGCGTTATCAACGTTGCTGTGCAGACACATTTTTCGAACATATGAATCAATGAATTAGCAATATCCTTCAAAATGAATCAGATTGCATAGTGATTGAATAGTGTTACACAATTGGGATCAATCAATCATTTATTTTGTCAAACATAGGTATGGTTACAGATAGCATTGTTGTCTAAAATATGTGCACTCTGCTTTGCCAATATACATATATGGCATACAAAATTAACATAAGCTATTACAATTAGGTGGCATGTCAATAGAAAAATATTTTTTTTAAATATATGTCAGGTAAACAGGTCACTACAATTCATACTTAATTAATAAATAAAATTATAAGTGCTTAATTAGCAAGTCGGAATCGTCATACCTCTGTTTTTATCAAAATTAAACTCAGTGATGGAGTAGTAATATCAATCTAAAAGGAATTTAAACAAATACTTCTTAAAGGATCCCAGACACTCTATAATTCTAATAGCTGCTGTAAAACTATTAAAGTGATTATGGAGTAATGGTTTTATTGGCATGATTATAATTGAGGGGATGATTTATAATTGTGATTGAATAGGGACGTAAAGATCTATACAATAATACACCAGTATATTTTTTACCAAAATGTTTAGCGCCATCTTATTAAAATTCTACACACACCAAACGCAATTCGCAAAAACCAAACTCAAGAACAAGTCCAAAGTTGTCAACTTCTTGTCTCCACAAATCGATTATTCATTTAATCGATTACTATCGAATATCGATGCTAGACGGTCAGAAGCTCGTTATCAATCAACGTTACGACAATGAGCCGTCGGCAAGGTTAGCGTGTGGCGTGGGTGAGACGGGGGTTAGATCGAATTAGAGGATTTAAATTGTTAAAAGAATCGCGTGTGGAAGTGTTGAATAAAAAAGTGTTGTAGGTATTTTGGGGATTAAAGTCTTCAAAAATTATTTGTATGGATTTAGATTTGAAGGTGACGCTAATAAACTTTTATTGATTAAAAAATAATCATACATCACAGACGCTTCTCAATGTTGAGGTCCAAAATAACGGTCGTTTTAAAAAGAAAAAGTTTTCCTACTGAACTGTACAATTTATTTCCTAAAGTACCTAGAATTTTTCCCATTCAAACAACGATTTTTCTTTACAAAAAATCGAAGCAGCCGTTTCCTAAAACATAGATTAATCCTACACAAAGTAGTTTAGAAATATTTCAAAACCTAGGCTTTAAAATCGAAGACCTAAGAATTAATAAATGATGAAATCTTTAAGATTTGGCATTTTGCATTAAGTATGTTTTGTCACATTCATTTGTTCAAAGAAACCACAATATTGTATGTACGTACACTTAACTTTGACGGCAATTACAAATCGTTTGACGATGCCAAATGTCAGATGTGTGACAATCTGATAGTTTAAGGATAATAAATAGTTCTGTGGAAGGATTGGGTAAGCTTGGATTGTGTGTGGTCTCTAAAACAGAAGGATAAAAAAAGTAATAGAAGGATCTAAAACTATCGTCATCTCAATGTGGATGTCGTTGAAAGTATCAAAAGAGTAACTATAAATTCAATAACTATAACATTAAAATGATAAAATATTTACAACTAGTTGTTGCCCGCGACTTCGACTGCAATCGAGGATAGAAAGAGCCTATATTCATACCCAGTCATGGTCTTTCTGTGTGCCAAATTTCATCCAAATCCGTTTAGGCGTTTTACCGTGATTGAGTAACAAACATTTAAACAAACAAACTGTCACATTTATAATATTAGATATTAGTAGGATTACCACTATTTTAAATTTCTAAATCCACAATTTTAAATTAACTAAAGAAAAGTTTACAAAATCACAACTCCTGGTAGAAGATTTAATCATTAAAAAAAAATATAGATTTCTATTGCTGCCTAGCCTCAATTTTTAGTCGCCTTTAACAAAACCTGCACCTATAAATATTATAGTCACCTGAATACCAATTACATTGAATATAAAACATCATCATAAACACCTCTAGACCTCTAGACCTTACATAATCCGCAAAAAAAATACGATCAAGATCGATCAACGATTCTTACTTTGTAAAACCATCAGGCAATTTGACTGGATCAATAATAATCTTAGATCGACATCAAGATCTACGTCAATGGCAATAAAATGAATATATCTGAGATGATCGATCAAGATTGATATATGAGCCTTTAATTTTTTGTGTCTTTGACGTTATAAAAATGTGTAAATTCCCCGTATTGAACACTTTTTGTGTGGGGTCTGCGAAATAAAGATCCCTGCCAACGGTCATTCAGTCCGTAGATTCACTTATTCATTGGTGTTCCTTATGGTCTTCTAAAATTTCGTGACGCCAACGGTAAAGCTAAAATAGTAACTATGACATTTTTGGTAGTTAAAAACTCGGAATATTTATCTTATCTCAAAATATCGGTTAGACTAGAAACCATTTCCTGTCTCTGCCTAGCCTTTTCCCAACTATAATGGGGTCGGTTTCCAGTCTAACCGGATGCCGACCTCTACAACCCAATTACTGGGTAACACGACACCCCTTGGTAAAACCGGTTATCAGAATTTTCGGGCTTCTAACTACCCGTGACGACTGTCAAAAGATCTATGAATGACAGCCAAGACCAACAGCTTAACGTGCTTTCAAAGGCATCATGGATGGTCACCCATCCACGAACAAACCGCGGCAAGCGTAGCTTACCTTACGATCGACCCGTGCGGCTCTACTGAACAAAAAGCTCAATGATGCAGAAAGTGCATTAATCATAATAGCAGAATGTTGTAGTTTTCGAATCGCTTCGGTCGCCTTTACGACTTCCAGAGTCGGAAAAGGGAGCGCTCCTACACCGGAAATAACACGGAAATATTAATACCACCAACTGTGATAACCTCCACAATAATCAGACCATAAATAATCTTAGCTGCCACTTGCATCACACAGCCTTATCAGAGTGTTATCAGCGATCGATCTCCACGGAACAAGACCTGCCTGTAGGTACATGATCTGAACTTGTCAACGCCTTGCGTGTCTTGAAAGCTGTGTTATATAGTCATGCAACACACGTTTTGGTCAAGGTTCTGCGGAATGGCGATTCTGGATTTTTTATTGAGCCTATTATGTTTCCTGTGGTATTGGAAATAGCTTGGGTGGTTAACGATGTCAAATATGGTGTTAATATTGGTTAGATCCTGGTTAGAATTCGCCATTTCCCGTTCTTGGTTTCTGGTCGAAAACTTATCATGAGTGAAAAAATATTAGTTAATTTAATAAAATATTAGTGAATAATATTAATGATAAAATGATTTATTTTCTGTAAGTAGGTTTGTACAAACACTTTTACACGTCAATCATATTTTTTTTAAGCTAGATGAGGTCGGCGTTTCCTATTTGACTACTCTGAGAAGAAAGGCCGAAACAAACTCAGAGGTCTCTTTTAAAGTCCAGACAAAATCTTGGTCAGATCATGTGAAGACCATGTAGATTGGTGTCTGAAATGGTCTTTTGAGGAAAGAACACACAGATTGAGCGGACCTGTCCAGTCAGTGCACGCATTTGTCAAAAATCGTGCAGCTCAACTCAGAACTTGGGGAGCTCAACGGTTCGACGAACAATGCCAAAGAAAGGACATTTGAGTAGGCCGCGTAAATTACTCAAACTGCCAGATCATGATTAAAACATATACATATAATATAAACAGATATTGATTTATCAATCAGACCTTTTTTCACGCAAAAACGCCAGAACTATTGTTTTTAAGTATATGGAACTCTAGAACTCAGCCGTATGCCGATTGAACTGAAATCTTTTTTTGAATGAAGACAAAATGTTTGTACTTATCTGTACCAACCACGGCTGGAATCTGGTCAGGCAATAATATTTTGAATTCAACTTTGATTTATCCTCAAACTTCAGATTGGAATGTAATACACAAATAGCTGGAACAAGTACCATACCTAACATTTATTGCACCTTACATTAACGATACAGCTTGAGATATTCGTAAACAGCCGACTAGGTAAACTTGTAACCCTTTGTGAGATAAGGGATAGACAGACAGACCATTCTTCATGTTGAAGCACTCGGAATGCGTGGGTAGGCAGACAGCACGCCTGCGTGGCGAGGAACTGGTGCAGGGTGTAAGGAATAAGCGATAGCGATACTCATTAGAAATAGTATTTCTAACAATAGTTATTTACTTCAGTGATACAGATAACCTGCCAAAATACAGGGTGAAATTAAATTCATGGGCATCCTTTTAAGGGGTCATTATACTCATCATTATGAACAACTTTTACTATGGGTCTAAACCTAAAATCACGAAAAAAAATCAGCTGTTCCTTGCATTTATGTTCATATAACTCATCAAAATGTAGGGAAGAGCTGATTATTTTTTCGCGATTTTTGGTTTGATCCCATAGTAAAAGTTGTTCATAATGATGAGTACACTTAAAAGGATGCCCATGAATTCAATTTCACCCTATATAATAATATTGCGTTTGTCATCGCCCGAGATTGTTTTCTAACCACCTTTTGTGTACTACCGCATTTAAAGCAAATAAATGACTTTGACTTGACACCATTATGTCTTTTTAAACCTTTTTGTTTGTTAAAGGATCGAATACTGCAATTTGATTTTAGAAACCCAAAGATAAGACTGTCATTAAATGGAGAGCACAAAATGTTCACAAAACTTTGAAGATCTGCGGAAAGCTGCCGCAACAGAAACGTTAGATTTTCATAAGTTTATAACTTGTACCGCTCACCAATCAGTCTCCGAGCATAACTTAACGCCGTTAAGTTACAACCTCTCGACCGAGCCCAGATAAAGTGCCACCGAGCAAATTGCACGAATACCGACACATTTTGTAACGACACCGGGATAATCTGTTTAATTCCTACTGTTAGTTAATACTACTTCATTTGAATAGAAATGGTTGGCTACTGGAATGTGGTTATTTGAGTCTACAGATCCGGAATCTGGGTCTTCATCTAGCTGAAATATTATACTTATCATATTATTTAAATGTTTTATTTAATTTATTGCTCATCGAATATTTCGAGACATCGCCAAGCGTTTGGTTGAGTCTTCGCGTGACCAGAGGGCTCGCCTATTTTTAGCCCAAAGAATAAGCATTGCCATCCAACGTGGCAATGCTGCCAATCTTTTGGGCACTTATCCCATTGACAGCGATGCGGACGAATTTTTTGATGCCCAATGAGCTCCTGTCTTTTTTATTTTTATTATACATTCGTATATAGTATATATAATATATTCAAAATTTCATTTTATATATCTACTACGTTTCAAATATACATTTAATAAGTTAAATGTTCATTTATTCGAAACTCTACAATTTGTCTAGAGAGCATGAGGCTTTTTCATATCAGTCACTTATTATTAGTTTCATTTTCTTTTCATCATTCAGAAATTGAAGACCGAAAAGTATGTGGTCACTATTACCGAAGTTAAAAACAAGATATAAAGATAATATAACAAACATCACGCCTGAAATACCCAAAGGGTTAGGTAGAGGTGTACCTATAGCACCCCCACATTTTGCCAGTAGGGGGCCAGCCTATTGCCATCAACCCGTCACACTACTGGGCTTGTATTGAGAAATTCCTAATGGAAAAGTCCAATAACACTTTGCCCGATCTGGAAATCGACCCCTCATGCTCAACAGCATCCCTTGCGACCAATAGACCAAACACTATCTTTACTACAAGAGTCATTCATCTCCACTCCATTGACAAACAATCTGCTTATCTCATAATAACTCTTTTAACCTGTCAGTTATCATACCCACGTTTTATGTCCTACAATTAATCATAGTTGGACCACCAGACCCACACAACCAAGGTCGCACAGACGACGCTCCATTCCCAACTCCCCGAGGCGACAAGACCACCATTAAAAGTTACCAGTAGCGTTACAAACCATAGATATTGATCAGTGAACTTTGGTGCGCGGGCGCAGACGTGCTCGCGCAACGCAACGCCGGATCATCGGCTGTCCCCTATTGGCCTACCTTGGCATAGTAATGTTGTGCTACTAGGAGTTTTCGATAGGGATGTGGGATACGAAAGTGAGTCAATTGTATAGATTTAAAAGAGTGTCCATGAACCTACTCCGCTTTGGATTGGGCAACTAGTTTTCATCTTTCTGACTGACCGACTCCTTGAACATTGAAAACTGCCTGTAATTGGTTTAATTTAAATAAATGCTTTGGATTTAAGATCAATAGCAGGAAAATGACCGGATTTAAACGAGTATAAAGTAAAAGGCTTTACTTTATTTCTGTCTTTTTCAACCGTGTCTCCCAGTCTGACCTCCTTGATAATGAGAATTCGAGGATTCCATGATAGTCTAAAATGTCTAGTCAGAAATATGTAAAAAACGTGAATAAGGTTTAAATGATCCAGAAAGTACGAATCACGACGAATCAAGACGAATTATAAACTAGGTTGGCTAAATTTAACAAGCTTGAAGTGCAAGACATTCCTGTCTACTCATTTACAAAACAATATACATATGTAAAAAATGTATTATCATCTTCTTGCCTTTATTTTCTTCTTCCACATTCCCCTGTCAACCGTCACACTATCATTTTCTTCCTTTTCTGCATGTGATTCCTCACACAATCCATCCATAGTTTCTTTCATTTGTAAAAACTTGATTTCTACAAATTCCTGATGCAACATTTCTTGACAAATCAAGGCTATGCAGAATATTAGGTGCCGCTCTATGTGTATAGGTACGTTTCTTTTCGCCGAGGTGCTGTTTTCGTAGTAATTCTCAATTGATGAAACACGCCTCCATTCACATCAAACGTGTGAAGTTATCTCAATCGAAATGTTCGCGCCGCTATAAAACTATATGATAATATATAACTGTTACGTCAGTTTTATGATGTGAAGCTATTCAGTATCGCGTAAATTTGTGGGATTACGGCTTAATGGTAATCTGAGGAGATTGTCCGCTTGATTGTGGTTGTTAATGTGGCTCTGAGGTCATTCGATTCAATTCCCAGTATCGAATAGCAAGGTGAATTTTGATTTGTTTTCATTCACATCTGTAGCTTCTTGGGTAACAATCAACTCAGCCTATCGCAGTCCACTGCTAGACATATGTAGGAGTCTCCCAGGCTGCGCCACGATGCCCCGTCCTCCACCTTTTGCATCCAGTCTGTCCCGGTCACCTTTTTGAGTCCGTCGGTTCATCTAAGTGCGGGGCTTTCCACACTACGGTTGCCGATACGCGGTCTCCAAGACTAGTCTGCTCCACCGGCCATCCGGGTATCTATAGTCGCCTTTATTGTAGGTAGTTCAAATAAAAGAAACAACACAAAGTTGATGCCAACTTCTTTTCATTTTCATATTGCCAGTCAGCGGTCCCCAGCAGTTTTAATAAATTAATTTATAGACATAGAGCCTTTTTAAGCAGGTGTAATCCAAAACCAATAACGAACAAACACATAACTTGCTTACACTAACTCATTACCGTCCCTCGTCCTTAGCAATAAGTTGTGTTATACAGAAATTAACATAAACATTGTAAACAAACGAAGTAAACAATGTATTGGTTACAAGGAGATGGCGGTAGGGTCTTCAAGGGCTAAACATGGCTGATAACTTTACTTATGGCGGCTTTAGTTATGCTCTTTTTTCCTGTGACGCTATGAAAACCAGTAGCATTTTAGCAAATTGACCATGATCATAAATATGATTGACTACCAACTTAAATTGCCCGTATATTGAAATCACAACAGTCATTCTTCGAGAGTTATATAACTGGGCCAATTGATGTAGTGTTAATATACTTATAAATTAATTTCCCTGACTGTATACTATTAAAAACATATCACGACTTAACATTCTACTTAACTAAATCGACCAATCAATTTTATGGCGATTATCCCAAAATACGAATTAATTTATCACAACATAATTATCTTGTTTTTATGTTTCTAGCTATAAGCTCATTTATCAGATGCACTTCATATGAAACAGTATCAACACTAGATACGACCACAGCACGTGCATCCCTATCGAGTTACATTCGACACCACGTGTAGTAATTAACGCATCTAGTTAAAAGAACATATTTGTTCATCAATAGAGACATCACAGTGATCAATATAATATTCTCATGACTGTTAATTGTAGTGGTCTCCATGTTTATCATGAATAGTAGGTAATTTCAGACCTAGTATTGCAGTTAAACCCTGGATGAACGTATTAAAACATGGTGGAGTATCTTTTCAGATTGCCACGCTTTATTTGTACCTAATTACCAAGACAAGGGAGAATGCTGGAAACCTGTATTTCGAACTTCTGTGAGCCAACGACGTCTATCTTATGACGATCATGGTTAACTTCTAAAGTCCGGTCAAGTCCTTAACTTCTAAAGCTACGGATTCAAAGAAAGGCGGTTCCGTCATTTTATGAAGCGCAGTCGGTAATTCTCTTGCTATTTTAAAATTTGGGATCCAACGGAAATGCATAATAATGTTTTGTGGGATCCAACGCCTAAAATATTAAACTGGGATTCCAAACTGGGACAACCTCAATAAAATTGTGTGACCGTTCACCGCTTTCTTAGAAAACCAAAGCTTAAGACGGCAAGGATATAACGGTAGAAGCTCTTAGTTGTCATTGTTTTTACAAAAAAAAACTTCCGCTCCAAGGTAAACCACATACCAGAAACTTATGCAAGAAAAACTATCTCCTCAATACCTATTGAAACAATAAACAATATCGTTAAAATAACCAGACAGCTTGTTTCGTAACTTAATAAACATAATATATAGTCGGACAATATCGGCGAAGTGCGAGCCGGTTCTAAATACCAATACCAAGAAATGGTAGATGGTATCTGGTATTTGACAAATGGTGATCAAAGCAGGTGGTCTGGTGGTCTGTCAGTGGTAGTAATTGGCTGAGCAAGATGTTTGTTAATGCAATGAGATGATGATTAATCATAATGTATCCAACAGTTCAAGAAGGCATTACTTCTCTTTAACAATTTTTTTTTAACATAAACTAAACGTAGTTCCACATTTTGAGACAAGTGCCTCAAGATTTTATAATTTAAAAGCCGTTTTATTTCTAAGGGTACACAAGGCCATTTATTAGATAGGACTAAATGGTCTAAATGATGAGTCTTCGCCGATTCTGAACATTGTAAAGCGTTTGAGACTGTTTCACTGTCCAATACTCCTAAAAAATAAAAAAGTGGCTTTAAAATTATGAAAAACCGCTGTCACTATTTAATGAAAACTATCTTATATTTACATAATAATGTTAAATTAATTATAATTTTGCAAAATAGTAGCCAAATTAAGCATAGAACTCCAATCGTGATTACATGATTGCAGGACCTAAAATACATCCTCGGGGAGTTCCCCAAGGGTGTATTTTAGGTTAGGTTAGGGAGTTAGGTCCTCTGACCCATCGCAGGGGGACCAAGGGTGCCCAGATACGGGGTCGTCTGGCGCCCATGTGCTGGTTTGGTCCCTGGAGTGGTCACGGCGTACTATGTGTTCTGGTATGCCGGTGATGAGGAATACTCCCCAGAGGAGGGTCCGGTGACGGACAGCCGCGGCGGGTTCACGGATGAGTGCTAACGCGTGCCCGTGTTCCCGCCGTAAGCAGCAGAGGAGGACACCGTGGAGTTTTAGTGGGTTGGAGTCCCACATAACTGCACTATCTCCCCGTGGTAGTGCAGAATGCATGATCATTTCTCCACGTTAAAAAAAAAAAAGGAGTTAGGTCCTGCTTGTTGATTCTGCTTAATTATTTCTTACGCTTTTGCTACTTACTAAGCAGCAGTCACGAAGCTATGATTATTAAAATACTTTCTTAGTTGTTATTTCATAAAACCAATGTTCTCCATCTACTCTAGTAGAAAGTCAATTAACGCTCATGATTATGAAATAAACGTAATAAAATGTTATGGATATAGCCACGAAATTAACATAACTAGCTTTGAATATGAGTATCTTTAAATACTTGCCAGATCGCATGAGATGTCATAAAACTCTCTTTACCTCTGTACTGCCTTCCTCTTAGGGAGGGCGCCCACGAGCAACTTTTGTCTCCGCAACTAATTTGTCTCTCACATCAAGTCTACGGATATGTATGAATTAAAGTACGCGCACGTAGCGACACGACAACTGGGAGACATTTTTATCCGCGGATTTGGACGCAACTGTCGCCCGTCTATTCGTTGAAAAAATTGCGCGCACGCTTATACTTAGGTAAGCTTTGTTATAACTACAGGTAAAATTAGAATTATTTTTCAAACTACACTGTATGATATTTTTATTCCATTGATTCTTGGGTGATTATTCTGTCTATAACATAGCAACGACCTTTTTATTTTCTTGCCTGCTCTGTCCCACTCCTGGGCAAAGGTCTCCCCACTTCTTTCATCATCCACGAGCCCGCGCGTCCTCCTTCCAGGTTTGACGGAACGGAATCTACCCAGTTGGAACCTACCATCGCCATATCCTACCTGGCCGGCCGCAACCCCATCTTACTGTCTCAGGGCACCAGTTATAATCCATACTAATATTACAAATTCGAAAGTAACTCTGTCTGTCTGTCTGTATGTATGTATGTTACCTTTTCACGCCTAAACCACTGAACCGATGTAGAAGAAATTTGGTATAGAGATAGTTTGAGTCCCAGGAAAGGACAAAGGATACTTTTTATCCCGATATTCCCACGGGATCGAGACTTATGCAGGTGAAACCGCGGGGCGCAGCTAGTGTAATATATAATAATAATATAGAAAACTTTGAATCGCAAAAACTAGCCTAATAATACCATGCTCTAAACATTTCGCAAAATTCTGCGAATATCTAATAGAAATAAAATTGCTTCATAGAACCGTTCAAACATTCACTTTTATTATTAATTTAATCACTTCACCAGTTAATATACTAGGCAAAACGACCGTTTTATTGAGAGAAAAAAAAGATCAAAATTGTGACAAAAATTTGCATAAAATTAATCAGTATTCTTAACATTTACTCGTAAATAACGTATCAAAGTATTTGAGGACTTTTATAGCTGTACTAATAAATTATTGACGTTGTAAAGGATATAAATATATTATCTTTACACAAATATATGACTGTGCACAGAATAAGAAACTACAGAAATCCAATTCCTAGCAAAAACGACTCTTCACGTGACCAGTGGGCTGGCCTATTTCTTGGCCAAAGAATTAGCATTGCCATACAACGTGGCAATGCTGCCAGCCTTTTGGGCACTGTTCCTGTTGACAGCGATGCGGACGAATTCTTTGATGCCCTATGATTATCTTGTTTGTTTTTTCATATAATTGTACATATTATTATAGTTTATATGTTAGCTTATATTATGTAAATATCTATACGAATATTAAAAGCTTTTTATTCCTAGTTCTTATTATAATTACATTAAGAATTATATTAATTATATTAAGAAACATATCTAATTTAATGTCTAAAAAAAGTATTTGTCATATATTTTGGAGAGGTAAAGTGCACATTTTAATTTGCTTCATCCTTCTTAGCTAATTCTCATAAGTTTTTATAATGTTTATGGCTACACATACGAACGCTAAGTGCATTCACAATTTACACTAGCCACGACTAGGTCTAACATTGCACTGTATTTTTGTACCGTTATTATTTCACGCGACGTAAATGCAATCTTAATGTCAGTGGTGCTCGTATAACGTTCATATGTGGCATATAAAGCATGTTGGACAGTTTGAGGGCTCACGTTCTGCTGTGAACTGTAAGGTTGCGGGACCAAAGGCGTAGCCACAGGAAAGGCCTCCTTTTGTGCAAGCAACGGTCACCATGCCACTTAATGCGCCATTTTATTTTAGCAACATTGTAGGAAGAAGAAGCAAAAGGGCTCGTGACTAAATGATAACAGCCACCCGGATCGATCGATGGTTAAACTATATTTTCCGTGGTCGATTCATGGGTGACCATCCATTACATCCGGCTACATGACACCAGTCAGCGAAACACGATGCAGACACTTCGTGTGTGTTAGTTTTTAGTGTAATTATAATTTTGTATATATTTATAGTATTTTTTTTAAGTTATATTACTATTGTATTGTATGTATTTATATGGGCCTTGATGCCAGAAACAAATGGATAAATAAATATTCCATATCAATATCCCTCCGTGGCTCGGAAAGCACGTTAAGCCGTTGCTCCCGGCTGTCATTCTTAGATCTTTGACAGTCGTTACGGGTAGTCAGAAGCCCAAAAATTTGACAACTAGTCTTACCAAGGGGTACCGTGTTACTCAGTAACTTGGTTTTGGAGGTCAGATAGGCAGTCGCTCCATGTAAAATACTGAGCTGCAGCCGGTTAGACTACAAGCTAAGTCCAAAGTAGTAGAGAAATGGCTAGGCAGACTGATAGATGAACGAGAAGAAGCAATCTGACATATTCCTCCTCCAGACGGAGGGTATCATAGAAGATTACCGCAAAAAGAAAGTGTCGATTATTGTTTGTTTTATTGACAGCACAAAATCGAACTTCTTACTTATTTACTCAGTGGTGTACATCAATGTGTATTTACGTAATATCTATCGGTTAATGACTGATGGAAACTGGTTTCGAACCACAAAAAAATTGAAGAAACCTGATCTGATTATTTTCTACTATTATTGTTTTACATTTAAATGTTTAGTATCTATATTAGGGTTCCGTAGCCAAATGGCAAAAAACGGAACCCTTATGGATTCGTCATGTCTGTCTGTCTGTCTGTCTGTCTGTCTGTCTGTCTGTCCGTCCGTCCGTATGTCACAGCCACTTTTTTCCGAAACTATAAGAACTATACTGTTGAAACTTGGTAAGTAGATGTATTCTGTGAACCGCAGTAAGATTTTCACACAAAAATAGAAAAAAAACAATAAATTTTGGGGTTCCCCATACTTACAACTGAAACTCCAAAAATTTTTTTCATCAAACCTGTACGTGTGAGGTATCTATGGATAGGTCTTCAAAAATGATATTGAGGTTTCTAATATCATTTTTTTCTGAACTGAATAGTTTGCGCGAGAGACACTTCCAAAGTGGTAAAATGTGTGTCCCCCCCCCCCTCTAACTTCTAAAATAAGAGAATGATAAAATTAAAAAAATATATATAATGTACATTACATCTTCGTAGAGCATCATACAACGCACAATTGCGAATACCTACTACAAAGCAGATTGGTAATCAATGAGATGCTGTCATTAATATTCATTCATGATGACCACCTGTTAGTATTTTATTAGTCTTTTGCAACACCCAAGAAGATTCATTGATGTGTTGATTAGCGAGTGGTTAAAAGTTTGGCATTTTTGAGGCAGAAGAGACAGTCTCAGGCCAGTATTGGGTTTTCCATCGGGAATATCTCGGTAGCAGACCGGAGTCTGGATTTGTGCCTGGTTGATGGCAATAGTCTCGCCCCCTATTACATGAAATATTGGTATTAGTAGAACTTCTCGATCGGACCACGGGCAATAAACGGGTAATTGGTATGCTAAAGAACTGTTCCTCCTTTACGTTCAATAAAAGAAATCTCCCCACTTTCATCCATATTGAATTGAAATTCAAAATAAATATATAAATTAAGGGAAGGTTCACATCTGACGGAAGATGCGTCGGGCGTAACATCGATTGCGTCTATTTGTTCGCTCGACGCACTAACGCATCATCGGTTGAGTGTGAACGGTCAAGTGTTTTTCTATACATTTGTCTGTTCTGGCGTTACGCGACCGATCATACGCGACGCATCTTCCGTCAGATGTGAACCTTCCCTAAGGGCGCAATCACCATTTCTTATCTGTTATGTGACATAAACTTATTTTTCTTTAATATAGGTCATCCATCACTTAATGAATTATAGCAAAGAGATTGTATTTGCATTTTATTTATCTTTCTATTAGCGGGGGTACCACGGACCAAATAATTTGCCCATGGCACCACTTTGTCCCCCTTGGGGGTTCCACGGGCAAAAATATTTGTTCGTGATACCCCAAGGGGGACTAGACGGGGGGACCACGGGCAAGTACCGGATTTAAATATGGCTGGCGAAATGTGGGTAATACAGGCGTGATATTACGTTATGTAGATTGTTTTAGTTTTTATCGATTTTCTATATTTTATTTTATTTATTATGGGACAATAAACAGCTACAGTATAAAATGTTTAAAAATAACAATAATAATTATAAGCTCATACATAAGTAGATAGTATTAACAATATTGCAGCCAATAAATTATCCGCATGTTAACAAAATTAAGATAAGGTAAGAAGTGCCACTAGATTGGCATTACTCAGATATATAAAATAATTTATTATTAAAACAATATAATTAATTATTTAAAAAAATATACATATACAGGGTGAAATTGAATTCATGGGCATCCTTTTAAGGGCTCATTGTGATGAACAACTTTTATTATGAGACCAAACATGAAATCGCGAAAAAAAAACCAGCGCTTCCCTACATTTTGACGAGTTATGTGAACATAAATGCAAGGGCAATTTTTTACCGCGATTTTAGATTTAGTCCCATAGTAAAAGTTGGTCATAATGATGAGTACAATGACCCCTTAAAAGGATGCCCATGAATTTAATTTCACTCTGTATACCATCTATCGGCAATCTCAGACAAGACTAAACCAGCCTAGACACAATTAGGTACCAAAAATAATTATCTAAAGATTTATCTCCCGCAAAATTAATAGAACTTAGCCAACGTCCAAGCCTCGGGCTAATAAATAAGTAATTTACATACATTTCTTAGTAAATAAGCAGATAGGTTGCAACAGTATGTATGTAACGCTGTTGGAATTAGTTAGCATATGTGAGTACTCTGCGACTGATTGCGATGCTTATCTCTTCTGATGAAACTATCAATTACTTGCTTGAATATTAACTTATTGGTAATGGTTTAGCGCTTTTAAATTCATGGTTAGGTTGTCTGATGAAGAAATACTGGCAACACACATTAGTAAATGCCAAAAAAAAGAGACAAATTCTGCAGATATTCATTAAAATCGTACCTACATTTTAATAAATGCCGATGTTTTATTAATCGTAAGTTTATACTTCATTAACGCGGATTGACGTTTATGAGTGCGGGCGTGACAAACTTTATTCAAATTAAGGAGGAAGCGCCAGGGTAGCCCACGAAATTCAACTTTTCTTACGTTATTTGTAATTTGCAGGTCGGTTTCAGGTTTTATGTTGAACAAAACATGATTCGCGACCGTAAAAAGTATGTATACATCATCATGTAGACATCTCTTTGTTTTCCGATCCACTCTACGCAAACATGCCTCCGTCCCATCAAGACAAGTACTCTACAGGATGTTACGGAAAGGGTATAACAATACAAACGGGCTGAAGAGTGTATCTGGTCTAGAATCTCTGTACAAAATTTCAGCTCAAAAGAAAAACACCCTCGTAGTGCGGTGACATGTTTGTTATGATTTAAATTTAATAAACTATCGAAATAAAAAAATATTAAGCATTATCAAAGTTACTGCTTTTGAGCTGAAATTTTGTACAGAGATTCTAGATAGATACAATCTTCAACCCGTTTGTATTGATATACCCTTTCCGTAACACCCTGTATACTGAATTATAATCATCATTACAACACTCACACAATACAACACAAGTTCATATAGGTACCTAACCCTATTGATTGATACTATAGTGTACCTAATTGACGCTTTTGTTTTAAGTCTAGGTACTTATTATAGGTACATAGAAGGTATATGATATATGGAAGGAGGAAAACGTCGATAAAATATTGTATAAACAACAATATCAAATAAATAGCAATTATTGACAAACAAGTAAACTAAAGAAACTGATTGATTTACAATCACAAAAACTATGATTGCTGTTCCGTAGCCAATATACAGGGTGAAATTGAACACATGCGACAAACCGAAATGGGAGATTGTACTCATTATTATGAACAACTTTTACTATGGGACCAAACCTGAAATCGCGAAAAAAAAAATCAGTTGTTCCCTACATTTTGATGAGTTATGCGAACATAAATGTAGGGAACAGCTGATTTTTTTTTCGCGATTTCATGTTTGGTTCTATAGTAAAAGTTGTTCATAATAATGAGTACAATCTCCCATTTCGATTTGTCGCATGTGTTCAATTTCATCCTGTAGAGTTAAGTTTTTTCTCATGATAACGTTATTATAATAATATCTAAAATGAATTTATTGGAGTAGGTATTGAAATTGGCTGCATCTGCGATTTAAAACTTGTTTCTTTAATTGCTAGTTATGGTTCTATTGACTGCATTATTATTTTTTAATTAATATTTATAGCGACACAATAAATATTATTTACGGACAGCCAAATGCCATTGATACCACAAGCAGTCTTCTCTACTTTCATGGTCTTCCATGAAAGTCATAATTTCAGCTCAAAGACGTCCACTGCTGGACATAGGCCTCCTCCCAAGCATCGCCACTTCGACCGGTTTCCGGATTTGTGCTTCTCTGGTTCTTTATAAAAGTCAGGCAGGTCATAATTGAAATACAACCAGGTGCTAACTTTAAACAAAGTTATAAAAATAAATAAAATATAATTTTAATGTCGGTAGGTAATTTATTGATATTGTTGGCGGCATCTACCTACACAGTTCATATTATTTAATTGGTAATTTAACTTGTTTCTATTTATGTACAGTCGAGTTCTTTAATATCTGAGCATGTTCATGAATCAAAAATATATAGGCAATGGTAAGTTTCATAAAACTCTAAACAGCTTCGCCGTACAATAAATTGTAAACAATCTGTGACATCATAAATATGTGACTACATTATATCAATAATATTACTACAGACAAAGACTCTAAAAATTGTGCGCAATCCCTTGTTCATATTATTTAGCGCAAAGTTAGGTTCACAAATATCTATGCAATTATTTTTCTATGAAAAAGATCTTGAAACAAAATCAATTTGAAGTTGTCAGTTATGACATCCTTCAACGGCAATATTGCATTAGATTATTCGAACTTCTGTTCCGGCAAGCAAAAATAAATTTAATGGTAAAGGCCATTTAGTTGAATATTCAATTATTCAATTTAGTTGAATAGATATTTATGAATCCTAGGTTGCAACAAATATATTGAAATCTAGAGTATTTAGATATTTATGTTCCGAAGAGTAGTCAGATATTTTTGACTGCATTACCGTAACATACTTATGAACAGTTTATATGAAAACATTTTATTGATGTCTAAGTGTGTATAGAACTATATGATCATTTTAACGCTTACAATATTTTGAAACATTGTCACTGCCAATATATTAATGAACTCGACTGTACCTATATGCATTAATTGCTGTGGGACCCAGATGGGTGTTTTTGCGAGAAAACATTTAAGTATATTATTTAGTAAACCTACTTACTAAGTATGATTAGGAACCTAGACACGTTTTTGTGGTGTCGAAACAGACATTAAGACCTAATGGATTTTAAACACTTTACATTAAATAAAACTCATGAATAACGTGACTCCACTGAATTAATTAATATACATATTATATACTCTTCAAAAACTAAAATATTGTGTCGAAATATTCCTCCGCAACGCTATCTACTGGTAATGTACCCAAGAGACTGTTATATATTGTTTATATACTGTTAGTTAATGTACTTACAGCTAGTTAATATTATATACGTACCTAGGTAAGTTTAATATAAAGGCTTCCGCAGACAGGCGAAACGCGAATCTAGTAGAACAGTTTTTTATGAAAACATCATGGATATTGTTCTACCAGAATCGCGTCGCGCCTGTCTACGGAAGCCTTAAGTCATACAGATTATAAAGCGATTCCAAGATAGTGGAAACACAAGTCAACTCAGATGTACCCACCGTTTACAGTAGAAGCCGACGCTCAGAAAGGGCTAGAATAATGAAGATAATAAATCTACTTAATCACTAATCGCACTTTAACTAGGTATCGACAAATACCTCAATGTATTCCTGACGAGACTGCCAAGTGCTTACCATAAACGCACCGACCGTCGTGCACAGAATACCAAGCACTTACCTTTAAGATAATATTTCCATTCGCTATCATTCGGATTATTCCTTAACTCCTAAGCAGCATATAAACTTGACCACCACATCAGTATTCTGCATTTGAGGGCATGTCATGATTGTGACAATACCCTTTATAATTAAGTTCCAAGTGATTTTTGACTCCTAGAAAGAAGTCGTCATTTGTTTACTAGTAGATGGTGTTTTAGAAGTGTTTGAAATGTGTATCACACCTGTATCAGAAGGAGCTGTTCAAAATAGCTCGTGTCATGGTAAAATTGTTAGTAATATAGGAAGGTTGATAGCTAAGCTGACTGCAAAGGGTGTGCCCGACATACTGAGGTATTCATTACTTTCTTAACGAATCCTAAGGTTCTGAGCATGAAGACTTTAGAACTGTGCATAGTTGCAGTAGGGGCTGAGAATTGAGTTGTGCCTCATCATCATCCATGGTCCAACCTACTCCAGCTTATAAGCCTCCTCCCTCTGTTGTTGTGTGTATGTGTGTGCTGATTAAATCTGTCAAAATTCATGACTGTTAAAAAAGCTCGACAGAATGTAATGTCTATAAAATATAATAACGTTTCTTATGTTTTAATTATTCGTTTCTAAAACAATGTTTTTCTTCTCAGTGAGGCGATGGAGAGCCGAGTGGGCCTGGACTACATCGTAGAACATGCGGAGTACACGGGCAAGCTCGCCGCTGCGCTCACATCACCAGCCGCGCCTGTTAAGAAACAGGTAAGATTTAAGAACTATCAGATGATGCAGAAAATCCTGTCATTCTAGAGATCGAAAAAAAAAGGAACAAGACCCAACTAGGCTTAGCTAGTCAACAAGGTGGGCCTGGTGAAGGTCGTGTGAATCCGTTGTCAATGTCAAAATCAAATAGTTCATTTGAAGTAAGCCTTTGAAAGGTACTTTTGAAGTCAAAGAATGGGAACAGAACAGAATGGGACAGATCAATGTGGCGACGCTTTTAGGAGGTATATGTCCAGCATTGGATGACTGTCGCCTAAAATCATTATGATGACCGGCCATCCTTCATCAGTTCCTTAAATTCTCATCCAAATGTCTCTAGGTTCACGCATTACGTGGTTAACAAAAGTTGCATAGTGAAAGGAAACGGTGCAATATGATTAGGTGCAAAACGTTCCCAGACTTGGATACTTGACATTTGGGAACTTTGGTGTTAAACTTATTTACCTACCAAATAAGAATTTTTCAAAAGGTCTTTGCATTTTCGAGCAGGGCTCCTTTGAACCAATATAACGTTTACCACATAGTTTAAAATACCATAATCTTTCAAATGTACTTTACAGTTGTTTCATTCTCCAGGTGTTCGAGCTGCTATCAGCATTGTGCGTGTACAATGCTGACGGCTACGCCAGGGCTGCTGACACCCTAGAAAGATACAAGGTAAGTCTTAAGACCACCGTTCTTTAAAAATACCTACGTTGACAGCATTTTGAAGGTACAGTCATCAAAAGAGATAAGTAACTAGGGGGTCGTCGGATTTAGTTGAAGTTTAGTAAGAACCCGATTGATGTTTTCGAATGAAATTTAATTTGATAAATGGTATGTTTGTTACCTATTAATTAAATTAAATTTTATTGTAAAATGTCCATCGGTTTCTAACTAAATGTGAACTACATAATTATATCCGACAAAACTTTTTTATTTATCTCCTTTGGTGAGCGTTTCGGTTGTCATAGGTTACTTAATTTGCAATGCCTAGACTATGACCACTTAATATTTCTATGGTACTGCATGAGTTCAAAATATCTGTCTTCTTGACCACTACCTAGATTCCCCAGCGTTTTATGGTCTATCATAAAACGTGACATTAATGAAATCGTCGTGTCAAGAGTTCAACATTAAATATAATAATAGGTATTGTTGAACTGTCCAACTTAAAGCTAAGAATTTATGACATAATTAGGATGCTGATTCAATTTACACCCATTAGGAAGATAAAATAAACTTGTTTATCTATTTAAACTCTACCTAATTCCATATTAACCGAATGATTCATTAGAGGTAAACACGGTGTTTGCGACCAAGGAGAAGCCAATGACCATATTAAGTAAAAGATCGGTATCTTCTACTATTCATGCAGAATTCTGATGTTGATCTTGACACGTGTGATGTGACACATGCATTTATTTAAGTACTTTGCATTGATTTTCATCAAAGTCCGGGATCCCTACTCGCGCGTAGACCCTGATAAACCGTTTTACGTGCAATGACTTTGTAAGCAGCAACTGCTGATATTCTATATTCAACCCCATCGCATCCATACTATATACTATTATATACTATAATGTTATAAATTCTAAAGTAACTCTCTGTCTGTCTGTCTGTATGTTACCTTTTCACGCCTAAACCACTGAACCGATTTAGATGAAATTTGGTATAGAGATAGTTTGAGTATCGGGAAAGGACATAGGATAGTTTTTATCTCGATATTCCTACGGGATCGAAACTAATGCGGGTGAAACCGCGGGGCGCAGCTAGTCGCCAATAAAGCTTTCAGCTTTGTGATAATGAATATAAAAAACTGAAGCGCTGCGTTAAGCATAAAACTTTTTCTGTGTTTTCTTAACAGACCTACCTTTACGCCTTGTCGATGGAATTTCTCATGAACTAGCAGAACTCGGATTTTCTTCCCTATATTATTATTATTCTACCGTAAATATTTTTTTCCTTCTTCTATCGTATTTACAAGAACTATACGACAACTCCTTCGACACTCCCTCTCGAAGAGTGAAGGTCTGTGCCCCAGCAGTGGGAACAATATAGTCTGATTATAATGATACGACAAGGTTGGTAGGTACCTGTTATTATGTAACTCTATAACCTTGTCTTGACCTTGCAGTCCCTCAAAGGCGAGCGCTACCGCCTGAGCGTGGTGGTGGAAGAGCTGAAGAATGCGACCACCACGGACTACAAGACGGCGCTGGTGGCGTTCATCAATTGCCTCATCATCTCCGCGCCAAGACTGCCTGACAGGATCCGAGTCAGGAATGAGTTTATTGGTAGGTGGTTATTAATACAACTGATTTTTAAATTTTACTGAAGGTTTCTGTTAATCCCACTTAAAAACAAGTATGAGTTTACGGAAGTAAATTTACCCATTAGTATATCGTACATGATCTCTTTTTTAATTTATGGACATCCTACGTACCGTATCTCTGGCAAATATAGTACTTCTACTTTAACAATTAAAAGCCTCGTCATCATCAGATGTTCCGAAGTCATGACACTCTAAAAGAAAATCTGGAGAGATTTCTAAAAAAAAAGATACTGACTTAGATCACTTGCTAGACATGGAATGTTTGTTTATATAAAAGATACTGAGGGCTCCTTTCATTCTTTTCTAGACATTAAACCAACCAATTCACTGTTATGTTTAAAAAAATATTAATGATAATGTTTTTTTTTTGTTTTCAGGATTGGGTCTACTACCAACATTAAATAATTTAAGGTAAGATGCATCTTTTAAGCTTATCTTCTTTAGATACTAATTATACCTACACAGGACCATCTCTAAGACATTTTCCTCAACTACAAAGCTATTTGGTTACTTATTAAAAAAAACCGTATGCCTTATGACAGTTGGACAAGTCACGTCCACAAGAGAGGCCCTTTTTGGAATGTATAAACCGTTAGGTAATACTTAGTCTTCCCATAAAGGACACTCATAAAGATCATAAGGAACAAATAAGGATCTACAATACATAATCATATTAACATAATTATCTCAGCCGGGCGGTGTGCAAAACGCATAAATCTACCTTATTATTCCGATGTCAAACCAGACGTTAGTATTACACCATTTATAGTAACATGGACAAATAAGACACGGTGATATCAAATTGGTATAGTGGTCGCTAATCATGAGGCCCTGGGTTCGATTCCCAGGCCGCTCAAAGTGTTATTGGGTTTTCTTGTTAAGGCGGTACCCCGACCAAAACCGCGTTTTTCTTCGTTATTCAGTGGCTATTAACTCAATAATTATGAGAAATAAACTACATCTGAAAGCACATTATTAATATTCGATATCCTATCATCACATTGCACGTTATTATTTGGTTTTATATGTTACTAATACATTTTTAAAATCTCCTTTTAAAAAAGTGACTATAATTATTGATTGCATGCATCTTATGCTAAATTTGACGTTCTATTAATTTGAGGATTTCACCAATGGATAGATAATTTAAAAATCTAAATAATCCATGTTTTAATTTATTTAAAAAGATCGCTATTTTTTTTTATTAAAATAATTCCAAAAATTGTGCGAGTTTTATAATAAAGGGGCATGCGCAGGGTGCGCTGCATCCCTTTCGTACGAGGAAGTCGTGTCGCCCTCTGTCTCTGTCGCAATGCTCAAGGTTATTTGGTCAGGGTACCGCCTTAAGAATTTGTAATGTTTAGCCTAGTTAGACTCTGGATTTTTGTCCCATTTATTGCAAAAGGCCATCAGGCCCGCTTAATCCCATTACATGGGACATTAAACTTGCGAAAGAAGGGTTGTGGAATATAGGTTTCCTAGCCTAATGTTATACACCTCTGCCAAGCCCTTTGGGGAATGTTGGTGTTATGTTAAGTAGTTTAGGGGCTCGTGGCTAAGTAATAACATCCGCACGGGTCAATAGATGGTTAAGCTACGCTTGTCGAGGTCGATCCGTGGATGGGTGACCATCTATTACATATCTAGTCTCATCTGTACCTCAGAAAGTACGTTAAGACTAGCTGTCATTCGACAGTCGTTACAGGTATTCAGAAGCCCGAATGTCTGACATGGCAACCAACTCTTACCAAAGGGTATCGTGGTACCCAGTAACTGAATTTTGGAGGTCAGATAGGTAGTCGCCCTATGTAAAAACGCTAGGCAGGTGATGATGTTACGTAGTTCAGGCTGTGTATTCTCAGTAAATCCAGTCACTCAGTCAACAGTTTTAAATGTATATCAGCTAATTACATCGACACGGTTTTTTGTCAGCGCCGGTTGATCGAGCACGGTAATTTTAGTAATACAAAAAACTTCTGATACTCTTTAAGTTTTTTGTTGATCGTAATTCAGTAATATGGTAATTTATGTGTGTATTTTCAAGTTTTGGAATTAAGCAATTTGGCTAATTTGATATACATAGATGTAAACGGTGGCTATTAGCAGGTTTTTTAGGCTGTTTGATGTTGACTTTAATCACTTGATCTCTGCTAATGACATACAATTGATTTTCTATTGTAATGGGCCGCCAGAGGCCCGCGCCGGGACTGAACGATTAAAGCCTTCTTCACCTGCTTGCACCACAAATCACAAAAATTTACATAATGCTAAACAAATTTAAAATATCGTGCTATTTCACTATATTGTTTGAAGTTGACAGAGACAGATTGATGTTTTAAATACGTTTAGTGCTTTGTGTGCCACTTTTCATCTATAAACTTCTTGTGTGCAACGTCTTGAATGATTTGTGCTCCAACCGGGCCTAAGTTTTGGGTCAGTATATTTAGAGCCCAATATTAATATTAAAATAGGAAACTAGCCAGTTGTGCTAAATTAAATAATCAACTATAGGTTGGTAGTTTCTTAAAATAAGGATTGATTTCCTTAAAAATCTTTGTAGACTATAAGCTCTTGTCTCTGGTCTTTTAATTAATCTGGTCTCTTGATGCATGTTGTTAACAGTCTGTCAGTTTATAAAATTATGGCCAATTTCATTCTGAATTGGCTAAGGTTGAACAACTTAGCGTCAGTTGAATAAACTCTTAAACAACATCACTTTTTTGGATCTTACTTTTAGCTAAATTATTTAAGTCATTTTCTGATTAAATTATGATACAATTACAGTTTATTACACCGATAATTACTTAATTTAATTAATATAAAAACACATATTAATAAGCGATGTCCTTAGCCGTCATTAAATTAATCACTGACATTAGGTATGTAAAAACTCTAGTACCTACCTCATAGTGGTGTATTGGTACATGACTGTGTGAACAACACAGAAAGACACTGTGTCAATAAGAAGGGATAATAATAGGTCACGTGAGCCACATGCACAGTGACCGCTGAGCACCAATCTCCACACGGTGGGTGCCTGAGGATGCCCAGAGAACCCGAGGCTGGCCCAGGAAGAGGTGGCGAGGCGACCTAGACACATAGAGCAAGGGTTGGATCTAGGTGGCGCTAGAAAACGAACCCTAGTAGTATTTGGGGAAGCCTTTGCTCAGTAATGGGACAGTGAAGGGGCTAACTTAAAAAAAAAAACGGATCATAAAAATACCTACTAAGAAGCAGGTTTCTTAGATTCTAGATGGACACCACTATAAAGGTAGTCAGACAGTAGAAACCTAGATAGTGATCGTTGATAATGCATCGTAATCTACATACTCGTAGTTATAACGGTCTCATTACACCATATTATGAACCATAACTAATTAGGTATTAAAAGAAGACTCAATCAAACAATTCATAATTGAGGAAGAACACATAATCTTGAAAATTTGTACAAAAAAAAATACTCTTTAAAAAAATATTAAAAGCAATTTGTAAATATTATACATGTAGAGGTAGACATACTTTTTTAAACACCAGATTTTGTAATATCAAGGAATCATTAATCAGTGTCAACATATCATACCAAACAAACAACGAAAGTAAGAAGATATTGATTAAAATAATAAGTAATTAGAGAAAATATTGTAATTGTAACCCAAAATACGAACTCAATACATATCCCAAGTACCTGCAACTCTTCTACCCTCCTTTAAACCCAAAAGTATCACGTTACTACACAAACCACAGAGTTCTCATTTGAAAAACGAACGTAACCGCCTTCTGCGTAGGCGCATCTTTTGGTCCGCTGCCCGCTCCAAATATGGCGTCGTATCCGTCGTGAATAATATAATAGCACTCGTTAAAATATTAGCCTCAACGGATAATGTGACTAAACCTCTTGTAACCGGTTTGTGATTTTATTTAGCTGATTCAGTTTGCTTGGGTATATTTATTTTGTGCAATTATTATGTGTCATATTTGTTGGAAATAGATGGTAGGTAACTACTAATTCTATATAAGGAATTGAAGAAAATAGGGCGATTTGCTTAGTTCGCGATGCTATTGTAAAACTTCCTGTTGTATGCAGTAGGTATAGCTAAAAGTATTTAACCCGCCGCACCGCAAGAGAGAGAGAGCAGTGGTGGCCTAGCGGTAACGGCTGCGACTCGCTTTACTTTGTGAAAATTATTTCATCACCATTGCTCTCAAAACGGTGAAGGAAACCGGCATTTCCTAGAACCAAACATTCGTAGACATCGGCCCCTAAGACGACTCAATGACCCATGTGACATCTACCAACACGCACTGGGCCCGCATAGTGGTTTATGGCCGCCTCCCTCTCACCAGGATGAAGCCCGTGTCCCAGCAATGGGAACTTTATAGTCTGATTATGCAAGAGAGAGAAAGAGCGCCTGGTCTAAGAGAGCTCTCAGCAGTTATTCACGAAACAATAATTACTAAGACATGTTGCCACTAGAATTCCTAATTCGTTGATAGAAGCCAACGATCACGTAAAAAATCTTTATTCATTCTTAGAAGTTAAGGACCCCTTACCCTATTTTTGAAATGCTAATCTGCTTACAAAGTATACTTCAGTAAAAGTTCTAGTACTTACTGCTTTTCCTAATATGGGTCTCAAGCACGTTACGTATTCTACCGTAATATTTGATGTTTGACCATATCTCACACACAAGTGGTGCTCGTGATCTCAAGCTATATGGCCTCAAGGCATAGTTTCTTTCACTTTCCCTCAAATCCATATTTTTGTATTGCTTCCGTGTGAAACATACTTGCAACAAAGTTTAACATGTGGGCTTTTGATTATTTATTAAATGGAATTACGTCATAATGCCAAAACAAAACACTGCTCGAAACGTTTGTATTGATAAAAAGCATTATAAAAGTTTCGTACAGCGCAGCGCAAGGATTTGCAATGTTTTCCATAAAAGTATCTTTCAGCATTAAATAAAACCTAATTTTGTAGTTTTGAGGAGCGATGTTTGATGGTGAGCTGTATCCATACTATCGATACTGATATTATAAATGCGAAAGTGTGTCTGTCTGTTACCTCTTAACGTTTAAACCGCTGAACCGATTTAGATGAAATTTGGTATACCTACTACCAAATTTCATCTAAATCGAAAACTAAACCTCAACCTAAACTATCCTATGTCCTTTCCCGGGGGAAAGGACATAGATTAGTTTTTATCCCGATATTCCCACGGGAAACTTATGCGGGTGAAACTGCGGGGCGCTATAGCAGCTAATACCTAATGGATGTAACCATAGTCATCTCTCACATAAGATCCAGATTTGTTTCTCACAGAAGTTTAGTCACTAATTCCAAATGTGCCCAAATTTGGTCTCATGTCATTTAGGTACAGTTACAGTTCGCATCTCTGTCCAAAAGTCTTTTTCTTTCTTTCTCATCATCTAAAAGTTTCCAATTGCCCTTCCAGACATGAAGCAGCCAGTCATCCAGACCTGGGCGTCCAATTGGACGTGTTTGAGGAGCAGCGGGAGAGTGATGAAGCTCAGGGTCCTGGAGGCATCAACCTCAACTCGCATTTAGATGTGTTCTATGCGATACTTAAACAGGTAAGCTTTTGGTATCATAGTGGAACTTCCGGCTTTCGTTATGGTGGAATAGAAATGAATTGGCAACAAAACCTCTTGGTCTGCTGAGGTCCTAGGACATGATACCAAAAAAATCTTGTCACGTGCTATAACGTAGCTACTAACTACTCATAAAATATATAAACTAGCACATGCAGGTTCGGATTTATAACATTTTAACAAATAATATTAGGTCCTTACATATGAAATTGGCGTTTTTCGTACTGGCCACTTTAATCACGAATTTCTCCTCTTTGGTAAGGAATTCCAAATTCAAATTTGTACAGCTATTTACTCATGTATTTGTGCTTCGATGACCGTCATTCATTTGTTTTTTTTCTTCTGTTTTTTCTGTTTGCGTCACTCATTTTACAAAATGGAAAATTTAAAATATCGCATTATTTACGAGTACGAGTTCCGCCGTGGCACTAGTGCTGCGGAAACGACTCGAAGGGTGAATGATGTGTATGGCGGTCATGTTGCAAAAGAAAACACAGTTCGTTTTTGGTTCCAACGTTTTCGTTCTGGAAATTTCGACCTGCAGAACAAGCCCCGTGGACGGCCTGAGACCCAAGTTGATAATGGAGAATTGAAGGCTATTGTGGAAGCGGACCCATCGCAAACCACGTCCGAGTTAGCTGCAGGCTTCGATGTTAGTGATAAAACTGTTTTAATTCACTTGAAGCAAATTGGGAAGATTAAAAAGCTTGAAAGGTGGGTACCTCACGAATTGACTGAAGCAAACCGGCAAACGCGCGTCGACTGCTGCGTTACATTACTGAACCGGCACAACAATGAAGGTATTTTAAACCGAATCATTACCTGTGATGAAAAATGGATTCTTTACGATAATCGGAAGCGCTCAGCGCAATGGTTGGATCCTGGCCAGCCAGCCAAATCCTGCCCCAAGCGAAAATTAACCCCAAAAAAGTTACTTGTAAGCGTTTGGTGGACTAGTGCCGGTATTGTTCATTACAGTTTTCTCAAATCTGGCCAGACTATTACAGCTGATGTCTATTGTCAGCAATTACAAACCATGATGGAAAAGCTAGCGGCTAAACAACCAAGGCTGGTCAATCGCTCCACGCCACTGCTGCTTCACGACAACGCCAGACCACACACTGCGCAACAGACGGCTACCAAATTAGAAGAGCTTGAATTGGAATGTCTTAGACATCCTCCGTACTCCCCGGACCTTGCTCCAACAGATTACCATTTTTTTCGCAATTTGGATAACTTTTTGCAAGGGAAAAAATTCAACTCCGATGGGGCAGTCCAAATCGCCTTCAAAGATTTTATTGATTCCCGTCCGACTGGTTTTTTTAGTAAAGGGATCAATGAACTACCTATAAGATGGCAAAAGTGCATTGAAAACAATGGTTCATACTTTGATTAATTAAATATATTATATTAAAAAATATTCGACTTTTTGTTCCTTCCATACAAAACGCCAATTTCATATGTAAGGACCTAATATTTGTTTCTTGCCAAAGAACTCTTTTTTTTATGGATGGGAAATCATCAAATGACCCCTCCCGCTCTGGGTGGAGCGGAAGGGAGTGTCAGACTCTTACTGACTAAAACCCATCCGTGTTCCTTCCTTAGCCCTTTATGTTCCGGGGTAGCAGTAACCCTTTTGGACAATCCCGCACCCCCGGCAGGCCCTGACAGGCTCCTTCCTTTGCCAAGGAACTCTTGCAGTGACATTTTATAGCGGTAAATATAAGGAAGCGTGAACTACTTGGTCACTGTAGAAATTGCTCCTAGATCTAAATGAGAGGATTTTCCTCCAAATACATTAATAGAATACGAAAATACAACTTTACTTGTCTTACTTTCAGGTGGCAGAAACTCCTCAAGAGATCCCATTCCTGAGCATCCTGCAGCATTTACTGAGGATCGACCCAAAGGAGCCAGTCAGCGACATCGTCTGGGACACGGCGGAGACGCTGGTGCACCGCGCCACGCTGCTGGAGACCAGGGAAGATGCTGCCAAGCTGTTGAGAGCTCCAAGTGTGCAGGTGTGTAGTATAGAGATAATTTCAATGTAAACATGATCTTGCAAACGCTAATGCCTTTATGTGCGAATTTAAGACAACTTTTTGCTTCTTACTTGGAACATAGAGGAGTCAATGCATGCAATGAGATTTTGGCACATAAACCAACCAACCAAATAACATCACTGCAGATACTTAAAAAATTGTTCATGGTCATGTCACTTTTCCGATTTTTTACGTCCGTTATATAGGTATAATCCTTTCTCTCTACCGTAGTGGGGTAAAAGGACGGATATTCAGCCATCAGTATGAGCTGTGACCTATATATGAATAGCTGATGATCTGATAATTACGCTGATGATACAGAGTGCAGGTTTTATTATTATTTTTTTGTGTTTTATCCATCAATGCTTCTCTTTCAGGCGAAAGTGGGTTGCACATGTCAGCACCGCGATATGTCTGGTGGTGGCAGGAAGCAGAGCCTACAGCGAGCGCTATCACCACCGCCACCACCACCACCTCCTGTCATGATGCCTGCAGGTAACCTTCACCTTAAAAAATTTGAATACCTGTTTTTTTTTGGTGAATTTCTGTCAGATTTTTGATGGTCTTCACAAGCACCTAAAATATGCAAGACATTGCCAATACATTTTGCATCATTATTTGCAGTTCTAATGTTTGAAGTATTTCTAAAGTGACAGTGCTTTATTAATACAGCTAATAAACTCGTCATTCCTTAAGGGCCTATACCTACTACCTCAGATTGCGAAAATTGCCTTAGCATTAAAAACTGTAGTTTCAACAGTTCTGCAGTATTCACTTTGAAATTAATATACGATAAAGATGAGGACTACTGCTAAGTTTTTCAAATATTGACTAGCCTGTATAATGTGCCAGATTATATAATTATATTTAACCACACTGAAGATTTTCTCTATTATTGCAGCCATACCACCTCCTCCCGCCCCGATGCTCCCCCCGCCGCCGCCGTGCGGCCCTCCTCCCCCGCCCGTCCCGCCGCCGCCCTCCGCGTGCCCGCCGTCCCCCCCGGCGCCGGCGCTGGACATCAAGCTGCCGCAGCAGGAGACACCCATACCGAAGACTAAGATGAAAACTATCAATTGGAATAAAATTCCTAATAATAAAGTGAGTAGTGTGTTATAAGTTATAACATTTACCTATATTTCTCTAGGCTATAGCATCATGCTTGCAAGATTAACATCATCATCATTTAACCGAAAGGCGTACTCTGCGGCACACTTCTGCGACCTTCACTGGCACGCGTAACATGAAGAATAAACAGTATCTCTGTTTTTATGGAAAATGACATTTATTTCCTGCATCTTTGACATGGTGCCACAGAAATCTTTCTAGTATTTGTAATTTAATCACTTTGTCTTTCGTATCTTCTTGAGATCAATCAGGAAGGTAAGCAAATTGTAACCACCAATTGCTTACCTACCAGTAACCATCTTTGAGACCAAGCTTTGATGGCCCAATAAACAACTATTATTTTTAATATTTTCAGGTCATCGGTCAAAACAACATCTGGTCACTAGTAGCATCGAGTCACAAACACTCTCCAAAGGTCGATCTCGACTGGACAGAGATCGAAGGACTCTTCTGTCAACAGGTTAGTACATAAATAAACTACCTAAAATGGAACAACTGAAACAATGTACAGGTACCTACGCTGTTGTCTATGGCACATTGAGTTAAAAAAAAGTTCGACTTTGTAGAGTATTTTGAACCATTCGACTCCTTCTATTATTCGATTTACCAAACCGTAATTATTATAATGAACGTCCGAATCGAAAAAATAATAATTATATTATATTGCTGATACTTAATAAAGAGTTCGAACTTCTGTCTTTTTTATTGTTTGTGAAAGCCACACTATTGATAATTTGAAACTCACATTTTAGTAATAAATTGAGAACCTAATCGGTAGAGTACGATATAGACTGACTAGCTTCTGCCCGCGACTTCGTCCGCGTGAAATTTCACCCTTCCCCCATTCACCCTCTTAGGGGTGGAATTTCGAAAAACCCTTTCTTAGTGGACACCTACTCTTCACTAAGAACACACCCTCCAAATTTCATGTCTCTAGGACCAGCGGTTTAGGCTGTGCGGTGATATATCAGTCATTCAGTCAGGACTTTGTATTTTATATATTATATAGATAGTGATAAGTTATGCCTAGTAAATTGGACTAACTTAAAAAATGTCTTAATTTTTTCCAGATACAACCAACAGGATCTGCAGGCTCATCACCTAGGTTAGGTCGTAGTCCCATATGCGACAGCTCAGGAGAGAGGAAGCCGAGGAAGGAGTCTTCTGAAATCACACTCCTGGATGGCAAGAGGAGTCTCAATGTTAATATATTCTTGAAGCAGTTCCGGAGGTAAAGCTTTACAATATTTTAATAATTACTGGTTGCTGGCCCACATTATAAACCAATGTCTAGAAATTATTTTAAACAACCTTGGCAGTGGCAGAAAGGCGCATGTTTAGTGTATATGCATACTGCTGTTGATCACTTGACATTATAATTAGTTCCACTACTAGATAATGGCCTGGAAATTAAATAAGCACACTATCGCAGTAAGATGAATAAAATAAATAAATAAATAAAAATTGAAGGCATACATTCCTGGGTTTAAAATTATCAGTGGTGAAAGGTGGTAGGTCAACTTATCACCATCCACATAATTATTATCTTATAATTGAAGACGTGAGTGGATGAAGGGGATATGTCACAAAATTCTAATTTCGAGAAAAATGAGTTCAAAGTTTCACATAAACATTTTAGGATATTTTGAACTCAATTTTCTCGAAATTAGAATTTTGTGACATATCCCCTACATCCACTCACGTCTTCAATTATAATCACTGAATAACTGATTTGAACGAAACCAACTTCCATTTTTCTTATCATTCTGTAATGCATTAAATTTTCTAGTTGTAACGAGGACATAATCCAGCTGATCCGCGAGGGTGCTCACGACGACATCGGCACAGAGAAGTTACGCGGTCTTCTCAAGATATTACCTGAAGTAGACGAGTCTGAGATGCTGAAATCCTTCACCGGTGACGTCACGAAGTTGGGGACAGCTGAAAAGTTCCTCTTGCAGCTCATACAGCTTCCTAAGTGAGTGGTCTTTTTGGTCTACTGATTGGTCTTTTTGGTCTACTGATTGGTGTTTTTGGTCTAATGAAAATAATTTTTGCTTTTAACTTGTAAAATATTTACCTGCTGTAATAAAATATTATGACAAATGAAGTAGCTATCAAGTAGATGGTACACAATTTTCATTCCAATATCCATTCTATACTCCATTGTCTGGTGTATAACGATTGTTTTTTTTTTTGTTTACAGTTACAAACTGCGTATTGAATGTATGCTGCTGAAAGAAGAATGGGCGTCAACATCAGGATATTTGGAGAGTGCTATCAATTCTATCCTTGTCGCTGGAGACGACTTGATGTCTTCAAGAGCTCTACAGGTAATATAATTATGTCTCAATACTTAATGTAGAGTATATAAGTTAAAATTATATCATAACACAATCGATATCATTGGACAAGAAGGACAAAAAGTCAACGACTGTCAAAAGTTGTCCCATTTTTTCAATAGGAAACGTTGTTAACTTCAATTTTAATCTCTTTCCAGGAGGTGCTATACATAGCGTTGATCGCCGGTAACTTCCTAAACGCTGGTGGCTACGCCGGAGGAGCGGCGGGAGTCAAGCTGTCATCGCTGCAGAAACTACCCGACATCAGGGCGAACAAACCAGGGATGACACTCATGCACTATGTCGCTATGGTAAGAATAAATTGAATATTTAATTCAGGGAGCCAAAAGTATCTAGTGTATGTTGCTCTTTGAATATTCTTTCAAATTCTCCACAATATTGGATGGCATTCACTGATAACATCATACCTACTGATTCGATATAAATATTTAACACGATAAATAAACCATGAATATGCTGCTAAATAAAGTGTATGATTGCTCTCTTTCGAGATCCACCCGCTGCTAAGAAGCCTCAAGGACTCAGGGATTGATAGACTAATCAGGAAATAACATAGTTTTTTGGAAGATAAGCAACCTATAAAATAACACTTTTCATAAATAAATCTATCTTCACAGCAAGCCGAACGCAAGAACAAAGAACTAATCCACTTCGCTGACGACACCCGCGTTCTAGAGGAAGCAGCTAAAGCCAGCGTAGACCAAGTCCACAACGAGATCAAGACGTTGGCCAACAGGATACAGGGGCTGAAGAAAGAGATACAGATGCCCAGTACGCAGCAGGATATTAAGGAGCAGATGGGGGATTTCTTGCAGGTGAGATAATATATATTTTGTTTTATTACTTTTTTAGAAGGCTTACAGACTAATAACGTCATGTTATAATTAATATACAACTAGATGGCTAATTACTAGCCTCCACAGATGAATTCAAAAATATCGATTAAGCTAATAGCTATTGCAAGATTTTGTCAAATGTCAGAATTAACATAAAGTAGGTCTAAGTTGATAGCGAAGCACAGTTCCTTAGACATAAGAAGTCTTTTGCTGTGCCTGCATCCCAGCAGTGGGAACATTATAGGCTGATTATGAAGTCTGTTGCTTGCCTGTCATAATAGCTAGGGACTTAAAGGGTGTTTCCTTACTATTAGGAGATGTTTGGGCCTCTAAAAGCCAGCTACCTATGACGTATCCTTAAAAATAACGGAAGTGAAATATGAGACATCCATTTTTGGATCCTTGGATAGTTTATAACTTGGCTAATCTTTAGATGAAACTCTTGGAGTGGAAGGATTTGAAATAAAATAAAAATCGTTTTTTCATCGCAGGTAGCAGAACAAGAGGTTTCAGCTCTCAACAAAGACATGGAAGAGGTAGAGAGCATACGGAAACAACTCGCCGAATTCTTCTGTGAAGACCCTGTATCTTTCAAGTTGGAGGAATGCTTCAAGGTTAGTCTCCTTGTACTTCACATTTCCTAAGGGCTTTTTGCCGCATTTAATTTTGGGCAGAAAAGACGCCGGCGACGCGTACACCATGCACGTTACATAGAACGTGTGTATAAAAAACACCGTATTGCCAGTCTTGATAGTGAACTGAAAGATACTAGACATTAGGACTATTTTGTTTAAATTGCTTATTTAATGTCACCAGCCACCAAAATCGGTATTCGGTCTCGAATTTTAACTTTGATACTTAAATTTAAGAGTCTGTTTTCCTTTGCATTCCAGATGTTTGTATGGTTCTGCAGTAAGTTTAGGTCAGCAGTCAGTGACAATGAACGGCGGAGAGCTAATGAAGAACAGGCTGCTGCTAGAAGACGGGCAAGAGACCTAGCTGCAGCCAGGGTTAAGACCGGTGAGTTAGACATTATTATCACCAACTCCGTTTGTACATACACGAATCCTATCTGATAGGCTCCGAGGACCTCTCCTAGTATTATCCATCACGAGGGCACAGTACCAGTTGGTTTTCCGAGCGAATGGTAGGAACATCGGAGATCACATTCCTTACCCCGTGTAGGTTTATAGGGACGGCAAGAAGACCAAGCCGTTCATACTGCCACTTTTCACTAGTGTCTGGGCATTTAGATATTAATCCTGCACTCATGTCAAAAAATTTGAACCCACTTCAAAAGACACTGAAGTATAAGATGAAACCATCCAGTGTATGGTAGTCTGCCTCTCACTTACTTAAACTCACACTACACTCTTGCCCACGCAGGTACCAGCAGCGTTTGCAGTACACCTGTATCAGAGTGCGAGTCTCTCATGGAGTCGCTACTTCTGGACATCAGGAATGGACTGGGCAGGAGATCGCTTAGGAAGCCGCATGACCCATCTCCGTCACCTGGTTAGTAGTACTAATGCTTGAAATAAGTGTCCCTAAAACATCAGCATAGGTAAAAAAAAAATAAGATAGCGTGCCTCCGATTCTTTTTAATACTGATGGACTTTGATGTTTTCTTTCCAGATGTAACTCCAACGGGCAGCTTACGTCGCAGAAGCAGGGCTAGTCCTGGTGATGATGAGGAAGGTTTGCTGGAGTTCCTGCGACATTCCTCACCAGCCGCCAACGATCTGAGGGAGAGGAGTGCTTGGGGCAGTCTCGGTATGTAACAGTAGTATTTAGGTAATTTAGTGTTCGATAAAACCCTAGAGCCAAGTCTTGTGGTGTTGGCGCCGTGAAGTTACAACATTATCAATTCAAAAATCTATACATTAAAGTTGCTTTTCGTCTGCGTGCATGCGTCTATCCTGACGTTCTGAGTGTTTGCATGATTAGGTAATAAAAAATTAAATATTGCAAACTTGAGTTTCCTGCAAGTATTTACAGTAAACCCTGGGCACAGTCTTGTATAGGAAACGTATAGTACTAAAATAGTTTTTTTTCTTTGCAGACCGCTCGTGGTCCCGACGCGGCGCGCCCCGCGCGCGGCTGGAGCTCCCCGAGAGCAGCCGCGAGCGCGCCCCCTCCCCGCGCGCGCCCCCCTCCCCGCGCGCGCCCCCCGCGCCCGCGCCGCTGTCGCCCGCGCCTGCCTCGCCCGACACCGCGCCCGCCAAGCCCAAGTATGTACACCGAACTTAACCTATTCGTAATAGCAGCACATGAGTATTTGTCTAATCATGTGATAGCAGCAGACTTTCACGACTTTAATCAGGAATTGAAACTTTTAATGTACTCAATGGTAGTCATTAAGTTCGTTTAGTAGTCGCGAGCACAACAGCTGCTGAGCATAGATTCCTGGGAACTATACCCAGGTCAGGTAAGGTGGGATTAGGTTTTGACACATGGAATTTCTTATTAGCTGCCCGGCCGTGCCCGTTTGAATGCAATAATTCTTTAGGGTTAAAGCAATTCAGGTTTAGTGTTGCGTTTTATTTTGTGGTGGCATCTACATCGCCACATAAGAACAACGCATCATACTGACGTCACACACAATCCTGCACGCGCAAGCAGAGTTGCACATTACAACAGTACTACGCTCTGACATCAATCCTTGGGTCCTCTGGTCGGAGGATCCTCCCTTTGCTATGGAGGTTGAGTGAACTTTACACCCTGTTCCTCATACCTCTATTATTTAATTTGTAAAATATGTATATTTAACAATTTTATGTTTGTATTGCAGGGAGTGGCGACAGAAGATCGAGTCGTGGCTGCGCGCGAGCAGCCAGGAGGACGCGCGCCCGCGCCGCACCGCGCACCGCCTCCACTCAGACAAGCGCTCCTTGGAAAACGACTCCGGTACGTATACCATAAACAATGGGAAAAAGGTACAAAATGTTCAAAACGATGTCCTCTGTTGCACATTTTCAAAAAAAGTTTGCATTTATGAACTTATGCTAGGATCCTCCTGTGCTCATGGTCCTCTCGGACCAGGGGCCCCCTCTGGCTGGGGGCCCGTGGCATTTTCATTTCATTTTCCGTGGCATTAAGTCCGCCTTTGTACAGTATTATTTTTTTTACTTGTGCATAAAGTTTTAATAAATAATAAATAAATAAATAAATTTTGCCTCAATGCCACTCCATAGTTACGCCACTGGTCTATTGATGACCAACCTGATGGTTAGATTTATTTATGCAATATTCATTAGTAAAATACAATTATTTGAATCTACGATAAATAATGTAGGTATTACAATGCCTGAAGTCGGCTGAAGATAATACTGTACCCGCAGGCAACAGAATTTTTAACAATAAAAATAAGTAAATAAAGTAGTAAGTACTACATGAAGAACAGCCACCTCTCTCTCACATCTCTGAATAAGAAGGACCGACAATATAAGCAGGTGTTATTTCATCCATTTAATGATGAATCACCAATCAGTCTCTGTAAGAGCTGACTTTAACTTTTTAAGTCCACATAATATACTGAAATCGACCAAATTCTGTCTACTATTTGTTTATTTATCGTAATTATTTTATTTATTCATCTTGGTTATTGCATTGCAGAGAGCGAGCGTAGCGCAACCCTCGAGCCTCTGCCTGAGGGCCGCGCGGACTGGAGGCCGGCCGTGCTGCCCGACAGCGACGTCGTTAAGGCGCTCGAGACTGTCGAAGGTAAGCGTGAATATCTTCTTATGTGGGCTACAGTTTAATATTGCATGTTTAACCACGTCACATACACCATGTGTACCTATGTAAAAACGAAGAGCAAAACACGTTAAAAATAATTCAAGTCCAAACATTAAGTAACGTTTTCTCAATGAATGTAATGCTCGTTTCAGATGTACAACCACAGAAGAAGGACAACAGAGTACCTTGGAGGAAAACAGAGGAGAACGAGGAAATGAGAAGGCTCAGGAGACAGCGATCACGGCAGCAGATAGAATCACCGCAACCACTCATATCCATCACCGAGGAACAACGGAAATTGCCAGATATAAAGGTCACCAGCGATATCCCACAGAAGGTCATCAGGCAAGAGAGGATAGAAAAATCCGATAGGGTTGAAATTGACTCCGATAACATTGAAACCCCACCAGCTCAGAGGAAGTTCACCTCTTCCTTCAACCCCCCACCAGAAAGAGAACCCTGCAGGAAGTTCCAACCCTCCCTACCCACCCGTACCAACCTCGGCGACAAAGCTTCTGCCGAAATGAAGGATCTCTGCCAAGAAATCTTAGGAGATGGCCAATTCGACAGGTTCTCTGCCGCCAGAAGGACTCGAAGGTATAAGAGGAACACAGATTCAAACAGTTCCCCTGAAGAAGAAAAGAAACCGGAGCCAGCGCCTGAATTGGTAGCTGAGACTCAAGTCATCAGACCTTCGAAATTAGATGTCCAAGCGTCATACAAAATCGAGACGCCACAATCAGTGGCGAAACCGATCGAACCTGTGAAGGAAGAGAAGGAAACCAGGTTGAAGAGGTGGCAGGATAGACTTAAGAACCAAAGCACAGACAAACCGACCAAAGAAACAAAGCCATACCTTCGAATGAGACGGCAGACTTCTATAAACCAGGAGGACGTGCAGAAAGCGATACGGGAACTGAAGTCTCCTGCTGAAACCCCTACCGGAGTCTGGTCGAGGGACGGGTATAGAAAATCTCTCAATACTCGGACAGAAAAGGCCCCAGAAAAGGTTCCAGAAAGAACAACGTCACCTAGGATGTCGAAAGTCAAAAGCGAACATGAATTAAACGATGAAGGGTTTGAAGAAACTCAGAGTCTGAATTCAGAAAGCGCATCCCAGGGTGCTTCCTCAGGCTGCAATGTTGAATGCGAGTCACCTGTGCCGAAAATCTCCAAGTCCCCGGTCCCCAAAGTGGGACAACCAAAGAAGATTCCTACCAAAGAGACGAGAACGCCCCCTCGGACGCCCATAGACCCCAAACGAGTGATCCCAAAACGGGCTAGTTCTTTAAGAGTGGAGAGGTCTACATCTAGAGCATCGCTAAGGAGTTCTAGGAGTTCTTTGAACAGTTCTACATCAGTGTCGACTGTCAAGCGGTCCCCGCCTGCACCCGTGAAGCCGGTGCCTAAACCTGTGCCGAAACCTGTCTCCAGGATGCCCGCTTCAAGGTCATCTTCCAGTGGTAGCTCAGTAGGTACCTCCAGGCCACCGTTGAAAAGTGTCAACAGCAGGACGACGACGTCAGGCTTTATGAGGCCCACTGCGGCCTCGAAAGGAAAGGTAGGCCTCACCCCGCAACAGGTCTTGAGAGCAAGCGTCAAGTAAAGTGCTGTTATTTTCAAACTGTAGAAGAACTGTCAGAACAGGTGTATTTGACAGGTCATCTACGTGTTCTGGTGCTAATTCTAATCAAAGTTTTGAAAGACAAAAAGTCAGGACCAAAATGTTACCGCGGGAAAAACGTAAACCAGTGAAAAAGTGAAAAAAATTCGTTATAATTGTATTATGTTATCTTTTAACCCTATTTTTACTTTTCACCGCGGTAATTTATTTATAAGTGAGAATCCAGTGCCTTGTTTTCCAACCAGACTTGTTAGTATTAATTTAAATAAAATACAAAAAATATTAATCTTTAAATAAACAGGTAATAATTATTGGAAATTTCAGATTACAATAGGCGCTAGAATCTCAACTGAAACAAAATCTGAAGTTTTCAATGACTGATTATTTTAATATAAGTTTTAATAATAGATCTGTTTACAAAGAAGTTGTCATATACGTAATGAACCCGTACGTAATTTTTATTATTATAATTATATGTTTTATTTAATTTAATAAAAATATAAATTCAATTATTGTGCCACGAGATAGTACGGGTATTTTATTTAAATTACCATTTTTTTATTACATACATTTAAGGGCAACACCGAGATAACAATTTTTGGAAATTCGCAATTTAATAGGGAAGAAAGTTGAGAGTTTTCCGGAAACTGTAAAATTTTATTTTCTACGATAAAGCACATTTTTTTATTAATAAAATAATCGCTATCCTTAGCCAACTTACTCAGTCGTAGTAAGTGAAAAAGTGATAGCTTTGAGTTCGGCAGCGCGCTTTATTTTAAAAGAAAAATATTCTACAGTTTTCGAAAAATCTGATTCCTATTTTCATGTAGGTAACGGAAAATTGAAAATTACCACAAATTGTGCCGGAAGAATCCCAGTTATCGAAGTCATTAATTTTTTTATTGAATTATATACTAATATAAATATTTTATGAAACTAGATAAGTAATATAGACATTTTTTTTAATTCAAAGAAGTGCAGAAAATGATCTGAATTTTATAATGATGTCCATAGATCTTGATCAAAGGGACACATTGTCACAAAGTATAATAAAAATAATTTTAAGGCTTTAACCCAATATTTTATTGTACGTGTTTATTAACTAAACGATATACAATAAATTGACATACCTACGACATACAATTTGTGTTATTTAATTTACCTTTTTAACAAATCCATCAATAATAAAAAATATTTCACCATGTTGTGTTGATATTTGAAGGCCTGATTGAACTAAAAAAAAATCACAAAAGAATTCATCGGGAACTTTTAACTTAATCACGCTATCAAAATAATTTACAAATAGATACAATAATAGGAAATTAGGAACTCTAACGTCCTACGTCCTCAACGATAATCATTTATACATTCTCCGTGCAGTCTTATAAAACCCCAATTACAATCCATTCTGTCTTCAATCCTCCTATATTCCTCCCCATCTACCTCCCGTTTTCTTATTCTTTTTCCTCCCGTATTCTTTCCCCTTTTCCCCCCTCTATTCTTCCACTTTTCCTCCCAACTATCCCCCATTTTCCTCTTATACTTTTCTTCATCATCACAGGATTCCCGCGTCCACCAGCTCTATAACTAACTCGGTCATCTTCTTGCTGCAAGCTGCACTGCTAGTCTGCACTGGCTGGACCTGCGACGTTGACGATGATTCGCTATCCTGATTATATAGAAAATGGTCATGTTCAGTTGCAGGTACCAATGAAATACGTAAACCAGTATGGCTTGTAACAAGAGCAGAGGAACCACGAGTCGCGGAATGAAGCGCAATAAAAGACCAACAAAGTAATTACATGAGCCTGTCTGTTATAGAAGGGTCACGTCTAACAGACGTGTCGACGTTTGTCTCTTTAGCTCATGCTACAGCTACAGGAGTTACGAATTGAAAAAAAAGTAGCCCAAGATAAGAATGTATACCTACTCATCATTTTCAATAAGCAAGTTTATGACTAGGTATGAGAGCAAAGTTAACATGATCAGATGACATTGCTATACGACATAGGTACTAGTTGTACTATTCTAGGCTTTGTCTAGTGCTGGGTATATATTGGGCAGTGAGTATTACTGCCCTACTGTAGGATTCAGGACCTCAGTTACCTCATGTTGATACAAGTCGGGTGCCTCGTCGCTTTCGCACGTCATGATGGGGTACATGTCAACCGCTATGCCGAGACCGAACTTGCCAGCGCGTTTAAACTCTTCTTGTAATCTGTGGAAACCATAAGAAAAAGTCTATTAGTATTAATGTTGTCTTCTACTACATTGTCATGTATTAGCTCTCTGGTGTATTCTTACCATGAACTTTATTAAATTCACGATTCTCAACACTACGCTTTAGAACTATGAATTTTGATTAGTTGAATTGATTGATTGATTTGATTTGATGATTAAATAAATTTTGAAGCGTAGTGTATATTTGGGTATTGCGTACCCAATGGTACGCACCCGTATATCGTCAGCCAAAAATCAGGCATGAGGAAAAATATTCCTATGGCAGAATTTTTATGCTTTCAGAGAGTTCTTGAAAATTAGCGCTTACTGCTTCTACTTCACTTACAATTCAAACAACGAGTCCCTATTCAAGCTGGTATTGAATACAGAATCCTCATCGCTCATCTGCACCAGTCTTCGATGCAGCTCATCCGTGTAGTACTCCAGGAGTGAGGACATGTGTTCTGCCCTCTGCTGCCGGTCGAGGCACATGTACATGATGTAGGCCAGGTCGAGAGCTGGCGAGGCATAGCGTACAACCTGGAAGTCTACGATGTACATCTGGAAAAGGAAAAGGTTTTTGTGTCTTTTTCCATCATTGCCACAGGATTATGTTTCCGTCTACTTTTAATTCCATCAGATGTGTCGGACTAATTTCAAGCTTACTGCACCTCAGTTTTACAGAATAGACGGGCAGAACTCTCAAATATCATATTATGTCAATTATGTATGATTTTATGATACTTATGTATTCTTTTGGTTCAGTGGTTGAAAATGTGTGAAGGGAGAACTAAAAGTTGCAATATAATACAGGGCCTATGTTGTTATGACAATGATAAATGAAGAAAAATACGACACCAACTCACATCAGCAATATCCCCATCCACATACTTAAACAAGAAGTTATTAGTCCAGCAGTCGCCATGTCCAATCACTGCGACGGGTTCCTTAGGAGTGACCAGATCCACCATGGTGTGGAAGAAGGTCTCTTCGCTGCAGAAGCTCCGGAACTTTTCCAAGTAAACATCTTTGTCTTCTGCATCAGCCAACTCCTGTTCTACCATGGCTATGGCGTTGGCTGTGGCCTCCATGTAGTAGTTTTTATAGTAATCGACGTTTTCTTCAACGTAGAATACTGCAATATAATTAATGTTAGAATTTGAAAAACCTACAAACCTTAGCAATTTTGTGAGATGGTTTCAAAGGATGGTATAGGAAGTGTTGCTCTGCTCTATAAGTTTCGTTTGCTAACAAGCATGGCCCCAGTTGTCTATCCCAGTCTGAGCTCCTTGCCCCTAATAAATTTTGGAAATGATCGGAAAGAGATATGGCAAAAAATAGTCTCAATTTTTAATCTCCTTGGTCTCACCTTCAGAAATCCCATCCTTAATATTCAGCAGCTCATAGAACGCCTCAGGGTTATGACATTTCATAGCCAGCGACAGTGCATGAAATTGCGACAAATGCTTCATAACAAAATAGCACTGCTCCACTGTCAGACCCTGGCGCCTTTCCGGCATGACATATCCTTCCCTCTTCAGATCCTTCAGCACCACGCAGTCATTCTGAGCCAGGTAACACTTCGGGATCGACTTGAACGGGTTGTGAACGTTCCATTGCTTCTGAAAGTTGAGTAAAGCAGGCCAGATCTTGTTGTAGAACGCGACCTCGTTACAGAACAACTCGTCACTCTTGAAGGCCTCTCTTCGTAGGATGCTTTCGGGAAGGCACTTGTAGATGATGGAGCTCTCCCAAGGTTCGTCTGTTTCGCTGGAGCCGTCGGGTTCCACGTGTCTTCGGATGCCTTTCAAGGTGATCCGGTATACCATGGAGGTGTAGTTGTCGCCTCGTTTGGAGCCCGGTGCCCCCTAAAGACAAAGTTGACGGATTACGATAGAATACAATTCTATATTTGGATGCATCATAATATCACAGCATAAATCGGATGGATTCGATCTGATTTGATCGAAGCTATTCGATATGATGCTAGTATCGTATTGCATCGTTGTGATTAGATTCTCTATTTTTTCCTGTTTAAAAGTTTATTCGTTCGCACGGCCGTAAAAATATCGCGGCGGGATTTTATTCGGCACTGGATTTTAAACTCTTGGTGTTGAGCCAAACGTTAAGAATCCAACAGAGCGCATCCCAGTGCGTCAAAAAATCACACTGTTGGATTTTCAACTCTCAGCGCTACGCAGTGCGTTGAAAATCCCGAGTGTGAAAAAAAATCGCCGCTGGAAAAACGCGCCCGTGCTACCTGGGCTAAGAAGTCAAGTTCTTAATAGTTGGTTCTAACCACAGATATAGATAGACCTAGATAACGCAAGTATCACGAACTGTATGAAAACCAAGCGTGCCATTTTTTGACTACCTACTATGACGTCACAAGCTCGCGCTCGCGCTCACGCTCACCCAGCCAGCAGTACACAGGACTGAGCGTGAACGTGGCGGCTTACGATTTTGGAACGTAAGCTGGTGCGATTTTTGGCACGCGAAGTAGTTGCTCTTTATCTAGGTGTATCTATATCTGTGGTTCTAACTTATTCTTTTACATGATAGAGCATGTTTACAACTAATAATAGTGTCAATTTGCACTTTACACAATTCCATAGGGTCTGATAATTAAAACATCATGTTCATGTGTTACAGGTAGGTACCGATAGGACAGCATTGTTATCTAATATTATGCATTCACTGTTTATACCTACACTACACCAACTTAAATGGCTTAAGGTCACGGTGGAGGTCGTCATTTCTAATGTGCCTTGGTGCATTTACAGCATCCCATCTCCGTCTCCATTCACTGAGTAGGTACCTACCTACTTACTTTACTTTGGAATTGTTGGTTTACTTCATCGTTGCTTTTTAGTACAGCCTCAAAATTGGATGCCATACCATACGTTCAAATTGGTAATATGTTTAATATAATTTTATTAGGTAGGTATATGATTGCGATTCGAATCGATCACAAGTATCGATACAATTAAAAGTATCGTCGATCCCTATTTTGAAACCTCGAGTTTGCTACCGGCTCTGAAATTACCCACCTTATAAGATTACAAACGATTTTTACACTATCCACTAACAAGACACTATAAAACTTCCTGCTTGATTCTACTCGCTAATTGAGTCTAAATTTTAATGACTGCACCTACCTCAAACTGCTGTATACTGACATCAGGATATTCATCTTTAAGCAGACTCTGCAGGAAATCGAGGGTGATTTCCGACATGACACACCGATCAGTCAGGTGGACCTCCTGGCGGGATAGACGACTGAATTCAACTGAAGAGCTGCTTCTATCATTATCTAGTTGTAGGCCTAGGACGACCATCCTTGTAGGAAAGTTCAGGACTAAAATAATTCAATCGTGTTTATTGCGTGCAGTGCAATTCGCCGTTGAAATCCACCACGCCTACACTGTTCGCAGAAATTATTATCGAGTCGAGCACAGCAAGAGCCCCTGGAAATACTTGTGCCGTACGAAGTCCTGAAGGTGGAGAAACTAGGTGAAGCACGGGTCCGACCCCTGAATATCCTCTAATTTCAGCTGGATGTCACGGATGAAGTCAGTGTTATTCTGATGTGCACGTCGAACTTTAGCGAGAAGTACTCCTGTACGAGTCGCTAGAAATTGCTGACTGAATGCCATCCCACAGGAGGGATGAGGATGGAGAGAGAAGTCTCCAAGACATTATTAAAATGTTGGAAGAGACCGACCCGGACGCTGTTCCGGTTTTCACTTGCGCAACCTACCTTCGACCACGTCGACGTCGCCACTGTTGAGAGGCAACACAAGTATGAGATCAAGCCGGGCTGAGGTGCAGGTGAAGTTAGAATCATCTTCAGGACAATCCCGAAACTATGGTCAAGATCCCTACCAGCTTCTTACTGAAATACTTCCTTCCTTTGAACACGCTCTGGTTCCTTACCCTAGACCTGTTTCGGCAAAGTAAACTCTACCGACACAAGCCTAGAGTTCATTGTGTGCATGCACACGCGTGCTCCAATGAACTCTAGCTCTCACCACGTCGTCAACGAAGAGTTACGGCGGCGGCGGGGTTATTATTAATATGATACCTAACGAAGTTTGATACCTGGTCAATACGGGTAGGTAGTATTGACCAGGGTCTTCGGATTATGGCTACCTACTCTACTTCGGAACCATGTCGGGCGGTATTTTTACTTAAATGACTTTTTACAGCGATCCCCAATCAATATGTTACTTAATCGAGGTGAAAACCAACTGAATGGTAGTCGTTCATTTCAGTGTTGAAGATGCATTTTCGATTGACTGTTAAACAATGAACGAATAGCAAGGAATTTTGTTAGGCCTATTTCTCACAGTACTTAAACCTTGAGCCATAATACCCACCTACAAGTCTTGGGTTACAAAGGATTTATCCGTATCTAAATGAAAAGCTAAAACTATTTGAATATGACATGGTCACTCTAGTGGTGTGGGGCGCATTATTGAATTGTTACAGCGGCTGGGGTCGCCGTGATTGGATAATATCACCGGTTGTTTCAGTGGTTAACGTGCACTCAGCTGTCTATCATCTGCCCTTCCCTCTTGCGCAAGATTGTTCCCGAACCAATTATGTAGATGATAGAAACGTGCTAGTTAGTACGCTTCCTCTGGTGTTAATATAAGAGCTATGAAAGTATTAAATACAGGGAAAATATATTGCAATTAGGTGGCCACATGCCGTGAAAACATTTTTGGGGGTATATTATATTTTCATAGTAAAAATATTTAAAATGATCCGAGAGTTGCATAGAACGGAACGACTATGTCAAATTGACATAATGTGACATTCCCGCCAGAATGTGCGTTCAAATTGCTGAAATATTATTCATAACCACTTTATAATGCAAAAGCAAGACGGAAATAACTTAGTATAGAAAAAAGTAGGCTTATGAAACTAATGAAAGTGATTAATTAAAAAAGTACTTAGAAAATATTATTTCTACATAAGGGTTTGTTGAAAATGGTTTTCTTATATGAATGGAATAGACGTGAGAGTTTCACTGCTTCGAACGCAAACGCAAACGTCAACGTCAAGTTGAAATTTGATTTTTCTGCGAATCGTGTGTTAGAAAAATCGCTGCCGAAATATTCTCTAGAAATAGGAAATTTTCGGTTCTCTGTCTATTTAAATTGGATTTCAATTAACCTCGTTCTACTGAGTGAACAGTGCTGATAAAGTATTGCTAAACATGCCTGTAGATCAAATTCAATACTCGGAAAGGTACACTGATGACGTCTATGAGTATAGGTGAGTTTCTTCATTTTTCTCATAATTTTACTGTAAGTATAATTATTGTTAACGCTTTGTCAGGACCTCGATAATTCATTTATGAGGTGTGTATGTCATTTACGTGTGTAATTTGCTTGTTTAAAAGTGTTTCGTTGCACAATATGGTTGCAGTGTTCTTCAGTCATTTTGCGTCATTTTCCTATCCGATTGTGATAAATTCATGCGTATAAAATTGTACACCGATTCACAATCATGTACTAAATTCATCTGAGATGAAATGGGCGCAAGGTTACAGCTTAAGTGTGACGTAGACTGTCTATTGTTTGTTTCCACTAGCCAGCAGCAGAACAAAAAGAAACAAGAGTTATTGTAGGTGTTGTCACTCAACTGTTGAAAAATCTAAATTTGATTTATAACAATAGAATTTCAATTGTGTCTCATTAGCCACAGTTGAGCTACTGCATGGCATCTGATTACAGCTGTTTCAATCAATACCTAGCTGTCACATTTAATTATTTTTTTGTCTTCGAGTATTTTAGTATAGGATCAGTGAGTTACACTAATAAGTAGGTATAAAAATTATCAAAGAAATAGGTATTCCAGGTTTTCTTCTTACTACAAAGACTATCTTGGTTTATAACTATAATATCCCATTACAGGCATGTCATCCTCCCACCAGACATCGCCCGCCTGGTACCAAAGTCCCACCTCATGACGGAGACAGAATGGCGCAACCTTGGAGTCCAGCAAAGCCCTGGGTGGTTGCATTTCATGGTCCACAACCCTGAACCCCATGTCTTGTTGTTCAGGCGACCTCGTACTGACAACCAGGCCCCTGTGAACGGTCTTGACAGTAATACGAACTCAACCGTCAAAGTATGAGGTTGATGCACCTAGGTAATGTAATAATTAATGCAGCTGGTGATAGAACATAGAGGTTTTAATTATAAGTTTTACTTTTATAGTAACTTACTGTACACATGAAATGGTAAAAATATTCATAACACAAGCTCTACCTAAAGAAATTTTGCTCAAATATCAAATTGTCATTGATTTTTATTTAGGGAAAATAGTTCTAGCTGCTATACAAAGAACAATGCCGTTTTAACATGTTGGTGGACAGTAACGTCTCGAACTAACGTCTATGATAGTATGGAAAATCGGTCGGCCGATTTTACAGTTACTCAGACGACGAGAGGCGTACTGTCATATGATTTTAGCTACCTAGACAACTGGAGATGTTACTGTCCGCCAACGTGTTAAACATTGAAACATCTAGCACATTCTATTCTTGCTGGCAATAATATTTTATCAAAGGCTGTGTTCAAATTTTTTTGTTATAGTGCACAATGTGTGAATTATTGGGGTAGCCTTCGTTTGTCATCCGAAGACCAAAATCTATTATTGATAATAGATTTACAATCTCATTGTCACAATTAACATTGAGATTAGAAATTAGCATATTGGCCTTCATAATGGGTTTTCCTGAAAATAAGTAAATATTATTTGTTGATTGCCTAAGCTTGATGAAATTATAAAAGCGCATGTTGGGTGCATCTTGCCTTGATATAGTGAAAAACACCCATTGCTAAAAATGTAATACTCATTTGGAACAAAGATTACAAAATATGTGCTTTGAAGTGGAGTTGCGGACACCACAGCTCAAATTACGTATTTATTTCATGCGGTTCAAAAAAATCCTATGTTGTATTACCAGCTATGTATCCTATAAACAAACTATAAAGATATTTAAACAAATTAATGTAGTTAGAGTATATGCAATTTATATGATAACATGTACTGTTTTCACTATAAAAGACTAATATAAAATGTGTAGGTAGTATTATGACCAAAATACTTGTCCAAAAACTATTTGCTATTTTTAAGAACTGTGTGGAGTAAGGACAAAGGTACGTCTTGTGATAGACAGATTTTTTTTTATATTGTCCCTTTAGGCCGTTTGTCCATCTCACCCTTCACCGCCCGGACGTCACCGGAAACTAAGTGACGGCGTCAAAGTAGCGATCTGTACAATTACGGCCGGCCGCAAACGTCCGGTTTCCTGATTCGGAATTCAGTTTCGGAATTCAGATTCGGAAACCCGAATGCAAGCATTTCATACAAAATGTTCTCTCCAGCGCACACGTACTTAAATTTTCCGTCAGGGTTTCAGAACGGAAAATTTAAGAACGTGTGCGCTGGAGAGAACATTTTGTATGAAATGCGTGCATTCGGGGTCTCCGAATCTGAATTCCGAATCAGGAAACCGGATGTATGCGGCCTGCCTACTTTGGCTTCGTGACCAGCGCACGTCCGTCACTCGAGTACCGTCATCTTGGCCGCCGAAGTTTCGAGTAGTTCGGCGCGACCACTAGAACTCGACCCGATATTGTGGGCTGATGTGCTGGCAATGCTAAACACATTTGGCCTTGCCCTCACACTGCCAGCGCACGGCGGCGCCGTTCGCCTGATTTTTGTTTTGTGTTTTGTTTTATCTATCCTGCCGAGTTCAATTGCGATGAACACATGATCACCGTCACCGGGACGTCACGTTCGGTGCGCGTAATCTCGTTTCTCGGCGACGTCCGTGTAGCGGCTGCGGTGGTCAAACGCCCTTAGATACAAAACTAACTAACTTAGAGAGATAAAAATGCTTATCAAACACTTGATATTTTATCTAATTGATAATTAGCAGACTGCAAAATCTATTAACTATGTAGTATAATTACTTATACTTTAGTTAGATAGCATGCAGAGATAATATTATACCCACCATGAGTTAAATTATAGTGATTTTTACCTGCATATTACATGTTATGCAAATATTTAATAATAAAAAAATGAAATACAATTTAAATAGTAGGTTGTTCCTATTCATGACTGAAGAATTATTTATGTGAAATTGTTTAATAATAATAGTATAAAATAAATGTGCCTTTTAGCTGTTTTCTTGAAAATTATAATTATTATTTCTGTAATGAAGGATTTGGGCTCTTGAATTCATTAAAAGGAAAAAAAAAAGTTTTTTTCTGACCTATTTAAGCAATGATGGCCTTGAAAAATATCTTATGTATTTTTCAATGCATTCACTAAGGGCCAAAGCCTTTTTGCATTGGCGATCAGCGATTCAGCTGCTTTTTAGAAGCTAAATGCAGCGACCAATCATTCCACACCGCACACTTAAAAACGCCAAACGCGGCGATTCAGTCGCTTTTCGGAAGCTCGATACAGCGGCTGAACGCTACACTCCACACGCATTCGGATGCCGGTCGCAGCGATTTGGCATTTGCGCCAGCATCGGAGCAGTCGCTAAAATGCGCGATTCCGATACCACGTCCGAACGCAGTGAGTCGCCAAAACGCGATGCAGCATCGGAGCAGTCGCTAAAACGTGCGATTCCGATACCGCGTCCGAACGCAGAGAGTCGCCAAAATGCGATGCAGCATCGATACAGTCGCAAAATCGCCGATCGCCGATGCAAAAAGTAGCGTGTGTGCTTTGGCCCTAAACGTAGGAAGCCTTGCCTCTTTTATTTTCGAATCATTATATTGCAGTCTACAGCTAGGCCTTGTAAGGCTGGCACAGACTTGTGCGGGCCGCACCGCATTGCCAAGATCCACTTTCATACATTTTGTATGAGCCATCGCACACTGCGGGCGGGCCGCAGCGCGTTTTGTATTCTAATGCGATGCGGCTGTAATGTGTGCTTAAGCTTTACAATCTGCCTTTAAATGTCTTCTACATTGGGCATAATAATTATTTCAATTGATAATTCCTTTAAACACAAGATGCCTTTGCCTTCTAAAATATATGTATTAATATGTTAAATGTAGTAATAATAATAGCTATGTATATGTAAGTGTATTATTGATATTATTATAATGGTGCAAATTTCAATTGACTAATAATGTAAGTTAGTGTATGAAGTTTAATTTAATTATAATGTTTGTTAACTAAATAAAGGTTTATACGGGCAAAACGTCGAAGGTACGTCTTTTCAATTTTTATCAATTCCTTGAGATCAAGACTGCATCTGCCTAGCCTTTTCCCAACTGCGTTGGGGTCGGCTTCCAGTCTTAACCAGATGCAGCTGAATACCACTATTTTACATGGAACGACTGCCTATCCAGATAGGCAGTCGCTCCATGGACCATATGTACTCCATGTGGCAGTGTGGAGGTAAGCCTCCACAATCCAGTTACTGGGTAAAACAATACCCCTTGGTAAGACTGGTTGTCAGGTTTTCGGGCTTCTGACGACACGTAACGACTGTCAAAGATCCATGAATGACAACCGGGACCAACGGCTTAATTTGCTTTCATAGGCACGGAGGGGTCTTGGTATGTGAAGATGGTCACCCATCCACGGACCGACCGCGGCAAGCGTAGCTTAACCTGATTGATTGAAACGTGCGGCTGTTATTACTTAGCTAATTCGCAGGAGTGATTACATGTGATCTTTCGTTGGAACTTGGAATCCCCTTTTTCATCACCCCCTTGTAGCCGGGTTTTAGTCTACGGATTAAAGGATCACTTAGTTGACGTTGACCCTGACCTTTGTCAAAAATTTATGGATTTACAGTTCGCGTCACCTATGTTTGCCACTCTACAACCAGGCTTTCCAACATAAATACAACAATTTTGACCTAAAGTCACAGTCAGGGTCAACAAATTACTTACCTACTAACTACTTGCATTGTCTAAACAGTGTTTAGATGGTGCATCTTTTATTGTTGCTTCAACTTATAGGGCAATATTACGCACTGTGTACAGACGTCAGCACATCAACCTACCCGAAACTGTCACATTTTCCCCATCAACTTTGAACCTTACGCTTTAGTGATAAAGTTGAAAATCTATTAAAGAAATTTGATAGATTGTAGTAAGTTGATGTGCTGGCGTCTATACATCAGGCTTTACAAGTTGGGCAACATTCCTCTTGTTTTTATGATACCTACTAAGTATTTGTATTATGTAAAGGACAGGTATGAATCATTTAAAAAGAAACCACATGATACTATGTTGAATGTTTATTTGTGTTTAACTTCTAAAAACATTATAAACACAGTAAAATATACAAATAAATGCGGAAGTAGTACATTTCGTAAGGTTGCCAATATTAAAATAATAAGTAATTAAATTTCGTAAACAGAAAACTACCGTACTACACAATAAACAAAAAATAAAATTATTAACAATATATTAGTGTAAATTTTTATTTTCTATTTTCGTTAAAAATAATAATAAAGATTGTGCTTTTTTTCTTATATACTATATTAGCGAAATTAATAAGAATTTAAGTAACAGTCGCTGATGCGCCGAAATTTCGGAATGTTGCCAACGTTAAAAAGTGCCGGGGATTTCGAAATTTATGCGCACGCTTACGACGGAAAAAAATTAAAATAAACAATGATATGATTAGATCCGAAGTTCTTAATTTAAAGTTAGCTTCAACAGGATTATTTAACGATCGTATAAAAGTCTCTCCAATATATCCTTATCTAAAAAAGGTAGGCAGCATCTTACTAGTAGACACACGGTACATATCGAGATACATCGGCATGCGACATAAAAATCGTCGCATCCCAAATTAGCCTAATCGAAAAACGTGTCATCTTGCCCTTTGTAATAGTGAAAAAGTTTTGGATACATGTTATTAGTTCCTAAGAAGAGTCCCTACAGTCCGACAGTACTATCGAGCGCGCACCGCGATCATTGAACGCGACTAATTAATCGCACGAACTTTCGACACGGTAAAGTTTGTTAGTTCATCTGTTCGATTGCGATTTCTCAATCGCACGACACAATACTCGCGGCTCGCCAAGATCTAAGAATGAAGGAAAGGAAACTGCCACTACTCTGCATAGAAGCACTTCGATTATTTATTTTTCATCATCTAACGATACATTTTTGATAACTCGATAAATGTTTAACTTACACAAACATGCATATATAAATAACATGCTCGATATCATTTTGGCTACATCTAAATACTACTCGCAAAATTGTTAACGAATCCATTTTAACTACGGCCATACTAGACATATGGCATACATTTTTGAAGATCGGAGAGTTCAATCTATATAACAATACATTTCCACTAAAACTTAGGCCCTTTCAGTGGTTGCGCGGTAAAAACATGGAGGTTGCATCCATTGTGTTGCATTATTTATCAAAATATGTCACAGTTGTGGTTTTAAAGCTAATTGTGATCCTATTAAAGCTTTCAGCTTATAACGTTCAGTGTGACCACATTTCAAAATTCTTACTATTGTAGTAGTTCGTTAAAATTTGCTCTTTGTATAATTATAGAAAAAGATGGATATGGTTTCAGTAGAATATTTTACTCGTTGATATGGTAAAAATGTGGTCAAACCAATCGAGCTGTCTTGTAAATAATATAGACCACCGATTAGTCGGTGACCATGTCGCCTCAGTTTCGTTTCACGTGATATAATACATATGCCTGTATTTTACACAGCAAAATGATATGGAAGTATACAAGAAGTGATATGATATATAATGGAGATTGTACTAACAAGATATGTACTTAAACGATTAAAATATCAAGTATCCACAAATTTGGTACATTTTTTTTTTGTTAAGTAAATATATATGTATAAATGCTCGTTACAGTGTCTTTTTCGTTGGATCGTCTCGTTCTAGCAACACTGTCGGGGTTACGGAGGGGAAAAACAAAAATAGTAGAAATTCTGTCAGGGTTGCCTACAGGAATTCTAAAAAAATACGGTAGAAATGAAAGCGACTCAATCACGATACGTACTGCAACAATGGCATGCCCTTATTAATACAATAAGCGTTGCATACGACTATCGTCTTGAAAACGACGCTACAGGGAACTAAATCTAGATAAAAATCATCGTTAGTTCTATATAGCCGGTTCCTTGCAGGCTTCTACTTTTTAGTATCTTTCCCCGTGAAGCCTCGATTAGAAAATGTGTGGAATGTTAGAGCTTATGTATAATAAGGTAGAAACAGCATGTGCAGGGTATTGTTAGTGATGAGTCGAAAATTAGTAGAAACACTGTACAATTTTTATAATACTTCGATGTTTAGCAAGGATAGAAATTTAAAGCGTTCTCTTTGGTATTGCTCGACAGTGTTGCTAGTTCGAAGGTATCATAGAGAAGGTGGCGGTTGCCGAGTGGCTCCGCTGGGTGGCAGCACCATACGCGCGTGTGACGTCACATGAGGGCTACTCTTTGGTGGGGGGTTTCCCGTTGGTGTACTGCGGAGGAGAGTTCGATGTTTGGTTTTGTGTGTCCTCCGTCATTACTGACACTAGTTCTTCGACGGCGCGGCCTAGGTCATCTGGAAATTGATAAAGTTGTTTATAATCATGATCATAATACAAGAAGGATTAGTGTTTTTTAGTTATTTGATTACTTTGTTACATTGTTGTGATATAGTTTTCGTTATGCAGTGTCAAATTAAAGTATGGTTGAATAATTATTAATGACTAATAATCCGAAAATACCAGCAAATTCTTAAAGTTAATACTTAATTATGATAGTAAAATCTCGGCGCACATTGTAAAATGTGTCAAAGTTTGAATTCAAACACGTAACAACATCAAATTACCTCAAGGTATACGTCCTGTTAGGTTTGCAGAAAACAGAAAAAAACATATCGTGAATATTAAGTATTATTGCTAAAACGACGACATTTAACATGCATCACTCAAAACCATGCAACAACCTACAAACGACGATGAAAGAAAAAGAAAACAACGAATTACAAAAAAAAAAAAAACAACTGAAAACACAATCAAGGAAATCTACGAAAAATATCTGTAAATTGAAGACAAAGTCCTAAAAACTAGCAAAAAGCGTCTTCAGTGCAAGAGGATAGAATCCATTTTGCATTGCTAACGTGATGGCTGCACTAAATTCACGTGAATGTGTAAAAACTAGCAATACAATCAATCAATAGGCTGCTATGAAAGGTCAAATCTGGTGGCAGCAGTGCTACGAAAGTTAAAATCTATTGAAATGTTTCCAATTGACGTTATTTCCTCATAAACATATGTGTAAAAGAAGATTGATTATAAAATTAGGTACTGCACAAAATGTTCAAGCTGCAGCGGAAACTGACCTATAAATATTTAAAGTAACTTTTCCGAAATCACATAAATTGGAAACTCATGGCAACGCAAGATACGTTTTCAAAATCGCGGGCACTCGTCTGACCTGCGCAGTGCATGAGTGAGTGCACGGCGTGCGGCGGCGGCGGCGGCCGCTCCAGCACCTCCCGCTCCGCGCCCGCCCAGCGCGTGCCGCCGTCTTATACACACACACCATGTTAGGGACTGGGGATAGGCTATCTGGACCTATGTTGGTACCCTGAGGGACCCCTACTAATAGCGCTTCATCTATGATAGGACTTAGAATGGTTCCTTGAGAGACACCTAAACTTGACGTGTTATTTTTACCATATCTTTATCAAGTCCGCTGCGGAAAAACTATACTCAATATGTCTTAAGAAATTTTAACCTAGAGAATGGGGTTCAGAATGGTACCTTGGGGGACACCACAACTTATTATGTTGTTTTTTTTTTGTCCTGACTGGTCGATGTCGCATAATAGGGTTGGTCTTGCCATAATTACAAGAATATTGTGATAGGGATCTACTAGGCTATATTATGGACCATTTCTGTATTAATAGGGAATACTATGGATAATACAAAGTCAACTCTGTCAAAGGGCTCAATCTGTCCTAGGGTGGTAGATGTGGATACTCACTAGTTTGCGACTCATGGTATAATCCATTATGCATTTTCGCCGGCGAATCGGTAGCGAGCTGCGAAGCGGTCACAGAGCGAGTCTGGAGTGTGCCAGTGCGAGCTGGTGGAGAACCTTGGGCAGGCTGGAAATGGTGAAGAAAAAGTTTTAGAATAATGAAAGAGAGAAAATCCGTTTATTGGCATAATACCAATAAGACAGATGATGAGTACCTATAGGATTGAAGTTTAGCGATCTGGCCTTGGATGAAGTTAAATGATGTTTATTTCTGTAAGTTGCACAGTAAAAACATAATTGACAGCCAGGTTCTGTCTCGTTTCATATATTGCATTGTTATCATCAATTTATGAATAGGTTTAAAAAAAAGTTTACTATGGTTGTTACCTCATCAAGCAGTCTCCTCAACCTCTGCAACTGCGCCTCGAGCTGTCGGTTATGTTCCTCGAGGATCTGCATGCGCGCCTCCAGACGACCCTTGTGCTGTCGCAGCAGACGGGCTTCGGCCATCATGTCCTGAAAGCCATTGGTTCTTGATCAAATGTTGTTGTTTTTACCGTGTGTAAATTTTTTAAAGCTGTGTGTGAGATTGCTTAGATGTCTTCTTGTATAATTAGATAGGTAAGCAATTTGGTATCGTTTCTATCTGTGACAGAACTGTGTTTTAGCCACAATAAAGGAAGGTTGATTCGAAGTATATTAAAAGTGCAATAGACATTTTTGATAATAGGAACTAGAATAATTGCAAATATGATCGCCGTTATTGACATGGTTTTAGGTGCTATAAGCATAATTTCGGCTTTTACACGTGTGTTAAAATATATATCTTTTATGTGGCTATATCTGACTATCTACTTTATGTTGCTAGCTAATGTTTTCTTGGGGCCATTTACTAACACAGAACTTTACTGTCAAAATAGACGATTTCTTCTAAATTCAAAGACTTCTTTTAAAATTCAAGAGGCACATCAGTAGTCGGTTTCGCAATTTTCAACTTCTTCTCCAGTTTCTGCAATACCTTAAACGTCACGATTGTCATTTTATGTTTAATTTCTGCAAATCATTTTAAACTTTAAGTTCCTTTAATAAAACCTGCAGTTAATTGAATATTTACCTGGTCAACAGGAGCGTTCCTGTTATCATTGACACCGTGCTGTTCCTCAGGAGTAGATCCTGGTGTCTGCTTTGCCTTCAGACGTTCGTATTCAGCTTGCAGGCTGGCATTCTCTTCCTCCAGTTCCCTAAAATAGCGAATAGGTTTGGTAAGGTTCGATATTATGCTTGGGATCTTGCAAGACGTAAGATAACATTTCTTTGTTACTTCGGATTAATTAAACTAGTTATCTATCTGCCGAGGCAGTTTGCTGTACTGATGTTGATTGTGTAGCTGTGTGTGGTCACTACTACACTAGTCGTCTTCTTAGTCTTTGCAGTAGTCATGAGTCGTCCGGGCCTCGATTTCTATATTAATAGCAGTCACAGTCTAGGCTTAATAAGCAGCGTGTCAATATCGACGTCATACCTGATCATAGCCTCCAGCTCATGTCTCTGCTCACGATGGATAATAGACACAACCTGCACCGGTGAACGTGGTGCGTCATCAGCTTCACCACCGCCGTTCAGTGACGCACAGTATTGGGCAATCAGTTGATGTTCTTCGTCACTGTGGATAGCATACAGAAACGATTAGTGGCAGGAAGAGTGTTTAAAAAAAAAATGGGGAAAAGACGTTGTAAAAGGATGCCAAAAAAGCTGACTAAATGATTTGAAATAGAAATATCAATATCGGTTACGAAAGCGGGATAGATAGTTTAACCTTTTAACCGCTTACGTCGGATTAATCCGACAAATATTTTCGTGTCCATTCCAATAACACAGCTCGTTTAATCTGTATTATTATTACATCATCACAGCTCGTTTCATCGGTATTTATTTTTCGTTTTTTTTTTTTTTTGTTCGGGCCCTGGGGGCACGACTACTGATATAAAATCGGGCGGTTAAAAGGTTAAAAAAAGGAACATTTATCATGATCATAAGTTGTAGCAAATTGAAAGCTAAAAGAGACAATAAGATTTACAAACAAAATAATGTTACCAAGTTAAGGAACATTTTGTAGACGATTTTACAAACCTGTCAGGAGTATCTCCCGGCTTAGCCCCCAGCTCGACCTGAGCCAGTCTTGTAGCATACAGCTCCAGGCGCGAGTGCATGTCGTCACCTCCCAGGGCTGAACCCGAAGCACTGCCGTGTTGTGGTGACGGTGCTGGAGACTCCAAGGCATCTCCTGGAAATTGTAGGATTATGTTTATTACATAGTTAATCTTTTTTGGGAACTTGAGCAGCTGGTTGCTGTTTTTTTGAACGGTTCAAAACCAATTACAATAAAGACACAGTTTATAAATGATATTCCTAGATAAGTTAATATAATCACGTCTCGGCCAAGCTCGGTCTCATCAATGGACTCAGAATCGTTTCTTGTGGAAGACTGAGTATACCATTTTGTGATACTGAAGACTATCGGAAAATTCAACCAAGGCTTATCTGCAACCTGCAGAATCCAGATCCGCTAATGAGCTCTTAAGAATCTAATTTGAGATAAATTATACCTTCAAGCACGGTCTGCACGGGCAGGTAGCCCACTCGGGGATGTTTCTTGAAGTAGCGAGCTGACTTGAACTTGTTGCGTAACGCGCGGGTGAAGTCGCGCACATCCTCGCCTGATGTTGTCTGTAAACAAAAGTAAGCTCACTGAAATATATTCACTATTACACTATATTACTAGACGATAAATAGAAACGACAGACGATGATAAATTATATTTTGGATATCTCTGAATAATACTATTTGTCTTGTTGGCCAATAAAACTTTTTAGACGGAGGTTTCCATAATCATCGATCCCAAACGAATAAAGCTATAATATTTAAAACAAGTAAAGAAGTAAATAATGTAGAAATATCGGTAACTTACAGCAGTGCAGTACTCCTGCATGGGATGCGTCAACTTGTGGTTCTTGGCTTTGCGGCCGTTGAAGAAGCACTTCTGGCACATGTCGAAGTTGAAGCATTTCAGGCAGCGGTATCTGTATAGGATAAAACAACTCACGTTAAAATCCGCTGTTTAGAATGGACAAATAGACCAAAACTTAGAACGTAATGAGGATCTAAACTTCTTTTCAGGCAAGCAGCCTTGTTCGAACAGGCAGAGGTTCAATTGATTTCAAGATTATAACTAGCCGTAGTACCAAGAAGTGTTAAAACGGCTTTAACGAAGCCATCATTGTTCCGTTGCGAAAAAGAGACAGTAGGTCATGGTGCTCCACCTCTCGCTCACACTGGGACAATCAAGGTTCTAAAACGTCATAATACATCCTCTGTTCTCTATAATAATCAAAACATTTCCAAACGCTGACCTGAACCCAATAATCGGGTACTCCTTGCAGATGTTACACTTGGCCTGATGCTTGGCAGTCTCAGCAGCCGCCAGCCGATGCAGTACGGGCAGCCACACCATGGACTGCGGCTCCTTCTGCAGCCACTGGAGGAAGTGGAACGCTTCTATGAACTGAAGCTGTCCGTCCGCGTCGCGTTCCAGGGTCTTGTCTTTGTTAACTGGTTCTTCTTTTTCCTTTTCTTTTTCTGGAAGGTTCACTGAAGAGGAAGGAAAACGTAAGTAGTTTTCATATTAAGATTTTGTTGTACAGTCAACCGTAAGCCTATGGTAGTAAATTAACAGCGCCCTTATTTCGTAGCAGTAATGGCTCATCCAGTTAAAGATTTTTAAAGCTGTTAGTTTGCTACACTTGACGTGGTGTTGACCGTACGATCTCTCATTATGTTCTTAAGATTTTAAGTTGCTTGCTGTTGTTATTACAAGTTAAACATAATAGGTGGCATACCATAAATTAAGCTTAATTATGTCTAAGGTACTTTACGTATTATAATGCTTCAAATGTTACATTATAATATAATACCTAGCATAATCAGCCTATAATATTCCCACTGCTGGGACACAGGCCTCCTCTCTTCGAGAGGGAGTGGGCAGTCTACCGCGCGGGCCCAGTGCGGGTTGGTAGATGTCACATGTCTTCGAATTCATGGTTCATGGACATGCCGGTTTCAACATAATACCTAGTTAATCCAAAAATTAGCAATAATACAATTTCCTGGATAAGTGAAAACCAATGTTTAGAAAAAAGGTACTAACCAACTTTCCGGTCAAGCGTGCCTCCCTTGTTGCCCTCTTTGGTAGCAGCAGAAGCCTGTTCGAAGCAGCTCCTCACTGAAGGTTCGATGTTAGACCCTCCGAAGGCTGCTACTTCACCCAGTTGTCTTGGAACCTGAACAAAATAAAATTATTTCATGAGCATCTCAAAGTATTCTGACAGAAGGGATACTTTCAGAAAAAGTAATCCTCAATTGTGGCTTTATTAGAACTTGAATCAAAGAGCAAAAATCTAGTTAATCAAAGGTTGTTGGAGCGGATATTTTACCTGTATGCAGTCATGCAGCAAAAGTCCGAGTTTTCTTTGGTCGGCTCTACACGACGGGTCTGCGATCAGTCGGAACAGATACCTGGAATTAACAATATTATTGAAACGGTGTTCCGGCTAATTTTATGATGTTGTGTGCATCTCAATAACGTTGTTTTTTTTTTTTAAGATTACTATTAGCACATTTTATTCCTGTTAATCCTGCTAAGTAAGTGGAAATGGTTCACGCTAGTATTACATCAGATGGGGATTGAACTCACGATCTGATGTTGGTCAGCGCTTTGAATGTGTGTATTGACGCTTTAGAAATCGAAAAATTATTTTCCATATCTTTTGACAGGCCGTTACGAGTAATTTCTCAAATGTTCACATCTTCCACTATATAGCTAAAGGTTTCCTCGCTTACCGATACTTCTCCTCCAGATGCCCCTTGCACAGCAGCACCAGTCCGACCTTGAAGCTCAGCACGCGGATCTGTCCGGTCCTCTGACTGTCATACACGTTGAGCAGCCAGTTGATGGAGAGGTCCAAGCACAGCGGCACGTTCACTAGGCTGGGGTTCTCGGCTGCTATTACCTGGTGGGGGGTAGAAGTGTGTTAGTAATGTCTTTAAAAAATGGTAGGGCCATATTTTTGACCAAATTGAAATTAGGCGAAGATCAAAAGATTTCAATTCCAACTTCATTCTCTGTTATGTCATCTACGATCATTACATTTTAGGATTAGGTTGGGATGTCCGTTGGTCGTCTTGTCTTCCATTTACTGATTCTTCTGGACACTCAAACATACTCTACTAATTTTGTAGGTTTACTAGACTCGTTGATGCTGTTCCGGATATAAGTAAAGGATTTCGGAAGATTCTGGATGATAAACCTAAGATAAGCTCTAGTCTCTCTTCTTCTTCCAAATCTTAGTCTTCAATTATTACTTTAAGGGGGTTTAGAGTAAACTTGGATACATACCTCATATAACGAAGTAAGAACAGTGATCATGTCAGGTATGTCGATGAGGCGGTCGTTCTGCGCGCGCAGGCCGTGCGAGTCGAACGCTTCCAATGCAGCCGGCAGCTGTAGCATGTGCACTGAAAGACACATTTAAAATGAATATGGTTAAGTGACAGCAGTCACAAAGACTGGTAGATGGCTATCGGGGAGTCCAGCAGTAGGAAAATACAGGTAGAAAAAAACTTCCGGACAGAATTTTTTTTTTTATTAAGAAGTGTTTTTATGGACACTCGTAGATCCACCAAACAAATAAATCTGATTCCGCAACTATTCTCCTAAGACCGAATCGCCATTGGACTGTTCGTCGACAGGACCATTCATATACAGGGTCTACTTACTGCACAACGCCTTCTGCACCGTCCTAAGTTTGAGCGCGGTCCTGTACGCGGAGAAGCGCACCTCGTTGAGGTCCGCTAAAGAGTTCATCAGGTCGATCATCTTCGGGTGGTCCCAGTGGGTCGTCTCCAGTTCATGGCTGAGTAGAAAACAGAATATGATTCAATTTTCGCAAGTTAACAGATCCATCCATCCAGTAACACATCCAGAGCCGGGGACCCATGATTAAAGCTCAGGTAACTTTAAATCTTTTTTACGAATGGATGGATAAAATTGGATACTATTTTTATGTTTGAACTAAAGTTGGTGTCCCTCCATTTTCGCTTCAGCAACTTCTTAGTTCCATATCTACAGTCACTGATATTGGTTGAGATCACTTACTTGATATAATATGGTACATTAGCGGGCGTGACAGCTCTCTCCCAGGGCGGCTCCACAGAGCCGGCCAGGAAGCCCTGCGCTGCGCCCGCGCCGCCGTCTCTCGCGACACCGGCGAGCTGACGCACGCGCTCTTCGCCGCCGGAGACCAGACCTGATACCCTGGAAGATGAAGTGGATGATGATGAGTTAGATTTTGTAAATGTTAATTTATAAGGGATTGTTCTACAGACCCTTCGTAAACGTTTGAATTTTAGGAATAAGGTTGTTATGAAAAAAAAGAAGCATTGACAATTTCTTGATTTTTCAAAAAGCTGCTGGATTAAACAATCAGTTCGCTTGTATTACGACCTATGAAAGGAGAGCAGAGCCGCAACAAGGTGTTGAAAAGAGGAGCCCAGGTCATTCTACTTGTATTTACTTAGACCGTTCCATAGATCCATTCCTTCTATAGACAGCATTCTAATCGACGAAAATTTTGAAAGTGAAGGCCAATTTTGCCAGCCTTCCGAACAAAAGTAATATTGCAAGAATACCCATAAGAATGTACGTTGACAAGTAGACATGCACCTCTCAGAATGAATATAAACAGCTATTTAATTGACTTTCAATCATCGTAGCACTGTTTAACATTCCTCACATGCTAATATTTACGTTAGTTAGTAGGTACTAGGTGGTTGAAAGCGATTCCTGCATGACTTACCTACCTAGGTTTTCAAAGATTCGTCCAGAGATTTTTATCTGTTGCGACTATGATTTCATCTTTCTATCATTGATAGGTAAAATAAACTTAACTGTTCCGTATATTAAATATTGGCAGACGTTTGTCCATTAGCACCACCATGAAGTACCTGGGTACCTAATCACTTAAATCTGCTTTCAAATCTATATAGTTTGCTGTGATTGGTTGAACTAAATAGGTACGTTAGTACCTATTTAGTTTAGTTAAGCCTAGTTAAGCCATTTAGTTAAGCCAAATAAAATTCCGAGTCATGTCGTAGAACACATGCATGGGTGACAGCTGACAAAATAACTGGGAACTGTGGCAGATTCGAGACATCAGCAAAGAGTTAGAAAATTACCTGGTGTTCAAATCATCAAGCCTCGCCAACAAATGGTCAGGCAGCTGGATCTTATCCCTCGCCAACTGCTGTGCTTGCGCGTGCAGTTCATCAGCAAGTCTCCTGAGCGGGGGCAGCTGTGCGCGCGCGCGGGAGACCGCGTCGAGCTGCGCTCGCGCATCGCGTGCGTCGCCGGGCCCGCGCCATGAGGAGCGCGCGGCTTCGGCAGCTTGCACGCGACCCGCGAGCTCGTCGAGAGAGGTTGTGAATGTTCGGACGCGCTGGAAGGAGAAAAATTAGAAATTATATATTATTTCGCGAAATTTGGGATTTGCTAAAAAGGAAAATAGCAATGGCTTGACTTTGACTTTCAATGGAAGGTAGGTACATCAAGACCTATCTTTTCCATTGGAATTTCTTTGATTTTTTTACATAAGTCAGTTTAAAGTTGTGGATTAGCTCAGCGTACCACCAAAAGTCCATTCTAATTCGAGTGGGAATTTTAATTTTTGTTCAGGTAGACTAATGTCAATGATGAAAAAAGAGCAATTCAGATTACGTACTTCTCCCGTGTAAATTAATGCCAAATCTTATCTCGCACTCCACATGCATAGACCCAAGTGCATCTTCAACCTTAGATTGAAAACTGTACGTTGCATAGAACACGTTGTAACAAAATCCTTTTTTCAAAATCATCTCAACAAAGACAGCATCTTTATCTTCCTACAAAGAGATTTAAGATAGGTACAATTTAATGTCTTTGTCTTCCTACCACCGCCCGGTGGACCGGTCGCCGGCAGTGACCTTGCTGCAGCCTTGCAACTAGTGTAGGGTTACCTGACCGACGACCGCAACTTCCTAACGTTACCAAGTGGAATGTTTGCTGGGTGAAAATGGGAATTGGTTACTTGTTTAAGAGTAAAAAATCGGTTAAAATAAATCGCGTTTCTTTGTGATTATTTGTACCTATACATAAATCATCATCTTCTTTATAAACGTTGCTTTAAAGTCCAGTTAGGATTATTTTTTTTGACGTTTAAACGTTTCTTAACTTTAAACAACGTTTGTAATTATGGAGCATTATGGTAACGGTTGAGTCTGGACTCCAGGATTTATTCCCTTTTTCATTCAATATATTCTTAAGCTTGACTCAGTGAGGATAGAGTTCATTTTCATTTACAGCCAATTAAGACATTGGTAAAGGTAGCAGGGAGGTATGAAAGCCCGGCTTACAGTTCATGATGATTCTAATCCTAGGACCAGTAAATTGTACCCGAGGACCAGAATGTTGAAACAAAAACAAAGACACGTGCGCTACAGAAATAAATTAAGTAATTAAAAACAAAACAAAGCTACTAACTGGTGTCTCTTGTTAACTACCCATTAACTACTTAACTGACATACAGACAGACAGACAATTGAGCTGATAGAATAATTGTACGCAAGATGTTTGTTGAAGGGATGTACATAAACTGTGTGAAGGAGATGGATTAGTTCAAGTTAAAGTAAATTGTAGCCGTGTTGGAGTTCACTAAAGTCCGATAAAACTAACTGGACTATTGTCTATTCATCGATTATTCAGGGCCTTTTTAATCTGTTGGCGAAACTACAGTCTTTGCCGTCAACGTTGTGTATCGGAATCTAAAAGCAATACGCAAAAATAATATTTTCTGTACCATTGAACGAAACCAATTCTGCTAATGTATCAGCCGTTTCATATCCGCCCATTATCCATTTCACAAAAAATATTTCCCAACATTCCCTTTCAGCAAAAAACACAATACCTTCATATCATAAATTCTTATCAAAAACTACCGACCATCAAATACAGAGATGAAAAACGGGAAAAAATGTAACAACTCAACTACATAGTTCCCTTGTTCATCGTGTGCACTTTACGAGATTTCCCCCGGATAACCGGGTAGGAACAGTGGTATCGGACGTTATACCCGGGTCGAGATGGCAAGGCGCGATAATCGCCCGCATTTAACCGACTACGTAGAAAGGGTAAGGGTATATTGTGTTATTATCTTCATGGTAAGTTTGAAAGGGTAGGTCTGGTGGGTCTAGGCAGATAAGTTCCTAGGTCAGTGTGTTTCTTTTCCAGTCTATTAAGAAAGTAAAAAGGTTATATAGGGTGTTTGGAAGCTGGATGCAAAGCCTTAAGGGGGTGATAGTTGACCATGGGTTCGAACCCAGGCAGGCACTTTATGTTGTGTAATTTCATCACCACTGCTCTCAAAACGGTGAAGAAACACATCATGGGGAAATGGGCATGTCCTAGAACCAAAATTTTGAAGACATGTGACATCTACCAACCCTCACTGGGCTAGCGTGGCCTGTGTCCCAGAAGTGGAAACAGTATATGCTGATTATGCAGCATTATAGAGCTCCGATACGGTAAGGTATCCTTGTCTCTACATAAAACCAAGAAATAGAATTAGCATCGCTGCTTTGCCTGTATTGACTGCGATAATTAAATGACTCACAAACGAAAATGACATGCATTTTGATGGAAATTTTCATCAAACGGTTCACAGGTTAAAAAAGCACAAATCAGTGGGCGGGTCACAGGTTATTTTTTTTTTCTACAAGAAGATATTAAATCATGCAAAAAAAATGAATTAAATTTCAAGCCATTTTTGGGCCGAACAAAAAAGTTTGAGATTTTAAACACCTAAATCTGAAACTTTTTTGTACAAATACGAAATGCCTAGAATTCTTAATAAGAAAGCGAGTTCTCCACAATTCTGACCACAGCTCCATCGGGACTACTAGAGATTGTAAGGCTGATAACACATGAGGTATGGTTTGTTTTATGTCACCCCTTATCTCGGGAACTTTGCAAAAAATGCCGGAATAGGAGTACCGCGTAAAATTTTATGAGAGTGGTGTGTTCCGTCTTCATTTGTTTCTTTTTCTTGTGTTCCAACTAAAAATAAACTTCTTGGTAAGAGGAATATTTACAGGTTAGGTTCCTGAATTCTTGTGTTTTATTATCTTAGGAGTCATTTTGTTACATCTGGCAGTGAATTAGCGCAGTTGGAAAAAAACTTCATAAAATTGAGATGGACTGGATGCAGTCGGTTAAAGAAGAGCCGGATATATTCCGTAAAAACTTAGGTGAAGTAAGCTTGAAGTCAGCTGTCATATTCCACCTGATGGTAGAAATTGACACTGTTGACAGCTAACTTCAAGCAGTAAACTGACTGTCTTAAATAATATGTGGTAGCTTAGAGCTAAAATTGTCACTTATGTATGATAAACCATTACAGAAATATTATTTTTAACCGACTTCAAAAAAGGAGGTTCTGTATTCGACCCGTATGTATGTATGTGTTTGTATCTCCGCGATTTTCTCAAAAACTAATGAACCAATTTTGATAATTCTTTTATTTGATGTGTTTTTTACGGCAAATCTTCAGGATCTCAACTCTCAACAGTAACTAAGATCTAAGTTCATTCCTCTTTTATTTAATAACCGCTCCATATACGAAGTTCACAATAACTCTAACATGACCATAATAAACTATACACAATCGACTCCTGCGCACGTGTCAGCTGAACCGAGAGTTACAACACTTTACAATGGGTGCGCCTCGATGTAGGGTAATGCGTTCCACAATCATTTATTATGGAACTTTAATTATTTCAGTTGACTTTGCGATGACAAATGGTGCTGCTTTGAGTGTAAAGGTGTGGATCATAGATATAAGAAAGTTATAATTCTGTGAGTTTATCATTTAGATTCCAAAAGTATGCGCAATTTTTATCTGTTGTCAAATAATCACAATCTGAATCATTTTGAAGGATATTGCTAATCCATTACTTCATATGTTCGAAAAATTTGTCTACTCAACAACGTAAATAACGCAATGAATGTTGTTGAACTGTCAAAATGGAAGCCACTGCTATCTACTGTTAGTGTGTATTATTTTAGTCAATAAATCACATCAGCTAACTTGGGATTTTTTATCCGGCTTTCAGACAACAGGGATAGAAGAAGCGTGGAGTATTTAGACTTAAAACATGAAATCCTTTAACACACACTAAAAGACAGCTTTAAGCAACTTAGCCCTTTCTGACATTTGAGGTGCTGTCAAAACAAATCAAATGTTTATATGTTTGTTACTTCTTCACGCTCAAACGGCTTGACCAATTTTGATAAAATTTTGTATGGAGGTAGTTCACACCCTGGATTTACATATGGGCTACTTTTTATCCCGATATTCCCACGGGATCGACACTTATGCGTGTGAAACCGCGGGGCGCAGCTAGTTAGAAATAATTTATAACTACTATTTGCAGCCTTAGCTTTAAATATACTGCATAATTTATTTGACGAATATCCATATTTCATAATTTTAGAACTGTTGTGTTAGGTACTAGTGCTAAAACATTTTATTCTGTGGTTCTAAGCTCGATTGTCTCGCATAAATCTTTGTAGTCATAAGTCAATTAGGAAAATGGACCAAGTAATATTTATAGTCTTTCCTAGTGTTTGCTCTAGCTAGGTACCGTTGGTATTAGGAATGTTTTGTTCACAGGGCTCATAAGTTAAACCCATGGTTTTCATTGTACACCCTGAGACCGGAATAAATCGATAATTTCTACTCAATGCTTAGTGTCCATTAAGTTTTGTTGGATTTATGTAGGTACATGTACAGTTAACAAAAGAGATACCTAAGTATGCAGAAAAACCGATGTATGTTCTCAAATTAAATTAAATTAATAGAAAATATACAGCTCATTTATCAAATTAAATTTCAGTCGACAACATCCATCGGTTTCTTACTAAACTGCAACTATATCCGACGATCCTGCTTACTTATCCGTTTTGTTGGCTGTACATTAAATGTTAGGGTAATTAAGACATCTTCACGCTCATAGTATTTTAATAATTTAAAAGTAACCCCACCCAAAAACGCACATTCCTACAAATTACCAGGCTAAAAAAGTTTCTAAGCCAGAGACAGTTATAGGTACTGCGTTCAAACCGGAAGTTTCTGAGATGTAAACAAACAAACAGTTAAATAGAGCAGCAAGGTCACCGCACAGTGAGGGATTCATGATGGCGCCCGCCATGCGCCTGCGCAGTGTGCGGCGCTCATTATCAGATGCAATGGGCCAATGAACTGGGTGAAGTTTTGATGTGAGAGTGATTTTTGTGTGTGTTTGCTGTCAATTTCGTTAATTGATTTCGGGATTAGTTTTTTTTTTTTTTGTTAAAGAAGATATAATTTAGGGGTATCTACATAAAGTTCATGAAATGTAAAACTTTTGTTTAGAATGCTTTCAGTGCCAATTAATAAATTGATTTAATGTTATTCTTTGTATCCCTAAGACGACACACTGACCGTGTCTAGCGATAGCGACGGGTACCTACTTAGTTTAAATCAATGTTAGCCGGCTGAATGCCGTAATTACAGAAACTATTAAAAAGCCATTGTGTCTCGCGTGGATCCACGTTCCATGTGAAGGGTTTAAATGCTATTTTTGTTTTTAGACTAAGCAGCTTTGAAAGATCCTGTCATTTAAAGACTCAATATATTATGATATCTAATCAATCAATGATCCCCTTTCGTATAAAGTCAATGAAAAGTTCAAAGTTCCCATGCTCATGGGCTTGCAACTTTGTTCAATCAAATCAGCCTATCGCAGTCCACTGCTGGACATAGGCCTCTCCCAGGCTACGCCACAACACCCTGTCCTCTACCTTCTGCATCCAGTCTGTCCCAGCCACCTTTTTGAGATCGTCGGTCCATCAGGGTCTAGCTGGGGGGCGTCCCTCACTACGCTTGCCGATACGCGGTCTCCACTGCAGGACTAGTCTGCTCCACCGGCCATCAGTCTTTCGACAGACACGGTCAGCCCACTGCCACTTAAGCTTGCTTACTCTGCAAGCTTTGCCGGTAGCTCCGGTTCTTTTCTGGTTAACTTCGTTTCTGATTTTATCCTTCAAAGAAACTCCGAGCCACATTGTAACTAAGTCTTAAATAAAACAAGCTTTTCTTATTTACTTTTACAATTAACCTGTATAAGGAAACATAACTCAGTTAATACAAACACAATACACGACACATTCTAAGTTACTAATCTCTAGCCCATTAATAGGAACATGAACGGTAGCCCCCATATAAGTTGTGTACTATTGTGTACCGTGTGTTTGTGTACAGATGTACTGCACTGATTGAGGTTATTGCTTCCCGATAACGCTTATCTGCTTGTTACCGCTTCCGTGTCGCAGCTAGGTGGCTTAGATTTGTTATTAACATATACATGCGCATACAGGACTAAAAGCTGATATTAATAGGCATAACAGCCGTTTGATTTCAGGCAAATAAATTACTATCCTCTGTGTATTCATCATCCAAAAAGGTGACTATAGTTGTCGCATTTCAACATGGTAACAGCGGTCATTGTCACCGACCTATATTTTCTAGCATTTTTTATGTAATTATTTGAAATAAAGTTCGTTAACGTCCTGAATCAATATCTATCGTGATCTTCAACATGTTCCAATAACGAAAAACCTTACATAGTTTATTGTTTGGATTCCTACGGAGATAATAACCGCTATTGCCATGCCAAAATGCAACAACTATATGATCTCTTCTCAAACACAGAAGGAACAAGCATTGACCACAAGTATACCCATTACCCAAGTTACAATACTTTTGCGCAATTCTTTTTGGCAATTATTACAGACCAACTCCAGTGTCCCTATGATGTTTTCTATCAGCCAGTGTTTTTAAGAGTTTGTGATGTCCACAAATTAGGCGCAAGATGATGATTAGACCAATGTAAAAAACTCACGTCTGAGACTTAAATTTTCAGCCCACAACGAAACAAGTATTAAGACAAAAAAAAAAAAAAAAACTATACTCAAGTCTGTGCATAAATTCTCTTTTACACATAATATGAGCAAGTTACGGCCGCTGCGCGTACGCACCTGACCTTACCGAAGGACATTCACGACGTCCTTCACGACATAACAGTAGTACAAAGTGGGATCAGCATAAAAACAAGTCCAATACACGTCTAGCCGTTATGTGACAACTCGACATGTATGGAAAAGTGGATGAGACTAAATTTGTATGTTAATGGAAGATTAACCTGAATTTGTTGAGTGGTTTGTTGTGTGCTGGTGGCAGTGATACAGTTAAAGCTTTTAAATCTGCAGAGGTCTGAGAAGTCTAAAATTTAAAGTTGACATATTTCGGTCTGATAAAAGTATAAAAATAAATATATATTTATCGGAAATTATATTTTCGAGCCGTTTGGGGTTAAAACCCTCGGGCCGTGGGGTCCGAGTGCTCATAAATAAATAAATGGTCTTTTTAAGGAAATTTCAAAACGGCTGGTTGACACTTCCTGTGACCCAAGGGCTGGCTTTTACCTTGGCCAAAGGCTAAGCATTGCCATACAACGTGGTAATGCCGCCAGTCTCTTGGGTACATTACCAGTCGACAGCGATGCGGATGAATTTTTCGACGCTATATTTTAGTTTTTGTATAGTTTTAGTTAAGTTAGGTTTTAATTTTGTTATTTTTGTTAATTAAGGATATATTATTATAGTATAACATAGTCGTAACGTAGTATACTCGTAACATTAAACGCAGATTATTCTGTGAAGATAATTGATATATAGCTCTACTTGAAGACATCTGACTAACATGAATGCATAAGTACAAGCATAGCATAATCAGCCTATAGCAATCCTACTGCTGGGATACAGGCCTCCTCTCTGTGAGAGGGAATGGGCCGTAATCCACATGGCCAGGTTGGTGGATGTCACATGTCTGTCCTAAGACATGAACCGTGAAACGGAAGCGTGTGAAACGGTGATGAAGCACAAAGTAAAACGCCTGCCTGTTCTGGTTCGAACCCACGACCTACAACTCGTAAGTCGGGACCGTTACCACTGAGCCACCACTGCTCTCCCAAAATCATCACATCATCCTCCTGGCTTTTGCCCTTCTTCTTCCATACGCTTCTTTAGCCATTTCTCCACATCATCTTTCACCCAATCTATCCATCGTTTCATTTGTCATCTGCAGTTTAAATCCCATGGGTATGGAATTACATAAAACGTTAATCGCCGCCGATACCAAGACAGCTCAATAACCCTACAAATACAATATTTCCTGTATCATTTCCTACGTCTAACTAAGCCAATTTATATTTCCTGCAAATCCACTATCCGTACTTAAGTCAATGACTAAGTATCACATCCAGGAACAAATCGCAGTCTGTGTACCTAAAGTACCATTTAGGTACCTATCTCTATGTGGTACTGTTAATAAGAGAAACATATCACGACAGGGAATCGAACCCGCGCCAACTAGTTGACTCACTAATTGGCATACGGCCAGTTTTCACTACCACTAGTGATGGGCTATTAGTATCGAAGTGTCGATAACTGTTGTCACTTTAGTGCGAACATAATCATTATGAACATGAGTGGGTAGGTATCCAGCTTTTCATATTGGTACGTATATGCGAATTGTACGAGTACCAGATTACCAGTACTGTTATAAAATCTAGATTTTCCGGAGGTTGAGATATCACGAATTCCCCACATCCCAAGTTTTGCCTATTTTTATTTAAAACTAGCTTCTGCAACACCTTGTTTTTATTTTATTTTATGCCTATAACCTTCGCGCAAATGCTAGCAATAAGTAGACAAAACTTTATCAGATTAACGGTATGTCAACGCAAGCTTATTTTTATTATATATTAGACTAGCTGCGCCCCGCGGTTTCACCCGCGTAAGTTTCGATCCCGTGGGAATATCGGGATAGAAACTATCCTATGTCCTTTTCGGGACTCAAACTATCTCTATACTAAATTTCATCGAAATCGGTTCAGCGGTTTAGGCGTGATAAGGTAACATACAGACAGATAGACAGAGTTACATTCGAATTTATAATATTAGTATGGATTTAGAAGATTGGAACATGAGTGGTAAATTTTAACATACTTTAGTTTTGTTTTTAAAACAGCTGACTTTCATTCATATTGCTTCATAGCAAGACACAATCATTAATTCTGTACAGATAGTAAAATCAATCAATCAACTCGGCTTACTACAGCCATTCACAGACCTCCCAAGTTATCAATAATATTATCGTCTACGTAGACAAAGTGGTACAAATATTATATTAAACGAGCTTTTGGAATGGTCTACTTTATAATATTCTAGCCGCGACATCGTCTGCAATCCAGGATGAAAAGCAGCATAATTACGTCCTTCCCCAGGTCATGGTCTACCCTTGTGCCAAATTTCATCCAAGTCCATTCAGCTGTTTTAGCGTGAAAGCGAAACAAAAAAACTTACAAAAAGTCTATTCTTTTGTCTTTATAATATAATATTATTATAGTTTTGATACGTTTTTCGATAGTCACTATACAGGGTTATTGGAAAAACACCAAAAACCTCTTCAGAGGTCTTTGTACTCATACTTATGAACAACTTTTACTATGGGACCAAACCTGAAATCGCGAAAAAAAAATTTGTTCTTCCCTACATTTATGTTCGCATAACTCGTCAAAATGTAGGGAACAGCAGATTTTTTTTTTGCGATTTCAGGTTTGGTCCCATAGTAAAAGTTGTTCATAATGATGAGTACAATGACCTCTTAAGAGGTTGTTGGTGTTTTTCCAATAACCCTGTATAACTGCTCTAGATCTATAACTAGAATCACTAAGCGTGGTGGATCGAACGGTGACCCTAAGTATGTATATTTCTATTTGCAAAAAGGTGTCTTGTTAATCAAATTTGCCTTCCCATACAATTTGATCTACACCCATAAAGATGGTAACCTATCATTTGCATATAAAACACAGCACAAACGAATAGGGAATCTTGCAAACTTAATTCCCACAAAATTACCTCCTACCATTTTGGTCCCGAACACGATTGCGAATAGATTTGCTGTACCATTTGTGTAGTACCAATTACCGCGAAAATAGGCACGTCACTAGCGAGTGGGTGTTTGGAAGTGGATGTAGCGTGGGTCGGAGACATGCGGGACTTGTACCAGCTAGTTGCTTGGCTATTGTTAGGGGGTAAGCAGGATTGGTGGGCTAGGCGCAACTATACCTATAAGATAAGAAATTATTGGCCAATGTTGTTTAGCACCAATGTTGTTGTTTATCTTACTGATACTGTTTCCATTTCTGATCAGGCTTATCTAGCAGGGGGATAATTTTAATAGGCTGAAACTGTTACTTAATCCCAAAATTTAGAAGTTTTAATTCCTCCAATACTGGCTTCTATGGACAACTTATAGGTAATCTATACTTCTGCTGTACTAATATAATAAAGAGATAAAATGTTGTTTGTTTGTATGTTAAAATTTTGTTTGTTTGTATGTAGATTGGAACTACCAGTCGGATTTGAAAAAATCTATTCGAATTTGATAGCCCAATTCTTGAAGAAGGTTAGGTATAGGCTTTTTAACATCTTGCTATGACACTTAGGAACCGAACAAAAAATATTAGAAAGAATGGTAAGCAAAAAGAAGTGATAGCGCGGGCAGGTGATGCAATGGGTCAGGACAACGATAAACACGCGGACGAAGTCGCGGGCAGAAGCTAGTTATGTATAAATATATAGGCAACGCAGTTCATAGTAAATTTTCTATTAATAAAGAGTTTGAATTTGAATGAGGTATCATTAAGAAAAATCGGGTCAGTTGTTCAGGATGTAGGTATTAAGCAATCCCACCACAAGCATAGTCTGAGAGATCCATTTCCCCTTTTGGGTTTCCCACAGTGGAGAAAAGATTTAACACTATATTTTCAGACAACAATACCCAGACAGAACGCAATATTACCCGTCTCCAGATAATTCCACATTTTCCACGGACCGGCCAAAGATCCCAGTTTCATTACACGAAGAAATCCGGCTATCGGCCGTTACCCGGTTTTATACCGCCACCGGCAGCCGGTATCCGGTTTATGACGTCAGAAACGGAGGGATTTTGTCGTATATCGGTATATTAGATAAATAATGGATCTGGATTGAGGGATTCTTTTGGTGTGATCTCGTGGTGAGTGGTAATTTGTATTGATTAATATTTTTGAAAAGCACCGTATATGGCAACACTGTAGATTGAAATCTTTTATGAAGTGTGGCAACACTGAAGTTATGATGTAACTAAGTGTACTTACTATGAGGGTCAGAGAAATTGGTGTCAAGCAATTGCCAGAATCACAAAAAGAACTAACAAATTCTTAATGAAGTTAAATTATTTTTCATTCATTGCGGCGCATGGAGTGTTGGCACAACTGGCAGAGTACAAAATACGCCTGGTTATAATATTCCCAGGTTCCTACAGCTGGGAGAGGGAGTGGTCCATAACCCATCATGCGCGCTCAGTACCGATAGGTGGAAGTCTTCGAATTTTTTGTTCCAGAATTCTTTGTTGTTGTTCTGGAACAAAAAACTTCGAATTTTTGTTCCAGAATTCTATAGGACAAGTACACCGACATAGTCCCCAAGAATTGCCAAACTTTAGTGACAGTGGGCAGGGCGTTGCTCGCAGAACAGATGACCGATGGGGCCGAAAGGTTCTGGATTGGCGACCGCGTACCGGAAGACGTAGCGTTGGAAGGCCTACCACAAGGAAGACTGATGACCTGGTGAAGGCCGCAGGAATCCGCTAGATGCGAGAAGCACAGAACCGGTCGAAGTGGCGTTGCTTGGGGGAGGCATACGTCTAACAACAGTGGACGTATTTCGGACGAAATTATAGAGGTATGAGGAACAGGGGATAAAGTTCACCCATCTTCTATAGGAAAAGGGAGGATCCTCCAACCAGACAGGTGTCGTGTCTGATGGGCAACTGCCGGACGATTGATGTCGTGACGTTGTATATATAACGCTAACGTTACGTTACGTTACGTTGTTGTTGTTGTTGCGCGGTAAACTTTGCTTGCACGATGCAGGATTTTGCGTGACGTCATGTCAGTATGATGCGCAGTTGGCGATGTATATGTCGCTACAAAATGATGATAGGACAAGTCGATATCCTTACGTTGTCCTTCACAGTTTTTAGAACTAATGTGGATGAAACGTCGACATTTTAAGTTCAGTATTATGCTCTCAAAATGAACGCCAGTCTAATTTGTATTTTACATAGTGACCTTCTCTAAAATAATACCTCCCCACTTCTCGCAGACACTAACGACTTGACAAGAACCAGCTGATGCACTCACGCTGTACCAAAAGGTATTATTTTACATAGTTTATTATGTTTATTATACACAAGCAATAACTATTTATTGAAGCCAGTGTTTTGTTTCGGCAGCCATATGTTTCTATTCGCACTTTGGGATTGAAGTTCGAGGAGTGATTAGCGAGCTAGTAATAAATTCTCGTTGTTGATTGGTGTTCGTTTTTACGCTTTCCAGTAAACTTACATAATTATAATATAGAGATGTAAGAGCGATTTCATGTTTTCTAAACTGATATTATAGAGAGAAAATATTTGATTTCTTGTATGTTCCTTTGGTACGCTTTCACGCTAAAACGGCTGAATGGATTTGGATGAATTAGCACATGCGTAGACCATGACTTGGATTAGGATATAGGGTACTTTTTATCCCGATATTTCCACGGGATCGAGACTTATGTGGGTGAAACCGCGGTCAAGTTATTGAATTTTGCAACCAGGAATTTCTAAGCAAGCCGGAGTCTAGATTAGTGCCCTGTTAGTGGCTACAGGCTCGCCCCCTATTACATGGGACTTATACATAACGTACGAAATGTAAGTGTACTATAGGTACACCTCTGCCTAAACCTTTGCTTTTACAAGCGTGATGTTATGTTATGTTTTAAAAATACAAGAAAGAGAGAGAAGTCGCAGGTAACAGCCTAGTATAGCATAAAGTCGATACACAGCGCAGTTTGAGATTGGTCCCGACTGTCGATTGCATACTCCGATTACTGTCACCCCCACAGGCAAGCACGGTTGCACAGTTGTTAACGACGACGGGTTAAATTAACTAAGGTTAAAGTTGCATAGGTATAAGATACTGACGATGAGGTGAATTTTGTTTGATTAGAGGCTCACACTTCAGAATATTTGGATGCTATTTTTATCAGTGAAAACCTTGTGATTATTTAAATTTTGTTTAAGAAATGTCGAGGACTTGATATTATACTTATCGACTGAAGTGCTTGTTGTTATGCCAATTTATGCATTAGATCGTGCAATAGAGGTCACGGTGAAATGCCAATGAATATTATTATTACTAGTCTACATATTAGACACCAGGTGCTGCATGTCAACAAGGTTTTTTTTTATATCAGTTAGAAAAATTACGACTGATGAATGAAAATAAAAACCAAATGGTCCATGTCGACTACTGTGAACTAATAAAAATAGCATGGCACTTAACAGTCCGTTTAATTAACCAATAAATCAGACGATACTAAATAAAGTCGTTTAAAAACTATCTATATTTATCGCACCTTAACACCGCAGTTTAAACAATGGTGCAACCGACCTCACGTTGGTTAATCTTGAAACCTGTAAGAGCCAGTCATCCCTGCCTGCTTATCTGCAATCTGCTGATAAGTTTGCACTGCAGACTACATGACAGACTTGCAGAGTTATTTCTGTATTATCAGAGCATTGTACCTACTGAAATATGTAGTTTGGAGCTTTTTCTGTCTGAAGGGTATTGGTTTGTACGTTCACTATCCTACTGTTACTTTTTATATTTACATAATCAGCCTATAATGTTCCCACTGCTGGGACAGGCCTTCTCTCTTCGAGAGGGAGTGGGCTAATAATCTACCACGCAAGCCCAGTGCGGGTTGGTAGATGTCACGTCTTCGAATTTTTGCCGGTTTCCCCACGATGTTTTCTTTCACCGTTTTGTAGCAGTCATGATGAAATTATTTACCCAAAGTAAAGCGCCTGCCTGGATTCGTACCCACCACCTACAACTCGTAAGTCGCGGCCGTTACCACTGGGCCACCACTACTCCTTTTTTATGTATTCCCTGATAATAGAATGTCTAGTGTCTTTAATAAACATAAGATGTATAAATTGTGACCTTTGCTGATCTTATACCTCGTTAGACGAAATAGTTGAGATTCACAATTATTACCTGTAACAAGAGAAACATAATGATTAATACTTAATGTTATAAACAGGCAATTCATCGATATTAGGTAATAGGTATGACACTAGAATAATATCGTGAAAAAAATCTGTTATTTTATGCTAAGCTTGAATTATATCGTAAGATTAATCTCAAGAAATATTTTGGCAAACTTAATTCCATGTACCTCCTAGTACGACACTTCGTAGTGATGTGCAAAAAGGAATTCATGTAGAGATTGCAAAAACGTTAAAAGTATTAATAGCAGTACAAATACAATGGTATTTTTCGCAAGCTTTATTCACAGAATTGTCAGTCAAAAATGCGACTGTCATTTGCATTTTCCGTGAGGATATAAATAAAATATTAATACAAAGCTTTTTATTACCATCTTGTATGGTAATTCGTTTACATTGACCAATATGTTGAACATAGTAGTATTAATGTATTCGGAACACGTTCAGTACCATGAGAACGGGTATCAGTTTTACTTAGTAGCTAGGTACGAGTATTTAGCCGGTGATGACTTTGAAGAACCAGGCATGATGGTAAATAAAACTATTTTTTATGAAGAGTTGTCAACATTTTTAACCGACATCGAAAAAAGAAGAAGGTGATATTGTCCAACATCCATCATCGCTATCCCTATTAAAATTATTTAATGGTAAATAATAATCATTAAAACACATCATCAGAAGGTCAATTCCCGTAATTAAAAGGCTTGTTCCCAGGAGCTCCAAATCTATTGTTCTCCAAAAAAGTTATTTTCATACATTGATTACCAAGACCTCCATAATTTTATTAGTTAAAATAATAAAATACTAAAATTGTTTCCAGCGGCTCCAAAACAAATCGCGTAAGGTCAACAAAACACAAATTGCTAACATTAATGTTATAATTTCGTGGTAAATAGTTTCAGTACAAAGGCAGTCATAAATCAATATTATGCTATGTATGTACTTATATACCTATTGTAAAATTGAAAACCATAATCTCATAATGCAATTTCTTTAATCAAAAATTGACTTTATTACACACAATATGAAGTTAAAGAGTTAAAAATTACAGTCTTCTCATTTAAATTGACCTTAATTTATTTTTCAACACACTTCTCGTAAAGTGGCTCATAATGAACCGCTTTTAGGTCCATAATGTAGTGTATTAAAAACGCGTGCTTTTTACTTTATGTTACTGGACTAGTGCGATAACGTCACAGCTATGCGTGCTATTTACTAGTCGGAGATCCCACGCACAACGGACCGAATGAGAGTCTAAGTACGGAAAAGGGAGTCCTACAATCACTAGTCGGAGATGTGCGCTTTTTTTTAATCTCATCATAGGACTTCATGCCAAAAGGAATCCGCGGGCCATATTTCACTATAATAATTTGAATTACCCGTGGTTCCATGGCATTAGGGATTGTTTCCGGGTTTCTGACTATATCGATAAAAAATGAAAACCATCAGTTACATACAATAAAGTTTAGTCATTCAAATAAAATAATTCCATCCATGGGAACAAAATAATAATTCCATCTATGGGAACAAAATAATAATTCCATCCTTGGGAACAAATACATACTCATACCAGAATTATATTGAAAATGATGAATTCATAACCGATACTCTATAAACTATCTTGATTAAAATTTCTAATGCGTATCCAACTGATATTTCGCCAGTAATTAATTCCATTAGTGAATCGGTTATGAATTCATCATATTCAATTGCTATTTTGTTCTGGTTCTAACTTAACTAACCCGACTTTGTCTTATATTATAGATTTTTTCGGTGACAGTGGCGCCACCCCGGTGTAACAATTCGACATAGGACTACATAACCTCTTTACACTTTTACTATTTTTTTTTCTTTTCTATTTTTATTATTCTTTTGTTTTTTCTTAAATATGTGTACATTATAATTGAATTTGTAAAAAGCCGCTGGGAATAAAATTATGGAGCGCATGGGAATAAGCCAATTAAAAACGTTCAAAATCTAGTCGCAATATCATCACAGCGATAATCATTGTCAAAAATGTAGGGAAATTAGAGGTATTTTTGACAGATTGAAGCCTGAGATCAGACTGTGAACGTTCTTAAAATTACGAGAATTGCTCGTCAGGTATACACTTCACTTGAACTTTTAAGAAAATGCCTGTATCCTATACGTTTGTACCTATAGCATAAAAGCTAACTATAGAACAGCCCAAAAATGGAAGTAACAGTTAATAAATAACAGTTCCGAAAACAGCTAATTAATCACTACCACTAATTAACAGGTTTAAGTAACATAATATCCAGCTTTTCAATCACAGCCGTCTAATATTTTAACTTTATCCTCGAATCAATTTTTCACACCTGTCATCTCGAAAAAGCTTAAAAAACAAGATGGCTGTCTATTTGTCAGTGTCGCGGTACGCGCAGGAAACGTCAAATTTGAATTTCGAATGTGAGAACAATGCAGTGCGGTCGTCGCGTGCTCATGAGTCAGCCGCGGGAATGTTTTGACATTTCACTTATTTTTGTAGCGTCAAAATGTGATGTCATCGGTATTCTGTAGGATTGTTATGATTTTATGATGGGTTATGTGTATATGTGTATACTATACTCTAACTATATTCAGCGATAGTAGGGTTAATTTAAATTGTACCTATTGGTTTTCCGTAGGTGTGGGAGGAAATAGATGTGGAAAATTAAGTTTTGTTACTTTAGCAATACGTTTTTAAAGATTAACCCGTTGAAAGCGACAGTATCGAAAAACGGGGTTTTATTTTAATAATAAAAAATATGTTATTTTAGTAAGCATCAGGTATACCTATAGCCGACCAAAGTAGTGTGACAACACAGGATGACCAGGTGTATACAAATTCTCTTGATCTTTGCGTACAAGCAAATAATGCATAATGCACAAGCACAACACATGTTTACTTGTTTGTTTTTAAACGTTTCCACACATCCAAGGATACAGGCCTTGCAAAACACTTCAGAGTAAAAATAATTTGAATATTTCTTCAATCACAGTGGGGGACCTATAATCTTTATTGTTATGCAACTGTTTCGAAAGGATTGTGAAAGACTGACGTTTACCCACGCATAATTATGCGGCTCTATTGGAAAATACCCACCAATAAATACTAATCCCAGTCCCCTGGTCGACACTTCACGATATACAGGGTGAAATTAAATTCATGGGCATCCTTTTAAGGGGTCATTGTACTCATCGTTATGAACAACTTTTACTATGGGACTAAGCCTAAAATCGCGAAAAAAAATCAGCTGTTCCTTGCATTTATGTTCACATAACTCGTCAAAATGTATGGAAGAGCTGATTTTTTTTTTCGCGATTTCAGTCTTGGTCCCACAGTAACAGTTGTTCATAATAATGATTGCAATGACCGCTTAAAAGGATGTCCATGAATTCAACTTCACTTTGTAGATGTTTAGGTATTGTGTTTTTTTTTTAATATGGATTCTTCCTCCCTTTCTCTTATTACACTATCACGATATAGGGTAAGGCTCCCTGAATATCGCATAGTGTAATAATACTTTAAATTATGTAAGTAATAACACTTTTTTTGATAATCATTAATAGATATTTCATAAGTTTCAAGACTAATCAACCCGTTCTTAGTGCAAGTTATAAACATTTTGTTATACTAATATTATTATGTAGTTGACTCTTTCAAATGCAAATTCATATCTACAGATTGATTACGTAAGAAATAAAAACCTTCAGTATATCAACAAGCGATGCATCGGTCACAATCATTAATATCAATAACAATCTTGTACCCCGTACATTGTACAAGTTGTAAATATATCAGCTTAATTAATGGAGTGCGACTGCAGTCAGCTGCTCTTTCGAACAAACAGTCGCTTTAAAGCGATGTTAGCGCTTAATTGTTTGTTTGCGCATGCTTTTCTTTTGTCAATCGCCGTTGCGAATTAAAAAGCTACTGGATCCCATCACGTGAAGTTAAAGTTAGTTTCAAGTTACAGCAAAAGAAACATAACATCACGCCTGTATTCTCGAAGAGTTGGGCAGAGGTGGAGGTACCTTTTTACTATACCCACATTTTCCCAATTATGTTTAAGTCCCAAGTAATAGGGGCGAGCCTATTGCCATCAACCGGGAACAAACCAGACTCCGGGCTGCTACCGAGAAATTCCAGATGGAAAAAACCCAATAACACTTGGCCCGTGCTGGGAATCGAACCCAAGACTTTATGCTTATCAGTAGTGCTTGCGACCACTAGACCAACGAGACTGTCACAATAATTACAGAATAACAGACTCACGCATAGCACAGAGACAGACATATAACAGCCTCTTCCTTTCCATCTCGGCATTTCGCTCCAAGATACAAAATACAAACAACCCACTGCCCTTTCAAAATCCACACGCGAGACAGCGATTAAAAAAATAAAATCTCGAATCGTGCATCAAAGGTAACATCGCGTGCGCCAAGCCTTTTTGTATCAAACTGAGATTTAACCAATCACAGTGTGAGATTGTGAAATGTTCCAAATTCGTTATTTAAATACCTGGTCGCGTTTACGGGTTGATATAGGAGAGATTTTCAATTTAAAATTCGAATCAACATTGAAATGGAACGAAAATATTGAAATATGCACTCTTTATCGGAGCATGTTTTAATTAAACTTTTTTTTTTGGTGTCTGTACTCTGTGTTTGTAGCCCGGGATGTGCTTTTTTAGTTCCGATACTTCACTGAAAAAAAGTTTTGCTTGTTCGCTTGTAAATATGGCTTTTTTATTTCGAAAATTGAACAGCGCTCATATTCATTTGGTTTTTTTTACTTCTTTGGGACTTTCGACACACTGCAGTCTCTAAAGTTTTATTTCTACCCTGACTTATATATAATGCATAATCAGCCTATAATTTTCCTATAGCTGGGATATAGGCCTCCTCTCTATGAGAGGGAGAGGGCCGTAATCTACCACCTGGGCCCAGTGCGCGTCGGTAGATGTCATATACATATCTTCTACCCAGACTTATAAATAAATAATTATAATAATAATTCAGCCTTTGTTGTCCCATTTTAGGGCAAAAACCCTTTCCTTTTTCCACTCAACTCGATTCTGCGCCAAAATGGACCAAACAAAGTTTAGTATTATTTTTTATTTTGAAAGATCTGTTTAAATAATTCGTACCTCGTTAAGTCCCTTATACAGACAAGCATTACCAAACCTTTTGACAAGTTTCGCAAGACACAATTAAGATATTATGTCAGTTGCATGATCAGCACTTTTACATCGATTACATCTTACTTTATCTTTGTTTTAATACAAACTTAATTAAGTCCACTTCCAGCACAATATGTTTATTACAAAATAAAAAGATAATTATCAATACCTGTTCACGATTTTGACTGTTACATGAATTCTCGAAAGAGTATGTTGGATATATTTATTTTTATGCCATTCTCACGATTGAAAGTGAAAACCATTACGATTTGTGATGGAGATATAATTTTATTCGTATTTTGAAACTTGCAAACACTATGGCAATTTACGCTTTATTGTCCGACTTCATAAAAAAGGTGGTTCTGTATTTAACCCAATGAATGCATTTTGTATCAAGATTTTGATACAGCATATTGTCTAATAATTAAATTAAAAGTATAAATAAATGAATATCAAGATTATCAAGGTTGCTTGGAAGAGATCGCAGAAAGCGAAAAGGCCGTCCATTGGTATGTTTTGTAGTGTTAAATGTTTTTCTTTGTTATTTATTTTCTGGTAATAAAATATAATAAGGTTTATATAAATGAATAATTAATTAATATCTATAATAATTGTGATACTTAAAATGGTTTAACTGGGTATATTTTTAATAATATCAATGAAGCTTTACAAAGAGAAAACTTTGATTCGTTTTCACAGGATTTATTAATATCAGTAAATCAGCTTATTGGCTTAAAACAAAGCCCTCATTATCGCCGTCACAAGTCTAGATTGCCAAAGAGCTAAGTAAGAGATTAATTGTTTCAGTAATAGTCAATATTTAACTTAATTAATTACTGTATTCAGAAAGCACGATAAGCCTTTGGTCCCGGTTGTCATTCGTAGATCTTCGAAGACAGCCGGGAATCAATCATGGAAGCAAGTTTTTCTAACTGAACAGCTGTGCTGCTGGAGAGTTTGTTGCGCCACTTCTTCCCATCGAAAGCACTAGGAAGTGGTGAAGGGCGGGCGTTTTGGGGGACTGTCTTATACATATAATTTGGACGTTCAAAAAGTGCTGATTCTCCGCCTAATTTGAAAAATGACTTGATTTTGACAGTCGTTACGGGTAGTCATAAGCCCAGTAGTCTAACAACGAGTCTTACCAAGACTGGTTGTCCAGTATCCTAGCAGTAGTGACATTATAGGCTGATTATGCTTCCCAATTTATGCAAATTATGTCAGATTCTGCCCGCGACTTCGTTCGCGTGAATGTCGAAAAAAAGCCCAAATACAGACACGGTCCTCATAGATGTGAAAATTGAATATTATTGGTAATAATGATTCCATTTTCTAGATTAAATACTTTGGTTTTATAGAGGTATTATAATTAAGTAAGTAAGTAAGTCTGAGTACTAAAACTTGCACAATATTATAAAGCTGCTGATCTAAAGTATCTTCTATACAACTACATGATACGTCACACGTTTTTCATGACTATACCTTTAGCAAAAATTATCCGTATTTGCATTTTCGTCACCAAGATAATGAAATATGTCTACAGCCTAAAATTGCCACTCCTTTTTTTTCTGGAAAACTAATATGTACCTACTTACATTAACTGTGTATTTAAATACACCCACTCAACCAACTTACATACTTATTAAGATAAATAACAAACACAGAAGACATCCAAATCAAACAGTGCAACTGTAGACGCTTAAACACTGTATCGATAATATTTAGACGAGGAATCGAACGCCGAACTAAGCTAAGCAAACATAAAGTTAAGATAAAACTAAATAAATAAACTGTTAACACCACAGAATAAGTAGATACAGAAGTATCATTACGTAAGTAAAATGATAAGAAATGGAATAAAAATCAAAGAAAGTGTTTCGTTGAAGAAAATCAAGTTTATATAATAAATTACATTGCAAATTTACTAGAACATTTTGCATTGAATGCCACGCGAGTAACCAGAGTGATAGATTCATTAGACCCTATCTGTCAGATAGATAACAGACACGTCAGTCACGACTTTAGATTGCAACAGCTTTTATGCAGCTGGAAAACATTCTTTGACTTAGGTTTTGCATTGATTAATTCTGCGTTTGGATTGTTTTAATACCTAAATAAATAATAGATTCTTTACTTCACCCAAAGCCCTAACAGTACATTTATAACTAAAACATAGCTTAATACAAAGGTCAATTATTTATACACCCTGCGTCTTAAACTAGTTTTAAGATCCGGTGACTTAGGAGTCAGGAACAAGATAGATATAGCCCTACACTTTTATGCTTGAATGCCACGCGAGTAACCAGAGTGATAGATTCATTAGACCCTATCTGTCAGATAGATAACAGACACGTCAGTCACGACTTTAGATTGCAACAGCTTTTATGCAGCTGGAAAACATTCTTTGACTTAGGTTTTGCATTGATTAATTCTGCGTTTGGATTGTTTTAATACCTAAATAAATAATAGATTCTTTACTTCACCCAAAGCCCTAACAGTACATTTATAACTAAAACATAGCTTAATACAAAGGTCAATTATTTATACACCCTGCGTCTTAAACTAGTTTTAAGATCCGGTGACTTAGGAGTCAGGAACAAGATAGATATAGCCCTACACTTTTATAGGAGTGTATTTAAAAACAACCCCAAATTACAAATTAGTGGGTACACAAAATCAGTCAATCATAGCATTACATCTTAAATATGCTCTGATTTGTCATATTTGATTCGATCACTAAGCAAAATTGTTTTTAAATGCTAAAGCTTTAGCTTGGATCTTGATTCCTCACATAAGCTTACAAATTAGGGCTCCAGTCATGATCGAAACTAGTGAAGCATAACTAAAATATGCACATGAGTAAGCCCAAATTCGTCCCCCTCACAATTCCTCCTTCTCATGGTTTAACAATATGTTCGTAACACCATAAAATATTTTTATCAAAACATTAATAGAAAATCGCTTTTGAATCCTGCATAAGTGTAACGAATTTATGCTCGTGATTGTACGTGTACATGCCTCATAGCGTATTGTTAGAAGCAGGACTTCTGTCTGACTCTCTACAGTGGCTAAACCCACAGGCAGATCTTGTTATGTATGCATAATTTTGGTGTGAATGACCTCGATACACTTGCGGAACGAATTCGCGAGGTAACGCCCGACTCACATGGGTGACCACACTGCCACCATACAGAGGTGACCACATTACCACCACACATTTGTGGTCAACAGTATACAGTAGTGAGCAGGTGTTGTTGATGAACAGTAAATCACTGGTGGAGTAGGCGTTTTAAGTAAGCCCTAGTAATTTGCGTTAACCACAAGACGTAAATCACAACACATGACTATGGATCCTTTGTCTGAAAATAAATGTAGTTTGTTCATTCATTCATTCATTCGAAAGGTACCATCTCCAAATTATTAAGATTTAGGTAATAAAAATACCAAAGAGGATTGAATTGAAGGACCAATGCTTAAAAAATAATTAGGTATTGCCTATGGTTATAAGCCGATCAGAAAGTTTAGGCCAAAAATTAAAAAAAAAGCTTGAAAGAATTAAAGATCTACAGTATACGTTAATGAAAACTGATGGATGATTACGGACCAGCAATTCACTAAGATTGACGGATTTTTTGTAAACATATTTCAAACATTATTTTTAAAAAATCACAGGAGAATAATATCAAAGCAAACAAATAAACTAACTTATTAAACAACAGGGCTCTCATATGCATATAAAATTAATTCCCTCTATCAAATAATTAGAATTGAATAAAGCGAATTGATGAATACATTACTAATTACGAGCGTGGCACATGTTGTGGTTGTCAATAACAAGATTACAGCGGGCTAGTGTGGTCACATATACGGGGTAATATGGTCACATAGTGATATGAATCATAATGATTGAACTACGGGAGTATCTAAACAAGATGTATCATCCATCATTCATCACTCATTAATAGTACAAAGTATTACAGAATGTGGTCAATACTGTGGCATTGCTTAGGATGTATATAAACACCATTGCAATTTTTTGATAAGAATAGAACTTTGTATGTTTCTATGAAAAAAATACATTAATAGAATAAAACTAGAGAGTACTAATACCTACTCTTTATAAAATAATAAAACGAGAAACAGTGATACAACATTATCCTGACCACAAAAATGTACCGCTAAAATAAAAATCACATTTACAATAATCCATAAAAGTTATAACAATAAACCCAACGGTTCACATAACTGCAACAAAAAACGTAACCACATTTTTGTGGTCATCATCGATTCCGAGACAAAATAAAATTCTTATCAGACTATGTCGAACAACCCAATTATCAACAGGTTTTACATAAATCTTTCGGAGATTTTCTGCAAGATATTAATCCTCTTTTGGACCAAAAAGAAAAAGGACTACATTTAAGACTTAACGGTCTGGTATAAATAAATGGTGACTTTAAAATTTATCACCACGTACGATGTTATACTGATTTATGATATAGACGGATTGAGATAAATTAGCAACACTGATTGAAAAACATCTGTTATTTCTTCATTTAACCTTGGCTTGAGATTACCAATATATTTTTTGTGAATTGTGGTCATGTAATTAATCACAATTCTACGTTTGAACCCCATACTAAAAAAAATATAAGATAAAAAAGCATTACCTGGTAAACATAAATTAAATATCAATTATCTTTATGTATAGAGAATAAAGTATAAGGAATCATTTGATAAATTCTATATTTAATAAATTCATTTAAATCCTGAAGCAGTGGCATTTTCAGATATTAGATTAAGAGTTTGATTTATATAGTTTTACTTTTTATAGGCCCAATCAATTCGACCATGATTCTTTAAAAGTTTGTCAAAGCTTATCTACATTATCCTCACCGTTTCCTCTTCCTCCAGAGCCCTGATGAGCTCATAGTACAGCATCTCCGCCTCCTGCGAGATCTGCACCTTCTCCTCACATCCCTTGTACGGGATCTCACACGACAGATCCGTTTGCAGATGCATCTTCATTATTTATATCACCAACACTCACAGAAAACACTTCACTATCAATAAATATATCTTCATGTGGTCATTTGTGATCCATTGAAGTCACTCACTGTTTCTTTGGTGGGTTAGGTTTGTTATTTTCTAATAGGTTTTTCTCTGGTAAATGGAATTGATATGGTTATTAAAAAGCTCGCAACAAAATCAGGTTTAAATTCAATGTCATCTACGTTTGACCCCAGACGAAATATTTCATTCTTTCGGATTACTCATCTCATAAATATAAATGAACTCAGATCAAGGACCTACATTAGTTTCGCAAAGACAAAAATTTTAACAGTTTTAAGACCAGATGCGAAATCTTTGCTCTTTTAGTAAGATATGCAGTAGTGCAATGCACTCCGAAAATTGGCAATAATACTTCACAAGACTATCATCAATCAAATGAAGAAGCATGTACAGTAATAATTAATACTGTCTCGTCTCCATCCTGTGCTTAAGGACCAGGACTTTCAGGGCACTTCATAAATATCATAATTCGTTATGCTTCAGTGAGACGTCGCCGGATCCACTTGGGCTATTCATAGCCTTCAGTTGGCTGGCTACTGATCCTTAGATTATTGAGGAATGTGGTAATCCTTGAGGATTTTAGAATTAGTTGAAGATATGGTGATGAGTATTTGAATTAGAAGATGGCACCTGTTGATGATTATGTTAGTGAAGAGATTATCAACAGTGCTAACAGAGTTCTATTAGTTTTGATACCGGTTTTTGTTGAGGAAAACGTGTAGAGGTTTAAGGAAAGAAGCATTAAACACCTGTGATATTATATTTTGGAAGCTGGCAAAGATAATGAATAACACTTATCTACCAGAACGTGCATTATTTTTTGGGCTAATAATAATGTGTGTGATTTCAAAAGATTATATTATATAATACTAGCGAACCGCCTCTGTTTCGCGCGTATTTTACGGCTTGACAAAGCACGAACTAAATATGAATGTATTATATACATACCTAACCCTTCCAAAATAAATTCTCTAAATGACGTTGAAAACCGCATCAAAATCTGTTACATTGTTTAGAAGAACAACGCGGTCACTCAGAGTCTCAGACAGACAAGAAATGCGACTTCATTTTATAATATGTGTAGATATAGATAAATCTACATATTAGCAGTGTTTAAAAGCTGACTCCATAAGGCAACAATCACACATATACAGTCAGGGTGCTAAGCCGTGAGCTAAGACACTCCTGTCCTTTTTGCATAGCTCGTTACAGCCCGAGACGGTACTGATTTAGACTCAAGGAATGCCGACATATATGTACATATACATACATAATACATATTGGAAGGTAAACTTAAGATCTTTTGAAGTATCTTGTAAAAGCATTGCAAGGCAATAAATACGTTGGGCGTGATTTAAGCGATAATAAAGGATTAGACCAACGTTTTGGTGGAGATGTGTTGTCTTAGGCTGTTACGCTTGAATGCGGGTGTAAGGAGTTAAGGACTTGCATCTAGTGCAAGCTTTATGATTTGTTAACAGACATAGTTGCAAGTCAGGTTTTGATTCGAGTATTTTCCAGCTGTATACTATGTTTTTTCCAATGATGGAACTGAAACTGTGACTACCAAGATGATAACTAATAGAGAAGTATTGAAGAAGAAGTAGATGTTGCGCCGACTCCAAATAAATTGGGATAAGGATAAGAGAATGATGATAATGTTTTTTTTTTCGATCAGACATTTTTATTTATAACTGTATATTTAACTACTCTATCTATGATCAAAAATGCTTTAGATGTCAATAAAAATGGATTGCCAAGACTGACAAGACAAGCAAAATAAATTAGAAATCCAACCACTACAAATATTTTACATGTAGCATTGACAAAACGACATAACAGAATAGTAAAATCGATCACATGAATCGATATAACGAGAACCATTTGTAGCATTTAAAACCATTGATAAAACTGCTGTTGAATCAGGAAACGATTGGTTGCTTCAGTCCTTTATCGAATGAAATCGTGATGAACGTTTGGCAGTTTTCCAATACTTGTGCGAAGTGACAGTTAACTTCGTTACGTATTGACGTTTTAAGCCAGTAAGTTTATTATGGTTTGTGTGCTTACTCGTAGACTTGGCGTGGTCGATATATACCTAGGTACCTATAGTTTTAACGAGATTGAGAGAGCAAACGTATGCTTTTGAAGACCCGTATTTTTTGGCATACTCGTGAAATGGCTATAGCCAAACTTACTTGTATCTAATTTACCATTTGAGGTATCAATATTACATTAATGGTTATTATCAATACCTATTGCCTTAAAAGTTTTTTTTAGCAAAAACCTTTGACATTTTTTATTGGTGTTTACATACGTATTTGGCTTTCGTTTTTACTGAAATCCGTTAAAAAACTTTAAACTAATAATCTTAGGTCTATCTACATATTGCAGACTAACCCTGAAGGTTATCACACCGATCTCCAATCTGAGATAAATTACAGAAGAGATAAGACATATGCAAGGGAAGATAAGAATAATACGCTGCCTATCGTGTTTTTGAGTATCTCTTATGCTTATCTGTGGTAGGGTCACATAAGTCTGATGGTTATTTTAAAGCTCTTTGGTAGTCTACTATTGGAGTTAACATTGAACGGATGATAATAGAAAATGTACAGTGATCAAATAGAATCATCAAGAACAAGATATTATAGGAAATTATGTAAAACATTGAATAACAGATTAAATATTATAGTTAAATATTATGGTTATCTGGACGCAAAATTTTACAGAACAATGGATACTACGAGATAATACTAGATAGTTTGCAATACTATCACAGATAAACATATCATATATGGCTTGGCTATTATAAATCGAAAACCATTTTACGGCTACATCCAAGAATTTCCACCAACACAATCAACCTACACAATGTCCTGGAATTAGCTAGAATGTCGCTGAATGGTCTCTAGACACGTTTCCAGGTAGGCTCGCTATTTTCAGATCATGCACTTGACTAAACAATATCGAGCTGGTCGCCTTCCGTTCTAACTTGGTCTGCAATTTGCGGAACTTATCCGGACTTATTAAGTTCTTGTGGAAACACCCGGATTAAGCCACTTTGAGCCTTGGAAATGTATGAGAATTCGGGACTTAGAAACATTTTGTTGTTTTTAGCAAAAAAGGTGCCTTACAATAACATAACATCACGCCAGACTGACAGTGGTGAAGAAAACACCCATATATTGCCAATTCTTTTATAGTGTGAAGCCACAAACTCCATAGATGACACTGGTATTAAACTATACTTTGGGGTTAGTATATAGTAACTGTAGATAAGAAGCATCCCAGGGTGAGCTAATAATAATCCAAGATGTTATGATTACGATATAATCTTAATAGAGGAAGAATTAATTGCTTTCTAAAGCAAGTTTTTAGATCTTGTATTTGATGTTATCCTTTTCGAATATACACAAGATGTTCGAATGAATACTAGCTTCATATATTATAACGTTAGTATAAAGTTTGCCAAAGACAACAGTCAGCCCACCCATCTCGCAGAAATTGCTCCTACCAGCGACTTAAGTTTAAATACAGTTCAAGCCGTATATCAGACAAATTATAGTTTAAAAGACCACAATTGAACACAAGTAGTTTCAGGTCGTTAGCCCATCGACTGTAAAGACTACATTCCTCCCAGTTAACCCCAACTTGTGTGGGATGAAAAGAACTAGATAGATATCGACGAAGTGCTTGTTGGATGACAAATATGGCTCTGTAGTTAAAGCAACAGAATAATTTAAACCATGAGTAGATGAAATTACGTATAGAAGCAGATCAGTTAATTTTGGATAATTGTGTCATTTAAATTGTCAACGTAGGTAACGAAAAATAACTAGAAATCGTAATACCATTTTATGATTCATATTTTAAGTAAATGGATTCAAAATGGGTTGTGACAAACCAACATACAGTGACATTCTATACGGTGTAAACAACACAAAAAATTGCGATATCGGTCCCAAAACGTACAAAACCAATATTCTGAATACTGGAACAGCTCTAGCACACCAAAAGGTGATTCTTTTCATACAAGATGCAAGTTATCCTCACAAAATCTGCTTTTAAAAGATACAACCGAGCCTCTTAACGACTTTTTTTATTAAGGTCGACGATCTCTTACCAGTAAAAAAAAGATACCGTACAATTAAGGGCATGGAGGGTGGCAATTTTAGGATTTTTTTTTGCTCTGGCAACAATTGTTAAATGTGGAACTTTAAATATTAATATTCATTATTAAGCTTAGTTCGTGATCTGGGAAATATATTCTGTTGGTGTTTGTGTAAAACACGAGTTGAACCTAAGACTTGAGTAAAATTGGGTATGTTCCAAAGGATACATTATTTATAACAGCAATTAGTCTATCAAGTAAACGATGATATCTTTTCATTATTAAAATATAGAAACCAGTCAAATTATTTTCATCCATTGAAAAGCTTCTTTCTCACTAAGGCTAAGCAAAGTCAATGTCAAAGTCAAATCATTTATTTAAAATCAGGCACAATACAGGCACTTTTGAACGTCAAAATTTACAAACAAGTCGGTTAAAACAGAATTGATTCTAATCGCCCCTCCCAAAGGGTAGTTTACCGTTACTCTTTAAAAATGTTTTATAATATATTTTGTATACATTAATTATAATTACAACGTAAACAATGTGAAGAAGAAGCAGCAATAGGTACCTAGGTATACATTTTACTGAAGTCCCTAATCTTTCACTCGCACCTCACTGATCCCTAAAAAATAACGAGCTCCGTTTTCGACTCGAATACCTAACACTTTTTCGGTTAAAGTCTGTTAAACAGGACGAATTCCGGATAAATGGCGCAGAAAGTGAATTTCTCTCGAAACTAGTGAAATTCGCATTCAGTATTGAATTGTACGCGGCCTGAATACAGATGGCGTTAAAGTAGCGAATTTCGTATGCGGGCTGGCAACACTGATTAAATTAAATGTCAAACATCCTTGTCATAAAATAATAAGGCCATAAAATTAATTTGTGGGCTTTTAGGAGTTTTTATTCCCGTTTTTATTACTTTTCTGGATCGTTATGGCTTCTTTCTTGTTTCGATGAAATTAAAAAGCTGACATTTTGGCCTAGTGCCTGGTAACGTAGCCACTTTGCGCTTGAATAATTTCTAACATGATACGCAATATTATAGTGGACGTCCACGTCACAGCACGTCATAATTATCTGACACAGGGAAGTACAATGTACTTGTGCAAATATAATGAAGACGCTTTTAAATTACCTACCGTCCAAGATAACGTTACAACGTGCACGTATCTTCATTCATCTTATGGACGTGGACGTGGATGTCCACAACAATATCGTCATGTTAGAAATTATAAAAACACACATTGTCAGTACAGCCCTAGGTAGGTTCAATTAGAGACAGAGAGAAAAATCTTCAATCGCCATTCAAAGTGTCCGAACAGTTGATAGTATTTATATAAAATTGTAGTTATACGCAGACGGTTTAAAAAAATATCATAGTACTAGCAGCCACAGATTACACAAAGAATCGCTTCGTTTCTACCATTGTTCTAAACTGAACGAGTAGGTACAATGTTTTAAAATGTATGTATGTGATGTTCGTATGTATTATCTATTATGTACATATTAACGGAAGTAACTAACTCATGACTCAGCTGGCTTAATGTGTTGCTGTGTCGTCATTTTTGCCAACATCGTGACTTTTCATAGGTCAGTGTACTATGCTAATACAAAACAGATGATCACATTTTCTGTTTGAGTGTTCAAGGATTAGCTTTCGAGTATTCCGGAAAATGGCGCCTATATTTTAAATTTCAAGTGATATTCGATTTTCTTAAAAGCTTTTAGTCGATTTAACCGTATAGCCATCGATAGAGACGCAACCTCACAAACCTTTCCTTCACTATGAAGAAGAAAAAAGATCTGTCATAAATATACAAGGGACCTACGCCATAGATCCTTGAAAAAAGAGCTTCCAGGATACCAGATTATAAGTGCTTTGAATAAAACTACCCGTATCATTAACACTAAAGTTATAACTTCCGCAGGACGGCAAGTAGTCCATTCACTTCACAAGTTAGCACACATACGTTTAGATACACTACTATTATAATATGGAAAAGCGTCTATGGTTGTCAAAACGTGTGCAAAGTATTCATAGACAAAGTGACGCAGACTGTAACTTGGTAATTATAAAACCGTAGTTCCTTTTATTCACCAAATTACCGTTCTGCCAAAACCATGAAAGATTCTGTACTGTATTAATTATCTTGTAAATCAAAGTCATTAGCAGCTAGCAGGGCCCCTAGGCAGGCACGTACCATTACAATCATAGATAGGACAACACAATGCAGGCTGCTGGCTACGCAATAGTGTCAAATCGTGATAATTAGCGGCACCTGAGTATTTTACACCGCTAGGTACGACTGCGGCTGTTAGTTGGCCATTAATTATTATGAATATTGGTTTCTATTTTCATAAACGGGTTCAATTTTGATGATAGAGGAGTTTTGTGGTGGTGGTTTTATGGATCTGATTTAGAATATACCAAATTGGAAAAGGTAAATATAAATTGCTACGGGCTTTACATCCATATTTTGAACAAGACGGACTCGTGACTAAGTAATATCAGCCGCACAGGTCAATCGACCAGGTTAAGCTACGCTTGCCTAAGTCTGTCCGTGGATGGATGACCATTTTTAACCGACGAAAAAACGGAGGAGGTTATCAATTCGACGCGTATATTTTTTGTTTTTTTTTTTTTTTTTTTATGTATGATCACGCATAACTTTTTACAGAGCAGTCCGATTTTGATAATTCTTTTTCTATTGGAAAGAATATACCCCGAAGTTGGTCCCATATAAATTTGGAAAAAAAAATCCAACCCTAAGGGTAGGAAAACAGGGGATGATTGATTGTTCACTCACTGATTGTAATGTATGAGCACGCATAACTTTTTACAGAGTAGTCCGATTTTGATCATTCTTTTTTTATTGGATAGGACATACCTCGAAATTGGTCCCATGTAAATTTGAAAAAAAAATCCTACCCTATGGGTGGGAAAATAGGGGTGATTTATTGTTCATTCACAGATTTTAATGTTGAGCTTTATAAAGCCTGTTTTTTTAAGTATTTTATTATACAAAAATTAATAATTAAATTAGGATTATATAACAGTTAATATCTAAAGTAAGGTAGGTAGCTATTTTAAACGTAATAAAAAATTAAGCATGTAGTAATTAGTAAATTATAGCCTCAAAAAATTATAAAATAAAAACTTTTTAACAAAAAAATTAAACCTCCGAAAAAACTGAAAAGCAAAAAATAAAAACCTTTTATTTTACCTTAATAAATAAGTTCTTAAACTAATGCAAGTATACCTAAGAAATTTTGAGTCGGCGCCAAACAATCAATGAACAAAGATCACTAAATTACCTTAAATTTAAAGAAATAACCAAATCAAATTAATAATGCAACGTGAAATCTCCAGCGATATATATAACATTCCAAACAAAAAATGCGCTCTCCGCACGACCACTCGCAACGATATTAAGTTGCTTGTTTGGCGCCAACTCAAAATTACTTAGGTATACTTGCATTAGTTTAAGAACTTATTTATTAAGGTAAAATAAAAGGTTTTTATTTTTTGCTTTTCAGTTTTTTCGGAGGTTTAATTTTTTTGTTAAAAAGTTTTTTACATATCGAGACCCCTCCGTGATTCGGAAAGCACGTTAAGCCGCTAGTCCAGGCTGTCATTCGTGGATCTTTGTCAGATGTTATAAGTCAGAAGCCCGAAAGTCTGACAACCAGTCTTACCAAGGGGTAGGTATCATGTTACCAATTTAACTGGCTTGTGGAGATTAGAAGCTAGGCAGATGATGAGATATTTTCTAGTAGAAATAAAGCACTGAAGTCTCTTTATTAGGATAGCGTGTTTATCAATCTTCTTGAGTCAATTGCTCCTCAAAAACATCTAGAGTTGTTTGGTTTGATAAATGACTTGGCTCTCTATTACATGGAATTCAAATACATGAGTTTACGTTCAATACGTTTCTGGTCCTTACAGTCGCAAGCAAAATTGCGTACTCATTATTGCCATTACTGGCAAAAAATATCGAACAATTTACAAGACTTGCGTGTGCCAGATATATTATATTCATTAAAATAATAACGAGAGCATGGTAAGCACGTTTCATACCTGATCATATTAATAATATTGAACATGCATTATCTAGGATTGGCTTATCGCCTGTCGATCCAGAAATGGGTGTAGTAATAGATAGTCAATGTGTTGTGCTTGTTTCTATTTAAGTTTATGATTGAACTAAGGAGGGATCAAAGGTGCAGTTTAAAGATATACACAATGCAATATTTAATATCCTAGCTAGAGAAGAATTGGTAATATAGATACTTGAAGTATTTATAGAAACAAATGGTTTTCTAAACAACGTTCTGACTTTAAAAGCAGTGCTCAATCAGATAACACAGATACATTTGCCACAGTTTTAGGAAAGCTACTTATCCATATGAAAGAAAACGAATCATGATTTCTATCAAAGGTTATATTTCTATTATTGCGTCATTTCTAAATTAATGTTCGTCAGTAGTCTTGAATCTTTCAATAAGTATACAGGAGTTAATTTATAGCTCACTAAATAACTTCAGACCATACAGACCCTTTTACCAAATAACCTTAAAGCTAACAACTTCACTACATCAAACATGGGACCAAGAAATATAACATGCTCTCCTTGCATAAGGTTGTTGCGTATACAGCTATATATAGCAGTAAATAAGTATATGTGCGGGTAGCAGATGACGTCACTTCGCAACCGGCCAAGGAAACCAGTCCCGTTACAGAATAGCCTGAATATCAACATGATATGGAGATATTAGAGAAATGTAGATCGCTTTATGACAAATTAAACGGTAAAGATTATGGTATATGTAGATGAATTTGTTTTGGGCGAGCAAAATGTAGGCTTCTACGATGGAATGGTTTACCTTGGTGTAGGTTCAGATTCAGAAATGAAAGGTGAGTTCCACTGGATTTTGAATGAGTCTTTTAATAATGTTCCATCTTATATCTAGGACTTTTATGTAGAATAATTATGTATGTATTTACATTTGTTGGTATTGCTTTGGGAGATTTGACTCATCTTTTCAAGGAGGTCTTGAGGAGGTGGGAAAAAAAATTAAGAGAGTTGTAGCTCCTGGTCAAAAACCCTTTTAAAGACTTAAGAAAAGATTCGGATGTTTTAGTAGTAAAAGTGGTTGGGTAGGTACATATTTCCTACAATATAATTTCTTAGCCTACCTATGGTTTTGCAGTCCACCTTAGTATACCGAGTTCATTTTATTGATGAAGCTCCTACATTTTATGAATTTGAAATTCAGGTTGTGTAATTGTCAGCTAAGAATTCTTAATGTAAGCAATACTATTACCGTGACTAACAATATTGTAATGTAATGTTTTGTTTTGTCGCCCCAGTTACTTCAAAGTCATGCAAATCTAAGCATCTTTATTTATTTATACACATTCATTTGTTTGCGAACAGCTTTAAAATTACCAAGCCAATTGCAAAACAACTCAACCACGGCAAGCCAATCTTCTTTTATTAGGTGAAGGTTCACTGTATAAGGGCATTAATTACGAACTCAAAACCAATTCAAGCGAAACCGTCGCATGCACTTAGTCCAGAAACACTAGTATGACATGACACTCGAAACCCATCAGAAGATAACAAAACAGTAACACGATAATCCTATTAGAAAATAAAAACAGCACTACTCACACACACACACACACAAAATAAATTAAAACAAAAAAAAAAAACTGCAGAAAAAAATATTGCACGGAAAGAAAAAACTTTTAGAATTTCGAACGGTTTACGGCGCAGCGCACGCGTGCGCCTTACAAGCCGGCGCCATGACACTGGGTTGCGTGCGCGCAGCCAGCGTACAATTTACATATTTATTATTATGCTAGGTCCTGCGTTAAAGCTACCGCGCTCGTGATTGGAGGGAATGAGGGAATAATGATCGTGCAATTTATTTTGTTGTGAGAAAGCTTTCAAGGAGTTGTAAAGCTTTTGGAGTTTATGATCTGCGAGCAATTTTGTTTTAATTTGTATCCTTTGTGGCTGTAACTTTAGTTTGAAGTTGGGAAAACTCTTCAGTAATATTCAGTATTGATTTATTGAGTATTGATAAAAGATTAATTCATTAAATATCTATAGAGATTTGACTTAAAGAGGATACATTCCAGCAAACAGAGAGAAACTACTTTCAATAAAATCAGGATGCCCAAGGAATGTGGAGGTCAGAGAGTATTCGCTTGGCTTCAAACCGCAAAGTAAGGTTTTTTATGCAACCGTTTTATTTTGTGGTTAAACCAAAGAATGTCTATAACTTGTGAAAGCTGGTCAGGAATTTGATAGCTAGAGCATAAGGTAAATCCGGACTACAGGCTGGGAGATTGTTGCTAGCGTAAATTAGAAAACTAAGCAAATCTGAAGCTTTATACAAAAAAGTACTGACATTGCTATGTCTAAGATAGGAATCCGTGTTGTCATTTTTCCAAAATCATATACATATTTAATTAATGACTGAGATCAGTTGATCAAAGTCATCAAAATCTCTATTGCTTAGTGGCAGGTGGCCCACATTTTCCAAAGTGGTATAAGGACGTAAAGATTCCCAAAACTCTTCTAACAGTAGGGATAAAGTAAAAAAAAAGATATGTCAAAGACTTCATACAAAGTCTTTGAGAAGAAATCTAAGTACCCACTGAAACGCCACTTAAGTACCTTTGTACGCTTATTATAACTTTCATCACCAACCCGGAACCGAACGCATTACCCGCGGGAGGCATTGTGAGCTATTTAGCAACATCCTGCCCACACCTCGGTTCACTGACCGACAGTACTTGCGCAATTCATTTATTGTTCATCAAAGAACTTTTCATGCACTGAAAAGTTATTGAATGTGTTCTAATTAAAAACAAGCCATCCGTGTCTGGGAAAAGTTTTGAGTATGAATGTGGATGGGTACGTATAACTCATCAATTATATTTTTTCGTGTTACATTTGCCATCGACATGTTAAGAAGAAGAATAGAGGAAGGCGAAAGAGACAATGGTTGATGTGAAAGATGATAATTAGGACTGGAAAGAGGATGAATACTGAGATGATGACTGTAAGACATGTAACTATGGAAGAAAAGTGCACGCTGCCGATGCATCACCGACCTCAAATAAATTGGGATAAAGACAGAAGATGGTGATGATTCCAATTTAAAACGGGGACATCTCTAATGGATAAACAATAATATCAAATTCTTTACTGAGGATAGTGCGATCACCATGCTATTATACAAGCACGGTGACTATGGCCATATAGTCATTGAAGATAATGGATGGTTTAGCAACAACTGCATTTCTATGATTCCTGTAGGTGTCATTAAAATACGACTAGAAATAGGAGAATATAAACAGCAACATCCTTGTGAAGGAAGATAATCACTTAACGTCCCGATCCAATTTGATTCCCAAGCATGTTGGTAAGTTAAGATGACGATGGTGTTCAGTGTGATTGAAATAGTAGGCTTATTAGCTGTAAAAGTGTAGAACCTAATTTGCAACAGTTGCTAGCTAGGGAGATTCATACAAATATATATGCTCATATAAATATATATTCTTGGACTCACTCATAAATGGTCGCCTAGAATTTAAACCAAAGGAAGTTTCTCCTGAAAACTTATATATATTCAGAGACGTTCAACTTAATAGTCAGCTCCAAGACTTCATTATTACAGACGACTCCAAATAGTTTGTTGCAGAAAACACTAAAATTAAATTAAACTACTCGTTTTATGAAACCAACTGAATTGGTATGGTGTTGCTTTTGGCACCGAGTTGAAAGTTGCGGTTGGTTCTTAGAATGGCGCTTTAGGATCGGATTCCCGAATCGGTTAGGCGGAAGATATTCCTTTTCCGTGTATATGGCTATTTATACTACTTGGCCTTTTAATATAATACTGGAGTATGAAGTGGCTTTGTGTATTTAACATAACGTTGGGCATTTCTTGAGATGGGGAAAAAAAACCATTGAACTCGCGACACTGTTACCGACACCGCGCTACATTCGGATGTGTTCGGCTGTCCTCAGGACGTACTCGGTTTAAATGTATTTCCGATATGTCAGTGAGTGATGGCAACGTATTCTGTTTGTGTATTGTTTATATGACGATTCAAAAAATACTGTACACGTTACTGTTCAAGTTTTCACTTCTGTCGGCAACCCCGGAGGGCCACTGTTTTTTTCTCATATACTGAATCCACGGTAAAAGGTTGTACGTCGATGTCGCTACCACCCTGTATATTTAGTACCTAGGTACCAAGGTGCAGTAATGTTATAGACAAAGCAAACAGCTTAAGGTGAATGTGACATGGTAGACCGCGAAATTTAAATTTAAATTTTCTTACGTTTTTTGCAATTTGCAGATCAGTGTCAGGTTGTATCTTGATCCAAATATGATTCGCGACTATAATAGACATGTATTTACAGAATCATAGTCATTAGAATCATTAATATATCTCTTTAAGTTAGATTTCTACCATAAACACTTTTCCACACGAGATTTGTTCTTAACGGTAGAAATCTAACTTAGAAAGATGTATTAATGATTCTAATTATTATAATTCTGTAAATACGTACCGGTTATAGACGCGAATCATATTTTGATCAAGATACAACCTGACACTGACCTGAAAATTGCAAAAAACGTAAGAAAAATTTAATTTCGCGGGCTACAACTGCGCATTCACCTTAATATTGATAGCGATGACAGCAATTCCTTTCACCTTATCATTTGAATAAATATATGATGTTTGTCGCAAGACTATCCTCATGTGACCATTTCAATGTAACTAATGCTTCAAGTAACTCAACAAACGACACTTGATCGACCAACATAGATAGCAATTAGCGGATTACTTTAGTCAACATGCTCTATCAGTAAGGAAAGTCAACTGTCTGTGTGTGACTTGATGGTACTTATCATAGTCCTGTGTATGTAGGGTGATAAGCTGTGATTAAAATGATAATGGAATTTTGTGAATAAAATGCCTAAATACCTATGTATTAAGTTTTTGATTTCAAATGAGCTTCTAGTGTCGTAAGGTCCCAAGCCAAGATATCATTCTTCTGTTCTTATCCTAATTTTTTTTCTTCCATACTTCTCTATTAGTCGTCATTTCAGTAGACACCCTCTTTCTAACCATATCATCTTTTACGCAGTCCATTCATCGTTTCTTTGGTCTTCCCCTACCCTTATAGCCATCGATATTCATACTCAAAACTCTCCTCACGAAATGTTTCTTATTCTTCCGTATCAAATGCCTATAAGGTACCATGACAACCGATTTCCACACAACTTTTCAGTTACCAGTGCCACGTTCACTTCTTCCTCTTCCTCTTGCAAAAGGTCTCAAGCCACGATAATGTGTTCAAATTCAAGATTGCTATTTCTTTTCAAAATCAAAATATTTTATTTCACGTAAACCTACACGGGCACTTATGAAGCCTCTGAAGCTACGTGCACGGTTCCAATTCGTCGTTTCCTATGGAGAAGACCGTGAACCTGGCTACCCTGGGCAATTTTAATAGGTATAGTTCTTCTGCAATGCAAATGCATACCTATTGTTTTTTTACAATTTTAGAAGGCAAGGAAGGCAGGGAACACATTAGACCAAAATCTCATACAATGGAAGCACTGATTAGTGTTTATTCTCTCTTCTATATCACATAAATAGTCAAAACGCTTAAACTGTTCATATTAACTACCTGATAGAAAACTGTTCATATGTTAACTACCTGATAAATGTTTAGAGGATTTTCTTCTCTGTTTAGAGGACTTTCGTTTCTTTTTTACTCGGTACAAGATTTCTACTATGAAATACTGTCAATCATCTTTTTTTGCTGAAATTAAGCCTTCAGCATGTGTGAGAATTAGTTATCAATCAATCAATCAACCTAGCCTTTCGCAGCTCACTGCTGGACATATGCATCTCTCACGCTGCTCCACAACACCCTGTCCTCCGCATTTCTCAGTCCGTCCCAACCACCTTCTAAGTCCTACAGTCCATCTAGCTGGGGGGCGTCCCACACTACGTTTACCGATACTCGGTCTCCACCCCAGGACTCGTCTGCTCCACCGGCCATCGTTCCTTTGACAAACATGCCAGCCACTTCCACTTCAGCTTGGTCATCAATACCAAGTTGTAAGTAATCAATAGCATCTATTACACAATGATGATTGACTGAGCAACTGCCCATTGATCCTCTACGTTCGACGGCGCACGAGCAGCCCCTATCAATTACATCATTAGGTACTTAATTGTTGAGTAACCGAGTAATTTACTGTTAATTACTGTGAAGTTACGTTTCATGTGTCAAGTGTAAATCTATGTTTCTTATGCAGTCAGGCATTACTAGTTTGTTTTTTAACTAGTACAAGAACGGGGTTTTAAAACTTTGAAGTCTGTGTGTGCGTCAACCTGTATTCGTCAGTTATCGTAGCTACGTCATGGATGAACCGATTTCAATGTAATATTCAGCCTACAACGTTCCAACTGCTGGGACACAGGCCTCCTCTCCTTGAGAGGGTGTGGGCTGTAATGCACCACGCGGGCCCAGTGGGGGTTGGTAGATGTCACAAGTCGTCGAATTTTTGGTCTAGGACATGCCGGTTTCCTCACGATGTTCTCCTTCACAGTTTTGAAATCATTGGTGATGAAATTATTTCCATAAAGTAAAGCGCCAGCCTGGGTTCGAACCCACGATCTACCTACAACTGGTAAGTCGTTACACTGGGCCACGACTGCTCTTAATGAGGTGGTTGTAAATAGGTTGTATAGAGTTTGATCAGGATAGTTCTTACTATGATTTTAATAATAATATAGCACCGATAATTTTGAATTATGTCAATGAACAGTGTAAAACCTCTATAGTCACTACAAATTCAGAAACGCACGAGTGAATATTTCTGATGAATCCTATTACGATATTCAAATGTGAGGCAAACGCCATAATGAATGCAATACGTTTTCATGCATAACATAATGCTTATACAACGAACACAAACAGCTAACTATATTAAAAAGAAATGGGTCATACAAGTACTGTAGTGATCCAGACTCCGGAATAGAACCAGCGACCGCACAGACAGCGGATACGTTTCTTTGATATTTGGGTTGTCTGATGCCCAGTTCCTACATCCACTAACCCTCTTTCTGTGAGTCGGGTAAAAACGAATGGTTAACTTTAGCTTTCTTTACTTTTAATAGTATAACAAAAGCTGCAAAACACTCATATCGGGGTAAAACATGTACTAACAAACAAAAACCAATTATTGGATGGAACTATCATGTAAAAGAGTGTCATAATGTAGCTAGGCAATACTTTCTATTGTGGAACTTTTGTGGACGCCCTACGCAGGGTCAATTATACGATGATATGATACATAGCAAAAAGATTTTTAAGAATAAAGTAAGATGGTGTCAGTTGAACGAAACAAAAATAAAAATGGATATTATAGCCACGCATAGGTTTAATAAAGACTTCGGAAATTTTTGGAAGGAAACCAACAAATTAAATTATAAGTCAAATAGGCCTATGTCTATTAACGGCAATCAAGACCCATCTAGTATAGCTAATTTGTTTGTTGATAAATTTAACCCTACACCTACAGCTATATCTCAGTCTGCCCTTCCCATTTCCGATAGTCAGAGTGGACAGGTGAGTCGTGGAGCCCATGGTGGTTCGGAAATGCCATCGTTACCGTTACATGAGCGTGAAGAGTGCACTGACACCGCTGCGCTACATGTCACTGCGGAGGATGTGTTTAGGTGTGTCAGGGGCATGAAGCGCGGCAAATCTCCGGGCCACGATGGGCTCAGTGTCGAGCACCTTCTATTTGCACCTGTATTGCTTTTTGAGAAATTGGCTTTGTTATTTAATTCATGTATCGATCATAGCTATTTACCTACAGATTTCATGAGGACTGTTGTTGTTCCTATTGTAAAGAACAGAACAGGTGACGTATCCAGTTCATCGAACTACCGACCCATCTCCTTGGCCACTGTATTTTCTAAAGTATTTGAAAATATAATTATGAAACATTTGAATGAAAAGAACATACCGCTAAACAACGCTCAGTTTGGTTTCCGACGAGGCTCATCCACAGATCTAGCTATCTTTGCTTTAAAAAATACAGTGTACGAGTACCTACATAGAAATACAACAGTTTATTCATGCTTTCTAGACCTAAGCCGAGCATTTGATTCAATTAATTATAATATATTATGGGACAAATTAAGAAAAACAGAAGTACCACCGAAAATAGTAAACATTTTGGAATTTTGGTATGCTAACCAAGTTAATCAGGTCAAGTGGAATAATGCTCTGTCGGAGACTTACAGGCTAACAAGTGGAGTGAGACAGGGTGGTCTGACGTCACCGGTATTGTTTAACCTGTATGTAAACCAGCTGATCGAGGAGCTCAGCAGCACCAGAGTCGGATGCCAAGTCGGCGGTGTGCGTGTTAATAACCTTAGTTACGCGGACGACATGGTGCTGCTCAGCCCGTCGGTCAGCGGCCTCAGAAAATTAATAGACATCTGTGAGAGATATGCAACTCAACACCACCTAACATACAATGTAAATAAAACGGAAGTTATGATTTTTAAATATAAGAAAGGCCCTGATGTAATACTCCCTATTAATTTAGGTGGAACTAATTTAAAAATAGTTAAAAAATTTAAATATCTCGGGCATATTGTAACAGACAACTTATCGGATGATGATGATTTGGAACGACAAAGACGCAGTATCGCTTGTAAAAGCAATATGCTAGCTAGACGTTTTTATCACTGCTCGAATCAAGTTAAGGTGACGTTGTTCAGGGCCTACTGTCAGTCGTTATACACCAGCCAACTTTGGTACCGGTACACGAGGAGTGCGTATAACACTCTTCGTGTACAATATAATAATGCCTACCGTGCTATGATGAACTTGCCCTGGCGGTGCAGTGCGACTGACATGTTCGCCGTGAGCAACGTTGCCGGCTTTTCCACACTGCTAAGTAGGCTCAGAGTGTCATTCTACACAAGGGTTACCCTGAGTAAGAATGATATTGTAAAAGCTGTGTACCGTGTCGTCCATCTTGCAAGAGAGGTAAAAGACTTTTAATATTATATTTTTAGTTATTGTATTTATGTATTTTAATGTTCTATATGTGTTATTATATTCTATTTGTGTTATTGTGTTGTTATTATGTTATGTGAATTTTATAATGTTAATTGCCTATAGTAGTATTTAAGCGTATGTGTCTGTATGGTATGGGTTTAATAATTGCCTGAAATAAATGATATTTAATTTAATTTAATTTAATTTATTTAAAACTTTTAATAATATTTCAGCTCGAAGACGTCTGTAAAGGATGAAGCTTTCTAAGATAGATTAAGGTTTTAATTTCGATACTGTTAAATACATAAATATATGGTAATTATAATAAAATAATCATAAGTTTATCATCACGATGTTTTCCTATGTTTTTGAAACCGACATGTCCTAGAACCAAATATTCGATTTATTCGAAGACGTGACATCCGCTAACCCTCATTGGGCCCGCGTGGTGGATTATGGTCCACTCCCTCTCATAGACAGGGGCCTGTGTGCCAGCAGTGGGAACATTATAGGCTGATTATGACTGTATGCTGTAATATGCCCATAATATAAACCTGCTTGGACAATATAGCACATAATGTAAACGGCTGTAAAGGAGAAATCATACAATTGGGCCTGTCAGATCATACCGCGCAACTTTTGAAATGTCCTGTTAAGAAGATATGTGTCTTAAAGCGTTGGAAAATAAAAAGACGGAATTATTGTCAAGATAATGTAGAGAAATTTAAAGATTGCATTAAAAGTCTCACCTTTTCGGACATATATACAACTAGTGACGTCAATGAGGCCTATGACTATTTTCTTGACCTATTCAGATGTTTTTACGATCTTTGCTTTCCCTACGAAATAATAACAAAATCAATTACTAAGAAAACAAAATGGATCACGAACGGGATAAGGAAATGTAGCAAAAAGAAAAGGCACTTGCTATGGCAATATAGAACGAATCCTTCCCCAAAGAATAAACAAACGTTTAAGACATATTCTGCAAGGTTTAAAAGAGTTATAACGTTAACACAAGCATCACGAAATAACTACTTCATTAAGACGTCCACTAATAAATCTAAAGCGGCATGGACCATAATTAATAATTGTAAGACCTGCTTCCCTAAAGAACCAATAACACAAATTCAAACAGATACACAGAAAATCACGAATCCATTAAATATAGCTCAGGCTTTTAACAAATTTTATATTAATCAAGTTACCGAACCAAAAAATAAAACTATACCAGAAATAAACGTACGCTTAAATACTTCAAACTCTTTATTTATGGAGCCGACCATACCTCAAGACATAAATAATCATATTACCTCACTGCGAAATACAAATAGTGTTGGTTATGACGGAGTATGCACTAAAATTATCAAAGAAGTGTCTCATTACATAGCTCCACATCTCAGTCACATAATTAATATGAGTATTTCTAGCGGAATCTTCCCTGAGAAATTAAAAACGTCAATTATTGTACCATTGCACAAAAAAAATGATAGACAAATTATGTCAAATTATAGGCCTATTTCGTTGATACCCGTCTTTTCAAAAGTATTTGAAAAAGTAATTTATAAGTCCTTGTACAACTACCTTGAGAAATCAAACATATTAGCAAATGAACAAAAGGGATTTCGTAAGCAGAAGACGATCAATATGGCTATACATGACCTGCTTCTCCCAATTTTGTCAAATATGGATAACAGAAATCCTGTATGTGCCATCTATATGGATCTAACTAAGGCTTTTGATTATGTGGATTATCCTATACTAATAGATAAACTCGAAAAATATGGTATCAGGGGAAATATACTTGACCTCATTCGATCTTACTTAACGGACAGAAAGCAATTTGTTGAAATCACACAAATATCTTCAAATACTAGTTACGAGAAAAAATATCGTTCTGATAGCGAGATAATTAAATACGGCGTTCCTCAGGGTAGCGTGCTAGGACCCCCCCTTTTTTTGCTCTACATAAATGACCTTCCAAGGCAAATAAAGCACCCCATGGTACTATTCGCCGATGATAGCACCGTAATTATTAAGTGTGATGATCCCAATACTTATGAAAAAGAAATAAATATGACATTAAATAGAATTATAACATGGTTTGACAACAATAATTTAATTATAAATTTAGAAAAGACTAAAATTATGCATTTTTATCAAAGAATACCAAATACAATCCTTGACATTAGCTATTTAGGGACTAAAATAGAATCAACTACTGCTACTAAATTTCTTGGTATTACTGTAGACAACAATTTGAGTTGGAGACCCCAGACAGACGAAATATGTAAAAAACTTAATAAATTTACCTATGCTCTCTATAAACTATCAAAAATAGTAAGCCTAGAATCTGTACTAACAGCCTATCATGGCTATGTTGCATCAACACTCAGATATGGCGTAATATACTGGGGCAATTCAGTTGATAGAGAACTCGTGTTTAGAGCCCAAAAAAGATGCGTAAGAGCTATGTGTGGCCTTAAATGCACAGACAGTTGTCAGCCGTTCTTTAGACGTCTAAAAATTCTTACCTTGCCATCGCTGTACATATACGAAACAAATATGTTCGTCAAATCTAACATTTCCTTATACAAAATAGCAACTAAAAGTTACTACAGAAAATTACGCGATAGGAATGGGTCGGAGCTCGAAGTGACTTATGGCAAAACTGCACTAATGAATAAAAGTACCTTCTGTATGGCCAAAAAAATTTTTAACAAACTACCTGAAAAAATTAAAACGTTAAAACTGGACAATTTCAAAAGAGAACTATTAAAAATATTGATAAATAAATGCTATTACTCACTACAGGAATATTTTGACGATAATTCTATGATTACTGCTTCAGAAAATTGTACATCACCTCACCTCCTTTGACGATTTAGAATTTTATTTGACATTAGCATTATTATGACATGTAACTTAATCTCTTTGACATATTATATTGTAATTGATTCTATTTCCAATTTGTATTGTTAAGCATGACCTATTAATATTGATTTTATTACTAATGTGAAATTTTACGTAATTCTACCACTTTAATGTTATTTCAAAAGTTAAATTGTTTTAAAAGTAAAAAATTAGACAATGTTAATTAAATAGATATATTTGTACGCCTCTGGGCAAAACATAGAGGATCTACCTATCTGTAACATCTCGCACACTATTTGACCAGAATCAGAATCAGAATGCTTTATTTGTAAACATATTACAAATAAAGCATTCTGATTCTGATTCTGATATACAGCAAGTCTAATTTCTGAAACTGAGCTCATGAATAAAGCCCATTTTATACTTGAGGAGTAAAAACTAGCATTTTTATTTACAAGTGGCTCAATACATTTTTACATCAGATCACAAGGAGGAAAATAAAAATATTATTTTATTTTATAACTTTCATGAGACAATGCATCAAGTGTTCAACTTCCCATTGTTTAATAAAGTGTGTGGAATGAGAGGCGACTGCAGTTTGAGGGAGAAAAATTAAAATATATTCCACAGTAACGAGAGAAGCCGGTAGCTCAGTATTTAATTACGAATTTATGAACAGCGGGCGAAATGTAAACCTGAGTGAGGAGCGGACACACTGAGGGGCAGAGGCGGGAGCGAGTTACATCATACTTTATAAATATTGTCTTGCTAAATATCTTTCATTTTATTTGATTTCAATGGGTCATATCTATTATTACAGGTCCATATTTTAGAAGAAAAAAAAAACGAAATCAAATCAAATTGCTGCGAAAATATTTCTTTTAAATAGGTATTCAGTTTTTTATTTATTTAAGCTCAATTTTGTTAAAAGAATGCAGAGAAATGAAGAGATCCGCAGGAGAACCAAGGTAACCGACATAGCCCGAAGAAATGCCAAACTCAAGTGGCAGTGGGCGGGGCACATTGCTCGCAGAACAGGTGGCCGATGGAGCCGAAAGGTTCAGGAATAGCGACCGCGTACTGGAAGACGTAGCGTAGGAAGGCCTCCCAAAAGGTGGACCGACGACCTTGTGAAGGCCGCAGAAACCCGTTGGATGCAAGAAGCACAAAACCGGTAGAAGTGGAGGTGCTTACGGGAGGCCTATGTCCAGCAGTGGACGTCTTTCGGCTGAAATGATGATGATGAAGAGAATGCAGTTTCTCAGCGAAAAGTATTTGACTTAAAGCGTTGACGTAATTTTAGCTCGAGTTCAGACGGAGCAAGTTTTGTTCTTGTCCCCTGTAACATTAAGTAATAAGTGTGCAAGTAAACCGCTATTGCTTATAACCAAGCGTACACCCGAACCATTGCAGCATCTCTCAGTTTCGGTTAATTAAGACAGTGTTTTGAGTGGCACTTCGAGCGGGCTAAATAAATAACGTTAGAGCTCGCCAGGGTTCGGACTCGATGAATAGAATGTTATGTAAAACATTGTGTGAGAAGCATTCTAAAGTGGATATGTTTTTAAGGATATAGTATTTTTTTTATGTTTGTTAACTGGCCAATGAAAATAAATTGCATACAGGCCATGGACGACCGACAATATCTTTGCCACGAACAATAAAAAACTGACGTGATAGCGAGAAACACAGCAAAAGAGATAATCTACAACCGTACAACCATTATCAAACATTTATCATTTTTCGTATGGTGTGGCGCAGAAGTACTAGGAGGAATGACCCCAAATAAATTGGGATAGTAGCCAGGCGAAAGAAGAAGAGAACTTAGCTGACCAGTATAAAGCATAATTCTATCTATTTAGAAGTAATCTATAAAGTCCTGTGGCTAGCAAAGGATTGTGATAGATGGAAGACCTTTACCCCGTTTTAGAATTGAGAATTAGAAATTCAGAACTTGTCAAGCGTAACGTTGACAACTTAAGGTAAAAGTAAAAATAGTAAGAAACTTTGAATTTCACGAGCTATGTATAGGTATTAAAGGAAAGTAAAAGCCAAAGTAGAGTTTGACAATAGGGGCAATTCTCGTACGAGTAACTTTAAGAACGTTTACAGTCTGATTTCAGTCTCAATCTATAAAAAATAACTCTAATTTCCCTACATTTTTGACAATGATTGTCGCTGTGATGATATTGCGACGAGATTTTGAACGTTTTTTTTAATTACGGGAAGTAAGGAAAAACTTTAAGTTCTCAACTGCAAATTCTGAGTTCAAAGACCGGCGCCGGGGCAATTGTGTAACACCTTATCAATCGGAATCGGTTTCATTTTGACAGTTCAACAACATTCATTGCGTTATTTACGGGTTGAACAGACAGATTTTTCGAACTTATGAAGCAATGGATTAGCAATTTGCTTCAAAATGATTCTGATTCCGACTGATAGTGTGTTACGTAATTAGGGTGTTGTATCAAAGTTGCCATCTACAGCAACTACCATTCGAAGGTATATATTAGGTACTAGTAGTAGGTAACTCAGCACTGCTGTTAAACTAGTTGTTTTGTTAATCGTTTATTCAAAGCATGAGCAATGATTATTGCCTTGTATTGTGCCAACGATAGCTTAAGGTGCCACTAGTCGATATTTTTTCCATACAAATTTCGGGAGAGTATTACTCCACTGTTTGACATTGTGCATCAAAGTTAAACATGATATCGTTTTGTCTTATTATTAATTTTGTCTGTACGGAAACAGAATAGTAAAATAAAAAGACATTAAAAAGTTATGAGCCAACAAAGATTCGTTTTTCTTGCTATTTTTTTTTAACGTAACTTTGGGTGTAAATAAGTAATAAGAACTGTAAAATCTTCAAAACAAAGTCGGTACCGACAAAGCTCAGTTATCGAAGAGTTCAATGTACTTTATTTGTAATTGATTTATACAGTGGTTTTTCATAAAACTCGGTTTTACCAAAGCACTTTTCGATTTTTTTTACACGTCTTTCAGTTCGGAACGGTGTTTCTGTGCATGAGAACTAGACGTTATGCGAGTAGACTAGCGTCTAACTGTTCATCACTGATACTATCTCTGTCGGACACGAAACCAGATGAGACAGTGTGCTTTTTGGTCATGACCATCAGTGAGTTCGAGCTCGCGAGTAGTTCCACCTTAAGAATCATTGTTAATGATCACGAGGCAACAGCTTTAGTAAATCCTTGCATCATCACAGGGAAAAAATCAGCCAAATCAGTAATCGCCTCTCTGGCCAATCAGCTTGGTGATTAATCTGCATAACAAATTCGCCTTTATCGTCCAAATTCAATAATTAACCAGTTCAATAATTAAGAGTTGGCGCAGAATTAAGTGAAAATGGCGTGAATATCGTCTCTATTCAATTAATGTATTAATTATATTGGCGATCAGTTTTAATTAGAGGTGTGTGCTCGCGTAGTAATTAATTGTGGCGTTGGGAGTGCGCGCGCAGACGGGATAGTGGCTGGAGGACAGTAGCTAAATGTTTTTTTTTTGTAGATTTTATCATTTAGTTTGCTTGCTTATGGGTCTCGTTGTTGTTTTAATGGGACGCCTTGTATTCTTAAATAAGATTTGTTCTAAGATGAAACTATTTGTGTTAAAACGTGTGCCTCCGTTATTACACTATTATAGTATGTGCTACTACTCGTATAGTACATATATAAGTAGCTCGGAGATATTATCGTTAATTTTAAACCGCTGTTAAGTTACACTGACTAATTTCTGTATGCAAATTAAATATGAGACATTAAGTACGTATTGCCTTACAACGTGGCAATGCCACCAGTCTCTTGGGTACATTACCAGTCGACAGCGATGTGGAGGAATTTTTCGACGCCATATTTTGGTTTGTTAATAGTTTGACTTAAGTTAGGATATATTATTGTGTATATTCCCGCTGGATGCAGCAAGTACAGAACCGGTCGAAGTGGAGGTGCTTGGGGGAAGCCTATGTCCAGCAGTGGACATTTCTCGGCTGAAATAATGATGATCATTATGATATTTTATTTTTAACAGCTTTTAAGTTTTTATAGTACTTATTAGAAGTTTATCTAGTGTATATATTTATATCCTCCTAAATAAATGAGAACTACAAGAAATCAATAACTTTGTAAAAATACTACAGCAATTTGTACATGTCCATTTATTTAGGTATCTCTTAGGAAAATCTAAAAGAAAGTGAAAAATATGAAATAAATTATGAATTTCCGGACACTTTCATGTAAACTATAGGTCGATAATTTACAACAAGTTCTTTATAAAATAACTATCCTCACCACTACCCCCGTCAGAACCCAACTTTACAACGTAATCACTGGAACAGTGCACTCGCTTTGGCAAATAATTATCACCGGGCGAGCTCTGATTGAATGCTAGGCAGCAAATACACGTATCAGAGGTATATTAGTTAGTCAAGTAGCTGGCATCAAGCAATATGTGCTACTAAGTGTAATTGCAGTTGAGTCAAAAGTGAAATGTACCCAAGTGCTTCAAAGTTAAGGTGGAAATCCGGGTGTTGTGGCGCGAATTGGGAGAGGCATACGTTGAGCTGTAAACTGCGATAGGGTGAATTGATTGTTCGTCTTCTAATAAATGATAAATCTAGTCAAGGAGCTGAGGTATCCCGCGAAATTCAAATTTCCTAACTTTGTTGCAATTTGCAGATCAGTGTCAGGTTGTATAACAAACTCAATCATAATCTGAATCATTTTGACAGATATTGCTAATCCATTGCTTCATATATTTGAAAAATTTGTCAGCTTAGCAACGTAATTAACGCAATGAATGTTGTTGAACTGTCAAAATTAAAGCCATTGCTGTTAGTGTTTTGCGCAATGACCCCGCAGGAAGAGGTATTATTAACACTTCTCTTTTTTACAACGAAACCGCTTTGCTTTTCGGTTTTCAATTTTAGACTTTGCTCTGAAACCATTGCAACACGTTTTAATTGATAGTCAGTTTATTTGTCTGCGCAACAAACAAATTAATGCAACGGATATGGACATATGAGCCGTGTTGCAATCGCGACATTAACTGCCGCGTTCCGGTCGCGCGTCTGGGTCGCACCGTAGGCGCTGACGTGTTCACGTGTCCACAGTTACACGTCACGGGAAATGTTCAAATAGTATTATTAAGTCATCATAATCTGCCTAGCCTTTTGCCAACTATATTGGCGACGGCATATAGTTTAGTCAGGAAAATAATATCTAAAAGAAAGCAAAAAAAAAAGACGGGTTGCACTCCGGGAGTGCCGGCAGAAGTGAAAACTTGAATATTAACGTTGAAATAAATCAGTTATTAATTGAATTAATATAACTAAGTTTTTATCACTATTTCTGCGTGCTTTTTTCATTAATCGATGCACTTTGTTCAATTTCCATTTTTTGAAACACTTTACACACTGTATACACGAATTTTACGAATACACAGCAGTGTGGCTACTACACAGACGGTCGAGCCATCAGCTGTCCATCCACGTCCGCGTCCGCGTCCGCGTCCACCATCTCATCACATCACATCACATCACCATCGCCATCACCATCACCATCGCCATCACCATCGCCATCACCGTCACCATCGCCATCGCCATCGCCATCACCATCGCCATCACCATCACCATCCATCCATCCATCCATTATCGTGTCTCACTTGGTTCACTTCGGTTGGCGCCGCCGTAGAAAGAGATGGAGGGGGGGGGGAATCTCTCCAGACGGTCACGTGTCCTGACGCGATGCCCTGACGCGAGTTTAACATTTTTTACCCATTACAAAAAGTGTTCAACGCCGCTAAAGAAGTTTTCACTTCAAAAATTGCCAACTTAATCTATTTTGAATGAAACGGTTCCGCAACTACAGTCCACCCACCTGTCAGTTTCATGCAAACGAATACGTGTTTTGCAAATTTGATCTTTATTAGCTACGAGAATATTGTCACACTGACAGGTGTCAGTAACGTATCCTCTCGACGGCCGGACTCTAATCTTGTACTAAGCAGTGTGGGTGGTATTGCAGTACAAACTAAGCCATACTGTTGTAGAAGGAGTGGCTTAACTGTTCATGTAAATAATAGAGATGTGGGTGGTGTGGTGGTGGTATAGGGTGGGATTCGAACTGAAATAGAATTCTCACGCTTTTTAGTCCGACACCTTAATCTTAGGTCTTTATGTCAAAATTATTATCACAAAACATTTCCCTCCCAGACCTTTCTGCAGTAGGGTAATACTTGCAACATTGGACACAATCACTAGAGTACCATCAAATAAGTGTCATCCGGCGTTACGACAAATGGCACTTTATGACACTATTGTTCACTAAACAGTGTGTGACGAATCAGTTTGGAGCAATTAAGTTAAAAATATTGAGGAACCGTGCACACTGCACAGTGGTACAGAGGTTGTAAAGATAAGACAAAAAAATGTAGACCAAATAGTCGAGTCACAGAATATATAATCGTACTAGGTCAAGATATCTGTGCTCCAATTTACTATGACTCTTATGGGAAGCACGCAAGAAAAGTAACCATATTTATAATATCTTTGTAGTTCAGAGGGCTAGACAAGTGACAATCGCTCTCAAAGAGTATGTCTACAGTCCTTCCATAGTTATTTTGCCTCTGAGAGCAGCAACCCAACAGTTACCTTATAATAACGAGAATAAAGATCATTATGATTTTGACAAACTTATCAGTGGCAACAATCCAACAGCAACCTTATTACAAGGAGTATAAAGATCACTATGATTCAATATCAGAGGTAAAATAACTATGAAAGTAAGAAAAATGTACAGCGGGTTTAAACAGGATTGACATAAGCTTTTCGGTAGGCTTCCATACTTTTTTGACTTTTCCATTATAGTTATCGCTGATAGGATATCATCCTGTCTAGCTCGTCAGGGTGGCATTGCTTGTAAACATTGTATTTGCAACCTACAGCAAAAATGGGTTCGTCCCTACTCTAACCGATCCCGGCTCTGCACGATTCAAAAAGTCCCAACTTTACACGAAACGATAAAAACGAACAGTCAGAATGAAAAACATTTAGACGAATTAAAAATACTTTTCACACCATTTTATGGCTGCTTAGAAAAGAATTTTAAAACAATTGAGGATGCCCAAGATTAGGCAAATAAGAGAAGCTTAATCTGTCAAGCTCCGCTAATGAGACACAATTGATTTTCTATTGTTTCGTCGCCGATCGGCGAACCGCGACGCTTGACCGGTTAAAAAGATGATGGCGAGAGGGTGGTTATAATACCAGGCAGCAGATGACAGGCTATTATAGTACTTGCAGGTGGTGGGTAGTTAATAGAGTATCAGGGTACAGTTTTACTAAAATCAAAGTCATACCAGATTTTGTTAGGAATAAGCTAGGATGCAATATTACGTAGCATAATCAGGCTATAATGTCCTCATTGCTGGGACACAAACCTTCTGTCTTTGTGAGGGAGTGGGCCGTAATCCACCACGTGTGCATTGCTAGATGTCACATATCTTTGAATTTTTGGTTCTAGGACATGCCGGTTTCCTCACGATATTTTACTTCACCGTTTTGAAGTTACGTAGACTGACGGAAGACAGGGTCAAATTCTCAATTTCAGTTCCCACAACCCACAAATCGACCACTATTTGACCTTTCTCATTAGAAACCCAACCTAACCTACCTAAAGCGATAATTCTCATCAGAATTTAGCAAATTAATCAGTATAAAATTACCCAGAGTTGCCTGGGGATGTTAATAATGTACCGGTTGTCATGGCAACCGCCGGCCCTCGAGGGCCGCTGCGTCGCGGGTAATATGTAGTCTGATGACATCGCACAGTGGGACAAACAAGGGGGATCGTGGGCGAAATTGGGTTAGGTTTTTGTTATTGTTGCGAATAAACGTTGACTTGCTGGGAGTGATAGGAAAATAATGGGTATTATTTTATCCTGAATGACTTAACTTTTGTGAGTGGCTGGACAGTTTGCCATATTTCAATAGGTATCATATTTTTTAATTTAGTCTGCTGCTATTTTTGCTTATTATTCTCATTTCTAAGTTCTATTACGCACGACGACATATCAATTGACTTCTTATTGCACGAAAAGCCAATGCGGGTCAGCTAAAACTTCAAATGTATAGCTTGATATGTCGCCGTACCTATTGAATTTCTGGTAGGTATTTTTTAAAATTAGGAAAAAAATTTAAATTAAATGTTGTTCATCTACACTTATAAAACCTACGAAAATACTGTTGGTTTCCAATCACAAGTATCGCCACAGCCGTGACATTTCTTGTGAAACCAATTAAACTGCTGTATTAGTTTAATTGGTCACCGACATAGCTTGCAGAGTACTCAAACTCAAGTGGCAGTGGGCTGGCCATGTCTGTCGAAGGACTGATGGCTGGTGGAGCACACGAGTCCTGGAGTGGAGACCGCGTACCGGCAAGCGTAATGTGGGACGCCCCCCAGCTAGATGGACGGACGACCTAAATAAGGTGGCTGGGGTAGACTGGATGCGGAAGGCGGAGGACAGGGTGCTGTGGCGCAGTCTGGGAGAGGCCTATGTCCAGCAGTGGACAGCGATAGGCTGAGTTGATTGATTGATTAGTTTCATCTCGACGTTTGCTACCTGTTAAATCATTCATACCAGTGGCTACTACAGCTGATATTAGAACCACTAACTAATGCCACTAGCATTCAATTTTCGTCGGCGATCCGTTAAGATAATTAGTAGCAGCCGTAATTTATAGCATGTTGATCAAATAACTTTGTACTCATGTCAGCGGCCGTGTTCGGAGGGCCACGTACGATGGCACTAGTAATTAGGACCGTCTGATAGCACACAGTGGGCTGGCTGTTAACGATGTTAGACAAAAATGTAAAACAAAAAAGTTTTTAAAGATTGAGAAGTTGCTAAGTTAATGTCAAAATACGATTGCTAATATTGCGATATCATGCTTAGTTTTATCTTAAAACGTATAATATTGTACAATTATATGAAAACACTACACTATAATAATATAAAATCTAATAAGAAGACTTGTGATGAAATAAAAGGTTAATACTATCATGTTTTATTATAACGTCATCACAAGCAATTACCTTTTAAACTCGGAAGAATTGTAAACATTTACTTTTTAGCCTTTCTTTCATTTCATTTCAAAGCATTTTACACTTAACTATTCTAAGAAAACTTCTTTCACTCGCATCGATCACATAGCTTTGAAATATTCAGATGCATCAGTGTATGGTGTATTGGACTGGACTATAGAGTACCACATTATTATTATTTTTTCCTTTTGTTATCACAGTACTTTATTCACATTACAATCTAGCTAATAAGTCATTTAAAAATAACTTAAACTGCTGAGTAACTAAAAATACCATATGTCATATAGAAAATAAATTCTTTCAAACGTAAGAACGATATTTTAAACACCAGTACTGCCTGTGCGAGTGCGTTCCTGGATGGGCACCTAGTGATTAAGCGCAAGCAACAGATTAAAAAAAAATGTAATGTCTAAATCTTTTATTTTTCTCAAATCTATATCACTACCCTCCAAATCTCATATCCATTGTAATCCCAAACGCGATCAATTCATACCGGCACAAAAATGTGCAATTTGAATGTTGGCCGTTGTCCAAGTGATGTGCCTGATGGTGCACTGTGCGCCCATTAACATATTAATGCAAAACGTTATTAGGCGCGGTAACTGATGGCTAGCTTAGACGGCCATGTTCCACGTTCACGCTGCTTTGATTATTGGGTGAGCAGAGTGCCAGGTGACTGGGTATTGATAATTTTAAAGTTAAAGTTTAACTATATTTTTTGTAAGCAATAGTTTTTGTCGCATCATAGTGTTGGACGGAGATGGCGGGATTAGCTGGACTCCTTCAACAAGAACTGGTCCTTAGCAGCTTTGAACAGAGAGAGGTGGAAAGAGAGTAGGGAGGCCTTTGCCCTGCAGTGGGACGTCACAGGCTAATAATAATAATAGTTTTTGTATCTATGGTAAAAGAATGAATGACCGTTTGTATCATCTCAGGTGTGAATGCAAGAATGTATGTGGATTTAAGAACTGTGTTTTTACTGAAAATATTAGGTCAGTAGTTAAGTACCTACTGATGATGGCTTCAGTATGACGTTTCGTTTTAATACTATTCTTACATAAACTTAACCTTTCGTATGCCGGAACGTAGATCCACGCGAGACACAATGGCTTTTTAATTGTGTCTGTAATTACGGCATTCAACCGGTTAAATTGAATCTCTCTTTACACTGGTTACATGTCAGATAACAAATTCTTCAGCAATACAGCAATGCACATTAAAACTCCATCTTAAGGCGATTATAGCCTCGAATGTCCTTGAGCGTTTGGGCGGAGCATAGGCGAACTCAGTGCCTCACCCCGCGCGCCCGCTTACCTCCCCAATGTCAAAGAGTGTCGTACTCGTACGTAGCGCATGCAGATGCGGCGGCGTGGGACGCATTTTGTCTTAGGCAGTTTTATGACGCTACCTACTGAGTGTAGATGGATCAAGAATACGTACAATATTTATGTTGTGAGTATGAATGCTATTGTACAGTAAAAATACTGCTTTCTTAGAGACAAATAAAAAATAATAATAATATCAATAAAAAACGTTCATTCAATATACAGTTCGTTTTTTCACGTATACAGATTATAAAAAAATACAATTACAAAAAAAAACTTATGACTAATACCGCTTTTAACAGTGGTAGTTTTTAGGGTTCCGTACCCAAAGGGTAAAAACGGGACCTTATTACTAAGACTCCTCTGTCCGTCTGTCTGTCTGTCACCGGCCTGTATCTCACGAACCGTGATTGCCAGAAGAATACCATTATTATAGTTTCAAACTCAAATGGGTCCCGCCTGCTTCCAACTTTTATTTAATTTAAAATGGGCTTGTTTTTAGCTTTTCAGTTAGTTTTAGCATAAGGTTGCAGTCGGGTTTTTTAAATTTTACTGCTTTTTAGTTTACAAATGTGAAAGATTTCGCAGACGATTTAGTTCTTGGTAGGTGTTTTTTACGATTTGTCACTTTGAATTAGTTTTTACCATATTATAAGTTGTATATATTTTTGTAATCACATTTTAAAACCTTTTATTTTGATACCCCACTCGATAGGTTATGAGAAAAAAAAAATTTTTGAAGAAATAATATTGCGCCAAAAATCCGCCATTTTGTATTTTTTATTTTGATATACCCAGTGTCACTCTCACAGTACATACAAATCTAACGACACCTCTCAAGCTAAAATCCATCGAGCCGTTCAGGCCGCAGAGCGTGCCAAACAATTATACATAGGTACATACATAATAATATGTGTTTTCACTTCTCATGCTCTAAAAGTCCGTCTTTATGATGTGCTTAGGCGACATAAAATCGCTTTTTATGTTCTAGTGCATAAAGTAATTTTTTTTTCTAAGACTAAAGTAATCAGGCCCAACAGCCACACGCACAATAGAACTTCGCAGATTAAAGTCGTGATTTATTTCATTTTCTTTAATTTATACTACTTCCGTGTTTTCTATCGTTAATTTAATAAAATCAGGTGAAATAGTTGTCATTTATTATTTAAAAAGGCAAAGAAACGTTTTCATTTTTTGGCAGTATGAAGTACCCAAGTCGAATGACAAATGTTGAAAATTAAAAAAAAAACTTTTAAAAAGTTTCTTGGCGGTATTATCTGTGGTGGCAGGAATTAGCTATGGATGCAACATTTTTGATTAATTATGTACTGTATACTTTATGTCTGTTTCATTTTCTCGCAATCGAAGTGTACCTAAAGCAGAGTGTATAACTCAGGCGTAAACGAGCCATTTTACCCCTCGACTTAACTATCCACTCTCGCCTGCGGCTCGGGTGGATATAAACGTCTCGGGGTAAACTAGCTTCTTTTATGCCTTAGTTGTACAATCTACTATTATGTATGTATAATTGTTTTTCGAGAGTATATAATATATACTCTCGAAAAACAATTATACATACATAATAGTAGATTCTTCATTCTTCTGGCTATCACGGTTCGTGAGATACAGCCTGGTGACAGACAGACAGACGGAGAGAGGAGTCTTAGTAATAAGGTCCCGTTATTACCCTTTGGGTACGGAACCCTAAAAACTACCACTGTTAAGAGCGGTATTAGTCATAAGTTAGTTTTAATTTTTTTTTTTTTGTAATTGTGTTTTTTTTATAAACTGTATACGTGAATAAACGAACTGTATACTGAATAAACGTGTTTTATTGATATTATTATATTAGTATTCAATAGACAATAATATAGCGTCCACTCGCAAACAAACTATCACTACTACTAATACTATCAACGTCCAAGCGTAAACGAACAGTCCGAGTGTACTATCTGCGCTATTTAGTCTTTGCCACAAAAATGCAGATCGGAGCGAGCCGACATGCGACACAACCTCCCCGTGCGAACGATCCAGCGAGACTGGCCGGGCGGCTGCTGCCCGCGCCCGTATAGGTAAAACCATGGTGTTATTGATTTTTTAAAACTTAAATAATAATTATTAAAAAAAACAAACTTAATTTTTATAAACCATTAAATTTGCTATAATTTGGTGAAAGAATCATCAAAATCGCTTCAGGCGTTTGAAAGTAGAAAGAAAATTCTTGCGTAAAATAAGAGGATGGATATGATTTTTTGTTGTTAAAACTAACAGTAATATTAAAAAAATCAAACTTAAATTATATTTGTAAACATATGTCACATATCATATATTTTTTTTAATATATTTGGGCTATCCATTTGGGAGGAGTAGGCCTTCAAAGAGAGGTCTACTTTGCAGTTTGGCGTAACCATTCGCCTTAAGTAGATAAAAAGCAATACTTTATAAAACATATGACTGAATACTACCAATGTACAGTTCATTGCATGCCCACAAGGCAATAAAGTATAAATCAAACTAACTGAACGCGCAACGGAGTTTTATTATTTACCGACTATTCCCGTTCACCGTAAAAGTGATTACCGGTCTAACCTACAGTACTTACGTGTTTACGATTATATCTTAATCCTAGTGTAGCTTACCTGTAAATAAGAGAAATATTACATTAGGATTGGGTAGTAAATAACTTATAAATACATATCGCACTGCTAACACGAGACTGTATAAACTCAAAAAAAGACAAATTCGAGATAACTCATTTGTTATATGTAAAATGAAATAACTTGATAACCTGCAATCTCTGAAATTACTCATAATTAAGGAAACCCCTTAATTTGCGCATTCAGTATAACAACATCTTCAGGATGATGTTGGGGCTGCCTCGCTTCTGTAGTGCATCAGGGATGTTTGCGCTGTATCGTACTGATGGCTTTCATGCAGTCATCCGCAAGAAAACTGTATCCCTGATCTGCAGAATGCGTGGCAGCTGTAACGGAATTCTGAAGACTGTAGCTGATAGGATCTCTTCTCCGATGTGGAGATCCTTTGTTAAGCGGGTAATTTGAATGAATGACATGTATTTTAATTTATAATTTAATTTTAATTTGGAATTTCACTTAATTTTATTTATTGTAATTTTTAATCGTTAATTTTTATTTCGGTTGTATTTATTTTAATTTAATTTTATGTATTTTAATTTAATTTAATTTTATTGTAAATCGGACTGTATGAAATTATGGATCAATTAGTTATCCGAAATAAATTAATTTTAATTTAATTTAATTTTATCACTAATTTTAAAACAGTGTTCACTTTTTACAATCGTTAACAGGAAACGAGTAATCAGTTTTCCATCATTTCTGAAAAAAGCTTAATTTTGAGTTGATACAGTCTTGTGTGAGCAGTGCGATATATTAAATAGGTAGTCAAATATTGTGATTAAAATAGTCGAAACAAAAATGGTGGTGGCCCGCAATATTGCAAAATATTAAGCACTAAGTTTACAAGTTGAAACCTGACTTTTTGACCAAAGAGTCACTGAGTTAGGTAATGAAAAACATTGCAAGAAATCTGCAACCTAAACTTCCTAAATAGGATATTCGACCGATTTTGTTTTAGATTTCTCAAAACCTTGAAAATGCTAATGGCGAATAAAACTACACAGAGACTATGCACTGTTTCCATCTGACGTCAGATGAGATAGACTTGAAGCTGTTTGCACCATAATTGAGGGCATTTAATTAAATGGTGATGAAAACTACATCAAAATCCATAGCGTATTTTTGAAGATCGAAGCGCTCACACAGACAGACACGAAAAGCGACTTTGTATTTTTAGGTATACAGGGTGAAATTAAATTCATGGGCATCCTTTTAAGGGGTCATTGTACTCATCATTATGAACAACTTTTACTATGGGACCAAACTTGAAAACGCGAAAAAAGTCAGCTATTCCCTACATTTTGACGAATTATGTGAACATAAGTGCAAGGAACAGCTGATTTTTTTTCGCGATTTTTGGTTAAGTCTCATAGAAAAAGTTGTTCATATTGATGAGTACAATGACCCCTTAAAAGGATGCCCATGAATTCAATTTCACCCTGTAGATTTATCAACTGAAAACATTTTCATTTCAAAATCATCAACATCAAAATAGCCTTCCGTTAGTATACGGCGCATAAAATTATTCCCATATAGTTGTTAGCATTGTATTGCATACAAAGTTGACAAGTGGCCTGTATGTCATAACTACTAATAACTAAGGATGTGTGCACACTGGCGCCTGCTAAAATTATTAATTGGCGACGAGAAGTTTAGGAGTGTTGGTTTGGTGAGTACCTAGCAACTGTTTATTTCGCTCCATTAAAATGTATGTCTTTAGAACGTTTCATTCGGTTTATATCCATCTTAATATTTACTGTATCCAAAAGGCTCATAGCTCAATAAATTCTTGTAAATGCTTCAGACTACTCAATAGCTTTTTCGTTAGGATTTTATAAGTTTGCTTCTATATAAATCTTTTTTTCTTGTTATCTGATAAATTTCCTATAATAACTGATTCATCTTCTTTTATTGTGTGTGTTTTGTGCTAAATTATATATGGTTATTTTATCCGTATTCCAATTTTTTTGGAGTCGGTAAAGACACTCTTTATCTTTGTACATCTCTGCCAGCATTCATCTCATTGTTCACTTTTACTTCCTTGGCAATATCACCTTCCACATAAAGTCAACCATCCATCCTTCTTTCCTTTTACCCACCCACTTGCGCTAAATAATGTCAACTTTTCTTTCTTTCTTTCTTTGCCCGCCAATATGTCCGCCTCCTAACTCTTGCATGCACGCGAGCAAGCGCCGGCGCCATGGCTCTCGTATATCTGTCACTAAATCGGCGCGCGCGCAACGCTGCAGCCTTTATTGAACGCCCATTGAGAACCGACACACATTCACTGCAGGAATTCGCGAACTGTGGATTGCATGTATAGGGAATTTGTGTATGTTTGTGTGTTGAATATAGGGCTAGTTATTTTTAGATCTTTTAACTAGTACTTAAAAAATGGTGCAGTCTATTGGCTGTGTTGCTGAATGAAATTGAGGGATACTACACGAAAGAATACATATAAATAAAAATGTAGAGTGTGGTTTACTGAAAATAAGATAATGTTACAGTAAGTACAGAATTTAATCCTATATATAAAGGTTCTGTTTTAGTCCTACATAGTATAAAATCCTGTTTAATTCTAAAACTTATCAAAGCTCCTGATTTCACAATTATTAATACGAAAATTCTTCATACTTTTGAGTTACGATCATTTAATTAGAGATAATCATTACTACAGTTAAACATCCATTAGGTATCTATAAAAGGGGTCACGCACATGGATTTCATATCTTTACCTTACCTATGTATGCAATTTCAATCTTTTACTACATACGAAACTTTAATCTCTGCCGTCGCTAAATGGTGGTGCCGTTAAAATATTTTAGAGGCTTTTAAATCGCGTAGGGTTGCAAGTTTATTATAACTTTACATTGTAACCACATTGTGGCTTTATAGAGGTATTACCGTTTATTGGGTTCTGTACCCTACTCGCCATAAAAGATGCATGGACGACAATTTTCTATAATTATTTTCAAAATTAGACACCCACTGTTTTAGTCCTGGGATCCTAGGAGAAAGTGATATTCAACAAGGAAAAGTAAAAATGTCTAGGATTGAACTTAAAAGGAGGTCCCTATGTAAGATTTACTGTTTGTATTTTGTTTTTTTTTTTTTTTGTATTGACATAAGTTACCGAAAAGTTTATGCCAATCCTGTTGAAAGTCGTTGTAGAAATATTAAACGCTTTGAAAGCGATTGTCACTTGTCTAGACCCTAGTTCTATCTACATTTAGCTCATATTAGTGTTGTGGTCTTATTTTATGATTCCTGACGGTGATTTGTGCCAGAACGGGTGATAAGATCACCCTATACAGCGGGTATCAAAAAGGTGTGGTCATATTTTAGGGTGTGGTACAGACCATCCAACTAAAGAACTTTCTTCATGGGACCAACATCGTAATCGCAAAAAAAATAAATTGTCCCATACAAAACTTCAATACACGCTGTATACAGGTTTGATAATCACTTTTATCAAATCTTTTGGTGATAACAGGCAGATGATATCAATGCAAAACCCCGGAAAGAAATAAGAATGCTGTTCAGATAAAACTTCTACCGTATCAAGACATGAAATGAAAGCTTTTAATTATGTTTATTGATGTTTACTCAACTAATTGCATTATAATAATTATAATACTTGATTATTATATCGTACCGTTATTTATTTAGCGTTTATTAGTCACGCTAGTTTGGTTTACGGCCACAACACAATAAACCGTTGTTTTACGGTATATTGCTATAAGTGTTTATTGAGATTTGCCCCATACGGTATTATCCATTGAAACGAGATGTTATTATAAACACACAGCCAGGAACATTAATACACATAGGTACATACATAAACTCACGCCTTCTTTTCATAGGGGTAGGCAGAAACTACAGAACGCTATCTCCTAGGATCCTTACATATATCTTTTGCCTCGTTTATGTTCATACATTTGGTCATAAACGTTCGCCGGTTGCGAGTACGTACTACGCACGACCTTTCTTAAGACAAAAAAAGGAAAGGAAAATAAAAGAAAAACAAAAACAAAGAAAAATTATGAAAGAAAATTAACTGTCAAGCATATTATTGACACCCTAAGGTTCAATTCACACCGGGAAAGCAGCGGCCGGCAGCGGTACGGCGAACACTTTCAGGTACTGCAAGGTACCATCCGTACTTAGTCGATATACCGACTAGTCGTACTCAGCTCTTCTCCTTTATTATTCGCACACCTAAAGTGTGGAACTCGGCGCCAAAGTCTGTGGTCCCTTCCACGTACAACCCGTCAGCCTCAAAGCAAGAGTGAATAGACATCTTCTGGGCACGCTCGTTCCATCACAGACCTCATCCATCGCTTTCCACCAGGCGAGAGCGAAGTCAAGTGGTGGCCCGTTTTACAATAAAAAATAAACCGTCTATGTATTACACAAACACACCGTAACAGATAGTGCAAAGCGTCATACGTAAATGAAAATAATAAGTGAAAAACACCAAGAAGAAAAAAAAACAATATTTTTGCCAAAAACACGCTACAGAAAGCGTAGACCGCAGAACGATTTATTTTAATAACATTTCAACGTGAACCCATTTCGCGAAAAACTGTAACAAGTCCTTCCCAATTCATTTGCTTCCTTAACACTAGGTAATAAGGTTGAAATTGTAAAGGTGTGGAGCCAAAAAATAATTAATTTCATTCGCGTTATAAATGCAGTCGGTAAACCACAAATATTGGTTCAAATTCGTTTCTGTGTTTACATAAATTTAGAAATTTGTATTTATTGTTAGGTGCCGTTGAAACTGCAGTAACTTTGTTTGCTTACAAAAACAAGTTACGATGTATTTCCTAATACGATGAGCTGTTGTTTATTTGCCAAAAGTGTTGACTCTTTTGAGTATTCCTGTTTGAGCACCTATTTTCAGAGCACCAAAGGTATTCCTATTAGAGCACCAATCAATATTTTACCGTGGAGTATAGTGACTGTTCTTTATGGGGTCCTTACGATGGGGCCCGCCTTCAGTAAGGTAGCTAAACAGTCCTATCACGATGCCTTCTTTATCATATAATGTGTCCATTACCCAGACAAAAAAAACTCAAACCACCTTTGACATTTATTAAACCACACACCATCATCATTCTCCTGCCCTTATACGTTTATTTGGGGTCGGCGCAACATGTATTTTTCTTCCATACTTCTCTATTAAAGCCGCTGCACACTTGTAACACCCGACGCCATCCCACGCTTACTTATTGGCCAAATGACGAAAATAGCTCAACGAGACGAAAAATGTGGCCAATGAGTAAGCTTTATTGATGTCGCGTAACGTGGCGCGTTATAAGTCTGTTTCCGCCTTAAGTCGTCATTTCGGTAGTCACCCCCCTTTCTAACCATATCATCTTTCACATAGTCCATCCATCGTTTCTTTGGTCTTCCCCTACTCATAGAGTCATCGACTTTCATACTCAAAACTTTCCTAACGAAATGTTCTTCATTTCTCCGCATCACAGGCCCATACCCACAACCGATTTCAGACCACACACCATACAACATGTACGAAATAAAACACCTGACTTTTCTCAGGCATCCAGTCAACATCTAACACCCAACCAATTCAGAGAGGCAATTCTCCTAATTTTAAGAACGTTCACAGTCTGATCTGTATCAATCTGTCAAAAATATCTCTAATTTCCCTACATTTTGACAAGTTTTTGACATTTGTTTGTCGCCGAGATGACACTGCGACTTCACACACACTTGCTTTTCCAATTCGCTTTTGACATTGGCAGAATAGTCGTTTTTTTTTTTTTAATTTATTCATGACCATGGATACATGTCCTTCAGTCGTAGTCACTAAACATTTTTGTTTTCTTACGTAATTGTCATTAGAATGCGGGTGCAACCCATTCTAACGACTTTGAAGTATTTGGCAGCAAATGTATCGAGTCAGCCTTCTCAGTAAACTTCGCTGAGGCGGCCAAAACCACAATAAAATTCTCAGCTCCGTTTTACCGAGATTGCGCCTGTTTCAATGATTCCACATATTGTCCAGTTGCGCAGACACTTGAGATACAAAACTACACCAATTTTACATCACAATATCCACTAGGAATCAATTTGCGAATAATTAAAACAGCCACTGAACTTCACTCGAAGAAATCCCGCCAAAAAAACCCAGAATAGTCGACATCGGCTTTACTTGCCATAGTTAAAAATAGAATAGAATAGACACTGCGACTAGATTTTGAACGTTTTAAATTACGAGAATTGGCCTTCAGATACTTTGCCAAAAAATTCACTACCTTACCTACAAAAAACCTCGAAATTTTCCTTTACAAAAATCCTAAATTCCACTATAGATATATAACCCGGTATCAGCAGACATCCAGGCGTCCAAACAAATCCGTCAGCAACACAGTATGTCAATTAAGAGCAATTTTCACAAACTGTGTGTGTGTCTGTGTGTGTCCAAAAAATTTCCTTGCGAAGGCACGCCTGGGTTGCTCGGGTTTAGTTAGACACGATGATAGTAGGGTGGGTAGGGTTTCGTAAATTATCGGGATAGTCTTGATTTTTTTGGGTGGATCTCGAATTTATATGAGAGTGAAAAAGACAGTATCCTCTGTCTTCTTTTGTATAGAGGAGGGAGAAAGCGTTAAGTGGTGATGAAGATTTCGTGGTTGTTAAGAAATTGGGATTCGCTGAGATAAAGAAGTAGAAGACTAGATAGGTAATTTTACAGAGATTTGTAGAATTGTGACATCTTGACTTATTAGCTGTGATTACTTCCTATACATACTTGATGCTGTCACTAATCGTCTTGCGAGGTAATTGAGTAAAACATTATCAGTAGCAATGGCTTCCATTTTGACAGTTCAACGACATTCATTGCGTTGTTTCCGTTGTTGAGCAGACAAATTTTTCAAACATATGAAGCAATTGATTAGCAATATTCTTCAAAATTATTCCGATTATGATTATTACGCAATAAGGGTGCTGTTCTGAAAGTAAATATTATCTTTTTCATTTCGCCATAGATCTATTTCCTATTGCGTTGGACCTTATCCTAATATCCAACATTTGTTAGGCAAAATTCCAAAACTGGGCTCTGAATTTGGCACTGTTTCCGTGGGCATGTCACTACTTGTGCATAATTGATCACTGTTGCGTCACCGTGAGCTGTGTTGACAGGGACATTCGAGACTCTAGAGATTCAAAACTTCTCACCTATGTCAAAGCTAAGACAAACTATTGACAGTTACATTTTCCTTTGGTATCGAGAGGATACCTTTTATTCATTTCAATTGTGTTTCAATATGCCTACTAATATCTTTGTTTCAGACATTCAATCACTCCATATTAGCTAATTTTAGGAATATTATTAATACTATTCATTTCGGACAACACTAAATTACAATAGGTAGGTATATAGTACACTACATACTTAGGTACAGTATTGCCAAAGAAACATTGATGTTCACTGTGTAACTGGAGTTCATGCTGCCTTCATCATTAAACAATGGATGAGCCATCATCCATTACCAACCACAGAAATAGCCATGCCTTCTCTTTTTTGACGACAATGGGTTTTCTGGCATCATTTTGACCCAAGGATGGGAAATTGGATGTTTCCTTTTAGCTCCTTTAAGTCCATCGTATTTTTCTTATATCCCACATAATTTCTCCCCCCGACGAAAGAAAATCATTCAATTACCAGTCTCTATTTTTATGCGAGTCGATTTTTTGGCCAAGAATGTGGCCATTTCGATGCTCTTTTGTCCAGCCTCATCAAGTCTTCATTCCTGTCCTTACCTCCCATATCAGCTATGTCAATACCGCTGATCGTAACGTAACAGGACATGTCCAGCGTATGCCAGGCTTATGGTGACAGTGATCCGCGCGGCTGCGTGCATACGAGGCGTGATCTCGCATACATTAGCGTTAGTGCTGATCGTGTAGGTAGGCAGAACTCTAGCTGTATCATGTTTATTAATAATGGTAGTTGTTTAGGTGGGTAATTTTTGAATAAGGGGTGGAAATTTTCAAAATAGAACGTTGGTTCACAATCGGGACTACCCAAAGACTCACAACTCAGTAAACATAAACAATTCTTGGACTTTGAAATGTCAAATTCAAATTCAAATAATTTATTGTGGATCATAGGTTCATAAGATGGTGTGTTAGTTACAGGTAAGTCTGCTATGTCCCGCCATTGAGGCATACAAAATTCACATTACAAGTTTATTAAAATACAATACATCAAATTGTCATGCAATACATGAAGATTAAATTAGTATATTATTTATGTCAAATTACAAATTAGTCATGTCACAAAATGGTATGTTTCAATGTATTATCATTTAGAAATTCTCTTATGGAGTAATAACATTTACTTATCAATAATTCGTGTAGTTTTCTTTTAAAGATATTTATATCGGCCATAGTTCTGAGAAAAGGTGGAAGATTATTAAAGATACGTGGGCCCATACAGAAAATGCTTTGGTGCAAAAGTTTTGTTTTACTGGGTACGCCGCGCAGCTTGTCTATGTGTCTAGCCCTAGTGCAAAATTCAAATAAACTTGGATTTGATTTTATGAATATTACAGTTTCATATATATATACACTAGGAAGAGTTAATATTTTTAAACTAGTAAAATGTGGTCTGCATGAATCCACTTGGTGTATATTGCACATCGATCACACAACGCTTTTGAGCTCTAAAAGCACGCTCTTTTTCCACAGAGTTGCCCCAGAATATGATGCCATAGCGTATGATTGAAGCAACATATCCATGATAGGCAGTTAGTAGTGCAGACTGACTAACAGTGGGTCTTAATCTGTAAAGAGCATAAGAGCTCTGACTAAGTCTTTTGCAAACTTGCTCTATATGTGCCTTCCAAATGTGAGTGCAATGTATTTTTTTTTTCAACCTATCTATATAACTACGAATTACTCAATAATTTCAGGAATAGTGTCATATGATAAGTAGAATCTCGCAATCTAAGAAAAAGTCTATTCTATTCATTCAGTTAGATATAACTTATAACTACCTACTGTAAACAGAACGTGAACCTGCCAGATACCAACAACATCAAAACAACACAACTCCAACCCTCTTACAAACAACTTTAATCAACAGAAAGCAAGCTACGCTATCATTAAAAAAATGCAATCCAATTTCACTAAAATAAAAAATCTAGGTTAAACCAGCACTATGCTCAAACGACATTTTTATTTTCATGTATTGGCAAAGCACTTAAAACTGCAAATACAATTTTTCACATATCAAAAGTTCACGTCATATCGCGGTCACACTGTACCGCTAAAATATCGTGGTCGTACTGTAGCGAGCCCGCAAATAGAATGCGATTGAATTTATAATGAAGCCCATTCACAGCCGATATGTTGGATGTAGGAACCCAGAGTTGCCGATATTGTGTTGGTGTACAGTTATTGGGATGACTGGTTTATTCTAGAATGAAAGGGTTGTAAAGTAATCGAGGTTCCAAATGTCAAGTTTTGGTTGTTCATTTAAGGTAACTGGTTTTATTGGATTGGCCAGGTATTATTATGAAGGTATTTTTTTAAATGATATATAATCTTTCGGGAACCATGTCTACATTAACTTATTCGGTGCAGTGTTAGTTATAATCAGCCTATAATATTCCCACTGCTGGGACACAGGCCTCCTCTCTTTTGGAGAGGGAGTGGGCGGATCCACCACGCGTGCCCAGTGCGGATTGGTAGATGTCACATGTCTTCAAACTTTTGGTTCTAGGACATGCCGGTTTCGAGAGCACTGGTGATGAATTAAATTATACAAAGTAACGTGCTTGACTGGATTCGAACTCATGAACTATAAATCACTGTTATCCCTGGCCCACCACAGTCCTCTCATAAAAACTCATGTTAGCATTACTTCATAAATGATAGTAACGTTTACTATCATACTGATATGATTATAACAATTTTTCAAAACAAGATCTTTGAAAAATAACCTCTAGTGAAAAGCAATAACCAGTGTTACTACTTCAAATATTATTATAACAAAAGCACACAATGCAAGAAGATCACTTTATATTCTTTTATCGTATACACTTTCTACAACAATATTGAATTGCTCTTGCGGCGTCCCATTCATCCGCGGATATGTCGGACGGTGCCAACTCTCAATTTAATATCGTCGGGATGCTGCTATTCTTTTTAATGGTCCGCAGTTAGATTACCATATTGTGAGACGAATAGAATACATAAACTAGAAGATTAAAGAGATTAGGAGAGTACACCCACATTTTGCCAAGGCCGCAATTCACTATGACCGCTTAATGATTCCTTACCTACTTCGAAACTACGTCAACCCTTTAGCTAATCACGACATCAGAAGGCCAATTCTCGTAATTTATTAAAACGTTCAAAATCTAGTCGCAGTCTCATCTCGGCGACAAACAAATGTCAAAAATTTGTCAACATGTAGGGAAATCAGAGGTATTTTTGACAGATTGACACTGAGATCAGACTGTGAACGTCCTTAAAATTACGAGAATTGCCCCTCTGCTAACAAAGTATTCTCTATGACACTGAACGAAACCGCGCGAAATGAACGCGAAGTTGGTGTGGTTAGAACTGTCAAATTACCTCGCTTGACAACCGTGCGTCGTAAGATTACGCGGGGAGTAATAATTACTTTACAGAATTGGGGCTCAGTTGTGTTTAAGTCATCATGTAACGTATGTCCTATTGCCTAACTTCTGCCGAACCTTTTGAGGAATACAGGCGAAATGTTATTTTAGCGTAATTTTATTGTATGTTATTAAACAATCACACTATTAAACAATCACACTAATATTATAAAGGTGAAAGTTTGTGAGTGTGTGTGTGTGTGTGTGTTTATATGTTTGTTACTTCTTCACGCTCAAACCGCTAAACCGATTTAGATGAAATTTGGTATAGAGATAGTTTGAGTCCCGGGAAAGGACATAGGCTACTTTCTATCCCGATATTCCCAAGGGATCGACATTTACGCGGGTGAAACCGCGGGGCGCAGCTAGTTTATTATAAAGTCTACACCGGTCTATAGACAATTTAAGGATTGTCTTTGAAAGAACTACAGTTTTCCCCAAATATTCTATAGGCAATATGCTCGCCCCCTCATATAAGATCGGATCTTATAATGTAACTAGCTGCGCTCCGTGGTTTCACCCGCGTAAATGTCAATCCCGTGGGAATATTGGGATAAAAAGTAGTCTATATGTTAATCCAGGGTGTCAGCTACATCCATACAAAATTTTATCAAAATTGGTCCAGCCGTTTGAGCGTGAATAAGTAACAAACACACACACTTACAAACTTTCACCTTTATAATTATTAGTGTGAAGTTTGATTTTAACTGGTGAATTGAAGGTGTAGGAATGATACACATCTCTAGATAAGTCCGCCTGCCTCTTCAGAGAATATGAGCGCGATATGCGTTTTTTTTTTTGCAGTTTGTTAATTAAAAAATATCATAAAGTATCATGCAGTATCACTCCAGTCTATTATGGTATATGCCAGGATATCACCATATCATCTGCCAGTATACAAAGAGAGAAGGACAAAAAATATGACAATTTGTAACGGATTGAACCGATCGCTGCTAACGAGAGTCGGCTCTGAATCTTTTATGTAGGGATAGGCCTGTTTTAATTATTAATATCGATATCGATAGTTAGGAATGCTTGTAAAGTAGGTCAGGATTTATCTAGTTTGCAATAGACAGTAGTCGTACAACCCATCTATTCAGAAAAGCAGAAGATGATGACGGTCTTTACGCGAAAATATATTATATATTAATTTACCAAATTACTCGATGCTGATAGTCCAAAAAAGTAACGCTTAATCTATATTTTAAGATGTTTTGCAGTGGCATGCAAGCATGTTCGTAAGACCACATTTGATAGCACAATACGAAAACTGATTTGGTTCTTAAACATAAATCAAAAAGATAACACTTCCACAAAACACATCCAACAACACCTCTCAAAACCACGTCCTCCCAATTTACCGACAACTCCCCAGCCACAACACTAGCACTCATCGCAAGTGGCCGCATAACGACGTCGATAACGAACCGCGCTGCATTGTTATCGACAAAATGCTAAGCAGCTCGATATACCGGGATTAGTGCTGTACCCTGCTGCAAGCTCTAGTCTCGGTGATTTGAACTCACACTGTAGGATTATCTGTTATTATCTTAGATTTTGGAGGGGTTTGTGTTTTTGCAAGATTATTAAGTATTTTGTTTTGATTTTTTCATAAGAATCAGAATGCTTTATTTGTAAACATAGGTCAAATAGGTAAGAAAGTGTAAGATGCATTTATCGTGTTGTGCTCTACAGGATGTTATAGGTCAAATAGGTAAGAAAGTGTAAGATGCATTTATCGTGTTGTGCTCTACAGGATGTTATATTGAATTAAAAAAGGATGAGTTGATTGAATGAGGCATATGATAGGAACGTAATTTGGGAAAAGCCCTATTTCCTGCAGTGGACGTCAACGAACTGCAGTATATCTCCCTTTAATGTCCTAGAACCAAAAATTCAAAGACGTGTGACATGACATGGGCCCGCGTGGTAGATTACGGCCCACTCCCTCGCATAGAGAGGAGGCCTGTCTGTGTTCCTATAGAGGGAACGTTATAAGCTGATTATGCTGATATCTACCCTTCATCCTTGAAGACCCATTTGATATGGTAATTGACGAAACAGAGATTTTGTAGGTACGTTCGACACACTTGACCAAATAAAAATAATAATAATTATTTTTATTGTTATTCCCTTTATTTCATTATTTACATATAAATTATATTTTTAAATATAAAAACATTTAAAAATATTAAAAATAGTGGTCCGCCGGTGTCGGGAGCAGGGTCCAAGCTACCGGTGGTTAGGGCTCCAGAGACAGGAACCTCCTCACAATACGAGCCGTATCGAGGAGTACTGCCTTTTGAATCAGGCCCTTGATCCAACCGCCTAACGAGAGCCTCGATAGATGTTGATCGAGGCTTTCGGCCATAAGGCCATTGGCCGATACAACAATCGGCACAATGATAGCCGAGCTCACATTCCACATGTCAACAACCTCGTGTGCTAAGTCAAGATATTTAATTTGTTTCTCTTTCTCAGCTTATAATTAGGTTTGCTTCACTATTGCATTGGGTTGTACCTGTATAAGTGATTAAATAAATAAATAAATTCGCTACCAGCTTTGCTTGCATACATGAACTTATCTCGAATATCTAGTGCCGATAAGAGAGATGAATTGGATGGGAATTCGATAATAAAGTTTTGCAGTATTATAATTATAGCAAGATCTTTCAGGCATATCGTACACGTCTTTCAGCATAATCAGCATATAATGTCCCCACTGCTGGGACACATGCCTCCTCTCTGTGAGAGGGAGTGGGCCATACATAACCTACCACGCGGGCCAGTCCGGGTTGGTAGATGTCACATGCCTTCGGTGATGAAATTATTTACACAAAGTAAAGCGCGTGTCTGGGTTCGAACTTACGACCGGCCGTAAGTCACGGCCGTTACCACTGGGCCACCACTGCTCTCTTTCAGAGTAATTTATAATTCAACTGTAAAAACAAATTGAATGAATTGTAGCAAAAGTCAAAAGTACACAATAAAACTCTGTCTTTACGTATGTACAGACGCCAGCACACCAACCTACCCGAAACTGTCAAATTTTCCCAATCAACTTTAAACCTTATGCTTTAGTGATAAAGTTTAAAATCTATCAAAGAAATTTGACAGATTGTAGTAGGTTGATGTGCTGGCGTCTGTACAATGTATGTATGTTTGTATACATCGCTCCCGTCTGGAACTTAGTGGCAGTGGACGTCTGCGTAATTAAAATAGTTTCAGTGATTTATCGTCATTAGTCGGCGTCGAACCCGGGACGTCGCAGACACTGACGAGGACACGAGGGAAAAATGTGGGTTTCAATGAACATTCCAGCTTTAGCAAACAAGTATTATTATAACGTCTACAGTAAGGCCTATTATTTTAATGTTGTAGGTTGGAAAATGGGTGCCTCAGAAACCACGTTAAGTCGTTGGTCCCCGAGGCACCCATTTTCCAACCTAGAACCCAAAAGGGCTAAGGGAGGAACACGGATGGGTTTTAGTCAGTACGAGTCTGACACTCCCTTCCGCTCCACCCAGAGCGGGAGGGGTCATTTTATGATTTCCCATCCATAAAAAAAAAGTCGTTGGTCCCGGCAGTCGTTCGTGGATCTTTCATCATCAATCTTACCAAGGGGTATCGTGTTACCAGTAACTGGGTTGTGGAGGTCAGATCGGGGTATCATAATGATCATCATCATTTCAGCCGAAAGACGTCCACTGCTGGACATGGCCTCCCCCAAGCACCTCCACTTCGACCGGCACTGTATCTTAATAAAAGAACAGGCTACATTATGCCAGTAATGTTTACGTCACAAGTGAGTCCATGATGATGGCAATCCTATTTAATTAGCATAAATTGCCGTAAGTACTTCTACCATCGTTTGACTCGGATTTATAACAAAATTTCCTCACATTTCCGTGCATTAATTGAAACGTGCAATGATAGAGTACATCGCAGAACAATACTCAGTAAGTACGCGCTCTACCGATCTGCGCGCTTTTGTGTAAGAGCGCCGACTGTGACGCCCGAGCCGTTGAACCGACTCTACGAGCTCTACGGACTCTAGGTAGAGCTGTAGAGTGTACAGCATTATAGAGCTGTTGCTAATCTTTGCTGTTCATGCTTATTGTTGGTGGCGTTTTAGTTATGATTAATTATTTTGGTGAAGGTATTCTTGACATTTGTGCTTTTACTGCGATGAGACAGGTAATTAGAACTAACGCTTTCTGACTAATTAGGAGAGACAAGCAGAACTCAATTTATTTGATATGCTAGGGTATTATGACGATTGCCTCGGTAACTGTTTTGTAGCATTTGATTGTTTAAAATAAAGCATTCGAACTATCGGAGGCATAAGGGCTAAAGTAGCGGAGTGAATAATTTGAACCAAGTCAAGACTTGTCTAAACTAATAAATAATAAAGAGAAAATATTTGCTATTTTTTGTATAGGTATTTGTTTGTTACGCTTTCACGCTAATACGGGCGAACGGATTTGGATGAAATTTGGCACATGGACCATGGCCTGGATTAGGACATAGGATACTCCATTTATCCCGATATTCTCACGGGATCGAGACCTATGCGGATGAAACTACGGGGCGCAGTTAGTCTTTTAAAATAATGGCTAACTACCGTTGCCACAATAAAGACGAAATTCATCAGACAAGAATGCTTATCGTCTTTCTATACAGGGTGAAATTAAATTCATGAACATCCTTTTAAGGGGTCATTGTACTCATCATTATGAACAATTTTCACTATGGGACTAAACCTAAAATCGCGAAAAAAATAGCTGTACCTTGCATTTATGTTCACATAACTCGTCAAAATGTAGGGAACAGCTGTTTTTTTTTCGCGATTTCAGGTTTGGTCCCATAGTAAAAGTTGTTCATAATGATGAGTACAATGACCCCTTAAAAGGATGCCCATGAATTCAATTTCACCCTGTATAAACTAATAATAAAGCTAAAGAGTTTGTTTGAGCGCACTAATTACTGGAAATACCAGTCGGACTTGAGAAATTATTTTTGCATTTGATAGCACAATTCTTGAGGAAGCTTATAGGCATCCCGCTAGGACATCCTCGGGGTCCTAGTGTGATGTGAAATGAAAAAAAAGCAAGAAGAAAAAAAGTCAGCGAAAATTAAGTAACAGCGCGGGCGATGCGATACGACGGGGTGGGTCGGGGGAACGAGAAATTTCACGCGGACGAAGTCGCGGGCAAAAGACTAGTTACTAATGATTTCGAAACAACACAATTGCTTGCATAACTAATGTATTCAGCATTAATACGCCAGAGAAATCATTCGGGAGTGGTCTACAATGTACATTGAGAACATACTCCACATTCCGATGTTATCAGCTCATTGTGTGCTGCCAGATCATTGTGAGGGCATCCTGACACCATTGATGACAATTAAGGCAGACGCACCTTGTAATGTGTTGGAATTCTGGATGCGCCTGAGTGTAGTTGGAGGAGGTGGTTGAGTGCGGTTTAGTTGCTGGGTGCATGTTTATTATTTATTTATTTATTTAATACTTCAAGCACATAAATGTACATAGGCGGACGGCGGACGGCGGGCCGGATTATTGTTAGTTTTATTATTTTCGTTTTGTTAACTCATTTTTATGATTGAGACGAAAGAGGCAAAAAGTTCTCACAGTACAATAAAGAAAAAAGTCTGAAAATCGTTAATTTGTAGTTTAAGCACATTTTTTTTGCCGTGACGTATAATCGATGTACGGGAGAAATAAAATTCAAGTAAAAACTTAAATATATTTGTTCTCGGAATAAATTCATCCTTACTACGGAACCCTTTATTGTGCATGGTCCGACACGCACTTGGTCGGTTTTTTCATCATTCATTTTGTAGGTAACTTAAATGATTATTTTCTATGTCAAAAATAGTGTTAATGAAATGTCATCTACAAAGACTTCTTTTCTTTAGAAAAAAATGTTTTCATTCCGGCGCGGTCACTCAAATATGAAATCATAACACTCCGTAGATTACCTGTACACATACAAACTCTCAATAATCGCCATCTTCCTGTTTTCAAGGGGCAATTCCCGTATTTTTAAGACCTTTTGCATTCATACCTTAGTCTCAATTTGTCAAATTTCTAACAAGTTTTTGACGTTAATTGTTGCTGAGAGGAGATTGTGACTAGATTTTGAACATTTTAAATGACGGGATTTGGCCAGTTGATCTATTACCTAAGTGACCTAAATTGGAATTTATCCCCATTAACATTTGCCACATCCATCCACACCTACATCACTGCACATGTTAGCTACTTGATTGAGTCGCAACGATGCAGGGCGCGCCGTGCTCCGCGCTCCCCCGCCTGCATTAACGTGGTATTGTGCACCTTCCTGCTTTATTGCAGCTTCCTGCTTTATAGCAGCCGGTTAAGCTACTTTAAGCTGTTATGTGAGATGTTAATGTGAAGGTTTGTGGATCAATCAATCAGGTTAAGTTGGTTTTGTGAAGTTTGAATATTGAAATCTGCTGTCAAATCGTGTTTACTGCTAAGATTGTTGTCAGGGACGTCTTTAACCTATACTAGCTTCAGCCCGCGACTTCGTTCGCGTGAAACTTCTTGTTCCCCCGACCCACCCCGTCGCAACGCATCACCTGCCCGCGCTATCACTTAGCGTTCTTTCTGACTTTTTTCTATTTGCTCGGCTCCTAAGGGTCATAGCGTGATGTTAAATAGCCTATAGCATAGCCTTCCTCACGAATTGGGCTATTAAATGCAAAAAGTATTTTTCAAATCCGACTGGTAGTTCCAGAGATTACCCCCTACATACAAACTTACAAACAAATTAATTTTACCTCTTTATAATATTAGTAGGTATAGATGAGGCCCTGGTTATTTTAGGATAATGGGGCTCCAATGCAGAATGCCCGGGATAAGATAGATAGAATATTTTTTATCATGTACGGTCACCAAAGGAGAAGTAATCAGCGTCGCCGGATATAGTTGAAGTTTAGTAAGAAACCGGTGGATGTTTTGAATAAAATTTTATTTAATGAATAGAAAACAAACAGTTCATCAATCAAATTAAATTTCATTCGAAAACATCCATCGGTTTCTTACTAAATTTCAACTATGCCCGACGACCCTGTTTACTTATCTCTTTTGGTGACTACGCCATAAAAATTACAGATATAAATGTAGACATTGTACAAGTCAGGGTTTCTTTTGACAGCCTCTAGCTACAACGCTGGCAGGGAGTAGGAGGCCCCATGGATCACGGGGCCCTGGCCGCTGGGCCCAGAGTGTCGAATGGAAAAGACGGCCCTGATTGTTGTTTTACCGAAAAGCTGTCAGTTGGCTTGATGTTTATCAGGACATTTGAATAATTTGTGTAGATTAAGCTTACCAAAAAAATACTTTGGATTCACTCTGTTAGGACTTAGGATGACGCCTAAATAAAATGAAAGCCGTGTGGCGTGAGGCAATAATCTTTGTCTCTTCTGCTTTTGTGTGTCTTTAGTAAACGCTAAGCGGATTAATGATCACAATAAAACTATGCGATCATAGTTATGTAATCTATACAATCTTTTTCTCATTAGTACCTACTTATTGATACACCCACGGGAAGTTCTTTGTATAAGAAAATAATACCAACTATCAATTAAACTAATGACACCTATAGTATGATCAATGAAATTAATAGCACTTAATTAAAATAAGACAATGGAACAAGTAAGGAAAAGATCTTTTATGTGAACTTGCTTGGGTTGAAAACAATTTTATTAAAAAACACACTTTGATTTGTCCTACGTCCTACGTCAAATAAGTTCTTTAAACTACGTTACGTGATACGGCATTAAATTTTCTACTAAATCCATAGAGATGTGATAGTATTGTGCCTTTCATTTGTACCGGACATCCGGCTTAGCAGCTTTGAATGAGATCATTAAAGCTTCGATTGATGTGGCAGGGTATAGTAGCGCCATCTGTGATTCATGGTTTGAGTATACGAGCTTTCGATCCGTCGAGTTACGCGGTTAAAAATGTAGATGGCGTGCTTTAAAGATTTCGATAAAAGCTTCGATTACACATACCTACTTCAAAAGTTTTTTCAGGACAGTGTCTTATGTATTTTCCCATACTTAAAAAAATTACGTTATTTCAAAGCAACATGTTACAAACTCAAATCAATAATGAGTAGCGAGGATGTCACAGCACTAGTATTATTTCAATCAATTTGTGGTCCTCAAACGCGTTACTAACTAGTTTGTGATTGGTTCCCTCGTGTAGGTACTTAATGTAATTTATAATAAACCATAACTTTCACTCAAAATCACATTTATGTCTAAAATAATAGAATCCTACCTGAACAGCATCATCCAAGCACCGTCCCCAGGCGTCGCTACGGTCGACAAGGGTGTTCCACTTGTCTGCAAGCTTGGCCACCTCCCTCCGGATGGACCTGGCCAGCTCTCGGGCCTGCTCCTCAGCAGAACGGTAGCCGCGGGAGTCGCCTTCGTTCTCGCGACTCGCTGGAAGAAGATAAAAGGTAAGTCATTGAAGTATTGGGGAAGTATTTGAAAGAGTGGGTTGATTTCCTGAATATTTTGATATCATTTAAAAATATATACCTGTATAAGATTGATTTTATTATTTTTATCTGTAAGGCAGTATTAATAATCATCTCATTATTAGTAGTAGGCTAAAAGGTTACCTAAAAACCCTAAATTGCAGAATAATTTAGAACCAAAGGAATTGAAGAAAGCTCAACAAATACAAAGAAAGAAATACATAAGTAAAATCAAAATTATTTGACACGTGAAATGTAATAAATTTTATAAATGCCAAACCATTTAGTATATGAATACCTACTTTAAGCGTTTATTGAACGTTATTTTACCCTACAAACACAAAAATCCAAGAAACTCCAATCCTCATTTGCCACATCAAAAGTAAACAAACGAAAAATAAACATGTCACGGCTTTTCAGTGTTAAGTAGCAACTTGGGCCATCATCGTAGAGCGTTGAGCTCTCAATATCTGGAGCGTGAGCCTCCCCCCGCGCCCCGGCAAGTGCGGGGGCAGCGGGGGCGGAGGGAATTTAATAATTACAACGTTACTTCCACGCCGACGTTCTTCTGCGTTCACTTTGGATATTGCACTGGCATAGTTTCCGGAGTTGCCTGAATTTCGGCGGGAGAGGAATTGTTGCTGCTTTTGATGATAGTGTTTGAGAGGTTATGCGGTTTAAAGGTATTGAGGAAGCAAGTAAATGACCATAGAAATACTTTTGTTGAAAACTAGCAAATGTCTGCCGAAGTTTTTTAGGTTCGTCAAGTGTTTTAGGCCATGTATCGGGACTATTTATAAAAAAACTAGCAGCGCCCCACAGTTTCACCCGCATAAGTTTCGTTCGATCCCATGGTAATATCGGGATAAAAACTATCCTATGTCCTTTCACGGGACTCAAACTATCTCTATAATAAATTTCATCTAAATCGGTTCAGCGGTTTAAGCTTAAAGAGGTAACAGACAGACTTTCACATTTATAATATTAGTATGAATACATCTGCATAGCTATTCACAACCACTCGATACGCTTCTGTACCGTATCGAACATCAATGAATGTTATCGTAGGAGTCCTCTAGACGCTGTTCACAAGTCAAAAATCCAAAAATGTTGTCAGTTTAAGGGCTGGTTTTTCAATCATCTGATAACTTTATTCGAGGAATAACATTGAAATTTTGACAGTTATTTCATACAAAAACTGTCAAACGACAATTTTATTCCTCGAATAAAAATTATCGATCGATTGAAAAATCAGCCCTTCGAATAGACGACTACTATTCTTCCGACAGCTGTTTGCTGTCAGGGGCAAGGCAAATCAGGTTATTGAAATGTGTCATGGATACTGTTACGAGCTTGGGGTTCGTGACAATAAAAACTGCCGATTTAATAACCAAAAATAGACACTTTAATTAAAAACAGCAATTACAACTTTAACACACTAACAATAAAACACAATCGCACTACAAGATCACTTGAAAGTCGCACTTGAAGATCGCTTCGATGTTTTCGCTTGTATCGCTTATCCAACACTGAATGCCGGCTCGCAGGCACACCGGCCTTATATAGGCCTCGGATAGTTCCAGAACCTTCTACCGTAGAAACATCTAGAATGTTCGAGTACAAACCGAACCCGACCGACCAGACGTCAATAGTTCTGGAAAGTTCTATCATCGAAGTTTCTAGAAGGGACCCGAATAATTATAAGTTCTGCTACTCGATACTAGATGGCGCTAGTGGTAGCTAATGTCGCCATCAATTGTGGCGCGCAACAATACGATAGCCTGTTGGAGGGTTGTGAATAGCTATGTTTATTTCTAAAACAACTGTCAGTTAATAAATGCTTTCTATTTCAAGATAACATGCATGAATAATTTCAAGAATGAATAATATTTCCGGAGAAGTTCTCAAATGGAAAGATACCCCTTCTCACTTCAACCTAGCTTAGTGTTAAATAGATAGATAGATAAAACGTTTATTTAGTGCAATAACAACATACAGGCATTAAAAAAAGGTGAGAAAAAAAACAAAGACTAAAAAGGTAAATTGACCCATAGACACCTCATATGACATTTATAACGGTCTATCACACTGGTCGGTGTGTTGAACCTTCAATAGGTAGACAAATACCCTTTGAAATACGGAAACAACTGCAGTAGAGTACAGCTTCAAAATACCTACATTGACCTCCTAACCTATAAGATTTACCAACATTCCTATAAAATACACCCCACAACAAACTAACAGGGATACTTTTATAAAACCAGTAGATTTTTCAAGTCCACTCGCTTTGTCACTCGCCCACGAATTCAAACGAGGCACTCGTCGGCCTCGGTGCTGTCGACCGAATATTTTTCAATTTTTTTCATCTTGTAACATTTTTCTCTGTAACGGTTCAGTAATTTAGTTAGAGTCGCTTTTGAACATAGTTTTGCATAGTTCTGTCTAATAATGACTGTGTATTTTTTTCTTTTGAAGTAGTTCGAATTTGGAAAGTATATAAGGTCCCATTAAAATGGATGGACAAACTTTTAGAAATCATTCAGACGACCAAAATAAGGACGATGGTAAAAAAAATATATAATAAAAAACGCATTAGATATTTACAAGAAAAATAATCAGCTAACGAAAATACACTAACGTGCCGGCAATTTATTATTTTAGTTCAAAATAAAATCACTTTAATCAGTGTTTTTTTTTTGCTTGGATATCTTTGGTTAGACGTACTGAGCGCTGTGTTAAAATTTGTCCATCTATTTTAATGGGACCCTGTATACCTAAAAAATACAGTTTTTACTGACTAGTGCGTTATGGGGGCCAGTTTTGAAGATTAACACGAGTTCTTTACTGTTTGGCAGTAACTGGGGAAACCAACAGATATTAGTAAGAAAACGATACCCTATAATTGATACATCCCTTGATGCGAAATAATTTGCAATGGATAGAAATACTTATGTGTTTTTTTAAATTGTAGTGAAACTGATTAACACTGTTCCCATAAATCATTACATTCTGTACATAAAAAAAAACAAATAAAACATCAACGCAAAAGATAAACAAGTAACAAGAATAGCTGTCATCTAAACAAGCCTTCGGAATGCCACTCGATATTTTCTCTAGAGTGGCAACACTGGCAACCGCGCCAATCGACTTACGAGTTTAGTCGAGTTTTTTGCTGTCACTAGTTTCGTGAATTTTCGACGAAGCGGCTTTTGCGTGCAATTTTTGTCAAGGGAATTGGGTGAACTTAATCCTGAAATATTGAGTGCAATTCAGAAAGTTTCTGAATATTTAATGTTTTCAGCTGGGAATAGAGATACAGAATTTTCCAAGTTCGTCCTGTTTGTAGACACAACATGGACGGTTTTTCGGTTCAACTAAATATTTGGAGAAATACCTTTTCTGCTACCTACGATCGCAGAAAGCGATAAAAGGCCGCCCATTGTACATTCGACCTATTTTTTTTTAATGTATTTTGTAGTGTACAATAAAGTATATCGAGCCATTACTTACCGTCAATTTATCGTAAGCGACATTTTCACGAAAATGCGTTTTTTATAGCAAACGACATAGTTTTAAATTAATATTTACGTTGAAAATCGTATTTTCTTAAAAATGTCGCTTACGATAAATCGGCGGTAATGGCTCGATATATTAAATAAATAAATAAGGTGTTGATGAGCCAACCTAAACCTAAGCTTCTTTGGCCTGATTCATGTCATATCTGCGTCCTAGGGTTCATGCCAATATAAACGAACAGTATCCTTATTGTGTACCTACTCATCAATAAAACAGTTCAAAATACAATAAATTCACAGAGCAACAGTAACAACAAATAAAACGAGCTCGTATCTCTAATTCCGCGATAAAAATGACGCCATGTCCGAAGGGTTGCTGACGTATTTCAAATCGTCCCCGGCATTGGTCCGCCGAGCCGGTTCCATTTTCAAATTTACGACTCAACCAATGGCCGTTACGGACGGTTACGTACGCCCCCATACTTTATCGATAAAGCTTTGATTTCTTACTTAGAATTTATGGAATAGTTTCTAATGGAAAATTACTTTTGAAAGATTCACTTGGAAATTGTACTTTCATTCTTTATTAACTTTATCTGAAGTCTAAATGTTGTCTAATGTTTCGTTTTCTTCAAACAAAAAACTATCTTAATTATTTTTATCATTCCATTTACAGACAAAGGCACTATCATTAAAATAATTAATCACGTCAGAACTTGACATAATTTGGCAAGAACCCGCCATTTTGAAAGCGACATCTCAGTCGACAGGGGGACTGTCAGGCATCCAGACGTGTAATCCGTTGATCTAAGAGACTGGCAGCCGCCAGTATCGCAGGACTAAGCTCGGTACTTGTCGACTTGCCAATTATTACGCTGGTTGCTTGTAAACTGGCATTTGGATTATGTATTTGAGTGGCAAGGTGTCCGTATTGAGTTTCGGAGGCATTATGAACACATAACCCAGAAAGTACGTAGTTACTGCGACTGAAACTTGCTTTTATGTTTAGAATCATACTGATTTTAAATAGAGGTTGTAGTAAAACTTAATTCTGAATCTTCAATTTTGTATGTATTTAGAAATTGTTTATAGAATGTGTCTCAAAACTCTTCCTCCATCACAATCGAAAATCTGTCTCCTCATGTCTATGTTGTATTGTCACTTGATTTGAAATAAAACTTCAATCCAATTAATATTCAACCTTACCCAAATTAATACATCTTGCCATCCATACAAGCAATCATCATAGACGCCACAAAGGCCCAATAGTCATCAAAACACACTTCACCCTCAACCGCTGACCGCTTAAAAACATAATCGCCATTCGCAATCAATCACAGCAGCTGCCAATTGATTGCCGCTAGCCGATTGCTATCACCTTGTGAATGCAAACTATATTGATTGGGCCGGCCGGTCCGCACGGAATTTGCAATTAGCGCGGCCGGTACGCTTCTAATTGCGTTCAGTCGTTCATTCATTCACTCGTTCACCGCTTTATTGCTGCGCTTTTGTGATATAGCGCTTTAGGTTTAGGATTTTCGTTTCGTTGGACTGCTGTGTCTTTATTATTGGCTGGATTTTGTTTTTTATACAGTTCTGACAGATTTTTGAACTGAATTTCGAAATGTCAAAAATGAAAAGAAAAGTACCTATACATACAAACCATAACTACAAACATAACCAATATACCTAGTAGGTATATTGATGGATGAAAACATCTGTAGCTATTTAGAATATCGTATTTTTGATCGTTGTGGTGATGTCTTGGTAAGCTTAAAAGTCCACCAGAAGACATCTTTTGGCTGAGTTGATAATAATGACTTGGCATATTTAAAGACAGAAGAACGAAATTTTAGGGCAGTAAGCAAAAGAAATATGCAAGTAAGGATCGCAGTAGGTCGCGTTCTGTAGTTTTGACTACCCCATGGGAAAAGGCGTAAGTTTATGTACGAGCATGTAAAGGGTAGCCGGATGCGATAGGGCTAACGGTATCTCCGTTTAATTTCGTCATCTTAGAGACACTTGGCACTGTTGTGAACTAAATTCATACTGCTGCTAGGTGAGCTAAGGTCCCGTCACAATAACAATACGGTGTCAGCATCAAATATGCAAATATCTAGCAAGTCGGGCAACAATCATGGTGTGAATGGCCAGCGGTGCGGAACAATGCGCTTTGATGTACAGACTGACTTTAGGTGCGGAGTGTATATGTTGGCAGAAGGTGCAGTAAGAACCATAACAATAACAAGGATGGGTAGCGAATTTACATGTGAATTACCTACCAAGATCTGACCAAGATTATTTCCGGATTGTTATACAGGGTGAAATTGAATTCATGGGCATCCCTTTAAAGGATCATTGTAATCATCATTATGAACAACTTTTACTATGGGACTAAACCTAAAATCGCGAAAAAAAAATCAGCTGTTCCTTCCATTTATGTTTACATGACTCGTCAAAATGTAGGGAAGAGCTGATTTTTTTCACGATTTCAGGTTTGGTCCCATAGTAAAAGTTGTTCCAAATGATGATTACAATGACCCCTTAAAAGGATGCCCATGAATTCAATTTCACCCTGTATACACATTGACATTACTGATTTTTTTTACTTTGTAAAGTAGATATTATATTATTCTAATTATTGTGAATCTGCAGACTATGTGGACATGATGTGGACCCTTTTTTTTGTTTTTTTTTTCTGTTAATTTTAATCATGGTCTGGGAGTTTGAGTAATTTATGCGGCCTACCCAAATGTCCTTTCTTTGAAATTGGTCCTTGAATCGTTAAGCTCCTTGAGCTCTGAGTTTGGGCTGCATGATTACTCACAAATGCGTGCACTGACTGGACAGGTCCACTCAATCTGTGTGGTTCTTTCCTCGAAAGACCATTTCAGACACCAATCCACATGGTCTTCACATGATCTGACTAAGATTCTGTCTGGACTTTAAAAGAGACTGTGACCTCTGAGTTTGTTTCAGCCTTTCTTCTCAGAGTAGTCAGATAGGAAACGCCGATCTCAACTAGTTTTTAAAATATAATTGATATGTAAACGTGTTTGTACAAACTTACTTTCAGAAATAAAATCATTTCTCATTTACCTAGCTAAATATTTACATGAAGAAAATAATCGTAAAATACTTATAATAGGAGATGACCGTAACGTTGTTTTTAGAACCTAATTTGTCAAAAAAAAAAAACAGAAAATATAATAATTTATGATTTTCTTTACCAGTCTCATGTGGGTTCCACTAAATATTATATTCTATACTCGTACTATTCTGCTACAAGTTACGCTTAAACATAAAAAAAACAAGATAATTCTTTTTCCGTTTTAGAGTCCCAAGATAAAAATCGCAGTCGTTCGTGACCTATTTCTTTAAATATTGTACGAACTAGTCCTTCTGTCCATGTTGTGTATAATACTTTTGTGAATATTGATGTTTTGGCGGTACAACAGATGGAATTTGTATTTTGTATACAGCACAGTGCAGAGTGAAAACCTTTTCCATGTTTTTCATTTCCATTCTGATAGAGAAACGAGGTTTACGGTATTTTAAACGCGTCCGATGACAAAAAACAAAATATTAGAATAGAATACTCTTTATTATGTACACCATATAAATTACAGACATAAATATAGAAACTTTACAATGGGTGACACAATGGGCGGTCTTATCGCTAAGAGCGATCTTTTAAAGACCACCTTTGGATGGATTAAAAAGGGGAAGGACAGAAAAATACTGTAGGTAGTCTGTGGTGTACCATTTACACAATACAATAAATACATACATAAAGTATATTAGGTATACTAATCTAAATAAATATAAAAAAATATTCTAAAAATAAATATTCTACTGCGAAAACCATTTTAGGATATAAGATGGTGTTTTCATTTATTTATTGGTAACAAATCAATTCGAATCATGCGACTTCATGTACGAAAAATGCTGTTGGTGAATGCTATACGAAATATTCGATGTAAGGAGTAATATGTAAGTAATTTAAAATCCAAATAGCATTATTAGCCTATAACGTTCCCACTACTGGGACACAGGCCTCATCTTTGTAGAGGTAGTGGGCCGTAATCAACCACACGGGCCCCCTACGGGTTGGCGGATGTCACATGTCTTGGAATTTTCGGTTCTAGGACATGCCGGTTTCTTCACGATAATTTCCTTCACCGTTTTGAGAGTAGTGGTGATGAAATAATTTACATAAAGTAAAGCGCCTGTCTGGGTTCGAACCTACGACCTACAACTCGTATGTCGCGGCCGTTACCACTGGGCCACCACTGATAAAAATCCAAAATCGTCTTGGATTTCCGCCGCTCTGTAATACATTTCTTATGTTTGTCCGATTTAATGATTTTGATTTAAACAAAAATAAAATTTCAGCTCAAAAGCATTAACTTTGAAAATGCTTAATATTTTTTTATTTCGACATCACGGCGCTGCACTGGCGCGCGGCGGCGTGATGTGCGTGTACCTACTAGGCGCACAGACACACTACAGATAGTGGATAATGACCCTCGTAGTGCGGTGACACGTTTGTTATGATTTCAATTTAATAAAATATCGAAATTAAAAAAAAATGTACAGAGATTCTAGACCAGATACACTTTTCAACCCGTTTGTATTGATATACCCTTTCCGTAACACCCTGTATTACTTTAAGAAAAAAATACGCACTAACACCACACATTTTCATACTCCAACCAACAGATGTCGCCACTTACCCTCAGTGTCGCTAGTGTCGGACAGCGGAGGCTCATTCGCGATGTATTGTCTGCCGCTCAGGAGATTGCTCTCGACGACTGGTCGTTTGTCTTCCAGCTGTCTTCTGAACGCGCGGTGGTCATCCTGGAATGGGAATTTGAGGTTATGATAGCAGTATTTTGAATTTCCTGTGCAATGGGAAGGTTCTAATTAAACATATTATCCGGAATAGGTATAAGAGAAAACCCTTATTGAAGACATTGTTTTAAATAGAACTCTATATCTGCGCATATCATAACAAAATCAAGATTTTCCTGGCCAAAGCATTCGTAATAATAGAGTATTATTTGTAGTTTTCTCTAGAGAAAAACCAAGAAAGTCTTCAACATTTTTCTGGTGTGTCCCAAACTCCCAAGAGTCACAAAAATATAACGAAGTAATTGTAGTGCCGCTGACGTCTTCATTTAGATAAATTCAACGAAAATTCTTCAGAAACTTGGCTAAGAATTCTTGCTACATTGTTAGTTCAATAAAATATCTGCCTAAAGCCCATATTTCCCGAACATTAGCCACATAATTCGATTAGGGCCGATTATCCGTACCCTTAAACGCTTGTTAACATTCCACACATTCCCGCCAATAAGCCCGCGATTTTGTTGTCTATGTCACGAGACAGTAAAGAGCAGAAGCACCACTTGCATTAACTCATCACACTCGAGACACCGTCGTCTGACACGCGTGTCAGTCGTGACACGTCTGAGATATGTTTCTGTCTAGCTGCCCCGCTGAGCCTCAACTACAAAACCGGTGTAAACTGTTGAATGCACCTGTATGATCGAACGGAAATATTCAATGTAACTCCGCCACAAAGACAGAAAATTCTGTTTCCATCCAGCTAAATACCTTTGGGTACATTGGAAATGTGGAACTTGGTGAACAACGTTCGTATGTGAATACTAAGGATAGAAAGGGTCTCGCTGGACGGAAACTGAAATTAAATGCTATTTCTGCCTTTGTGGCGGAGGTATATTGAAAGGGGATTGAAATTTTTTATATGGAGCCTGGTATAGGTACCTATTGTCGCGCCATTTTTTTTTTTTTTTCAAAATTGCGGCCTCATGAAACAAAATGGCGGACCGGTAGGTTACATACCACGGATCTTCAAAGCTCTTTTTGTTCGATTAAACAAGTACATTCAAAAAGCGATTAATCTTCACCAGTATCATTGTTGTGGCTCAGGAGGGCCCGCTAGATAGCAACACAAACATCTGACATTGATGTACACTGACGTTCATAGATATAGTATATACTACGTATACTATACGCTATACTAAATCTACGTTGACGCCTGACTTATTTATTTTATTTATTTATTTTATTTATTTTATTAAGGAAAAACAAACAGTAACATATTACAGTGTTACAACAAGGCTTAAATACTAAACTGTGATAAATATGCTACCCACTACGTTTTCCACAGATTACTTTAAATACTTTATAACTAGAGAGACATATAGTATATCATATATATACATATATATGATGTAAACTAAAATTACAGTTAATTATAATTTAGATGCACAATATACAAAACTCACACATAATAAATACAAAACTCATACACAATATATAAAAACCGGGCCACAGTACATATGAACAGATATACATACATTACAAGTTCGACTGCCGATCCTTAAGTATTGCCCGAATTCGCTGCCTAAATATATTTTTACTCAGAAAAAATATGTCGACTACATTAAACTCACCGTTGTAAGACTCAACCAAGCGATGAAGTGGAGAGCGCGACCCAGCATTGGATTTACAACGGCTAGTAGCAAACAAACGCCGAGCGCGCACTTCACGAATATGTACTGTTCGAGGAACGAGGTAGCATAGATTCTTGACTAAGTCGGGACAGTCAAATTTATTGCGGCACACATTAAACAAAGTCATGACATCCAGGAGCATTCGTCTTGACTGCAAGGTTAGAAGATCGTATTTTTTTAGAAGAAGGTGGTATGAGGCTTTTTTCCGAAAACATCTGTAACTTATAGCACGTAGGTACTTTCGTTGTACCAGCTCCAAAATATCATTATATTTTTTGTACAGAGGGTTCCATATAGGTACTGCAAACTCTAGCTGTGGCCTAATTATGGATTTATATAAATGCAAAAAGGTGGAAGGTCGACGAAATTCCCTGGAAGCCCTCATTACAAAACCAAACATTTGGTAAGCCTTACTAACTATCTTATCTATATGAACATCTAGATGGAGCTTCGAATCCAGCTGGACCCCAAGATCACGGAGAGAAGTAACTTTATCTAGAAATGTATTAGCAAGGCAATAGTGAAATTCAGTTTTATTTTTCTTTTTGGTGAACGTTATAACATGACACTTCGGAAGACTAAGATGAAGCTTATTGGAGGAACAATAGTTAGAAAAACGGTCCAGATCTTGCTGGAAATCCATGCAATCTTGTTTATTTGAGATTATTTTATAAACCTTTAAATCATCCGCATAAAGAAGAAATTTTGAATGTTGAAAACAGTTTTTAATATCATTAATAAATAAAATAAATAGTAGAGGACCCAGAATAGAGCCTTGGGGGACACCAGACGTGACCTGAATAGAGCTGGACTCGAAGCCATCAACCACTACTTTTTGAGTTCTGTTAGTTATATAAGATACAAACCATCTCAAAAGGTCACCTCTAATACCGTTGTAAGCAATTTTATCAAGTAGTAATTTATGATCAATTTTATCGAACGCTTTCTGGAAATCAGTGTAAACCGCATCAATCTGTTGCCTATCGTCAATACTTTCAAAGAGATGAGTTGTGAAAATGAGGAGATTGCTAATACAAGATCTGTCCCTAACAAAACCATGCTGTTCATTTATTAGCACACTGTGAATAGCCGGATATACCACGTTATGAACAAGTCTCTCAAAGAGTTTGGAAAATGCGGATAGTATAGAGATAGGTCGATAAGTTGCTACATCATGCTTGGGTCCACTTTTGTGAACTGGCACAATATTTGCATGTTTCCATACATCAGGAAAGACACCATGAGATAAACATTTGTTGAATACGATGAATAAAGGATAGCAAATTGTATCATACGTATTTTTTAAAAAAGCTGATGGAATCCCGTCCGGACCCGGACCTTTAGATGAGTCGAGTGATTTTAATTCTTTACGTATAGCATCAAGAGAAAGATGCAGCTTACACAAGTTGATATCATTGTCAGCGCTGTTAATGGGTGGTTTCCAAGAGTTGTAGTCAAAAGTTGACGGCTCGTACACCGAGCGAAAGAATGTAGCAAATAGGTTACAGGTAGTGATAGGATCATTAGATGAGATATGGTTGTAGCGAACCGTTGATGGGATTGTATTTGTAGTTTTTCGGTTGGCAACATATGTCCAAAAGGCCTTAATATTGGTAGCAACACTATCCTCAACAACTTTGATATAGTTATTATAGCATCGGTCGGCTACTTTTTTAAACTTAGTTCTGTTGATGGAAAACGCCTCATAGTCGCTTAAATTCCCATACTTCTTCCACCTAACCCAAGCACGGGTTTTATTTTTAAAAATAGCTATAAGTGATCTGGAGAACCAAATTGGGTAATTCACATTCTTGGATTTGCAAACTGGCGTGTGCAATCGTATAATTTCATAAAGTTTTTCATAGAAAGTAGAAACAGATTCATTAGGCGCCAAGGTGTCAAGTAAAGAATTCCAATCAACATTACCCAAATCGGTATTTATTTCCTTATAGTTAGCTTTGTAATAATTTAATTTCTTATTAGCACTCAATTTAGAATTTTGTGTAGGGTAGGAGAAAGAAATGTGTACATAAAACGCAGGATGATAAGTATCAATTGGTAAGAGGGTAGTATCAGGAGTAAGCGTTACGGTATGAGTGTTACAAAAAAATAAGTCCAAGATGCGACCGACAGAGTTGGATAAATGGTTATACTGTTTCAGAGATTGTTGGGAGCAGAAGTTTAATAAATTGCGAATAACGTTTGTAATTTTATTATTTGTAGCATATTCCATCCACGATGATTTTTTTTCCCAGTTAATTAATGGCAGGTTGAAGTCACCTGTTACAGCAATATTTTCAATGTGTGGGTCATCGCACAAAATTGACAGAGACTCAATAAAAGTTAAGTATGTATCATCAGCTGAGTTTGGAGGTATGTAAGTTGCACAAATCAAATGATACTTATTATTGTTGGCGGGAATTTTCACTATGACATGTTCAGGTAACGTTATCGGGGGCAAAAATGATAGACAGGTCGGTTTTAGTTGTTTCAATACGGCTACAAGGACACCACCGCCATCTTTTTTATGTGTGAGTAAACGGTTACGATCGCATCTAATTACCAAATAGCGGTGATCAATAAATTCACTGTCGGATATTTCCGGCGTCAACCAGGTCTCGGTCAAGATAATGACGTCATATGTATGCGACAATATATTTAGATATAGGGTATTTAATTTAGTCCTAATTCCTCGACAGTTTTGATAATATATGGAAAGTTTACTATCATCAGCCATTTTTAAAGTGTGAAGGTATACGGAAAATAAACAAAGAAGTATATGTGAGACTACCATTTTTAATTAACGCAAACCAACGCTTATGACTTTTTCGGTACTTTTCCATTATCCTATCGAAAAGTAAAAACAAGGAGTAAACATGTAATCGACATAGGTAATTATAATATGCAGCAACAATATCAGGATTATTGGCAGGAATGCAATGTATGTATGTGACATTATTGAGTAATATTTTACATTGTAAACAGTGCTTTAAAATAAGTGGAAAAATAATAACACCGCTGACCGCAACAAAACGAAAAACACAAAAAAATGACATCTTATTTGTAATTATAAGGTTAAACAAACAATACAATTTAAGATTGGTTATTACCGACCATTTTATCGGTGGAAATGTTAGACCTAATATTTCTAGAAATATCATCTTCCGAGCGGATCGCAAACGTGGATGAGTCATCCGTTTCCTTGACCAAAACAGTGGCATTACGGACCCATACATATTTAAACTTGTTTGTTTTGGCAGCGTCACGACTTTTGCGAAATAACTCTTTATTACGAAGCGTCAGGTGCTCGTTCAAGTAAATCCGACACTGAGTTCCAGAGAGACCAACTTGATCTGACGTAATACCTTTGGACAGTCGATAAGCGCTTAGCACGTTATCACGTAGCAACCGGGAACTCAACTTCACTATAATATTTTTCGGACGTGAATTTTGTGTGTGTCCGTGTGGAACGCGGTGAATAGCCACTATATCTCTTTGCATTAAAGGTATGTTGATTGCAGACGCAATTGACTCAAAGATTACCACTAGATTTTCACCACGTTTTTCGGGCAAATTTCCGATTTCAATATTGCACTGTCTAGCATGTTGTTCCAGCCGATCTATTTTATTTTCCAGTAATAATATGGTCTCAGACGCAGAAGTTTTAATTCTTGACTCAATCTCCGCGATACGTTTCATGTTGTCAATATTGTTCGCTGAGTTAAAATTAACTGACGACTTCAATTCTGTGACGACTTGCGACAATTCCTGGTGTTTTGTATTTAGGGATATTAAATCCTTTTTGGTTCCAGTGAACTCGGAGCGTAATTCTTTCAAATCGTTTTGAATTTGAGCGGAGGTAGATGACAAATTATTGAACTCATCTCTAAGATTGCTGATGTTCGTATTTATATTTGTAAATTGGTCACGCATGTCAACATGCAGAGTATTCATTGATCTCTTAAATTCTTCGGATAATGTAGATATAGCCAAAGTCAGCTCGCAGTCGGGCTGCTTCCTCTTAAGGTTTCTCTGCGTTACATTTGAGTCAGCATCTTCGCCTGAGTACAGATCTGGAACGGATTGGCATTTGCTACCTTGCGGAGAGAGCACCATTGTGTATACACAGCGATTGACAGAACAAAGTAAGTATATAAGATGTTGATGAGCTGTGATACCGTTAAGTCCTTGTTAAGATTAGAATTGTCACGTTTTCCCGTGGAGATGAAGGGGGCCACACGATCACAAATTTTAGGTACCGCTGCACGGTCAGTGAGTTTAAAAAGTATATACTCGGCACTGTTTTTCTGACTGTGTGTGGGTAACCGCACTTGCACTGTACACCCGTGATTCAAACGTTTTTAATAAGTTGAAGAAACACTTTGAGTCTTATTGTCTTAAACACTGGGTACAATTTCAAATGGCACAAAATTATTAACTGAGCAAGAAACCGAAACACGTCTGCTCTAGCTGAAGGTCGAATAGCTAAAAAAAGACTTCTGTGTCAATCTGTTTGGTCTCTGTACTCAATATTGCTATACTTAGTACGCGGTCGATGCTGCGACCCGCGGATTAGTGCGGCCAAATTGTTTATCGCTATGCGTACTTTGTTGACTCTTGCGCCGGTTTAGGGTTGAAGGGTTACAAATCCATTACAATCAGGATTTATTTGCTGCTGTTGAGTATCTCCTAAAACAGAGCTTTCTTGAGACTCTTTGTTACTAGATATATGAATGAATTCTGTCTAATGATTATTTGAAATCGATACCTAATCAAGTCACTTCATGTAAAATAATGGTAGTTAGCTGCATCCGGTTAGACTGGGAGCCGACCCCAACATAGTTGGGAAATGGATAGGCAGATTGCTTGACCTTGGCAAGTCTTTCTCAATGGGTCAGTGCTCCTGATTCTAAGTCTATTAAAACTATGGCTAAGTCCATGAAAATAACTAAAACTCTTTAGGAACAGAATGCAAATCTACATCCGTTATGAACTAGTCAATATTAGGCAGACGCAGGGGCAGTGAAACGTTCTAGAATTTCCAAACATCATGTTTTTCTATGCATAAATCTTCAACTGTCACAATATGAAAGACCAATGGCAATGGCATGTAAAACAATGGCCGCCGAACTGAATCAGCTTGCGTGTCGGCTGAGGGGTGGAGATGCAGTCTGTATTCTACCTAGTTTTACGACCTAGATTCTCTAACGGTAATAAAAACAAACACATTCAACTGTTTGCTATCTGTTCCTAGGTTTATTACTAGTAGGTAGCTCTTAAAGCAATTTGAAACAAGTTGCCGGCTCCAGACAATTACTCCTGGCCGAATTGCTTGGTCGCCCATTTTGAGGTGGAGCTGTGACCAAAATTGCGTCGTTTAGCCCGGTCAGAACCAGAACTGCCTATATCTCTTGGTCCTAAAGCTTTAACTGTAGTTCGTAAATGTTACTTTTTGATTATTTTCTAATCGATAGAAGTGATTTTTCTGGCATTTAGTTAAAGTAATACGTTCGGAAAAGTGGCAGCTTTATCAAGGCATAAATCTTCTTACTGTTACACAAACCTCCTGGGCCTGCAGGGCACGGGACATGGCCTGCTTAAAGCACATACTTACATACATAATCAGCCTATAATGTACCCACTGCTGGGAGACAGGACTCCTCTCTTCGAGAGGGAGTGGGCCAATAATTTACCACGCGGGCCCATTGCGGGTTGGTCGATGTCGCATGTCTTCGATTTTTTTTTTACTTTAGGACATGCCGGTTTCCTCACGATGTTTTCCTTCACCGTTTTGAGAGCAGTGGTGACGAAATAATTTACATAAAGTAATGCGCCTGTCTGGGCTTGAACATACGACCTACCCGGGAATCGAGGCCGTTAGCTCTGGAATACCACTGCTGCTCAAAGCACGCGTGACGTTCATTAAAGTAATCTGACATCTTCATACCTGTTGTTTCAACAGCGCGGGCAGGTCGCCCCTGGGAGGAGCTAGCGCGTTGAGCTCTGTCTCCTTCCGGATCACCCACTCGGTGAGCTCTCGCAGAGACAGCAGTAATGCTGACCAGTGCTCTGCGTTGCTCTCCAGGCGGTTTCTGTGAAGAATTGAGAGAGTATTGTTAGTGAGGGTTTGTAAGAACTGATGAGTCTGGCTGTGGAAAAAGAAATGATTATGTAAAAGACTACAAATAATTAATGACGTAACATCACGCCCATATTCCCCAAAGGGTTAGGCAGAGATGTACCTATAGTACACCCATTTCGCCTGTTAAGTATTTTTAAGTACAGACGCCAGCACATCAAGCTACTACAATCTGTCAATTTTCTTTAATAGATTTTCAACCTTATCGCTGAAGTAGGTATAAGGTTCAAAGTTGATTGGGAAAATTTGACAATTTCGGGTAGCTTGATGTGCGGGCCATCAACCAGGCACAAACCAAGGCCGGGACCAACCGGGCTGTTACTGAGAAATTCCAGATAGAAAAACCCAATAACACTTAGCCCGACCCGGGAATCGCACCCAGGACCTCAAGCTGAGCAGTAGCGCTTACGACATCTAGACCAACGGGGCTGTCTAAAGAATTGATGATTACAGAAAATAGCTGTTGTTGCAGGACAGTTTGGTTTATAGAAGTCATTCCATCCTTTAATGAGTAGAGTTAGTCATTATGTTATTATTTAACCTCTCTGCTCGACAAAATTTTGACATATGACACACCAGCTGACTCGACGGGGTGTTGCGAATTACGTCATGATAATCAGAAATTTACTTTAACTTTCAGCATTCGAATTTATTAAGAAAACTGTGTTACCGCGCCTATTTTGTAAAATAAGTTTGTGGCAAATATCTTTAACTATATGCTGAGGTCGGAAAAACCGCGTCATTCTACTGTGAAAGTTGTATAAAATAGATATTACTACACCTATCCAAAAGGTAGACACCTCAAAATCGCTGAAAATATGCACATAAACCATCTAATCTCTTGATGAAAATATGCAAAAGGGAAAAATAAAGATATTGTCATTCTCTCTGCATTCTTACTTTTACCATTTTTCATACATAAACTACATAAAAAACATGATCAAATCTTGATAAAAATTACTAAAAATTGTGTTGCGACGTGACACCTCTTAGTGCTGACCATCCACCCAATTTTCTTATTCCGATTCAAAAATGTCATAAAGCCTAATCGATAATCGGTATTTAAAAAAAAAATAAAAAAATTGTAGAGACTGAATAAAAACTCTTTGGTATATTTTATCATTAATTAAGAGTTTTTGAAATATAATCATTTTAATAAGTACAAACACGTACAGTGTGGATAGGGGTGTAACTTTTTATGGTTTCCTACGTCCGAATGAAAAAACGGAACCCTTGTAGGATCACTCGTGTGTCTGTCTATAGGTTTGTTACAATCGATTTGTTTCGAATCTACTAGACCGATTAAGTTGAAATTTGGTACACATATAAATTTCTGTGACTCAAATACGGACGTGTAACATGAATAAATTAATTATGAATATGGGGTCACTTTTTGGGGTCACATTAGATAAAAAAAATACCATTATTATAGTTTCAAACTCAAATGCGTCCCGCCTGCTTCCAAATTTTATTTAATTTAAAATGGGCTTGTTTTTAGCTTTTCAGTTAGTTTAAGTACAAGGATGCCGTCGGGTTTTTTTAATTTTTCTAATTACTTTTTTTTATTTCCAGCTTTTTAGTTTACAAATGTGAAAGATGTGTTTCGCAGACGATTTAGTTCTTGATACGTGTTTTTTACGATTTGTCACTTTGAATTACTTTTAACCATATAAGTTGTATATATTTTTGTAATCACCTTTTAAAACCCTTTATTTTGAGACCCCACTCGATAGGTATTGAGAAAAAAAAAATATTGAAGGCATAATATGGCGCCATAAATCCGCCATTTTGTTTTTTTTTTTATTTTGATATGCCCAGTGTCACTCTCACAGTAAATACATAACCCTCCTTCTAGCGCAGTCGGGTAAATAGTAGATTGTTATACAAGGGTCGAAAGGAATCTATTCCCATACGAGGTATTTAGACTATAGTCCGAGTAGGAATTGATGACTTTCACCCGTGTTAAACACTCTACTTTTCATTTCGAATATAAGGAAAGTAAAAAATAGTGGTCTTTCTAAAATATTTATTGATAATAATAACATGAATAATAGGTACCTATTTAAAATTAATTGAAATATTAGAACAATTTGTGTGCTATTTTAAATATGGAACACACCGCGTCACTGCCGCGGGCCGTCCCGCTTGATAGGTATTTTTTTCACACTGGCTGTTTATACACTCACAAGACCGCAACATTTTACTTAATTATGTAAAAATTTCGTAGCTGACTACTTAACCAATTTAGTTCTATTTTTAAATTCATTCCCGACCTAGAGAGGGAAGCAATTACTATGAGTCTTTCCCGCCTTAAGGTGGGAAGCAACGTCTTCCACCCGCTATTCGGATCAAACAAATACTACTTTCCGAGTATGAGAAATGAAAAAGCTTTGCTTACTGTAAGTACCGTGTGATATATCAAATGAAAGGGTTTGTCGTGAGGGTCACAAACATATTTTTTAATAACTAAAAAAAATATTTATTATTCTATTAAATAGAAACAATATATCTGAAACCACAGCCTAAAATAAAAAAAAAAACTACAAAATATAGTTCTGTGATTATTCTAGATTCCAAGAGATCCTGTCAGACGTCTGGTCTTCAAATAATATAGCAAATCTCTCATTCTATACTGCGTACATACTTACATTTGGTCACAGTCAAAATATGTTCGGGACGTTATATTCAATTTAAAGTTGGTATTTTTAAATGTTATGCTTAAAACACTTGTTATAAGAAGTCGGTTAAAAATAAGATTTTTGGCATTTTAAATCTCAATAGTAAGAAATGCTCAAGATGTTATTCCCCATAAGAAAACAGTAGGACTTTTCTTTTCTGGCTGGCACTTTAATTTTTGAGTAGGTACCTTATGAATGATGGGTTTATGAAAAACAAACTTATTTTTGCAGTGAATCAAATTAATGATGATGTACATTGTGCATGCGTGAATATTCAACCCTAACGGAACCTTTCATTGTGCGTGGTCCGACATAAACATGGAAAGTTTTTTTTTAATTTCGTTGGGAAATTACCACAAAAACAAACAATTACTATTACTCAAGTAAACTAATAGAAACAAAAACTACCAAGCTCATAAAACTAACAACACATATTGAAATATAAAGTGATTGCGGAATACGCAATTTATACAATTAATTTATCATCATTCCCAAACTTCTGCTCAGCCTACCTAAAAAATGTATACTGGGCATTCTGTAGCAAACTATTAGAAAAGTATCAAAAATAAATACTTAATTGTAAAATAAATAAAAATAATTTTATACGACGAGCGCATTCGAAGAAAAATTCAAATATAGAAACAATTCGGCGCGAAATTCAATAAATGACTATGGTCTAAGGTCCTCGAGTGTTATTGACTCAGTTCAATTGAATGTCCAAAAAACTATTAAAATTACATTAGAAAAGCATAAATCATTATTATAAACAATGCTTATTGTATTTAATGCTTAAAATAATTTTATTTTAATTTCTGAGTATCGATTTCCGATATTCGACATATTAATTACCCGAGTCAATCGAAATTAAAAAAAAAAATCGTTTTGCATAATCGCTTTCGTACATCATTACGATAAAAAAAACAATCATGGACGGCGATTTTGAACACAAATTGAGTAGTGGTAATGAATAATACGTGTTATTCGACCTGTGTTTCAATATTACGTTAAGATTTGGGCATTTTCGTGTTGTTAATAACATTTACAATAATATTTGTCACATTTTAAATCTTATCTACTTGTGTGTGTGTGATATTTGTGAAAAGTAAAAATGTAAACACGCACTATTGGCGCGAAACTTCGACATTAGATATCAAAATACTTCATTACCACTACTTATTTTAACTTGAACAATGGATGAATTCGTCAAATAATTAAATTATGTATTATTTACTGCCCCTGTGGTGGAATTTGAATGTTCGAAATCCCCAATTTTTATGTTTTTTAGCCTCGACCACCACTGTCAACAAAATGGCGATTATCGCATTTACAGACTTGAATTTTATAAAGGTAAGGTAATAAGCTTGAGCGCTAAATATGAAATATTTAATGGCGTTAACATATGAGTTTTTATCCAACTCTCTTAATTAACGCACATTCATAGGATTTGATGCGTAGCTTAATAAATATTTACATAATCAATGTAGGGTGTCGTATGTCGTAATTCTTGGGTCCTAAAGGGGTCATTACCGAGCCGGCGGAGGTTTGTGTGTTCGGGTCCTAAAGGGGGCGCTACCGAACTATACGGTTAAGCTCTTCTGGAAAGTTTAGTTATTGATAGGTAGGCACTAAGCCCCTGAAGAACACACGAGAAAGTTGTCGATAAAAAATCGTAGTAAAAGTCAACGAATTTTAATTGTTTTTAAGGAATCTGAATCCATTATAGGCCGGAATGCAGTAGAAATTTAATAATTCATCGTCCGCTTAGTCCTTTCTTAACTACGGGATCGGCTTCTAGTCTAACCGAATGCAGCTGAATACCAGTATTTTAAATGGAGCGACTGCCTGTCTGACCTCCACAACCCGGTTAGTGGGTATCACGATAGCCGTTAGTAAGGGTCTCCCCACATTTATCGACGCGGAATCGGCTAACACCAGTCAAAAAAGCCTTTATGTCTACGTAATAAGGGCGTTACTAATACCATTCGCATCGGCTCGGCTCGGACGACGCGTCGAGACGCCGGCCGACGGCGAAACGAGCCGTTTGTCGATTAGCTCATAGTGATAGACAGTAGTGTGGCGATACGCACTCGGCTTAAGCCGATTCCGCGTCGATACATGTGGGGAGACCCTAAGACGGATAAATAGACTAGGGATTAATAAATTCAAATCCTAAATAACTAACAATGACAACATTCTCAATTAGAATCAAGAACATTAATTACACATTCTGAAACATCTTCAAACACTCAAAGTAATCTTACTTCCCGTTTCTTGCAGCCACAAGATCGCTATAAAGCTAATCCCCAATAAAATGAAGCCGTATAAAGAACAGCGGGTAAGCAGCGAGCCAGGGCTATAACTCAAAAAGTTGGCCCTCGCACAAAGAGAAGTACAATTGTTGAAATTTGGCTGCGGCGCCCGGATGATACCGGAGATTTTGGATAGCACGTAGGGATGGGATGGTAGTATCGATGTGTTAGTTGTTTTATTCAATCTGAGTGATGAAAAGTGACTGCTATTGCCCGCAGTAGGCCACCGTAGCCGTAGGACACCAAAATGAATAGAGTTTGTCTGAGACCAAACCAAACAGAATGATGAACTGGTTTCCCACTTTAGTTTATTTTCGGTAGGTTTGACTTATGGTAATATACATAACAATTTAATTGTTTTTGTCCTTTCAATAACAACAAGCAAGCCCGATATTACCCACATAAATTAAAGCAAAACACAAATCCCCATATAAATTCCTTTTCTTTATATTGGGCCCCTCAGTGCTAAGGATCGTTACCCATCTTGTTGATGTCTTACGCACTTAACCCCTTATTAATAAAAACGGAGTAACGTTACAACCCGTAAAATATTACTGGTTGTAACTTTCACGGTTAATCTCGAGGATATGACCATACATTTTTCGAGTTTTCATTTTGGCGTAACTTGAATCCGCGTGTATTAATAAGGGTTAAGCGAATAAGAAATAAACACGATACAATATATCTTCTTATAGTATTCATCGATATTTAAAGTATCGATAGTCGCGCAACTCTACTCACAACTTCAGATTAAAGCTGTATTCAAGAAATTGCAATGGTTTTACGTTTATTTATTTACTTTGAAGACCGATCTCATAAACTGTGATTATATCTGTCGCCTAACTCGTGAATGGTGTATTTGCTTGTATTAGGAGTGGGTTCGAACTAACGATCTTTTGCTAAGAATATGACACTTCAGAAGTTGTGCAGCACTTAACTTAATTTTCGAACATTGAAATTAAAAGCCGTTTCTGTTTCCAATACAAACAAATAGGTTCCTTCTGACTAACGTAATTAAAAAAATGAAATACCAATTTTGTATGAAATATATTGCCAAACAACTGCAACTTATAGGTGGTCAAGCAGACCACACGTAGGTGGATATTATAAATAGCCTAACTAAACATGTCATAAAAAGGAATTTCAAAGCACTACGTAACATAGATTCCTTCATAATCCCTTATGTTTGACAGCAAAGTGATACAAACATAGGGACGTACTGCACCACAAAGGGCGCAAAACCGCAGGGACCTGGGGCCCATCTGGGTCCTGACCACAAGACGCAAGTTCAACACAAACCGAGGAGAGGCTTCATCTACCGCAGAGGAGCTTACAGTAAGATGGGTTTACCGGTTAATTTTTGATAAGATTATGGTTACACGTGTATGTGCTTTATACCTTAAAGGACCTATTCTATTCTATTGTGGCTCAACGGTTAAGGCCTCGTATCTTATGCACAAGGTTGTGGGTTCAAATCCGGGAACGTACCAATGAGATTTTTTAATTCATCTGTACTTTCTGAGTTTATCTTGGACATTATTGACATCTGTGAAGTGAAGGAAAAAAACGTGAGGAAAACCTGGACTAACAGTTAATATAAGTCTGAAATCGCCAACCCGTCTTGAGCAAGCGTGGTGATCGACTTCAGTGTGAGAAGAGGCTTTTGCCCAGCAATGGGACAATAAAAGGCTGGTATTATCTATACAGGGTGTTACGGAAAGGGTATATCAATACAAACGGGTTGAAGAGTGTATCTGGTCTAGAATCTCTGTACAAAATTTCAGCTCAAAAGCATTAACTTTGAAAATGCTTAATATATTTCGACATCACAGCGCTGCACTGGCGCGCGGCGGCGTGATGTGCGTGTACTAGGCGCACAGACACACTACAGATAATGGATAATGACCCTCGTAGTGCGGTGACACGTTTGTTATGATTTCAATTTAATAAACTATCGAAATAAAAAAATATTAAGCATTTTAAAGTTACTGTTTTTGACCTGAAATTTTGTACAAAGATTGTAGACCAGATACACTCTTCAACCCGTTTGTATTGATATACCCTTTCCGTAACACCCTGTATAAAATTCAAAGTCCTGACTGACTGACTGATATATCAACGCACAGCCTAAACCGCTGGTCCTAGAGACATGAAATTTGGAGGGGGTGTTCTTAGTGAAGAGTAGGTATCCAATGAGAAAGGGTTTTTCGAAATTCCACCCCTAAGAGGGTGAATGGAAGGAGGGTGAAATTTCACGCGGACGAAGTCGCGGGCAGAAGCTAGTTATTTTATATTTTATAAAACATTTTGAACACTACACCGCTGTTACTACCAATTAAAAAGATCGTCACAATTCCTCCAGACCGTCGAAACCACCACCCTTCAATTCCACCATGATACCCCATAAAACTGTTGCCATAAAGTGAATGCGCACTACCGCACTACCCTTTACTACCCACTTTACATGTGATAGCGCAGATAAAACTCCATCCAGGGAAGTATAAAAAGCAGGTTCGACTCTCCGTCGATTGGCAGTAAAACAGTCGTTATCTGAGGTTGCAGATCGATAGATTCGAAAATATTCTGCCATTTTTCAAATAGATTCTTGGTTCTTAAAGAAACGCTGTGCATAACCGATTAAATAACTACAGTAAAAGGATACAGTTCTGAACAAATAAAAATTTATACCTTTATATTTTGTTTATTTATTTAATACGTCAAGCACATAAATGTACAGAGGCGGACTTAACGCCATAGGCATTTTCTACCAGTCAACCATTGGGTGGTGCAGAGACAAACAGTGGTTTGCAGAGATGGTGGTGTCAATTTTGTCCTTGCTTATATTTGAAAAACTTTTTTTCCCTTCCTTTAAGATACTAACACTATGACTCTATTTGTTTCTTAGCACAGGTACACACGATGACATATAAAGCTATTTTTAGCATTTCCAGTTTTAGATGACCTCGCATTGTACAGACGCCAGCACATCAACCTACCCGAAACTGTCAGATTTTCCCAATCAACTTTGAACCTTATGCTTTAGTAATAAAGTTGAAAATCTATTAAAGAAATTTGACAGATTGTAGTAGGTTGATGTGCTGGCGTCTGTACAAGCTTTTCGTATAGTGAGAAGTATACTTATACTGGAAACGTATAGCTAGATATGTCGTCGTGCGTACTAGCTGTTTCCTAACCTTCAGACATAATAATTATCTAGTCTAGGACAAGTCCCTAGACACACTTCAAGGCTTCGTTTTTGTGGGATCATTACAGCCGTAAGTTTAGCTCGTGGCTAGACCCTTTCTTTGTAAGTAGTAGTCATAAAGATTCCAATATTCATCATTCAGACTTTGCGAAACAAAAAGAAAATAACCGAAGATAAATGTTGGCAAAAACCGAGAAAAATAATGAGAAACAGTCTAGCAAAGGCAAGAAAAACAGTTTCCTCTATTCGTCTAAAATCCGCTTATCGCCTACAGTCACACCTCACCCTAAACTCGATAAAACGCGATCTGCATGCGTGTGAGCGTGTCGGCATAAAGCAGTAGCTGTTGAGTGATATAAAACTGTGTAATATATCTCTTTAGATCATTTTATCGGCGCATTTTACGGTTACCGCCAGATTACGACCATGATACAAGTACAATTAGATGAAAGAATTGTTTTTCTGATTTTGAACCCTTCACAAACTCTTCGCCTGTATTCAGAAGTGAATACATATACACCGGCTTATTAGCCAGTTCCGTAGTTGCAAGTTATTTCGGGTTAGCCTTTCTGCATACTGCCAACCTAATGGAAAAACGTAAGCCCCGGAGATCGAACCTCACCACGCAAAGTAGTCTGCTTGTGAACACAAGACCAAAGTGGCAATTTTATTTTTATGATCACAGCAAAAATACCTACTGTTATCAGACTAGCAGCTAAGTTAAGCTTATAAATGACTGCAGTAACTCACATAACACATAATCAGCCTATAATGTTCCCACTGCTGGGACACAGGCCTCCTCTCAATGAGGAGGGGCCGTAATCCAACACGCGAGGCCAGTACGGGTTGGTATATATCACATGTCTTCGAATTTTTGGTTCTAGGACGTGCCGGTTTTCTCACAATATTTTCCTTAACCGTTTTAATAGCAGTGGTGATAAAGTAAATTATAAAAAGTAAAACGCCTATCTAGGTTCAAACCTACGACTCGTAAGTCCCGGCCATTACCACTGGGCCACCACTGCTCTCAATGTGTGTGTATGTGGCCCTTTAGAATGTATTTGACCTACTATTCATAGAGCCTTCGATTCATTTGAATAAAGAATGATGCTCGCTTGCCCAATCCTTGTCAGCTAAAAAAGCGAAAATATCCGAGCGAAATAACATCAAACAGAGCTAAACAAAAGCAAATATGATTTACATAGATGGCACGTCGTAATTGAGTACGAACAGTCCACGGTTCGATTCCCGTCGAGGGAAACTCCAGATTTATTACACGTCGTTAAGTTTGAATGATTAATTCACTGATCGGTTTGGGGCCAGCGAAATGGCGAGGAGAGAAAAGGAAGCGTATTTTCGCAGATAAAAGTTTTCCAAGTTTGAGTTAATGGCTTTACTATTCTTTTACGGTGGTCAAACAGTTTTTATTATACATTTTTATTGCGAGTCTCTGGCATAGGTTGCCAGTATATTCGAAATACTACAGAGTTTAGTTATAGTTTACATCAGTATAATATTCGGTATGCTACTACTAGTTTTTCATCGTACAGTTGTTCTTTTGGATTTATATTTATTATTCATTTAATTCTACAGGGTGAAATTGTAATTCATGGGCGAATGCCCATGAATTCAATTCCTTTAAAAGAATTTTTAAAGGGTCATTGTAATCATCATTATGAACAACTTTTACAATGGGACTAAACTTAAAATCGCGAAAAAAAAATCAGCTGTTCCTTCCATTTATGTTCACATAACTCGTCAAAATGTAGGGAAGAGCTGATTTTTTTTCACGATTTCAGATTTCTTCCTATAGTAAACGTTGTTCAAAATGATGATTACAACGACCCCTTAAAAGGATGCCCATGAATTCAATTTCACCCTGCATAGCAAACAAATAATATGTAATTCCAGCTTGGCAGTCTAAGAAGCAATGCCCGTATTGTACGAACGTTCGCGTTCTAATCTTAGTCTTGATCTGCCCAAAATATCTCTTTTCAATTTGACAATTTTCTTGTCGCTAGGATGAGATTAAGACTAGATTTTGGATGTTTTTAATTACAGGAATTGGCCTCCTTTTACGTGTTGGTTTCAAAATTTTTCAGTTGCTCGAATAAGCTACATATAATAGAAAATAAATCCGTCATTTTCGTAGCCCCAAATACAAAATGGCCGCCTATATTAAGAATGACCGTTACACAGGCGAAAATTTAATTTTTTACCGAAGGATTATTTATGGAACCGGCGATCGGTGCCGCTTGCAAATAAATCTACTTGTTTGCACTTCAGACTTAATTGGAATGTTCCTTTTTGTTAAATATCTGCCTGTGTGGACGCAGATATTGGGATTTTATACTTCTTGATTGATTGGTTGATGATTCGATTAAGCCATCCCATTTTCTTGAAAGAGTTTTGTAATTTCTACAAGATGACTCAGGAAAACATTACCAATGGATTATGCATGTTCTATACTCCTCTGCCCAATCGTCTGGGAAATGCAGTCGTGATGTTGGGACAAAGGACTTAAATTAATAGAATCAGTAGCATCTTTGTAATCTTTCAACTTTTAACAGTATGAAGCGATAACAGATCGACTCATGATAATAATCGATCATCACAAAGTGTAGCTACGATGGCATACTTCCTTAGTGTTAAGATACTTTTTATAGGCATCACACTAATATTATAGAGGCGAAAGTTTGTGAGTGTGTGTGTTTACATGTTTGTTATGATTTATTATTTTGATATAATTTTGAATAGAGGTAGCTGACACCCTGGATTAACATATAGGCTACTTTTTATCCCGATATTTTCACGGGATCAAAACTGATGCGGGTGAAAAATTATAGATTGAACTTTGAAGTCGCATGTCGTGTCTGTCTGTGTGACCGCGTTGTTCTTCTAAACTTCGCAAAGGATTTTTATGTGGTTTTAAACTTAAATAAACTTGCATATTATAATAAAGACATCTCCATGTTTTGTCAAGTTTTAAAACCGTGCGAAGCAGGAGCGGATCGCTACTAAGTAATGTTCCAAGATCCATAGTTTCATATGAGACCCGAGTTCAATCGTAATGGTTTATAGGCTAATCACGACAACTTGATACTTTATGAACCTATTGCTTATAATTTCCGATACAACCCTTTATAAACAAAGGCGCCATAAATCATAACAAAGCACTATAACTACTGCACCCAATATCCTTTCACGATAAATAACAGTATCGTTACTATCAATTCACCAAACTCAATTACCGTAGCGATAATATCTTTAACAGAGTCCCCCTTGAAACAATAATACAACTGTCCAGAAAATTCGCAATAGTTTCGCAGAAGAAACGTACCTCTTAAAACAATACTAAAGTAACTTTTCCTCCATAAATTCTTCGACAAAGTGAATATCTAATTTTCTGTTAATTGACAACCCTGAGTCCCGTCAACCCTTTTAGCGCTAGAGTGGGACGGAGTTATACAAAGTTTTAATAGTAGAGAGGGACAGAAATGAACTTTCAGTTTAATAGAAGTGTTCTAAATGTTTTGACTGATGGAATCGAATCATTCGTAGAATTTCGAGGCAAATTAGATTAAATATTTGAATTATCATGGAAATTGATACAGTTCAATTGTTATGGAAATGGGCTGTCAAAGCGCCTAGTAGAAATGCTACCTACGAATCAATCATAATGTACGCACGACGACATATCAAGCTATACATTTCCAGGATAAGCTGACTTCTCATATTACGGAAAGTCTATACGAGATATTATGTCGTGTGTACAGTCACGAGCATAAAAAGATACCTTACATTTATGTAACATCTAAACGCGATTGTCTCGATGGTGTTACGAGAATAGTATTTTCGAAACCATATTATACTATTATGGAATATGTGTGGTTCTTTCCTCAAAAGACCATTTCAGACACCAATCTACATGGTCTTCACATGATCCGACCAAGATTTTGTCTGGACTTTAAAAGAGACTGTGACCTCTGAGTTTGTTTCGGCCTTTCTTCTCAAAGTAGTCAGATAGGAAACGCCACCGCATCTAGCTTAAAAAAATAGGATTGACGTGTAAAAGTGTTTGTACAAACCTACTTACAGAAAATAAATCTTTTATCATTTATGTAGGTGTTTTCTCAAAATTCTAATCGTTATTATAACAGAAAATCCATTTTAAATCTTGAGTAAGGTATTTATGCTCGTGAATGTACGTTTACATAAGTACCTACATAAATAAACACGAATATTTTCAATTTAGTTTTGCAATTGACAAATATGTCTAATACAAAGTTTTACACTATTGGAGATTTCCCGATAACATGTCAACTATCTACATGAAGTTCATCGGAAAATCTTCCCAACACAGGGCACATTTAATAACTAACATCTACACTTAAAAACCCCATCAGTCTCACCTATTAAACGACATATTTCCTTTATACTCCCACGTGGTAGTCCCCATGTTTTCCTCCCTCATAAATAACAGTTAATGGGCTGTTTTTGTTCAGCGTCTGTAAATACGCTCAACTTTTTTAAAGTCCCATGTGCGGCGGTATTTGAGGGTTAATTTAAGCTCGCGTTTTTATAAGGTTTTCACGCAGTACCTATATTATATTAGTGATGTATGTTTTATATGATGTGTGTTCCAATATGGGTAAAGTTTTGAGTATGTAAGTTATTTTACTAAGTCCAAAACGGAGGGGTAATTCTCGTAGTTTTAAGAACGTTCACAATCAGCGGGGTAATTGCGTAACACACTAACTAATACTAACTAATTAAATTTTATTTACTAATTAAAAGTAACTAATTGATAGTGAGTTACGCAATTAGGGTGCTGATCTCAGTCTCAATCTGTCATAAATACCTCTAATTTCCCTACATTTTTGACAAGTTTTTGACATTAATAGTCGCTGAGATGAAATTGCGACTAGATTTTGGACGTTTTTAATTTCGAAAATGGTGTTAAAAAGGTTGAACAAACTTTTAAGTTTTCATATTTCGTCTTTTGCCAACCCTAAAAACCAATTCACAAAATAAGTAAGGAAATAATTGCTTAATACCCCAGCCACAAAGCTTATCCGAAGATCGATCTATCCCAAATAGAATTAGCTCTTCAATTTATTTCCTATCAAAAACCTTCAGTAGTAAGTTGTGTATACAATTTGTGGGGGGTAGTTTACAACTCTTGCCCCCTCGTGCCATAGACGGAGTGCGATGTTGTGACACTTTGCAAATTAATTCCTGGTCCAGCGAAATGAGTTTCATTTTCTACTTTTAGTTCGGAAGGTTGCGGGTAGTTTGAAAAGTTTCTATAGGGAATGGTTCGCACCTAAATATGCATTAACTGTTTGTGTAAGTTTCTGGAGGTGGCTTCGTCATAGTTTTAAGGTCTGTTGAGTTTTCCCCTGCGGTTAGTTTATTACAAAATTTATAATGGAGAAGGTGGGACCTCAATCATGATAAAAGATTCAGGTTTGAAACATAAAGTTTGTATTAATTAGTTTTTTAACCACTGAATTTCTGAACGATTTTATCCATTAATATTTAAAAGTTCTTATAATTACTTCACCTAACACAGTCGGGAAATGTTGACCCGTTTAACTTTTTGATTTAATACATGTGTATTCTATTGATTTATTTTGAATAACTTCTGTCCGCAACATCGTTCGGGTAGAAGTCCTAAGACACCACAACATACTAAAAAAAATTAAATTAAAAAAATCAAAAAACCCGACTGCGGTAAAAAACTTAAGTTAAAAAAACTGAAATGCTAAAAACAAGCCCATTTTAAATTAAATAAAAGTTGGAAGCAGGCGGGACCCATACCATTTTTATATTTTCAAACTCAAATGGGGGACCCATTTGATTTTTTTAATTTAATTTTTTTATTTTATTCTTTTTAGTTATGAGTTGTAAATCCCATTAAGTGTGATAGTTTTCCTTTAAACTTCGTAATGTATAGGTACTACTGCCGTAACATCCATAATATAATAAACGATTGATATAATTTTAATGTAACTAATTTCTATAAGAATAACTACTATGTCGACGGAGCCCCGCTTCGCGGCTATTTCTGTGTAAAGGGTTTAAAGTAACCTAACCAAACCGAACCTCGGGGTGCCCTTCGCTCGCTCTTGCATCCTACGTCGTCTATTGCGTTCGTTGAGTTCGGGTGCGGTAACGGTAACGGAAATAATTCGGAAGCCACGAAGGCTTTCTAACCTAAGCTGTCCGAGCCGGATTGCTCTGAATCGGGGTGTTAACCATAATGACGGTATCAATGTATATTTTAAACGATAGACCTAATGATTTTCGATTAAATAAACGTTATATCTAATAACGTTATACGAAGTAAGTTTTAGAGTATATAAATGTTATATGTAAAGAAATTATATCAACAGTTGGTATATCTCACGTTTATTATATCTTGTGAACGTTACTGAAATGAAAATATACCAAATAACTTTATACGATATGAGACGCACCCGGGGGGACACTTGATTTTAACGAAAAAAATTGGTACTTTAAAGCTTGATAAGTCACGAACAGTTTACTTAATCAAAAAACGGTCTTCCCAAACCACTAATATTTTTGAAAGACCTATCCAACGATATCCCACTTGACATAGTTTGTTGACTTTCATTTTTTTCATTTTCACAATATGGCGTCCAGTAGTCGCCATATTGAATTTTCACTAACGTCATGTCTTTAGTGACACTCGCCGGACTAAGAGGAATTGATTGACGTGTGAATCATAAAAATCGGCCCAGGCGTTTGGTCTGTATAGTGCTTCATACATACATACATACATACATAGGCTGATAAACACATTACCACTCCTTTGCGTCGCGCAGTCGGGTAAAAAAATACAGCACATGTTACTCGCTGATAATGTACCTAGCTTTCTATGGGTCAAAGAATTAAAAAAATCGGTTAAGTATTTTTTTTTTTCAAAATCAAAATCAAAAGTCATTTATTCAAACTAGGCTGAGAATCAGCACTTTTCGAACGCTCCCCCAAAACGCCCGCCCTTCGCCACTTCCTAGTGCTTTCGCCGGGGAGAAGAAGTGGCGGAACAAACTCCCCAGTTAATTAATTTATCCATTTAATTTCTTTGATTTATCCATTACAAAAAAACATACAAAAATTCAAATCTTTTCTCATTATAACATAAGTTTAGATAGTTCAGATGTTTCCCGACCACTTATCTTGAACCATTTTTGAACAACCAATTAAGTAGCAGTATTAAGTTGAGCAGTGGTGGCCCAGTGGTAACGACCGCGACTTACGAGTTGTAGGTCGTAGGTTCGAACCCAGACAGGCGCTTTACTTTGTGTAAATTATTTCATCACCACTGCTCTCAAAACGGTGAAGGAAAACATCGTGAGGAAACCGGCATGTCCTAGAACCAAAAATTCAAAGACATGTGACATCTACCAACCCGCACTGGGCCCGCGTGGTGGATTACGGCCCACTCCCTCTCACAGAGAGGAGGCCTGTGTCCCAGCAGTGGGAACATTATAGGCTGATGATGATGATGATGATGAATTAAGTATCAAGATCATAATTCCAAATACACTTCCCCATAGCTGTCACTATACCCATCTATTCGCAATTCGGTACATTAATAGCAATTAAGCGAGCAACCAGTGACGTAATTGCTTTAGCAACCAGTCGCCGCAACGGGTTGCAGTAGCCATCGCCGGCGGTAACGTGCCTGTTATTGGGTTACAGGACATATTGATTGTTTTAGACGGATCGGGATGGCATAGCGTGTGTCCAATGATGGTAAAATATAATTTGGAAAGTGGCTGAAATGCTAAGTATACTGTGAAGTGAGGTGTCAATAGTGTCAATCCATAGCATCAGGTGGAATGACAGCTCTCTTCAGGCTCACTTCACGTAAGTTACCACGGTGAGATTTTTACAGCATCGATCGATTGTTTTGAATTTGACAATTTGTTCAGTTCTTTTTGACAGCTACGTCTCTATACCAATGTCATGATGTAGGTACTTTTAGGATACGTCTGCAAATGAAGGGTTGAACGTAATGTATTACTTACTAATTATACGTGTACCTACATAATAACGATTGGGTAATTAGGAGCTCATTTATTACGAATTTGGTTATTTGTGTTATAATATGATGCCCATTGTGTTAAGTATTCAAAAGCCAAAGCCTTTCAAATCGTGATCATCGATTGAGACTTGATCTACTACTATTATTTTAATCTTTCAAGCTCCGCTAGTGAGACAAAATTGATTTTCTATTGTTTCGTCGCCGATCGGCGAACCGCGCCGCTTGACCGGTTAAAATAGGTAAAGTTTGTATGCAGGAGGTACTTATTCCCAAAATACAATCATCCAATTTCCAAAATTCTTTCACATGTAGAAACCTACACCATTGCCGAGTGCCAAGGGATATCTTTTGTGGTGTAGTTGGACTCCACGCGAAGCGAGCGTAGTAATGAATAAATGCGTTATTTTATGCAACATTTTTAACTTGAACATTTTTACAGCAATAACCGCTTTAAAAAAATACAGTATGACACAAATACTACGTAAAAATAAAAACAAATAAAACCTCCGTGTTTCATTACATCGGAACGTATCCGGACGCACATTTTTAAACGTCATACATGAATGACAGATTGGCGTTTGGCGGGAATACAACAAGCGAATGTTTGATACGAGTTTTTATAAATGAAAAATAAACGAGAGTTTTTTGTTTTTACTGCTTACATATTTTCACGTTATCACAAGTAGGCGTTAGGGCGCGAAATACTTGGATTTTTTAAGCGCTAAACTTAAACCTAATGCTTTAGGTAAATTGGGGCCCTTTTCTTGAGACAAACTCAAAATATTTATTTTAATAAAACCAAAAAAAAATTGGAAATAAGCAGTACCTTTGTAGATACTCTTTGTATTTTACTATGTGTACATATATAATAAAATAAATAAATAAAACCAATTAAGTACAGGCACCTTTGAATTTGTCCTATGGAGAAGAACGGGCGTTTTTATAAGTTTCTTATCAAAATGTACTAACCTGATCGCCATACTCTTGGACTTGAGATGGTGCCACCGCTGGTTCATCTCGTCCAGCCTCCTCTGCAGCATGACGGCGTCCTCCTGCGAGGACAGGGAGCCGAGCAGGCGGCGCCCCGTGCCTGTGAGGGAGGCGTACACATCGCGGTGGGTCTCGATCTCGGATTGAAGGTCCTGGAACAATGAAGAGGAGGAATTAGTACAAAGAACAGGTGGAAGTATCTTGGTATCTTCATTTTGGTTGAAGGGCAAGACACATAACAACATCATACAACATAATCAGCCTACAATGTTCCCTCTCTGTGAGGGAAGACATACCTATGTAGATACTTAATCATCTTAAATTTTCCCTGAAGTTTGGGCTTGATTTTCAACACACCGGAGGCGGCAGATATGAGACCAGCGCAATCTTATAATTGAGGTACAAAAATAAACCAATAATAATGAGAACTGTCAATCTCTTGGTTTCCGACTTCGATAGTTAAAACGACCGTCATAATTATGTCCTCTGGGCTTAGGAAGGGTGCTCTCCTAATATGGAGGTATCTTATTGCATAAGGGAGGCTCATCCATCCATCGATTGACACATTCTAATTGCGTAACACACTAGCAATCAAAATCTGAATCATTTTGATTAATAATCAGAATCATAATCCATTGCTTCATAATTATGATCACAAAAATTGTCTGCTCCACAACGTAAATAACGCAATGAATGTTGTTGAACTGTCAAAATGAAAGCCATTCTTACGTTTAGTGTGTTACGAAATTACCCCGCTGATCAAACGATAAATTCATGTGGTCAGTACAATCAAAATACCATTCAATGTTGAGGAAGTCTATAGCAAAAACGTAAAATCAATCCGCAAAAATACAATATCTAAACTAAAAGACTGATATAAAATCCATATCCATAATGAGCTCGTCGAAGAGAACATATCGTTCATATTTTCTTTTCATCCACAGACTAACAAAACGAACAAGTCCGTTCTATTACCGTTGGACCTACTGCGACTGCCACAGAAATTTTATACGATGTATTATTCATGCTTTGATTTCATAAAAACAGAGATATATATGTATATATGTGTAGGGGAGAGCGTCCTTTGCGAGCGATACCAAGCGAGGCGATATGAAATTTCGTTGTAGTAATTGCAAATACATTTAGTAGGCTAACCTACTGTCACTAATAATCACCTAATCCTAATAAATAAACGACTCCCCACTCAAAAACCCAGATTTTTCTTGTTTATGGTTAAACTGCCTTTGATAAGCAAGATACGATTTGCGAGTCATGAAATATCAAGTGGCTTGAAGGATTAAAGGAGGCTATTTGAACTTTAAATAAATTCCACTAGTGAAAGTTTTAAGTTGATGGAAAAAGGTGCATCTTATTTTGCTACATGATTTAAGTTGCGGCTATTAGCATAATTAGCCTACAATGTTCCCACTGCTAGAACACAGGCCTCCTCTCATCGAGAGGGAGTGGGCTGTATCCACCAAGCGGACCCAGCGCGGATTGCTGGATGTCATATGTCTTCGAATTTTTGGTTCTAGGACATGCCGGTTTCCTCACGATATCTTCCTTCACCGTTTTAAGAGCTGTGCTGATGAAATAAATTACACAAAGTAAAGCGTCTGACTGGGTTCGAACCCACGACTCTACTCCTGAGTCGGGCCTGATACCACTAAGCCACCACTTCTCTTTACAATTTGCAAGTCATGAAATGAAGTGGCTATAGCTTCGTATGTATAGCTCACGTTGGACCTAGTTCAGTGAAAATACTCGTCCACAGTTAAAATAAGTGGCCCATTTGTAGGACTTTACCATCGCTCCCGTTTACTGGCAGTGCGACGAAATTGTCGGGACTTACAGCAGGAGGTTTTGCGACTAGTCGCTCGTTTGTTTCGGGGACTTAGTTTTTAACCGACTTCAAAAAAAGGAGGAGGTTATCAATTCAACTGTATTTTTTTTTTTTTTTTTTTTTTTATGTTTGTTACCTCATAACTTGCGACTGGGTGAACCGATTTTCATGATTATTTTTTTATTTGAAAGCTGGTGCTTCCCGTGTGGTCCCATTGTCACCATTTCAATATCTGATGATGGGATCTTAGAGAAATCGAGGGCAACCCTCAAATTTTATAGGCTCACTTATTGTTTTTCGCATATTTTATGAAGTATCTTGTGTATTTGCGTATGGTTGTCACCATCTCAAGTAGCTGGGCTGATGATGGAAGGTACAACTCCTTAACAGTAAGAAGTTACTCGAACAGGAAAGGACTGTTTTAGTAAATTGTTTTGATGTTTGATAGGGCATTTGCCACATTTGGTCTCATGATCATCAAGTCATGATCTGATGCTGCAGTCAGGATAGTCTGCAGAGTACCTAACTCCTCGACAACTAACAGCAGATATATCGTGTTTAGGCTCATTGAAAAGGGCTCGATGTGTGGATAAACGTACTGTTAATGAGGAACACCGAAGTACATAAAGACCTGATGCTGAAGCTAGGAGCATCAGAAAAATTACAAACCTTGAAATTACAGCACCGTAGTCGTGTTTGGGCTCATTTTAAACAGGACTAAATTTTAAGTTCAATGTAATGTTGACATAAGTCTGGCCTGATGCTGCAGCCAGGATTATCAGCATCTAGTCTAAAAGCATCAGGTCAAGATTTGATGATGGAATCCTGGAGAAATCGAAGGAACTCTTCAGATATTATAGGCACACCTATAGCGATTTGGGTATTTTTTATAGTAACTCGTGCATTTGCTCTCGGAAAGCACTATTTAGTGAAGTGGAACTGATGATAAAGACCACAGATGGCCATCGGAAGTACTCAATAATATCTAAGTATTTCACGGGTTGCGATTCGATTACTTTAATATGGTTGCTAAGCAATTTATGCTCGTCACAATGTGAATGGTGATATGGAGCTGATGGTGGACCTGGAGAACTCCTCAACAATTAACTTCCCTGCATCCGGAAAAGCAATATTTTGTTTATAAAAGGCGATAATCACTAGGCTATTGTAACTTAGATAAATTATAAGCAGGCCCACTAAAAAGCGTGAAATAAAAACTTTTTAAGAAAAAAAAAAACCGACTTCCAAAAAAACACTACAAAGTGAAAAATAACTTTATTTCGGAAGTCGGTGGCAAAAAACTAAAATACAGATCCAAAGACACCGACTTCCGAAATAAAGTTATTTTTCACTTTGTAGTGTTTTTTTGGAAGTCGGTTTTTTTTTTTCTTAAAAAGTTTTTTTGAAAAAGTAGTTTAGTTTGGCGATTTGTTGCAAGAGCTTAGTTACACAAAAGCTATTGTTTAAACTGTCAAAGTTCATAAATATAATATTGGTATAGGGGAGAGAGAATAGGCAAGGCAAAAAAAACACATTTGTATAGATTTGTCGAACCTATCATTGAAAAAACACAAAAATTAAGCATCCACTTTAAAACTTCAATATAATCCTAAACAATGTTAGTTAGTAACCACAAAGCCGTGTTTACACCGACCGGATCAAACAACAAGTTGAATTATTGACCGAAAGTTAGTTAACTCATGAATAACCGATAGCCGTGTAACTCGCTACACAAACACCTCGGACACTGTTTACTCATTGTGGAATAAACGGATTAAAGGATTTAGGAGAATCGGTAAACGGACGATAAATGAGTTGACTCTTATGATCCTGTCACTAAGCTAAGCAGACAAAATCACAAATCACGAATAACCGTCGCCGCGTCGGACTACAAAACACAAATCACGAATAACCGTCGGGCTAAAATACAAATTACGAATAACTGTCGGGCTAAAACACAATTAGAATTAATTAGGATTGAGTAGAATTTCTTATGCAAGTAATTCAGAACTTAAATAAACAATAAATTATACCGTAGAAATAATTTCTGATACTTCTTTCATTTTTTAATGCATGACTTATTTAATAATTAAACATTTATTTTTAAACCTTGCTTAAAGTTAAGTCACGTTTAAACGTCAAAAATATATGGTTAAACTGTCGCTAATCATTTATACTTAGCTTTAAGCAACGTTTATAAATAAACCCCTTAATGTTGCGTTTTTACGTTGGAACGGAACGCACACCCAAAATGAAGTTGAATTAAGTTTTCAAGAAGTGTCTTATGTTAGTATTTTTAAGCATGCATATTCCCTAAACTGCGTCTCATTCATCAAAATCCTTATTACCTCACACTGTTCTATTCATCGTCCAGTGATGAAGCATTAAGGTTTTTTCATATTGTATGGCAGTAATTTTTGTGTGCTATTAAAATGTTTTCTCTGTTTATCTAATGCTTATAATTAGCTTATATGTATGTGTGTACGAAATGGTGCTCAGGGTATACTAATAAGCGATGTGAAGGAGTATGCATACAGCTTACCTAGTGGTCGGCGCGCGAATCAGTACCTAGTGCTGTTGGCTGTAGTGGTTGAAAGTGTCGATAGTTTCGTGACGGAGAATACACACAATACGGGAAACACATGAATGAGGTATAAGGAATATTTGGTACTTAGCAGTGGCGAACATACCATACAACTCGATTCCCACCGGCTTGCCTTCGAACATAACCACACTATAGTCAATTCGAAATTAAATTTTTTTTGGCGTTTTTTTTTTGCTCCGGCTTACTTCTGTCATAAATTCACCCTTCGCCACTGGTACTTAGTAATGTCAAAAGTGTTTAAAATTATCAGTATTGTTAAATATAGTGTTATTGCGTGTGAGCCAATCACAGCAATTTCAGGTTATCATATTAGCTCTTGTATTTTACTTTATTAAGCTAATGTCAGCGTTTAAAGTATCAAATATATTTTTAAAACTTTCACTCGACTAGTGTTTAAAAATACTGCGAAAAGCTTAGGCTTAGTTTGTAGTAAGAAAGTGTATTATGCTGCATTTACCCAGTTGTAGAATAATTGTAACTAAGTAAGAATAATATTTTTACAAATATCGATAGAAACACAGACCACACATCCCACCCCTAGTGACGACAACCCCAGGCTATATTGATGTTGTTTACTCTCGCTATCGGCGCCTCACGCGCAGCCCTTAATAATACCAAGGGTTTATTATAAATAAAGGTGCCGTAATACTATTATTTTCCTTTGTTACCCTGGAAGGTGCAGGGGATAATCGATGAGGGGTCCAAATCAGCTGGTTTAGGGGTCGAAGGTAGGTACCTTTTCGTTGTTGTCATGCAAATACAGGTGGGGTATTTTATGTTCTGAGTTGCGTGTGGGCAATACTTACTATATAGAATAGATTGATGAAGAAAACCATTATAAATAAATGATGGAAGAGAACGCAAAATTGGGGTTGTTTTTAACCGACTTTTTTTATGCTCCCACGATGATTCTAAAAATACTTTTTCACAAAGACACAACAATTACAATTTACAAGCTAACACTAAAATATATATAAGTATTATTATACGTTTATTGTCGTTGGATCCCACTTTTGAATCCCATTTTTTAGGTATTAACGATGGATCCCGTTTGCTATTTCCGTTGAATCCCATATTATAACAACATGTGTACATTTCGGAAGAAAAGTGATTTACCTTTATCAAACACTAAAAAGAGATTATTTTTAGTGGGTTACCCGGAACTGAACTAGTTAGATTAGGTTAATTATTAAAAAAAAAAAACAATGTTAGGTTAGGTTAGGTTAAAACTGTGACCCCTACGCACGAGCCGAGCGAGCGAGTGCCAGAAACGACTAGATTATATAGAAAATGGGTTGTTTGTGAAATAAATAGTATACGAAACGTTGGTTGTAAACTAAAAATTTCAATGGAGTTTTGGTGAAACATTAGTGAACCCCTCATTTTATTATAAACAATTTTGTTGTTGAAAGTACCCGCATTCAGATTTTTTTAAGCATTCGGGATCCAACGGAAATACTTTTTGGGATTCAACGACAATAAAACGTAAGTAATTATCTTGCATTTTTTAAATTCGGGATCCAACGGAAATACATAATAATGTTTTGCGGGATCCAACGCCAAAAATATTAAAATGGGATTCAAAAGCGGGATCCAACGGAAATAAATCTTATTATATACAACAATTTAATAAAAAATTAAAGAAAAAGGCAGCAGCTGATTGGGCATCAAAAAAATTATTTCATCCTATTTTTAGCCCAAAGAATAAGCATTACCATTCAACGTGGTAATGCTGCTAGCCTTTTGGGCTCTTATCCAATGAGCTCCTGCTTTTTTATTTAATTTTTTATTACCTATATACTTGTATATAATATAACGATGATTCGTAATTCTAATTGGCATTTATTTAATTGGATTTACATTTCAGTTTTGTGGACAGTCAAATATTTTAAATAGGGTCAAACTTTAAATTTTTTTTAACACCTAACATAACGTGATGTTATGTTACGTATTAAAAATCTTAAATTTTGTAATTTCCTGGAAGCGCTAGGTAGAGATGTACCTTAGTATGTACACCTACATTTCGCCAATTATATTTAAGTCCCATTGGGATGATGTAATAGGGGGCGAGCTTATTGCCATCAGTCTGGTACAACTCCAGGCTGCCAATAACACTGCCGAAGTATTAAAGCCACACACAATCAATTCGTTTCTTCGCATTAAAAGTGTACAATCTCGAAAAAAAAAAAATGAAATTAAATGTTTAGTATCGCAAATATTTTCTCAAGTGGAAAAAGAACGTAGTTTAGCAAATCCCCGCTAGATGGCGCATTGGTAAGTTTTAAATTGGTGGAAGTTTATTAATCGTTAAACATTTAAAACGTTCTCCTGTAAAATACACTTTTAATGCGAGAAGACGAATTGTGATTTGGTTGTGTCATTCTTTTAGATTTCAGATAGATCGCATCATTACGTAAAACCCTGAAACAGTATACGTTAATCAGTCTAGAACGAATATATTCCCTACGTACTTATTCTAGACCAGTTTCAGTATTTTTTTGTCTCTATTAGTTAGGTTGCGAAATTACAGGCTATTAGCAACCTTGTGACTGATTGTCGGTCGTTTGGGTCTATATTTAGGTCTAGACCGTAGGCTCTTACGACTGATCAAGGTAACAACAATTTTTCTGAATAAAAGTTATAGGTTTTTCTTCTGGTATAATGTTTTGAAATCTAATTAGCTAGGTATATTAATCATAAAGACTTGACATTAGGAATTATTGGGCCTTGGTCTTTGTGACAAAATAAAGGACTTTAAAAATTATTCTATCTTTTGTTAGATCTTTTGACATAAATTCCAAACAGTATAATTCATTTTTTTTTTGTCGATTTATTTATAATCTCAGTCACAGAACAATAAATATTGAAGTACACTTTCTGAACAGTAATTCTTACAGATTTTGAATTAAAAGTCTCTACTAAATTAATAACGCAAGAAGAATCATCAAAACTCGCATAGAAATGCCGGAGATGCAGTACATTTATGCATATAACTTCGTACATAAGAATAACTACCTAATGTATTATATACTAAAACCTTTCTAAAAGTATGTAGATAACATTAATGAAAGAATAATAAAAATTACTTTATTAGTTTTTGAGAAAATCGCGGACATACAAACATATATACATACGGGTCGAATACAGAACCTCCTTTTTTGAAGTCGGTTAAAAATACCATTTATACTTTTAAAAAAAATCGTATCGGGTGAGAGAAAAAGGGTGTTTCACAAAATTCAACACCATCGCAACATCTCGCCCATGGGTTTTATGAAACAATCCCATGGGAAGCGAGCAAGCCGTCGCCGTCGGACCCTGCGGGAGTTTCCAACAAGAAACTTAATCGTAACTTCTAAACTCTAAGTTACGACCCCTCACACAATAAATGACGCTTTATTTTATTACTCGGAAACGCGTTAAATAATTATAATTTAGTACACTTGGATTCAAGTTCAAGTTGGACTTGAACTTTTAATTAAAAATCTATTATTATAAGAATTACAGTTCGAAGAGTGTACTTAAATAATTTTCTGTATCCGAGATTACACAAAGGTTTGGATAATATCAAAACCTCGGTCGTGGCTAAGAAATACCAGCCGCACGGGTCGATCGATGGTTAAGATACGCTTGCCGAGGTTAGTCCGTGGATGGGTCACCATCTACCACATACCGAGACGTTTCCGTGCCTCGGACAGCATGTTAAGCCGTTGCTTGGGTCCCGGCTGTCATTCATAGATCTTTGACATTCGTTAGAGGTAGTCGGAAGCCTAAAAGTCTGAAATTTATTCTTCCCAAAGGGTATGTCGGTATCCAGTAACTGGGTAGTGGAGGTCAGATATTATGCAGTTGTGCCAGGTAAAATAATGACGCCGACCCCAACTATGTTGATGATGGGAAATATCAAAACATCTAATAAGGTAAAATAATTTAAAGCCTGTTATTTTGCTGTAGGAGAACCAGCCAGCCAACAAAATTGACCACTTTTTTCAATCATCACAAACAAGCAAAGAAATAAAACCATACAGCCACGGAAACCGGATTAAACGTCAATAATACCATTTATAACGAGATTTCGCAGTTTCCCAGTAACCCATCGTTTAAACTCGTTAAAGTTCAATATCACTCGGTTTAAATCATTCACATTCGCGAAACGTAGCAAAATTCAATAAAATTCAATCGAGAATTAATTAAAAATTCGTTATGTACAAATGTTTGTATTGTCCAACTGTTCGTTGATTACAGTGGCGGTTAAAAAAACTTCGCCATTTTAAACATTTTTAACCGGATTTCGGGTATTCAATTCGGTTTACTGTGACTGTTACTGTTTGTTAGTTTAACCGGGTAGTGATACGGCTATCGGGTTTTGCATTTCGCAGCGATTTGTAAAGATTTATTTTATGATCCGGGTGTAAAGTAAATAAACAAGAGCGTTACAGCCACCGCCACATGACATGCTACATTCTTCGTAACCTACATTGAATTTCAGAATCCTATAACCGTCTAAAAAAAGCATGTAAACTAAGGAATGTTAAGCAAAATTGACTGACAACTTTAACTGTCCGTATATCCAAATCATAACTGTCAATCTTTGAGAGTTGTATGAAAAGGCTGAAACATTTAAATAACATATTGACGTGGAGTGTCAATTTCCTTAACAATTAATTTCCTTGACTGTACACACAAGTGTGACACATGACATACTTTTGAGTCGGGAATAAATTAACTTTCATTCAAATGGAGTCAAGCGTTTACATAAAATTGGGCGTAAAATCTAACGGGAATCAATAAGACTCACAGACAGCGTTTAGGGTTTTTTTATCTTTATTTATTTGAAAGGATTTTATCACTTAGTGATAATGTCACTCCCGTAGCAGAAAACATTCAACAACTTAAAACTAAACAATGGGAACAGTTATTATTGTAATTATGACCTACTTAATAGTGTTGTCCCTATTCGTTTTGGCAGTTAACGAACAACAGTCGACACAACATCCGACAAAGGGGACGCTAGGATGCTGTTACATACTCTCACTTCAAATCGCACACCAAGCGAATATTGTCTGTTGTTTTACTCTAGTAAAAGTAATCTAGACACATAATATGTAGGTCTGAAAAACGTGAAGGAGAAGAAGGCTCAGTCTTTTGTAGCAAAGCCTATAGGTATAAATACCGACACAAGTTGAAAGGAAATAACTTCTATTGTGCTCTTTGTAATAATTATGGGAATTTATTTAATAAATGTTTGGAATACGTCCCGAGAGCATTCCCTTTGCGATACAAAACGTTCTCATTAAAATTTTGTTCGCAATTCTTCAGAATCTTTGTTGAAATATTACGAAATATCTTAGTGAATAACTTGATATGTATCAGTTTCTGAAGTTTCTCGTCATTTTTACTGTATAGTTTTATAAAACTAGACTTTTTAAGCTATTGCATAGTTTTCATCGCGGGCTTTGAGCGCGGCGACGGAATCAAAAAATTCCGTAACGAAAATAAACCTAACACTCCCCACTCCGACCGGCACAGCGGTGCGGCGTTGAAAGCCGTGCATCGTCTACGGTCTAACGTCGTTTCAGTTCGGCAGACTTCGGCACGGTTTTTTGTATGCGTGCGACTAGACGTATGCGTGTAGACTGTATGAAGCTCGCACGGATCTAGACGAGCTGCTTACTGTAACTTGAATTAATATCAAATAAAAAAGTTGAATTAATATCAAAGAAAAAAAAAATATTGCATAAATATTATAATTGCATAAGTTGATAAAAAATGCTATGCAAAGCTTTACCGCGGCAGTCCCCGAGTGCCACACATATTTTTTTTTAAAGTTTTTAAGACAAGCAAAGAAACCAGTACCTATTTTAAAATTGTAGACTTTATAATACATATGTACCAAAGTATGTAAGGGAATATGTAACCTATATAGAAAATTCCCTTTGAAAAAAAGCTGTACTGTTAGGTTATTATTTATTTGGGCCCAGGGCTCCAAAATCTGGCCTCCCGGGGGAAATTTGGCAACTTATTTCTCAATAACAAGCTTTTAGTCGAGACAATTATATTAAAACCCAAAAAAAAACAGAGAAAGTAAACATACATAGTAGAGAAAATAAAATGAAAAATCGGAGTTCGCCCTCCGAAAGGAAATAATCCAAACTAAATTAGAAATGCGAAAGTATCTGTCTGTCTGTTATCTTTTCACGCCTTCACAGCTGACCGGGTTTTGATGAAATTTGGCACTAACGGTAGTACAGTCAACAGCAAAAGTAGATGATGAAAATCAGAAATTCAATACTAATGAACGGAGTTCGCGTCAAAACTGCGTGGCGTCGCCGCGTCGAAGTGATTCAAAAGTATGTGATTGTAAATTATACCAAACGTTTACTACTAGTACAGCTGCCATATATTTGTGATCAGTTTTGACTCCAAAAGTTATAAACTCAATTCATCATCTACTTTTGCTGTTGACTGTACGTTGGCAAACCCCTTTATTCATAAACGTTGCTAAGAGTTAAGTAGTATTAGCGACTGTTTAACCATGATTTTTGACGTTTGAACGTCACTTCACTTTAATCATCATTAATAAATAAACCTCAGAATTTCCGACCTCATCATCGTTCATCAGTCTCCTACCCTTACCTCAATAAATATTTGTGGTCGGCGCAATATGTCTTTTTCTTCCATACTTCTCTATTAGTCGTCATCTCGGTAGTTAACCCCTTCTAACCATATTGTCATCATTCACACAATCCATTAATCGTGCATCGTTTCTTTGGTAATTAAGCAAATAATTAGGAAGTTAAAAAAATATCCCTCCACTGGCCGCGGCATTTAATTCGAGCAACACTTCATTACAGCCAGGGGTGGGGGGGAGGAGGCGATCCATCTTTCCCTGTCTAACCAGGTCCTTCGAGATTTATTACCTGCCAGATTTACTTAAGTACTTTTATTCTGCTTGTTATGAGCAAAGATTATTATGTAACGGTGAAGTTTTATGCCTACACGAAGTTAGGTTTTATTTACTAGAATTAAAACTTCCAACTTTCGCCTCATTTTTCATGGTTATTTTTGTCCCTATGGATCTTCTTTTTATGTATGTCCGGCATACATATAATTATAGTGACCTTATTGGTGGTTAACTTCAGAAAGGTCTCTAGTACTCGCAACCGGCGATGTGCGTGTATGACCTATTTCTATGACTACGTATGATCGTAGCAGAAAAAAAAAAAAGGTGGTGTTCTGTAGTTTCTGCCTACCCTCATTAGAGGAAAGCGTGATTATGTATTTTTTGAAATCTTAATATATTTAGTAAATAATATTATTTGCCTACAAGTATTTACTAACTGAATATAACTTAATGCCCACACTGGGCCCGCGTGGTGGATTACGGCTCACTTCCCTCTCACTGAGAGGAGGCCCGTGTCCCAGCAGTGGGAACATTATAGGCTGGTTACTGGAATATAACTTAAAACCCCTTTGACAAGATTACAAATAATTATGAATGATAATTTATACCTAGTGCTTATTTGTCTATTTGAATTAAGTTAAGCTCCTAAATCACGTAAATATTCACATAATTATTAAACTATAAAATAAACCCCTTAGAACTTTAAATCCTTGCAGTTAGGCATAAACCCCGCTCCAACCTTCCCTTAGTCTATGGAAGTCACAGGTGCGCCATAACCTGGCGAGTCGTATCGTTAAATTGATACAGTCTCCCAGCCTACTTGCAGCTTATACCTTAATACTAGCTCTTAGACTACTTGCTCTAACTTTAATGCTGCGTCTACTTAATGTTAACACAGAAGTTTGTATGGGAAAAACATGCTAAGTTGAGCATCCAGGCTGTGTGGTTGAGTCAACTCTTAGTTTGGAAAAGGACTCCTGTATTCTGTACTGAGGCTTTGTAAGGCAAAGAATGAGCTCACTTTAAACTCTCGTTCGTTGGTATCACACTAATATTATAGGGCGAAAGTTTGTGAGTATGTTTGTTACTTTTTCACGTACAAACGGCTAGACCAATTTTGATAAAATTTAGTATGGAGGTAGTTGACACCCTGGATTAATACATAGAATACTTTTTATTCCGATATTCCCACGGGATTGACACTTATGCGGGTGAAACCGCGGGGCGCAGCTAGTAGTAAATATACCTACTGTTACTGTTAGCCTACATCATCCCACTGCTGGGCAAAGGCCTCTCCCCATGATTTTCAGCTAATTCGATCCAGGGCTAAAGTAGACCACTGGTCGTTTGTTTTTACAGGTCGTCCCGCCATGTTCTACGTGGTCTACCACGACGCCTTTTGGCTGCGTAAGCTCCACATAGTGGTTATTTTGGCCCACAGCTCATTGGACATACGGCATACGTGGCCAGTCCAGATACCTACATCAAGTTCAAAACGGTAGGCGTTACTCGGAAAATTGGTCGTCTTGTACGGACTTATATAATCTAATAATATGAAGAGAAAAGATTTGATCTTTGTTTGTAACACTTTCACGCTAAAACGGCTAAACGGATTTAGATAAAATTTTGCACATGGGTAGACCATGACCTGGATTAGGACATAGCATACTTTTTATCCCGATATTCTCACGGTTTCGAGACTTATGCGGGTGACACCGCGGGGCGCAGCTAGTACCTTATGATCTCAGTCATTTTATTTTACGTGTTCCCTTTTATGCAGGAGCGTCTACTAAAGTGTCAGAATCTTCAATATTTACTTATTTGGTCTAAATCATAACCCCGAAACTCAAATCAGAAACCAGCTGTTATGAATGAGAAAATCAAAACAACAACACCCATCCAAATATTATGACACGAGATTTCAAACAAATCAAATGGGTTAAACTTTACCGACGGTTCAAAATAAAACCATCACTTTAAAATTCAGCATGTTGAATATAAATTAGACTTTGACCGTAGCAGTTAGCAAGAACTTATTATAGACGACAGAATATTCAAAACACGTTACGAATGTCACGTTCCAACATGTCCCGGAACAAATTATAACGTCCAACAAAGCCTTAATACCGGGCAAAGTGGGCATGCCCGGGCATAACCGGCATACCCGGGCGTCAAATGTAAGAAGTTGCAAATTGAGTGGACACGTTAGCCGGGTTTGATTGGGATCAAAACGTGGTTTGAATCGTAAATTTTAGTGTGTAATGTTGTTTTAAGTTGTCTGATTAGTTATAAGTAGGTACCTAAAGGTTTTATTGTCCAACTATCAGGTTCAAGGAGTTTCTTACCCATTCTTCTCTATGGAGGTCTACGTTTTGCAATGGGCAACTTCACTAACTTTCTGACTAATTGATTGACTCCTTGACAATTCAAAAGTGAAGGTAAATGGTTTAATTGAAATAAATGCTTTAAGTTTGACTGGTCAAAATGAAAAAAAAAACCAAATTATTACATTATTAGCTGTGCCCCGCGGTTTCACCCGCGATAAAAGTATTATACCTAGTCCTTTTTTATTGATTCCCTTTACAAATCTCCACCCCCCTTTTCACCCCCTTAAAGGATGATTTGTGGAATAAAAACTTTCTGCCAAATTTCATCTAAATCCGTTCAGTGGTTTAGGCGTGAAAAGGTAACATATAGACAGACAGAGTTACTTTCGAATTTATGTTATTATATAGTATACGAGTATATAGTATGGATTTACCCCGGTTTTTTCGTAGGCTCAAATTGGCTGTCAAATCTTGGCTGTGGAGATTGATGGGACTTTTTAAATTAATTAAGGTTTCAGAAACCGCCAGCTAAAAAGAGGTAAACAAGCAATTAATATTCAAAGCGGAAAGGAAATAATTATAATTGAAATTGGAGTCTAAGGCGGAAATTCAGATGTTGTGGTACAATCTCGAAACTCGATGTTCAGATTTTACTATAAACCAATGTACGTAATTAATTGATGGTATTAAATGACACTGCTCTTTTAAAACCGAAAAAGAAAAAGGGGTATGAATAAATAACAACGAAAGATAGAATGCTTACTGAAAAACTTTCTAAATTAAATAGGTATTAAGTTACAATAATTTGTTGTGTCAGTACCAATTTTCATGATGAAGGTACTGGATTAAACCGGATATATTCAGCTTGCGGGTTCACAAAATGGCGGCCAGTTTTTGCTTTGAGTTACCATAATTTATGTTCGTAATAATCATATTTGTTACACCAATGGACTTCATTTGGAATGTAATTTAGAAATTATTACGGTGTGAAGGTTTGTGACGAGTTAATGGGACCATTTTATATGAGAGGTAAATTAAACTATGTGAACCGGGATACGAATATGTATACGCATTTTTCAGAAATGTCTAATTTAAAGAGTACTCATTAATAATAATAATGCTGCTTGCAGATTATCTTTATTTTGTAATAATTAGCCAGATTAAATGTACATTTTTGACTTTAATTAATTTGCATAATTAATGGCAGCAACATAATTACTAAAGGCCGGAAATAAATGCGTCGAAAAGAGTACCTACATTAAAATTCAACACACTGTTGACTTACGCCCAAAATTTGATTTACGGACCCCAAAAACCAGTTAGACAAAGCATCATTAAGCCGAACCCAATCTAAAATGATTTAAACCCTGTCAGGCCCCGCTGGAATCTCGGAACCCATCAGAAAACATTGTACATACCTACATCAAGCATAATCCGAAATCGAAAAAAGGGGAAATACATAAGTAAAAAACTTGGTACAGCCAAGTGAATAAATCAAGTTGCAAACGACTGTGGAACCGAGAACCGGATCAAGCGAGTAATCCCCGGCTGGTAAACGGGTTGTAACCGGATTTAGGCGGATATAACCGGGCCGGCCACCTGCGATAACGACCCGTCGCGGTTGCGCTCCAATGGAGCTCAGTTAAGGTGTCCCCACACTTGGTTGAGCTGGATTTGGGCTGCATAATTGGAAGTTGTGCAAGATTCTGTTTGGGGACCCATTTGCTTCTTATTTTAGTAGAATTTCTGTTGTTGACGTTACTCCGCCATACCATGACAACCTCAGACACTAGTCTACGTGATCCTCATATGACCTGACCGAGATTAAGTCTGAACTTTAACAGAAACTGTGGTCTCTGTGTTTCTTCTCAGAGTAGTCGGATAGGACACATCAACCGCAACCTCATCAGGTTCTAACGTGTATTTTTTGACGTGTAAAAGAGTTTGTCTAAAGAAAACTAAAAATATCAGTCATCTTCATTTACATTACGAGGTTCCGTCAAGCTTGGAGGTGTATTTCCTTGTCAATCTAGTTCTGTCAACTATAGCAGGTTTACCATTACAAGGCTATGCAGCAATGGTCTCATTTATCAATATTTTTCTTCTTAAATGATATTTTTGAATAAATTGGATTATTTTTTGTATACTTTTAAAACCTAGTTTGCTAGCTTCACAGCTATTCAAATAACCCAGCTTCACTCAAGTCATTCTTATCCGGACCGTTCACCCGGATAACTCGACCAAAAAAAAACGCTATTCTCTGCAATGTGGTAGCACCCTAACTCGCTTTGCTCGCTCACTCGTTACATAGCTTCTCTTTTGTTAGTTTTACAACTTTCTTAGTGCTCACCTATTGCATCGAATTGAAATTTCTTTTGAAACATCTCGTAGTTAAACTTTGTGGTGTGTTTGAACGGAAAATATTTCAGGGAATTCTGTTAGTGAGGGTTTGTTTAAAATAAATCAATTAGAGGAAGTTGGGGTTGGCGATGTGGAAGGGTGAGACTGTGCTTTGGACTGACTTTGAGGTAAGATGATTTGATCGATCAATTTTAAAGGTTTACAGTGAACAGTCACTGGCCAGCAACTACAGGAAGATTTTTTTATCACCATCCAAATTTTTACAGGATGTTCTACCCATGAATATGAACAACTTTCACTATGGGACCAACTATGAAATCACAAAAAAAAATCAGCTGTTTAATACAAAAGTTCAATACCTACTTGACCAAAATGTATGAAACAGCTGATTTTTTTTTTCGTGATTTCAGAGTTGGTCTCATAGTGAAAGTTGTTCATATTCATGGGTAGAACACCCTGTAAAAATTTGGATGGTGATAGAAAAATCTTCCTCTATAATGTAAGTTTTCTTTAACGGTATACTCATTCCTTCAATCAAGGGAATACAGTACCTTGCTGTTAATAGGGAACATCATGGCACAAAAGGGAGGAGGCCTATACTCATCAGTGGGTGGATAAAGGCTGCCAATGATGATGATGATGATGATGAATAGAGCACATCAACATTGACGAAGAGACACATGACAGAAGCGACGCTCTTGGCAGCCAAACTTTTTCTCAAGACCTGCACCATTATTTCGTAATACATTATCAACCATAATCTGAATTTTGAAGGATATTGCTAATCCATTGCTTCACATGTTCGAAAATTTTGTCTGCTCAAAAACGTAAATAACGCAATGAATATTGTTGAACTGTCAAAATGAGGGCCATTGGTGATCGTGTGTTAATTACCCGGCAGTTTAAGCTAGCCTCTTTTTCTATTGCAACTCCGTGCACTACGCCAGCTAAAGGTCAAAGTGTTACCAGCGTCGTTCGGCGTACCGACCGCATCTTACAAAAAAGAAAATAATATGTTTATAACCTCCTTCTATCATATAAAAAAACCTACATTTATGATCGTTGTACCTATTAAATGTAACAATATTATAACGTCACTAACACCGCCATAAACATGACAACCATCTCCCCAACTCGCCACAAATTCCAGACATAACTTAAAATTAATTTAATATACAGCCTTATACAAAGTGGGGCAGATACACCTGAAACTTGTGCTTCAGCCCGACGTCTTCGTTAGATAACGGATAACTTATCTGTTGCTATCCGAGGGTGGGCAGAACTCCAAGCGTCTGGGGGGAGTCAGGTTTCTTCTATTGTATATTGCTTAGAACTGGTTTTGTTTCGGATTTGCGTGCTGGGATCATGATCTTAATTAAAAAAATAACTGTACAAAGGCCTATACAGGCTGTTACGGAAAGGGTATATCAATACAAACGGGTTGAAGAGTGTATCTGGTCTAGAATCTCTGTACTAAATTTCAGCTCAAAAGCAGTAACTTTGAAAATGCTTAATATATTTTTATTTCGATAGTTTATTAAATTGAAATCATAACAAACGTGTCACCGCACTACGAGGGTCATTATCCATTATCTGTAGTGTGTCTGTGCGCTTACTACACGCACATCACGCCGCCGCGCGCCAGTGCAGCGCTGTGATGTCGAAATAAAAAAATATTAAGCATTTTCAAAGTTAATGCTTTTGAGCTGAAATTTTGTACAGAGATTCTAGACCAGATACACTCTTCAACCCGTTTGTATTGATATACCCTTTTCGTAACACCCTGTAGAAGAACAGCTCTCTTCATAAACAAAGAAAAAAACCGAGTGTGCTTATGACCACACGACTGAAGTGAAACTTCAAACGTATTTGGCTATGAGAGGAAGAGAGAAAGAAAATGTGCGCGCGCGTGCGGGGGATATATCCCACACTCAACTCCCGTTCGCCTCGCCCGATCACACTTTTCGTAACGCTTACGTCACGCGTTCGCCAGCTTACTCCCCAAGTCAAGCGTGCGTAAAGAAGTTTCAATTTTAAACGAATATGGATGGCTAACTGCGATTTATCGATTTCAGACTAAAAGTCCAGCCAGTCTATTCTGTAAAAATCTCACCGTGGAAATGTAAGTGAAATAAAGTGTCATCCACCTGTCGCCAGGGACTGACAGCTCACATCAAACTCACTTGACACCTAAGTTTTCACGGTGATACATAGAATAGCACCGCTGGATATTTTTACAATACGTTCCTTCACCTTGTGAAAATTTTATTCCACATTTGCAAGTACTTGCAAATGTGGAATATAAGTACATAATAAAGATGTAAAGGAACTTTTCAAGCTCTGTTCTTTTGCGGGTTGAAACATTATCAGGAAACGAAAAAAAAGTTAAGGGCATTGAAAATGTTCTTTAATAAATTTTTATACCTTTGTATCCTGCTTATGTGTACGAAGTTTCATTTAAATCGGTTCATTCATTTCGAAAAACAAGGGCTTGAAAGGTTGTATGAAAATGCCGTACGTCGTAATCGCTCTTAACCAGATATAACCTTTCACTATTCGTATACTTTTCATCCATTCATCCTCCCATAAATAATTCCCATGTTTTCTTACTTCACACGGAGGCTAGATAATAAGCTTCTCAGATAAACTGTTACTACATTGCGAGACTAATACTTCAGCTGTCTTTTTACCCGGTTTAATCCAGATCGCACCGGTTGGCGGCAGTTAGGACCAGAAAATGGATACAGAAGATCCACTTCTTACGTTTACATTCAGAAATTGAGTTATTTATATGACCTTTCTATACAATGGCCTGGATTCTCTATAATTAATTTTACTCTAGGTAAAAACCAGTTAGAATAGAACCGCGCTTTGGGTGAATTTGAAAGAATAGCTACCTATAGAATTTGGTATGGTACAAGCATTGGAACTATTTAATTTTTAAGTGTCCTACAATATCGCATTGGGTCTAGCCTGTAAGGATATTTGTATGTTTGGAGTGAATAAATAAATAAATAAATGTTTCTGAACAGGATTAGATCTAAAAGACGTATTAGAATTGAATGTCGCCTTAAATATGACTGAAGTTTGATATTAATCAAAAGTTTCGTATACGTATTATTATTTTGTCTTTCTTGCTACTAAAAATAGATTGCTGTGTTCGATATCTTTGACATAGGTATATCTAAAGTAAATTGGCATCAATAATCCTTTTGCTACCTACTTTGTATTGCTGTAACCGGATAAAACCGGTCACGTCTCTCACAGGTTGCACGTTGCATTACAATTGCATACCGACACTAGGTACCGATACTTCAGACACCACCGACACTTCAGACACCAGACAGTTGAATATAAATTGTATTTACTGGAAATTATTGCCGCCATTCTTCAAGACGGTGCGGTTGAAGAATGCATTACGACCGGTTCTTATTTGATATACGGATTGATTTGCTTAACAATCCTAACAATTTTCCTATAGTTACGATTGGTAAGCAGACTTTCAAGACGTCTCGAAGGAACAGTATTAAGGTGGAACTAGTCGCGAGCTCGAACTGACTGGTGGTCATGGCCAAAAATCACGCTGTCTCACCTGCCTTTGTGTCCGACAGAGATAGTATCAGTGATGAGAAGGTAGACGCTAGTCTACACGCACAACGTCTAGTTCTCACGCACAGAAACACCGTTCTCAACTGAAAGGCGAGTAAAAAAAATCGAAAAAAGCTTTGGAAAATCGAGTTTTATGAAAAAAACATTAATTCATTACAAATGAAGTTTATTGAACTCTTCGATAACTGAGCTTTGTCGGTACCGACTTTGTTTTCAAGATTTTACCGTTCTTTTATTACTTATTTACGCCCATCTGTTACGTTAAAAAAAATAGCAAGAAAAACGAATCTTTGTTGGCTCATAACTTTTTAATGGCTTTTTATTTTACTATTCTGTTTCCGTACAGACAAAATGAATAATAATATAAAACGATATCATGTTTATCTTTGGATGCACAATGTTAAACAGCGGAGTAATACTCTCCCGGGAAAAAATTTCGACTAGTGTCACCTTAAGGGTACTTATACGTATAATGGTGCAAACTCTTCTGAAGGATGAAAGATCTTATACAAATGCATCAAACCGTGCGCCCGATGGGGTTTCCCATCGACGAAAATGGCGAACTTCCATAAAAACTTTCATCCCCTATTCTACCCCTAGTAGAGAAACTAAGAAAACTATACGCTTCGATATTGTTAAAAAAAAATACAACCATTAAGATTTATTTATAAAATTTTTACAGCGATAAATTACATTTTTGGAAATCAAGTTTTACTTATTTTTAAACCCTACCTTCTAACTTTTTCATAATTCTAACCTTTTCTAAAATTCTCAGTGACTTCCCACATTATTAGAGTACCTCCCTCACTCTCATATCTTACGTAATATACAGGGTGTAACTTATAATACTATAAGTACTTATACATTGTGACGTCATGACTGCGTGGGCCCATGTACTGAGAATATTAAATAGGGTTTGTGACGTGATTAATGGAGTAAAAGTACGTCGAATCTACGGTGTTTTGCATGTACCTACGCCTATGGTGGGTAAGTAAGTAAGGATTATGGAGATTAGTATGTCAAAAAACATAAGAAACCACCTTGAGTGGAATTTAAACGGCTAATCATTTCACCCCCTTTCACAGTTGTGTAGGGGTGAAATGATTAGCTGAACTTTTTATATACATTGGTGATCATAGCAAATTTTCGTGAGTGAAACGATATTAAATCAAATTTCCTATTCCTCTGTAAGTAATGTCGGTAATAAAACACAGACTAATATTTAGGTATGTAGACTAAAGCAAAAACTGAAGTAAAATAGACGATGTCTCTAAATAGTAAGCTAGCTTTATCAATGTTATGGAGGAATTTTTTATCAAAATAATGGTATAATCTGTATCTATAAATATTATTAATTAAAGTAGCATTTCGTATACTGTCTGTGTGACCGTGTTATTCTTTTAAACTACGCAAAGGATTTTGATGTCGTTTTCATCATTATTTAAAGAATTTATTCCGGAAGGTTTATGTGTATTAAACTTCAGTTTATACTAGGCACAGTAAACTCGATCTTTTGTCGAAAAAAATACGAATGAACATCCCACTTGTAGATCTACTAAGAATGAATCACCTACTAAATATAACTAAAGAAAAAAAATCTGTACTGACGTGTCGTGTCCACACGACGCTACGCCACGCAACAAATTAGTCGCAGTCGCAGCGAGCCGCGGCGACTAATCGCGTTATCTCAATCAAGTGGCGACCGCCGCAGGCTTGTCGCTGCGTTTACTAGATTAAGAACTGTGGCCTTAACTCGATCATGTTTTGAAATTGGTTCGTTAGTGATATTTTGATTTATTTTGAGAAAATGTGTTTTTCGCTTACAAATAAAGAACGATCGAATTAACTGAAAGTTAGTTTATTTAAGGTACCGCGCACACACGCGGAAAGCATAGACAAGTCCTGATATTTTCGTCAAACATTTAGGAGTCCATTCATGCTCAACACACTGGTGATTTGTGGGATTTGAAGGGGTGAAATGTTTTTTTTTTTTGCTTCAAAAAATTGCTATAGAAAAACAAGCTATTCTCAAAAATCATCAAGACCTATACAACTAAAATTTATGGACATGCGATTTTTGTACCAAAAATTGATAATACACATAAGTAATTTCAACCCCTAAAATGAATGTCAAAGTCACAGTCTCTCCTCACTACGATAAGAAAAAGTATGTAAATTCAGTGATAAGGGAGGAGCACCCGTGTGCTATCGTATTCAATGTTACAGGTCGCCAGTGATACGATGAGATTAGCTGGGTTGCGGACTGAATAATATTATTGAATTCATCTCTCTACAACTCGGCATTACCATGAGAAGACTACTCTAGCATAACGTTCCCACTGCTGGGACACAGGCCTCCCCTCTGTTAGAGGGAATGGGTCATAATCCACCACGCGGACCCCGTGCGGGTTGGTAGATGTCACATGTCTTGGATTTTTTGGTTACAGGTCATGCCGGTTTCTTGTTGTCCTTCACCGTTTTGAGAGCAGCGGTGATGAAATAAAATACACAAATTAAAGCGCCTATCTGGATTCAAACTCACGACGTACAACTCGTAAATCGGGGCCATTACCTCTGCTATCGCTGCTCTACTACTTTACACTGACATATTATCAAGATTTTTTTTCTGCGTTGGAAATGTCCAATCACACACAAACACAATCCAAAAACACAACAACACCAACATCCCACACACCACCTACAACATCACCAAACATCTCGCCTAGCCTCTTAGGTACAAATTTAATTAATACCTTCAATTCGACCCACCTGCATTCATCCCTAACTGTGCCGCGCTTTGAACCTACCTCACATCTAATTACCAACACCCTGTATACAGACCAATTTCACCCCTACGTCATCATTTTAGGGTTGAATTCGGGTTGAGTTAAACGAATTAGGGTGCGACATAAGTGAATATTTAAGGGATGAAATTAATGTTTGATTACGTTATTGTAATTTTCATGATGTGTTTGCTTTGTTGTTGTGCAAATGACTAATTTAGGTGTAATTAGTGTTGACTGAATCTGAATGTAGGTATCCATATTATTATTTGATATTAACATTACATAAATTTATGTTTTATCAAAAACCGTAACCATAAATTACTCAAATAAAAACTCACCTTTTCAAAATGTTTCACCTCCGCCAGCAAAACGAAGTTGATATGTATAAACCTCGCATCCTCACAGGACCTGGCCCTCTGCCGATACCCCGGCTTACTATAACAATACCTATAACCCGTATACTCCGAACTGTCAATGTCCACTTTCAACCCCCCACTGTACCCCCAGTCACCTCCACAGCCCCAACAAACACCTTTGGTAACAAATTTCTCCCAAACATCTGAAAGGCCATGCTTTTTCGCCCCCGCACGGCCAATGCGGGGGCGTCCAGGCCATGTTCCGGCGTTGGCCTGTGGCCTGAGGCCTTTTTGAGTCCTTTGCAGTTTCCACTCTCCGTAAGTCCCAGTATCAGCTGGTTTTTTCCATTTCCATTTGGATATCACTCGTGATTTTTATTTTGCAAAGTTTTATTTGGCACTCACTTTGACTGTTTTTTTGTTTGCTCCCGAATTTTGGGTTCTATTAAGTATTTGGTGTCCTCGGTTCGCATTGGAGGGTTCACTTTTCGCTTTTTGGCTTCTACCTCTTTGCTAATGTTAGCCTTCTTCAGTGAAGATACTCCGATTTCTATTTAATAATTACTGAGTGCTTAAACGTAATTAGCTTTTAACATAATTGGAGTTCGGGACTGGTTTATTCAAAAGCGAAGAGGTAAAGCCGAATTTACTTTCGGTTTTTTTTACCGAAGTAATTAATCGGAGTTTGAGGTCAGGCGTAGAGATGTGTCAATGGTAACGAAAATGTATACATACTAATATTATAAATTCGAAAGTACTTCTGTCTGTATGTTACCTTTTCTTGCCTAAATCACTGAACGGATTTCGATAAAACTTGGCAAGGAGATAGATGGCATCCTAGGACATAAGCTACTTTTCGTTCCCACGTTAGCCCGCTAGCCACGGGTTGAAGCTCGTATAAAATTTTCCTAAAACATGAGCAAAAGTAAGCGGAAAACTTTGTCTAGAATAAAAGTACTAGCCTTAACTTTTTCAAGAACCACTTTCTTCAAGTTTTTAATGCTGCACAGAAATAATTGACGGGCGCTCGAAAACCTCTCTTGTTTAAAAAAAAAAATATTTTTTCATAAAAAATTTCGCAAGTTGCCAACGTTAAAACTTGACACTTTCTTACTTATTAATTAGTAGCTGAAAATCTAACTCAAGTGGCGTCCTTTGAGTAAAATCGCTACATCACGGCCTTACCCCCCTGCATTTCTGCTTATCCCCCCGGCTCGCAGCGTTGGGATCGGAGGCCTATTAATCAAATAACTCTCTTGTGATTAATTAGGAAATCAGCAATTAGTAAGAAATCGTTGAAATTAAGGAGAACGGATGGAAGGGTGTGCGGGGGAAGTGTGCTCAGTAGAATGTGGAGAAGGCATTTTATTAGAGGTATTTATAGTTACTGATGTTTCTATGTTTATCTTGGTATTTATTATTCTAAAGTCTGCTTGCTCCACAAATTACATTTAACACTAATTAAAACATAGTTCTGTCTCTATCATCTTTAAACGGTTGACAGAAATCGAACAACGTTATTCGTTTAGCGCTAAATAGATATACTTAGTGAATTTTGATGCAAGCCTAAGCGTAAGATATATAATATTATACTAACGATTTTTGAAGTTGTTTTTTTGTAGGTTACAGTCCATTTTTGTTGAGTAATGATTTAGTAGAACCTAGTTCTTCAAAGGTAATCCGACTCCCTAAATCTGATGATCTGATCTTACGTAATTAGCGGTGAACCAGACGGTCTTCTCTCTCATTGCGTCAATGTAGATACGGGCCCAGTCGAAAGTAATTGTTACGTCAATACGAGTGTCAAACTAAATTTTTCGTACGGGCACGGGAGTGGGAACAAAATCGTGTTCTCATTAATTCTTAGTTGAGGCCCCGAACTAATCATATTTCCGTATGTAATACGGAGTAGGAAACGCTCGTAATTTCGGCTGAAACTACGGGTTTCGTGCTTACGGAGAAGACACCTTGATTCGGTGATCAGACTGTAATAACTCAATTTCATCCGCTGAAAATGATTGCACTATTGACAACATCCTTACAAATTGTAAGAATTTTGAAAACACACTGCATCGAAGCGCACATTACGGTCGCAACGCATTTTCTTACAAAAAAGTGTGGTTGCGTTGGTACATAGAAAATAGACAAAAGTGATGAAGGATGATTTATACAAAGCGTTGCGTTGCGGGCCGCACCAAACTGCTTTCAACCGAATCTATCACTACATAGCTTCATCAATAATGACTTTCCAACAAAATCCTAAAGGATTTATTTTCATTACAATGCCGCATCTATTTCCCTTAAACTTCATTAGTCTGTAATACCACTCTATAAGAAAATAAATTCGCGAGTGTAATCCCCACGGCAGATTAATTTCTTATTGTGGGGCTTCTGTGGGATAAAGACTGGGACGAACAAATATATAGACGTTTTGTCTCTGGGATAAACTTGGGGAGGCTGTGACTAATAGTATGGCTGTGTTTTAGTTCTGTGGAAGATGATTTTAAATCTTGGGAGCGTTTCAATTGTGATACGTGTTGGCAAGTTTTTGTTGCTTTTATTTTTGTTCGAGTAAATAGGGAAAGCTAGCATCTTCTTTAAAACGGTGAAGGAAAACATCGTACTAGAACCAAAAATTCGGAGACATGACATCTACCAACCCGCACTGGGCCCGCGTGGTAGATTACGGCCCTCTTCCTCTCACCGAGAGGAGGCCTGTGTCCCAGCGGTAGGAACATTATAGGCTGATTATGCTTAGATATCTACTTAAAGTTGAGATGTATCATATAAAGGCACGTTATCTGTGCTTTAGTCAAATGGCGTGCCATTGGTGAGGCTTGTGGCCAACTGTGGACTGCCATGGGGGGATGATGACTATTCTATGCTTCTATTGCAATAAGGTTCACGTTTGATTTTATCATTGCAACTAAAAATCACTTTTCACAGTCGGATTTATAAATTCATCCCCTAGTTAATCTCAGTAGCATTTACACTCAATGCAGGGGTTGAAAACTTCCACCCACAGATACCACATAACCAATAAACTTAAAGAAAATTGGCATAATTTCTTCCCAAAACTAATTACACCATATTCAGCCAGTAACTACCCATTACAGTAGTATGAAAGCCTACAATAAATTGTGAACTAAGACATAGTTGAACCGTCTGTCTGTACGTCTTGGCGACGTTCCAGTGGCAATTACCCTGCTACTCTGCTTGCCCCCTTTGTTACGTAAGCGTTATGTATTTCTTCCTTTGGGGATTTGTTTCGCGTCAGTTTTTAATTGCCTACGTATTTTGTCTTATTGTTGTTTTCTGGGAGTTTAATTGGTATAAGAAGAAGTCTTGTTTTGGGCTTCCGGAGCTGTCGTTTGAAGTCATGAAATCGGAGTTGGTGGGAACTTAATTATGAAGCCTAAACATTTAATGTTTAGGCTTAATTGCACTAGCCTAGTAGAAACAAACAAAAATAGACTGATAATATCATCATCATCATCATCATCATTTCAGCCGAAAGACGTCCACTGCTGGACATAGGCCTCCCCCAAGCACCTCCACTTCGACCGGTTTTGTGCTTCTCGCATCCAACGAGTTCCTGCGGCCTTCACAAGGTCGTCGGTCCACCTTGTGGGAGGCCTTCCAACGCTACGCCTTCCGGTACGCGGTCGCCACTCCAGAACCTTTCGGCCCCATCGGCCATCTGTTCTGCGAGCAATGTGCCCTGCCCACTGCCACTTAAGTTTGGCAATTCTTCGGGCTATGTCGGTTACCTTGGTTCTCCTGCGGATCTCTTCATTTCTGATTCGATCCCGCAGGGAAACTCCAAGCATAGCCCTCTCCATTGCCCTTTGAGTGACTTTCAGCCTTCTAATAAGGCCCATTGTGAGCGACCACGTTTCAGTGCCATATGTCATCACTGGCAATACGTACTGGTCAAAGACTTTCGTCTTGAGACACTGCGGTAATATGTTTCCCGTAAATATTATTTCTAGTAAAATAAAATAAGCAAGATTTTGAAGACCAGACAGGACACATAGCAAAGGCTTTTGTCTTATAAGACCCCATAAACCAGGCTGAACATTTTTGGAGGGCAACTATAAACAAAAACAGTTAAGTCTAATATACTCATATTGTTTTTACTAAACTTAACTAGTAGTTTATGAACACTACAATGAAGCGAGCTACAGAAGTGGAAGAAGCAAGCGAAGTGTATTAAGATCATAGTCGTTAGCGGTAGTTACTTGTTTTCTATCTTTTTTACTATTCCACCAAGGATTTGTAAGGATAGCTGCAAGAAAATATTTTGTAGAGCTTGGGAAAATATGAAATGGTTGTTATTTGAATAGCTAAGTATCTTAGTTGAGTTATTTAAAAAGAGCAAAGTAAGACTTGGATTTACATATAGAGAAACCCAGAAGGAGGTAATTTAGATCATCGGGATTTAATCGGGATGAGTCTAGCTTCTTAGTTCAGTAATTAACAAACTTCTTTTACTTATCTACATGAAAGTACAGTACAGGTATACAGTACAGGTATCATCATCATCATCATTTCAACCGAAAGACGTCCACTGCTGGACATAGGCCTCCCCCAAGCACCTCCACTTCGACCGGTTTTGTGCTTCTCAGTACAGGTATATAGCTATGAATTCATTGGCAATTTTTCAGGAAAGGAAGCACCTACCCACTTAAGTATACATATAAACTAAACTACACAATATAAACGACTTTATAAAATCTAGGTATATCCAACTTTATCTCTCTCCAAACAAAAGACAAACCAACATTTCCATACAAACGTCTTAAACTAAATTCAAACCAGTCCAAACCAGTTCAAACCGGAACAAACCAGTCTCGGGCTGATTTTTATCCGGCTCACTCCTTTATCTGGTTGTAGCAATTTCCTGAATCATGGAGACTTATTATTGGTAGCGAAGAAGGGTTGGCAAGGGGGGGGGGGGGGAATTTTTTTAGAGAACAGTTTAAGGTTTGAGTTCGTTTGCGAGTTAGGGACTTTGATTTGGTTAAGAATAATGTAGGTAATGGGATTTTTATTTAGAGTGATTTTATAAGAATTTATTGAGTAAGGGTGTTAAATTGTTAACTTATTTTGAAGAAGCGAAGTAAAGAGTCGTTTCGTCAAGTACGCAGATGATGATGTCATCTGCGTAGTCTTTTCCCATCCCATCAATGTTGTGGTCGGCTTCCAGTTTAACCGGATGCAGCTGAATACCTTTACATGGAGCGACTACCTATCGGGGCTCCACAACCCAGTAGCCGGGTAACACGATACCCCTTGGTAAGACTGGAGGTCAGACTCTCGGGCTTCTGACTGCCCGTAACGACCCGACTGTCAAAGATCTACAAAGTCAGCCGAGGCTAATGGATTAACATGATTTCCGAGGCACGGAGGGGTCTCGGTATGTAATGGATGGTCACCCATCCACGGACCGAACTCGGCAAGCGTTAGTTAACCTTAAAGATCGACCCGTGCGGTTGTTATTATTTAGCCACGAGCACCGTTTCCTTAAGTATTTCCTAAAACATAATAGTTTAAATCATTTTCAATCGTATTTATACAAAAATATTAAGTATGGACATCTCACTCAAATCATAATTTTTCACTTAGATTCAAATCCAGTTTCGTATAACCAATTTTTATCTCCTTCGTCCTACTACCCGCGGTAAATATCTGAGTGGGGGTGTTTTCTACCCCAAGAGGCGTTTAGGAAATGAAGAAATCCGGTCCTTGGGGGAGGCATGACATTAATAGAATTCTGTTTCATCCCCCCTTCATCCGCCTTGGGACATTATTTGGAAGAAAATTTCCCCAAAAATAACTTACAATTTAGATAGGTACGTTAATTTAGTATAGATGCTTCTTTGGGGGGTATTCCATCATGAGTCTATAGCAAATCTGAATTGAAAATTTTGATTACAAGTTCGAAGTTCTTTAGGGATGTTCTAAACTGGGATTTTTGTGTTGTGAGTTAATTTTGAAGGAAAGTTATATTAATTGAAAGAGGGGTTTTTTGAGAGCAGTGTTACTTTGTAAACTATTATTTACAAGTTTACTTTTGCTTTTTCAGCGAAAACTGAAGTTCAGGGGGACCAACTTTCTAAGTCCGTCAACGAAGATACGAGCCCGTCCGGAAATAGTTCGTTACTTTGGAATGAACCCTACTCCGACGAATTAACTTGTTCGCACGGGCAAAAGCACATCGGGAGTAACGACAACTATCAAATCGTGTCATCATTCATTCTTAGATCGGGCCCTGAACTAATCTTATGTCCGTAGGTGATACATGATACTTCGGCCGAAAATGCGGAGTTCGTGCTAAGAGAGTGGACCCCAAGCTTAGACGTCAATAAAATGGAGTGAGTACAGAAATACGAGTATCACAAGATAATTCGATGTATATCGACCTTTTCCATAACAGATCATCATTTCATACTTTGAAAGTTGTTTTGTTAGGCTTGGTTTGATTTTAGATACCTATTCTTATGATATTGTAAAAAAGGTTTCCTATCCATCTGTACTTTGAATCCTATAGGTACCTACCCACAACCAAACTCATACGTAAACATGGGGTGGCTACACTGGCTGTTACATACAAAGATTGCTCATCTCCCAGAAAATTGTAGTTTTCCATACAAATAGTTGCAATATCGAACCCGCGAAGAGAACATCATAAGATCAATAGAGGGGTGTTCAATAATGTAGGCTATCTTCAATAACTATTGTTCTACAGGCTGTCAGGTGGGTAGAAAGAGAATTAAGGTTAATTTTGACGGGGGGGGGGGGGGGTGAAATGTCAGTCAAGGGGTTGAATTTGGTCTTAGGTGTTCTTCTCTTGGGGACGGTGAGAAATGTGGAATGACTTCGTTCATCAAACTCAAAGCATTTATTTCAATTAAACCAATTACAGGCACTTTTGAATTGTCAAGGGGTCAGTCAGAAAGATGAAGCTAGTTGCCCTTTCCAAAGCGTAGGTACCTATGGAGAAGAACGTGTAAGAAACTCCATGGACACTCTTTTAAATCAAAATCATGTTTATCGAACTTTTAGTTATGAAATTGACATAACATCTTCGGTATTTTTGTGGACTTGAATTTCTAATCTAATCTCTAAAAATAGTGGGTAGAATTGAATTAAGTCGGGAGATTTATTACCTGAAGGTACTGTATCTGATTTCTCGAAGTATCGAAAATTTACCTCTGTCGTTATTAATTTACTAAAATTAGACCGTGTTTTGTGTCCATGGGGAAGAAAATAATCTGAATTTACTGCCCATGCTTTTGCGTCTTTCCTGTACAAGTGTAAGTGTAAGTTAACCCAATACGACCATGATGATTATAAAAATACCTAATGCTTTAGACAGTAATTATTATCTGTTAAAATTAAGATTCTCTTGTTTCAGTAGTTAAGTTAGAGTTCGTTAACAAAGTATAAACCTAAGAGCCGCTTACAATCTATCCGAGTTGAAAACTTTACGATTTATTAACAGTTGCTACTTAATTAATGTCGCGGATACTTTGTGACTGGATGTGGTGAGCGCAGAGAGAGGTGCGGTGAGTAAGAGGTGTGGTGCGGAGGTGAGGTGGTGAGTAACTGGGCGTAGCAGAGTTTTGTAAAGGTCTTGCTTTTGGCTGTTAGGTTTTGAGTGAATATAGTAATGCCGATCATAATTTGGGATGATGAAGAGTAGGTTGAGAGACTTTTATTGCTCCAGTATTATAAATGTTGGAATGCCGACGTCTCCCCTCTCGGAGGTGAGCGCTAATTGCTGCAACACAGGTTTAAAACTATTGTAACTGTTAACTAACACTAAAAAATTGTGAACCTGTTTTTTGTTCCAGTAAAATATTTTGATTTGAGACTGGCTTAGGTGGTTGACGTTCATGATGTTAATATTCGACTGAGGTGAAGCTTAATATACAGTTAAATGGTGTAGCTATCCCACACCATTTGCCTGCCAGAAAGTTTCTAGAAAATTAATGAAGGCAAAGTTACAATTATTGTTTTTCGTCTGTAAGATCTAATCATTCCTTCGTAGGGCATCAGCTTAGCTATATACATAAACGGAAAAGCGTACTACGTGAGGTTCTATTCTAGTAAGTCGCTACATCCGTGCCTTCCTCTAAAGTTTCCCGTTTAAGTTTCAGTTAAGTGCGACTGATGGCTAGCAAATGGCGGCCACAATCAACTGATGCGTTTAAACTCCAATCTAACTCATTTGGTTAAGTCTAACCTCTGGTGAAGCGATCGTTAGGTTTAGTGAGCATTTTGGGTAATGCTCCGGTGAAGTGCAGCTGATTAGAGTGAAGTATTATGTTACTGAAGGAAAATAGGAAAAATAAGAAAATAGGGGCTTGCTGAAAGTCCTAAGGCCGGTTCTAGGCCGTTATAAGGACCGGTTTAACTCTAAAACATTGGTGTCATAATCACGCTTAACCTTTTGTGATTCTAGTTAATTAATTAATTATCTTTAGCACGGATTCGATTTCTGTCTAGTGGTGCCTGAATGGTGGTTTCAAGATACCTCATCTCGGTCTAAATCTTCTGAGAGATCTAAATCAATAAATCATTATCTGAAATCTTGTTTCAAAACTTCAGTCTTACGGCTTGCTAGTATTATTTGTGTAGGCGCTAGAGTTTATAGAAATATTAATACCATTTATTTTCTTATCCTAGGATAAAAATATTTACTTCTAGCTTTTTTAGGTAACATAACATACGTCGATATTATTAAATAAAAAAATTCTAGTTCTACAAATCCTGTACAACCGAAATCACAAACGTTAACCCCATTCAACTGGTCCCAAAGCCCCGAAGTCGGGAATCCCTAGAAGCGAAACAGACAGGTAACCCTTTTTATACCGACTTCAACATCGACGAAGTTTGAAGTCGGTCCGAGATAATCTTGCCGCGGACAGACAGACAGATAAACAGTTTGTATCTTTGGTTCTTGTTCAGGTATTGGTAAGTGAAGGTAAAGTATATACATATCTAGGTAGAAAGGTACGAGTAGGGTCCTCATTTATTTATAAGTTACAGATGAATTGTTACAATGTGATAAAAATGTATCAAGCCATTAATATGATCGTACCAATATGCAGGATGTAAGAGGTATTTAATGATTTTGTATGGGAATAGAGTCCAGCGAGAATGCACGCAGTCCTATGGAAAACTAGAGTTTTTACAGAAGTAATAAAACAACTATTGGGACCTACAAAAAGGTAATATTTCTATGAATTCCATTGAGTTAATAAACTTTGCTTAATTTGATTACAATCTGCACTTTATTATCAAAAGACAGACAGCCAGACAATGAAAACCAAGTGCAAGTGTTGAAATAATTTCGAAAGGGCAAGCGAAGTAAGCTCAGAATTATGTTGGGGCGGGTCGGAATGAGATGATTTAGGATCAAAGACAATGGAGGGAGGAACGGTATGCTCTGAGGATTACGTTGAAATTAGAAAAAGTAAAGAGCTCCTTTTTTCTCGAATGATAATTATTACGGGTTTCTTGTCATAATCTTTGTGTCAATCATAAAAGATAGATAGGGAGGTACGTATACAGGGTGAAATTGAATTCATGGGCATCCTTTTAAGGGGTCATTGTAATCATCATTATGAACAACTTTTACTATGGGCCTAAGTACGAAATCGCGAAAAAAAATCAGCTCTTCTATACATTTTGACTAGTTATGTGAACATAAATGCAAGGAACAGCTGACTTTTTTTCGCGATTTTAACCTTAGACCAGTTGTTCATAACGATGAGTACAATGACCCTTTAAAAGGATACCCATGAATTTAATTTCACCCGGTATAACCGTCAATCTATTCAGAAAAATCTCACCGTGTAACTTTAGATGAATTAATTTGAAGTGAGCTCTCAATAGTATGAATTCGTAGCATCAGGCTGAATGATGGCTCTCGTCAAGTTCACTTCACCTAAGTATTCACAGTGAAATTTTATCAAAATAGGCAGATCCTATTTAAAAAAATTAAATTCTATTTTTTTTTTGTGACCTTTTTCACCGCTTAGGTGCTTGAAATTCTGTCCTTTCTTGGCCAGTTACCTCCCTATTGATAAGTAACATATACCTAACTAATTTACAGATAAGTTACATTTAATCAACTTACAGTAAGTAAACTTATCTGTTATTAATTTGAACAAATTCTGTTCCGTTATTGAATTTCTCAAGTAGCAGTCCGGAGTAAATCACAGCCTTATTCTATTACCAAATCAATATTTCCAAGTTGAAGTCACTATCAAACGTCAACATTTCAGCCTACTCACTGCCTACTCTACTAAATTAATATCTAAAAGCCTGTACTAATAACAATAGCTACACGAATAACGAGCATGTAATGTAGGAAACAATTTAATCAGCCGCGCGATCATACCCAAGGGACAACTTCGATCGATCGTCATAACCTGCCCGAGATGCCGCCGGTGCTAATAAACGCAGCTATGTACCTGGAACAATGAAAAACAGTTTATTAGGACGATTCAAAGAGAAAATATGGGTTATTAAAGATATTCTAAAGAAATAAATAGGTACAGTTAAGTGATAACACGTAGTACGCAGCTTCACTAGAATGAGAGGTCAGCCGATACTGGTTTTGTTACAAACGACGTAGGTAATGAAATTGATCATTTTCCGCCTCATTTTACGTGGTGTTGGAATAGGAAATGATTTGGGTGGTTTACATTTTAATGAACGAAACGTAAAACAAGTTTTTAATTATGAACTGTAACAAAATATTGATTAAAGAAATCGATGCTCTGATCAATTAGTGTATTCATTTCCCGAAAGTAGTTAATTACTAAAAGAAGATTTACTCTTAATTTGATTCGATTAGCAAACCTAATAAATCAAAGTAGCCGAAAATTGTGTCCAATTCTCAAATTCAACGTAAACGAATGAAAGTTGATTCCGAGGGAAATCATCCCAAATTGTTATGAAAGTACCTTTTAATTTAGAGGTCCCTAGGGCCCGGTCTCGGTCGGAGCGAAAAAGCTTGATTTTTATTTTACGTATCAGAGGATAATAAAGCAAAATATTTTCACAATTTCTAATTTACGGAGCCCCAAGACGTTTATGATTTTTTAAGCATCCAAAGTGAGAAATTAGGAAATGTTTTTCAAAAATTACATTCCTTTACTTATAAAAATAATCTTTCTTAGTTTCCCAAAACCTAAAGCAAATATTTTGTTAACTAATGCATTCAATTAGCAATTAACATTATAAATTCATTAGTTTTGTCATAAATTGTCGTACGCTAAAAGAAGCATTACCGCAAGCGCCTACTGTAAAAGCAGGAGCAAGTTCCTAGCGCAACATTTTGTTATAATTTTAACATCAGGCGCTTACACAAAGCGGTGGATAATAAAATCTGATGTAGGGAAAACATCTAAAACTTGTGTAATTTTGTCTTGTAATTATATTATAACATTAATTAGGTAATTTCGTATAGTATAATTATAACTTAATGACATTTTAGTTGAAAAACTCGCATGTTTCCGTGATAAATACCAACATGGCGCTTTCTTAAACTCTTATCACCACAGACATTAAATACTGTTTTAAAATACCTAAAATAAGTGGAACATTTACGATACCGAAAAAACTGTATAAAATCGAGCGAACACATGCCCTGCCGCAGTATATAAACATGGTAAATAGAGTAGAACGCGAATTTACTCTAAAATCAACCGCACTCGTAAAATTCTTGATCACTTACTGCTTTAGGGGCAGTAAACGAGAATGTGGGTGTGACCACGAGTTGTTGGATGAAGCGAATATGCAGTTTGAACAAACTGCATATTTAAATTTTGGAAATATTAGTTTACAAAAAATAAATTTAATTTTAATAAGGTATTCGTAAAATACTTTCATTGATCCATATCGGATGGTTTTCTTAACATGGAAGATAATGCATTTGTCGATATATTTTGCTATTCTTTAAGACATATTCTAGTTCAGCGTAGAAGCAATGTCTTGTTTTCTAGCTGATCCGAAGAATCTTATATTTTATTTTGTAAAGACATTTTTCAAGCAGGTACCTGGTTTAAACTTTCAGTTTTATTTTGTCTGAATTTATTTCGTAAGGGTAAAAATGTATCTCAAAGAGCTTATAGACGTGAATGCCTTTACCCGACTTCCACAGAAGGAAGGTAATGTTTTCCAATTGAATTACATTGGTGAATTATTTTTATTAAATAATTCTAAGTAATAATACTACAAGCATCTGCACAATAAGATCAGCAAACCATTCGTCATTAGATATCCCATTACATAAACCAGTTTATCACGACTAGAAGAAAACGATCCAGTCGCCGGTTAACATCTAAAACACAATTTTAATTAAATCCATTGATTAAATAAATTTAAATTCGAACCCAATAGTGGCTATAAACTTTCAATTTAACAGCCCATTTGTTTGGCAAGAAAATTAAAGTCCGCTGGCCCGATAATAGGTGTTCTCACCCTATAAATAATTTGCACAACTTGATAGGTGTTTTGCTCAGGCCAGGATGCGGTTGAAAGTCGTAAAGTTTCGGATATAGAGGCCCCAAGTTTAGTAAAACTGCTGGGGAAGACATTATTGGTGTTCATTAATTTTCATGGAACAAATTTTAAACGGGTCAATGATTTTTGTGTGCTTATAATAGCCATAACCTTAATATTGCGATCCTTCACGAGAATTAACACGAAAAACCTTTTAATTTTAAGCAGAGCGACTGGATTTTCAGCAATCTAGGTTTCTTCAGAATATTATACAAACCTACTGCCTTTAAATAAAGTGACTTACTTATCGTATTTTATCACCAATAACCACAGAGTTTCAATAAAGATGATAATATCATCTAGTTACCACAAACGGCATATAAATCCGAATAAGGATATCCGCAATAACCGCATACTTTATGTTTGTTCGGCGCTCCGAGCGGATATAAGCTCTAGTTCGCGGATTAGTTTTGGTTTGACCTTAAGTCAACCGCTAGATATAAACAGATATGTCTATTTGACTTTATCCTTTAAATAGATCCCCTCATATGAATTTACACATTTTCTAGGAAAAGCGAAATTAGAACCCCGAATCGCAACAATATAATTATGATTAATTTTATCTTGCTAGACGCTTCGTAAATTTGAATACAAAAATAAGGTTTTGAATTGGTTAAGTGAATTGCAAGCCAAAACGAATGACCATAGTTTTGTTTAAGTTAGTAAAAACTTTGATCATTTTAAAGTTTCTAGTGCAGAGATATAAATTTGAATAAATCTTAGTTTAAAAGTTATTTAGGCGAAGCAAGGCAAGCATGATCGTAACATTTTTCTTACATCTACAAGTAAACGTTTGAATTTATTAAACATTCCATGAAATCTTAACCCCGGCGAACCGACATAAAATCAAATATCTTCAAAACTTTAAACAGCAAACGGAGAAGTAAAAATATAAAATGTAGCCGCAATTTCAAGCAGAGATAGTCTAACCTCGTCTGGCTACGAATTGTGAATAAAACAAATCTGTCTTCTTGGCGTTTAGCTCTTATTTCCATCCACTTCCCAGCTATTTCCCACTTATGGTGCGGTCCAAGGCACGGGGTAATGGCGCTCCTGTTTAAAGTAGTGTAGTGCCGTCTCGTGGGAGAAAAAGATTAATCGCGTTTCAGAGAGATGTGACGACGTAGTGGGAATATACTATGATTTAGCTAAACCGACTGCTGGGATGGTTCTTGATTTAACTGATGGGTTTGCTGTATTTGCACTGGGTGGTTAAATGTGAGATTTCTCGTTTTCTGCATTGAAAGGACGGTTATAAATGTAATATTATTTGATGGGTCACTTCTTCCCCGCACTAAGAAGTGGTGAAAGGCGGTTTTGTGGGACTATTGTATGTAGTGTGCAGATTTTCAACTTAGTTTAATTATATGACTTGATTGTGTGTACGTATAATATATATGGCCCAGGGATATCAGGGATTTCACGAAATACTTTGGGTTATCACGAAATCCCGGTAGATGTCGAATATTCTTGTTTATTACGTCTTCTTACTAAAAGTATATAGTTATATGACAAAATACTAATTTATCGTCAGTGATATGTCGTTTCATTTCCCTGCGACATATATAATTATCATTTAGGATATTCACTTCGATGCGATTGTTGTTTTCTTTCATCCCTACAACGTTAATTTAATCACAAACATATTTTTTTATCCATAAGCTTATAGAATTTCATCGGTTATATGGTTTCGTGACTTTATAAAACTGCCGACAAATCGCTAGGCTAACAGTTTGCGTCAAGCGCGGACCATTTTCCGTGTTCCGCTGTGTCATTGCGCGAACACGCCACATCGTCAACTATTCAGCCACTATTCGCATTCTTCTCATGTGTACGTACCTATCATAGGATTTATCGCTGACTTCGTTCGCTGCTTGTTCAATGAGTAGAAAATAGATTTCTAGGGATTGGTTTCAGAAGATATCATGATGAATTGGAGAAATTGCAGTTTCATTTTTATTTTTTCAACACAACGTAGAAAAATATTGCCAAATAGCGAGTCCTTGAACAGTATTCACAGTTCTCAAGTTTAGCCAGGAAACAACTATGAGTTTTATCGAACGATGACATGAAATTGCCGCAATTTTTCAATACGATAATAGATAATAGACACTCACATAGATCATAAACCATCTTCAGACATCATAAATGTGTGAACCATTAATATGGTTCAGCTGACTTTATGAAATAAGCTGTGCATGTCGGGAATACGTGAACTCCATCCGGCAATGCTAGAAGCTGAATGTGATGGAAATAATTGCACTGAATAATTATAATATTAACATGAGCATATATTGTTTTAGCTATGTATTACAGCAGCATGTTGGCCTTTTGTTTAGGTTTCCATTTGTAGAACTTATTCTTACTTGATATCTCAACTGAGGATCTGGATTTGGAGTAAGTTTTAAAGCCTCTAGTCTACATTTGAGTATGATGTCGATGGTGATAAGAGTTTTGTATAAGAATAATAATATTTACTTTACTAAAGTAAAGTAAATAGCTTAACTTAAACTAAAACGCTAAAGTACAGTTCAGGACATTCTCAAAAGAACGAAGACGAAAGCAAAGTGAGAATTTTCTCACATTATAAAAAAAAACTATGCTAAAGTAATTTGCATCGGAAAACCATTCAGACAGAAACCTAACGAACTTTAGAAACACGAAAACCTCGTAAAAATAAAGAAGTCACAATCTCTAGCTAATAAGAGCGGTGCGGCGTTAGCGGCGTCTGCGTCTGCGTCTGCGGGGGCAAATCACTCGTGAATCGCTTACCGTACTTATTTCCATTCCGGGCTATTTCACACGTAGCCTCAGAGCGGCGACATTATCTGACACACTGGCTGGAAGAGCAGGAGTTTTGGGGTTTTAGAAGACGTTGAATAGAATTCTTAGATATTCACAGGCAGATGGAAATTATGATTTTAATATCGAAAATGAAATTGCAATGGAAATATTAATTTCCGGATGACAATACATAAGCAGTCTTTTATCTTTTACTGGAAGGTATCGATTTTTTCTTTATACAGTTGTTAATTAGAGAAAGCAAACTTGAGAAACTTTTGATAGTAACCACCACAAATGATTCAGAAAAATATATAGAAAATATATATAAAATATATGAGGAGCATTATTTTAGACTATTTGTATTATTATTATTATATATTTGTAGTGGTTTCAGATTTATTTGTAGGAATGGTTTTGTCTCACATTAAAATTATAAAGATAAAAGAATCTTCTTAACCAAAAACAAAAAAAAAGTTATTAGTCAATTCCCCAGCCCGTGTGTTCGGCTTACAAATGGTTGAATCTGAGAAAACATCGCGTCTGAAGCGATCGAGCGTGAATTATATTCATATGATATCCTCTGAACGGATTACTGCCGATCCGATTGTATTGATGCCTCTGTTTGCAGTCTGAGTGTGCCATAATCTAGTGATTTAATGTTATTCTATAGCGGAGTTCGGTTGAAGATAATGTTTTGGGTGGAGGAAATACTCGTACGTAAAAGCTTAGGATCTTACATGTTTAGTTTTGTAGTACTTTGAAGAGAGTCTTTGGTTAACTGAAATGAATTCAGTTTTAACAGTATTCAAACATTAAGAATTATTAACACAACAAACACAATATAACCAGATGGTTACAACAATATATCGTCCAAATAAACCACAACAACAATCATTCACAGTCCCATTCGAGGGGTTGCAAAAAACAGTCAAAAGTACCCGGAGCTCCCTACGACCCCAGCCAAGACGCCAAACAAATCGTTTGTGTTGCTCTAAGATATTGAGGAAGTCAGGAACGATTGTTGCGACGGAGACTTAATGGTGCCGTGAGGTGAACAATCGACAAACGATACCGAATTCATTTAGTTTAGAAGAATTGGGGTTCAATATTAGATTGTGTGTTGAAATTGGTCCGGATAGTTTTCTGTTTTTGGAAGCCATTCGATAGTCTTCATTATCAAGTACCAATGTTACAACAGAAAATAAAAGTTTCGTGCTAGCTTTGCAATCTTCATACTCCGTAAATTTTATTATGTAGCCTTTCGTTTTCTTACCCATATCTTTCTGACCCCATAAAAATCACAACCACTTAATTTATTTCAAAGCAGACATGTGGAAAGGCGGTCAGAGAAAAAAATTACCCAATCATGTACCAAAACGTTTTCAAGATTAGTTTTCTTTATGGAGACAGAGGAGGGGGGGGGGGGGTTGGACGAGGGTCGTGGACATCAATCAGCCTGTCCCCCACCTCCCTGACACGGTTGTGATTTGTCAGGTTACACGCTTATTTAATAGTATAGTTGGCAAGTGTGGATGGATCTTGTTTTTTGTTTCAGAAAGATGCGATATTTCATACTTGCTGTCTAAGCAAGTATGAAATATCTGAATATATTTCTGTTATCAGTAATGTGAAACCTGTTTGTATTAGAAGCGTTTCTATGTTCCAGACTTTCAGTTGCCAAGCCAGCTTAGGATAACTTTAGTCGTAATCTTACAAAGGCTTTATTGGCCGTTTTCGTCTGTCTCAGCAATTAGTTGTCTCTAGAGGTCCAACTTTTGGGTCTGAAGAACTTAAAGTTAGAATTAGACTATCCTTTATTATATTTCTTGTTTTTATCTCCAGTACCAGAACATATTTTGTCTTACGCAGCTGTATTTTTAATGTCTTTTTCATCATTCGTATTTTCCGTCGTGTCTGTGTTATTATACACTGTTTTTTTTTCTCCAATCGTACAAAAGCTATATTACCAAACACTTTCGACTTCTCATCTTCACTTAAAATATCCATTATATCTTCAGTCCTTGATCCTGGTTCAGGAGCAACATAACGCCACATCACGCCGTCAATATCATTCATCAAGCTGAACTAATTTCCGCCTGTTGCTATTCGCTTCCCCTCTCATACAGTTGATGTATCACCTTTTTATTTCACATGCTTCAGGATTATTACTGAGATATTCTTTGGATTTGCCTCGATTATTATTGATGATGTTCCAACGGTGCTTGAGGTGGGTGTTCTTATTTTGTAGTTAACTTTGCGGATTTGATTCTGCAGTATCGTATTACAACTTGTCTATTTCATTATTATGGTGTAAGGAATGTAATTCAATCCAGATCATTCTATGTAGAAACGGTGAAATTTGATCAACACGCTAGACGACCTTACGCAACTTATGGAAAACATATAGCAGCATTTTTCACAAAAATGTTTACTCTAAAAGCCTCTACCACAGCCTGCAGCCCAAAATACCACCCATAAACCTCATGGCATAAACAACCCATGTCCAAGCTGATTAACTGGTCATCGGATACAGGGGTGTAATGAACCTGACCCAAGTAATGGGGAGACTTACCCCCGATGGTAAAAAATGGGCCGAATATGTTGTTTATGGTTTTCCGGTAGCTTAGTGACAGATTTTGAGAGTGATGACATGGGAAATGTGACGGCGGGTTCACGTCGTCAAAACCTTTCGCATTTTCGGAATGAGGGTTATTTATTTTGGATCCATTAAAGATGGATGTAGTTTGTAATATAATAAGTAGTCTACATCAAGTCTAACATAAAATACGTTGTTATATGGTTATTGTTTTCTTTGTACTGGGAACAACGCGGAATAAATGCAAATGATATACTGCTTTTCTCTTACACTTGGAAAATTACAACTAAACATTCACGCAAAAATAAACTAACTTAAAAACACAGTACAATATATCTAATTTAAATCATGCAACAGATTTACGAGCTATATATTCTGCGGACGAGGTCCATCGGTGACATAGTACCGGCGAAATTGGCACATAAGTTAGCGCCCGCGCCAATGGACAGCAAACGATAGCAATTCAACATGGATTCCGGTGACGATATCGATTTCCCCTTCTGAAACGATTCTGTCTGTGGGAAAATGATATAGACGCTTTTGTTTCGATGACAATTTTTGTGTTGGATGTCCGATTTGATATGATTCTGATTACGTTTTGCGAAATAGATGTGTGATGTGTTGAAATGTTTTGTTATTGGTAACGGGAAGATTGGGGTGCGAATGTCGTCCAAAGCATTTTTGCTACCAATTTCTGTAAGTGTGATTCACATACTTACAGAAATAAAAGCTATCATAACAAAAACATTAATCTCAAACTCAATCATAATGTATTACGTGGAAGACCTGGATGAGACTCGCACAGACAAGGAAAGCATGGCACAAAAGGGAGGAGGTGTATACAAAATAATGGGTGAAATAAGGCTGGCAATGATTATGAGGATGATAATGTATCTAATTGCTTAGACATTACAGCCACATCTTTCAATTTACCTATCATTCTCTCACGTTAAAAGCTGTTAGTATCCATCCATCGACCTATACATATAGTTAGTTACTTTTTCATCATCAAGGGAAACGACTATTTCCTCCTTCTGCCAGATAGCTGACTTCTGTTTGCGCCGCACAAACTTCGACACTACTTGTTTTCGTAAATGACGTCCGATTACATCCGAATAGGTTTCCGATTGTAAAACCGATGTATCGAATAGGATTTTGTGGGTGTTCGGAACGATGTCCATACGTCTGTCTGTCTTGTTTAATGCTGATGTATTATTTGTTCATAGCGCGAGTGTTTGATGGATGGGGAAACGAATCGAAAACGATTGTTTTACCGAAATATTTCGAGTGTGGGGTATGTCTTGTGAGCGATTCGTTTTTCATCAAAAGGTTTTAGATAGTTTTTTTTTATGTTTCAAATTGATGCTTTTAAGATTTTTACGTTTATTGATGATAAAATAACAAAGTAAGTCCGAGATCTATAAACATTATTCAGCTCGTGCTTTAGCTTAGACAAGTTTCTGTCTCTACCTTGCATATGTAGTTTGACAGTTGTGCGACAGTGCCAGGAATAACGCTTAGCTAAAGTAACTGCTAAGTAATGTTTATAAATCTCAGCCTTAGATCTCTATAGTTTGGGATAAGAGACGAAATTTTTAGAAATAAAATTCAGAAGCTGCACCAAAGGATGCAAATACTACAGATTCCGTAGAACTTCCATTTCTGCAAGAAATATTCCACCAATTTCATGAATGAATGAAATGAGAATGAACCCCGAGCTATACTTGTAACTATTCCAGCATCTTTAAACTAACTATTTGTATCGACGAAGTTGCGTTCGAAGCGAAGCACTACAAATTGTTAACCAACAAATATAGTTGAAGTTTAACAAATATTTCGTAAGCTGGTCAAGTTTAAATTATATTTGGTTAGAGTTTGGTGTAAAGGACCTCTGGGGTATTGATGTGTACTCGGGTTTAGAGGTTGTGGCTTGAGGTTTAGAAGTAATGGAGTGTGAGATTGCTGGACTTAAAGTGGCGATGGGTACTTCAGTAAGCTTGAACCTAGTTTGAGTTATAGACAGAAAATATGGGAAGAAAAATAGCCTCTATTGTCAAAATACTTTTGACTAAGCATACCTAACCTATAACGTTCCTATTGCTGGGACACAAGCCTCGTCTCTATGAGAGGGTAAGGGCCGTAATCTACCACGAGGGCCCAGTGCGGGTTGGGATCCTCCATCACAAGTCTTCGCATTTTTTGTTCTAGGACATACCGGTTTCCTCACGATGTTTTCCTTGACCTTTATGAGAAAAGCGGTAATGAAATAAATTACACAAAGTAATGCGCCTGCCTGGGTGCGAACCCACGACGACATGGGACATCCCCAACCCGCACTGAGCCCGCATGGTGGTTTACGGTCCGTCTTATAGAGAGGAGGCCTGTGTCCCAGCAGTGGGAACATTATAGGCTGATTATGATGATTTGATATAGAACAGCTCATCGCAAATCTGAGGTTACAATTTAACAATGAAAGTGTCTTTACGTCTCGGTGATACCGATTTATTTATGCAGTAAGGGTGATTTTATTTTATTTAGTGCCAAGTATTACCACTGCTGTGTGGTAGATTGTACCTATTCGATTAAGATTAAGAGGAAATACGGGTGGTCTTTTCTCCATAGTAACGCTCTCGCCTGTTTTCTTTCTGGTTAATGATCATAAAGCAATGATTTTTTACAAAATAATAAATATTAACTACGTGTATGTCCCTATGTTTTTCTTTTCGATGATACATTATTTTTATAAGCACTAGAACCCTCAAAAATGCTCAAAATTGCCGATTTAAACCGCTGTCGACAGAGGCCTAGTGTACAAAGACATCTATTAATGAAAAAAGAAAAACATAGGGACACAGTATATATCATTCTTATTTAGTTTGTGAAATATCTTTTAAATTGGTCCAATAGTGGAGGAGGATATAGCCGAGAGCCAAACCTCGAATTATGACTTTTTACTTAGGCTTCCTCTTAAGGATTTTGCCTTTAAAATTCTTGTAAAATCACAACGAAATTATACAAAACTAGCTGCGCCTCGCGGTTTCACCCGCGTAAATGTCGATCCCGTGGGAATATCGGGATAATAACTATCCTATGTCCTTTTCCGGGACTCAAGCTATCTCTATACCAAATTTCATCAAAATTGGTCCAGCCGTTTGAGCGTGAAGAAGTAACAAACATATAAACACACACACTCACAAACTTTCGCCTTTATAATATTAGTGTGATAGTAAAATCACTTTACTGCAACAATAATATTGTAAAAATTTAGAGAGTAGTATAGAAACCTTTGATCTTGCAAACTACGTATCGTGTGGGGGCTGGGGATGGGGCGGGTTGAAACAGATTTGAATAAAGGAATCGTGCAAACATTGAGAAGCGAAGATTTTCACTCGACTTTATAGCGAAAAGGATACAGATTTTATATTTTTTATTACGTTTAAGAGGAAAACTTGTACGATATGTTGTCGTCGTTTCAAAATATCAAAAGATGTGTTTACAAAAATTCACGTACTTAAAATTCTATTCACATTTATGCAGAACTGGGCATATTTGGCAGTGGTGGCCAAGTGGTATCGGCCGCGACTTACGAGTTGTAGGTCGTAGGTTCGAACCCAGACAGGCGCTTTACTTTGTGTAAATTATTTCATCACCACTGCTCTCAAAACGGTGAAGGAAAACATCGTGAGGAAACCGGCATGTCCTAGAACGGAAGACATGTGACATCTGCCAACCCGCACTGGGCCCGCGTGGTGGATTACGGCCCACTCCCTCTCATCGAGAGGAGGCCTGTGTCCCAGCAGTGGGAACATTATAGGCTGGTTGTGGGCATATTTGGCGCAGCCGTGAGGCACACAATACCTGTTTTTTAGGATTCCGTATCTCAAAAGGAAAAACGGAACCCTTATAAGATCACTTCGTTGTGCGTCTGTCCGTCGGTCAAGACCCATTTTTTCAGGAACCCGTAGAGTTACCAAGTTGAAATAAATATCAAATATTCAGGGCTACAATTCCTTGAAAAGTGAAAAAAGAAAACTTCTAAGTCAACGCAATCAAAGATACGGGCGTTTATGTTCCGGAATCAAAATCTATAGGGCACTTCCCGTTGACATAGAATCATGAAATTTGCCAAGAAGCAAAGTCATGTAGCACAAGTAAAGGAGAAAATCCGAAAACCGTAAAATTGTAGTTACATTAGAAAAAAAAAAATTCAAAAGTATTTACATACCTACTTTGTACGGAGCCCTCGGCGCGCACTTGTCACTCGCACTTGACCGGTTTTTTTTTTTGTGTGAATATTGTGTGCCTTACTTAACCTGGGTCAAATAAACTAATTTTCATTCTTTCTATTGACAAAAACTGTGTGGCTTACAGTCAAGCTTAATTATAGTTACTTATTATTAAATAAATTGAAACTTAAAATAGTCCCTCTGGGCTTAACTAAATACTATTTAAACTTGAGACTAATTTTATTATTAGAAATTGTTCAATTGAGTTCAAATTGAAGTAAGATCAAAGGAAATTATTTAACGTAGAAAATGTACTATTTCTAAAACAAACTGAGGACTTTGATCAAGACTATAAATCCGGGAACATTCACAATAATTTCCACTTCAGTTATTTCTTCCTTCCATTCAATACAATCCCATGAATTAAACATATTTATCACAAGAGAAAACCCATTTAATATTTGTTCAGTTCAGCATAGTATTCCCAACCTCAGTCCGACTAGTGATTTATATTGCTCGATAACTGGCCTTATCGATAGTACATTCGTATGCGAGCAAACAGTGCAGACCACCCGTTTCACATTATCTGGCCACAACACTAAGCACGCTGTAGCCTTGGAGCTGATATCTTAATAATAGGGTTGTGGGTATACTATCGATATGTGTGACGATGTGATAATACTCGCGATTTTTTTTAATGGTGCCAATAAGGAGACTAAATGTTAAATTGTTTTGAATTATAGCCGCTGAACACTCTCTACGAACACTATTTTTATAAATGCTTTGTAAAAAATGTTCGTTAAAATAACGTGTTTTCTCTATGTTTATTATCAAGTGATAATTTTAATTATACCTAAACTAGGGACTTGGTGTTTTTTGTTTTAATATGACATTACCTGAGGAATAAGTTTTTCAAATCTGATTGTGAGAATTTTCAATTCAAAACAGTCGAATTATTTTATTTTGATGTAATAAAAGCAAACAAACATCGACAATATTCTATATAGATACAAGAGTCTATGTAATTTCATGTAAAATAATAACATAACATCGATAGTCGAGCAAGCGCAGCCCTATACCACGCAGGTGCGCCTTCGGTCGTTGCGATCAATTAGTCGATAAGCGTTGTGTGCTTACGGCTCTACGGTCTACGGCCATGAACCACAGATGAACCACAGTGTACCATGAACAGTAGGTGCACTCTAATCTAACCGTAATGTTTTACGTTGATAAGACACTTTATTTGCGTGAGAAATAAATTGTGTGGAATATTTTAGAGGTGTGAGTGTTTGGGTACAATTCACAGTGAGTCTGGAAGTATTTGGAGTTTATTTATTTGAATGTCTAAGACAAATTGTTTCGCTAAAGTATAAGAGGTAATACATTCCAGTCTCGACCAACATTTGTTTAACTGCGATTAGAAATAACTAATAAACTATAAAGAAAGAAAGAAAATACGTTTATTTGCGGCGAAAATGACACAAAAAAGAACATAAACACAAAAATAAAACAAAAAGGTAAGGGGAAACATATATACGTCACATCCACGCAAAACGGCTATCGCTCAGCATTATGCTGCGACCCTATGCAAGACAGAGCCCCAGCGCTGGTAACAACATTTATACAGGTTGAAATTGAAAACATGCGACAAATCGAAATGGGAGATTGTACTCATCATTATGAACAACTTTTACTATGGGACCAAACCCGAAATTGCGAAAAAAAATCAGCTGTTCCCTACATTTATGTTTGCATAACTCGTCAAAATGTAGGGAACAGCTGATTTTTTTTTCGCGATTTCAGGTTTGGTCCCATGGTAAAAGTTGTTCGTAATAATGAGTACAATCTCCCATTTCGATTTGTCGCATGTTTTCAATTTCACCCTGTATAACGAATCTTATTTATAAATGTTATTTAAGTTAAGTAATTTGACGTTTGAAGATCTCTACACCTTCAGTAACATTTATAAATAAGGGAGTTAAATAGCACAATGACATGGGCAAAGTTTTAATTTTTCATACTTAGGCACTGCTAATTAGTGTTATATTTCTTTTTTGTATTATTTGGCTAACAGGTTTACGACGTGACGTCCCACCTCATGAAAAGTGTCCATCAATGAAAAGTCACATACAATGATCAATCCACCTTGTCCCACCGTAGTTCTTGCCCTGTGGTTAAACCTCAAACATTGTGTTCTAAGATCGTATTCATGGCGAGTGGCTATTGGCTTATTGTCTTAGCATTCATGTAAGATGCGATCCTATTGGAAATTCTCCGCCGAGTGAGATCCCAGTTGTATGGTCGGTGTCAATATGACTGAGATTTATCGTATTGTGGGAATGTTGAAGTAATCTTAGTAAATAAAATATAGCTTTTATCGGTTTTGTATTCTTCTACAAAGAAAACTATCAAGTACATAGGAAGAAAGAAAGACGTTTATTTGCGGTAAAACATGACACGAAGAAAAAACACAAACACAAAAAGGAACAAGTTGGAGGAAAATATTTGTCACATCCCCTCAAAACGGCCGTCACTCAACATAATGCTAAGACACTATACGAGAGAGCCACAGTGCTGGTTGTCAGCGACAGAATTAGGTATTTGAATGAGAATGTGCCGAAAGTCCCAGAAAAATTCTGGGATTTGGCGCATTGTGATAGAGTTCAGATTCAGTTGAAAATCAGCGTACGTTAAGAATTGAAAAACCAACCCACTAACACCGGCCTTAATATCATTCTTTCTATGATCATGAAAAAATAATCAGCTCTCCACAAAAAGTATAATTTTTCATGCAAAGGAAACTGCTGCATTAAGCTAAGATAATACAAAAATTAAAACAATAACAAGCTATCCCATTCATACTACCCTCTTTAACAAAAAAATATAATCACAATTAAAAGTAAGAACACACAGAAATTCTTTTTTCAAAAATGTCGCATCGTCCCCGGAAGCGAGTGTGGCCGGAAATAAAAGTTGGATGTAGGGGGAGGGGGCGCTAATCCCCAAGTAATCCACAGACTCAACCAAACAGCTTAGCTGGTAACTTAGATGCTCTATAATAATATAAATAAAAGCTCTTTAACCAACTACGGTAAAGCCCAAAAGGAGGGTAATGGTTTTTGGTTAGTTTCCTTGATCTTGGAGTCAAAGGAAGAGAGAGTGCAAACTTATTTATCAGATAACAAACCGTATGCCCCATAGGATTTCCCATCGGTAAAAAACTACGAGCTTAAATACAAACGGTCACCCAGTATAACCCCTTTTGGAACCCCTACCTAGTGCTCACTTTCGTTATATAAGGAAGACTTGTCCAACATTTTTAAGCCAGCGGTTTAGGCCTGTGCGTTATCTGTCAGTGTGTGAATGAATGAATTTAAGATTTTCACTAAGTACATTATTATTTTACTGATTAAGTACTAAAAACTGGATTAAAAAACACTAGGGCAGAAATATACATCAGTATTGTTTAGAAACGCATACGGTTTGGAATTTTCCACTTGAGTTACCAAATAGTATATTTATGAGTTCAGTCGTTTCTACGTGACTCTAGAAATAACACAGGTTACCCATTAGGCAAAACATAAGCGTTATGTGGGTCAGTATATTCTGATAATACTATTCCTGGAGAACATATTAATGACCAAATAAATCGTACTACATTTTGCTTACATTCAGTTGCAAGGAAAAAGTCAGTTAGTTTGTCGATAGATTTATTTTTATACCTCTTCTTACCTTTTTGTAATTTCTTTAGCTAGAATTAAACATTTTGTAATCTGTAGATTTGTGTAGGTTAGAGCGAGCGGACTGGAAACATTTGGACCGACTTTCCTGTTCAGACCCGTCTTCAAAGGAGATAAGTAAAGGAATCTTTCAATTTATGGAAGCTATATTGATCAATCCTGTTACCTTTCTTGTCATCCCGGTAGGGGCTTCTTTTTTCCTGAACTATCCCACTCAAACTCAGAGCATTTATTTCGTATAAATCAATTACAGACACCTTTGAACTGTCAAGGGGTCGGTCAGTTAGAAAGATGAAGCTAGTTGCCCATTCCAAAGCGATTGCCCCTCCTAGGCAAAGGCCGATAGGGGTTGATTTTCTATATGATTATGAATCATTAATACCTATGGCATTCAGTCCGCCTTTGGACATTTGTGTGCTTAAACCATTTTGACGCAGGCAGATCTAAGACTAACTGCTAAGCATAGCTTACACAGCACATTCAGCTCCAAATAACAGCCGTGCACCTACCTACCGTCTTTCCAAACATTATCCGAACTACCCTCTAGATAAGCGAACAATTCTAATCCTACCCACCATGTATCTTCCGGAGCGAGTCGAACAGCGGGTAGGAGGACCCGAGAGCGGGACTTAAGTAACAATTGAATTTAGTGCCGGTTTAGCAAGGCTAGGTTTAGCATAGATTAGTGTTTAGTCTGTCGGTAGGTGGTGCAGACATGGGGGTAGTGATTGGTTGGAACATTAGTGGGATCTTTAGAGCCAGCGCGCACTAGCGACTTTTTGTTGACCGATAGTTTGATCGTTCAGGGAATTAGTATGGAGCTATTAGTGAAGGCCCGATTTTTAATCGCCAAATGCGTGCACTTCAATATAGCTCCATACTGTTTTCCTGAAAGATCAAACTATCGGTCAACAAAAAGTCGCTAGTGCGCGTTGGCTGAGGTTCTAGTGGTGAAACGTTATCCTAGAAATTCTTCAATGAACATTCTACTTCATTTGTCAAGGGGTCTCCGCTGATAGGAATATTAAAAAGAGGTGAGATCTGAGCAAAAATTGTAGTGAGTTTAACCGCACCGTGGAATCACGCAAATAAGAAAAACACTATAAAAAAGGTGCTGTCAAACAAAAATTGACAAAATTACGCACGGGTGATGACGGGTGCAATGGCGATATGTCAAAACATTGAGATTTCTGTGCTGCCTAAGCTTGAATTATACACTTAAACATTTCGGAATAAATACTCTAAATGATGATGGAAACCGCATGAAAGTCCACTATGTAGTTGAAAAGAACTAAGCAGTTACCTCTGAGAGAGAGCAGTGGTGGCCCAGTGGTAAAGGCTCCGACTTACTCTTAAAACGGCAAAGAACATCGTGAGGAAACAAGCATGTCTCAGAACCAAAAATTCGAAGACATGTGACATCTACCAACTGGGCCCGCGCGGTAGATTACAGCCAACTCCCTCTCATGGAGAGAAGGCATGTGTCCCAGCAGTGGGAACATAACAGGCTGTTTATGCTAAGCCAGACACGAAAAGCAATTTCGATAATATATAGTTCAAAACCCGAACAACCTTCAACCCAGAAAAATACCCTTATAAAAATACTCCACGTTTCTAGCGGAACATTCATACAGATCAACGTCTTAGTTTATCAATATAATACTCAATATGTTTTGTCGTCTAAACCTTTCAGCGGATCAAGCGGCTTATCCGGCGGTAGTTTATCTGCCCTTAAAATATAACCCTGTGGAGGCGGCCTTGTTGCTGATGACAAACTTTGTCCTGTATCGAACCTCAGACGGGGATTAGGATGAGGGTGTGAGGCATGAGCGGTAGCGTGGAACTGGGTTGCATCTCAACCATCCGGCTCGAAGGACCATTAAGATGTATTGTTGAGACCACACAACGATTATTATTGATTTATATTTAATGATAAAAATATGATTACATGGTAAATGAGTGCACGCGGTAAGAACTGTTAGTTATTTTATTCTATTCATTCGTATATTTTAGTGCTGACTTTTAGCAGATGCTGAATTGCTGACATTTTGATATGAAAACTGTGCTGTGCTTGCACTGTACAATGGAGTGATAATGTATTGTCTCCAAAAATAGCTATGAAAATCCTATGAAACATACAAAAATCATAGCTTTTACAAGTAAAGCCGGATTATTGTGATGTCAATTGAAAGTGAACATAATATACCTAATTGCCCACTGTCCAGCACAGCACTGTTTAAAAAAAACTATATCTATAAGCTTCCCTAAAATAAGGAGCTGATTCTTCAATGTGAACTTTATCAATGTTTACTACACAAATTACTTATCATTTAGATCATTGTGTACTTTCAATGTCCAAAAATAAAATGGCTGCCGCTCCTGAACTGCCCCTCACAAACCAACCAATAGCGTTTGAGCTAAAGATTAAGAAGTCACCCGACGAACACGTTTCCTTACTTTGTTGGTCGCGCTAAGTCAGGGCTGTCACACGGCTTAGCGTTTTATATTGCAACTTTCACTCTTTCTCTTTTTACTTTTTATTACGAAGTTGTGTGGAGTTTGTCGTATAGTTTCTGGTGATTGGAAAAAGAAATGCAATCGTTTGCGTGTAAGGAAATAGGGAAGTTTGTTAGTTTGGGTTAATTAATGGTGTTACATTAGTTTCAGCATGGGTTCTTGTATTTGTAAAATTCCTATAGGTAGTTATATGTTTAATGTTTACTAGTTTGAGCAATGTCGTAAGAACATTAATTTGCGAAATTCTCAAAGCTTCCTCGTAACTTCTTACAGGAACCCATTCAGTTATGAAATCAGGAAAAACATATTATTACAATCCTCGTAAAGAAACTACTTACATAAATCCCCCAAATCTAGATCTACAAAAACATCTCGAAATAATACTATTTCTCCATTCACCGCGACAAAACTTATCTCGGAAATGTCAGACCATTTATTTACGAAATAAATAAAATCATCTCACGTACGACCGCTCGCGTCAACCCTACACACACGCGCGTGAAGGGTGATGATCAATCACAGGCGTCGGTTTACGCGTCCAAACGCACACACGCGCGGGTTACGCTAACCCAGTGGCCGCGAGCCACATGCTCAAGCGACACGCGAAAACAAATGAAAGAAGTTGTTTGGAGCATGTCACGAGTCACCGCGATGACTTGCGGAGCGGAAGACGGCAACGAGTAACGCGCTATTCCGTTGAAGGCTTGAAGACAGGCGCGATGCGACGGTGTGCCGCGATTCTGTTAGAACAATTTCCAAAACGTTTTCATAAAAATTGTCGTACTAGAGTCGCGTCGTGGTGTCGCGTCGCGCTTGTCTGCGGGAGCTTTGACGCAAGTCGCATCGCTTGAGTCCGTGACCTGGGTCTAATACAACATCAGTGTGCATAATAAAAGAATAAGTAAGGGTTACCATATGGAATGTGTGTTTCTTGTAACTAGGATTTATTTTATTATCGTTATGATGTGATGTGATTTTTCGTCTCAGAAATACCCTTTTTGCATTTTTTGTGTCGGTTTAAGACCTGTTTATGTATGCAAAGACACTGACATTCTATGGCTTAACACGATATGACTTTCAACGTTATTTTAATATAGTGATACTATTTTTCAGGTTTATAAAAGGTCACCATATTTCTTCAAGGCATGTCGTTAGTTTCTTAGTCCAGCTGGAAGTCGGAAGACTAACGATAATGTCCTGGGATTAAGCTATTAACACTTGAATGACCCAGTTTAGATTAACGGCGTGGAATGTGGAGTTACATAACTGAAAATGGTCCTACTATAAATGAGTACTCAAATAATCTTTTGGTTTTCAAAAAGATTTCCTTTAAAATCGAGTACTTTCAGATGACTGTAGGTAGTCAATCTGAAGAGTTTGTTTGTTTAAACGCGCTAATCTTTGGAACTACCAGTTAAACTAGTTGGATTTGAAAAATTCTTTTTGCATTTACTAGCCCAATTCTCGAGGAAGGCTATAGGCTACTTAAAATTAAGTTACCACCCTTAGGAACCGAGCAAAAATAAAAAAAAATCTGAAAGAACGCTAAACGGAAACGAAGTAATAGCTTGGGCTGGCGATGCGTTGCAACGGAGTGGGTCGGTAGAACGAGGAAATTCACGCAGACAAAGTCACGGGAAGAAGCTAGCGTTAAATAAAACTCTAATTTCAATGACAGTTTGAATAGCTTTAGATGTTTATTCAAAATGTCATTGAAATTATAACTTCTACATTTATTATTTCAATTAATTTTTCAGCTCGTTAAATTAACTCTTCCAAAGAAAACTTTCAGGAGTTTAGCTTTTAATTATTAAAATCGAATTATTATAATGCCTACCTACAATGAAAAATAATTATACCAAACTTCAAAATCTATTAACTCTAAACTCAAACTAACAGCGAATTCTAGCTGCAGTAATATAATTTTTAAACCGAGGTGTTAGAAGTGAAAAATCAAGAGAAACCTCGCCGCAAACTAAATGGAGCAGCATCAGGCTGAAAGTTGAGACTCGGCTAAATAAACTAACAATTTATTTTAAATTGAAGTTGTGACTTTTGCTCGCCTTTGACAACCCTGCGAGGTGCGACTGAGAGCGGGGAAAGTTTAAGAGTTTTTATAACTATTTTTTAAACACTAAAATTAATATTGAATAGAATAGAATACTCTTTATTATGTACAACATATATATTACAGAGATAAATATAGAAACTTTACAATCAGTGACACAATGAGCGGTATTATCGCTAAGAGCGATTGATGTACATTTTAACACTTTTTAGTTATTGGATCGCGATATTTGGCCGCACGATGTCTATGTTGAGGGTTTGGTTTCCGTACGTAGTCCTTCAGGTGGACCATTGTGCGTGGGCCATGGCGGCCGTCGGTGGCTATTCTAATCAGCCCCCCACAAGTTGATTACATCTCTTGGTCTGCTGTGTAAGATTGGCCGCACGATTAACAGTGAGACATACAAAAAGGCTGACTTTTGTCTAAATTACGTTTAGATGTTACCGAAATGTCCGGCTGTCGCTGAAAACCAGCGCTGGGGCTCTGTCTTGCATAGGGTCGCAGCATAATGCTGAGCGATAGCCGTTTTGCTGGATGTGACGCATGTTTCCCCCCTACCTTTTTATTTTATTTTTTGTGTTTATGTTCTTTTTTGCGTCATTTTCACCGCAAATAAACGTATGTATTTTCTTTCTTTCTTTCAAAACTCTTCAGTAATTGAGTATTCGTTATTAAAACATTATCCTCCTTTTGGCTTTCGCTGCAGTCGTGTAAAAAACAGTAAGTGACAGTTGGATTACAACTGAGGCATTACTAAAAACTAACCCCCTTATTCATAATCCTATTTTATCTCTATTTTAGCTAAAATAGGTTTATAGAACGTTTGTCTTTATCTGTCACGTTGACATTTCTGTGTGTAAGAAAGAGACAAACCCCATTTTAACTAAAATAGGTTTGATAAGTTTTATGAATAAGGGGGTAAAGGTTTATCTTTTAACCAATTCTCTTCCCTAGGGATGGTGATGAAATCGCTATTCTTTTTCGCTACTCGCTCTCACTATGATCGAAGCTCCATCACAGAATGACTAGGTAACGTCGCCTCACAATTTATCCTAACGCAGCAGCGAATGCATTAAACATGTTTAGAACAGAAATATGTAGGCTGAAGTATGGCGACCGGGAGATGGGTGGTAAGCAGAGATCCAGGGTGAGAGGCTTTAAATATTAAATAGAGTGGATGAAAGTTGCATTGTCGTGTTCTTTAAAAGGAGGTGTCGTTGGAAGTAAATTATCGCAGTAATCGCTTAACATTGAATGGCGTAGTGTACGCGATAATACAAAATAAAAGGGAGACCGACCTCATCTAGTTATAAAATATTATGAATACTTTTGGCGTGTAAACGTGTTTGTTTGTAACAATTGTTATCCAATTTACTCAAATAAAATAAGATTTATTTATAAGCCTTACCAACTAAATAGATATAAAGCAATAACTCACAATCTTTAATTAAGAACTGACAAGTATCATTATTGGAAAGCTCAGCACTATTAATTAGCTTAATAAATCAAAAGTAAGTTGGACTATATTCTAACAAGGCTTTATGCTTCTCTATAGTTAAACAAAAAAAAAAACTAATTATTTTTTGTCTATAATCGATAAAGAGCAACCTTGCTGCGTGATCATCTCATGAATCTCGAATCAGGGATCGAATCCTGATATCAGTCCGAAATTGCCGGGCGATAACGATTGAAATTTTTTTACTTGCAAAAAAAACTTCAAGGCAATTTTGTCTTTCCTTAGGAACTTCAATCTCCCAGAATTCCCTTCGTTAATCAACTCCAGACCTTAAACGTCTTACATATTCCAAGGACGGCCGTAATATTATAATTAGGTGGCCACAACAAGGGGATCGTGGCCTATCTACCATCTTTATCCTCAAGGTAGCTCAAATATATTTATTTTACTTACCTCACCTACCCTCTTTTAAAAATACGAAGTAACGTTTTAAAATTCGCGGGCGGCGAAATTAAGTTCACTTGGAGTGGCTGGAGGGAATTTTAAAATTTTAAATGCTGTTTTATTAAGGAAGTGTTGAAAGTTTTTATTTTGACAGTATTACTTCAGGGGTTATTGTGGGAGATTAAGAATTAAGAAGATTAGTGAAAATGTTATGCAACGAATTTTACGAATGAACTTTGAAATGAACCCAGACCTCTGGACAATAAAAAAAAGTTTAAAAAGGGGGTAATGTCTTTCTAATGTTTCTGTGTCAATTAATGTCCGTGTGTGTGGGGGTGTGTTTGTTTGTGTATCTGTATGTGTGTGGGGGTGTGTTTGTTTGTGTATGTAGGTATTTGTGTTTTAAGTGTTGTAGTACGCAAAATACGCGCATTGACGTGGAGTTGCGGACACCAGCCCGTATTACCGATTACCTATTTAAGTGTTGTAAATAAATGCATTAGACGGTTCCGTGAAACGAGCAATTTAAAACAGTTGTGATTGGTGGATCAAAAAACCACGTACCATTTAAATACCGTAGGTTAATCACAATAGCATAAGATAAACAAACTGTTAAAAGCTCTTAATGATCTCAATGAAAATGAAGCAGCAGTCGGTAAGCATTTCTACTAAGGTTATCAGTTACTCTCATCAAGCGGATGGCCAGTGGGCCGGCCACTGGCAATAAAGTGCGGAACGCAATAACCCTGCCTACCGCTCCGTCACGGCTGTCACTGGGAAGTTATACCTCCTGCAGTTAAGTTACGAGGACCACAGCTATACGCTACGATTGCGAGACATTCCATAAGTTTATAGTTTCTTTTGTCTAGCACTGTGTGTCCTAAGGGGTAGTTGCGTTACACTAGCAGTAGCAATGGCTATCAGTTTGACAGTTCATCAACATGCATTGCGTTATGTATAGTCAACAAAAGAGATAAGTATGCAGTATCGTCGGATATAGTTGAAGTTTAATAAGAAGCCGATGGAAGTCCTCGAATAAAATTTAATTTTATTAATAAAAAACAAACAGCTCATTTATTAAATTAAATTTCAGTCGACAACATCCATCGGTTTCATACTAAGCTTCAACTACATATATCCGACGATCCTACATACTTATCTCTTTTGTTGACTGTACGTTGTTCGGCAGACAAATTTTTCGAACATATGAGGCAATGGATTAGCAATATACTTCAAAATGATTCAGGTTGTAATTGAAAGTGCTGAAACCTTATCAAGATTATGCACTACATTTGAAAGCAAGTCAAAGAAAAGTGTCTTGCGAAGTGTTTCTCAACTTCTTGACAGCACTGAACTAGTGCGAAGACTTCTGAAAAGGGTAAACCCTTTTGAGTTAGTTTAGTGCAGTCTGAGTGATCGAACACTGCAGTGCAAGTGCTAACTTTAATAAAGAACACGGAAACAAGACGTCATTGTACGATTCCTTAATTCTAAAGTTTAGCAGTTCAAGTTATATTTAAATTATTTATTAGCTATGAGTCTATATAGTATGAATAAAGTATTACCAACTGTGATACTTACTTTATTTAAAAAAAAGTGCAGCTTTAGTACACCAAGTGTAACTGGCGGTGCAACTTTTATAAACAACTTGCCCTGCCCTACACTACAATTGTCCGGCAAATGATTATGGAAAAAGCTCTGAGGCCTTATCATGAGATTTGGCAATAGATTTACTGGTTAAAGACTGGATAAAGTGTCCGGAAACACCCTGGGCAATCATCCTCGCTTCCAAACAAGCTAACTAGCTACTTTTATCAAGATTCTCCCTCGTATAACTTAAGAAAACAATGTCAGATTCCTTTGGATCACCGAATTAACACGATACTAAATGGTTGCTTGGCAAAAAGAAATAAAATTTTCATTAAACTACACGTTGTACTCAACCCCATCAAACCGGGTAATCCGGCGGCGGACAGGTTAATCCCGTTGTTGTCCGGAAAATATCCGGACAACAACCGGACAACTATTCTGTAAACCCTTGTCCATTGTGGGATGTTCATTTTATCCGTTCGTAACCTGTAATGTTCGCGGATGATCGCGTCAGGGTTAGCATAAGTATTATTGTGAATGCTTTCGGACATAAAAGGTTTTATTTTTTGTGAGTGAAGTGGGGATTTTATTCATGTTTGTAGGTCAGCTTCCGTAGTTTTTCCTGGAGCGGTAAAGTTTCGGATTAAATTATGAATAGTTGGGAGCAAAAGGTTTTATTTTGTAAGTGCGAGTGAGTGAGATTTAGGAGTTTTTGTATTTTTCTCCGTTTTGTTAAGAGCATACATAAATTCTTGGATTATTTGGAAATGTATATGTCGAGGCCATATTGTAGATTTGCTCACTTCATGTAAAGCTCGAGAATTTCATGAAATGGTCGCATTTCATGAAATGTTTCACTGTCTATTGGCCCCATCATGATGTGGTCTGGCCAGATCAATGATTGCTCAACGTTTGACGATATGAACAGTTAAACGCACGACTACTTCATGATTTGGCCAAACATTAGTGGCCATATCGTGAAATAATTAGAATATCAAAATAAAGCTGAAGAGTTTGTTTGAACGCGCTAATCTCTAGAATTTCTAATCAGATTTAAAAAAAAAAATTGAGAACTTAACATCATGCTAAAATCCTTAGGACCCGAGCAAAAACAAAAAAAAAAAAAATGAACGCTAAACAAAAATTAAGTAATAGCGCGGGCGATGCGATGCGACGGGATGGGTCGGGGAACAAGAATTCCACACGGACGAAGTCGCGGGCAGAAGCTAGTAACCTAAAAACTAAACTCGTTTTATATTACTATCGGTACGTCCTGTGCAATCAGTTTTCTCTAGGCGGACATCGAATCCCGGTCTCAGAAAAACTGAGAAGCGAGAGGTAATCATTAGGTAGGTATATATAGGTTGGTCTGTACAAAAAACTCGAAGAAGGTCCCTTCGAGTTTTCCACAAAATAATGAGGTACGTATAAAATTGCCCACAAAAAACACAAACGAACTAAATTACATCGAAATCATATCCGTGTCAGTGTAGCACGCATTTGGTCATTTAATTCAATCGTTATCGCGGGACCGTGTCACATTAGTGATCTGCTGACGCGTGGGATTTTACGGGATTTGTAATTTTAACAACGGACATATTATGGTTTTATAGTGGTTTAACAGTTAAATGTGGTGACTTTAATATAATGCTCAAAAGCTGACTGGTTTATTTCGTGTTTGTATTTTACAATTGTTATGAATGGATATACAGGGTGAAATTGAAAACATGCGACAAATCGAAATGGGAGATTGTACTCATCATTATGAACAACTTTTACTATGGGACCAAATCTGAAATGAAAAAAAAATCAGCTGTTCCCAACATTTATGTTCGCATAACTCGTCAAACTGTAGGGAACAGTTGATTTTTTTTTTTGCGATTGCAGGTTTGGTCCCATAGTAAAAGTTGTTCATGATGATGAGTATAATCTCCCATTTCGATTTGTCACATGTTTTCAATTTCAACCTGTAGATCTGATTTGTATCGTAATTAAGTGAAAAAACAAGAAAAGCGGCCAAGTGCGAGTCGGACACCATAGGTTTCGTACAAAAAGGCAAAAAACGCTCAAAAATACATGTTTCTATGTTTAATTTGTAACTTAATTTTATTTTTATTATTTTTTGTTATAGCAGCAATAGAAATACACACTGAAAATTTTAACTGTGTACCTATTACAGTTCATAAAGGGATACAGCCCGCTGACAGACGGACGGACGGACGGACAGCGAAGGCTTAGTAATAGGGTTCCGTTGGAACCCCATGGGTACGGAACTCTAAAAAGCATTACCTCAATTTATTAAAAATACTAGCAGCGCCCCGCGGTTTCACCCGCATACGTGTCGATCCCGTGGGAATATCGGAATAAAAGTATCTTATGTATACGCTATATTACTGTAAAGTTTCATCAAAATCTGTTCAATAGTTTCTGCGTGAAAGAGTAACAAACATCCACCATCTATCCATCCTTACAAACTTTCGCGTTTATAATGTTAGTAGGACTTACGTATACCTCCACGAACTTTGATTCTGCAAAAATATGCGCCCAGGCAGACCTTTGTATGATTCTACATACTTACATTTCAATAATTACACGTAAACTAATCCATAAACAAACCCAGTTCATCTATGTTTCCATACTCTACTAAATCTTTCAAAAAGCCAAATGGTCCTATTTACAAAATGGAGGCTTGCATACGTTTGAGCAGTCAAAAGAGCTACAAAGGCTTGTAACCTTGCAGCCTTGTTCCCCGGGACAGGTATTGTGCGGCGCTTGTGATTTGTGCTGTCACCGTTCCCGGGATTTAAAGTCCGGGATAAAAGAATTAAATGGCTTGCATGTAAACTGATGTGGGCGGATGTGAATTGCGTTTGAGAGTTTAACGTTACATTTAAGCTTCGAAATAAATTCTGGAAATATATTGAAATGTTGACAATTGACGTCTGTTATGTAAACGCCATGTTCTGAAAGTTAAATCTAGAGAAATGAAATATTTTTAAGAGGTTTATTTTACATTTTCTTCTTGACTTATTATACAGCGTCCACCAGAAAAGTGTGGTCAAATTTAAGGGTGTGGTACAGACCATCAAGCTGAACAATATTCTCCACGGAACCAACATCGTAATCGAGAAAAAATATTCAGCCGTCCCATACATTTGGGTCGAGTAGGTATTGGAGTTTTGTATGGAACAGTTAATTTTTTTTCGCGATTGCGATGCTGGTCCCATGGATAAAGTTGTTCAGTTTTATAATCTGTACTACACCTTTTTGATACATGGCGTATAATCCTTTATTATCATACTACTATAAGCTTGTTCCATTCCTTGTGGATCGTAATGGCGTTATGTGTACCGCATGGTTGCATATCCGACATATTATTATTATCTGCACATTCAGGTACTTGAATTATACCTTCTATTACTGGATAGGTACAGTCAGCATCAAAAGTCGATTAACACTATCATTTTTACATGTTATTAAATTAACAACAACTTTTTTCAATAAACTGATTTTTAGCTTTTCACATAATAGACAAGAGTATATATTCTAAAAAAATTCTTCTGCTGCAATTTTGAACAAATATTTTGCTCAATAACTAAGATTAAAAAAACTGAAGTGTTAATCAACTTTTGATGCTGACCGTACTACAAAATTTAATGGAAAACTGGTTTCTTTTCCAGTTTTTCTGAGTAAAAAGCTGGCAATTTTCAAATGCATTTCAGAGCAATCAAGGAAATTCCATATTCTCTAACTTCTCTGTTATGCGAGAAGATACCTGAAGGCCAAATTCCCGTAGATAATTAAAACATTCCAAATCTTGTCGTAATCTCATCTTAGCGACAATGTATGTCAAAAATGTAGGTAATTTAGAGATAACTTTGACAGATTAAGATTATAATACGAACTTTCTTAAAAATACGGCAATCGCCCCTCTGGACACAATTTCAACAAAGAGCCCTTAAAATAAGTTAAATATAATCAAGAAATACATTAGGGTCAACAAACACAACCCCTGTTTCCTAAGACATGGCGGTTATGACAGATAAGCGTAATATCGATAAAATATCGTCGATAACCGCACGTGTAGCGGTCCGTAATATTTATTGAACGTGCCTTTACTTGGAAGGTGTGAACGTGTAATTAGGGGCGAGGAGGTAAAAATAGAAGCTTGAAGAAGTTATTAATCGAGGGTCAATTTTCTGACGTTAGCTGTGGAACAAGTTTTTTTGCAACTGCAAGGAAACTTTTAAAATGTACCAGGAGTGTCACCCAGACGCAACCTTGTTTTAGAAAATCGGCTAGTTCAATATAGGCTTAAATACAGCATAAAGAAAAAAACCTTGTCAGTTGATCAATGTATGGAATAAATATAGAGTTACTATTGTAAATTTTATTAAAATATAAAGACATTTTAGGGAAATAGAAGCAAACCTCAGGAAGCGTCTCCAGTATTAAAAAAACTGAATTAAGGTTCTATTTCAGCAAAAAAGCGCACAAATCTTCAAGTCATTAAAGCCCTTTCCAAACCCCAATTTAACCCTCAAATTAGAATATGTGGAGAGACGAAAATTAGTCTGTATTTATGTAATATATTAGGTGGAAAGAGCCGACAAATATTTGTTCATAAAGTTAGCTCTGCAAGGTTATAAGCGTGTAAACATGCAAACACACATTCACAGCCGTTTGTTATAAATGGGGGATTAGTTGGGCTCCCTGCGGGTGATGGAAGGTGTAAGAAACTAGCGGGATTATCTTCGTCTGTCGTCTTAATTGATTCATAAGCGTCTGCTAATGAACTAGGTATTTTGAATTTGACAAATGAGAGTACCTCTGTGTATTTTAGTATCTGAGAGAAAGAGTACCTCCACCGAAGTGTATTTTAGTCTAATTCATCAACAAACTGAAGAAACAGTTTGTGTACACTAATTGATGATACTTCGCGTATTGAGTTGTGTTCTCGTGTGATTTACGAAGAGTACCGCGGTACTGCTCGGCGGCAATAAGGCTGCTTTTCCACCAGAGATGTGCCATTCCAATCAATTAAGTACCATGAGGATTTGGATTCTTAAGAGTTCAATAAAAGTTCATTTATTTTCGGTTCTAAAAGCTAAAATGGAGGTTAAACTTCTGGAAACAAAATCTCGGATGGCCGATAGAATATTCACACTTAAGATTCCAATTGGATTTATTGGACGACTGGAGACGGGTATCCTTCATCGAGAGGGTTAGTGAGTGTAGGACTTCATACATTTATTTAATTTACATAAATAACATTACGCCTGTAATCCTTGAAGGGTTAGGCAGAGGTGTACCTTAGTACTCCCACATTTATATTTAAGTCCCATGTGATAGGGAGGGAGCCCATTGCCATCATACAACATCATAATCAGCCTACAATGTTCCCACTGCTGGGACACAGGCCTCCTCTCGGTGAGAGGGAGTGGGCCGTAATCAATCCATCAAGTGGGCCCAGTGCGGGTTGGTAGATGTCACATGTCTTCGAATTTTTGGTTCTAGGACATGCCGGTTTCCGCACGATGTTTTCCTTCACCGTTTTGAGAGCAGTGGTGATGAAATAATTTACACAAAGTAAAGCGCCTGTCTGGGTTCGAACCTAAGACCTACACCTCGTAAGTCGCGGCCGTTACCACCATTGCCATCAACCGTGCGCAATTCTATAGTCCGGGATGCTAGTAAGAAATTGACAAGACTTGTAATTGTAGGACTTTCACAAAACCCGCGATTGCTGCCGCTTTTGCTTATCCCTTGTACCACATGACACCTTAACCTCAGCGGTGTAAACGCTTTCGCTAATGAATTTAATTAAATCGAGTGGTGTGCGGGATTTATCGAGCCCGATGTGTTTGGTCCGATGTGTTTGGCCCGCGATGTGTTTGGCCCACGATGTGTTTGCTCGCACAAACAAAGCAGCGGTTGTTCGAATTAACTGCCTTCAAGGCAGATTATTAGCGTTTTTCGGTTATAATTATTAAAAGTAATGGTGTTCTCGTAATAGAAATTAACGGTAAGTTATTTACTTAACTTTTCTTGAAAGGAAAGTGTATAAAATATCAAAATGTTTCCTAATTATGGATCTTTTTAACTAAGTTATGAAGACTTCGCCGTTCGCGTAACTACACATTTTCTATATATTTTAAAATAAACTATAATTATTGTAAAATGAGCCTTAATTGCCCTGTTAATTAGCTTAAAACTTTATAATTACACTTACAAAGTAACTCCCAAACGACAGTAAAAAAACTTCATTTACCTGTAACAAAAAACAGCATTTATTAACAACAAAATCACCAAACACAACACAGTTACATAACTATTCATCACAAATTCATCCCAAATATCAACAGCCATATTACCTAGATCTAGGCTACAGAACACAGAGCCTAGCCTAGGTAAGGCTACATCTAGGCACCGTCGGCCGCCTGTCTGTCGACCGTCGAATTAACTTGAACAACGAAACAGCTGCACTTAAATACACTTCCCTGTTTTATTTTTAGTTTAAATAGGGTTTTTTTTCAGTTTGACAGTTGAGGTTTTATTTATAGGAGGCAGAGATGTTCCCGATACATGCGTAGTTTTTCAAATGACTGAATTGAAAAATGTCCTAGCCGATGCCATCAGCTCAGCTGTAGTAAGCTCTGGTATTTTTCTCGGTCTGTCTGGCTCCCGTAACACAATTTGTTTGTACACATTTTTTATGACACCTAAATTATTTTATTTTTGGTTTGCACGAATACTTTTACACGTCAATCATATTTTTTTTAAACTAGATGAGGTCGGCGATTTCTATCTGATTAGTCTGAGAAGAAAGGCCGAAACAAACTCGAAGGTCACAGAAGTCCAGACATAATCTTTGTGCTTATGCCAATAAATTATTTATTTATTGTTGAACAATGCAATATGTCTGCCCCATGCGAAGTTTTCTGGTTGCTTGTATCGACTATTATGTTTGAAAGAATATTAAGTATTACTTATAACATTACATCACCCCAAATACATTCAAACATGGGCCTCGTAAAGTAAAGCCACGAAAATAGTCAAAGAGGAAATTGTCAAAATCGACAAGATATGGTTATTAGACAAGATTGTAATTTATTGTAATTAACAGACGGATCTCCGTCTCCGCTCACCATCTTGACGTAATCCTGACAGATGTCACAGACTAGAAAATTCTTAACCCAAAGAGAGAGTGTGAAAATTCCCAGCAAGGAAAATGTAAAACCCGACAGCCTATGTAGATTATGTACATAGATCTAAATATAAATGTGTAAAGAGAAAGTGCGCGAAACAATCGGATAGTAAATATCACCAGCTGTTGCCACAATACACTAAGAAGTTAGAACAAAAGGTCTATAAAATACATTGTATCATTCTGCCGCTAAGATGAAAAGGCTGTCGTGTAATATGAGTAGGAGGTGACGTTACATAAAAAGCATTTTAATGCATCCCAATGTATTAAAAGTGTTAATTATTATTTTATTGGATACTGTGTCATTATTTATAAAGGTAGGTAATACCAAAGAATCGATGGATGGATTGGAATGATGATATAGTTAGAAAGGGAGTGACTACCGAGATAATAGAGAAGTATTGAAGAAAAAGACATTTGCGCCGACCACAAATATATTGGGCAGAAAAATTATGATGTTTGGATACTGTGTTGTTTTCGACTTCAGCTGCTTCAGAAGTGGCGATTATGGCAATAGCTATTAGTGAAACATCATGATTGACAGAAGTGGATATTGTATTGTTCCGAGGTGTTCGTTTTGCTCATACTTTCCGTAATATCTAAACTACAAATGTACAACTTATTTTTGTTTGTCTCAGTTAGTTATATAAGTCTGAAATTGAAAATCCGTTTTGAGTACGCGTGGTTTAGAATGTTCGTGCCTTCTCCGTAGAGAAGAAGCCTTTACCCTCCAGTGGGGCAATAATAGGCTGGTCTTATCTAGTTGCTTTTTAAGCCAAATGGGTTTTCTGCTTACCCTTGTAATGGCAATAAAGCTGAGACCAGAGCCAACAGCGGGATTTGTTTAATGAGACCCGACACGCAAGTTTGAAGGGCGCCTAATGGTTTGGTCAAATTAGAAGAAATAGCCTGATTACTGAACGATTTAAAATTAATCTAAAGTGCCGTGGAATATAACGACGTTATTAATTACGAAATATAAATTTATTAAGGATTATGGAAGGCTTCACAGAGAGTTACTTTTGCTAAAATTGTGAATATAAACAATATTGGGAGTTCGTAACTTCTGCGGCGAGATCACCAAATTAAATTTAAAGTTTATAAGAGATAGTAAATAAATGGAGTATCTTGAAAACGAACGAAGAACCATAATTTTTAAGAACGATAAAGTATAGAATTTTTTATAAACTATCACTTCTTTTCGTTTTCATGGTTAATACAATAGGTATAGGCATTACAATTAATGAGGCCCAAAATAACAAACCGAAAGTCGTAACCACGGATCTGTGGTCGTAACATACAAATTCCCACAAAACACTTTACCAGCAGCTAGCACACTGACTGTAGACCGACCAATGTCACAAAAAAGGTCTAGAAACAACTAGAAACCATAAAATAGAAGACAGGGATGCTCGTGCTCATCATACAATTTCTGCGACACATGTGCTACCAAAACCAATGAACCAGCTTATAAATCGATCAGCCTCATAAAAAAATGGCCGAAAACCTTCGCCCAAAAACAAGGTAGTCCCGGGATCCCTAAGAGTTGCGGCTTGTTCAAAATGTGGGAGTTCGGTCAACACCGAAATAACTTGAAAGATTAAAGAAATCGGTGAAGTTGGGTAGGCCGCGCATGTAGGTACAAATTTTCAAGATAAAAGGAATTTTCGCGAGGCTTATAATGTTTTTGAGGTTTATATTTTAATAAGGAGGTGGGTATCGTAAAAAATTGTGGGGCTTTTAGTAGCGATTTTCTTTATGGAGCCGTTTAGAAGAATGCTTTTTGTGATGGGCATTATAGTAACTTGCACGATCACGATAACAATGGTTTTCAAGACTTTCACATATTAACTGCCTTAGCTTTCCGCCGGTCGCTGGTCCGGTATCCTGTGTTCTGACCGAAATTACGTAAATAGTATTTCATTTTAGGACGCACCCTTTGCAACGGCACATCGCTTGATCCCCTGATTAATTCACAAGAAAAACCAGTACAAATGTGACTCACAAAGATTCAAGCATTGTTCCCATATTTCCTTATTCATACACATCTCCCATGACATACCCCTTACATATTAATTAAAGGCAAGCTCAAGGAAAAATCTTATATGAAAGTAACCAAAAGATATAAGATCCGGCCTCCCCCCTTCGAGACGTAATCCAATATAGGCTGGAGCAATTACAAAAATTAACACTTAGTCCAGAATCTCGCAATCTCGCAAATGATATCGCGGGAACTGTTTATTGGATCCCCACGGGATCCCGGGGGATGTGTCCGGGACTGTTAATCACGCCGGGATTACGGGATCTGTTGTGGTCATTCATCGGTCAGTTTTCGATTATGTGCTTGTTATTCTGGCCTGTTTTCGGTATCTAAGATATAATTATGCTTACCCAGATCTGGAATTTGGATGCGCTGTATCTTACGATCATTACGAGTTGCGGTAATCATTCACTGAGTGGTGATATATCCTTATCGACTATTCATTGCATTGGTTTCTCTCAATGTAGGCAACTTGTTTAAAAACTACTTCTTCCCTATTCTTTAACTTCTTTCCTTTCTGCGCGCAGGTGAGGCATATTTCCCCATTTGTTTTATATTTTTCTTATAGGACCTACTTAACTTACTGTTTGTGTCATTTTATATTTTTCATTTTTTTTTCTATTTTTCGTTCTTTCATTCACTTAGATATATTAACAGACAAGATAACATTTCCCTCAAACCTTTAGTCGCTTTTACAAAACCCAGAACCCAACCAGAATCTACAATTTCCCAGCAAAATGGCTTCTTTACAAAATAAAAACTACCCACAAACCTCAATCCCAGCACACTATCATCTACATTTCTCCCTTCACGTCACAAGGGACAGAAACAAAACAACGTCACAACGAGACACTTTGCTATCCGAACCGAGAAAAAAAAGCCAAAATCAATAAATACAACGTTGACTGTACCGTAAAATATCGGGAAAAAACTTTCACAACCCCACTGGAATTTCAACCGTGTAACTTTACAGGTACGGTTGGTTTTTCAGTGGGGTGGTAAAGGGAGGGTTTGGGTATACTCAATGGATTTTTATGCAGATTTCATATTCAATCTGCGATAGTAGAATTTATTGTCGCTCTGATGCGGAGTCGCGGTACATTTTGTTTGATTTTGTATTTGTTGCTATAAATGGTAAATGTGTTGGGATTATAGTGTAGTTGTAGGTATTTTTAATGCGCATTAGATATTGTCTATGATTTTACAGCTATGAGTGAAAGGAATAAATCACCGCATTTTACCACCAAAGAAAATTGGTAGAGTTACTATTCTTAGTTGTTTTTCTAACAGCCACATGTAACATCAATTTATTAATACGTGTGCATTATACTTAGACAGTTACAAATAAACAAACAAACATCATATTTTATCAGTAGCTGCTACACAGAAATGGGTAAAGCTTCGTGAATAAAACTGTAGATAATATCCGACAATAACGTTCATTTAGATTGGACCACCCAGAAGTATTTAAGATTTCCGTTGGCATATTATTTTGATGGAGACGCCACGTGCTTATATGATTTATCTTAGAGTTGAATAACTTTAGTCAACTCATTTAAACGGCCATCTTCGTAAATCTTCTTCTAAATTATTGCTAAGAAAATGCTACGCACCACTTAGTATAGTCGACCTCGAAATTGCTTATCAATTTTGACCACAAATTTGGAGTAAGTTGAAACTTCAATAAGGTTAAAACTATTGTCACATAGATAAATAGACCTTGTTGTTTTCTGACGTAAGGTAAAGCAATTAAAAGGATGCCTATACTTAAGTATGGTTTAAATAAAAATGCAAGTGTTTAATTTCATATGTTAACTTGTTTCTGCCCTAATCCTACTACTATTATTTTATTTCACATCTGTACCCAATAACAAACCTTGACCAATATAAAAAGACACCTAACGGTCAGATCAATGGGCCCATCGGTTGACATCAATACCCTGCCCATACAGGGCCAGCACCGGCCAGAAGTGAGATGAATGGCCACTGTACGTGCGCACACGCACCCGCCATGTTTGGTAAGTAGAACTACATCCTGGACGTCTTCGCCCACTGAGTGTTTAATATACTGTGGTCAGTGGTAGACTGATTTTGAGGTCATTGGATATAATGCATTACTGTAAAGAGGTCGCAGATAAATCAATGCGGTCTTAGAAGTAGAAACATTGATGCGGTCATGTTTATAGATTGAGCTGGGTTACCGCCTCGTCGGTCGGGTGATCGCAAGCGCTACTGCTGAGCATGAGGTCCTAGGTTCGATTCCTGGATTGGACAACATGTTATTGGGTTTGTCCAACTGCAAGTTCTCAGTATCAGCTCGGAGTCTGGATTTGTGCCCAGTTGTTGGCAATCCTACCTTGCCTATCCTATTATACTATAGGTGTACCTCTGCTTATCCCTTTGGGGAATACAGGCGTGATGTTATGAGTGACATTTGTGGCCACGTGAGTGGTTCAGAAAGTATTATCATTATTGATACGAGTCAGAAGTCCGAAAATGGTCAGATACATATAAACAATGTCTGAAGATTTTCGTATCAACCTCATTTTGGTATAGTGTGAACCTGATGATATCTATTTACAAAACAAGATATAATTGAATATATCCTAAATCAGGGATTTAAAGAAAACACGTGATGTGTGGGGATTGGTTCAACCATCGGTTGCGCAATCACAGCTACTTCAGTATGCCTTACAATATTTATTCCAAGCGGGAGTAGAAACCGCAACCCATAGCACAGAAGCATATCGTGCAGATACTGCACCTATCATGCCAGTTCGATAGTGGTTGGCATCTGTCCGACCGCCGACAATGGAGCTATCAGCGATTTCCTTGTTCAAGAAACGTACAAAAGTTTGTAAGCCTTGTAAGTACAAAAGATACATTTATATTGTAGCGGTATCTACAACGCCACATGCGAACAACGCGTCATACTGACGTCACGCAAACTGCATCTCGCAAGCAGAGTTTACCGCGCAACTAGCATAGATACAACAGCCCGACATGAACCATCGGGCAGTTGCCCACCAGACACAGCACCCGTCTGGTCGGAGGATCCTCCCTTTTCTATAGCTGGGGAGTTTGTTCCGCCACTTCTTCTCCCCAGCGAAAGCACTAGGAAGTGGCGAAGGGCGGGCGTTTTGGGGGACTGTCTTTTGTAATTTTGACGTTCGAAAAGTGCTGATTCTCAGCCTAGTTTGAATAAATGACTTTTGATAGAGTATGAGTGAACTTTACACCCTGTTCCTCATACCTCTATAATATCAATAGTTGATCGCTGACTGTTCACACCGTCGGGGAGTACTGATTCTCGACGAGAGCTATCAAATCGAGCACTCGCTCGCCGCCGCGTCGCGTCGCGCCGGCGAGTACACGTTTATCGCAGTGACAAGATTTACCAAAGAGAGTACTCGCTCAGAGTTATGGTCGCCCTCGCCGGGGCTCGGCCAGGTGCCTGAGGCATCTACTGATTTTCAGTGGTTCCACTATAAATGCTAGATTTTTTTTTGTGGGTAAACCTTGAAACCCTTGATTAAAAGGAGGTACGTTTAGCTGATTAATTTGACAGTACTAAACTAAAACTTATCTTCTGTCCTTTTCTTAATGAAATAGAAAGAAAAAGATGCAATGAACTTAATTTAGTTTAGTTTGTGAACAACAGAATCGGCAACATTGTTAATTTAGTTAAGTTTCTCTTTAAGTGAACTGTAATTTGTTCTTTTGAGAAATAAATGTCTTTAAACCGAAAGTTGGTAATTATAGTTGATTGGAGGCTATCAGGCAGACAAAAGGTAGAAAAAGGTAGTGTTTAATAGTTCTTTTAAAATTTATAGCAAAGGAAAACTTTTGTTTTAAGTGTACATTTATTTTTCTATGATAAAATTTTTCTTCAAAATGATTACTACCTGTACCTTGAACACAGTATAATATACTGTGCCTTGAAATACGTTAGCCTTTCTTGTAATATTTAGTTTTAAATAAGCTTTTTTATCTACCTCCCCTCACTGGGCCCGCGTGGTAGATTACAGCCTTCTCCCTCTTGAAGAGAGGAGGCCTGTGGGAACATTATAGGCTGATTATGTTACGTGAAGCTTTTTTCACAGTTCTAGAACGTCAGAATGATGTCAAGAACAAAACCTTGTCGGGGCTTTTAGGCTGTTTCAATAATAGGACCATCCAGCTTTTGGAAATGGTGCAGCAATGTAATGAATTCTCACTTGATAATGTGCGGGAACCAGACAAAACCACAACATGTATTAGGATCATTGAATCTACGTCCTTACACATATAATTCAAAGTCATCTGCCTACCGCCAGATGAAAAGCCGGCGTGACTTCCCACACAATAACAATAGTTCCACCCATTAACATTAACACCCTCTATAATAATTAATAACCGTTACAATAATATACTAAGACGCTAGTGATATGGTTATAACAATACACTAAGTCGGTACTGATATATTTGGTTATAACAATATATACCACGGCGATATATTTGAGTGACAGCAACATTAATTTCACAAATAACTGTCCTGACATACAGACGTATGCCAATTCTACGGAACATGTATGATTTAAAGTTTTAGTACGTTGATTGACTTTGTTTTGAAGGGAACACATGTACCGGTTTGGCTTTATTTAGAGCCAAAGCACACACGCTACTTTTTGCATCGGCGATCGGCGATTTTGCGGCTGTATCGATGCTCCATCGCGTTTTGGCGCCTCTGCGTTCGGACGCGGTATCGGAATCGCGCGTTTTAGCGACTGCTCCGATGCTGCTGCATCGCGTTTTGGCGACTCTCTGAGTTCGGACGTGGTATCGGAATCGCGCGTTTTAGCGACTACTCCGATGCTGGCGCAAATGCCAAATCGCTGCGACCGGCATCCGAATGTGTGCGGAGTATAGCGTTCAGACGCTGTATCGAGCTTCTAAAAAGCGACTGAATCGCCGCGTTTGGCGTTTTTAAGTGTGCGGTGTGGAATGCTTGGTCGCTGCTATTAGCTTCTAAAAAGCAGCTGAATCGCCGATCGCCGATGCAAAAAGTAGCGTGTGTGCTTTGGCCCTTAGAGAAGCGTCAAGTGAGGGATGTTATTTGAAATTATTGCATTGATTTTGCCAGCAATTAAGATTTTGATTTGACTTTTGATTTATAAAAGTGGAAGCTTATTGCGTACAGTATCATTATCAAATGATTACATAAGTACATCAAGAAATCAACCATATGAGGATATAGATGTTGCAGCATTTGCAAGTCGCGCTGATCGTTTAAAATCTCTTTCCATTCAGTATTGACCGTCAGCTTCTAAGCCTTTTCAAGGCCCTTTTGAATGAGAATCCTCTTTAACGAGTGTATTATTATCTTTCTTTCCTATATTAGACCAAACGCCTTTAAATCTTCCATTTATTTTCATTATCATGAGAATATTTTCATTTATTTCCTTCTATAACGCTTATATTTTTCGTATTACCACGAAGCAAACTAATTGTGCTTATCCCAAGTATAAACACTGACAATAAATTAGAGCAACGCGCACATTAATCAAGTTTACTTCAATAACCCACATTGTATATTCATAAGCGGATTCCACGAGACTAATCATTCATCTTGAGACAATGATAAATATATGAGGTTCGAGGGAAATGGGGTAGAAGGTTCACTGAATATACGATCCCTTTTACTACACTAAGAAGACTTTTGACTAATGCTCGAGAGGTCTTGAGTTGGAAACAAGAACGTTGTTGGTGAAGGCAAAATAAACGTAAATGACAAATACAATAATGTTATCTGCCTAGTCTTTTTCTTACTATTTTAAGGTCGGCTTCCAGTCTAACCGGGTGCAGCTAAGTATACAGCTACAGTATTTTACATGGACCGACTGAATAAATACTGATAAAAACACTAATATGGATCTAATTTTGTCAGTCATCTTTGAAGGATATAAGAAAATCAATATTATTTTCCTACTGCACAAAACTTCTATGTACAGGCGCCAGCACATCAAGCTACTACAATCTGTCAAATTTCTTTATTAGATTTTCAACTTTATCGCTAAAGCATTCGGTTCAAGGTTGATTGGGAAAATTTGACAGTTTCGGGTAGCTTGATGTACCGGCTGACTAGTTATCTTTTGAGATGTAAATATTTCTGTTGCAATAAAACAACCTATCTAACAATCTACATGATGAGATTCATTCATGAAGTCACTGACAGACATCGCACAGCCTAAACCGTTGGGTCTAGAAGCACGAAATGCAAAAGAGCTCGGATTATTTTCTTTGCGGCGAGTGGATTTTTTAAAATTAATTTCTAGTAGGGCTAAAATAGTGGATTAAAGTTGGTATCGAAGCTCGACCTTTTGCCGATGGGATGTCCCATCAGACTAGGTAATTATAATATTATAAGCCACCCTTGTATTATTGTATCACATTAGTAATCACTTCGCATCCAATTAAGCCGCAGCAAGGATAACCTCCAGAAGTGGGGGTTCATGGAAGGCACTGACCTCCGGTGTGTATGCGGTGTCTCCCTACAGACAATGGCTCACCTCCCATCTTGCATCGCATGCCCTGTCACCTGCATACGTGAGGACCTAATGTCTGCGTCAGCGAACGCTATCCGCGTTGCTGAATTTTGGGCCGAACCAGAAAAATACTCTATTTTTGCTATCGACACGCTAAGAGGACGAAGTAATCCTAACTTTGGTCAAGCTTCATCAGCTGTATGATCTAACCTTACATATCACGCTTCACGTAACAATAGAAAATACTTTAGATAGGTATTTGGTAAGTTATACATTGATATACAGGGTGTCCCTGGAAGTATGGATCAAATCGAATAAGGGCGTGGGCAAGGTCGTTTCCAGACGTCTTAAAAAAAAACTAAAAGAAAAAGTGAAGAAAATCGAATCGTTTTAAAAAAATCTTTAAAAAAACTATCAGGGCTATCTATTTATTTTTTTTAGATAGCCCTGATAGTATTTTTTAATGATTATTTTCTTTGAGCACTATGCGAAGTGATTGAAAAAAAAAAATAAAAACCGGTCATAACTTTTGAACCGTAAAAAAATTCACTGACATTCTCAGGGTTAAAAAGTTTGGAAATGACCTTGCCCACGCCCCTATTCGATTTGATCCATACTTCCAGGGACACCCTGTATAATTGGAGCTACATCCTACACGATTTTTTATGCAACACTAAATTAACTAGGTGTAAGTGATTTATATTGTACCCTGAATCAAATAGACCTTCTCCTCATCACTTGCCACGGACCCTAAAGTGACAGATAACGCCAAGGTGAGTCAACAGACAGTGTAGGGTCGACCTCACTAGTTACGAGTTGAAGCAAACGTGTCAGCTTGGGTGAAATGATTGAAGAATATGGGGCAATGATGTATGGTTTCTGAAGGTTGACTATTATGCTTGTGTGGTGGGTAGTGAATTCCATGTTAGTACAAATAAGGAATATGTTGGAAACTAAGATCTAGATTTGATCTAGATAGAATTGAAGGCTACGGTTTTCCAAAACTTAATGATGATGCTAAAGAAGATGCCAAAGACCTTTAAAGGTAGAAATCATATAAATTATGTATCCCCAAACGTCACGGAATAAGAAATACACTGCCTTCGTATTTCTTGGTAGGAATAAAACTTAACGAGACCTTACGAAAACTAAATTTTCCTGTGTTTGAAATCCTTTTTTTTTTGTAGGTGCTCCATACTACCTACTTACACCCTTCGGGCTATTGCTTTCATTTAAACAGCTAAGTTATATCCCCGCTAATAGTATTAATTGCGAATCCTACCTCAATACAGCACAAACATACGTACACTACAAACAAAGCCCACATAAATGCTCTCTGCCGAACCGCTCCAGAAATATCCCACCACTAGTTCATCGATCGCTCCACAAATAGCCGAAACCCGATCGTCTCGCATTACCCGGGAATCGAACCCACACCACAGCGGATCGAGTGCCCTTTCGTCGTGAAGTCGCCTGTGAAAAGTGGTGACATTAGCGTTTGGTTGGTAACAGATCCCCATGTCACGGGTTGTGTCACTTTGAGAGCTTGATAGAGGTAGGTAGTCTGATTTTGAATCAAAGTTGGTAGGTAAGTTTGAATTCAGGGCTAATTGGCTTTTGGAGCTGTTTTATCGAAGTTCGTACATAAGTAGCGGACTGATGTTGATCGAGAACTAAATTTCAGAGACTAGTAAAGGGCTAACTTATTTAGGCAGGTAATAAGTTTAAAAAATTAAACGAGGACCTATTTCATTATTCTACTACCATTTAGACTAGAACCCATGACTCCACATAAAAAAAATGAATTGTTTATCAAACGAAATTGTGCGTATATTCGAATAACAACTGACTGTATGAAATGGCTATAGGTAATATGGAGACTTGAGGTAGTGTGTCAATTTGATAAACAATTAATTTCCCTGATTGTACCTAGTATTTACCGTAAGTCAGACTGTCTTCGCTAACTTGGTCCTCTCGTTTCAAATGAAACCTAGTAGGTACACTATTTATTGTTTTGCCCAAAAATCAAGCCAATCAAGGCAATTGCCCCCTCTTGTTCCACTTTAAACATTCAAAATGAAATGAAATAGAATTGTTTATTCTGTAAATGGGATATTAGAATCACATTTACACGTCATATTAAAAAATAATATTCAAAAATTTAAAATAATAATAATATAATTAAATTTGGGAGAGGCCTATGTCCAGCAGTGGACGTCTTTCGGCTGAAATGATGATGATGATGATTAAAAAATAAGCTAGATGGAGTCAACATTTCCTATCTGAATACACCTGAGAAGAAAAGGGGATAAAAATTCAAGGGTCAAAGTCTTTTTAAAAGTTCAGACGATTCGATATCCCTACCTAATATAATATGAGTTATTCAGGTCTGATCCCCTAAACCCCTCCACCCCCCCTCGATCCCTTGCTAGTTCTTCTTCTGTTTTAATCTCTGTCTTATCAACTAACTAAAGCAACCTGATCCGGCCAGCCTATCGAATCCTTCCAAAAACTTACTCTCATATGAAGATCTCCACAAACATGTCCCCGCTCTAGTATCCTAGTACACAACCTGCCTAGTACACGGTTCACAAGTTCGTCTAGTACACACACATGTTATACACAAGTTCCGGCGGTATCGGAAGCAATAAGGCGGGGTGCACACATCGCACCGTGTGCTTGATTTGTCCGCCGACACTTTAGTGAAGCGGAAGTGTTGAGACTTTCTAGTGGCGTATCTATTACTGTTATTGTGGACGAACGAATAATGACTTTTTTTGTTATTTAATATTGGTGAATTTAGATGTATCTACAGATATTGAAAATGTGTGACAAGCCACATAGACACAATAATATCTAATATCAAACAGCCCTCTATAACCTAGGAGAGAGTCATTATGAAGTCTAGGGCATTCCCAGTCATGAATAAACTAAACAAGTCGACCCTGAGTAATTTGCTTTATTTATTTTATTTTTATTTATTTATTATTCCCAACACAAGTATCATTACAGGTTACCCCAAATCGATAGCGTGGTCTTAAATAATATTTTTTCTTATCACATGTAAAGTAATTTTTATGAACTCATTCAGAGAAAAAGTAAATAAATCCACCTTTTCCGCGAATTTGTTAAGTGTATGCAAGGCGCGCGTCAAGGCCGCGAGGCACCGCCAGTAATCGCGGCCTCAGTCAGTTTAGTTAAATATTATTTGAATTCCTTATGGGAATTTTTCTACTCATAGCGTTGAGCCATTGCACCAATCGAACTGTCGAGGTTATACCACTTAGGTATACACCGTGTTCCGGACGATAGACATAAACTTCGACCAGATGTTCAGACCATGGAAATAAGCATTTTTCATTATGGACACATTAATAAATTCTTATTTAAGAAACTACTAGCTGCTAGCTACTATTTCTTTTTTTATGAATTTTTATTTTTTGGTAATTTTCATATAAACCAAATACCTTGACGTAAATTGCCCGTTATGCATGCTTCTTTATCCGAATTGGCAACGATGACGTATTTTCATTCACAAGATTTGGCGGGCTGCAACTTGTCAAAACTGAGTTAAGACCCTTTCTTACTGCATAGCTCAATTAAATTTCAGTAAATGAAATTACAAATGTCTTTGTAACGAAGCCTTTTTATGTACTACTTCCTTTGTTAGATTTAATTTGTAAAAGCTATAGAAGCGTTTGACAAAGTTAATGGATAACGTGGAGAACACGGTGTATACGTTCCGCTGTCAAAGTACACAAGGATTACAGCAGATTACTCAAAAACGCAAAAACCTCACCCGCCCTACTACACCCGTATCTTTCTCACATGACAGTAGGGCGTCCATTATTCACGCGGCACTCAGGACCGTCCTGTTTCCAGTGGGTGACAACAAATATCGTGAGTAATGTAGTCGCGCTGATGTCTAGCAGTGAGACCTTGTAGATAAAGTTCCGACTTCGTTTCCGACACTGTTCATATTGAAAGGTGAGATATTATTTAAGAAAAAAAAAGTGTAGCGATGTCTTCTCGATTCTTGACTTTGTAGAAATTTTTAAACTATTTTTATAGGAATCGAATTATCTACTTATTTCGGAAATTTCCCTAATTTATAGGTACTAGTTATTTCAGGCTGTGCAATATTAATACGATTTGCACGACAACGGCTGCTGAAACAAATGATGTGTCTGTCAATTGCAAAATACACACATCAAAAGTGTCTAGGGATCAAGCATTTTTATGCGGATTTCTTGAGATTGAGATGTGGCTTTGTAATAAATTTATGATTTTATAAATTTATATGGATCCTTTTTGGTGCATTTCATAATTTGAATCAGGAACTGTGAATCAAATTCGAGTAAAAGATGAAAATCAGCTGTCAATATTTTCCCTATAAAAACATACAACGCATTGAAGACATTATTAGTGCTACTGTTTCCCTACTACTGATTAAAACCAACGTTATTATGGAGCGGCGACGTCATTTAAGCAGGGAAGAAATGCTCAGAGCCGTGGGAATGATAGAAGCTGGTTCCCGGCAACGTACTGTGGCTTTAGCTCTGAATACAAGTCAGAGTGTTATCAGTCGACTTTGGACACGTTACCGAAGCACTGGTACCGTGGCTGAGCGCCATGGAGGACGGTATCGCTGCACCACACGGAGACAAGACCGATACATTCAAATCTTAACTCGAAGAGCTCCAACAATAACCGCCATGATGTTAGCCGTGAGGCTTCATCACTCTTCAGGGAACTTAATTAGCGACCAAACAGTCAGAAACCGCTTGCATGAAGTGAACCTTCATTCCCGAAGACCGCTACGGGTACCACCTATAGCAATGCACAATCGTAGGATTCGATATCAATGGGCTCTTGAACACAGAAATTGGGCAGAAGAACAATGGCGTTTCGTGTGCTTTTCTGTTGAGTCTCGTTTTGGTATGAGACCGGATACAAGACGTATACGACACTGGAGAACCCCTGGACGCCAACAGCAATTAAAATCCTGCCAGGAAGTCCATCCTTATAGTGGTGGAACCATCATGGTATGGGCGGGTATTTGGATCGGCGGAAGAACTGAGTTGATTTGGATCAGAGGCAACCTCAACGCTCAAATTTATGCTGAGACGATTGTATCAGACGTCATCGTTCCTCTACAAGTGCAAATCGGTCCCTTATTTCAGTTAATGCATGATAATGCACGACCGCACACCGCAAGAGTTGTAAGACAGACTCTCGCCGCAGCTAACATCAATGTCCTGCCCTGGCCTGCTCAGTCGCCAGACTTGAACCCGATTGAGCATGCATGGGATATGCTACAGAGAAGAGCTCTGCCGAATATGGAGGGTATCCAGTCGCAAGAAGACCTTTTTTTGTTGTTGCAACGAACATGGGCGGCCATTCCACAGCGTGATTTGGATGAACTCATTTTGAGTATGCCAAACCGATGTTCTTGTGTTGTTAGTGTTCGCGGTAGAAACACGGATTATTAATTGTTTAAGTTACCCAATAAAATTTTAAAGAAAACTGTTATTTCAGTCTTTTTTTCGAACTTTTGTGTTAGTGGTTCAAATGTCAAAAATCCCTTTATTAGGAAAATGGCAAATTTCTTTATTAATGCAAAGGTGACTTGGTTTATCGTTACTGTGACAAACGAAAACACTTTATTTGATGAATCCTTAAAGAAAATTTTAATTAATATCAATCAGGAGAAAAGTTATTGCAAAAATATATGTTGATCCCTAGACACTTTTGATGTGTGTATTATTATAAAATTTATGTTCTTGTCCAAGCGAGCTTAGGTATGTAGAAGACTAAATAAGTGAAATCAAAAGTCATTTATTCAAATTAGGCTGAGAATCAGTATTTTTCGAACGTTAAATTACATTTATGACAGTCCCTCAAAACGCCCGCCATTAACCACTTCCTAGTACTTTCGCTGGAAAGAAGAAGTGCCAAAAAAAAACTCCCCAGCAACACACCTACTTTATTTACCTACTTCAGCAAAATTTTGCAAACCCTAATACGGTTTGATACCTAATTGAAATTTTTTTCTCAGACAACAAATTACCAAAACAAACAATAATTCATAATCATAGGTCTATACCCACATCACGCCAACCTTTCTAAGGCCATCAACATTGTATAACTAGTTGTTGTTTAATCACGAAGACAATAGAAAACGATTGCATTATTAATAAGTTTGCAAGATCAAGGGGGCTCGTTACGAGAGCATTATATGCTAATGTGACGTTCTTTGTGAGATAAATTAGATTTCAGAGGCAGTCATTTAGAAAATGGACCCGCGGCCATTTTAATGTATGTAAAGACTAATATGTTTTTCTTCACAGGTCGTGTTTGGAGTGGGTGTATTTTTTCTGTCTAGAGACAACTGAGGGATGTAATTGTTATTTTAATTTTGTTTTTTCCAGACTGTATTTTAAGAGTTTGTGGGTTTACGAGTTTCAGTTTTACAAAATAACTGCTTAATTTTATTAACCTAAGTACCTATGGCTGGGTTTGATAAACAAAAGTACCAACTTACCGTTTCTTCTCCAAATATATTTACAATAAAACGTGTCCTGTCATTTAATAACGTGCGGTCACTTACTAATGTGAATGAAGAACTTACCTGCAACAAAAGGAAATAAAATTATAAATATAAAGTTCTAACAGAAATAACGTTTTATTGAATGGAACGATATGCTTGCCCCCTATTATATGGGACTTAAACATAATTGGCGAAATATGTGTGTACATGAACCTTTCGGTGACTTACAAGCGTGAAGTTATGTTAACGGATCGAACATAAACCTAATAAAAAAAAATCACACAAGAAATAATTAAAAATTTTTTGCAATCACCACTGTCAGAAACTTAATTTAAAACTAGATTCGCCCCCGGCATGGCTTGGCATTCGGCCTCCGAAATATTATGGCGTTTGTAAATAAAAACTTTGTCATTCCACAGCCGGACGGACGTTTTACAAAAAAGTTTCATCAAAATTCGGCCAGCGTGTTTGAGTTGTCAAGAGACAAACAAATATGTGTAACGTAAAAATCGTCAGATGACCACTTTTTGGAGCGGGATATTCCCGATTATGTTCTAGAAACTAGGGCAGAGAATATCCACTCCTACTATATCCTACTAGGGCCTGGTAGGAGATATAGTGACCTTATTGGTGAGGATCTTCAGAAAGGTCAGCTGTCTCACAACCGGCGTGCGTGTATGACCAGATGTATGAACGTAAACTAGGTAAACGGAGTATGTAAGGATCGCAGCAGGTGGCGTGCTGTAGTTTCTGACTACCTTCATGGAAAGGAAGCTTGATTTTATGTATGTATGTATATACAAGGTGTGGCGTAAATAGTGGTCCACCGTTAAGGATTCGATATACCAGATAATGTACTATAACAAGTATAACATATTACAAATTTAACCATTTTTACATAAGGGTTCCGAAAATATATGTTTTTTTGTTTTTTATTTACGAAATTTCAACATTTTGTTGCAAATTTGGTTGTAGTTTCAACAAAAACCATTATTTTTTCATTTTTATTTCTGTAAATTACTGCTGAATACTAGAGCTATCGTGTAAAATTATGGCTTTTTATGTAAATTTAGGGTTTTTGAAGAAAAAGTTAGTTCTCTATTTTTTAACATAATCATGCAAATTCAAAAGCAATTTTTGTAAAAAAAAATGTCTTACTAGAATGGTTCAAATTGTAATATGTTATAGTAAATTATCTGGTTTATCAAATCCTTAACGGTGGACCACTACTTACGCCACACTCTGTATTCCTGATTTCAACTGTGAGTAAATCTCTCAACTCGTTGCTATACGTCTGTAGGTTTAAAAATAAAAACCTTTTGTCTAGACCGAACAGTTACAAACGCTTCTAAATCCAAAATTCATACAAAGATAAATGAAAGAATCTATTTAATATGAGCCCATACATTTAAATGTACCCACAATTACACATCGGGCCATTGTGACGGTAATAAAATAAAGTTTTACGAGCTAAGGTCACAATGGGACTGCACTATTAATAAATAATAGCAGCATTATTAGCTTGGTCACCGTTATATTTGTACGGAACCATCAGTTTTATGGGCTCGCTGTATTGGCATTAATATTACATGAGAACTGTGGGGGGGATGGACTGTGTGTTTGTATTTTATGGCGTTTGTACTGTATAGTAGAGTAATATGGAATATTTGGAAGAAAGTCCTTAATAAATTGTTTACAAAAACAAGATTAAATTAACCGGTCAAGCGGCGCGGTTCGCCGATCGGCGACGAAACAATAGAAAATCAATTGTGTCTCATTAGCGGAGCTTGACAGATTAAATAGGAAGTTTATATAACTTATAACAATGGTTATAAGTTAACACTACATTTCGTCTGTCCATTAAAGCTGTAAAGGCTTGTGTCAAAAATTGTATACATTCTTCAAACAAACAATATTCAATAGGCACTTTCATTTGCAAGTATCTTTACCTTTACCTGCCCCTAAAATCGCTTTACCTATAAAGAAAGCTTCAAATACCCCAGCACTTTCCGCAACACACAAGTGACTTGAAGCAAATAATCACAGCTACGGAGAAAGCTCCTCAAAGTCACTGATACTACCATAAAAGCTTTAATGTGACTGATGGTGTCCATTCGCCATCAGTCTTGAACGGGGAACAATAGCGTACTTAACATAATTACTTCCCTTAAGAAGAAACCACTAACAACGGAAAACCTACCTTACAACTTTCAAAATAGAGTTGAGTTTAGGTTGTAAGTGACAAAATGGAAAAGGTCTCTAAATTCCCTACCAAAATTATGGACAGTGGACCACACGTGTGCCCCAATTTTTCTCTTTATAATATGGTTCCTTATTTGGGAACGTAATGCAACGGAGTTTCGTGTTTGTGCATTGAATAGTTTGTGGTACAAGATAAGAGGGTGTTCCCTTTATTTTGTACTTACAGATGTTTACTGCGCAGAAATGTCGAAAGGGCCACATTTTGTTAAGAGATTCGAGTTTTTGTTATTAAAATGATTATGCAAAAGAAAAAAAAATACTGTATCTACACAGGCTGATTTAAAGACTTTTTCTGCCAGACGCCCAGGGATACCAAGAGGTTTAAAATGTATTTGAACTTTGGTTATTGTCGCAAAAAGTAGGTAAAATAATTATCATTTGGCTGAGCTGGGAGGTTACGTGGTGGCAAAAGAAAATTTTCAGTGACGTTAAAATTCAGTGTGCCCCTAATATCTGCAATTTAGGACACCTGCATTTTGACGACCACTCAGGTACTTAATGCTACTAAATGACGTTGACCATTATGCAACACTGCTTGCGGAACTTTGGCAATCAGTGTCAGGTATTCGAAACCCCTAATTATACTAAGGTGCATTAAGGTACTTGGTTACTCAGTCAAAAAAAAAAAGATTAAAAATCACTAAGGGCTGATTTTAACAAAGTCAGATATCTTCTATTCGTGGAAAAAAAAAATTGCGTCTGACAGTTCTAGTATGGCAAAACTGTCAAAACTGTCAAAAATTCAAAATTTGTTCTCCTATGACGTATTCTAGATATAAAAGTTTGGTGGAATGTTACCTAAGTCAACAATATTGACGAAAACCACCTTCTTTACAATCATATTTTGCTTAGCTGGAGGAGTAAACAGTGTCCCTAAAATTAAAACCGAAGCAAATGTACGTCTATCGATTCGATCGTTTCGTGGTTTGTACAAGATTTTATTTCCAATTATAATAAAATAACATCGGTAATACTTGTAAACACATGCAAATAACACGAACGTGAACACCGTAAAAACTTTTACAACCATGTTTTTGAGATAAGCAGGCATCTGAGGTTAAAACTTCCTCCATTTAAAGCCATTTATGACAACTTTACTCCTTTCGAAGTCATGAAAAATCTTCAAAATCAAATATCAGTTTACATTGCATCGTCTACTTAACCAATAAAACTCTTTACTGTAGTCGATACTATACTATGTGACTGTAAAGTTTACGTATAGTGTTTAGAAGAACGATAAAACTACCATACCAACATTTTTATGACACTGGCACGTCAGTTTTACGATAGCTCCAAGCCTCCAAGTAATAAAAAATGACGGAAATAGTTTCCAATATTAGATAAGAGATGGCGCTGCAATTAAAATGGCGGGGAAAGATAATAGACAATTCGGTTTTATGCAAAGGAAATTGAGTACATTTATGATAGACAGAATGTTAGCTCATTACTTTAAACTGAAATCTATTTGCGGATGAATGGAGTAAAAATTATGCGTATAAATTCGGTGTTCTGTGAGGGACAGTATGCAAGGGAGTCCACTGATCCGTGTTAGTTTTAAATTAAATTATATACAACATAATTATTGTTAATTATAGTATGTTTGTATAATTATTGTCAACGTTATAATGGATACTATTTTAATTAATGTAATTGTTGTTATACCGTTTTAATTAAGTATTTAAAATAAATAAATAATCAACTAACTTTTACGATTTTAAAGGAAAGCTGATTATAAATATCCTAAGATTATGGTAATTTAAAAGCAGTATTAATATTGTTTACAGTGTTTAGTTTGGTGATGTGCTGAATATAAACACAACAACTTTCTAATTGTACACTGTGTTTAAATTTATTATGGCCTATAACATAATTATAGCAGTCTTCAATAGGACAGTATTTTCACACGCTTGTCAATATTTGACCCATTCCAATATTCACTACGTATACCATTCCCATCACTCAAGTTGCACTTAAATAATTATGATTAACCTCTTCAGCACCTCATCACTTAACCCTTTACTACTATCACTAACGTAAGTGACGTCACTACTTGACCTACATGCGCGTGCGCAATGTTTGTGTTTGTACATGTGCAGGAGGAAGCGTAGTATGTGCCTCCGTAGTGGGACGTGTTTTGTCTATAAGTAGGTTATGTTTTGTGTCACCTGAATGGCATTGCTTACATTGTAATTTTGTTTCAGGTGTTCATTATACTTAAATATTTGATAGACTACCACAATGTCCTTCAATACTTTTATCAATAACATCGTTATATCAAAACAGCCCTTCAATATCCATCACTTCGTTGTCAGGCAAAAAGCTCATCGCTTCACCCACCAAACCGTCAATGAACGTCAAAATTTGCCAAAATGTGGATTACCTATAGTTAGAACACACACAATTAGTTTTGTTTACTTTATCAAGCCAAGTCTAGAGACCCACCCTTGCTTTGCAAGGATGCAATCTACTAATGTGGCGACATATCGCACACCTAGATCTAAAGAGAGTTAACTCTAAAATCTAAATATTTTAGGTATGCATACCATCGAATTCCTTAACTCGCTACCTAGCGACCAACAAAACAGATGCAAAAACTTATAACATCATTGTTCTATCTGCATTTAAAAAGTATTGATCAATACAGCAAACTCCTGTAGTGCACAGGGAGATGGTAATCAGTTTTTTTTTTATTTGAAATGGGCTTGCTCTTGACTCTAGCCTAGGTCAAAGGTGACAGAGACAAAGTCGACGATGGAGCGAGCTTACCCAGAAGAAGCCTGTTCACTCTCACTTTAAAGAGATTCGGGTTGTATGCGCTCGGAAAAACAGACGCAGGTAGAGACTTTTCTGAAAAAAGTGTTTTTTTTTTTTTGATTTAATCGCTGTTTAGATCTAGGTGTGCGATATTAAAACATTGAGATTTCTGGGCTAAGTATATCTTGGTTAAATATTGGCATTCAATTACGCATTTCAAACTTTCCGGAGAAAATTGCCTACATAATTATGCTGGTGAAGACCGCATCAAAATCCATTGCGTAGTTTCAAAGAACAACACGGTCATACCTACGTCACAAAAAGCGCATTTGTTTTAAACTATTGTTTTATACTCGTTTATGCATTCGGCAAAACTCGGCTATGACGAAGTTAACCGATGGAACCTCTGACTAGTGTTGTTTCGAGCTATAGCTTTTCCGTGGCGCACAACTTATGCTCGCATTAGCTTGGCGAGCGCCCAACACTAATCGTTAACAGCTTATGTTTTAATGGGCAACACTAATGCGTTTCTGAAGCTTTTTCTAACAATGAGGAAATAACAGGTGTGGACAATTATACAGGGTTACCTTCATACATGGTTGTTTTTTTTAATTCTCTTTGGCAATTTGAATATTACTTAGAATGGATATGTGAAGATAACGGTTTTTGGTAAAAGAAAAACAAAAATGGTTAAGCCAAGTAGTGTTCGTTAAAAAAAATATTTTTTTCGTCTTTTGCTACGTTTTTCAGTTCGAAAGTCTAACCTAAATTTTTATGGACACTTTAACCTTTTCATAACATTGTCTTATGTTACTATATTGATAGCAACACAAGACAATGTTAGACATTATCTTGACGATGTTCGGGTTCCCTTTATGCTTCTAACAAAACAGATCACCTATTTAATACCAAACAAAACATTATGACCCAAATCAAACTATTCACCACCTTATCACCCAATCAGCGGCCGCCATAAGAACCACAACATTAACACCTATAGTTAATGGCTCATAAACTCCACGGTACACCGTAAATAATGACCGCTATAAGCTGACGATTGATATGATTCGTCATTATAGGTATCGTCGTAGCGATGACTACATGTTTACGATCGCTTTACGATTCGTTTACGGTTGTAGTGATACTTGTGTAAAGATGAAGAATTAGTAAGTGCTGTAATCAAACAGGGTGTCGATGAAGGGGCGGTGGTTCATTGGCTGTGCAATTGGAAGTACTTTGATAAGGATTGTCATTGGATTCTGGGTGTAACTGATATTTCATCAGCATTATTAGTTACGTATTCCATGCTACAGTGAAAACCTCAGTGATTAAACTTTTCTAAGGTTACTAAATAATTATCATAAATTATTTAAACACAAGCTGTGCCGCCCGATGGATTCCCATCGCCAAAAATAATGGAATTCTATAGAAGCTTTCATCCCCAAAAGGGGTTTTAAATAATAATAGTAATTGTAAGTTTAAGTAGTAACCCCTTCAGGGGATGAATTATCAAAAATTTATCTTCGTTATATGAGGAACTTTTGTGCAAAAAATCATGTTACTTGTCCCAGCGGTTAAGGGTGCGTTTCCACTGAAGCAGAGCTGGGCGGGCGGAGCGGAGACGTGCAGGAATCGACCAATCACAATGGTTGAAATCCTCATCGCGACACTCGTCTCTTACGTGATTGGAAGATTCCTGCACGTCTCCGCTCCGCTCCGCCCAGCTCCGCTTCAGTGGGAACGCACCCTAAGTCTGTGCGTAAGTGAATAATAATTATAATCTAAAACATGAAATAACACAATAGGTATGTTTAGTAGGTAGCTACTGAAACTTTTACTAGCCTTGCACCATTTAACTCCAAGAAAAGCACAACCTTGTTGAAATCACAAAGGCTTCGTAACCAGAAGTCCAATCAAAAACCTATAACCCCACTAATTACATCATACATTACCCCTTATTTATTCCAACAACAAAACAATCCGCATCCATACAGAACCAGTAATGTAGTGCAAATTCTCACAAATCTCAGTCATGAGCCGTATTTTGTAAGTGCAGCGCCAATTAGCCAGGAATGCTGGCTCTTGGCTCATTGGCTCACTGGCTTTCTGGCTGCAACGAGCATAAATCTTAGCTGTATGCGGACTATAAGCTAATTTAGCTAATTTGTGGACTTGGGCTCTTGGGAGTGTTTCTGTTAAGTAAATCATTATGGTAGGTAGGTTGAGATATTATTATGTGAAAGGGAAAAGGGCAGGTTCGATGTTGTAGTAGCCAAATTCACCCTTATTGGTTAGTGTTTAGAGTAAGTTATTTAGTACTAAGTAAAGTCGGTGGAAGATAATAAAAAGAGATGTGTTTAACGATTGAATGAATTATTGGATCCAAGAGTTTGTTTGTTTGTTTCCATAATAAAATAATGAGTAGTCCAGCATCTGTAACCGCGGTGACAGATGCCTGAGCCTAGTTTTCTATCATAACTAACTGTTATAGGCGTGTTTATGGTAACATTGACAGTGAACATTCTTCACAGTTATGAAAATAACCATAAATCACACTAATATTATAAAGGCGAAAGTTTGTGAGTGTGTGTGTGTGTGTGTGTGTTTATATGTTTGTTACTTCTTCACGCTCAAACGGCTGGACCAATTTTGATGAAATTTGGTATAGAGATAGCTTGAGTCCCGGGAAAGGACATAGAGTACTTTTTATCCCGATATTCCCACGGGATCGATACTTATGCGGGTGAAACCGCGGGGCGCAGCTAGTTATCAATAAATACATAAAATTCCAAAAATGACGAATACAGACATTTTATTACACACACAAAATAAGTTCCATTTTAAAATGAACCCATAAAGATTATTGGGTAGATAAAAAACATACCAAACTTAACTTGAAAAATGCCGAAAATATAAAAATGCCATAAAAATCAAACCAAATGAGCGGTTAGTGTGACCGCATACCATGGTCTAGAAGGGATGTCAAACCTTTTCTGCGTGTCGTAAGTTTTTTTAATTGCTCATGATTCACATTCAAAAATTTAATGGCATGCATAAATGGAGTACTATACCTACCCATCGATATTAGAGGTAAGTTAGATTTAGAAAGAAAATAAGTTTATTTGAATGAATTTAACAGAATAACCAAATTAAAATTCGATATTTTTAAAAGAACCGCTTTATTAATTAGATAATAGTGTTGCAATCCTAGGCTTGCAATGGACTGGCTGATAGACTTTAAGGAAATGTAAAGTACTGTTTTTTGGCAATTAAACATTATCTATTATCTATGAATGGAATGTACATATATTATGGAAAAGGTAAGGAAAAAATAGCGATTTCATATCTACTAAAATAAAGAAAATGTCCAGAATTTGCGTCCCGTCCAAGCTATGGGCTTGTACGGGTTACGCGTGCCATATGTTCGCCATCCCTGATCTATGGTGTAATGGCGGGCCGATGGCAACTTTACGGCATCTGCCACTTTTAATGTATTCCAAAATATATATATAGTGTGAATCTGTAAGAGCCCATCGGTTTATGGCTTCTTATGGTCTAGTTTGGGTATGTAGGTATGGGTTCCTTATCTTGTTTATAGCATCTTTGGGTGATGGTCGTGATTTTAATGTTATGGTAATAAATATTAACACATTATTAAAATGGAAACTGTATAGCAATTTAGAGCATCGTCCACGCATTTTTACTATGCCATACAAAAACATAGATCATTATTTATGGAAATTACACCCGCGACCTTTTGTATTGGGGGTCAATCAAATACAAACACCCGTATTCTGAATTGAGAATTTGAAGTTGAAAACTGTCAAACTCTGCTTTAGAATTTTTTAAGATAATTCCTTCAATGTCGAAATTCAAAATTATGTTAAGTTTTTTGAAAAGTGAATCTTGCGAACTATTTTGGGGTTATATTGGCCTCTTTTATAGACTACTTTCTTACTTAAAAGTTCAAATAATCTTTTTCAAATCTTTACCTCATTCAATGTTAATCCAACATTAAAATACTCCGTAGTCATTCCATTCATTAAACTGTTGTGCCGTCCACAAAACGTTAATGTTTCCTTATCTTAAATTATTCCAAATAATTGAGATAAATGTCCCGCAATTAGTCTGCAGTGAATTTATTACTTGATTTATAAATTGCGTTTGTATTACCTTGTTTACTCGTTTATTTATTTTTAATTTACTTATACGTACAAACGTTTTAGACAAATGGTTTTCGCCACAGATAACTCAGCTCAGGTTGACAAGCGCTCACAAGCGAAAAGGCCGCCATTCCTGTCACTGTCATACAATACAACTGTCAAACTACACGTACGCACGCCGACATAATATCAAGCTATAGCGAGCAAGTATTTCCAGACGACTTCTCGCTGTACGAAAAGCCTATGCAATGCACATGAGACACACACACATTGAGAGGACATTGGATTGGAGGGCATTGGGTGGACATTGAGAGGGAGCGCAGGGCTCTAGCGGTCCGGAGCAATATGACAACATATTGCTCCGGACCGCTCCGCACCCGTAGATTTGCGCGGTGTACAAACCAAGTAAAAGTAACACTTTTCAAGGCTAATTGCCAAAGTTTGTACACGGGCAGTCTATGGGTCAATTATGCTAAGAGATCGCTGGATGTCCTGCGCGTCCAATATAATAATGCTTTCAGGATGTTGTTGGGGCTGCCTCGTTACTGTAGCGCGTCGAACATGTTTGCGCAAGCCCGCACCGACGGCTTCTATGCACTTGTGCGCAAAAAAACGGCGTCGCTTCTGAGGAGAGTGAGGGGTAGTCATAACAGCATCCTGAAAACTGTAGCCGAGAGCTTCGGCTCTCCGATTATAGGTACAACAGTTTGTGCGGAGGTTGATTTTTACTAACACTAGGCAATAATTTTTTTTTTTAATACTAACACTATATGGATTATTGATGTTGTCCGAAATAAAGTTTATTCTATTCTATTCTATTCTAATTCGAAGTCAGGTAAAACTGGAAATCTATAGCTTGATATGTCGTTGCGTGAGACGGTAATATGTCAGTCAAAGCACGTTTAGTACGTGCTTTCTCGGCCTAAGAGTCTAAGCTAAATATCTAAAATAATATAATTATTAAAATCAGGCTGTCCTACTCCAATGTTGAATAAAGAATGATCCTCCAGTCCTCCTTCCAATGATGTCTCAACCATCTGGTAGACCCGACGAAAGCATCAAGGGCTGACTAGATACAGGCAAAACAGGGAAGGCAGACCGGACGTGGTAGTGAAACTTGGGAAGCGCATATGTATCACTATGACAGGAGTGGATTGGTTGACTACACCTAATGGATGATCATCACCTGTCTAGCCTTTTCCCAACTAAGTATGTTGGGGTCGGCTTCCAGTCTAACGGGATGCAGCTGAATACCAGTATTTTATATGGAGCGACTTCTTATCTGACCTCCACAACCCAGTTACTGGGTAATACAATACCCGTTTGTAAGACTTCTTGTCAGACAAAAAGTCTTATGGGTATAACGACTGTCAAAGATCCATGAATGACAGTCGGGACCAAAAGCTTATCGTGCTTTCCGAGGCACGGAGGGGTCTTATATGTAAAGATGGTGATGGAAGACCCATCCAAGGGCAAACCGGGGCAAGACTGACCCGTGCGGCTGTTATTACTTAGCCATAAGTCCCTCATGATGAATGATCATAGGTGGGTAAATCATGCCACCATTTTGGTACTCGCGTCTTGATGATTAAGAAGCGGGTCATTCCTTTAATTTCCCTATACAGGGTGTTACGGAAAGGGTATATCAATACAAACGGGTTAAAGAGTGTATCTGGTCTAGAATCTCTGTACAAAATTTCAGCTCAAAAGCATTAACTTTGAAAATGCTTAATATTTTTTTATTTCGACATCTCGGCGCTGCACTGGCGTTCGGCGGCGTGATGTGCGTGTACTAGGCGCACAGACACACTACAGATAATGGATAATGACCCTCGTAGTGCGATGACACGTTTGTTATGATTTTAATTTAATAAACTATCGAAATAAAAAAAAATATTAAGCATTTTCAAAGTTACTGCTTTTGAGCTGAAATTTTGTACAGAGATTCTAGACCAGATACACTCTTCAACCCGTTTGTATTGATATACCCTTTCCGTAACACCCTGTAGAACCGGTAGAAGATATAAAATTATTACAACAGCGTGAATCTTTCCCAGAATAAGAAGACAGTTTGAACAATTCCAAGTATCTCCGTTACTTGTAAACGGAAATATTCAAAATATTCCTATTAAATACCGGAACATCGCTATATTTCTCAGTAACTATTTAGCATAATGAGTTTCGAGATACTATCATAATTATTAGATACGTAAATCTATGATTCATGTATGTGCCGACCTACTTAAAAAACCATGGGTTATAATAGTGAGTCAATGATATAATGACTAATGATAAAAAAAAGTTCTAATGAAAATGTTTTTGAAAGGCAATAAAGTTCACTAGGATGATTATTCACGTATAGTATACTAGCTGCGCCCCGCGGTTTCACCCGCATAAGTGTCGATCCTGTGGGAATATCGGGATAAAAACTATCCTATGTCCTTCCCCGGGACTCAAACTATCTCTGTACCAAATTTCAACTAAATCGGTTCAGTGGTTTAGGCGTGAAAAGGTAACATACAGACAGACAGACAGAGATACTTTCGAATTTATAAAATTAGTATGGAAGTATGGATTAGTATGGATTGTCGTATGTATTAGTATCAAACCACAAAACTAGTCATATCCGAATTCTCGAAAAGAATATTCTATTCTGCTATATAACAAATAACATAATCACTCAATCAATCACCCAGCACACCTACAGTCGATTGATAGCGCTGCTACCTGTGCAGACCTACCATTAAGTCATTCATAACATAATAACAGCTTACAGCCGTTGCCCGTTGCTAGATAATAGCCGTTGTGTGCATAGCCTATATTCTATGGCCTTGATATACTTCGGAGCATGGTTTATGGTTTGTTGTTGCTCGTAATGCGGTTGGGTCATAGTACCATACAGAAGATTTTCTGTTAGAAGGCACGCGATTGCTCAGATTCAAAAACTAATGAACAGCGAATTTTGAGATTAAAAGTAATGAAGATGGGAGGCCCTATATGACAAGAGGGCCTAGACAAAGCGACGTTCTACCAGCGATAAAAAAAGTCAAAAATATATACTTAGGATTAATATAAGCTACAGAACACTGATGTCAATTCCGTTGAAAGTCGTTGTAGAAATACGTTTTGAAAGCGATTGTCACTTATTTAGATCTTTATTGCGTCATGTATACCGCAAATAAACGTATTTTCTTTCTTTCTTTCTTTCAGATAATCTAGATCAAGTTAAAGATTGCCGACATAATTGTTAACTTGACAACCGGCGAGATAAGAACAACTGGAAGGAACACATTGAAAGCCACCGGGCTGTTTCCAATGGTTTGTAATTAAATTAGAACATTATTTGTGCAGAATAAACGATTTTTTTTTCTTTCTTAATATATCAGATCGCCTGTCTCGCCAGGAAAGACTAGGAACAAATTAACCAAATAAAAAAAAAATGTTTATTGCAGTTACAAAAAAAAAAAAAAATGGATCCCTCACAATAAAAAAACTTGCATAGAAAACAATATCCACAATTCCATACATAACTATTTTTTGATCACCCGAACTCCGAAACCAAAAGTCGAAATTCCAAAATCGTTTCGTCAAAAACCTTTGATTGGCTCCACTACGCGATTCACACGGACGAACAATTAAATACAGTCGAACTTAAAGTTTGATATTCAGGCAAAAACTTTATCTTTCCTCTACATGATATTATTTGTGCCTCTATACTGTCAATATTAATTTTTGTTTGCGTAATAACTTTTTCCGCGTGAGATACTCTTAAAAGAGTGATATAAAAGCCCTGACTCAGCACACTGACTGATAGGTCTAGTGGTCGCAAGCGCTACTGCTGATCATGAGGACTTGAGTTCGATTCCCAGGTCGGACAAAGTGTGTTTGGGTTTTTCCAACAGAAAATTTTCAGTAGCAGCGCATAGTCTGGATTCACGACCGGTTTTGGACTCACCTTCATTACATCGGACTTAAATATAACTGGCAGAAAGAGGGTGAACTATAAGTACACCTCTTCCTAAGCTTTCGGGAATTATAGGCGTAATGTTATGTTTAAGCAGGAAATTCATCAAATTGTTTAAAAGTTACAAGTCAGCTGGCTGTATACCAATCTCTTTGTTTGACTGTAGGTAGTGGGTGTTAGTAATAGTCCCAACTCCCAGCTGTGGGCTGTGGGCTCGGGAGTGGGCGTCCGAGCGTCAATCAACAGTTTTTGTGGACCGCTTTGTTTCAATAACTATTGATTTCTTTTGTTTCGTTAGGCAAGTACGTAAAGGCATTGTTGTTGAGATATTGTGGAATGAATTTTATTGTAGGTATGTGGGTTTTGTAAAGATAGTGGGACATGATATATTGTGAATCTATTTTACTGAGAATGTAGCTCTATGATATAACTTGGGATGTTATTAATTCAACGAGGTAAGAAGTTATTTTTCATTTCTCATACTCGGAAAGTAGTGTTTGTTTGATCCAAATAGCGGGTGGAAGACGCTGCTTCCCACCACAGGGCGGGAAAGGCTCATAGTAATTACTTCCCTCTTTAGGGTGGGAATGAATTTTAAAAAAAAAACTGTAGTCAGCTACGAAATTTTTTACATAAATTAAGAAAAATGCTGCAGTCTTGTGAGTGTATAAACAGCCAGTGTGAATTAAAAAAAAACCTATCAAGCGGGACAGCCCGCGGTGATGACGCGGTGTGTTCCATATTTAAAATAAAAAAAACCGGCCAAGTGCGAGTCGGACTCGCCCATGAAGGGTTCCGTAGCAGCAAGTAGGTAACATAATATAAAAGTTCTTGTAGTTCGTTGTAACTTTGTGAAAGGTAAATTGCGGTTTTCGATTTATGACGTATTAAAAAAAAAACTACTTACTAGATCTCCTTCAAACCAATTTTCGGTGGAAGTTTACATGGTAATGTACATTATATATATTTTTTTAATTTTATCATTCTCTTATTTTAGAAGTTAGAGGGGGGGGGGCACACATTTTACCACTTTGGAAGTGTCTCTCGCGCAAACTATTCAGTTCAGAAAAAAATGATATTAGAAACCTCAATATCATTTTTGAAGACCTATCCATAGATACTCAGTTTCAGTTGTAAGTATGTACGTACTATTTTTGTGTGAAAATCTTACTGCGGTTCAGAGAATACATCTACTTACCAAGTTTCAACAGTATAGTTCTTATAGTTTCGGAAAAAAGTGGCTGTGACATACGGACGGACGGACAGACAGACAGACAGACATGACGAATCCATAAGGGATCCGTTTTTTGCCATTTGGCTACGGAACCCTAAAAAGACAATAGTATTATTTGGCGGGATACTAACCCTGTAAGCTGTACCGAAATTCAAAAACTTTGCATGTTATTGTTATCAATAAATATTTTAGAAAAACTACTACTTTTTACTTTCCTTATATTCGAAATGAAAAGTAGAGTGTTTAACACGGGTGAAAGTCATCAATTCCTACTCGGACTATAGCCGCCCTCGCTGCGCTCGGGCGTCTAAATGCCTCGTATAGGAATTAATTCCTTTCGACCCTTGCATAACAATCTACTATTGTCTGAAATAAATTAATTTGATTACCTTTGCATAAAAATGAGAGAATTGTTTCCGAACTTGTAAGTTTTAAGTCATCTTTTCCAATTGATTAGTTTCACAAATAAATGGCAAAATCGATAACGAATAATTTCACTACCTCATCATTTCAGCTAAAAGACGTACATTGCTGGATATAGGCCTCCCCCAAGCGCCGCCACTTCGACCGGTTGACCGGTCCCGTGCTTCTCGCATCCAGCGGACTTCTGCGGCCTTCACCAGGTCATCGGTCCACCTAGTAGGAGGCCTTCCAACCCTAAGCACTACACGGTCGCCACTCCAGAACCCTTCGGCCCTATCGGCCATCTGTTCTGCGAGCAATGTGCCCTGCCCACTGCGACAATTCTTCGGGCTATGCCAGTTACCTTTTCAATTTCACACCAATCAAACAAATTGTTTTTCTGTAATGAATCCCCATTACCAATCACCAATAAAACCAATAGCATTATTGCTCCTTGACCAAATAAACCCATTAACCAGTTATTCAATTAATTGATTGATATCATAGCCCCCACATCAATCTAGACCGTGAGAGCAATAAACTATACCAATTGGGCGTGTCTGTCTGTCTGTCAACAGCTTCACAGCATAATATCAACATCCTGTATCAACTCAAGTGGGGAACATCCTGTATTGTGTGAGAGATTTGGAGCTGTTCCGCTTTTTAGTTAAGGGGTGATAAATTGACATGGATATGTCTGTGGGGTAATTGCGTAACGCACTTACAATGACAATGCCTTTCATTTTGACAGTCCAACAACATGCATTGCGTCATTTATACGTTGTTGAGCAGACAACCTTTTCAATGATATTGCTATGAAGTAAAAGCAATGGATTAACGATTTCCTTCAACATTTCGGATTGTGATTGAAAGTAACTTACTTGCTGGGTACAGGAGTAGTACCTGTATCATAGTTGTTAGTATCTAGTTTTAATCTGTCAAGCTCCGCTAATGAGACACAATTGATTTTCTATTGTTTGGTCACCGATCGGTGTCCCGCGGTCCTTGAGCGGTTAAGAAAATAAGTTTTCGTAAATATTGAAAAAGTTCTGACGAGTAAGTGGTAAAAAAACTAGAAGCTGGTTCTTATTATATTTATGTCTCAAAAATAATGTAGGTATATAGATAAAAATGCATCACCGAAATGTATGTACGTGCATAATTTCCGATTGACTGCACCATTGGATAATTCTTCTTTTGTTGTTTGGTATTTCCAGGACAAGGTTTGTATGAAAAAAATTTCGGAAATTCGAAAAAAAAATTGCACTCGTGCAAAGCTGGGGCGAGTCGCTAGTCGATTGATAAAATTCAATTCTTCAGAAAGATATTATTTTCACAAAACAGTAACCGGAATTACAACATATCATCCCAAAAAATACCGTTAAAACGAAATGAATTTTTCACTTTTTGCCGATACGGATAATTTTGACAGCGAAACGAAAAAATACTTTAAAAATACAGTCGGAAATACATAAAATCTGTTTCTCTCTCAATGAAAGGCGAACCCGGTTCAAAGGTAATACAAAATGAAGGCCCAAAACTAATGATCACGTGCGTCCATCTCCGGAACGAAATTTTAAAAACCTTTTAAATTATAACTCTCCTCATTTTACACCTTATTCCTGATGAAATAAGATTCAATAAACTATCAAGAAAAATGCAACCTCCCCAAATGCTCCTTTGACAGTTAGGTACCTACTCGCTGTTTGAAATTAAACGTTCAATTTTCACGCTAAAATGAACTCTATTTTCAATACGAAAAGAAGGAAATTGCTAGTCAAAGCTCCCGGGACAGCGTTATTCAAAACGTTGCTAGTCCTGTGCAAATAAGATAATAGAATTTTGAAAATTTATTGCGAATGAATTTAGACTCTATGTTAACGAAAATAGGGTTAAATTCAATTTACCTCTTAGTTAAATTGGTTCTCCGTTACAGGCAGAATATTTGATTTATTATATTTTTGTGCAATTAAACGAAAATGGTTTATTAATTATTTTACAGAAATGTGGTTAAAATAGCCTGGCTGATCAAATTAATTAGTTTTATGAGTGTGATAAAGGCGAGATAGTATTCATACCTTTAATCATTTTACTGGAATTGATACTACCTGAACGATGAAAAGTACCTAATGAAGAAAAAAGAATGTAGTAAAAATATGAATAATTTATTCATCGTTCATCTGTCACGAAAAAATATGCATGGGACTTGGAATGTCCCCATAAATATCTGAAGGCCATACAAATATCAATTTGTGCCATTCATAATGCACCCAGAAACCTACTGCATACATTAAAAAACTTCTACCTACTCTTATAAACATCACAGCACGGCACCTGAACATACCTACCTCATAAATTATGGAACCACATCGAAACACAAGTACGAACATATCCCACCCTATCCATATAAGCCAATGGTTTTAATCTTATAATTCTTAACAGGCGGAGCGGTGTATCGATACGCCGAGCCGGTAGGTACGCCGATACGCCACGATACGCCGGTACGCTGCATATTTGATTACGTCGTTACGCGATCGAGTTAGGTTCTGCCGCTGATCCGATAAAGCTCTAACTCTATTTATTTCTATTACCTTAATTAACTGCGCTTTTAATTCGCTAATAGAACGGATATAGGGTTTATAGTCGTAAACAATTAGGTGTCTGATTTGTGAAGTTAAGCTGTGATTAGCGCAGTCAGGTTGTAGATGGGTGAACGTTTTAACAGGATATGAATTTTTTTGTCATTCAGAGCAGGTCTACTCGTCGGCTCAGATTTTCATATGGATACTCGGAACTTTTGATTTTCTTAGTAAATAAATGGGTTTGCAATATCGAAAGGCAGATGCTCTATGTAAAAAAATGGTGACTGAAAGGTAGACAATGATAGAAAACAGCTATTAAGTATCAGAACACTGGCCTTAGTATGTAGATTTGTATTCAAATTAAATATTTACACAGGTGAGTGCAAGTGGTACATGAGAACATTCCTACTGATGCCATGTAGGTCATCGCCGTGTCTGCTTAGGATGATTCTCACTACGGATTCAATAATGGACTGTACCATAGTTAGGTTTTTTATAGTAGGTATTCGATGTACAAATAGTTATAATACGCGTGGTTATAGGTTGTTAGGGGTTTTCAATACCTCTTAAACTATTCGCATAACTTTTCTTAGACAAATTACATTTTCCTTTCCGAAGACCACACTGTGAACAAAATCGGAGAACAGCATTATCGTCAAGTATCTACATGCTTATTAAACTGACAACTTAATTATTGTTAATTATACCTTCTCGACAGTTCAACTGACAATCTAAAAGCAGGCTGGTTCTCTTCCCATTAAAAAAAAACAAACGCATGTTATCAAGGCAATATTTATGAGAGAAACCCGTGGCTCGCATGCCAACTACAAAGTATCTACAATGGGTTAATTTCGAGCAATTAATAGCTTGGTGCGTGCGTGCATAATTACATAATTGGTTCCCTTGCGGTTCATAATTATTGTGCCTGATTTCGCCCAGCCATGGGCATTCCGGGATAAGGATCGCTAGGTATCCGGACTTGTGGGGATTCGTCCTAATTTCGGACGTGTCTTGGGACGTTTGTTTTCGGGAAAGGTACGAGTAGAATAACGTTATTTATTTATTTATTTATTTAATACTTCAAGCACATAAATGCACAGAGGCGGACTTAATGCCATAGGCATTATCTTGTTGTGGGTAAATCTTTTCTTTTTGTTAACGTCTTTATACAAACTCTAACGTGTTAAAGGGTCTGCTGCTCAATCAGACCTGTATCTACTCAAAATCCCTAAGCTACATACATAGTTTGCAATTACCATCTTTGTCAGGCGGAAACTCAGTCCTTTACTTCATGTTTGACTTATAACTTTTTCATCTTGCTTTAACCCAATCAATAGCTTGGTGACTATATGATAAAGTCCTAGCCTATGCTTTATCCCTTGCTATCCAGAATCAAGGTCCTCAAAAATCTTCGAGTCTTTGGTTCAGAAATTTGTATTTTTAGTTAAAATCGTTCACATTGAACAATATTCATGGTAATCCTCAAATTAACATAATTAATGAAGCATAATACGATGTAAGTGGATGTATCCGTGGCTTACACCGGAAGCCGATGTACGATGGGCGATGGGCGATGTACGGACATCGATTGGAGCATCATCGGATACAAGTTGAAGATCAGTGATTATCGACCGCGAGCTAAAATTGTAATACGCTTGTTTACATGATTGCAGCTTGAGATTAAATCGCAGTTTTTTTTTTTTTGTTTTAAACTAGGTCCTTACGGCATGTTTTTTTTTGTTACTAAATTGATATCGCTGAGTAGTTTCAACAAAAGACGAATGAAGATTACGTGTTACGTTATTACGTGTTGGTTTAATGAAAAGTGACTTTTATGTATTAGGAAAACGGATACAAAAATATTCGTCTTTTGCGATAGTAAAAAGATAAAGGCAATATTATTTCAGTAAGCTAGGTGATAGCAGCCTTATGAGAAAGGGATGGTTCAACAAGTGCCAGTGACTTTTTTCCTGCTTTATTTGATACAATAGCATTTACAGGGACCAGAGCCCTGATTCACAACCATACGACAGGCTATCGTATCGAAAACCTGACATTTCGATAACCTGATTTGACTTCCCCTCAACAGCAAATAGCTGTTGGAAGAATAGCGGGCGTCTATTGGATTTAAAATGACAAAATTTTCGGGTTTTGGACTTGTGAACAGCGTTGAGAAGACTCCTACGATAACAATGATTAATGTTCGATACGATACGGAAGCATATCGAGTGTTTGTGAATAAGGGGGCAGTTAAAAAATTAAAACTGAAGCATTTGCAAAAACATTTTGGTTTGGTTTATACCAGTCTCTTTTTAACTTAACTATCAAGAAACTAAACGTGAACGCGTACCTACGTGAACATGTTTTAGTACCTATTTGAACATTAAGACATCAAAGAGAACCATTAAATGTAGGTACATACTAAATGATACATCTTCCGAGTACTAAAGACAGTGGGTTCGATTCCCGGCTCGTGTTGTGATGAATTAACTCTATGAATGAGTAATTGAAAAATAACTTTTTTGTAGTTTTCTTTGAGAATTTTCTTGGGAAGTGAGGTAAAGTGGTTTGAAATAATAATTAACTGATTCAATATTAAAAATTGTTGTTTGATTTCAATAATTACTTACATTACAAATATTAGTCGTAAGACACAAACGTAGTATTACGTTTGTACCTAACAGTAATACATATAATAAATAATAAATGGAATGAAATTCGAAGCATTTCAATTGTTAAATATAGTAGACAAAGGTACCTTGTACATGAGATATTGGGTACCTAAAAAGTAATACTATTTCTATTTCCAGGTAGATAATATGCCAGGGATTTACATTAATAACAAGCTAACCAAAATCCAAATACCAACACAAATAAAATAACTAGCAGTAGTAGTAACGTGATTTTTATTCCGTCAAACAAACCTCAATTGGACGCGTAACATGTTATTTTTGTCACACCGACGACGATTTTCCCGAAAATCGGCCATGATTGCACATTCACCAAATAAAATAAAAACAAATATGTACAGTACAACCATGGTGTTGGTTTGTGCAAGTTTTTTCAGCGGACAGTTTATCTGAATTAACAAACAGTTGAAATTTGTGCGCGTCTGCGCGGTGCAACGACCTTCGTGCGCGGTTTTTGCGCGAAATACAAGTGTTAGGGTTGGCACTTGGCAGAATGCAGTTTTATTTAAGAAGAGAATTTGAATTTTGAATTTTTTTAGGTACCTAATCATTAGAAAAAAATACTATTATCATATTAGATACGGATTGAAAATAATTGTTCGCATGGTCACAAACTAAAATTACAATAAAACTGTTTACTTTTCTGTTAACTTGATATCGATCGAGCGTGATATTGACTATGTAGTCACGTAGTAAGTACATACACTTTATGTACTGAACGCTATACCAAATATGAACAAGCGAATTCTTTGTCATCGAAGTGTTTGGTCAGGCTATTGTCATGAGGCGATTTTATTAAGGCATAGTTTGTGCCGAAGAAACTTATAAAGGAACCATGAGCGTGTTAACTAAAAATTATGCAATTTTTGTTAATTTTTATACAATGGCCGTCAAATGTAGCGAATCAGACATTTTTTTAATAATACCAGCCTGTTATTGTCCCACTGCTGGACAAAGGACCATTCTCATATAGAGAAGGCACGAGTACCTATTGATCACCACGCTTGCTCAAGACGGGTTGGTAATTTCTGACTTATACTACATTTCATACAATGTTTTAATACATGTAATATAATCTGTGTTCTATTTAACCAGGGACTCTCAGTAAAAATCCTTCTCTAACTTTAAGTTCACATACTAACGTGTAATAAATTATATTTCAGTAAATAAATGACAAATTATGTATAGTAAGATATTTTCCAAGATTACGCGCGAAGGCGATGTTTATAACATCTATAATTAGCACATACATATTAATTTGTAAAATAATACGTTGCTGTAATGTTTCTAATGAGCTCAAGGCTTCAAATAGTTAACTTTAATTATTAACGCTACTGGATAGCTCAGTTTAGATATCCTAGACAAAAAACAATTATGAAAAAATAACAATTAAAACCCGACTATAAAAACTAACGCATGAAAATGTTGAAAACCATGAATCTAAAAGAGGAAAATATTTTTTGTCGAAAATCTATTTATCAGAAAAAACTATGGTTAACGTCTAAATAAGAATTTTAATTATTATGTTAGTAAACACAGATGGTATGAAGCGGAAACCTAAATATTGAAATGCGAAGAAAAAGATAAATAAACGTGCCTCATGAATGTTGTAGGTACTCGTATTTAGTCATATTTTTACGCACAATAAAATACCACTTTTAAATACTTTACTCTTTATCATATTGTTCAGCGGTTTTTCTATCACATTCTAAAACAAAAGAAACTTAATTCACAGACCAGGCGTTATAAAAACTAAACAAAAAAAAAGAAAAACACGTTTTTCGAATAGGCTTTGTCAACGGCTTTAATAAAACGTTTCACTGTGAACACGCCTCTCGATTTACTGACGACAAAAAATAGAAAAGGTTACTCGTAACACGACTTAACAAAAACTATCAATAGATTTTTTTTCTATTTTTTTGTTGTTTTTTTTCTGTTTTGTTGTGCGTTACCAGTGGCCGGATTAACAGATTTCATTTTTGTGTCCCGACTTATTTGGCAATAAATTTTAGTTACTGACATAATAACGTTGTATTTCCTTCACAAAAAAACATTTTTTGTTATTACTTAGCGTGTCAAAGAGTCCATCAATCATTACTTAATGTAAATCAAAATATGTATTTTTCCTTATAGCCTTTGCCTAAACACCTTTTAAATAATGCAAATATATTTTTTGTGATATCTACTAGTAATTATATTACAGTTTGACGAAACTGTTTTGCATATTTTTTACCAACAGCTATGTAAAGAGGCAATTTGTTTTCTGTGAATATATATTTAATTTCAGTTTTGTATATGTTACCGGCCAAACCCGATTTCAGGACAAACTAGTTTAGCCTAGGCTAAACTAGTTCTTCCTATACGCGATAGGGGGTGCCCTTCGCTCGCCCTTGGATCTTATGTCGACGGAGCCCCGCTTCACGGGGCCCCTATTTCTGTGTAAAGGGTTTAAAGTAACCTAACCAAACCGAACCTCGGGGTGCCCTTCGCTCGCCCTTGCATCCTATGTCGACGGAACTAGTTTAGCCTAGGCTAAACTAGTTTGTCCTGAAATCGGGTTTGGCCGGTAACATATATATAAAATTCTTAAATCATATTTTATTTATCTGAAATACTTTATATTTAAATAAAAATGAACTTTTTGTCAAAACAACGTCTGACTCTGTGAACGTCTCTATAAAATCTTACGCACTAACGAAACTACAGTTTTAGTACGTACAGTTCAAATATTAAATATAATAAAAAAAAGCAAAAGGAGTATTAAATAAATGAACACAGCAACAATCCTTGCGTGCCAGCCCTACGTACAAGACATTGAAATGCCACACAGGACCGCGGGCCCTCTCGTCCCGTTTGTATCTGGTAATTTTAATCACCCACCTCGCGTGGTGATGAACTGGATACCATAGACAATATTACATATAATATAATATGGTGGTGACATGGTGTAAGAATATTGGTGGCAACTGTGGGCCTAGCAAGAAAGCGTGGAGTATATTACAAACGATTTTGAAATTGAAAATGCTCGGTTCACACTTAATATTATTTACTTAGTTTTAGGACTGTTAATATCTATCCAGTGATACTAATTGTGCTTGTCGCAAAAATTTGAACCGAAAAGCTATAGGAAAGTTCAATTTCTATTAAAAAATCGTTTGAATTTACGTTACGTTTACTTAGCGCGTTCGCACAATGTTCGGGCCTCTGGTAACGTCAACTAAGATATGTAGTTAAACAGCTGGTAATAATGTGCTCCAATGTCACACAAATGTGACGGCTAGATTTATTTACATACCTTACTTTGAAAGACCTTATGTCTTGCTATTTCTGGATATACAATAGTTTAGTGAATCAATCAATTCAGCCTATCGCAGTCCGCAGCTAAACAAATTCCACTACCATATTTGTCAATAGCCATAAATTCAGGCGGACCGTCAACCTCAAGGTATGGCAAAAAATGTCCCAGAATTTGTCACACATCACATTATCTAGTCACTCAAACCCCGACACTAGTCTTATCATCTCACGTTTAAAGGAACTGCGTCTACATCGCATCTCGGTACAACCCGTGCGGGCTCTAATCGTAGTATCGATCGCATTGAATATGTTAAGCACCTTGTCAATTGCTTGCCAATTAGTACAACACCGCTCTCAAGGAAAGTGATCCTTTGCTGGGTCACGGAACTAGGAAACTAGAATAGAGAGGTTTCTTGGAAAGTAAGATTGTTTGTTTGTTTAATTTTCTTGTAAGTTTCTAACAAATTGCCCTTCGATGTGAAAATAAAAGCAGTAGGATGTTGATTCTTTAAGCACTGGTAGGTACTTTTCATGTCCCGAGATTTAGAATAGTTATTGATTACATAATTATTTTGATTTTTGTTTTAGGAATTCCAGCATCCATCCAACCCTTACGAATGACTGCTTACAAGTCGCCGTAGTTCTATTGCGTGTGTCTACATACCCATTGTTTTAGCGTCATAATATTAGGAAACTCTTATTCATGAGTGGAAGACAGCAATTATAATGAACTAGCAGCGCCCCGCGGTTTCACCTGCATAAGTTTCCCATGGGAATATCGGGATAAAAACTACCCCATGTCCTTTCCCGGGACTCAAACTATCTCTATACCAAAATTCCATCTAAATCGGTTCAGCGGTTTAATCGTGAAGAGGTAACAGACAGACACACTTTCGCATTTATAATATTAAAGTAGGTATGTATATTTATAATAGTAAGTATGGATGGAAAATTGTGTCTTTGATAACATATCAAAGACACACAATTTTTATTCACTTTACACATATTACCTGATATTACACTTGGGAGCAAATAAATCGAGCCACTTGCTTTTTTCACGTATAATGGTTATTATTTTTGGTATTATGGAAGGTATCAATTCAAAACATATATCGCCTGAAAGCTTATTTAATAACCTTTACAATGAGGGTAAATTATTGAATGAAAAACTTATTTAATGATAAATTATTGGCTCTGAAAGAAAAACGATAATTTTGATAGAAAATTGTCAGTCCAGAAAAAAACAATTAAAAACAAAATTATGGTATAAACTTATTCTTAATATCTTGTATTACCCCCCCTTGCCCTGATTTCGATAGATTTTCTGGACTGTTTTAACCCTACAATTTTCTATCAAAATTACCGTTTTTCTTTCAGAGCCAATAATTTATCACTAAATAAGGTTATCATTCAATAATTTACCCTCATTGTAAAGATTATTAAATAAGCTCTTAGGCGATATATGTTTCGATTTGATACGTTCCATAATACCAAAAATAATAACCATTATACGTGCAAAAAAAAGCAAGTGGCTCGATTTATTTGCTCCCAAGTGTATATTCTGAATGACCCCGCCATCAGGGCCCAAAATAACCCATGGTGGTCCAAGCTTAGATATCATTAACATAAAATCCTCGTCAGCTAACCAACGAGTTAATTCTCTCGTTATCTCTTATCAGATGCTGTACTTCTGCCAGTCAGCGGTAGGTACAGGTACCGGGTACCTACTGTTAGTGATAATATCTCAGAATGCAACTGACGGCCGGGCGAGAGGGCGCCGGAAGGCGAAAGTTCCGACTTTCATTTTGGGTGAAATACTGTCGGGAATTTCGTGAATTTATTTCCTGTTAACCAAGCATAACCATTTTAAATATTAAAATTGCTGGCGTTGGTCCTTTAGGATATAAGTATTTGAATGTATACAGCAATCTGAAAATATGTTTTATATGATACTAGCTGCGCCCTGCGGTTTCACCCGCATAAGTCTCGATCCCGTGGGAATATCGGGATAAAAAGTATCCTATGTCCTTTCCTGGGACTCAAGCTATTTCTATACCAAATTTCATCTAAATCGGTTCAGCGGTTTAGGCGTGTAAAGGTAACATACAGACAGACAGTTACTTTCGAATTTATAATATTAGTAAGTATAAGTATGGATAAAGATAACGGTAAAAATTTAGTATCGTTTGGCAGGAAATGGGGGTTGGGAGGGGGGGGGGGGGAGGGGGAGGGGGGGTACCCCTCTCCCCTGGCACCACTCCCATTACAAGGTATCTCACCGTTTCCGAGAAAAACAATTTTTTGTAACCTAACCTCAAAACACTCAAAAGTTGCCTAAAAGGCGTAGTCGGAGCCCCGCTTCGCGGGGCTCAATGGTTTAAAAAAAAATAACCACGAAGGGGATGACGGGGTCTGTGTTCGCTCGCTTCGCTCGCTCAGTAGACCCCGTCATCCCCTTCTAACCTAACCTATCCGAGTCGGGGTGCCCCAAGTCCCGAGCTCGCTTCGCTCGCTCTTGAATCCTAAGGTCTGCTAGTAACAGTAGTAACTGCCTTTTGTACACACATACAATCAGTGGAAGTACACTAACTTTCTTGTAAGCAGGATTTCTAGCATATTATTCAAACAAATAAAACAACAATACATTCATTTATATATTTATTTATTAAAACTATAATTTATGACACTTATAAGTTCCTCAAAAGGATCTCTTTTCTGCCTCTCTACGTCTCTTCTCCACAGATATTCAAAAATTAAATTGTTCATATTGACACGGTTGTTGTAATTGTCTTTATAAAAAAAACGTTTGACGACACGCCACTGTGATTCTATCCTTTGAGTGTGGGTGCCGTCCTCAGCCACAAAAGGGTTCCCTGCATCACTGTGGTTTACCTTACGGTGGATGTAACCGTGGTCCCCCAGACAATCATAGGCTCGCCAGAAATCTGTGTGTATTGTGGTGCCCTCAGCCACATGTTTCTTTATCAAGGGCACCAAAACTTCGGCAGACCGGACGTTGTCTGGGCAAACTTCCAAGCGCAGATCCTCACTCCCATCCTCGATCATCCCTAGGATCCAGTGTCCTTCGATTCGACGCCCTTTGTTGTATTTTCTTTTCCCGAACTTGCTTTCATCGATTTGCACAACTTTGCCAGGACCTCCAATTTTTCCCGTGACTGACTGTTTATTTTTTTGATATGTTACAACTGCCTCTCGACAATAATTAAACCAGTCATTAATGGTTGACCTAGAGAGGCAGTGTTCTCCTTCTGAAAAATCTTCTTTAATTGTTCTGTCGTAACTAAATTTTTCAGCGAAGGCATACATTAAGTAAAATACCTGAGGCATCAAAATTTTAATATTATCGAACCAAGTTCCTTTGCCACGGCTCATCTTGGATTTCATTCTGCATGGCCCTCTGTTGCAAACAAAAGAGCCCACCGTCTTGTTCGTAGTATATTCTATTTTCATAGGTTTTTTATGACAGTTACATTTTTTTTCACGAGGTATCATGCCTCTTTCCTCTGCAAATTCAACACACTGCTCGCGCGTGCCCAGTTGACGGAATATTTTTACTAAGTTCCACATTCCGCGCACTTCCTCCACATACAAATGGCGCTTAACAGGCGGTTCGTCCTCCGCAGAACTGCTTGATGACTCATCATCAATCGCAAAACGGCTCGTCGACGGCTGAGGCTCGTCCTCAACTGCAGATCGGCTCGTCGATGGCTGAGGCTCGTCCTCTACCACAGAACGGCTCGTCGATGGCTGAGGCTCGTCCTCTAACACAGAACGGCTCGTCGATGGCTGAGGTTCCATGGTTTTGAGGGTCGATCGCGTAGGCAGTAAATCGGAGTCCGGGTAAAGCGCAGAAGTCAGTCGATAAAGCAGAAAATCGGTGTCCAGTGTACAAGCGTAGGTAAATCGTAAAGGCAAACAATCAAAGTCCAGGGGAGAAGCCAAGGTCGTCGAAAGAAGCCACAACAAAACTACGATAGACACAGAGAACATTCACGAAACTCGAGGAGAAACGGAATGATCAAAAACGGATGACAGGTGACACAAACCGCGCTTTTTTTTTTTTACGTTCCGTTTTATCGATTTCGCACGATACTTTACACCACAGATAATATATTGTGACAGATTTGGTTGTCAATCATACGTTTTAACGTTCCGTTTTCGCTTTTATCTGGTTTGAGGTTAAAAACTTATTTTGTAAATTTCTCGAAAAATATGCAATACCTTGTAATAAGAGTGGTAGCATTATAATCGGGGACCAAACCCCTACCAGCTTCAACCCTTTTTACCTCCCAACTCCTGCCAAACGATACTAGATCCAACCCAAGATAACTTTTACGCGCGCAAAAATACAAGAATAACCCATCCCGTTTTAATAAGACAACAAGGGTGGTTGGTAGTTAGTGATTCCCGTTTTTTTTTAAACGGTTTCTTTCTAATATCAATCCGAATCTATCAAATAAACCTCTAATTTACCTACATTTTGACAAGTTTTTGACAATGGTTGTCAAATTCAATTCTTATTTCGCCATTTGCAGAGAAATCCATTCCAGAATTTAAAAAAGACTACAATAAACAAATACATACGACTACATTACTTTTATTAAATTTTCCTTGAAAACTAAAATAACGTGGAACAGAAAATATATTAATATTGCTTAGAACATTCCTCAGTCCACTGTTTGGTCTAGCTTATAGCTTGCGGGGCTTCATACGGACATGTAGGGGAACTATTACATGTATGAGCTTCAGAGTCGCATGGAGAATTTTATAAAGCCCTGTGCGTTATTTGTCTATTTTTCATGATGGTATTTTATAAGGAAAATGAATACGTACTATATAATTTCAGTTGTTCAGCGCGATATGTACTTTATAAGTTGAACTAACATCATTATCACCTGTCTGCCTTTTCCCACCTATGTTGGGGTCGGCTTCCAGTCTAACCGGATGCAGCTGAATACCAGTATTTTAGATAGAGCGACTGCCTATCTGACCTCCACAACCCAGTTACTGATGAGAACGATAAATGGTGTTATCAGTAAAATTAAATAGGTATACAGTTACTATCCCTTAATTCGTACCTACTCGGTTTTGCCTTAGCTCAACAAGGCAGGAGCTTGTTGAGCTTATGTGATTTAACGTATTTAATTTAAGGTTGATTTTTCAATCGACAGATAAGTTTTATTCGTGGAATAAAATTGACGTCTAACACATTTTGTATGGAAGAACTGTTAAAAATTTAAAATTATTCCTCGGATAAAATTATCTGGCGTTGGAAAAATCTGCCCTTAATCGGACAAACATAACTATTTCAAAATCACCCGAACCTTATCTAAATATTATTATAATCTATTCAATTCTCTATCTCTTTCAATTCTAAAATCAATAGTAATAATACTCCTGGCAGCCGCAGGTTGCGGTTCATAAATTGTAATAGTGTCAATTTGTTACTCGATAAGGAACATTACAGTCACCAACGTTTAGCTCGTTAACGGTTAATAAACTTACGTAAAATTATATTCTATAATCTTTACTCGGGACCTAGCTTGCAATCTGTCGCCGTGATCAGTATCTTTGGATAAATTATACGAGAATAAATATGTATAGCAGTACGCACGAGTATAACTATGTATAAGATGCAGTAACTGTATAAAATAATGCTTTAGAAACTATAGCGCAACTAGCGAGTAATGGGAGTAGGTAACCATTATCCAAATAGTCTCCAGGGGCCGTATTCTCCTGCCGGGGGTGCGGGATTGTCCGAAAGGGTTACCGCTACCCCGGAACATAAAGGGCTAAAGAAGGAACACGGATGGTTTTTAGTCAGTAAGAGTCTGACACTTCCTTCCGCTCCACCCAGAGCGGGAGGGGTCATTTGATGATTTCCCAGCCATAAAAAAAGGGGCCGTATACTCTATGACACAATGAACGAATCTGCGCGTAATGAACGCGAGACTGGCGGGATTAGCAGAGGAATTGACGTGGTTTCTAACTAAGGACTCGTTGAGTGGTCATAGGGAATTAGGGCCCAGGAGTAGGAATAATTATAACATGTATAGGTACAGTCGCAGAATAAATGGCTAAGCACCTTAAAGTAAGGCATCATTGCCACCATTCACACGCAGTTCGAAAAGGTGACATGCGCTCTCTATGTGGGAAAGGAATTTGTTTGTAAATTGTTTAACATTATCGCTCCTTAACCCGATTGTACGGCGCACTCTGGGTAAGCAGCCCCACTACCACCATGTTATAGCGGTGATAGATATTAGAGGAGAAGGAAATGTCTGTAGTTTGAACCCACGTCAATCACTCTCTTAGCTTTACTGGAAGCAATGAAACGCAGCGTGTTTATGTCCGTAGATAATAGTAACGAGCGAATTTACGAAAATAGCCGGGCATTAAAACGCACTACTATTAGTAAGTTAAACCATAACTATTTTGTTTTTGCATTGGGTTTACGTAAGTAGGTTTATACTATAAAGTAGGTATGTAGGTCTTTGTACACTCGACGACATATCAAGCTATACATTTCCAGTATAACCTGGCCTATCCTTAAAAAGTCTCATCATCTGCCTAGCCTTTGCCAACTATGTTGGGGTCGGCTTCAAGTATAACCGGATGCAGCTGAATACCAGTATTTTACATGGAGCGACTGCCTATCTGACCTCCACAACCTAGTTACTGGGTAATACGATACCCCTTGGTAAGTCTGGCTGTCAGACTTTCGGATCCTTACAAAACCTATAGATACAATTATAGGGTTTCTGTGCAATGAGAAATCAGCGTATGCTGAAAATAAATCTATAGCTTGATTACGTCATCATTGAATGAGCATTTAGTGACAATTTCTAAAATCCCATTCTAAAAATGACATACATAATTATTACATCTGCCGGAAGATGGATCTCTTTAGTAATTACATGAAAAAGGCTTTACAAAAGGTAAATTCCTTCCACAATTACGAACAGTTTAATTCAAAAGCAAGAGACGCATGTATGTATAAACGATTCCATTGTTTCGAATGCTTTAGAAAAAGCCGCCGTGGGAAAGACGATCACACATGACAATTATAGCTTGACATTCCGGAGTGGCGCTCTGCTGGCCAAGGGAAAACGTCAACGTTATGTCAAATTCAGTACTTTTTTTTTTTATTGCTAAATGGGCGCGCTCTTGACCCCGATCACGCCTGATGGAAAGCGATAGATGAGGTCTATGATGGAACGAGCGTGCCCAGAAGATGCCTGTTCACTCTTGATTGGAAGGCAGACGGGTTAAATGTGGGAGGGAACACAGATGCCGGCAGAGAGTTCCACACTTTGGCTGTGCGCATCATAAAAGTGGAGGAGAAGCGCCGATTACGACTCATGGGGATATCAACCAAGTGCGGATGGTACGTTGCAGTACGTTTTGTTGTTTTCAATTCTGCCACATGTCAGGATATATTATACTGGTTGCTTTGTATTCTTACATTTAGTACAGTTACGACATAATTCGGGTCACGATTTGGTAAAGCAGTGAAAATAGCTTTTGAATGTAAACATAGTTTCGGTCTTAATGACTCATTTCTATTTAATATTGCATTGAGGAATAAAGCAGAACATTTTTTTTAATGAATTATTCCATCCCATTCATCTATAGAAAATAAACTTCATTCATTAATTTACTTCGAAGATACCAGTTCCTTTATACCACTGAAATGTGAACTAACAAATACTTTCCTAATTAGAAGTAGGATGAAGTATTTAACCCTTTCGTCGAACAGAGATCGAATTCACCCCACCCGGAAAGTTTGAAACCGAGCAATTTAATCACGCCAAATAATTTTAAAAGGACAAACTCTAATTTCCGTGAAATTTATTTGGAATAATTAAATCTTCATTTTGATATAATTTTATGAAGCTAAATTGAGTCGTTAATTATGTTTATTAATTACTGATGATTTAATTATTTTTAAAACGGTAATGTATCCATAATTTAACATAATCCTTACATACTTAGTATAAAACAAAGTCGCATTGCCAGGACAAGGTTTGTATGAAAAAAAATTACGGAAATTCGAAAAAAGAAATTGCATCCGTAATCACCCGTGCGAAGCTGGGGCGAGCCGCTAGTTTAAAATAAAAACCTTCCTAAATAACATGAATCAAAACAGAATGATTTAATGTCATCAAGAAGACATGGATTCCCATTACACATTTGTCAATGACACCACGAACACACACCACCCCTCTAACCTATGGGTTCACCACAATAACAACGTCCGGATTACAACCCACGACCTTCCGGTCAAATTGACCCAACCCATACAAAACTACCTACATATATTAAAAATCAAAATCTATTTTATTTAAACAGTCCTTTCAACCCTGCATCGGTCCCACTTACAACTTTGCTTATGACAAAAGGCATACATAAGTACCTTAAATAAACGATGAGAAATGGCCGAGGATAGCTAAAAGCTTCGGAGTGCTCTGCTGATTGTATTAGAGGTTAGTATAGGGTGAAGATATTTTTAGTAAATATTGCTTTTAGAAGAAGACTTTGAAAGACAGATGAAAAGGAAAATTTTATTTTTAAGGTTTGGTAAACCTGCACATTTTGTAGTCAGTTATAGGTAGAAAAAAGCATAAAATAGTGCATTTAATTAGTGAGCAAAAATTATTAGGTACTGCCGCAGTTATTTAGTTTTAAAGTTTCTTATTTGGATTCCAAAAAGGATAATTAAATAATTATGATAATAACGAGGAAATAATTACACTCGTAAATTATTTAAAAACGATAACCGACTGTCTTCAAAACAATAATTAAAAGTAACTATCCCATTACGGAATGTTAGCTTCCAACCCCAAAACAGTAATTAAATAAATCAAGAATGTTAATATTAACCCTTACTGATGGGTCGGTTCGACCACACCAATTGTCCGCAAACACGCAAGGGGTCGAAATGACCCCGGCAATCATACGGTTATTATGACCATGTGGGCTTTAATTAAATACTTAAAAGATATTGACGTTGTAGGGTTAGTTCATTGAATCATTTATTTTGTTTTAATTATAGGTATATGAAAACGGTAGTTTGAGTAAAAATAAATGAATATCACCGAATGGTATGATTTTGACTGCTTTACCTATATGAAATCGCAATTGCCATTCTGTTTCAAAAGTTTGGCTATCTTTTTTCTCGTAGCGACAGTAGACAGAGCAGGTAAACAAGAAAAACTTATAGCATGGTCAAGAAATTAGAGATTCAACAATGTTAATAGTAAAACTGACTGCCCAAAGTTAACTAGACGTACTCCAAACATTGTCACTCGAAGAGGCTCTTTTTTAATTATTTTTATTATTTACTAGCTGCGCCCCGCGGTTTCACCCGCGTAAATGTCGGTCCCGTGGGAATATCGGGATAAAAATTATCCTATGTCCTTTTCCGGGACTCAAACTATCTCTATACCAAATTTCATCTAAATCGGTTTAGTGGTTTAGGCGTGAAGAAGTAACAAACATATAAACACACACACTCACAAACTTTCGCCTTTATAATATTAGTGTGATAGTGTGATTAGTGTGATTTGATTACGGACTTTTATGACCGCAATACGTATGACAGTCCCATCGTACCCTAAACACCCTACTGATTACATCTGGGCCATGAACCTGAACAGACTCTTCGCATCATCACTATTTGGTTGAGACAGAATTTGATGGAATATGTCCATATCCAGTCGGTTCAACCTCAAGGCCCCAAACAGATCCCTTCTGTGAGACTCATATCGAACACAGTCCATCAATAAGTCAAGTAAATCTTCCACAACTCCACAATCCAGAGGCTCTTTTATTGCATGACCTACACACTGCTCTCTTATAAAATATTTATACTATCTTCAAAACGACCAAAACATTAACTACCGATATCCCGAATACGGAAACCGTACCATCCACAGACATTAGATAAACAAGTCACACCACATCAGATGGCAGCGTGTATCACGTTGAAGCAATAGATCATATCTAACGCGATGCGGCGATATGTAATGCGCCGTGGCGATAACTAGCGCGATACTTAACGCGTTACACGCTGGGAATCTTTATAACCATGTGAACTGATAAATACTGAAGTTGGTCAAAGGTCAAAAGAGGTGTGAAATGGAAGACTGAGTCGTTGCTATTTATTTGAATAACACAGGTTTATGGGATGTTTCAAAATATTGGCTCATAGATTTAACGAGTCAATTTTAAAATATGTTTTTGGTTAAAAACACATACTAATGGCACGTTATCAAAATCGAAGACCACAGATTTTTGCGAAAGATGGTATCACCGGAAAACTTGAAATGAAGAATCTGAAATCATCAACATGCAAAAAGCAAAGTTTGTAAGAAAAAAGGCCCCTACAAACTGTTATTATAATTCATTATTTAACATTAATATAATGTACAAGATGAACATAGCCGCGGGGTGTAACAACCTATTATGAATTCAAATAAAACTCCCAGCGTCCGTACCTACAAATAATTGCATTAGCTCGCATTTCGTAATGCCACCTCGTTATTCTTTTATTACAAAAATATGTAAATCTACTGGAAGCTACGGAAACATACCTACCCACTTCGTTTCGTCAGTAGCCTTTGATAATTATACGGAATTACAAATGAGGCTGACTTTGATATGATTTCTACTAATGCAACATCCAGTCACTGGTCTACTGGTCGCAAGCGCAATTGCTGAAACGTGGTTCGATCCTTGGCTCTGGTAAAGCATTATTGGGGTTGCAAATACAGTAGCAGCCAGAAGATCAAAATGGCAATAGACTCGCTCCTCATTAAATAGGACTTGCCAAATACTGGCGCATTGTGTACCTTAGTATCTACAACTCTGCCCACCGCTTTGAGGAATTATAGAACTGATGTTATATTCTATACAAATATTGCCCTAAAATTTAAGTAAATAAAGCAATCACTAAGCTACCCCAAACGACAAAATTGTCCACCAAATGAAAGACAACTTGAACAAAATTTGTCGACAGTGCACTACAAACATTGATAACATAGCCACTATTTAATATGCAATATCCTGGCTTCCAATGCGTCTGGCTTACCTAGTACGTTAGTACACACAGCTTGCATGTCAGGACCTGCATAACTAGCGGCTTTTCATAGATGCACCGGCTTTACATACATATGGCGGCTTTGAAGCAGCGCCTTCGGATGTGAACAGAATTCATTATTCGGAATATGGCATTTTAGTATCGGAGATAGGGGATCTATGAATAACACGGTACAGGTGTTTTTAGGATTAACATAACATCAGTCACGCCTGGATTCCTTGGCAGAGGTGTAGGTACTATAGGTACTTACAGGCACATTTCGCCAGTTTTGCATATGCCATGAAACAGAGGTCGTCTTTGGTCAATCCTATTGTGAATATCCAAATAGGCAAATACAACAACACTTCGCCTGGTCCTGGGAACGAAACCACAACCCCAGACTTAGCAGTCATGCTTGCAACCACTGGACCTTCAGTGATATGCTATGGACTAGCAGTTGCCAGCCACTTCGTCTGTGTTGTTTGTATTTCATCATTTTTTATACAAATCGCATGCTTAATGGAATACTGACTTAACTCAAAAAAGACGATTTTGGGAAATCGCAAAAGGAGATCTTGCTATGAGGACTTATCCTACTTGTTGACGCATAAAATTAATACTGATTTGATTTGACTATTAATTAGTCATGAATGCGTGTATTTTGAACGTCTATGATTAACTATTGATGAGATCTGAGTAAAAAAAAATCTGTAACTCAATTCTGACCTATACTAATGGGTCAATGTTCCATTAAGCATGCGAAATATCCAGGATGAGAATGCCTATGACCTTCTCTAGGTACTAAACTACCTATCTGTCTTCCATAACGATCGGTGCTATGGCTTTTTATATGCTTGAGTACGAGGCCTTTTACTACTTTTTATGTGTATATTTTGTATTTGTTTTTTTTTGTAATGTGCTTGTGTTTGTGCAGAATAAACCACTTTTCTTTTTCTTTTGGTGTGAGAAGGTAACAGAAAAACAGAGTTACTTTTGCATTTGTTATATCAATGTAGGAGTACGGATTAGATTATCTTATCAATCTTAGAAGAAAATGTAAAAATAAGACACATAACAATTCCACCGAATGAAAACAGTTGATTGATTTCCTTATCAGTAGCCGCGTTACTTCTATATCAGTTGCCCACCAATATTCATTTATTCACAAACCAATATGGAATGTAAACGCAAGTAAAAAATAAGGAAACATGTATTAATTGAATGTCGTAACTAGTCTTTGTTCGGGCGAAGTGGAGTGGAACAATCATGCGAAAGGGTTCCGTACGAGACGAACACGCGTTTGATAATAATACCCGTCTGTTTGTCGTAGTGTGGGGAAAGGCCTCTTCTTTTCTTGTACTTACAGAGAACGAGTACCTACCCTGGAAGAATATACTAGATAGTGGGTCCAAAATCTAGCATATTCCATGACAATGACTTTCTCATTGTTTAAGAATTTTGATAAAATGTGGATACGATATCATTTACAACAAACCTGCACAAAATGGTCTAGATGTCACCAACACTATGATGACTAATACTCGTTCTTTTTTAAATAAAAAAAATTCTTTTCTCTTTAAAAGGACAATAAAAATTGCTTTTATATTTGCTTTTATTAGTCTAATATTAAATTCGTTATTTTTGTATGTAGCAATCTTAGTTTTTCCTGCTTGCCAACATCTTTGTAGCTTTGGTCCAGTCTAACAAACTAATTATACAAAAAAATTACCACTAAAACAATGACATTTGGAGGAGTTTCCCATGTTTTTTTTAACGTTTAAACTAAAAACTAACAAGCTAGTTAAAAGCAAGCGGTGAAGATTAGCGACTGCCGCATGCCGCAGTCACCAGACTGAACAGCCAAGGTCAGAGGTAATCAATGATGGTCAAATGACACATCTACTGGTCAAAAAATTATGATGTGATTGTCAAATATATGGGAAATTACGTCATTGTGAATTACACATTGGCTTATTGTAAAAAAAAAAAATAAGTTACACTTACGACTTCTTTTTTGAGCAAGTGTGGTGAGCAATACTCGTGCCTTCTCGTTATGAGAAGAGGCCTTTGCCCAGCAGTGGGACAGTAAGAGACTGGTATTATTATTAATATTTATTTCGCGGTTTAAGTCCGGTAGCTTTTCCTTACCTTCATGGATGTCCATGCCTTAAAAAATGTGGAAACAAAACAACACATTCATGTTCAACACATTTTTTTTATCATTCTTTTGTTTCTAGGAATAACTTGGAACCCGCGGGTCCAGTTCGAGTGGGTCCAGTTGACCAAAGACTCATAGCCGTATTAACTACGAGCTCTGAGTTTTATAAAAAATGAGATCCCGATGTCCTACAGTTCTGTAATGGTGAATGCCCTAAGCAGTCACATTGCTAGTAGTCGTGCTGGTTCCTCCCCGTGTTTATTATCAACTTGTGAATTTTCTCACGTTTCTTTACAAGCTAAACATGCAATACCTTTGAAAAACAACTTCAAACAAACATCGATCGAACTATCGATAGTTTATTTTCGATACTTTAACATCATTAAGTCATCAATGATATCATTTTTGTGAATTTTACTTCCGTGTAACAACCAGCTGATTCGTCATGACAACAAAAAACATACGTACCTAACAACGCGCGGTTGAATGGCCCATGCGCGTACGCATACCCATTGACACATCTCTATGAATGACGCCTTTATATGCAACATAAATCACTGCATTCGCTCACACGCACACTTACGAAAATACAGATTTTTCACCAAACACAAAAAAACAATCACTGAATCCACCCACAGAAAATGAACACGCCCGAAAAAAAAAACAATTGGAAAATTCGATTTTTGAATTTTGACAAGTGTCAAACGCAGTACAGTCGCGTGCTAAAGTGATTTGATGATTTTTATTGTGCGTTTTAACATGCGGTGCTCACTCGTGCGGCCACAACTGACTGACTAACGGTCCGTCCGTCCGTCCGTCCCGCTCTACAGTTGCGCAACTAACGGGGCATAGAGTAAGCACATTTTTGTGTACAGAGCGGCAGTATATATAGTAAATAAGCTGATGTTTTGAAGAAAGTTTTGTCAATAAAACTTAATTGATTGGCTTTTGTTTAAGTTTTCCTTGGCTTGAGAGGGCGATATTTCAGTCGAAAAGTGAAAAGCCAACGTTTCTAAATAATTATTATTAGGTACTGTTAATAAACTTGGAAATAAATCTCAGTTTATTTTGCATGAATTCAAAACACAAAGACTACATCACTAATGCTCGATCGATATTCACAACAGCAAAACTATAAAAAGTCCTTTACTCTCGGATGCCGTTACAAGAAATATTGATGGCTCACATAATCCAGCGATTTATATTATTGTCTGATCTGAATTTTTCAGCTTCGAATCGCATTAAAATTATTCATAGTTTACACTTTTTGTCCGTCTGTTGGTAACAGTATTTGCAATATTTTTGTTTATTTATCCTATAATTTTATAGCGTATAATTAAATAGATGAGGCTGATGAATTTCTGAACAATAGATTGGCAGCAATCAATTGATGTCAAGTATTTAGTGTTTTTTTTTAATGTCAGTCGGGTAGTGTTGCCTTTTTTTATTTCAAAAATACTTTTAATTTGGACTATAATTTGGTTCGCAAGTTTAAAGTCATCTATCCTTTTGCTGAATTAACACTAAGTTGGTGAAATAAAATGAAATAAATATAAACTAAAAGTTCCATTCAAATAACTGACACCCCAACATTTTATATGAACATACAAAATAATCTTTGTTTTACAATTACGGACGCGCCCACGTGAACTGTTTGTACGTAAACTACACAATAGCGCTTTAAATCACTTGGTTTACTGGCTATAAACGGAAAGAAGTCCAAGACTCATAGTTTGTCTGTGGTGCCCAGTGTAGGTGTTTCGGATGTATCAGATAGGTGAATAATTGCTATGTATAGCCATAAATTACGCATTTTATTGGTAATATTAATTTAATGATATGTTACTATGCACTGTCTATTAAAATTTACATTAATTATAGTTATTTTATATCTAAATGTTATGTGAAATGATGTGTGATCGTGATATGAGAAAGAATTTGAATATTAAAGACATTATTATCAAATAAATAAAAACGTGTCTTATTTTGATTTAAGACGAATCTAATTATATCTTCAATCCTAATAACTGTTTGAGAATATTTATTAAAGAACTCGTCTTTGGTTACTTTTGTAGTGTTTATTGATTCACTACTACCAATTGAGTGATATAAAACACGGGCTGATCTACTAAAACGAACTGGAATGTTATTCTTCGAGGCCACCACTCCACGAGGCCGCTGAAGGCCTTGACATCAAAGGTCACGGTTTTGGCCAACGGCTTACCGCGGCCTTAAGACAGGCCTAATAATTATTACCACAGACTACAGTATGTTGCAGACAGTTTACTTCCTTCATTGTTCTGCGCACACGCATGAGCAATACAGCTACCAGGAATTCAAGAGGGAAGTAAAGGGAGCTCACTCGCGTACTGAGAATTTGATGTTAATTGAAATAATAGGAAAAGTACATCCGTTGGGCGATGAATTTATAAGCCAGGTGTTGGTATAAATAGATTAATTAGAAGTGCAAGATTGAGGTTACACTTCCTTACAGAAGAAACTCTCGCCAAATATTGAAAAGCAAATTGACGATAATTTTAATCTTTCCCAGTATTGAATATGCCTTCACATAAAATCTTTATATTACAGGAAACGGCTGCTGTGAAAAGGACTCCGGCTGCTATAACAACCTAAAGTCCAAACAGTTGCCATTCCCAAGTTTACTATCGAAGATTTGCAATGAAAATAGTAAAACTAAATTATGGACACAATGGTTCATAATTTAGTTTTACTATTGTTGAAGCGTGAGTACAAATAACTAAATATTCAAACGAGAAAAACATTCAAAAGGCCACACAGTAACAACTGTACGGATGCTTAAAAACAATTGTTTTTATGTGTTGGTATTAGTGTACAGTGACAAGCAAAAGCTGTATACTCACATAATTGCGGAGAATGGAAATTTTATTGTAAGTACCTGAAACAAACATTGTAATACATTAGTGTTTGGCTTATTAATAACTTTACTTTTTGATTTTCTTTGGTTAAATGCATATTATTTTAACCACATAGTATTAAACAATAATAACATACAATAATATACAGGCCTACAGACCCGGATAGCGTAGAAATCAATCGTTGGTTATCAGAAAAAAAAAAAAAAACATCTGTTTCATAGAAAAGTGCAAGAGCTACGCCGGCGGTCAAAATGTGTGGAACAGGTTATTTATTTTTAATAACCAACGAAACATTTTAACGCAGGGAGTTCAGGTTCATGTAATTACTGAACCCTGGGTCGATGTCCTTGCCACCGTGTATAACAACAGTGTTTCGGCTCATATTATAATGATTGTTAGTTTCTACGGTACTTAAATACATGACATTTCAATTTTCACGATGTAAGTATTCTTTTCTGACTGTCATCTAATACTCATGAGCAACCTACATACTTGTCAAGAAAGTAAATTCCAATAATAACTACAACAAAGCATAAGCTCCAAAAACCGCAACAAAGTAAGAAGTATCGTAAAAAATAATGCTATAATCATAATGCTAAACAATCGGATTGTTGACCGCAAAGCTACGTTAACCATAACAGACCAGTTGAAAAGTAAAAGTGCTTCCAATTTTCACATTTTATTTTCCTTCTGACACTATTGACATGATACAAAAAAGCTGCTGCATCGAGGTATAAAGCGGCGGGATTCGTCATGTTTACCTTCGCACCATTGTGACATTATACTGAGCTGCCGCATATTTACAAGTACAACACCTCAATACCTCAAAAATTGCATGTGAAAAGCGCATGTATCCGCAGGGGGACAAACAAATGACAACACATAGGGAAAAGCAGAAGGCTAGCTTCTATCATGTGTAAAGAACGTATCGGTAAACAACCTCTATACTTTAAGGAATGTAAACTGGAATAGTTATGAAAGGATTTGCCAAATGTTACGTTTTCAGATGTGACTCTCAGCAAGGAAAATGTCTATTCCGTCGCGAGACATCGCGATATTGATTTCTGGCTACATTCTGAAGTAAACAAACGACTTGATATGATTTATTACGGTTGTTAAATGTATGCGACATTACAAAAAATAAAACCGTAGCACAACTCTGTTTTTTTTTTTGTCCAGCTTCTTTCCTCTCTATAAGTTATGTATTTGTATGTAGTTGACCTACTGTGTTAACTTTTTCATGAAAACGGCTCGACACACAGGCTTTCACGTGGAATAGTGTCAAGAGCGATCGATGGAGTCACTCCCAATATCGTAGGTGTCGATACTGTATCGTATCGTAGGTGATGTGGAGCCTGCAACCCCTTGTACAAAGAGGGTAGTTTGTTCTAAAGAAATGTAGCTTTCCGGATAAACTTAACGCTCAACGGGTAACTTTTAATTTTAATATGTGCAAAAATTAAAGCATATTGAAAAATTTGCCATAAAAAAATTATGACATTAAATTGCAGTTGCAAAACACTGTTTAAGAGTTTTGTTGACGACTGTATTTTAAATGCAATACTCAATGTTGTTCTTCAAAATTTTGCAGTCCCTTTATTTGATTCCCATGAAGTGTAATGAGTGTTTTTTTTTTTCAGATTTGATTTTAAATATGGAGTGAGTGTTACGACTATAAAATTTGAATTATACCTCTCATCAACGCATAGGTGTTAAGTAATAATAATTATAGACATCTACTTAATCTTTTCAAGATAACCTTTTTATTTTACACCGACTTTATCTTCGAAACCATCATAGATGCAGTCGTGACGGCACATTAGTAGGTACATTACAAGTAGGTAGTGCAGCACATTCCCAGATCATGGTCGTGGGCGCCGGCCATCGTGGGACAGGTTACGTGCGTGCTTGACCGAATTTGGGCCTACTTTTACTTTTCTATTGATGCTTAAGTTCGTGTACTATTGTTGGTTAAATATTATTAGTGCTGCTCTGAAGTGGTTAATGTTTTGGGTGAGTTCACTTCTGAAGTAAGTGTTTAGAGAGATTTGAGAGTGAGTTGGTAGTAATTTAGGAAAGTAGGGTAAGGGCTAACAGTGAACTAGCACTAAAAGAAAATCCATACTAATAAATATATATTTGAAAGTAATTCTGTCTGTATGTTACCTTTTCACGCCTAAACCACGGAACGGATTTTGATAAAATTTAGCACGGAGATAGACGGCATCCAAGGGAAGCTCCCGGTAATACTTTTCCGTGGGATAATTTTGACATCCACCCAGGCGAAGCCACGGGCAGAAGCTAGTAAGAAATAACTCAGCTGCTTGTCATCTTGTTGTGAAGTGTTAGTTAACCTCTGTTGGAGTACATAGGTATTCAGCGTGACAGTACGAACCTTCAAATAATATCTTCAAAAAGTTTAGTTGTTTTTAGTAAAATTCAACAGGTGTCGACTGTCGAGGGACACCATTTCACCAGTAATAATAAGAAAACTCGTGAAAATTACTCACAATATTAAAACTGTCACAATCCATAAGCAACCCAAGTTACATAATCACAAAACATCAATTTCAATAACTTTCAGTGAAAACATCTAAACAAAGCGACAACAGTCATTTTGACAGAAAAGAAAAACAAAATTAAAACTATAAATCACGATTATTACGTGGCAGCCGTGGCGGAAAGTTGAAAGCGTTGATAATCTGAAACCATATTGAAGAGAATGAGAGATTTAGAGCGGACAGGGCAGTCGCCTGGTCATTGGGGACATTACTGTACAAAACTTTACAGACTTGTGCCTATTATTTGATGTAGTTAGAACTAAAAGAATAACATTTTATTGCTTTATTATTTTTACTATTTTAATACAGAATGATAACATTAAATTGAATTAAAAATTAAATCACGACTAAATTGAAAAAAAAAAGTGACAAAAATAAGGGAAAACATAAATAAGGAAAACAGTTTTGTGTGCGAGTGTACTGTGATCTACATTATAATATTGTTATAAAGAGGAAAAATTTGTGAGTTTATACGTAGAGGGTAATCTTCGGAGCACTGATCCCATTCCGAAAACTCACTAATGGGCAGAGTGTAAAAATGAAATTTACGAAGTCGCGGGAAGAAGCTAGTATGAAATAAAACTGTGGAAATAAACAATTAGTGCATTCAGTGCCGTGTAGATGTACTAACAGGAACTGTTTGCTATTATTAAATACTGTATATAAAAATGGTTTTATTGAATTTAATTATTCCAGCTATCACGAATGAAAACGCAAATATGAAGAAATAAAGAAAAACCACGCCAATAAAACAGTAACTACATGTGAAAGTCATTTTCATTGCAATGCACATTCCGATAATTATTTGTTTCGCGTAAATAATTACCAGCCGGACTATTATGTAAAAACCTCACCGAGAAAACTTAAATGACGTGAGTTTGAAATGAGCTGTCATTCCATCTGATGCCAGGTATCGACACTATTAACAGCTTACTTTAAGCTTACTTCATCTAATTTTTTATTGCAAAATTTTCCGCAGTTTTATATCCGCAGGTATTTAATACGTAATCAAATAATTATATGGATGTCATAAACATACTCATAAAAATGCATTTAATTAGGGCCTAACATAATGCCCATCTAACACCATACACGGATCTATGGGCCCTCGTAACAAGATACCGCAAGGCCTTATTAGGAAAACTCTTTGACACATCATAGACGTGGGCTGTCCGAAAAGAGGCCCATGGTGAAATTTTCGAGATCAGGTTTGGATCAGTTCCTCATCGCCCACATGGGGTCAGTGTAGCTGCATAGCTTGATGTACCTGATTCTGGTTTGACGGGAATGTTATATTTTGAAGTGTATGTTATTATGAAAGTTTTGAAAGATGGCCTTAGGTGTGAATCGAGGAATTTATAAAGAAAAAAATTAGAATTACCAGTGTTAGTAGACTAGTAATTCTAAATTGTTGGCTACTCTCATAAGAAAGTGGCCAATAATTGCGATCAGTAGCATACAATTGAAAAGAAGCTTATGGCAGCAGCAGACTGGTTCTATGCAAGGATAACAATTAAATAGTAATGAAGAACTGTCTTGAGAACTTGTTTTGCTTCAGGGTGTTGAGTACAATATAACGACAAGGAGAATTGAATGACGTGGAATGCAGATGTTATAAAATCAAAAACACCCGATATTCAATTACTGCTCATCGTAAAATCATGGTATTCAAATATCTTCTAAAAACGTAAACAAAATACCTTCGGATGAACAGGTTGACGGCAACCTGACGTGAAGTGCCGCCATTTTAATACATGATCAGAACTAGTTTACGTTAACGGTCAGACACCTACGCGATAGATTCATGAATGAAGAGGAACTACCCACTACTAAGGGAGAAGTAGATATTGAATGAGTTCTAGAAGCAGATGAAATGAGTTTGGGTCGATATTGCAATGCCGTTAAATTAAAAATATTATTATAAAATAAAACTATTATAACCATAATTAATGAGGAAGAAGAAAAAGAAATTGTAAGGGTTCTTACAATTTCTTTTTCTTCTTCCTCATTACATTAGCACGTAGAAAAATATAAAAGAAAAACATAATATTTTCCGAGCTGTCTACATATTCTTACAAAAATGTTCCATTCTAAGGATAAGGCTTAATGTTTGGAACAATAACCTTACTCTTGAATTTGCAAGGAATACTACATTAAATCAATCAAAACGATTTATAACCCACAGGGTTAGTTTCACCCCCCGTCGCTGTTTGTCAACAATCTGTTTGTTTCAGACGAGCAGTCATTGATGGAGGGTCCGCCTTCCGGTCGAGACATAATGATAAATATTTGGAAGGAAACAAAAACACATATTATATCTACACTGTATATTTCCAATGTATAGTCTATACTTGCTCTCTAACTTATGAATCAGAATCAGAATTTATATATATTTTGTGAGAATGTACATTTTCATGTTAACAAATTAATAATACATTCTATCATAAGTAGGTACCATAAATATGGCTTACAAAAATTGCTTAAATGACTTTCTTAACTAAATACAATGAATTTCAAGATTCAAGATTTTTTACATTTTTTTTTTCAAGATTTTATTTAAATAAGCAACTACGTGCCAATTATAGCTATATATTTTTATAGCTAAAAACTTGAAAAATAGGATTTATAATGTTAACATTTCAACTAACTTAGCGAAGATTAGGTTATATTTGGAGTTGTTAATAGAAAACTTTCAAGAACCCATCATTATTAATCAAAAAGTATCTACGTAAAAACATAAGACTCCGAGATAAACTCGAGTCGAAGTCACTTGAAATAGCCGATGGTAAAGAAAAACGCTAACTAAACAAAGTATCGTTCATTGATGAGGTAAAGTTTCGTAACTCCATACATATTGATGGCTGCGTAGGAGACGAGTTTGATGTTGATACTACTCGAGATGATAAACTTGTATATCAATTATGGAGATAAGGACGGTAGAGAATTTTAGTGGCTTATTTTAAATGGATGACATTGAAAATTATGGATGCTCAGATTTGGTTAAAGAATTTTAAGAATGATTGATACTAGTAGAGTGACGAAGGTAAGTAGCAATGGCAAATTCTATGGTAAGGGATCTTACAAATATAATAAAGTAGGCAATCTTTTGGAAGTTGAAGGCGAGGAGAAGGTAACTGCGTTTAATTAGGAGCAAAAAGGGTTTTAAAATGAGTTGGAACTGTAAGTAACAGAGTTCGTGGTCTATAGGTACCTACGCAAAAAGTATGCAGCATGCAGAAACTAAGTTTTACTAATTTGACGAGCAAGAAAAACACAGGTGTACCGTAATACAACTTATGAAAGGCGTACATTTTTAACAAACAACTCAAATCTCCCACGCCACGCCTCCAAAAAAACTAAATAATAATCACATCTATCATTAACCGAACTTACAAGATCAACAACATTCCACTTGCCCAAACACTGGCCCCGCTACTGGCGCAAGTAACTAGCGTAATTGATTGTCAGCGGCGTGACAACTTTCGCAAGATGATTGATGGCGAGCGAGTGTTAATCACGTGTCACGCTTGACGTGTATGGTGGCGCCCTCTGGTTGCTTGTTTATTAGATGTTCTGCACACCTGGGTTTTGGGTTAGAGGCAGATTATTCGTGGGGAGAGATATGAGATTTTGGGTTGTTATGAGATTTTGTCTGGGATTTTCTAATGACCTACCTACGGGGTAGGAGATATTAGATGTTGTATTGAAACTATGCCGTTGTTTTATTACTATACAGAGTGAAATTGAATTCATGGGCATCCTTTTAAGGGGTCATTATAATCATCAATATGAACAACTTTTACTATGGGACCAAACCTGAAATCGCGAAAAAAAACTCAGCTCTTCCCAACATTTTGTCGAGTTATGTGAACATAAATGCAAGGAACAACTGTTTTTTTTTTCGCGATTTTATGTTTAGTCCCATAGTAAAAGTTGTTCATAATGATGAGTACAATGACCCCTTAAAGAGATGCCCATGAATTTAATTTCACCCTGTATATACATTTGTCCAAAAATCAGTGAAAGGTATTTAAAATACTGTGTGTGATATTAAATTGCCTCTTTGTGTTAAATACTGATACACAGCTGTATTCGATTAGATTGGAAGTCGACTCCATCATAGTTGGGAAAAAGCTAGGCTGATTATGATGATGGTCATGTTGTCTCTTGGGCTGAAAGATGCCAACGTATGCTAGCATAATCAGTCTGTAATGTTCCCACTGCTAGGACACAGGCCTCCTCTCTGCGAGAGGGACTGGGTCATAATACAGTGCGGGTTAGTGGATGTCACATGTCTTCGAACATTTGGTTCTAGGACATGCCGGTTTCTCACGATGCCGATGTTTTCTTTCACCGTTTTAAGAGCAGTGGTGATGGAATATTTTACACAAAGTAAAACGTCTGACTGGGTTCGAACCCACGACTCTACTCGTGAGTCGAGCCTGATACCACTAAGCCACCACTTCTCTCTACAATTTGCAAGTCATGAAATAAAGTGACTATAGCTTCGTGTGTATAGCGCACGTTGGACCTAGTTCAGTGAAAATACTCGTCCACAGTTAAAATAAGTGGCCCATTTGTAGGACTTTGACAAAGTAAAGTACCTGCTTGGGAACTCACGACCTATAACTCGTAAGTCGCAGCCCTTACCACTGCGCCACCACTGCTCTCAACGTATGCTAGAGTCATGGTAAATTGATATTGAATAATTTCAATTACAAAAGTATGACAACACAGAGATTGTGTTATTGTGTGATTTAAATTCAAACTTTCACAATCGACCACGATACTGCCAACCCTTACGGCCCCACTACTCACCTTAAATGACACTTTAGACATAAAGAGCATGTCTCAATCAGTAGCCTGTCACTACGTACAGAAGTAATGAGTATTAATGCCAGGTAGCGGCCCACAGCCCACGTTATAATGTTATAACAAATTGACGACATACATCTTGAATTAGCAGGTGTCTACACAGTAGCAAAACTTTCTTTATTTTTAACGAAACCGACGTGACTTGGTCCGCGAAAACCGCGATGTGTTTGGATAAATATAACGAAAAAGAAAAGAAAGAATTTAGGCTACCAGCAATTTTCTTATACAGGGTGTCTCTGGAAGTAAGGATCAAATCGAATAGGGACGTGGGCAAGGTCATTTCCAAACGTTTTAGCAAAAAAAAAAATACTAAAAAAAAAAGAGAAGAAAGATCGAATTCGTGAAAACTATCAGGGCTATAATTTTTTTGTTTTTTAGATAGCCCCGATAGTATTTTTTTTTATTAATTTCTTTGAACACTAAGCGAAGTGATTGAAAAAAACATTAAAATCAGTCATAACTTTTGAACCGAAAAAAAATTCACTGACATTCTCAGGGTTAATAAAAAGTTTGGAAATGACCTTGCCCACGCCCCTATTCGATTTCGTCCATACTTCCAGGGACGCCCTGTATATCGCCTCAGGTTTCGAAATATGCTTTATCGATGTCCAAAAAGGAGGGTCGGGGATCGAGGAGGGGGGGACGGAGGGAGGGGGGGACGGAGGGAGGGGGGGGGGCTCGGGGTATTAGACCGGAATAAATCCTGAAATCGCCTGTAATATACTAAAACTGCATTAACAACCAAACTTTTCATTCATCAGCGGCAACACATTGACAATGGCTTTACAAAAGAAATTAATTAATTATTATTTACTTTTATATGTAACAATGAAAAACATCAAGCAAAAAAAATTTAGGAAAACTCTAACAGTAAAGTTGTAACAAGGTTGAAAGCCAAGAAGCTACTTCTATTCCCAGAGGCCGGTATATCAAAAGGCTAGGCTAGTACAGTGCTGGTACTTGTACTGGCGCTAGTGTCGATGCTAGTCGAGTGGCGAATCTTTCACATAACGGTGGCACGGGGTTATTGGATGGGAGCCATCGTTCGTAGGAAAAATGGAGACCGCCTGACAGTGTTATTGTTTTTATCATAACGTTTTCTTGATTTGTTTCCTTTACTTAAGTTTATTTATGGATCTTAGAAAGGTGGCTGGGACAGAGCGGATGCAGAAGGTAGAGGACAGGGTGTTTTGGCGCAGCCTGGGACAGGCCTATGTCCAGTAGTGGACTACGATAAGCTCAGTTGATTGATTGTTCTATCGAACTAAATAGTTTTTTTTTTTTTTTTCAGGCTTAAGTCAGTCATTGGTATGCGATGGGCGGATGTAAAAATATGTTTCAAATGTTGTGTAAAGAATTACGAAGTCTACGTAATTCACACAACAACATTTGAAACATATTTACAGAAAATAAAAATCGACTTGTAAATATTACATTGCTGTCGTTTCCCTTTGAAGCCATCTTGTACACGATTTATAAGCCACACAGCAGAATAATGAAGCGGAGCTTTTGGAGCTGTACAATAAAAATTACAAAAAGTTTTTACTAATACTAAAATCATCCACCCATATCAAACAGGACTGTCCACAATCCGTCCGACATGGAGTGCACACTAGCTAGCTGAAGCATACTCGAGAGCTCTCCACCGACAGAGCACTGACGTAAAGATATGTGGCCATCTAGCGGCTAAGTTCAGCACTATGACGTCACGAATTACGTGGTTTGGATGTTAGGTAATGTGATATGATTGAGATGTCAGGTGTCAAAGGATGTTTGTGGAAAATGATTGGACATGGTTCTGGCAGCCAGGATATCATGACTGAATCGATTCATCTTATGGTATTTTGTGGTGAATGCTTATCTATATTAAATACGTCACTTTTTTAAAAATAAATATACATAAATGATTTTCATGTTATGTTTCACATAATAAATGTCTACCCACAACATTGGGTGACATTTTGACAACAATCTAAAGACCGTTTCCTTCCACTTATTCATTTACGGTCATTACAAGTATACTATTTACACCACAAAAGACTGAAAAAAATATATCAAAAAAAATCAAACTGAAGCGAACAAGCCCAACAATAAACAAAAAAAAAAGAAAAACACTTCCATTTTCTAAAGCTACGGTAGCCACAATTTAAGCGTCGCGCAGGACACAGACCGCGTCCTCGAAGGCTTTACAAAGAATCACTTTTATCAGAACATCAGCCCGTCAATAAATAAACTGGAAACCTTTCAACGGATATGGGGAAAAAATATTTTTTCGGCCAAACAAAAGCCTGACAAGTCCTCCAGAGGACTCGAGGCCTCGGAAAGGCCTCGCCCTACGAAGTTATGACAGTGAATGTTACTGATATCTTATCTCTGATATTGAATTCTAAGTAATGTCTGCGAAATGTATTGGAAATTGCGTTTCGTTATTTACACTTTTTTTTTCTAATAAAACTGGAGAAAACATTTTGATTAGAAAATGGGGTTTTGTTCGAATGGTTTGTTTTTATCTAGATTAGAAAGTAATGCCTAGCACCTATTCTGTAAACCTAAGTATCCCAAGGTAATAATCCAGAAGGTTATTATGATTAAGGCGGAGTAATATCGTGTTATCCAGTAACTGGGTTGTGGAGGTCAGATAGATAGTCGCTCCATACTGGTATCCAGCTGCATCCAGTTTGACTGGAAGCCGATCCCAACGTGATGAGAAAAGACTCGGCGGATTGACTGACATCATCAGGGAAATCTGAACCGAATGTTTCCAAATCGGTAACACCCAATATCCCAGCGTGATGCGCAATACTCATCCCTACTCAGAATAGGAAGCGGCTTTTGCCAAGCTTTGCAAAATTATCCACAAAAAAATTCCTACATTATACAGGATGAAATTGAATTCATGGGCATCCTTTTAAGGGTTCATTGTAATCATCATTATGAATAGCTTTTACTATGGGACCAAATCTGAAATCGCGAAAAAATATCAGCTCATTTTGACGAGTTATGTGAACATAAATGCAAGGAACAGCTGATTTTTTTCGCGATTTTAGGTTTAGTCCCATAGTAAAACTTGTTCATAATGATGAGTACAATGACCCCTTAAGAAGATGCCCATGAATTTAGTTTCACCCTGTATAGGTATTCAGACGAAAACAGCGAAACAAAAATACTACCCACTCATAATTTTTCTCCATATCCCACAAATTCCCCTATAAAATATACAGCATGTTCTTACATAAAGGTATGCTTTCAAACTCTCTTGCAGCAACTAAAACAGTAGTATCTTGCAGAGGAATTTGCAATTCAAGCAAAGTTGCTCTGCAATGGACCGCACTAGTTAGCCACGAGCCACGGTCGGCACTAAGTGGGGAATAAAATGGCAGTTGAAACTTTTACAAAGCGTACATTGCGTGTACGTGGAGAGTTTCAGTTTTATTTTATGAGACAATTGTATTAGAATCGGATTTGAGATGTAAGTGGGAGTCCTGAAGTTTATGCGGCAGTATAATTGACATTAGAAAACTGTATAACTATTTTAGCATACTATTACGACTGTCTCGTTTTTGGAGTGCCATTGAAATGTTCGCGGTGCTCGATGGATTTGGTTTACTAATGATAAGCATAAAATATATTGTCACAATTTACATTGGCATAACGAAATTCAGCATAATGATCACTGTGCCACAGTATTATTATGCTAATAAAAGTTATGCGAAAATGTTATGCTAAACAATATTATGCCTTAAAATTTTATGCCAACAGGGGGTTTCCCGATGGATTTCATGATATCATTAGCAAAAAAGGGCCTCACTCCTGAGCAGCATAAGAGGCAGTCAGAATTGCACCCTGAAAGCTGTAGCAGCAAATACTACTTCCGCTATAATAAGGCAATTTGTGCGAAGACTGATGCCTGCATTGCTGTTTCAGTTGTTGGGTGGTCTTTCCATTAATTCGTCTTTACGCGTAGTATAAGTTATTAGCAATAATAAGTGCAAACCTTTTACTAACAATTTATCTCTTAGTTGTCCGAAATAAAATTATTTTATTTATTTATACTAAAGTTTTACCTATGTAACTCTAAAATAATAACAGTTTAAAAATCCTGTGCTATTGACAGTTTTCGAATCCATATTGTTCCTGAACTGTTTTATTATGATAAAACAGATCAGGAACAATATGGATTAGGGTGGAACTAACTATGGTTAGTTGATAGACTGTCTGTACATATATATTTTCCGATAACAATCACGCACAAGGAACACTACTACTGAACTATCTAAAACGCCAAATACTTACGTAAAGAGAAACCTAAGCCCTCCTATAAGTAGCTATACCTAACTCTGCCAGCCAACTCTATTGCATTAGTTGTGACCAGGTATTTTAAACAAAATTGGGTCTGGCGAGTCATATTAGGGCAGAACGCACACGCTAGAAACTAATTAAATAACATTTCAAAGGGCTGACCCGTTATCGAAATCAATAAGGAGGACTGTAGACTAACCTATGTGAAAAAATTATGCTCCCTTAACTAATTAAAATCAATGGCAAGACTTTATACCCTACTTTACATTTGCAAGAAGACTCCTGAATGATATTCAATTCAAAGCTCAATAATTTCGCTGAGACCAATTAAAGAGATCATAAAAGCCGATCGAGTTAATAAAAATTCCTCTCCTTTACAGAATCTACGCCATTCAAAAATGGATAAAAAGCCGGACACAACTGCTGATCCTCTCCGCTTTATAATCCGTTTAAACGAAAATCGAACCTAGTACTAACTCCTATAAAATAGGAAGCACTCACCTGATTGGTTGGCTTGAGAGATGGCGGTACGGTTAGCCCCTAAACTCCTAATATAACGCCACTAACTTTTATTTGGTTATTTATTTTGCTGAACATACGTTTTGTTTGTTTTTCTTCGGAATTCTTATTAGGTTTGGGCGGCCATTTATTTGGAAGGTTTGGTGTAAGAAATCAATGGTGTTGTGGGGTTTGCGGTGGTACCGCAAATGTATACAATTATACATCTGCGGAAACACTAACAGTAGGAATGGCTTTTATTTTGGACAGTTCAACAACATTCATTGCGTTACTTACGTTATTGAGCAGACAAATTTTTTGAACATATAAAGCAATGGATTAGCAATATCTTTCAAAATCAATCAGATGTACGTGTATATGTGATTATTGTTGTTTTCAATAAGTTGCAATATTCTGAAACTCTATGCCGGAAGCCTTATCATAGGACAATAGCCTTCTCCTAACTTGAAATTATGCGATGAATTAGGTTTAAATTCGAGTACGAGCGTATGCTTTCTTAGCGTGTTTCTAAGATTGACTATTTAAAACCATTAAAAGTTTCTAAGAAGGCTCAACGCCATAAAAAACCGTGCCACAAGGCCGAAGAAAACACGTTTCTTGTATGTTAGCTGTATCCCCTTTAATTTTTAACTTTATTTTATTTATATTATGTGTTGTTATAGCGGCAATAGAAATACACTCTCTGTGAAAATTTCAACTGTCGACCTGTTACGGTTCATGAGATACAGCCCGCTGATAGACAGACAGACAGACGGATGGACGGGACGCACGGACGGTCAGCGGAGGCTTAGTAATAGGGTCCCCTTTGGGTACGGAACCCTAAAACCAAAATTATTTGCAAGCCAATGACAATGCTAATGAGTCAAAAGTTATAAAGCTTTATAAATCCCACCATTTTACATTACAATATTCTATTTATCCAAAACAATAATCCCATTTTCACACAAACAGAAAGTTTGGAACAAAGTTTGTTGGCGGCGCACCTGCGCGACAAACACGACAACTGCGACCGACGCGACGCGACAGGAGCGACAGACGGACGACCACGAGTTTCAAACACATCATGTCACTATTAATATCTATTTTGTTGTTTATTATTTCGATTTCGCTTCGTGTAAATAGCTATGTACAGAACATACCTACTCTGTTGTATAATTTGTTGAGAAAATAATGATCTATTTAATCTAAATATATATAAAAGAAGAAACTGACTGACTGACATATCAACGCACAGCCCAAACCGCTGGGTCTAGAGATTCCAGGCACGTAGGTTCCTTATGAGGTCTAGGGGTGCAACTAAAGGGTTTTTCGAAGTTTCACCCCTAAGAGGGTGAATGGGGGGAGGGTGAAATTTCACGCGGATGAAATCGCGGGCAGAAGCTAGTTAATAATAACAGCAGACTAAATTATATAGGATTATTTACAAACTATGGAAAAATTAATTTCGGTAAAAGAGGTTGATCAACAAACTCTTTGAGCTTAGTGGAATAGGGGGTCCAAAATATCCTTGGTAGTGTCGTTAATTGTAAACGACACTACGGGTTGTGCGGCTGGTAGTGTCATTGCCAAAAAATTATACACTTTCGACTAAAATTGGATACTTCAGCGTATACCTTTAATTTTAAATCATAAAAAGTTAACACTGCCATCCATTCTAGATAATAATAACAACTTTTCCTATCTCAGCATTTTATACAGTTTCATATATTTCAGCACGGTACAATAATCTTAAAACACTACATTATTAATATCGCTGTTGGTATAGCGAGCATGTTTCATAACACGCCCCACTATCAAGAAAATTAAACTTAGTTATTGATAGCAAGCAATCTCAGTGTTAAAACAAGAGAAAAACCCGCCTGTAACCTAAGGACTTGTTCTGACGGAACTTTTTACGCGCGACTGTGAGTGAACCCTTACCCCGCGTCCTAACCATAGCGATCGCTCGGGATCGGAGAGCGGATTGGTTCCGGTTTTCCGCACAAATGAGTGACATATGAACACGACAATCGCCTCATCGCGCGACCGATCGCTTTAATTAAGACGCAGGTTATTACACACCGTAAGTAAATACAAAGGTTCATGAATAACTGTCCCACGGATCCCGGAAGAAACAAACACGTTCAGATCGGTAATAATAGAGCATTTGCTTGCCAACTGACTAATAACAAAATTGACACAGTTTTGAGACCAAACATACACCATGCACCTATATGCTCAAAAGAATATCTCACTACTGAAAACGCGCGTAAATCGCTTCATCTAGACAATCTCTTAGTGCAAAAGCAATCCCTGAAATATTTCAGCTTCAGGAAGTTTCTCTAGCTTCCTTCCTGAAACTAGCGCCCCCTGCCGCCGCCTTATTAAAACTTGTGAAAGTTTCAGTAATTCTACCCACTGTACATTATTAAGGCGGTGCACTTTAATTTCTCGGCTTTTCTTTAATTAAAACTGTATTGGATATCTTTTAGAAGTGTCTTCGTGGTCTTTGTTGGTTGGGAGATTTTTTTTTTCTTTGGCTAGTTGCTTCTTTTTAAGTTGTGGATGCTCGTTTAGACAACGTAGCTGTTTTTGACACTTTAAGTAAAGTGAATGTGTCTTTATGGTTACATACATACTTGTAGATTAGCGTGAATAACTAGTTGGGAAGGCTTTAGACAAGTGGTTGTTTACATGCTGCTGGTCACTTACCATTAATAGATAATTGCCAATAGGCACTAGAGGCTAAACTGCTCACCCATCTGAGCACTGTCTGCGATCATCTGGGGCCTAAGTTTACTTATTTACCATTGTGATTTTTTGGCGGATAATGTACAGACGCCAGCACATCAACCTACTACAATCTGTCAAATTTCTTTAATAGATTTTCAACTTTATCACTAAAGCTTAAGGTTCAAAGTTGATTGGGAAAATGTGACAGTTTCGGGTAGGTTGATGTGCTGGCGTCTGTACTATGTCAAATCTGACAAAAACTCACAATAGAGAGACCATTGCAACGTATACAGGGTGAATTTTCCAAGTGGGCGTGGATGGCCAAATTCTAAACTATGAGGAATAGCGAAAAGTACTCAAAGGAGTCGCGGGCTCGATTTTGATGAAAACTAAAACTGCATCATTGGATTTTTGATAAATCAATATTTCTAGCCAGGAATCGAACCTGTTGATATTGAAAAAAAAAACACACAATGTATTATTACACCATTCGATAGTGTCCCTAATAAGAATCAAATTCTAGGAAGTAATCACATACTGCAAACTAAAATAAAGAGCTCATTTTTAGGGTTCCGTAGCCAAATGGCAAAAACGGAACCCTTATGGATTCGTCATGTCTGTCTGTCTGTCTGTCTGTCTGTCTGTCTGTCTGTCTGTCCGTCCGTCCGTATGTCACAGCCACTTTTTTCCGAAACTATAAGAACTGTACTGTTGAAACTTGGTAAGTAGATGTATTCTGTGAACCGCAGTAAGATTTTCACACAAAAATAGAAAAAAAACAATAAATTTTGGGGTTCCCCATACTTACAACTGAAACTCCAAAAATTTTTTTTCATCAAACCTGTACGTGTGGGGTATCTATGGATAGGTCTTCAAAAATGATATTGAGGTTTCTAATATAATTTTTTTCTGAACTGAATAGTTTGCGCGAGAGACACTTCCAAAGTGGTAAAAAGTGTGTCCCCCCCCCCTCTAACTTCTAAAATAAGAGAATGATAAAATTAAAAAAATATATATAATGTACATTACCATGTAAACTTCCACCGAAAATTGGTTTGAACGAGATCTAGTAAGTAGTTTTTTTTTAATACGTCATAAATCGAAAACAGCAATTTACCTTTCACAAAGTTACAACGAACTACAAGAACTTTTATATTATGTTACTTGCTGCTACGGAACCCTTCATGGGCGAGTCCGACTCGCACTTGGCCGGTTTTTTTTATTAACAAAATACGTTTTTTTTATTTTCCTTATGTTACCTACCACATCATCATCTGCCTAGCCTTTTCCCAACTATGTTGGGGTCGGCTTCCACCCAGATGCAGCTGAATACCAGTATTTTACATAGAGCGACTACCTATCTAACCTCCACAACCTAGTTACTGGGTATCCATGGAGTTTCTTGTCCGTTCTTGTCCAAAGAGATCTCCGTTTTGGAATGGGCAACTAGTTTGAGCATACTAACTGACCGACTTTTTGACAGTTCAAAAGTGCCTGTAAATGTTTTAAATGAAATAAATGCTTTGAGTTTGAGTTTACTCTCCCAAACTAATCGAATATTTTAATGACGACGACCAGACACAATCCTGTCTACTACTAGAACAGCTGACTACACTACAGTTTTAAAGTCTTAAGATAAACTAAAAAGATGCTCACTCATGCAAATGCCTGACAGGAGGTTCCATAACTTTGTTCCTGTAAGCACATCGTAAAGTTTTGTGACACAGTCGTTATGTGGTGTTTCTCCTTATGTGGCGCTTTCAGCTTCACGAAATAATAATAAGCTAGGTAGAGGAAGTCACTGAAAAGAGGTTGTAAAATAAAATGGTTTAAACATCAACTGGGCTACAAGTGCGAGGATTTTTCAGTTATTAATAAAATGTGACCATAACATCAGAATATATGAAATGAACTTGTGAAATAGTTTACTCTGTAAATACACACATCAAAAGTGTCTAGGGATCAACATATATTTTTGCAATAACTTTTCTCCTGATTGATATTAATTAAAATTTTCTTTAAGGATTCATCAAATAAAGTGTTTTCGTTTGTCACAGTAACGATAAACCAAGTCACCTTTGCATTAATAAAGAAATTTGCCATTTTCCTAATAAAGGGATTTTTGACATTTGAACCACTAACACAAAAGTTCGAAAAAAAGACTGAAATAACAGTTTTCTTTAAAATTTTATTGGGTAACTTAAACAATTAATAATCCGTGTTTCTACCGCGAACACTAACAACACAAGAACATCGGTTTGGCATACTCAAAATGAGTTCATCCAAATCACGCTGTGGAATGGCCGCCCATGTTCGTTGCAACAACAAAAAAAGGTCTTCTTGCGACTGGATACCCTCCATATTCGGCAGAGCTCTTCTCTGTAGCATATCCCATGCATGCTCAATCGGGTTCAAGTCTGGCGACTGAGCAGGCCAGGGCAGGACATTGATGTTAGCTGCGGCGAGAGTCTGTCTTACAACTCTTGCGGTGTGCAGTCGTGCATTATCATGCATTAACTGAAATAAGGGACCGATTTGCACTTGTAGAGGAACGATGACGTCTGATACAATCGTCTCAGCATAAATTTGAGCGTTGAGGTTGCCTCTGATCCAAATCAACTCAGTTCTTCCGCCGATCCAAATACCCGCCCATACCATGATGGTTCCACCACTATAAGGATGGACTTCCTGGCAGGATTTTAATCGCTGTTGGCGTCCAGGGGTTCTCCAGTGTCGTATACGTCTTGTATCCGGTCTCATACCAAAACGAGACTCATCAGAAAAGCACACGAAACGCCATTGTTCTTCTGCCCAATTTCTGTGTTCAAGAGCCCATTGATATCGAATCCTACGATTGTGCATTGCTATAGGTGGTACCCGTAGCGGTCTTCGGGAATGAAGGTTCACTTCATGCAAGCGGTTTCTGACTGTTTGGTCGCTAATTAAGTTCCCTGAAGAGTGATGAAGCCTCACGGCTAACATCATGGCGGTTATTGTTGGAGCTCTTCGAGTTAAGATTTGAATGTATCGGTCTTGTCTCCGTGTGGTGCAGCGACACCGTCCTCCATGGCGCTCAGCCACGGTACCAGTGCTTCGGTAACGTGTCCAAAGTCGACTGATAACACTCTGACTTGTATTCAGAGCTAAAGCCACAGTACGTTGCCGGGAACCAGCTTCTATCATTCCCACGGCTCTGAGCATTTCTTCCCTGCTTAAATGACGTCGCCGCTCCATAATAACGTTGGTTTTAATCAGTAGTAGGGAAACAGTAGCACTAATAATGTCTTCAATGCGTTGTATGTTTTTATAGGGAAAATATTGACAGCTGATTTTCATCTTTTACTCGAATTTGATTCACAGTTCCTGATTCAAATTATGAAATGCACCAAAAAGGATCCATATAAATTTATAAAATCATAAATTTATTACAAAGCCACATCTCAATCTCAAGAAATCCGCATAAAAATGCTTGATCCCTAGACACTTTTGATGTGTGTATTCTGACGTCATATTAAGAAAAATGCTAAATGGAGTCGACATTTCCTATTTGACTATACCCCTTGACAAGAAATGGCGAAACAAACTCAAGGGTCAAGGTCACTCTTAAAATCTACTCATAATCTTGGTTAGATCATGAGATAGGTACCTATTCTGAACTACAAGATTTCAGTAAAATATTCATTATTATTTCAGCTTTAATATTCAAGCTACGCAATATCTTCTCGTCCCACATACCGCAGTGTCTCAAGACGAAAGTCTTTGACCAGTGCGTGTTGCGAGTGATGACATATGGCACTGAAACGTGGTCGCTCACAATGGGCCTTATTAGAAGGCTGAAAGTCACCCAAAGGGCAATGGAGCGGGCTATGCTTGGAGTTTCTCTGCGTGATCGAATCACAAATGAAGAGATCTGCAGGAGAACCAAGGTGACCGACATAGCCCGAAGAATTGCGAAACTTAAGTGGCAGTGGGCAGGGCACATTTCTCGCAGAATAGATGGCCGATGGGGCCGAACGGTTCTGGAGTGGCGACCGCGTACCGGACGACGTAGCGTTGGAAGGCCTCCCACAAGGTGTACCGACGACCTTGTGAAGGCCGCAGGAACACGTTGGATGCGAAAAGCACAAAACCAGTCGAAGTGGAGGTGCTTCGGGGAGGCCTATGTCCAGAAGTGGACGTCTTTCGGCTGAAAATGATGATTCATTATTATATTTACGACTTTGTGGAACATGGAGTGCTGGGAGGTAGATTCCTAGGTAGATTATTACGTTAGTTCTCAGTAGCAACCAGCAGGCCCAAATCCAGAAACTGGATTTGGGCCTGGTTGATGGCAATAGGCAAATCCCCTTTTTACATCCGTATATATCTCTGCTTATTCCTTCAGGGCTTACAAACGTATGTTGTTTAGATATTAATGTTTTACAACCTTGATTTTATATAAACAAACTTCATTAAAATTCTTTCGTCTATCTGGCCGAGTTTTCCATTTGACAATAAGGTTAAACAAGATAATAGGACATCCAAACATTGGATGCCGATGAATTGAACAGGCCCTACCGTGGCGGAAGCTGGCCTAATGAGGGTCAGCAGCGTTGGAGGTGCTCCGCTGATTGTGATTAATTTAGGGTTTGTGTGAAAAATATGGCGGAAGGTATTTTGAAAATATGTCCTGATGTATGTAAATATAGTTTTTATTGGGATCAGTGACATTTAAAATGCCAGATAACATAACTTTCAATAACATCATTTCATAACTTAAATTGCCAGTTTGCAACAAAATAATATAAGCATAGGATAAATTGACAGACATGTGACATCCACCAAACCCACACTGGGCCCGCGTGATGGATTGTGGCCCACTCCCTCCCAGAGATAGGAGGCGTGTGTCCCAGCAGTGAGAAAATCATATTTAAAAATCAGTTTTAACTTTTTGGATGAACCAACTAACTAGTGAAATGTGACTGACAGCTAATTTCATTTCCGTTTTTATGCTTTCCCAGATTCCAAACCTAAACTCGATTCGCCATGGTTATAAAACACAATTTTACTAAAGAGTACCCAAAGCCGTATTCATTTGACAAAGCAGCTGAACGTATAAAGGATTCCTTCTGACTTTTTCTCGAATAAAAGAGATGAAAACATACCAAAATATACTTAAAAAATAAGCAAATATTAGAAACCTTATAAAATACGGTAGGTAACAACATAAGAACGTAAATTGCGTCTTAAGATCCTTCAGATTGTGGAACATGACTCGCAACGTTGAGCAATCTAAAGAGAGGTACAATTGTGACACTTCGGAGTACTCCAGATTACGCAGATGCTATTTTTAATTACAGTAAGTACTCCGTTTTGTGTAAAACGGTTCAAGATTTTTGGGAAAAGACTTTTAATTTATTGTTCACGGTACATTTAATTTCGTTTAGAAGTCAGGAAGGTCGTTTAGGTACTTGGTAACGCTTTATAATCTTGAAAAGTCATGTATGTATGTAAATTCTGAAAAACAATTTCAGTCTTGCACTGTGTAAAAAGTCACAGAAAGTCAAATTTTCTTTAGTTTTAGTAGCTATAATGTTACTTTTTGTGAGTCTTTTTACGTCAAACTCTGTAACTTACTCTGCAAACTTGTTTTTTATGACGCATTTAATAAAAATATCAACAACAGCAAAACATCCACCCACATAAGTAACAAAACTAAGCGTTCTAACACCACAAAATATAATAATCCACTCAAAACTGCAAACAAAAACGCCCCTTCGTCTCTCAGCCTTACATTCCATATTCCAACGGAGCAAGATAATTTAGCAAGCACCCCTGTACAATAACAATTCCTCATTAAGGCATTTCCGGGCGCCTCAAAGACTCCCTTTGCTAAAAGCGCAGGTAGGTAGGTAGGTACCTGCGAGAGCGGATAGCAACAGAATTTCCCGCGGTAAGGAACAGAGGTGTCGCACACACAGTTTCAAGTAATACTCAAGTTCTATAGGGCTGGCTGGCTGGCTAGGCATAGATTTAGTGTACAGTCGAGTAAATGTATTTATTGTTTAGCAGATTGACACACTTCATGAAGCTGTGTAGGTATTGGTATTTCATTACACTGGTAAAGAATGAACAAAACCAGCTGATAGTCATCCTGCTAAGCAATCCGTTTCCCCGACTGTACATCTACATTATGATGGATAATCCCTGTTCAAAATTGACCACCGATTGTTTCCGTGTTGTATTGTGTGTTTCCTGACGGCGCCCATGTCCAGGCATTGACGCCTATTGACGAGAATATGATTATAATGATTTTTTTGTTTAGCCTATACGTGATAATAATAAAATACAATAGAATACTCTTTATTATGTTATACCGTACGAATTATAGACATAGCTAAATGTAGAAATTTTACAAGTGGTGACACTAAGATCGCTTTTAGCGATAAGACCGCCTATCGTTAAAAGCGATCTTTTAAAGACAACCTTTTGATGAATCTCTTCTACAAAACGTATAAGAACCTCTTTAGAAACATAATAACTCAGTAGAATCGTTAAAGAAAATGATATGACGATAGCAGCCCTACAGTGTTGCGTGTTCCAAGCGACATAGCAACAAATGACGCGCCGCATCCGCGCGACGTTTACACATAAAGTTCTCACACTCCAGGAATTATGAACATTTTGTTGTTACTCACAGTTTCGCTTCTGATACTAAAGGATATTAGTTTATATATGTGGGGTAAAATGGTTGATGGAAGGTAGTAAAAATGCCACACTAACACGGGTTCATGGTGATGAAGTTGAATCTTAACAGCAGTCTTTTATATTACAATTTTCGGATACACAAATTAAAGTTGGGTTCATAGTTAATGAAGTCAAGTTCAGTTGGTGAATCTTCAACAAAGACGATTATTTAAGGAATTCATGTGCCCTGAGACCAACCATGAAGTTTATGTTAAACAACAGCGCGGTATTTGTTCCTTTTTCCACCCTGACGGGAAGAGTGTAAATTATTACAACCAATGACCATTTTGCATTTCCATTCTGCACTTTTGCACTCAAGCAGCTACAATATTTACGAGCTAAAAGTGTTTTTAGGAGCTGCTGCACTCAGTACAATAATTATTAAAATTATGAAACATTTACTGTAAAAAACTGTATTACCTAACTTCTTGAAAAATATAAAAACATCAAGACCACCTTCTGCAAGGAGAGGATAACTAGATGAGTTTGTATATGTTTGCACTTTAGAACAATGTGGTGTACAAAGGGCAACCTGCTGCATCCCCATGGGTGTCTCCAGGCGATTACAGTTTCATGTTTAAAGACGGTACAGCGGTCATTAACCTTGTAATTAAAGGGGTAATTATGGGAAGTCTTACACAACCTACGGGGGTGAGATTGAAGAGTTAGCCTATTTAAAAAGTCATGAAGTACTGATCTACATCTGACACATTCCTTGACGATTAGCGACCTGATTTTATACAAATGATTAGGTATGTAGGTACCTTGAGAGGTGCCGAGAATCGAGCTGAATGACATGCAATTGGAAAAACCTATGACCAGAAGTGGACTGAGGTAGACTGATGATGACTGTAATGCAGTTGTCGGATCTGAACTTGCGTGTCTTTTGCTGGGGTACCTAGTTGATGAAGCCGTATGTATATTAGGTATTAACATTCAAGCGAAACTGTGCTTGCTGTAGAAAAATGTGTATGGTCATAAATATATTCTCTATCACTAATCCGAGATCTTGGCCGCTGGAACTATGATTTTTTAAGTAAGATTTATCGAACATTACTCATAATACCGAATGAGAATCTGAACATGAACAATCCACCAACCGAATGAATCAAGAAGCAACTGCACCTCCTATAGAATTGCGTTTCATGAAAATCCCCATCATGTATTCGTGCTAACTCTGGCAGTTTCCATTATGGCGGCAGCAGATGGCGCCACTGATGTATAGTTCGGTATTTTAAACTTTTCGTTCATCGTGCACAGTTGGGGAGCGCTCAAAAGCCGGTATTCGGGAATGTTTCATGATATTGATAGAGCTTTTGGAATTGAAATAAGTACAGCAGTGATTTATGTAAAGTTGGTTGACCGTTAAGATATTATGATAAATATTAGATACATATTCGAGTAAGTAATAAAAACATATTTTCCTATATATTTTTGTGTGTGAATACATACAATATACAAATCTTTTGCTTAGTATCCTCAACCAATATGATAGGAATATAATTATAATGTCCCGTAGGTATTCGTTTGTTCAATGGATGTTTTACTTTCACAGTTTTGCACAGTTTTCAACGAGAGTGTAAAGGTGAAACCTAAATATTAATTAAATTCTAAATTATTATCTGTTTATGTAAAAGGTTTTCACCATAATTACTTGATTCGCCATAATTGCTTGACGCGGTTTCACTCGCATAAGTCTCGATCCCGTGGGAATATCGTACTAAAAAGTATCCTATTTAATCCAGGTCATGGTCTAACCGTACCCTTAGCGTGAAAGCATAACAAACAAACATACAAAAAATAATCATAACCGGTCAAGCAGCGCGCGTCGCCTATTGGCGACGAAACAATAGAAAATCAATTGTGTCTCATCAGTGGAGCTTGACAGATTAAAAAAAAATCTTGGTATTTAGCTGAATCCGGTTAGACTGGAAGCCGACCCCAACATAGCTGGAAAAAGGCTAGGCAGATTATGATGATGATTGCAATGACAAACTTTGTCATCGAAACTTAATTCCACCAAACAGCACCATTAGTTACTAAAATAAACTAAACATAAAGCCAACACTAACAACTTTCCACACACAAATGATTTACTAGCAACTAGTACTGGAAAACAACTTGACCTCGCAAAGAGCAAAGTTTAAATTGCATACACCTACGTATGTAGATTTGATCAGGACACCTGCAGTGACCCTGGGGACTACTGCGGAGGTGACGCTGTGCAGTTTACTGACTAACGAGGGTCACGGGATGGAGAGAGAAGACCCTGGTACATGTGGTGCGCGTTAGTAGTAGTGTATTAACATAACATAAAACCACGTCTTTATTCCCCGCAGGATTAGGCAGAGCTGGACATATAGACACCCATGTTTCGCCAATTATGTTTAAGTCCCATGTAATAGGGGGCGAGCCTATTGCCATCAACCGGGCACAAATCCAGACTCCGAGCTGCTACTGAGAAATTATTGATGGAAAACCCCAGTAACACTTTTTGAAGTGAAACTTCTTTGCGCACGCTTGACTTGGGGAGTAAGCTGGCGAACTCGTGACGTAAGCGTTACGAAAAGTGTGATCGGGCGAGGCGAACGGGAGTTGAGTGGGGGATATAAGTATGAGAAAGTAGTGCGCGCGCACATTTTCTTTCTCTCTTCCTCTCATAGCCAAATACGTTTGAAGTTTCACTTCAGTCGTGTGGTCATAAGCACACTCGGTTTTTTTTTGTAATAGGTATTATCTTGATTTAAAAGAGTGTCCTTGGAGTTTCTTGTCCGTTCTTCTCCATAGAGATCTACGTTTTGGAATGGGCAACTAGCTTCAACTTTCTGACTAACTGACCGACTATTTAATTTTGACAATTCAAAAGTGCCTGCAAATGGTTTAATTGAAATAAATGCTTTGAGTATGAGAGTTTTGACCCGGGAATCGAACCGAGGACCTCCTGCTCAGCAGAAGCGCTTGCGACTACTAGAGCAACATTATCATAGTAGAAAATTCTGGAAATGGAAATGAAAGCGGGTAATGACGCATGGTGTGCTGCAAGAGAAGACAAGCAAAAGATAGTACCCGAGTATATCGGTAATGCTAATGTTGACAGGGGTGAATTGATTCTCATGCCAACGAGAGGTCTATCGGTATAGGGTCTATTAGGTAAACAGTAAAATGTTACCCTAAACCCAACCTAGCAATCTAACCAATATCCTGACATATTTTTAATTTCTCTGTGAAATAACAGCCAGAAAAGGAACTTAGAAAGTCTCCCGCAGACAGCGCGACACGACTAGTAAAACAATGACTATAAAAACTTAATGGAAATTATTCTACCAGAATCGCGTCATGTCGCGCCTGTCTGCGGGAGCCTTTACACTTCTTCATTTAGCGTGTACTTACATGATACTCATTATTTCGAAAAATCCCATTTATATTAATAATGGTGTCTTTGAGATATATTTTACCTTTTCGTCGCATAATGATGTGAATATTATGTTTCATGTCATACCTGTAACAATAAAGAAAAACAAACATAAGTAATTTGGTATTTGATAAACCACAAGATATTCAATAGAATCGTCTTTAATAACAATACTTAAGTATCAGAGGGATAGGGCGAATAAAAAATCATTTAAACGAAACTACATACATACAAAATGTAACCAGTAACACTTACTAAGTTATTTTTTTGTTAGAAATAAGTTTTTTTTTTCTATAAGTACCTAGAAAACATATTTCCTCAATTCAAGAGATTTCTTCGTTCAGTAAAAATCTTTATGGTTGTATTCAGAATCAGAATTCCTTTTATCCATACCCAAAAGGAATGTATGTTGCCAGTTAGTAACTAGTTAGAGAAAACTTCGGCAAAGGAAAAACTCGTGTAATGAAATGTAAGTATCCTTTTCAAATAGTTTTTCTACGTACATATAATCTAATCTTTTTAGAGGAAAAAGAACATGTTTGGTTATTTGCCAAGCAGTAGCACCATATTTAAAAGTTCACCGTAATATAATTTAATTATAATGAAAACGAATATTATGTAATTATCAAGAATTTGTGTAATGTCGGGTTTTTCAAGAAGCAATGCTTAAATTGTTTAAAATACTTTAATGGTTAAAGTTCGCAAGCACATTCGCAAAAAGCTGGCAGTATCATCACAAAAGTAATGTATTCTCATTGTTTGTCTTATTTCTTTTTAGTGTATTCATGTATTTAAGTATAAATCATTTATTTGTACCTATTTATATGTAATTAGGTAATTATATTTATAGTTTTAATAGGATTATGTGTATCTTTATTAATAAAATATTTATTCCTCAATTTTCATGATTGCACCTACCACTCTGTTTGTGTTTGAAGTCAACCTCTGTACATTTATGTGCTTGAAGTATTAAATAAATAAATGAATGATCGAACAATTTACTTATTCGCCAAAATATACCTACATTATGTGTGTGCGTTACATTTTTAGAACTCTCGCATGCACGGATACTCGTAAAAGTTCAAATAAGTAAAATAATACCATATTGTTTTCTCAAAAACTATTCAGATGAACGCAGTAATGTCAGCTGTCAATAACAATGGCGGCCATCTTGGTTTTAATCAATCATGTTCCCGCCAAATGGGACTGATTCGTTTTCAAATAGATTTTTCTGTATTTATTGTTCGAATCCGATTGGATTTCGGACTGTTGGATGAAATTATTATTACAATAGATGTTTTTCTGATAATTGAATCTGTTATTTGTGTGACCACAAACATTATACCATGATTGCCCATGGGATTTTTGCGTTGCTAGTGGTTTTGTTCAATTTATATTTAATGTAGGTAATTATTTATTTACACAAAAATACAAAAAGAAAAGAATTGACTAATATTTATTGATTTTACTTCACCAGAAATCATCTGTCTAACCATTTACAAATTCAGTGTTTCTTTGACCACAATTCGACAAAATGTATACCTATTATTATTTCATAAAAATTTCACACAACACATTTGGAGAATTTCATTTCAACAACAATGGTGAGGTTCACGCAGGCTTGCACGTAGATGGCGCCACGGAGCGTCATTAGTGGGTCGCACTTCCGGTTCCGCTGGCTCCCGCCCCACTTCCGTCGCCCGCCCCATTGTGGTGGAGCCCCCCGATTGTTGCTCTTGTTTTTCAGACATTTTAAATGTAATTTTATGTCATTGTGGTGTTAAATACTCTGGGGAGTTATGGAATTAAAAGTTATTCAATTTGTGATTTAAATTCAAAACCAAAGTTCAAAAGATTCAAGTTCAAAGGTTGAATTTGCATGTACTTAGAGAAACGAAGATGTAACATTCAATATGGTTTCTGAACTTGAAAAAGCAATTTGTTTTTATTGAAGTAGTTTAAAATGCGACTATAATTATTTCGGATTTATAAATAGTTGAACAATTTCTTGACAAAATGGAACTGGGCAGGCCACTTCTGCCGCATGTCGCATCAGAATTGGGTGAAAGTAGCCACAGATTGAGTTCCGAACAACAGGAACCGGTGCCGGCGACGCGGTAAGCCTAGAATGAGACCACGTGACGAGTTAGACTCCTACCTAAAGGACTGGGCTCTAATTGCAAAAATAAGCTCATAATATTGATAACGTCTTAAACAGTGCGGGGCCTAATATACATATATTTAAACAAATAACATTCCTGAGCAAGGCAAATACTGCAGAAAAATACGAGGTGTATTGGAAAAGGGAAATATGACTGCTATTGCGTTCAAAGGCGACGGGCGGCAACCCGGTGCAAGTGACATATTGACCCGTTTCCTGGAATGTCACCCACAATCCTCTCCGAACCGTAAAGAAGATATCTTTTCACTTCACAACAACTACAGGTCACATAACCACTTAATTAATTCCGATAGACATTTACGCTTCGTTTAAATATATTAAAAACAAGATTAAAACTATATATTATTGTGAATTTAATAAGTGAATCGATTGGGCATGCGTTTCAATGCGTTAAGAACAAAAGGTTTAAATAGTGGAAGTGTTGACGGAGATGGTATCTTCGGTGAGTTGGGCGCAACTCACTGTTGGGTCCATAGTTTCGGGTCCAAGAAAATGTTGAAGATCAAGGGGAGCCTATGGCTTCTCTTCCTGTTGGCTGTGGGGGTCACAGCCCGACCTGAAAGCGGTAAGTTAGCCTTGTCTATCTCCCATACCAAGCGTCTTTTTTTTGTCTTATTTTATCTGTCTTTCCAAAAAAAGCGCACATAACTGCATTACTACTTGGACAAGTGATGGAGTTATTTACGTCTTGTTTTTAATATATTAAGATAGAGGCACCTACATTTTTTTTAATTTATGTATTTCTCTGGCAGAACTTTTTTGTCTCAAATTTTTCCAAATATTTTAATAATTTTTTTTTTGTTTTACACACTTCTTATTTTACATAAGAATCAACAGACGTCGGCTAAATACTCAAGGATTTTTTTTTTAATAATTATGTTTTTTTTTTTTTTCAATTTTTTTTTTGTGATACGGTGCGTCAGATGAGCTCTTAGATTCTGCACCAGTGAGCGCCGAGCTCCGATCAGGACATATACTAGTATCAGCGTCACAAGAATCATCAGGTATTTGTCATAATTTGAGGATTTTTTTTTACAACATCACCATTTTAGGCTTCTAAAAACCGGGATCAACATAAAGAAGATGCAATAAGTTATCATAATATAGTAACATTTTGTCTGTATGCCCCAATAAAATAACCAGTGGTGTATTATTAGGACACCCACATTTCGCCAGGGTAAGTTACAAATAATAGTCGCCCTGTAGGGGGACACATCCAGACACTTTCGACCATAAGAAAATCATAACAGCAACAGAAGGACTGTCAGCCAACAACTTAACAACTTATAGTCCGACAAAGATTGCCATCAGCATTTCAGCATACCGAACAAAACTATAACGAGAATTCTCGTCGGATGATCAAACAATCAAAACCAAATTTGCATAATGAAAATGGCATGATTTACAGATGAAACAGCTGATTCCAGTCCGGAGGACTCCGAATCTGACGAAAGTCGTATGTTCAACCCTGAAGAACTAATCAGCTACGGTATGTATTTTGTAATTTAGTACCTAGACCTAAAGAAATTAAGACAAAGTTTTGGTTTATATAGAAATAATTAATGTAAAAGAAAAGTATCCATGACTAGCGGCTGCAAAACAGAAAAAGTAACAGGAAAAGTATGCATGAAAAACGGCTTTGAGATGGCTTCGACCTCAAGCAGGCATATCACTGCACTGAAAACGGCGATGTAAAACATCGTATGGAAACCAGCATATTCAAAGACCCTTCCCCTGGTCTCAAATATCGTGGGCTGATTATGTTATGTTCTGTAAAAGTTCCAACCTATCCATATATATTTTTTCTAAGTAAAATGTTTAGAAAGAATATCCTCAAAATATTTAATCACTAATTCGATTTTTTCTATTCACAGAGCCGATACACAAATGTAACGCGGAAGGTGACATGTACTATGAGAAGAGGAACAACATCTGCTATGTCTGCGCCTGTTTCACATCTTCAGGACTCCTGTACTCCAAGTGCGCAGCCTGCAACCTGTGCATCCGTAAGCTACCAAAACTTTGTTATACAACTCCTCCGCTTTTGTAACCAGGCTCAAAGGTTGGTATGTAACCTTTATTGATTTTTCACAGTGGAACAGCTTCCTGTACCTTTGCCACCTCGGCCACGTAAGTTATATTGTCAATATTAAACTATCTTGTCGTTCTTTTGTCTTGGGTCTTTGGTCTCTCTTTAGATTGGTCTTCAAATGATTTTGTCAGCGAGTTTGCATCAGTGGTTGTGCAAGTAGCATCGGCGTGAGCTCTATTTGAGGTCATTGAGTTATTTGTGAGTCTAGAATTGGGTAGACGTTGTTTTTATGGGCAGGTTTGTGATATGATGTCTACTTATTTGTATGGAGCGGTGAGAATGAATAGTTAAATTCTTAAATTGCAAACAAGTTAAATTATCGTTTTACAAATCTGTTTCGTTTTTAATTTATTTCTTTTTTCTCAAAGCAGCACCATTGATTTGTTAGTGGTTTTATAAAAATACTAATATGTTTTTTTATCCGAATATAGTTCCACCATTCCTACCGAGTCCTATACCAGGTAAATTAGACTCAGAACAAATGTCTTAAATAGCCTTTTATCTTTTACTTCCTGGAAGCGATATTTATACATGGATATAAAACCACGATTATAATTTCAGCACCTCTTCCGTTACCACCATTATCCCCACAACCACCACCACTTTCACCTCCTCCACCAGGTATACCACTTTACGTTACATAGATATGAATACATATATCATTACATTCTTTGAAAAAAAAACTGGTGAAATAATGAACAAAGTAATTACATATTTACACGTTAATTTTCTGCAGCACCTCTACCACAACCGCTTTCACCACAAGGTATAATGTTATTATGTTAATAATTATCAAGTCAAGTATGTAAACCACCTACAAATTAAATATATGACATTTTGATTGGTTTTTACAGAACCTCTTCCATATCCCCCACCTCCGGCTGCTCAAGCAGGTGAATTTACTGTACATTCTAAAGACTGACATATTAGTTAAAACCACTCATACAATAGCCAATAACATATTTTTTCTTCAACTTTAATTACAGAAGTTATTGATATAATCACACCGCCAATTTCTCCTCCAGGTAATTTTGAGTCCATATTTGTCAAAAATTGGTTCGCCATTCCTGTTCATCGTTGTTGTTCAATTCCTTATTTATTTTAAGTTTCTATTCTCTCTATTATTATTTTTGCAGTACCTCTGCCACAACCACTTTCACCACCAGGTATACATAATATAAATAATATTATCACGTATTGCGATGTCCTAAAAGTAAAGCTTTTCACTCCACCTTCCTTATTCAATTTTACAAGACTACCTTCCTTTTTGTTAAATAATGCTCTTTAATTAAAAGTGCAATTTTTTGCCCCAATAAATTCCACCATCAGGTAAAATAATTATAAAATCACTTATGCATTATGGTAAAAAAAATCCTAATAAGGTGCTGGAAACATTAAGGCGACTACACGACCTAAAGCGCGGTCACTGTCGGACTGCATAGAAAAGAAAGAGAAGCGCGATGACACAACCGTGGTAATTTATTGCAAATATGAAGCAATTATCTATTTACAAAAACTCTCAAACACCAAACAAATAAAAACCGTATACTAAAATTCGGGGAATTAAATTGTCTTTTAGATGGTGAAAGTTTTATGAAAATACACCCGATAGTGTTTGCGTGATTATCGTTTTTATGTCCGCGGTAGACATTACTTTACAAATTAATTACACTATGTTAAAAAAATATAATTGCAAATATTCACATATCAAATTACGAAGCAAATGGTCTAGTATAACATTTATTTTTTTCAAAGAAATCAGTCCGGTCGATTAGACGTGATGTTGAATTTAAAATCATTAGAAGTCGTATATCTGCGCCTTAAAATATCTTGATGGACTGGAGCGCAAACCGCCGTTTAGCTTGCATATTTTTGTTCTATTTGGTTTAATCAATGATTTTACGATGAAGTTTAAGTTTAGCCTATTGGTAGGTTGTCAAAGATGAAGGTATATTTTGGTTAATTTTTCGCAGCACCTCTTCCGTTGTCTCCACCTCCTCTTCAGCCAGGTACATTTTAAGACTGCATTATGATTATTTTCTAGCCAGGTGCTCATTGGCAAATTAATATGTGTTCCATTAATGACACCGCCTTTCGTACAAAAGTACTATAATTTGGTTTACATAATATTTTTTCACAGAACTTCCATTATCCCCACCTCCACCACCTCTTCAACCAGGTAATTTTTTAAGACTCCACGTTATATTGAATAGAAATTCAAATTAGTCCAGATACGGTAGTCCAATAATTTGTTCTGCATTAGTTCCAGAAATAATAGAAATAATTCTACCACAAAATCCACCTCCAGGTAATTAAGAGTCCTTTTTATTAATATGGTTTGATTTGTACTTTTGTCTGAAAAGGTTCAACCTTGTTGGTCACCCGCAGTTTATTCCGTACTGTATGCAACAAACTAAATGTCTCAGCGATATTTTACACGTTATTCTTTTGCAGTACCACTGCCACAACCGCTTCCACCACCAGGTATATTAATTTGCGATCACTTATCAACATAACATAATATATTATTATTTTGTCCCTACTGTGAACCATATTAGTTGGCATACAATATAAGTTGCCAGCCAAAAGCAAAGATATATATTTGTTGACGTTCCCATAGCACCATTGTCACCATACTTGCCGTCAATGTCTTCTATATCAGGTATATTTATGACTATATAATGGAAGTAATAACTATTCATCAAACTACTTACACAGTAGCCTAATTCCTTCGTTCTCCATTAGTTCCAGAAATAATAGAAATTATAACACCGCCACTACCACCTCCAGGTAAACCCGTATTTTAATTAGCTGATTCGACGCCTTCTACTATTGATTGAAACCAATCTGTTATGTTGGTTCCTCCAATTGTATCCTTATTGAATACTTCAATTTCTTGCAGTATTACCTCAACCACCACCGCCAGGTATAGTAGTTATTCTCTTAATATCACAATACATTTTACTTTTGTTTGTCTAACGTGGAGGTATATATTATTTGGTAACTTTTTCACAGGACCTCTTCCATTATCCCCACCTCCATTACCTCTCCAACCAGGAGTCCCTCCTCCAGGTAATTAACAGTAATCATTTGCCTTGTTGGCTACTCTATCATATTTCGTGGTTAATTGTACAAGCTTATAATGTCCGTTAATCATAATTACATATTCAATGTCTGCAGAACAACTGCCACAACCGCTTCCACCACCAGGTATAACCATATTTACATACGTGTTTTATTACATACTAATGTTATTTCAAAGGTTTTTAATTTATTCCTTAACTTATTCCTTTCTTTAACTTATTCCTTACTAGCTGCGCCCCGCGGTTTCACCCGCATAAGCTTCGATTCCGTGGGAATATCGGGATAAAAAGTATCCTATGTGTTCATCCAAGGTTTCAGCTACATCCGTACCACGAACGTGAAGAAGTAACGAACATAGAAGCACACACAGACATTCGCCTTTATACTCGTAATATTAGTGTGATAGTGTGATTGAATGAATTAAAAGTCAATCTCCATTTTTGCAGTAATTCCGCCCCAACCACTGTCACCGCCAGGTATAATAATTAAGTAATCGCATAACATAAAACCGTACTGGGTTATGATTCTAATTTATAAAGTTTTTTTCTTTTTCGTTGGTTTAAAAAAAAATTGGAAGTTATATTTTGGATTACGTTTTCACAGAACTACTTCCATTGCCTCCATCTCCATTACCTCTTCAACCAGGTACATTTTTAGGCTGTATTATTATGATTTTGGATTTCAACTCATTTTCCAATGTAGCTTAATTTCTTTGTTCTGCATTAGTTCCAGAAATACCCCCACCGATACCACCTCCAGGTAATTTACAGCCCATTTTTGAATTATAAGGTTCACTTCCCCAACTCTTGTCTAAGATACTTCCACCTTATTGGTTATTTCAACTTAATCCATAAAATTGAATACTTCATGTTTACCTTTCTGATTATTAGCCACAAATATAATTACTTTATTACACAATATTTTTGCAGCAATTCAACCGCAACCACTTCGATCACCAGGTATTATAATTTTATAGTAATTTACAAGACAACGTTTTCTGACTTTGGGTGGTTGTCTAAGGCGAACTTACATTTTCATTGATGTGTTCACAGCACCACTTCCATTGCCCCCATCTCCATTGCCTTTCCAACCAGGTAAATGTTTAGGCTGTATTATTATGATATTGGATTTGAACTCATTATCCGATGTGGCTTAATTTTTTTGTGCTGCGTTAGTTCCAGAAATACCCCCGCCGGTACCACCTCCAGGTAATTTAGAGTCTATTTTTGAATAATAAGGTTCACTTTCCCCTCTCTTGTCCAAGATACTCGTATTGGTCACTTCAACTTATGCGATATTCAGTACTTAAAATTTACGTTCCTGATTATTAGCCGTAACTATATTTTACAAAATATTTTTGCAGTAATCCAACCGCAACCACTCTCACCGCCAGGTATTATAATTTTATAGTAATTTACAAGACAATGTGTTCTTACTTTGGGTGGTTGTCTAAGACAAACTTATATTTTCGTTGACGTGTTCACAGCACCACTTCCATTGTCCCCATCTCCATCGCCTCTTCAACCGGGTACCTTTGTGGCTGCATTATTATAACATTGAATTTCAACTCCTTATCCAATGTAGATTAATTTCTTTGTTCTGCATTAGTTCCAGAAATACCACCGCCGATACCACCTCCAGGTACTTAGAGGTCATGTTTTAATTTAATCTGTCAGGTTTGTTAGTCACTCCAACTTTATTCCTATTTAAAAATTTCAAGCGCTAGTAGATATACGAATATTTTATCATATTGTAGTACCTCTTCTTTAGCCACTTTTCCGCACCAGGTGGACAACTTATAATGTATTAAAATTTAACATATCATAAGGAGTTTGAATTCTAAAGTACATTCTTTGGACTTTGGGTGGTTGTCTTAGGCAAAGTTATAATTCGGTTGTCCTTTTTACAGAAACACATCCATTGCCTCCACCTCCATTGCCTCTTCAACCAGGTACATTGTAGTCTGAACATTATGTTGAATTTAAAATCAAATAACTCAAGAAAATAGAGGCTTATTTTCTTTTCTTTTGCATTAGTTCCAGAAATACCTGGAATTCCACCTCCAGGTAAATTAATATAATATTCTTTGAGTCTGTGTAAATCTTCAGTTTATCCTTAATGGATTTTTCAGTCCATAAAATGATTATATTTATGAATTTTACAGCACCTCTGCCAGAACACCTACCTGAACCAGGTATAATATAAAATCATCCTGAATTGAACATTTTAGGCACTTCCGCACCCATAAGCAATTCTTATTTGAAATAGTAGAAAGGTTAGCATTTTATTTTCTTGCAGCCAGTTCTTTCTTCTGGATTGTTTAATTACATTCTGAAGGCCTAATGCTGCCACTTCTTCAATGTCGAATTCCACTAGATGGGTTTTATGTCTTCAGGTATAACTTTCTTATATGTAGTTTTGTGTTAAGATTTTGAGTTGTGTGTCAAAAGCTAAAACATTTCGGTTTACATAACTTTTTTCAACAGCACCACTTCCATTGTCTCCACCTCCGTTGACTCCTCAACCAGGTATATTTTGTGGCTATATAAATATTCTAATATTGAATTTATATTGATTCCTAGTGTTTTATCAATATAGTATATATTTTTAATTGGCAGCTCCTGCACCACAACCAGGTAGTACTTTAGAGTTTTACTTTTCTTGTGAACGTACAATCTTTGGTTTTGTTACATTTTTTAGAGTTGTTCTAATTTGGAATTATTTACTGGAGTTATTGACTTCTCAATGGCTATATAGGTCGTGCCGAGTACTATGTAGTTGGCGGTTTTCAGTTTCATTATTCTTCTTTTACTTTAGATTATGAAGTAAGTATTTCTGAATGAATGAAGGTTGAAGTGAAGTTATACATATAATATGGTTTACATACTTTTTCACAGACCTACTTCCTGTACCTCCACCACCGTTGCCTCCGCAACCAGGTATTTACAAAAGCGAATTATTTCTTTTAATTCTTCTACTACTTAAATGAGTTTTCTCTTGATTACTTTGTTTTGCATTAATTCCAGAAATTATAGAAATAATTATACCAGAAACTACACCCCCACTATTGATTTAGCTTCGTCTTCTTCCACTATTGTGACAAATAATTCAGTATCGTCTGCTTCATTCTTCATATTGATTTACAAATTGATTGACACTTTTAAACTTTTCACAGCGCCGCAACCACCACCAGGTATAATAAAATATCACTTAATATTACTACATCAGTCTTACCAGCTGTAGTTATTGTTGTAAATGGGTCTTTTCCATCTAATCACATAAACTTCCCGTGTACTGAAGGCAAGAACATGTGTAATTTGTAGAATTCTTTTGATTTTGTTGTTCATATAGTTTGTTTATTTAAATTGAAGTCATAGTCTAGTTTAATTATTTTTGCAGAACCTCTTCCATCACCATTGCCTCCTCCACCAGGTATATATTCTAACTGAACATTATTTTGAATTTAATTTCTAATTGCCAATGATACCTAATTTGTATGTTCTGCATTAATTCCAGTGATTGAAATAATCATACCACCTCCTCCATCTCCAGGTAACTTCTCGATTTTTTAAATCTGTTTATTTTTGTCACTTTCTATATTTGGCCTTAGGTTATGATTAAAATATTTTGTTGCCAGAACCTCTTCCGGACACTTATTACCCGGAACCAGGTATACATGTTCTGTATTTATATTTAGTATAAACGTAGAGGGTCCTGTGATCATAGAGTTTGTCTTTTTAGGACATTCAGAATTTACGAATATCCATAGCCAAAATTTATTTATTTATTTATTTAAGGACTGGTTTGGGACTGGTCTAGGACTGGGGCTGGCTTTTACCTTGGCCAAAGGCTAAGCATTGCCATACAACGTGGTAATGCCGCCAGTCTCTTGGGTACATTACCAGTCGACAGCGATGCGGATGAATTTTTCGACGCTATATTTTAGTTTGTGTATAGTTTTAGTTAAGTTAGGTTTCAATTTAGTTATTTTCGATAGGATTGTGAACTTAATGATTAGCTTGTGTTTGTTATCTACTAACTGACTACAGAATTATGCTTGCATTTTAGTATAGCTCTAAGTTTTCCAAATACTAAAATGATGACCAGCGAAAGCTATAGATAGGCAATTAAATAATGATTTCGTAGGTCTTGATTTTGATGATATTGTTATCTTACAGTGTAGATAAATAACCGATATCGTGACTGTTGCTTGCCATGAATTTTAAGCTTATTTTTCTGTAGTGGGTTTTAATTTTAGAATTCAGGGGTGGGTAATAAAGGCTAAGCTCATGTTTTTTTTTTACTTTTTTTGCAGAGCCCCTTCCACCTCTACCTCCACCACCAGGTATATTATTTACTCTATAGAATCCTTCATAAACGCCCATATAAATGTTATAAGCCGGAAATATTAACAGAAACAATTTTTTTTAGTAATTCCAGAAATAGACATAATTTTACCGCCGCTACCGCCTCCAGGTAATATTTTTATCGTTTTTTTTTTATAATGAAATCTTTCGCGTCATCTACTTCCTCTTGCATTATTATATATGAATTATTATTCTTCACTATTTTTAAGTGTTCATTGGAGGTAATGAACATATTGATGTTTACTTATTCTGTTAGTCTTACAAAAATTATTTACTGTAGCTTCGGTACGGTCTTCTCTTTCATTTAAACACACTTTTAATTTCATTGTGTCTAAATTTACTTTAATACAAGGGTTCTTTAGATTCTCCTCCCTTCTGATAGATATCTTCACATTATTGTTTCAAAGGTATGATTTATTGCAACATCAATTTCTCTGAGGTCAACCGTGATATTGTATCCGACTCATTTACTCAGTTGCAAGCTTAAGCAGCTGAGAGATTTTCTTTTGATAGAAAGGTAAATCTGTTTAGATTCTTAAGAGATGAAGCTTTTTTTATGTTGCATTTTTACAGAGCCTCTTCCTCCAGTACCTCAGCCGCCACCAGGTATTGTATGAAATATGTGAATGTGACCGCTTAAGGGCCTTACTGCCTTATGTTAATGGAAATGGCTGAAATATAAGAGTTTTATTCCAGAAATGAAATATTTCAGACATTGTCGTTTTATTGAGATTGGCCATTTTCCTGCCGTGTGTTAGTTAAAAAAATATATTATTATTTCCTAAAATATTACTACATTGAAATCTCTATCGTTATCGCTCACATTTAGAACTACTTATCTGGCAAATGTTTTAAGTAATAAGTACTACGATCGATATAAATGTATTCATGTTTCTTTTCAGAGATCGGACCTCTTCCGTTACCTCCAGCACCAGGTATGTGTGTTTTTATTTGTTCTAGTTTAACTTTGAAATCAAATTGTATACTAAAATAATCTTGAAAGATTAAATAGTAAAGAGCAACTTTAATTTAAAAATCATAAATGTTTTCTTTTTTGTCGCATATTTCTGTTCCTATGATAGGATTTTCATTCTTGTATTTTGTTTTATAATGGATTAGGTATTCGTGATGCTTAATACTTTTTTTTCTTTTTTTTTTCGACGTAGTGATTGAAATAATCGAATACCCAACACCACCGCCACCAGGTATAAACTCATTAAACATTATATAAATACTTTAATTACAATCACTGCAAACAAATACGAAACTAATTTATTGCAATGTTTATTAACAGAGCCAGAACCAGCGCCAGGTAATGATTTCATTTAAATCAAGCTGAATACATTATTTATGAATTGCATAGATATTAATTAATATGTGTTCATGATAACATAGAATCAATTGGATTGTTCTCAGGAACAGCAATTGTTTTTTTTTTTAACAATACTTTCTTGAGCGATGTATGGTTTTTTCTGGCTCCGTTCTACTTGTTAAAATCATTAATGATCATCCAATTTTGTAATGAACTAACCAAACTAAATGTTTCGGTTGCTCATTAAGATGTTTTGTTTCTTTTATTGCAGCACCGGCGCCGCTGCCTCAGCCGCTGCCGATACCGCTGCCACCCATAATCCCGTTGCCTCCTCTTCCTGAACCTCTTCCGATCCCTCAACCACCACCCCCACCACCGCAACCTCAACCCAAACCCAAGGATCAATTCCTGTATTGTAAGTATTCATTCGTTCAATGTAACTATAATAAATCAGAACAAGTGTAATGAATACACTGAGTAAAGAACCACTAACGCACTGAACACTAGATAGGCGGACGAACGTCCCAGGTAGTAAAAAAACGACCTACTTCAAAAAAGTAAAATATAAATGAAAAATATCATCGCTTACCTTTAGATGACATGTTTTGTCAAACGAGTTAATTATGAGAAAAATGCACATATTGCATGGTAATCTCATACGGATGGATATAATGAATTATCGTCACAATAATCTTATTCACCACTTCAGGTCCGCCTCCCATGTTCATACCAGGACCACCGCGTCCTTACCCCGTACCAGTACCGATACCAGGTAAACACATCTTGGTACCAGTACCCGTACCAGTACCGGTACCAGCTGAAAAGATCTACATCCGCGGACCATCTGTACCAGTTCCAGTAACGGTTGAGAAGAAAATACCTGTACCGTACCCCGTTGACAGGTAAGAATTGGTTTACAGCGTTATATCATTTGCCCTTACCCCCCAATTTGGGGTCAGCGCAGCGCATCTTTTCTTCCAAACATCTTCATTAGATTTACTTCTTTCCTAGCCATAATTATCTTTCACAATCCAACTTTTCTTTTTCTTTTGACAACTACAATTAATTTTTAGAAAATGTAATTATTCAAAAAATCATTAAAAATGTGTAAACACCTAATTCACCAAATATACTGGCTGTTTTTCTAAATAGACCGTATCCAGTACAGCAACCACCTAAGTTAGTGCCAGTACCCATCAAGATCATCGAGCAAGTACCTGGACCTGAGGTGAAGGTACCAGTTCCAGTTCCATCAGCACCGATAGCAGTTCCTTACCCAGTGAACCACTACATCACTGTTCCTGGCAAGGACAGGATTGTCCCAGTGCCTGTACCTGTTAAAGTACCTGGAGGTAAGAGTAATACTAATAGATACAAGTATCATTTTGGTGGTAATTAAATGTTACTTAAAATTATGATTATTACAAATACTGATCCCAAAAAGTAAGTTAAAAAAGAAGGTTTCATCAAAATATCATTTCTTTTGCAGAAACCAAGTACTACCCCGTGCCAGTCATCCTATACGTTGGTAAGAATGATTTGATTATTGATACGTTCTGTGTTTTAAATTTTGGAGCTACTTTAGAGGTTTAACTTCCCTAGCATTTTTAAATTGAATAAGATAATTATAAATGTGTAATGTTTCTAGCTCCTGAATGCAGAAACCACCAACCATTGGTACCTTTCCGCGTACCTTCGGAACCTTGCCAGGTCCACGTCTGCAAAGTTGTTTACAACTACGTCTACATCGAAACTCACCCTGATTCCACTTGCTTAGGTTAGTAAATAAACATAATTTTTGACTAATACACGACCCAATGCAAAGAAGAATGATGACGTCGTCAACATAGACTAGTCTGCATTTGTGGAGTTTGAAAATGAGACGATTCATTAAGGATTTTTAGAAATCATACCAATTATTTCTCTAAGGATTAACCAGATAATGTTATTTATTTAATATGTAAAGATTTATTCAATAGCACTGTATTAGCGCAAAACTATTTATAAAAAAGGATGATTTGAATTTTAAATGATTTATAAAAGACTATTTATAGAAAATGAACAGATCTAAATTGGATGACTTAGCTGTAGCCTGTTTTAAATATTGTTTCCATTATTATATTACAGTACATCAACAAGAGCCCTTAATATCAGGTGAGTAGTACAGCATATGCAAAGTAATTTTCACTTATAGTGGAATAAATTTCTAAATCTTCATCGAAATCGTACGTAAGAAGGTGCCTCTATCTTAATTCCCGACCACTCATAGCTTGGAACATACTTCCAATGCTACCTACACCGGCCGAACTTGTTAAAACGCGGTTTTGTGTAACTAATCGCTTTATTTCTTTTTCAGTCGGCCCAGGTAGTGGATCTAGCTGGGGCTCAGCAAGTGCTTCAACTAATGCTCACGCAGGCTCCAACGGGTATGGTTCTGCTGAAGCAAATGCAGCGGCCAACGCCAATACCGGTGGTTACAGCGGTTATTTCGGACCCTACAGCTACGGAGGTTTCCCTGGCGGTTCTAGTGCATCAGCAGATGCGTCAGCGAATGCTGCAAGTGGAGGTTACGGAAATATTTTCGGTGGATTGGATTGGGCTAATGCGAATGCTAATGCAGCAGCCAATTCTGCTGGAAATGCTGCAGCCAACGCAAACGCTATCGCAAATTCATTGAATGGCTATGGTGGAGATTATTCCAGTGCTAATGCCGCTGCCAACGCTGCAGCTAACTATGGTGGATACGGAGGAGGTAGTGCTCAAGCAGCAGCTAATGCCGCAGGGTATGGTGGTGGATACAGTCTCGCAGATGCTCAAGCAGCAGCCAATGCCGGCTCCAACTATGGCGGATATAGCATCGCAGACGCCCAAGCAGCCGCCAACGCCGCGAATGGCTATGGAGGATACGGCGGGTCCAATGCTGCCGCACAAGCAGCCGCAAATGCAGTGACTGGTTCTGGTTACGGCGGTGGATACAGCCTTGCCGAAGCACAAGCAGCCGCTAACGCCGCAAGTGGTTTAGGATATACCCTCGCTGATGCCCAAGCAGCCGCTAACGCCGCAAATGGCTATGGAGGATACGGCGGATCCAATGCTGCCGCACAAGCAGCGACTGGTTCTGGTTATGGCGGTGGATATAACCTCGCCGAAGCCCAAGCAGCCGCTAACGCTGCGAATGGCTATGGAGGATACGGCGGATCGAATGCTGCCGCACAAGCAGCCGCGAATGCAGCGTCTGGTTCTGGTTATGGCAGTGGATATAACCTTGCCGAAGCCCAAGCAGCCGCTAACGCTGTGAATGGCTATGGAGGATACGGCGGATCGAATGCTGCCGCCGCACAAGCAGCCGCGAATGCAGCGTCTGGTTCTGGTTATGGGGGTGGATACAGCCTCGCCGAAGCCCAAGCAGCTGCTAACGCCGCGAATAGCTATGGAGGATACGGCGGATCCAATGCAGCCGCACAAGCAGCCGCAAATGCAGCGACTGGTTCTGGTTACGGCGGTGGATACAGCCTCGCCGAAGCCCAAGCAGCTGCTAACGCCGCGAACAGCTATGGAGGATACGGCGGATCCAATGCTGCCGCACAAGCAGCCGCGAATGCAGCAACTGGTTCTGGTTATGGCGGTGGGTACAGCCTCGCCGAAGCCCAAGCAGCTGCTAACGCCGCAAACAGCTATGGAGGATACGGCGGATCCAATGCTGCTGCACAAGCAGCCGCGAATGCAGTGACTGGTTCTGGTTATGGCGGTGGATATAGCCTTGCCGAAGCCCAAGCAGCTGCTAACGCCGCGAATGGCTATGGAGGATATGGTGGATCCAACGCAGCCGCACAAGCAGCAGCGAATGCAGCAACTGGTTCTGGTTATGGCGGTGGATATAGCCTCGCCGAAGCCCAAGCAGCCGCTAACGCCGCGAATGGCTATGGAGGATATGGCGGATCCAACGCAGCCGCACAAGCAGCCGCGAATGCAGCAACTGGTTCTGGTTATGGCGGTGGATATAGCCTCGCCGAAGCCCAAGCAGCCGCTAACGCCGCGAATGGCTATGGAGGATATGGCGGATCCAACGCAGCCGCACAAGCAGCCGCTAATGCTGTTACCAGCTATGGTGGACTAGGTGGCTACGGAGATGCCAATGCAGCTGCCCAAGCTGCGGCTAATGCAGCTTCAGGCTTTGGCGGATACGGTGGATATGGAGATGCTAGCGCTGCTGCCCAAGCTGCCGCAAATGCAGCTTCAGGCTATGGCGGATTCGGCGGATATGGTGATGCGAATGCAGCTGCCCAAGCTGCCGCTAACGCAGCTTCAGGCTATGGCGGTTTCGGAGGATACGATGATGCGAATGCAGCTGCCCAAGCAGCCGCTAATGCAGCTTCTGGCTACGGCGGATTCGGCGGATATGGTGATGCCAATGCAGCTGCCCAAGTTGCCGCTAACGCAGCTTCAGGCTATGGCGGTTTCGGAGGATACGGTGATGCGAACGCAGCTGCCCAAGCAGCCGCTAATGCAGCTTCTGGCTACGGCGGATTCGGCGGATATGGTGATGCCAATGCAGCTGCCCAAGCTGCGGCGAATGCAGGTTCTGGCGGATATGGCGGCTATGGAGATGCCAGTAGTGCCGCCGCCGCAGCCAACGCCGGTGGTTATGGCAGTTTTGGAGACGCTAGTGCAGCTGCCGCAGCAGCAGCAGCCAGCACCGGTGGTGGTTATGGCGGCTACGGAGGATCAAGCGCTATTTCCCAAGCATTGGCCAACGCTGGCTTTGGTATACGAAGTGGAGAACCAGAAAGCGATGTAGATCTCGCCAGATCCGGTCAGTCAGATGAATTAGCCGACGATGTTCCAGTTACCTCGCAAGAATCGAGAAAGAAACGCAACGCTGAGCAACGCAAGCACAGGCTCAGAATGAGAGCGTAATCACGTATCACGGAATTCTAAGAATCTGTAAGTACTTACATTGAATATTTTGACTCGCTCACTTTTTTACACAAGTTAACAAAGGTAGGTTCAAATTAAAAAAAAAGCTTTACGGTAATTTTATTCATCCCTACTACCTATATCGTTACCTGAACATAAGAGCAATCATCTATCTAACATTTCGCAATTTACTGCTAAACAAAAAAATATTAGGACAAGATGTCTTCTGAAGATGGTAAATCCTGTTTTAATAAAGACAAATTGTTTTTGTTACAGACCGAAACTTATCACAATGATCTCTCTACAAAACATGGCAAGAATATGGATTCGATTTTGTTTATATTTAATTGAAGCATCTAGAAAATGACGAGCAAACTTCATACTTATATCTATATATAATAAAGCATTTAGTGGGATATAACATAATTATGCATTTTTATTTTATCATAACACAAACATTAAAGCTTTATTATACCTAAGAATAATTATGTAGAAACACGAGAAAAACTTTTTGATCTACATTTTCACTGGACACATCACGCATTACTTTAGCATTTTTTAAAAGCGTGTCATTTTTATTATTTTCTCAGTTGACATCTTCGTCACTGGTCTCGACTTATAATATAGAAATAAAAAGTTTATTACCTTTAAAATCAGTTTTACTTAAATACTATGTCCGCTAACATAAACGACTATAACGAATGAGAGGTTTTAAGAAGTAATCAAGTTTAAGGCGCGGGCACATAGCAGGCGAATAAAATATTATTTTTAGAATCAATGATAAAATACATGAATACTTGATTATTTTCTCCGAAGGCTAGTCTCCCACACAGTATGCTAATACATTTTAAAGTACACACACAACAACAATTAAACTTTCTTATTACTTATTTATTTAGTTCTTTGTTCCTCTATCTAAACATATATATAAGTACTTCCTAAGTTATAAATCAATTACACACACGTCCTTCAGACGTCTAGACAATAAATTATTCTGAAACAAATCGAATCACACGCACTTACATGTGGTAATTACATCATAAATCAAACTGTATCAATATTAAAACGCCAAATGGTTATCACACAGATTTATAGTCTTTCTTATAAATACGTCTGTATAATTTTTTGGAGCACATTGATGGATATTATCGTTGATGGTAACTGCAGAACCATAAGATCAGGGGTAAAGTGCAATAAGCCGGGATGCAGGTTGGGGTCATTGGGGGTATTTACCTCCTTGCCTTCCTGTTATCTGAAGGCAGAGCTGAAGAATTGGATAGTTTAAAAGAATCAAAAGACGTAGACAATGTAAAGGAAGCAGTAGGTTTAAGAAAAAGTGGTGAAACGCCCGGTGATCTCAAAAGTGGTAAGAACCCAAATCAACATGGTGGTACATATCACAAATCAACTACATTTGCCCATGTAAAAATCGAATAAATGAAGAAAAGAAGGCGGTTAATCCATACTAATGATTAAAATTTATATGTATAACTTGTCATCCTTTTTAAACATTCCTTTAGTACCAAGCTTGCAATAAGACGTTTTCAAGATTTAGACCTTATTTCAGAAATAAGTTTAGATATAACTCAATCAAACTCTCGAGCCAATGAAGGGAGATCGGGGGATGTGTCACAAAGTGATGCTCGTAGCTTTGAAGGTATTTTATTAACCTTATATAAGTTTAGACGATATGATAATAATATAATTATTATTCACATTAATTTATATTTCCCAGACTCAGCTGTGAGCAATGCTGTCGCTCAATCAAGTGGTGATGGATCTGCTTTGGCTTATGCTGACAGCATTGGAGGTTCTTCTCAGTCTAGAGCAACAGCTGTGGCTGGAGGAGGACCAGCCTCGCCATTTAACCCTTTCAACGAAGATTTGAGACCTTACATACCACCAGGATCAAGTTTTTCGCAAGCCGAGGCTCAAGCAATCAATAGTGACTCATCAGGGCTAAAGTCCTATCCTTATCCTGCGTCCTACCCTTATAGTTCTGGAAAAGCTGATAGTGGATTATATCAACTTTCACCTAATTCGAACCCACAAACAGACAGTGGACTTTATCAACGAGATCCTGTTTACAACCCCTATGGCCAAGGATCGAGCCCTGGTCAGGCGCAAAACCAAGCTGATAATGGATTATATCAACCAGGGTATAATGGTCCACCTAATGTGAACATGTATAGCCAAGGATCGAGCTTCCCTCCAGGCCAAGCCGACAGTGAGTCAAACCAACCCATAATTGAGCCTAATTCTGTACTACCAAAACCTGTTCCTAGACTTAACTCAGTTTCGGATTCGTTCTCTGCTTCTCCTTCATCTTACCCTTATAGTCCGGGGTCTAGTTCAAGCTTTACCCACACACAAGATAGGAGTGGGACATACCAAGCTGTTCCAGTTCCAGATCCTAACTACTCACCATATGAACGTTTTTTGGTTCCATATAAAGGACCTAGTTCTACTCAGACACAAGGCAATAGTGAGGCATATCAATCTGTGCCAATAATAAAACCTAAAGAAGGCCGATATGAATCTAATTCAAGACCATACAATCAAGGACAAAATCAATATGATTTTGCTTCATCTCACTCATATGGTCAAAATGAGCCTTATCAGGCCATTCCCCTTCCTGATTCTAATCCTTCCCCATATGATTCGTTTCTAGTTCCTTATAGAGATCCAAATCCTCCCCAGGCCCAAATTGATAATGAACCATATCAACCTATACCAATTCCAAAACCCAATCCTAAACAACAAGAGGCATTGTCTAGATTATACAGCGAGAGATCGTATTCTGTTGCTGATTACCCTTCATCGCACTCTAGTGGTTTTATACACAATTCTGCTCAACCACCATCGCCAGCTGACAGAGGCTCATATCAGGCTATTCCTATACCTATTCCCGGATCATATATTGAATCGAGTTTCTCTCAGAAACAAATCAATAATGGAGCATATCAGCCTATTCCAATTCCAAATAATTCACTTAGAATGAAACCCACTCAAGATGAAATCGAGCCATATCAATCCATTCCAGTACCAGATTCTGACTTTTCACGTTATGAATCTTCTATGGTACAATACAAAGAACAAAATTCCGAAAAACTCAAAGTTCGAGGCGAAAGCAATGCATATGAATATCAACCCATTTCAAATACAAACAACCCAAAATCTGATGCTTCTTTGTCTTCAGCCTCAATTAATAATGTAGGCAGATCACGTGAATATGCTCCGGTAATAGACGATATTGATTCAAATGCAGATCTATCGAAGAGTGGCTGGGATCCATACGAATATAACCCTTATGCACCCAGTGGTCCATATCCTCAATTATATCCTTCAGGGGCAGAGGCTGCACAAGCATATCCTGATTTCAAACCAGCTGCCAGTGGTGTTCCTAATCCATATAGCCAGGGAATAAGTCCATATGCAACCGATTACCCATCAGAATCACCTTTACGACCAGGGGGTTATAGTCCGGCGGAGAAAGAAGCACGAGGGCCACCTAATGTCTTTGCTAGTAAGTAATATAATAAAATAAAAATAACTAATAAAATAAAATAAAAATAAAGTGAACATTTCCACAAAAATAATCTTCTTCAGAAATCATCGATAGCCTATTTAAATACCAACTACATCATCATGGTTTAACCAATATGCTTACAACATATGAAAACAGATAAAATATCATCGAAACGAATAACGTCGGTAATAAAACTTTCCATTTGTTTACTGAAATATTTCGTTTTTCAGGCGGGCAAAGTTCGCCGATCGCATTCGAGGGTAATAATTTCATTTATAATAATTAATAACGACATCAGAGTATGGAATAAAAGTATTTAATTATTATGGATTGTTTCAGATGCGAAGTCCAGAGCCATTTTGCCTCATGAATATGTATTTCCTAATAAAATGCCTGGTAAGTCTAATAAATATGAATTGCCAAGTTTATGAAAACATAATAAAGGTACTGTGCTCAGTATTCGTACCAAAAATATGAGAACTAAGTGAACTTTCTAAAGGGATATACTCAAACCCAAAGCATTTATTTCAATTAAACCATTTACTTTTGAATATTCAAGAAGTCGGTCAGTCAGAAAATATGAAGCTAGTTGCCCATTCCAAAGCGTAGTAGGTTCCTATGGAGAAGAGCTATAATGTGTCTTGACCATAACAACTTATGATTTTGACAATTAATTGTTAATATTCCATTGATGTCGTTTTCGATACTTATTTGAATCTTACGCAAGCCGTTTATTTCATAACTTATTACAATTATCCTTTTTAGGAGGAGAAAACGCAGTACAATGTACAAAAGAAAACGAATTCCATCACTTTTGGTCTCAAGAACTCGACTGTCTGGTCTGCATATGTCTCAACGAGTACGGACTCCTACAGCCCGTGTGTGCGAGCTGTGGTGGATGTCACAACCCACCACCGAAGCTTCCAGAAATGGTCCCACGACTACCTGAATCCATTCCTGTTCAGCCAGCAACTCCTGGGCCCACTGAACCTATCCCGATAATGCCTGAGCCATATCCACCTGTGCCTCAGCCAGAGTCGAACCCGGAGCAGCCTGTTCCGGAGCCCTATCTTCCTGTCCCCACTCCAGAGCCCTATCCTGTGTATCCAGAACCTGCCCCGCCTCCTTCACCTGTCTCGGTAACTTTTCCAGAGCCTATCGCAACGCTGCCACCACCACCGGACCAAGGTAATCATCGCTACATAATATTTATAAAATGTGCGTCGTCTTGTGAGGTCATATAATTATGTTTTGGATATATATTTTAGGTTGTTAACTCTATTCAGATTTGTAAGACGAAGCTAAAATATTAGATGATCATAGTATTTATTGAGTTGCTACATTATTATCTAAGAGATCTTTGAAGTAAGCACATGATACTTCGTAGCAATTAAGTGTAAAGTAATCATATATAGTCACTATTTTACTAAAATTCTACATATTAATAAGATCAAGAACCATAGACTTTTTAATTCCCCAAAGGCAGATCTCATAGGAATCCAATCAAGATCTAGAAATAATATTTCACTCAGAAAGATTAACGATCTTTCTTAAACTGCTAGCTTAGTCTGCCGTTTTGATTAATAACTTTACGTTAAGAAAATGCTACGAATTTTCAACTGAAACCACGATTTTAGTTGAGTTTGCTCATATTAGTGGCTACTGACATTTGGACGTAATTATGATTAAAGTTAATAAGAAATCAAATATTTATCAGGTGTTAGCTGCACAGATGAATCTGATCTCATTACTTGACGTAGTGATTTTTTTTAATTTATTGATTACATACAACATCTGACAATTGGTTTATATTTGTAGCCCATTGTAACCCTCTGCCAACCGGAGTTCCGTTCACAAACCCGCTGCACCCTTGCCAAATATGCATCTGCAGAGAATCCTTCGTGACTGGCAAAACTGATGTTCAGATCGAATGCAAGGAGAACCCCCAGTGCAGTGAGTAGCTTTCGGAATTTCTTTATACGAGACATCAAGAGACACACCGTGCGAAGAGCTGCATTACAATCAATATCTCTAATTTTTCAGTTGCGCCTGCCGATGTGACTGCTATACGTAAGTGTTTCAGGCAGAACATAATTTAACTTCAAAACATTTTTATTAACTAAAATGTCGCCTTTGTAACTATACCAAGTGTCATAATTTTTTTTTATGTTTCAGCTCCGATACCTGATGTTCCCATGCCAATACCGCGTAAGTTCTAATAAATATTATAAATATGTGACATTTCCTTAAAATGCCCGGAAGGGGAAGTAAATTAAACAATTTTTGTAACTTTCATGTCGGATGTAAACTACCAATGCATAGAAGATGCATTATGTGACGTTAAGTGTTCACGAAGAACGTTACTCAGTTGAGTATCCCTAATTCCTTCACGAGATGTACCGGTGGATCTGAGCCATCAATTAGGGGCAACAGTTCCCCTACTAAAAGACCCTTATTGAACGTTGCATTTGCAAGAAGAGAAATAATGTAGTTTGATCATACCATGCAATTTTATTGCTAGTAATAACCTTATCTGAAGTTCCAGGTTTTAATAAGCAAGTACTATACGTTCAAACTTATAAAGTAGTAAATATGAAATCAGTTTGTTACTGACCTGGATTCTTAAAAAAGTTCATATTAAATAATGTATCCATGTGCAGAGAAAATGTGTCCTAAAATCTCACTTTGTCATCATGCAACTTTGAAAGATATTCAGCAATCATTTATTCATCGTTGCAGTGCCGATATGTGAGAAATTCCCCGAAGACGTGCTGTTCCCTCACCCGACTGAAGCTTGCAAACTCTGCAAGTGCTCTAAGAGTTTGTCAGAAGACGGAGAGTATGAGCAGCAGATAACTTGCTATCCTCATCCCGATTGTGGTAAGGTCCCTTTTCTATTACTTCTTTTTACTGATGTCATCATCAACATCTTCCTGCCAATTTATTATTGGTCGGCTTTTATTTGCTCGTACTTCTATTTAAGCCGTCATATCAGTAGGTACTCACCCCCTATCATCTTTCACACAATCCATCTATTGTTTTGTTTCTACTAATGTATTTGCAAATACAACATAATAATCAATGTTATATTTTTCCACAGTCCCAAAACTGGAAGCAGTGACAGAGCCTGTACCTCCGCTGCCCCTCCCAGTAGATCCGTACCTGGTGAAGCCATACCCTGAACCTGAACATGGGCCTACAGAACCTCTGAGAGAACCCTTCAAGCCAATAGAGCCTGTACCATTGCCAGAGGTCGTGACGGTGGAGCCTTGTGAGTAATGTTTAATAAATATTTCTTCATAAAATGTTGGAAAATCATAAATTTTGAACGCCATTTTTTCCTCTTCTGCTTTTTATAACAAACAGTCAGTCTTTTTAATGAATGGTTTACAACTACTATACTATTGCATTGACCAACACAATCGAATGTAGGATTGACCCTAAGCAAGAAATATCTGGATGAAAGAAGCCGACGATTGATTTAAGTAGCGTGTGATGGAGTGGCCCATGTCCAACAATGAACTTCTATAAGCTGATATTGATGAAGTCTGTATTACTTATACATATTTTATATTTTCCTAGTACCGTGGCCTCCCATAACGACCATTGCACCAGTCCCTGCGCTTCCCGTGACTCCTCGACCTGGACCACTACCAGGACCATCACCACGTGAGTTTTGTGAATCTAGTCTAGAAGAATGGAAGAAATATCGAAAACACTGCGAGATCTTGCCTCATTAAATTATACATAAAATTACTATACTTTTATGAATTAAAAATTTGATAAGTATACAAAAAAAATAGACAAAAATAACTAAATAATAATAATGTTAACATAGCAAATAAAATGCAACGAATTTTAAGAAACAATAAAGTTTTTAACAATACATAAATTGAACCATTATCTGTTTCACCATAAACTACATTATTACTTTTACTATGTATCCTAAATGCATCCTATACTTCGCCCATATTTACTGTCATCTCTTGTAATAAGATTTTCATAAGAATTGTTTCCCAAGATGAGTCCTGCCGGCCGTATCCCCCCAACCAGACGTTCCAACACCCCTGGGATGAGTGCCAGGTCTGTATATGCACCGAAGCCACCGCCGTCGGGATGATCACCGTCGAAATCAACTGCTATACCAAGCCATCCTGCTGTTAGTATCCTTTCATCTTTTTTTTTTTAAATTTAAGTGTTTATTCAGCTTAATATTTTTTGGCATTTTTTTCAGGCATAGATCCACCAGATTCAGTTAAAACAGGTGAGATTAGAAATTCAATGATTTGTTGGATGTTTATAAACTAAAAGCTTTAAAATGCTAATCCTAAAATTACTATCTTTGTTCCAGCACTTCCAGGTAAACTACCATGATTTATAGGTAAGCTTTATGTCAAAGTAACTTTACATAGATTTGTTCCTGCGAGAGAGAACCCTCGAAAATGATCCAACATTTTCATTTCAGATTAAATTCGCCAGTTCAAGATCCCCATTCAAAGTTCTGCCGTCAGTAGCCAGTTGAAAAGTTTCGCAAATGCGTGATAACTGTCGATTTTATGCCACCGTTTGCGCTCGTTTGCACCCCAACATGCGGGCGGTCGACAGGGGGTGACAGAGGGTGAAATAAAAAACTCGTATCAACTGGAACATTAAAAGCAAACAAATAAAGTAAAAATTTACGAGCGACTGCGACACGCCGTCAAAATTGCAGATACAGGTGACGTAAAAAAAGATAGAGCGGGACTCACTGCCATCGGCCGGTAAGGTGAAATATTGAAATATCAAATGCAAGCGTTTCATAAATTCCAGTTTCATTATTGCAGTAAAATGCGCTCAAGTATTTGAGTCACGAGAAAAATATTTCATACATAGAACACGGATACCGTTTCCACGAAAAACAACACAAAATCTGCTCCATCTGTTGTTAAATTAAACGTTTCCCCCAAAAACATTTATTAGAGAGAAAACAAAGCTTTACCCAAAAATTACGTAAAGCGTCCTTTGCGTAGCACTTTGATAGCAGATAACAGAACAAACAATGGTACATAAATCAATCCTCCTCCGAGATAGCGGTCCCTAATTAGTGGGAGAGCATTGAGGAAAACCAATACGGGGAATCGTTTTGGAAACGCAATAAGGGTGGTTCGAAATGGGCGATGAGCGCCATCGAGCAATCTGACGCGCTATAGATTGCCGCTGAAGTGTATTGACACCTCGATGTCCATTTACCGGAGCCACTCACCCCTGAACGTGATAGCGTGAGTGTAATTGTGTTTTCCATTCAGGTGCCACTCCTGTTATCACTGTTTTATTGGTCTTCGTTAAATTTTATTGTTGATGAGTTTTCGGACAGAGACGTTAAATCTTTAATTCTGGCTGGAAACCGTTTCAATTATGTTCGAAAGTAGTAGTGAGTAATATAATTTTCATAGTTTACTAGAAAATATTACATTTCTGTCTAAATAATTAACTGTATTATACATATTTCAGGTTTCAATATGCCATATGTAGGACTTGGAAATGCGGTGAATAGCCCTGAAGTACAAGCTTTAACTAGCGGGTCCCAGCCAATTACCAGCACTTACAGACCTCCACCAGCATACCCTTCGTACAGTCCAAGATCCGTTAACATATATCCTGGGAGTAACCCAGCTAGTGCGGATACTTTGAACCCGCCTCCTCCTTACTCCGGCTATGTGGACCCATCTTCCAGTTACCCATACCAACCGAACTACGCACCCCCATACGTGAATCCACAATATCCTGAATACCCACCCAGATTACCAGTTCTTCCTGGAACTGGCAATACGATTGGACAGTACAAACCCAATAATTTTGGATATCCTGCGAACTATCAATACGCTCAAGGAGATGCAGTAGGGAATAACTACCTGCCGCAAGGACAATATCAGCCATTTGATCCGAGGTTCCAGACGGTACCAGCACCATCGTATCCTGGAATGTACCAGAGAGCTTATGAGAGGCCTCCTATGTACGCTCCTCAAATCAGAGACGGTTATGTGAAACCTCCGGTACCAGCGTTAGGTGGGCCAAGTGAGTTTTAGAATATTTCCACAGAATACTTAAAATACTACGTACAGAAAGGACACTCCCTTCCCCGCACTAACATCAGTTACCGCACCTCACCCCGCACTTCGGCGTATTCGTCGCAGTTCTTTAACAAGAGCGCTCGCAAACACAAGTACCTCACGCACACATTCATATGTACACAGACGTCATTTTTTAATGTAGTAGTAGTAGGTAATTATTTTGCGAGCGTTGTATGGAGTGTCCGGGGTGTGATATGTCTCCTATATCATTAAACTTTAGGGGGCATCCAATCTAACATCAATCCTGAATTTCAGGTGTCCAGAATTTGGCGCCAAGCTACGCAGCACCTATAGGATATTCGAAGTCTGGTAAAGGTATCACATCTTATACTAACTCTTAACCAAATTATCTGTACCTTAATCAATAACAACTTCCCCCTTGAGTGAAAAGACTTTCGCCATCATTCCAACTTCTAAATATGCAAAAAAAACATGTTGGTAACAATTTACCAACATTTGTGTTGTTTTGTTGGCTAATATTCTCAAAGCCCTGCAAATCAAATAGCTATTGATCTAAATATAAATAATCTTTAGGTTAGCATACACCCACAGATGTTTACGAAGGAAGCCTCCAACTTTTGTATAATTTTTAACAAGCGCATCCTGTAATACCGTGCGGATCCTTCAACTTTTTGGACATAAATTAAAAATATATTAGGAGAACAGATGGTGGGACGCCCGCCATGCAAATTATATTTAATCAAACTTTGGGCCTTCACTAGTTATTGAATTTGTCTTGTACTTTCTTTGAACCTTTTGCCCTGTACAAATTCTTTTTTTAATTTGAAATAGTTGATAAACAAGTTATTTTTATAAAATTTTCAGATGGAAAAGATGACGACTCGCGGTAATATGTTATAAATAATGTGTAAGTAATATAATAAATAATTTAAAAAAAAAAAACTTATACTGTAGCAGTTTTTGAAACACAAAAGGAATGACAAAAAATCACTAGTATTTTGTCATCCAAATGATCACTAAACTATAGAGGCATGAATGAACAAAATGAATATGAACCAACTAGAACATTGTTCTCATTAGAATGTTTGCTGTTTAATTTGAAATCACGTACAGAAACGTATTGGGTTTAACGATCGGTATTACTACCTTCAGGAATACTGAAATAAGACTTCGTATAATTTTACAGTTATGTTCCTTATGAGTTAAATAGAACTACCAATAGTTAATTTATATGGTATGTACCAATTTCCAATTTTTCAGACTCCAAATGTGCCTGAATTTGCTTCACAGTACCTACATTAAAGTTGGAACATCTAGGTGCTTTCAGTACTAAAACATTCTCTGAAGAAACATAATAGCATCGTTTAAGAAGATATCATTAAGTTGCAACTAATAAAAGCCTCTTTGTTTCAGGATATAATATTTTTTAAGAAACAGACGACAAGGCTTATTATGGACAATGAGTAGTTATAAGAAGTGTGCACAGCAAAAGATGTTTTAAATTATATTTATAGTAAAGGTAAAGCCTCGTAATTTGTTTGTTTTATTTCAATCATTATCGATCATCATCATAATATGATGATGACGTTGGATGATGATAGTATTACTATCATTTCCATAGCAATCGATGACGGATATTACTAGCTGCGTTCCGCGGTTTCACCCGCATAAGTGTCGATCCCGTGGGAATATCGGGATAAAAACTATCCTATGTCCTTCCCTGGGACTCAAACTATCTCTATACCAAATTTCACCTAAATCGGTTTAGTGGTTTAGGCGTGAAAGACGGACAAACAAACAGACACACACACTTTCACATTTATAATATTAGTATGGATACCTGCGGGGTTCTTCAGAGAAGAATTCTGAGCCCCATACTATGAACTTTGCGATGCTTGCTAAATCATTAGGCAGAGTTGTAAATTGAGTGAGTGCACCACCAAAAAGACTTCTCAAAAACATTTGCAAAGTATGCGGTTGCAAAACCCGTTGCTGTTTTACCAACAAACAATATTTTTGTACACTACAAATTAAAGTACAAGTAATAAAATATACAAGATTTATGTTGAAGTATAAATCCCAGTGTAAAGGCTGTTCGATAACACGAATAATGTGAATTTTATTTTAGTTAAATTTAAGTATGTTATAATAATGTTGCTCTGGTTTTTGGCGATTTTACTTATAAGGGGTAAGAGATACATTTTTGTATTATTTATTATGAAGCAGTGTTGGCCCTGTGGTAGCGGCCGCGACTTACGAGTTGTAGGTCGTAGGTTCGGACCCAGTCTGGCGCTTTACTCCGTGTAAATTATTTAATCACCACTGCTCTCAAAACGGTGAAGGAAAAGATTGTGAGGAAACCGGCATTTCGATATGTGGCCGCACTAGGCCCGCGTGGTGGATCCACCCCTCTCACAGAGAGGAGGCCTGTGTCCCAGCAGTGGGCCCGTTATAGGCTGATTATATTCTGGAATTTATTGAACTTTTTTCGATAACCGGAAAAGAACTTCGGTTTTTTTACGATAAATTGCCATTTACTATAACTACAAACGTTATTAAAAGTTACTTAATTCTCTAACGAATTATTATTTCTAAATATAGTTTCGCTCAAATACACTCAAGAACTAGCATTTCCGCCATCTAATATTCATTCCACTTCAAATCTGCTAAGTAAGAGCAGACAAAATCAAAGGAAGAGACTTAACGTTGCCCGTAGCGTGCAAAATGACAGATTTTCTACATCTTATTAAGTTTCAGTCATTATGTTCCAAGTGAAAACAGTGCCAACTTCACAATATCACTCAAAATATAATTTGAAACTTAGTATTGAAGTGAAAACGTCTGACAGGTTCGCGTTTTAATGGAATGTTCCTTTTTAAGTATGAAATTTCTTGTGATTTTTCAATCTTGGTAATGAGGTGAATATAGTTGCGGATCATGCATTTGATAACAGCGAGTTTTAGGGAATTATTTCTTTCATCATCATCTTTTCAGCCCGGAATCACCCACTGCTGGGCCTCCCCTTTGTTTCTTTACTGATTAACAAATTATAAGGCTTTCGCTCAAAGGCTTTAGCTTAACTTATAGCTGAGCTATATCAGAAATAAATTAAATGCTCGTAATGCATTCTTGCACTTACATAGGTAGTGGCGACCTCGTAATTTCTTGACCAAGGATGTCACTTCCTATGTCTAAAAACGACATTGCTTATTTGTTGTCACTTGTATGTAAAAAAACGGCAAAGTACATTTTGTGACAGTTAGTTTCAACCCCAGTGAAGATTCAATTTAGGTACTGGAATTTGTTGTCAAAAGCTTTTAATAGAATGTGAGCTTTACTTGTTTTTATGCTGTCTTGGTTGTATACCTATAGATTGCGAGATACCTACCTTAAGTCAGGCTAGCCCACAAAACCACAGATTATGTGACTACTCCCACCCCGTTTTGGGAAATAAATGCTTATTCCCACACATGCATCGTACGAACACTTAATTGCATGCGCATTTTGATCATACATAACCTTACTGGGTACTAATGAATTTTGTATGAATCTCTACACAAGAGCGCAGAATGAATCTATGATCTGGATTTAAATAATATTATTAGCTAAAATATATTGCTATTTCCCTAGCAGGAAAATGCAGCTTTAGTTTAGTAGTTTAATGAAAAGGAGAAATAAATGGAAAAGCAGTGCTACCCGCCTGTAGTGTGCGTTGTTTCATAGAAAATGTACGAAAGTGATGAAGGAAGATTTTGACAATGCGTCACGTTGCGGCGCGACCCGCCCCAACCTGCGCTTTAAAATATATGAAAACACTTTTAGTGTCAAAATGCCAGACACCGTACCAACTGCTGCGTCTGGAAGAGATGGAAAACCTGGCCCAGTTCGATGATGCACAGCATCGGGGCCCGAATTTCTACGACTACACCGGAGACTCATTATTGGAGGCGGCCAGCACTCTGGAGAAGGATGATGACACATCGCTGTAAGTCTTGAAGCAACATCATCATCACCTTACTGCCCTTATCACAATGTATTTAGGGTCGGGCAATATGTCTTATCCTTAATCATCTCTCACACTTTCATCGTTTCTTTGGTCTTCCTCTACTCTTATCATCATCCACGTTCACGTAAATATGCAAAAGTATTTCGTGAAAGATATTGCGATTATTATAATGTGGTAGTACAGTCAATAACACATCAGTGGTAACACTTGCAATACGAAAATCGCCATTATTGCTACGACATAAATGCGCTGTCAATAATATCAAATTGTTATTACCACTGATATCGGTTGACTGTACCTCAGGACAAAGTATCAGTCCAATGACAAAGGCATTCAGTTGAAAAAACAGAGATTGGATTTAAACCAAGCCAATGAGACTGATTAATAGTTTCATATTCAAACCCAAGATATCCTAAAACAAGATGATTTCGTTATTTCAAATCGCGATTTCTCACTAAAATCTGCGACGTAGAACCTTATTGAAACCCCAAACACCCATTTCGTTAATTTAGCCGAAGGAAAATGTACCAGTTCAGCGAAAATACCCCGCCTTATTTATGAGATAATTTATTTACTTGCGCTATGAGATAAATCAGGGGAACGACGCCATTTTACACGGTCAGCCCTTCTTTGAGCGGCTTCAGCAATAACCGGACATTATCGAAATATTTAGCAGGAGTGAAGTTCACAAGTCTTGCTTGGGGAGATTACATACTGCAATCACAAAACAATGCCTTGATTTGTAGGTGATTATTTCCAGTGTGGCATTGTTATATTTTTATTACTGGAGCATACTTCTTCTGTGCTTTTAAGGAATGAGGAAAATGTTGTCAGGAAAGTTTTGAGTATGAATATAGGTAGGGGAAGACCAAAGAAACGATGGATGGTCCGTGTGAAAGATGATATTGATAGAAAAAAATGGGGTAAGGGCAAGAGAATGCTGATAACTACTTCTGAGCTTGTATACTCGACATATTAGTCGCTTGTGGCGACACTCACCGTATACTTGACATGTTAGTCGCTTGTGGCGACACTCATCGTATTCCAAACATTTCCTTTTACCATTATCAACATTAAACTTGTATTGTTGGTCTTTACATCACCTAAATGTAGGTGCCTCAAGAAATAATTCCGCCTCTAAACTAAACCTATCGTTAAACTACGTTAAAATTGCTTCATAATCACACAAACCAGGAATTGCTCCATTATTTAATGTTTTACTATTTTCAGTGAAATATCAAGTTATTCTGAAACAAGTTCAGACACATCCACTGGCTCCTCAAAAGAAACAAGCGAGAGGAGGCGAGCGTAAGAATTTACCATTTTTTTTATAATTTTTAATAGAACATATCTTCACATTCATCATCGCCTACAAGTATATCTTCTACTCGTACATTATTCAAATTATTGAAATCTTTCTTACTAAAGCTATATAAAAATGAACTTTATCCTCTCAGCAATAACATTGTTTGTCCAGTACAGCGATGTATCGAGCGTGCACTCCATGTGTCCATGACATGCTGAAGAAGTACACCAACATTGGCATCAAGTGGATATGTGCCAGCTACCAGCGTGCCAGACGGACCTTCAAGAGTGAATGCATGATGAGGTATAGGAACTGCCAGGATGGGACCAGTTAGTATTACAGTATTCTTACAGTTACCCACATAGTCAGAGTTAGAAGGCTGAAGTGGCAGTAACCGTTGAAGGATATATATTTAATGTAAATGGAGCAGACCCCAGCCGGATAGACCTAACAGGCGACTGGGACAGATTGGATTCGTTCTATTGGATTGGATTCATACGAATTCTGCCAAATTGTACGCCTTTTATTTTTAAGATCTTGATTTTCCTGTACACATTTTAATCATCTAATATATTAAATAAATGACAATGATGCGGAAGGCGGAGAACCGCTCCCTTTGGCGCAACTTGGAGGAGGCATTATAATATCCAGCAGTGGACTGATATATGCTTTAATTAAAGTATACGAAAGAGAACTTTGCTCTGCACGCAATTGACTTCAAAGTTTGTTTTAACCTTTCCAGTGTTCGTGAAATTACATGACCATAAATGCAAGGATGACATTTACCATGGCAAGACTTGGTTCTACAACTACAGAGTATGATATATAAGGGGATAGTAAAATAAGTTAATGGAATAGAGCCTTTTATTTTAACACTTTGCGGGAAAGCTCAGTATCCTTCAATGTGTTAATAACCGCGTCCTTCGAAATTCTTTTAAAATAGGTAGACACAGTTGCAAGCATAAAGATCGCTTAATATAAATTCATGTTTGTATGCCTATAGTTTTAAAGGCCGGTTTATTGGATACACTTTTAATAAAAACAACCTAAAATTATCGAAACGATATCCATGATGATACATTTGTATATTTAGACCTAGGTACCATCTTGAATTTAGCTTTCGACTTCATCTTCGGCATTAGCATTCTCGAAAACGATGAGCAAGACCAAACAATTTGGTTGTTGGGGGAAATATGCACATTTGCTGCGTTATGTTGTGATTTGAAATTATCCATATGATATGACATACCTAGATATCGATGTTTTATTTAATATTTTAAAAGTAGTTTCCTGTGCTATGTGATTTTAGAGTGCGAAATAATAAAAATAACACAACATAACGTAATAAAAATATAATAAAAAAGTAAAATTACACGAATCGTAAAATCAAATCCAATAAATATAAATCTGGCTTGACATGGATTTATGGGTTTCTGCGCATGTTTTGTAAAGGGGTATAAAATGATTGACGTGGAGCCATGGTGCGACGGGTGGCTCACATTCTACTTGTATTGATTTTAGGTAAGTTTTTCTTACTTCTAAGATGTTTTACCTATTCTACATATATACAGGGTGCTGGAAGTATGGATCAAATCGAACAAGGACGTGGGCAAGGTCATTTTCAAACTTTTTAACCATGAGAATGTCGGTGAACTTTTTTACGGTTCAAAAGTTATGACCAATTTTTGTTTTTTCAATCAGTTCGCATAGTGCTCAAAGAAAAAAAATATAAAAAAGAACTATCAGGGCTATCTAAAAAAAAAAAAAATTGACAGCCCTGATAGTTTTTTTTTAATGATTTTTTTTTTCTTTGAGCTCTATGTGAAGTGATTGAAAAAAAACGAAAATTGGTAATAACTTTGTACCGTACAAAAATTCGTCGATATTCTCAGGTTTAAAAAATTTGGAAATGACCTTACCCACGCCCTTATTCGATTTGTTCCACACTTCCAGGGACACCCTGTATACCTGATTGAAAAATGCCCATTCCTATTCTTATTTTTAAATAAGAATATTAGGAATGGGCATTTTGCAGTTTAAATAAAGTACTAATAGTAATAACGGCTAGAATCTTCTACTCGATAGTAGATGTAGGAAAACATTGCCTTGCAATGGGACAGTTAACTTTTATGAAAACAAAGCCAGCATATGAACTACATAATTAACCACTTTCTCTTATAGCACAAATCGCGACAGCCTTTGTATTCAATAATACTTTACCAGAAGAGCAGGATATTAATTTAAATGAAATCAAAACAAGAAGACGGAACAAAGAAAAGTCCACGTCATCCGATGCCGGTTCTGGTAAGTATCATCGTCATCCACTATCCGACTTCACTCTTCGCTGTGCATAAGCCTCTCTTCTCATGTGTCGAGTATGTGCCATTGGAAAGTATACCTACAGGATATTACAGGTCTTGGAATAGTAATACGTAAGGTTAGCGCACAGGCAGAAACCAAACTGTAAGGGCGAATCTGATCAGACAGTTTGGTTTGTGGCAGAAGGGGGTATGAAAATAACATTAGAAGTACAGCTTCCCGTGAAAGTGCTCGTTCGTGGAAGGTACTACCACGATACCTATGTTGCCAACCTGTGCTGCTCCCAGTTTGGAAGATATGTATACCTGCAGGGTGTTACGGAAAGGGTATATCAATACAAACGGGTTGAATAGTGTATCAGGTCTAGAATCTCTGTACAAAATTTCAGCTCAAAAGCAGTAACTTTGAAAATGCTTCATATTTTTTTATTTTGGTAGTTTATTAAATTGAAATCATAACAAACGTGTCACCGCACTACGAGGGTCGTAATCCATTATCTGAAGTGTGTCTGTGTGCCTAGTACACGCACATCACGACGCCGCGCGCCAGTGCAGCGCCGTGATGTCGAAATAAAAAAATATTAAGCATTTTCAAAGTTAATGCTTTTGAGCTGAAATTTTGCACAGAGATTCTAGACCAGACTCTTCAACCCGTTTGTATTGATATAGCCTTTCCGTAACAACTTGTATATGGATCCTGTTGTAATTACAGGTAAGTAAATGAGACATTTCAGTTTCCTCTCTGGGCTCTAGAGGCATCGCAGATCCGTTGTCAACCCATCAGGCATCCCCATTCAGGTCCTAAATACCGTTTATCCAGATGTACTCCTGGCTTTTTTACAAGTTAAAATTGTAACTACTCTTATTTTGTTGACAGGTGGAAAAGTTGGAGATTCGTCCGAATCTTTAAATGTGGAGTTTACGGATCCCTCTTCAAAAGATACTGCAGAAAAGAAAAATAAAAGGAATAAAAAAAAGGACCGATCGCCTAAGTCAACTGTAGAGCGCAAAGGATGGTACGAACATATATTTAAGATAGAAACAGGATTTTATAGTCACGAGTCAGATTTAAAAATAAAGATAGTTTTTGATAATGTTTCTACGTCGTCTATCATAGTGTTTACTCAAAAAAGAGATCTAAGTCTCTTACTTTCAAATATATTTACTGTCTAATTTTAGGCGAAAATGGCATCGTAAGTGCACAAAATGCCCGGAGGACATGCTGACGAAATGGCGAAATCCTTCCATCAGCTGGATCTGCGGTGCTTATCAGCGAGCCAGAAGGACGTTCAAGAGCCTCTGCATGATGCACTACAGGAACTGCCAGGACGGCACAAGTGGGTATCACGTCTTTTTGAAGAATGTGATAAGCTTGCTAGCTTGGCTTCTATTTAGCTTGATGAAACAAGAAATCCAGCGTACCAACAGTTTCCAAGTATTAAGAGGAGGCCTTCGTTACAATAAGAATTGGTCCACATGAGGGGGGAACTCATCAAAGATGACATATATTTAAGCTCAGCAGTGTAAAACCTTGTCGATATTGTTTCATTTACGGTTTGATTCGTGATCTATCTCTATTTTTTGGCAGTGTTCACCAAGATAGCAGATCATCGATGCCCCAACGGTACGAAGGACGGCGTACATCCATATAATTTGCATTTCTTCTACGACTACAAGGTAACATTGACGAGTGAAGAATCCGAAACCCTAAGTCATACACAAAGTGAATCGGAATCACAGTCTGCAGACATCAGTAACACCGAAATAGAAAAGAATCTACCAAAATTCTATTTCCATCAAGGACGTCGTAATTAGGATGTGTACAAATTGATTCCTTTCTCCATTATATGTATTCTTTATTTGGAAATTATTATTGGTTTGGTTGAAATATAGACAACGATCGAAGTGTTGTTGTGTTTATTGCTACACTATAATAAGGACTCACTAACTAGAGTTAGGTAAACGAATAACTTAATAAGAGACGACACAATCGAACATATAATTATAATACTTATTATCTATTATGATTACCTATCCTGTTTATTCCTAACTACGGCGTTCATATTTGGGCAAATCTAGACTCCGAGTTATTACTACACATTTTCCAATTGAAAAACCTAATAACATTGTCTAAAGATCGAACCCAGGACCCTTCGCTTACCGATGGAGCTCGCAACCACTACGCTAGCGAAGTAGTCACTGTAACATACATACGCTCAAAACGCCATACATCATTTTCTATTATCTAACATCAGATCATAAATCTACAAAGCATCATAATACCATTAATCGTTCCCTGGTAACAATTTGTCACGCAGACAGACAGACAGACAACTATGTGATGAGACACCGAATTTACTGCGCTGCAACATCACACGTTATCCCCTTAACTTTAACAAAATAAAGTGCAATTTCGTGTAAACCAACTGCAAAAGTAACTTTGCCAGCAGTACGAGATAGAAATGTAATGAATGAAGGTTGTAGTGAACTTTACGTCGATTGTTTTAAAGGCGTTTTTTGTATAGTTTACAATAGAGTGCAAATGCATTTGTAATGGACCAGTTTGGAGTGTCGCGAGTGTTGAAACGTCATCGCTTTGGCATTGACTTTTTCTTATTTTTGAAAGTCAGGGGTTCTTATGGTGAAGTCAGTCGAAATGAAAAATTTGCGTTGTTCAAAGTTTCCGAAACTACTTGACCTGCTAGAAGAGCAAATTCTGATGATATTTATCAGAAACGTAGAATTAAATACAAGGCAACCGTAGGACAAGCTGATTCATTAACAAGATAACTTTGAACTGTCGCGTGAGGGTTTTCTGCAGAACAATAACAAAACCAAGAGTGTAAACAAAAAAACTTTGGATTCAATCTCTCTGTTAACAAGAATTTCACCCCTAAAAACCCTCAGACACAAATGTTTCACCCCCTCGACAATCTGGTTCACCTCACATTCATAGCCTCATAGGGTGTTGTCAAACTTCTACGCATAAATGTGCAGCTTATTGCTTGTAATGGACAATTTACATAACGCCCGCATACAAAGGACGGTTAGCAAAAAAATGCGAGCAGTAAAAAAGTGAAATAGGTGTTAAAAATGTAATCAACTTCACGTATGCATAGCAGATGATGGTAACCTGTGTGGAATAGAAAACAAGAAGAAAAAAATAATTGAAAGCATTTTTTCGTTGTTGCGTGTGTAAGGTAAAGTAAAAATGTAAAGTGTTATCAACTCGGCTTATTACACTGAAATTGAACGTTGTGCTTTTTCAGGCAGGTTTTTGCTGTACGCATCCCGGTAGTTGTAATATTGTTTTAATAGCTTTTCTTCGGATGGGATCAGCGATATGAAAACTGGCATATTTTGATGCTCTTTTTAACTTGAAACTTCTAACACATTCTGTAGCTACGAGTGCACTACCTACCAAAAAGGTATATTGTGTTGTATTTTTGCTACGATAAGTATACATTATTAAAAAGCTATAAATCTATTCCAGCTTCTAACTTATTGACACTAAAAGAGCTCCGAAAATAGCTTCAACAAGGCGAAGATAAATGACAAAAAAAAACTTTGTGGAACTTTTCCGCTGTCGCTACATATTTCTACCTTTACGTATCACAGGTGACAACTCTCATTTGCGGGATGCTCAGAGTAGGGTCTGCACAAAAATATATTTTCGACTGATAAAATGTATAAAAATCTTAAGTTTCGAGACATAGGGGTGAAAATACTTTGAAAGAAAAAATTAGGCTGACAGGGAAGTTTGTTTTTATGCTACAATGATAAGTATGAATAAATGCTGTATAATTTTTTTTTGTCTCATATTTCATAGAAGAAAACATTTTAAAATATTTGGCTGTCTCGTGGACGGGCCACATTTACCTTTCTCAATTTACCTAACATAAAGGTGATGATTTTTGATGGTATTGACTACTTTTTGACGTGACTTCATTCAGGGAAGTATTAACTAAAGACTTTTTTGATAGATAGATAGATATATTTATTTCTGAGTATTATGGTACATTAAGATCTTAATATTAAATAGTTTCACATACACTACCGTTGCCGGTGTAGAAATATTACTACTTTAAATATTTCAATATTATTACTTTGAAACATACTCTTACCCCTTTACTAATAAACATTGTATAGCGTCTGTATAGTTATTACACAACGCTTTGTCTTCTTCTTTGGAAAGTCAAATTACTGACGACCGAAAGAGAGAAATCGGTGTGTAACTATTCATCTGATATAATACGTTTATTACTGAGGGGGTTAAAGTATACGTCTAACCACTTTAGACAGAACTGCACTTGTTTCTATCTTCACTGGTCTAAAAAGATATGTCATATTGTAACCACTTCTTTTACTTATAAACTATTTCACTTGAAAGATACTCAGGCGCACCAGCAACCTAATTTCGTAACCCACTTTCAATCACAGTCTAAGATTTTGAACGATATTGCTAATCCATTGCTGCGTATTATTGAAAAAGGCTCAACTACGTAAAAAACGCAATGAATGTTGTTGAACTGTCAAAATGAATGCTATTACTACTGTTAGCGTGTTACAAAATTACCCCGCTATACCCTCTTAGGATAGATCATCCGCTTTATCTTCAGTGGTCTGGACAGTGTAGATTGACAGTCAGTCACTACCCAGGCGATAATATGGCTCATAGAGTTTTATATAAAGTTTATCTTTGTAGATTGTTCTCTCTCTCACTCACACCCGTGCACTGTATAATAGTTTCATTCTAAACCTCGATGTGTTATATTTACGCCGAGGTCCTGTCCTTATCAGTTAAACTTTAAATCCTCTACCCCATCCACCACGTTTAATTTAGCCGCACGCGTCACGGCGGGGACACCGCCGAGGCGCATGACGTCATCCAGTAGCCAATCAGCGGTCCCCAGTGAGTACATGTACTGCTCGATTGCATCGGACCGAAGTGTCGTGTACGTGGGCCTTAATAACTGGGTGTACGGGGATATGCACTACGATTATTTGAGTTTGGCAGAAATAAAGGTGTAAGTTTTTGGCAGTCTAGGTTGTAGATCAAGATTCTGACTGCCTAAAACGCAAAGGTATTGCTATGTGAAAAATAGCTATCAAAGATGACGTCTTATGACGTAAGTGTAAGAATAAGTTGAAGAAAAAAATTATTATCAGTGAGTTGTACAGATCGTGAATCATAGCTTACTGAGGAAATATTCATAAATTAATAGGCATAAACTATATTGGGTCCCTGATGGGAATCATTGCCATGACATTCCTAAGGAACGCTGTCAAGATGACCGACTTGGATGTGTTTATAACAATTAGCGGGGAAAGCTGCAAGCTTCTGGGTTGAGAAAACCTTTGTCCAGTTGTAAAGGACTGGAAAATACAACATTATTTCAAAGCCCATAATTAAGAAGACCCTTTCTCAAATTCTTTGAAAAATGTAAGCTAAGCTTGTATCCCTAAGTCTTCGTCAACGGGTAAGCCCGAGTGACACCGAGCTTGGCCGAGCTTGCCCGAGTGGCTTAATGAAGTCATGTCGGCTGCCGACTGATGACTACACGATATTGTGAGCGTACCCTCCTAGGCGTGTGTTTAGAATGACGAGAAACAGTACAGCTGTCGTATTTTGTACTTCGGCCGTTGATATTTCTCTGGACCATTTAGTGTTTCGATAATTTTTGAAGACGAAAATTATTTACCTATTAATTATTATTGAAGACTCCTTCAACAAGAACTGGTCCTTAGCAGCTTTGAACAGAGAGAGGTGGAAAGAGAGTAGGGAGGCCTTTGCCCTGCAGTGGGAGGTCACAGGCTAATAATAATAATAATAAATAATAATTATTATTGATAAAATTATTATTTATTTAAGTTTATTCGGTTGAGGTTAAGTTACATATCTCAAGGTAAAACAATATTGTTATACCAGGTATTTCTATCAATATTATGTTTGCGGTTTAGTTTGGCAGATATCTTAGAATTTCATGCGACGTGCTTGCAAAGGCAAGTCTCATTCGTATTCGATACATTTCTGGCGAACCAATGGTTAGTTTTAAGTCAGGTGTGCACTTACATGGTCTGATATTTTTCTCAAGAAACTACTGTTGATAAACACTATGCTTTACCTGAAACAAACAATAAAAAACATTAGAAGAGGTATTAAAAATTGTCATAAAAACTTATGACGGTAAAAGACACGATTACTTTGTCAGTTCCTAGTGAATTTAACCAGAGTCTTTCTAATCTACTGGGAGTAGATATAAGCCATATAATAATTCTCGAAAAAAATTGTTAGGTACTTGTACAAATCTCCTATAACCACGCGATCCCTCATTAATTTTCTACATAATGCGTCAAAATAATAGCACACCCAATAACGCGGGAACTGCTCCGAAAAACAACATACCGCGTAAAATAACTGTTCCAGAGAACAGTTATTTTTTATCGGCACAACGCAGGCTTGTAACAACCAGTAACCGAGGACATCTGGACGTAAAATACGAGGTGCCTATACATGGCCGCGGTTACATGGATGTGTAACTTGTGCGTCAGTGTTTTGTCGGTAATGGATAGGCTGTGGTTCAATTGCGTCGCTGAATTTTGTACGCTTGTGGTAATGGATTTTTCTGACTGAGTGGAGGTAGTGAGTCGTCGATTGTTATTTAATGAGATTGTTTCGCATTCAGAAGCTTTTAAAGAGTCTACCCAAAACAGTTGAAAAAAGAAAAGTAGACGATGATTTTATACACCAAGGACAAACTGAAAAACGGTTAAGGAGTGAGACTAAATGAAACATTAAAAAACTGTGAACTAGCTTTTCAATAATATTAAAAAATCTGTCTACTTCTCCGATCATATAGCATAAAAATAATCAAAACAATGTACAAAATAATATTTTCCTCGTGCCACTCACACCTGTGCTACACAACGGTGTGAATGCAGCTCCAAACCGTTATATTAATACGGCAGCGGACCCTTCCTTTTATTTTGTAGACCTTACTTTGTTAATTTTTTGCGTGTCCACCCCTATTCGTCAAGTTGACGTCGTGAAGGTGTGTTGTGCAAAGGGGGATTATTATGTGTTATTTGTTTTATGAATGTCGTAGAGTTATGGGGGCTTTTTACAGGGTTCTTGTGCCTTGTTTTGATAGAAAGCTTAATCTTTTTGCTTTATTATACGGAAGACAATTAAGTCCTCATTGTTGTAAGAAATATTAATCCTAACCAGAAGTGCTAATAGCATTACTGTCATATAACCATAATTCATTTTTTTCTGCAATTCGATTTTGATAGGTCCGTAACAGTTCATCAGTAGGTCTGGAGCATAATCAGCCTATAACGTTCCCACTGTTGGGACACGGGCCTTTCGGTGAGAGGGAGTGAGTCTCGGTGAGCAGTGATGGTGGATCTACAACGCAGACCCAGAGCGGGATGGTAGTTGTCACATGTCTTCGAATTTTTGTTTCTAGGACATGCCGGTTTCCTCACGATGTTTTCCATTATCGGTTTGAGAGCAGTGATGAGGAAATAATTTACACAAGTAAATCGCCTGTCTGGGTTTGAACCTGCGACCTACAACTCGTAAGCCGCGGCCATTTCTACTGGGCCACCACTGCTCACATCAGGAGACCATTTCTTAATTAATTAGTAACTACCATTTGTCTAGCCATAAAACTTTAGTAAGTCTATCTCATTCGTCCAAAACTAAAATAAAGCCAAATCTAAAACTAAAAAATCTTACCAAGTTATCTCAAATAATAATCCAGCTTGATGTAATAAACAGACAGTTTTCAGTCAACTTGGTAGGTTTAGTTGTGGATCATGATTCCCGAGACGGATCGTGTCCGACCCAACTTTAATCCGAGACCACTTCAACTGAGGGGTCCAAGTTAGAGGGATATGGCGGAAATAAGTAGGACACTGATAGTAGGTAGGATGACCGTTGGGGTAGACGTGTTCTTGAGTGGAGACCGCGTAGCGGTAAACGTAAGGTAGGACGCCCTCAGGCTAGGTAGAGCGACGATCTTCGCAGGGTGGCTGGTAGCAGCTGGATAAGAGTTGCCGAAAATCGAGTTGAATGGCGTGCAATATTAGAAGCCTATGTAAAACCAGCAGTATGGTCAAAATTCGGTTATATTTCAGTTGCCGTGTAACATGATGAGGTATTTGAAGCCATTTGAGTTGAGTTTATAGGTACATACACACATATACATTAGTCTCGACTATAGCAGATTTGCTATTGTAGGTACCACCAATTCGAATAATCCACTAAGCCACTCTGGGTCCGCGTGGTGGATTACGGCCCACCAGTGGCGAAGGTACCATACAACTCGATTCCCAACGGCTTCCCTTCGAAAATTCAGAACATAACCACACTATAGTCAATTAATAACTTTATTTTTTTTTGGCATTTTTTTTTGCTCCGGCTTATCTCTGTTATAAATTCACCCTTCGCCACTGCGGCCCACTCCCTATCACAGAGAAGAGGCTTGTGGCCGGCAGTGGAAGCTTAATAGACTAATCATGAACTCCATAGTTTTATCCATAGTTGAAAAGGTGCCAATAAGAACATTTCAGCGTTTTAAATAAAACAGTACAGTGTCCTATATCGCGTTCCGCTTATGCCATGTACCGCATCTCATCTCGCTGGCAGAATATCTCATAAATATTGTATGCGTATCCACGGCGTAGCGGGGGCAGTTTTTTCGTTTAATAGATTGTCGGCACACGCCGGACTGACGTATGCTAATACGACGTTATGACGCGACGTTACAACACTCAAATTAATCATATTGTGTGTTGCGTGTGTGAGTTATTTCATTTGTGTGTATGGGGGGAAATTCTATGGGTACAAGGGAAATTGATGGGAGAGAGATGTGGATGAATTCCGTCGCAAATGTAATGTGAGTGAAAAGGTAATTCGTATTTTTCAAAGCTTTTAAAACATTGTTGTTTCAGTAGATGGAATTTGTTAATGTTATAAAAACCTCCATGCAAAAGCTTACGAGAAGTTCATCCGTTTCCTGGTGAAAGCAGAGTAGTAAACGAGACGCTATGTTGCTAATATGCAAAACTGTTTCATGAAAATATTTTATTAGTGTTACTTCGAGCGGAAAAATTCAGGTTCAGAACACTACAAAAATAGCCTCTATACCTAACACAGTTCTTAATAACTTTAAAACCACACAAAACTTGACACCTTTCACCCCCAACACTACATTTCACCCCCACATTAAAAAAAAGCAGCAACAAAATAATTAAAATCAACATTCTCCTTTAAACCTCGGGGCGTGCGTTGGCTACGCCCGGCATCCCTCGTAAATATTTAATGGCGCTGCCCGGACTAGTTTCAACCCCTAAATAGGTTACACGGATGACAGACAAGCAGCACACGCCAGCTTATGATTTTAGCTTTCACTTGTACCTTGTTCTGTCATGTCTGGTTGGATGATGGATAGGATCTTTTAGTTCCGGAGTTTTGAAATTCTCTAGATAGTTGGTTCAGTTGTTCTTCAACTTTAAACTTATTTTGAAAGCCTCGTCTCTCGGGATATTGGTATCGAATATCGAATCTAGCCTATTGTAACTTATTATCTATATTTGGATGACCTTGATCCATAAATGGATTTCTACTTTAAATGGACTTTTACTTTACGTTATATAGTAAAAGTCCATTGTATAAATCAGTTTTTTGGTTTATTTAGAAATTGACGAAGAAACGGAAAACGTATAATTATGTATAGAGCTGACCAACTGGTAAAAAAAAATATTTCTACGAGGTGTGGGAGCGAGTCTGATGCCAAAAACATCGTTTTTATTAGAATTTTTGTTTTCCGTTTGTCTGAATGCATGTTCCGGATAACCGTAAAAACGGTTCAACGGAATTTAATGAAAGGCACACAGATTGTTTATAACCTGGATTAACACAAAGGGTACTTTTAATCAATGTAACAAGTTCTCGTGGGATATTTTCTGACATCCCAAAAGCTTAATAACTGAAAAATACATAACCTGTGTCTGTACTTTTGTTATTGAATTTTTCCTGTTGTTTTCCCCCACATTTATTCACTCATGTCATAGTTTTACCTATTGAAAATCTATTTGACCCATACATATTGTTTGGTCCTCAAACGAAGCGCTCTGTCCATATGTCGGACCAGTTTTTCCTAGTTTGCACTAGTTCCATGAACTTACTGCCTTGCATTTACAGGTTTTATTTGACACTAGCTGCGCCCCGCGGTTTCACCCGCGTAAATGTCGATCCCGTGGGAATATCGGGATAAAAACTATCCTATGTCCTTTCCCGGGACTCAAACTATCTCTATACCAAATTTCATCGAAATCGGTCCAGCCGTTTTCATGTTATGTCGTGACAACGGAAAACGGGTTTCATTTTTATATATATAGATTATGTTTTTTTTCTGTTACTGGATGTCCTTGCATCATTGTTAGACAATCGCATTGTGTAACTGTTACAGCACAGCTGGATAAGAAGCATTGCCAAAAACCTTTTTGATTTACAGTTGGCCAATTCCCGTAATTAAAAATGTTCAAATTCTAGTCGCAATCTCGTATCAGCGACAATCAGTGTCAAAAACTTGTATTTAACCTTTATACAGGGTGAAATTTAATTCATGGGCATCCTTTTAAGGGGTCATTGTAATCATCATTATGAACAACTTTTACTATGGGACCAAACCTGTAATCGCGAAAAAAAATCAGCTCTTCCCTACATTTTGACGTGTTATGTGAACATAAATGCAAGGAACAGCTGATTTTTTTTCGCGATTTTAGGTTTAGTCCCATAGTAAAAGTTGTTCATAATGATGAGTACAATGACCCCTTAAAAGGATGCCAATGAATTTAATTTCATCCTGTATAATTGCTTTAAGGAACACATTCATTTGTTTGAATTTATTGGATGAGATGTTTTTGCGGTTTATTCCCATCTCGGCACCTTCCCATCTCGGCACCCATGAATTTATTTATCTTGTCTACGAAAAATTCCCATTTCGGCACCCTCTCATGAATCATTTTAAGGTACACAAATAGAAACGGAAACACAGTATCAGTATAGTAAGTAAATCAACTTTATTATTTATTAAATCATTTTTGTTTCTTTTTTAATTACCATTTTCACAGACAAGCCCTTTAATCGCTCTTTAGAGGCTCCATTATCTCTGCCTTGGCAGTAACATAACAAATTTTAAAATATATGAAAAATTCACGGTTCGTAGGAATAATTGTTTTAAAATCTTTCCAGCAATTATGTAAAAACATATTACAAAAATCAACAGTTATTATGTACAATTAACGTTTAACCAGTATAACCGGGACGTAGGCAAAAGGGCGTCCATACTTTGAGGACTTTCATACTGGTACTAAATGATACGAGTAGGCTTGATTACGCGTTCACTGTACAGTCATAGCAATTAGCTGATCCCCCTTTGCAAATCTTTTATATTTTATTTACTTCGCTCAAATAAATAAAATATAAAATAATTGCGAAGGGGGTCAGCTAATTGCTATAACTCGCTGTACATTCATTTTCAGTCTTAATTATCACATAAATCGGAATTGTATATTTTTATACCTACATAATAGGTAAAAATTCGAAATATAAAAAAATGTTAGTCTTAAAAATATCTGAAATAATAAAATCACCGCAAGTTGTGACAACTTCATACAAAAAAACAAAGTAATAAAAAAATATTACACTAATCAACAGTTGTAAATAGACTATTTTTTAATATTCTATATCACAGAGAAATCAACATTGTACATAATTTTCTTACAATAATAGCAATAATTTTAAACATTATCAAAAATTGTCTAATTGTCTCTATCTCGCTCTTTCTTTTGTTAATTTGCGCTATTGTCTTTTATACAGTCTGGACTGAGCACTTCTAATTTAGTATTACACAAAAATGAACCATAATGAGCAGTCGTTAGGTTTACTTTGGTTTGACTGTCTTAACCGAGGCGAAAGAGATAGCCAGAAAATATGACACTTACTTGCTTACTTATTACTTGCGTATTTTTTTTTAAGACCCATGAAAATATATTTTACTTTGTCCACTAAACACAAATTTAAAATTAAACTTATTTTATAGGTACTTTTTTTTACATTTTTTAGTTTTGAGTCAATTTGATTTACTCACTATACTGATACAGTGTATCCATTTTTTGATGACTGTTCTTAGCAACGACTAATGACGGAGTGCCGAGATGGGAATTTTTCGTAAAGATGATAAATTAATTCATGGGTGCCGAGATGGGAAGGTGTAGAGATGGGACTAAACCGTTTTTGCAAGTAGATTGGATTATCTATCTAGAAGTGTGAGACAGGAATTAAAATGCGACTGAAGAAAACGAAAATCACCCCTCAGGTCTTAAAAGAAATGACATTGCCAAATTCGTCCTGATTAACTTAAAGGGCTAACCTACATGAATTGTAGGTAGGCCCTTTAAGTTAATATTAAGCACTACAAAACCACAAGTTTCTATTTGGACAATTTCTGCCTCAGACACTTAACCTTTTCGCACTGAGAAAGTATTAGTCCTAAGTTTATCATGACTACCCACTTCAGTAGATACAACTTGACGGATAGCTCGCCCAAAGTACAGCTGTTTAGTATTCCGGCCAAGTTACAGAAATAAAAGAGAAAGTGGATTACTTTATAAGGGTGGTCAACGCCATCAAAAATGTTTATTTCCTGTCATGAAATTCAGAAAGTTGTGTATAAAATATTATTGGCCTGTATCTGAGCCGCTGTAGAATTAAAATGAAAGTTCCCATATTGTGAAGGAAGAAGCATTGAAGGTCACCTAAACCAACCAGTGACCAAGTCACTGTCATATATTAAAATGACTTACTAGGTTGTGAATCTATAACCTGGTATTTGAGAAGTTGATTACAAACCCCCGTACCAGGACCAACCTTAGGGCCTAACTCGTGATAGAAGATCAAAGATTCACCAATGACAGAGAAATCCCTGTCACGGTGAATCTTTGAAGCTTAACCATTATGCTGTAACCACGTAACTACGTAAGTCAGGGCTCTGCATAACCCGACCCCACTTATATTCTTCTTCTATGTAAGATGAGTCAGGTAATGCAGAGTTTTGACCAGTGACCCGCAATTTTGAAGCGTGTTTTATAAGCATGATTTTTCAATTTTCTATTTTACCCACTGTAGCGGTATCCACAACGCCACATGCGAACAACGCGTCACACTGACGTCACGCAAAATCCTGCATCTCGCAAGCAGAGTTTACCGCGCAACTAGCATAGATACAACGACCCGATATGAATCATTGGGCAGTTGCCCGCCAAACACAACACCTGTCTGGTCGGAGGATCCTCAGTTTTCTATAGAGTATGAGTGAGCTTTACACCCTGTTCCTCATACCTTTATACCACTACGAACAAAGAGTTTTTAGGGGATAAGTAGAGACCTAATAACCGCTCCTCCCAAAACAGCCAAAAAAATTCAGTACCTCCACTACTCCCAACTTTTCCATTATGCTAATCCGAAGTTACCGATACCTGGTAGTTTGGAAAGGAATTGGATTCGCCCCCTAGTGCCTTATTTACTGACAGTAGATGAGCCTCGATGTCGAGCAAATCTAATAAGTGATGGTGTCGGTCGGAAAACTGATTCTATCGCACTTTATTTACTTTTGAGAGCTTTTATTGGTACTCTTGTGAAGGATACGGGGTAAGCAGACATGTAGGTAGGTAATGAAGTTTCAGCTTGGGTTGTTATAGTAAGAGGGATAGAAAACGAAGCTTGGTTATGTTTTTTCATCAGAATGAAACGAGTATACAAAGTTTCAACTAGATTTGCCAGGAGAAAGTTGTCTAAAATTATCTTGTAAGGTTTGACCTCCACAAACTTACAAACAGACAAGTGAAACTTGATAAAAGTTTCTAGGTAATTAATAAAGTAGTATCAGCTTAAAACATCAGGAAAACTTTGAACCCTTGAATTTGACCACGCCTTACAGTGGTTCTGACTTCTGCACTACATCCGATCCGAATCCGAGAAATACCGCTTCGAAGTGACCATAGTCCTATTTGTATGAGGGGTTGCGCACTAGAGTCGAACTCTATCCGTCCGAATGTAGAACATTCCCAATTAGGATTGAAGTCGGATCTTTAATTCGGATTCGGGTCGGACGTAGTGCGAAACCGCTCTTAATCAAATTAAAGCTTCACGTAAACAAGCCATTTCCTACTCCTATAGATCAATTGTTAAGTGGATAGTGGTATATTTTATTTAATCTTTCATATATCTATGATTTTAATGGATAATTGCTATTTACCGAAGTAAATGTTTAAAAACTATATAGAGAATCCAAGCAATCCACATCCAAAATCACGACATCAAAGAGACAATGAAGGAGAAGTATCACAAAATTACAAACATTATTTTAATCAGTCTGTACAAAAATGTTCAATATCGCGGCGTTGGCTCTTTGACAGCGCTTACGCATAGCTGGGTTTGTTTATACCACTGGGTTAAGTTTTGAGAGGTAGCGGCTGGCGTAACTACAGCAGGTGCCAAGATACCAACGAGAAATTAAAAAGGAGGGGAAAATTTACTGAAATTGCAACATATATTACCATTGGGCGCCATTTAAATACTACCATTAGGTAGGTATAGTTATTGCAAACTTAAATAACGATCCGAACGTCAGTTAAAATATTTGAAGCTTGAAATAAACTAAGTTCATGCAAAAAGTTATGGATTTGATAAGAGATTGCAGTATCGCTTTAACAATATCAGAAATAAATATCTAAACCATCAAGTAGAATCTTATGTGAAGTCTATAACTTTATGATACGGAAAACAAAGTTCGGGATATAAGTAAAGTGGTACAAATATAAGCATAAACCTATAATACTCTGGGTCAAACGCGACAAGAACAAATAAAAGTGCTCATCGTTCCGCTCTCAGCTCCTAACTTAACGCCTCTAACCGCTACACGTTTACGCGTTTAAACCGCTTTTACATCCGAGTTATTTTTTAATAAATACCCCCTCCTCGCCCCCCTCCGCTTACTGTTGCTTTAATCATTGGCAATATTAAAAAAAATCTGCTCAGCCAGCGAAAAAACACGGCTCACGTTTGATTATGAGAGATTATTCATGCTCCTTGTGATGAGACAGGTCCCCGGCTGAGAAGACTTTTCGTATGTTGTGGGTAAGGCGATCCAAGAAAAACGTCAAGTGGTTGATACCCTCGGTTAGTAATCGGGCAGGAAGATGACGTAATGTCTCAAAGCCGCATCTGTCTGTGTAGTCAGATGTGGCTTCAAAACTACCCAATGAAACTTGATGCGGTTTTAATCATTATTCAGATATTTTTTGAGGAAGATAATTGTCTATTGAGTAAGATTTTGCAGGCAATTGTCACTCTACTGACCAGCTAGAATGCTGGTTTATAGGCTGCCACTGCAAATTCGGATCTCTATCAAACCTACTATAAATACGGTTTAGTAAGATGTCTTGCATACGGGGCTACCCCTGGGAACCTGGTACCCTTTAAAGGACAACCAGAAAAGGCTGTCGATCCGTTGAACTTTATATCAAATAAGCAGTATATAATAAATCGCAATTTTGAAATGGCTGGAGACTCTTATTTATTATTACGTTAACTTCTTATTCTTAGTGAAATTCGCAAAGAATTTATAATATTATCACTCATAGTCATAAGAAAGCAAACATTTCGTACAAGTTACGAAATGTTCGAACTGTAGAAAGAAAGACGAAAGAAAGAAAGAAACATTATTTATTCTGCACAAACATAACGCACATCTTCTATATATAAAATTCAAAGTCCTGACTGACTGACTGATATATCAACGCACAGCCTAAACCGCTGGTCCTAGAGACATGAAATTTGGAGGATGTGTTCTTTGTGAAGAATTGGCATCCACTAAGAAAGGGTTTTTCGAAATTCCACCCCTAAGAGAGTGATTGGGGGAGGGTGAAGATTCACGCGGACGACGTCGCGGGCTGAAGCTAGTTACAAATAAAAAAAGACATGAAATCTCAGATCTTTCAGAGGTCAGAAATCCTAAACTCGATCACAACCATTATTTATTCTAGCAAATACAAAGGTCGTTCACTCATTCACTCCATACCCATTGCATTTACATAAATATTGTTTTACACGCTTTAAGCAAATAGCATTTAGAACAGCGGAATTTTCTATATTTATATTTAAATTTTAATAAAAGCGTGTAAAGGATCACGTGGGTTTCGCTCCGCGTTCATATATATCAGAGGACGCGCTAGTACACAAAACGATGGCATTTTGATATTTTATTTAATAACGCCTGGCTTGTGGTGTCAGGATATACATCACGTAATTTACAATTTAATTTTGCTGAAAGTCTAGATTAAAGTTCAGGAATAAAAGCTTTAGAATGGCTATGTTCATGATTACGGCTTGATGTCTCTACTACGAATTAGAAGACCTACTTTTCAACCAGCTCTAAGAAGACAGATCAACAGAAGGTTGCTGAAATCACTTCGATTTGCAGACGGGTCGGTGATCGATGTTTTTTAGTAGACAGCTTGTGAGCACACAGCTGCCTATTCTTTTGATGTGTCAAAACCGCATTTTCATCAGCAATAATTGGACTGGGTGATTTTGCACACCACTCATGCTGCTCATCCTCTTTGCACCAAACTTGAAGTTGGAGACTCTCGTGGTGACTTTATTACGAAATCTCTCCAGAGCATTCTTGGCGTAGTGTATCTGTAACTTGTAACCACTACCTCTCACAGAGAGAAGGCATGTGTGGAATATAATAATCTGATTATTATATATATTACCTAAGCTTTATCAAGGTTTGATTAGGCGTGTCAAGAAAATTATTTTGCTTCCATAATTTTATGACTAAATTTAGAAATGATCAAGACTACGCTCACATGTAACGTTTACCTACAAATAGAATCTCACAGTAAACGAAATCCCCAACATGCTTGCGACGCAACCTTCCAAGAAAATAGTCACCAATTTATTCCATAACAATACCAATTTCACTCCCCTTATCCACCATCCTTCCAATTTTTAAAGCCATATACAATTTGGGAAACACTTCCGACGAACTATCGGAGCGCGTACGATACTCTATCGCGTTATAATAGGGGTGTTCTTAGAGTCGGCGGTGCCGTTATAGGAGGCAAATTGCTCGAGCGATACTTTGAGTTTGTCTCAAGGTGACTTTGGATCTTTATGGCGAATTTTGGGCTGTTTCTGGAGGATCTGGTGGAGGTGATCTGGCAGGATGATAGTGCGACGAAATGAAAAGGGTTAAAAATGGGGTAGATATAGATTAGAATGTTGTAAACATAGTTGGGTAAAGGCTAGGCAAATGATAATGATGGTGTTTAGAAAACGAAGTTGATAAAATGGGTCAAATCTACCTACATCAAATCACACGTCGCTAAGTTCTCATACAAACTACATTACCTAGAGATAAAATTGTCAGCCGCCATTTTTACTTCTCGCAGCCATCCAAATAAACACATGACTCAAACCCTCTTTCAACGGTAACATCCGTCGATCGCATTGTAAACACTTCCCTCAGCTTAAAAATATTCAATAATCCACGAATCCCAAGATGCAAAGGCATCGCGTCATTTAGCAGCGCCATCCACCGCGATCCCCGATCCCGTACGATCATCCCCTTTCCCTCCCGATCTCCTGCGATCCCGTGCGAATCCCCACGGACTCGCTGCTAAGCCCGCATTTGCATTTATGAATAATGTCCCACAAATACACGTATGTGTTGATTTTTTAAGATACATTTCTTGGTTTATATTTTTGTCGTATGCTCAGACCGGGAATGTTTTCTACTTTTCTATTTCTGTACGGGTTCGATGAATGTTTCAGTTTCGGTTGTTTATTTCTAATGGAGTTTGTTTCTGTGACAGTGTGTCTGATATTCATGAGTATGACTGTGCCCATGTCAAAAGAAGTATCTTCGAGCTCCAGATTGTTGCAATAGGGCCGAAATTACGTAGTATGTATGAACTTCCTAGTAAAGTATTCCTTCAGTCCAATCTTCTTGTCTATTCACCTTCTATGTAACGTGGTTTAAAACACAAAATTCCAAAAATTTATATCCATATAGCAACATTAACAAGATCCAATAGAACAAATGTTGCCAGTAAAGCATGGCCGAAGCATCGAAGATAGCGACAAGGTGACAGGGCGACGTCGCCGTACAAAGCGACACGAACGTTTGCGATTCGTCGCGTCGCCTTTTGTCTTCGTCGCTTTGTACTGAGGATTCGTAGGTAGTTGCCACTTGCGAGTTTTTAGGGCTTACTACAGTGCTGGCGAAGATATAGAGTAACTTAGTTATTGTATTCAAATTAAAAAATAATCATGCCATAATGCTAGCAAAATAATTTGACGTCACGGTAGAAATAATGCTTGAGCTGTCTGAGTGTGTGTAAAAAGAGTGTCCACGGAGTTTCTTGCCCTTTTCTCTCCATAGGAACCTACTAAGCTTTGGAATGAGCAACTAGCTTCATCTTTCTGACTGACCGACTTCTTGACAATTCAAAATCGCCTGTAATTGGTACCTATAATAGAAATAAATGCTTGAATATCTGCTGGCGACTGTCGCGAGTTTGATTCACTCGGAAAGAAATGTTGTAAGGCCTATATAAATTTAGTTTTTGTTTAGGATACCCTTCCAGAAACGATGCCTAGTGCTAAATAGGACCAACACCCGCTGACTGGTCAATATTTTGACTACTGCATGGGTATATTATTACAGCGTATTTCGTTTCTAAAACGTATCTCTCACTACAACTTTCGTTAAAGCTGCCACAAGTATACTTAGGTATATCAAATAATACAACCACCAAAAATATGTTATAGCATCGTATATCTTTAGCTATAGCCTTTGTTAGAAACTGTCACAAGTGTGATTGTAAGTTCAACACGATCTGCAGATCCTAGTGTCGCCGCCATCTTTGAGTCTAACCCAACACAGCTCACCTGGCTTAGGTGAGGAAACTTCTGTTTTGTGCTCGGAGTTCAAGTTTTGTATGTTTTGGCTCCGTTTAGTTGTTCCAACAGATAGTTTGAAATAGACATTTGTACTGTAGTGTAGATGGAAAATTTATTGAATATTGTCCTTATTATTTTTACTCTTAAGGTGGAACTAGTCGCGAGCTCGAACTCACTGGTGGGCACAATCAATAATAAGAAAAAACAATACCTACCATGTTTAACTTTGGATGTACAATGTCAAACAGTGGAGTAATACCCTCCTGAAATTTGTATGGAAAAAATATCGCCTAGTTGGACCATAAATGATGTCACTAAAATCATACCCATAATGCAAAAAATATCCCTTATGCTATAAATCAACCCATCTGGAAACTAAGCGGCAAAAATTGTTTATTTTTTATCTGAAAAGACGGATCCATTTCCTCGCAATAACATTTTTCTCTGTGAATTCAGCATTGACAAAAAGATCCTATCTTTCGCTGTATACTTTCAAAATGAAAAAGATCTTAAGTTCTTAGTTACAAAGACCTCGTGTCAAGGTCACTATTTAAAAGTACCCGTGAACGCACAAGAGGCGCCCTTTGTGTCGAGTATCATTCAAAGACGACCACTTTGCTAACCACAAGCAAAAACATAAAGCCACTGGACTTTCAACCTTATGATGAAGGACTAAGGGTCGATTAGAGTTTAGTGAACCGTAAACCACGCTGGTTTTGGTCACTCTGAAAGTAGGTGAGTACGAGTAAGGGATTAAGTCTTGAATTTTTTTGTATTACCTGTGTTTGGGGCGTGTAAGTTTGGCTTTTCACCGTTTCAAATATGTACCTACTTTGCCCTGTTTCTATTTTAATAAGAAATAAAATTATAAACGAAAAACTACATAGAATTGTTGGTTACAAACCCATTAATAGGAAAAAAAAAATACTTTTAAAGCATTTATTAGTAGTTTGCTTCGTAATCCCTTGTCATAAAACGTTACGAAAATGTTGGTAACTAAAGGAAAATTAAACACAAAACTAAACATACTGTCACATTAGTTTCTACAACTCAAACATAAAATCCTAAATTCCACACTCATAAACAACAACTTTTAATGAATACCACATAATCACCGCACCTCTGACATACCAACACAACCCTCTACTATCATCCCGAGACGAAACTTCGGGTGTTTCCGCCAAACTTCGTAAACGTCACGTAATAAGCGTAACGACATTCCCACATAAAGTGGTACAATAAAAAATTAACTGATATAAATTCAAAGGGGGTGAAAAAAGTCGTACCTACGTATTTAAAAGGGTTAAAACCCCAAGTTGGGTCATTACAAAGGGCGGATTAGGCTTGTTCTCTTTAAATTGGTCGGGGTCGGTCGTACCAACACGGCGGATTAGCGATGGCAAATAAATACGTCGCGGTCGCAGGGTCAACTTTGACGGGCCTTTGCTATTGGCTATTGTTATTTGAGATTGCGTTCATGTTTACAATGTAACGTTTGTTCTGAGGGACGAGTTCGTTATGGAATAATTAAATGGACATTTTTAATTCAGTTAATATTTTGATGAATGGAAAATATGACGTTACACAAAACATAAAATTTAATTTTCGCGTTTTTCTAAATGTTTATTTTATTTCAATATTGATACAGCTCTCTCTTTACCATTATGATAAAAATAAGCCTTCCACTATAATAGGTAGGTACAGCAATACCTAAGTATCTACTTAACAATATTAATATCACAAATAAAACGGAAAACCACAAGTTTCATAAAGTTTAATTAACTCGTTATAATTTCACACTCGCTCACTTCAAAAGGGAACATTGTGTGGTTAAACGTGTTTTAATAATTATAAACGGACCAAACGCCTGCCGGTTTTATTATAGCAACGTCACACAGAGATGCTTGTTGCAACAGAATGCGTTTGTGTCAAAAATATGCAGGCGCATGTAGAATGCTTTGAGAGCGATGTTTCTTTATTATCAGATAAAATTACTACGTGAAGTAAAAAAACTACCTTTCCACGAGCCAGAGTCGACCCGTAATCTAGAAACGAATTGGTCGAAAATGCTTTTAGCACTAATCGAAAGCCAAACATCGAAAGGTGAATAGTAGGTAACATTATTACCCCAACAAACAACGTACTCATTAAGCGTAAAGTAAAACAAGAGTGCAAAATGTAAAACTAAGCACTAAAACGTAATTTAATTAATATTATAATAAGTACCCACTAGTGTTGTAACCATTCGGGACATTACGGGCTTTCAGTGCGAACACAAAAGGATAAAGGGATTTATTGTTTGACACAGACCTTTACATTTCCATTTATAATTAGAATACAAAATAATGAACAGGTTGTTGTAATCGTTTGTAATGAAATGTAATTCAACACATCGAGCTTTAGAAAGAGACAATCACACACATGAATGACTGAGGCGACACTGCAAAGTTGAATCTTTTCTAAAATCTAGATATACTTACCTAAGTCTTATTAAAGGTCGGGTTCTGTAAGTACTTTCGCACTTATTAAACCTACCAAACAATAAGAATAAATTGATGTTTTAGACAACAAGATAGGTACGTGATAGCTTTCGGTATGGTAAATTAAAGAATTCAAAAGCTTCACATTATTATAACTTTTCTTTGAATCAAACAACAAATAGGCGATACTTTGACAGATGCTCAAGAAAATATCGTGACCTGAAAAGTAATAAACCTACGCTGTATATATATTATAAAAGAAAACGTATAACATTCCCCGGCACGCATGATGAAAATAAGGCTTCGCATATGGATTAATGAATAACAAAGCCAACGGATCTAAAACACAAAATATAAAGCATGGAACGGTGACATTTAGAAAACGGAATATTTGAGCGTCCCCAACGAGACGTCATGGCGGAATTAAAGTCCCGGAAAATCGGGACACGTGTGACGGGACTGGAGTCATTACACATCACTAGTTCCGACCTTTTACTTTAATATTCATATTATTACGGAGAGGGCAATGAAAATTTAACGTGGAGAAGTAATTATGAAGCCGGCTGAGATGAGGGTTCCACTGTCCGACCTATTTCGTGCACGTCCGTTACGCACTGCCACACTGTCTGAATCGATAATTACAATATTCTGCTTAATCTATGTAGATATCAGTATCTACATAACTGAGCTTATTGCCTATTATTAACTTTGACAACATTTTCGGAGTTTCCGAAAATAACTTCGTTTTGTTTAGAGGGCTGAACAGAGTTTGGAGCTTTTGTTTGTTCCTACGTAAGTCGGAAGATAAAGAAAGAAAATTATCCAAAAATATATCTTTACACCGTAGGCATACACGATTGTCCTTTCATTGAAATGTAATTACACGGGTTGAGTATATTTATAAAAATAAGTATTTTTAAATGAACTTGTCAGTTATAAAAATCACTCAATAATTATTAATAAAAAAAATGTACACAAAAACTAGTAGATACTAAAAGGAAAAGAATAGAGTACCTAGCACCATCAGGTATAGTTAAATACAGTGGTATATAACATATAGAAAAATTGTTTGCAATGGTATCGGCGACTCTATTATCCTAAAATAACAACAACCATTTATCCCATAAAACACTCTTACAATTCAGAAATATTAGGCCAAAATCAAATAGCGCCTGAAAAATTATACTTGCAATAACAATACTGACATTCGTTGCTATAAGAAAATTATCAGGCGCTCGGGAAAATTGTTCACTGGTTAGTACCTACATTTTTTATTATTATTACATCGAGATTACCTTGTAGCTTTCGAAACGGCTATTAAGTGCAATTAATGATTCACCTTTATCGTCATGTTGCATTGAGTGTGAAAGGAAGCAAGATATAATTTTCATCTAATAATTATGGTGTGAGTAAAAACTGTGTAGAATTGCTAGGAACTTTTTGTCCATGAAAACCACGTAGGTAAGAAGCTCATTTCTCTTAATCAAGAAGCTACCTAAAACTTGTCAAAAATCCTCTGCATACGGCCTAAATTTTAAAATCACTATTTTTAAACAGTTCCCTTTTAAAAGGACTTCTAAATTGTCATGCCTTTAGCAAATCAAAGAACAAACTGGCAGGAGCAAACACCAAGTGGTACAGACTTCAGCATCAGACATACCTCGACAAAGGACCACCGTAATGCGATTTGCGACTAACTTTGAGTCTGGACGCGCCTCAAAGGAGAATTAAAAAGCTGAAATGCCAGCCACCACCTTTTTACATTTGAGTACATTTTCAGTTTCACTCGCTTTATTTTATTATAGCACTTGGGATTGTTCTAGTGGAAGGTCTTGATTTTAAGATAGGTATAAAATATGCTGAAATAGGTTATGATTTTAGATTTTTGTAGCAGAAATCATAACAGTTTACGTGATAGAGCTAAAAATGTAGTCTTACGTTAATTATTAAATCCTTCCATCACTGCAAGCAGATTTCTCTGTTTATTTCGGCAACAATTTAATTAAATCTATTTGGGAAATAATAATGGTTCCTAAAAACAAATTAATCTCCAGCGATCTGTGGCCGACTAAAAAAATGGATCTTCGAATAACAAAATTAAACTTCCGAATAAAAAATACTGAACCTCCAACAAAATTACTAAGTTAGATACCGACAACAGAGGTTTTGTCAAACGCGGGGATACGTCGACATAAGATGCAAGAGCGAGTGAATGAGAATACAAATACCTTTACCTGGGTATATATATATTAAAACGTAATTTAAGCTGGTAGAAAAGTATTATAGCAATAAACAGTCATGTTTATTTTTCGAAGATTTCAGTATCTCATTCGGTCGTTTCGTCATTTTTATTTGGTCAAAAGTAGTCGCAAAGTTAGTATTTTAGGTAGTAGATTTAATAATTTGAGTAAGGACAATTCTTATTTTTTTGTCGGAGCTTTTATTACTATCCAATCTATTTTATGTTATATCACAGCTTTTAAATAAACATTTGGCATCATATCAATTGATGTTCTGTTCATGCACCACACGTTTGTTGGGAGTACCCCAGTGCGTGATGAGTTGCCGTAGTTTTGCTCATTTCATAGTCATGGCATACAGCAATTAATTTCGAGTTTTAGTGTCATAAGGGTACCTTTAGGGGTCCCATGTCATTAAACTCCCTATAATCTCAGTATAATTACGAACATCCCAATCAAACAGATATGAAAATAATACTCATTTGAAGAGACCTTATTGATGGCGTCGTTAATTTTAAAATGGCGCGTGCACATTAATTTTATTTATTCGCTCCGATAAGGTGGTCAGCGGTAAATAATGGCTACAGATACGGGAAGCACATTCGTTGAAAGCTTAATAAAAATTGCTTCATGTGTTTTACATTTTAAACTCTTTAAACAGTAAAAATGAACAGGCATATTCAGGTTACCTACATGACCATTGTTCCGCATTTCAATATTTGTTTATTGATAAGTGATTTTTTCTACAAGAAAAGCCGAAGACACAGCTGAAAATTTTTGTTAGTTTTCACAAGGTTTCAGAAAACTATTTATTCAAATCTGACATGAAATCTTATTTAAGCCATTGTAATTGCTTAGCCAAAATACTGAGACACAATCCTGAGATTTGACAGTCACAAATGTAAAAGCTCTAAGAATCTGGGGGTAAGTCAACAATACACACTTATAGACAATTTTACCTCCATAACATACTACCCATTGTAAACAAAACACCACCTACCCACAAACATAGGTACTTATATGAAAATCAGAGCGGAATTCCGCAGCATACCTTCGCACCGCATGCCGCGGAGTAATGACATCGACGTTCATTAAAATTCCCAGTTCAAAGCCTGCCATTGTGGGCCATTGTGGGCCAGCGTGTAGACACCTTCTACACCACTCATTATACACTGGTGCTGCCTGGATCCGCTTATGAGCTTTTAAGGGATAGTGCTCAATCGAGGTTGAGGTGGCAAAGTGAGGAGTTGTGGCGTGTGTTTAGTGAGCTTTGTCTTTTATTTAGTAGTTACTGTTTCACTATTTCCGAAGAGAAAGAATTTTTTATCTTTATGGGGGGTGGAGGGGGGTTCAGAGGATCAGACTGGAATAACGCGATTGATTAATTGTTGGCCGGAAAACATAGTACGGTAATATCCGAACACCTAATGAAAACATATCAATAAAACTCTACCGTAGTGTTAATTTAATTTAATCTAAGCAACAACTCAACACGTAAGACAATAACAATTCAATCCGCACTCCCATCAAGCAGATGAACGTAAAGCGCTCCCAGACGTGTCCCGACTTCCAATCGAGCTACATTAGCGACTTCAACTCGAGCAACAGCGACTTCAAATCGAGCTACATTGCTCGAGAATTCGATAAACGCTCCACAAAAACAATCACCAATTAAAATAAACACGAAGCACATTCGTTGCGTCAGCACTCCACTGCGTGCAAATTTTGTTTGTCAACCCTATCTAGGACCAAACTAAATTCAAACCTAACACCCAGTGAAACGGTCCATTTTACTTCAACAGCAGTTAAACGCTCGAGATAACTTGAAAACCTCCTAAACTTGTCGAACTAATACTCTCTTCTTACCTCAAAATGGCTAAAGTTTGGCTCAATTCCCTAAAGACGTAAACAGCTTACAGTTGCGCAGTCAAATTCAGACTTTATTGTTGAGTAAGCAAGGTTTAATACCGTGTGGTTGCTTAAATATACAGGTTGTTACTAAATAATGGAGTAAGTTTGCGAGAGGGTGTTTTTGAAGTGCCCAGAGACCTGTTGAGAGGTTTGGTAAATTATTTTTTTTATGTTGAGTAAATCGTAGAAGACGTCTGTTTTAATGTTCCGCTAAATTAGGTGGCTGTTGAGCTCAATATTTGAGTAATATAGACCGAGAATTATGATTTGTATTAGAATATGAATAATGCCAACTCAGCTCTCGGAAAGTTTACTTAAAGTTTATAGTCACAACTTATAGTACGTAATACAACAAGAAAAATAATGAAATCACTGTTTAATCAACTTTTTTTATTTTATTAAATATTCAAATATATACATAATTTAAAAAAACTAACAGGCTTAAAATAATAATATGTACAAGTATGTATAAAAAAAGGGAGGGTAAATAATCAATAAATAATCTAATCAATTCTTCTAATTGAATCTATACGCTAAACATGTTCGTTGCTATACAAACTACATAAAAAATGTACTTAGTTGAAAAAATTCTAAAGATAGTACGGTACATAGATATTTTTTTACATTTCTATGGTACGGAGCAATTTAACAAAAACTTCCGCCAGCCAAATCCAGAACATACTTCTACAAAATAAGAACATTGATTCTCCGGAAAACTATCAAATCGACACAATTCGTACAAACTGCCGCTGCCGAATGTATCTCAGTAAAAAAAACGCAGACGGTTAAGTAAGCACGCCATTTGTCTAACAGCAGACAATCTCCCCTACCACGCGACGCGGCGCGTTTTTGTGCGATTTCACGCGACATTGTGCGTTTTAGCGAATATATTATTTTTTGTAACGTCCTGTATATGTGATAGGTGGTAATTTTTAGGGCTGTACGAATACGAATTGTTTGTATAATACGCAAGATGTTATTTTATTATATGTTGGGAACTTGCTGATTCAGGAATATGAGAAAATATTGAGTGTATCTGTAAGCATCTTACGATTCCGGAATAGGTAGGGGATTTACTTTCTACAAATAATGGTATTGACGTAGGATATTTGTCTATGATTGCCTTTTGTGAACTTTCATCGTCTACGTAGGCGAAAGTTTATAAAGAAGAAATAGGTTATCTGAAATATTACCACTGCAATTTTCAGAGAAACGGTTCATCGCAGAGTGGTTACACCACTGGTGCTGGTGGTTGGTGGTGGATGTTATAACCACGTTTCAAGTTCTGACTGAGATCTGTCTCTAGCGTCAATCAGAAAAGTGTGATAACATTTAAGGATGTGATACAGTACATCAAACTGAACAACTTCTCCACGGGACCAACATCGTAATAAAAATAATTAGCTGTCCCATACACTTAGGTCGAGTAGGTATTGAAGTTTTGTATGGGACAGTTGATAATTTTGCCAAACCCTTAAATTTGACATCTCCCTGATACAAGCTGTATAAGGCAAATAGCAGGAATTGTGATTGAACTAACCTATCGCTTTTAACGTAAACTACGTTTTCTTCGAAGAGCGTTTCCGTCATTTATGAATAATGGACGTTATGAAAATCTGTAATTTTTACCAGTATTTGACATTAATGTGTCAAAAACGCTCTGTTTTTGGACATTACGGCCGCATGTGACGGCCACCGCACTTCTAGGAAACCGTAGCTTAAGTGACGCTATAAGAAATAGCGTTTCGATTTGACAGCTCGGTGTTGCAAACACAAAAACATACCCTAATGTTGTCATTTTGAAACAATTCTAATTTGCGCATTATTTATCGCTCTCTCTCCTACGTCGAATTACATCTACGTAAATACATAATATCTACTCTAATACTCATGTAACTAAAATCAGGGGAAGTTGGAACAATAATTCAACTTCGCTTCAGATGCATATCTGTGTGACAGCTCGTTAGAGGGGAGGCACGCCAGATACGGAGCACCTTGCCAAACGTCTATGAAATTACAAGAATTGAGAGAAAGAAACGAATTTTTTATCTTTTGAGGTTTTTTTTCAGCTGTTTTCAGTTCGAAGTTTCAGGTGTTTTTTTCTCCTTAGTCCTCAAAGTTCGATGTCAGTCTAAAATGAAAGTAATTAGAAGATAAATATTGCTATTATAATATTTTAGTAAGTTATTCCAAAATATTATCTATTATATGATTATTTAGATTGGCTTGTCATAAAGTTCACTATTCATTTTATCTGTATAGGTGTAAAGTCACCAATGAGACAAATCATTTTTATAACTATGGGGTAATTACGTAACACACAAACAGCAGGAATGGCTTTCATTTGACAGTTCAACAACATTCATTGCGTTATTTACATTGTTGAGCAGACAAATTTTTCGAACATATGAGGCAATGGTTTAGTTATATCCTTCAAAATGATTCAGATTGTGATTACTGTATTAAGCTTTTAGGGTGCTATCCAAAAAAAAAAAAATCCTGTGACTGTAGGTACCTAGATATTATATAAATTTTGCTGCTTCCTTCTTCAGTAGCACGTATCCCGCCTTTCTTATTGTCTTCTTTGATAAAAGAACTATAAGTATAGGTATACCTAATATGGCCGACCTTGCTACATCTAAGTTACGTTACGTAAGTACATAGAATTTTGTGAGCAGAGTGAGTGTTTGACCTCTAACCTGTCCGTGTACGTATTTCGGTAGAAAAGAGAACAATACTCATCGTGTACACATGATATCCCATTACTTTTGTTAGACAGATGTATAAAGAAACAATGGTTATGTAACTAACACGTGAGTTTAGAAGAAATTAGCTTTGTCGGAATAATTATAATTGTTGAATGTGGACCAGTTTCCAAGTTAGCCTTTTCCAAAAAGATAAACCAACGTCCGGGCTAAGTTACACACTTTTTGACAATTTGAAAGTATCTTTGCTCTCACTGAATTGAATGCTTACTTTGGCCAGCAGTACATTATATCACAATCCGAAGGATTTTGAAGGAAATTCCTATTACCTACTTACATTGAATCATATGTTTGAAAAATACGTCTGCTCGACAACGTTAATGACGCAATGAATTTTGTCGAATTGTCAAAATGAAAGGCATTGCAATTGGAAGTGTGTAATGAAATTACCCCGCAGGCACGGCTGAATCAGTAATTTTCATGAAGCATCAGTCAGACCTGAGACTGCATCTGACCGTCGCGCGTCGCTACAGATGAAAATCAACGACCTAAAGTTAAGTACATTTTCAGAATCTATAGTCTTTTGTATATTTCTCTCTAAATCTAACCTTTTCTCTCAATGAAAACCGTATTGTATTTAAGAAGCCATTTCTAGCCGTTGTTCGGTGACTTTTTATGGGAATCAATAGCAATAAAATGGGACGCTTGTGTAATGTTATGTAGATTCGAATTATTTGAGAGAATGCGTGTGAGAGATTTTAATCGAGCGGTAAGAGGGATGATTTGTTGCTTCTCCATACAAAATTACATTAAAAATATGACGTAGCTTTTATATTACAAGAGATTTTATTATTGTACTAAAAAGCATTTACTGGTAAAATCCGAATAATTCACCTATGTATAGTCAACCGCAAGTCAGTGCTAACACTTGAACTACGAAAACCGCCCTTGCTGATCTTCGGAATAAAGGCGCTGTCAATGGCACATTGACAAACACGATATTTTACAATAAATTCATAAACAATTTGTTTTAAAAAGCGTTTATTTTCACTCAATAAATAAATACTACAACGAACACGAACATTAATTTACATAATATTTCAAAATATTACTTTGCATTGAGCAGAAACGAAACGCATCACGTACAGAATCTTATGATGCGTTTTATTCTGTTTAGCATACGTCAGAGCAATCCTTTACTCGAACGGTTGAGTTATATCTTTATTTGGTATTCAAAGAGAATGATACATGAACATAATTTGATGAGTGTGTTTATATTGTTTGAGAGGATAGATATTTGTTATTTTTGTTAATAAAAAGATTCTTTATTTGAGGGCTGTAGGTAATAATTGGTTTTATTACTTAGTGGGTGGATAGACAATGACTTTAGAACTTATATTTCAAGGCCTTTGAAACCAGAATACTGATATAAAATACGTAATAAACCTTAATTAAAAGCAAATCCTAAACAAACCAAGCTAAAGAAATTGTGTTAATAACAGCAGAGCCAACACAACTTTATTTCGCTAAGAAAAAACATCTCCGTATTTTTTCGAAACAAATTCATAAAAAATGTTACGTTTAACATTTTATAGCACTAAGTTTCGCAGCCTCCTTTAATTAGTTCATTTTGAAACCGTCAGGTGTCGCTAGCGGCGCTACGAGTAAACAAGTTTCATTACAAATTCTCCAGGGGGCGCCTGTCGAATCTTCACCCTCGTGCTTAGCCCAGATGATTTGCAAAAAAGTGCCAAATTACTTCGTCGTGTCGAAAACAAGAAATGTCCGAAACACTGGCGAAAAAATTCGGTGAACAAGCACTTTTAGTCCCCAAGTATTTAGATGAAAACATTTGTGTTCGTAACGACGGAAGTTGCAGGAATTAAGTCGAAGGAAACAGCGCTCATGAGGAAAGTTTTGTATGAACACATAAACGTACAACTACAATAGAATGAACACAAATATGAAAATACTGTAAAGCTATGAGCTGAAAACTGAACTTTCTAATTCCTTTTTTTAAACACAGCTAAACTATTAAATTCACTGGCAAACAATTTGTGGAAACAGTGGCAATTTTCTATCAAAAAACAGTTTCCTACATTTATCTATCTACCTATATCATTTGCCATATGTACCTTAAAAATCTATTCGTTTGTCATATTATCCATTTTAAACATCTAACAAAATAGGAATACTATCCCAAAGATCCAACTACACAGCAAAGCCACGAAATCCACTAACAAATCCTATTTCGAAAGCGACTAGCATTTGTTTCAAAATAAAGCTTAATTTTAAACGCAGCATACTCGAGTAAAGATTGTGGAATCCTGTTAACCGGCTGACGACATAATTTCCAGGGTAGAAGGGGGGGCGAAGGGGGGTACCAGGTGGGATTCAACCCCCTATACACTGTATTGTTAATGCGTTCGTTTATTAGGTAACCTCTGGTTTGTGCATTCTCACCTAATTTTAGAGGGAGTTTCGGTTTTTCGTGCCGTATTACTGGGAAAAGTGCAGGTGAACACTTGTTTTGTTTTTTTTTTTTTCGCATTTCCGTGTGTAATTTTCAACCGTGTCTTTGTTCTTTAAATTCAATTATTTCCTATTTCCACTTATCATATTATGTGAGTTGATGTGAGTAATAATAAAGATATGAACATAAAATGTCTCAATGACATTTAAGTCTGTGTGAAAATATTGATTATCCATAAGAAATTCTGCTAATTCATATTAAAAGAAACATTTAGTAAGATTCTATTACGTACTATTGATATTTTAACCAAATTGTTGGTCGACTCTTCACGTGACCAGAGGGCTGGCCTACTTTTTGGCCAAAGAATCAGCATTGCCTTACAATATGGCAATGTTGCCAGCCTTTTGGGCACTTTTCCAGCGACTGCATTTTTTTTTTGGTGACAGCATACATACATCCTGCATCTATACATCCAGCATTTATACATCCCTCCTTTTTATATGCATTTAGATATTATTATAAGACTGTTAGATTATTATATTATGTAAATATAATTGTTTGAAATCAAACCTAATGGGCCTTTCTAATCTCCTAAGTGTAACATAAAGAGCTTGCTTTATTAGTAACTCACACAGTTCAGACCGCCCAGAAATTAGTTCTAGTTAGTTTCATACGAGAATCACAGAATTATAATAATATGTAATTAACTAAAAGCTAATACGAGGGAAGGTAGTAAGTTATTCAATTATGTAGAATTACGGCTTCTATTCAAGTTTACATGTTAATTACGTTCCATTTGACGCTGGAACTTCTAGTAATGTTAGGAGGAAAATGTTTGTGTTGAGGAAAATTGGAACGTTTCAATCTTTGTGGAGATGAAAACAATTAAAACATAATCTGACTACACAAGAATAACCAAGTGATTGATATAGTTGTCAATGTAACTACAGTTACAGTTTTACAGATAGGTAAAAATATACGATTGACCATAATTACAAAAAAAAAAAAATGGAAGTACCTTGGGTAATGACCATGATATATCACTAGTCCGCCTAACGTCTGTGCCTACAGTGCTAGTAGTCTATGTAGAAGCTAAATAAGAAACTATGTGATATGTTAGCACAACATTTCATTTCTAGTTAGTCTAGTACAAAAACTCTCAATTCAGACCGGTAGGCCGTCTGAAAAACTGCGCCCAAAACACAGACATCGCAACCCGCGGCGATACAGGCAACAAATCCGTTTGCTTAATGTGGGCGTAATTCAGAAGGACACATAAAATGGCGTACAATAAGGCCGCATAAGCCGACGGCCGATTGCGCCGCTCATTGTCACGTAATGTGCGCACAATATTGGCCTCTAAGCAGGCCTTTTTGGCAGACAGAGATGGAGTAAGTTGCTTGATTAAATGGAGGTGTACCTAGTTGTAATTTTTTGAGTCTGAATACGATATTATAATGCTTACTTATTTCGTAAAACAGTTGATTAGCAGTGTAATAAATAATGTCTTCAAAGCTGAACTTTTCCTCAATACTTAAAGCCAAGTTTCTGATAATTTTGACTAGGTTTGAAATGAGTTACGAAGACAAAGTCTACTTTTTACATGAGACAAAAGTATTATAAATCAGTCATAAAAACACTGATGAATCATGTGAAAACACACCTAACACTCAAATTGTAAACCCACCTGGCATACTCTGAAGACATTATCTAAGGGTTCTTCATAACACCGGTCTATACCGATCTCAGCTTCAAAAGGGCTGTTTACGATGTAAATTATCGTTTCGCATTCCGATGTCACCCGAGTTCACCCGACCAACCACAATAAAACCGCTACAAAATTCGTCCTCTCACAAACACAGACATAAGGCGTCACAAAATCAGAGGCCTCAACGCATCCCATTACAAGATACGGCCACTAAAATAAATACATACGGAATGGTACCGCGACACGCTTTTAAATTCATGAAAGCAACGCACTCGAGGTGTCATTACAGGATACTGTACGTTTTTATTGAACAATAACCGTTCGTAGGTACCTGCAACAGGTGACTTCTAGCTGTAAAAACTTCCATCAACCCCTTTTGACCTAACCCTAACTAAACAATACAATTTCAACTTTATGTTTGAGACACTACGGTTAGCATTCCACTGTGTTTACAAGTTGATTAAATAGAGGAAATGAAATCTGTTGTCCCGTATTTCGTTGGTTTTTGTTCAGTAAACGCCATCTTAATGGAATGAAAATATCTTCAGTTTAGAGCTTGCATTGCTTTTAAAATAATGAAGTAGTCGAGGAGATTAACTATGTTGATACACCTCCTAACCATAACAATATTATGAAATGGAAAAAGAATATAATCAGTAACATAATGACCCTATTGCTACGAGTATGTAATGAGTATGACACTTTAGAGAAACGCGATAACCTGTTTCATTTTTTTGTATTTCAGGTTGGCGCTAACTGGCAAGAGAACATTTTTGACTATAATTTGTTGAATTAGATTTATTCCTAACTACATACTTAAGATAGGTACATGGGATTATAAGAAGACTTCAATGATGAACGTTACCCATTTCAGACGTAATATACTTATCAAAAGCGATGCCGATGTCCGAAATACACGAAATGCGTCAAAGGGGTTTGAAGATTTTTGTATGGAGGGTGGCCCTAAGGTCGGCCGCCATTTTGATTTTTTTTTCAGAATCGCGGTGCATAACAAAAGTTATATATTTAGATAAAGGACACTTATACAAACAAAAAATGTAATATAACATTATATCCTAAAGCGTCAGGTTTCGGAGTTATTCACCGAAATATAAGTCAAAAACAACAAGGATTTTTTTTTGTTTTTTTTTTTTCCCTCCAGGTAAGCATATTGAACTATTGAGGTAATAGAAACGTTATGAAACCTTTATGGAGAAGAAACAAATGAAGAATAGACATTTCTTAAATAAATAATTAAACACGGCAATTTATAGTTCGTTTTTTTAATCCCAGAGACTAAATCGAATACCTACTACAGAGTGCATTTCAACAAATAGTTCCTATGCCGTTATGTTGGCAACAATGTATACCACTTCTTATTCTTCATAACTCCTTAATGTTTTGGGCATGATTCTAACACGGACACCTTATAAATCTTAAAAAAACCGAAGAATCGACTTCCTATATCTACTATCTTGACAGACATGGGCACAAAACACATATACTCCTAGCGGAGGACAGGGTAGCCAACATTATAACATAGGAACTATTTGTTGAAACGCACTCTACAATCTGCAATATTAGGTACAGCTTTAGTAAAGCTGTAACACATATCACAATAAGTTGTTCACAAGTTTCTCATAAAATCGGAAGTTGCTCCCTTGCAAAGTTCGGTTATAATTTGCGAAGTCCTACATCCTTACAAAGTAATAACACATGAAATCGTTAGGTAACACGTCGCCTAAACTTGGCACAGTGACACAGTTACTGAAGGCTTCAGGTCTCAGACAGTAATTACAGCAAACCCAGTTACCAGCCCGCTCAAATAACAATTTTAAAAATTCACACCGGCTCGACCCTGTGTTGAGTACCCCTGGTTATATACACCAAGAAAATTTCAACTTTAGCCCACAAGTTATATGGCTGAAATTCCGGTGTTTTTTATTTTAAAGCAAACATACTCGTACGTACTTCGATTAAATGGGGTGGCTAATAAAAAAATTGTTTTATTAATATTGTTAACTTTTGATAATCTCTAAAACAGAATCAGGGAGGGAATCGTGTTACGGGTTTTGTGAGCTTTTAAGAAAATAGAAGGAAACATGATCCTTTTCCGGGAAGACCAAGTTCAGGGCTAATATAATTTTTGGAAATAATCTTTTAAGTACCTACTCTTATTTCCACTTTCCCGATTTTAAAATAATTATTATGAACGTTTTTTATCAAGGTGTTCAACGGGTAAGTATTTAGGTAGACACGGAAAAAATGTAAGCTCCCTGGCCCACTAAAGACAAAAGCCGAATAGGAAAATAATAACAAGAATAACACTTTCTACTAATCCGTATCAAACTTCCACTTGTCCGGTAATTGGAAAGATTTCCGGATACAACCAGATTGTAGCGGTAACAGCCAGTTATAACCAGTTATAACCGCATTTCTTATTTTGTTTTAGAGGCGGAAATTGCGTGTTTTTCTCATAAGAGCGCTATTATATTTTGATAGTAATTCCTTCGCGACGCGGGAATGAGAAATAAACAACTTGTATTATATACTTATCTTTTGTGTGGTGAATGAATCGACGTGAAGAATAGGTAATTGTTTTGTGTAAATATTGGCTGGTTCCCTATTGTTGAGTTTAAGTGGTATCTTTTTGGTGGAAATTACTACACACTACATATGTAGGTAGGTACATAAAATGATTCAGCGCCTGAACTTTGTTTATAGTTACGGGTAAGTACTTTTTCGGTATGAAACCAATACTTTCAGGCCTACAAGATCATGTTCAAGGTCTTGTGTACGAAGATTTTCAAAAGATTTGGCGAAAATTCGTAATGTACACGATAAAAATACGAACTGCAAACTTACATACACATTTATGCCTTAAAAACACGTTTATCACAAACCCCAATGATGAGGCTAAAAAAAACTAAAAAGCTTCACTTACGTACTACGTATCACAGCCTTTATCTTCTTAATAAGCACGACTTACCTGAAAAGAACAAACACAAAATTAATGAGTGTAATCAAGACTAAATACTTTAATAATTAAGCAATGTGTCATGAATACAAGAGCCTGCGAAATAAATTCTCACAGGTGTGAATAATTAACTATCCAGTTGCCATGGCAACGGATAGTATTGCCAGCATTGCCACTTAATCTGGCTGGCTGCTATTAATCAAGAGTATTTGGTGAAAAATAGCTTATTTCTTCAAATATAGTCGTTTCATAATTCAGCCGTAAAGTTTCTAAGTAGATATTCTTGAGATCTTTGAGTTAAAAAATTATAATAACTATCTAATTATTTTGTTTTTAATTCAAGTTCTGAAATGTTAAATGTTTTTTTTTTATCTTACTAATCATGTTTCTAAAAATATTTGCATTAATCACGAATTCACTAAACTCATTAACAGCAAGTTTATTTATTCTTCATTTGGCTACCTAATACAATAACTATTATTTCCAAGGCAAACTTGTTTTTTATAAAGTTTTTCACAGCTGCATAGAATAGGTGTATCTCACACATAATTGTTACCTATTAATTAATTAAAGCCATCTGTAAAAATCGAATGAATCTCCTTAAAGACATCAAAATAATAACTATTTCGTTTATCTCTGAAAATAACAATTTCCATTTCCTGAGCGTTTTCAATCGACTTCACTGGGATCCGGCTCCGCTACGGCATTATCTTTAAAAACCTTAATAGCCAGAGATTACGCATATTATCCGGACTTTACCCGAAGTTAAAACATTGTAATACCGTTTACCTTGACTGGATACAAAAATAAAACTGTTTTATTTTCAATTTGATGTGGAAAATATGGTAAGTAAATATTTTGAGTTTACATTTTTTATTTTAGAATAAGGTTTGTTTAAACCTGTATTTCTTACATTGTTATATTAATAAAATACTGAATACTGTCACAACCGAGGTTTACGTAGCGCTATAAAGTTGTTTAGACGCGTGGCTAAAATCGGAACTAACGGCGCCATCTTGGTTTTTAATACATTTACAAAACAACTGCACAGATGTTTACAAACACGGGCGGGCTCCCCGTCAACGTCGATCGAGCGACAAAAGTTGTTTGCAGCAGTGTAACAGCGGTACCGATAATTGTACCTCAAAGATCCAGTTTGTGTTACAAATTCAATTAAGACCCTCTTTAGATATGTTTAGGGTATTGTCATCAAAGCCAATCATCTGATGCTGCTAGTCGGCAAGACTTAGCAAAATTGTCTGCCCAAAAAAATTAATATATATTTTCTAACGTCTAAACGATCTACGATTCAAGTTCAACCCGAAAAAATTGGAAAGGACCTACTAATAACAGATAACGCAGCTAACAAAAAACCAATGGCGAGGCATAAACATCTTAGCGACGAATTACCCGGGTGTTACGGGTATTAGCCGCGGGTCTACCCGGTGCCAGTGTTACCCGGGCGAGCCAGGTTAAGTCTGCATTATACCCGGCTTTTAAAATTAACCGCAGGCTTGCAGCTGTAATCACTTTACGTTGCATTGTAGTTATTGTATTGTATATTACAGTTACCGTTACATTCAAGTTATTGATGATATGGTCACAATGACAGCTAAAGGATTAGATTTTATACATGGGTCAAGAGATCAATAGGATTCCTGAATCTATGAAATAAAGGTATAGGGATTCTTGGTGGAGGAGGCTTGTGTTTAAAAGCGGGCATTTTTCAGTGGCTGTTATGACGATGGCCTAAAGCCTTACCTTTGTATGTATGATTTATGTCAGTAAAAGTTATTTTCCATCTTGATTAATTTTATAACTCACTGTCTTCGATGTTCGTATCATCTATATGCTGATGATCTTCAATTGTACACTGCTGAGCGGGTGGAAGGTCTGTCGGGCGCTATAGCAGATGTAAACCGAGACTTAGATGCTATCAAAAAGTGGTCTGATAGTTTCGGGGTGTCAGTAAACCCCTCGAAGTGTCAGGCCATTATAATTGGAAGCTCACGCATGATGGGTAGGGTGACGCTAAGCTCTCTTCCTCCACTTATTTTCAATGGTACCGTCATACCTATTACCCCCACTGTGAAAGATCTCGGTTTGCATCTTGACTCTACACTTAGCTGGCAACGCCAGGTCTCTAGTGTTAGTCAAAGGGTCAATGGTACTCTGCGATCCCTGTATCGTCTGAGAAACTTTTTGCCAGCTAAGACGAAAACTATGCTTGTGCAGACTTTGATTTTCCCTATAATCGACTATGGTGACGTGTGCTACTTTGACTTGAATGCGGTTTTGCTGGATAAGCTCGACAGATTGCTCAACTATGGTATCCGGTTCATATTCAACCTTAGGAAATATGACCATGTGTCGAGCTATAGGTCTGAGCTCAAATGGATGTCCATTCGCCAAAGAAGAAGATTGCGCGCTTTGACCACGCTTTTCTCCCTTCTCAACTCTCCCACTCCTCCTTCTTATCTCGTGTCTCACTTCCAATATCTATGTTCTTCTCACACTAAGAATCTGCGTTCCTCTAACAATCTTCTCCTACTCTGTCCTTCTCATACTTCTGACTTTGTTCATTCTTCCTTTCATATTCAGTCCATTCTTCTTTGGAATGCACTTCCTCTTGATATCAGGACGGCCACCAGTCGGTATGCATTTAAGCGGAAATTGCAGAGTTATTTTCAAAACAAATAGTGTAGAGTCATCTCAACATCTCTCTCCCTTGAATTTGTATGTATATATATATATATATTACAAGTATTTATTATAGTAAATAGTATGTGTGTGTATATAACTTATTTATGTATTTATATATAACTTATTTATGTATTTGTGTACCTAATTTTAAGTTTTTTTTTATTTTTTATCATTGTTCCTCTCAACCAAAGCACCTGCCATCTAATCTCTTCACCACCCTTGGTTGACTGGTAGAGAATGCCTAAGGCATTAAGTCCGCCTTTGTACCTTTTTGTGCGAAAAGTTTAAATAAATAAATAAATAAATAAATAAACACACGAGCAGTCGTCAAGAGCCTACGTTAAATAAAATGAAGGTAACCAAACGCAAGAATTCACACATAAAACATCTCTTAGTCGTTTATTTCTCTCGTTTGTCCTTAATTTGACAAAAGTCACAAAACACCTTTAATCCCTATACCATCTACAATATAACAATGCGACACATCACAGAATATAGAGAGTGTTAATAAGATGGTGGCAGACGGATCGATAGCGAACTAAAATTGTAACCGCTCGGCTCTGGAGCACTCGACCACTGGACATGTACGCTGATTGAGATGAGCAAGAGAGATGTTTTCTAAAAGGTTAATCAGGAGGGAAAGGGACTAATTTGGAGGATTTTTAATTCAGTTGATAAAAAAGCACGTTAAGCCGTTGTTCCCGGCTGTCATTTTTGGAAATTATTTTTTGACAGTCGTTACGGGTCGTCAGAAGCCCGAAAGTGGGACAATCAGTCTTACCAAGAGGTTATCATATTACCCAGCTGGGTTGTGGAGGTCAAACATGCAGTCGCTCCATGTAAAATATTAAAATTCAGATGCATCCGGTTAGACTGGAAGCCGACCCCAACATTGGGGAAAAGGCAAGGCAGATGGTGATGATAGATCAGCAGGTTACTATACTGATCCAAATCCAGATTCAATCGAGCGTATTTTGTAAGACTATTCAGCATTTTGGTCTAGTGGTCGCATCGGGTTCTGGCTGCAATCCCCGCGACATGCGACAGGCAAAGTGATATGGGTTTTTTTTTAAACAAAATCTGAGCCCCTAGACTTAACCCCTGTTACTTAACAAAAAAAATTTTTTGTAAAAAAAAAAATATTTTTCACTTTTTAGTTGTACCTAATTACTACCTACCCCACACAAATTCAATTAACACTAATGCATTGAAGAATTGCAGACACCGACTAGAAGAATCATCAAAATTCGCATAGAAATGCCGGAGAGGCAGTACATTTATGCATATAACTTCGTACATGAGAATAATTACCTGATGTATTATATAACGTGTAAAAAAATTAACTGCAAGAACTTTAAGAGGTGCTTTAGACCATCGAACTGAACAACTTTCACTATGGCCAACTCCGAAATCACGAAAAAAAAATCAGCTGTTTCATACAAAAGTTCAATACCTACTCGGCCAAAATGTATTAAACAGCTCATTTTTTTTTCGTGATTTCAGAGTTGGTCCCATAGTGAAAGTTGTTCAGTTCGATGGTCTAAAGCACCTCTTAAAGTTCTTGCAGTTAATTTTTTTACACCTTATATACTAAAACCTTTCTGAAAGTATGTAGATCACATTAATGAAACAATTATCAAAATCGGTTCATTAGTTTTTGAGAAAATCGCGGACATACATACATACAGACACGCATACATACATACAAACATACATACACACATTCATACACACATACATACAACAGTTTATGTTTGTAACCAAAATACACGAAAACACTTATTCCCAACACACAACTAACCCTTCAACTCAAATATCCATGACTAGTTCCTCAAAACACTCAACCCTTACAAAAAGAGGCGTCTGTTGGACCCACACGCGTAATTAACTGGCAATTGCTCCATTACATAAACCCTTTTAGGTCTGCTTTGGTTATTATGTGTCGCTTGTCCATTACCATTGTCGACCGCGGTAACGTCGGTCTAAGCGACCCTGTTTATCGAATTCTGTCATGTCATGTAAGTACCAGCCTATAATGTTCCCACTGCTGGGGTACACGCCTTCTCTCTGTAAGAGAGAGTGGGCTGTAATCCACCACGTGAGCACAATGCGGGTTGGTGGATCTGCGAATTTTTGGTTCTAGAACATGCCGGTTTCTACGATGTTTTCCTTCACCGTTTTGAGAGCTGTGGTGCATGATGAAATTATTTACACAAAGTAAAGTGCCTGGCTGGGTTCGAACCTACGACCTACAACTCGAAAGTCGTGGCGGTTTTCACTGGGCCACCACTTGACTGCTCTACTGTAAGTATGACTATGTCTGTTTATGCTATGTAAGTATCAGTAGATTTAAATCGTACATGAGTAAAGTAAAGTACATATCATTAAGTTCCCCGGTAGTTAAACCACGTTTTTAATTAAACTTACCGCATTCATTTGAGAACGGATGAATTATTATTTACCTTGTTAAAATGGTTTTCGTTGAAATTGTAGTATGTATGAGAATTTGGGATGTTGATTTTATTTCTTTGAGTAAAGATCATTTAACTTGTCTAACTGTGTTGCAAACAGGGATTTTTAAATATTTACTGAACAACTGTTGTTCTCTTAAACCTATTTGAATCCTTGGTGGTAATATTAAGCTACCTGTATATACTGTCTTATCATCTTCAGGCTAATAACGAACCCGTTCCTTTCAGTTGGTTTCCAAACTCCGCGCACACAATAACATTAATTCTATTATCTGTAACAGCCTAACGACCCCAAACAAAGTACCTAACAACTAGACGAGATAAAATGTAATATGATAAAAGCTCTCACAAAATCCAAGAGCTTCTAAAAATAGATTACTTACCAAACGAACCACAATGTAGACCACAGCTGAGCGTAACAAAGGTTCATCCATTTAACCCTAAAATGGTAGGTAAATAATTTTAAAGTTAATAATTAAAATTGTCGGCCGCAAACTGGACGGACAGAGAATTAAAATGAATTAAATGCAGCGCTGGGTATGAATAAAATCAACCGCCGGTCGGAATAATGTGAGCACTTTGTATGCAAGTCGTCGCAGGGAGATAGCGGCGCGGGCGCGGCCGCCGGATATTGTTAGCTATTGTTCCGGTTATTTCTAATATTAAATAGTTTAAATTTTGTGCCGTTTTGCTTTGGTCGTTGTACAAGAGCTTCACTAGGTATTAGAATTTCAATAAGTTTCAAATTGAGACACAATTTAGATGTGAGCTTAACCCCCTTATTCATAAAACTTATCAAACCTATTTTAGTTAAAATGGGGTTTGTCTCTTTCTTTCACACAGAAATGACAACGTGACAGATAAAGACAAACGTTCTATAAACCTATTTTAGCTAAAATAGAGATAAAATAGGATTATGAATAAGGGGGTTAGTATACACACTTTACAGGAACTAAAAACTTCAAATACAGTTTTACACGTAAGAAGCGCTCCGTTAAACCTTTCAATAGAAATGCACTTCATTGCTCTTTTGTCACATCATTATAAAGTCTAGAATTCTAGATGATGATGGTAAATAATATTTCAAGGAAGGTAGCTACACAGTAATTGTAACTTACATTCCGACTCCAACAAATGGCAAAATTCCTCCAGTATAACTCAGTATTCCGCGCGACGTAACTTTACACCTCATTTCTAGACATTTTTCAAACAAAACACGAGCACAAATGTAGATCTACCCTCCCTACAATATTCATTTACATTCACCCACTTATTTTTGCAGCTATGAATTCTAATTCACCGCAGCTCCGCTAGAGGGCCGCCAGTAGTAATTAAAATCAGCCGATTGTTCTGCAATTTACCCTTAGTCTTTACTGATTTCGTGTGATTAATATTCAATAAGTTTAAAATCAAATTAAGCTGGTACGGAAATTAAAAGAAATTGCAGGGTGCAAAGCAAATCCATACTAATATTATAAAATCGAAAGTAACTCTGTCTGTCTGTCTGTATCTTACCTTTTCACGCCTAAACCTCTGAACCGATTTAGATGAAATTTGGTATAGAAATAGTTTGAGTCCCGGAAAAGGACATAGGATACTATTTATCCCGATATTCCCACGGGATCGAGACTTATGCGGGTGAAACCTAAAGCTAATAACATGAGTTTAAAATCGCGCCTTCTTTACAAGGAGGTAGGCAGAAACTGCAGCACGCCACCTGCAACAATGTCTACATAGTCCTTTTGCTTGATTTACGTTAGTACATTTGGTCAGACACTCACGCCGATTGCGAGTACTACGCAGTTGACCACATAGTCAGGTTTTAATCCATAAAGAATCTAGTACCTACGTATACCCTTTTAGAGAAAGATACTGTTAGGGTACATACCTAATACACTCCGGTACTGCGATACGATCATCTGCAGGCTCAATCACTCGATAAGTACAGATTACATAGACCTTCCTCAGAAACTAGCCGTCGCTCCTACAAAGCCTTCACTATGAGACGGTCCATATTATCGATTCCGTAACAGATGTGACCGGTCCAATATCTCTTCAGGTTCAACCTAACGGAATTAAAGATATTTTCTATCAGATCCAACACTATTATTCTTTTAAGATAGTTCAATAAAAATATCCCTTTCAGAAGGATCTGTAATAATAACCCAAAGTGGAATAGTTAAACGCAGACAACTATTAAAGGCATTTCAAGGTCGTTTAAAACAATAGAACTAAGTTTTAATCCCACAATCCACAATAAAGCTAACAATAAAATGTTCCCGCGAAACAAAATGGCGTGTTTTATTGTAAAAGTTGAATAAAATCAGCGAGCGATGCGGCGGTGAGTAATGGGCACCTTTTGTTTGTGGTTAATTAGCGAGCGGCCGCTGCGGCCTGCGCCCGATACGCGGTCGCCGGCCCGCCGCGGGAGGGTTGACGCCACTACAATACGACGGGCCCGAAAGACCCGATAGTTAGCGGCCGGCGTACTCAACGTGAGACCATAGTGCGGCAGTTTGAGGGTAACTTGTTAATGTTTAGTCGTCTACCTTTACGAGGCCGAAATAATTCCTGGAAATATTACTCGTTGATAGACACTATAAGGCTATATTAAGTTAGATTAATTATTTATATCCTTCTAGCAACCGCTGGGAAATAAAAAGAAACCCTGACAAAGCTAATTTTCTTCTAACAAAGATTGCAAAAGTAAATACGAAGAACCTGGTTAGTTAATAACGTTGATAATATTGCTGCAAACGTTTTGCAATTTAGAACAGAATTTACTGTTCGTGTAACGTGATTTTAAAACGGTTGCAATACGGTTCGTATTGGGATTTGGAATTTAACGATTCCAGTGAATCGAAAATAAGGGCCATCTAAAACCTTTATGGACATGTCAACTGGAAAATGTCGAGTCCTGATCTAAGCTTGCTCATAGTACGTCAAAGAGAATAATCCTGAAACCAGTTGCAGTGTTCAACATAGGTACATACTCGAAAGCGAGCTCGCTGATGACCGATCTACGAGTATGTAGCTTATAATTTAGTAGCTCTTATTTTATGATACCTACTTGTTTTAAAGTTAATATCAAACATGGATGTGCTTTTAAGGTTACAAGAAGTGCTACTTAGAAATCCATAGTTTAGGGACGGCGTAGTGTTAATAAGAATGGATGACGCTAGTGCGGCTTACAGGAAGTTAAGTACTGTATTTTTGTCTGCAAAATCTACGCTAGTGAAGGAAAGTAAAGTTTTACATTCACACCCGGAGCCTGATTCTGTCTCTCATTAATTAATTATAGAAATCTGCTGTCAATTTTAAGTTTCTAAGATTTGATGACCAAAAAAAACAACAACCTCAGATAGAACTTTGCGTTGCAGTGCAGCAGTGTGCAGCAGGCAATACAAGCAAGTTGTTTGATATAAAATCACGCCTGTAATACCCTCATTTCGCCAGTTATGTTTAAGGTTCATGTAATAGCAGGCAAGCCTATTGCTATCGACCGGGCACAAATCCAGAGGCCTGGCCGGGCCGACTACTCAGAAACCCTTGACGGAAAACCTAACAACACTTTGCCCGACCTGAGAATCGAGTCCAAGGACTCATACGCAGCAGTAGTGACCACTAAACCAGAGGCAAGTTTTATATAATTACTAATCTAGGTTACTACGCGATTTGAAAGCAGATGAAATGAAAAACCCTTTCAGAAACCAAGGCTTACACTTGCACAAGTAACAATTTTTCCGCACAGCCAGTGGGTTTGTCTTCGTTAAAACGCAGTGTGTGGCGCAAATGTGGCGTGATTACGGCTCACATTGGTGGCTTCATTAGAGCGCGGTCTGCGGGACCCGTTTCGTCGATATGTGGTCTGTGCGGCCGCGCGCCAGTGAGAGGGTTACTCGTTTAGTTCATACTTGTGTCATCTGTGTTGAGGGGTATATAATTTTTTGTCAGTGTTTGTAACATTTTTATTTCAGTATGAAGACATGCCTCCTTAACATATTTTTTCCCTTTGATATTTTTTACCTTGAAGTTTGACATCTCAGTTGCCGCAAAAAAACAATGACAAAACAAAGGAAGAATCCACTGTGTTTATTCTTTGTTGAAGAGTCCCCAAGCAGATTGCAAGAAAAACTTCCCCCAAACCTATCACATTTTTGGAATCCCCCAACCGTTGCTTAAACTTAACCCTCAAAGCAGATTCCATACTCATCAAATCCAAAAGTAATCCAACACTTGAAAAAAAATATTATAAGAATACAAAAAACATAAGAATTTCTTCAGAGTTTCGGGGGGGGGGGGAATCAAAGGAAGCAAATGAGTAAGTAATTACTGCGGGCAACTCAAGCCGGTTCTTTTGAGGGGAACGAAAAAAAAAATTCAGAAAGTGTCCGACAGATAGGCCGGATGCACGCGGGCGACTGTCGCCGATGCGATTAGTCGGCGACGATTTTTTTGTGGAAGTTTTATGCTTGGAAACGATAAGGGTATTGGTTACAAGCAGCTTTGTAAAACAAAAATAACGACAGCAAAAGGGTAAAAATTGAATTAACTCTATTCTTTTTTAGACTTTGGTATCGTGATTTTTATATGTTCCTTATAAAATGAATCAAACAATCCGATAGTACAGTTTTAATTTTAGTATCATCCAATACAAGCAAATAATAATTTCATTTAAGTACCTACCTCAATTTCAAACCGACATAATATCAGTGAACTGGAGGGTAAACGGAGCGTTCAATAAGACGTACCATTAGCAAAAATATAATCAAACTCTATTCATAAACCAAACAAAACACAAAACCGATTGGAAAAACAAACAAATATGAATAATACAAGTGCACATTGAATCCAACATTTCAATGCAAGGGAACAAGCTCAAAGTTTAAAAGTCGTTGCGGCCCGTCGCTGGTGCGGTTCCAAAATAGTTGTCGCGACAACTGGTAGCCAGCTTTAAATAGAATCCAGCACTTGCATTTTATACCTCAAAACTTACATTGAATGCATGTGGCGACGTCCTTTGAAATAAATATTAGAGACTGTCCTGGATTAACCTATTTTGAGAGCAGGAAGAATACTGGACGGATTTCCTTAGCTGCAATAGTAACAAATGTATAAAAGTTCGAATTATATTAGATGTAATAATTTGGGCTGCTTCAAGCAGTTTACTATGAAAGTATTTGCTGGTAACTTAGCTCATAGGTTCTTGTATGCAAGCAATCCATTCTAATATTATAAATGCGAAAGTGTGTCTGTCTGTCTGTTACCTCTTCACGCCTAAACCGCTGAACCGATTTAGATGAAATTTGGTATAGAAATAGTTTGAGTCCCGGGAAAGGCCGCCCATTGTATATTTTGTAGTGTTTGATGTGTTTATTTCATGTTATGTATTTTTGTGGTGTACAATAAAGTATATATAAATAAATAAATAAAGGACCTAGAGTAGTTTTCATTCCGATATGCCCACGGGATCGAACTTATGCGGGTTAACCGCGGGGCGCTGCTAGTGTATGATAAACACGCCGCAATTTAATGTTATACAGCATCAAAATGTATTAAAGATAGTGTTTAAATTCTATGCAAGTAACTTGTAATGCACTATACTTCTGTAAATAAATAATCTTTGATTTGCTCGTTTTTTTTACAAACTTTTCATTATACAAGACCAGATAACCCGTTACTAAATCATAGCAACTACGGGGTGCTCACAAAACAATAAGAAAAAAAAGATAAAACAAGCAGCAAAAGTAAGTAGGTAGTTGTAAAATTTCAATTGTTTTAACATCGCTGCATCGCCAAGTGTCCAGAATATATAATTTATGAGCTTTCAGCGCTCTTGTTTTCGCTTTATTCGCTCCCGCTCCGAGCGGGGGATGAATTTTGATATTAATTATATTATTTAGTATGTTATTACATCTGCCTGTGTTTGTGATCCAGGTAGGAGCGCTCCGACGGTGGAATTTATTTATAAAGTGTGTCTGTCTGTTCGGGGAACAGGTAGACGTTAAGTAGCAAGTGTTTTCTATTGTATTCCAGGAGAATGGAATCTCTAGAGGGAGTAATATGGAGAGAAAAGGGGCAGGGGTTCGCTCAGAGCATACATGACATGGATCAAAAAGAAAATGGAAATCTCGACATACACAATAATATGCAGGAATCACACTAATATTATAAAGGCGAAAGTTTGTGAGTGTGTGTGTGTTTATATGTTTGTTACTTCTTCACGCTTAAACCGCTGAACCGATTTAGATGAAATTTGGTATAGATATAGTTTGAGTCCTAGGAAAGGACATAGAATAGTTTTTATCACGATATTCCCACGGGGTCAAAACTTATGCGGGTGAAACCGCGGGGCGCAGCTAGTTTAAACTAAATCTGGAAGTGCAAGAGGAACTAGGCTGTTTATGTATTATATAAATAGATAGATATAGGAGAATCTGTCTGTACCTTCATAATCGTATCTCGCAAAAAATCCCTTCGTATCAAATAATCGTAAAAGCAAATGAACCTAATAGCAAAACGACCTATATTAAAAACGACACTTTTGCAAAATGTCCTCCGAGCAAGCAAATCATTACCGAAACAATTAAAAAGCCATTCTGTCTCACGTGGATCCACGTTCCGGATACGAAGGGTTAAAAGAACGTCCTATTTGTGAAGTTCAGTAATGCTGGCAAATTAACTAAAACAAAATAAAATAAATAAAGTCTAGACTTTATAAACCCTTTTATGAAAAATACTTACCTATATAAATCAACAGCTATTTTATAAAGTAACTTCGACAGGTGCCGATAATAAACTGACGCGCTTGCTTTAAATGAAAATACAAAATAAACTAAAAGCTTCAGCTATCTTCCAAAACATGCAAACTGCATCAAAATCCTATCTCTATAACATTTTCAACATAAATACTTTGAAACCAAACTAATGTGCAACGTATAAACACTTTTATGCAGTGCATGAGGTTTATTTCTCCGGGCGAGCTATTTTTACAGGCGAGCTATTTTCCAGGTGTTAGTACATCCCGATAGTGGCGCCCCCTAATGTGTACTAATAAATCTTCAGAGAATCACAAATGTACTCCTTTCAGGTGGATAACAGGGATTTTCTTGAGACGGTGTTGAGATATTTGTCTTATTATGTAGAACTGGGTATACCCGCGGCTTTACTCGCGAGGGATTTCTATTTTACTTGAAAGAAATACAGTTTCTAAGGCTTTGCACAGCCGATCAAGTCGAGCTCTATAATACAATGATGGAATGCACACTCGTAACAAAATATGTGTCATGATCAATGTTGTCAAAAATCGTCAAAAAATTATTTGATAAGATAAGTCTATTAGATTCAACTGGCGAAATGTGGATGTACCATAATATCTAAACCTGTGCCTAACCCTTCCGGGATTACGGGCGTGATGTTATGTTACTGATATCTATGATGGTGATAAACCCGTATAGTCCAAATGGCTATTGACCGTTTCGCCCTAAGATAAATACAAATACTAAATCAATTTCGCGAGCTGTTACTGTCATTTCGTCATTAAAACGATGTTTTGTCCAGTGGGTCTTAACTTTTCACCAGCCGTTATACCTAAAAAGTATTTCTGCGCAGTTCATCAATAAATCTAATATCATACTCTCAATATATTGTACCTTGATGGATCACGTCCGTTCTTGCACTATGTATCGCCTCAACAGCTCTATATAAATCCATGTTGAAGCTTTAAACAATATTCAACCTTGTTACGAAGACCTAAGGTTTGTATCAATTTGTTGAAAGTTGATGTTAAGGCGTTATGTGCCAGCGTTTAATAATTCCTATATTGCAGTAGTGTTTTAAAATATTTCAAAGCTTGGACGTCTGTGGTTCTCGCTTACTGGGGTATTTTAGTATTTAAGGATTGTTAAAAATTAAAAAACCTTTTCTCAGAATGTTCTGTTTGTTTAGTGTCAGTGCATCATCATATGGACCCGCAGACATCCACTGATGAGCATGGACTTCTTCACTTTCACTACATATTACATATTCATGATATTCGCTCATCACCCCAGTTTGTACGGGGATTGACTATCGCAATGTCTCCCTTAGTATTTGTTTTGTAATGAAGAAATGACCAAAAATTATAAAGCCAAACAAAAAAAAACAAAAATCATAAATTCAATCATAAATCATGAATTCAAAGCAGAATATAAAATCAAATCTAACCACGATATAACTTACGAAGCTGACATAAAATACCACATCCATGGGGTACATACGTAAGTGCTGTTGGTAAAATATGCGCGTTGTCATGGGAACCGAGACAGATAGCGACACAAATCACAGTGGGCCCCGCCATGAGTTATTGGTGCAACAACACATCGGCTGAGCACCGCACCACATCTGCGTCAGGTCTGCTTATCCCAAATGGTTTGTTTTAATCGTGATGAAATGGTAGAAAAAGTTACCAAGAAGGAAGAAAAGATTTTTTTTTTTTTTATTTGGGACAGAGAGGAAATATAATTACTTTAAAAAAGGAGCATTTAAAAACTAACAAAGTTACATTAAAAATAACCAGAAAAAAACACTGAAGACACTGGTGGTCAATGATATGGCTTATCAGTAAGAAAAACGTCACAGCATAAGATGATAGTATTATTCTGTGTACCTAAAACACGGATGACAAAAACAAAAAGAAGTTATTTGCCCCCCAGCTCATCATCATTCTCCTGCCGTAATCCCAATATACTTTGTGGTCGGCGCAACCTGTCTTTTCCTTCCATACTGCTCTATTAGTCGTCATCTCGGTATTCACATTAATAGTCAGTATTTGCTCCAGACTAAGGCACACAAAAAAATCAACCATAACAAACTGAGTTATAGTAACAGTATGAAAAGAAAGATTAAATAAACGAATGGCTCGATTGGTTTGTCATTTCAGCCTATGTCGGGTCAAAAAGGCCTGCAATAGAGTAGTTCAATTTTAAAAACGAAATCAATTACTAACTTGATGACGACTCTTAACATACACAGTATACTGCACAAGTAACCGAGTAATCAAAATGGCACTTAATGAATACGTCACTGACACCTTTATTAACGTCTTCTACAATACAGCTAACTAAATCTTCACCCGACAATGTACCCCATAACTGAAAGTGACCTACTTTTCAGTTCCATTCCGCAACTTAATACAATTCTAGACAGGTGCTGCTCGGGCACTAAAGTGTCACGGACAATATCTCAGAATTGGTGTTTAAAGTGTAGAGAGACAATAGAAAATAGAGAGCAAAAAGGTTGATTCAAAATTTACGCATAAGTATATTCACAACATTAGCAACAACTGGGTAAATACAATCACATCAGGGTAAATGCCTGTATAAATGAGGATTGGTGACCACTCTTGCTCTCTACCTGTTGGCAATATCGGACAAATAAAGGTTACTAAGGGCTACTAGGTTTCTCCTGTTTATTTGTCTGGTTATTTTCCAGAACAGTCTTTGGACTTTTAGATTAACTAAGAACAATTAGAAACTGCAGTAGTTCGGGACTTTTTTGGCCAAAACTGTGTAGCGAGGTCGTATAGACTAGTACAGACTTGGTTTTCTGTTAGTTCATACATTGTGATAACAGTATAATGCAATGGCATTGTTGAACTGTAATGTTCCAAGCTACTGCCATTGTGGGCAGGAATTAGAATACCGGACATGTGTTAGTTGAAGAGTTCAAATCCATCGATGAAGTCTATATAAAACACAGTAACTTATTCAAATAAAATAAAACATAGCGTCTATTATCCTCGGAATCCCAGGTAAATACCCCGCACTTAACACAACAATATTCCCGACCACAAAGTGAACAAAGAGCAAAATTTCAATACTACATCATAATAACATTAACAACACATAACATTTTCAATAATAGTAGAAAACGGAGAATTTTCTTTATAATCTGAGCACAAAGAAATCGACGGCTCTCCCCATTCGTCATGTTGACACCTCAATGGAAGTGAACGTAGGGTTCCCTACAATTATTTACTTAAAGACGATGTGAGCAAATACCGCTGTTTATTGAAGAAACGTTTTCTAATGGATTTCTTTAGTTGTCCATAGAATCTAGACTTGAGTAAGGTTGACAGAAATAGTGCCTTTAGAAAAAAATATGGATACCGATTTTAAATCTATGGCTCGGTTAAAGGAGGCAAAGTGTCGAAATGGATTGAGCAAAGGATTTCAATAAGTCTTATACTTTAAAGGATAAGCCTAACTTATTAATAAAGAAGCTCTAGAAACGGAAATAAATGTGTAACAAAGTAAAATTAAAAACATCATCCAAGAACAAATATCTAGACCACAATAAAAAGGAGAAAGGATTTATTCTCGTCTATCCAGCTTCATCTCAAGACGAACTCATTTTCTAACTTAAACCAATCACTTAAGCAACAACGGAGTACACACAGGCAAGATGGCGAGCGAACTAAGTTGACGAACAAACGCACAAGTTGGACGCTAACCACGTTTAAGTTATTACGCCAATTTCAAGCACAGCAGCGCTTTGGATATTACATTGTAGAATTACTACGGAGACAGTAATTTTGAAGCTGAAGCAGAAACTACTGTCATAGAATCAATACTGCAGTGAATACTTGTGGTGTTTGAGAATTGGTTGTTGTTGTCAATAATACTGCAACTGTAGCATCGTTTTTTATTGTAGCGGTTATGACAGCATCTTCGACTTTAGCGGTTTCAGTAAGACTTTTACCTGATGGTCCTAGACCTACTTTTACCTTATTGGGTATACATATAGATCAATTACTTAATACCTTTCATTTATGAATTGTTTAAAAAGTGTAATACACTGAAATAAAGCCATTACTTACATATCCCAAGCGCTTGTGTTGCAAATGATGACCAGCACAACCGCAAGCATTTCACTACTCATAGTTATCCCGCTAGGCAAGTTAATTGGCAACCGCAAAGCCAGTACAGATTCACGGATTTACGGATCGTAATACATCCAACATTAAACTAGACAGCCTAAACAGGGCAGCTAGTGATAATGGCTGAGTAATTCCCCAACTGTGTGTTCGAGTTACTGGCGCGAGTAGGAACAAGTTATAGAACAACTGGCGCGAGTGCCGGGTGACTAATCACGTTATGAAGTTATCATTCTAGCCCGGGGGACACACGGCTGGCAAGTTCGGCTAGCATTTTGTTTGGATACAAGTTTGGCTAACTTCTGCTGAATTAGCTGCAGTCTGCAGTAGGTCGATTTTAAGTGCAAGTGTTTTGTGGAATGTTGTAATTGGTAAATGTATTACGGCTTCCCCTACGTGCTATAAAATAGAACTATTTAAAATTAAAAATAATTATACAGGGTGTTACAGAAAGGGTATATCAATACAAACGGGTTCAAGAGTGTATCTGGTCTAGAATCTCTGTACAAAATTTCAGCTCAAAAGGAGTAACTTTGAAAATGCTTAATATTTTTTTATTTCGACATCACGGCACTGCACTGGCGCGCGGCGGCGTGATATGCGTGTACTAGGCGCACAGACACACTACAGATAATGGATAATGACCCTCGTAGTGCGGTGACATGTTTGTTATGATTTCAATTTAATAAACTATCGAAATAAAAAAATATTAAGCATTTTCAAAGTTACTGTTTTTGAGCTGAAATTGTACAGAGATTCTAGACCAGATACACTCTTCAACCCGTTTGTATTGATATACCCTTTCTGTAACACCCTGTATAGTTAAAGTTATACAGACAACAATTATAAATCTTTGTAATGCTAGTGAGAGTATTGAAAACTCGCTATTTCGCTTCTACACTTTATGAGCTAGAGATCCGTCAAGGTCACATTCTCTACAACAAGTATCTGTTCTCAGTCAGTTCTGTTTACGTCTCATCTGTAATTACACTGGTATTTTCACCTACTTACCTAATTTTATCTAAAAATTTATGGGTGAATAGTAATTAAGATATACTTTTATGATGAAGAATAAAGTATACCATCTGTTTTGTGTGTACGTTAGTTCAGCTTTACGATTTTATTTTTGTGGGTGTTTGCTGTGTAGCCGCTATTTTTCCAGTTTTTGATTGTAGGTTAATAAACAATAGATTTCTGATTTTCATTGCGTGGCAGTTCAAATTGCTGTACAGGCTTTTTAATAACCGACGAAAAATTTCATCGCAGTGAGGTTCAGAATTATGTAACAGGTTGCGCGTCACTGCCCCTGCCACCATATGTAGTCATTACAACTGTCACAGATGTATGGTGACGTACAGTGACGCTTCCAGAAGTTAACAGTACTCCCAAATGTACAAGATCCTAAAAGATGATACTGAAGCAACGATTCTGAACAGAACATGAGAAATGTGGAAACAGGCGATATTCGTTTTAGTAAACGATAGAAAGAGAAAAGTATAATATAAATAACACGTTCCGTACCCTTCGCACCCGTAGCTAACTAGCACAGTAACGAGTGCAGCGTGATTATTGATGACCATCATTATCTGTTTCCTCAAGTTCTGCTATTCTTTGCACCGTACTTTGTAGTTGTTACTCATTTTAACGATGCTTGTGCTTCGTTAGAAAACTAACAGGGGTTTTTCTCATAAAGGAAGGGTTATTACTAGCTTTTCTTATTTTATAAGCTCCCGTGTTATATTTTTCTGATCAGCAAAAGAGCTTTTATAGAAACTCAGTTTTGTATTTTTACACCTAAAAATGGAAGGATTTGGGAGACGCCTTTGCTCAGCAGTGGGACAGCGAGTGGGTAGGCTAAATTAAATAAATAAAAAACTTAAACATTTACGAACAGAAAGAGCTACTTTGATTTCATATTTGGATGGTAGTAATATAAAATACATGAAAAATAACGGCAGTCAAAGATATAAAGAGAATAAAGGTTCACCAAACGATAAAAACGAAAAGCACATGATCATTTTTCCATAACAATAGGCCTAGTTGTGCGAGAGACGCGTGTTTCCGGTTCCGGCACGAACGAACAGGAAATTAAAAATAAAGTACACTACGAATGCAGAAAAAGAATATGAACTGGCTTCCTCTATCAATTAGTTTGGTGTTATTGGATGCGAGATATCGAGTGCATATCATCTAGATAGACAGATAGTTTCAGGAATTCGTTAGATACAATGAATATTGTAAATGCTTCATTGGTGTTTTTTTTTAAGGCATAATACATATTGTATGAATCATGCATTCATTTTAAAGAGATTTTGTTTCAAAACAATCCAGTTAAAAAAATTACTTGGATCTGATGATAGTTCTAAGCTAAGTCCAACGAACAAATTAACTTTATAGAAAACAAGCTCTGTAAAATTATTTTCACAGATCTTGTTTAACTTATCTCAAGCTTAAAACCAGTCGTAATAAAACAGTATTTCATTCAGAAAACTACTTCCATTTCAATAGAAACATCTGCATTCATATAAAAATCAAGAAAAACAGCATGATCGTCCGTGATTACCCTAGCAGGCAGGCCACTAAATAACGAACAGATTGCACTGGATATTACATCGGTCGATTGCAAAAAGTTCCAACAGGTAGGTTCCATGGCTGTCGCAGGCAGGCTCCCTCGCGGTTGTGTCGTAACAAGAATAAACTGTGTCACTTGATATTCTTTGTTTATTGCTATAAATCTCGGTTCCGATAGATATTTAATATTGGTACTTTTTGTGATGAATGGTTGAATAGGATTTTTTAAGGTTTTATTGCAAACTTTAAATTAGTATTGCAATTTTAAAATATTTTGCAGTCGAGTCTACTTGCATTTGCATTTGGTGACAGAATAAGGTTTACCAATAATATCGATCAACTAATTTTTACGGTTCTTCTATTACTCACGTATTTTAGTTTTTTCTGATTTATTTCTCAATTTTCTTATATGAAAAACAATATTATTTAATATTGACTTTCGTTTTCCGCTCACGAAACATTTCTCCCCTTACAGGAAAATAATATAAAGCATTCGTTACATAGAAAAAATTTGGACGTTACATACGACCACGTATGCCGTTGCTAATAAATTGTGAACCAAAAACCGAGAAACGCAACGTAGAAATACCTCTTGACAAATGAACCGGTGAGTAGGAGGGAGTCACAAAAAGCCTTTATATCGAACCAAGATTGTGAGCGAGGTTTATCAGGTTTCACATTGAAATAATTTAATAAAGGTTCTCTTGTTGAAGACGATGATATAGCTAATGAATTTCTAGATAGTATATTAGAGAAAGATAAATGTACACATAAAGACCTAAGTTCACTGTCCGTTATTTGAGTGTCTAGAGATAAAAATAATGAGTAATTTAGTTGTTTAATATCCTGACGAAACATTAAATATTGTTTCAGTTCCCATTCCACTGGCCTCTTTCAGCGATCCCTTACAAGATGTTATAAATTTAATCAACGCAACAGCAACAAAGGAATAATGAATTAAAACATCGTCACACGCTCAATTACAAGGGTGTCTGTAAATACGGAGGAGAATATTAAATTTTAATGAGACGCCCTCCCCTCGGCCTCTGAATATTCTATGTCATCAAAATGACTAGTACCAAATGTATTCGATATTAAAACTGGGATTGTTATGAGATTTTTGAGGAGAAAGTGGATGGTGCTCACAAAAATAGCAGATCAACACAGATGCTGCTTGATTATGAAGATCATTTTCATTAATTAGATAAAATTTTGCTAGAAGTAAGAATAATTTGAAACAATGCAATAGATTGGAAAAAAATAACAGACAAATAATAATGAAATCAACACAGCTTAACAGTTCTAATAATTATTAACACTGTCACAATGCCAACAAAATTAAATCAGAGAAAACTCAGATTTTCCGCCACACTGAATACAAACAACAAACACAACAACTAATAACATTACATTTGACAGCGAAACCATTTATAACATTGATTCGAGTACCCGTCGTAATACCCTGGAAGATCTCGGTGGTAACGAAAGGGCCTATACAAATTATACGCCGTCCAACTGTGAATAAATGATGAACGTTTTGTTACTAGTTAATCAAATATGCGAGGAGCAAACGGTAGGGGATGCGGTGCATCTTACAGCAGTCAATGTAGACGAGGAGCGGTTTAATTCGTAGTTGAGTTGTATGTTTTAGTTTGGGGGAAAGATGCTGAATTTAAGAGGTTCTCTGTGGCAGTGTTTTTAAGTTAGTATTCTTCGTAATAAAGACTTGGGTTGAAGTAATTAAGTAGTATTTTTGCTAGCAACCTACTTCAGCAATCATTTCAAAATCCTACCAAAACGTTGCTGGCCTCAAAATATTACAAAAAGTTATTTCTAAAGCTTCGGCTTTCATTTAAGAAACGGTTTCGTTTACAAAAAGAACGGTAATAATATAATAGTCGTAAAATTAAATAGTTTGTGCCGAGCTCAGCTGAAACTGAAAATGTAATTTTTAAAACAGTTTTCAGTGCTGAATTTCACGACGTCATAATTAGGTCAATTGCGCGAAATCGCCAGCGACGGGAAACGAGTGGCGTTGAAAAATCGCGCGACTTTTTTTGTCGCAAGTGCGCACCTGGGTACCGTTGGCGCACACTTGAAGAATGGACGAAATTTTATGTTAGTTTCACTATGCAAATTGTGATATCTTGCGTTGTTTGTAAAGTTGTACCTATGTTTTGTTGAGAAATCATTTTATGTCACTGTGGAGTGAAAAACATGTTTTAATATTAAGATATTGTAACTTTCTGTATAATATGATTAGCTTTTAACCTACATTAATGAAAGATTGATAATTAATAATGATTTTGAAATACCACATGTCTATAAAGTGAGAGATTAAAGATAAATGCTTATCTAACAAATAAATACGTAAATATTAGCACAAGTTAACTCAAGGCTGACGCTTATGACGTAACAGATGTATACTTAGCACATACAGTACTTATAAAAATATCCATCATTCACATACTTAACTCCGTCCACAAAATACTCCAGCAAATGACGAGTTCTCACAAAATCGTCAGAAGCACCATTCATCACGCGCACAAAACGACATGATAATTTGTCAAAAAGGTCGCCTGATGCGCTCTCAAGTGTACTTCACTTACGCCAAGTGAAGTACTAAGTGGCATTATTATGTTTCATGATGGTCATGTAGATAGGGATGTGCGACACGAAGTATATAAAGGAGGACGAGTTTTTTGGGTCTTTCTCTTGCGAATGCTAATGACAGCCAAAAAGGGTAACCCTGAATCAGTCATTATGGTTCGTTGGTCAAAAGACTAAGATGAAATGACCATTAATACAGAAGTATGGACGAAGACGACATGTTGTGCCCGACCCCAATAAATTAGGATAAGGGCAAGAGTATAATGATGGCCAGAAGACTAAACCAAAACTATACACCGATTAAGCTTTGATTATAATAATCAAAATGAACAAGAGTATATAGTATAGATCTACCAACGAGAGGGGTCTCGAACATTGAAGCATAATAAGCATAATAAAAGGTCTATGCCTACCACGTAATGCTGTCGGTCCTTACTCATGCAAATAAGACAGACGTCACAAACATTCAAACTTAAAAAGCGAAACCTTCACAACAAAATACTTTCTCCTCTGATATAAGAATATATCTAGACGAGCTATATTTAGATCTCAACGTGTAAAAGCACTAACTAAAGAGCGACTACCCTCTCGATGGACGTAAGTAATGGACCGGTAATCTGCTAAAACGTATGCAGTGCTGCAACTTTTAAGAGCAATACGTCTGTACGTGGCTCCGAATGGCTCGTTTTGCTTATTCCGAAAGAGTTATTAATGCTAGAGTGTATTAAGCGGTTTGGGAAGAGAAACTTTAGTTATTCTTTATAACTTATGGTGAAATAATGGAAGGTGACCCTTTCGCTAGACCCTAATCTATTGTGAGGCAGTGTAGTATCGAAGGCAGTCGTATGAGGAGCCATAGGTTTGTCGAGTCTAGGATTAATTCGGTAATTTTTCAAGCAAAATCCTAACGTATTGTTGAGAAATTACAACCAAAATAGCACCTTATGTTAAAAAAAACTTAATGTGCTATTTTGGTTATAATTTTTCTTTTCCGGGTACTTTATCTGACCAAAAAACCAATCGCCATTGATCGGTCTCAATCGCTATAAAATACTTAATGCTCTTCTGATATCCAAGTTAAAAGTACATCAGTCTTATTTGACGTACCCACTAAACTTGTTTACGCAATTTGTAACAAATCATCCAGCATACTTTGACCCTTACTTCCACAAAAAATCCTCTTTCAAAAAATCCTCCTCAAGACCTAAAATGACGGAAGAAAGAAGAGCAGGGAAGGTCTGTCTAAAATGGTCAGTTGAAATGAGTTAACAAAATCGTTGAACGGATCATTACGCCTGTATACATGTTATTCCGTTTTTTAGCTCGGAAAAATATTCGCGGCTAAATTATTTAATATTTTGTTGGGTAGCAAAGTGTGGGGGAGAAATATCGACAGGTTTTTGTGGGAGTTTGGAAGTTATTTACAAAAAGTTTATCTTTAACGGGAATTACGCTACTTATAAGGTTGTGACTTTTTATAAGCTTTTATTTAACTTTCCTTGTTAGTTAGTATGTATGGGTCAAATCTTTTAAGCTGAATTAAATTCAATTCCTCTTATGTAATGTTAAATGTTTCGTATCGATAACTACAATTATGGAACCGTTTTTTTTTTCATTCTAACCCCCTTATTCATAAAACTTATCAAACCTATTTTAGTTAAAATGGGGTTTGTCTCTTTCTTACACACAGAAATGACAACGTGACAGATGAAGACAAACGTTCTATAAACCTATTTTAGCTAAAATAGAGATAAAATAGGATTATGAATAAGGGGGTTAATTTTTTCTTTTCGATTTATTATTAGTTTGCACAGGATACTAGTGAAAATAAATTGAAGTACCATATTATTACGTCCATACTAAAATTAGAAATAAATAAGATTAAATTAGTTATTTATCTAAAAGTCTAGAAGACAAAGTACACATTTTCAGCATTTCCTCTCAAATCTTTGAACCGTATTTTATAAATCCGTAACGGCACACGACGGTATCCATTATTGTCAGTTCCAGGTACAGTCGGCCAAACAAATATCCAACAGTATATGTATGTGAGCGCAAATATAGTTACTCGCGCGTCACCAACACTAATAAAGACAGATCGAATGAAAACTGCGCTGAAAACTAACGGATCGGTGCCGGCCTGTGTAAACATACTGTCAGGCAATTTCTAGAAAACACGGAATAGTGAATGATTCTTTACCAGTGGGTTTATTCAAGGGATTGCAGTCTTAAAATGATTTTTAAATAATTTTATAATAACATTAAGCTGACGTGAAGCAGACTTGTAGTGTAAGACTTTAACATTGCAATGGACCCAAATTATAAGTAACTACTAATTATCTCCATTGCCAGTAGGGCAACTATGCAAATATGGGAATTACCCCTCTTAGGTTGTAACCTAAGAGGGGTAATTCCCATATTTTTAGACCGTTGGCACTTTAATCTCTGCCTTAGTCTGTTTACTCTAATTTACCTACATTTAGACAATTTGCTGACATTGATTGTCACTGAGATGAGATTGCTACTTCAATTTTAACGATTTTCAAGTACGAGGATTAGCCTTCTGGATCTACGCTGGGACCTATCACTTGGCTGCGAGCTAGACCTATCAGAACGGTTTAAAAATTCACTTCGGTATTCAAAATTCCGAATAACTGTATTCCGTTAATTTTCAAATAAAATTCCTCCAGCATAAATCTCATTACCATCTCCTTCAAGTTCTCGAAGTAAATTCGTATCAAAAAGCTCTTAATCAAACGGGCCTGTAACGACGCGTATTATTTTTTAATTCCACTCCTCACAAAGGAATTAAGAGGGGAACAAGATGTGGGGACTAGTAATTGGGAATCATTTTCGTCGACTGTACTTTCGGAAATACAACTTTACAATTACACCTGACAAAACTGACCTCTTCTAAAATCAACTTTAGACTTACGAGATAAGGTTGATTGTTCTTAGGCAGGCGCTTAGTGATGGCAACGTTTAACTTTGTAAATAAAGATGTATGGAAGGAATTTCTTCTTTGAAGTTGTTCTTTGTACAATTTGAAACGAAAACATTGGAACTGAATTGTCTGATGGTTGTTGTAACACCTACGAGATTCTAAATTAAAAACTGTTTTATAACGATTTGATTTAGATTGTTTATGTTCTCAGTCAAGTTTGGGCAAGTTTTCTTGCCATTTTAATGAAGCTACAGGCGATTTCAGAATGAGGGGTTCATTCTGAAATCGCCTGCAGATAGAATCGATAGCAGAAGATTTAAAGACGATTATTTTGTACATTTTGCAAAATTATAACTGAGTTTTCTCGTTATAATCATCTTTGCCTATAAAAATTTTTGGACTGTCTCTTACAATTTCTCTTTTTTCCGGATAAATTATGAAAAGCCTTAAGTGTTACATATTTCTTAATGTATTTCCATCAGGAAATTAGTAGAAGCGTAGCTTTTTAGTATCATATAACTCGCAAACGAAGTGGCGAAATAAAAAAAGATCTATGACGGAGTTAAAACATTCTGAATTACTTATTTAATGACCGCTCATTCAAGAGGAAAACATTAACATTTTATGTATTAGGAAGCCAGTGTTTCATTATGAGAAATTAGTTTTCTACAATGTTCAAGATTGTGAATAAATCAAGCATGAATTCATTCTATCCTAGTATAATATCATATACGAGAAAGTAACTCTGTCTGTTTGACACCTTATCAAGCCTTAATGGCTGGACGGATTTCGGTGAAATTTGGCACACAGGTAGTCCTGTTTTAGGGTATAAAATACTTTTTATCTCGGTAGTACGTTCCCGTGGGATAATTTCCGACCACGCAGGCGATGCCGCGGGCTAAAGCTAGTTCTTAATTGATCGAGTGAGCTTGTTTACAGTCAATATTGCTGGTCACCTAACACGCCATATTAAACCTAGTTCAGTACCTCCTAGACTATCTTCTTAATCAGGCTTGTTCAGAAAGTGATATTAGCTTTTTTAATTTTTTTATTGCTGAATGGGCCCGCTCTTGACCTCGATCACGCCTGATGGAAAGCGATGGATGAGGTCTATGATGGAACAAGCATGTCTAGAAGATGCCTAAGGCATCTCCCACTAATCCCACTAAATCACTCCCATTAATTACTATGCCTAATATTATACACAGTATAAGTGATTAAACAGTCAGCAGCTTTTAATATACTTAGACAAATTAAATACTTAGTAAATAGATGTTTTTAAGTTAGTAAACGTAAACAGTGTTATTAAATCATTACACAGTATTTCGTTTCAACAAAAAATGTTACAAAATTCAAATAAGCACTCCTACCTAAGCCTTCAGTACATTTTACCGAAAATGTGTAAAAACTCGCAGCACGTAGAAAAATGATATAATTTTATTACTGATATCTCCCCCCAGAGTGTCGTGTGAGTAATAGGTAAACAATAACATAATAACATATTTGTGAACTAAACGACATATTCATACGTATTGAGTATCGGTACAATTGGAAATTGGCTTTTATATTATTTGTTGTGACATTATTTGTTACTTTTTAAAGGTAAAAATATCGCACATTGCGTAATATATACCTTTTTCCTTTACGTAGGAGGAAAGCCTACGGGGTAATTTGACATTTTAAAATCATCGAAATTTTAGCAACCCGTACTTTTCTGGTAATTCGTTGGAAGGATTGGGACATTTTATGGATCAATACAGGGTGTACCAAAAAGGTGTAGACCATCAAACTGAACAACATTCTCATGGGAACAACATCGTAATCGCGAAAAAATCACGCCGTATAACATATAAAAGAGAAGGAAAAAGTGCCATGATTTAAATCTGTATGTGGCGAAACGTTGGGCTTTGTATTCTCATCGAAAAACTCAGGATAGTTAATTGCTATGCTCTACAAGACAAGGACATATTTTATTCGGAAGGTAAGGCTAATAGGTTCTCCTCGTTGAAACTAGCCATATCACCATTACCTTGGTGTCTGTTACTACTATATATTACATATGTATAAGTATCATGCATTTTGGCACGAACCAGTGGACAGCTGCCAACAGCAGCGATCGAAGCAACTTTATGGGAAAAACTATGGCGTGATGGGTAAATAAACACGCTGTAATGAGCGGGGTTACGGCCGCGATGATAGGCTCATTCCGTTGCTAAGTGTGCGTTGTTATTGGCCCCTAAAGTATGAATGAGGGTGTGTATGTATAGGGTTATGCGTGTTAATCGTGAGAACGCTGAAAGTTTCACTGTTTGATTTCCGCGCTCTGCTGCTGTAATTATCCTTGTTCCAAAAAGGAAAACCGGTTTGAATTCGAATTGATACCAATGATAATTATAATGTTTATCGCACACGTATAAAAACTCGCCCGTAAAAATAGCCTATTAAATTTTTTTCAAACATATTTGTTCTTCTGCCTACCCAAATTCATCAACGTGTTTCTATGATACTTAAACATAGGTTTATCGAACAATAAACAGAGAATCTATTACTTACAATTCTTTCAGGCAACATTGAAATCAAATCGGAAACATCATTCACATCTTCTTAAGTATTACGTGGACGTGAAAGTGTCAGTAGTTAGGTACACACCATGCAGTAGAGACAGCAAGCCAGGATACGGCGTAACATCTCACCTTACAAATAAACTGCTATACCATCCCATACAAAGAACTACCCCATGAGTTCCCATAGCTGTCAGAAACAATGACGGGATTATAATAATACCTTGGCGACCTGTGATGGCATGGCGTCTTTATGGGGCGGCTGTTGTCTGTGAAACTGTCATACTGGGGATTGAGAGACTGAGATCGCAGACTTGTTATCTTACTGACTTTGTTGCAAACTAATAAAAAAATAAACGGTTATAAACTAATTTCATGACTTTTTAGCATATCTACTATACAGGTTGAAATTGAAATCATGCGACAAATCGAAATGGGAGATTGTACTCATCATTATGAACAACTTTTACTATGAGAGCAAACCTGAAATCGCGAAAAAAAATCAGCTGTTCCCTACATTTATGTTCAAGTAACTCGTCAAAATGTAGGTAACAGCTGATTTTTTTTTCTCGATTTCAGGTATGGTCCCTTAGTAAAAGTTGTTCATAATGACGAGTACAATCTCCCATTTCGATTTGTCGCATGTGTTCAATTTCAACCTGTATACTACATTATTTGTTATTCTTTCAACAGATTATAATACTTACAATATACCATACACAATAACATGTTCATTAATACAACTTACAAAAAACGAACTTAATCAACACAGATGCATTCACAGCAATAATTCACCCGATTACCTCTGCTCATACTCATACGAGGTAAAGCAAGCGTAAAGATACTCTTTTTTACAAAAAAAAAGAGCCTCATCAAAGGATTAAAGTTCAGTGAAAGAATAAATTTTAATTTTTCACTCGACGAGCTTCGGTTTGAGAAGAAACGTTACTAACGAGATAATAAATTGTAGAGATGAGCTGTTATTAGGGAACTATTTAAAGATGGGAACTAGTGGTCGGATGAGGAAGAATAAAATTATGATTAATGATAGGATGTAACATCGTGCTAGCTTGGTGGTTAGGCTACCGAGTTTCAGGTTCATAATAGGGAGTTTCGGGTGGACCGGCGGGTTAATGGTGTATCACGCTTACAATGGCAACTCTTTTTATGTTAACAATATTCATTGCGTCATTTACATTGTCTAGCAAACGAACATCTGAAATGTTTGAAGCAATGGATTAGCAATTTCCTACAAAATCGGATTGTGATTGAAAGTGTATAATATAAATCGGGGTGCTCGTAGACTAAAAACCATAATAGAAATTGTTTTATAGTAAACAAATAAGCAAAATCTTTCATAACTCGTGCCAAATAGTACACATTGCAGTAATTTATGACAATCTATCTTATTTATTCTTTCAGAGAGTTCACGACACACACACAATCAAAATACTCCCCAACAACATTAACAAAATAAGAATAGTCAAAAGTTTTAAAACAGTAGTAGTATGTCTATACCACACGTGTGGCCGCGCCGCTAAAACGCGCACTAATTTTAACTCTGAAACGAAACAAAATAGAAAAAGCCACGCTTGCTTTTAGCGAGAGAGCTCCCCTTTACACCCCACGACACGGTGGCGATACGACACGCTCACGACAACGTAACGTAACATCACGCCTGTTTCCCCCGAACGTTTAGGCAGAGGTGTGCGAACTACGCTCACGATACGATAATGCATAGGTAATCAACCTATAAAGTTCCCACTGCACTGCTGGGACACAGGCCTCCTCTCTGTGAGAGGGAGTGGGCCGTAATCCACCACGCGAGCCCAGTGCGGGTTGGTTGGTGGATGTCACATGTCTTCGATTTTTTAATTCTAGGCCATGCCGGTTTCCTCATGGTGTTTTTGTTCACCGTTTTCAGAGCAGTGGTGACAAAATAAATTACAAAAAGTAAAGTGCCCGTCTGGGTTCAAACCTTCGACCTAAGTACACGAAAGTCGGGGACGTAACCACTGCACACTGGGCTACAATACTCGAAACGATACGGAGAATGGGAATTCTGACCGTTGTTCCACTTTCACAGTAAAATGGATTTTTCAGGAATGCCGGAACCCATTGCATTGTTTTGTGGAGTATTCATAAAGTTCGGCTTTTGAAGGGAATTATGCATGAAGCGTACTGCTTTGTTTGGAAATTAGAATAATTTGATCTGACTGTTTGGTGGAATAATGAGTGATGTGTTCCTGAATAATGTTGTTATGTCGGTATGTGTTACGGTTTTGAGTTGACTGGGTACAGTAAAATATAATATGTGCAAAGTACTTCATTTTATATATTTATAATATGATACTCACCCCTTTTTACCCAGGGGGGGTAATTGGAAACTACAGAACGCAACCTCCTACAACGATCCATATAATTATATACTTCTTTATTTGCATATTGTATTTTATTTGGTGTTCTTGGTGTAACTTCCTTATTGTACTTGAGTTACCTAAATACTTTTCGCACATAGGTATGCGTTATGTTATCATTATTTTTAATTTTTAGCCGTAACCGTTGTAACCGTATTGAAAGTACCAGTACTTCAAATATAATAAATAGCAACACTGTTCACAAACCTCAATAACTGAATAGACAGCTTAAACCACTTCTGTTGACCAATTAGGCCATATTTCATTTAATTAGAAACAACAATTCACAAACTAAACAAGACCACTTCAAACAAAGTTTTCTCAGTTAAAACTAAGAAATAAACTCGAGAAGCTAAAAGTACTAAAACAATAAGATGTCGTGTGATATAAAACCCAGTATCGGTCTTTACTAATTGCCGAGGACGGACAGTGGCGCGGTACCGTGTTTTCTTTAGTGCAAGACGGACAAACAGAGTGTTCACGACATAATATTGACTCTTTTCAACCACCCTCTGCGCAGGTGGATGGCTTTATATGTTGGATAGAATAATATGTGGATAAGGAGGAATCTTAAAAGGTTGGTCTTATTTTTTACTTGTTGTTTATTTTTATAGGCCTGCTTATTAAAAGGAAAATTTAATGAATACTGGTTGTAAACAGGAAAATAAGTTTAATTACTTTTTGTACTATTTTTTATAATCTCATTTTTTTTTTGCACTCCCTAGACAAGTTAAATATGATTTTAGCCTGATATTGTCTCGCTGCGGGGCAAAAAGTTGTTTTCAAATAAAGAAGGAAAGATCTTTGATCACTACCGTCCTGGTTGGCTAATGGCTATATCTGACCCATTAAATCCAGTATTGGACAGGGTTTCTTTATATTTTATTTTCGTTGATCAGCGGTATATAAAAGTAGCTTAGAAAACCCATGAAAAGGTGTAACTTTTTGACAATGTAATACCTACACGCCAGTTTTATAGACGGTAACCTACCACCTCGATACTATATAAGTAAAAAAATACGCCCCACATAAACCTAGTTTGCTACCAAATCACCATAAAACGGTTCCGCCATCTAAACTATATAAAGTGAACTGCTCCTGGATACTGGATAGGATAGTAAACACTAAAATATTCAGAGTAATATCTAAATGCAGGCTGAGCGGTGACGTCACGGGCATCTACTTTATTGTTCATATCTATATTTATTGCTGTATATATTTTATATATTTCTAATATAGCGGATGTTGGATGAAAACTGATGATGTTATCGCATTTTTCAGCATATTACTATTGAACTAGCATCCACTCGCGGCTTCGCCCGTGATATATTATGTCGATAAAAAGTATCCCATAATCCGGTACGGTATACACTTTCATATGCATTTAGTAAAAAGCTGTTATTTTGACAGTACAAACAGACACTTCAATTTTATTTGTTTGTATAGAAGGTGTAAAAGTTGAATAGAAAAAGGCTAAAATTAAAGCAGATAGGAATTGGTTGAATTCCATGGACTGGTGAATTATTATCTCATCAGCGTGCTGGATAATTCGTGGCTGATATTACACTGAAGTTTTGAATGTGTCTGTAATTGGAGCAACTATTTTACAAGAAACTCTTTAGGCTAATATCGTCCAAAATACGTCGCAGGATATGTTGCAGTAGTTAAGGGTCAAATAAGAAAAGGATAAGGAAAACCAGTTCAAAATGTGTGAAAAATTCATAGACGCTAGTAATTCATTGCCCTTTAGAAGGGACAGCCAAAAAGATTCAGACCCAGCGGCAATTTGGATACCTTATAAAAAAATTGGTATGTGTTATGGTTCAGAAAACGTACCTTTGGATGCCAATTTGTAGAGCCACTTATTACACCGAATTCGAATGCCTTGATTTGATTATTTGAATATTTAAGCCCGAAATCCTAATTTTTATTTGAAATTGAGGAATCTCAAAACATCGATAATTTTTCAATCATAATTTAATAACAGTATTATAAAGGAACAATTTTTTGAAAAAGCAGTGAGATAAGTGATGAGAAACCTTCCAAAAACAGATGAATGTTTTACTAATTCCCTTTAGAGAATAATTTTTTTAACGAATATATCCTGTGAAGAGGATTTGTTTCCATTTTCATCAGACAGTTTTCGAGTAGACTATACATATTTTTATTTCATAACTTTTCTATATTCTGATCCTAATTATCCAAATAAAGCTAAAAAGAACTTAGCCTAAGTAATAAAAGCAAGTGAGCCGTAAAACTTTACTCATTACAGTAAATGGGTCATAGCAGTCATAATTTCAGGCCGCACTATTGTGCTGAAACTCGCTGAAACGAAGACAATACGCATGAGCTGGAATTACACGCGAGCATCAACCGGGACAAGAACTTAGAACCTAGAATTGTAGAGGTTATTTTATGTGACGTTTGTAGGGTTTCGAAATATTTTGGCAAACATTTATAATTAAATAAACACATATACAAATAAACTAACAGAACTCCGCCTGCTACGATCGATCTTTACATACTCCTTTTGCTCTAATTAAATATTATTAATTTAAATGTTTGTTATAACAAATCATGATTTTACTCGGCTGTACAATAAAAATCAAAACCCTACTCCTGACGCAGTCTGGTGTAAAGAAGGGTCTTGTTTATACATTTTCGTGACTCCGCAGGTACTTTTATTTATTTGCTCGATTTTTCAAAATGGTGGCTGGAAATTGGACTCAAGTTCGCCTTTATTTAATTTATTCAATATCAAGTTCTAAACTATACTTACATAACACTTTCTTTATATTGCATAATCAGCCTATAACGTTCCCACTGCTGGGACACAGGCCTCCTCTCTGTTAGAGGGAATAGGCCGTAATCCACCACGCGGGTCCAGTGCGGGTTGGAAGATGTTACATGTCTTCGAATTATTGGTCCTGGGACATGCCGTTTTCCTCACGATGTTTACCTACACCGTTTGTGAGAGCAGTGATGATGAAATAAATTACACAAACTGTTCTCAAGTTTATATTATGTTGTTACAAATCCATCAAAGAACGCTTTCCGAGAAATGTACAATAAAATCTTCACAGCATAGTTTTGTCAATAAAAACTTAAAGCAATATGGAAGTTATATCAAACGAGCGGGAAGTGATTATTGTTTAATATTGTATATCGAATTTATTAGGTACATTCCGTTTATAGAGATATTATGATCACTCTTTTTAATTTAACTAAATACCTGCGAGTATTGACATATTGTAAGGGTAGGTCTAGTGGTCGGAAGCGCTACTGCTGAGCAAAAGGTCCTGGATTCGATTCCTTGGTTTAGCTGCCCGGAGTCTAGATTCGAGCCCGCTTGACGGCATAAAGCTCGCCCCCTATTCCATGGGACTTAAACACAACTAGCGAAATGTGTGTGTACTATAGGCAGACCTCTGCCTTACCCTGCGGGAGTCAAAGGCGTGATATTATGTTAGTCAGTAAAACCTAACACATCTGCCGACCCTATCTAGGCCTACAGTCGTGAACACACAGTCATATTTCAGTATTCCCCTAAAGCCAACGAGAATTCGAAATACATTAAGCCCGAGTAAAATAGTTACAGCCTATTCGTAGCACATGGCTACGCGTCTACGTAGCTACGCGGCTACGGTGCTACGAGCTTCGTAGCGCTACGATTTACCGACTCACTCTCGACTGAGGTATATTAAAATCATGAATACTGTTATTCATGTCAAATCTATAGGTTTATTACAAAAGTTTGTTCGGTGGATATTAGTATTTCATTCTGGATGTGGCTTAGTCGCTTTAAACTTGGAGTTAAACCGTATCCGGGACTTAGGAGTTTTTAGGAGGTATTAGAAACAAAGTTTGATACTTATTGCTTACAGTATTGAGTGTACTTTTGTAGGTTTACTTTTGATAGAGATTTGTGTACACAGCAGGGTTGTTTAACTAAATATTATACATTTGAAGTCGTTTTTAGTGTCTGTCTATTGCTGTTCTTCTAAACTAAGCAACGTATTTAGTTGCGGTTTTCACTATCGTTTAGATATTTTTTTGGTTGATTATTGCGGAGAGTTTATAATAAACTTACAATAACAACAAAGTCTCGATGTTTCGTCAAGTCGTTACATCCGTGCGAAGCAAGGGCAGCTCGCTAGTGAACTTAAAAAACAGAATTCGTTTGCGTTTAAAGAAATCGCTAGCAAGGAATCACTTCGGAAAGTCAGATTATAATAAAATATTTTCCATTCTCCCTTCATAAATAATTTCATTGAATCTTCTTCAGTTGAACACTCGACAAAGTCACACGAAGGTTCATGAACATCTTGTAACACAAGAAGTAATACTGGCCAACATTTTCAGTAATTTTTCATATTGAAACAAAAGCCTCTTTTGGAACCGGGTCGAGTGGGCGCCATGAAATTCAGCCGACAATACTGTGGGGTTGGATTCAGGTTCTTTCAGCCAAGTGCTTCAGGAGTACGTACTTTTTAATTGAATTCAATATTGTCAAACGGACGAGTTATTGTGAGCGGAATGACATTATTTTAATTGGTTGGTGTTTGAATGGGCTTTCTATAGAAACCTGGAAGTTTGTCAGGCTTTGTTGAAAGTCTGTACGGAGGGGTATAAGTATCAATTTACAATAAAGACCTGAATTTGAAATCATGATCTATATTACCTACTATTTGAGTTTTTAATTGATTTAAAAAAACAACCAATAATTAATAAACCAACCTCAAATATTTTTTTTTTATATTATTGACGTGTGAAAGTATAGAACAAATTGGCAAAATAAACATATAAACACTTTATTTCATTCAGTCACAGAACTTATAGATTTATTTAGTTCACTGAAAAGCTACAAAATACCGCCACTATACAAATATTCAGAACCGGTAACAGAAACACGTTTCCATAATTTCCCATTCACATTTCATTCCACAGCAAAATTTCCACAAAGTAATGAAAACCTTCGGATCGCACTCAATACTTTTGCCGTCATTATGCGTACAATATATGTGCATACATAACCAGAAGCCAGGCATCGCAAACAGAATACCGAAACCTGCTGCCTTTACATACGAAACATACGTAATACATGTATGGATACATGTGTCTAAAGCATGCCTACATTCTGCCGAGAGGCTGCACGCCTGAAAACGCTCATCTTACATTTTATGAGCAAATGTCTCACGAGTTCCCAGCTTCAACTTCCACTACGTCGTAATACGCGCCATACATTATAAGTCCTCGCAACAATACACTTTCTTAGTCATTTCAGAATTCTCAAAGCTTTTAAAAACTTCAAAGTGTTGACTCAAAGTTGTGACGGAGGCAGACGCAGACTCATGCATTGGATTATTCAATATAACATTGTAACATTATAAATTCTCGGAGGGATGATTGAGACACAACCCAACTTCCCCAGACACTCGCGAAGTTAACTCCTAACACGACCCGAATTTGCATTATCACTGAAAACAACGGATGCCGCTTTTGAATAATGATTATCATTTTCCGAACAATTAATTTTTTGGCGGCTTTATCGCCCCGCTAATGTCAGTAATTACTTCAAATTAATTTCGCTGTTAACACTATCACAACACTGTCCAAACCAATTCAATTTTGCGTCCAACAATTCCGAGGACCGCTTTTATTTAATAAATTGGAACCTTTTCTGCATATTTGTTCACACATTGAATATTTTTGTTACAATTTCGATGTAAATATCACGGCACCGGATAAAACGTATGTGACCAAAATAAATGTGCGCAAACACGGATTTTATCTTATAATCCAGATCTACCTGTCGGGGATGTTATCGGTAACACTGACGTACCTGTGAGAATCGCTCCTGAGCGTCCAGGATCTCGATGAACAGGGATAACTTTTGATCCATGATGGGAAATCCATTGCGAGGCTGTTGCAGCAGGTGCAGCACTGCCTCGCGCACTGCTGCCGGCGTGCTCGGCGTGCACGGCGTGCCCAGCGAGGGGTACGCACCCACCAGGGCTGACAAGCCATGGAAGGTCGCCGACGTCTTCGGAGGATTCTGCACACCACCGGGTAAGGACAGCCGGCGCGACGTGGACGGCGGCACGGCGCCGTAACCGTTCGTCATAATCGCCGGTCTTTGCAACTGATAGTCACTTCGGGAGGACGGCAGCAGGGTCGCGCGCGGCAGCGTGGACATGGTGCCGGGCACGGGCCGCGGCCGGCGCGGCACCGGCACCAGCAGCGGCACCGGGCCCCACTCATCGTCCACCGAGCCTATGGAGTGCGGCCTCCTCGCGAGGTGGTTCACTGGGGGTCTCGGAGAGACTACGCTCTGGGGTCGTCGCGGACGCCGGTCGTTCTGTATCGGGTTCGGCGGCGTGTAGGGGCTAAAGCCATCGAAGTCTTTAAGTTGTGCGGGCGTGGGTCGCTGGTTGTCGGGCGCGGGCGGCGGCGGGTCCTCCCAGCGCGGCCAGCTGAGCGCTAGGGAGTCGGGCTTGCGGGGCGGCGGAGGCCTGGGCCGAGCCGCCCCCTCGGTCATGGCGGCCTGTCCCGGCAGCGCGTCACATGGCGCGGCGTGCGTCGCGCGCGGCGTCCGCCGGTCGACTGGCGTCGCGACGCTGCATCCGTCCCGTCTCTGCATCGACGCACTCTCTGTTTTGGTTTGTGGACGGTTTTTTTCAGGCGCTCGTTTGTTTTGGACGTGCGTGAGTTACGTGTGTATCGGTATTTGTAACGAATTCGATGTTGATGTTATTTATTGGCTTGGAAAATGTTTGTAGATTGCAAAATCAGTGGCTTTCGGAAAATTTATGTTTTATAAAATAGTCACAGTATTTGTAAAACAGTTGATTTAAACATGCTTTTTACTTTTATGCAGATGTTTTATTTGAACTAACTAAAAGTGTTCTCAACATTTAATTGCAAATTCATAATAATAACATTCCCTCAATTTTAAAAAAATACCTGTTCTCATAAACGCTCATCCCACATGATTTCAATTCCTTCGAAAGTTCCGTACAATAACGGGCACGTGTGTCACCCCGCCTGCCGCCTGCAGCGCGGCGCTGGTCCCCGCAGTAGGGGTCACTCTGAAATATCGCCGCTTCCGCGCCCCGCCCGGCGCCCGCTGTATCGGCGCACTAAAGCTATGATTTACAGCTCCGTACATTACAGCGGTACCTGTTCACGCGCTATTTAAATGTGTATTGTACAAATATTGTTTATGACGGAAGGCTGATACAGTCAGCCGTTTAATTTAGTTGACATAAATCAAACTTTGAAAGTTAATAAAAAAACCTAGACTTTAAAAGAGTTAGGTGAGTGATTTATATTATGATAATGATGAACAAGAGTTACTCATAACTCTCATAAAATAAAACAGGTAATTACTGTATACCGTTTAAGGTTTTACGCTATTCCCGTCTCAATAACTGGATGATAATAATGTGGAAAGACAAGCTCACCACCACACGTCATACTAAAACCACAGCGGCGGACAACAACGTCTTAACGTTATCCCAACAATCGCTCAAGTACATCAAACTCATACAATATGATAAATTACGCCGCACTAAGTACTCGAGTGGATGCAACGAACTCGGGATCGCTTGTAATGCATCTCGAGTGCTGTTATTTCAGTTTCGGAGCAACCAATACCGATTTTAAAGGGCCCTTTATAAATAGGTGCGCATTGGAAGGGTTATTTATAAGGCGTATTACATACGGAATCGATTCAAATGGTGGTCGTTATTTAATGGATGTTTTGTACCTCGACTTGTATTTGTAGCCACAACGTACCATCATGCCTGTATCCCCCGACGGTAGGTACAGGTCTACTATAGTACACGTACAATTCGCCAGTTATGTTTAAGATTCATGTAATAGGGGCGAGCCCATTGCCAATCAATCGGTCAAATCAATCAAATCAAATCAATCGGGCATCAGTCTAGGCTGCTACTGACTGCTGCTGTTTCTATACTTATGTCTGTAATTTATATGGTGTACATAATAAAGAGTATTCTCTCTCTCTCTCTCTCACTCTGTGAAATTCCAGATGGATAAGCCCAATAGAACTTTGCCCGACCCGGGAATCGAACTCATGTTCTCATGCTCAGCAGTAGCGCTTGCAACCACTACACCAACGAGGCGGTCATATAGTTTCATAAATAGGATTGTTTATAAATTGTGATTGTATTATACTGCCGTAGGGTGTCAGCAAGGGAGGTTTAGAGAATATAGCTATAAAATGAGTCCATTATTGCGTATTGAAAACAACATTCTGGGATAACCTATCTGTCTACCAAGTGTGTAACAAAGCCGGTCATACTTATTGAAAATAAGAAGAATCTATTCAGCGTCACGTTACAGGATTTATAGGATAATAGGATACTCTATGTAAATACTCATAGGATTATAAAGTTATTCCATATGAGATTAGTATCTGTAACGCAACAAGGACTTTTTAAAATTTGTTTATTCTTTATTTATTTACATGGTATTTTAAGAAAAAGTCGCCTCGATTATTGAATGCAGGAGAAATTCTTAGAAAGCAACGCTTTTTCAATACGGAAATGGGACGGAAGAAAGTCTAGTTTCATTGTGAATTAAACTAGCTATGAACGACAAAAGTTTCTAAAGAGAATATTAAAGGAGGTAAAAGACATTACATTTCGAACTATTCGATTCCGTGTGTGTAGTCACTGCACTAGTTGGAATTACCTTTTAACAAACTACCCTTGTTTTGAAACTTCTGCAGTTTAGTACTTGCGAAGATGTACTGCTGGGCTTATGTCCAGTGCTAGTGATAGGATTTATTTATACTTATAGCCATAAGGTAGCTTTTTTAACAAAATAAAGCCAAAAAAAACAGGCTTTTGCCTAGTTTCGCATACAAATGTTATACATTTGTACCTAAAAAGAAAATAAGTATAGCCTATAATAATTATATAAAAATTAAATTATTAATATATAAATAATTATATAATAATTCTATAAAAATTTCCACAGAAAAATAATTGAAATTAACTTATATAGTACTATTTTAATACAATAGACCAATTGTTAATATCAAACTGTGTGAGAACGAATTACAGTATTGACTAAAAAATCACAAAACTGCTTAAAGTAAACTCTGGGAAATTAATTGCTTAGCAAATTGACTGCCAAATTGTCGGTATTTTCAAATAAAAAATCTTTTCTTACAGTTGTATGAAAATACACGGCAAATTGGCGTAGTGTAACAATTTGATAATATAATCAATTAGTTTCCCTGACCCTCACTGTACAAGCATAATGCCTTAGTTTTGAACCACAATTTAACAAGTAATTCTCGTAACAACTAACACGTTACTATGTGCCACATAAATGGCGGAGGTGTGTGCCGTCCAGCCCATTAGGATCTGACCGAAATGCCCCATCGAGCGGGCCGGCAGAGCTAACGAAACAGGGCTGTTCACACTATATAGCACTGATGTACAGGGTGATTGCCATACGGCTTAGCTTCAAGCATATGAATAAATACGAGTATGTGTGTGTCCTATACTTATAGAGTCATTAATGTGTACTTCTATCAGTCTCATGTTTTTATTGTAAAATTAGTAGTGTTTCTAATTTATTTTTAACTAGCTTCTGCCCGCGGCTTCACTCGCGTGGATGTCGGAAATTATCCCACGGGTACTTGCTACCGGGACAAAATAGTCCTTCCACAGGATGCCATCTATCTCCTCGCCAAATTTTATGGAAATCCGTTCAGTAGTTTAGGCGTGAAAAGGTAATATACAGACTGAGTTATTTTTTAATTTGTATAATATTAGTATGGATGCTTATCACTGATGCTCCTGCTCACCCCTTAATCTATATTATACTGATGCAGTACCTAAGTAATTATGAAAGCACAATATTACTGCAGACAAAAGCCTTTCACTTAAATAAAGCGAAAATACAACCATTGATCAACGACGTTGGTGATTGTAGACCATTTGTCAAAAAATAACCCTTGCAATGAAAGATCGACGCAGATTTTCCTAAAATAATAATGAAACAGATATCGCTTCACAGACATAAGACCCTTTCATCGTCATTATTCTCATTGAAGTTTAAGCATCTAAAGTATTATTTACCGCCTTAAATCTAAATATAACGGGAACTTCAGAGCGGTGATTCAAAATAAAATTACGATCGATCGTCCGGGGTTCATAACCCGAGCGGCGTTAGTTTATAGGAAGTATAAATTAATGGCTTTAAGTACACACTTTATGGGTTCCTTGAGCTCTCTACTAGGTGTTTGTATTCACGAAATAATTAAGATATAATACATAAATAATGATAAAGGTCGGGAAATAATTCCCAAGAAATTATACCTTTTTCCAACATAAGCCCCCACAATTTCAGGGCATTTTTATCCTATTCACCCTCAAAGCCTATTCGTGGCTAAGCTCTATATTTTCATATATTTTATTAAACGTCCCGGGGATAAACAGAGCATCCATATCCCTTACCACGTTCTAAGTAAAAAAGTCTCAAAGAAAATCCCTTTTTAATCCTGCCATAAACAAAATGAGGGAGAAAGGGATTCTTGAGATCAAAGGGCATCCAGCCAAAAATGCTTCGGTTCCGTATACGTATATGTTCGTAATTCCTTAATACCGTATTAGGAATGCGTGAGACGCAATTTTCATATGAAACTATAAATCAATTTGTGTTTCAGAAAAGGGATAATCGGCCCACTGGGCAGAATTCCTCCTCGACTAGGGCTGGGCAGCAACGGGAAACTTTCCACTTATTTATCGATACTTTTGAGGGAGAAATTTTTAATATTCCAACTTTAGCGGGAATGTTTACGAAAGTAGAATAATTGCGAAGGAGTTCCACGGTACGGTTTAGGGTTTTTTTTTTGTTAAAAAGCTTTTAATAAATGACATAACTTATGTATAGTTGTTAAATATATTCTCAACGCGGAAGTTTAATGGATGAAGTTTTTAGTTGAGAACTAAAATTTAATATCACTTCTTAAACTTAAGTCGATTACGAAGGTAGTCTTCGAAATCGGTTTCAAGTTTTTAAGGTAGAACTTTATCATTTATTTACTTTTACGCGAGGATCACCTATAAAACAAACTCATACAATAGTTCGTAAAAGAAAACCTACCATCCCGAATGATTGACTTTGCTAAACTGAATAAAAAAGGCTTTTTGTACATAATTATTATAATGTATTCAATTTTTAATCAATCGGAGCACGAGCTGAAAGAAATACTTATAGTCCAATTCCTCCCTCGAAAAAAATTAATCGCAAACCTAAAAATAACTTATTCAAGAAGGGCCTCAAAACTCCATGAAGCGCCTAGCCTTACCAATAAAAACAAAAATTAAAACCCCGTTAGTAACATCACTAGTGGTCCCTCACCCGGCGCCCCGGCCTATCGCCGCCGCCGTCGACTGTCGCAGACGTCGGCAACTATTCCCGGAATGTGTGACAACGCGACCGATTGTTTCCGCGACACTTGCACAACTATTGTATTTATTTAAGGGTACGTATACAGAGGATGCCATTTAGTTTTAGTTGGTATATTTTTGTACCATAAATTGGTAGGCTCATGTGAATTTAGGCTAAGGGTGAGAATCGAATGCGTAGGTACACCTATCGAGAACTTGCTCGTAAAGGATGTTATGTTGGAGGCAGACATTTTTAACAGATTGGTACTGTTACGTTGTTTTTTTGCACCTACAACGGGTTGGTTTAGTAAAGTAGCATTTACCTGAAAACATAAGTAGTACATTACGAGGTTTCCGAGTAACACATTTCATTGTAGTTTTACAGTCGGCTTCCTCACAATAAACCACTTTTCTTAAACCTATTAAACATATTGTATTGTAATTAGTTGCGAATGTTTACATTCCAAATGTCATTCAGTCAAACGTCAGTTTCTATCTGTCAAAGGCGACATCTAGTGGTCGCCGATTCACAGTTGTAGTTTAAATCGATATTTTAACATATTGATTGCTAACCATCGAAATAATATCGTATGGAGCAATCCTCAATTATTTTCAGCTTTTAGTCAAAAAAAGTCATAATAAACTAAATAACCGTAAACGGAAATTAAATTCATTTTTTCAATATAGACTTCTTTCTAGAAACTTCGTGTCAAGTTAACATATTTTTTATCTGTGAATTGTCTTTGACGTAATGTGACAAGTTCATACTTTCTAAATTTGCCGAATTAAGATTCGAGGAGATTTATCACTATCATGACGAGTTTTAGTATTGGAAATAACAAATAATTTGTTTGTTGGTCTGGATCATGAAGATTCTTATTGCTTCAGCGATTAAACGTCATGTTGTGCAGTTGCTAGTGATTTTCAAGAATTTAAGTATCTCGGTGTATTATTTATCTTCAGTGATTTATTATTATTTTACCCGTAATTGGGGAGATTTTTGGAATGCTCCGTCTAATTCCGGTTTGTGAGCCATGACAGCATCATGGAACCGTACTTGGCATCTTTCCGCCCTACGACACGCTTGAGTGATTCCACTAAACTTGTTACATGTTCTAAAAGGTAAGGATTTGGTTGTAATAGTCTTCGGAAGTGGTCTGTGAGCCCTTCCCTGGTTGTTAGAAAGGGTATTGTCGTGATCCATGGATATTTATTGCAGGATTCCTAATTGCGCATACGCAGGCAGTTTTCCAGCCGGTCAAGAATCTTGCAGTCAAGTGCTTTCTCCCTACGACAACCGTGAGTATTTCACCCGCTGACTATTTGCAACTAATCCCTATTGTCCCACCACTCAAGATTAGGCAAACCAAAGTCGTAGCTCCTTATGTTGTCATTGTGAAAAGGCCTTGTTAACCGGCTAATGTTTTAGCCTTATAGATTTCCAAGCTCAGTCACCTCAAGGCAGGTGAATTAGTTTCTCTTTATATTATTAGGCCTCCGTATTGTCGATTCCAGGAGAGGCACCTCGAGCGATTCGTCTCGCCGCCAGGACCTAGAGGATCGTCTGGGGCCTGGACGCGAGACCCGTTCCTCGAGCACGGCGAAGCCTCGTGAGGAGACGACTGTGCGGCCGGCTGAGCCCGTCTAGCGATCGCGCAGGCGGGGCGGTTTTTTCTTTTACCTACCTTAATTTTTTTTTAATACTTTATTACGGTTCCCGTAGGAACCAGTTGATTGTCTGGGTCCGGTTTTCGATACTGGAAACCGGCCTGCATCATAATTTAATTTGTGGATCTCGGGTTCGACATCCTACCCCGTCCGGAATCGTATTGGACACCTTCGTCGGCTCCGGGATCCGGGACTCTCCAAGTCCCTGGCGCCCATTTAATAGATTTTAACTTAAACAATAACTGGAAGGTTACTTTCTCCTTTGTTTTATAATAATTATTAACTTTTAACTTTAACTCATTTAAAACGGAACAGTACAGGGTTTATCTCCAACCCCCCACGACCTTCGCTCTCTATATTTCACTATTAGCTGGCTGGCAACAATTTGTTTAGTTTTTAGTAAGCTTATTATAATATTAATGTTAGTTTACCAGTTTTTTTAATAAACAGTGTTTGAGATAGTTGTTGTTTCATATTACCATACCCACTAGTTTGTCACTACAGATACAAAATAATAAAATGTAACAGTACTCAAAACTATCAACTATAATAACTACTCTTGATTGACTGAGTAGTGGTGCTTATTAAAATACTATAAAGCAGCAAGATTTTCCATCTTTTTAACTTGATGTGCCTTGAATGATTTATGTAAGAAGATACGACATACAACGGGCATTGTATCCAACATAACAAAAACGTCTGTAAATAAGGAAACAGAGTTTAAAGACCCGAACCTAAAGCCTTACACAATATAATTGTTCTCCTAGCACACAGTTCACGCATATATTACAAACACTAACGTTATTATTCATAGGACCGCGAGTATTACGACCTTGGCAAATAGTGAGGCAAATGATGATTTAATATTATAACTCACATAAGACCCTTTGCAGCCCACTCGTCAGCACACTCCATTTGGATTCGAATTTGTAAGTAAATCGCGTCGGCAAAATGGTCGTAAGTCAATTTTCGATATCTTTGAATTAACAGTGGGGTGAGCTTGGTTCCGGAGGCGAGGAGGCATTTTGTAAACGAATTAAAGAAAGCAGTCATGCGTAAAGAGTTTGATATTTAGCGTAGGTACTGCCAGTTACAAAATGGTTGAAATATTCATCATATTCTAATGTATAGGTATCTATCTATACATATTATAAATTAAACTCGCTTTTCACAACTGTCTGTGTGACCGGGCTCTTGTTCTAAACTCTGCGCAACGGATTTCGATGCGGTTTTTACCATGTTTTAGAGAATTTATTCCGGAAGGTTTGTGTGTATAACACATTCATATTTAACACAGATATATCACTGGAATTTTGATGTATAGACTTGACATCACATTAGTAGATTGCACCCGAACGAAGCCAGGGCGGGAAACTTGTATGAATGTAATATAGTATCAGTAAAAAAAATATTGGATATTTAATATTGAAATCAGGCAGTTTAATTAATATTGACATTTTTCAAGCTTAATTAATATCCCTAATTGAGATTTTATCAGAAATATGAAAGTGTATTCGTCAACATTTTGGAGGCGACAAGTTTCGTGTTTGCCATTTTTCTTGATATAGTTTGCGGCATGAATCTTGCTTCTTGCCTTATGAAAGGAATATAAATAAGACTTTGATAAATGGTCACTTAGTTGGTAGAGAGCGAGAAAAAATATTTTGATAAAATTATAAAATATTGGATGAACAAGCTTACCTTGTAAAAGAGATTTTACAACATTAATTTCGCTTGGAAATTTAAAATAACATCGTTCTTTATAACGCCTTTATTTTATGAGAAATATTATATTTGACTTGTTATAAAATATATTTGACGTTAACGTTGATCAAGCGGTCATGACTTATAAACTTGGATAACACAATTATTTATACGTAAGGTATGTAGAACAGGTTCTACGTACTTACATACCACCCTTCACGCTCCTCCTCCTCATCCAGGGATAAGGCTGGTACAGGAGCGCGGAGACTAGCACATGAAAAAAGAGGCCTATGCCCAACAGTGGATGGTCGGGCTGTAGAAGGTGGTGATTAAAGCATGATGTGTACCCACAGTGTATACCAGCAGGTAACTCTTTTTAATACCGGCTTCTAAAAATACCCATTTTTGCGGTACTCAACATGTACAAATTTTTCAAGGTCTAAAATCCCGTTTTACATGCCTACACTAGAATTTGCATTTGGGACTTCTTAACCATTCATTAATGTTTAGCCGAAGTTTTTCCTATAGTTACTAATTAAACATAAACTTCCCATAAAAATGTGGCACCACGTCCCCAACTCATTCATTCACTCATTCATTTTCGAACACAATGCGTTCAAACAAGCCGGTGATCAATCAGGCGCCTCTCAAGACGTGTAATTGCGTTCTCAATCGACGGAGACGGAGCTCGGGGCGCGAGGATTGTTGCTGAAGGACAGCCGATACTGCAATATGGTTGAGGAAACGAATTTAGTAGTTCTAAAAATGGTAGTGTTATTTTGTTCCCGAAGTCTGGATTTGTGCCCGGTTACACCTCCACCTAACTCTTCGGGGATTACCGGCGTCATAATATGTTGTATGTTGAAACATCATTATTGATGGATAGAAATTAAATGATGTTTGTAATATGTTTCGCGTTAAATGTGTTTAGATCAATGGTGAATGCATGATTTCTCCAGTAACATCGTATGCGGAAAATAAGCTAGAGTGCTGAGATAACCTTAGCTGAATAAGCTAAGCATATAATAACCATATACAATGTACCTATAGTCATAACGCTCATTGTTCGTTTCTAAATCAAATCTCCGTTTTGCCCCGAAAACGGATACGGACAAGCGAACTCTGAAGACGTTTCCGATTTTGAATTCCTTGTACTCATAATCGTATTACTGATCTAATAATTATTTGTAATGTCAAGAAAACATCACCATTTCAAAGCTAGTCGAGTACCCAATTACAGACAAGATGGAAGGCTCCGCTGAATGAAGCGCTAAGCAGCGCTGCAGCGATTCAAATATCGGAGATGTAAATAGTTGAATGAAAATGTAATCCGTGAACTAGTTTTATAGTGAACGCTTTTTAATACAAGTGGGTCTTCAGCTGTAAACTCGTAGTGGGTTTGTGGTTGATTATGTTCTTATTTTTAGGATTTTTAACGATATTAGTAGAAATGTGGTAGAAATAGAATTTAGATAAAATTAATTATTTCGTATTTCATTCTATCATTGTCTAACCATTCAGTAATGTCAGTCTGATTATAATTTGAAAATTATCTAGTAGTACTGCTTTGCTAGTAATTTTGAGTATCACTTCAAATTGTAAGGCGCCTATCTAGACAACAGCGCTGGGGCTCCCGGCTGTCGCTGAAAACCAGCGCTGGGGCTCTGTCTTGCATAGGGTCGCAGCATAATGCTGAGCAATAGCCGTTTTGCATGGATGTGACGTATGTTTCCCCCAACCATTTCTTTTTTTTGTGTATAATATGTTCTTTTTTACGTCATGTTTACTGCAAATAAACATATTTACTTTCTTTAGTCCATATTATTAGACGTTTAATAAGAAATACCAAAAAAATATACAAGTTATATCAAACTAAAAGATAAGCCGAAACATGTCCATAAACTATTAGATAAACTCCCAAACATCGAGAGATTCACTCGACTATGCGATGTTAGTAACTTCTCGGTGATTGTAACAAGATACAAGGTGACACGCAGACATACCGGCAGACGTGACAACTGATACTTCGACTGTTAGTTATCGAGTTTATCTGCCAATTAGTGCAGCTGATAGTTGTGTTCGGCGCTGTGTTGGTAGTTAGTATGATTACTACAAGAGTGTAGGAATGAGACGTCGCAATGAAGATGTTAGCAACTGTTTGTTAGTGATGTGATGACTGGCTGACTTTTAATTTAGTAAAAAAATCTTTTCGGGATTAAAATACTGTTGAATATTAACCACCTACTATGAGAGCAATTATGGAATCGCAATATTAACTTTTTTTTGATAAATTTTCATTTGGACAGTATTTTTTGTGAGATATCTCAGATTACTATCGATATTTCGGAATTGATCCCATAGTAAAATATGTCGAGGGTATAGTGCTCAAACCCAATAAGTACGAAATTCGAAACGGCGAAAAAAATTAAGAAACGGCTAAACGTGGTGACTTTATTGGGTTATTACCTTAAGTAATTATCTTTCTGCTGCGAATTCCACTTATTGGATTAGACCACTGGAAAGAGCGTCAAAAATGCATTAAGATGTACTAATAAACCGATTTTTCATTTTTTGACACTTATTGGGTTTGAACACTATACCCTCGATGTATCTTTATACATCAGTATAAAGATCTTATAAGCTGATTCTTTGATTTTTATGAGGATCTTCATAATCAGCCTATAATGTTTCCACTGCTGGGACACAGGCCTCCTCTCTGTGAGAGGGAGTCGGCCATAATCTACCACGCTGGCCCAGCGCGGGTTGGTGGATGTAGATTTCCAATAGCTTCAAATTCAAACTGTATAGCTTATTTTTTATTGATACAGCAACTAAACCTAAGCATTTCGTTTAACTTAAACATTTCACTGGCTTGCAAAGGTAACCATATTATCCAGAATACATTTACTTAGCATACCCAGCTTGAAGCAAGCCTAACTTTCACAACTGTATCCGTTTTAAATTCATAAAGTATCTGCCACCCGTAATTCATTGTTGACAAAACAAAAACAGTAAATAGGCGAAGAAAGAAGGTTCCTTTAGCAGCAGCTCATTAATCTTGAGCTAATATATTCATAATTATGCTGTTCTGTGGAAGACAACACCGACTGACGAGAACTTGGTAAGTTTGAACGTGCAACTAACTTGGAACTGCGTAATATAATACGAGGGTGCTTGGCAATAACACTTTTAGTATTTTTGTAATAAACTTGCTGCACTTACATAAAATGTTGAAGTTGCCACTTTATTAGTAGGTACTAAATATCTGTTTTAATTGAGTTAGGTCTATTTTAAAGCACGTTTATAGCATACATTAAAAGCATAGTAAGACATCAAGTACGTATGCTTTTATGTCTGTATCATGCTTTTTATAGGCCTATTTACAGCATGCTGTGTACTATACAACTAAATGACGCATATAGCACAAGACGAAGAGCCTTTTAATACTCCATTAAGTTCGTTTAGCATTATAATGCAGGCAGTAGGTTAATGTTGTACCTACAGCATTTTTTTTACCATCGATACGTTAGAAAAAGCATTTTGTACTATTTTTTTGATTTGGGTTTGTTTTTAACTTCATGATATATTTAACTGACTGAATAACTGAATCCCAAAACCGTTTAAAAAAACAAACACCTTGTGAGTAATAACAACAATCAATGATCCAAATTCAGTAAACGAGCCAAAAATATTTCTCCCTATTGTATTGTGTTGTGTTGTATTGTACCAGCTAATACAACACCAGACAATGGTACAAATAGTTTCCCATTAGCGCTATTTACTACAATAACTTGGGGTCCGCTGTACCCCGGGGTCTCGAGGACCCCGTTGCCATGGCAACGAGAGACAATGGGGGACTACAATGGTGTGACGTAATGAGTTTTTAATAGGTCATTTTATGTTTGTTTTGTCTTTTTCTATGTAAAGTACATTTGCATTTTGTAATTGCTGTAGTTTTAGTTCTATTGTATCGTTTGTGGGGCTTTTAAGTGGTATTGGATGGAACTACTTCGGAGGACGGCATTTAATTAGGAGTATTCGCTGTTTATTTGATTTCTTTCTTCCGAAAAGTTGTTGGATTGCTAAAACATTTAGGTATTGTGCTGTTACAAACACAGTTCGTGATTTAAAAATGGCGTTACTCATATAACTTACTCATTATAACAAGATCATCTGTAGCGTTTAATATGATTTCTTGATTTTGAGTTCAAATAAAGGTATCGGTTATAAATGAACGCATTATTTAACGAAATAATTATGACTGATATAACAATGAAATTAAAAAGATTATAAATCGGTAAAGAAACATCCGATAAACTATTCCAAACTACTGGCTTCTGTAAACTATAAATCTATAATAAGCTTTAACTAAAGTTAAATTGAATCATTTGAGAAGTGTTAATAAGCTACTAACGACAGTTTAATGCAAAAAGTTGGTGCAGTACCTACCTGTGAGTACCTGGCAGTGAGAGTGCAAGCGACACTCGCCAATTTTCTACGGAGATTAAATTTGAAACCTTCTCCACTACTGGTGGAAAGAAAAAGTGAGGATGGAAGATTGTTTTACATATTTTTATTATTATATATTCATAATAATTATTAACGCCTAAAATAGTGTATAGTGGAGAAGAGTATCGTAAGCTACGTGAATTATAATTGCCTATACCTACTGCTTTCTATCTTAAATGGTAGTCTGGATGCCTGGGTTACTAACCAAAACTAAGCTGGTGTTTGCATGGGTGCTGTGAATGTAATCAGTTTTCTATTAACATCATTCATTAGATAGTTTTGAGAACTTAAGGAAAATAATAAATGTTGATCTATTCTGCGTAGCGAACAACACCTATTATCACCACACAGTTTCTTTAGGTACCAAGATCACGTCTCCGATTATACCCTTAGAACACGTAACGTCTTTGAAAACACGACTCTTGATAAAGCACCATTCCAAACTCCAGCAGAGAACTAACAAAACTTCTTCTGTTATTGAATGTTTTAAAGAAAACCTAGACTTTGACGATATCTCAGAGATTAAAGAGGATTCCGCTGAACAACGAGTGCGGGAAGTTGGCGACGTTGTCGACTTGCGGCGGCAGAACTTGGAGACATGCGATGTGTGACGATAGTTTGTGGTTGGAGGGGATTTTTATACTTGTTACATACAATGTTTTTTGAAGTTAGTCACTGGAAAATGGTGGGTGTATAAAGGGGACGCTTGTTTTTTTTTTTTTTTTTTTTATATGCGAGGGGTTATATTTTGTATTACAGCAATTGCTTTGAGTAAGGTCAATTTGACGGCTCGTTTAGCAAAGTGGTTGCGCGAATCTGCGCGGTACGCTCAACCACTTTTAAAATGGGCTACAGATTAATCTGCCTATCAGTTTTTGTACATATGACATTTTTTATTGCTCATTTTTTCTTTTTTTTTGGTCATCAAATTATCATTAAACTTCTACGTTACTATGAGACTTCTTACTAACAGGCAATAAGTAGGCTTTGTAAGTGTCAACAGAGATTTTACCAGTTGCGGCTGCGGTAGCTAAAAATACTACGGTTTCAGTAAAAACTCTCGTCATGTCACGGATTTCATGCGACTGTTAATGATCCTATTTCCTTCCTATCCTTATTATATAGCCAGTTGATGTTGCAGCATCTATTGTGAACCTTCTTTATTTCAAACCTCTGTTGACCATTGTGCTATTTATTTGTCGAGAACGACAGACAAATATTTACGGGGTGTTAAAAACTCTTCTTAATAATGAGTTCTTTTTTGGCATATAATATACCAGCTCTTTCTGGCTATGGTATTGCAAATTGCTATTTAAGGATTGTTTTAAGAGGGTAGGTAGTAGAACCGTCTGCTAATAAAAATAAATTGCCATCACGGATCCCTTTGCTAAGCTTAGTGACTATGGCAAATACCTACTAATACCCTTTATTTTTATGATCATTGCCTATTTATAACCATGTTACGTAGTAGGTAGATGTTTCTAAGACATAATTTTACGCGAATATTACAATAAATATTACTAATTTTACTTATTGGGTCATTAGCGACTCATGAAATAAAGTTCACTAAAAGATCTTTATTCCAAAATTTACGATTTTTTAACAGCCTTAAGAAGGCGTTTAATTGAACGGTTCTAACCGAGGGCAGTGTTAATTGTGCCGAGCCAAAGGACGGTAATAGGACCCGATGAGTGGTCTCCTATTATCGGCTGAAGCTCTTTTAACTTCCGCCGGAAATGGGAGTTAAAGTCGTAAAGAAATTTGAGGTTTTACGGCCGATCGACTTCGGAGAGTTGTCGTATATTCCTTTTAACTGTATTGGGAATGAGGTCAGTTTTAAGAGAGAGAGTACCTACCTAGATGTTTATAAAAAAAAAGAAAGAAATATCCTTTTTCGTTGTGTTAATTACCTACATACAGTAAGTAATGTTGTATAAGTGTCATTGTAAACCTAATGCTCTACCGTTTTTCAACAAAACTACAATTATAATTATAGTCTTAGGCCATACTGTAGAAATAAGAATTAAAAAGTATATGCCGCAAACATTATGTTAAATAAGTATTGAAAATTAAATGTATTATCATGTGCACGACAAAAAGTTACGCAGCGTAACATTAGCTTCCCGCACATCGCCTGCAAGGCTCTGCTACAAGGTTAAAATCACAATAACCATTACAATATCCCCACGCATTCCAGCATCGCCCTCTGTCCCATACAATCGTTCCACCAAAATATTTGCTTACTGAGAATAAAGCGAACATATATATTCACACAGCTACAGGCGCCGCCCGCATCGGAATACTTGTTTTAATTTCAGACGCGCGTCCAAATTCAGATAAAACAAGATAAAATAATGTTACGGGATAATGCAGTGTTTAAATATAAAATGTGAGCATTTGGAGCTAAGCGAGCGAAAGTAGAATGCGTTGTTGTTACTTTACTATCGCATTTAGTTCAGCTTTGAAAGTTTTTTGTAATTTACAATTCTTAATGCGCATATTTTCGACTGGCTTTGTTTACGTAATGCAAGTCATAAGTTTTTCTCGTTTCGCTATGGATATTATTGTAGCCCATATACAATTATAATACTTATTTTTAACAAGTCTTGTAAAAACATGTATCGTACACGTACTGACTTTGATTCAGACATGTCATGTTAACTAGTTTGATCACTAGTGTTTACAAATTGTTTTAGGTGTAATTGATAATCGGTACACCTCTGCCTAACCCTTCACCCTACAGGTAGATTCACATCTTGAAATCAGGATCCAATGAGAAAACAACCGTCACTAGATCCATCATGGATCTGGCCAATGGATCTTCTGAGATTGAACGTTATGCGTGCAGGCACGGTTTAAACGCGGGCTAAGCAGATCGCATCAAATAAGAAAACCCATGAGGCTAGTGGGGAACTATACACAGAACGCCTCCTGCTGCGATCCCGTCATCTTTCTTTTACTTTGTTTACGTTCATACATCAGAAGGCCAATCCCCGTTACTAAAAACGTTTAAAATTTCATCTCAACGACAATCAATCTCAAAAATGTAGAGATTTTAGAAGTATTTTTTACAGATAGAGACTGAGATTAGCCTGTGAACCTTCTTAAAATTACGAGAATTTCTCCTCTGGTCATACAAGCACACTGGTTGCGAGCACTACGCACCTGAAGAAAGGCTTCTAGGGCGTCCCCTCCCGGGGACCAAAATCCAAACCAAATCTTTACACACCCGCACATATTATTTCTCGCAAATATTGCAACCCAACACAAATAAGGCACCAGCCGAAATATAAAACGCAATAACACACACGTCAATATGCATCGCAGGTGTTCGCTCCTATATTAATATTGTGTACGCGCCTAATATGCGCGATATGCGCATTATGCATGAACGTCAGCTATTTGACGCACGCACGACAAGCCGCGCGTGTATGCGACGCCTTATTATATGCCTGTTTATGTTTTATGTATATCGTAAGGGTGTGGTCGGGAACGCGTGCGTTTAATCGTCGAGTTTATAATATTATTGTGTTATGGAGTTGATTTTGTGTTGTGTGATAGTTGTGGAATATTATTATTATTATATTATTATATATATTTTGCGTATTGCTATGTTGTTAAGCAAAACAGTTTAGGGAAAAGAGCATTTTAGGTTTTTATGCGAAACAAATTAAAAACTTTACTCATCGAAAAACAGACAAGAGAACATCTGAGACATTTTTACAAAAATTTCCAGATTGGGATTTTCTGCACGATAATTCTCGGATGGTGCTTCTATTCTAATGATTCTTGTAAATCTTCGAGAATTGTTTTATAATAAAACGTGGAACGTAATTCATTCTCTAGATGTATATTAAGGAAAACCTATCGTCATGAGAATCTAATCAGAAAAAATAACACAAACAAGCTCAATCTTATTTAGTTAAGTACATAATATTACCGACTATTCATTTCACATGCCTGATATCTAGGTCTAGATAGTCTAACATACGGGTTGATAACGACCACACAGAGAGAGTGGTTTCAATGAAAACCGATCCTAAATAGTGTTTGTACACAATGGGGTGGCGACCTGCCCCTATATGGCTGGTACTGCTTTGTATCAACAATTTTGGGTAAAGCTTAAAAATACATAAGTTTTTCCGATCCCTATTACAAAGGACTTTTGAAATTGGATCACACTTCTGCCTACCCATTCAGTAAACAAGGCGTGAGGTTGTGTTTGTCTGAATACATTATTTTTAATTATTATGTAAATGATATTAATGTTTTGGTAGTCTAGAGGTATAAAAAACCACTTTCATGGCAACAATTTGCAGAGTCCTGAAAATGTGGCGTTAATGTGACTTTCTCATAGACATATTAATGGTGTATTTAACGAAGATAATATCCTCCCGAAATCTGGCTTGCTGACTGAAATTGCTAACATACAGGACAAAACTATGGTGATTAAAGCCTGATTTATACGGTACATGTTACATTAATTGAAGCAGCAATAAAAATTGCATCTTCTAAACATTGTTTAGACACGATGCAAATCATATGATGTTTCTATTTTATTGACTGCCGCAGGAAACAAACTTGCATCGTGTAAATGGGGCTTCGTGCTCTTTCCTTTTCTGTATAAGAAATAAGACACTCTAACTAAAACATTGACCTCGTTGCGTAAAGCATGATGAACACAGAAAATCTTAATGCCTCAAGCATTAAGTCCGCCTTTGTACAGTATTTTTTTTACTTGAGCATAAAGTTTTAATAAATAAAATGTTAAAAAGGAAACGTTCCGAAAAATAATTGAAGTAATAAGTCTCGGTTTACGGACGTGAAACAAACAGAAACCGAAGACTGAAGCCTGACGGAGCAGGCGGACACGAGAGAAGTGTCCTTGATTCACTAATATCTCGGGAAGAAATGAGCTGGGATACCGGCAAAGAAAATATGTAAATATTGCAAGGTCATTAATGACTATGTGGAAAAAAATAATCAAGGTCATCAACAAAAGTTAAGTTTTTGATAAAATAATTCACTGATATTATGTAGAAATGTCGATCTCGAGGTACTTAATTCAGTCTCCGAGGGAAAAAAACTAATTTGGATTATTTTCTTATGCTGTTTCCATCCAATGTTTTATAAATCAATGATTTAATGTTTTTAAATTACAAAGAACTTTTCATAACGTAATATAGACAATTTGCCTTTTTGCCAGCAGTTTCCTAGGATAACCCTAAAAGTCGCAGGCACTACAGCGAAGACAACGTATCTACTTTATTTATTTGATCTGAGACGAAAATATAAGGACAGTCATTTCTCAGATATTCTTAGTTTGTTTTGGGCTCTACGGCGTAGCGACGTAGCGGCGTAGCGACGTAGCGTGATAGATGTAGCCGTCTACACCGTAGAGTGCTACGATTTGTATTCGTAGCGTAGTATAGGATATTTTGATCAACATTTACTTGGTGCTATCGAGTTATTCATTGTAGCTTTTTTCGGTCCTTGGCGACGGTATTTGTAAAGGCTACATGAAATGTGTGAACTTTGAGATTTTACGTGGAGCATTTTCCGTGACAATTTAAAAAGGAAATATATTTGAAGGACGTTTTGCGATTTCGATTTTTTATGATCATAAGTTTCGTAGCTGTAGACACAAAAATCTTATCAATCAACGGAAATCAAACCCAATAACAACTCAACTCTTTCGTACAACTCGCCGTTGACGATAATAAACACTACAAAAGTAGTTTTCTACGTCAAACTAAATACAATTCGGCAAGATTTTTGAACAGTCCTATAAATATTGTTACCAAACAGCGGACGAGGCTCCACTCGTCCGAAGTACATCGCTCATCGTTTGTTTAAGGCTTTAATAAAACCTTCTCAAGAGTTCCCCCTGCGACTTCCTTCAATTGTCAGTAAAAGTCACATTGTTGACATTTTGGAACATTCGTCGAGATAATAAGTTGTTTGAAATAAATCTAAAAGTATGACTCACCCTCGGGAGATTAGAAATGGAACTTACCTGTAAGATAGAAAGAAATGTAATTAGTTATAATATGTACATAACTTTTACAATATTGAAAACAACTAACTATTTACACTAGGTACTAAATATACCAACTAATAAGTACAAAAACAAAAGGAATTGAAATAATGTTTTTAAAATACATTTTACAGAAATACACCATAAATCAGAAAATTAAATCATAGCAGTCTTCAATAGACTACCAGGTCTATACCTTAAATTATGAGAATAATATATAACAACCAATTATTATAACTATATAGTAATTGAAAATAAAAATGAAATTCATTTACTAGTCTTTCAATTTAATCTTAAATGCTTTACGTTCTCAAAACGAGGGCACTCATGAGCAAAGTTTCATAATTGCCAATTTATTAATATCCTTTACTCAAAGTTAAAATAAAAGCACATGATAATAATAAGCTATCAGACGAAGCGAGCGAGTTAAAGTTAATAAACTTGAGCGAACAATTTAAAACTACGAAACTCCGCGATAAGCCGCGATCGAGTTTGATTGCCAACTAATAAATATATTGTGAGAGTAAAGAAGAAACTTTCACGATTAAACATCCTTTTGTTTTATTCAATTTTGTGTGCTTGATTAAGCTACGGTTTCCTAGAAGAGCGGTGGCCGCCACATAACGGCCGCAGTGACGGGTGGCATGAAAATGATGGTAGCGGGGTCACAAAACGCTCTCTAAGGAAACAAACCAAATTAAAAAATAACGTTTCAGTGACGTCATTCGCCGGTAAATTGCGGACGCAATGTAGCGGCCACCACTCTTCCAGGAAGCCGTAGCTCAAGTCTTGCAAGCGTTTTTACAACCGCGCATCAGCGATAACAGTATGATATTAATAGCGCCTTTATCTCGTAGTATTAAGGACGCTTTTTGCGATGCAAGTTTTCTCACTGATGTGCAAAATATGAACACCATAATATGTTTCATTTGTACGAAAATTAACATATATTTCTACATTTATATTCGTAATTTTTATGGTGTTTATATATAAAGAGTATTCCCTATTTCACTTCTAGATGATATTCTAGTTTCTAACCACTAAACAATTACTAATCTTTGTGTGATTTCCTCATCGTAGAATCGCTAGGCGTCTTGTTCCGCTACGCAGCGAGCTACGGCGTAGCTACAATAGTGCCACGAGCCTACGGTAGTGTAGAGTAGTGTGAAGTGCTGTGCGTTTTGATGGCATTTATTTAGATCATAATTAATAATATCTAAATCATTAGCTAGATTTCAAAAATATACTTTATTTCTTGGCAAGAATATAAATGAAAAAAAAAATCTAATGAATTTCACTCTAAAATCGTCTACCTTGAACTGAGAGGCTGCTTATTGCAGGAATAGGTCCGGAATAAGCATATTTTTTTCATTTATTCTAAAGCTTATTAAAATTTTCAGGATATTCTTTGCTGGTACGTAATGCGAGGTTTCATTTTATGAAGGCTCATCTTAGTTTCAATACGTTTGTTACTTGGATTATGAAGGACATTTAGATTATGAGATGTGAAAAGACAATTAATTAACAGTTAATTCAAGTTCTGAAGACCGGTTAACTTTTAATAATCAGTAAAAAGTGATAATTATTCATATTTGATCAATGTGCTGCCATTACGTTAATTACGGTGCTTTTACTCGTATTAGTATTTATTAGAATCATATATTTTATCTACAAGCCGTATCTCGTTTCTATGATTTGATTCTTAAACAAATACAAAAAATAAACTCAAACATTTCCACGTAGCATGAAGCTACGAATTACTAGGAAGCTCAAAGGAAAACTAATCTCCGCTACGGCGTAGCGAACTGCTACGGCGTGGCGAACTGCTACGGGCTACGGCTACGAACACTTCGTAGCTTACAAAAACAACTATGTATGATACATGCATTTGTATCGTAATCAGAATTCCGGAGAGTGTCTCTCTCGTCTCTCGTCTATAGTAGTAAACAAAACTTGTGAAATTTGCTTGAGAAATAAGATAGAACTTTTATGTGAGTCAGATCAGACGGAGACATTACAGTTTGCAAATTATGGGTAACATTTTTCGTAATTTGTAAGCGCACGCCATGTATAAAATTGCCAAATATTAATAACAATAAATCGGGGTCTCACGTAGGGTCCCAAATGCACGACTGTATTTTTTATCACTAGATATTTGCCAAGTGTTAACTTTTTTACGAACAAAATCATCATCCGCATAATTTTAAATACCTAAACTCGAAGAGCAATCACAATAAACATACATATGAACATCGTCTTCACGCTAAACCGCTTAAGTAATCAAAGGAAACTCTTCCATTAAAACTGTATTGTGAATTAAAACACGTGGGGTAACCCCGTAACCCCGCGGTAACAACGCAATAACCTCGCAGTAACCCCGCAGTGCCACACACACGGGATTCTTGGAAGAACTTCCGCGAATTGACGGAAGTTTTCGTCACAACACATTCCTCGCGTTCTCAGCGCTATGCGAGCAGTGACAGAAGTTATATTTAGGAACTTCACAACGGAAATAGGTAAGTACGTGAATTTGAGCTGTTTTTAGCTGTGTATTAGGGGGGTACGGTAATTTTCCGGAGAAGTATTTCAAGATTAAAATTAAAAATAATGGGCACATGAAAAAGAACGTCGAGACATTTTTTTTTTTTGATAATGCGATTGAGATAATTTTCTCCACTTATTTCTGCATGATGCTTTAGAAAAACAACTTCTTAAATTAGAAGATTGAGAATTCTTTAACATTGACAGTCCTGGAAGACAAGCACAAACCTACACTTCTGCTGTATATTTGTATAAGTATTGTATTTTGTAACATGTTTCAAAATGCTACTAATATAATTCTCTCTGGGCGATTCTAAAGCAAAGGGCAAAGTTTTCAGTGAAACAGAATTGTATTAAATTCGCTTCTTCCTCGTTTGTCTCGAGATTATACTTCGCTACAAGTTCCTTGATCGTGTTATGTTATAATTTACTTGAAATGAACTTATTACGTTTGCTTTTGATACTTTGAATAAGTTAAATGTGGTTGATATTATAGGATCACTTTGTGACGCTAATGTTCGACAGTGAACGTTGTTTTGAATAGATTTAATGACAGAAAATAAAGATTTCCACCCATTTTTTCTTTTGTCAATGGCTTTTGTCTCACAATAGCGGCCTCACTATCAGTTCGACACTTAGTTTATGGTAGATAACATGCGCATATCAATTTCATAAAAGGATAAATATTACCATCGCTTCCATTGTTTTTGCAGATACTAGAATAAAAATCAACTCATGCTTCCCTAAGTCTATTTAGAAATTTACCGATAGTTGATCTGACATATACCTAAATAACAAAAATATCAACGCTCACAGCGATATCTGTTCTCCAGAAATGCAAACGGAAACTTTTACATCCCTCGCGAATCCCGCAGCAATGTAATACGGTAAACTTTACAGAGATGGCGTTGGGAGCGTTTGCTGCGGCACTTCCCTTCACACGGACAAAACAAGCTCCCTAAGTTGTAAAGCCCTCTAGCGGAGCGCGCGAGAATTAATAACAAGCCCGGAATCTTCGTAGTTCACGAAACTTCCGGTAGATGTCGCCAAACAAAAAGTATCTTGTCAGGACTAAGAAAACAACACTTCGATGATTATTTTTAGTGCTGAACCACGGATTATTATTGACACATTATTGTCTTTTTAACATTGTACTGTTTCTTGTTATGTAATATTTCTTATTCTACTATTCTTACCTTTAACAGATGAGGATCCCGCTCAGCAGCATCCAGCAACGACTCCGCTTCACTCAGCCACGCGACGAACTTCTCCAGCGACCGATCGAAGTTCTGCAGCGATGAAACTGCTGAATGCAGCGCTTTGCCTCGGGCAACAATACTGTAAAAAAAAGGCATTTTTAGTATGGCAAGTTCTTATTTTCAAACAGGAAAAATTTTCTAAGCGCATTTAAAAAACGATTGATGAGTGATTTTAAAATGTATGGGAACTTAGTTTTTCTTTAAACATTAAGTACCTACATTGTTTCTTTATTTCTGTAAGTAGGTATTTAAAACGACTGAAATCAACACAACCCGAATATTTTATATAATAAGAAAATGAATGAAGCAAACGATGTTATTAACAGAGTTTACGTTCAAGTTATTATTATAATTACAGTTGTTATTTTAATCAACAGTTTACGAATGAAATATTCATGAATTCAATGCCTTAAGGTGAATATTTATGAGTTAGTTTATACAGAACCTTGTTGAATATTAAACATTTTGTTAATTTAAATGTTACAGTACAGCACCAGCAGTAACATAAATGAGTTAACATTATTATTACTTATTATATTTTATTTTTATTTTTACAAGTTTATAAAAAAAAACTTGACTTAAGAACTAGCCTCGCAAAACCGTTTTCACAGTTTGCCTGTGGGAAACCCCGGAAAAATAGAATAATATCACTCCGTCTCGTTTTATTTTAACTTTACAATTAAGTATTTGGATATATTTTTTAAATAATGCCATCTGCTGGTCTCATCCACTAACCAACATAACGGTAGACTCCAAAGTTGTAAGGGGAGTTCAGTCCTATATAAAAATAGTCAAACAAGACGTAGAAGTTGTATCTTGGCTTAACTTCAATAGACTGTGGACAGATGGCGTAAGTTGTAAACACCAAGGTGCTCGGGGCCTGATTCTAATTTGCGTATATATTTTTTTATGGATTAAAATTAACATTCATTTATATTTGATTATCTTACCTGTTGTTAAGCTCATTGTATCTATGGTTGATAGCCTCTGTGGAACGTTTGATACGAGTGGTATCATCGTTGCGATACACCGCGATCAGTCGTTGTGTCAGCTGCCCGAACAGCTCGATCTGATGCTTGTATTGATGCACCTCGGCGTGGAATGACTGTAAACAAACGTAAATTAATTACAACGACATCAAAAAATAATTAGTGCCAATTTAAAACACAATAATCATCACGTTGAAAGAATGTTTAGTTTTTGATAATTACGCCATCTACTGGTGGAGCTGGGAAATTTTTGCCACACAACTTTATTACGAACTTTCGTCAATAGATGGCGTTAAATTAAATTCGGTTCGGCAGAGTTAGTAAAACAAGTACCTTTGATTGTAGCAATAAAGATCGGGCGTTGTGATAAGCATAATTAATGTAATTAAATTGCTACAGTTACATAAACATTAATTTTATTCAAAGTTTAGTCGGTGAGTTACAGTCACGTAATGTTTTTCCAAGAAATGGTACTTGTTCTTGATTGAAGCAATCACGATTTTTTGGCATTTCCTTAGTATCTGTCAATTGTGAACCCGCTGTTAACATGATTTTAATTGGATTCGGTTGACTTGATGAGATAAGTTACATAATGTAACAACCTCATCACTTTTCGTGTGTTTATAGATCCTTAGAAACCAAGAGGTAAGTAGGGAAGTAGGTAGGTACATATTATTAACATTGGCAAATTAACAAAAACATGCGATCACAAACGTGGTAATCAAAGCAATATTCGGTCACTCCATCCATACACAACTTTTAAACAAACCTTTACATCTACTTATATAAAAATATAGCAAAATAACATCTTTATCTGCCTAGCCTTTTCCCAATTTTGTCAGGGTCGGCTTCTGTTGCTGCTGTATTTTATATGAAGCCACTGCCTATCTGACCTCCACAGCCGAACGAAGTCTGACAACCAGTCTTACTAGGGTGTATCGCACCTTGGTAAGACATTCGTCGTCTGTCAAAGATCACAAAGAGCTCTATTACTACTCTAAATTATGGTATAAACGATATCCCACTACCTACTTAGACTTCTAGGGTGCAAGTGAAATAACCTCTAAGTCCTGCTTCCATGCAAAGTGGAATATTAAAGGGCTTTACCGTGGCCGGCTCCCAATTAACGAGGATTTATAGCGTTCATACGAGTAACTTGAACAAGTTGTAGATACGTAATATCGCCCGCAACGCGGTGGGAGATGGATGTATTTAAAGGGTTAGATAATAGTCCAGCTTTACTGTAGAATATTATGGAATTTTAAATTTACGATGTTTATGTATCTTTTGGCTTTATGTTTTATACTTAGGTGGGATGTATTAATTAGCCTCCATAAGTGGAAAAGCAGACAATGGTTCACATTAAGACCTATGCCGAAGGAGCCGGAAGTCATGGGGAGAGCCTTTTGCCCAGCAGTGGAGTAATGCAGACCGTCAATAGCAGTAGTAGCAGCAGTAGTGTGTCCTTTAGTCTGTGCTAAATAAATGTATTTTCTTTCTTTCTTCTTTCTTTCAGTAGTTCCAGCGATTCCTAAGTACTTCCAGCATATCCTGCGCATTCAGTTAACTTAAGAATGCATGCATACGCCACTACATAGTGTGGGACGTGCATTATGCTGGCTGTCAATTGTTTTTCTCTTCGGGACGTAATCTCACGTCAACGCGAAACGAAACGTCGAATCTAGGAATTTCCCCAGCAGTACTAAAGTACATTAAGGCATACCTCAAAGTTACACAAACACACAAACAGACTCGGTTACAAGGGGGTGTGCCTATAACGTAAACATTTACATATAACTACTACTGAGTACATTCGTCTGTAGGTACGTATGTATCGTCGTGGTAATTATGCAAATGTACAAAGTTTCCGTCGGCGTCGGCACTAACCCCCAACGTTCATATTTTTGCCGATTCCGCAAGAAATTATATTGCTTGCAAGTTTTTGTTAAAGGGGGTAATACTCTAGACAGTGTTGGGAAAGTTTTGTAATAAAAACATGCTTGCGGTGATACATGAACTAGCCTTATTTGGGGTGGTTTTTCTTTATTTGTGTTTTATGTTAAGACGTGTTTCTAAATTAATTTAGTAGGATAATTGTGTTCTGGCATTTCATTAAATTACCTAGGTGTAATGAAACTCCTTCTCATTTCATGAACAGGGTAACAAATAAATCAGGGACTATCTTAAGAGATAGTTTTCGTGGCGGGTGTCCTTATCTACTGATGACATAAGCAACCTACAACGCTTCTATCAATCGTGGTGATCAAAGTAATGAATAATTTAATCTAATATACAGACAAAATATGGCGATGACTTAAACCACAAATATTTAAAACAGCGTCTAGAAATACAAATAAATTACAATCACCAAAGTAAAGTGCCTGCTTGGGCAAATTTAATTTGTGTAAATTATTCATCACCACTGCTCTCAAAACAATGAAGGAAAACATCGCGAGGAAACCGGCATAAGAACCAAAAATTCGAAGACATGTGACATCCACCAACACACACTGGGCCCGCGTGGTGGATTATCGCCCACTCCCTCTCATCGAGAGGAGACCTGGATCCCAGCAGTAGGAAGTTTATACGCTGATTACGCTTACAATCACCAATTATTAATCTGCTAAGCGTGAAATCGTAGCTGGTAATATTACATGGTTTGAAAGTATCGGCACTTACTAAAGCTAACAGGTCAAGACTAAGAAAATATGAGAGACATGATTAACCACTCTAGGAATAAACCAATACAAACGAAAATTCATGAAATCCTAGACGGAAATACAGTAACCAAACGCATCAGGAACCACAGGATGTGCTACTTCGCACATGTCTACAGGCGCCGCAAACCACACCTGCTGCATGCAGCAATGCAGTACAAGGCCAAATCCAGGAAGGTCGGCCGACCTATTTGTACATGAAACAACAACTTAAAACAGGATATGAAGTACTTCGACAAGGGAATCAATTTTTGATGGATACGGCGGGAGGCAGAAATCAAATCAAAATCGCTGCTAACAAGATTTACAAAAAACCGGTAACGGATAGACGCGAGAACTCTGACGATGAAATCGAAAACAACAACATCTAACACAACATAACACAGAAGAGTAATGACATACAAAAGAACCGAGAAAGCAGTAGAACCCCGCCAAAAGACTCACCGATGAAGCTCGACCTGAACCAACCTGACGGCAACGTCGTTAAAAGATGCCCATCCATAGATATAATTACCCATCTCTCCACTAGTCCACTGCTTTGTCTAGGATGTATATCCGATAGGCTCTTAAATCCTTCCCTATCCTACGAGCACGTCTTCTCTACCATTACAGCGGCCCTCGGTCTGCTCCTTGCTATGGTCGCTGTAGCACCATGAACATGAGGCTACAGGAGCTAGTGCGAATCTTGGGGTTCATTCGATTATTTGAGTCTGATTTAACCACACGCTGGGGTCGGTTCATTTCATTCATTCATTCTTTAAGCGTGAAATCGTAGCTGAAAATATCCTTGTCATTTAAATTCAGTCCAAAAGCATCTTCAGAAAAATATGTCTCTAATCTAAACCTCAGAATACGAGATATTTCACATAACATGAGAGTGTCGTATCTTTGAATTGCTTTCATTAACAGATTCATGTATCGAGAATCCGATCACGATTGAACGAATGAACGACTCAACGAATGAACGAGAAAATGTCGTCTCTATTTACTTTCGGGTTTCCGACTTGTCATTTTCCTCGTGTCGATATTACTTGAACGTATACTCGTATTTCTTATTTATTATGTCACAGCCAATCTCCACGATTTCAGTCGCATTTATGTAATTTATAATTAAATACTTCTATTTATGTTCACATAAAAATGAACATTTCATTTAACGTTATTGCTCATCAAATCTTCATTTAAAGAATTAAACAGTTACTATATTCTCGAAATACAAACTAAGTCTTTCTAGTAGGGAACTACGAGTATCTCTAAGCCAAACAACAAAACTCGGTTTGGTAGAAAGGAATATCGAGCCAGTGGAAATAGCCCTTCAGCTGGCTAAAAGGCTAGTCTACACACCTTTTTCTGTTGTCTTTTCCGGCCAGTTAGTTAACCTCATCATCATCATCATTTCAGCCGAAAGACGTCCACTGCTGGACATAGGCCTCCGCCAAGCACCTCCACTTCGACCGGTTTTGTGCTTCTCGCATCCAACGAGTTCCTGCGGCCTTCACAAGGTCGTCGGTCCACCTTGTGGGAGGCCTTCCAACGCTACGCCTTCCGGTACGCGGTCGCCACTCCAGAACCTTTCGGCCCCATCGGCCATCTGTTCTGCGAGCAATGTGCCCTGCCCACTGCCACTTAAGTTTGGCAATTCTTCGGGCTATGTCGGTTACCTTGGTTCTCCTGCGGATCTCTTCATTTCTGATTCGATCCCGCAGCCCAAGCATAGCCCTCTCCATTGCCCTTTGAGTGACTTTCAGCCTTCTAATAAGGACAATTGTGAGCGACCACGTTTCAGTGCCATATGTCATCACTTGCAACACGCACTGGTCAAAGACTTTGGTCTTGAGACACTGCGGCACTAGTTAACCTATGACCAAGCAAACCAAGTATAAAATCTAAATCTATGATTTCTTTCAGTTATACAGACGTAGACCTGTCTAACGTCCGAAATTAGAGTGCTACATAGATCTTTGGCGCCTGAATAACATTGACAGGAGGGCGTTGTTGGTAAATATTTCTGAAATTGTCACAGTATAGGACTAGCCCCGATATCTTGGCGGCACTAGTTCCCATTTTTGTTTTTTTTTTTTTTTTAATATCCTTGACGCGTTGTATAATGTTGTTGGGTCACTTATTGACGTCTGAATTGACATTAAATGTCAATTCAGACGTGGAGTAAAATTTTTACTCCTTTTTGTGGGTAATCAATGGCTGAGTTTGCTCTCCTTAATCTTTGGGAGAGCGAATCACAAGCAGTATTCAAAGACCAGAGTCAACATTTGGATTGAGATACATTATTAATTTCGGGCGTCAATCGATGTAGGTGATTCGACAGTGTATTCGTTCATTCTGAGAACGTAGCAGACATAATTATTATACCGGGTGTAGTGTACGGGACGTTGAAGCTGTAATTGTTACCATGAACACACCAGCCACACCAGCACACAGACACACCAGTGTTAAAACTTTTTCAAACTCAAACTCAAAGCATTTATTTCAATTAAACCATGTACAGGCACTTTTGAATTTATTGTCAAAATTAAATAGTCGGTCAGTTAGTCAGAAAGTTTAAGCTAGTTGCCCATTCCAAAACGTAGGTCTCTATGGAGAAGAACGGACAAGAAACTCCATGGACACTCTTTTAAATCAAGATATTACAAAATCCTGGTTGCATTATTCTTGTCGCTTCTATATGTGAAAACAATGTCAAAAAAAACACAAACAACAAAGTTCAATTATTACCTACACCGTCAGAATATATGAAACAACTGTTTTTTTTTTATTAATAACCTGCTATTTTTCGTTTATCATGACAGATTACACATCGATGTCCTTTCCACCTGTATAGATTCCAATGTAGGTAGACATCATCGGTATAGACAGGACGCAGGAGTGTCAGACAATGCGGAGTCGCACGCGGTGAGCTGAGATAACGCGAGGAGACGTCGTATCTTAGTGTGTCGAGAGCAATGTTACACGGTACGGCGGTACGAGCTTCTGAGGTAGATTGTCACAATATAGAGAGAAATAGACATGAGAAATTCATGAAAACAGTAAAACCACGTATAAGAACATATAAATGTAACTGAAAGACACATCATGTTGCTTGGGAATTCAGGCAGAATATAGAAGATATGTCTAATTTCCTGCCTGAGAAATTCTATTGAGATTGTAAGTAGTTTTGGAAAGGCGGAAATTCTATTAAAATACTACCTGACCCGGCGAACTTCGTACCGCCATCGAAATCAGTAAATCCGTTCTCGAGAATTCGAGATATCATCAAAAAGCCGTTCCATACAAAATGTATGAGAAAATTAATTATCTTCATTATTTTTTTTTTCATGAATTTTTACCATGTTTTAATAGTTATTCTGCTATTCGGGGCGGAAACAAATCCAACAAATCAAAGATCATAAAAATCGGTCCTGCCGTTCTTGAGTTATAAATTTTAATGGTGTAACTAACCCGACTTTATTTTATTTGTATAGATTGGCAGCATCTTACATTGAGAATGTTTTAGGTTGGTTTTGCATATAACTAGAGGCATAATGTATCAATATTATCAAGTTCCAAATGAAAATTAAATAATGACAAAATTGAATGAAAGAATGATAAATTAAAAGGTTTCCCACCATGGCCCAGCAGTGGAACAAATGGACTAGTTTAAAAATTAATCAGCTTGTAACTCATAATCACGTCTGTCGTGCATATTAAAACCCTCATAAGTAACCAATCCCTCTCACAGAGAGGAGGCCTGTGTCCCAGCAGTGGGAACATCATAGGCTGATGATGATGAAGTAACCAATCATCTCTCTGATAAAATCATTTAAGTTAGACCCTCACTACAAAATCTGAATGCCTCCACAACATTAGTCAGATTCCCTCCCAGCAGACACAATCCATACAGCACACCCTACATTCCCTCACTACGTCCTCCGGCATGCAGCTCACACTCGCAGACGGCACACACTTACAGTGCGGGTCACGTCGCCCACCTAATACAAAACTACAGACTGTCGCGACGCGGTTCACGCAGACATATTTTATCACCTTTTTATTTTAGAAACATTAGTCTACATTCCTGCGGAACTGGAAATAGGTTTTTTCGAGACACTCAGGTGACAAGTTATATGGCTTTCAATGTACCTATATTTTCAAAAGTATAGATGATGAGTACATCTATATGTAGAACAGGCTCTTTCATTAAATGGGTACCCGTCACGCATACAAATACCTTCGAAAAGGGTGAAGCAATGCAGTCTACTGTAGTACCTAGCGATAACGGCTGCGTCTATTGCTGCATACCAAACAAAACCTTAAAACTTATCTTGAGTTCACCGATCAAGAAATTTTTAGAGAGAAAAGCTCAACATCTTGCTTGTCAGACCTACCTTATGAATATAGTGAAAGGCAAGTCTGCGTGATATGATTGGCCCTATGCCTAACATACATTGAATTTGATAACATAACATTGTGCTGCTGAAGGACTGTTACACTGCCAATATTCACGTTTGACATATTACGTAGGCCCTAACAGAAAGACAGACCACCATTGGAATCTACGTTTGTCCAAAACCGATCTCTTTGGAAATCTTAGCAGGAGTCCATCTTTTAGGTGATTCTTCTATGTACATACCTTCTGCTCTCTAAGCTGCATCTCCAGCACATCAGCGGTGTTCGCCGGCGGCTGCATGGCGGCAAGCCTTGACTCCATTCGTGACAGCCACGCGTCCGCGTCGCGCCGCCTCGCCTCGTAGCGCTGCGAGTCGCCGAGCATGGCGTCGAGCTGTGCCTTGCGCTGGAGCACGCGGGCATTGGCTTCGTCCCAATGCTCGCGAAGTGCTGTTACTGTGAACAAAAATGAAAATTATAGTTAGATTCTTTTGGGAAACGAAATAATGTTCGAAACATGGCATGTGCGAGGTAACTGTGCGATTTTCTTTTTACTTTGGGGAAAACCAGGCGTGATGTTCTGTTATATAATTTTCTTGTATAATTCACGAAAGACAACGCAAATAAATCCTAAACATCGTGATCAGAACTGAAATTGCGCACACCGCTCGTTCAACGTGAGATTCTTTTTCATAAGTAAATGAAGTGGTACTTTTCCCGGGCAATGGGACATTTACAGGCTTACAAAAGATTAAATTCAATAATATAAATCACGGATATCGAATATAAATAAAGACTGTTAAATGGCGGCAGTCAGTGAAGTAGTAGTTTTCAATTTATTTATTTCCTCCCTATCTCTAAAGAGTTTAATTAAGTATATACTGGCTTTTTTATTTTACCTTTGAAGCCGTTTGTGGGTTTATTTCCGACCTGTATACCTTTTACGAGGGCCCAAGATGGAAGGACCTAATTAATTAAATGAGTCCTTTTAAAGAGTAGGTAGTTGGAGAGGTTTGTAGTTCTTACGATGACAAGTTAAGCATGTTCATTAGTTTATATATTTAATTCTAAAATGGGTACACAAAGTGCTTATGGCAGTAGGCAAATTATGTTTTAGTAATTTTTTTAAATACCTATTATTAGTACGAAATCAAAGGGAAAATTATTACCGTTTTTGAGCCCAAGGAAAAAGGACCAAGAAAATATATTACAAATTAACGTGAAGGGATATCCTCATGCCTTTTTTATCCTTGTCCAAATATTTATACGAACATTATGCATGAAAAGCTTAATATGATAAGAAGAACCCAAAAAATATTGCCTCTATCGCTTTTTCCTTTAATATAATATTCCCAACCAATACAAAAATATTCTCGGCACATTCTTAACAAAAGAATTACAAGGAACTCAACAAAAACAGCCACAGTACTAACCCAAAATGCCTTATCAATCAAGTATCAAGAAATACATTATATTGTATAAAACTGTCAAACTAAACCATGCGCATCCGAAATATATTCATACTACGAAACGTAATTTGATATTGAAAATACGCGAACCGTAAAAGTTTGTTTTCCATTGCGGTTTTAGATTGGCGTATTCTGTAATGTTATTGAAGGAAACCCGCAATGTATTCTGAAATTTATTTACATTCGAGATTTGATGTGGTGTCGGAGATTGCAGAGTACCGTTATCTTCTGGATAAGTAAATATGGAATAAGTTGAAGTAAATTGCTTTTGAACAAGTACACAGTGGAATTGATAAGATTCTTGGAAAGAAAGATTTGTTTTAATGTGTCAAACTAAGTGCCAGGTTTGTTTGGGATAACAATGTTTTGACGTCTTAATGGCCGAGTTTATGGAAACAAGATTTATTTGTTTGAGTAGTCTGACTTGTAGGGTTTATTTACTTTTAGAAAAGTGACATAATTATTTACCTACACGAAAAAGTTAGTAAGTGCAAAGTTAATAATTACCTATGTACTTATTTTTTTTATGAACGAAATTGAGCTCTTTGAGAAAGAGTTTCTTTGGAGATAGCGCACATCCACCATCATTATAACCACCGTCAACAAAAGTAACAACAGTATTCCAGTTCCAGGGACCTAATGTATCCGCCATCTTTAAGCCTCCACGCTCTAACACCTTGTTTTCTTTCAATTTCTGCTCGATCGCGCCGCCATTTTGTATACGAACATTGTTAATTCAAACAAAACACACGAAGCACACAAATAATACCTAAACACAAACATTAGACGCAATCTCAGACCAATGTATGACTTTTATGAATTAAATATCATGCATTTGAGACTCTAATCTGCTTGGAATACCAACCGTTGCAGAGTAAAAATAGGATTCATTATTGAATGGTGATGAAAAGGCGTATTCTCGTTGAAATAAGCTGATGTGTGTGGAGTTAGAAACGTGAATATTATAATGAAGATGTATGTTCTGAGGACCGACGGCGGCGTCTTTCATGTTTGCCTAGCGAAACACTCTGAGTAATTAAAACGTTATTTTTGAAACATTCTCTCAATTTCTACCGCTTTGTTTACATATTTATTTGAGAAAACAAACACGTGGATATATTTCATAACATAACGCCTGTAGTCCCCGTGGGCAGAGCTGTACCCCACATGTCGCCAGTTATGTTTAGCTCCCATGTGATAGGGGACGAGCCTATTGCCATTAACCGGGCACAAATGTAGACTACGGGCTGCTACTGAGATATTCCAGATGGAAAAAACACTATGCCCGACTCGGGAATCGAACCCAAGACCTAAGCAGTAGCGCGTGCGGCCACTAGACCAAGAAGGCGGTCTCTTTCTGTATATTTTCTGATTAACAAAATCTTAACAAAAATGTTACTTATGTATTCTTTGAAAAATACGTCTGAACATTCACCAAACACCAAAATCGGCCACTAAAGAGTAACTTCACATTCAAATGAAGGACAAACATTAAAAAAATCAACACACTGTGCTCCGACGGGCATGTTCCCTGGACGGAATTGGGCGCAGCGCAAATGAGATGCACAGTGAGTCAAATAGTGTTGCACTAAGGTCGTTACGTGATGCCAAGTGGAATACTGTGTCGGTTTGATATTTCGTTCGCAGTTGGCTGTGGGATTTGACATCGTGTGCGGAATGAACTTAGCTTTAACGTTACAGATGTCACGCGTGTGGATCTCAAAGAGATTTTGTTATGCTATTAAATAAATAAAATTAAGGAGCCTCTATATTTACAGTTACAAAATAAAGGTATTCTTTAACAATACATGCGTAACAGAATATAGAAGAAACAAGGCGTAGGTGCAGTAACCGCGTATCAGTGATAACACTTGCTCTACAAAAATCGCCCTTGCTACTACAACATAATGGCGCTGTCAATGACTAACAGCAACCACTGGCGTGTGGTTGGCTGTACGATAAATTATCGAATGTTTATTGAAGAAACGACATATTGGGTTTCAATTTCACGGTCTGGGCAACGCATAAAAATGATTTTGCATAAAAAATATTTTATTTTTATCTGACTTGTCCCTTTCATGGCTTTTCAATTTCCCAGCTGTTACCAAAGACCAATGCAGCGATAAAATACAACCTCTTCTCTCGTTAAAACATAAGTAAATACAAATAAAATAACAATAATACAAGTTTACGTCCTGAACTTACTCCTTATGGCGCTGTAAAAACTTTCACGACGTTCCATTACCGTGATGTACATGGAGTCGCAATTTTCAATTCTGGCGGCCGAATATTTTTAAGTGATTACTAAAAATGTGTAAAAGCTTAATTAATTGTGTATTGGTACTATTACTCTGATTTGAGAGGGATGTTGCATTTTGTCACATGTAGGAAAAATGTTAATAGAATAATTGGAACTCATGTTGAAGATTGATTAATTATGTTAAGATTATATTATTAATTAATTTATGAATAGTATAATTTCATTTTTAATAACCATATTATATAAACCATAAAAATTGATCTTTCCAAAATACTAGTAGTCTCATTTTGATTTGATTTATAGTTTAATAGCATTAAAAAATGTAAGTATCAAGAAAATATTGTTACGATACGGTATCAACATTAAAAATAAGAATAATGCCACCGAAACTTTAATAGTTTTATTCACATCATCAAATGAAATACAGTCTCCTAAACCTACAACCATTCATCTCACAAACTGCTCGCCATCTTCAGACATTTCAGCAGCTCACCTAAGAAGCCCCAGTGATGCGATACGGCAACGTAAAACAAAATTAATTATACTACGCAACGGGATACTGCGGTCGTTTAGCTTTAGTTAACAACTAAACTTTGTCCAGGAGCGAGTGGCGCGGCACACTGTGCGCGTACCGAGCACCGCACGCTGTTTACTTTGGTCGCGTCATTTGAATTTACATTACGTGGAGGGTGATTGAGGGTGACAATGGGTTAGCATGCAGTTTTACGAGCACCTGCTACTGTTTAAGACTTGGTTACTTTATTGGAGTGCGGGTGCTTTGGGTAGTGCATTTAACAATAAAGAATTACAATACACGACTATTTTTTTTTAATTATTCAGCCCATACAAAGATTGAATGAAACTGATTATTGAAGAAATCCGTGCAAACTGATCAGAATGGATACATGTATTCCAAATTCCAATACCAGATAATGAGAGCAGTGGTGGCCCAGTGTTAACGACTGCGACTTACGAGTTGTAGGTCGTAGGTTCGAACCCAGACAGGCGCTTTACTTTCTGTAAATTATTTCATCACCACTGCTCTCAAAACGGTGAAGGAAAACATCGTGAGGAAACCGGCATGTCCTAGAACCAAAAATTCGAAGACATGTGACATCTACCAATCCGCACTGGGCCTGCGTGGTAGATTACGGCCCATTCCCTCTTACCGAGAGGAGGCCTGCGTCCCAGCAGTGGGAACATTATAGGCTGATTATGTATTCCAATACTGGGATAAAGAACCCACCCAACACCCATGTACTCGTATTTACCGAATGCTTCGTTAGTCCGCTGAGCATAGGATCTTAAGTCCAACACCCGGGAAAAATATCATTGGAATCGCCTGGAGCCTGACTTTGTTCCCGGTTTTGACGATAGCCTCGCCCCTATTACAAGGAATTATTAACATATCTGGCAAAATTTGTGTCACATCTACGAACCCCTACAAACCCCAACACATATCTAGCAACCCCTTCAGGAAGTATACGCGTGATGTTATCAATACCTCACTCGATTAATGAACGCAACTATCGGTAAACACATAAGGCAGAGTCACGAAGTCAGTAACATCACTATAACATCATCATTAACAACTTACTAGCGCTCGGCAGTACCTACTCGGCACACATTATCGTCGCGTTTGTAACGACGCAACTTTGTCCAGCGTTCGGACTAGTGAGCAAACTGTGCACTGTACAATAGGACGTGATTTTAAAGAGGATTTTCAAGAAAAACTGGTCGGAAGAGTTGTTTTTTGTTTCTGATTGAAAAGTTTCAAAATTTTGAGATCATTTTAGTTTTATCGTTAGGAATCGAATTATTGTGTTTATCATTTGTTACTTTTGTTGTTAAATTAAAATCCGCTCACAAAATCTGTTACTTTATTAATTGAAAACTTTGTTTATTTATTTGTTGTTACTAATTATTATTTAATTAAAGTTATTTAGAGCTGATTGTTCAATCGTCAAATATTTTTCTAAGGAATAAATAATAAAGGTAGGTATAAAAAATATGTTGACATAATTTTGTACAGGGTGGCATGACATGGACGCACAACCTGTTACATTGGATTCAGTAAGTACAGACGCCAGCGCATCAAGCTACCCGAAACTGTCAAATTGTCCCAATCAACTTTGAACCTTATACTTTACCGATAAAGTTGAAAATCTATTAAAGAAATTTGACAGATTGTAGTAGCTTGATGTGCTGGCGCCAGGCGTCTGTACATGATTCTGAACCCGACGTTGAAATTTTCGTCGGTTATTAAAAATAATTTGCTGTTCCATACATTTTGACCGCGTAGGTATTGCACTTTTCTATGAAATATCAGATTTTTCTCTATAACCTTCAAAACACTTTTACGCTACAGGATCTAGAATCACGTGCTGAATTCATAGTTACAGTAAGCGCGTCGATGCTCCTGCCGCCCTCTGTATCTACAAAAACTGTTAAAAACTGCCTCCATATTTATTCTTAAGTAAAAAGTTATGTCAAGATTAAAAAATTAGCCGTGAATATTATATTATTAGCAGAAAACTTCGTTTGTTTATTTAGGTGTTACCAATTAATTAATTACTGTTATTTGTATCACTCAAGCATCGAACCTTTCAACAGAGCCCGCAAGTGCAAGAGCGGGGCGCTTGTCTGAGACTCAGGGAAACCGGTAATGTTCGCTGAAATAGAAATAGACATACAACTACATAAACTATACATGTTGTTAACATAATTATATGTAGTATATAATAGTAGATTGTACAACAAAGGCATAAAAGAAGCTATTTTACCCCGAGACGTTTATATCCACGCGAGCCGCAGGCGAGGGTGGATAGTCGAGTCGAGGGGTAAAATGGCTCGTTTATGCCTGAGTTATACACTCTGCTTTTCACTTCGATTGCGAGAAAATTAAACATTCATAAAGTATACAGTACATAATTAATCAAAAATGTTGCAAAGCATAGCTAATTCCCGCCACCACAGATAATACCGCCACGAAACTTTTTAAAAGTTGTTTTTTTTTTTAATTTCAACATTTGTCATTCGACTTGGGTACTTCATACTGCCAAATCATAAAAACGTTTCTTTGCGTTTTTAAATAATAAATGACAGCTATTTTACCTGATTTTATTAAATTATCGATAGAAAACTCGGAAGTGGTATAGAAAATGAAATAAATCACGACTTTAATCTGCGAAGTTTTATTGTGCGTGTGGCTGTTGGGCCTGATTACCTTAGTCTCAGAAAACAAAATTACTTTATGCACTAGAACATAAAAAGCGATTTTATGTCGCCTAAGCACAACATAAAGACGAACTTTTAGAGCATGAGAAGTGAAAAGTTAGTTATAATACCAATAGGAGTTAAATACTTTGAGAGTCGTCACGGGTAATCAGAAGCCCAAGTCTGACAACCATTCTTTCCAAGGGGTATCGTGTAACCCAGTAACTGGGTTGTCACAGTCGGTATTCAGCTGCATCCGGTTAGATTGGAAGCTGACCCCAACATAGTAGGGAAGTGGTCAGGCAGTTTGGAATGTAGTGAAATATCTACCCATTTGGGGATACGTAACAAACCAAACTTTTAGTTTTGTAACAGTAATGCCCGACCACCAAAAGCGCGGCGCTCGGCGTGGCGACGAAAGTTGAAAATCCTTCATTTAAATATCGCCTAGTATTAGTGAAAACCTGCATTAGACATTCATTTAAAACAGTTTCAATAAAGTTCTTATAAAGCAGTATTCAAAAAGTTGTAAAATAAAAGATTGTTATTGTAATTGAATCCTCTACCAGCCAGGTGCGATGGACATAAAATAGACCGTTTCGCACCCGAATCACTTTACAGAGATTCCCACATTATTAGAGGCTTTAAAAAATACGCCTGCTCGCTCAAAGCCAGTAAGCCTAAAATCTTCATTTAACGACGTCTAATCGGCCCGCCAACAGGCTGCCATTAGTGGCCATCGGAGGGTTAACTCGAGCTGACCGCTTATTGATCACTTTTTGTACAGGGGGTCCACTCTACCCAACTAGTGCACCCCCATAATTAAGAGGGGACGGTGATTTTTGTCTATGAATATGCAAAGGCTGAGCCCTCTGTGCATAGAGTAATGGATGTTTTAATTAGCGTTCAATAAAGAAGCCGCAGTAGTTATATTGTCCTAAGAGTTATCGTTACAATGCAGCAGCCTTCGAACCTGATATATGACTGTGTTTAGTATATTAATTACTTTGCTTGCATACTATTGTACAGAATCAAGTTCTTCTAACTGAACAGACAGCTGTGCTGCTGCGGAGTTTGTTGCGCCACTTCTTCGCAGCTACAGCCCTAGAAAGTGGTGAAGGGCGGCCGTTTTGGGAGACTGTCTTATGTAATTTTGACGTTCAAAAAGTCCTGATTTTAAGCCTAGTTTGAATAAATGACTTTTGATTTTCATTTGAAAAAAAATAAAGAAATTGTTACCTACTGTTACTTGTGAGCTATTTGAAACTAAAAGAAATTCTTAACAAATGGTTGGGGATGGCTATTTAGAAACACGTTTCCTTCTGCAAAATTACATCCATATTACATTCGTTCTTTACTGTCTGCAAGCCCTGTTAAGTTTTAAAACATAGACTTTATTTAAAGCCACAGAGGTACCCTTAGTTATGGAAGTATTCCAACATAACTTTGTACCGGTAAAAAATACTATGGCGTTGTAACATTTTATATGAGATAAAAAAAAGTCGGGAAACTGCAACAGCTGCAAAATACGCGCTTCGAAACTGTGATACCGGAATTTAGAATAGTTTTTCGTTTTTAAATGTTTTTTATTGAATCATGGAAGTGTAAAGTTTTATTTGCGTTTTCATTTATTTCATTTGGTATTTTATGATGGCGTCGGAGACACTATTTGCCCTTTTTTTTCTTCATTTATATTCCATCTATTTGTCATGATTGTACAAATGTAGTAGGTACCTGTCTTCTAGAAAAAAAAACCCGGGCCTCCCTTTAAGAAACCTAAAAACGAGGATATGGTTTATCAAAAGCAAAAAGTCACACATGAAACAAAATCTTGGTGTTGCCAATACAGAAACCAAAAACAAAACAAACGAACTCTATTCCACCCTCTTCAGAAACATAATTGCCAATTGTAACACACAGTGTTCATCCACATCTGTGAAACAATTCCCTTTGACAGCAAAAATATTAAGACAAGAGAAAAAGCTAGCTTCACGCAGTCGAAAATTTGGCCATAACACCAATTACGAAGTAAAAATGGTGTCTCGAGTGACATCAAAGGAATCTCCCTCCCGGTGCTGGTTATATAATTTACCTAATTGCGTAAAATAAACGGAATACTGAGACCTTATTAGTTGGCAACGATGTCTGGAGATGGGAGAGCTAGGTACCTAATAAGGCTAAGGTTTGCGCGGTGAAAGCCAATGTGTCTTGAAAGTAAAAAGTAAAAGTGTCGCAATATAAAGTTATTTACTATAATATCACGCTTGTGTTTCAGGAAGGGTTAGGCAGAGATGCTCCTATAGTACACCAACATTTCGCCAGTTATGTTTAATTCCCATGTAATAGGGGGTGAGAACCGGGCACAAATCCAGACTGCGGGCTGCTACTGAGAAATTCAAGATATAAAATCCCAATAACACTTAGCCCAACCTGAGAATCGAACCCAGGGCCTCATACCTATCAGTAGCGCTTGCGGCCACTAGACCAACGAGGTAATCACAGTCAGTTATTTACATTATAGTACTTAATAATAATTCAACCTTTTAGGCCAGCAAAGTAGGGCTAATTGCCTAATAATATCGCGAAAACTCATCACCAAAGAGGTTCAAATATTTAGTACTAGTAACAACCCTATTAACCCTCAAATTAAAGTGTATTGACACCAGGCCGAAACTTTCGCCGAGTGCCGAAAACCGAGACATTGTGAAAACCTCGCTCTATGGCTTAATTACCGAATTACAATTAGCGACACCAACCTTTTAGTTAATGAAACCCTTAGGAAAGGCCGCTTGATTGAGAAAGAACACGTTCGCTTGTTTGATACGGCATTTAAAGTGGAAATCTTTTTCATCGACAAAATATTTATTTTTCCTTGTACCTTTAAAGTAATAAAAAAATCTGTTGGATGAGGAAAATGTTATTCTTAGTAGGAAGGAACTTACAAAATATATGATGACCCTATGCTTTGCAGAGTTCGGATGTTACATGTTCGAAACATTAAGAATGGTAAACCTAACCTACAATTTGGCAGTTTATCATGGCAAAATAATAAAGAAAATTCATCATTACGGTTTTATTGTTGATTTTGAAAGTAATGGCGCAATATAACTGTTGTACCTACTACCAAAATAAAAGCTATTAAGTGCGGACGGCGACGCTACCTACACCCCTGGTGTAAGTCTTCAGCCTTACGTATATTTATGTGAACAGACAGACTCTGGCGAAACGCCAAATAAATGCCAAAATGAAAAAGACGCATGCCTACAAAGAGATCCTCTCCTCCTACAAAGTGTTTCCTACAATTACAATCAACTGGAAAACATAAACCCCATTGCCTTGAAGGAACAAAGGCCTTTTTGACTTAATTTAATTGCGAAAGAGGTAGGTGTTAAAAAAGACAGCGTAACGAACAAGTTAATTAGTTCGGGGCAGGGGGTGCAGCGCGGGCTTGCACAGACGACATTAAAATTGGAGCACCCCTTTACGAACTGTGAATCCCTAATTTCGGTGATTGCATGCAAAAATACGAAGGAAATAAAATGATGTTTAGTGTAATGAATGTTAATTTGGGTTCGCTTTTACCGTGGCCGATAGAAAGGTCACAGCAAAAGGGAAGGCGTGTTTAATGACGGCTATAGAAGTTGTAATATTATAACAGAACCATTATCCAAGCGACCGTTAGAGGGTTACGCTGATATGATGATTGTGAACGTTTATAAAATAATAGTTACGCCCAGCGGTTTCTTTCACCCGCATAAGTCTCGATCCCGTAGGAATATTTTGATAAAAAGTATCCTATGTCCTTTCCCGGGACTTAAACTATTTCTATACCAATTTTCATCTAAATCGGTTCAGCTGTTCAGGCGTGAAAAGGTAACATACAGACAGACAGAGTTACTTTCGAATTTATAATATTAAGTATGGATATGGATTTAATTCTTATCAGATTATCTCACGAAATTATTTTATTTTACACATAATACAACATCACGCCTAGTTTTCCCCGAGGGGTCAGGCAGAAGTGTACCTATAGGTAAACTCGTCAGTTTTGTTTAAGTCCCATGTAAAAGGGGGTGAGCCTATAGTCAATTAGACAGGCCTGATGGTCTAGTGGTTAGTGACCCTGACTGCTATGCCGGAGGTCGTGGGTTCGATTCCCACCCAGGACAAATGTTTGTGTGATGAGCACGATCATTTGTTCTGTGTCTGGGTGTAATTTATCTATAATATGTATGTATTTAGAAATATATAAGTATGTTTATCAGTTGTCTAGTACCCATAACACAAGCTCTGCTTAGCTTGGGACTAGATGGCGTTGTGTGATAGTTGTGGAATATTATTTATTATTATCAACCGGGCACAAATCCAATATCCGGAGTGCTAGTGAGAAATGCCAGATAGAAAAGCCCAATAACAATTTACCCGACTTGGGAATCCAACCCAAGACCTCATGCTCAGCAGTTAGCGCTTACCACCGCTACACCATTTTACAAACTTCAGCTCAAAAGCTAGAATTTTCAACAAAACATAAGTTCATGCAAATATTTCTAGACAACTAAGTATGATACGTTTATCACATAAGTACTCATATGACGTCAGTACTCAGTAGGTTACCTACTCAACAGGATTAGTAACTATTCATAATTTGAGTGTTGGTCTTAGGGAGGCTGTCGCGCAATCATATATCTTCGTAGTGTGGGCAATTTATGTTCGGTCGAGATAAGTAGCCACGTCTTGACAACTATTACATTTGTGTTATGAGGGTACTCGTCGGTTTGATAAAGTTTGGAGCTTTGGTAGGCTCTTTAGTAGGTATTCGTGTGGTGAACTTGGGGTCGAATGGACCATAATGTGGTAGTTACACATTTATGGGTCAGTGTTCATTTATTTATTCACGATACTTGTTTGTACGGTACACGATACATGAATAAGTATATTCATGTTGTATCGATTCTTCGTAAAAGTTTTGCTTAGCTCTAAGCTTTATCTAAGTTCGGCAAATTGTTAAAAAAAATCTACACCTCTAATACAAAGAACGTTTTTTTTTTTAAACAATAAATGCGGATTTTATTTTTTGAAAACCACATTCTCCAAATGGTAACCATCGAGCCTAGCGCACTCTTCAAGTCGAGCACGCATGTTTTCAAAAACGCGTTTACAGCGAGTGCGATTGAATCATTTGAATTTCATACGGATGGTAAGTACTTGAGTTTTGATTTCGTAATTCCCAATGTCGATGAACGTAAAACGGGTATTTTCAGTCACAGAAACCATAACACATTCAACATATTCGTCCGTGGTTACCGCTGGTATAGGTCCTTGGATCCCGTAGCTCTGAACTTTGATAGGTACCCAAGACTGAATAAGGTTGATCGATGGTCCATCACGTGATCAACGAATATTGTAACGATTACTACATCGACGACATGTTTCAGTAAGTGAATATTTACTCCACTGGACACCCTGTAGTATAACACAAAAAACCGGCCAAGTGCGAGTCGGACTCGCCCATGAAGGGTTCCGTAGCAGCAAGTAACATAATATAAAAGTTCTTGTAGTTCGTTGTAACTTTGTGAAAGGTAAATTGCGGTTTTCGATTTATGACGTATTAAAAAAAAAACTACTTACTAGATCTCGTTCAAACCAATTTTCGGTGGAAGTTTACATGGTAATGTACATTATATATATTTTTTTAATTTTATCATTCTCTTATTTTAGAAGTTAGAGGGGGGGGGGACACACATTTTACCACTTTGGAAGTGTCTCTCGCGCAAACTATTCAGTTCAGAAAAAAATGATATTAGAAACCTCAATATCATTTTTGAAGACCTATCCATAGATACCCCACACGTACAGGTTTGATGAAAAAAAATTTTTGGAGTTTCAGTTGTAAGTATGGGGAACCCCAAAATTTATTGTTTTTTTTCTATTTTTGTGTGAAAATCTTACTGCGGTTCACAGAATACATCTACTTACCAAGTTTCAACAGTATAGTTCTTATAGTTTCAGAAAAAAGTGGCTGTGACATACGGACGGACGGACAGACAGACAGACAGACAGACAGACATGACGAATCCATAAGGGTTCCGTTTTTTTCCATTTGGCTACGGAACCCTAAAAACCGTCGCATCAACGAAAAATCAATTCGTTTCAAAAATTTAAATCATTCACAGTATCCCACAAAAAGTTTATAGGAAAAAGTGATTTAAATGACGTCACAAATGACACGTATACCGCGTGGGCTGGCAGTTCAATCTCGGCCGAGGTATAATTTACGACGAGTGGCTCCCGACAAATGCGCTCACTATTTATTATTTATACTACAATTATTTCGCGGGTTTCGTTTCAGGGGGATGCCTTTTAAAATATTTTCGGAGTGAGGTATTGCAGGTTTGGATTCCTATTTTTGCATTTTTAAATCAATACTTACCTACTTGTTTTGTTTTGTTTTGTTAAACGCAAGTCCTGAAAGTAGTTTGTTCATAATTGACTACTGAATCGATTTTAGTAACTTTTAAAATAGGTATTTAAAAGAAAAGTTTTGCCATACTGACACTGATTGAGCCATAGAAAATTAAACCCTGTTTCAAGGCGACAAGACTCAATTTTAAATGCATAAAGTATGGCTAGGGTCAACACGATTTTCTTAATAATAATAGTTAGCTTTAAAAAAAAATAAGTTTCAGTCATTGCATTATGCTTTTAACTCAATACTCTAATTGGGGTGTATTGTAGATCTTGTGTTAACTATGTTATATATTGTATACCTACTACGTTCAAGAGAGGTCAGTCATCAGTGTCATCATTGTTGGAATATTGACACTGACAGTTCTTGAACACGGTTTAGATGAGATGATCGCGTCCAGTTTCATTGGTGAAATTCGCCCTAAATTGAATAAAACAGAATCAATATTCAAATCAAATCGAATAATTTATTTGTTTAATACATGTTCAAAAGGTGTTACAGGTATAAAAGGTACATTGTATTATAACCTACACTGAGGTGTGTAAATTAATTTAACAGGTAAGTACTAATAGCAACATTCAATTTTAAACCTCTCAATTCACGAACGATACATGTTCAGTGAGACATGGCTCACTTTCAGGACAAAAGAGTAATGGCACACTAAATATTTTCAGCCTCAATGAACGTGTTTAAGTATTTATTTTAAGCATATTTAAAATTACTCGACAGGTCCATGTCATATTTTAAACCTTATTAAAAACAACAATTCGTATCAATTTTCCTTGAAAATGCTGAAATAAAACAATATCCTTTTCAACTGCGCCTCACGCATAGTTCACATCCCGACAATAGTGACAAATGAACTCACGAACGTGTACACTGCAGTGCAAAATAATTTGTATGCGAGAGCGCTCCGATGGATTTTAAATCCGAATCGTCGAATCTCTCATTTATATCGCGAATGTCTGCGTTCGATGCCAATGGACAGCTTATTACGACGCCAATTAATCGGGGGCTCGGCACTGAATTGCCACTAGCAAGCGATGGCAATCGCTGGCAATTGCTAGCAATAGCTTTTAGCAGTCCCGGATTAGCTGCCCTGTTTAATGTTTGCGATTTGTAAACATTGGATGTTTTTGCGTTTATATTTTGCTTTTCGTTTGATTACCTACACTTTTGTTTTTAATCATTTATACGAAGTCCCTAAAAACAAAATAGAAATACCACACACTTAATACAGTGAAAGCCAGAAAAAAATCGTTCTAGTAAATTGTTTCATCGTACCTATGTGACTTAAATCTGAGTCGCTAAGTCAGGGTTTTTTTAACAAAACGCAAAAATCGTTTTGATATTTTTTTTCAACCATTCAAGGTAAGGTACACTTGGGTGTAAGTATTTAGCTACTGAAAATATATGATACAATAATAATTATGATTAATTTGATAGCATTATACTCGTAGTTCCACGAAAAGCGGTAACACAACGCCACACGAATTATAAATACTGCCACCGACTACATCAAATATTGACTCCCACCGTTCGACCGAAAACACAGTAATTATAATTCAATAACAATGATTAAACAGGCCACAGGCTGCCGGAGCCTCGTCCTCCGTAAACCTCAGCTAACAATAATAAACCAGTTTAAATGGAGATCAAAAAATCGGCCTTCATCGGGAGCACTCGGAAGCACTCGGAAATGTAAAGGTGGAAAGGGTTGAATTGTCCGGGGACGCTTTGATTTTCAGCGGTATTGTAAAACTCGATAGTAAGTCTGGATCGTATTTTGTTGAAGGTGAAAAATGTTTTGTTTTGGGTGTTAGAAATACCTTTTTGTTTTACATTTCTGAATAGGCTTCAATACTCTTTTTTATTAGAATTGTGAGTTTTAGAAAGTGCCGTTATTAATTTTGCATTGGTCTTACGAAATACCTTGAAAGTAAGCTTTTAATTCAGAGATATAAGAAAAAACTTAACTGCACGTTCGAAATCATCGTGTAGAATGTAAGCGTGTAATTACAAAAACCTGCATATCTATTATATAAACCTGCATATATAATAAGCTATTGTTTACCTACACCTAAATAAAGCATACGTCAGACTAAGCGCGGGCGGCCGGGCCAGTGGCCGCCAAAGCCTGGGATTTTCTATCCGTTGAGCCCGGAGGCTATATTCTGTCTCACGTGTTTCACAGAAAATAGAATCGTACGACATATGGCTCCGCTACTTTAGATTTGACTATTGTTCAGAATCTTCATGAAATATTATTAAAAAGGTTCTGTAACTGCGAAATGGCTTGCGGGAGGCTTGAGTTGAATTCTTACGGTAAAGAACACATTAAGAAAAAAAGACATAACGTTTATTTAACGTAGGATCACAAACTAAACGCGCCACGCGACGAGGCGCAGATAACGCGCCCCTGCGCATGGTTTTTTTACACACAAATTCAATGAAAACGCGCTTCCGCGCAGAGAATTTAGCTCCCTTTCCCGAGCCCCGTCGCGTGGCGCGTTGTATTGTGTGATCCACCTAAAGGATTTTAATTATGCGACGAAGGCGCCACTAAGGACGACGCTATCATCTATCTATAGATATACTAAAAATGGTAACGAAGATTTTTTTCCGTTTCCGTTCTGGTTGTATGTTCCGGATTGGTGCAAAAACAGCCGAATGGATCTTGATGAAATTTGGCACACATATAGCTATCTGTATATAACCTGGATAAACACATAGGGTTGACTTTTAAACCCGGTAGTACGTCCCCATGCGATATTATCCGTCATCCACGCGGGCGAAGCCAAAGGCAAAAGCTAGTTAATAATAAACAGTTTTGCTTGTGGCAATCGTTATAATGTTGAAAATAAATATATTTTTGTGGGAAGGCCATCATTGGACCGAAAATAAAACTTAAGCCCTAAAGCAGCCATAGAAACATTCATAATATATAGGCACATAAGTAAATCAAAAATCATGTACTACAAAACCTTTATGTACCTTAATAAATTTATATAATAAATTATGTCAAATAGGTATAACAATGTAATATCCAAGCTGGCAACACAGGTCGTGACGTCAGAGCTGCCCTGAACACCGCTTCATTATTCATAGGACTTCTTTCGGATTATTTCTGTCCCGGTTTTTTCGGCCGCCATTGTACTTTTTACTTTATAAATAAAATATAATTTGTATGTTGTTTAAGAATTCATAGTATTTTTATTTGCCTTTAGCGAAAATATTGTTAGGTTTGTTTACTTTTATTTCTTTGATCATGATGAAGTAGCGATATTCGCAAAGGGAATATTAGGGACAGTAAATTGTTAGATATTTCGCTGGTTGGTCTGTACTATGGTTGGACTGGGTTCTCAGAAAGACTTTTAATATAATGAACTTTAAAAATATCGTTTTTTTTTGTGTGAAATTTCGGCCCTCGGGCCACCGCGTCGCATTTCATATCAACCGCGCTATTTTTTCAGCTTTATTATTAGTATAATTATAATATAATATAGATAGATAGAAGTACATACAGTAGATGTACTGTTCTTGATATTAAATAGCCTATAGCCTTCCTCAAGAGTTGGGCTATCATAATTATTGCAAAAAGAATTTTTCCAACCTGACTGGCGGCACCAGAGAGTAGCGCGATCAAAAAAACAAACTTTTCAGCTTTATTATTAGTATAATTATAATATAATATAGATAGATAGAAGTACATACAGTAGATGTACTGTTCTGATATTAAAGTTTTAATCTGACTTCTGATTCCATTATACACCAACCATTGTTATTTTAACAGCGAACTAAGTTACGACAAACAGTTCTAAACAAATCCATGAATTGAAACAGTCCGTTATCAAATCAAATATCTGTTTCAGATTAAATTCCGCGAATCCACAAAATATCAATCTGTTTTAATTACATTTTGTCACTTCTATCACAAATAATCGAGAAATTAATAATTATTGAGAATCAATCGTAATTATCAGCAAATTAATGACACGTACCGCTGAAAGGATAATCCCATTAATATAAGTGTCAATATGGTGGATATATACTAATATGGCTACTATTGGTATGCATAGACACATAACTAAATAATGTATTAGTTATTGGCGAGGGAAAAAAGATTATCAGACGTCGATAGAAGAAAATAAAACATTCCGAATGTATATTCTGTACTTATTATTGTGTATCCCTCGATGATTCTCTATCCAATTAACACATTCTATTGTACGCTAATCCATGCTAATAATTATTATAATTGCAAAAGCAACTTTGCCTTCTTACCTTCTCACGCCACAGGTAGACAAGGTTAGGTCATAGGATACTTTTAATCCCGGGACATCCACGCGAGCGAAGCTGCGGGGAAAAGCCAGTACCTAAGTATATAAAGAAACGATTGTAAGAAACTTATTGAATGATTATAGCCTTTGCAATACACGAGCGCGCTTCGTGAGACTCTTCTGTCCTCGTTATCTATACTAATATTATAAAGAGGTAATATTTGTAAGTTTGTATGTAGGGGGTAATCTTCGGAGCTACTGACCTTATTGCGAAAATTATTTCACTAATGGGAAGCTGTCGTATAGTTGCCGAGTGTCATAGGATATATTTTATTTTAAAACAAGACATTTGACGCGGAAGAAGTCGCGAGCGGAAGCTAGTAAGGTACAAATTGCAGTGACTGAGAAAAAAGTTCGTTTGTGAATTATTAGATACAAAAGTAACTACACTACCAGGAGTGGTAACTTAGGTGTACGTACAAAGTTTTTAGAGAGCGTACCTACAGGAAGTTTCGCGACCAACAATTTTAAAACACGCAACTAAAGTATTGACGTCTTTAAAAGTGCATCTACAACTGCTAGAAATAGTAGAAAAATAAGCACCATTGAAAATTGTTAGTACAGTGCAGCACGGGACAGTTTGTTAGCCTATGACCTACGACTTCACCTTACTAAAACATGGATCACTTCCGAACATTGTCACATTAAAACTAAACTAATTAATTTTAATCTTGTTCATTTTTTTACAACGTCGTTGACGCGTTACATTTTATCATATAACAAGAGAGCACAATAGAGCCTAGACAACTGGCAATCGATTTTCTATTTCTCTTTTCAGTAGCTTATGTCAATCTATTTTTGGTGAAAGTCAAATCATTTATTTCCAATTGGCACATAAAAGGCACTTTTGAACATTAAAATGTACAAAAAAATAGAATTGATTCTAGTCGCCCCTCCCAAAAGGTAGATTCGTATGGAGAAGAATGGGCAATAAGAAACTCCACCGTTACTCTTGGTTTTCATCACCGTCATCACTGACTAGAATGTGACTTTGTTCAAGTCCTAAAGTTCTACGTTTGGTTCAGGTTTTCGTAAGTCGACCATACTGTACAAATATAAATTATGTTTAACTTGTATTGTTACTACAATATAAGACGAACATAATTTCACGGGCTCTACGCTTCGAGGCACTGCCAAAGCCTTCTCACAAACTTTCATCTCCCGACCCTTGAATTATAAAATTCTACTACAAACATTTTCTTGTAAAGATTATAATGAAGCTAGCCTACCCAACTTACATAGCCATATTTTATCATAAAAATAAAAAAAATAATTTCATTTGTGAAAATTGAAGAAAATCACGGATAACAAAAAGACAAAAAGTCACTAATGAGTTGAGCTCACACGTCGCGCTCGTTCCGATTGTCGGCGAATTATTTTATCTCAATTGAGTCCCGGGTTCCCGGTGTCCCGGTGTCCCGGTGTTCCAGAGTCCCGGTGTCGCCCGGCTTAGGTTATTGATTTTACGTGTTTTTGTAGCCTCGAGTTTGAATCTTTGTATGAAGTGATTCTCTAAATTCACTTGGATTGCTAAAATTTTACTTTACTACATTTTTTAAATTGGCGATAAAGCCAAAAGGTAATATATTCTAACTTCACGTCATGTGCGAGGTGTAGCTGTTACCTCCTTCAACCTTAGCTGAACCGATTTTAAGAAAATGAGTGTTCTATCATTGGAGATTTTCCAGTATCTGCCAGAGGCCATCAGATCATAATATAACTAACTATAGATATACAGCACGGATGTATTCAGATGAATACATACGTTTTGTTCAACAGCTTTTGTCATCGTTTTCTCAGTTTGTATTATAGCGTATATAATATTCTTAGAAAAGGGATTTCCCATCAGATTATTGAGCATAAGAAGTCCTCATGTCGTACACAAAAAACGTCGTATTGTTCGTTTCTACTATGAATATTGCATTTTCGCTATGATTTATCGCTTACAATGAGTGGCACTATACAACAAACGTAAATAAAATAAACATTGTAAGTAATTAGCTAAAACCAAAACATCGATTGACTTTACCAGAGCCATATTTCACGGTGCCGGTGACGTAGTAATCCAAACATCATCACCACTAAATAAAATCTAATCAATCACTGATTGATAAATGGCAGTATACGCGAATAGGCGGCATATTAGCCCAGCTAATGCATCGGCCAATCAATCAGGAGCGCCGCGCGCGATTGATTCGCCGAACATGTCCCGGACAACGAACCAATCAGCGAGATACGGTAACCATGCGATTTAAGGAACTATTTTTAAGGAAGACTTAAAAATTGTCTTCTTAAATATCAGATTATTTTGTGACATAAAAATAAATATGACCAGAACTGTAAGATTTTCTAAAAATAATTACAAAAACATACCTGCTGAAAAAGGGACAGATTTAATTAACTATTTCAGGAAATCGTAAAAAAATACTTTTCATTTCTCATACTCGGAAAGTAGTGTTTGTTTGATCCAAATAGCGGGTGGAAGACGCTGTTTCCCACCACAGGGCGGGAAAAACTCATAGTAATTACTTCCCTCTTTAGGGTGGGAATGAATTTTGAAAATAGAACTGTAGTCAGCTACGAAATTTTTTACATAAATTAAGAAAAATGCTGCAGTCTTGTGAGTGTATAAACAGCCAGTGTGAATTAAAAAAAAAAAACTATTAAGCAGGACAGCCCGCGGCGCTGACGCGGTGTGTTCCATATTTAAAATAAAAAAAAGACAATAGTATTATTTGGCGGGATACTAACCCTGTAAGCTGTACCGAAATTCAAAAACTTCATTTTATAGACTAATATTTCTTTAATAAAAATGAGATCAAGCGATTCTGAAATATTGACCCTAGATTCGGTTAAAGACGAGGCAAATGCAGTAATTGAAAATATCAGGTATGCCGAAGTAAATAGCAACATATTTGAATTTACCAAACCGTGAGCAGTATACTGGGCATTGTTATAGAAGAACGTCAGCGACACTGTAAGCCGATTCTGGGGCGAACTTGACAATGTTAAAAAGACATGGAGGATGGAAATCCAGCACAGTCGCGGAAGGCTACATTGAGGACTCTGTCCAAAATAAAACCAAAATTTCAAGAAAATTAACTGAGACTATAAATTTACGCCCCAGTCCGCATCAACCAACTACTTCAAGGGAGCCTCTGCCATGGATTCCACCATCTAATCAAATACCAGAGTCTCCTACTTTTACAGACATCCAGTATAGCCAACGTCATAATACATATATCAAACACCGTAAATAATCCAAACAAGAATTTAACTTTAAATTTCACAAATTGTTCTAACTTCTCCATTAATTTTAAATAGGTACTATGCATGTTATTGTTATCAATAAATATTTTAGAAAAACTACTACTTTTTACTTTCCTTATATTCGAAATGAAAAGTAGAGTGTTTAACACGGGTGAAAGTCATCAATTCCTACTCGGACTATAGCCGCCCTCGCTACGCTCGGGCGTCTAAATGCCTCGTATAGGAATTGATTCCTTTCGACCCTTGCATAACAATTTACTATTTCAATTTCTGAGAATGATTTTGTTACTGGATCTGACAGTTCCATAATTAACTTTCCATATTTTAACGAAAAAAATAAAATGTCGTTTTTTGGCAAATTCTTTTTAAGTATACCTACCTATATCCTTCGTGTTCATCTATTAAAAAAAAATGTAAACAATACAGCACCTAAACCTATTCACCCCACAAATAAAAACACGCGTTACCTCATGGCAACCCTAATGGGTAGAATTCAATTTGTCAGCTGTGCACGTCTCGCAAGATTGCGGCGAAGACGAGACGCAGGCGAAGCGAGCCAGCAATGGACTGTGACAGATACCCAGCGACGTAATGGGCTCCTATTAATGCAGGAAATAAGAAATGAGCATCTGTTTTTGCTTCGTAAGCATTTGTTGGGGTCTGGAGTGGGATAATATAATATATTTGGTTATCTTGATTTGTGTTTTACAAAACATTTTTGTACTACTAGGGTCCTCTTATTTATGCTACAAATTAAAAAGCCTCACCCTGCATATTTATGACAATATTATTCTATCCGATATAACGAACAAGTTTAAACTGTCAGGACATGACATACAGTTTAATTAAAAGTAGAGACAAAACGAACATCTAACGTTAGTATAAAAATCTAAATGATAAGCAAAGAGCAGACCTGCTAATTAAACTGGTTTGTTCGCGCTACAACTAGCTCCGACCGGTTCGAACCAGTTTTTTGCGATGCTCTCTTCGCTACTGTTCCACTGCGTTTGCACTTTTTACCCTCGTTGAACTGTAAATAGTTAACTGGCAGTATGTTATGGTGAACGAGGCTACGTTCTGTTTCGAAATTTAATTTCAAAAGGACAACATTGTTCATTTTTTGACAATGAATAAAAATAAAGTAACAAAGTTTCCTGAAAATGTCCTGAAGGTAAAATGTTCGCGAAAATATATGTTGTCAATACTCGACAAATCATATTTGAGAATTGCGAGCTCTTATTGTTTTGTATCAGTAACAAAATAATATGACAAACACGAGAAATATTAGATATTGCCTTGTTGAAAGCTTGCCGGTTTATTTAATAGAGAGTACTACCTATTTCTAAGCGTTAGAGGAAAATATTTCTTATTTTCACGTGTTGTCGTTGGAGCTGGTGTTATTTAACATATTTGGTTCGAAGAGCGTGTGGGTAGACATATTGATAGGCTGTCAGTTGCAACCTCGCCGTAACCTAGTTTCTAGAAAACTAGACGCTTCTTTCTCCAGTGTCTATAAGATTTTTTTGCTTTTTCGCTATGGTAAAATGTAAGTATTAGTTTTCCTTCTCCATATATTTTATATTGAGCATGGTATCTCGTTTTTTTAATGTATTCAATTAGCTAGTTGTTGGTAAGTTTAAATTAAAGTTACCACCATTGTGGAATGCAATAAATTGAGTCTTGAGTAATAAACAAACAATTTAAAATAAATCGTTTAATTTGGTTGATAATATCCGCTAAAATAGTTGCTTTTCCTACTTCTTATAATAGTTGTATTGTCATCACTAATGTCACAAAGTCCGTGGGGACCTCGAGAGAAGTAGAACGCAAGTAAGGGAAGGTGACAGCTTATATTGACGGTGATGGATGACCAGCGAGACTCAGGGAGCAGGAGCCACTTACTGAGGAGTGCGGCGGAAGTTTCTAATCTTTTTTTGGTAAGCTGTCTATTTATTGATAAAATGTTTTAAGTTTTCGAAAAATTACAATACTGGTGTGTCTAGGATCAGATATTAAATTCGTGGTAACAGGTGTGCCCGTCCATGTTTCTTACACTCTATATATTTTGTTTCAATATTTTTTAAATTAAGTATACAGAGTGAATTTTTCAAGTGGGCGTGGTTGGCCAAATCCGAAACTATGAGGAATAGCGAAAAGTACTCATAGGAGTCGCGGGCTCGATTTTGATGAAAACTAAAACTGCATCAATGGATTTTTAAAAAATCAATATTTCTAGCCAGGAATCGAACCTGTTGATTTTGAAAAAAAAACACACACACTGTATTATTGCACTATTCGATAGTATCGCTAATAAGGATCGAATTCTGGGAAGTAATGACATACGGCAAACTAAAGGAAAGAGCTCATTTTTAACAAAATACTTTTTTTTATTTTTCTTATGTTACCTATCTCATCATCATCGGCCTAGCCTTTTCCCAACTATGTTGGGGTCGGCTTCCAGTCTAACCGGATGCAGCTGAATACTAGTGTTTTACATGGAGCGACTGCCTATCTGACCTCCACAACCCAGTTACTGGGTAATACGATACCCCTTGGTAAGACTGGTTGTCAGACCTTCGAGCTTCTGACTACCCGTAACGACTGTCAAAGATCCAGGAATGACAGTGGGGACCAACGGCTTAACGTGCTTTCCGAGACACAGAGGGGTCTCGGTATGTAAAGATGATCGCCCATCCACAGACCAACCGCAGCAAGCGTAGCTTAACCTGATGGATTGACCTGTGCGGCTGTTATTATTTAGCCGGGCTCGGGTTATGCTACCTACCTATTAAACCTTAACCGATTAATTGTTCAAAATTATGACCATTGTTTTCAATACATGGCTGGATTCGACGTCTCAAGAATTGTACTGCATTCAGCATTATAATATTATTGGTTCCATTAGAATATTTTCTAAAGATCGTAATAGAAATTTGAATTTAGAACATAATGTTGTGAAGGTGACTGCGCTGCGGGTGTGTTAATAAAAATATTGAGCATCTTTTCGAACAAGGTACGTAATGTAGGTATGAACTGCTTCTTATTTACTTTAAACTGCTGCTTATTTTAAAGTAAATAGTAGTAGTAGTAGTATGTGTGTGTATATAACTTATTTATGTATTTATATATAACTTATTTATGTATTTGTGTACCTAATTTTAAGTTTTTTTTATTTTTTATCATTGTTCCTCTCAACCAAAGCACCTGCCATCTAATCTCTTCACCACCCTTGGTTGACTGGTAGAGAATGCCTTTAAGTCCGCCTTTGTACCTTTTTGTGCGAAAAGTTTAAATAAATAAATAAATAAGCAGTTTATTAAAATTCAAAATTTTCCTTAAGTTTGCCGTATGTCATTACTTCTCAGAATTTGATCCTTATTAGGGACACTATCGAATGGTGTAATAAATAATAGAGTGTGTTTTTTTTTTCAAAATCAACAAGTTCGATTCCTGGCTAGAAATATTGATTTTTTCAAAAAACCAATGATGCAGTTTTAGTTTTCATCAAAATCGAGCCCGCAACTCCTTTGAGTACTTTTCGCTATTCCTCATAGTTTAGCATTTGGCCATCCACGCCTACTTGGGAAATTCACCCTGTATATTTTTTTTATTTTTATTTTGAATAAGGAGACCCAAACCAATAATCTCACGGGTCATACGCCAGCAAAATTAAAACGCCAAACATCAACAGCCTCTAGTACTGTACAACTAAGAACAGAAAATGCATGCAAACAAACACAAACAGATTTAAATATTAGCAATACTACTTCGATACATCAAAACAGCAAAACCGAAACAACCAATACTGTTACACCAACAAAACAAATTATTAATAATTCAGACAACCGTAATTTAAAACGTAGCAAAATTTGTATTATAAGCACCGACAACACGAATAAATTGCTTGACATTGCAGAAAAAACTATAGATAAATGTGAACTTTGCCACTACGTCACACCTCATAGAAATATCCAAGCACTTCTGAAAGGCATCACAGAAAAACTGGAAAACTTCACCGTGCAGGACTACTGCATTATATTGATAGGTGGCGAGGACTTCCAAGTCACATGTAAATATTATGACATTATTTTATTAATGAGACAAGTTTTACAAGAAGTCACAAATACAAACATAATTATATGCGCGCCAACGTATAAGTTCTTCAATAATAATTACCTATACAATTCGAGAGTAGAAACTTTCAATAACTTGTTATATCTGGATACAGCTACTCATAGACATGCATATTTTCTGGATAGCAACAAAAATTTAAAATACGATGATACCATGTTCAATAGACGCACAGGCATGATAAATTACTCCGGAATGAAATCTATTTTTAATGATATTTATGATTTAATTATTTATATTCAAAGTATCAATACTGAGTATGAAATATGTGGACTTGACATAAATGACAAAACGCATCCTAATTACAATTCGAATAAGTTTAAGACAACATCTGCGACTAGTACAGAGGGACAAAACTCGCAGTTTTTTCTGTAATACCCTCAATATTCTACACCAAAATATTGCCGGTTTGCTGAACAAATCGGACTTAATGACTGTTCAATTAAAAAACCTTGAAAATCAAGGAACTATTGTAGACGTCCTCTGTATAACAGAACATTTTATTGCATCTGGCCATGAAAGTTTATTGTACCTTCCAGGTTTCCATTCCGCCGCTTTCTTTTGTCGAAAAACAAATCGCGGAGGGACATGTATTCTAGTTAGAACTGGGCATCAATATAAAGAACTACCAGATATTGCTAAGCACTCTGTGTCAGGCGTTTTTGAAATTTGTGGAATTGAATTGACAAGTCATTCTATTATTGTAATTTGTGTTTATAGAATTCCGAAATACAATTATTTGACATTTTATGATAAGCTTGACATTGTTTTGAGTAAGTTATGTTTGTTATTTTAAAAAAAAATTATTATATGTGGCGATTTAAATATTGATACGTTAAAAAGGAATAGGACTACTCTGGAACTAGAGAATTTTCTGCTGAGTTACAACTTGACATTAGAAATAAATCAACCTACCAGGCTTAGTAGTAACACATGTATCGATCATTTCGCACATAACATACGAAGAGGCTGTAAAGCTGAAATTATAGATCTCATCCTTTCTGATCACACGTCACAAATACTGAGGGTTCCCATAAATAGAACATGCCGCTTAAAATTCTGGAAAATTGTAAGAAAAGACTACTCTACAGAGAACCTCAAAAAATTCAGAGAATGCATCCGAAGTTTATCTTTTAAGGATGCATATGAAAGTAACGACGCCAATATAGCTTACAAAAGATTTTATGAAACGTTCTCCCTATTCTACAAACTTTGCTTCCCTGATAAAATAATAACTATTCATACTAATAATAAAAATGTTAAATGGGTATCGCGCGGCATAAAAAGCTGTAGTAAAAAACAAAGAAAATTGCTGTGGACATACAGACTAAATCCTGTATTTAAAAATAAAACTAATTTTAAAAAATACTCTTTACAATATAAGAAAATAATAAGACTAACTCAAAAAGCTCAAAATGATTACTTTATAAAAACCTCGCAGAATACGTCGAAAGCTACATGGCAAATAGTCAATAGAGCTAAAAATAACTCTCCTAAAGAACAAATAATGACCATTAATAAATGTGACCTGACCTTTTCAAAACCTAATGACATTGCAAATGCATTCAATAATTATTTTATAGATGACATTGAGAATAATATAAAAACTAATATGGAATTTGATAATAAATTAGACAATTTAACAAGACAATCAATGTTTATGCAGCCTGTCCTAACAACCGACATTGTTACAGCTATAAGATCACTTAAAAATACTAGTACTGTAGGATTTGACGGTATGTCAACAAAGGTGATAAAAGTTGTAAATGAACTTATAGCACCAGTATTAGCGCATATTATGAACCTTAGCATTGTTGACGGAGTTTATCCTGAAGATTTGAAGAAAGTTATTATTAAACCACTACATAAAAAAGATAACAAAACCGATATGAAGAACTATAGGCCAATAGCTAAAATCTCTGTATTTTCCAAAATTTTCGAAAAAATTATTTATAAGTCTCTGTATTGCTATCTCAATAAATTTAACTTATTATGCAAGGAACAAAATGGCTTTAGAAAAAATACCACGATCAACAAAGCTATTTTTGATTTTTTGCGTAGTATTATGTTAGCAGTAGACCAGAAAGCTCCTATTTGTGCTATTTACACAGATATGACCAAAGCCTTCGATTACGTAAAGCACGACGTCTTATTAGGAAAACTGCGTAGCTATGGTATCAGAGGTAACATTTTAAAACTACTCGAATCTTATCTCTCCAACAGAATGCAATGTACAGAGATTGCTAGAATATGTGAAAAAACAAAATTTGAAAAGAGTTATTTATCTGATTCTAGATTAATAAAGTTCGGTGTCCCACAGGGTAGCGTCCTTGGGCCACCTCTTTTTTTAATCTACATAAATGATCTTCCAAAGGTGACTCAACATCAAATGGTGATGTTTGCAGACGACAGTACTGCCATAGTGAAATGTATTGATCGCAATATTTATCAAGATGACATAAATAATACACTATCGGACATAATTAATTGGCTTAATAAAAATAATTTAGTTATAAACTTAAAGAAAACCAATATAATGCACTTTCACCAAAGAACTGTAGTACCAAAAGTAAATATCAGACATAATAACTGTGACATTGAAGAAGTTAAAGTAGCAAAATTCCTAGGTTTATTCCTTGATAACCAGCTTAACTGGAAGGCCCACATAGATGACCTAAGTAAGAAAATAAATAAATCAGCATACGCACTTTTCCAAATTGCTAGAAAAATAAATATGGATGCGCTACTAGTTGCATATCATGGCTTAGTAGCCTCGATTTTGCGATATGGAATTATTTTCTGGGGCAATTCTACTGATAAGGATATCGTTTTTAAGGCACAAAAAAGGTGCATAAGGTCAATGTGTGCTCTAAAAACTGATGACAGCTGTGTACCATTCTTTAAATCGCTGAAAATACTTACCTTACCCTCGTTATATATTTTTGAAATTAGTGTTTTCGTCAAAACAAACATGACATTATTCGAAAAAGTGTCAACGTTACGAGATGTTGCGATTCGTAGCCAATACGCAAACTCCTTAAGCAATCAGCGTTGTAAGACGGCCTTAGTGAGAAAGAGCGTTTTAGGTATGGCACCGCGCATTTACAATAAATTACCAGATGTCATAAAGAATTTGAATGTTACACAATTCAAAAAAAAATTGAAACTCTTATTAATTGAAAAATGTTATTATACGACTGATGAATTTCTGAATGATAAATTAATGTAGACTTATTTATTTGACTGGAGAAACAAATTTTAATTGAATATTGTTGTGACTAATTGTAATTTATGATTATTTATTTATGCATTGACTGTAGAAATGATTCCATATTATTCTTATTTAGCATGTAACCATATTTGTACGCCTCTTGGCATAACATAGCGACCTATGAACTTTAATTTAAGAACTGTATTCCCTACCTATGTTACACAAATAAAAAATGATTATGATTATGATTATGATGATTATATTTACTGAATAATTTTGTTTTTTTTTTTTTTCTAAACGATGTCGAATAAAAACGTTTAAAAATGAAACACGAAGCTCTAGGTAATTAAATAAAAGAAAGTTAATTATCTTTAATTAGGTAATGTATGTTACATTCTGGTATTTTAAGAGCTTTAAATAATTAAAAATTATTTCCAAAAGATTTTATTCTACTCAGTTTGAAAAACGTTAAGCTTGTTCAAACAAGCCACACAGCCTCATTTGTTAGCACCAAGTGATGATAATCCGCCACTAACATCGTAATAACTTCGCGCCCCACTGCTCCGCGATAATGCGACAAACGCCAAGTACCTACCTACCTGGCATTCCGGTTCAATTCCATTCATTACACGTTTTGGCGTGTCCTTTATAAGCCTGAAATTTTGCAAATTATCGCACAATTTTGGAGTTTGCTGGAGCTTTGATGAGTTAAATCGTTTTGGTATAACCATTTTACGTAGATACCTTTAACATATCTATTATATAGTACTTTCACATCAGGTGAGGTCATGGGACGCGAGACTATCGGTGACAGAATACGTATATATTACAAACACACATAAGCTCACGCCTTCTTCCCATGGGGGTAAGCTGAAACGACAGAACGCCGTGATCCCGACATACCCTTTTTACTTCGTTTACGTTCACACATCTGGCCATGCACGCACTACACACCTTACCTTTCCAAAGAACATCACCAATAAGGACACTACTGAGTCCTCCCGGGGCGTCCCGGCGTTTCCACTCACATAGATGCCTGTCTATATACGTAGTGGTATAACCAACATTAAACCTCTAGAAAATCGTTCACATGTTTTTAGACAAGCTCTCAAATATTGAAATTCCTAATTATAAAAAATAAAATGTTTTATTAACCTATTTCATTCCAACATCCAATTCCAATATAATAGTATCTACATCGTGTTGTAAACGTGTCTAGTCTCGGTTCCACATCCCACCGGTCATTGGAAAGCATTCGGGAAAACTCGGAAGCGTTCGGCAACGTCCGGCGAGCCGGCAGCCGAGCGATGACGCGAAAGAATTGCTTGAAGAATACTCTTTTGATGTCAAAGCAGCTTACACGAAGGGAGTTTTTGCAGTATTTTTGTTATCTATTGAGAATATGTCCTGTTGTACTGCTTTGACCAAAATACTGGTAGATTTGTTACAAATTTAGTGGTGATAAGTATTTTAACCTTTTACCCATACAAAGTTGAGTGAATTTCGTATGAGTTACATTTTTTTTTTGTAGAAAACGATATCAAAGCATTCTATAATTTTACAAATCATGGTCACCCTAATTTTAAACCGGTGATAAATAATCTTTTTACTTCTCATGCTCTAAAAGTTCGTCTTTATGTCGTGCTTAGGCGACATAAAATCGCTTTTTATGTTCTAGTGCATAAAGTAATTTTTTTTTCTGAGACTAAGGTAATCAGGCCCAACAGCCACACGCGCAATAAAACTTCGCAGATTGAAAGTCGTGATTTATTTCATTTTCTTTAATTTATACCACTTCCGTGTTTTCTATCGTTAATTTAATAAAATCAGGTAAAATAGTTGTCATTTATTATTTAAAAACGCAAAAAAACGTTTTTATGACTTGGCAGTATGAAGTACCCAAGTCGAATGACAAATGTTGAAATTAAAAAAAAAACCTTTAAAAAAGTTTCGTGGCGGTATTATCTGTGGTGGTGGGAATTAACTATGCTTTGCAACATTTTTGATTAATTATGTACTGTACACTTTATGCCTGTTTCATTTTCTCGCAATCGAAGTGAAAAGCAGAGTGTATAACTCAGGCATAAACGAGCCATTTTACCCCTCGACTTAACTATCCACCCTCGCCTGCGGCTCGCGTGGATATAAACGTCTCGGGGTAAAATAGCTTCTTTTATGCCTTAGTTGTACAATCTACTATTAAACATTTTGCTTGTCTTTTAAGTAACGCTATATTTACGAGTAGCTGCTAGCTGAGCCCTGCGGTTTCACCCGCATAAATCTCGATCTCGTGGTCAAATCGGAATAAAAGTATTCTATGTCCTAACTCGGTCTACCTATGGACCAAATTTTATTCACATCCGTTCAGCAATTTTAGCATGAAAGCATAACAAACAAACAAACCGTGGTGTTTCTTGCCGGCTCTCACCCATAGGAATCGACCAATGGGAACCGTGCACCTAGCTTCTGACGTTTCACAAGTGCTCATGAAGTTATAAGTGAAATAAAATATTTTAGTTGATTTTAATTTTAGAAAAACAAACTCACTTTCGCATTTTTAGGGTTCCGTAGCCAAATGGCAAAAAACGGAACCCTTATGGATTCGTCATGTCTGTCTGTCTGTCTGTCTGTCTGTCTGTCCGTCCGTCCGTATGTCACAGCCACTTTTTTCCGAAACTATAAGAACTATACTGTTGAAACTTGGTAAGTAGATGTATTCTGTGAACCGCAGTAAGATTTTCACACAAAAATAGAAAAAAAACAATAAATTTTGGGGTTCCCCATACTTACAACTGAAACTCCAAAAATTTTTTTTCATCAAACCTGTACGTGTGGGGTATCTATGGATAGGTCTTCAAAAATGATATTGAGGTTTCTAATATCAATTTTTTCTGAACTGAATAGTTTGCGCGAGAGACACTTCCAAAGTGGTAAAATGTGTGTCCCCCCCCTCTAACTTCTAAAATAAGAGAATGATAAAATTAAAAAAAAATATATAATGTACATTACCATGTAAACTACCAGCGAAAATTGGTTTGAACGAGATCTAGTAAGTAGTTTATTTTTAATACGTCATAAATCGAAAACCGCAATTTACCTTTCACAAAGTTACAACGAACTACAAGAACTTTTATATTATGTTACTTGCTGCTACGGAACCCTTCATGGGCGAGTCCGACTCGCGCTTGGCCGGTTTTTATTATTAGTTAGGATTATGATTACAAAAGACTATCATATAATATAAGCTGCACTACATAAAATAGCATTTACAGGTACGTTTTAAATTCGCGAAAAGCCGTGTTTAGTTCCGAGTGTAAGACTTGTTTATTGGCGATAAAGGTGTCTTCAAGCTCACTTGAGAGGAACTATTTCATTTCTGTAAGTAAATGTGTTCCTGTGTTCCCGAGATACGCAAGTAGTTATTATAGTCGGTAGCTGTTAGGGAATTTCTTAGTCGTCAACGATGATCATGGACTTTACTTGCACATTTTCTCTCTCACTCTTTCAATTAAATCTTGTAAGCGTATTAAAATTAACCGAAAGAATAGCACATCTTTGCCTAAACTTTTAAGTATAACAGTATAATCAGCCTGTACTGTTTCGGGTTTCCACTCCTGGGACACAGGTCTCTCGGTGATGTCACATGTCTTCGAAGTTTTGGTTCTTGAAGCCTCAAAACTTTGCTTTGATAAAGTTCGGCACTTTAGTGAATAAAAATTATTATTTTGTTTTTTATAAATGTAATTTTTGTAGGTACCTATGTAGACCGCCACCCTTGAGACATAAGTCACATATTTTCATTACTTTAGCGCGACATTGTAAATTCCTTTAATTATTATGTACCCAGAATTTATATTTCGTAAATAAAAGTTGACCTGTTTTCAAATAAGTTCCGAAACGAACTGGATGTCAATGCCAATAAAAATTTATTATGAGGACAAAATGTAGGTACTACTTTAAACGTTGTTGTCAGAAACAATCAACTTCACCATCAAATTATTGACTATTATAAAGATCGGGCAACGATTAATTAAGAACTATTCAATCATACATGCATGCCAATACTTCTACAAGGTGCGAGGCAAATCTAATTAAAATCAAATCGTTTACTCGTTCGTGTTGTTGTTTATGTGAAGCATATATAGGTATGTACGTTTCTTATAAACCAATAAACAAATAAATCATGGTTAAACCCATACAAGATGATCTCCTCACTTAAAAACCCTCAACAATTTATCACGGACCCTCCCCCCGGACCAGTGACGTCAGATTTACGGGCGCCGCACAATACCTGGCCACTCATAGCGCAGACAACGGCTGGTGAAATATTGCCAATATCCAGATATTGAGGGGGTGATGTAGAGCTAGCAGTCTGCAGTTTGCGAGGGAATTAGTTGGGTTACGTGTTTATGGTAGGTAGGGAAGTTACTAGGATCTTTAATCTCCCGTATGCCCTAATCAAAGGTGCAATAGGCATTTGTCTGACGTAGATATACGTTCCATAAATAATACCAGTCTTTTACTATCCCACTGCTGGGCAAAAGACTCTTCTCATGCAGAGAAGGAACTTAGCATTCATCTCCAGGCTTGCTCAAGGCGGATTGGCGATTTAAGACTAATCACACTAATATTATAAAGGCGAAAGTTTGTGAGTGCGTTTGTATGTTTGTTACTTCTTCACGCAGAAACGGCTGGACCAATATTGACAAAATTTGGTATGGAGGTAGCTTGACACCCTGAATTAACACATAAGCTTTTTATCCCGATATTCCCACGGGATCGACACTTATGCGGGTGAAACCGCGGGGCGCTACTAGTATTTATTATAAGAGCAAGTTTCCTCACAATATTTTCCATCACCGATGTCAGTGATGTCCAAGATAAACTTAGAAAGTACATGTATGAAATTTAAAAGCCATATTGGTTCGCCTAGATTGGAACCAACGACCGTGCATGAGAAGCGAGGCCACTGAGCCATCACGACGTCCGCGTTCCCAGCGAAGGTTTAAAGAAAAGTTTGATATTACGTGAAATAGGTATCTATGTATAAAATCTTAATAAAGTAGTAGGAATTGAAAAAAGACAACCTTACCTTCATCCCTTCATTCAACCTTACCTTTATAAGAAACGGAATACTCCATTTTCCGTGTTATCAAGTAAAAGTTCTGTAGTTACCAAGCTCTTGGATAAACTACTGTTTCCTAGAAGCTTTACAGTTGAAACCATACAATCTTTATTAGGAAACATCGCACCGCCTCAGGTTTCGAGAAAACCGAACAAAGTAAAACTAAACGATTTGAGAATTGATTTGATTTTATAAATTTTCAACTGGCATAAAGAGATGTCACACTATCAACCCGATGGTCTGTGCTGTTCCTTATTTAGCACTAGCTGCGCCCCGCGGTTTCACCCGCATACGTGTCGATCCCGTGGGAATATTGGGATAAAAACTATCCTATATCCTTCCCCAGGACTCAAACTATCTCTATACCAAATTTCATCTAAATCGGTTAAGTGGTTTAGGCGTGAAAAGGTAACATACTGACAGACAGAGTTACTTTCGAATTTATAATATTAGTATGGATAATCAGCCTATAATGGGTTGGTAGATCATGTCACATGTCTTCGAATTTTCAGCTCTAGGACATGTCGGTTTCCTCACGATGTTGTTCTTCACCGTTTTGAGAGCAGTGGTGGTGCCTGCCTGGGTTCGAACTCACGACCTACAACTCGTAGGTGAGTGAGTGGGAAGTGTGTCCTTGTCTCATTATTATTACTATATGATGACTACATAAGACCGGATTTATTTCTCGTCGTACATACAAACACACCCTGCTCCCAACTAACTCAGCACCTCTGTTATCAGTTAGTAAGCAATTAGAGGCAAAACCAAACGTAATTAAAAGTTGGTAGTCGCGAGGTAACCGCCGCGGAGTTGTCAACTTACATCGAGTTGTTACTTGTTACTAACGGTACTGCCTTTGATCATACTGAATGGAGAGAGTTAAGTTAACAATGTTGTCATAACCTGTTTTGATTAAAGAAAAAACATAACGAAATAAATTTTGGAAATTGGCTTGTTTTGATAATAGCGTATGGACAAATCCATGGAGTTGCAGGATATTTAGCCAAAGTTATTGATTGGTATTTGGTACAATTGACCAGCATTCTTTATAAGGAAATTCTTTGCTCAAAGGGGATTATGGAATTGGGAATTGATCGTGGCGAACTCTATGCTAAACCTTAGTTATGTCTTTAATCAGAAAAGTTATGAAATAATTTAAACTATTATCGTCTGCTGTTTTATAAGTAATACACTCCTAAAGGAGGACTTAAAACAATATTTAGATACCCAATAAGTAATCTTAATATTTTACGAAACATTTAGTTTTATGCATTTCTATAACAATTTAAACAAAACGCTCTCCGCAGAAAATCTTTCGTGTAATAAATTTCCATGAAAATACATGAATAATGAAACGCCATACTAGGGCGACCATGGCGCATGGCGAAATTGAAACTTTCATATTTATGCTAAGTGTATGCGTGGCTCTTGCTTCTACAGTTACCGTGTATAAGTTGTATAACAAGATGGGTTTTTCGTGTCCTTCATATTAAGTCTAGTGTGTAAACACTTGGTCACCTTGTATATTGCTTCGTTTAGTTAGTATGTGCTTACAGAACTTGACTTAGTCAAAATGTGACTTGACAATAACTTGATTTTATCTCTGATCTTTGATTTTTCACTAAAATATAATTGGAAACAAAACGATAAGTAGTTGAGTTGAAATTCAAATTCAAAATATTTTATTGTGGGCATATGTTAATTACAGGCATAGATATATTACATTTCTATGATTACAGGTCTTAAATAAATTATAGTTCGAATATGTCCTGCCTAATAGGCATACAATAATTATATGTCATTATATTTAAAAAGTTATTATAAATGTTAAAATATCAGTAGGTACACAGTCAAATTAATAAATATCAATAATTCAAGAAATCTTGGATCGTGTAGTATGCTTTATATATTAAAAAGTTACGTAGTTTATTTTTAAATACTGGAAGTTCCTTAGTGCTCAGAATGTCAATAGGTATTTTGTTGTATATTTTTGATGCCATGCCAAAGAAGCTTTTGTTAAATAGAGCTGTTTTATGTGGTACATTAGAAATTTTTAACATATGTCTTCTCGATTTTAGGTTATCAAATAAATTTTCATTTGTCTTGAGGAGGTACATGCTAATCTAATCCTACGTCGTACGTTGAATATTGTCACCATAAGATTCATAGTTTAGTTTTTTATAGTGGACAGCCATTTTTAATTTAGAAGAAGTATTTACACCAAACAACAAAAATGTAAAATGATAACAGAAGCCAGGAAGATTCCCGCTGCTGCCCAGAAGAATGGCGTCCCAATAGACAGAGCTAGAAAATTATTCTTATAACAAGAATTAGTCGCTGTAAACCGGAGCTACATAAAAAACTCGACTAACCGTCTTGGGGGCTGTTATTCCGTTTTATTTCGTCCTCAATTCGCTTCCACCGGTATTTTATAAATAAGGCCCTTTTTTCAACTTGTCACTTTTTTTAAACGAAATAGATGAAAAGAAAATATCTGCTGTTGTGCCCAGTCGATGAGCTGGCAACCCGTTTTGCCGGCAGCGATGCCGGGAAATGGTTACACAGGGTGTTTCTTTTTTTTTTTGTTAAGGATGGACAGGGACAAAATAATACCGCTATTTCATGCCTGGTATTGAAATGCGAGCTGATGATTTTTATTGATTTATTTGTGGTTCTGTGACGTATATATTAGAATAACGCATAGAAAATCAAGCACTAATAAGGTACACAAATGTTACAATATCAACTCCGCTAAAACTACTTTCTCAATTCAATAACCTAGTCTTGGTTTTGATCCGATAATCCTAGCTCGCTAGATATCTGAGACTGTTTACTTTCATTTATACGGAAATTCAAGATTTTCTCCAACGTTCAATTTCATAGAAGATTGCGAAACTCTCGCCTATGTTTTACCTCAACGGCTGAATAAAAAAATGGATCTGAATAAATCTGTTTTACAACTTTCCTATTACTTATTATTCTCTGCTTTACTCATAAAATACATTTTCTAAATATAAATTTTTCCTCTACAACACCCAGATTAAGTAACAAATAAGAAATCTCAAAAAATAACGGCTTTTCCACAAAATACGTTTTCCCGCGTGTTTTTGTGGCCGCCATCTTGGAAGTCTAGTCACGCGCTAGTGAAGGGACATCTCGACAATACGCCGCCAAATATTTCAAAGGATTATTCACATGGATTCGTTTTATTACTGTATTGTGTTTTTCGTATGTTGTTTGGATTTATGGGCTTTATATGTTTTGTTTTTGAGTCCTGATTTTTTGTGTAATTTTTATTTGGAAAATGGCTCTGTGCCTTTTGTAAGTAACAATTTAGATTGGTTCTTTGATGCCTCGTTTCTCATAGTTTTTGTTGTGAAGGATTGAACTTGCCTCGGTTGTTATATAAATTAGTTTCAAATTATTATCGTCACAGAATAACCGTTCTTTCTCGGTAAAATTAAACATTTTAAAGCGGTTTTGATTTTGGGCAATGTCCTTTTGATTGTTAGGCAATAGTGGACAACACTGCAACAGACACAGTCTTACTTGTTACTCGTTAATAAAGTGCCTCCACATTACAAGCGACGTCGCGTGCAATTATAGTGTAGTGAACTTTAAATTGGTCGTTATGCGGAACAAAACTAGTTCGTGTCGACTGTGTGTTCTGCCCCTAATTGGGATACTGTTTGTTTTCACTTATTTACTCTGGATTATTGTTCATGTACATCGTATTTGTTATTTATTTTAAAAAAGCACTCATTCATCTTTTAATTTTGTTATAAAGTTACACTGTTCAGTAGGTTTTCACGAATTGTTTGCGAAGGTAGAAAATTGGTTTTACATTTATTTTGCTTCTTAAATCTCAAAGGGTATTAAAAATTCATTGTCTGCCATGTCAACGGAGAGATTGTTTTATTGAAAGCGACTTTCGACATTCTATGGTGTCGTTTCGTGAACCGACACCGATTTCCAATTATTTTTTTTAATGAAATGCTTTTACAACACTGTTCTATTGTCATCCTCTCTATGGCACGCTGACTTTTTGACCGAGAGAATACCTACTGCAGAGCGAAAAACCAAACTGGTGAACGACCCTAAATTGGAATTAACCTTTTAATTTGAGATACTCTTTAATCCAACTTTCACAATTTTTCATAGCTTTTCGCTACCATCCTAAAAAAACTCACCTTTTATAATTATATTATCTACTCGTTTCTATAACAAACTTCTGAAATAATTTAATTTTGCTGCCTTCATCAATCTGTGGCGAAAAAATAATGATAATTGATCAAATTCCCGTGACGTGGCTTCATCAATCATCCACCTTTATCATCCTCCTCTGGGTGGTCCCGGGAAATACAGGGCGATGTTTTTGTGGCAGCCAATGGGTCCACCTTTAGCGGGCGTATTATTTATTAATTCTTAAAATGTTTAGGACAGTGCCATCTGTTTTTTGAGATTTGTGATTGTGTTTATTTTTTAATGTTGTACTTTGATTATACAGGGTGAAAATTTAATCACCGTTATCCTCTTTAGGGGTTATAGTACTCATCATTATGAACAACTTTTACTATGGGACCAAACCTGAAACCGTGAAAAAAAACATCAGCTGTTCTCTACATTTACATATACGTCATATTATGTTCGCATAACTCGTCAAAATGTAGGGAACCACTTATGTTTTTTTTCGCAATTTCATGTTTGATCCCGCATTAAAAGTTGTTCATAATAATGACCCTTATGAGTATACCCCTTAAGAGGAAAACGGTGATTAAAATTTCAACCTGTACATACTTTGCTCGTACCCTACACAAATACCTACTGACAATTTATGTAATGATAATAAAAAACTTACTGATCTGTAATGCACACTTATTGTGAGTGGTTGGATCTTACCAATTTAACACCAGTTTTGAAGGTTGTAAAAACTTAGTATTACCTGAAACAAATAAACAGGAAAATAAGATAAACATGCTACACTTTCATTCAATCATTGATAAGTACCAGAAATAATATTTAAACGGTGTGAAGAATAAAGAATATTTCGCATCCTGTTGAATAGTGCGGACGTTGCTCCAGTAGCCATAACTTGTACAGAACCAACATAAAATATGATACGCGTTTACATGTTAGTCTTTCAACCCCAACTAAAAGTTGAACGAAACGTTTTTATAGAACACACTAACGTGACGTCACGACAAAGGGCCCGGCCACTTGTGTCCGAGCGAGCCCGTGGCCTCCCCGGGGATATGAATAGAAATATTGTTTTCTTTTGTCGTCTAAGTGCGTCTCCCAGGGCCGGCGATTTTGTACGAAACTTGAAACTTATGTGTAACGAGAATAGTGTACGACAAAGTTTTAGAACCATTGTATTTTAGAAGGTCCTATTTGTTTCTTAGAACTTTTGACGGGAATATTGAGTGCCACCACAGAAATATAAATAAATTGACTCGGCATCCGAAAACCCTTAAAACACTTCATTTTGGTAAGATTTTCGAAGTGAAAACTAGCGCACTTCGCACTCTTTCTGAACAGTGAACGAAACTGAACCGTCACGCTCGGGTCGCTGATGCTGAATCGGGTATACTCGGCGCCAGTCGGTCAGTGACGCTGAACCACTTCTATCGTGTGGTCATAAGCACATAAGCATACACCCTCTTTTTGTTTTGTTACCTACATATGTTTCACCATTCACTTTCATTATCTTTATCACTCTACTATTTCCATCCAGTCTAATTGTGTTTTCTCTATTGCTCCTTCATCAGCAACTTTCTAACTCTGTTCCCACTTGTTGTCCTCAGCAAACAAGTAGACAAACAAACAAACACCATCTATTTGCAAGTACGTCTCCTACACAGCACGCGCTAAATGAGAGTGCGTACACTTTGAGCACGGGACGCATTGTGCGATACGCCATGACGTCACAGACGCGACTCAAACGACCGCTGTTGTTCGTCCGTCTTGTGGAAGTTCTCTCTAAACACCGCGAGATTGTCGACTGTTTGGTGATGAGGATGAGAGGGCGAAGAGTGCTTTGAAGTACAGTTGTGATTTTGTTTGGAGAAACTTTTGCTGTGATTGCGACGACTGATACCTTCGTATTTCTGTCATGTGAAAGAGAAAACTCTTAATTCTTCTTTTTGTAGATTACTTTGTGTTCTTGTTGCAGTCCTCCTTAATTTTATAAAATGACAGCCCGAGCTACCGTGAAAATATTAAAACGACACGAAAAAAGGTTCGCACGACACAGGGCCAAGACAACACATAAATAACATTTCACAACCTTACACCCGCAAAAAACGCCAAAAATCCCACATTGTTGATCTCCAAAATTGTTCGCATTTAAACACGCCACGGAAATAAAGCGTTGCGAACATTTCCGCGATGAATCACCGCTGTCCGGTAGAGGGCGCTATCTTAAATAATTACCGTCCGAAAGCCGGCGGTGTCCGGAACTCGGACTCCAGACAAAAATGCATTAATATTGCACGCCCGGTATGATGTATGGACTATTAGCCGGATTTCAAATATTTAAGGCGGACAGGTTTAATTTTAGATATAGAAAGGTGCATGTTTATTTAGTGTATGGTGTCTGGAGGGGTGTGTGTGTGTGTTGAGTAATTATTCAGTTTTGTATTCTTTCCTTTATAACCACAGCAATTAAATATTAAAAGGTTCGTTCGCAGCCCGACAAAAATAAAAGCCTTGGTTTTAGGTGATATAACTAGTAACTAGACTTCCACTGAGGATACATTAAAGACATCTTTATTATTAAATAAGAATGTGTGCCCGACTATAAGAAAATCCTAAATGTAAATGGACAACTAAGAATTAATTTTCCCCACAAATTCGTAACAAAATGGAAGCCTAACTTACTACGGTACAAAACAGAACAGTTTCGTGTTCAAGAGAGAACATTTGAACAATTTCGCCGAGGAGGTGGAGGGTGGAACAGTTTCTAAGAAAATACAACGTTTAGAAAGAAGAGTTTCTTTGCGTCTTTGTAATTCTCGAGTTAGCTTTAAAAAAAATTGCCGTGGCTGAGGAGAACATTAAAAATTTTGTATACCGGGATTTCCGTGGAAAACGAATATTAAGTTGCTTTGAGATATAGAACCATGTTTTATTTCTATAAAAAAAAGTCCTCCAGACCGTATTTCGGCCATGGCGGCCAATCTTAACGGAGACTAGCCATCGGCGCGGGAGATAATTATTATAAGTGCACTAGTGTGCGCGAAGACACAGGTGCACTTTCTCTTCCCTCACTCTCATAGTCCGACGGGACGGCCATCCGACACGACCGGAGAGAGATCAGGCGCAGGACCGTTTCCGAGGCACGGAGGTATCACACCGCCAACGTCCATGAGATTTCTTCCAAGCAACTTGATACATTACTCTTTACCATCGGTCAGTACCACTGACATAAGAACGTAACGCGCAATATATCACAAACCACGTAAACAATCGTACGCATCACACGAGCCACTGTCGGCCCACACGGGAGGGTTTACAAACACACAAAATATGTTTATATTTAGACAAAAAACATCCCGTGCGACCCGTGTCAACTGTGCTACGTACACGCGGTTTTTTTTAATCGTTTATAAATACTTATATATATTTTTATTTCTGTGCGGCTTTAAGGGTAATGTTTGTTTCTGAAAGCAATATTTGATTTTGTGAAAATTTTGGTTTTACCTGCTAAAGTAAATGTAGAAATGGGCCTCAAACCAATCGCTACAAAAAAGAGGGAATATTTCCACCTAAACATTTCATCATTGCGTAATTTGCGTAATACTGACAAGATAAGTAATCAAGTTATTTAAGAGCAGTCTTATTTATAAACGTAAACTTTTATTAAATATTATTTTAAATCAATTGATAAGCAACTAATTAGCTAAATTCTTATTTACAAACACTATTTAGCGATACGAGGTTCTAAGCAGTTGATTAATCTTTTATCTTCATTAACACACCGTCCACTGACCTCTAATAAACAATTACATAAATAACACAGGTAAGTGCCTCGGTCAGATAAAAAAAAAATAACAGTGACGTTCAAAAACCCAATTAAGTAGTTTATAAAGAGAGCTGTCAAAGTGACGTCACCTTGCTGCGACGTCAAATTGTCGGCAACGCTGAATTATTCAGCAATCGACGACGCGGCGAAGATGGCGGTTAATTTATTTACTTTTTTATTCTTTCAGCAACATAAAATAACACGCTATTTTTTGTGTTGGAAAAATTTAGTGATGGTATAGGTAATAAAATATATTATGGTTTGAAAAGAGTTACCGTGGCTGAACTGTCAAAATAAAATGCATTGAGAACGATTGCCAGTTAATATGTGTTACACAATTACTTACCCCGCAGGTCGGTAAAAACTTTTGTACCGCGAAGCCAACCACCGATTTGATCTTTTTTCTTTGAAACGTCAAACGAACAGACAAGCAAACAAACACACTTTCATTAAAATTTAAACAGACATAGCACAAACTATGTACCCACTCAATAAGACATCCACATCGTAAATTCCTCACCTGAAGCGATAAATCAAATTAAACAAACCACGCAGTATTTAAACAGTGGTAGTGTCGTTACTCACAGGATATCGATATCGATCCGCTGAGTAACGATGCCGTACACCGCTCACGGGTTCGCCGTTTGTCAAACTGCGAGTGTTTGTATACAGGAATAAACTGGGAGGCACTAGTAAATTGGTAAATCGAAGGCCTAATAGGCAAGTTATTTATTTGAGTAGAAATGAATAATTTGGTAAAGAGAGACCAAATCAAGAATTCCATGCTATATAAAGACGAAAGGAACTGGCTATCTGTTACCTGAACGGATTTGGATGTTTCGCACACGGATAGATGTGACCTGTATTAGGACAGGATTGTTTTATCCTGGTAGTATGTTCCCGTGTAATAATTTCCGAACACACGTGGGCTAAGTCGCGGGAAAAAGCTAGTGATAAATAAACGGATGCTTTCTGGTGCAAACGATGGGCAGGTATTCACGCTGACGAACAAATTTTTAAGCGGTCGTCTTGTAGAGAACTTAATCGAAAGTAGAAACTATACTGTCGAAATTAAAGTACGATAATTAGGTTCGTGATTTGCAATGCAACGCAATAAGTCGCAGTTTTGAGATAATCAGAATGTTTATAAGCCTCCTAAACGTTGCGGACACCAGCCCGTATTACCTATTACCTATTACCTAAGCCTCCTAAACCACTTAAATCGACGTACAACCAATCTATCTTATTCTACAAGTACATGCAAATCCCATCACATCGACACACCCACATATATAACTGAACACACCCTGTATAAACACACATCAGCTTTCATCGCTAACTACATTACACTGTTTCTTGATTATTCTCTTAACATTACGCCTCATAAAAGTTAACATCGCACCATTTAGAAGTGGCTCCACGACAGTCGTGCGCGAGGAGTGTACAGTCAGGGGAAGACCAAAGAAAGGATGGATGAACTGCGTGATAGATGATATGGCCAATAGGGGGTGACTACCGAGATGACGACTAATTGAGAAGTATGGAAGAAATAGACATGTTGCGCCGACCTCAAATGAGGCGTCTAGTTGTAAACCCCGCTAAAACGGTTTTCAGTTGAAAATAAGTATGAAAATAAATATTTTCTCTAACAGTTACATAACTTATTTTTGAGCTAATCCCACTATAACCTTACGAAAACGACAATTTAAATGCAATGTTCGCAGGAAAACCCGACATAAAAGCCGATGTAATCGTCCAATCACAACACAGCAATTGCGTTATACGAAATGTCAAAACCCGACATAATTTGACAGGTCAATAGCAAAACCCGATATAAACTGACATTTTTTCACTCGAAATACCCGCCAAAATTGAGTGTCACTTGCAAATCCCGCTATAACAGATTTTAGTCTGCTTTTATTCCTGTGAAAACCGTTTCAGCGGGGTTTGCAACTAGACGCCTCAAATAATATTGGGATAAGGGCAGGAGAAGAATGATGATGGTTCAAGTCATAACTGACATTCTTAGCCAGCCGTATAAAATAGCAATCTGCTAAACAATACAGTCTCTGACTGTACGCAGAACAAATACAGAACGCGGCGCTTCGTGAATAAATGAGTGCATGGCAGAGTGAGCCAAGTACTCGAGCATGCAGCGAGAGAAGGGTTAAATATGATTCTGTTATGTGCATGGATTGTTTTGAGTGGCGGGTTAACTAGGTGTTTGTCTTTACATCGATGTGTTTTTAGATATGATCATGTTTTCATTGATATACCTTATTAATGAATGCAGTGAAGTTTCTCATGCTGAAATCGTGAAACAGATGAGGTAATTGCGAAACTCAAACGAGTAAAATCTTAATTGTCAGCAATAAAAAATCGAGAAGTAATAAACGAAACAACACGACCAACCTTAATGAAACCACGAGTAGATTACTAGTTTGTAACGGCTCGTAATTCTACCAGGATGAGTAGTCCAATTCCCCCAAAGTCCCCAATACAAGTAGCGACAAAGTCCCCAATACAAAGGCGGTCGAAATAAATGTTCTTTGTGGGGGACATTAGTGTAGTGGAAGCTTTTATGGGCTAATGACGCCACGGATTGATGGAACCGCCCGACTTGTGGGGGGACGAGTATCGATATATTGTTATCGAATGGTAATTATGGGTTATTTGTATTGTGTGGTGTGGTCTATGTCAACCCCGAAATATCACACAACACAACAAAATCAATATCTCTAAAATTACTCAAGCGTATTTAAAAACACTCGGTTTTAATGAGATTATGTAATTTTTAGATATTGTTTTCACTTCAAATTATTTTCATTTGTATCAGTGTTGATTGGAATAACCCTAACCAATTATTCAGACTACCTTAACTTTGTACTAACCAATATAGGTCCTACTGACGATTAAAGTTAAAAATCTACTTTTCTATAACATGTCATTTAGTTGTTCAAGTGAACTTGGTTCACACACAGAAGACAAAATTTGTTTTGCTGTTGTTTGCACACAACAAACAAATAATACACAAAAATACTTCAATCATTTTGACGTCTCACCTTTTGCTCATACTAAAGCAAATACTCATTCACGCAGGTATCGACGTGGGCGCACCCCTAGGGGCACAGGCGCACAATCAGGGCGCGATAGGGTGAAAGTGGCTCCTCAATCATGGAAGGGTTCAGGAAAAAGCGCCATATTTCCACGTCGAAAACACGGGGAACGCACTGACCGAATCTATTGCAGTTAAGTTCGGGGTAGGCCGCCTTTGAGTGAAGTTTGTTTGGAAGTGACTTTTGAATATACACACTGTTCCGTTTATATTTTTTTAGTTTTTTGCGAGGTAACTTTATGAGAAAAGTTTACTTAGTTCGTTTTGTAAAAGGGTACTTATTGCATTGTTATGCTATTGTGAAAGGATTTCCTTCCCGCATCTAATTTTAGTAATGTGATTAAAAAGGTAAGGTAAGACCAATACTATAAGTGCCACTTATGGGTGATTTTTTAATCGTCAGGTAACTTCTATCTAAGAAATAAATATGACGATTTGACAACGTTTGCAATGGAGATATGTCAAATTGTCATATTTATACTTAAGATAAAAATTATCTGACGATTGAAAATTCGGCCGTTCGAAAAGTATTTTGATCTTAATTAACTCAACTAATATAGATTTCCAATTTCAGCACGAAGCAAGACTATCCAGCCGTTAATTACAAATCCACCAATCAAACCGACTCATCAGTTTACGTGGCGCTGCAACACCAATCATCTTCGTCTCCGTCATGGCGCAACGTCAGCGGTAATCACGGTGCGTGTCGTGATTGGCGGGTCTACACCAATTAGCGAGCGCTGATTCAGTAGCGAGCAATCTTGGAGAGATTAGTGGGAAATTGTGATGATGTTGTGATTGCTATGGATTTGGAGGTAAGCAGAGACTATTGTTAGGTGATATTTGATGTCAAAACTATAGGCAAGGAGGATAACTATGTTGTGTCAGCTTTACTTTGTTTAACTTCAATATTCTTCTTCACAGCGTGTCAATCTTCAATAGCAACTGCATAAGCTCACACATTTAACTATTTTCTTCATGGATTCCATTGTGGTTATCGAATATACGAGCATAAAATACATAAAAAACGGTTAGGTTAAGGCAAGAAAGCAAGGCAAGGCATGAAAATAACCAAAACATTATGAAAGCCAGGATACAAAACATAGCCCAAGACTAGTATTTTTTTTTTTCCAAAAACAAGTGTATTAACCGTACCACATTCAGCACCTAGATATAAGTAGTACGCTTTTAATTTAATTCTAAACTAAGTAAAGTAAAAAGTGCTAGTAATTATAGCCAGCCGCCGATACAGTTAATTGGAAGTGTCAGTACAACCGCCGCGATGCTGCGCGCTTTGTGATCGTCTCAGAGATCAGGCGGAAGAAATGCAGACTCGCTGGGAGGGAAGGAAACGCAAGCAAGCTAAATAATTTAACGTACATTGTATAATTTCAACATGAATGATGTGTGGAATTTCTTTTTCATAAATACCGACTACGCTTTGGAATGGACAACTAGCTTTATCTTGACTGCGTGGCGTGACTGACCGAACTCTTGACAATTCAAAAGTGCCTGTACTTAGTTGATTTAATTGAAATAAATGCTTTGAGTTTATCGAAAAATACCAAATAGTGTTTAGATATAACGTACCCGGTTCAGTTTTATTTTCATCAATAAACTCAATTTATGGGAATGACTCGTTGGTCCGGTTGTACATTTATTACCGTTGGATCCCGTTTTTTGATCCCGTTTTTTAGGTATTACCGATGGATCCCGTTTGCTATTTCCGTTGAATCCCATATTATAACAACATGTGTACATTTCAGAAGAAAAGTGATTTACCTTTATCAAACACTAAAAAGAGATTATTTTTAGTGGGTTACCCGGAACCGAACTAGTTAGATTAGGTTAATTATTAAAAAAAAAACAATGCTTGGTTAGGTTAGGTTAAAACTGTGACCCCTACGCACGAGCCGAGCGAGCGAAGCGAGCGGTGCCGCGGCAGCGGCCGGCGAGTGCCAGAAACGACTAGATTATATAGAAAATGAGTTGTTTGTGAAATAAATAGTATACGAAACGTTGGTTGTAAACTAAAAATTTGTCAATGGAGTTTTGGTGAAACATTAGTGAACCCCTCATTTTATTATAAACAATTTTGTTGTTGAAAGTACCCGCATTCATATTTTTTTAAGCATTCGGGATCCAACGGAAATACTTTTCGGGATTCAACGACAATAAAACGTAATTATCTTGCATTTTTTAAATTCGGGATCCAACGGAAATACATAATAATGTTTTGCGGGATCCAACGCCAAAAATATTAAAATGGGATTCAAAAACGGGATCCAACGGTAATAAATCCGGTTGTAAGTGGTATTTGCGTCGTGCGTGGGTGCTGGGTTCCATCCACGGGTCTGGCGGAGTGATTGTGTTTTTTAATTTGGAAATTCTCAATAACACCTGGGGCAGTAATGATAATACGAGTATAATAGGCTCGCCCATTTTTACAAGAATTTATAAAACTGTCAATATGTGGAAGTTTTATATTGGTACCAACAGTCCTACAACACAGGTTTTACCCTTTCGCGAAATACAGGCGTAAGTTATTGTTATTGCACAAAGTTTTAAAACTTTGTGCAATAACCCGCCACTATATTTATTTCTAAATTACATCATAACTAATGTTTGTGTGTTCTAATAGCTACCGACAGGCTATGCCGAGAGGATATAAAGGGTTTGTCAGTAACATAGCTACCAGGCGGGTATCGAGCAAAGGGTCAGATTTCACCGCTCGCGTCTGCTGCACACCGGTATAAACCTATAAACCAGTATAAACCTGTGTAAACCACATCGCGACTGCGCGGGTTGGTATAATGGAAGGGGAGGAACGGGCGAAATGGACGTTTGATATATTATAATGTATATTGGTCTGTTTAGTTATTTATGAGGATAATGTTTTAGGAGGTTTTAGACAAATATGCGTTGTGAGGAAAAAAGTTTAGTAAAATAATTGTAAATGTGAATGGGTTGGGTTGTTGATCTGTTTGGTAGGTTGTCACGGGTAAACCGCGGCACTAATTATAGTGACCGGTAAGGAGGAGGTTGTCTGGCACCTGGTTACTATCTAAATAACATCAAAGTCTGGAAGACGACAGAGTCGTGGGCATAATTATTATTACTACTAGATAAAAACAATTGCCGTTTGCATAAGAAGCAATTTACAAACTTAAATGTGGATGTACACACTACCATAAAAACACCATAAATTAATACCACCGCGAAAACCACTTTACGACCACAGAGCCTACAAATCTTAAACACATACCACGAAACACTTACCCTTTACATAAGCTGCAATTTTCTCCCCATTGCAGCACTCATACAATTTGGTACGAAGCGATTAATAAGTCGGACGGCGGGGGCCACAGCGCGAGCGGCGGGGCCACAGCGCGGGCGGTGGGGAAACAGCGCAGGCGGTGGGGCCACAGCGCTAGCGGCGCGATAGATATGCTAATCTAGTGTTTATGGCGGCGGTCACGCGACCCTTAATGGCGGGGGGCTGGCAACGTGTATGTACCCACTAATTGGGCATGCTGTCTGCGATTGAGGAATTGGGGGAGTTGTAACGTGGTGTCGGATATATGGTATCGGGTAGCGCAGAGGGTTAGAGCAATAGGCCATTTTGATATTTAATTTTGATTTATGTCCCAGAAAGGTAGCAGTAGCAGTTGTCTGGATTTGTGCCCGATTGCATACTCTCGCTATATTGCATGGGACTTGCATAAACATAACTGGCGAAATGGGAATGTTCTATACCACTCTGCCCAAACCTTCGGGGAGTACATGTGTGACGTCATGCATGAGTTGCAAATGTTATCCGTAAAACTGCATCAAACGATTTATTAAGACTAAAAAGTGCTTTTTCAGAAAAAATAAAACAAATGAATATCGGCTGCAGCTACAAACTACAATATAGTGCTCCCAGACCGTTATAAATCCTCATTACAAGCATTCATCCAGCCGGCGCCTGCGTAAACACCAGCCCATTACTAACGATACAACACAAATTGACTCCATCCGCGATCAACCAGTGCGGGCGCGGGTAGTAAATAAAAAACTGATCAAGGGCGAGTTGTACTCCCGCACCGAGGATTCCGTACAAATTTGTAGGTATTTAAATAGTTTATCACAGGTTTTTTTTTTGTAATTTAACTACTTACGGTTTTCGGATTTTTTCCTTTACTTGTGCTACATGACATTGCATCTTGCCAAATTTCATGATTCTAGGCCAACGGGATACTTCCCGTTGGCCTAGAATCATGAAATTGGATATATAGGTTTTGATTCCCTTGCGAGTGTCAAAATATACGGTATAAACGGAACATAAACGCCCATATCTTTTGATTGCGTTGACTTAGAAGTGTAATTTATTCACTGCTTCAAGGGGTTGCAGCCCTGAGTATTTGTTATTAATTTGAACTTGATAACTCCACGCGTTCCTAAGAAAAAGAGTCTTAAGAGACGGACATACAGACGGACAATGAAGCGATTTTATAAGGGTTCCGTTTTTCCTTTGAGGTACGGAACCCTAAAAACGCAGCTAATAGGCTCCGGGTGTAAAGTATTGCACTACACCACAGAGTATGTAAATACAGAAGCCTCACGTGAAATCACAGGTGCGTGAATAAAGGGTGCATCTTGGTTGATAGAAGCGGTACCCTATTTTTTGTCTCTGTCTATGTTTACTGGTAGCCTGCATCATTCTACTAGTGGGCAAAGGGTTCTCCTCATGACTTCCAGCTTTTTCGATACAGGACTAATGAGGCCCACTGGTATTTTATTTTCTCCAGCTCATCCCGCCGTCTTTTACGGGGTCTGTCGTGACGCCTTCTGACTGTGTCTGGGCTCTACATAGTGGTTATTTTGGCCCACAGTTCAATGTTTAGGGAAGTTCATTCCCTAAAGATGGTGAATTCACTTCCTTCTACCCCTTTCATTCATCCGACTTTTGGGCAACCGCTAGTGTGCGTGACCAAATCTGCTGACCAAAATTCTATGGCAAACCAAGTCTTAGGTATACAGCTTGAGTGACTGCGATAGGCCATAATTATGCGAAAGAGTCGCTCTAAACTACAATAGGAATAAAACTCGCCACCCTACTGCAGTTACTGATTGTTCGCGCTTTTGCATCAAATTATCCCGCATTGTTTAAAGTGAGCCTTCTTACCCTTTATTTCATCTAATAGGGTCGAGGCGGCGTAAAGTATGGCACTGGATTTAATTGCAGTCGCGTTGTGCGCGGTCTTAGCCGCGTGCGCGTGGCCAACGTGAAATTTTAATCAGTTGGAAGATATGAGGCTGCGAAGGTGCTTTGAAGTAAGTTGGTAAATTATTTAGTCGTTCTGCAAATTGTTTATGTGTTTGATAATGAAACTGTGAACGCATTTCATTGAATGTTCAATTCAAACAAGTTTTGAATGTTTTATTTTACAGTGATAAAACACTTTGCTTACCGCGCCTCTAAAAAAATTCAGGAAATGATTTTATCTTTTAACTTTGACGTCGGAAGTGTTACGAGGAAGGTATCTTTTTTACTTAAAAAAGGGTGTTTATTTTACGAAAATCGATATGTCCCTCCGCCCTTGACCCGTTCAAACTAAATCACAAAATATCTCCATTACGGACCTGTGTTCCGCTCGACCCGACCCCACCCCATTTAAATTCGCCGCCATTTTCGTCTGTCTGGTTCGAAATAGCCGCACTTACCCATGAACTTCGCAGGTGTGGGGGGAGGGGCGGCAAATGTAGCGTACTATTGAATTTTTATTAATACTACCCTCCGTACTTACAATAGAGGTTGTTAATGGCGCGGATACGAACTTTAGTTTACTATTTGTGTAGTAATGTAGAAATGTAGTATTGCGTTTGTTTGGTGTTTGTTGTGATAGTCAGTTTTGGATCGAATTGTAGTTGATTGCACTATTGCTATGTGCAACGTGTTTATGTTTGGCGTCCATCAATTTCCTACATTTCGCTTGAACGATTGTTGACCAAAGTTAACAAATTAAACGTAATTTAAATTACATATAAATTAATCAATATTTAAAAGAATACCTAGATCAGAGATTTTCTTGAACTAGCATTTTTGCTCAAAATAAAATAATAATATTTCCCTTGCAACATATGTGAGAGGTATACCAGGCGCACAGAAGTTAAAAGCACGTCTACACAGCACACACTGCACACATGATAGGTGGCGTAATAACCGAAGTCTCCCCCAATGTCCCCGTTTCCCCCGCGGTCCCCAAGTCCCCGCTTGCGTCGGAATTGTGTCCGCCTGTTATTAGCCTGTTGGGATGACTTTTAAATCGTTTATGGGTCTGCACCAGGTGTTACAATGAGTCCGAGTTTGAATTGGAAATTAAACTACTTAAAACTTGGATTATATCATTTTTGTGAGCATTCAAATGACATTTTCAGAGTTTATGATACGGTACTTTTAAGTAAATTATGAACGGAAATATAATTTACAACGGAAATTAAAAAATCGGGAAAAATTGGGATCATGCTCAACTCTATGTAAACTGTTAAAAATAGTTTATTTTGATTTTTCAATTGAGTAGCGTAAACAATCACCCTTCGTAAAAGGGATCCCTTCTTTTCGCATAATGTTCTTTTTCCTAATATACTTTGGCATAACTATTTTGCCATAATTTATTTTGGCATAATTAATACTTTGCCATATTTTTTTTGGCATACTGTTTATGTTGGCATAATTATCTCAAAGGCTAATTTATTTTGGCATAAATTTAATTCGCATAATACTAAACGACGTCAGGGGCATCTCGAGGTTCGGTTTGGTTAGGTTCCTTTAAACCCTGCAGACAGAAATAGAGCCCCGCGCAGCGGGGCTCCGCCGACCTGACGTCGCGCGTAGTTAGAAATAAAACGAGCATACTAAATGTATGCTTTAGAACATTATGCTTAATCATTATTATGATTAGAGAAATTATGCTTAAAAAATTATGCGTAAGGTGTTATGCGTAAATAATGGTATGTAAAAATATCATTAATTAGGAGAAACAAAAGTATGCCAAGTTATATTAGGTCTTAAAATTTTACGCAAATGGATAGGGAACCTTTGTAAAACATACCTGCAGACCTGCTATCATACTTTTACTTTAACTGGTGGTTTTCCTAAGAACATAAGTTTTGCATTCATTTTCCAATCTGGCTCTTGTAAACAGAAAATGCATTGTTCCTTAATCCAGAAATCTCTCTGTCCCATAGCAATTTGTGTTGTCAATGTCCATGTCACGTCAGTCGGTCCCCCACGAGTGACGCAATGACACAAAATGGCGTCGTTTGCCGCGCTGACAGATTATTGTGACCAGTCACATTATCGCAGAGTGGACGAGATGGGATTTTTTAATATTATATTTGTTCTAATGGAAGGCAACGTTTAGGTTTAAATACGTCATAATACCTATATTGTGGGTCAGTATGGTACCTCCTGAGTCCTAAAAAGTACAGCCAGTCTCAAGAAAATGGGATAAACAAACTGTTCAAGACGATCAAAATAATGACAAAAATAAAATAAGTAGGTACTAATCTCAATCGACACAAAAGTTGTATCTACCTTTTTTTTTTTTATCGTGTGGAAATCCTCATGGATGTCCACTGTATCTACCTACCAGAATTAACAGAGTAAACGGCACTGTCATTCTGACAAGAACTTTAATTAATTGAGACAAAGTTTAATTTTGTTAAGTAATCAGTTTGTGCAGTCTGTTGTTTGTCTCTTCACTTTTGTCGCTGACAAGTACCTACTTAACATTACATCAAAGTGTACACGAACAAAATCACAGCGATTCCGGAGTCTAGACTTCCTATCTTTAGTTCGGAACTTAAATAATAAATCAGGGCGATAACAGAATAACTACTCGAGCCACAGACTAATTCTTTTCGCTCACACCCCTCTGCGATACACACAGTACAACAATGGTTCGCATACAAAATTTCCCCGCATTGGCACTTCACAGCCGTTTATAAGCAAGGGTTGTCGCATTCTACTTTAATATTGCAAGCAGACTATCGCAATATCTCTTGTACTTTATGGTTGCAGACAACCGTAGTGCGCGGCGCACATCGGTTCACACTTGTACGGCGGGATTTAAAATAATGTGCAGATAAATGTTGTAGATTATATGTTGTTCTGCCTAGCCCTCTGGGGCACAGGCGTGGTGTTATGTTATTATGTGTTGGTGAAGTTATTTTTGGGGCGCATTTTATATTGGTGAAATAGCTATTCTTTTTGGGATACGAATGGTCGTGATAACAACATTAACATCGTAGGCGTTTTGTCCAGCTGGCTTCTTTACAGCAAACAGTAACAACGCCACGTGTCACGTTTATCAATGATACTATTTCACCCCTTATGGACCAATTACTGGACTTTATTTCAACCCCTATATTGATATATTTATGACCTATATATACATATTTTGACCCCAGAGTTGTACTTTAATGAAAAACCGGTCAAGTACTAGTTGAACTCGTATACGAAGGGTTCCGTACCACAATGCAAAAAACGTAAAAAAAGACCTTTCTTTAACTGTAGTTTATTTTTATTATTTAAACAATCTAACTACTACTACTACTCTCTTCATTTAAACTATCTACTTATTAAAGTTCATGAAATACAGCCCGCTGACAGACAGACGAACGGACGGACAGAGGAGGCGGTCCAGTTGGCCCGCTTTGGGTACGGACCCCTATAAAGTAAGTACACACGAGGTGTAACTTTAGCTTTTTTCTGTTTCGGTTTAATTTCCATATCTTTCACAAGACGATAATCCACAAATACACATATTTCTCTCTTCTAAACAATTGCAGATTTCTCTTAGAGCAACAAAGGTGTTGAGTTTTTAATTCAACTCCGTGTACTTTGAGAATTACTTGCATTCAGTAAAAGCGCGAAGTTTTCAACACTTTCAGTGGAACGTCTTATCTTACTGTAATTTTATTCCGAGTACTATCTCTACTTTGTACTGGAGAGGGCAGGAACAGGTGCAGCAGCGCTATTCAGACAAGTTCTATGTAATATGATTTTATTTTATTTGTACGAGCTAAAACGTTGCTCATCCGAGCAGCATAATTTAATCCGTTTGAAAACCGTGTTTTCTTTTTAAATGTGTGATACTAGAAATGTAACTCTCTTACAATCTTTTTCTATATTTGGGGTGTATACGGACGTTTTCATTAATTGCAACAAGTTAAACGGTAACCCCCATTACATAATCAGCCTATAATGTTCCCACTGCTGGGACACAGGCCTCCTTTCAGAGAGAGGCAGTGGGCCATAATTCACCACGCAGGCCCAGTGCTCTCAAACCGGTGAAGGTAGTCGTGAGGAGATATAGGTACTCATTCTAGAACCAAAAATTCGAAGACATTTTTCATCCACCAACCTTTTACTTGTAAGCAATTTGTACTTAAAATCTTGTGACGAGTGGAAAATCGAAACTAACCCGCCATCTTGATTTTTTAATATAATTTCACAAAACAAATTACCATGTAGGTAAGTATATGCATACCGAAGGCGCCCTCCTGTCAATGTCCTTCAAGCGCCCAAAGATCCTTCGATCACTGTTTATAATGTTATGTGCAACTGACTCAGTCTGGTAATAGAAAACAGACTGTATTTTCTACCTCATTGTGTCAGTTCCCAATACAAAGAACGTATCTGTTCCCAATTCCTCAGTGCAACAGCACGGTACTAAAGAGCCACTACAGCGCACTATAGTTACCGGTACAATACCGACCAATCCCGATTGCATTACCCACCAGATAAGTCCCGGATTTGCTTCCGAATTGTTTCGTATCGGAAATAAAGGGAAATGCGCTGAAGGTTATTTGTTTGTAAAGTGTACGTAATATCGCTTTGAGAAAAATTGAAAATGTTGAATATCCCTGCTTTTGTTGTGTCTGCTGAGAGATAGGATTGTATGGACATCGATATCGATACAAATCTATTGAAAGTTGACAACTTAGGTTTATTATTTGTAAGCAGTTTTGAATGGGAAGTAGTTCTGAATATTCTTATTGATATTTCTTCTATCAAACCTGACGAAAACATGAATAGAGAGTACAATGTGTCCACAACTACAGAAGATAAGGAACAGGGAGTTAGTCAACGCAATGAAGCATTCAGCATTGCACCGAACCAACACAGTATCCAATCATCTATTAGAATTTCAATTACAATCGTAGTGCTGGCCCGGGATGATATACCAATATACAATACACGGGCAACATCACGCTTTAGAAAGAGACCGACAGAGACAGTGCTCGATAAAGCCCAACTTTTCGTAAAACAACTCGATGCCTTATCTACGGCAGGTAAGGAATACATCGTGAGAAAACCGGATGTCCTAGAGTCAAAAATTCGACATCTAAGAACCCGCACTGGGTCCGCGTGGTGGATTATGACCCACTCTCTCACATAGATGAAGCCTGTGTCCCAGCAGTGGGAACATTATAGGCTAATAAATAATTTGATTCCATCACTCCTTGCCACTCCCGCATAACATTTTAAAATACTAGATGTAAGTACTGACCTTGCATCTTATAAAACATACTGTTTTATATCCAAACACCAAACACCACAGACAGTTGAACTGATTGAGGTAGAAACTAATAAATAAACTACGAAAATTGCAGCCGAGGAAGATAAATAAATAACAGAAGTTTATATAATGGTGGGAGCGAGGTGGGGCGTGTTTCAAAGACGGTGATTTCTTTTGTGTAGCTGTAGAGGTTTCCGAGGAAATTTTCTAGGAATTAAACGAAAACAGTTACGTAACTGCTACTAGTACGATGCCTGAAAGAAATATGTACACGTTTATAGGAAATTCTCAATTTTGTTGAGAATTGCGTCCCCGCACCGCGCTTCTACCTTAGGCAACGTCTCAGTTAAGCGGTCGGCCTATAGACAGCACTATAAAATTGACAAAGTCGAAAATACGAACACAAAATCAATACAATTGACCCATCTTCCCACCGAAATGGTCACCAAACATGCATCCACATTTGTCACGTCACAATTAGCCCTCTCTGGCGTCTATCGAGCTGCACTACAAACAAGCCGTGCGGATGAGACCGCTACTTTGCCCGAACAAACCTAATAATGACGTCCCCCGGGACAACGTGTTTGCATGTATCATAATGCTGTTACTTCAAAGAACCCTTAATTTGTATGTATCGGTGTTATTTCGGGATGGTAAGAAAAATATTTGGAGGCTGGAATATGATAAATAGGTGCCTAAGGGATGAAAGGGACGACTGGTCCTTGGCGCAGACTTATACGAACAAAAATACGGGCTTGTTTATATTGGAAATGAAATCTTTACATGTATGTGGCTTTCTGGATAAACAGATACGATTGTGATATATATTTTTTCAATTAAGGAGGGGATTACATTTAGGTTAGACCAGCGGGTTAGTTGCGAAACGCACTATTAGCAATCGCTTTCATTTTGACAGTTCAACAACCTTCATTACGTTATTTATATTGTTTAGCAGACAAATTTTCGAACATATGAAGCAATGGATTAGCAATATCCTTCAAAATAATTCAGATTGTGATTGATATTGTGTTACGCAATTAGGGTGCAGTTGTCAGATCTTTCTATCTTCTGACTGACGCATACAGGATTTCATATGTAAAACAGCATAATAATACGTCGACCGCACCTTGATCGGTCTAAGACATCGGTTTCTTTACGTGTCCATAAACAATATTGTCACCCACAAACTCGATCCTAATAATCTAACACAAAGTAAAGCCCAAATAATCATTACAATTCGTTCCGCAATTTGCTAGATTACTTGTAAAACAAAGTTTCCCACTTTGTCCAGGTGGAGGCGCTGACGTCACACTTCGTCGATAACTGCGCGCAATCAAATTAAGAACACCGGTATATGTAGGGTTGGGTCTAGGAACTATTTGAATTTCGAATGTCAAGGTCTTCTTTACCTTTTTGCGGGTAGGCTCAGGTTCGCTTTCAATTGGATTACATATTCCAATGATGTTGGGTAACGTGAATGAATATGTATTTTCTAGTTCAGGAGGAAATACCTCATGATAGATCTGAGTCACCTACTGTTCTCTTGAATGTATTTCTTAGTTACATACGACATTCTTTTACTTCGGTATAGGTAGTGAAATCTACTAGGTACTCAATAAACGTAAAAAAAACCTTACGAAACAAGATTCCATTCGTGCGCGTTTCCATTTCCATGTCGATATAAATCCAATGCATAAATGTTCTAATTCGAAAAAATATATAATAAAAGCCTATATCATATTATGCTTGACAGCCCTACGACTCGTGAAGTCGTTGTACCAACTAATTCAATTGTTTCCACTCACCTGCCGAATATTTCTACCGGTTTTTTTAATACCTCTGAGATTTTCAGTTGTTTCAGACCGGCTTTTATTCCATGAAGGGGCAACGTTTTGTAACTTTCTATAAGAACCGTTTTAGAGGATACAAAAGAGAGAGGTTCAAATTACGACTTAGGTGAATGCAACAAAAAAATATTTGATGATTTTCCTGTCTTAAATGAAACAATTTTTGCGCAATTTTGAACTTTTCTTTAGGGGTGTTGGCTTTGTTATTTCTACGAGCATTTAATTTTGTTGAGTTTCACTTTATCTTTTTATTTAAATGTCTAAGGCCATTTTTATTAGCAAGTCAGTATTAAGCAATGTTGGCGTTCATTGACGCAGTTACTTGGATGAATTCATCACGTAAAATGAGATTTAATGATCTACTTCCACTAAAATCTGCAAAAATAAGGATACTAAAAATGGGACACCGTGTTCTAATAAAAGTTCAGCTCTGTAGAGCGTGTGCTCTTTCGAAAACTCGACGTGTCATTTCAACACTACACTATGAACATCAACCTTACTGCTACGACATAAAGGCGCTGTCAATATCAAACAGACCACTGACGTGTGGTTGCTCGTACCCCCGTTACTGTACGTAAGATCCCATAGCATAATTTAATCAGCCTAAATGTTCCCATCCCACTGCTGGAACACAGGCCTCCTATCTGTTAGAGGAAATGGGCCGTGATCTACCACGGGGCCCAGTGCGGGTTGGTAGATGTCACATGTCTCCGAATTCCTTCACCGTTTTGAGAGCAGTGGTGATGAAATTATTTACACAAAGTAAAGCTCCTGCCCAGTGCCAGTGATAACGACTGCGACTACGAGTTGTAGGTCGTAGGTTCGAACCTAGACAGGCGCTTTACTTTGTGTAAATTATTTCATCACCACTGCTCTCAAAACGGTGAAGGAAAACATCGTGAGGAAACCGGCATGTCCTTGAACCAAAAATTCGAAGACAAGTGACATCTACCAATCCGCACTGGGCCCGCGTGGTAGATTACGGCCCATTCCCTGCAGTGGGAACATTATAGGCTAGTTATGTAAGCTCCTGCCTGGGTTAGAACCCACGACCTCGACCTTGTAAGTCGGGTCAGATACCACCGGGCCACCAATGCTCCCTATGCACCACTGTTACATTGCACTGTGAATAAAAAGGTTCTACTTACTTGGAGTCAAAGTCATATATACCTAATATAGTGCCATCACTACCTAGCTATTGAAGTAAATGCATTTAAAAGTTTATTCACGAGGGACGCAGTGCGGTGCACGACTGAAGGCTTTTAAAACTATTCTTTAAAGAGTCACTTTTAAAACTTTAGTTTAAAGTGTGACTTTTATAAGTATAGTTGTTTAAAGAGTTTGGAGGACAGCTCGATAGTTTCTAGTTAACAGTCGATCGCTGTGTAACTGGAGTCGGTGAGAATTGATATTTTCTTAAGAAACACTTTTTTCAAGCTGTTTATTTTCAATTTGGTACCTATTTTTATAGGATCATCTTCGACCAAAGTTTCGCCGTAGGTATAACTCAATCAGCATTAAAGTTCCCCTCTGTAATTTTTTTTTTGATAATATTTTTCACCGAATATTAAAAACTCCTAATATGTTAGAAAAAGACAGCGCGACATTTTAATCAAAATAAGCCTCTCCACGTGTATGGATTAACACATTATGGAAAGAAAACAGGTTCACAATAAGCCTCCCACTTATAATAAACAACGCAAAGTGTTTCAGGAGTAAAATGAATAATTTCCCTCCGTCGACTCCAAACGCTTGGAAACAAAGGTACAATAGAATCACAAACAGCTCAAATAATCCGTTGAGCTTAGATTTAATTTAGTTCAAAGCTATTGTTTGCGCTAAATTCATTGAGCTCGGCTCTGTGTGTCAAAATACACGTGAATAAATACGAAGCTGGAAAATTTATTTATTTAGTAAAATAATACATTATGTGGAATAGCAAATGGGTATGAGCTGTTTTGTGCTGAGCTACATGTTTTGGTCGAAAGTTTTCGAATGAAAATCGTTCGGACGTGACTTCTGTTACGAAACTTCTACGTCATGTAGGCATTGTTATTGGGAGCATAGGTGGCCATTTACTTTCATATACAAATTTCATCACGCCATTACTAATTTTGGGAGGCAAAGTAATAACTATAAGGCACAACGATTTTATTTGTCAGAATGTATCTATGTAGTTTCCGGAGTAATTAATAAAATACCTACCCGGATTCAATCACGCTGATATCAACCTGAATATGTACCTAAGTAAGTACCAGTTAGCTACAGACACTTGACTGGGTAAAATAGGTACCTTAGTAAAGGGAGTCACAAATTAACGCAGTCGTCTGTACATCCTTGCCAAACTTATATCGCTTTCTATCAAGTCTAAAACCCCTCCACAACTCATACTTTTCAACACTTATTACTAATGGGAGGCTCCAATACTTCCCTATAAGTCCTCCGTGCATTACGATTATGACAATTTCACCTAAACGACCACACACTACATATAATACTCGTATCTAGTTTCAGATAAACGAAGTACCTACCCGGACTCAATCTTGGTATTGTAAACCTGTATATTACATATTTTATATTCAGGTTACCAAGATTGAGTCATGTAGGTACAGATACCTGCATTGACTAGGTACCCCTCACGAGTACAAATAGGTACTGTGATGTACTATTAAATGTAGACTCAACTCACTGGTAACACTGGAGCTGTCACTTTACTTTAGCCGTTGGCGACAGGACGTTCCCTTTGGGTGGTTGTGTACTTACTGATAATTCGGCCGTTTTATTCCTAAACCCTAAGCCCCTAATGGTAGGATTACAGTGAACACCACAGGTACCTTAGAAAAGCCGGTGACTAATTAACGCTGTCATCCGAACATCAAACTTATATTGCTCTCTAACGAGTGTAAAACTCCATCAAAACTCTCAATTTTCAAAACTTCTACAGTAGGTACACAAACTGCCCCTCCTTCCGTTCACTTACTGCCATCTCCGAAATTCTTGACTTTCATAAACTTGACTCAAGGAGGGAGGGGATCCCTCCTCGGGTTCCGTCCGATTAATTGTTAACTAAGAATCCCTAAATCTCGCTGTGTCTTCAGAGGGTTCCGCATTGCCAGGGGAGGGTTTCCTTTGTATTTTTACTTATGATAAATTATATGAGTGGGTGTTTCTATGTTTGTTTGTTTATTTAGCAGGTAATCGTGCGGACGGTGGGTTAAGTAAATGTTGTTTTATTATGAGGAAATGGTCGGGTTCTTTGTGCCTGATGAAGGCGGATGATTTATTAACCGCCTTCAAAAAACGGAAAACTTCATGAATTCAACAAGTTCTTTTTTTCAAGTATGAACTACACCGATTTCTCAATGATTCCTGCGTCGATTCACGTTATTCATTTACATTCAGTAGAAGCAGCCGGCGCGGTGCTCCCATAGGTTTCAATTTTATTAACTTTGCTTGAGGTTTTTAATAAACAGCGAATATGTTGATAATGTTGTTATTTTCACGTAGTCAGTGATACACGAATTTGTGTGGCTAACTACTGAGGTTTTTTAGGAAAATGTTTTTTTTTGTTACCATTTCAAAGAGAAAATTCTGAAGAGAATCTAACTGGAATTTACTGTTACACGCTTCAGATGTAAATTCGAGCTAAATAATGTTCTAACAGACGTCTTGTAAAGTGTTGTGTTGTTAAATAATTCACGTGACCCATATCCTGCTGGCCCGTTTTGTGACACGCATCATCACGCACGCCCATGCGTGCGAGTTATCTAATGATTATTTAAACACCTTGCTTTTGAATATTTTTGTCCCTTGACTTTGTGAAGGACGAAATGAAAGATACTGGTTTCCTTTCTTTCTTAAATTTGATCTTTTTTTCAGTAAATTAATCTTGTTTTTTATTCTAAAACCCAATTTAATACGCTAACAACCTCATCTCGTCTCAAATACTAATAATTATTTTTGTAACTGATTACAATATCTATCATAAGATTTACATTAGATTTTCCAAAGATTATTAAGCTTTCAGAAACCTACGGTAAGATTCGTTTTTCCTAGAGCCTCTAAGCTAAAACCACTATCATTAATTTCTCCTTTACCTCTATAGAAGGCGTGTCGCGTGACCGAGCTAAGTAGCCTCCGTCGCAGTCGACCACAGACCTCATATACTATTTGTTATCAACTACTATAAGTACTGAACGCAATCGTACGCTCCGCAACGGAACCAATTTATATCGCCAAAACTTCTTTCTTGCACAATAAACTTACCTTCTAGAAAGCAATCAGGACTGGGGTTCTGACCTTAGCCCCTAGAAACCAGAGGAAAAGAATCGAATAAGTATCCTTAGTAATATGATCAAAAACTCATAGGTAATAATTTTTTTTTTTTTTAAATCACGTCTTCACGTCATTCTGTTTGTCTTTCAAAACCCATTGTCATTGTCCCTTTTAAAATATCTTCCAGATCCCAAGCATACGTCTAACACATCATAACATATGTCATCTGTCTCGCTTATATCTCAGCATTTAGCTCTTTCACACAATCATGCATTCATCAACGTTCCATTCCAACAGCAATGTAAAAAACTTAACTAGGTAAATGCAATATTAGAAGACTTGCAGCAAATTGATTCTAGCTATTATTGGTACATTCTATCCTCAAGGGCTATAATGTAGGCTTTGTAGGAACAGGAATCTGATTGCAGCCTGCATTTGAGTTAATCTATTCATAGCCATTTAAAGTACGGAAAGCCCTGTTGCTTTCGAAAATTGGACCTTAACACGCGTTTCTAAGGTTTAATAATGTTACAGCACTTAGAAGTTCTGCCAGATAACTTAGCAGCATGGACTGCCTTAGGACAAACACTTAGATTAACGTAAAAAACCGGTCCAATGTCAGTTCTGTAATAATCACAGCGTGGACTTACACTCAGAAGTAACCCTGTAGTGAACCTTAATTTCACCGAGAGAATTACAGCTCACTTCAAATGCTTCAAGCTCACTTCACTTAAGTTTTCACATACGGATTTATATAAAAATATCGGCTAGAATCTTCTCAATTGTCTTTAATGTCAGTCGACTCCGTACAAGTGTGCCTAGTCCCTAACCAAGTCTCAAGTCGTGTGCTATTGACTCATCGTGCACACGCAAAGGTTGGCCATCAGTGCGGCTTACAGATATTAGTAACAGGAGATTATGTGTTAGTTGAATTAAGATAAGCTAAATAAGCTGTATTGATTTGGGTAATGACTGGCTTCGAGCTGTTTAGCTATTACAAGATGAATAGAAGTATTAGGTTGTTTTCCCGTAACGTTATTCATCTTATTATATCTTTTAGAACCATGGTTTAGTATCATGTTTCTGGTTCAAACTGTGCTTTTGGAAGTTTCTAAGTAAATCCTGGAGACCTACTGACTACGGTGCAGGAAAACTTCGTGAGGAAACTTGAACAAGGTCTGAAATCACGTACAAGCTGTGAGCAAGCGCGCTGGAAAATGCTCTTTGTTTCTTGATATGAAAATAGGTATTTGCACTGTAGTAGAAACTAGACAATAAACGCTACTGCTGAGCAAGAGGCCCTAGGTTCGATTCCCAAATCGAGCAGTTTTGTTGCGTTTTTCCATTAAAAATTTCTCAGTTGCTCTCAGTTGCCCGGATTCTGGATTTATGCCCGGTTGATGGCAACCTGGCGCAGTATGTCTTACACGTCACTAGATACACCTCTGGCTTATCCTTCAGGGAGAACAGGCGTGATGTTACGTCATAATATTTGTTAAGTTTAGGTATTTAAATAACGCTAATTATACAACACGTTTCAAAATACCACATGCTTTACCGAATGGTATGAAAACTGGGGTACAAAATTTTCTCAGCAATAAAACAATCTCATATACAAATAATAAACTTCAACATAAATCTACAGAGACATAAAACACTACATATCGTATAAATATATTATAATATTACTACACATTTATCGGGTGCCACATCGATGTATTTTATTGGAACATTATGACTGTAAACAAATACGTCACTACTTATATTACTGAGGAACACGTAAAAAGGTTGTTTATTTATCACTAGAGTTGCTGGATATACCATCAATTTGATTGTAAAGGATGCTTCTGTGTATGAATACTATGGATTTTGGCAAGAGTACAAACTGTTTAGAATTGGACACACAAGATGAGTTAGATAGAATAAAGAAAAATAGAGATGAAATGGGATCATCTACTGCTGACCTTTTATCCCGATTACGTAGCATTATCCTAAGATGATTGTCGCAATAACTGCCCCTACTTGCTATACCCCCAAAAAATCAAACAACACAAGTGTTTCTGTCGCTTCAATGCTCTTTCAAAGTGCCAAAGACAGCATGAGACTTATTACGATCTAGAATAGAGTTAATTTTGCGATATCAATAATAAAATCAGGGTGTTTTGCTGTCTCCCATTCATAAAAAAAACATAGTTTGACTCTGATTCGGTCAACAAGACAACGTGAGAAAACTCGTCAATAATTAAATCAATTAAAAGGTGTCTAAAAATAAAGACAGTTTGTTACCTCGGTCATCGTCCGAGCAACTATTTGAACAATGTCGATTACGTGTTACCCTTTCAGACGTCTGACCACTGGACCGCTGTCATTCGCTCCAGTTACCAACTACCCTAGTTTTGGGGAAAAATTGGAATAAACGCTTTTATTGAAGAAAAGTGTTATGAAAGACAGCTTCGTGTTCCTTGAAGCGAGAGTTTTTAATGATAGTGATATTCTTTGATAAAAGTAACTGTTACTTGTAGGTGTTTGATAAGAAAATACGATTGTAAAGGAACAATAAACTGCAGAAGTTTACTGACACAGTTCGGCATATTTTCGAAGAAAGCTCAGCAGTAAAAGCTTTGAAAAATTAAATTAATGTTTTCCAAAGAAATTGGACATGCAACAATTAACTGACGCTTTTATGATTACGTTGTAAATCAGAGTATTTGTTTTTTAACCTTATTGAAACAATCAAATAAAGCTCCGGTACGATGGATACGTCAAACGTTAAGATACACCCTTTGATTCTCAACCTTGCTGTTAAAAGATTCATACAATCTGTTACAGCTCTTCGCGTTCCTTCCGTTTCAACACCCCATATGGTATGAAAAAACAACATTTTCAACGCATCATAATTCAAGTAACAATGAAAACAAATACTTTCCCTATACCAAAGAATGCGTCCATTCGTTCAATGCGTCAGAAAAGCTAACACGGTAGGTATCTCAATATTTAGAAAATCAACAATCTCTAGACGCTTTTAAAGTTTCTCTACAACAAAGGTATACTCGACCGTTATAAATCAGTTTCAAAGCGCTTTGTCTACATGTTTATATCACTATTCAATCGTGTATAACACCGTGTGCTAGTTAATCTAATTCAGTAATGCAATAAAAGTAAAAATGCTATAAAACCGCGTTCTGTATGGTTTATGATCGTCGCGCGTGCAAGCTTGCTTAGTAAGACAACTGTTTTCCCTGCGCTCATAATTGGTTTAACTGTGGCTAGAAAAAGTATAAATACTGTTTATTTGTCTCATAATTTTATTAAATTACTACGCAATAAAATACATACGCAATTGAACAAACGACAATTTGCTGAACACAATAAGTCCCTTCTTTATTTACGGACGATCAAAGGAGTTTGTCCTTTCTTTTCAATTCATGAACGAACTTACAAAGGTTTCATTGTTTATAGCCTGCATTCCTACGCAAATAAAAAGCATTTAAATAGAAACCCACGTCACGACTCTGACAGAAATAACCCAAGCACAGGTTACTTTCAACCTGTGACGTCACACCGGTCAATGGCTGCCATTCGCCTGTTTTATGACTTATCAACGACCCCGCTTTTATTTCCACCGAAATCGTTTTAATAGTAAACAAATTTGAAGGATGTTGCAGCGTTTGGTTACTGTTGTAACTCCACTGTGCGCATAGTTGTTCGCAATTATACCCACTGTGCATGTGTGTACCAGAATTATGGCCGTACAGTCGCACATAGTGTGGTTATCTTTTTATTTTAGGTACTTTTATATTTCTCGTAAACTTGTTCATTTTGTTATGTGTATAGTGTATTACATTTACCTACTTACTTACTTTGTTTCTGCGTGAATCCTAAAGACAGGAAAAGCATTAAGTTTATTAGAGAGTAATAAATCGATGTGATGGACGTAACATGGTCAACCAATCTGCCTAGCCTTTTTCTAACTACATACTATTATGTTGGGGTCGTCTTTCAGTCTAACCGGATGCAGCGGAATACCAGTATTTTACACGGAGCGGCTGCCTATCTGACCTCCACGACCCAGCTACTGGGTAACACGATACCTCTTGGTAAGACTGATTGTCAGAATTCTGGCTACTCTTAACGACTGTCAAAGATCTACGAATGACAGCCGGGACCATGGACACAGAACGTAACATGTTCTCGATCACAATTCATAAGTCATTATGCTCTGACCTCTGAAGAATGATTATTATCACATTGCTTTTATATGTTAATCTTGATATACGTACTGTCAAAAGATGGGTTGATAAAAGTCGGACACTCACCCTCCAAAAGCATGAACAATACATAAAAACTTTTTACTGCCCTGTAAATGGTACCTTCCGTAAAGTAGGTTAAAAGCAAAAGAAGAGTGTTCAGGCCAAGACTTGATGGAACAAACATTTCAGAAATATAACACAGATGTCTAGAAAATACGGCTTAGATTATATGAGAAATAAAATCGGAAGCACCCGCGATGGGGTCGATGTGAATTGAGCTGAGTGCCGCAAAGCTCCCCTGAACCAACTTTATATCAACCATATGAAAAGCCAATAGAGATCAATATTGCTTGAAGGGCAGACGTGTTGGAAATATTCGATCTTTACCTAATATTGAGCCTGGATATAAGTATTTCAAGTTACACTAAAATTTTAAGGTCGAATGAAACATGGCTGAATTTCTTTAGCTCGCGGTGATGGGTTCGTCGGAGTGATATTACTGGAGAAGAACTAGGATTTTTCGTGTTGGGTTTTTGATTTTGAGATATCTAAAGTGCAGCACTTCCATCATACTTTATTTAAGCGAAAAATAAGTCAGACCGCCTCGTTGGTGTAGTGGTCGCAAGCGCTACCGCTGAGCATGAGGTCCTGGGTTTGATTTACAGGTCGGGCAAAGTGTTATTGGGTTTTGCCATCAAGAATTTCTATGAAGCAGCCCGGAGCCTGGATTTGTGTCCGGTTGACGGCAATAGGCTCGCCCCCATGGCGAAATGTGTGAACTATAAGTACAGCGCTGCCGAACCCTCCGGGGAGCGCAGGCGTGATGTTGTGTAACAACACAACAGTTTACATTCGACGATCAAATTTGATGACACAGTGAACTTAAAAGTACGGAGAGTTTTTGCGTTTTCACGAAATTATTATTTGGTAACAGAAGCTATGTTTTACCGCCGAATATCCATTACGTTACGATAAACGGAGCAAATAGCCGATGTTTAGGGGAAATTGATGAACGATGGGTTTATTCGCCATGTTGTTACCGTTCGCAATGTCTGCGCTCGTTTCTATAATAAATGTTTTTGAGGCAATTCAGTGATAGCGACGACGTCGCCGTATAGTCGACCTCGTAATTGTTTTAGCGCTTTTGACATAAACTCTCCGTAAATTAAAACTACAATAAAATTGAAACTATCAAAATTGGTCTTAAAGCAAAAATAAACTTAACGATTTATGACTTGCCAGTGACATTAAACCTTGGTGGTGAAGCAACTACACGTGAATTAATAAGTTGCAGTATTCATAGCTCGCTGTGAAATCGCCATGTTTCATTAGCTTAGTTTGCAAGCGGCCGTGAATTACTGTTATGCGAATTTCTCAGATTCTCGTCGACTTGCCTCTTTAATTAGTGAATGTTTAAATGAATTTGCTGATTGTGCGCCTTTCGTCTTGCTTGATTGTGTTTATCTGTGTTGATGATAGCTCGACAGGTTTTTGTATTTGTAAAAGAGAGAATATTTTATAAAATCTAAAAATAAAACAAATAGAACTCAACCGAACACTTTCGTGACCGACAGTACCCACAGATATTAAAAGATTTTGGTGGAAGTCCAAGGCATCAATGTAACAATGTAAACAAAGCTTTTCTTTTGAACTGTGACTTCACAGTTTTCACAATGATTGACATCAATGAGAATTATAATTCAAATTAATTACAAAACTATGAATGAATTTTGGTTTTTGTTTTTTGTCTCTAAAATACGGAGTTTTCTAGAATCACTCTTTTCGAATCATACATATACGCACGACGACATAATATAATATCAATCCATACATTTCCAGTAGATATAAGCTGATCTCTCATTGTGCGAAGGCCTGTAGTGGCTCAACTGTGGCTAATGAGACACAATTGAATTTCTTTTGTTATAAATCAAATGTTGATTTTTCAAATGTTGAGTTGAGCTAAACCTGAAAATATATAGGTAGCTTGATATGTCATCGTTGTACGTATCAACATGAACATAAAAAGTGATTTCTCACCCTAAACAAAAACCATAATAAATCGAGTTCAATAAAGGTTCCTAACGGGTCGTTCGTCACCTGAACAGCATCATATTCACCCCTCCCCCCTCACCCCCTTCCAACCCCGCTCGATTGATGAGCTGAACAGGAAAATAAACTGTTCTTTGTTTCCTTTAGAACCGTTTAATAATAAAACCAAGATGATGATTTTTATTTATATTACTTTTACTTTGTTTTTTTTGTCAGAATTCGTTTTGTTAAGGACTCATTTGTGGCCTTGATTTAACGATATTACTTACCTGTGGTAGAATTTACAATACTGTGTCAACTAATCGAGGTTCACAGACGTGACTATTGCATACCTTATACAAATTATTGGAAATCCTATAGACTTTCTTCTGCAGAAAACGAATGGCTTAGCAATTCAAAATACTTTATTTCACATAAACCTTCATGGGCACTTATGAAACGTCAGAAGCTAGGTGCTCGGTTTCGATTGGTCGTTTCCTGTGGAGTAGAGCCGACAAGAAACTCCACGGATACTCTTTTAAAATTATTTAACAATCTTACTATTGTTACTAAAACACAAATTAATGAAGTCACTAATTAAAATTCATACTTCTAACAAAGCGTAGTAAAATTTAATTTGTTTGTTCTACACAAAGTGAGTTATGAAGCGCGGAATAAAATCAACAGGCGGGCATCATTGGCATCCGCTGCAGCGCTGTGTCAATGTTTTTGTAGCGAGTTACGTGAAGCGATGGAACGGCTGGATAGCTACTGATGATTCAGTTGCGTGTTGGATTGGAAACCTACTTCTACAGCTACATGAAACCCGGTACATTACACAATGAAAATGCCTTTACCTAACATAAGTAGATAGACATGAAATGAGCATTAATCACCAATCTTGGCTCTCAATAGCATAAAAATAGCATAATCAGCCGTTAATGTTCCCACAGCTGGGAATTAATTTTTGGTTCTAGGACATGCCGGTTTCTTCACAATGTTCTCCTTCACCGTTTTGAGAGCAGTGGTGATGAAATGATTTATAGACCATTACGTATTTAAGTCTGAGTTTCTTCACAATATTTTCCCTCAATGGAAGTCATTAGCTAAGCAATGACAGCTTAAATAGTGAAAAATATAATTATAATCATTAAATAAAGCTTCGTAGAGCTAGTTGACAGGTTTTAGGTTTGTTGCGTGTTATAAATCGTATGTTATATAGATATATTTTAATCAGTGTTGTATTAATTTACACCGTAAGATAAGCAAGTAATCAAAGCTTCACCTTAATACGTAGCGACCTTGTTCCACGCTTGGAAGCCGCCATCTTCTTTTACGGTATGATTCCCGACTCGGAATATTAGCATTCTCTCATCCCCGCAGATAAAACGTTATGAAACTATTACATGGCAACCGGAGAGGTTCGCGTGGGTAGTACTTTCATACCATAGGAATAGGCTGTAATGGTTATTAATTTTTTTGAAGTAAACCGCCTTTGCCCAGACTATAGCATAGAGAAACTGACTCTATCTAGGGTAGAAAGCAGCCTAGACATACGTAGGAAATTCATTATAAGGTTAAGTAATAAGAACAATATTATGCTTCAAATAAATTAAAAAGTTTAGATATACAGGGATTATATTATAGATAGATCGTTATTATTTGTAGACCTATATAGGAAACACAGAAATTAAACTTTCAGACTTTTATCTCGGTCTGGAACGCTCTAGGTTTCAGAGATTATAGTGTTTATTTACGAATTTTCCTTTTCAGTCATACTCTTACCGAATCATTGAAAATACGGTAGGTACTTCCCTTTTAAAGTTGGCTTACTTTTAACAATTTTACTAAAAATAACAACAGTTTAGAAAGCAAAACAGTGCTACTGTGTCTTTATAAAGCCAATCTGTTGAACAAAACTGTATGACAACATACACAGAGCTCATAAAAGAATATTGCATAAACTTATTTCTGCTCACAGCAGCGTGTCTAATCTGAAATCTTAGCACAATAATGCATTCGCTCGCACACTGGCAACACTGGATTTTATATACATTTCATTTTGTATTCCACTGTACAAACACTTACTTATTTTTAAGAAGTGCATTCGTTTATTGTAGGTCGTCCGCATGGAACACAAAAAGGCATCAGCTGGATGTTTTGAAACGCGATGTGGAATTATAAAAATGCACTTTTTTCAGTCCTTTAATTCCGTGGCAGGCTTAATGCAAAATAAACGCCCGCAATATGCAACTAACAGCAGATAATACAATCGTATCAAACTTGGCCGGAATCCACAGGCAAGCACACTTTTGTAGCTATTTTTCCAGATACAAAAATGCTGTTTTCTACCTCCCTCTGCCCCAACCCTACCAGGGCTCGTATGGTAATGCCCCAACTCGTTACCATCAACATAATTTCAATTCAGCCAACACTTGGCCGAACGTTTGCGCAAACACACCAGCGTGCGCGCAAATAGCCACAGTACAAGTTACGCGAGTAATTTTATGCGCATTCGTTTAGAGGCGCTTTTTGAATTTGTTTAGACAGATGATACGAGTGAATTAAGTGCGACGGAAGAAGGGATTGGTTTATGGTAATTTGAGGTTTATTTTTGGATTTTTTGTGTCAGACTGTTTTGAATCTTACATAAATTATCTAAGCAGGAAATTGGCATGTATCTGGCCGAGCCAAATGCGAAGGTGAATAATGACGTTCGTTACGCAGTGATGCTTTTAATTAAAATCATAATCAATATGTTTTTGTATAAACAGAAAATAATAGCCGAAATTCAAATCGCACCTAGTCCAAACAAGATCATAAAAAACTTCAGGCTCGCAAATGAAACTCAACACCTACTTTTCTTAAAAAGAAATCAATGCATTCGATATTCGAATAAAAGAAACTGCCAAGTCCCGCCAAGTTGGGACAAGTCCCGCCAAGTCTGCCGGCAGACACAAAAATGCGCTTGGCCACCGACCAAGTTGCTCGATATTGATACGACAAGTTTGCGATGCAGTTCGATAGCCCCTCTTAGTAAGATAACCACGCATTTGCAGGATATTTGAATAGATTGAAAAGAGATTTTGGGTTTTTCGTTGGAATAACCTAACTTTTTTTGGCGAAAGGGAATTGGGTTTTAGAAGAAGATTTATTAAGTTTCCTTTCGAAATAGACCACTTTAACATCTTGATGTGTTACAAAATATGGGTTATGTTATAGTCCAGCATGTTTTGGACCTGTTTGTAGGACCTAACCTACCCACTTAGCTGGTCATACATGCCTTCAACATGACATAAAAGGGAGGATAATAATATGAGAGTATTCTCACGATCGTCAAATTATGTAGCGATAGCAGAAAACCTCAATTCACAATTTTGGATCAACACTCTAAAAGACCTCCCAGCACAACCGCACTTGAGGTAACCAAAACATGTACCTAAGCCTCGCACCAGTATCGTACATCCGTCGGTAACTAGAGTCGATAAGGATCGCTAACGACCGCCGCAACCACTCGCAGCAGCAACTACGCGTTATTGTTATATTCGCTAATGAGCGCCGTCATCGTCATTACAGCCTGCGGCCCGCAGACTGGATAGTTGGATGGTGATAAATGAGAGCGGATTAATTAGTGGTGTCGCGGATCAAGTTCAGGTATTTTGTGGTTATAGTTTCAAATTGTAGGGTTTGGAACGGAACTAAATACAGTAATTACGCTGTATCATATCTGGTAGTGTTCCACTCCAGAGAAGATAAAGGGTAATCTCGGACTTCTACCAACTAAACCCGACAGTTTCATTTCCTTTGTCTGGTATGATATCCTGCAAATGCCTATTAGAACCCGTAAGAAAGTTGGGGAAACATAGTGAAACTGGATTGGTTGTTTTAGCTCTTCCAATTTCTCTTTCCAGAGTATGCCAGATGAAGGGCATTCCATGAAGATTTCCAAAAATAGTTTGTTGGACCTCGGACAAGTAGGTGTACTTTCAGGTTTAAGCTTAAAACATGGTGACCCTACCAGCCTACACAAGCTGCTCGCGTAGTTTTTATACAATTAGATGTAGGAATGTGAACACTTCTGTGAGGAGGACAGTGGCGCTGGAACAGCGAGGTAAACTGATCATTATTCAATACGATCATGTTTTAAAGGATTTGATACTTCTATTTCATGAAATAGTACAATTAAGCTTATTGGTTACTGGGTAAACAGTCTTTTTACTCTAGTAGTCATACAAATTAACAGAAAACCATCATACGAGCAAGCAATACCTCCAACACGAAACTACACTATATACGACGTCAAAACAACTCCGGTCTCCCTACATTTCGAATGTAGAATCATGACCCCAGCGGAACCGGGGTCAAAGCAACATCGCACAGACCCAGCCTTAATCAAATCAAACTACGGAATTCGGGAGCAGAGGCAGGGACACAACATAATGTGAAACATAATAATATCCGCCATACTATTAGCGTATGCCTCCAAGCTATCCCATTGTTATGGTTTATTATTCCCCATGACGAGACCAACTCCCCCCAACTGTGGGGGCTTGAGATAACAGTCCCCCTTTACTTTAAAAGAGGAGAATTTAACAAAACTCATGTACTGTTTAATTTATTTACATTTTTGTGAGTGTAATTTAATTCTGCATTATTCATTCCCTGAGGTGAAACCGACATGCATGTATCATGAATTTACAGCTTATTGTGGAAATATAGCCCTTAGCAGTAAGCTGTAGTGTGGAATTGAATAGTAGCAACAATTCTACAAATGTTGTTTAATGAATTCATAATAATATTTCTCAGAAAACTATATAATAAGGATGTGGTATGAATCGTGTTGAGTTATGAACCATTACCCTGTTATTTGACTATATTTTATGGCTACCTTTGGGGTTATCAAACCTATTGCCCGGAACAATCGTTGACTCCACTTGACGTCACTCAAACAACGGTTGTCGAAAAATTCATCGAATTGAGGAACTGACATTTATATTATTATGTATTTGTTAATGAATAAATTGAGGACGTCTTTAACAACTTCTGATCCTCTTGTCATGACAGCACATGATAGCCAGTAGACTCCAAAGATATTTCGAGGTAACAAACGAGATAAGTACATTAAAACAGACTAAAGAAGATACATGAATCGACAGACGGCTATCCAAGTTCTAACCCTACTAACTGAACTGCCGCACGTCTGTGCCGCACATTGTGCCGCAAGCAATACGTCCGCCAACCTCAAACTTAGCGTTGATTGGTGTGATCTCGTAATTTGACAACAAAGCCCCGTCAGGCGTCGCCGCGGGAAACCACTAACTAGTTGATAGTAAGACCTGTCATAGTTAAGTTTAGTTTATAGGATCATTTTCTATGCAATATTGTTATTTGATGCTGGTGAATGAACGAACAGTTTCTTAGATACCATTTTTGTACTGACGGTATAAAAATTTCAGTTGTGAAAATATAACGGTAATAAAATTGTTTGTAAATAATAGCAACAAGTTATAGACATCCTTAAAAAACACGTGTTTCAGTTAAAAAACATATCTTCGTAGGAGCCTTTAGATTTTCATCGACGACCTACCTCATAACTTCGTGTTATTATATGAACTGTGTAGGTAGCTCATTGAAAGTCCATTTCAAACATTTTCTACTTCCTTCCTTCCTTCTTTCCTCACAGTAGCAGTTTCGCCGGCCAGGTGAGCGGCGTGCTCAGCGCCACGCATGAATGGGATCGATAGGCGGCGCCGGGTCAACGACCGCGCGCTACGCTCATCTTTGGGTCAATGTTAACCCGCCACTACCCGACTAGCTTTTGAGGCTAGTAAAGTTTACGTTTTTGGGTAGTTTTGTTAAGACGTATCATGTTGGGACTTAGAAGTCAACCACGTTGGTGACGGGTTGACTAACTCCATATTTTTTTTTAGTTGTGATTGTATTGAGAATCTTGTAGAAAATGCGTAATGAAATGTCAATAATTTATTAAAGGAATCATTGTCATGTCAATATTTTTTAAAAGCAAAATTTAGATCAATGTGTCATATTTTCCGAATACAGATTGTCGCCACCACTTCTAAGAATCCTCATTCTATTTTCGTTTAAACCAAGTTTCCTAGAATTCAAAATGGTTTCTTGGTAACTTCAAACAGACTCGACAATGAGAACAGTTTATGCCTCCACCAGAGCCTAAATAATATCAAAGCAAAATATTGTTGGTGTAACAAAAACATGGGTCTGAAGGAACATATTCCCACTAAAATTGAATGAAGGCGGTGGGAGAAGGGATGAGCAACCTCCGAGCGAGCTGCGCCCGGGCGAGACACCCCGGGACTCGGCGTGCACCCATGTGGGAAACGGGGCAGAAGGTTTATTTATAAAAACTCAAAAGTTAAAGTTAATAAACAGATGCTGAGGTAAGGATGCAGTTTCAAACTAGTATAATTTGTCTGATTTCTTATGATATGACTTAAATACTTGTTTTATTAGCTAGTAGCAAAAGTCCACTTAATGTATTGGATTAGAGAATAGGAAGCTGCTCGCAAAATTGTAATCGAATCACCAACCGTTTTTTTGGACACTGTTATTTATTACTTAGTCATTTTTGCAAGTTTCTATTGCAGCATTAAAGAGTTTATTTATAAACGTTGCTTGAAGTTAGGAGACTTTTAAACGTCAAAAAATGTATAGTTAAGCAGACGTAAATCATTACTTAACTTAAATAAATAAACCCTTGTTTAAACAATAGTTTGAGACGATGTCACAAATCACAATGTCAGACCTATTTTTCTTACGTTCAACTTTTTACGCGAAATTAGCCGGTCAAGCAGCGTGGTTCGCCAATCGGCGACGAAACAATAGAAAATCAATTGTGTCTCATTAGCGGAGCTTCACAGATTAACTTCGCGCATTGTTCGGGGTTAACTTTCTGCTTTTTAAATTTTAATACGAACGTCGGAGTAGCTACAGCTGATTGGAAAAATATAACGTTCCCCTCATCTCATGCCGGCGTAATAAACAGGATATTATAATGGGATATTTTAATGGGATATCGGTTCTGATGCAATCTGTCCACCTTTGACACGCTTTGATACTCCTTTGAATTTGTAATCATAATCTCGTTCATCTTTTATAAAGACTTTGGTTTGACACTTTATTAACATGCTGCATTACTTGATGTTTAGAATTATGATGGGGAGCCTTTAGATAACAGTGGACTAACTTATAATGATTTCAGCACTGAAATCGTATTTAGGTAAGTATGGCTGAATTTATTATACTTTATGATTGTATAAATTACAATGTATTACAAGTTTTGAATAAAATATTGTAATGTTTTCTGTTCCCAAATAACCTGAGCTGTCTTTCGATCGAACTAAATAATGAACAAAGTTTTTGAAGTAATTCTTTTTTCTTTTCCATAAATTCTTACTGCTACAAAATTCGCATCAGTCTTATATTAAACTCGTTCAATACACTGAGAACCGATCGTTCATATGTACGACAAGCGCGTAAAGAACCCGCTGAAACTTTCAGCGATCACCTGCGCTGAAAACACCCTGTATGACAACGTTATAAAACTCTATCTCTGCCACTCAATATACAACCTTATGACAATAGATTAAGGTTTGAAATCACTTGTAAGTTTGAGGATAATGGGTGTTTAATATGAAACAATTCAATGTATTTTAGAGGAAGGGTTTCGGTAATGATATTTCCTGTAGTAATATTTATGAGGGTCGAGTCGGGTCATACAAAGCATATTTTGATAATAATTATTATGAACATGGTTTATATTTATGAAGAGGATTTCATACTTAACGAAATATACAGGGACGACAATAATAATTATACATAAAAAACTAAAATATTCAAAAATACCTGTTGATGAAAATGTGTTTCTTTTAAATCAATTTTATAGTAAACTGACAAATTTTCCTTCATGTTTAGTGCGACAGGTAGTGGTACTTTTCATGTCAATATTGAATTCAAAATATTTCCACAATTTCATGCTAAACTCGAATACTTCGCATTTCCAACCAGTCTTAACCAAAAAACAATTCCAGCTACACTCATTCAAAGTTCGCCATAACTTTTCAAATCCATCTTCCTTAAAATAAAAACTATTTCGTTACACCTTCGCGTCGGAATCGCGTGTGTGCACGAACTTATAAATCAGTCATATAGTCGACGTGTCGGCTTATTCCGACACGTAGCCGAACATACCCGAACGTACTACTAATAACATTTATTCGAGGGATTACCGGAACAAAAACTTTAAGCAAACGTTTTCAGGTTAGGTGGGCGAGTTCGGGATTATTGAACACCTGCCTTTACTTTCCTGATTGCAAAATTAGAATGTATTTTTTAGGTATATCGTAAGAAAGTCTTATTATTTTATATTCGAACTCTCTCCTACGACTTTTTATTAAAAGAAGTAGTTTCTTCTCACTGTACTTTTAAATGAGAGGTATCCTTTCTGCTCGCGTGTAAGCGCTGCCAATCTTATATAATGGCACTATAAAGACGATTTTCGCATTTAACAGATTTTTCTTTAGAAATTCTTGATGAGAACGCGAAATGAAGCGTCTCTTGTACGTTATTTAATACTGAGCTTCGTAGTTTTTATACCGCTATGAATATTTTGAGAAAAAAATGAAATATCAATGTGTTATCTAATTCCGTTCGGCTGGTTTTATTAGCGTCCACGGTTCACGGTTCGTTTAGACAGGCCATTCGTCAATAGAAACAAAACGTATGATCAATACGCGGGTGGCATTGCGCGGCCAATTTATAAAAATGTTTGTCGAGCTCGCTCCACAAACATAAATCTATTAACCGACCAATTCTATCGCGAACGGTACTTATACCGAAAAGAGAATAAATAGCCGAAAGGCAAAATTGCCGCTTATTGTTTCGGGTAAAAGTTATATTAAAGCCTAGATTAATTTATAGTCGGCACAACTTTTCTCATTGAGAAACAGTTTAAGCTTTTCTAGTATCTAAACAGTTTGGAAAATCGTTTACAGATAATTGTATTTGTAGTTTATGGGACAAGTCAAGTATGAAATTAATAAATACCTGTTTCAGGACTTTGTCCGAGTGAATGGAGATCCTGCTGCGAGCGGCGACGTTGCCTGTACTCCTGCCGGTAGTCAGGCCAGCGCCCGTATTGAGCTGGTGCGTTCAAGTACTCCTGGGAGGAGAACCTTGACGCGCGAGGAGGAGAGAACCCCATCTGGCTGTTATAGTAATCATGTCTGAAGACAACGTCAGGGTGGTTCATCGCACCCGGCACGATCTGACTGCCAAAGTGACTTCGGTGCCCCAAATACTCAGGTTTCATGGGAGCATCAGTCATTTCGTGTCCATGGATGGATGTGGACCTTTGCGGCCCATAATCTCGCAATCGGTTGGAGAAGTCAAGTCCCATTCGATGTGGAGAGTAGTCGAGGCCGCGGGGACCCATCTCGAAGTGCCCATGAGGTCGGCTGTTCCGGTAAAAGTTGGGAGAGAAAGGATTCTTGCTCTCTAGGTTCTGTCTGGATGCGTAGCCGGTTTCAACCTTCGGTTTGTCATCCCTGACCGGCTTGTCGGCTTGTTTGTCAGTCCCGTTCTGATGGGCATCCTTCTTTGGCGTCTCTTGAGGACGAAGTTTTGGATGAGGAACAGACTCCGTCACTTCCTGAGAGGCTCTCCGATTGAACTCTTGAATCTTTTCAGGTACAAAACCTTGTTGCGGTGGTTGCGACATTTTTATGTTTAATTTTTTTTTTATATTATAAATACATCAAAACGTACACTCACTAACACTGGATATTAAAATGTTCTACACAAATAGTGGATATATAAAAAGTCGTGAATACACAGAGTTATATATTTGAGTATATATTATTTATATTATATTTTTATAAAGTCAAGTCACGTTTACTTTAATTGTGCAATAAATTTATAGGAAAAAACATTCACAACCAAATACACAAGCTGATAAAAAACAAAACGATCTTTAGGTTTCACTCCACTGACTTTTTCCTCAAATCACTTTGGCATAATGAGCGATTGCAAAATAAAATGTTACCTTAAAAGCCAAATAAACTTTAAAATAGCAGAAGTAATTAATGATCTCTCTTCTTGTTTAATGTTACAGTTTCCTAAATAATTCAACCGCTTACATTAACGTATTCAAAACAAACGGGTGGAATATGAATGGCGCGCGGCTACAGACACTAGCCCTCAAATTATTCTGAACCTAACTGCTTTAATTAAATTTGTTTGGGTATCCTCCGAGTACTAGTTACAGGATCTTGAGGGAACCATTACTGTTTATATTGTTATTACGAAATTAGAATATTAATTTTGATCTTGTTATGTTATTGGATAATTTGTTAGAAATGTGGATAATTCTCTAAGAAAGAGAGATTCTAAACACAAGAAACAGAAAAAGAAGAAAGAAAAATACATTTCTCCTCTAAAAATATGGAATGGCTACTGTACTGTACATCACACATTGATTTAGTGCGCTAGCGTAAGCATTTCTGCCTACATAATGTATATTGATATATAACTAATATTATTGAGTACACTTTGGTCCGTTCTATTGTAAACAAGTTGCTTACAATTAATAAATAAATTTATCAAGAAGGCAGCAAGATTAGTTTTCTTCCATATCAAGTTAACACAGTCATGTGCAAGTAATTGCACGCTCAACTACCTTCCTGGTATGTAAATGTCTGGTATTCAAATCCCTATTCCATTTTTCCACAATTTCTTCCAACTAGTGTCACCAACAATTTCTATTTTGAAGGCGAAGCAGCCAGGAACAATCGGAGCTCATTATCTTCAGAACACGACGCGCTCGCGGCGTCCCCAAGTTCGGCCATTACTCGTAATTAGAGCCCGCCCTTGGCTTGGCCGTACCACTTGGCCGTAAGGCCGTAACGTATTTACGTAAGTCGCTGAAAAGTTCTACGTACTGGAACTGTGACGTAGTGCGTCTGCGGCGATAATGAGCCTGATTTTATGAGATTGTGTAGCGTTGTCGCGGGGAGATACTGTTTCGTTTTAATAAGACCGCACTGAGCATAAGTTGTTGTTTTTTTTTTGTTTTCTTTATGCAATAATAAATCACATCTTAATAACGACACTTCTAGAATTTAATTTTTTTTTATTAATTGGTAGAGAAGCAAGGAATAAGCCAGAAGTAAAGAACCGGTTCTTTTTATGAAAAAGTATAATTTTTAAGCACATTTACTAAGCCCAACAATGAACGAAGAAAGGCTGAGTTGATTCATTAAAAGTTTCTTAACTAAACAGTAAATCATCTCATTCTACAAAACCCTTACTCATACGTAAAATACCCTCTAAACAGACCTCCTAATACGAAGGGATCCACTCATCCCTCCGCCTACACCCGCACCTGCTCCACAACGTGAATCACGACCACTATTAATTGCTCAACTATCGCCCAACACTCGTTGAGAGTTGAACGTGTCGCCAACTTCGGGACGACTGCGCAGCGACCGCCACTAGTTTATAGTTTGTTTTGTTCGAGTTTTAACTATGAAATATTGTTATGAGATTCTGAGTAAATGTGTTAATGAACTGGATTATTACTATAACATAATCTGTTAAATTGGACCCTTTCCGGTTTATACAGTAGTAACTATTTGGATCAGTAAGTAAGGTGAGTCGTTTCCTGGAGTAGGAATACCGAACACATACAACTTATACTATAAACTATAACATTTATTTAAATAACTACTTTCATCCTTTGAAAGCTCATGCTACGGTTACCTAGAAGAGTGGTGGCCGCCACATAGCGTCCGCCATTTACCGGCGAATTACGTCATTGAAACGTCATTTAATTTACGAAAGTAAGTTGGTGTGTTTTTCTAGAGAGCACGTTTTGGTACCGTGATGTCAAAACCCGCAGTCATGAACATAGTGCGCTAGTGGCGGCTACCACTCTTCTAGAAAACCGTGACTTAAATAGTCCAAAACACTGATGACCATCCTCATCATTATGTCAGCGTAAAACAATATAGCCTCATAAACTCTTTTAATAAACATTCGCGCTCCCTATATCCGTGCTACTGAAACCTAATTCCGGTCCAAAGCAATCAACAACACTTCCCGACCGCACGACAATAAAAACTATGTATACATGAGCACAGCGAGCACAGCCCGCTCAGCCTCAATCAAATGCAACTGCAAACACGGCAGCAGCACAGAGCAGCTAGCATATAGATGACTCACTGCGAACAACGCGGTATAAAGCACACAGACGCGCAGAATTAAAAGAAAACATTGTCACAGCGCAGCGTGTGCGCCACTGAAGAGCGGCTTACTGATATTCTGTTTTACTACTTCACTATGGTCTTGTATTAAGTTAATCCATCATAGATTATTATGTATTCCCGGTTTTTTAAAACCATACCAGATTCCTGTTCAGTAAATCTGCAGTCAGTCTCTAAGCCCTTTTGATTGGTTTAGTTTAAAGACTGTTACATTCAGACTCTCATTGCAAGAATATAGGTGATGCACAAAATAGGTGTTGTCCTTCAACATCCATTAACAGTAGATATTTAAGTTTGAAAAGCTGATGTCAACTTAGAAGTGAATCTTCTGTTCATCGTCATTGCACGAAGGCACGCAGCCACTCTCGATATCGACAGCTGGCGTGGATCCAGCTGCCTATCAATATTAATATCGATCGGAAGTTATCCCGATCCCCTGACCCGCTCGCCGACGGATTTGACCCATCAGAATTAGACGTTACCAATGTCGGAAGATTCATGTAATGCCATTTGAGGTTACGTTGCGGTGAAATTGGGTAATGTGGGGCTTTAGGGACGTATTAATAGGTTAATTGATTTCGGGCTTAGAAAAGGACATCTTGTAAGAACGGATTGAAAGGCTTGAGTCAGTCGAGTTGAAAGGGTAATTTTGTAAACTGAATCGAAATCACTAAAGATGTATAATACTAGTCTCTGTAACGAAAAAGCTCGTAAGGAGACCATACAAAGTTATTTTTGAAGTGAAACTTCTTTACGCACGCTTGACTTGGGGAGTAAGCTGGCGAACGCGTGACGTAAGCATTACGAAAAGTGTGATCGGGCGAGGCGAACGGGAGTTGAGTGGGGGATATAAGCAAGAGAAAGCAGTGCGCGCGCACATTTTCTTTCTCTCTTCCTCTCATAGCCAAACACGTTTGTAGTTTCACTTCAGTCGTGTGGTCAGAAGCACACTCGGTTTTTTTTTCTAATCAATGGATACGATTTGCACAAAAAGGGCAAGGCCTAGACCCTAATTAAAAACCCCATAACAATACAAATAAATATTTTTGGGGTTGTAAGCTATGCACCTAAAATAAAATGTAAAACTCGTTGTATAAAAGGACTTGTTACTCACTAATGAGCAGACGAACATTTCGTTGAAGTAAAGTGAAGTTTGGCAAGAAGCCGAGACCGTCCTCAGAGGAAGGAAGAAATTACTCTTTTCATTAAAGTCTCTTATCTAAGACAGACACACGTATCAACTTGTTTCGTCGACTTATCTAGGTCTTAAAGAAATCTGGTAGAGTTTAAAGGTTTATAAATTTGTTATAATCATTATCGTCTGTTTAACCATATCCTTGTGACGTATGAACGTCTTTTAACTTTAAGCAACGTTACGCTATAAGAGTAAATAAATAATAACACAAATTACCCGACACTCTCATAAATAACACAAGCAGCCAATCAAACGCGGCGCTCCACTTCAGCGCCTGAGTGATGACGACACGGAACAAACCGTCGCCGTGACGTCATCGATCATAACGCAGGTGATTGGTCGGCCGTAATATACTTTGCCGGTTCTCTGCGGGTCGAAGGTGTCGAAGGTGGAATTCTACTTTATATTAAATACTAGCGACCCGCCCCTGCCTTGCACGGTATTTTAATGACTTGACAAAAGATCGAGATGTCTTTATTATATTAATGTTTAATATTAATATGTACACACCACAGCTGACTGCTGCTGTGCTGGATACCACTGTTGGGAAATTCTACTACAATGGTATTAATATTTAGCAGGCTGTGGTCCGGGTGATAGTACAACGTCCATAAGAGTACATTTGTTATTGTGAAACATGTTCAAATAACAGTAATGTATTTCGTTAAGCCATATTTATGAGTGGTGGTAATTTATGGCGCGTCGTTTTCAATAAACATAGCTTTTTGCGGTGGCAGGTGGTTCGGGATTATTGTACACACAGTACAAACATTCATCATTATTCTAGCTGGCTTATCGGTACTTAGTGCTCCAATATTAATTGAAAACCACACTTTTTAAAATATTTTATTATACTCTCTAGGTCAGAGGTCTAGAATAAATTGGCTTAAATATATTTTTTGTTTAAAATAATGACAATAGGTACGCATAGTGATATAAATATATATACAAATATCACTTTCTAAATCTACTTCCATTGTGGAACAAAAACTATACACTCCACAAGGATAAAAGGAGCCAAGGAATATTAACAATTAAATTATGATGCTCTGTGAATATAGGTACTTCTAAGCAGAAAATAATAAATGTCATTATTAAATTCGTTATTAATTTTAATAGAACCACGGGTAAACGAAGTTGCCCTTAGTATCTACTATTGATAGAACTTGATTTGCCCATGGTCCGATTGATAGAACCACCGAAAAGAAAAAATACCCTTGGTCCTACTAGTAGAACTACGCGGTCGAACCACGGGCAATAAACGGAAAATTATAAGCAAGACAATAGAATATTTTGTTAAAATATTATGTAGGTATGCGAAAATACTGCATGTGTGCCACTTTGACCCAACTTTCTAAGATACTCTATGCCTATCAGATAATACAAAATCAAGAAACAATATTCCTAATAAGTCTTTTATTAATAAAAGCCTGTTCTCCGAATACATAGGTGCTTCAGTCCATCCTCGCTCGGGGATCTACCAGTATGTGGTGGGCATCATAAATGGTCACCCGGGTATTATATCGCGAGATGTGCAGTCGCATGCGCTGAATACTAATCAGCGACAAACATTCTACAGCTGCCAATGGAAATGTGGGGCAAACCACTCTTTACCATATTGTGGTGAACCCTCTCCTTAAACAAGAATATTTAGCTTTTATTCTAAAGATTTACAAAAAACTTCAATCTACATTTAAATAATTACGTTTTTTTTAAGCTTTTTCCTAGTGTTCGTAGCGCGACTGTTGAGCGTAATCGAATCCGGAATGGATTCGATTCCCAGGTCGGGCAATGTGTGATTGGGTTTTTTCGTCAGAAATTTCTCAGTAGCATCCCCCGGAGTCTGGATTTGTGCCCAGTTGATGGTATTAGGCTCGCCCCCTATAATGTACATGAGAATTAAACATAACCGCCAAAATTTGGGTGTACCTACTACAGGTACAGCACTGCCTAACCCTGCGGAGAAAACAGGCGATGTTATACTGAACCTATACACTACACCTGCTTATCGACAATTCAATAACGTAAACTGATATTTTTGCATGGGTCTGTGAGTGAAGACTGGGTATATGTTGCTTATTGTAGTGTAGAGCAGCTATCTAACTCTTAACACACAATTACACATCAAAACAATCTACTACCTACATATTCACATTTTCTCAGTATATTAGGTTTTGACAGATCATTTGATGACGTTCATATTTCCCGCCAGTGCTGATACGTCAGAGTGAACAAAATACAAAATGGCGTCGTTATGAGAACATTTTGACGTAATAGCACATGATACAGGCTTTGGAGCTTCCACGAAAATATTCCTGGATAATTTCAACGATTTACTTCAATGAAAATACCCGAATTTTCTACCAGTTATTAGGTAGATAGTCTGATAAATAAGGTACGATGAAATAATTAACCTTCCCTCGTAGGTGTTAATGGTATTACCAAATTAAAGTACTTAATTGGTCATATGAATATTCAAGGTTTATCTGACAATTTGATAATGGGAGGCAATATCTCGCTTGGTATAACTCAGCCTCACAAGTTTGCCGCATTCTAGGAAGAGGCAACGGAGTCCTAAGGATGATGGCAGACAGAAAAGTATCGACAGCTGTGAGAAGGCTCAACAGGCTGCATGTTACCTTATTCTTTGTATTTTAATTCAATTTTAATTAATTCTCAATAATTTATTTCGAGTTTTATACGTTATTTAAATACATTAATTGATTGATCTCCTCCTGACTAACATAGTTTTAAGTAATGCTAACAAAATATAGACATTTAAATAGTCTTAATTACAGCCGATGTGTGGTTGATGACAGCAGCCAGAAATTCTACATGATTCTGACAGATGTACTTCAAAACGACACTACCACTAAGAAGATTCTTCTTACCAAATCTTGCTACACTAATCAAAGTAATATCTCCTTCTTGTTACAATATCAAGGCGCGTTTATTTCCCCAAAATACGAAGATTATCGTTAACAAAATCAATTACATGCGCCACGACACGGAGGACTGAGGATTGAGGGCTCTCTAGGAAAGGGCGCATTAGGCAGAGCCGGGAGGCGCGCAGATGCAGACAATAGCTGCAAACGATCTCCTTTCTGTGATGTTATGACGTTTTGTTCACGACTGGGATCTTATGGTGTGTGTCGTGTTGATATTTTGTCTGTTGAAGACACTTCCCTTCTCCAGAGCCGTCGCTGACAGTGGTATCAAGTTTCTGAGCAGAAAAAACTGCTGACAAAACTCATTGAGCTGTTGCGAGTGGTTGAATTAATTAACAAAAACCAATGTTTAAATGGCATTAGATATTCAGTCCAGTAAGCCTCACTGACTAAGATAAATGATTATTCAGATTTATTTAGTAAATATACGCTTATATAATCTTGCTTTCTGAAGTTGTTTTTCAAATCCGTGAATGACAAAATAAAGAAAATGCTTCTATTAAAAGCCAAAATAATCTCAATGTGCTTACTTTAAAATGCTGTAAACAATCCAACATGAAACTATTTTCATTGAGTTGGAATTTGGAATGAAATGAAAATATTCACTGATGCATCGATTTCTGGCCACAAACACAGCTGTTTCTACCATCCAAACATCCACACATGTAGTGAGTATGTATGTACGTAACAACATACACGGTGTACGTGCCGTATATCATAGTTTTACGAGAATTTATTCCCGTCAGTGTGACGCTTGCTATAAAACGAGTCTGCTGTACAATTAGGTATTCGATGCAAATGTTTTGTGCAAGTGAAATGATGGACGGCTTCGCTGGCTGGAATACATGTACCTACCAGCGATGTAAAACTGCAAAGAATTGGAGATTCTGACAAGATGACTTACGATTGAAGAGCACACTAGTTCGTGGGCTGGTTTCTATCTCTTGTTTATGAGCTTAGGATCGACTATGAATTACTACGCTTGCCAGGCCTGTAACGAACAATCATAAAGGTTTATATTTGCGATTAAAAATCCGATACAATAGAGGCATTATGTAATTCAGTAGTTCAAGGCAGATGAAAACGGACTGCGAGAGACAAAGACAGAACATCAAGGCGTGGCGTATGTACCTATCTATGATGGTCATCATTTCAATAAGATTGCGAGAACATCACTAAGACTAAGCAGCTCTTAAAATTCTCACTGCTATCAAACTGATTCTATTGAAAATTATTATGAAAGATGATATAAAGTTTTTTTCACAGGCAAAAAATTATACTTCCATCATTAAAAAGTCGACAAAAGACACAATACAGTTGCCATTACGTCACGATTCCGAAGAATCATCAATAGAACAGCCATCAGCATCAGGTTTGTTCGTATTCCGCGCCTGTGAGCTGTATCGCGGCGCGGCGGCGCGGCGGCGCTCGGCCGTCATTACGACGCGTCGTATTATGCTGCATCAGTGTTACAATGCAGTGGGGACAGAAGGACCACTGACTGAAATGAAATAAATTGCTATGTTGCATCTCTTTGGTCCAGGAACAAGATCTGTTGCTAATCGCGAGATTGTCGGAAAATTGAGCAAAGAAGACTATCTCATTATGAACTATTTCCACTACTGCAACCGCTTCTAGAATAGATGACAACAGAGATGTATAACGGTTATTTATGTCTCTAGGAGGCCCACATCTTTATTAGATACGGTATCCAACTCTAAGTGAACATGAGCTGATGATGTACTTTTCTGCTCTGGTTATTCTGTACGCATCCACGATATGGCAACACCGAGCGTTTTTTAACAAACTGTGATATGAATAGAACGCACCCTCCAATGTGTAATTAAAATGTCGGCGATTTTGGCGCCAAGGCTTAAAACATCACCGGATTTCATATTTTTAGTAAAATATTATACTAAATATTTGAAATGTTAAACTATTTAGAAAGGGCTTTAATGTTCATCTTAGGATTTATAAGTATATTTAAAACAGTGATTACAATTCATCCTTATTAACCGCGAGGTAGAATTAGGGCACATTAATATTGATATTAAATATTCAAAAGCAATTATTTTTGGTCAATTATTCATCAAAGAGTAAGTCGTGAATAAATAATAAAAGTGCATTCGTCATGTTATTAATTATAAACTCGTTGCTCGGCAACACAATATACAGCGGTATTTTGTGATGCTACTGTTTTGAACATGTTTTTACAATTTACATAATATTTATTTAATAACATAAAGTATCGTAAAGGAAACAAGCTGAACGACTGACCTAATAATTATTTATTTATTTACACTTTTTATGCACAACAGTCTACCCGGATGCACCTGAATATCCGTATTTTACATGGAGCGACTGCCTATCTGCCCTCGAAAACCTAGTTACTGGGAAACACGATAGCCTTGGCAAGACAAGTTGTCAGACTTTTAGGCTTCTGACTGCTCGTAACGACTGTCAAAGATCTACGAATGGCTGCCGAGACCAACGGCTTAAAACGTGCTTTCTGAGGATTTTCATGCACAATGGTGGTATATGTATAATGTTAGCTTGCATCTGGAAACCCTACTTATTAAATCGACTAATATTCGTATGTCACTCAATCAATTATTCATTCATGTTGATATTCACTGTCATTCTCGATAGGAGACAACTGACAGCCGGCCTTCTTGTTCGAGACGCCAAGCAGTGAACACGTTCGAAGCTTCAGTATCAGCATAACAAGTCGTTGCAATTTCAAATCTAAATCTTAGCAAGTAAGTACAGGATTTATTTGTTTCGGAGATATAGGTACGAGTGTTTTTAAAGATATTGTGGAAAAGAAAATAAATATGCATGTGTTTAAATAATCTGTTTAGCTTTTTATTGCGAACCCTTTTCACTTCTGAGCTGTAGCTAACAATAATTAACGCTGACCTAATGCCACATCGATCAAGCACCAAACAAAACCACGTGCGGCTGTCAAACTAACAAAAATAAAACAATTGTTTAAAAAGAAAACATTACATACTTGTATATCAGACTTTCCCCCAAAGGGGTCAATAATCCCCACATTAGTGACGTCACCATGTAAACAAACACACGTGCGACACGGACACGCCCACTACGTGTGTACTAGTGTTGTGACACACGTCTAGTGTTGTGACACATGTGTCTCGATGTGATTTATTGCACGTGTATTTTGTCAGTAGCAAGTAGTGTGGAGTTGTATCGTTGCCAGGTTGTGACGTGACTGGTGTTAAGTCAGGTGAGTGTGTTAGTGGAGGCACATACTGATAGTTGTCTTTTTGAATGTGTTTTGAGTAGCATCACACAGTTTTGCATTCACAATTTCGGTGATTTCATCAAAAAAACAAAACTGATCCCCAGTACTTGCAATATAAAATGCATGAAACCATTTGAACAAAGTGAAATAAATAACTAACCGAGGATCTTGTTCCACATGACATTTTGTAATGTTACCACGAGCATAATACGTCTACGTATCTTTGAAACCGTAGGAATGCGTCCTTAATGAACTCCTTTTACGGAATTCAGTTCTAGTTCTTAGTAATATTTCTGTTCGAGATCCAGCTATTAGCGACATTATAAAGTAAAATTCCTGAACTCCTTTGAGACTACCAGCCCTGAAAGAATCTGAAATTTTTATGTTGTCGATTTTAATCAACATTTATTACTAAGATTCTCACTGAAGTGGAAGGAGATTGAAAGGAGATAGATCTTTAGTATTGAAAGAATCTAAATTAAAAGTCTACTCAAAGGTCTTGTACAAAATGATTTCATGTAGGTGTGTTAATGAAAAGTCATGGACAATGTAGAAGGCAGTAACACGCGATTTTATCGCTCTCTGCTACGGTAAATTCACTCATAGATTATAAAACAACACATAGTAAAATTATTTTAGTATTGGAATCGTAAATCATGCAAGATTTACGATAATCGAAAATAAACCTTTAGTGGAGTATATTCTTGAGACGGATCGCAAAGCACACGCTATTGCATACCGCGCAGCACAGCAGCACTCCGAACTGAACACTCGTATTATCCCTTATAAAACACGACATGTCCGATTCATACATATTTATTGAGCCGGCCCCGCCTGGACTCTCTCCAAGAGGCCAGACGCACCGCTAGAGGTGGGAGATTATCGATAACCATATTTTTCTTTACCAGTTTAACTAATAACCAATGTCGAACATTAATTATTAGTTCAAAAATAACTGTTGAGGTGTATTTTATTTTACGACGAGTTGTTTTATTGCACAAAGTGAAAATGGCTAACATTCAACACCAGACATTTTACACATAAAACTAGTTTGATGGTGAATTGAGAGACTGAGAGTTTGTTAAAAATAAACGCTATCAAGATGTAGTTCTTCACCTGTGAATACCATTCGTTTAATGTGCAGTAAATTTTTGTAAAAATATCTACTATTGATGTAGTGAAGCTCTGGTCTTGATTTATTTCGGTTTTATTATTTTGAAATTGTGTTTTTTTTACCAGTCACACTCAAATTTCTTAGACATTAATTTATCTACTACACTATTCTTTCTTACAGAAAGGAACACTTGTACTCTGTAAGTATTCATACTAGAGGCTCGGCAAATAACGGTTTAAAATCTATCGATAACTGAAATCATAATAACATAGCTAAGCACAGCACTAGTCTTACTAGAGCTTGCGACAAGAATATCGAGTGGGCGCAGCAATTCTTCGTCTGGAGTCTGGACGTCACGAGTAGGTACTATCACTTCAGGACTAGGTTTTAAATCAAGATGGATTTATGGTATAGCTTTCTATGGAAGGAAAGACTAGTTTTTGCACAGAAGATGATCAATAATTCGTATCTTTTAGTTTGTGGGTGGATGCGGTTTTGTTTCCAATTGTTGAAAATTCAAGGCAATCACATAGCATCCAATTTATTACCTATTTCGTTCCATTGCTAACAATGCAATGTTTCAGTTATTTAGAAGTTTTAAGAATAGGGACATTAGCTTCATTGGAGATAACACAAAATATGTATGAATGTCTATCGAAAGAGCAAACATTTTCTATGTAAAGTAACATAATAGTCCACTAAAGCACTCAGCGTTGTTAAGTGATGGACTGAAACACAGGTTTGAATAAACCTACATCAGGCAGGTCGCTATTGTATTCATTATATTTCGTCGCTTCATTCTTCAGATACAAATAACCATGTAGTGCCTTTATTCTACAAGGCTCTATTCGCACGTTTAAAGAATCGACTTTTAGTCGATGGTCATTTTTTTTTTTTTTTTTTTTATCTGTCAACCTCACTAGCGTGGCGTGATGTTCGTGCTATGAACTTCATTCCTTTTTTTTGCGAGGCATCGTTCGTACGTACCTTAGTGAATATTTCGTGCTCAGCAATCACCATTATAATGCCGAAAAGAAGAAATCAGGATAAAATTGAACGTTATCTACGTAAAATTCAAAAACTGGAAAATCAACAAAGAAAATATAAAAGAATTCTTTATTCGTCATCGGATGACTCCGATGAAAATTCAGGTTGGTAAATCGTTATTTATTAAGTGCATTAGTGAAAATATTCATGAGAAATATTTTCTCGATTACTTATAATAATGCCTGGAGGTTGACCGTGTGTCATCACGAAGGTAACTTACTATACCTAGAGGTTAACCGCGTGTTAACACAAAGGTAATCCGTAATTGTTAAATGGACGATTACGTTAAAACAAATAAAATGCCTGGAGGTGGATCGTGTATCCTCACGAAGGTTATCAATTATATTACCGCCTTAGCATTGTAATATTACCTACCTGAGAGATTAACCGCGTGTTAATACAAGGTAAAAAATAAAAATCACGTCTACCCTCAAATTTTTACTTTTATTTTTTATTGTTTTAGACGACACTCGTCGTAATGACGCCGATCCAGACCCCATTGGGTTAATAGATCAGACTGGCATGAACGACATGTCACCCGATGAGGAAACCAAACCTGATGGCGAACAGGAACCAACTCCAGTACCGGAATTGGACCCTAATATTCTATCCGCCTTAGGTGAGACCACGGAAGAGACGCCAAAGTTTGGACCTAAAATTCATGAAAACCTATCGCGGCTTTGGCTACCTATTCTCCGAAAAGGGATGAATAAGGAGACAAAGGAGAGGCTTCACAAAGAGTACCTAATTCCAGAGAATTGCCCCTTATTACAAGCGCCTAAATTAAACCCAGAAATTTCGGCCGCAGTAAATGAAGGTACCCGTGTTCGTGACAAAAGAGTAGAAGTAGTACAGCAGCAATTAGGTCACGGAATAGCCGCTCTTAATAAAGGATTAGACTTGCTTCTTGACGATGGCAAAGACAAAGTTCAGGCCATTAAATTTTTAAGCGACAGCTGTCGCTTGCTGTGCGATCTGCACTTCGAAGAAACAGAGGCGAGAAAGAAGTTCGTCACTCCGGGCCTAGATAAATCCTTTTTAAATATCACGCAAGATATCGATCGCGATGAAATGCTTTTTGGAAGCAGACTTTCGGAAAAAATAAAGGCCACGAAAGTAATTGAAAAACAGGGCTTGCAAATCAAGAAGCCCGCACCGATTCCCAAAACGCCTTCTACTTCATCCTATCAACCAACAACTAACCGGCCGCGCTCCCAGGGAAACTGGGGAGGCCCTCCTCGCTTTCCGTCGAACAGGGGAGGGAGGGGAGGGCCAAGGAGGACTGCCCCAGCACCTCGCAAGCACCAGACAGGCGCAGCTCAACAGAAGTCATCTGTCCAGAGCAAACAGCGTGCGGCAGCTCAACAATAGAGGTACACGCTGGGAGAATCCAGCATTTTTATAATTGTTGGCTTAAGATAACTGGTAATCCATTAATTCTTAAGTGGATATCTGAAGGATATTCCATTCCATTTATAAAAAAAGTGAAACAAGTATCAGCCATACGTAATTATGTATCTTCGAGCGACCAACCGCTTATGTTAGAAGCTATCAAAAAATTATTAGAGTTAGGTGCTATATCCCCATGTCATAGATCCAAAAACGATTTCGTTTCCAAAATATTTTTAACTCCTAAACCTAATGGAGGCAAAAGGTTTATTTTAAATTTAAAAGCCTTAAATAAGTTTGTTTCCACGGCACACTTTAAAATGGAGGACCATAGGACTGCAGCTAGACTTGTACCTAAAGATGGTTTCATGGCAAGCATTGACCTAAAGGAAGCATACCTTTTAGTCCCTATTTGCAAAGAACATCGTAAATACTTACGTTTCCATTTTGATCAAACGTACGAGTTCAACGCAATGCCCTATGGTTTATCTGTTGCTCCTAGGGTTTTCACGAAGTTAATGAAGGAGGTTATTAACCATCTAAGACACAGGGGTTATACGTCGGTAATATATCTCGATGACATTTTTTGCATCGGTAATACTTTCGATGAATGTCGTGACAACGTTAATGAAACACTAACATTGCTCAAATGCTTGGGTTTTGTAATTAATTACGAAAAAAGTTGTCTTGAACCTCGACAAATTTGTAAGTTTTTAGGTTTTATATTTAATAGCGTCGACATGTCACTAGGCCTGCCAGATGACAAACGAACAGGGATTATGCAATTAGTCATTAAGTTCTCTTCTCTTCCTAAATGTTCCATTAGGGAACTATCACAGTTGATCGGAGTACTTACTGCAGCCTGTCCTGCAGTTAGATATGGTTGGTTATACACCAAAACGCTCGAACGTCAGAAATATTTAGCCCTTCAAAAGTATGGCGACTTTGAAGCAAAAATAAGACTGTCGGAAGTCATCTTACCTGACCTAGAATGGTGGAGACGGAACATCAACTTAACATACAACGCGTTGAGAAGAGATGAACAGTTCGATTTAGAAATCTACACGGACGCTTCTAGGACCGGCTGGGGTGCAGTCTGTAACGGTAATCGAGCAAACGGTGGTTGGAAAAATCAGGAATTATCATTCCACATTAATTACCTCGAACTGTTAGCGATTTTTCTAGGTTTGAAGTGCTTTGCAAGCTTGCATTCTAACTGTTCCATATTGCTGCGCGTGGATAATACAACTGCTATCAGCTATATTAACCGTATGGGAGGAGTTCGGTTCCCACATTTAAATGATCTAGCCAAAACAATTTGGCAATGGTGTGAGAAGCGAAATATATTTCTATTTGCATCGTACATTAATACACATGACAATGTAGAAGCCGATGAAGAATCTCGGAAAATTAATGTAGACACAGAATGGGAACTATCTGATTGGGCTTTCCAAATGATAGTTCAGACGTTAGGTGAACCAAAAATCGATCTATTCGCTTCCCGCACCAATGCCAAATGTAGCCAGTACATTTCATGGAGACCGGACCCTGATTCCATAACAGTTGACGCTTTTACAGTTAGCTGGCAATCAACTTTTTTCTACGCTTTTCCACCGTTTGCTTTAATCCTAAAATGTTTGAGAAAAATCATTGACGACTCAGCCACCGGTATCCTAGTATTTCCTTATTGGCCTGGCCAACCTTGGTTTCCATTGCTGAAAAGAATGCTCATTTCAGATATTGTTTTCTTGGATCCTAATGAGGACCTTTTACATTCAAATTACAGATCTCGTCACCCGCTTCACAGCAGCCTTACACTGGGGGCCGCGACGCTCTCAGGGCAGCATTTACGAGACTGAATACCCCGGACGTAGCGCTAGACTTAATGCTAGGCTCCATCTCGGATAATACTATGAAACAATATTCCGTAACTTACAAACATTGGTGGCAATTTTGTCTTGAAAATAATCTTAATACCTTTGAAGCTTCGTTATCATCAGTCATAACCTTTCTGGTGGATCTCTTTCATAAGGGAGCATCATACGGTTCTATGAATAGCCATCGATCTGCCCTTTCATTACTCCTCGGGAATAACATTGGAGCAGACGAGAGAATAAAACGTCTACTCAAAGGTATTTATAGGCAAAAGCCATCTCGTCCCAAATATAATACCACTTGGGACCCAAAAGTAATACTGGACTACGTTTCCAAATGATACCCCAATACCAATCTTGACCTTACTAAACTAACAAAAAAATTATCAATTTTATTAGCGTTATGTACTTCCCACCGAGTACAAACCTTCTCCCTTATTAGAGTGCAAAATATCAATAGATCCTCCACTGGTATAAAGATAAACATAACTGACATAATTAAGACTTCTGCAGCAAATCGAGAACAACCTGTTTTATATTTACCGTATTTCGTAGAAAACCCGAGGATATGCCCTGCAAAGACGCTCGATGATTACCTCGAGGTAACATCTGCTTCACGACCCGAAGGAACCGATAGTCTTTTGCTAACCGTTAAAAGACCATATAAGAAAGCATCGTCACAAACTATCAGTAGATGGATCAAGCAGACCCTAGCGGAGAGCGGCGTCGACGTTACAGTATTTAGTGCGCACAGCACGCGCCACGCCTCCACCTCGGCGGCGGCCTCCGCTGGAGTCTGTGTTGACACCATCAGGAAGACGGCTGGTTGGGCTAGCTCGTCTCAGACGTTTGCTCGGTTCTATAACCGACCATTAATTGATGATGGAATTTTTGCTCGATCTGTCTGCGCCATCAGTAATTTAGATATAGAGTAATAAATTACTATAAGTATTATATAAGTTTAAAACTAATCAAAATACATTTAGGTATTTGTTGTTCTTTTCTGTTGTTCCAACAGGTAATGATTACTTAATTTATAATTATTTATAATTAAGAACAAATTTGTGTTATTAAAATTAAAGTTTTCTACTGATAGTAAAGTAAAGTTTTATTTACTAATCTGAGAATCTATCTCTAAACATCTACATGGTTATTTGTATCTGAAGAATGAAGCGACGAAATATAATATAAGATCAAACGAACTTCTTGAAGTGAAGTTCGATCATTATTATATGAGTCGCTTCATTCGAAGATACAAGGTCCTCGCCCACCCAAACCCATCGTAGAAAACTGATCTCTAAACAAGAATGAAGTTCATAGCACGAACATCACGCCACGCTAGTGAGGTTGACAGATAAAAAAAAAAAAAAAAAAAATGACCATCGACTAAAAGTCGATTCTTTAAACGTGCGAATAGAGCCTTGTAGAATAAAGGCACTACATGGTTATTTGTATCTTCGAATGAAGCGACTCATATAATAATGATCGAACTTCACTTCAAGAAGTTCGTTTGATCTTATATTAGGCCTTTAACCAATATATATAAGTTATAGAGATTTATTTTAGGCATAGTTTAATATTTTCTTCATAATATTAATATGTAACTTTGTAATGATGTAACTTCTATGTAATTTATGTGTGAACTTATGAATAAAAATTATTCTTATTCTATATGCAAGTTTAGTTAAAAATAGCCTTTATCCATCTTAAATAAAGCTTATTTTCAACTTATTTAAGATTTTTGCCGAATTCCGGGAAAAAAAAAATACCGTCGTAAGGAAGTCTCCACTTTCTGTCTCTGTTCTCCTAAGTATAGGTAAATATACTCAGCCTATTCCGATCACTGTTTATCACAAATATTAACAACAAAGCGTACAATATCAGTCAACCGACAAGGCATCATTGTCTGTATAAATCATCATGCTGAAGTCTATTCCCGTCCGCGACGAACGTTTCATCGCATCTCACTAATATTAGTAATATCATCGACGGACAGACAGACAGGTTACGTGCATTAGTGTATTTGTTTATATATTAAGCTTATTCAGTAGTGTTGCTTGTTTTGCCGACGGAATAACTCATGATTTATCTATTGAAATGCGATTATGGATCTTACGATAAGATTTTATTAGTTTCCTAAAGCATGTAGGAATGATATAAAAGAGAAGCGGATGAATGACAGCGTCACGGTGGACAGGGGAGGATGGGAGAAGAAAACGTGTTGCGCCGACCTCAAGTAACGTGGGTCAAAGGCAGGGAGATGATGACTCGCTTCACGATGTTATCGACGGTTTTACTGTAACTAAAAATTAATATGAACTAAAAATCAAACCATTTATAGGCACTTTTGAATTGACAAAGAGTCGGTCAGTCAGAAAGATGAAGCTAGTTACCCATTCTAAAGCGTAGCAGGTTTCTAATAATATACTAATTAATATTATATGTGCATGAGAGAGTATAAATTAATTAATTAATATTCAGTTACGACTCCTGTGTTTTAAAAGTTACGATGGAAACGTGGCTGCGGAACCTAGGATTGGATATTGAAACTCGAGTCAGACAAAGAATTAATAGATATTTCCTTTCGTGCATCGAAAATTCGTAACTCAGTTCAATATTATTAAAGTAATGGCGATTAATTCGCCATCCTACCAAATATGTACCTATTTATTGTTATCCGTAAAACCTATGTACTCTTGAGAAACTGTGTATGTGCGATCTACACTCCTGTCTACCTGTTTTGATGTGAAAATAAACCTTATAATAATATGAAATAAACTTGATATTTCTTTGTTTATTTATCCGGCAGTAACTCAACCGCTCCATCAAATGTTTCCTTCGCCCATAGAGTTAGTAAATTGCATCGCTAGCTTTTCTTTGAGCTTGTCTACGGAACTGGGTGAGTAGGTAAGTGTTCCGCTGTTTATGATGATAGAAAGCTATTCCTGAAGAGGAATGGGCAATTCTTCTTCGCGAATTGCTCTCTATGTCTCATGTTTTCCTGGTACCAAATGTATTTTTCGTTAACATTGTATAAATATTTATTTCTTGGTATAAAAGCATTTTATACACAAAAGCAACACACACACAAACAGCACAAAATTCACATATTACAGCAAAATTCATATATTTGCTTTAGAAATAACGGGTTTTTTAAGGTATGTTAGAATTTATATTACAGGTTTTCAAGAGAAAAGTAATTAAAAAAAAACATACACATCTTTTTGGATAGACATTAAAAATAAACGTTATTTTAGAATTTAAAAGCTGGTCAAATTCGTTGATGATTCTAAAACTTACCTAATTGTGAAAAACTATGCACGTACTATATTAAAAGCCATGAACTACATATATCAAACAGCCCTAATAGCACTTTCATAGTGCCATTGATCGAAGCTCCACTAATACTAGCTTACAACGCAACAGTAATTGCACTAATTATTCAGTAATCGGTTGGATCACAGAGCAGGAATTACCCGCTAACTGTCGATGATATTACAGCGGGCTAATTTGATAAGCTTTAATTATGACATGAAATCGCTATGCTGTGGCCAACGGATTTAAGTAGTGTGTAATTTAAATGCTTCATTGGCGCAGTGTTTACAAGCTTGAATCGTGAAGTCAGTAATGTTTCACTGTGTCAAAGTGAAAAGATGTTTGTAATTCATTTAATCAATTAATCCAAGTAGCAGTCCAAGGTTGGACGTTTGGGATTGGTCAACAACTAAGCTTGTGGTTAATCCTAATAAAAATGTTCATCTACGAAACCAGGATCTTTAATGTAAACACGAAAAAGTAAACCATTGTCTAATCCACCCAAAGCAAGTACCTAATATTCAGATTCAATCAAATGGACACACATGTCCTAAATCCCAACTCAAAGATAAGAGATAAACCCGATAACACTTCGTCTCAAACTCATCAAACTTATGCAACAGTTCTCGTTCCATACAGAGCCGCCGACGAGAAGGGCTGCTCGCTGCGTGCTCGCGGAGCCACCGACGGGATTAGCATGCTCTCGTCGCGGTCTCAAAGGAAACTATTATTAAGTTGCTCGTCAAGATATAGGGATGGTGACGTCATTTGCACTCAGTAAATAAAACTGTCCTTGCGAAATTGTGAGGTCTTGCATATTTAGTTTTTCATCAGACTTAAAAGGCTAACTTTTTTCCATCTATATTGTTGTGGCCTGCCTGTCTACCTAGGTGGGCTACATGTCAGCATTTCACACGGAGTGTTTGCCATCAGAATCTGTCATCTGCAGCCCAATTAGAGGCAAATACCGACAACGTACGTGACACTGGTTGTCGAATTTTTGGGCTTCCGAGTGGCAGTGACGAATGTCAATGGTACTCGAATGACAACCGAGATCCAAGAGGTACTTCGTAGGTGTATCGTATTTGCAAATGCAGAGAATAGGTATACATACGAGCCCTCTCCGGAAAAGTAATGAAGGGGTGAATAGGTATACCTACTTAAAGTATATTATAATATTGTGCTGCATTAAAATTCGATTTTTTCAAATTAGGTTGTAGTCAAAACTCTTTGGGCCAAGATCTAAAAGTACAAAACCCTCATTTGCTCATTTGCCTTTTAAAAACCCGTCTTTAACGTTACTTTCATTTCTTTATGAAATGAACATAGAATATAATTTTCCTTCCCTCGATGGTGCCCTTTCATCTCTAGTTGTGATAACATGGAGCAGCTCATAACGTAATTAGTTAATGAGGCCGGCTGTCTGATGTATTTACGAGCTCCTACACAGCAATCTAATTCTGATAGCATACATAATGAACAACATAGACATGCTTACCAGAAAAAAAAATTGACCTGACCTATCTACTTGTAATCAATTCATATTGGCACCCGAACACAACATTATTAGTAGGCATGAGAAATTAAATGAAACTGTTTATCATATAAATAGGATATTGGAATGATTTTTACAAGATATTTTTAGAAAGTGCTCGTTGGTGTCGACATTTCCTGTATGACTATCATTGAGAAGAAATGATGAGAACCCTTCAAATCTTGCTAATAGTGGAGGGAGGTTCGTCCATATGGGTAGGGTTTGATTTCGAACGTAATATCCGGCCCGACATCTTAGCCGTTGAGCTGTTGCGCTTAGAAGATATTCATTTAGACGCAAAATTATATCTTCTGTCTTATTACATTTTATGATTTTCAAAGGACCATTGTTGGTCCTTCCATCCTTTTGATGGAAAACATTTCGACTGCCTTATGTCCGCTATTATTAATAAAGCGAGCGTGGTAATTATTATTTTATAGCCAATTTACTTTCACAGGTAAACGGTAAACGCCACCAGGTTGATATTAGCTTAATTGCTTCTTAAAACGCCGACGGAGGGGATGATGAGGTAGCCTGTTTTAGCTTACGTTTACACTGCTAAATAGTGTCTAATATCCTTAATAAAAACTGTATTTTCTTTAGTGTCTTGAAAGTATTTATATTTAATACAGCGAGTATTTCACGACGTGAGACTTGAATAATTTAGCGAAGCCTTAACGGCAGCCTCGTAAAGTCGCGAGTATATGTGAAACAATTAACTACAAGAGTCGTCGCGAGAACAAACAGGTAGCAACGCAACAAGTTCTTTACTTCACAAGTTAATAACTAAAATAAATAAATAAATAAAAATACGTGTAAAGGATACCCGACTGTACAAGATAAGAAAATGGTCTCTCGTTATGAAACAGAAATAATTATTGTTATACTAAAGGCAGTTCTAATCGTTTAAGAGCAATTAATAAAAGACATGTGATATCGACTGTTCGTCACCTGTTGGTTCCAGTTCCAGGGGACACGAACTACTAGATCAAGCACAGAATAACGCTACAATAAAATTGAAAGCAGAACGGAGGATCACCCCTAACACATTTCCTTAAGTAATATATCCATCGGGGAGACTATACTACGTAATCTTATTAGAGAGACGTTAAAGAGAGAAAATAATAGTAAAGTGTCGAGTACATTCAAATTAAGTCTAACATAAAACTGGAAAGCTTAATCACGCAGAAAGTGCCAACAAAAGGCGAATCCCAACTATTCACCTTGATCACAATGCTTCACTCATTATGCCATCTCACCGACACTAATTCGTTGTAAATTACACCTTATCACTATAACACTAGAATACATAATTAAAAAGCTGATATGTTTAATATAGGCCTCGGATTAGTATGACCGGCCGGTCGCGGCACATTATTTTCGGGGTATTTGTTTGGGCGGGCGGCGCGCGTGCGTTCGGTCCGGAGGGCGGGCGCCGACTGGCGAAGGGCGGCGCGGGTGTCCCGAGCTATATAGGTTAACGATCACGTTTCCTTAGAGCCGCGATAATACTCAGCTTGATTTGTGATTGTGGACCGACTGAAGGTTAAGATCTGATGACCACGAACTGAGGCGCAAGAGTTCAGATCTGATGACTACGAGCTGAGGGGCAAGATCTGATGACCACGAGCTGAGGGGCAAGATCTGATGACCACGAGCTGAGGGCAAGATCTGATGACCACGAGCTGAGGGGCAAGATCTGATGACCACGAGCTGAGGGCAAGATCTGATGACCACGAGCTGAGGGGCAAGATCTGATGACCACGAGCTGAGGGGCAAGATCTGATGACCACGAGCTGAGGGGCAAGATCTGATGACCACGAGCTGAGGGCAAGATCTGATGACCACGAGCTGAGGGGCAAGATCTGATGACCACGAGCTGAGGGGCAAGATCTGATGATCACGAGCTGAGGGCAAGATCTAATGACCACGAGCTGAGGGCAAGATCTGATGACCACGAGCTGAGGGGCAAGATCTGATGACCACGAGCTGAGGGGCAAGATCTGATGATCACGAGCTGAGGGCAAGATCTAATGACCACGAGCTGAGGGCAAGATCTGATGACCACGAGCTGAGAGGCAAGATCTGATGACCACGAGCTGAGGGGCAAGATCTGATGACCACGAGCTGAGGGCAAGAGTTCAGAACTGACGAACTTTGTTGAGGCTTGCAGTGGTCGGTTCGGTCAATCAATAAGAATGGCCTTTCGAGGCACACACTTGTTTTGTTATATCCCCGAAATATAAAATCCACTATGAGTTTCTAAAATCTCATTAACATTTACGGAAGCATCCGTAAGAGAATTTTGGCAAGAAACTAATTGTAACCGAATTGTTCAGTAACGAATTCCATGAGATCAGTTTTATATAACGTGCTGAATGTTAAACGCAAGTATGCAGCACACGTCTACCTTGCATTCTCTACTTCAGCAATATTTTCCAAGCTTGGAAGGAAAATTCCAATAACTACAAGGAAGCAGTAAACAAATATATCGACGGTTGGCAGTATTGCGTCGCCGTGCAATTTACAAGTCAATTGAATTTGTCAGTGCAATGTGGAAGTGGTGAGGAAACAACCAATAATGGACGAACACTGCTTTATTCATATCTCTAGCTTATTGTTGCGTTCAAGGAAATACTGGTGGAATTTAATTTATTGCTCGTTTACCCCATAAACATAGGTTTCACGGAGTTTGCGTTACGAGAGTCCCCATGAGGGATGAGACTTGGTCAGCGGGATTATCCGAAAGGGTTACCGCTACCCCGGAACATAAAGGGCTAAGGAAGGAACATGGGTGGGTTTTAATCAGTAAGAGTCTGACACTCCCTTCCGCTCCACCCAGAGCGGGAGGAGTCATTTGATGATTTCACATCCACAAAAAAAAAAAAGGATGAGACTTGAGGTCGTCAGGCGCTCCCTGGGTCAAACTCAAGGCATTAATTTCAGTTTAACTAATTACAGGTACTTTTGAATTGTCAAGAAGTCGGTCGATAGGAAAGATGAAGCTAGTTGCCCGTTCCAAAGCGTAGTAGGTTCCTACGGCGAAGAGCAAGAAACCCCACATACACTCTTTCATATCAAGGGTAGTTATTTGTGCGACTGACCTTGCTGACTAGATAATCTTTGTATCATAACCTGAATAGTTCTCGTACTGAAAGGCCTATGAGTGCTCCGCTTAGGATTAGTCTGATTACGAAATTATTCTGACAATACAAACTTGGCACAATACAACTCAGCACGGAGGCTCGATTTGTGCCCGGTTGATGGCAATAGGTTCGTCCCCTATTACATAGGACTTAAACATAACTGGCGAAATATGGGCGGACAAAAAGTACAACTCCGCCTAACCCTACGGGGATTTTAGTCATGATGTTATGTATGAGCGGTCACAATTAGACTCTGACACTACCATGAACGTGTCTAGCGAACATTTAGAATAGAATTCAGTCATTACCTAACAACCTACTTACTATAAAACAATTCTATTTCTATGCTTTCGAACATTCCCCGGCTACTTCGAGGTCCACCCGCAGGTAAAGACGGTCCTGTTTGCCAACTTCACGCAAGTATTTACCGACGGCGAGGAGGCTGTGGGCTTGCGGCTCCACTCGGTCCTACAACGGTACGCTTTCAAATGAAGTGGAAAATCTCCAACACATACCATTTGCGAAATTAATTGATGTTATTTGAAGTATTTTTAGTTCTAAGTGGTTAATAGCCTCGTCTACCATTAAATTACGCTTTCGTGCCGAGAGGGCGAGTGCAAAGTCCAGCATGGCTGATGGCATGTTTGTTACATACTTCATAAGCATTGAGTCATAATGTACTACGTAGTACATTATGACTCAATGTTCATAAGCTACTTTACGATTACTACACATTTGCGATGTTTTAGTTTTTTTAAGTTTCCTGTTCTAGGTAAAGTCAGGGAAATGAATGGCTAAGCATATTGACACCCTCCCTCAATTTGACGTGTTATAGCCATTTCGTACAACTGTCATAGAATGAGAGAAACTTAAATTGTTCGTATATTCATGTTTCTTAACTATTTCTATCCCAGACTTAACATATATGGAACTTGCGAGAACCAACCTACTGGCGAGAACTCCTCTCACAAGAGCCATGCGTGTGGTGAACGAGGTTCGCGAGAGGGTTGATGTGTTGTGGTGCAACTTGAGTGAATTCGCAAAACTTACATTACGTATAATATGTTATTTAGGTGTAGGTTAAGATTTAGGATATAGTATGTAATTTTATAGGATGTAGATTAAGGACTTAGCATGTAAGGCCACTCTATAGCATTGGGTCGCTGATCTGTAATGGTAGTTGTAGGTAAGATGTGCGTAAATTAATATAAATATTTCAGTTTATTTCGGGAGACTTTAGCTCATGCTCATTAAATAACAACACTGAGCAATCAGTTTATCATAACATCAATCTGAATATATGACAACCAGAATAGAAATAATCCACCCTCACCCCCCCCCCCCATCCCTCATCACTCTCTTCACCACCCTTAGGTGACTGGTAGAGAATGCCTAAGGCACTAAGTCCGCCTTTGTACCTTTTTGTGCGAAAAGTTTAAATAATTAAAATATTGAAATAAATATAATACCTACTAGCTCAGGTCGCCATCATTTGAAATAATTCACCCCCAGACTAACACAACACGCTATTAAACATGGCTCCACACGTAGAGCAGACGTAGAGCTATGTAGAGCAGAGTAGAGCCTAATTAGCAATGCTAAACGATGATAGTAATGCAATCGAGTAGTGTAGAGCAAACATATCGGTTGATGATCTCTACTTTATTGAATTAGGGCAGATCATGTTTGATGTGTTGAGTTTCATGTAAATTGGTTATTTAGCTAAATTAGGATGAAAGTGATTATCAGATCGTGTGCAGTCGATGTATTGATAGCTCCATGTTTAGTAGTGGACGTTCACGAGCTGCCTATACCATATGCAAACGATAATATTGTACGACAATAACACAAAATACTGGACATACTAATGCACAGGAGTATTTTTAAACTATAAAATAGGTAACCAACTTTTTTAAACAATCTAAACAGTAGTGCGAAGCCGACTACGGGGTTTGCCGATCAGTCGACTAGCTAAAGTGACTAATTGCATATTGTGCATTTTATTGAATTTTTATTTATAGATTGGAAAGTTCATTTTAGTTAGATATACAAAGTCGAATTTACTGTCGTATTGACATGTCCAGCCTGAATAGTATGATATGATGATACGATTTTGCGATAGTTGATTTGTTTGCTAGCCATAGTGCATGGTATGGCACCCTGCCTGGGATATCTACATACATGGGAGCACGACTTCATCAAGCATGCCCGATATTGTTTTCATATAATATACAGCATGATGTCCGTGTGTGGGGGTGTGTGTGTGTGTGTCATGTGTGTGTAGCTTCTGCGTTGACTCCTTGTTGTTGTATCATGTTGATATAATATAACTAGCAAAATATTGCTGTACTACTCGTTACTGGCAACCCCTTCATCATTAATTAGCATAATGTAGGACTAGCTACGTTTCAATGTTAGCTACCTACAATTAAAATAGAATGAAACTGTTTTACCTAAGTGAAAACCCAGTCTAAGTTGTAGTGAATTAGTTCAAACAACCAATGTATACTGAATGAAGTGCTTCGGAATTTCAATCTTCAACTTAACAGTAAAAGCTTGGATAGTTTTAATTGAATGAAGAACAGTATAAACTAAATGCTTCTGTTTTTTAAGAGTGTCAAAGAAAGTTGAAATGAGTAGTAAATTACTTTCTTCATATATGTTTTTCACGCGTATGCTTGTATGTGGGATTCTTTGTACCCTCAAAGCACCTCAGCGGATGGATGGATTTTAGTACATATGTAGACACCGTATGACCTAGACGAGTCGCCACTCGTGGAGACAGGCTTGATTTTGTTTTTATAAAATTAAAATGGCTGATTTTAGGCGTCAGTGAGTAGTCTTGTATACCTTAATCCTATCTCAGACAAGCTATAAAATATTGGTCCTTTCCCCACAACCGCACAGAGCGCTATCATAATATGGTTATGATTTAGAATAAGACATAAAGGGCTAAATTCACGGCACGTATGTATGCTCAAAGGTTCGATTGTATTACGCCAAACTTGCCAGACGTCGTTAAGGCCGGAGCTTGAAATAAATCACGATACGTCTGAACTTTCCCCTCGAAGCCTTAATGTCTTCAGAGATACACGCCGCTAAATATGGAACCGGTGTGTTTGGAAGCTACTGGAAAATACTGAGAGCAGCTGGGAAGACTGGGAATTGGATGGACTGTATCTAGTTGTTTTGTTTGAACCAGGTGATGTTGAAAAGCAGAGGCAGAGTTGTGACGTCATTTTGAAATAGTGATTTGCGGTGGAAAGTACCAAATGCTCCTGCGACAGTGTTTAGTCTAATAAATTCTATTTAATTTCTTTAATACTTACTAATGATTGATGGTTTATAGTTTTATTGTACACAGCCATAAACTAAGCTGTAAGCGTTCCATGTTGATATATAAACATTACATTTATTTTCCTAGCAGTTACTGCCGCCATGTCGACACTAACAGGCACACGCTTCCCAGAATTTAAAATAGCGAGTCTAATGGAATTTTCTTGGAAATATTATCATCTTTGCAACCTACATACAGGGAAATTTTATTATCTCAGAGGCAAGATAATACACTGAAAGGCATTTGCCGCGTGATAATCGCTAGAAAAGGAAAATTGTTAGTAAAAACAAGATGAAAAAAAAACTATGGAAACCTTTACGCTGACACTTGCACAGATAACAAATCAAGCACTGCACTGTTACTACCGAACGGCAAATATGAGCGACTAAAAAATACTGCTGTATGTCTCACTTTTAAATATATCGTTAACTCTTCTAGAAAACTTTCAGTCTATGATATTTCTTTATGGCTTTCCTTTTTTTACTATTTACCTATAGAACAAAACAAGACGTAAATACTACGTATGCCAACTCACTATACAAGCAAACCATCACAAAGAATAAAAGGTAGAAACCGCACAGTTAATGGAACGGTAGTTGTGACCGCTGCTGCCACGCAGCCACGCCGCAGCCGCCCCGCAGCCGCGCGCCTCAGTTAATATTTACCGGCGGACCGCGCCTCAAAGGACCAGTGATGTGCGGCGCGTGTTAATGTGCACTCGATGGTTATATAATTGCGTAAATTGTTTTTTGAATTAAAGTGCAATGAAATAATGTTGAAATAATTTCCCAAATGAAGCATTTATAATTACTGTAGTGCGCATGCATGGTTTACATTCAAATTAAAATACAAGTGAACGAAGAAGTGTTTTGGTGTATTTAGTAGCTGCCATTTTAATTTATGTGTATTTATTATAACAAAAATACACCACTTAATGTCTATTACATTTGATACTAACTTAAAACTCATCGACACATTTACACCACTACAAGATAGCTAACTCGCGCAGACGTCTACGACCCCCGCTGTGTTGCTCTACGACCCTCCGTAGCGCGTAGCGCGTAGCCTCGTAGCCCCACCCTCTACGCAGCGCTACGAACTCCAGCAAAGATCGTAATTTGTAACAGAGAATATTCTAAAGACTATAAATTTGCGGAAAATTAGATTTCAACGTTACAATTATGTGCACAGATATTTGCACAACTTTGTTACAGAACTGAAAGATTCATTTGAGCCACAAATTGGTTTGTAGAGCGGAGGGAAGCAAACAGACGCCTTTAAGGCTTATGATTGGCAAGGAGTTGTATTGTTTGGAGGCAACGGCTTCGCTCCGAGGCATGTCGCCGAGCTAAACATTGAAATACGAGATGTTTCAGCAGCTCGGTTATATTAATGCTTTAATATTGTATTCATGAAATGAGGCTGATACAATCGGCTTAGTTTAAGCGTTTGCATTTAGTATCACTTTAAATATTTACAGAACTTTGAAGCTACATCTTGCTACGGATACACATATTCATACATTACGCATGCAATACTTTTAGGTATAAATATATTGCTCTTCGTCTGAAAGAACAATGTCTAAAGTTGGAAAAAAGAATTGAACTCAAATATTCTGCGTAACTTTTAGAGTAGAAAGTGCCTCCCGGGGGAAACACGCATGAAACACAAGCACTCACTGAATATACAGGGAATACGTGGATATCATATATTACAGACCAAATAACAGGTTCTTAGTAAAGTCAAACTTGAGTTGTAATAGATTTATTAGAAGTAGGCGGACTCGTTGTCTAGATGCCACCAACACACTGCGAGACTTGGGGTACACGATTCGATCTACGGGTCTAGTCAAGTCAAGTTATATGGGCTGTTGTCTTTTAAGCAATTTTCGCTAGAGAGTGGATCGAATAATCGATTTTTTCGACCCGTATGCAACATACGCGCTTTGACGAGGAGTTGCGGACACCAGCCCGAATTACTTATTACCTAAGCAAGTTTCAGAAGCAGCCTGGAGTCTAGATTGGTTGGATTGCTCATGAAAAGTATAACATAACTAGTAAAATCATACATCTCTGACTTCTGCTTAGGTGAAGACCGACGACGGTAAAAATTTGAAATAATCCCCTACGGGAAGGCCATAAAACGGATGGTTTCCAGTCAGTGGGTAGATCTTAGAAGGTAACCTGACACGATAGTGCACGGTCTCAATTTGTCTCGAGATCTCCTCAAGAGCGCTTGATGTAGGGCTCCGTTCGAGTTCGAACCAGTCAAGCAGTACCATAATGATGACAGAAAAGTCTCCCTTTTATCGCAGCAAGTTTATATGCAGTTATTTTTCTCTTTTTCTTTCACGCGTTAGAAATCATATTACATAAATATTACAACGTTCAAAATGATTCTTATTTTTTTAGGTCATTAACCACGATTCCATAAAATGTGTTCAATATCATTGCAACTGCATATTTTTATCAATAACAATAAAATAAAATTGAAAAGACGTTAGCGGGCGCACTATCAGCCGGTCACGGCACGCCTAACGACTGCGACTCGTGCCGCATAAATTAAATGTTGCCATACTAGCCAGCCACGCCAGTGTTGCAAGCATTATAAACGACGAACCGATTCGCGCCATCAAGAATGCACGTCTTACCACAACGCAATCAATTATTAACCTTAACACCTAGCGTTAAAATTCAATTTCTATTATACCTCCCTCAAGATGCTATCTTTAGAATCTTTCATTAGAAAACCAACTCTAACTTCAAAAAGTAAGGTTTATTATTGAGTGTGTGTGGAGGCTTATAATCAACAGCTGAGAGGAAGGGAGTGAATCAATTTATCCGGGGAAGAGGGAATTATGAATGCTTGGGGGATTTCGTTAGTAAGATTCATTTTGTAAGAGTTGCTTCAAAACAGGCGCAGCTCACAGAACTTCTGCTCGTATGTTCACTTATGAGCACTTAGCATTGGGGTCTGTACCAGAAACATAGACGTTTTAGTTCATGTTCTCGACTTGAGCAATGATGGAATGAGACCTTCTCATCTGCCTTCTTGCATGCTCTTGTATATATATACCATGTTTATACAAATAAATAAATCTTATCTTATGTTATGCATGTGCAAACGTTAAATCATTGTTTTAATTATTACTTATACATACTATTTATTCAATTATAAAAACTTTCGTCCATTGAAATTAATCAGTATGGTTGTTACCTCAAAATACTATTTCAGACACTAATATACTCGTACAAGCCTGCATGATCCTCACACGATCTGACCGAGATAATGTGTGGAGTTTAGAAGTGGTTGTGGCCTCAGAGTTTGTTTCGACCTTTCTTCTCAGAGTAGTCGGACAGGAATCACCGACCTCATCTAGTTATTAAAATATTATTCATGTTAAAAGCGTTTGTATAATCCTACTTACAGAAATAAAAATCATTTACAATTTCTATTTTATTTTACCAACTAGCTGCGCCCCGCGGTTTCACCCGCGTAAGTTTCGATCCCGTGGGAATATCGGGATAAAAACTATCCTATGTCCTTTCCCGGGACTCAAACTATCTCTATACCAAATTTCATCGAAATCGGTTCAGTAGTTTAGGCGTGAAGAAAAGACAGACAGACAGACAGAGTTACTTTCGCATTTATAATATTAGTTTGGAAGTTTGGATATTGTTACATCGTCCCGGTCTACAAAGCGGTGCCCCTCCGAAGCGTGGGTGTAACACAAGGGTCGTAATGAGGTTACAGTTGCGGTCTGTTGTACGCGATCTCAAATTAAATTGTTTGTTCACTATTCATGTTTATTGGGGAATAAAACCCTGATCTTACCAAGACAGTATCTTATTCAATAATGTTTTCACACAAAAATCCAGCTCCTTCTGTAGTCAGCATATCCATCATAATATTATCCTATCTATCATAATATTGAACCGGCTATCATAACTCCAAACCACCTCTAAACCGTACTTCAAAGTTCAGACTTTCCCTGGGTATGCAAACAAGAGTTATAAAAAGGAAATCTTCAAAAATGGTCGCTAATTGGTTTAATTACAGCCGAAAGTCACTTTCGAGTCGCTCACGGGTCTAGGGCTTGCCTAAACTTGATTATACTTGAGCACACTCTTCCTCACATAAAGCGTGTCCCTCCGGCGAGGGTCGACGGAGAGTGCGTAACCTGATTAAGGGTCAGCTTTACTTTACGCGATCATTGGACGGTTTCTTTTTGTGTTGGCAAGTTTTTGGATGAGGGAAAAGGTTTGTGTTATCATATTATTATCATTTTATATTACGGAGTTTTTTTAAGTTAACTTATTGTTGCATGTAGGTAAATTCTGGATTTATAAGTTAACTTTTTGTTAGAGAGCAGATAATACTAGAGCCTAAAATTATAAAACACAAACATCGTTATAGCCTTCTTCCTCTCGCCTACGTTGCTGCCACGACAGGGTCCACTATGATCATGTCTTTGTAAAACCTACCACTAAACTTCACATTGTGGAATGCAATAAATATAAGTATTGAGCAGAACACTCCTGAAACTTATTCCACATTTTACATTCTAAATATCAATTATTTTTTCCACATCACAACGTGGAACGCCTCTCGTAATTAATTTAATAAGTGTGAAGTGTTCGCGTTAATGAAGCGCCGCGCGCCGCCCTAACACTCACAAGGGCCGCTAGTTAAGTTTGAAGAGGGCGAGACGGACAGTTTTCATACCTCTTTATATTTAGGTTAAGACGAGGACGTCTGTAGTTCTGTCACCCAGTGCATAAGTACGGGAGGGCACGAAGGTCCAGTTTATACAAACAAACACATGAAGGGAGACATAGTTAAGATGGAGGGTGTGGACTATTCGATAGAATTGCGTTCGCAATTTAGGTTCAAATCGTAAACAAATTTCAATACCAGTTTTTAGAAGAAAACTAAATCTACAAATAAAGTTCAGTTTTCGCTACAGCTTCAACATTTTTATAACTTTTTCCAATAAAGACATTTTAATATTAACTACATTTACCCACTCTTGGACTGCGGACATAAATGGATTACCTATATGAACAGCCGAAAATGCTATCACAGTAACGATACCAGTAGCAAAGTCACTACTTAGTATGACTCGAGACATGTTAATGCAAACAAACTAGTGACATCTTGCACTCTGTTGTGTTCTTGTCTGCAAGTTGTTCTTCTGCACTCGGTAGCTGTGCAGTCGCGTCGTAATTACCGCCTGACTCGGGCGTTTAGCTCGCTGCGAGATTGTGCGCAAGTTTCAGCAAATTATGTTACGACTTGTTCTGTTTTACACTCGCAGATATGTTTGCGTCTTACTGAATTTGCTGAGAGAGTAGACAGGCTTGATATTTTAGTAGTATTTTTTAGTTAGGTAGCTTAATTTTTAAGTGTTGAAAGATAAAGCTTTAATGAATCTACATATTTCCTGCGAAGACGTTTAGCAAACATTTCATTCTACTATGAGACGTATCATCTCCCCAGCCTTTCCCAGCATATACACATGTGGGGGTCGGCTTCCCGTCTAATCGGATTCTGCTTAATACCAGTATTCTACACGGAGCGACTACCTATCTGACCTCCACAACCCAGTAGTAACTATCTGACCTCCACAACCCAGTAGTAACTATCTGACCTCCACAACCCAGTAGTAACTGAAAACCAATCGTACCATGGGGTATCGTGTCAGTAACACGACTACTACACACTACCCTTAACGACTGTCAATAACACTAACAACTTTGAGAGTGTGTGAATATATTTCCTCATTAACACGATATAAACATCGCAGCACATAAAACTTAAGTGAATGAATGTAAACATCACATCGCAATAAACGCGTCGAATCGTCGCCATTGATCACGACACGTCGAGTCGGCGCGCGTTAACTGCCGCCAACCGTTTGATAACTGGTTTTGTGTAATGTACTTCGACTGACAGAGCAGAAGGTACCTGTGTGACGTTTAATCTCTTACTGCTTCGAGTCACGGATGAGCTCGCGTGTTTTAAAAATTTAAAGTAAAAGGATTATAATGATTTATTTTTAAGTTTGTATTAGTAAGTCTTGACACGCGGTTTACAAAGAGTAAACAGACTTTGTTCTATTTGTACCGATTTTTAAATTCATGGTACCCCGAAATAAACGGTTCAAATAACCTATGTTAAGCTAAGCTGACAAGAATTTGATTAAATATTGGCTAAGTTTCAAGTTTATGTTTAACAATATCAGATACTGTATCTAACACGTAAGTTGATTATAACACATCAAATTAAATTGTTTCTTGTACAGTCCTCCACGAGCGCACAATATCAATAGAAAACAATAACACTACGTTATTATTGAACGGCTGATATAAAAGTAATGGCTGGCTCGCGCCCTGTCGGAGCTTTCCAATCAGCTCGGCCGATGTTAAGCCACTCCGGCCAGGGAGGACCGATGTACGGCCACTCAGACGGTGGCACTCCTCCGCACTATTACAAACGATTTCAATCGTTTTAATTCTGAGGGTTTGACGTAATGTAGGTATCTTGCAGGCGACATTCTATAGGTAGACACTGCTTCAAAACTATATTTGTCATATTTTCAAAACATCCACAAATCATTTCCGCAGGTAAACATGTAAAATAATAACTTTTAAAAAACTAAAAAATCCACCGATAAATGTGTTGTTTAGAAGTGATTATAAAAATTCTATTATTGTAGGTTTCCATTATTTTAAAAATTAAATAGACAACTTTTTAAACAAAAATTTCTAATAATTCACTTATAAACAACAAAACAATCTGCTGATAAGTGCGTTAAATAATTCCCTAAAGTTGTATACGGCTACAAATCCGGTCGCAACGTATTGCGTTGTTTTAATTATTTTCTACGCACCTATAATGACACACTATCCTACAGTCTCCCTAACACCTGTAAGCATATATCTAGTCCTACCTTTGCCGTGTAGCTGCTGCCGGTTCTCGGTGCCCTTCAAACTCTCTGCGGTGTGCAGCAGCTCGTCCAGCTGCGGTTTCTTCTGTTCCAGCTCACGGAGTACACCCTGAAAGAGAGGAGAGGGAGATGAGAAACGTGGAGTTAGTTGGTAAAGAGAAGAAGACAATTTAAAGTCAAAGAAAACTATAAAATATGTGTTTATTTGGCACATGTCACAAGTATACACAATATAAGTAGGTAAAAAATAAACAAAAAAAGTGTACCGTCTGACACCGTCGTTTTGTACAACTGTTCAAATATGCTTCACGATAATTCTTATTTTGCTAATAACGGTAACCTACTAGTAATCTATAAACAATACTGACCTGCAATAAGCAAATGAGTGAGAACATGGAAACCCTTTCGAAACGCGACCATCAAATAAATACTTGAAGCACATCTATGACGATGAGAGTTACATGTTTATACAACTACTCAGCTTGTTTTAAATAACGTCCAGCATTTCTTATTCCACTTCTACTTTTTCTTGTTTCCTCAGTGGAGCGCAGATCTGCGAACTCCTCAACAATATACATAACAAGAAAAATGTGAGTTTACCTGTCTCTGTGTGTGTGAGCTTACTGCTTTGTAAGGACTTATGCTTTTAACAAGTTCGGTAATTAATTAAAACTTTATCTTAATTAATTACCGAACTTAAACGCTCTAACTGTTATTTATGCTAATTAGACATTCGAAATATTTTTCAGAACTCCTTAAAACTCTGCTTTTAAACAGACACTTTTTTAATAATATTTTGAAATGAAAGCATGAAAAGAGAAATGTTGTAAACAATGAAGCTTTTATGGTAGGTACTTATTGCATCAACCAATATTAAACGACATAATTATGGAGCTAGATCTGTATAAAATTTAAAGAATCCCCTTTGAACTTAAAAGTTTGGCACATGAATCGTGCCTACTCCTATCTCATAGCCATCTTTGTAAGCACATTCAAATAATTTTACCAAATTGCAATTAGCTACAAATTAATGAATAGTGTTGTCCTATCACCGCGCACGGTGCACACTGCACAACTGTGCATAGTGAGTGTGTGCCGAGGCGCGTGATTCTGACCACAGCCGTTATTAACACGCCACAACGATGCACTCACTGTGTGTGCGTACCTATACACACGAGGGGCGTTCAATGTATTCTCAGTATCGGTATGAAAAAATACGTAAATTCAATTAAAATCATTTTTATTTTTCAATGTAATCTCCCACTACCCCAATGCATTTATTACATCTCGAAATTAACGTTTCAATATCCTGTAAAAATAACTTTCCTCTTTCTCTGAAAAATACGCATTTATGGCCGCCTTGAGCTCTTCATCGTTGGAAAACCGTTTCCCACGAAGGTCTTTTTTCAAATTAGGGAACAAATAATAATTACTCAGGGCTATGACCGGGCTATAGGGTGGGTAGTTAATTTCTTCGAAGCCACAATCTCGCACAGCAGCCTTGGAAACACGCGCCGTGTGGACCGGGGCGTTGTCGTGAAGAAGCAAAACACCAGTGGTCACTTTATCCTGTATTTTTTGGTGGGTGGCTTATCTCTACTATTGCTGTTTTGTGTTTGATCTCCATTCGGGCATCCTCCAGTACAAGCTTCTCAACTTTTTTACGTTTTCTTCCGCAGAGGCAGTAACCGGACCGCTCAAGCGTGTGTCGTCTTCAACACTCTGTCTGCCCCATTTTAAATTCACTTGTCCACTTTTGAACCATAGATAATGAAGTTGCAGAATCTTGGTAAACAGCCACCATCTCTTCGTGAATAGTTTTTTGATTTTTTCCATGTTTGGTAATTTAATAACAACGCGCTGCCCGATTTTCTTCAACATTGTCACGTTAGCCATTCCAGTTGTCGTTGACTAAGGATAACTAGCAAACTAATGCATAAGCATAATCAGCCTATAATGTTCCCACTGCTGGGACACAGGCCTCCTCTCTTCGAGAGGGAATGGGCTGTAATCTACCACGTGGGCCCAGTGCGGGTAGGTAGATGTCACATGTCTTCGAATTTTTGGTTCTAAGAAATGCTGGTTTCCTCACGATTTTTTCCTTCACCGTTTTGACAGCAGTAGTGATGAAATTAGTTACACAAAGTAAAGCGCCTGTCTGGGTTAGAACCCACGACAGCATTACCACTCAGCCGCCAATGCTCTCTAGCAAACTAATGATCACAACTATAATACGAAATTTCACCTTTATACTCTAAGATAATTTCATCAATTAATTAATTAGTCAAATTACCCACATCATTAGTAAATCACCCTCATACCGAGAATACATTGAACGCCCCTCGTAGTTGTGGATGTGACTGAAGGATTCATCTATTGTTTCATATGTTTGAAGAATTCACTCGACAACGTAAATACCGCAATTAATGTTGTTGAATTGTCAATACGAATGGCCCTGCCATGGTAAGCGTGCTACGCAACCACCCCGCTAAAAGCCTGTGTTGCCTCCCTTTTTATAATTAATTCTTGAATCCTGTGTATTTGTTTAGACAAAATAAGGCTTTAAAGGGTTAAGGCTGGTCTTTTTGCCGACAGTATTTCTTTTTATGTCTCCCATAATTGCTCAATAAGCACTTTTGTTTCCTTTGTAAATACTGAAATAATGGCGAAGGTACGCGAGTGGTATTAATTGTCAGTTTTAACCATTCAGGGGAAGGAAAGCTAGCTCAAACCGGATTTATATTGATCCTTTTTTGTACGAAATAATCAGCCATTTCTTCAAGAGAGGTCAAGAATATTTTCCACAAAATCAAATTGTACCGCGCTGTCACGACATGAATTGCAATTAATATTCGCAATGGTGAACAACACAACACCCCAACACTACCTGAGTAGGTGCATTAGTAAGCGCTAAAGCTTCGGTAATTCTTTACCAAAGCTTTGCCTTTCGATCGACATGAAAGAACCACTCACTGAAATTAAGTGCGCCGGTCTGTTGTGGGAGTGTTGGCAAATTCCATTACTGACTGCATTCTTCACTGTGCTACAAACCTACTCCATGTATACATACATACACTAGTGAGCCGCCCCTGCTTCGCACAGGTGAAATGGCGACATTTCAAAACATCGAGATTTCTAATTAATGTACGAGTATCATAAACAAAAGCCTTCCGTAAGGAATGCTGTAAATAGATAAATGAATGTGCACTTGCGTTCAACTGTTTGATTGAGTAAAGGTAAACGGTCTATGTTGTTTCTGCAAAATGTGGCTGCGAAATACTGGTATTCAGCTGCATTCGGTTAGAGTGGAAGCCGACCAAGTACCTAAGTTGGAATAAGGCTAGGCAGATGATGATGATGAGGGTGCAAAGTAAATAACTGTATCTCAGCAGAATTTGTGACTGTAAGGTTCGACATAAGATCACAATATTCAAAGTGGAGTGGCAAGCTGTATCTGCCATTCCACTAGTTTGTAAACATGTAAGCAAATATGTGTTTTTGGGGAATAAATCTTTATACTCATACACGAAGTTCACTTTATATTTTTTGGTAAATGTCAATTTAATTAACACTGGCATAAAGTAGATACTCGTTGATGTTGAAGTGGAAATAACATCAATTGGAAACAAGGATTCGAACATGGAATACTATCGACCCGCCCCTACACGCGCGGTTCTTACAAACTTCACAAAACAGAGGTTCTTTATTATATTTAAGCTTAATAATATATTCTACACATAAAACTTCTGGAATAAATTCATGTAGTTGCGAGGTTTTAGACAAAAATGCATGAACCCTTAAAATTCATAGTGTTCGAACAGTTGACGTGTAGCGACTTCCGGGGGAGTTCAGCATGTCAGCGGATCAGTTTTGAAAATATTGCCGGAAATACGCTTTGCATCGGACGGCACAAAGAACAGCGGCAGTCGCGCTTATTTTCTTTTTTATTCGAGGGAAGCTGAATAAATACCGATGGGCAGCCCTCGGGGGAGGTGTCACATTGTTATACAACAACACACTGTAGGTGATACATTCAAAATGACTAAAGTAAGAAACTAAAAAACAGGTTACTATTATTTTAATGGTTTACTAATTTTCTTTAAAACATTTGTCTCTCTACATTTCTTGTATCCGAATAACGTCAAAACATATTTCTTCGCCAGAAATGCATGATATTCACAGGTTATAATAAGACAATCTTATCAATATTGTTACGCGCCACACTTGATGGCGACATTAGCTACTACTAGCGCCATCTAGTATCGAGTAGCAGAACTAATAATTATTCGGGTCCCTTCTAGAAACTTCGATGCTAGAACTTTCTAGAACTATCGACGCCTGGTCGGTCGGGTTCGGTAAGTACCCGAACATTCTAGATGTTTCTACGGTAGAAGGTTCTGGAACTATCCGAGGCCTATATAAGGCCGGTGTGCCTGCGAGCCGGGATCAGTATTGGATAAGCGATACAAGCGATAACATCGAAGCGATCTTCAAGTGCGACTTTCAAGTAATCAGTAGTGCGATTGTGTTTTATAATTAGTGTGTTAAAGTTGTAATTGGTGTTTTTAATTAAAGTGTCTATTTTTCGTTATTAAATCGGCAGTTTTTATTGTCACGAACCCCAAGCTCGTAACAATATGTATTACCGCGTTGTGTAGCGAACACACCTCGTTCATATCCCGGCACCCCGGGAGGTGCGAGCGGTCCCGGTGGGAATGTGGCGGGATCAGACATTCGTACCATTTTATTTCAAAACGAGTCTAAATACAATATTATTTCATACCGCAAGTAACGCCACGATAGGGCTCTAAGTATTTGTGATCGCAGTGTAAAAGTGTATAGTACAAAAGTACAGGTATCAAACATCATTGAGTTTCAGAGCTCTACTTATAATAAAACGTATTCCTTGAAATGATTCTCGTTCATGTTCGCCCACCGCTCACCGCTCCGTACTGTACCTGTCACATATCAAGCTTCATTTCTTTCCAAATCGATCGAACACTAATTATAAAGTTATTACTTATTACAAACAAACTTCATTCACATGTTAGATAACTTTTATAAATAAAATATTTGTACAAATAGGAATACACATGGGTGTCCATTTGAAATAAGGTTATATGAAGCCCAAACAGCTATGATTTGTTGTGTTCCTATCGATCATTTAAACTGTTTAATATGATAAATCATTTAGAACAAATGAAGCATCTAATTTCAATGCCTAGTTCATTGCAACTACTACTATTCATTTATTTCATCAATATTAATTGCCACAAAACACTGTGTCCCCCTTCCCCACTCCTGGGTATACTCTTCGTATTATTACATCCAAATCTTTTGAATTTAAGTAAGAAACAGCACCCAATGTTGCCAAATTTCCTAAACGAAAATTACCCTGATGTCATTGACTTTACCCTTTACCCACATCGAGGTAACCTTAGATCTAATCTAGCCTAAACCGATTTATTTATTTTCTCGCCGCAGCAAAAAAAGGTAAAAGCTAAGGTTTCCTTCTGGTAAAAGTTGCTGAAGTCAATTTGAGCAGAGGCTGTACTTTAGTTTAAGTTGAGCACAAGTTTTAAGAGCAGCGAATAGTTGCTTAACAACCGCGCTTGCTTGCTTAACGAAATACATATTTAGATAGTGTTAAATTTTTTCTTCATAATCAGCTTATAATGTTCCCACTGCTGGGACACAGGCCTCCTCTCGGTGAGAGGGAGTGGGCCGTAATCCACCACACGGGCCGAGTGCGGGTTGGTAGATGTCACATGTCTTCGAATTTTTGGTTCTAGGACATGCCGGTTTCCTCACGATGTTTTCCTTCACCGTTTTGAGAGCAGTGGTGATAAAATAATTTACACAAAGTAAAGCGCCTGTCTAGGTTCGAACCTACGACTCGTAAGTCAAATCGCAAAAAAAAAATCTGCTGTTCCCTACATTTATGTTCGTTTAACTCGTCAAAATGTAGGGAACAGCTGATTGTGTTTTCGCGATGTCAGGTTTGGTCCCATAGTAAAAGTTGTTCATAATGATGAGTACAAATGACCCCTTAAGAGGTTGTTGATGTTTTTCCAATAACCCTGTATAATAGAGTATAAATGTATTTTTATGTCCATTGTATTGTTTATTAGAGAATAAGTAGTATAATGTAAGCTAGGTTTTATACCCACGTGTACCTAATATTGTAAATATTCGTTTGCCGCTTTGTGTCTTGAACTTATCTATAACCAAGCAACTTTGTACCTACCATATCCGACGAATAAATATCTTTGTCTCACAGTATGACAGCACAAGCTAACTGGGCGATTCTACCTTTTGACTTTCTAATTTCTCGTAATGACTGTCGTACGTGGGTATTCACTTGACAATCTAGTACAGTAGCAATTAAGCAAATACTTAGGAGTCCTTTGAGTCATTATCTCGTCATTAATAGCCACAAAGAGAAAGTGTGTTAAACTGAAATTATCCACTTTTCAACTAGCTACTTGTAAGTTGTCGGCTGACAGGAGCCACTTAAAGTTTCGGCAACTTGACGTTATTTTAATGACAGCTAGTAATTAGCACTTACAAGTTCTTACTAAACCTGAACTTTGAGATTATCAAGTTAAAATCGAGCGAGATCGTTATATTTTTAATGTTTTCATACACACAAGAGCTTCCACAAAATTCCTGTTTGGTAGTATGTTGCATAGGGGGTTTGTCCTATCATTGTTTAGTTCATGTTTTTCAACCACAAACCTGACTTCCGAAAGACATTGTCAGTGCGCGCCGAATGGAAAGACAAAAACACTGAGACTCACTAAGGCTGTTTACAGAACTATAAAAGCACGACGAATCCGGATGGGTCTTTATAGAGTTTGTAAAGCGTGATATTTGTTTATAATATACATTCTTCCATTTTTCAGTGTTCTCTCTTGTCAGTATTCGGTAACAGTAGTGAAGAAGAGTATGTAGCAAAACAGCTTCAGCTAGTCCTCAAAGTTTTATCAACTCTTACAATCACAAGAACTCTATCTAAAACCAGCATCATTTCGCAGATAAGTTAGAAATTTAGAATCATGTGAGTTCCCAGTTAAGATATGAATAAGTTGGCACAACAGTTGAGCGAGAAGTTTTAACAACATGTGCCCCGACATACTCCGACACACTCGAACATGTCGACCAAGTTCTGTCGTATCTGTCCAATGTGGGTAACTCTGCAACGAGATACATGGGAAATTTTGAAAGGCTATGCATGAATTGCCAGATATTTCTCGCTTCGCAAAATTGCTTTTAGATGATATGTCATAAATCTGTGAATGCCCTGAGGATCTTTGATGGGGAGGGACTTATCTTAAGAATGGACAACAACCTACTGAGCACCCTGAGTAAATACTATCAAGCGATGTAGCAATAGAGAATCTAACAGTTTCGAAACTCTACCTGTTTGCAAGGAGTCTACAGTTGATGGATTTGATTTCCTCTAAAACAAGCGTACTGAGTTCTTTCAAATTAAGTAAAACATAACTCCAGCAATTAGCAAAGTAATATGAGTTCATCACATTATTCATTTTGCTTTTTAATTAAGTTCAAAGTATAATGCCCCCACGTCCGTCCCGCTCGGCGGCGGGGGCTCGAGTGCCGCTGCCGGCCGGCGCGCTCCCCTCCACCCGCGACACCCCTTATTGATCCCCTCCCCGCCGCTCCACTGAGTAACAACTAACCAACTTAACAAGAACTACTTCCCCCCTCGTGTCGAGTGCTCCACAAGACGATTTAGGATAATTGCGTTACATACTAAGAGCTCAAATTATACTGGTAGAATGAGGCCAGGTAATATTAACATTTTTATATCGAGAGCTTAGGCGGCTCTTCCAAGGCTTCTATCTTAATAATTTGCACAAATATTGACATTATTAAAACTTTGCCATTTGATCGTATTGTGGTGTAAATGATGATGTTACAGAGGCATGTAACAACAGCGGGCTGTTTGTTTGTTTGTGTTCGTCCCAGTAGCGTGGCGGTGTGGCGTGCGCGCCTGTGTTGTTTGTTTGTGTTCGTCCCAGTAGCGTGGCGGTGTGGCGTGCGCGCCAGTGTTGTTTGTTTGTGTTCGTCCCAGTAGCGTGGCGGTGTGGCGTTCGCGCCTGTGTTGTTTGTTTGTGTTCGTCCCAGTAGCGTGGCGGTGTGGCGTGCGCGCCTGTGTTGTTTGTTTGTGTTCGTCCCAGTAGCGTGGCGGTGTGGCGTGCGCGCCAGTGTTGGTTGTTTGTGTTCGTCCCAGTAGCGTGGCGGTGTGGCGTACGCGCCAGTGTTGTTTGTTTCGCATTCCGTAAGCAAAATAGTTAATGAGAGTGCTGTTACTGAATAAACTGCTTGTCCATCTCTGTTAATCCCGTTGGTTTCATTACGTGGACTGGGGAGGTCTGAATTCGTGTGTAGCGGTGTCTACAACGCCACATGCGAACAACGCGTCATACTGACGTCACGCAAGCAGAGTTTACCACGCAACTAGCATATATACAACAGCCCGACATGACTCATTGGGCAGTTGCCCGCCAGACACAACACCCGTGGTCGGAGGATCCTCCCTTTCCTATAGAGTATGAGTGAACTTTACAGCCTGTTCCTCATACCTCTATACGTGGAACAGGTTATTTCTACTTATCACAACGTCAAAGTATTTGAATAATAGCCGGTTATAGTTACTATCGTTATAATCATCTGAATACTGAGAACCGTCTTGAATAACATATCAGCCTATAATGTTCCCACTGCTGGGACACAGGCCTCCTCTCGGTGAGAGGGAGTGAGCCGTAATCCACCCCGTGGACCCAGTGCGGGTTGGCAGATGTTACAAGTATTTGAATTTTCGGTTCTAGGACATGCCGGTTTCCTCACGATGTTTCCATTCACCGTTTTGAGAGCACTGGTGATGAAATAAATTATACAAAGTAAAGTGCCTGTCTGGGTTCGAACCTACGACCTACAACTCGTAAATCGCGGCCGTTACCACTTGGCCACCGCTGCTCCCGTCTACAGTCTTGATTAATACATAGCATGCCAAGCAGTCCTTGTGTGACTCGATTTTGTATAATATCCTGTTTCTAACGACATTAAAATACTCACAAATTTACCAAGACCGCAAGCTAAAACTGAAACTTAAATAAAATGAAGTTAAACGTCCAGCACTACGCGGCGTATTGCACGACCGTCGTATTGTGTCATACGGCCGGCGTACTGAACACATGTTACAATACGGATTACGTGGCGTATTGGCATGTTTGACGGCACATAACGACCGTACGCTGCTGTATCATTAACCGGGATTAGAACAGAGTACGCATTAACACAATGTACGTACTTTTGGATTAGGTATATTCAAATTAACGTTCTCTGTTACATATAGGCAGGACTTTAACCAGCTTTCGTGAAGGAAAATTGCCTTAGTCAGCAAGCTTAGCAAAAGGATTGGTCATAGCAATTTTGGATTGTTTTCTATTGGCCTACGTTATAGAACATTACTGCAGCGGCCAGCAAAACAGGCATTGATGGAGGAACGTGTAAATGTGGCCGCCATCAATGCTTAGTTATTGCCAAGGCTTGTATAGTACTTTCCTCAAATAATGTGCGGAAATTAAAACTAAGTAGTACCTAGACAGAACTTTTTTTTAAAATACAATTAGGTACTTTCCAAAATCAATGACGAACAACGAACAATAATAATATAATTTTCCCCGCGGTTGTGTCCATTTTTTTTTTCAGTAATCAGCTTTCTATTTGAAAGCCAGTTTAAAATTTAAATAAAACCTTTGATAAGTTACCTCCTTGGTTGCCATGTTTTGGAGTAAAAGATCGTTACATTTTTAAATTACACGACAGATATGAGTTTTCTTACAACTTTTGCCGGCCGCTGCTCGCATGTATTTGGCCACTACAGCAATTTCCATTTATCTCGAAGAAGGTTGTCAAAATAATGCTCAATTTCCAAGCATGTTTGAGAAAAATAATTTATTAGTAAAGGTCCTATGGTGTTCGACTGAATACTAAAATGAAATCCAAATGTTCTCATTACTCAAGTACATGTCCGATTTAATTTACGTTGTTATCTTCTGAAGTATTTTCGTTGTGTAAGCGAGTTCATAAATTATACAGAGCATCCTAATGGGCCATTTCGAGGATTACTGCAAAACTCTGCTCATCTCTAGATACTGTTATGGGTGCTATAAATATTTGTCATGTCTACTTTGAGAGCTATGGAATAGAGAGAAATGCACATTATATTGACGCATAGCTTGTGGCTGCGGCTTCGCCCGCATGGAGGTCGGAAGTTATCCCACAGGAACGCACCTACCGTGATAAAAACTATTCTATGTCCTAACCCAGGTTCTGACCTGGGCACCTGGGACCTGGCAAATTTGGCACACGGGTAGACCATGATCTGCATGGTCTACCCGTGTGCCTTTCATCCAACTCCGACAGTTCGGTTCAGTTCAGATCATTGACAATATTAGTATGGATTATCAATCTCATGTTATTGAGAATGAAACCCTAATATCTAGACAAAAGAAAGTTCTAATTCTGGACTAACAGTCGTGCCTGTGACTGCAATACCAAAGAAGTACTTACTAGTCGCAATTAATTAGCTCGGGATCGTGACCTGAATTGTGGCTCGAAAGGCCAAAGTGGTCCTTGGAAACTTACTTATTCAGCTATTTCAATAAAGACTTGTCTATCAAAACGAAATGCTGTAAGTTGGTATGCGCATCACATAAGGCCGGCTGGACCGAGTTGGCTATATTTTTGTTTTAAAATGTTCGTAATAGTAAGAATTAGGTTTTTATTGAAAGAACAATTGGAAAAGATTCCCGGAAAGATTCGGGAAATACTAAACGTCCTGTTTTCTATAAGATTTTTGTACGTACTATGTATAATTAGACAAGACAAGGTCTGTCGAGTCAGCTAGTAGTATATAATTTATATTTACGATAAAGTACCTAAATTGCAAGTTATAGAGATGACAGAAAATAGAAGTACCTACCCGAGGCCTATTCTCAATGTATGAGGCTATAGATTTTAAGTAAGTATACAACGTCGGGTCCGAAGGGTTCCGTAGAGAATAGTAAGGTGTGGTGTGGTGGTGTGGTGTGGTGTGTGGTGTGTGCTGGTGGTGGGGTGGTGTAGGTGTAGGTGTGATGAATGCTATTTAGTATCGAAGAATCGCGCCTAAGCTCTGAAAAAACACGAAAGAAATTCATTCAGATGACAATTAGTATTAATAGAAAGTCTTCTTAAGCTCTGTAGGTAGCGATCCCACCACATTTAGCCAGAGTTTGCTTCTCATTTGATGGGTACTAAAACTAACGTTAGAAATGTCGCCGCCATGTTTGCATTGCAAGTTTGCCAGAACAGTGACCATTAACAGTCCAAGAATCGGTGTTCAAGTCAGTGTTACTGCACATCCTGAACCTGGCTTGTTGCCAGCAGTCATTTGTTCAGGGAGACTAGTCATTCTGACATGAAAAAATGCATTTTGTTTGGTATGGCTACTTAGGGCGAATTTCACCAAAGAAACTGAACGCGATCAGCTCATCTAAACCGAGTTCAAGAGCTGTCAGTGTCAATTGACACTCAATGCTCTTGAACGCGGTATAGATGTGTTGATCTTAGAAAAACAAAGTATCGTGCTAAGGTCCTATATCGGCTCTGAGAGACGATCCATGGCGTAAAGCTCTATCTCTAATGGTTAGGGGAACATTTTACTACTATCTACACGATCAAGCGGAGATAGATTGATTGAATAACTATAAGAAACCAGGTTATCAATGTCTTGTGTAAAAGTGTACCTACATTTTAAATAGTGTATTTCAGCACACTCATACTCTAAAGATCATGTCAATTGAAATTACATGAAGCGCGACGTCTATCGCGCGCCGTGGTCACGGCCATACTGCCGGTTGTAGAGTACGCTGCGACGTGCCCGCTAGCACGTGTGGCGTGCCGGCTGGGCACCGTTGCCTAGCAACGCGGCCGTACGATGGGGGTGGGATGGGTGAGAGAGATGCGAAGCGTATCGATAGGCGAGATGTCGATAGTTTTGTTATCGATAAAATTTCCTTTTTTTAATAACTGAAAAAAATTTAAATTACTGTCGTCGCTGCCAAAAAGCTAAAATCTTATAGCTTTAAAGCAACTTAGCTCTAATCTCCAAACCATTATTATTACTTTAAAATTGTCTACGACATATCTCGGATCCCTTGGGTCCCGGACCTTTGGTAGGCGTACGACGCGCGACGGGCCGAAGCCAACTAACAGAGGCCCGTTAGGCAGTTTTATTGAAATGAGGCACCAACCGACGATTATCCCTCTACGCACTATGCAAATGCACCCAACGATCACCCCCGGTAGGTGTAGGACTATTGCAAGATATGGATACTAATATATTGGAATATGGGTTTGGGTGGCTAAAGTGAAGTGTTTATCTAGTATTAAATGCGGTATAGAACAACGAATGTCCCGCTGCTGGGCAACAACCTCCCCACTCTCTTTCCACCTCTCTCTAACCATTCAAACCATTCGTTTTTTGTAAAATAGTCGCTTTCATTCAATATTTATTACATAATCAAAATCAAAAGTCATTTATTCAAATTAGGCTGAGAATCATCACTTTACGAAGATTAAAATTACATACGACAGTCCCCTAAAATGTAATGGATGAATAGTGCAAAGGACCATGCGGGTAAACTAAAAAACAATAAAACGTAGGTATGCATAACTTCTTTTTTTTTTCATGGAATAGCAGATTTGAAAAGAGATGAATGCACAAACAGAAGCAGTTCAAATTGCCTTTCTGTCGTAAGTCATTTCATCGAGACGAGTTGGATTCATTATTTATTAAAATGAAGGGAAAAGTCGTCTAAGTTTACTATATCTTGTAAATACGTGAGCACCTTGTATCAACATAATTCTTTTATCTTTTGTTGCTTAATTTTTACCATTGTAGTAATTTTATTTCAGGTACATCGTCTTCACATCATCATTCGTCACTTGTTGTTCATTGTGTTCGTTGTTATTTCGAACACAATGTAAATTGTTTATGAATAAATTAAATTGAATTTAATTAAATTATAAATGTAATAAACGTATAATACAAAACATTTTAAAAGAGTAACTATGGAATTTCTTTCTTATTACGCTCAAAGGTGCTTCTATTTCAACACATGGAAAAACTTTAGTTTTATTCTCATTGAATGTTAAACTGTAGATATATCTGCCTGATCTCGCGGATGGATCCGTACATTACAATGCCTTATATTGCAATCACGAAGATTTCGTTCGAGAAAAAAAATCGACACCGGATTATAAATAAATTTGCCTATCGACACGTTCACATCACTAGTTCTCGCGCATGCGTACTGTGAAGTACTCAGTCTATATAAACGGAGCAATGGGGGTGAACGGGGCAGTCGCGCTTCAGTAAGCGATCGCGACAGACGACTGAAAGCAGCATATTTTCAGGTAAAGAAAATATATCATTACATGATTATACTATAAACAATGCGTAGTTCCAGGTATCGTTTAACACTAATTGAATCTCTGTTTCACCAATCAGGGTAAAAAATAGTGATTGAATACAACATGATTGTATGAATTTTATTTGATTGCAGGTAGGTGTGTCCAAATTGTCGCTGGAGGCGCTTTTAATTTGGTTTTAATTGTGAAGTTGAAAGCTTTACTGTTTCAGTAATGAGGGCTACAGGCGGGAGACTATATTTATTGCTGTTGCAGTATGGTAAATACACTCGTGCAGACTTAGTACCTTCTGTTTTGGTGTTTGTTATAAGAACAATACAAAGTTGGGAATCTAATTGTTTGTACCTCAATAGAACCGAAACCGCTTGCAAAATCATCATAATTACATTATATAGTGTATATTCAGAATAAGGGTCCGGCACATATGACGGACAAAATTGTTTAGTTCTATCTTTCTATATCTACGTACCTAATTAAAGTTTCAAAGTAACTCACTAAAAGTAGAGCCACTACACATCGACCACAAACAGTCGTAATTCGAATGTTTGCGGTAACCCTTTATCTAAATAAGTAATGTGTGTCGGGTCAGGGTCAAGGGCGTCACGACACAGATGCTGCGGTGATTACACGAGAAGTGATCTGGGCCTGTCATGATTCTGGAGAGAGATTGGAGTATTTAATTTGATAAGCACATTAATGTAAATTTTACTTGCACCTTATTACTTTTCTGACTACGTCGTATTGCCAACATTTTGAATAAAACTGACTGTATGAAAAGATGATATGTGTCCGCTTTGTGGGAATATAATTTCTTTGAAAATTGCTAACTTGATCGCTCCTTCAGGACGTTTGCAGTAATAAATTCTACTGATCAGAGAAACAGGACGAGTACACAAGTAGTAATATAAACAAACAATGATCGATAGTTCGATGCTGTGTTGATGTAACTGACACCTTCCCTCGGAGGGATTGTTAACTGTAGACAATGGCGACACGTAACATTGCGCCTGTATTCCCGAGGGGTTAGGCAGAGATGTACCTATAACAGTACCCCCACATTTCGCCAGTTATGCTTCAGCCCTTTGTAACAAGGGGCGAGCCTATTGTCATCATCCGGGCACACATCCAGTCTTCGGGCTTCTACTGCGCAATTCCAGATGGACAAACTCAATAACACTTTGTCTGACCCGGAAATCGAACCCAGGAGCATGTAATATTATACAAATATAAATTATACATGACAAATAATTGTAATACTTCACATTAATTTGTCTTACGGTAAAATGATAAGACATTTATTAAGTGTTCAGCTTTGGCTGATTAAGATCCAGATAAAAATCCAAAAATCAGTTTTCAGCCTTTGCCGAAGCCTTCCTTTTTAATAAAGAAATTCCAGTCCAAATAGCTACCTTGTTTGAGCTCGAAGATAAGGAGGATTCTCATAATCATATTCTTTGTAAATACTACACGAAGAATGCGCGCGGTATTATCTTCTTTACGAGGCAAAAGAAACGATCTTCAAAAAATTCTTAGCTTTGGGAAACTGGTATTTCTTTTATGATTATTTCATTTAGATATGGCAATATACCGACTGCTTGGTTTTATCAAGCTCCTGCCCGCGACTTCGTCAGCGTGAAATTTCACCCTCCCCCCATTCACACTTAGGGGTGGAATTTCGAAAAATCCTCTCTTAGTGGATACCTACTCTTCACAAAGAACACACCCTCCAAATTTCATGTCTCTAGGACCAGCGGTTTAGGCTGTGCGTTGATATATCAGTCAGTCAGGACTTTGTATTTTATACATATACATCGTGTTCTTCACAATATCCATAAACTTTGTCAAACGCTTCTATAGCTTTTACAAATTAAATCTAACAAAGGAAGTAGTACTTAAAATGGCTTCGTTACAAAGATAATTTGTAATTTCATTTAGTGAAATTTAATTGAGCTTGCAGTAAGAAAGGGTCCTAACTCAGTTTTGACAAGTTGCAGCCCGCCAAATCTTATGAAGGAAAATACGTCATCGTTGCCAATCCGGATAAAGAGGCATGCACATCGGGCGATTTAAGTCAAGGTACTTAGTTTATATGAAAATTAACAAAAAATTAAAAAATAAGAATTCATTAATGTGTCCATAATGGAAAATGCTTATTACCATGGTCTGAACATCTGGTCGAAGTTTATGTATATCGTCCGGAACACGGTGTATAGCTAAAGGTTGCATATTTAACCCGTGAAAATCAACAATCAAGGATGGTGCTAGAGGCATTAGCAGCAAGCAGCATCTTCCTGGGTGATTGGACCAATAAACCGGGATCATAAATTTCTTTGACAATCATGGATGATTACAGCACTAATCCTCTCAGTTTTTTGCAATTCAATTCAAAATCTTATGAAAGCTACAACCAGAATCAAACTACATATTATCTACTTCCAAAACACTTCACATATTCTACACCTCAAATCCACCCACGTATCCAATTTCTTAACCCAACCTGACGCACACACATAAAGCCACGAATACATTGAATGTAATGCTCATAAAATGTCCAGCTTGTGTCCCGGGCCGCGTAGTGGACGCGCAATGGATGTTAATCGCGGCAGAGTGTCGCGGCGCATACTAACCAATGCGATGATTTGCGCACGAATGCCTGTTAAAACAATGTGGGTGCCGCATTTCGGGATGAAGGTGTTACGACTGTATCTATTGCTAAAATGTATTCGTGTTGTGGTCTGTTTTGGCGGTAGAAATGACATGCTTTAAGAGAGACGATTAAGAGGAAATGCAGGTGATAGTTTCTCCATAGAAACGCTCTCGCCTGTTTTCTTTCTGGTTAATGACCATAAGGCAATGATTTTTTACAGAATAGTAAATATTAACTACTTGTAGGTATGTCCCTATGTTTTCCTTTTTGATGACACATTATATAAGCTCTAAAACCCTAAAAAAATGCCGATTTAAACCGCTGTCAACAGAGGCCTAGTGTACAAAGACAACTAACTTGAAAAAAGAAAAATATAGGGATACAATATATTAGGTCCTTACATATGAAATTGGCGTTTTGTATGGAAGGAACAAAAAGTCGAACATTTTTTAATATAATATTGTTAGATACTACTACCCGGCCCAGGAGCGCGGAGGACGCGGTCACTGAAAGGAGGCTGCCACAGGCGGCGAGTCAGGCTCTCTGGTTCTTGTTTGGTGGTCTATGCTTTTTGACAGCGTTGCTTGTAGAAGCACTATCTGTCAGCCGTTCGGTGTAATCTGGTATCTCGTTATTTCTTTAATATGTTTAGTGATGATTTTGTTCCTCTGATTGTAATTTTACTATGGTTGATAACTCTTTTCATAATTCATGTGATTAGTTATTAGATTATTAAATAATTCTGTTATTTAATTGTGATTTCACTTCTGTCCTAACATCAGAAGTGGGATAACAATCCAACCCCAATTTAGGCCCCTTGACGAGTTTGAATTTCATAACAGAGGAACTTTGTCGTTACCCAAATGTGTTTTTCTGTTTGTTTGTTGTTTTGTGCATACAGAACTTATTTTGACGGGTGAACATGCCTAACACGCATAGTTCACGTAGCAGATCGCACCGACGGCATTGTAGGCGCGATCGGTCGCGAGATAGCTCACGAAAACCTCGGAATAGGTGACGTAGTCGTCGCGAACGGACTACTGCTTTTTTTTTCCGTTAGCCTGTACTGTCCCAGTGCTGAGCAAAGGCCTCCCCCATTTTCTTCCACTTCTCCTTGTGCTGTGCTTTCTCCGTCCAGTCGGTTAGGAATGAATCTAAGTCGTCACGCTAGCGTTTCTTAGGCCTGCCTCGGTGACGACGCCTGTCTTCAGGCACCCACTGTGTGACGACTTTGGCCTATCTGTCTGGATGCATCCTATAAGTGTGTCCCGCCCAGTCCCACTTCAGCCTCGCAGACTTGCCACCAGCATCAGCGATACCTGTCTTGGAGCGTATTGTGGTGTTGCGAATTTGGTCGGTGAGATTAATCTTTAAGATACTACGCTCCATCGCTCTTTGGCAAACCTTGAGTTTGGACTTCTGAGCCTCTGTCAAAGACCAAGTCTGAGCGCCATAGGTTAGGATAGGCAGGATACACATGTCGACGAGCTTACGCGTTAGTGAAATAGGAAGGACTACTGCTAGAGTACGATCAAACGGGACGCTGCCGTTTGCGTCATAGCAGCTCTCCCTCTGCAGAATCGCGAACGCTAGACACAATCTTACTCGTATCCCGTCTGGAAATGATCGAGAAGAAATTCACGTCTACCCCCGTTCCGCAACGGAACCCAACGGCGCCGTCCGAAGCTCAAGCTGTAGTAGATGCAGTCCAGTTCATAAATCCGGGACGTTCCCATTATTTTGTATCAAACTTTGACCCGTCTATCCGTGAGTGGACTCTTGGTGTAGATCGCGCACAAATAGCCAATCGCTAGGGCGAAAGGCTGTCACGCGTAGTCCGATGTTTGAAAGGCGACGCAAGAATTTGGTTAAACGAATGGGTAACCTCTGATAGATCGTGGAGTAGCTTTAAACGCGAATTCAAACCACCGCGACGATAATTTTTGAAATGATGAATACGACGTCTAACAGATTCACGTCGTACGCTGAGTACGCGAGACGTACCCGGCTCCGTTTGCGCATTGTCAAAGGCCTTAGTGAAGAATTAATGACGCAAATAGTGGTCCGCGGCATAGACGATGCACAAGTGCGGGCTACGTCTTACGCAACCCTTACAGTTGAGTTTACTAATGTTGCACTAGAGGCTGATTTCGATTCGTAGCAGCCGCGATTATGGGTACTTAAAAAAGCCATATCGTTTGACAAATTCACCCATGGTGTATCAACGCGTCATCAACAAAACGCTGCGCAAGTTCGTTGACGCGGGACAAGTTCTGGTTTACATAGACGATGTACTGTTGATGAGAGCTACAGTGGACAAAGGTGTCGATTTGTGGCGACACTGTGGTACCTACTTACGACTTTGACCAAGGCAGGGTTGTCGATAAACGTACGCAAGTGTATCTTTTTCACCACCGAGGTTGAATATCTTGGCCGAATAATAAGTCAAGGTCAGGTTAGGCCGAGCTCTCATAATTTCCAGGTCGAGAGGTACGCCCGCACCGTTCTGAACCTTTTTTGCATCGAGACTAATCACAAAGGGGCAGCCTGGTTCGAGACTCCAGCTGACCCTCAGACTGACCAAACAGAAGACGACTCAGGCGTCGCCGTTAAATCTGCTGGTGGGCACCGGCGCGGTGATCCCCGTCATCAGGTCACTGGTCCGTGATGTCGCCTTGGAAGGTGTACAGCCGAATCGTGAAGCACAAAGAGAGTTACGCTGAGCCCGCGCAACTGCTCTAATAAAACAAAACCAGTCACGACAGGGCGGTTATGTAAATCGAAACCGACGCACACCAAAAGTTTTTAATGTGAATTATTTGGTTTTCGTCATTAAGTTTTTGCAGGCAACTGGAAAGCTGCACGGGATGCGCGGGCCTTACAGGGTCACACGCGCGCTGCCGAGTGGGCGGCATGAGCTGCGCCTGTTGACCGGCTCCTGTTTCATGACGACGTAAGCTGCTGCTCAGTACATGGTGCTCTGGAAAGGAGAGTGGTGTCCTGAGACTTGCGCTGCATTCTTCGAGCGTGAGCGTGCTTGCGTACCTTGAGAGGTCTGCATTGCCATAGAGGGTTGTGCAGATCTTGAGGTGAGACAGTAGACGGACTGCGAGACGTCTACGTCAGGTAAACTGCGAGGTACCTGACCGGTCTCACAGAGATTCGTTCATTCTTCATTCATTCATTCTTTACCATGAGAGGTCTGCATTGCCATAGAGGGTTGTGCAGATCTTGAGGTGAGACAGTAGTCGGACTGCGAGACGTCTACGTCAGGTAAACTGCGAGGTACCTGACCGGTCTCACAGAGATTCGTTCATTCTTCATTCATTCATTCTTTACCATGAGAGGTCTGCATTGCCATAGAGGGTTGTGCAGATCTTGAGGTGAGACAGTAGACGGACTGCGAGACGTCTACGTCAGGTAAACTGCGAGGTACCTGACCGGTCTCACAGAGATTCGTTCATTCTTCATTCATTCATTCTTTACCATGAGAGGTCTGCATTGCCATAGAGGGTTGTGCAGATCTTGAGGTGAGACAGTAGACGGACTGCGAGACGTCTACGTCAGGTAAACTGCGAGGTACCTGACCGGTCTCACAGAGATTCGTTCATTCTTCATTCATTCATTCTTTACCATGAGAGGTCTGCATTGCCATAGAGGGTTGTGCAGATCTTGAGGTGAGACAGTAGACGGACTGCGAGACGTCTACGTCAGGTAAACTGCGAGGTACCTGACCGGTCTCACAGAGATTCGTTCATTCTTCATTCTTCACTCTTCATTCATTCATTCTTCCCGTATAACGTGTGTTTTGATGTGTAGAGGACGGACTGCGAGACGTTCCTTTCGGTGATTTGGTAATCACCCTATACAATGGGTCGTGTAGAGAACGGACTGCGAGACGTTTCTTTTGGTGATTTGGTAATCACCCTACACGATAGGTCGTGTAGAGGACGGACTGCGAGACGTTCCTTTCGGTGATTTGGTAATCACCCTACACGATGGGTCATGTAGGGGACGGACTGCGAGACGATCCTTTTGGCGATAAACGCCCTACATGACAGTGAATGAAAATGGATCCATGTGAGTTGCATGATATATGAATGTCGATGACATGAGTTATGATGTTCTGTGTGATGAATGGAACTCTATGGAGTACTAAGATGACTTCTTGGTATCCCATAGACTATTTACCTAGTCAATTTATGTATTTGATGAATGAAAGAAAAAGGCCACGTAAGACGAATTGAGAGCAAGCGAAAGAATAGGCAGATGTGTTTGCTCTCCGAGAGACGTTAGTCTTTCTTGTTGGTTTCACAGAAGACAACCTGACTGAAGACACCACTTCCGCTCATCATGGTGCAGAGCCAGTCGCTGAGCCTTCCCGTCCTGCTGCCGAAACCCATGAAGCAGCCATGCAAAGCTTGCCGGACCTTTCTGATGCTGTCGAGGACGACGCATGATCAGGATGGCCGTGTTAGATACTACTACCCGGCCCAGGAGCGCGGAGGACGCGGTCACTGAAAGGAGGCTGCCACAGGCGGCGAGTCAGGCTCTCTGGTTCTTGTTTGGTGGTCTATGCTTTTTGACAGCGTTGCTTGTAGAAGCACTATCTGTCAGCCGTTCGGTGTAATCTGGTATCTCGTTATTTCTTTAATATGTTTAGTGATGATTTTGTTCCTCTGATTGTAATTTTACTATGGTTGATAACTCTTTTCATAATTCATGTGATTAGTTATTAGATTATTAAATAATTCTGTTATTTAATTGTGATTTCACTTCTGTCCTATATTTAATTAATCAAAGTATGAACCATTGTTTTCAATGCACTTTTGCCATCTTATAGGTAGTTCATTGATCCCTTTACTAAAAAAACCAGTCGGACGGGAATCAATAAAATCTTTGAAGGCGATTTGGACTGCCCCATCGGAGTTGAATTTTTTCCCTTGCAAAAAGTTATCCAAATTGCGAAAAAAATGGTAATCTGTTGGAGCAAGGTCCGGGGAGTACGGAGGATGTCTAAGACATTCCAATTCAAGCTCTTCTAATTTGGTAGCCGTCTGTTGCGCAGTGTGTGGTCTGGCGTTGTCGTGAAGCAGCAGTGGCGTGGAGCGATTGACCAGCCTTGGTTGTTTAGCCGCTAGCTTTTCCATCATGGTTGCCTGCAGCTAACTCGGACGTGGTTTGCGATGGGTCCGCTTCCACAATAGCCTTCAATTCTCCATTATCAACTTGGGTCTCAGGCCGTCCACGGGGCTTGTTCTGCAGGTCGAAATTTCCAGAACGAAAACGTTGGAACCAAAAACGAACTGTGTTTTCTTTTGCAACATGACCGCCATACACATCATTCACCCTTCGAGTCGTTTCCGCAGCACTAGTGCCACGGCGGAACTCGTACTCGTAAATAATGCGATATTTTAAATTTTCCATTTTGTAAAATGAGTGACGCAAACAGAAAAAACAGAAGAAAAAAAACAAATGAATGACGGTCATCGAAGCACAAATACATTAGTAAATAGCTGTACAAATTTGAATTTGGAATTCCTTACCAAAGAGGAGAAATTCGTGATTAAAGTGGCCAGTACGAAAAACGCCAATTTCATATGTAAGGACCTAATATATCCTTCTTATTCACTTTATGAAATATCTTTTAAATTGGTCCAATATTGGAGGAGGAAATAGGCAAGAGCCAAACCTCTAATTACGACTTTTTTCAAAAGTCTCTCCGACCGCATTTCCTCTTAATCACAACCCAAGTTATTTGTTTTTACTTGCCATATTAACATTATGTACGGGACAGTTGTATTTTCGATTCAAAAATCGTTCACGTTACGTGTAAGTGACGCCTTCGTGCTCGCTTCTCTGAGCCTATATCCTTTTAATAAAAATCAGACTGTAATACGTTTTGGTAATATCCGTCTCTTTTCTCCGCGTCTCTGAGGGACCGCCGATATTCAACAACATATATTTTAATAACGTTTCGTATTGCGGCCAAATTAAAAATCTCATAAAGAATCAAGCATTTTTTTATTTTATCTTTGTATTTTCCTACGAAAGGATCTGAGCTTATCTACCTTCGCAAGCACCTATCGAAACCTACATACCTATAGTATATTGTATGGGGTTTATTTTCGAATTTGTATACGAATAGCTCTCAAACCCCTTGCCTTTCAAGGCGGTTTCTATTCAATACACAAAATTAGGGTCAACACAAAAGTCAACTTTTCCGTATGCCAATCCTATCCATACCTATTTATTTTTGTTGTTTTACACTTCTTTGTTAGGTTTATTTCCATAAAATGATTAATGGATGTATTACTATCTAGTTAGCGGAGCTACTACTTACAAAATATTCAAGGGCAAGCTTTTAGAATGTGAATTGTTTTGTAACGATTAGTTTTTCGACAAAACGACATCCAAATCAAACAACTAAATGGTTTTTCGACAAGTTTCGTCATCCTCCCATTGCAGGACCTTCACACAATTAGCTGTCTATTCCAATATTAAAGTCGTCCACTCCATCATAATGAAACTGGCTCGAGTATAGTACACACGAGCGCACGAGCACGTCGAGCACACGAGCGCAGCCATTGTCGAGGAAGTCACAAGAAGCGGCCTCAAAGGCCTGCGCCGAGGAATACGGGACGTTCATATTACACTTTTTTATACTAACTGTCGTATTTTTGACGCTGTCTGCAATATTGACATTAATTGGCTTTCTACAATAGCTAATATTATGACATTTGGCTGCAGTTACCGATAAGTCTTCTAAGCAGCATACCATCGGTAAGTGGCTGAATTCATGGATTACCAACTTATCCGGTGCATGTGCAACAACATCATACATTTACTTTTATAATGACTCAAGTTTTCATTCAGCGAGGATTAAGTAAACTGTTAGTGTGCACTCCTTGTTGGTAGCGTTGTATTACGTTACCCACATAATACGGACACTCCCCGCCGTCGATTCGTATCGGGTAGTGTAAAGGTGCCATAAAGGAACCGACCTCACGCGGGGTTCCGCCACAATGACGGGCGGAAATGAGCTCTTATTTATAAGTAATAAAGTTTAAATTAGTTTGCCACAATTGGGGGTACTAATAAATTTAATCTTTTGCCTAATGTTCGCAGAATGATCTGTGTTACGTTTTAAATTACTCCAACGGCAGTCTGTTGTCGGTGGAAGACCATTAGTTATGTTTATTGCATATTTTGGGCGTCGAAGATACATTGAAGAATTTAAATTTCCTCGTAGGTACCTAATGTGAAAGTTCTATTCTATAGGAAACATTACGAATCGAGTAGAAGTAGAGTGGTATTTTAGTACTTTTAGAACGTATATTCATTTCCAATTTAATAATATAAACATAAAATATCTACAGCTTCCGTTCAATTCCTAAAAACGACACAGGAGGGTCTCAACAAGATCAGCAAGTTCGCCCCTTGTGGTGACCAAGACAAGCCAGTTCTTCAACGAACGAACGCGTTTAAACAACCTTCCTTAATTCGTCAGCTGTTGCACACATATGTATATATTTGAGTGACACTTATCCGTAGAATTTCGCTGAGAAGAAAGATCACTTAGCGGAGCATAATACTAAGTTTCCAGTGTTCTATACGACTGGTGAGTAGTGGTGAGCGGTGGAACTACGACATGTGCCAAATAAACATCGAGTGCTACAAGTACAAGGATATGTTGGCGCCTAATTGAAATTGACAGGGTGGTATTGTAGGTGAACATTTGTGAAATTGTATTGACTAAACAAGATGGCGTTGATAGTTCCGATGTAGGCCACGCGCCACAATAACCTTGTACCGCTGCATTTTGTTTCTTCCTTGGGTACACTAGTGAGGGTACAAACCTTCTGCTTGTCGAGCTGCTGCAGGATGTCCTCCACATCGCCGACGGCGACCGACTGCGTGCGGAGCATGTCCACCTCCAACGACACCCAGTCACGAATCTGACACAAAATAGGAAGATTACAAAAAGGCCATAATTTGGTGACATTACAAACACTGTTCGGGCTACTAGCCGCAGTCGAGTAAAAAAACAAAAAAGGTCAAATAACACATATTATTATAACAATTTTTAATTTTAATTCCTGCAATCGCTCAAACTATTCCGCCGGTCAGGTGTCGCATGTGGTTATGGTTGTAATGTTGATATTAATTGGGAGCCCAAGTTTAATAGTTTATGTTATAAATTCCCACATATTTCATTCGCTTCGATCGTCTGTCTTGAATGGGAAGACATAAACATCAGTATAATAATTAGTATAACTTCAGAATACAATAGGTATCCATTGTACAAACATTACCGTGTCGTATTGTATCAATCACATTGAGCTGAATCCTCATAATTTCATGTACAATATTGTTTGCGGAAGTGTTTCAGACATACATATATTATCGACTGATACATTCAATATTCTCTGATGCTTGGAAACATTTCCTTTCAGCAACCTTCAGGAACAGGAAAAATATAACGAATAAATGTCACTTCAACAGTATAAGGTGCGGTCCCATCTTAACATAATTTCCCTATAAAAACCAATGCAGCCGACCTCCCGACCTGCCCGATAACAATAAGATTTTATTCCAATACTGTCCTTTAGAAAAAGGCCTCCAGGGATAGAAAAAAATATATATTTAGTACATTGGCTTCGGATGGGTGCGCGAGGAATTTTATAGGAATCAGAGTGAAGACGGCGCATTTTTTCCATTTCTGTTCGGATATAAAGGCCTGCGGTCATCTGCGGCCGCCGCGTGTAATGCCGACCACCCAATTCTGATTTACTGAGGCCTTCTGCGACCCTTTTGGAAACACATGGGTTGATATGTTGGACTGCGAGCTGTGCCTACAGTTTTTATTTATAGTTTTACATGGTTTGCATTCTAGGTCATGTTTGTTGTTTTTAGCATTGCATACATAACAAATGACTACTGTGAATACAGAATTGTATTACTGCATATTGTTTATTATTTTTAAGTTTTGTTCGTCTTATTGGAATACAATAAAGATAACTCTATCTAAGCATAAATACTACCATATTGATTACACTACCCATTGGACTATTTTTGAGTAAATCTGTAGTATTCATAGAAAACCGACATCAATGGAATTCCTTTTCTTCCATTAAATAGTTCCTTTAGGGAGTTTATTTTGGTATCAGTAGAAAACAAGTAAAACCACCTGAGCGACGATACTTGTAGACTAGGCACACGTGTAGATTTGAATTGCATCACAATCGTGTATATCAGCAATAAATCGGTTACATCGATACTGTCGTAAAACTGACTGTCGTTTGATAGTGCACACACCAAAGTGCACAACGCAATATAAATGCTATAAAATGCACTCCCGTATTCACTGGCAATATACCTTTCATCGAATTCTAGACACCCTTGTGGCCTTGTATGCTATCAAATATCTTTTAGTTTCATCCTTTGGCGTTTATCAAGTAACTATTATATAAACTCCTTCCTTATGTAAGCTTCAGTAAGTTATGCGACTAGGCTTCTGTTACATTCGTGAGCAAACCAAACAAATTAACCTAGCGTGCATGTCTGCAATACCCTCCCCTATGTTTACAGAATTCGTCTAAGAAATATAACATGGTAAGCGGCACTTGCGGGAATGGCTCTGAGCCGCGCTTCGGTGGCCTCCCGACGTCGCCTGCCGGATCAAATGCTGCCGTTCCGAACTACGGAATGTCAAGCATTTGACTCGAATTTTTGATGAAATTCAGTTCAGTAGGTTAGTATTTGAATCAATCGGAATCGGAATCTGACAGACAATTGATAACAGTTTTCTATTGAATTTTCTTTTCCGTAACCAGTAAATCGTTTTGTTCAGACTTTACCCAGCCATATAGAAATTTAAATGTGCCTTTTACAAATTAGATTTTAACATTTTCCATACCAAAATCCCATTATGTTTTTCCTTTCAACCCACGTTTAGTTCTCTCGTATAATCAATTACAACTTTTTCTCTACAAAAGTTCTAGAGCCTCAGAAGAAGTCTGCAAAAGACTACAAACTAATAGGTAATCTATCGTCTGCAGTTCAGCACTAGCTTAGAGAACAAAGTCCACAACAGCCCACTAGCCGCCTCCCAACTTGTACTCCACAAACAAGAGATTAACCTCACCGTACTTATATACGTACTTAGTGCAAGTTTCAAATCTTTCCAACTTAGAGCTTACTTTCAAAGTGAACTAGTCCCTACTGTTAGGGTTCGTTCACATCTACGGATGTTCGCCAAACGCGAATTTCATTTGTATGGTGATTAAAGAGGATGGGTTACGCGAACTGTGCAGGCGTCGTGCAAATTGCCACCGTTTGAGGTTCATTGTCAGATGTGAACACACCTTTACTAGCGACACTAGCTCTTGAATTAATTTCACTTACTACTTCATAAAGTGCTCGATTGAATGCCTTTTCTCACTATTTTCACCTTTTCCTGTCCTTTGCTGTCGTAATGAATTCCAAACGGTAGCCATTTTGTTCGATTAAGGAACTTTCTCGGGTAAATCGAAATTTTTAGAGGCTATATTTTTGGCTGAAAATTACTTTGTTCTATATTACGATTGTATCGTGGAAACTATTATTTTCGTAAATTAAGTACGGTAAATTACTTCGCTATTATATATAGGTTCAAGGTTTGCCGCATGCGCTAACTACCCAATGAAAGTAAATTAAGTGCTCCAAATAACGCCTGTTACTTACTTGTTCATTTGAACGTAAAAAATATTTTCCAAACAAAAAATAAAACCAATAGAAATACTTAATTCGAAACTTCTACTTTGATTCCAACGTATTTCAACGAATGTTTGCTGCTTTTGAAGGCACTTTTTTCATACAGACCCAACGAACAGTTTCATGCGCTCTTGAGAGTGCATCGTTTGCCCTCCGCGTCTATATTGACTCCGTCCGTCGAACCGAACGTAAAACGTTACAACTCGAATATAATTTTTTCCCCGGAATGAGCTGGCAAGGCGGGCATTCTGCAATAAACCGCGACGTTTTCAAAGGAATGCCTTCATCCCGCGAGCTTGTACCCCGGTACCCGGTACCTACCCACGCCAAATTGTGCGGAAGAGATAAACTTACAGTCGCCAACGAATGAAATGATGCAGAAGGTTCAATTCTAACAAACTTGCGATTTTGACTTACACAGTAAACTCCGCTAGTATATACTCCACGCGGTGCTAATATGGCCAAGTGCTATAGTGGAAGACCTATTCTGCCCCGATATTATAATTACAGTTAGTCGTGTTACTGGTGTTATGACATTTTTTTTACAGTATTGTTATCCTTAATATTGAACAAATAAATTACATATATTCAGGATTAATCTACAAAAAGGTGGTTTTGTAGAAAGGCTGGTAAAGACTCATTTGTATTACTCGATATTAATTTTAGCCTTCAATGAGTTATGTAGGCTCGGTTGTTTTCCCGTGTCAAACAATTCTTTGATTCTACTGGACCTTTTATTTTAAATAGATACAAAAGTATAGTATAGCATAGTGTCGAAAACTAGCTGATTGATTTATTGCGTGATATGTCGGCGGTGTATTGAGTGAAGCTTCTGCAGTTTGTTATCGTGTGTCGCAACCGCTAACATTTGATACAAACCGGGACAAAGAACTCGATGCAATCAAGTCGCTTCACCGAAAAAAAATGTAACCGATTACATCGTCGACTTTACTGTGGAATTGAATCGGAGTTTGATGGCGACGAGGCTATGTTTTTTTATTTTGTGACATTCACTCGTTATTTTGAGCAGATCAGGTAAATTGCTTGCCTATTTTTTGTTGTTTCAAAGACCTACGAATTTCTTGCTATTGAATTTTGTTCGCTTATTGTTTGGGTATCTACGATAAAAGTAGGATTTTTAACTCATCATATCATTATAAATGCTTTGAATTTCTTTTAATAGATCAGTACCTATATTAAATAATTTCACGCGTAACTTTAACTTTTCCTATTCTATCACGATTATTAGATTATATTGCATTTAAAGCGACTGTTCAATTTAATATTTGAACGCCATCGCCACAACGACTGGTGGCACTTCAATCGCGTTGTGTCCGCTAAATCGGAGTGGAGATTCAGCCATAAGGAACGTACGAACAGAAGTACCACTCAGTGCCGCTAACAAGCCTAAAAAAAGTATCTTTACTCGAAAGATGCAATCATGGAGCTTTCACAATTTTCCTTCAACCTCATCAGTCTGTATGAACTTCATGTTATATCGTCTACTGAGTAACAAAGCTTTGACACACTTATCTAGCCTATGCCAAAGAAAAGACTGGTAAATGTGCTTAAGAATGTGGTTACAGGGATGTAGTTGAGAATTTGTTTAAAAAATAGGGGGAAGAGTTTCTCGTCAATCTATGTTAGATGGCCTCAAAAACTTCTCCCCCCATTTTTAACCATAAAAGAATCAGTAAACTTTATACTGCGAAGTTTTAAGTCGATACATACGCGTACCATAGCTATTGTCAACACCGTAATGATCAATAAGATTTAGTTCTTTTCCAGTATTTGTTACAAGTTGGTCTTCTGCATCACCCTGCGCTGTGCGACGGCTGGTCCCGGAGGGTAGTCGTCGTGCGACTTCAGATTATATTCACACCGGCTGACTTGTGATCGTCAGCGGTTCACAAGACCCTCGATCACTTTATGTGGGTAGTTAGGTACTACCGCATAGCTGAGCGGCTGTTTGATCCAATTATAATATTCGTAATCGGTAAGATGAAACTAACTCTAATTTAGGATAATAAATAGATGGCATTAACGAGATCGAAAATTGTATACCGACATTTTCAGCTCTTGTTCTTGTGTAGGCACAAGATACGAAATTAAATTAGGACCTATTGTAACAAAACGAGAAGTTGGTCAGCAAGATGACCAGTATACTGGATGAACTACATTAGGTATCTTCACACGTAAACGGATGATTAACGCTACACAAAGGCAGGTACCAAGTTATTTGCATATGGAACCTATACGCTCCCGCATGGCTAGACAAAACTAAACTTGGTTTTAAAATCTCCAATCGCAAAGAGATCAGTATAATTCCGATTATTCGTGGTGATAATAAAGAAGCAGTTGACAAACCTGCAGCACGGTGGTGTCGAAGTGTGCCAGCAGCGCGGCCGGCGACTGCTGCGACGAGCGGCGCCGCCCCGACAGCCGCGCGCTCCAATCTGAAACAAGCACGGTTACATTAGTGATCAGCTGACTAGGGCTAAGGTTTAAAGCTCACAGGCTAAGGCAGCGGTAATCAGCGGCTAATATTTGGAACTTGATCACTACACTTTTAGGCCAGAAGCACAGCTCGACAAGCGATAGTCTCGACTCATCATCATCAGCCTATAATGTTCCCACTGCTGGGACACAGGCCTCCTCTCTGTGAGAGGGAGTTTCGACTCAGCAATGACCAATATGGCCGCGCCGTAACACGGACCCCGTGGCTGGTCGAGCTGTACTTTGGGCCTTTTCGTTTCAAAGAAATCATGTCCAAAATATCTGAGAATCGTCGCATTTTGAATGACAAAAACTGCAATAGACGCTCGCAACGTATAAAGTAATGCGCTTTCAGAACGATATATCTGTAAAGCTTCTAAATACAGGCAGCCGTCTAGGGGTTATGCTTATTTGAGCAACATCTTGTCCCTGTACAGACGAATTTCATATTTTTATGAAAGTTTAAAGTTAGCAAGCGCAACTGGTTTATCAAACCTTGGTGTATAAATCTCAGCTCCGTACCAACAACCAGCACAACTCCACAAAAACTAAGCTTGAACATGAAAATACAAACTGCGGGTCAACATTTAAAAAGTCTGAACCGTTCTGCAGAGGAAAATAAACAAATAAACAGTCGCTTCCGTAGCCGGGGGCCGGTCCGTGCCGGGCCGGGCCGGCGACAGGAAACGAACCCGCGATGGAACACACACCCCCCGGCGACTGAGCTGCAGGCTCCTCTACAAACGGACTGCATGCATATTTTCTGTGCAGATGATCTCATGTCTGCTGGAGATTTGAAACGGTAACGTTGTATTGGACAGTTGCTGTTTTTTGCTTTTGCAATGTTTCCTGTGACGGAACGCTTTGATTTCCATGCACTTTATGGAAATAATAAACAAATGTACTTCGGTAGCGAGTTCTGCTTAGATTTGATAGCGAAGAACAATATTTACGCTGGGCTATAAAGCACTAGGCAGGAGCGACTGATTTTATTTGATCAAAACATAATATCAATTTCCTCTCATCCAAAAACCAAATGGATGCTTTTATGAAAAATATATAAATCTTAAAAAAAAAACGTTAGTTTTTGAAGAACATTAAAATTTGTTTTGAAGTCATTGATCTGTGTTGATGACCATTTACTATAGAATTCTATTTTTATCGTTAAGTTTTCGTTTACAAATTGATATTTGCCCAACCGCTACCGATTTCCCTTAGTTTCCAGCCAATAGGCTTGCCCCAATTACTGTAACTAAAAGCAAACAGTTAAGCGAAGTGCGCACTGTCGGCAGTTTTTGTGGCAGTCTGTGGCGGCGATAACTCAGTGTTGTTGGTTGTTGCCGAGTTTTTGTAGCAACTAGCGGCCGGCGGGCGCGGGGGCGGCGACCGATCGCTGCGACTGCTGCTGATACAGTTACTAAGTACTTAACGACATCCATCATTTACTTAACAACCCGTGTTTTGTTACTTTGAGTAATTAGTGAGGCTGATATTATAATTAGAAGGATTTGTCTAGTAAACTGAAGGATTGATTGTTATAATTTATAAGATAGATTGTTTCGGGTTTGGTCTGAATATTTTTGTTTCTTTGACGTTTTGTGCGTAGACTGCTTATGAAAGCTAGTGAAGAAAGAAACATTGCCACAATCAGCATGCTTGTTAAAACATTGCCCTCAATGTGCTTAAGAACGGAGTTCCTGTAAACTTGCTCCTAACTTCCGCCTCATCATTAAATATCTAGCGGCAGTCGTAGAGAATTAATATTAATTAACTGAAGTTAGCAACGGGCCGACAACGCGGTCCCTTCGGAGATATTTTGTAAAACTTCGGTAAAAGTCGTCTGAAGTCGCGTCCCGTCGGTTTATTTGTGAGGACTCGAGGTCGTTCGTCAGTCATCATCCTCGTCCTAACTTCTGAGGAATGTTTCATAAAACATCAAGTTGGCGATTTAAGACACGAAATACGAAAAGAAGGCCAACTTCATACACAGCGCCGTGAAATCATGCTCATCACGTGTCCGTAACGTGATACGTATGTGAAGACGAAATCGAAATGATTATAGACAAGTGCAGTCTTACACAGTGCGCATTATTACTTCGTAAGAATTCAGGCAGCACAAGCGACGATAGAATTTTAAATAAGTACCTACTAGGTGAAGCACGGGTCCGATCCCCTACTTTCATGCGGAATTATAGCCCTTAACAAGATTATAGCTTTTAAAAAGATTATCGGCAACAAGTGCATGATTTTTTTGGTTAAATAGGTAAAATGGTTCTTCTGTTATGTTTGAGGTGTGTCTAGAAAGTTTGTGTCGTCAGATATGTACGCAAAAACTTCAATTCAAATTGATTGGACTTTAATGGAATTTTGAAATTTTTAGGTTCCTGAATATTTTCTTTTCGTCAGTAAGTTTTCAGTTTCTTTCCATAATTTTACTTATTAGTTTTCTATATTCGTGAATCTTTAACGTAAGACATAGATTAGCCAGCTACGATATTGAGAACACAACAGCAATACAGGCTAAGGTACAATTTGGACAATCCAATCTTGTTCCCCTTCCGAGGGTAGTTCGTTGTGGGGCGGTCACCCTTCGTGATGGTTGTCGTAACCTGTAACTGGCAAGATATTGGACATCTGAATACATACAATCACTGTTGGTGCGATGAACTGACGCCGAACATTGTAAATTGTTTACAAACTTGGAGGTAGTCGCTGAATGAAGGGTTTGGAATATGTGGTGCAGATTCGACTGATTGGTTTTGTTTTAGGTGGAAAACTGAATTAACGGGCTTGTATAGTTAAAAAATAACAACGCAATGTCAAAATACAAAAAAGTTATTTTTTCGACTTCTTTCCTTGCACACGTAGTCTTATAATTTGTATCGCGTGTCCGTCCATCTAAGACTTGGTATTTCTTGCTTAATTTCCTTGCAAACGACCTCGTGTGTCCGTCTAGCGATAGTGTCGGCTCTATGGAAGTGAAGCCTTTGCCCCGACTGGTTACAGTTCACTCACAGCACGTAAACGGATCAACAGATTAACTAGCGCACACTGGACTACCAGGAAACACTTCTGTGTGTATGTTAGCTGCAACTCGGCACGTATGTGTAGCTCCTATGTAGGTAATAGGGGGTGTCATGCAGCGTAAGGACGGCTACTGAGGAATCTATAGTAATAACCCCAATTAACACTTTGCCCAACCTGTGGATCAAACCTAGGACCTCATCCCAGTGACCAACGAGGCAGTGAACGCGTAACAAACCTATAACTTACACGTAACTGCTATAAATCGCTACAAGATCGATCTCTGAGCTATAATGACCGAGCTTGCCGGATTAGTGCCAATTAGTGGCCGCATAGATGTTACCGCAGAGATAAATGATACAGATGCTGGCTACCACCCATACGCTTAAGATAAGGTCTGCCTCATTTGTACCACATTCTGGAAAAGGTACTACGGAGGAATTGATCGACGTAGGTCCCGGGTTGTCTACAAATATTTCTATGGCTAACATTTGAAAACAAGAGTATATACCTATTTTATTCCAGAAATAGTATGAATAGATTCGTAAGCTTTGCTATTGATCTTCCTTTGACAACGTACCTTTTTATGAGTTTGTCATCGTTCTACAGGCTGCCTTCAGTAAATCCATACAAATGTACCATTTCAGTTAGACCGGGGAGCGCTACTTTATTTAGCGTCACAATAAAGATAATGCAAATAAATGTGAAATAAACTGAATAAAATTAGACTGCCTCACTTGTGAATACCGATGAGCGGACCTGAGCTGCTTCACAAGAGATTGGCAGCATTAGGCCGGTTGCTCACGACTCAGCGCTCTAATCCTGTTAAATTAGTTTAGTTTCTGGGGGCACTTCGTTTGTAGTCCGCCTGTCGGCCGTTCGTCTGGCTGTTTGATAGTCTTTAGGGGGATAAACTAGAGGCTGTTAATGAATAGACCTATTAGACGCGTCGTAAGGACATCGTGACGAACTTAAGTGAATTTGAAAGTCAAATGAGACAATTGAAAAAGGTGGATGAATATTACGTCTGCATAATATGTATATAGTCCTCTTCACCGTGTTCGGTGACGGTTCGGAGATAAATTTTCTTTCCTTTCATGAGCTCTCTGATGACTAGCAAAACCAAAGTAGATTGGGCATAAATGTATGCGGAGTGATGTAAATGTCCGCCACTAACATGAAGTTAATAATGTTACAGTTCAATTACAATGCCTCCATACTAAACTGTAGAACACATTGAGCTCAACTATCACTAATCACGCCAGCTCACGCGCTGCTGGTAATAACCAGCATTACAGACGACCATGTTATTATGACTCGGCGCGACTGTCGTTAATATTCCCGGCTGCGGCCGCGGCTTAGCCGGCGGTGTGCGGCGCTGGATTACGTGGATTAATATTTAAACGGTACTGATCGGAATACTGATGTGAAGGTACTAATTGTGTACCTCTGTCACTGGAGGGAGTCTTGGTGACAGCGACGTCGACAAGATCAGTCGGGGTGTGTGTGTGTGTGTGTGTGTGTGTGTGTGTGTGTGTGTGTGTGTGTGTGGGGGTGTGTGTGTGTGCGTGTCTGTGTGTGGTACCTAGTTTATTTTGCGAATAGAGCTTTGTAAGCTCATCAGCCAGGAACCAATCAACTGTTTTATAAAAAGAAAGTCTGAATAATAGAGCGACGGGAGAACAAACTCTACGTTAGGAAAATAAAGGTAGGTGATATGTATGGTCCATTTGTCATTTTGTTTGGACGCTTTATGGCTGGTTTTTTTTCAGTCTTAGAAATTAAACTTTTCATCTATACAACTACAAACTTTCAAATGTATTCTTCGTCCATCTCTTCACAAGCCGTCTCCTGAACCGATGAGGATGAGCGATGGTCGTCCAGAACCCGACCATTAGTAACTGTCACTCTTTGAAGGACTGTTTGTTCAAACCGAGCGGAGCGCGCCATTGTCATCATAGCTTTATAAATTACGGGTAGAATACAGTAATTAAAATATCGTTTACCTACTCAGTAATTGTGGAGAGAATAATGAATAGGGTATTCCTCGAAACGCACCAAATGAAACGTCAATCGATATCCATATAATTTATTACGGATCCTTCATGCTCTTCTCTATGTTTCATCGTTGACGCATTTTGAGGGATAAAATTATAATATTTTTATTATAAGTATTTTTTGAGGAATACTTTTGGTGCGTTTCAAAGTCGTTGCGGTTCGAGGAATACCCAAAATGAATGACTATGTGGCTAGAAATAATTCCAGCACTGAAGTTTTAATTGCTTTGTTTATACCAGGTACCTACTCAAGTCACTCTCAAAACGTTAGACCATATAAACTCCACAAAACTAACGATTTACGAGTATCAAAAGGGTTTTTAATGGACTAAGCAAGCTAAACTCAACTAACTCGAGGTCAAGAGAGCGCCCATTCAGCGATAAAAAAAAAACTTATTTCTTACTCAAATTAAAGGGAGTCATTAATATAGGTAATCAAAAAATTGGGACCAATACCGTTTTTCAGCCAATCATTCAAGCCATGTAGTGCTTACATATCCATTTAATTCGTTAGTTATCCAGTTATTAAATACAGCTTAAACAACCAGCCTGAATATTCATAGCTTGGTAGTCGGTACAGATAATGTCCGGCAACAGCTATTACGGTTTATTACCACAGCGTGTGTGAGGTCACGCTCACGCCACAGACCACACTGGCCGAAGTTATCTGTGGCTCTGTCTGAACGTGAAGTTTATACTTTGAGAAGTACGTGTCTATGGGTTAGTTTGTCTGTGGGTGATTCTGATAGTATTTGAAAGTAACGCTCTAAAACGTAGGTAGAGGTAAAAAGTGCTTCGAGAATTAGACGACGGTTTATAGTATATAAGTAAGTAGTCTCTGCGAGTTGAAAGAGCGTTTCTCTATTCTATGTATTTTAGCCTGTAAGGGTCAAGTCACACCAAGATGGCAGCGAGCAGTTCCAGTGTCATATAATTTTAAACTTTATCTTCATTACTATAATACATAGTATCGCTTGAGAAACTTCAAAAGCTTGCGCGGCCGCCCGCGGCGCCGCGAGCACTCCGACCACTCAAGTTTCTGAAGCGATATTATGTAATATAGTAATGAAGATAAAGTTCAAAACTATATGACACTGAAACTCTCGCCGCTTCGCTGCCATCGTGGTGTAACTTGACCCTTACAGTCTACACCTGGGCTTAGGCATTTTCCAAGTTTTAGTTCTAAATGAAATATCTAACATTTTAGCTTCTTTTCATTATATCGTGGAGCCGAGTATCCGTTGTATCGGTCGGACGGGACAACGGTAGAACAAATGAACCGTGTCGTTACCGACACGAGCACCAGTGTTGTGGAAACTCGCACCGAGAATATAGGTACCTCGCTTTCCCCAAAATATACGAGAAGAAAAATATTATGGCTCCCTAGCCTTACTATTTTCCTTCGAACTAAAGTAGATTTGTTCAGATTGATATCCCAACATCAATCTGAACAAATCTACTTTAGTTCGATCTTACTGGATGCGTGCACAACGTGCACAACGTGCACGCAACGTATCATTACGTGTCTTCGATCATCTTATCTGAAGACAAGACGTAACGTTAACACTGTAGGAGTTCAATCGATTTTAATCACTTTTGGTCTTCTTGGTCAAGCTCGGTTGGTGCAACTGACCACGTACCGTATCGCACATCTAGAAATACTATAAATGATTCTTGATGGCAGGATTGTACCGTACTGCCCAACCACTAATATTAATCTCAAAACCTACAGGCCAGGCCACATTTGCAGTGCCTACGTAAACTGATTTAATGGACCATCATGCACATCTAATAATTCACAGGCATTCAATATGTAAAGACGTCACGAGCAGATTGATTTGACAATAGCTCCCTCAGGCAGGTCGCGGTGCGCACACGAATGCTGAACAAACACGGCTGTATTGCGTAGGAATGATTTTATGCGGAAATGGAGGAAATCTGCACCAAGTCATTCAAAACACACAAAATTCATCTCTCTTTTTTGAAACGCAGCATCATAATACGCATCTATTGTCATAAAAAGTCTAAATGGCTTCCCCATCAGTCGCTCCAGTTTTAATACATTCTTAAGGAAACAATACGCACCGAGACAGGGAGGGCTATACAGAGTATACAGCGCTATTCTGTATACAGACTATACGCTCTACACAGTAACAGTTGTCAATACAAGACTGTTGTGAGATGCAGACCTTCAAGATAAACGACCATTTATCAGGTCAAGATTTATGAGGACAAAGTAACGGCTCGTCTTGAGCGGGATGTTTTCGGCAGGATGTTGGCAGACCGATATCATCTCTTTACAAACACGATCTTCTTATGTTAATTGCTTTTAGCAAGTTCCATGATATGAAACTGTTATGTATCGTGTTTAAAAGGCATACACGTAACTTGTAATATTTAGTAAGAGACTCAAGGACATAGTTGTGTAGCCCCCATTAACTCGAAACCAATCTGGCAGTAGCCCGCCCGGCCGTGCGGCCCAGCGGCCCAGCTGTGCGGCCCGGCTGTGGCCCGAATGTCGTACAACAATGGACGCCAACCCTTTGTGTCGGATATTCAGAAAAAGCGCCGTTATTAGCTTCGGCAAGACTCGTATTGTTCAGAGATTCCCTCAACGTCAGCAATATAAGGAGGATTGTGGTTAGTTTTAGTTCTGTTCATTGTCTTGTAAGGATTCTGTTTGGTTGTCGTTCGTTAAGGTTTCTGGGTAAACAGATAATCGGATTAGCTGATTCATTCGTTTCTTTTATTCAGTTTATTTACGCGGCGAGTGGACAATGAGATACTAAACACACAGTAGCCTTTTGTTACAAGCATGTAACACGTACAGTGTAGCCTCTTCATAGACCACTGCAACAAACATTTCGTAAGTCTTCTACGTTCTTTTTATGTCAAAACTTACAAAGCCAACTTTAATGCCTGAGCAGCCTTTGTCCTTACTTATAATAACAAACCGTCGTGGATACTTTGTAACCTGCTAGCCTACAATTTACTAAGTATAATGTAAGGACCAAGCCTGGCTGCCTACAATGTCCCAACTCTGTGCGGCGGGCAGGTAAGCTCGGCTGTGTTCACAAGTTGTAGTACATAAGTTATGGCGCAGGTTCGCCTCAATTACTATATACTGTAGTTAACTGGGGCTGCCTGTAACTAGAGCTCTTAGGAATAAAAAGAAGTTGTTTTATGACCCTTATGATCCTTCACATCCATAAAGTAGACAATGAAAGTTAAGAATATTATTTACAGAAGACAATGCAAAAGAAAAACTGAGGAAAAATTCTGACCAACAGAACGGTGACAAAGTTCTACCTACGAGTACAACTTTCTATCTACGAAATGTTAGATCTACAGCAACAAATACCTAGACGATCCACAAAGGAACCTAACTTCCAAGTTCCAACTCAATTTAGGAATAGTAAAGGTAACTGCCAACTCTATCCCCCATCGCCCACCAACACTACTCCTCACCTGGCAATATTTCGTGTATTTCCTAGTAAGTGAAACTGGAAACTTTGCGAAGTGCTGTTACTTATATCGGCAAGTTGGCTAACTTTAGATATCGATACTTTCCTCGCTCTGCTGCGGTTGATGGTTCCAACTCAATTTGCGATGCCGCGGTCTTCAGCAGACAGAAGTTTTTTAATAAACATTTTTGTGGTTAAGGGTTAACATTTACTTAATATTGGAACTAAATATTCGTCAGAGCTTTCAATGAGACTGTCAAAACGACAGCTTTTCATTATTTATTTGTAAACACAAGCTACTTAATGTCTCCTGCCATTTAGTTGTCTGTACCTACTCAAGCTAAATATAGATCCCCTTCTTGCCCCCGGGGGCTCATAAAAGCTGAGGGGCACACAGACAGCCCACCAACCACCTTTTATAAGCCATACTTAATGCCAATTCCTCGAATAAAAGACATCTTAAAGCAGAATGATAAAATAAAACGTATTTACGTTGACAAAAATAGTTGTTTACCAACGGGGCTCTCCAAAATTTACTTGATATTTTTCCACTTCAGTAAAATGGCAGTCACTCCATGTAAAATATTGGTATTCAGCTGCATCCGGTTAGACTGGAAGCCAACCCCGACATAGTTGGGAAAAGGCTAGGCAGATAATGATGACGATGATTTTTCCACTTCAGCTGTGAAGCCGCATTATGATTTAAAATAATTCATGATAAGACTTTTTTTTTCACATTTTAGTTTCAAACATTTGAAACTAAAATGTGAAAAAAAAAGTGACATCACAGCTGAAATGGAAAAATGTCAACTAACTTTTGGAGGGCGCTGTGTGTACTGGCACAGATAACATACATAGCTTATAACCGACTACACATAATGTATCGCCATAACTTTGATTAGCTATATTAATCCCCTATTCAGGTACAATCAGATAATCCTGCCAATCCCGATCTAACAAACTTCGTCCACGTTTGTACACTCGCACAATGGCGCTAACGTTTGAATATCGCTCATTATGTACCTATTAAGGAGGCTATTAGCCGGCCGTGTCGCGCCACCCGGACACTACCGGACACCGGACATCAGACGCGCAACACTAGGGTGGGGATGATGCAGGATACTAAACTGACGGACATTCGGCCCGGACACCGGCCATTCGCACCTCGGACGCTTGGGGTTGAGCTAGCGGTAGGATTTGTGCGTCTAATGAGGTGGCAGTTATTGAATAGATAGAAGTGATATTCAGGTAATTATTTAGAAGATTTTGAACTGAAATATTTCTAGAAAGAAACGTATGGGCTTCTACTATTAGAATTAGGCTAACTACGGACCAAACTTTCAGAGACGCTACAATATATGAATTCCTAGTGTAGGGCCCAGTTTTTACGTAGAAGTAAAATATGATTTAGTTTCTAAATAACAACTTTAATAGGCTCGTCGCAAACGGAGATATTGTACAGATAAAACAGTGATCTGCATTTGTTAATTCACCCGTTGCTTGCGGGTGTACAGGGTGCACTGCCACAATCTCTCGCCCCTACAATGACTATCTTCACTAACCACGTCTAACATCTTCTAAATCGTTTGCCTCACGATGTTGCTCTGTGCCTCCTGTGACCGCATCTCCTGTAGCCTGAGGGCAGACTGTGTATGTAGTCAGAAATGTTAACGTGGATAGGCACTAGGCAGTTTCTGTGCGTCTAAGCTTGGTTTTCATTAGAGAGCGGTCGAGTCTTACGTTATTAAATTGCAAATCACGTTATGAACCATTTTAAGTCATTTGAGAGAATGATTGCCGTCACGATACGATTCGGATACCTTATTTTAACAGCCATGGGCAAATAAAGCCTACACACGTGTAAATAAATAAGCTTTTTGATTTAGGTAATAAAAAGGTCTTCCACAATGTCCATTACTATTTCTTTAAGTCTTCTAAGTAACTTTCTGTAAGTTCAATCATTTAATCTCGCCTCAGACGTGTGACTTACAGAGTGACGCCTTAATACCAATTATCCCGAAGCTCGAGTCCCCGGGCCCCGGGCTCCGGGTCTCGCGCCCGAGGGCGATCCTGCGCGCCGGGAACTGCGAGCGCACCTCTAGCGTTTGACTACAAGTAGACAATTATAATATTTAATTGAATGTTTTTGTGTTTGAATGGCTTTCTGTACACTATTCTCAATGATTTTGGCAAATAGAAATTGCATTTGTTTGATTAGACATCGATGTTCAAAATATGGGTCAACTTATCGTTGAAAATAAAAACACAATTACGTTTTCAAGTTTCAAGCTATCCTCTGCAGGCTTAGAAATAAGCAGTGCTCTGTGTTGGGATGTACCTACCGGTATTATAAGTTTAAAAATTAAAACCCGACTACTGAAAAGGATGAAACAAAAACGTACCTTCTCATGGTCGTATGCGGCTGTACTAACATAATATTATAAGCTATGGTAGCATACGACCACGAGAAGGTACTTTCTTGTTTCATCCTTTTCAGTAGTCGGGTTTTAGTTTTTAAACTTATTTATTATTTGGGGCTAATTTCAGTAACGTTTATATTTTTTAAATGTGCTAATTAAGCCCTTTCATTTAATACCCTACACGGGATGATTAAAAAAAATGTTTTTTTTGGATCGTGATTTTATATCCGCTAGAGGGCGCCATATTCAATTTAATGTGACATCACATGACCTATAACCAGCGCGGACGATCAAGACGCTTCCAACGATACCTCATTTGTTCAATTATGACAAGTAGTTTAGAAGTTATGAGGGAACAGATGAACATACATACATACTTTCATATTGGTCAAAATCATAACCCTCCTTTTTGCTTCGCCATAGTCGGGTAAAAATAAATAAATAACTAGGCAATCTTTCCGTCATTGACATTTTACGAAGGACAAAGAAACATCAACATATAGTACATCGTTTATATCTGAACCTTATGTAGGACAACAATAACAACCTTCTATTCAGACTTGATTCCATAAACATAGCCTGTAAAGGGCAGCCCTGTTATTTCTGTGCGCATGCGATCGAGGGAGCGGCCACTGAGCAAGAAACTACAGAAGACAAACTCCCTATAACGCGCGAAAACAGTATTTAGTACTAAACGAAAACGCAAGTGACTTAGTTCCCTGGTCAAGTGGCAAGACCTAAACCAGTACCAGTACCGAAATTACGTAGCAAAATTAAAGGGAGCCATGATACGCTAGGCGGCGCGTGGTGAAATGCGATCGTCTATTTTTTTCTTAAGCACATTATCTTGTACAGAAAGTGACTTCTGTAGTATGTTTTTGGTTGATATACAGGGCGTGCTCAGGTGCGCGTACGTTCACGCTCTGCTAACTTGTTGCACGTGTCACTGGCGCGGCTACACCCTTTATGTGGAGAACTTTGTGTGGCTCTGTGCCCTTTGTAATGTGGCGGTTTTTATTTTATTCGTAGGTTTTGTTAACGGCCTATATGACTTAGGATGGCCGAAAGTCCTAAAAGAAGGATTACGTGTGCCATGGTATCTGACATTATAGAGCCTACTATAATTATGATTACCAAAAATAATACTTAATTATACTCCTCGAACTCGATACCACAGGAACTTTCCTAACACAACACAAATCATTCGCGATGTTCTAAGTCGCTGTGTTGTAACTTTACGTGCTTCATTCATCTTAATTTAAAGAAGTAACGTTATCACACCAAAAGTTTTATCATCGGCGAGCAGTAGTTCCGGAGACACAATTTGTGAATTAAACTCATAAATTGCGGATGTTTTTACAATAATTTATGTTATTCAAGATACAAGGGAACTTGGAAATTGGACGCTTTTTAAAACTTCAGCTCACGTGCGTACTTTGCAAGAAACAGGGGTGCTCTTAAGTTAAACGAAAATGAAACTTTTAGAACACAAGATAAAGGTCTAAATTGAATGCATCCGACTTTATCCTCCGGCCCCCTATCAAGACGTTGAATAAAACACTAAAATCGTAAATCTGGCGTTTTATTATAGAAAGGTCGACTGCAACTGATTGCTTCGGTCCTTTAACAATATTTCTTTCAAGGACAAAGAAAATTGAATTCCGAACTTATCTACCCTCCATCGCGGCAGTCGTCACACTTAAATACAGACCGCAACAACATTTACATTAAAAGATATTAACAGCAATTGTGATTGACATCCCCTTGTACAAGCAACTACAACCGTATCCCGGCAACTATCATGCAATCACTAACAATCAGTAGCGAGAGCGCCGCACAAAAAAAAGAACCGTCATCAAAAATCGCCGGTAGCTTTGCCCCAAAATGTAATTTTAATATGAATCACTGGCTCTTTAGTCGCAGTCACCCCGGGTGCCATTACGTCCCCCTGCCAGGTACCCGGGCCCCCGGGCCCTGAAGCCGCCGGGCCTCCCTGGCACTATTATAGTCGTCAGCGTATTTTATTGTTACATGTGTCCCCTTCAGACGGTGGATGTTTAATTTGTGTTATTGCTCCGTTTGGTAGTTGCGATACTATCAGGGTTTTTTGTTCAGAAGTGTTTGTAGATAGGGACCGACTCCTATTTTTATGATGAAGTGCAAGAGTTCCGGTTAAGTTTCGTGTGTTCTCTTGACAATTACCATTGGGTATGTATTTTATTTATTACCTTTTTTCAACATTAACAGGTAAGGTATTAAATCTATGCAAATACTGTTGACGTCCAACATGAAACGTATGATCGTCGATCTTCCGAAAACCGTACATACTCGTATCTACTGCCGGAAATAGCATTACGTTGACGACATAATCGTGTCTGTTTGCCGCAGAAACCCCATGACAAACGAATAAATATAAATAAGGGTCAGATAACACCACAAACCGTGGATCCGGCCCATTAACTGTCGCGACACAATAATGGAGGTGTTAGCTAAATCATGTCCGCGCTAGAGGTGCCACCGGGGTACGTCACTACCGGGCGGGCACAGCGCGGGCACAGCGCGGGGAACACAGAAGGACCACCGTGTCCTCGTTGGGGAACGACACGATCATGTAGTCATGTTTGTGCTGGAGGTGCGAGCCGCGCTGCGCCGCCGCCACACTATGTAGCTAACACAGCGGACACGGAAAATGTAACTCAGAAGGACCTGGTGGTCCTCATCCTCACATGAGGACGACGCACAGTCAAAAAAAAAAACAAGACAAAAAGTTATGATGAAAGGCAAATGTGAGAGGAAAAAGTATGCAAACTCTGAAGGTAGCTTAAACATAGTAGCCATTGGCTCCTTGCATTTCATAACTGAGTTGCCATAACAAACAACGTTTACCTAAGTTTTTCATTTAATCTGTGTTCTAATATAAGGTAGCGACGATCCACGAGTATGTGCGAGATTCAAATTGCACTAACTCTGTGTGTTTGAAAATGAACTCGTCCGTACTGCTATCTTTCTATCCTGTGATCTCACAAAGGGCCCGTGACGTCACCGGCCTAATAGCTTCTACCCGAACCATTACACCGTGCCCAAATTGCATTTACAACACCAAAGGTGACTCAAGCAATTTAAAGCCTTACTTATATTACATAAAGTTCAAAATAAATTGAAATGAAATGGCCCGTTTACTCACGAAGTATAATACAATAAATAGAGATTTTGAAGGCGTAATTGTGTGAAAAGAATGTAATTTTGTTAAAATTGTTTATTTTTGCCCAAAGTTTATTATTTTGATGTCAGGGATTTGTGTGTGAGTTGAGGTTCCAAAATCACATTATCAGCAGATTAAAACGACTTTCCTACCAAAAACATCAGAATAATGATTTACAAAAAAATCTGAGGGTTAGAGAATACATTAGTTCACACCTTTAGTTGGCAGAAACCATTAACGAAACACCCTATTTCCTCGACCCTAATTCGACTCGTGTGAGGGTAGACCTACAAAAACCAGCTGAAAGGTCCCACCGTGCAGTACATCATCGAATTGCCCTTTTTTGTCCCTCTTTTGTTTCACCAGGTTTCACTTAAATCACGTCTCGGTTCAGAAATAAACCGCAATTCCGAAAAAGCTTTTTCAGCTTTATCGAATAATATGATGTGTAAAATATAACGAATTAAATGTGTTGTTACTGCTATTATACTAGATATTTATATCATGGACATCACAAACATTCATAAAACAACGGCTGCCGTTTGTTTTAAATAAAAACTGCGACAGGCTCGGAAAAATAAAATTCCTTTTATTCAAAACATAAAAATCGGTGAGTTTTGTTTTCGATGCTAACATTTTTATTTGCATAAAGCGCGACCAAAACAAACCAGAGTGCTTACTGTTAAAACTAAAAACAAAACACTAGCACTGATATGTATAAACGCGGAATAAAGCTAGATGTATTGCCACGTTGAATGACAATGCTTAGCCTGTGGACAAAGTATAAACCAGCCCTTGGATACTACAGTCAAATACCATTTTGTCCGAGGTGGTGTCCACTGGTTTGTATGTGATCATGAAATAAAATAATCCGTTCTTAATACACCCCAGTATTATTTACGACAACACACCTTACCTTTCTAATGCTATATTTTTTGCTAACAATAATAATTTACCAAAGCTACAGCCAGCTGTCAGGCAAACAGCAACGGATGGCGTTTTCACGTGACTCGAGACAAAGCCTTAACGACGCCAAGTGATTCGAACTGCCGCCGCCAAGCTAACAATAACACAACGTTAACGCGAACCAAACTACTATCCAAACGCGATCACCGACACTAGAGACGCGGGTGAAGAAGATTCAGTTCATACAATTTGCGAAATAAGGGTTATTTTTCACTTTGGCACATACAGTCGTTCTAGGCCGTCTTTTGTTTCTATAGTTTGCTTTCCCGAAAACAACATCAATGCAGTTAATTTTAGGTAAGTATTTAGCTTATAAAGCGGAAGCTGTTGAGATTTCAAGATTGGTTTTCGTGTTGGGACCTTAGGGTGCAAATCCGCGAAGGTATCTCCCAACATCAAAGCCTTAGCTCTAAATACCCTTGTGTCATCCTCAATCGATTCCAGTAGATAAAACCAGACTGATCGCGATTTATAAAAAAGCTCACGTGCTACACAGACACAACAAAAGAAGAAACCTATCAGTATAGCACGTACGATTGGAAACTCCAGCGCTTTCCATCAACAGCTCTTTTCTCTTTTTACTTATTTATTTTACAATAGTTAACTTCGCGTTGTATGCAGTGGACCTTCTGTTGTTTCTTATTCAGTATCCGCGCGTCTTGTCATTAGATACGTGACGTCATCGCTATGGCGGACATGGCGCCCACACACGTGACACAACTGAGGCTTCTTTTCTACTTAAGTTAATTAATAGAATAATAAATATAGCTTCCTTGTGATTTTGCCCAACTACCTACAATCTGCTTGTTAACAACTTGCATAAAGTCGTGGGCGGTAATTAATTAATTATACCTACGTGGGTACTTACTTATTAATATATGTTAATATCGAAACTAAAAAAATTAATCACAGTATTCTGTGCTTTGAAGAAACCTCCCTGCTGAGCTCTCCAACTGCTGAGGATCAAAAACACGGAATTCTCTTTTTTCTAGGAGGTGAGTTTAAGTTGTTATTTATCAAGAGCAGCACCTACGTTATTATGTAGGTAGCTCAACATTTTATTACTGCCTTTAACAGTTCAACCCAAACATAAAACAAAAAGAAAACTTCTCGAACTGTTCATCGTATTCTAAAGTCCGTTATTAAATAGCGCTCCCTCAATCACGCATCACGTCGCTCCGACGCGACGTGACAACTTGCCGAACTCCCAACACCTCGGAATTAGGACGAACTGGTACCACGAAGTTACCACAAAGTACCATCTAACAAAGTATGGCGGTAAAGGCCACGTATTGTGCTAAATGCCAAGTTTCGCTTTCTTCCAGTTTTCCGTTATTTTTGTTACTGAACTTGTCCTTTGTGTAACGAAGAAAAACTTGTTTGTGGCTTTTGATAACGTTGATGTACCTAACCTCAACTTTTACCTAATTAAACGTTACAAAATTAAGATAAATATTTTTGGCAAACTCTATCTACTGCATGGTCTGCAACTCTATCTACTACATGCGCGGTCCGAGAGGGGGGGGGGGGGCGTGGAGGTCATGACCCCCCCCCCCCCCCCAATCATTCGGAGAATTCCATGTCGAGAGTCTGAATGATTTACTTGCCTTACTAACTTGAAACTGTACTTGAGCCACGAAAACCCCGATTGGCATATTCAAAAACATTAAGAACATCGGCAGACATGGGGACTGCCGACTGAAGTAAAAACATAAAATAAACTATGAAATGACAGTGGATTTTTTAACGCGCCTAAAAAATATTTTCCTTTAAAAAGCCTGTTATAAAAATATAGAATTTAGGATTCAAGAGAGAGCGAAGCAAACTCGGGATATTGGGCACCCCGATCGTACGTAAGCTTGAAAAGCTTAGGTAAGGCCAGATTCCAAAACCTAAACTGCTGTAAATCGAGATTAAGCTTTTCGTCATAATTCGATAAAGTAAGTTCTCTTTTTATATGATGGGTAAAAGAAAACAGAGACTATTCAAGGTGGGGTGCTAAAATTTTCAGGCTCGCTACGCTCGTTCTTGCAATTTACATTGGTTCTTGAGCTTTTCTTCAAAAGTCGACAAAGCAAGTAATTCCTAGTCCTTTAAGAATTAAAGAAAGAAAATCGAACCTACCCGAGAGTGTGCTAAATTTTCGAGCTCGCTTCGCTCGTTCTTGCATTTTGGATTCTGATAGCTACTTGAGCTTGCCTGCATAAGTCGACAATGTAACTCCTATTTCTACTTGAAAATATAAAACAAAACCTAATCAAACAGAGGCGGGTTGTTAAAATTTTCGAGCTCGCTCCGCTCGCTCTCCCCACCCTGCTCCATCTACCGGTCTAATACATACGACCTATTTGGCAGCATTTAAGCAACACCGGGGCTATATAAAAGCTGCGTCCCTGAATAGCATAAGTATTGTGGAGTTGGGGATGTACATGAACCTTAACATATCATCACGCCTTTAATCCCCAAAGGGTTGGGCAGGGGTGTATCTTCATATAGTACTTACGCCCACATTTCGAAATGTCATAGAGGGCGAGCCTACTGCCGCCAATTGGGCACAAATCCAGACTCCAGGCTGCTTCTGAGAAATTTCTGATGGAAAACCCTTTAACACTTTACCTGACCTAGGAATCGAACCTAGCTAGAACCTCATGCTCAGCAATAACGCTTGCGACCACTAGACCAACGAGGAGATGTACCTCCCTTAAAATATTCCTCGGCACCCATGATGACCCCCCTCCCCCCAAATCTTGGGCTGCGACCGCGCCTCATCTACTGTACCCATTTAAGCAATGAATAAGGCTAAATCCTAAATTATGCCCGCACACTGAAGTACTCGTATAGTTCCCAAAACATATTCTACCCCGGAGGCAAATACCGAACCTCAATATCCAATAAAATGCCAAAAAGCGGCCGTCGTCCCTGTCACCAAATGAGTTCCCATAATTAAAATTCATATATTACCACATAATGAAGTGGGTCGGGATGGAGCCCGCCACACGTACAAACGAGGCGGACCCACTCGCCCCACTCGTGCCACCTCGTCCCGCTAATCCTTAGATAAGGGGCGATATTAAAATCGTTCGCGCTCACGGGTTGAGGTTGAGATACTTACTCTTACTAGATAATTTTCAGAAGGAAAAATGTTGGCACAGCTTATTGAAATGCTTTCCTTTTAAGGGTTAAGATATCGTGTCGTAAAAAAAATATTGCGCAATCCTTGAACCTCGATTTAAAATATTTTATTTTCTGGGAGCTGTCTGATTTCATTTTATGAAGAGTACCTACAGAGTTGGCAGTAAGTCGTAATACGAACAAATGGTTCGCGGATTTCACAAGATCAAAAGTTTCGTTCTTCGAGATAAATCGAAATTGCTGTACTGGCCAAATACATGCGAGCAGCGGCCGGAAAAAGTTTTATGAAAATCCTTATCTGTCGTATTTTGCGGCCAAATAAAGTACATAGTAAACTCATATCTGTCGTGTAATTCAAAAATAGAACGATCTTTTGCACCGAAACATGGCAACCAAGGAGGTAACTTATCAAAGGTTTTATTTAAATTTCGAACCGGCTTGCAAATAGAAAGCTGTTTATTGTAAAAAAAAACAAATTAACACTTTAACGCGGGAAAAATGATTATTTGACAAAAAAGTCCTGCCTAGGTACTACTTAGTTTTAATTTCCGCGCATTATTTGAGAAAATTACTATATCAATGCCTCTTTTGCTGGCCGCTGCAGTACGAGTAATGTACTATAAAAATATCTTGTTTCAAAATAAATGAAGCTCTTTGAACTCTCAGACCAAATAAAAAGTCAAAACAGCGCTGCGAACAATACAGTGAAGCATGCCAAAACTACACCTCCGCTCTGTGCATACACGCTCACACGCACACATTTACAATCAAACTACACCTCACAAAGTACACACATGTTTACGAAACCGGCCTCACTTTACTGTTGACAACCCTCTGTCTTGGTTTTTTATTTGGTCTGAGTTAGAACTATTCTCCGGGGTTGTAAACTTACCTATTTTCTTTTAATCTTATGTATGTTAATTCAAAACGCATTTATTGTGCTAATTTATAACTTGGAAGGTCAGCAAGAGGGATCCTACTAACAAGGATAATATAAAAGTGTCATCTTAAAATGACAATAACATTGAGCACAAAGTTTAATGGCAAAATTAAGTATGTGACTGATGCTTCTTTACCTTCCCAAATCTTCGCATTATTTAAGTTTAAAAGCTGAACTATCTTCAAATGCTAAGTTCAAACACCTATGCACCAACATCTTTAATTCAAGTGTCTCAAACCCCGATCTAATCCATTCGGTCCACATCTCGCAGACATGATATTATATGCCAAGTGCAGAGTAATCCATATAAGAAGAATAGTGTGAGCAAAGATGCACCTGTGAGCTCGCGATTGACACCAATCCCAACTGGATTGGTGTCATGTCGAGCTCTCATCCTTCGCGTGCACACTGTAGCTTTATGACGGAAATGTCACACCGGATCGGTGTCAACTGCCGGAAAGCGGCGGACGTGATCTGCGACACATGCATCATTGGACACTGGTAGCACAGGACAAGTGACGAGCGAGCAGAGATATTAGGACCTAATAATGTCTGAACTTATGAACACACCTCAACATTATTATTAAGTATATGTTACACACAACTTTTACGTTATAGTATATAGGTACTTTCTACTTTTACCATGTTTCTTTTCTAACTATTAAAAACATTAACGGTTGAATCAGCCTACTGCTCCAAGAGTGAACGACCGCAATAAATAAGCGGACAACACTGCTAGCTCTCTCAAAATGAACATTATTATTCAAGAACTGCACATTACGTTCAGTAAGCCCGCATTTTTCCGCCACAATCCCGTATAATCCGCGTCGCTCATGGTTCGCGCGTAATCCCGGGATCATCGCGCCTGCACAAGATCACGGACTCGCCGTGACGAGCACTATTGACGCCAGCGGGTCGCGGGCGGGACGCTCATCTGTCTGAGGATGACCTGCCTACGTCACGTGCGTCTGGGGCCGATATATTAACGTCTTCTTAGTGACGTGTGGATGGTGGATATATAGCGAGCCATCGATTCGACACCTTTGAGGTTTGCATCAATCTTGATTATAGGGATGACAGACGTCGTGGCCAGCCTTCCTGATGCGTGTGATGGAGCCACGCGGAGATAAGTACGGTCAAAAAGTGAGTTCCTGATCATTTTTCAAATTGATCCCTCAGAAATTAATGTGGATTACTACAGTATTCCAGAATTCAACATAGACTTAACTAACAAAGCAGATTACCTTTTTTTGGTGTCGGAAGGTTGTAGAGCGTCGAAGCCGAAGTACTTACAATGCCCCGTGTTGGCCCCGATTAGTTTAATTAAAGTCTTTAATATGTAAATAATACAGATAAAGATCATAAAGATATTTTATTTTGTATCGCCAGTGACATCGTTTTAAAGAATAGAGACTAGTAAGCATAGGTTTATCTTTCAGTGCGTCCATCAACCTTGAGCTTAATGTTAAAACTTATGTTCGACTATAAATCTAATAATAATTAATCTATGCTTCTACATTGGTATCATGAATAACGTGACCTCTAATGTGGAAAGTTCAGGTCATTAGGACGACTTATGATCCAAGTGATGGCTAAGTTTACTAATATAATGTCGTAAGATGTACGTACTGTGGACACATTAGGCCATGCCTTAAGAGTCGGGACGACACTCGTCTCTTTTATTATTTCACTCAATGGACACTGTTTTAGAACATATTCTATTTGTTTATTTTATAAAACGTGTCAATTTTATTTAGCACAAAAGAAACCTTATTTCAATAAATATATGGTGGCCTATTTTAGACATGATATTAGCTTAAAATAGCCCGAGCCTTCTTACCCATGGAAGTGTTTAATTTTCTGCCTTCCAACACGCTCCTCTTTTAAGAGATTCATGAAATTTTCCCTTAAAAAAGTTTTAATTAAAGGTCGGGCCTACACCTGCCCGCGGCGGAGGGCAGGCGACCCCTGGGGCAGGTACATGTTACCGTCTTATATCGGCAGGAGAATGGGGAGTTCCAACGAAAGGATCTAATGCTCACTTGAATGCCGATAGCCTTGCACACGTAGAAATAGAAATGTTATTTATTTTTATTGTAGAATTAAAGAATTTCCTTTACCATAGATAACAATCAATATCTTCATGATTTCATAACATATTTAGATGATAACGTACATAATAATATCTGCAGGCAAATTCGACAAACTTGAGAACGAAGTCTACGATATAGATACGATACAGAGCACTAAACTGTAGCTACATTACGGCTCGCTCAGGCAACATTAGTGCTTATCTAGATCGCAAGCGCTAAACTTGCCTACTAACTAATCACTAACATTAGAACTTATGAGATTGTGACGACTGCGTTAAGCCTGTTTCACACCGACCTAGTGAATACGGTTAGACGTTCCTCATACAATAGCGTCTATTTTCTATTAAGACAGTAATTTACATGACAATGTGGTTCCCCCTAAGTCGGCTACGTCTTAATCAGAACTGCTACCGAAACCGCGGTATTAATTAAATTCAGATTTAGGAGTATGTGTATTTAAATGTATAATAAGCTTGGTACGCTTTAATATTCAAAATTAACATTTATTTCACAGTACAAAATGTACGTAATTGTATTGTGCGTAAGTACCTGACTTCAAAGGGGGTTTACAGTTAACCAGTTTTATTTTCGTTTATGATCTTTAAAACAAGACCTAGTCATCGCTATTTCCGCATGTTCCGTGTGAAACAGCCTCAACAGCATTCGGGCGAGATCCGCGCGCTAATAAACCAGTAATTACTCGGTTTACGACTTACCCCGTGTGTGCCCGACCTTACCCCGACTGGTGTGTACTAGGCAAATATGTGTGACGAGTGAATGTTCCCGTTTATTAATATTGCGTCACGGTGGCTTCATTACGAGATGTTACACAAATAAGACCATTTCGGTACATTCATGAGGAACATTCAAATCACGGTTGACTCTACAAATTGTACATTCATAATCCGACAAATTAATTTCCTATTTGAGTAGGGCTGCTCTTCTCAAACATGCCAGGGTTCCAAGAATTTATATTTTTTACTTCTTCCCAGCGTGTCGATGGCAAAAATAACACGAAAATATATATACGTGTAGCGTACAAATATGTAGACCGCCCATTGCATCACCCTTAGTAAAATTTATATATTTATGTCTGCAATTTATATGGTGTACATAATATTAGAGTATTCTATTCTATGTACCTATATGTTTGAGTAACAAATGAGACGACTGCGTTGCTAAATATACAAATACACACATAGGTGGGAACCTAATTACGACTGCATTGTAACTTTCCAAGATATACATCTTCAAACTGTGTCTACATTACTCAATTTAACATATTGATTGGTCAATCAACCTCGGACACGTAAACAACAAGTTTCCATCGCCAACCAAAATGGATGACCCTGTAACCCGAGTCAGTTCGTGTATCATTCATTTCCATTAGGTACCTAGTTTGCCTTGAGACGTTCAATACAATCGTGTTATCTCCATAGAAACGGAGCTGTTGCCTGCGAAATATTCTAACACGCGGCTAAAGAGCCGAGAACATTATAATGTCTGTGTATATTACAGGTTTTCCTGTGTCGCGGAGACAAAAATAATCATCATCATCTGCCTATCCCTTTCCTACTTACGTTGAGGTTGGCTTCCAGTGTAGCCGGATGCAGCTACATCGAGAATTCCTATCTGTCCTCTACAACCCAGTTACTGGGTAGGTACCTGCCGCGGGATTAAAAATATCCCATGAAATTATCTGAAAAGCAAGAAAATGTAGTCAATGCGTAAATAACTATTAGAAATAAAACATGAGTAGGTACCTGTAACTACTATGTCCGGACACTGGCCGTGGTCCGTGTAGTGCTAATATCAGCTGTTACTTCAACGACATTATTATGCTAATGCGAGCTGTTCGCGGCGAGCTATAACAAGCTGTTTTGTACCCTTAATATACTTGAAACAGCTTCGAATTATTGATTTTGTAAGTGCGCTACAACTTTATGTATGTAATGTAAAGCAGCGTTTAAACGCGAGTGACAATTGAGAGGATTTTTATCAATGCGGAAAATTCATCAATGGACAGTTGGAATCTGGGTAATCGGTTCATTGAAGTGTTAACTCCCAAAATACATTATTTTTCTTATTATTTAGAGAAGTGTTCCCCTCGGTTATTTCAATTCCCACTCGTGTGCTAAATGCTCAGTGTGCTTGTTTTCCGCTCGTTTCGTCCGAGGGGTGCACTGCCTGCCCCAGCAGTCGACACCCGCAGGTAGGCAGGTGGAATGCATTGACGTGACGTTGTTCACAGTCGCGTGTCAGCGCATCGACACATGCGTGTCTGCGTACTTGTGCACGTGCCACTGTCGAGTGAGCTCAATCGGATCTGTGAATGGCTTTCAATAGCTTTTTAAAGGCTGTAATAAATGGTTGCGAAACTACTAACCGAGAAGAGATAACAAAACCAAAGACAAAACCGAGAAATGGACCAAATGTCTCAAGCATTTTTTGCCGAAAAATGTTTACTGAAAACTTTCAAGAATAGTGTAAGTAAAATAAATTAATTAAGTAGAAAGCAAAACCCCGGTTTAGTTTATATGTGAGGTACCTACCTAGCTAGAAAAGTTAAAACCCAGACATAAACTCCAACGGTATATCCGGCCACAATATCGCATTCCCATACCAAAGCAATATGGAAAATACTACTCATAACTTGCAAACAAATATCATTGTGAGCCCTCGATGCAGCGCTGCAGTAGCAGCCCTTCAGGCGCCCCTCGTGTGGGGGCGGGGTGCGGCGGCGAGGGGCGAGGGGCGAGTTGTTTATGTTTATTGTTTAGGCTCCTTGTGCCGCGATTAAGCGCAGACGTCGCGATCTCACGCCGCTGTTAGCTTCGTGAGAAGACTCCTGTGTTTTGATTGGAACGTAAGTAAGTAGTACTCGAGTAAGCTGAATGAAGGGTTGGACTTTGTTTTTCGAAATTGCCAACTGAAGTGATTTTATAAATTGATTGAAGCCGAGTGGCTAGAGAGTGCTTGAACATATTTACAGCAGACTTGCAACTGGCTAGAGGTAGCTACACCACCACATTATTAAGCATTTTTATGGTACTCCCTTACTTCTTTTGAGTTTTTTTTTTTTTCTCCTAAAACTGTTTGTCCGAAAATCATTATCCATAACACGTTTGCTATAAACTTCAGTAACATAATGTTCAAAAATTAGAAATTTTGTTTTACATAATTATCTTTAGTTCTAAAACTATTCTGTCATAATATCGAGTACTATAATAATTGAATCTCCTAATTTTGCATGAAATAAAGTCATATGTTCTAAGTATTGTATTATACGTATATAATGTGTATTATTCCGAATGCTCATTTAAATAATAAATTTGTTAGTCCTAAAACATTTGCTAAAAATCAGCTTGGGACAGAAACGAATCGCTGTAAATCCGACTCCACGCAGTCTTGTCTGCCCTACCCCTAGAGTGTAATTTAGAATCACGTAGGCGCGAGGCGGCCCGCGGGCTGAGGAGCAGGAGGCTGCGAGCGAGCCACCGCGGCTGAGGCAGGCTGGCGAAGCCGGCCAGCAAGCCGAAGGCGCGGTGGTGAGCGAAAGCCGTCTGCGACGATTAGCACTCGTGGGACCGCCGGAGCCGTGACAGAAACCATGCCTGCCGCATGTTGCATGCTCGCTTGCATGCTTGCTTGTATGCTGCATGCTTGCTTGCACTTGCACGCCTGAGAGAAGTTCAAAGCTTAAAGCTTTGTAATTCAAATTTGTTTTAAACACATTATTGAGATAAATAAACATTAAATAATTTGAATTTAGGACTTATAACTTCATATTGTATTTAGGGATTTAAATTTTATGGTAAGTGATATTATGTGACTAAGTTCGGGCAAGTTATCATTCGGACAAATGATGATTAGGACAAAAATAATTATGGCACTAGATTATGAATAAAAAAGTTAGGTAACACAATAGAGAACCATTTTTTATTATAACTAAGAAAAGCATGTAAATGGTGTGCCTAATGTAAATCAGATTTGATATTACGATTGCGTATTATATTGCTCATAAAGCAAATCCGAGCTCAGTGGCCCCATCATCGTGTCGTTAATTCATACTTAGTTGATGTGTTGTTTATCCGCCATCAATTAGTCCCGACACGGCGACACAAGTGCTCATGGAATCACTCCCAGCTGCCAATACACCCTTATTGAGGCCAATTTATTATTTTAAATTGCATTTATCTGTACGTCCGCTCTTCCTAACGCATTTAATGAGCAAAACTCCGGCAGCCTCCACACACTAATTAACTTGATGGCACATAAAGCCGATTTTTGGTAAAATTGTGGTCGGTGGCCAAAATTGTAGAATGTTGTTGCGAAAACGTTAATCTACCTAAGTGGTGGCAGTTTATTTGAACGTCTACGCGGGGTTTAGGTGCTATATTTCTGTTTCAAGAACCAAAGAGTAGCAGAAGTCAGCTCTTTGGATCAAGTGGAATGTTCTAGTAACGTACATTTGTAAGTCACAGCTGCCCGCCACCCGTGACGTGGATACATCGACACTGTCAACTGTTCAGAGCGACTGTCACTTGTTCTGCGTACGTCTGCCAGCTGCTCGACCCGTGACATTAATATATTCCGAGCTGTTTTTTATTCATTCACTTTCGGCTGAGAAATAATTCGTGCCCGTTTCGCGTTAGCTAAAGTGTTAATTTCCTTACGAACCCTTTTCTGATTTATCTTGCGCCACGAGCTAGGTATTCTCGAAAATAACGTCATAATAAAGATTTAGGAGCGTTACTTCAGCTAGGTGCTATTGAACAACCCCAGCAGTACCCTAGGGTGCTGTAAAAAGCACACAGGTATTATGCAGAGAACTGCAGTCATCGTACCGACTTAAGCATGGCTAAACCGCGTTCAAGAGCTGTCAGTATGTCATCATCATCTCAATTATTGTGAAAATAATAGAATTTAATTGTTGTTATTAGTTTGTTTTATGTTAGTACTTATTAATACTTTGATTTATGTTATTGGTTTCATAAGCCGTGTAAATCAAATAAATAAATCATTGTTGTGGAATATTAACGCTGACCGCTCTTGGACGCTGTGTACTGATCACGATGTGCTGATCGCGTTCAGATTCATTTGTGAAATTCGACCTTAGTGATTGTCCTTAATGACAATCTTCAATTCATATTTTTATACCTATCGATATCTCTCTGAATGTTTATTCTGTCAACTGTTTAACTCGTTAACGGGCTAGAAAATTACAAACTCAATATAAAAGCCGAAATTCAGGCACTAGTTAACTTCTAGCGGTCTCAAAAGTTGATCGCACCTGTAGTCACGATTTTGGATAACATAAACACAAAACGTATTTCAGTGTTTCTACTATCTGTGTGTCTGTGTAGTGTGTGTGTGTGTGTGTGGGGGGGTCAATATTTCCGAAGTTAGAATCCCTACCCGACACTATAGAGTGTAGACAACCGGGATTCAACCGTCATAACTAACACAAGCACTACACACGCGTCGCGAACACTTTCACTAGGATTACCACTAAAAAGTAACGCAAACAGAATGTCAGCTCCGGAATACATGAGGATTCCAAAGAGCTGCTCAAAGTTACGCAAACAGAATGGCAGCTCCGAAATACATGAGGATTCCTAAGAGCTGCTCAAAGTAACGCAAACAGAATGGCAGCTCCGGAATACATGAGGATTCCTAAGAGCTGCTCAAAGTAACGCAAACAGAACGGCAGCTCCGGAATACATGAGGATTCCTAAGAGCTGCTCAGTTACGCAAACAGAATGGCAGCTCCGAAATACATGAGGATTCCTAAGAGCTGCTCAAAGTAACGCAAACAGAATGGCAGCTCCGGAATACATGAGGATTCCCAAGAGCTGCTCAAAGTTACGCAAACAGAATGGCAGCTCCGAAATACATGAGGATTCCTAAGAGCTGCTCAAAGTCACGCAAACAGAATTTCAGCTCCGGAATACATGAGGATTCCTAAGAGCTGCTTAAAGTTACGCAAACAGAATGTCAGCTCCGGAATACATGAGGATTCCTAAGAGCTGCTCAAAGTAACGCAAACAGAATTTCAGCTCCGGAATACATGAGAATTCCTAAGAGCTGCTCAAAGTTACGCAAACAGAATGTCAGCTCCGGAATACATGAGGATTCCTAAGAGCTGCTCAAAGTAACGCAAACAGAATGTCAGCTCCGGAATACATGAGGATTCCTAAGAGCTGCTCAAAGTTACGCAAACAGAATGGCAGCTCCGAAATACATGAGGATTCCTAAGAGCTGCTCAAAGTTACGCAAACAGAATGGCAGCTCCGAAATACATGAGGATTCCTAAGAGCTGCTCAAAGCCGCAATTAGTTTTGTAGGACTAACTGCATCGTAGCTTAGTTAAGATGGGTAGAAAACAAAACATAAAACAATAACAAGTCTGCCTCTGTACATTTATGCGCTTGAAGTATTAAATAAATAACAAGAGCGTTATATTATTGCTATTCTTGACATTTTAGTGTGGATTGACCAACAAACGAATACTCTTTCCATGTTTACACACAAATAATTTAGTAGAGTAGGGGTAGAATGTGCATTAGCTCTTTTAAATAAACCTTTACACCAAAGACTACCTGCATGATTTTTACAACAACGAATTTTTCAAGGACGTATTTTGCAGCGCAGCCTGCGATTATACTAGGTCGAGACTGTCACGTTATTCCTTCACTGAAGTAGCAATGATTTTATGCGAATCCCTTATCGTGTATTAGCAGTGGTCCTTCTGCAGCATATGTACAGCTATAGTTATTATATCACAGGTTAGTGCGGTAATCCGCGCAGTCTCCCGGGTCCCATCGGTAAGCAAGCTGGCGGCCGGCGGGTGATGCCGGTGCCGGTGATCCGGCGCCGTGGGACCGCCACCGAACCGTAACGATAATCCTCCTAAATTAATACAGCCGTGTAAACGCACCCTACTCCACCTGTCGCGACTAAATAATAGTTAGGGTCTACCGGAGAATTATCTGCTAAAATATGGGGTCGCGTTACGCCGCGCAATATTTTAATTAATTTCCTGAGGATCTGACCGGATGTCTCTCTCTGTGCTATGAATATTAACATTTTAGCTCTTACATAACTCAGAATCAGTGTACCTACTAAAGTCAGTGTTACTTTCACAACTGCGTATACTACATAATTTCGTGTTGTAGCCATTCGCAATTTCACGTAAAACTTAAAGATAAATTCCTTCTCTAGACACGTGGAGTGGTGACACTGATAGCCTGTAGGACTCTTAGTCGGCGTGGAACTGACCTACCGTCGCGAGAGGGATCACACGCCGACACCATGAAATTGAACGAAGGAAATGTCGGTGGGAATAAGAACTCAAGAGCTGGGATTTCTTTTGGAGGAAGTTATCAGAAAATATCGAAATTAATATAGAAAATTACAGAATTGTAACTAGTTCGTCTGTCGATTTGTTATCTATAAAAAAGCTTGTACTATACAAAAACTGCTATGATAAGAAAAGCCTATCATATCTTCCTTAAACAAAAACCCCAACAGATATCGTAATAATCACATAACAATAGTAATCGAATCGTGTACGATCATAGATCACAGATGACACACTTTCACCCCCCCCCCCCTCCCCACCCGGCCTCGCATTCCCCGCAGACCCCCCGGCGGCACGTTACGCGTCCCGCAGGAGTTCGCAGGAGGAAGAATATAATCAGGTTAACAGCGATCCTAACTCTTTATGATAAAGGCTTCACGGTGGATTACTTCCAATTGAAGTTGCGTTCAATCAGGTAAATCTTCTCGTTCAAAAAATGTATCTTTATGTAATTCAATTATAAGTATTGGCGTAAATAAAAGTAGGTTCTCTAAGCATTTCCTTAATAAGTTAAATGACACAATAAAAAAGTCTGACACACTACACATTTTTAGGAGGACATCAAAAGTCGTAGTAAAGTTCGCATTCACTTAGCATCTTGCAATGTATATTATGTATATATAGTACTGTGTTCAGAAAAAAAAGATTTGATTTGAAGATTTTAAGTACATAATTATTGTTTCTGTTTGTACTGATGACGAAAAATGGGCGCTCCATTGCTGCACCAACATTCGTCGAAAACTGTTCGTAAAAGAGGTGTATTGTAGAGTTTATTGCAGACAGACAGGCCCTTCTCAACGAATAATAAACCTCCTCTCATAATAAAACTGCAACAATGTTCGCCGTCTGTCTGTTCGCTGAGTTCGCTCCCAGTATAATGTACGGAATCACCTCGTAAAAACACTGCGCGGATATGGCTATTATTTGCACCATCAGAGTTTATACTAGAGGGTTGCTATTTGTAATAACGAAGTTAAAACTGTATTTTAAATATTTTTGAAAAAAGTAATTGCTGCGAGGTCAAGTCTGATCACGAAAATAGTTTTTAGATTTTTTTTTTCCTTTGTTTTTCTGTATGTTGGTGATGTATGTTCCTGGTTGGCGCAAAAACGGCTGAATAGTTTGGGATGGGCACACATACCTATAGTATTTAACTTGGATTACGACGTACTTTTAAGCCCGGTAGGACGTTCCCGCGGGATATTTTCCGACATCCACGCGGGCGAAGTCGCGGGCAAAAGCTATATAAAATACTACCAATTATCATCTATTCCTTTTTAATAAAATTAGCACTCGTTGGGTTCGGTAGCATAAATAAAACACGACCAACAAAAGCGCGGCAGGTAAGCAATTACACAGTACGAGGGCGACGCGCCGGCATTTAGCAAATGCATTCGCAGCAGTCCGCAGCGGGCCGCAGCAGTCCGCAGCGGGTACCGTGCGACTAATGGATATCATTGCAGACGCTCCCTGCACACTGCCTGATAATGGATTACCTATACGGAAACATAGGTTATATATATTTTTAATAGTTTTGTGGCTTGATTTCTGTTATATAGAATATAAAAGAAGGATTTTTTTCACTGAATTGTCATTTGTTATCTACTTTTGGAGTTCACGATACTTTTGGAGTTCATCAAGGAGGCTTTAGGTAAACAATCTCCCCCATATTTTTTTGAATATACGGGTCTTATTTCTCCGCAGACAGTCCAACCACTGCCAGCAAGGGTCTCTGCATTAGCATCGTCTGCCAATATCGTCAATAGTCCCCTCGGTGCGCCTACTGCGCTAGTTATCTTCCAGGGGTGGACAGCGACGGTGGAAGCTAATTTATGAGAACGTAACGACCGCCTTCATCACCCACTGACACGCGACACTCACTGCACAGTTTATAGGACTTCTTGAGATATACGAGGTTTCGGGGAACTCCATTCAGTTTGTGAAAGAAGGCATGCTTTGGACTTAGTTGATCATTGTGTTCTATGGTGGTACCGTAGTAGTGATTGAGCGATTAAGTAAACTGTACGGTAGTCATAAAGGTTTGTCAGAAAGGTACTTATATGATGCTATCATAACACAAGAAAATATTATCGTAACATTCTCTGAACATTTCTTTCCTATTCTCTAGAATAAACAAATTACTTTAGCGAAAGTGTTTAGAAAAAGCGTAAACAAAAGAAGTTAAGTGGTGCTATTATATCGCGCTGCACAAAACGAGTGTCTGGCAGAAAGCCAGGATAACGCCGAGGACGAGTTATGGGACAAAATGTTAGTACTATTATAGGGACAGTCTAGACGAAACAAATGTGCTTAACTTAAATAATGACCACCGAATGGCGCAGGAGGAGCGTATGTCGTCTGTGACTCCGTGCGGAGCAAGATACATTCCTAGGTCGTAGGAACCCAGAAAATATATGTCTAAGATAGAGTTTGGGGTCACAACAAGCTGCAGTGAAGTGTTTAGCTATCATCTTCCACATACAACAATGGACAGTCGTATTATGCTATTCTGTTTGGTATATTAGATAGATTTGTGAATATCTGCGTAAACACATCAATACAGGGTGGTAAGAGTATTATAGTCTACTAGCTGTGCCCCGCGGTTTCAACCGCGTAAATGTCGATCCCGTGGGAAAATCTGGATAAAAAGTAGCCTAATGTTTATCCAGGGTGTCAGCTAGCTCCATACAGAATTTAATTAAAATTGGTCCCGCCGTTGAAGCGTGAAGAAGTAACAAACATAAACACACACACATACACACACACTCACAAACTTTCGCCTTTATAATATTAGTGTGATTATTTGTTCCTTTCATTCTGAAAATTAACTCTTTACTTGGCTATTCGAGAGGAAAATATGACAATTATGATGACGTTGACTTATTATATTAAAATAAAAACAAAATTATTATAACGACAGGATATTGCATGGTAACATATGCACGTTTTGGGTCCGGCCGAACTTCAAAATCACTAAAATAAAATATGATTCACTTCCCAATAACGCGCAGGAACTGTAGAATACGGTAGGTCCATATAATAAATGACATACATAACCCCCTATGCTCGACCGTTCGACTCATACAATAAGTTGAAAACAAAGTCAACGCGATCGCGCTCCGCCACGCCACACCACGCCACACCACACCATACCACGCCATACCACGCCATACCACGCCACACCACACCACACTACACTACACCACACTGCACCACCGAGCGGACTATAGTCATAACATAAATATGTGGCCCAACAGCGGACAGCTGACCTACGTCTAGAAAACTACCGAATAAGGGAAAATCGCAGACGAAATGCTTATACAGTACCCGATATTTGTATCCAATACTTCAGGCATTTTGGCGAAGACGGTCCTATGTAAAACGCTGTACCTAGTATCCATTGGGTTCTGAATTAATGAACAGTTTTTTTTTTTGCATATTGACCTAAACTTAAAGGCCTTTGTAACCTGTACCAATTAGTTAACTAAGTTAACATATATATCGTAATCCTCACGCGACTGGTTCCAATAATAAGTTTTCTCGACTATACGTCTAGTTCGTCAACTCATTTGCTCTGGTTAACCACTACCAGTCTAGACACAGCCTACAGAGTAATATATCGCCCCAGTAATGCCACCGCAAGCAATATCCTAGTAATGTCAGCCTACTGAGAATACAGTTCATTATATCTCTGAGCTCAAATTGTACGAGCAATAACTTTGGCGGAGCGCTCCGGTGACACACGGGCGTCGCGTTTGACGCTGTCAGTGTCACACACAAACGACGCTTCTTCTTCGTGACAAGCTTATATTTCGTAGTTGAAATATAAGTCAGGGGATATGCGATGTGCTGCTCATGATTGTGAAAAATGTGAAAGTGGAGGTTGACTTGTGGGATGGTGTCTGATTATATTTTAGGGTTCTGGTTCATTGGAGCCTGCTAGTGCATCAATCTTGGAGATTAAAAAAACTGTTTTGAAACTGAAATCGCGGAAAATCCTAGGAAAAGTAAGCAGTGTATTATTAGCTCCGCTTTCGTTCTAAAATACCCTTCTTAAAACAAAATGGTTCAAAAATAACGATGACATACTGTTGCATTTTCCAAGCTAACCGTAAACTACTAGGCACCCGCTAAGCTGCACACCTAGCCAGCCTCTTCCATCCTAATCCTGTGGGCTTCTCGGATTTGGACGCCATCTTACATCGCCAATGTTCGCCTAACTAAATTGACTCTTTTATAAACGAGGTCCAGAGTGACGATGTGAAGTCACTTATGAGCCACTCACCCTCTCCAGATATTGAGAATTTGAGAGGAGCTTTGTGAAGACTACAGAGGAGTTTAATTATAGGAACTTTTTAAGGTGGATAATTTGCTTTTATATTGTTATACGCCCCGATGTACAAATTTAAGGACCTACGTATTGGATAGTCGTGTCTTAGAGAGAATTAAAAGGAAATTCAATACTAAACACTCGGACAGTAGCTAAAGAAGATATAATAGTGTAGAAAAGTAATGTGCCGGTATCGTTTCAAAGCCACTCAAGAAATTTAATAAAAAATTGTATGATAGAACAAAAGATAGCATTATGTCAGCACGTGATGTGCACAGAGCTAACATTATAGTGAATAGTAAACAGTTTTAGTATCACTGAAGCCGAGTTACGCTCAAATGAAACTCCGCGGTATACGTTATAGCGCGTCGGCGAGCAATATATAAGCACTAATAGAAACCCGCTGGCATAATGCGTAATGTACGAATGTGCGCGAATATACGCAAGTAGATGCGTGGTTGTATGGGCCGTTTACGGAATACTGTTATTCACGCAAACCCACAATTTTTTTTTTTTATGGATATACTGTTTATTAAGGCTGGAAAACCAGCATCCTATAACTATTTCGCAAAACCATCATTACCTTATTAAGCGCATGAACCATTGAATGAGGTTACAAAATCAGTAGTATCAGTGCAAAGAACAGGGCAGCTAATGAGGGCGCGCGAGATGTAACCTTGACCCGCTCGTCACAATACATACTTAGCTGCGAACTGACAGGAAGCGTTTGTTGGGCGCCAATACTCGCCTGTTGGGCGCCAATACTCGCATGTTGGGCGCCAACAGAATTATGAAAGTGACAAAAAGAAGGCTTGTGACTCGTGGTATATGGTTTTATTAGAATTGCAAATAATAAACAAATCTTGTTAAAATGTTAACATACCAACAAAAGCTCGGTGATGGATTGACCTGATTACTTGAACACGACGATACAAACGTACCACCCTTCACACTTTTCTGTAAGAAAGCAGATTTCTATGTAACTCGAACCAAACGTGATTCTTGCAGCGAGAGTGTCGTGTGTCCTTCAAAGAATCTTTGTTTTGTCTTTGCATCACCCTAAGATTGACTGGTAGAAAATACCTCAGGCATTAAGTCCACCTTTGTACAGTACTTTTTTTACTTGCGCATAAAGTTTGAATAAATAAATAGTAAATCCAAAGTTGTAATCCGAGTTTGAATTGCAACTCACTGGCATTTAATTACCGATAACTGCGATCTCTCATGTAACTGCAATTTTGAGAAGTACTTACATAGGTAGGTCTGCAGGCTGACATCCTAAATATTCCTAACGTTGGAGAGAAAGTTCAGTTCCTATGTTTGACAGAGGAATGTAAAACGCGTTGAAGCACATTGAAGGCGTCTTGTTGCTCTCTCCCGGGTTAACGAGAGGAGTAATGGCGGCGTTAACCTTGACCTTCGCGCTTATTTTACCGCCTTACATAGCGATATTATGGAAGTGGCACTTAATGCAGACTGCTCGAGTCTTCGCGTACACACGTCGAACAGGCGCCGCGTGAAGAGTGGATTTAAGATACAGGTCGAGTGACCTTGACCTCGTGGCTCTCGACAGTATAGAAGAACATGCAGCTTTTATCCCGATTTTCTTATTTATAAAAAGAAAATAATAAGGAAAATAATATGCTGGTCGCTGTTGCCCGTATTGTCGTAGCAATTTAAAAGAAAATGCACATTTAACGTTGCTCTTGCACTCTCCAAGCAATAAGGCGACCACTTTAAATATTGCACCGTTTAATGCCTACGAGCCCGCGACGGCCATCAGCTAAAAGCCTGCACTACTACTGGCAGCACGTTTTATTTTGTTGTTCTTGTTCGCGTTTGATTCGCGGAAACTGTCTGTAATGCACGGTGCAGTAGGTACGTTAATCAGTCGTGTGTACCTACCGTTGACGCAGTGAACAAATCGGAAAGCTTGTGCAACTATTGATATTTCAATGCAATTTAATTAAAAAGATACGATATCTTTACGATAGCGATTTCGAAAGAAAAATATATAAGCAGCAGACTACTAAAGTTTTTTGAAGGGAGTTGGAGCAATTACAAAGTTCCAGGGTTTATGGGACAGCGTCGCTATGCAAGTACTGTTGATTGTGGCGCCCCATAAGAGGGAGAGATGTCCTACAGAACTATGGAGTCTCATGTGGCATCGCTAGCGAGGGAGTTATCCGTGTAACTTTTCAACGACGTGCATGATGTTTGCTAAGACCCCACGGCCGGCGGCCAAAAGTAAATACTATCGGCAAATAGACATTCCTAAACGACCCGATAGATCGTGGTCGAGCTCGCTTCGGACCTGCTGTGGCATTGATTCTTGTAAACATTTGCTTTCATTCCCGGTCAGGGAAAATTATTCAAAGCGAAGTAAGACTAAAATCAAAAACGTTTTAAGGGTTAAATAAAGGTAGTATTAATAGGAAGTGAAAGGCTCGGCACCCTCGCAACCCTTTTGCTTCACTTGCTACAATAGCAGCAAGTTAAGCAGCTTACGAGAGTACCCGCTGTTTTTGTTTAATTCCCGGATCGGCGGCGAATGTTTTTTGTGATATTCGTTATTGAATAAAACCGAAGCGTGTGGCTGGCCCTGAATAAAACATGCCTGAAAGCTACCCTACTTATCAGATAATCCATACACGCGTGTTTCTGTTTCTTTTTGTATGAAACTTTGGAACCAATTGAAATTCCCGAAACGCGTCTCTTCTACCGATAATTTATATCTTCGTAAATTGGATTACTGAGTATTGGATCCGCAATTGAATATTCAATTACCGACACAGAGGATCGTTTTAAACAGAACCGAACGTAGTTATCATAACAGACGTGTGTATAATATACGTGATTATACATGTAGTGTGCTGTATCTACATGATGATTCTCTAAACCTAACTAAAATAGCGTTGGCCATATAAAATCCAAGGTAAGCCATAGCTTAATCGGCGGAATGGGTTCGAATAAATAGATTCTATAAATCCTAAAACCTACCGGCAATTCCACGGAACTATCGAACGCAACGATCGCTAAATGTATGCGCTCCACCTCATACAATTTTCTTTAAAACATAAAACTTCATGCACTTTTCAAAGTCTCCAAAGTCGGCAGTAATATGAAATGATTGGGTCATTGCCATTGTAGGGGAGTCCACGGAAGATACTTTAAAGTGCAAGGGGTAGGGTAAGACGTAATAAATAATAAGATAACGGCGCTCATCCCTCGCGGGGTCGGCAGGACGGCAGCACCCGCTGCGACGCAGATACCGATAAACAAATTATTGAACAGTTCAACGCCTTCTCTAATATTTGCTGACATGTGTTTTGTAACGGAGAACTTTCAAACTCCAGCGTCTTTAGACGCCCGATCGACGATCCTTTGCATGCCCATGTGACGGTAAAATATCGAGAACTTTATTATAAAAACACCCATGTTTGCAAAGAAATAAATCATTTGATTTTGATTTGATTTATAATTATAATTATTTTTACCCCTTGCAGAAAGTAATATAGAACACTGGACTGAAGTGACAAACGTCTCTTTACCCACAGAACTGAGCACAGTTATAAGTCTATAACTGTGCTCAGTTCTGTGGGTAAAGTCGTACTTGCAGTTATAGACTGCACTTACTGAGTTGTGCACACCGGTGTGCTTAGTTAACATTCCATGTTCATTTACAATTGTACTGACTAGGTACATCAGTGTTCTGTAATTATAATCATTAAGTGCTACAATTACATATAGTTAGTTACTAGCACATGAGCACTGCGATAGTGGCTCATTGAAAACTAATCAACCGTTACGTTATTATATTGCACGGAAGTACTGAAGTTAACCAACTGTGAAGTTACTGTGAATACATGAAACTTTATGCGAAACAAAACGTAGTTCGAAACTCATGTGAGTTGAACTTTCTTGTAACAATAAAAACAAGTTTGTTTATAAAATCACGTGATTTGTGTGAATGTTTATGTTGTTGTTGTGCATGTAAATCAATAAAGTAATAGCTGGTGTACGTACGTATCGTCCACGAGACTCGCCGGCTGCCCGCTTACATCCAGACACACGAGCACCACTCGTGCTCGGCAGCGGCGACGTTATACTCCAGTACAGCGTGTACTTGTGCTCTGCTTCCCGCTGGTCGTCACTGTCACATCACTCACTCACTCGCCCGCGCGTGACGCTCAGCACGCGCGTCGTCAGCCGCGTGCGACACGCGCGCCCGCCCCAGTCACACTGTCGCTGCCGCCCGCCCAAACGAGAGGGAAATCATCCCCTACTGTCCTCTCTCCCTCTCACACGCGTAAGAAATCGTATGTTTGTCTCAGGTGACTTTTCCCGGCGCGTAGTGAATGTCGCCTTGTTTCATTGACGCCCGCTCGACGCGAGCCAAACGGATGTTTTTTCACGGTTGCAATGCGAGTTTTTTCGATGGCGGTAGAGTAATGCTTCCGGTGCGTGAGTTCAGACGCTGCGGCAGATTACTATAGGACCCTTTGCAATCTGTATCATAAGTGATAGTGAAGTTTGATCGCGACGCTCGCATGTCGGGAGGTTCCGTCTGTCCGCAGCAGCTGTTCCAATCAAACTACTATAAAAAACATTAGTTCAGCGTGCACTGGCCTCCTCAGCGGCGTGTGACTCATAGTGAAGGATGTTTGTAAACTGTCCGTCTGCAGCGACCCGTCGGCACTGCATGTTTGTGCAACGTGTTTGCTCGCCGCGCGCTAACTTTCACGCGCCGCACAGTACTACCCGCATTTACTAACATTTATTTCAATGCAAGGTTTGTTTTAGTGACCTAAATAGCGCAGTGACGAATCTTTTTGGAATTTCTTGAAATCCACAGTTAAGCTTGAAAAAACTTTCGAAACGAATAAAAATCCCACAAAGACCGAATAGTGCAAGGGTGATCTATGGATTAGCGATGAGGACCTCATCGCTAAAGAGAAGATGGTGCACGCAGTCACCCGTCTAATATCAGCTGTGGGTACACGCGACTGCGTATGTACCTAACGACACCTACGAGACGCTCAATCTGCAGGAAGTTCCCCACGCGTCATACGTCACACACAGGTCGAAGTTAATTAATATTCATTAACAAGTACACTATTACACACTCACAGGGGGTTGACTAGATCAGCTGAACAGAATACAGCCGTCATACAAACGACTGGCGGCGATAAATCACTGCGTCTGCATTGTACTATATTATTCACAACGGAAAAAACGGCGCCCCGCAGCCGCCACGCGCACGCCACGCACCCGCGCCGCATCAACCTACCTGGCTAGTTGAATGCCTGTAAGCGCTCAACCGTGCACGGAATGTTGAAGGATTGGATCCAAAGAGATTGAAACTTTTTTCCTTCTTTCTGCGTTTTAGATAAGAATTGCCAATTGATAGTACTAAAGTGATGCGATTTGTGAGATATTAATGTTCCTTTGAGACTTTGCGCCGGTGTGGAAGGTTCTATGCATACGTCAGACAGTGGACTGGCAGCTGACTTGAGTTACTGCAAGTCACTCACATTGTAAGTAATGTGAAATATTAAAGTGTTTCATTGTTGGGGATGAACTACTTGTGCGTGTTATTAATTGGTTTTTTACACCCACCTAAACAAAAAACAAAAAAAAAAAACCACTACAATTTTGTTGGTAAACGACTACGTGAAACATTGAATTTTGCTCGTAAATGTTGGTGGTTGACACAAATACATAAACGTCGTCCGTAATAACAAAACTCCGCTTAAGCTATATGACTTTTATCTCATAACTTAGGTACGAATGGATTTCTTTTATTTTATATATACCTATATATATTCGCCAGGAATATTAAAAACACTACAGAATATTAAAAAAAAATAACGGTGCTACGAAAATAAATGCGTAGCATATTCGTAGCGGGTGTAGCAGCTAGAGTGCTACGAGTCTACGACAGACTGCTACGCGCGTGCTACGACCGTTTAAAAAAATGAATGATGCATGCTACGCCGACACGTAGACGCAAAATAAACGCTATGTTATATGTATTTGTTGCAATTTGTAATAAGGCGTTTAGCATCGAAAGCTTCCGAGATTACCAAAAACATCAGTAGAGTTGTACCGTAAGCAATAGCTCCTATCTATATAGCTCCATATTGGAAGTGCTCGCTATAAATTACGCACTCGCCCCTCTTACTGCTGCTCGGACGATTACGAGCGTGACGGCGTGATGTTATTATTGCAGCGTGCACATAGCCGTAGGTACATCCTTTGCATAGTGTATAATATTAGGTACAGATAGCTACACATCGTATAGTGTATAGTATTACGTATAGATAGCACTCGACTCTGGGTGAATCAAAGCGATTGAAACCGAGCGCCGCCGGAGAGGGCTCGATCAATGCCATTACTGATTACAATAGAACGTTTAGCTAGTGACAATATATTCACTCAAATTATAGGCGTGTATGTATGTATAGCAGTTCAATAGTAGGTATACATGAACGAGTGAACTCAATCCTTGTTAAATGCTATTCTAATAGTATTTTCAGGTTCACCCTTGTTTGGTATAACAACTTTTGATTTCACCCACAACTTATCAAAACATTTGTGGTTTCGGTAATGAACAACTGTTTACCATTTGTCGCACATCGTTGTTAAAATAGATTGAAAACATTAATTTATCGTAATCCACAATCAGTTCACGTATCATGAGCGTATTGTTTCAGTTCATTTCACTTGCTCATAACTTTGTAAACAAACACAATCTAATATCTGTAGGCAGACACGAGTATGTACAGCAAAGGGTTCGAGTCGGTTCGCTGTAGGGCTGTAAATACCTTGTGACTAGTGAGGTAGGTATCTGTCTCCATAGTACAGTCAGCGACAAAACTAATGTTACTTGTAGGGTTAGGTTAGCGCCTTAGTCGCTGGCTGTACCCACACTTGCGGGATGTCTGTTTCTTAATTAAACAGCTTCCATTCGTGTGTCGGCAAGTACACGCGGAATCATGCCCCTCCCCCTCGCCCCCCGCCCCGCGCCCTCCGCCGTATTGCTGTTACTTTCATCTTTTATATGAGGCTACAGCTGATGTCTGTTGCAGTTGTAACGGCACAGTTAGTTACCTTTTTATGTGAAAACGTGTGAGTTAATGTATGAAATCGTATAAATAATCAAACTGTCATTGTTAATTTGCTCGTTTCGTAGTGTAGTCCCGCTATGTTTCATTCTCCTATGAGTTCCAAATTTGAGGTTACAACACTAATGTTTTAGAGGTCGCAAGTAACGATAATGAAGGTTTGTTCGCTCCACGACGCGACTTTATTAACGTTTAAGAGCGTAGTCGGTCTGCGACAAAATTGAGAAATAGGTATTTGTACAAACTATTGCCGTCGCGTTGCGCCCAAGCGACCGCGCTATCAATGTGTGTGTGAGTAGTCTGTGTTTGTGTGCGTGCGTACCACTCCCGCGCCCGGCCGCTTTTCTTTCTGCGGTCTTTCAGTTGCATTTGCTATCGGCATCGGTCGGCGTTTGCAGTGTTTGGCATTTACGAGCTACTTACTCGATCAAAATATTGTGTTAGACGTTTTTTACCGACTTCACAAAAAGGAGGAGGTACTATGTTCGACTGTTTGTATGTTTTTTTTTGTATGTTTGTTCATCGTATACTCCGCCAATTGTCGACGGATTTACAAAATTCTTTTTTTGTTCGAAAGTAGATAGTTCTGAGGTGGTGCCATTGTCACCAAGTTAGGATCTGATGATGGGATCTTAGAGAAATCGAGGGCAACCCTCAAATTTTATAGGCTCACTTATTGTTTTTCGCATATTTTATGAAGTATCTTGTTTATTTGCGTATGGTTGTCACCATCTCAGGTAGCTGGGCGGATGATGGATGGTACAACTCCTTAACAGTAAGAAGTTACTCAAACAGGCAAGAACTGTTTTAGTAAATTGTTTTGATGTTTGATAGGGCATTTGCCACATTTGGTCTCATGATCATCAAGTCATGACCTGATGCTGCAGTCAGGATAGTCTGCAGAGTACCTAACTCCTCGACAACCAACAGTAGATATATCGTGTTTAGGCTCATTGAAAAGGGCTCGATGTGTGGATAAACGTACTGTTAATGTGGAACACCGAAGTACATAGAGACCTGATGCTGAAGCCAGGAGCATCAGGAAAAGTACAAACCTTGAAATTACAGCACCGTAGTCGTGTTTGGGCTCATTTTAAACAGAACTAAATTTAAGTTCAATGCAATGTTGACATAAGTCTGGCCTGATGCTGCAGCCAGGATTATCAGCATCTAGTCTAAAAACATCAGGTCAGGATTTGATGATGGGATCCTGGAGAAATCGAAGGAACTCTTCAAATATTATAGGCACACCTATAGCGATTTGGGTATTTTTTATACGAGTAGTAACTCGTGCATTTGCTCTCGGAAAGCACCATTTGGTGAAGTGGAACTGATGATGAAGACCACAGATGGCCACCGGATCTACTCAATAATATCTAAGTATTTCACGGGTTGCGATTCGATTACTTTAATATGGTTGCTGAGCAATTTATGCTCGTCACAATGTGAATGGTGATATAGAGCTGATGGTGGACCTGGAGAACTCCTCAACAATTAACTTCCCTGCATCGGGAAAAGCAATATTTTGTTTGTAAAAGGCGATGAGCATTAGGCTATTGTAACTTAGATAAATAAAAGCAGACCCATTAAAAAGCGTGAAATAAAACATTTTAAGAAAAAAAAAAACCAACTTCCAAAAAAACACTACACAGTGAAAAATAACTTTAATTTCGGAATTCGGTGGCAAAAAACTAAAATACAGATCCAAAGACACCGACTTCCGAAATTAAAGTTATTTTTCACTTTGTAGTGTTTTTTTGGAAGCTGATTTTTTTTTTCTTAAAAAGTTTTTATTGTTTACGGACTTGATTCTATGCTTTACTGAACTGACTTGGCTTGTGTATCGGATTTTGAGTAATTATATTTACGACTAAAGAAAAAACGTAAGTACCCACCTATTATTTTTAAATATTTTACCCACTTCAAATAGATAAACGAAATGCAATACCTATACATATTATATTTATCTAAAATACTATACCTACTGATTGATAAATAACAATTTACAAATGTGGAGCTATAAGTACCTAATCATGGTAATTGTTTTTTCAGTTAAACCTTCTCTGTGATGGGTAAAAGAAAACAAAATAAAGCGCGTTTATTCTTGAGCACTAAAAGAAAAAATAGTAGATTGTACAACTAAGGCATAAAAGAAGCTATTTTACCCCGAGACGTTTATATCCACGCGAGCCGCAGGCGAGAGTGGATAATTAAGTCGAGGGGTAAAATGGCTCGTTTATGCCTGAGTTATACACTCTGCTTTTAACTTCGATTGCGAGAAATCGGTCCAGCCGTTCTCGAGTTATAAGTGTTCGAACAAACAAACACGACTTTATTTTATATATATAGATAGCCATTCTTCTTTTGTGTTCTGATTGATTATATTTGCTTTTGGAGAATAAAATTAAAAACTTCAATTCTGTAAAATAAAAACTGAATATTTTTTTGCCTTAGTCAAACAATTTAAAACTATATTATCTGTGGCTGTATGAATGAACTGTCAATGTCAAATTGCTTCTTATTTATAATTCTAGTTTCATATAAAAATACAAAAACACTACTTTTCGCCCCGCGGATCAAAGCATTTTCCCGTGGGAACGGCATACAGATACCAAACTCTATACAAGTAATATCGATAATGATGGAAATCACTACATTATCGATAAAAAAATCGACAGTGGTCACTTCCCTATTTGTATACGTATTAGTCTGACCCCCCCTCACCCTTGATCTTTCCCCGTAATGTGCGATAGGGACAACTGCAGCTCAGACCGATTTTCACTACAAAATCTTGACAAGATCGATGCTTTGTATTCCCCTGTTTTCTCCGCCAAACCTGCGCCGATTCAATTATGTTTGGTGTCGAAATTTAGAGGAAGAGTAGATCTATGTTTCTATTATTTTATTTTAACGTAAAAACTTTTCATATTTGTCTGGTAGTCATCTGAATATGACAGTAAAAATGGGGCATTTTGTAGGTTTTCGAAAATTCGTATCTGTTTTGGTAATTATTTTTTGGGAAAAAGTAAATGACAGGGGCATACATACAGTAGATCTAGACTTTATAAAAAAAAAACGAGTCCTCTAGAGGGATAAACCAGGGAGTAAATAGGGGAATACGTTTGTATGGAAAAATGCTGCTAGGATACCCTCTTAACGACTGACTATACCGAGTAAGTAGGTAAGTCTGGTGGCTTCATAACTCGAGTGGAACTTGGTAATCACTAATACTCGAATTAATTGTAACTTGTCTCCTCTTTGTCTTGTTAACCTCTTTGTAGCCTGATTATGTGTAATAGTGCACCGCCGCGTTATGAAATCATGAGGCAGTTAATGGCGCCGATTCTCTTGTTCACAAACTAAACTAAATTTAAGTTCAGTGCATCTTTTTCTTTCTATTTCATTAAGAAAAGGACAGGAGATAAATATTAGTTTAGTCCTGTCAAATTAAGATACTCCATAGACAATTTAGACGTGATTAAAAAATTGGCTATTAAAAATACGTCAATTTACGTCAGGCGCTGACTAATTTGACAGGTCTAAACTAATATTTTTCTTCTGTCCTTTTCTTAATGAAATAGAAAGAAAAAGATGCACTGAAATTAAATTTAGTTTGTGAACAAGGGAATCGGCGCCAATATCTTTCTAAAGTAATATTATAAAGAAAGCAAAATATTTTTTATGTTTGTGTGTTAAGCTTTCACACTAAAATAGCTGAACGGATTTGTTTGAAATATGACTCATGGGTAGACTACAACTTTGAAAAGAACGCAGGCTACTTTTCATCCTGGATCGCAGACGAAGTCGCGGGCAACAGCTAGTGCATTATACATTGACGATATTGTTGGTAATATTAAAGGTCTGAAATGTTTTGAAAGAATGTATTCGTGTTCCTCTGTCGTGGAGACGTGAAAGTTGAGACATTGCTAATAATATTTTGGAAGCTACGTTTACTACGATAACTAAGTATAAATAAGTAATAATAATAATAGTCGCAAGCGCGTCTGCTTAGCGAGGGATCCTGGGTTCGATTCCCGGGTCGGGCAAAATGTTATTGAGTTTTTCCATTAGGAATTTCTTAGTAACAGCCCGGAGTTTGGAAGTTGGCGGTGTGATACCCCCCTGGCTCGGAAAGCACGTTAAGCCGTTGGTCCTGCGCCTGATCTCTCTCCGGTCGTATCGGATTGCCGTCCCTGAGGACTATGAGAGTGAGAGAAGAGGGAGTGCACCTGCGTCTGCGCACACTTGTGCAATATAATATCCCCCGCGCCGATGGCTAGTCTCCGTTGAAATTGGCCGCCATGGCCAAAATACGGTCTGGAGAACTTTATTATAAATAACTATAATACTTAAGTGCCTTGGGAGCTGAGTGGAGATCCTCAGCAAGTCTTATCGGTGGGTCCATATTGGCTCAACTAAAGTTCTTTACCCGAAATTGTTCTTCCTAACGATTTGTAATCCGAATGATCACTCTTCCTAAAATTTTTCATCCTAAAGTTTGCATTCATACTATTTGTAGTGCTACCGGCGATGTTCATAACACTCATGTTTCCGAAAATTGTAATTAATAATATCATTAATGTAAATATTTTAAACTCCTACTGTTTTTTATCCTAACGCTTTTATCCCTAAACATAATTACTTACCATAATATTTTCATGGCCTGGGAATTTATACGGGTAAGTAATATATGATATAATTACAAAACGTCTAATTTTTACAAGATATAACAACTGAACCTATAATTTTATTTGATATAATGATCAGTTAATATAATAAACGATTGATATAATTTTAATGTAACTAATTTCTATAAGAATAACAGACAATTAATATAAAATCGTTTGATATACCACTCAATAGACATAAAACCTATTTAGTCTAATATGATAAAAACTTTTTTTTTTCATCCTATGTCATCCTATGTCGACGGAGCCCCGCTTCGCGGGGCCCCTATTTCTGTGTAAAGGGTTTAAAGTAACCTAACCAAACCGAACCTCGGGGTGCCCTTCACTCGCCCTTGCATCCTATGTCGACGGAGCCCCGCTTCGCGGGGCCCCTATTTCTGTGTAAAGGGTTTAAAGTAACCTAACCAAACCGAACCTCGGGGTGCCCTTTGCTCGCTTTTGCATCCTATGTTGACGATCTAAACAAAAAAGATATGACTGAATAATAGTGTAAAAGATGGTTATGTTGAGAAAATATAGGAAAACAAATAAAAGTATAATAGATGTTTATTGCTACTGACATTATGAAGTTGAATGATTCGGAATTATGAACATTAGAGACAGAGTAGTTAGGAATTGTGATTGTTAGGATGAAAAATGTTAGGAAGAACATTTTCGGATTTCCAATTATCGGAGTTGAAAATTTAGGTGAACTTTGGCGCACCCCTTATCGGTTCCCCGATCACTACTGTGTTTATATGTGAACAAGAACGCGCTTACATAAATACTTATCTAAGGCAGCTTAATTTAACGTTTGGCCGGATATCCGGCTAAATCTGATGATAGTGAGCGCATGTTGTGTAGAACAATAGACGAGGACGAGCGAGGCGCGACGCCACGTGCACGTGACACGACAGAAGGTGCACGAGGTACTAACTAACAAGTGGAGCGGAGCTGAGCGGAGTGGCAAAAGGCACATCAGGACAGTCTATATTTAGTGAAAGCGGTCGATTCGGCGCTTATGGATTATATTTTATACAAATAAATAAATAAAAATGCAGTGTCTGTTTGTAATATTAAAATAACCGCTTTTTACTAAATGCATATGGCTGTATACACGGTACAAATACCAAAATAACATTTTTTTTAATTTTTGTCTGTCTGTTTGCTCCGGATAAACGGCTGGACCGATTTTGATGGGACTTTCACTGGCAGATAGCTGATGTAATAAGGAGTAACTTAGGCTACTTTTATTTTAGAAAAATATACTTTTAGTTAGGATAGGATTTCACGCAGACGAAGTCGCAGGCAGCTAGTATTTTATATATTCTAACAATAAGTTTGTTCTGAACATCACTGACATCAGTGAAGGACGACATCGTGAGGAGACCAGAAGGCCAATTCTCAAAATTAAAAACGTTCAAAATCTAGTTGCAGTCTTATCTCGGCGACAAAAAACTTGTCAAAAAGAATGGGAACGTTCTTAAAATTACGAGAATCGCCCCTTTTCAGACTCCAGGAGCTGGAGTTTGAAATCGCTAATCCGCCTTCAGTAACCGTGGTAATCAATGCTCTATATGAGAAGAGACCTTGACCCTGCAGGGGTACAGTAATAGACTGGTGTCGCGGCGGGCTGTGCAGTGTACGCCTTCTGTCCGCACGGACACCAGCGCCAGCCGGCGGCGGCTGCGGCGGGACGGCGGTGGGTTTGTTCTCAAAGCTTAATTGAGAATACGTGATTAGATCCTAACTGTTTGTTAAGAGGCTTTCCGTTTAGCCGGAGACATGCCCGACTGGCTGCGGATAGCTGCGTATGGCTGGACGCTTCGTACCTACTGACACGGACTAAAGTAGGTAAGGTCTGTACAGTTCGTTGAATACCGCAGACGCACACAGCCACACTGCGTGTAGCAAGACAAAGAATAAGTAAATCTAGGTTAAACTATTATACAAAGCCTCTCTTAAACAAACTCGTAAATCCGTTCCGAGCTTTGCTTGCGAGGACACTCGGCAAACGAATAATAGTAGATTTATAAAAGATTTCATTGCTCCCGAGTGCAGTAAAAGCTGCAAATTCAAATAATTCTCATTTTTACAACCGTCGCGTCGGTAATGGTGTTTGAGCCTGAGTTTGTGGAGTGGCGAGCGATCCGCTCGCTCCGCTGCCGTGACAACGATAAACTAATTCTTACCGGTGTAGGCAGGATTACAATCTATGAAGCACTTACCTGAAAGAAAAAAAAAAAAATAAGCAAAAAAAATAAAATAAAAATTTATAAGTAAAAAACAAAATCATGTAAAACGATTAATTTGTCTTCTTTAGTTTACCTTTACAAGCAACCACCACCGGAAACCATGACCCATCCAAGACCACACAAACTAGCTTCAATTAACATCACACAGATTAGGCAAAATTAATTAGTTCTCAATAAAGTCGTCACTCGCCCCTCGCCCCCTCCCCCGACATCCTGCACATTGTTGCATATGCATGCTTGTCCCCTCAGCCACACGAGCATTATTAGCATAACATAATGAGCGCGAATAAGAGTGCATGCGATTGCGCGCGATGATTCATGCAGTGAGCGGACGTGTGAGGCGCCCTTAACGTGTCGCGGGTTGAGTGCCGGTTGGGTTGATCTTGTTGAGCAGACTGTACTCGCGCTCAATTACAATACCGGACCTTAGGACCGAGTACAGGTTGCTGACGATATAGGCGGACACTGACGTGAGGCCGCTGTCTCGACTGTTTGAAGGAGAGTATGACTTTGTAGGCTGTTGAAATGATGATACACTTTAAAATCAATTAATTTAAAGAGACTGGAGATGTTGAATTAAAACCATGTGACTTATTGAGCATCCGCTGGCGCCTGGCCATGCGTGTTTTGTAGCCCAAGACTGATGGCACAGTGATCAAAATGATCTCAACCTTAATTTTTAGCCTCATTTATTGTATAAAGTTATAATGATGCTTGCGGCTATTATTAGTGGTGTCGTGATCAGAAGCCCCCACATTACTTGCAATGGATCCCAAATTCACTTGCACAAGGCCCCGACACCACTAGCACAAGTGCTGCCCTCTACGCCGCTCGTCTCGAGAGCCTCTTGGCTGCGGCGATATAAAAACCATCTTTGTTCGACACGCATTTGTATTCCGGTAAATATAGCACTGAAGGGATTTATTACGTTTGTAGTTATTTCTAATCTGCATTCGCGATTTATTTGCCAAAAATGTAAACAAATATGAGTATAGGATTTAAAGTTATTTTTCCATAAACTTTATGGAAAAATAACTTTAAATCCTATACAATAAAGTTTCAAACATTTTTATAACTTTTAAACTGTGCAATATTCATTTGAAACATAAGTAAGTTTACTATTCTACGTCTTTTGAAGAGTATTTTTACTGGTCAATGTAAAATTGTAATTTTTAAACTAGTCCAGTGAAATGATTTATGGTTATTTGTTGCCTATAAGGTAGGTACTTAGAGACAAGTACTTTCATAACATTGCAAATCAAATTTACGAACTCCTTTTTAATGTAGATACACGTTGAACGGGTAGTCTCTTGTTTTTGCTAAAAAGTTACGCACAATTTGAACAATTTGCGTTAGCACCGCGCGAGGTGTTTGTAAACTCAAAATTCCTTTTTACACAGTTACTGAATTCCGCCGACAATTAAATTCCTCTCACATTACAGCATGCCGACACAGAGCACATTAAAAATGAACAACAAACACCTTCGTGATATAAAACTTTTACATTCCGACACCATTCGGATCCGCGCGGAGTGACCGCGCGACACATTCCTGAATTTCCTGACACCGAGCTGCACATTTATTGCCAACTCGGTGATTTTTCAATATAACATCTATTGTTGTAAACATAAAGTCTAGGACAAAATTCAAAGATACTCTGGTAGCATATTTATTGCTCATCTCGGAAAGTGCTGTTTTGGCCTCTATTGCTCTCTGTTAAGGTTGATATCGACCGCACAAGTTAGTGTTGCCGCCGCTCGGCAGTCAAAGCGCGTGGCTGTGGTGCATTGCGCCGCACTGACGTGGTGCTCGCATATTCCCTCTTTCTCTCGTGTATTAGTGAGCCGCGCGCCGGTTCGGGACGGGGCGAGTTGCGGCACTCAGTCGAGTCACCTGCAGGTTCGTCTACTCTAAGTTAAGAAGTACGTGTTCGATCTGATTATTGCTCGTGAAAGGTATACACAATAACGGCGGCAACTTCCAATAGTTGTGATGTCCGAACCAGTGGGTATGTCTGACCTCATCCCGTTGATACGTATGTATTACATTAACCACAACATCGCAGGCTTTGATTGAGACGGTGTCAAAGTGAGTGACACTGCGGTGGCGGCCGTCCGGCGTTCATTCGACGTCTGTCCGGTGCGGAAGCGGTCTCGAGGCTCAATCAACGTTTCTGCGAGCTACTCTCATCCTCTACGTGATAACAAATTAATAGGTTTCATCACGAGAAGTTGCCAAGTCGAGGGTAGATATGACAGAATCCCACATGACAGATAGGTATTCAAAATGTATCTAATAGGTAGCTACTAACACTACTTACTAACCCAATAAAGCCAGAATGTGTACCACCTGCCTACATTCCTTAGTAAACCTTTACTCGTTTGCTGTATTTCTTGTGGCACACACACTAAAATGGCTTACTAACATCGAGCGTGGCGCGGAAACTAAAGCAACGCACAACACCCGACTTGGTGCAACCACGAGCGGTTATATAGTTAGGTACCTAGTGTCACACTGACTGACACATTTCTACATTGATTTTTTGATGCTACAGGCTCTCAAAAATATCCTACTAGGGACCTACGTTATCCACGCACTCGCAGGGATGATTAACCGCGGCGCGGCGCGGCGCGGCAACTATTCGCGGAATCGCGTCAATGCGCGTGACGCTTGCCGTTTGAGATTCTACACTTTGTCTGATTTTATTTTGATGCGTTTCATTCATAGACACTATTTTGTTAGTAAATAAAAAAGCGTTTTTATTAAAAAGTTTTACTTAATTCCAAACTTTAATTTTCCAGAATACGAGTACATACTTCTCCCCGTTTGAAAAGAAAGCCAATGAGGTCCTCGCCCTCCCCCACTTGTACTACTTCACTTCGAACCTTAGGGAGAGTCAATGAATTGTGTCTTCTTTTACTGCTCAAATATCGAAAAGTAAATTTTCCATAATAGGTATCATCGTCACCCCTCTTGCCTACCGATTGGCACTTCGTTTGGCGAAATTGCATGTAAACGACTTTGCTTGAATTCTAATAACACTCAAATATTCGATTATTAATTATATTCGCTTGGGGGGGCATCGCCAGATGCGGCTTCATTAAAACACGATCGTGTCGAGGTCACCTCGCCGAAGCATTTTATTACAGCTACCGACGAAGCGATTCATTACCGCATCACCAATAGGTACCTGGGGCAGGTCGGTGTTGCCAGCTAACAGCTAACAAGGAACCACTCCTATTAATCTCGGGCTCTCACTTGTTAGTGTCGCATTTCTCGCGACATAAGTCCAATCGTCATAGTTGCGATTCCCGGCGCTGCGTTCTTAAGGAACCGTTTCTGTGAGTAGTATCGCAGTTACAAATGAAACAGCGAGTGTTGGCGCTGATTACGGCGCCTCTCATCGCGCGCGCCCCAGATCCGCACTTTGTGTGCACCGAGAGCCGCGCCTGGCCGCGTCTCGCCGCGCCGCGCCGCGCCTACTCGCGCGCTCCACAATGCGCACGCCGCCTATTGTTTGTTATTCCAGTTTTTTCGTCTTCGAGCGACGTTCTCAGATAAGTAGGCCGTGTCTCTTTCAGTCGGCCCACTTTCTATGCTTCGCTAGAAATGAATATGCAAAGGAACCGTTGCGAGATGTTCGGCGAAAATATTTAGCATTTAGAACCGCTCGAACGTCGTTAATGTAAGCGAGTAGTGCGCCGCATTCCGGATCAACTGAACGTTAGTCGCAAACTCGCTAATAATAAGGGAATTTACAAGCTTTGTGAGAATATTCGGTGAGGTGCAAGCGACGGGAGGCCGCGGGCCTTCTCAGTCAAATAACGCTCGTTCTACCCATTTGCGGAAACAAGAGTGCGTACCTGTTAAGGTTACACGAATATCATTATTACCTTATATAAGACGGTAAGTGAAGATTCATCATCATCATCAGTCTCCTGCCCTTATCCCAATTTTTGTGTCGCCGCAACATGACTTTTTCTTCCATACTTAAGATTATTGCAAGAAAATAGACTGACTGGGTAGGACCTATCGGTGTTCGTTGTACAATATTATTTCCTGAGAGTTCATTTGGTTTATATGTATGTATGTATGTATCTATGTATATATTCTTGTATTTTATAGTCATTTCCAAGCTAGTTATTCTGTATGTTGCACCTGCCATGTTTTGTCTCTGCATCACCCTAAGGTTGACTGGTAGAAAATGCCTCAGGCATTAAGTCCGCCTTTGTACAGTATTTTTTTTTTTTTACTTGTGCATAAAGTTTTAATAAATAAATAAATAAATATTACAATAGGTAGATCCACCTAGTAGTTTCATTTAGATGCCAAACTCATACCCCTATTGTAAGACAAAAAACATGATGAGTACCGCACCCGCCCGCTCGTCACTCATGGCTCGCGCCGCATCGCTGTTTGTAGTGGGAATGAGCTCACGTCTCGGCATGCAGATGCCTTCCTATTATTTTGCTGTTTGAGAACAAGTAGCGGCCGATATTAAATCCCCCGCATATGTTATTGACTGCGCTATCATCATAAACTTAGGATAACGTGTGCAAAGTGTCGTATGACGATAATATTCGTTCCTTTATAGGTTCCTTTATAGCAGTAGGGACGAATAATATATTTTTTCAAGTTGGTGTTCGTTGTGGCGATGCTTGGCCTATGAGCAATGGCCGTGGTTACCCTTTGGTTGTGATGACGACGATAATGTCCATTTATTTACAACCGTATGTAATCCGTTTTTGAAAATGGCTCATAATTCAATTGATTGCCAAACAATCGAATAGATCGTGTCGTCACGGCGTGACGCATGACGCGCGTGTTAGTCGCGCGCACGTCACACACTCATCTCGAGTGATTTGTTCGCCGCGTCCTCCCGCGCGCCGCCGGCCGAACGTAATGCCGGCTGCGTTTTATAGGCCCGCGCCCCACATGATTCATTGTCGCGTTTTTTTTTTTTTTTTATTATAGGCAGAACTAACACAACTGCCAAACATTTTTTTGCATCGCAGTTTTAGATAAGTTGGCTCTCTATTCTCTATGCTTAAACTAACATTTACTTGCGACAGTCACGTGGAAATGCCACGTGTGACGTTGCATACATATTTAATGTTATTCCTTAATACACAGTGAGGGTCGCATTGCAAGCCGAATTAAAGTCAGAGTTTAAGTTTTAAGGTATCAGACAGACGATTAGTTTCAACACGATCCTAGGTATACTAGGAAGATTTGTATGAGCACTGAGGGGCCACCGAGACTGCCGTCAAATATTAACTGCGAAGATGGCTGAAAGAGAATAATTCAGGCATTTCGTGCTGCAGCGCGGGATGCGGGGTTCGATGCTCGGCGCGGCACTCTCAAAGCGCGCTACTTCGCCGATGGCTTATCAGCTGAGTGTATGATATCCCGCGAGAGCAGGCGCGTAGATTACCTGTATGTTTATGTGTGTGTTACCGGCGCGCGCGGTTTATCTGATTAGTATTATGTTGGATTGCTTTATATACGAAACAGGTTATTAGATGTCTACTAAATACAGTGTATACTCGTTTATACCCCATCGTAGAAATCGTCGCATCAGTGCGAGTGAGGACTGAGGTCTCCTCGCGCCACAGTTTAATGAAAAAACTTGTCGCGTCCGGACCCCCCCCCTCCTCCCACCGCGCCTCTCCTGCCGCAGTACACGCACAACAGTGACACAACAGTCACGCGGTTTTATGAAATTGTGCGGCATATGTATATATTTTTTGATTGGTCACAATAAAAGGTGATATTTTTGGAAGACTTTTCTTTAATCCTCAGTTAGCTGGTGAAAACAGTCAGAAATTAAGAAGCATCCAATCTCTTAGCTGCCAGAATGATACGTTGGACGTGCCTCCCAGCTGTCTTACAATTAGGTGTATACAAAACTTTCGAGGACTTATCGGACTTGATTCGCTTTTACATAAGTAGCTGGTGCGTCGTTAATTCGCCTCCGATTAGCTAGTCGGAAGTTGTACGTCCGATGTGATGCGTCACCCCCCCCCCCCCCCTCACTCGCCCGCCCGCCCGCGCTAATAGCGATATGATTGCACATTGTTGTAACTAAACAACGTACGTGATATCACGGCATTATCCGCTTCAATCAGCGGCGCATTTGATTCGATAATGTCATGAATATCATGGACAGTACACACTACAGCAGTGTTAGTGTTAGTGTTAGACTATGTGACAGTACAACTGTCTGCTACTAATCAAACTACATTGTTTTAGTTGTTCGTTAGTTACCTTCTACCAAACAAACCGTGCGTGCGACATGGTGCCTACAACGACGCTCGATGTCAACCTGCACCCAGCGTCGTTTTAGTGTACTTCACAGGTGACATTCAACAGAATATTACCATTTTCAAGTAAACAACGATTATTCTCACATATTAGTGAATGAAACGAGCTGTTAGTATCCCAATCGTTTATTGCCAACACCAGTACATCTACAGACCATCACCGAAGCTGACTCGTTCTAACAATTCTAGCGGTTACAGTTTGTGAGCAAACGTTACGGTACTCTTGACTGTACATTGCTTTTCAAACACACCTTCAATCACAATATGAAACATCTTGCATGCAATTGGTAAACCATTTCTTCCTTATGTTTTAAAAATTCGTCTGCTCATCAACGTAAATAATGCAACGAATGTTGGTAAACTGTCAAAATGTAAGGCATCGTCATTGTAGGTGTGTTGCGCATCACCCCGTTGTACGCTGAACTATCGCGCAGTATGCGACCGTAACGTTTGCTCGCGGTTAATACAGAAGTGTTCAGGTGACTCCCTCAAGCAAGCCCAGTCCCCGCACGCGCGTGCGCCACTCACCGCTGTGCGCGCTGTCCGACGAGCTCTTGCGCTCCGAGCTCGAGCCCGAGCGGCGCGGCGCCTGCAGCGGCACGTCGCTAGTGCGCGCGGGCTCGTCCAGCCGCGCGGACTCGTCCAGCCGCGCGCGCAACGCTGCGCAGGCGTCGCGCAGCCTTGCGGCCGCGTCGCGCACGTCGCCCGCCACGGTCTGCTTGGCGGCGACGCACTCGCGCTCCATGTTGTTGTAGTTCTCTAAGATTTCGCGCACTTCAGACTCGCGGTCTTTTACGCTTGCCTGGGAATAATAACAACTAAATGCAAACACCTTTTTCACACCAACTGCTCGATACTATCAAATTATATGTCATGCCAACTAACTTAAAGATAACAGCCCTAGAGAATAATATTGCACTGAATTTCATTATATTGTGATTTGAATTTGGAACCCCAGTAAAAAATTCGTATAAAAACTTTTATTAAAAAAATATTCGAAAATCGAATTGCTTGTTATTATCTCGCCGAAGGAGTGAAAAGTAGTGTTCTTCTCGAGGATAATGGCACAAAGGCAAAGGTATATTTGTCTTGAGTGAGCTGGAATTCAAAATATCGCCTCTGACTTATGATTCTGCTTTATCCCCTTGGTGAATAATCTACTACTGTTACTTAGACAGTTGTATGGTGTCTGTGTGTAGGTAGCACTTACAGCAACGCTGTCGGTGACATCACGCCGCTGCGGCTGCGGCAGCGCGGCGGCGGCGTCGAGTCGCGCGTTGGTGTCCCCGCACCACTGCAGCGCCGCGTCCAGGCGCGCGCTGTACTTGCTGAGCGCGCTCAGCTTGCTGTTGATGTACTCGCCGTGCGCAGCGAGACTCGCCTGAGCCTGACAAATCGCACATACTTTATGAAATCTTATCATATCAACAGAACAGTGCGTTTGCACTGTGCTGTACAGTCAGGGAAAGAGACTTAACGAAAATGCTAAAACACGGCCAATTTACTTAATGTGTCAGTATACTAAAACAATACATTTCCCTGACTGTACATACTAGAACATTCCGTCAATGGTAAAATTTATTATCATGTGTTTATTCCAATATAGAATATTTGCAAGATCAAATACACAAAAACAGCAGGCAAGAAAAATTTGATTTAAAATTCTAATCAAATTTTTTCTTTATCGCTGCAGTTAAACGCTGCATCAGAATATGAGCATCGCATTCGGCACGAAATGCTGTAGGTAGTCGTAACAGAAAGTACCTACTTCATTTTTCATGTGATAATTTATGAAAGGAGACGGCGGAATGAGCAGGTCTCGGTTCCGCAAGACTAGCCTCAGATGGCGGTCTGTAGTCAGGGACGAATGGAAGTAGGGACGAGCGGCCTTTGTCCTGCAGTGGGACTCTACAGGCTAAAATAATAATAACTATTTGTTGTGCTTGGACTCAAAGACAATCCCAACGTATTTGGGTGACAAATCTAAGGTAAGTTTAATACCTAATAGCGTCCTGCTACAACACATTTCCACGATCTGCTTGGTAAACTTCAACGCTTCAAGTTCTAGATACATATCTAGAACTCACACTAACATAGTTAAGATATCCTAAACTGTTGTCGAAACACAGTTGTTAGTAGCAGTGGAGTGCGCTCTGTGACAAGTCCGCAGAACGCCGGCTTATTTGTCTAGATACTGTTCCAGCACTCAGCGCGCCGCGGTCCAACTTCGCGCCTACAGTTACGCATTGTTCGGCAACAGTTGCCGTCAACTGAGCGACAAGTTTGGATTAAAACTTGCACAAACTGACTCAGTCCACTCACGAATCTGTTTAAATCCAATAGCTCCGGATGCAGACTTGGAAGTAGCACACATGACTGAACCGTGATTAAAAATCAGTCGGTATCGTCTTGTCTTGTGTTAATGGTAAACAAAAGTTGCGGTTAATTGAAAATGTATTTTAAAAGCATGAATTTTTTGAAAAAAAAAAAAAACAGTTACGCAATAAAAATATCTTTATTGAAGCAACTTGTTTTGTGTTGCCGAAAACACTAGTATCTGCTAAGTGTCAGTGTGTAAAATGCATCCAGCAACACTACATTACGTTGCCACAACAATATTGGGCAACTTTTAGTAACTAAAATAGTACCGTGTACCCAGTAGTTGTGTAGCCCTGTTTGTATCGGGTGATCATTGTATTTAAGCGCTTTTGCAGCTCACCTAATCAAGGGGCGGATGCGACGCGAGTTGGACTGGAAGTGACATTCACTATTATGAACGAATTTGTCGTGAATGGTTAGCTATATGAAGACTAGTCTGTAGCTGTCACGCCGCACCACCGACACGTGGACCAGGTTGCTACACAAACTAATGTCCTACATGTTGCCCTCCACGTCGTAGGTATGTAGGTACATGTTCGCACAATACACGACTTTTTGACTAACAACACAAAAGGTGCTTTCGACACGATTCTCGGGTTCCGTAAGCTGTCAAGAAAAACGGATACTCTTAATTCTGTCATTTGCATAGCCAAAATTACACTGATTATGCAGTATACAGGAACGTATAGTTTGTTTTAAACTAAGAGTTCTTATCATCTACACAGGTCTGGCGGACCCATAGTGTTAGTTATAAAGATTAGGTCTATGCGAACAGTTTTTCATGCGGAACCCCCACTAACTGACACGCATCACACCGTTATTTTTTACACATGTCACGGTGTCTAGATCGATACGTCACGTCACCCCGAGCTGTCGCTAGTGGTATGCTGAGCACGTCACGCGCAACACACTCGCCACACACGCCATACGACGGGAGACAGACGCGTGGACAGACAGACTGTATGTATTGTATGATGAAGGGACGTATGTACGTGTAAGTGATTCCGATATGCTATTTACAAACTAAATAATTTAATTTAATTCAGTGCTCAGGATCAAGATGCAGTGACCTTAGCTTCAAAAGGTATTATGTTTCCCGACTTGATAAAGGAAAGAATTTGAAGACTGACGAAGATATAAAAGACTAGACTGTACAGAAGGTCCGGACCCGCGACCATGTGCAGCGAGCGCGAGAGAGAGCGGACTGGCGACGGCGTTCGTTTGACATAGTACGAGATCTACAATGTGGGTACGTGCTTGCGTTGTGGCTGGTCGCAGTGAGCCGACCTTCTGCACGTACTACCGAGTGGCGCGGTGCGAGCCACCGACACGATTGCCCTCCGCCGCTCTCGGCTCGAGGGCTGTTCAGTCTCGCCACGCTCTCCCGTCTGCCGCACGACGCGCTAGTTATGACAGACATACGTGTGCTCAAACATTACACTACATCAGCGAACATTGTGTACCTATTCAACGGAATGGCACAGTGTTAAGCGGGCGGGAGAGTTTTGTAGCTATAGCGAGTAGTGGCCGTATTCCGACGACTTCTGTAAAAAAACTGCGGCTATTTGAAAGTCACAAGTTACAAAGTCAGACCCCACAACAGTCGCTACGTGTATCAACAATTCTATAGCGTCATCAGCGCGTCACGCCACGTGGGCGACACGCGTTACGCTGACGACGCGGTGACGCGGTGCCAATGACCTCGTAAATATAATGACGAGCAGCCGTACTCGAAGAAAGAACTATAAATTGTCTAACAATAACACTACACAACTAACTTATCGGACAAAACCTGATATGTGTCATACAAATATGACATGCCCGGTCAAAAGATATGACACAGCTGTCTTTTTCGATATTTCAGATTGAATCCCATTTAATACATCGCGCATAATTCAAGCTACGGTTTGTTCGAAAAGTATTTGATGAGAATGTAAACAAATGGATCACATGGATCCCGTTTGTAGTGGCACTTACTTTATTTGAATACTTAAACCGCAATTCTTATTTTCACCTTACAGGTGACAGAGTGCTTTTCGTCGATGATTTTTCAATTACAATTTATGTTCTTGAATGAAACGATATTTGTCGGAAAAAGTGATGAGATATGAAGTTGAAACTTTCTGATACAGATGAATGTGTTACTAATTCCTTTTAGTGAGCGATTGTGTAAGAATGAAACCTTAACAGGGTTTGTGTAAACTATCAGCAGATAGTTCGCGGAACAGACTGCATGTGCGGCGTGCGTACCTTCTCGAGCTCGGCCTGCAGCTGCGCGGGCTGCTCGCCCTTGGGCAGCTGCTTGCACTTGCGCAGCACTTCCATGTCCTTCAGCTTGCTGGCCAGCTCCTCCTCGCGAGCCTAGGGATCGAGCAAAACATCACGTTAGTGAAGAATGGATAGTAAAGTTAGTACACATCTACATCCACGCTATAATATAATCATTGGACCCTACATGGTAATAATATCTTTATTTGATGAAATATGTCCAGCAGTTGTAGCCCAGTGATAACAGCCCCGAGTTACGAGTCGTAGGTTCGAACCCAGCCAGGCACATTACTTTGTGTAATTTATTTCATTACGACTGCTCTCAAAACGGTGAATGAAAACATCGTGAGGAAGCCGGCTTGTCCTAGAACCAAAAATTCGAAGACATGTGACATCCGCAACCCGCACTGGGCCCGCGTGGTGAGTAACAGCCCACTCCCTCTGTTCAGTAAGCTCTTAAAGATAAAATGGTTTTATATATGTATTACGCTTACTTCATACAGCATGTAAAGTTACAATCCAAATATAGTGCTACAAGGTATTTACTAATTTCCTTTATATCAAACTAAAACACCCCTTTAGACAATATCAAAGGCAATACACAAAATACGATGTGAACAGTCAGCCGCAACCCACCGCCGCCGCCCCGCCGCGCCGCCGCACCGCTGCCGCTGCACTTGATTCAATAGCGTCAGCTTTATAAAGCGTGATTTGATTTGCATTAACTCCCTCCTCGACTTCTTTCCGTTCCGTTATCTGTTTATTTCAAACGCAGGTAACTAAATATAACCGATGTTAACATGCGGTATGAACATATGAATGTATGCGGGTTATAATTCCCTGGTGTTGACTTACGTACGGCGCTTTTCTATTTACAGAGCTGTACCAGATGAGAGATGGTCTACTCTGTAGTCTGCACATGCTGTGAATTTACAATTTTACCTTATTGTACTTAAACCTTATTCATAATGACAGGTTTAAGTATAAATACCAATATATTCATTGTTATATCTAGAACTCGCAATCAAAGTCGAAGTGCTGAAATCAGTGAAGATATAATATTGGCTTCAATATGAACTTTACGATCTTTTTTAACCATGGATTATTAAGACGGTATAGTCGGACATATTTTAGGAACTTATCAATCAACTCTAGGACTTGCTTACATACATAATCAGGATATAATGGTCCCACTGCTGGGACACAGGCCTCTTCTCAGTGAGAGGGAGTGGGCCGTAATCCACCACGCGGGCCCAGTGCGGGTTGGCAGGTGAGCTTGCTTACATAACTTAATGAATATCACTCGTCCTGAATGACATTAACATTAAAGGCATAAACGACGAAACGACATCGTGAGCGAGCGAGTGTGATGACGTCGTTAAGTGACATTAGCGCTACACTGCGGGATGTGTGCGACTGACGAAACGATACGCACTACAGTGACGGTCGATACTAGGCAGACCACCTCGACGGAACCTTGGACCTGGACTGTATTAGCTGTCGCGTCACAACTCACCTGAACCAGGGGGAGGCGATAGTGCCTACGTACAGAAAATTTATCTATAGTACGAGGGCGTTATATGGTACTCTACCGACTTCTAGAGCATCCAGATCAGAATATCTCAAATATAGGTATGTCTAATCTAACGAAAGAATTGATCGCTGAATGAACGTTGGCCAACCAAGCCTATTGGAGTTACAGGATATTATCGCGGGGAAAGGTAAAAGTTGTAACAAATAACTAGAACATAAAATATATTATTCATATACAACATTATTTTTAGTATATGCGAAACCCGAAACACATGTCTAGCATTTTTATGTAAAGAATCTATGTACAAAATTTCAAAACTGTATCATGAATAATCACGAAGTTATAAGCTTGTCATGTTACCTGTTTGTCCGTACAAAAACATGCTCACCCGCGCCGCGCGCCGAGCTCGCGTCTTGCGCTCATTGATAATAGTAGGCACCCAAACGTACGGCGCGGCGATTGTATTGTAATTAACTGGTGATAACATTTTCCATCACACTTGCAGGCTTTGGACTGTCGTAATGGTCAAGTGTAGGTAGATATCATAATGTACTTTATTCGTAAATAAATGCAGCCGTAAGCTACGAATAAGTAATTACTTATTCGTAAGCCGTACTTGTGATACAATGTAGTCAATGCGATTTGTTGCACCTTATGTCAACCACTTAAAGTTCAAAGTGGATGAAAAGTGTTAAACATCGCATTACTTAACCACAGCAGGCTGCATAGGTACAAATAATAACTTTCTACAATTAACCATCTTGGCGTGTTTAAAAATGTTAATCATCACGGCAAAGCATTGTGTTCCACGATACTCTGATGCCGAATTTCTCCTCGTACCGCCGCACTGCCAGGGATATGTTATCACCACAAACCGCTAGGGTACGTACCGTTTCTGTGTACTGGACGTTTGTGTATGAGAAAGTCATGGTTACACGACACTTTTTACATACGATAGGTAAGTACACGATCAACCGAAACACAACTGTAAGGCCCGCGGCGGCCGCGCGCTCGCGATTATGCAGTTGGACGACGCGACACGTGCGCGCCAACCTGTAGTACCCGGGCGACTGAAGGGGTTGCTGCACCCCCGCCCCGGTCGCCCCGCTCGCTGTGCGCCCGCGCCGCGCCTATTGTGCGGCTTGTTTGTGCGCGTAGGGTAGATAACTACCTACTTAGTCGCTCGTTGTCCAACTTTTAACCTTTTTTAAATATTTTTGGGACAAAATATAACATGGGGTAAAAATTATTGGAATCGATTCAGTTACTTATTCTGAACAAACTATATTCAGGTTTCGCATATACTAAAAATAATGTTGTATAAGTCTCAAATGAAAAGGTTGGCTACAGACGCTGGCGGTCTGACGCGCAACAACCGCGCGCCTGTGTACAACTTATATGACGCGGCTTGTGTGAGCGCTTGCTCGCGTCGCGTGTCGTCCGCGACATCTCCTACACGCCGCGCGCCGCTGACACTGCAATACGTGCATTTTATGCACGAATCATGGGGGCGCACTAAAAAGGGTGCTCGTTGTCGCAGGTGACTTGTGGAATTTCAATTACATTGCCTACGCTAAACGCTCCTAAGATTGGTGAAATGACTTTTCCATCGGGAGATCTAAAAATATTTACATCTGAGGACTGTTTATAAAGCCCAGATTGTCTGAATCTCCAGGACTTGTAACAAAAGCATATATTTGCCCTGCGACTGCAATAATGGCAATGAGGCGGCACGTGCCGAGTGTTCTCACTGCGAATATTTACATAGCAAACAGACACCGCCACATCCCCGCAGGAACACGGACAGGCTCACACGAGCTCCCCGACTGCGGCGAGCGAGGCAGCAGCGCCGATGGCGTCATGAACAGAGGAACTTACTGCTGTGGCCTCGCAGGTGAACTTTAAAATGCAGAGCTTATGAAACAGAAACGACTAAGTGGATAGTCAGAGCGAATAATGTGAATTACAAATGTCCCCAAAAGTCAAGTCACATTTTGATTGGGAACTATTTATCTAGCAGCTGTACATAAAGTTTATATCGGAGCACACTGGTGGCAAGGAATGCACCGAAGCCGTATTGTTTGGGAAGCCGCACACGCGTTAACAACTGAACAATAACTTTCGGCGAACACTCCGGCCCTGTAGAACAGTGAGCGCCAACAGACTACGCTAGCGCTGTACAGGCTGACTTGTTTAGGGGGTAACTCCGCAACATCTGGTGTTTTATACAAAAATGCATTACTGGTATACCAGTGTTATAAATATGTGCCTAATGGAAATGACTAAAACAGATCCTTGTTTTTGCTATTTCGGCGTTCCTGCCATAGTAATTACTGCAGTTATTCAATTCGTGTGCCCTTGAAAGATTGCCAACTAGTATTCATGAATGAGAAATCAAATTACGTCTTTGTTTCGAGATTCACATCCAATCTTGCATTTTTACTTTTAAGTAACCAAAGCGCACATAGGTATAAGAAACGTTACCACTACAATTAGAACGAGCTAGAAGTCTTAAATAAGTAGGTACCTACAAACAAGTACCAGCGGCGCGGCGGGCGGCGAGTTCACTCCTCCAAGCTAAGTAATCGTCTAACAACACATATCAAAAATTCGTCACTCGTCACATGTGTACGTAACACAACGAACTGATAGTCACGATCGCGTAACTTCGATATGTATCGCACAAAGACGCGGCGCGGCGCGACAGTTGCGACGCACGCTCGCGGAAGTGCCCACCGGCGAACTAACCCGCCAGCACACATATTTCATTACGATATAGACCGGCGGAGGATCCCGATACCAACGTAAACATTACAGCGATCACTAGTAGATCTATATCTGAGCGCGGCGCACGCAACTCTTACGTCTTTACGCAAGTGGGCCGCCAACAAGATGGGACACGAATATTTTCATAGATTCAGAAATAGCCGCGATGCCGCCGCGATCCGCCAGCCTGCTAACTATCAGTTGACTTCCTTATAGGGACTCTTCTCGGTAACTTAACTAAGTGCGGCAGCGATGGAAATGAAACCTATAAAGCTGGATGTGCTTCAGCTCAGAACTGTATTTTTATTTACCGCCTGTTCCTGGGAACACTGACACTCATTTAGTACGACTTCCATGTAAACTTCAAAGTATCTACATTCGTTGAATATTTGCTTTCAGCATAACTATGTGTGTGATATTAGGCTCACTAAGAGCCGGAACGGTCTCGGCTTCATCGCTTCAATGACAATTACTTTGTTTACAGTCGACACAAAATCTTTAAACATACCTACAAAGAGCGCAAAGATTAACAAAACATGGTGCGCGGCGCAGTGTAGGTACAGAAGGTGCGGATCGCATCCCGCTGCGCGGCGCAGTGTACAGAAGGTGCGGATCGCATCCCGCTGCACGGCGCGGTGTACAGAAGATGGTGCGGATCGCATCCCGCTGCGCGGCGCAGTGTACGGAAGGTGCGGATCGCATACCGCTGCGCGGCGCGGTGTACAGAAGATGGTGCGGATCGCATCCCGCTGCGCGGCGCGGTGTACAGAAGATGGTGCGGATCGCATCCCGCTGCGCGGCGCAGTGTACAGAAGATGGTGCGGATCGCATCCCGCTGCGCGGCGCGGTGTACAGAAGGTGCGGATCGCATCCCGCTGCGCGGCGCAGTGTACAGAAGGTGCGGATAGCATCCCGCTGCGCGGCGCAGTGTACAGAAGGTGCAGATCGCATCCCGCTGCGCGGCGCAGTGTACAGAAGGTGCGGATCGCATCCCGCTGCGCGGCGCAGTGTACAGAAGGTGCGGATCGCATCCCGCTGCGCGGCGCAGTGTACAGAAGGTGCGGATAGCATCCCGCTGCGCGGCGCAGTGTACAGAAGGTGCAGATCGCATCCCGCTGCGCGGCGCAGTGTACAGAAGGTGCGGATCGCATCCCGCTGCGCGGCGCAGTGTACAGAAGGTGCGGATCGCATCCCGCTGCGCGGCGCGGTGTACAGAAGAAGGTGCGGATCACATCCCGCTGCGGCGCGGCGGCACGGGGGACAGCCGTCCCACGAGAGACAAGACATCGCAGTGAGCCGTGACGTCATAACATACAAGTACACTGCTGGAGTGTCGCACGACAGCCCCTAATGCAGCTCGATGAGTGACGAGCTCGTCAGAGAACGAAACTGAATGATCTCCTGATCAATATCACGTTCTTCACGTATTATTTATTTATTTATTGATATGGCACTTCAACGACTTACTCACTAAGACTTACACAAACAAAGAACACATACAGTTTTAGAAATAGTGAATTCGTCACTTACAGAAGTGCACTTTGCTGATCTTTGCGTTATGCTCGTGAACGGGTGCTGCTTGTGGTGACTGGTCGTCTTGCTGACCATGGTTTTATTGTTGTTATTAGTAGTAATAACTTGTTTATTTATTTTACTTCGATGGTCCTAGTTTATCATTTGTGACTTCAAGTGACAGCTATGTAAACAGAACCCAGCATTGCATATATATGTGAGCTGTCACGCCCTTTATACCTGGAGGCTTTTATTTGGTCAGTAAGTTTTTTTTTTGGTTATATTTTTAATTTTTTTTTTGCTTGAGTACGTATAGTGTTTATTGTATTTGTTGGTATATTGGCGTGGCTAGTTAACCTATGGCAAATAATTTAATTTAAGGTTCTGTGTCCTGTAATGTTAATTACTTTGCATACATAGTATTGTATAAAATTAATTCTTTTCTAACTGAACAGACAGCTGTGCTGCTGGGGAGTTTGTTCCGCCACTTCTTCTCCCCAGCGAAAGCCCTAGGAAGTGGCGAAGGGCGGGCGTTTTGGGGGACTGTCTTTTGTAATTTTGACGTTCGAAAAGTGCTGATTCTCAGCCTAGTTTGAATAAATGACTTTTGATTTGATTTGCACAGCACTAACTATTATGTTGAACTACCATCGAAATGGAAGGACTGTTTTGTAGAATTTGTTTAAACTATTGGCGGGAAGCCGACCCCACATGCTTAGTTGACAAAAGTTATTAGTTATTTGTGTACTTGCACATTAATTTTAATTATCGTCCAATAAACACTACAGATATTGTTATAAAGTGCCAACTTCTGATAAATGTCGCTTTTCCTAGTTCCAGAGCATAGACGTGAGCGTTATATGAGCGCGAGCGGTACGAGATGCGCGCCGTCTAAATACCGATGAAGTACCGTTTCATATGCGCACGTCACATGAAACAGGAATAGCTCCGTGTGTTGACAGCTGATCGAAACTCGTACAGTAAAATATTCTTGTTTACAACGAACCGTGACAAAATCTGCACTCAATGCAATACCAATATCTTACATATTTACAAATACTGTAAGTACTTATAATTTGACTTTATGTTTTTTTAGATTGTGATCGTAAACAGGTAACGACAGCGCGCAGCGCATCCCCGTCGTCAAGTGCGCGTATTTGTAAAACACAAACAAACATCGTTCTATTTTTAGAGCGCGCGCTGTAAATATCCGCGGCGCGTATTTTTACATCACGGAGGCGCGTGCGGTCGCGGCGCAGCGTGGGAGGGTATTCCTCCCCTAAACACGACAAACTAAAATGAATCAAATATTACTAAGATATTTTGTCGCCGAGGGAAGCCTAGGAAATACTGGCGTGATAACTGAGACTCGTTGATGGGAGATTACATGACCGCAGAAGGCAATACGTAGGTGAAGATATTGTGCTGTTTACAAAAGGCGAATGCAGCGCTGGACTGCAGAAGTACCTAGTGTTAGGTTTTGTTATGTTATTTAAATTATTTGACGCAATTTGTTGTAATTTACTATTTTTAAATTAATTTATTTTTATATTCGATTATTTGTAATCGACTTATCTGACAACACCGAAACGATTCAATCGGTGTAATTCTCTTTGGAAAGGTTGTCATAAAAAAAAAAAAGAAGAAGAAGGGCGGGAGATTTGTTTTTGGTAGATTGTGTGGTTATGTCGATGTTGTACGCACAATAATTGATCTTGTACATTGCTGGTCTTCATCTGCATATAAGTTATTATAGTTGTCATATTGTAAAAGCAAAATAATAAATACTTATACTGAAGTGAGGCAGTTTTATTACAATTCAGAAGTGGTAAGTACACGCCTATTTACGCATTACAAATACTTCTAAATAGTTTTCTGCACATGTTTTAACCCGGTGATCATAGATCATGATTCTATATGATTAGTATTCACGCAAAGCCACGTTTTTGTATAAGTAGTTTTGTTTAGTTTACCAATTCTAACCCATTTTTTTTATTTCTGTTTTATGGATTTCGAACCATGCCACGCGATCAAGAGACTAGCTCGCGGCGCCTATCAACGCCAATGCGAGGTCAATCGCGCCACATAGCTGAAGCCAGATCGACAGCGCATCATAGCGGCGGAGCGACGCATAGCAGTCACAGGCGACAGCGAAGTCGAAGTCGCCACACACCAGAAGCCCGATCGAGTGCGCGTAGCGGCGGCAGTGCGAGGCGTCTTCGAAATCGAAGTCGCAGTCTTCGCCGAAGCCCTACTTCTTTCAGTCTACGCGAGAAGGAGAAGGAGCTGGAACGAAAGCGAGAACGTCTCAAAGCTCTGGAAAACGAGGTGAGCAGAACACGTAGTCGTTTATCGTCAAAGCGCCGGTATAGTACGTGTTCTCGTGAATCTTCTGTACATCGCGAAAACTATGTGAAGCCAAGTCGTCGTCGTGTACAAAGTCGTGACGGTAACAGTTATGATAATAGTATTTCTAATAACGCGGAACAACCTGAAAAACCAAGTAACGTTTCCTTTAGTACCAAAGATCTAGCTCATTTGTTAAGTTCTATTAAGCAACTTGCGTCCCAGCCATCAACAACTGCACCGATAAACCGAAGTAACGATTCTAAAAACATTTTGGCAGAGTTTAACCCTTCGATGAAAAATCAACGCATTGACGTATGGATAAAAAAGGTAAACGAGTGCGCTTCTGTTTATGGATGGGACGAAAGAACAACTATACATCACGCGATGCAAAAACTCCAGGGGTTGGCCAAAACCTGGTACGAAAGTTTAAACTCTATTTTGTTTTCTTGGCCTGAGTGGCAGGAAAAGTTATTGAGTGCATTTCCATTCGAACAAAATTATGGCCAAACCCTGGAGGAGATGCTAAAGCGAAAAAGTAGATACAATGAACCTATTGAAAACTATTTCTATGATAAACTAGCTCTATTAAATCAGTGTGATATTTATGACAAACGCGCCGTTGACTGCATTATTTACGGAATTAGTGATAAGTCTGTAAAATCAGCGGCCTTGGCGCTAAGGTGCAGTCATCCTGATCAGTTACTGCAGGATCTAATGAGTAGTAAGGAGAGTACTAATGTAGGCGAACGCGTAGCTAACTCTCGGTTTAAAACAGGGAACGATTTAGATGTAGCAAAAACCAATGGTTCCTCAAGTTTTCACTGTTTTAATTGCAAGGTCAAGGGGCATATTTTCTCTAGGTGCCCAAAGCCCCTCATAACGTGTACCAAGTGTAATAAAGTTGGTCATACTGCTGACAAATGTTATTCAAATTCTGAGAAGAACAATCCGAGCAAAACTATGCTTATTTCAGCTTCTAAACCAAATCCTAAATTCATTAAAACAATAACAATTAATGGTCGGCATGTAAAGTTCTTCATTGATTTTGGAAGCGAGGTCTCGCTGATTACCGAGTCTTTAGGAGTGGCACTAGGTCTTCAGCATGACGGTGTACAAACGATTTTGAAGGGCTTTGGTAACGAATTAGTACAATCGGTAGGAAAAGTTAACGTTGAACTTTCTGTAGACAATGTACCCGCTAACATAACTTGCCGTGTGGTGAGTGACAAATACTTAGATGTCCCCGTTTTAGTTGGTCAAACTTTCACAGAACAGCCTCACGTTATTGTGCATAAAACTGCCACAGATTTGCAATTTATGAGCATTGATAACGAAATGCCATTTTCCCAAATGCATACAGATCGTGACAATATGTTTAAAGTTTGTGTGCCCAGCAGCGTGATGTTATTTGGAAGAGCCTCTGTAAGAGCTTCAGTAGAGCCTTGCTGTGAGGGATACATTATGTTAGATGGCAAGTTGTTCGGGAAGCCGCGTCAGCAATGTGTTGTGACGGGTGGGTTATATTTAGTCAAGCATGGTAGGACATTTGTCGATTTAACGCCGCTTAGTTCACAATTCTCGTTACCCTTAGGTTTAAACCTAGGTCGAGCAGTAGTCGTCAAAGTTGTAAATCGAGTCCTTGCACCAGAAGCCTCTGTTCCCTCGAACCTCCCTAATAACCTTGACACTAGCCAGATCCGTGTAGGAAAATCGGTTAATGAATCGGATAAGTCTAAGCTATTCGATCTATTGCAAAAATACAAGCATTGCTTTGCTTCTTCGTTGGAGGAACTAGGTTGCACCGATGTTGTAGAGATGAGCATCGAGTTGAACAGCAAAACACCGGTAGTTTACCGTCCATACCGATTGTCTCACAATAAGCGTCAAAAGGTTCGCGAAATGGTGAATGACATGCTCGGCGCCGGTATCATTAGAGAATCAGCGTCCGAGTATGCAAGTCCTATCGTATTGATTCGCAAAAAGGATGGTAAGCTCCGGTTATGCATCGATTATAGGATGCTCAACTCTATAACGGTGAAAGAACTTTACCCCATGCCAATAATAGATGATGAAATTGCTAGGTTGTCCGGACAAGCGTGATTTATCTCTCTAAATTTGGCATCCGGCTATATATATCTCAAAAAAGTCAAAAGCCGATCGCATAATTAGTGACCGTGGTACTTGTTTCGTCTCTCATGCGTTTAAGAGATTGTGTTCCGAAAAGGGTATAAAACATGTGTTGAATGCAGTCGCTAGCCCACAATCGAATGGACAGGTTGAACGTTACAACCGTACTATTCTGAATTCCTTAACGGCGCAGAATCTCGGGGACGACGAAAGGGTTTGGGATACCAAGGTTGGCAAAATTCAATGGGGTTTAAATAATACCGTACAGAAGACAACGGGGAGAACCCTAGCAGAAGTAATGTTCGGTACTCATATGAGTAGTGAAATAGATCCACGTTTGAATGAAATACGTCAAACTACTAGAGACGCAACTGATCTTGTAACTATTCGCGAGCAGGTAAAAGATAAGATTGACGAAGAACAGACTAAACAAAAACATCGCTATGATAGGGATAGACGTGCAGCTCGTACGTACGCAATAGGAGATTTAGTAAAGATTACGAAAACTTTATTTAGTAATGACGGTAAAAATAAAAAGCTTCTTCCGGCTTACGCAGGTCCCTATCGCGTAGTTGCGTCTCTTGGAAATGATCGATATGAGTTAGCTGCGATTCCCGGATTAAGTACCACGAAAAACAAACGCAAGACGGTAGTAGCTGCTAATAGAATGTTGCCATGGGTTCATGTAGCTGCTTTAGAGCTTAATGAAAGTAGTACTGAATGTTCTGAATTTCTGATGATGATGAAATTGATAATTGTAAGGAAAATTAGTTAGTTACATATTATATTGTAGAAATAAAAATGGCTAATACTTTATAAATTAAAATGTTTTTGATATGATCATCATCTTAGCAAGTTATTCGATATGAAATATGAGCTGTTTACAAGATAAAAAAAAAAGAATGTGCGATTTAGTTATATGAATTAGTATTGTATGATTTTTAATGTGTGATTTCTGAGATTTATGAGAACTCCAGAAGTTGGAGATGTATGAGGAAACTCCAAAAGTTGGAGACACATGAGGAAACTCCAAAAGTTGGAGAAGTTTTGGGAAACTCCAAAAGTTGGAGACACATGAGAAAACTCCAAAAGTTGGAGAAGTATTGGGGAACTCCAAAAGTTGGAGAAGCTTAGGGAACTCCAAAAGTTGGAGAACTCCAAAAGTTGGAGACGTGTTGGGGAACTCCAAAAGTTGGAGAAGCTTAGGGAACTCCAAAAGTTGGAGAACTCCAAAAGTTGGAGACGTGTTGGGGAACTCCAAAAGTTGGAGAAGCTTAGGGAACTCCAAAAGTAGGAGAACTCCAAAAGTTGGAGAAGTATTGGGGAACTCCAAAAGTTGGAGAAGTGTTGGGGAACTTCAAAAGTTGGAGAAGCTTAGGGAACTCCAAAAGTTTGAGGACTCCAAAAGATGGAGACGTGTTGGGGAACTCCAAAAGTTGGAGAAGCTTAGAGAGCTCCAAAAGTTGGGGAAGCTCAGGGAACTCCAAAAGTTGGAGAAGCTTAGGGAACTCCAAAAGTTGGAGAACTCCAAAAGTTGGAGACGTATGGGGATTGGGAAAACTCCAAAAGTTGGGGCGTTAAATTTTTTTTTTTTTTTTTTAAATAAAACATTTTGTTATGTATTGAGCCGAGTGTTAGGTTTTAGTCTTTACTTGATACCGTGTATGGGGACATACACGTTGTCAGGATGGACGAGTGTTAGGTTTTGTTATGTTATTTAAATTATTTGACGCAATTTGTTGTAATTTACTATTTTTAAATTAATTTATTTTTATATTCGATTATTTGTAATCGACTTATCTGACAACACCGAAACGATTCAATCGGTGTAATTCTCTTTGGAAAGGTTGTCATAAAAAAAAAAGAAGAAGAAGGGCGGGAGATTTGTTTTTGGTAGATTGTGTGGTTATGTCGATGTTGTACGCACAATAATTGATCTTGTACATTGCTGGTCTTCATCTGCATATAAGTTATTATAGTTGTCATATTGTAAAAGCAAAATAATAAATACTTATACTGAAGTGAGGCAGTTTTATTACACTAGTGTACAGCTGACATTACCCCCCCCCCCCCCCCCGCACACACCGCGTGTGAGTGCGCGCCGCCACAGGCTGCTGCGCGCGTTTAATAAGCTTGTGGCCGACCGGCCGCGACACCCACTTTCCACCTCACTTAGACAGATCGAGTTACACATATAGATAGGGTTTACTAAATTAATTAATTAAACTAATGCATCATTAATCCCCATGGATTGTTCGTGTATATCAGTCCGTTGTGAATACTTTCTTGCTTAAATAATTGTGCAAACATGACAGGTTATGGTCGTTGGTTCTCATGATTACATAGCTAAGTTTCCTTACGCGACAGTGTGATGATGCGTCTGGCGCGGCGCCAGCCTCAGGCGTGTGCGGCGTGTTCTGCACTACCGACGGTTCTCTATCGCACTCGGTACTCACCACGCTGGATATATATAGATCAGCCATAGATGAAGATATGCTACAACTTCAGGCAAAAAACGCGTCTCAATATGCTGAATAAGGTGGAGACACGAAATGATTCTTTAATTAAAAAAAAGGCAAAACATAAAAACACATGTTTGTATCGACGTTCAAACTCAAACTAATAGTATTTATTTCAAATAAACCAATTACAGGCACTTTGCCTATTCTAAAGCGTAGTACCTACTACGCTTTAGAATGGGCAATACTGGGTAATACTTTTTTTGGTGCCTGTGGTTGGTTGGTTCTTCTCCATAGGTACCTACGGAGAAGAACGCGCAAGAAACTCCATGAACACTCTTTTAAATCAAAATAATATTATTATGGTTACAAAGTCTTGGTTACACCATTCATGTTAAAAATTATGCATGTGAGAACGATGCAGAACGTTAAAAGCGACCGTAATGAAAAAATAAAAAAAAACAATTCAGATATTAAATTAAAATAAGCCATGGCAGCAAAGAGATGACCAGTCCCTACTGACGGCACCCGTTCACGAACATGACGCATGGATTAGCACTATTCAGCTCAACCATTTTGAAGGGAGCTAAATGATCCAACACATTCGCCACCATCAGCGAGACATTTGAGTGAGCATGACATGATCTCAGCCGCCAGGTAGATCCGTGCATACACATTGAATCCAGCATTTCTATAAGTAAAATATTTAAATGCATGTGGCAATAAATCTGCTAGCTCAGTGGCGTTACATCGGGAACACAACGCGCGCGCGACGTCAAGTGCAGTGCATGCCGCAAATATAAACATAAACAAAACGCGGGCGGACGTGCGGCGTGCACCCGCTGACACACAAACGTGCGAGGAAATACTACATTAAGGTGAATGCGTAGTTGTAGCCCGCGAAATTCAATTTTTCTTACGTTTTTTGCAATTTTCAGGTCAGTGTCAGGTTGTATCTTGATGAAAATTTGATTCGCGACTATAACAGGTACGTATTCACAGAATTATAATCATCAGAATCATTAATACATCTGTTTAAGTTAGATTTCTACCACCAACACTTTTCCATACGAGATTTGTTCTTAACGGTAGAAATCTAACTTAGAAAGATGTATTAATGATTCTAATTATTATAATTCTGTAAATACGTACCTGTTATTGTCGCGAATCATATTTTGATCAAGATACAACCTGACACTGACCTGAAAATTGCAAAAAACGTAAGAAAAATTGAATTTCGCGGGCTACAACTACACATTCGCCTTAAGTATGAGACACACAATACTTTGCTGTGACATGAGTTTGTACGCAGATATATTGCACTTAAAGCGAGAACTAAAAGGATGGCTACATTCATAAAAAGACTAGTATCCACCAAGATAACTTAATTTTAAAGAAAAAAAACTGCAAAAACATATAGCAGATAAACAAAATGCGGATTCCATGCGATTCGCCGAGATTCCAAACTTGATGGCAGATAAACCAAACGGGCCTTTGTCCTTTACCAAAACAACAGCGAACTAGGAAGCGAAACGAAACTGCGAATATACGACACGATTGACACCAGCCAACACGTGGCGATGCCGACCTTACGACCCGATATACCATCTTTTAAAGGGATAAGGTTTAAAACTGCATGGAACAAATGAGTTCTATACGAGTATATGCGGGAAACTGCATTGCCGTGCAGAAGCGGCGATGTTTGACTTCGATTCTTACGCGCTTGATCGTAAAGCTAAGTTTCCCCCGCCGCGGCATGCATCGTCTGCCTTGGCCGGGTGCCAGCGCTGCACTGGCCGATACGCCGCGTTTTAGAATGTTGTAGTGAGCGAGCCTACAGCCTGTGATTTATAGCGAGGAGCCGCCTACCCACTAACCGGACTAACACACTTTATAATTGCAGTTTCTTTACAGATATACACACTTTTACTGCTACACGTGGCTGCGAGCGATAACAACGTGTTTCGTCTTCACACTGCTTACTGAACAAACCAACATACAACATGTATTTGCTGAAATATTCTTCTGGACGTGAAAACATTCGTAGAACTTACACATAGTTCTTTAACATAAAAGTAGCATGTTATGAAATTCTAACTAACAGAAAACTGTTTAGTTAAAGTTACTTTGTTTTTTTTTTGTTTGTGTAATTATTGCTATTGACTTTGTATGCCTAATAAGTGTCCGAGTCTATGTTACTTAATTGATGGATAAATAATAAATTAAATATCGTTTATTGCAACATTAAAAATTACAATATGGAGGTATTGTTGGTCCCAAACTAGGCACAGCCTGTATCTTGGCACCATTACATAGGTACAACATTGTGATAATTTTAGACGCAATAAGTAAAAATGAAAGTAGAAATTGGCTACACTTAAGCTAGTTAGTTAGCCTCATCGAGACTAAAATACTAACGGCCAGTTTCTTCATCAACAACTAAAGTAATCAGTCAAAGTATTGACCTTTACTTGACCTTTACTGATACTACAGCAAATGTGTTTCTTCATTCAAGTAACGGCTAAAATAGTGAAGAAACAAATTTAACCGTTACTTTGACTTTTGTAACATTACTTTGGCTATTACTATTGATAGAGAAACTGGACGTTAATTTTTACATAGTATAAAACAAAGTCACCCCCGCTGTCTGTAAGCTTAGATCTTTTAAACTATGCAACAGATTTTAATGCAGTTTTCAGCAATTGATAGAGTGATTCAAGCTGAAGGTTTATATGTATAATACGTGCATAATTTAATTATAGAAGTGAAAAGCCGAGAAATTCAAAGATTTATAATGTGATGTCTTAACAAACATATTTTTGTTTTCTTACATTGCAAACGCTGGCTAAACCTTACAAGATAGATCAAATTAATGTACTACGGAATCGTATATCTTAAAAAGATCGATAAAAAAGTCCGCGATAATAAAATATGTTTATCTCCTAAGGATAAGCCACAGTAACCATTTTTATGTTTTACATATTACAAAAAAAAATGGGTTATTTAGCAAGCTATTTAAACAATACAGTATTATTCCTTATCAAATTAAATACATTAGATGCGTTGTGCATTTCATGTAGATCAAAATTGCCCTTTACAGCATTTCATTCAAATGAATATCCTCAAAGATATCAGAGATTTAAATTAAAAAGCGGGGGCAGAGCGGCTGGCGGGGCGCGGGGCGGTACGAAGTCCGCCGAGTCAGCTAGTGTACAAATAAGCTGATAACTAATTAAGAGCCTATACTACCTCAGCTAAAATTCACTCTTTATCTCGCTCATACGATACTGCTCGCTGACTGAGTGAGAGCGAGACAGAGTGCGGTGCTGGGCGGCAGGCAGCGCCAATAGTTTAGGTATTTCCTTTTTACAGTGAAAATAATGGTAATTATAAAAAAGTAAATAACATAAGACCTGCTTTAAAGTAAGTTCAGTTAGTATGCAAAGTTTCATGATCTAATTTGAAGTATTTTTTGAATACCAGCGGTTTATTGTTCGGGTTAGAGGTAACTTTGGATTTATTTTCTATCGAGAAAATTTTATGGAATCGTGTTTTCGTCTAACATAAGACTTAGCATTAAGGCGAATGGTTACGCCAAACTTCAAAGTAGACCTCTCTTTGAAGGCCTACTTCTCCCAAATGGATAGCCCAAATATATTAAAAAAAATATATGATATGTGACATATGTTTACAAATATAATTTAAGTTTGATTTTTTTAATATTACTGTTAGTTTTAACAATAAAAAATCATATCCATCCTCTTATTTTACGCAAGAATTTTCTTTCTACTTCCAAACGCCTGAAGCGATTTTGATGATTCTTTCACCAAATTATAGCAAATTTAATGGTTTATAAAAATTAAGTTTGTTTTTTTTAAGAATTATTATTTAAGTGGGAAAAAATCAGTAACACCATGGTTTTACCTATACGGGCGCGGGCAGCAGCCGCCCGGTCAGTCTCGCTGTATCGTTCGCACGGGGAGGTTGTGTCGCATGTCGGCTCGCTCCGATCTGCATTTTTGTAGCAAAGACTAAATAGCGCAGATAGTACACTCGGACTGTTCGTTTACGCTTGGACGTTGATAGTATTAGTAGTAGTGATAGTTTGTTTGCGAGTGGACGATATATTATTGTCTATTGAATACTAATATAATAATAATATCAATAAAACACGTTTATTCAGTATACAGATCGTTTATTCACGTATACAATTTATAAAAAATACAATTACAAAAAAAAAATAATTAAAACTAACTTATGACTAATACCGCTCTTAACAGTGGTAGTTTTTAGGGTTCCGTACCCAAAGGGTAAAAACGGGACCTTATTACTAAGAGTCCTCTCTCCGTCTGTCTGTCTGTCACCAGGCTGTATCTCACGAACCGTGATAGCCAGAAGAAGGGTTATGTTTTTCGAGAGTATATAATATACAGGGTGAATTTTTCAAGTGGGCGTGGATGGCCAAATTCTATACTATGAGGAATAGCGAAAAATACTCAAAGGAGTCGCGGGCTCGATTTTGATGAAAACTAAAACAGAATCATTGGATTTTTGAAAAATCAATATTTCTAGCCAGGAATCGAACCTGTTGATTTTGAAAAAAAAACACACACACTGTATTATTACACCATTCGATAGTGTCCCTAATAAGGATCAAATTCTGGGAAGTAATGACATACGGCAAACTTAAGGAAAATGTTGAATCTTAATAAACTGCTTCTTATTTTAAAGTATTCATACCTAGATTACGTACGTGGTTCGAAATGATGCTCAATATTTTTATTTTACTAACACACCCGCAGCGCAGTCACCTTCACAACATTATGTTCCAAATTCAAATTTCTATTACGATCTTTGGAAAATATTCTAATGGAATCACTAATATTGTAATGCTGAATGGCAGTACAATCCTTGAGACGTCGAATCCAGCTATGTATTGAAAACAATGGTCGCGTCAGGACACGTGACCGTCAGGAGAGATTTCACAGGGGAGAACTACTACTCCTTACTACTAAGTATCCCCCTCTCTTTCTACGGCGGCGCCAACCGAAGTGAACCAAGTGACACACGACAATGGATGGATGGATGGATGGATGGATGGATGGATGGGTGTGGGTGTGGGGGTGTGGGTGTGGGGGTGTGTGTGGGTGTGTGTGTGTGGGTGTGGGTGTGGATGTACGGATGGATGGATGGACAGCTGATGGCTCGACCGTCTGTGTAGTACCTACATACACTGCTGTGTATTCGTAAAATTCGTGTATACTCGTATAGTGTTTAAAATATGGAAATTGAACAAAGTGCATCTATTAATGGAAAAAGTGACGCAGAAATAGTGAAAAAAATGAGTTATATTAATTCGATTAATAATTGATTTATTTCAACGTTAATATTCAAGTTTTCACTTCTGCCGGCACTCCCGGAGTGCAACCCGTCTTTTTTTTCTCATTTCTATCGAGTGGGGTATCAAAATAAAAGGTTTTAAAAGGTGATTACAAAAATATATATTATACAATTTATAATATGGTAAAAACTAATTCAAAGTGACAAATCGTAAAAAACACCTACCAAGAACTAAATCGTCTGCGAAATCTTTCACATTTGTAAACTAAAAAGCAGGAAATAAAAAAATTAAAAAACCCGACTGCAACCTTATACTAAAACTAACTGAAAAGCTAAAAACAAGCCCATTTTAAATTAAATAAAAGTTGGAAGCAGGCGGGACCCATTTGAGTTTGTAACTATAATAATGGTATTCTTCTGGCAATCACGGTTCGTGAGATACAGCCCGGTGACAGACAGACAGACGGACAGAGGAGTCTTAGTAATAAGGTCCCGTTTTTACCCTTTGGGTACGGAACCCTAAAAACTACCACTGTTAAAAGCGGTATTAGTCATAAGTAAGTTTTTTTTTTCATAATTGTATTTTTTTATAATCTGTATACGTGAAAAAACGAACTGTATACTGAATAAACGTTTTTTATTGATATTATTATTATTTTTTATTTGTCTCTAAGAAAGCAGTATTTTTACTGTAAGTACAATAGCATTCATACTCACAACATAAATATTGTACCTATTCCCGATCCATCTACACTCAGTAAGTAGGTAGCATCATAAAACTGCCTAAGACAAAATGCATCCCACGCCGCATCTGCATGCGCTACGTACGAGTACGACACTCTTTGACATTGGGGAGGTAAGCGGGCGCGCGGGGTGAGGCACTGGGTTCGCCTATGCTCCGCCCAAACGCTCAAGGACATTCGAGGCTATAATCGCCTTAATCCTCAACTTTACCATATATTTATTTCAAAATTAATGGTGCAGTATTTTCGACATAACGGAGGATCACGCTAAGCCATTTGAGGTAGTATAGGCTCTTAAGGGAAAACTAAAACCAAATATTATAATAATAAAATTTAAATATCAAAGATAAACTAACTCTTGGTATGATTTCCGTGTATACACCATTGAATGGGAATAATATTTTGATAATTTTTTAAGTAAAATAAAATAGAAGTTAAAATTGGCTAGTCTCATCGAGACCTCCACTCCCTGCGACTCGGAGCTCCTTGCTGTTCTCTTCACCGCTGTCACTGTGGCGAAGATGTCAACAGTCTCGGACACCACGGCCTGTCTTGCAGCCGAAGTGCGGGTCGCTTAGCGCGCCACGCGAACATTGATGACATCATCCGACGAGCTCTTGTCACCGTCGGCGTTCCAGCTGTATTAGAATCCAATGGCTTGGCTCGCGACGATGGCAAGAGACCGGAGGGCATGACATTATTTCCATGGAAGGTGGGTAGGCCTTTAGTGTGGGACGCAACGTACGTCGATACTCTTGCGCCATCTCATGTTCCTAGCTCGGCGTGCTGCGCTGGCGCTGCTGATGCGGCTGCGGAAAACCTCAAGCGGCGAAAGTATAATACCTTATCGGAAATTATATTTTCGAGCCGTTTGTGGTTGAAACCCTCATGCAGTGGGGTCCGAGTGCTCATGGCTTGTTCAATGAAATCTCTAAACGGTTGGTTGACACTTCGCGTGACCCAAGGGCTGGCTCTTACCTTGGCCAGAGGCTAAGCATTGCCAAACAACGTGGCAATGCCGCCAGTCTCTTGGGTATTGCGACAGCGATGCAAAGGAATATTTTGACGCGATGTTTTAGTTTTTTAGTAGTTTTAGTTAGGTTAGGATATTATATTTTTATTTTAATAATTTGTAGTTTATTTAGTATTAGAAGTTTGTACATATTGTATATTGTTACAACATAATTATAAAAGATTAAACTTGGAATAACTTCCGTTAGTGCTGCTGTTCTACACACGCGTACTACAGGACGCAGTGTTTGTATGTGTGAGTGTGTATACGGGTGTTTATATTAGAATTTCATAACTTGTTACTACAGATTATATCGAGGGAATCACCATACAAACAAGTTCGACTGCATGGTATTTCCATTGACAATTATGTCACCGCCCCAGTTCAACGTGCTTAGTAATGATGAAATTACTAGAATAATTCCACAGTCTAGCTAAGAGTAGTTTCTGGGGATGCAAATGCCGAAAATAATATCAAAATCCGATGTGGCTGCTATTAAAATGTGTGAATTATTTCGTCATGGGTTTTTCAGGTTTCTGGAGGTGCTGATGCCAAAATAAGGTCTAAATGTAAAGTTAGACGTGGCTTACCTTGACGAGGCTGAGCCGGATGGCGAGACAGGTGCGGTCGGAGCTGTTGGCGCTGGTGGTGCGGAGCAGCTCGTCCACACGCCGCAGCTGCGCATGCGCACTCGCCGCCCACGCCGCGCCGCCCTCCTTCACCACGTTGTGCGTCTCCACGGAACTGATCCTGTAGCGAAAACATTTTGTTAACATATTTTTAGACTAGCTTCTGCCCGTGACTTCGCCCGCGTGGATGTCGGGTGTTATCCCACGGAAACGTGCTGCCGGGACAAAAAGTATCCTCCCCCAGAATGCCATAAATTTCCTTGACAAATTTTATCAGCTCAGTGTACATGAGTGTGTGTAGCTGTATAGTTACTTGTCGTTGAGCTTCTGTATGCTGGCGGCTGCGGCATGCCATCGCTCGTTGAGCAGCTCCAGCTGGTCCTGCACGTGGCAGCTCAGTGTACATGAGTGTGTGTAGCTGTATAGTTACTTGTCGTTGAGCTTCTGTATGCTGGCGGCTGCAGCATGCCATCGCTCGTTGAGCAGCTCCAGCTGGTCCTGCACGTGGCAGCTCAGTGTACATGAGTGTGTGTAGCTGTATAGTTACTTGTCGTTGAGCTTCTGTATGCTGGCGGCTGCAGCATGCCATCGCTCGTTGAGCAGCTCCAGCTGGTCCTGCACGTGGCAGCTCAGTGTACATGAGTGTGTGTAGCTGTATAGTTACTTGTCGTTGAGCTTCTGTATGCTGGCGGCTGCAGCATGCCATCGCTCGTTGAGCAGCTCCAGCTGGTCCTGCACGTGGCAGCTCAGTGTACATGAGTGTGTGTAGCTGTATAGTTACTTGTCGTTGAGCTTCTGTATGCTGGCGGCTGCAGCATGCCATCGCTCGTTGAGCAGCTCCAGCTGGTCCTGCACGTGGCAGCTCAGTGTACATGAGTGTGTGTAGCTGTATAGTTACTTGTCGTTGAGCTTCTGTATGCTGGCGGCTGCAGCATGCCATCGCTCGTTGAGCAGCTCCAGCTGGTCCTGCACGTGGCAGCTCAGTGTACATGAGTGTGTGTAGCTGTATAGTTACTTGTCGTTGAGCTTCTGTATGCTGGCGGCTGCAGCATGCCATCGCTCGTTGAGCAGCTCCAGCTGGTCCTGCACGTGGCAGCTCAGTGTACATGAGTGTGTGTAGCTGTATAGTTACTTGTCGTTGAGCTTCTGTATGCTGGCGGCTGCAGCATGCCATCGCTCGTTGAGCAGCTCCAGCTGGTCCTGCACGTGGCAGCTCAGTGTACATGAGTGTGTGTAGCTGTATAGTTACTTGTCGTTGAGCTTCTGTATGCTGGCGGCTGCAGCATGCCATCGCTCGTTGAGCAGCTCCAGCTGGTCCTGCACGTGGCAGCTCAGTGTACATGAGTGTGTGTAGCTGTATAGTTACTTGTCGTTGAGCTTCTGTATGCTGGCGGCTGCAGCATGCCATCGCTCGTTGAGCAGCTCCAGCTGGTCCTGCACGTGGCAGCTCAGTGTACATGAGTGTGTGTAGCTGTATAGTTACTTGTCGTTGAGCTTCTGTATGCTGGCGGCTGCAGCATGCCATCGCTCGTTGAGCAGCTCCAGCTGGTCCTGCACGTGGCAGCTCAGTGTACATGAGTGTGTGTAGCTGTATAGTTACTTGTCGTTGAGCTTCTGTATGCTGGCGGCTGCAGCATGCCATCGCTCGTTGAGCAGCTCCAGCTGGTCCTGCACGTGGCAGCTCAGTGTACATGAGTGTGTGTAGCTGTATAGTTACTTGTCGTTGAGCTTCTGTATGCTGGCGGCTGCAGCATGCCATCGCTCGTTGAGCAGCTCCAGCTGGTCCTGCACGTGGCAGCTCAGTGTACATGAGTGTGTGTAGCTGTATAGTTACTTGTCGTTGAGCTTCTGTATGCTGGCGGCTGCAGCATGCCATCGCTCGTTGAGCAGCTCCAGCTGGTCCTGCACGTGGCAGCTCAGTGTACATGAGTGTGTGTAGCTGTATAGTTACTTGTCGTTGAGCTTCTGTATGCTGGCGGCTGCAGCATGCCATCGCTCGTTGAGCAGCTCCAGCTGGTCCTGCACGTGGCAGCTCAGTGTACATGAGTGTGTGTAGCTGTATAGTTACTTGTCGTTGAGCTTCTGTATGCTGGCGGCTGCAGCATGCCATCGCTCGTTGAGCAGCTCCAGCTGGTCCTGCACGTGGCAGCTCAGTGTACATGAGTGTGTGTAGCTGTATAGTTACTTGTCGTTGAGCTTCTGTATGCTGGCGGCTGCAGCATGCCATCGCTCGTTGAGCAGCTCCAGCTGGTCCTGCACGTGGCAGCTCAGTGTACATGAGTGTGTGTAGCTGTATAGTTACTTGTCGTTGAGCTTCTGTATGCTGGCGGCTGCAGCATGCCATCGCTCGTTGAGCAGCTCCAGCTGGTCCTGCACGTGGCAGCTCAGTGTACATGAGTGTGTGTAGCTGTATAGTTACTTGTCGTTGAGCTTCTGTATGCTGGCGGCTGCAGCATGCCATCGCTCGTTGAGCAGCTCCAGCTGGTCCTGCACGTGGCAGCTCAGTGTACATGAGTGTGTGTAGCTGTATAGTTACTTGTCGTTGAGCTTCTGTATGCTGGCGGCTGCAGCATGCCATCGCTCGTTGAGCAGCTCCAGCTGGTCCTGCACGTGGCAGCTCAGTGTACATGAGTGTGTGTAGCTGTATAGTTACTTGTCGTTGAGCTTCTGTATGCTGGCGGCTGCAGCATGCCATCGCTCGTTGAGCAGCTCCAGCTGGTCCTGCACGTGGCAGCTCAGTGTACATGAGTGTGTGTAGCTGTATAGTTACTTGTCGTTGAGCTTCTGTATGCTGGCGGCTGCAGCATGCCATCGCTCGTTGAGCAGCTCCAGCTGGTCCTGCACGTGGCAGCTCAGCGGCGCGCCGCACGCCGACACCACGCCCCGCCCCGCCGCGCGAGCTGCTTGCACTGATGCCGCGCGGGACGACATCTAACACACACACACACCATTATTTAGTACAGAAACTATACAGCGTGTATCAGAAAGGTGTAGTCTAATTTAAGGGTGTGGTACAATCTTATCTAACACGCGCCACGAAAGATGAGACTTGGCCCGCCTCCCGCGCTCAGACCTCATACCGCTAAAGAGACCTTAAATCGTGTACTGCGCAAGTCAAACCACGTGGTGGTGTCAGGTCTTATATTTCGTGGCACGCGTTGTACATACCATCAAACAATCATGACATGTAACACATGGATGTGTTACATGTTATGTCAGAAAAGATACGGATCTTTCCTATTTTAAAAATAAGAGAAGTGTCATCAGCGAATAAAATTATATACGATAAGTAAGCCATCATAATAAGGAAGGTCATTAATATAAACTAGAAGTAGGAAAGGGCCAAGAATTGAACCTTGAGGCACGCCCATCTTAGCTAAAGACCCCGAGGATGTCGCCCCGTTAACATTTACTTTTTGCTGCCTGTTTGATAGATAGGAAAGAGCAAGATCAGCATCTTGTCTACAAATTCCGTAGTGATGTAATTACAGATTAGTGTATTGTGGTCAACGAAGGCAAACGCTTTAGAGAGGTCACACAAAATGCAAAAACTGGCGACTATGTAAAATTCCATTTGAGTTATAATGTAATTACATTTGGTCCATCATGGTGTTTTCATAGAATTTACTCAATGCTGGTAGCACAGATATTTTTTATTTTCGGGACAAAAATTTGATAATATTCGACCCTAAATTTCAAGATTGTACAGGTGTCTTAAATGGATCAGAATTTTGGGCCACAAAAGGGATGAATTAAAGACAAATGCATGCAGCTGAGATGACAATGCTAAGAGGGATGTGTGGTGTGTTACGCTTATGAATATAATAACATCATCATCATCCTTAGGCATCTTCTGGGCACGCTCGTTCCATCATAGACCTCATCCATCGCTTTCCATCAGGCGTGATCGAGGTCAAGATATTGCGCTGACCCCAATAAATTGGTACAAAGGGCGGGAGAATGATGTCGCAGTTAGTACGAACCTGTTGGTCGAGGTCGCGGACCTTCTGCTTGAGGTCCTTGAAGGGCAGCGCGGGCTCGTGCGCGGCCTCCAGCTGGCGCTCCGCCGCGTCCAGCCACTCGCCGCACGACTCCAGCATCGAGTAAAGGCTGGCCCACACCGTCTGGCACTTTGTCCATCTGTACCGATATAAAGATATATCACTGCTTACTTTAGGCAAGAAACTCAAGATCCACGTTATGTGTTAGTACCCCAAGCTATAGCCACTCAAATGTAAGGCTATCGTATTGGATACCATGCTTGGATTCCACGGAAGTAAAATGGCGTTTTTTTAGGATAAAGGTGTTTGGCTTTTAGGGTTTTTTGGGCGATCAGGGAGCTAAGCATAGAAAGACGCACCTCTCATGTCTCTGCTGGTACGAAGCCTGCAGCGCGGCCCACTCGTCGCGCAGCTTGTCGCGCACGCGCGATGCCTGCTCGGGCACGCGGGCCGCCTGCTCGGGCACGCGCGCCTCCTGCTCGGGCACGCGGGCCGCCTGCTCGGGCACGCGGGCCGCCTGCTCGGGCACGCGGGCCGCCTGCTCGGGCACGCGGGCCGCCTGCTCGGGCACGCGGGCCGCCTGCTCGGGCACGCGGGCCGCCTGCTCGGGCACGCGGGCCGCCTGCTCGGGCACGCGGGCCGCCTGTTCGGGCGCGCGCGCTCGCTTGCTGAGGCGCGCGTACTCGCGCTCGGCTTCTTCCACGGACACCGCGATCTCCGCCATGGCCGCCTTGACGCGCTGCACAAACACAACAAAATTATTTGGATATGATCTTTACTCAGTGGCAACAAGCGCGACTACCAGTCGGCACACAACGCACGTACCGCGAGCGCGTCCTCCTGCAGCGGGAAGTCGTCGTAGTCGCGGCCGCCCAGCGGGTGCGCGCGCAGCGTGCACGCCTGCCCCGCGATGGCCGAGCGCGCCAAGTTCGCGCGCGTCACGTACGCGCCGCACAGAGACTCCGACGCCTCCTGTGACACACGCGCGTTAGGTTCGTCACACACTCGTGCAATAAAACTTAACCTCGGCGCGGTCAGCGATCCTCTCCAGTGTTACCTTGCCGTGGGCGGGCTCGCACTTGCGCTCGGCGCCGGCCCACAGCGCGAGCGCGTCGCTCACGGCGCGGTCGGGCACGCCCACGTGCGACGCACGCAGCGAGCGCGTCAGCGCCTGGATCCTCTCTACAGACGCCTGGCGCTCCACGTACTCGGCGCGGGCGGCGTCCTGCAAGCAGGAGGTACGATAATAACATGGAAGAGGTAAACCGCCCGAAACGCCGCTTCTTCCCAGCTAAACTACTAGGAAGTGGCGTTTTGAGGGACAATTTTATGTGATTTTGAGGTTCAAAAAGTGCTGATTCTCAGTCTAATTTGAGTAAATCACTTGATTTAATTTGAACAATATCGTACCAGGTCACTGCCGAGCTTGTGGTCTAGTCCGTGGCACCAGGTTGTCAGCTGCTCCAGCAACTGGGCCAGCTCCTTCAGCTCGTCCTCGGCCTGCAGCGCCAGGTTGCGCTTCAGCTCGATCTCCGACATCACCATCGACCACTTGTTACGTAGCTTGTCCTGCGCCAAATGTCAATGTGATTTTAGTGATTGTTGCTTGAAATTATTTTTGAAACAAGGTTCTCTGGGTTTTATTTTGTTAATATTTGTCAAATACAAATATTAACAAAATAAAATCCTACGCTGACTACTTTATTACTATTATGCTTTATGGGTTTAACCTGAAATAAACGTTTTATTATTATTATTTAACGCACAGTATACGGCTTGCGGTAGGAGTAAACGGGTAGAAATCGTCACGAAAAGCGTTATGCTAACGAAATTCAGTTTCATTTTATTACTTTTAAGAAAACTTACAGCTAATACATTCGAGTAGTGACAAGTAATATGTAGAAGAAAGTCAATTACAAGTTTCAACTTATATAAAATGTGATGTGTGTCGTTTTCATGGTTTTCAATCAATCAATCAAATCATTTATTTGCTAATATAGAGGTATGAGGAATAGGGTGTAAAGTTCACTCATACTCTATAGAAAAGGGAGGATCCTCCGACCAGATGGGTGTTGTGTCTGGCGGGTAACTGCCCAATGATTCATGTCGGGCTGTTGTATCTATGCTAGTTGCGCGATAAACTCTGCTTGCGAGATGCAGATATGGAGGTTTGGTTTGATTTGCGTGACGTCAGTATGACACGTTGATCGCATGTGGCGTTGTAGATACCGCTACACTGATCAAAGGTATACAGTGGTGTTGACATAAAATGTGATAACGTTCTCCTTGATCTACCTTACTGGCATGCAAATTTTACTTATTATGTTTTATTCAATCTTCAGAAACAAATTCGTGCGTAGTAGATTTAAGTGGATAAACTCAAACTCAAAGCATTTATTTCAATTAACACTTTGACAGCGGATCACGTACTACGTGACACACTACACTACTAAATAAATAAAATGCTTGGCTGTCAAAGTGTTAAACCAATTACAGGCACTTTTGAATTGTCAAGGGGTCGGTCAGTCAGAAAGATGAAGCTAGTTGCCCATTCCAAAGCGTAGGTACATATGGAGAAGAACGGGCAAAAAACTCCATGGACACTCTTTTAAATCAAAATAATATGGTTATACATGTGAGAACGATGCAGAACGTTAAAAGCGTCCATAATGAGAAGATGAGAAAAAACAAAACAATTCAAATATTAAAATAAAATAAGCCGTGGCAGCAAAGAGATGACCAGTCCCTACTGACGGCACCCGTTCACGAACATGACGCATGGATTAGATACATCCATCAACATACAATTATTAGTATACTATTATTAGTATATATAAACATTCATAACAATATTATATAGCAAAAATTAAATAGTTTCGAGGGTGCTGAATCTAATAATAAGGTCAAACTAAAAATCCAAGACGGCGACTGCAAAAATTTAAAAAAAATTCATAATGGGTGTCGTTTCTATGGTTTTTGAGGGTGCTAAATCTAATATTGAGGTCAATATGAAAATCCATGGCGGCGACTGCGGAAACTAAATTTTTTCGTCATGGGTCCTTTTTGATGATATTTTAGGGTGCTAAAGCCTACAGCGTGATAGTGAAAACTCAAGACGGCGGCAACTTCATGAGCTTCTAAAAATGTATACTAGATGGCTCTGTATTAAAAACGCGTATTAAATTCAAGCTTTTTTTCTGTCTCTTTCTATTATATACGAGTGTGTGTGCGTGCGAGTATAGCGTAAGGAGCTTCGTACCTGACGGGGGTCCCCCGACCGCACACGTTTTTTTTATTGTTATATTGCTATTGAACGTCCATCGTGTCTTTGACGTTTTGTCCCGGTGTGTTTTATGACCAAAAAGATAAAATGTTTTTCCAACACACTTGCTCGTAAAATGGCTCTTAACGAACCGCTTTTAGGTCCATAATGCAGTGTATTAAAAACGCGTGCTTTTTCTTTACGTTACGGCACTAGTGCTATAATGTCACAGATAACTATTTAATTTACTAGTCGGAGGTCGGAGATGTGCTTTTTTTTTTAATCTCGTCAAAGAGACTTCATGCCAAAAGGAATCCGCGAGCCATATTTCACTTTTTTTTTTTAAATAGTCTGATTTGTCCTTGGTCCCAAAATGAACTAAAATTTATTTACCTTAAGATGAATGCGCAGTTGTAGCCCGCGAAATTCAATTTTTCTTACGTTTTTTGCAATTTTCAGGTCAATGTACCATTCTTTAAATAACAAGCCATGTGCCTGATGAAATTTTCCTTTGGCAAAAATAACGAACTTACAAACTTGAGGACGAAAGTTTGTATGAAGTTCGTTAGTTTGATAAGATAGTTTTTAAATGAATTGTTACGCGTTTCATACATGTTGGATAATTACGAGAGCAAACTGAATATGTGATTTTTTGTTTGTTGAGATATCTTAACGATTTTGGTGTCTATGTCTAAAACCATTATATCCGTTTGAATCGTGTAAATCAGTCTACGCGTTTAGGAGATAATTAAGAATTAGTAAGTATAGTGAAAATGTAAACAACCAGAATTTTTTATGTTTTTGCTCAACGAACTTTTTATTAATGCAAAATGTGAAAATGTTATTGTAAGTTAATGAGGAATGATAAACAAAGAGGTATCTAGGTAGCCTAGAGATTTTTTTCGTTTGTTAATTACAAATGACGGACTTTAATATACATTGTCTATCTACCTAATTGGCCGTCTAATCATACACATCAAACATAAGATAGATTACGTGGCCAAGTAGGTAGATAGACGATGAATATTATAGTAGCAGCGGCACAAGCCGACAACCCTAGCGCCACAGCTAGCGCGACACTCCGCGCCAGACAGCGACAGAGTTACGCGGCAACGTTAAGCGAATACCGTGTTAGGCACTGAGCGCTTATGCGAGCTGAATTGCACTTTGTTGCTTAGTAGCAAGAGTCGCTATTTCTATTAATTGTTGCGCGAAGTACCTCTTCTGTACTTTATATTCTGTGACTTGAGTGAGATACCTGAGATACAGGTTTATTCCTAGTTCAGGTAGAATCCAATTATTTTCACCTATATATAGTATAACGCCCTATTTTGTAATAGTACATTATGATACATGTGTGCTATGTTGATCATTAAACTCGAGGCGGTATTATTCGCGCGAGCCGTAGGCGAGCGCGATAAGGTAGCCGAGAGTTTAATTATCAATGCACACGCGTATCATACGACGTTTTTCAACACACTTATGAGGAAAAAAACAGACTTGTATTGTTAAATATTAACTTGTATGGATAATGGCGGGCTTGGTTTGTCATTACGCGCGCCGCGCTGACGTGCGAGCGCAGGTTTACCCATAGAGTAAGTAATGGTCATTCCTACACCTGCGCGCGCATTGCTAGCGCGGCGCGCGTTATTTACTTAAAGGCAATAACAAAACCGATATACAGCCTATAGAAAAAATATAATTAACACAAAATAATGTTAAGACTGATCTTAGTGTTGTCGTATGTCAAATTGTAGTTTAGTTAGTATGGAATTAGAAAGTACTATTTGAAACATAGAAACATAGAGAAATATACATTAATTCAGTGAGAATCCGCAATAATAGAACGCCAGTGGTCTTTTCCGTTTGGTTACGGGACGACAGACGACGGAAAATTATAAGGTGCATCCAGACAGAGCGAGCCATGCGCCGCAAGTGCTTTTTTTTTGTATGTTAGATGCCTCAGCCTGAGGCAACCATACATATAAAAAAATCATTTGCGGCACATGCCTCGCTATGTGTGGATGCACCCTTAGGTGAATGCGCAGTAGTAGACCGCAAAATTTAATTTTTTTTAAGTTTTTTACAATTCGCAGGTCAGTATCAGGTTGTATCTTGATCAAAATGTATATTTATATAATAGATATGTATTTAAAGAATTATAGTCATTAGAATCATTAATATATACAGGGTGTCCGGTAAATAGTACGACATATTGCAGGGGGTGATAGCTTGGGTCAATACCTACCAAAACAACACAATGTATGTTCCGCAAAATGTTACAGATTTACAGTTATAATTTTTTTTCCGATATATCGAAAAATCTCTACCTTGAAACAGATTTTTAAGCATCTCGTAATGAAAAATTCCTTTTCTAGTATTTGTTTTACATCAAATTATTCGTGAATAGTTTTTCTACTCATTGACAAGTCTTTTTTCTATCAAAAACCAGAATGTTTCAAGAAATACCATTTTTTGTTTAAATTTTCGCAGAACGATTTTCTTATCGCCTTTAACCTAGTGGTGAAAAAAAAGTTACATTTTGCGGAACATTATTATGTTGTTTTGGTAGGTATTGGCCCAAGCTATCACCCCCTGCAATATGTCGTACTATTTACTGGACACCCTGTATATTTAAGTTAGATTTGTTCCCTAAGAACTTTTCCATAAGAGATATGTTCTTATGGAACAAATCTAACTTAGAAAGATGTACTTAATGATTCTAATGATTATAATTCTGTAAATACGTATCTGTTATAGTCGCGAATCATATTTTGATCAAGATACAACCTGACACTGACCGTTAGAAAATTTTAATTTCGTGGGCTACAACTGCGCATTCATCTTAAGGTAAATAAATTTTAGTTCATCTAGGGACCAAGGACAATTCAGACTATTTAAAAAAAAAAGTAAAATAAATGGCTCGCGGATTCTTTTTGGCATGAAGTCTCTAAGAAGAGATTAAAAAAAAACGCACTTCTCCGACCTCCGACTAGTAAATTAAATAGTTATCTTTGGAAATAAAGCACAAGTACCGTAACGTAAAGAAAAAGCACGCGTTTGTAATACACTGCATTATGGACCTAAAAGCTGTGCATTAAGAGCCATTTTACGAGCAAGTGTGTTGAAAATATTTTTTCAACACACTTGCTCGTAAAATGGCTGAAATGAAATGGGTGAAAATATTTTTTCAACACACTTGCTCGTAAAATGGCTCTTAATGAACCGCTTTTAGGTCCATAATGCAGTGTATTACAAACGCGTGCTTTTTCTTTACGTTACGGTACTTGTGCTTTATTTCCACAGATAACTATTTAATTTACTAGTCGGAGGTCGGAGAAGTGCGTTTTTTTTTAATCTCTTCAAAGAGACTTCATGCCAAAAGGAATCCGCGAGCCATATTTCACTTTTTTTTTAATAGTCTGAATTGTCTTTGGTCCCAAAATAAACTAAAATTTATTTACCTTAAGATGAATGCGCAGTTGTAGCCCGCGAAATTCAATTTTTCTACCGTTTTATGCAATTTTCAGGTCAGTGTCAGGTTGTATCTTGATCAAAATATGATTCGCGACTATAACAGGTATGTATTTACAGAATTATAATCATTAGAATCATTAATACATCTTTCTAAGTTAGATTTGTTCCATAAGAACAAATCTAACTTAAATAGGTATATTATATTAATGATTCTAATGACTATAATTCTGTAAATACATATCTATTATATATATACATTTTGATCAAGATACAACCTGATACTGACCTGCGAATTGCAAAAAACTTAAGAAAATTTAAATTTCGCCGTCTACCACTGCGCATTCACCTTAGGGTGCATCCAGACACAGCGAGGCATGTGCCGCAAATGATTTTTTTTATATGTACGGTTACCTCAGGCTGAGGCATCTAACATACAAAAAAAAGCACTTGCGACGCATGCCTCGCTCTGTCTGGATGCACCTTATAATTGTCCGTCGTCCCTCGCGGAACCAAACGAAAAGACCACTGGCGTTCTATTATTGCGGATTCTCACTGAATTAATGTATATTTCTGGTTGCCAATAGTACTTTCTAATTCCATACTAACTAAACTACAATTTGACATACGACAACACTACGATCAGTCTAAACATTATTTTGTGTTTATTATATTTTTTCTATAGGCTGTTTGTCGGTTATGTCTGTGCCTTTAAATAAATAAACGCGCGCCATTACTTACTCTATGGGTAAACCTGCGCGCGCACACTAGCGCGGCGCGCGGAAAAACAAACCCAGCCCGCAATTATCCATACAAGTTAATATTTAACAATACAAGCCTGTTTTTTTTTCCTCGCAAGTGTGTTGAAAAACGTCGTATGAAACGCGTGTGCATTGATCATTATACTCTCGGCTTCTGTATCATAATGTTAAAAATAAAACTCCATTCCTGATTTAGCTAATAAATTTATCGAGTTGAACGCTGAACTTTATTAGCCCTACCATTCCCACACGCATGCGTACCTGGAAGTGTGTCTGTATGTAGTCCGCCAGCAGCGGGTTGTCCTTGTGCCGCGCGTACACGAGCGAGTCGCCGCGCGAGATCAGCGCCGCCGCGTCCGGCGCCAGCTGGCCGAGCTGGTTCTTGAGGATCTGCGGAACATCACATGGGACTGAGTGGCACATTCATTTCATTTAATTACTTATGATATTTTTCAGCCATAGACCATTACATTAAAAAACCATAAAATTTATACAAAATATACACAATAAAATAATACTCAACATTCAAAATAAATAAAATAAAAATTTATACATACACATTAAACAAGAATATAACATAATACGAGAGAGGAGAGGCGCTTATATGTATGAAGCTGTATCCACCTCTGCAACAGCGGCAGTTCCCACCGTGCGGACAATCGTTCAGGACGTTGTACGAGCTGCTTCGTAATGTAATTTTCATGGTGCTGATACCGAAAATATTGTTAATTTCGAAATTAAAGGTGGCGGCGAATAAAATAGCAACATTATGTCAGAGGTATCGTTTCAATTATGTTTGGGGATGACTAAGTAGTGGTCGATTCTGAATTCAAGATGGCAGCCACTTGCACACCTCATAGTTTGAGAGACACAGGGTTTATACATAACCTCACGCCTTTTACCCATGGGATTAGGCAGAAACAACAGTACGCCACCGCGCGCTACAAGGTTTATATTTTTGTTTGTATAGTTTTAAAACGTGTGTAACTTTTGTACAAACAATTATGTATGGATTTTAATATGTACCACTGCGCTCAACCTGTGTATATTGAAGCTAGTGTTGTACCTCGAGCCTCTTGGCGGGGTCGCGCTCGGCGGCCACGCCGCCCACGGTGAGCAGCATGACGTCCATGCGGCGCGCCAGGCTGCCGGCCGCGGCCTCCCACGCGGCCAGCTCCGCGTCCTGCAGCTCCGCGAACTGCGAGCCCGCGCTCTCGGCAGGCTGGCTCTCGGGGGTTGATGTTGGCTGCACACACAGATAATTGAATAAGATTATTATTAGATTTAAAGTGTGATAATACAGGGTGGCCTAAAATAACGTTGACAAGAGTTTTTACGAAGTATAAATTAAATACACTTTATTTTATACAAGAATCCCTATTTGCCTTTGTTTAATATTAAGATCTTAATGTAAATACTGAGAAATAATACTGATACTCAGAAATAAAATAAATCTACTTAATCTAATCTAATAACCTCATTTAGAATAACCTCATTTATACGTAAAGACAAACGCTTGGAAAAATTTTCTACTTCCGCATTTTCTATTTTCCGCACTTCCTCCACAGATCTTTCGTCCCACTCCCGTGTACGAGTTGCCTTTAGCTCATCAACACTTCCATGACGCGTAGCACAGGAACTTGCTTCTAAGATAGACCATAAACTGTAATCAATCGGATTCAGACCAGGCGAGTATGGTAGCCATTCTTTGGAGCTGATGAAACCAGGAAAATCGTCTTTGTGCCACTGTTGAACACCTAAAGCCCTGTGAGCTGGAGCAGTCTTGTTGAAATATCCATGGACAAAATAAATTCTTTAAATTTTGCTTCTCATTTTCGTCGGTAGTTTTCTTGGTTGCGCTTTTCTGAGTTTATATGGTACCAATTGTAGATTATGTTTTACGATATGCTGTATGGAGGAGCGACTAATCCCCAAGTCTGGCGACATTTTCCTCACCCTGGTCTGTGGATTACGGACTAATATTTGTTTGATAATGAGTCGGTTCCTACGTTCTAACAGTTCTCTTGTGTCCTCTTCCAGGACGATCTCCGATGTTGCCGAGCTCGTTGTAACGTTTAATTGCTAAAGAAACTAACTGACGTCTAATACCAAGAATATTTACTTCCTCACACTGCCTTTGGTCCCCGCTCACACAGTGAAGTTATGGCTCCACGGTGCACTGACATAGCGAAATAAATATATTTTTTAAAAATTTTTTAGCAAACAAACAATTTTAAAAATGACGCCGATGAATGAGTATACTTATCATCAACAAAAAAAAAGTAAAATATTCCATTCATTAAATTTTTACTTCTCAATTTTGTCAACGTTATTTTGGGCCACGGTGTAAAGCGCCGGTAATTAGTTTGTTTGAAAAAATCCCATTTTTTATTTCTATGTTAATCAAATAAACCCTTATTTGATAGTTTCAAAATAATCCTAAGCCTTAGTATTGTCAGTGTTTTCATTTATTGTTGGATTGTCGTCCTCACTCTGCATACAGTCCCCGGTAGTAACTGTGACCCAAACCCTAAACTTGAATCTGTAATCAAACTATTCTTATTCTTTGAGATTTTTTAATGAGAATAGCTTACCCGCCAAGTACCTTCTCCAGTTGATTAAGGGTCGGGCGGCGGGCCACGTTGATCGACGGCGTTCGACGGTTTGTCCATACAAAAAGAGAGCAAAGTATGGAACGACGTACGCATCCTTTCGCATCGACGGCGACGAACGCGCGCCGGCGGCGATCGACGACGTTCGACGGTCTGTCCATACAAAAAGAGAGCATGTGTGCTCCTCTTCAATCGGCAAAGTGCGAAAGGCCGTCGATCAACGTGTCCCGACCCTAAACTGAATAATTCTACACGAGGTTAGTTTAAAATTGACTTGTATAAAAAATTTATTATTATTTAAATGTCTTTGACATATCTCGGGACCCTGACCCTCCCGGATCTTTAGAATGCGTACTAGGGTTCAAAGCCAATATATAATATGTATCTCTCTTGGTCTTGCTACTCACTACTTGATCTGTTTCGGCAAAGTAAACCCTACCGGCACAGACCCAGAGTTCAAAAACGCGTAAGCTTCACCACGACGTCAACGTAGAGATACGGCGGTATTTTGGTTAGACACACTAGCAGCTAATTGGAATGTAAGATAAAAGATTATTTTTTTTGCTTTCAGATTGTAAAATTTTCTTTTGTACGACTTTTAATTGACGTGTAGGTTATGTTTATATTAGAAAAAAATTGATCATGCCACATAGTGCTGCGTAGGCGCTTCGACCAAATTCGTGTTTAGGGTTGGTGTAGTTTAATTAGGTACTTATATAATTATATCTTTAACGGGTATTAGTATTGTAGTGACCTACTCTAATAAAACATTAAAATTAAATATAAATATTGCGATTGCTTAAAACTAAAATCAATAAAAATTTATATACATATTTACAAAGTAACTTAACAACTAGTATTATATAAAATCAAAAATAGAATTAAAATATTTATAAGCATTTACTTCCTACTAATCTTACTTAATATTATAAACGCGGAAGTTTGTGAGGATGGATGGATGTTTGTTACTCTTTCACGCAACAATGGCTGAACAGATTTGGATGAAATTTTGGCACACAGATAGTTTATAACCAGGATTAACACACAGAATAATTTTTATCCCGATCTTCAAACGGGATCGAAACTTATGCGGGTGAAACCGCGGGGCGTAGATAGTAACTAATATTCAACATACTAGTAAATAATTACATATCAGTTAGCCGTCTCCGGCGCGAGGGGATCAAGGAGGGGGTGTATTGGGGTTCAGGGGATCAGACCGGAATAAATCGTAGCTATGACGTGTGTTTTGTTCTAGCAGCCAGCGGGCCCGCTACGTCACACGAACCGGTTGCGTGAGCGGGACGGCACTATCATTGCGTTGCGCTCAAGCAAGCGCGGTCCGACGTGTGGGCCGCCTCGCCAGTATGTTCACAAAAACTTATAGCGACCGTTGTCATTTAAAAACATAGCTCCGCGGCGATTAATATTGACTGTATTTTTGATAAATATTTTATCACCAATTTTCGAGAAAATTGCACCTATTAACTGTTTGTTTCTGCATCTGCACCCTGTTTGACTGGTCCTATGGCATTGGTGCCTATGGCATTAAGTCGGCGTCTGTACATTTGTGTGCTTGAAGTATTCAATAAATAATAAGTAAGTCGGGGTAGGAATATACATACCTTGACAGAGTCGTCAGTCTTCTGATATTTGTCAGTTTGCGCCTTGAGGCGGTCCTTGCTGATGGGTATGTGCGACTTGTGCGGCAGCGGCGGCGACTGGTCGCTGGGCGCGGGCGCGGGCTCGGGCGCGGGCGCGGCTGTGGGCGCGGGCGCGGGCGCGGGCGCGAGTGCGGGCGCGGGCGCGGGCGCGGGTGCAGGCGCGGGCGCGGGCGCGGGTGTGGGCGCGGCTGCGGGTGCGGGCGCGGGTGCGGATGCGGGCGCGGGCGCGGGCGCGGGCGGCGAGTGCGCGCGCTTGGGCGACATGGCCACGACCTGCGCGTGCTGCTTGATGGGCGTGGACGTCGACAGCGGCGCCTTGTCCTCGAACTCGCTACATGACGTCGTGCGTAGCTGCAACGGTACACACGGCTGAGATACAAGGACCCCTTGCACTATACTTAGGCCCGCTTGCATCACTCGCACCTTTTAGGCGAAGTCGTGAGGCAGCACATTGTTGTTGTTTTTTAACAACAACAGTGTGCTGTTTCACGACGAATTTAACTTTTTTTTATTTGCATTTTGTGTTTTATGAACTGTTGCCAAATAAATGTTACTCTTTGCTTCTTTCTGAATACAATTCTGTCCCTGTCATCTTCAAACGATTGAGAGAAACAGAACAATGTTTTAAATTCATTAAGCGTTAAATGCTTTTAGTGATTTGTAGTGCAAGCGGGCCTCAGTGTAGATAGCGTATTCACTATTTATTTTCGAGCTGCCTACGTTACATTACCGGGACTATGATATCTGATCCAATATTCTGGTCACATACGTACATACAAAACAAACAATCCTGGTTATTGATTTCCTGCAAAGGCTTACAATATCCTAATTCCTAAGGTAACTTAAATTATCGGCGTCAGTTTATACAGGTTCTTTAATTAATTGGCGAAGCCTTCACAGGTGTGCAAAAACAAAATGAAATCATTATTAGCTGAACTTCGAGTCGATACCGTCGCTTCGTGCGAAGTTACTAAATTATTTTTTTCATAAATCATAATTTTTTCGCTCAGCCTGTACTATCCCACTGCTGAGCAAAAGCCTCCCCCAACTCTTTCAGGAACTCTTTTAGCAATAACCACCACGTCCAGTTACACCAATTAATTTAAACAATCCCGTATACGTATAAATCGTTTACCTGCGGTGTGTCCTCGACCTCCGAGTAAATAACCTCTTCCTCTACTTCTCTACCGGCGGACTTGCTCATGATCTTTTCGGGCGCGGCTGCGCTAGTGATGAGCTTGTCGTCGTGCTTGTCGTGCTTGTCGTGCGCGTCGTGCGCGTCGTGCGCGTCGCGGCGCGTGTCCGTGCTGTCGGTGGCGGAGGGCTCGGGCAGCGCGGCCTGGTCGCGCGGCACGTCGTCCAGGATGAGGTACTCGTTGGCCTCGTGGCGCCGACGCCGGGCCAGGTCGCGCAGCAGCGGGCAGTCGCCCGGCGGCGTGTCCGTGCCGCTGTCGTCTTCCTTCTCCGAGTTGGGGATCAGGTCGGGCACGGCCACCATAGTCACACGCATCGCTTTCGGCTTGTCGTCGTCCGAACTGTTCTTCCGTTTTAATATACCGAGGGTCGGTTTCATTCGATGTTCGAGAGTCTTCACCTCGATCACGAAGGTTTTGGGTTCGGTGCCCAAGTCCACGGTGTGTCGCCTGTCGTCATCCCCGAGAGGGATGTCCTCCTCGTCGGACTCGCTGAGCGACTCGTTCTCGGTGTCGTCGATGATGTCGACGGTCTCGACGCTCTGCGGGATGAACTCGACGACGGCGTCGATGGCTTCGAACGGGTAGGTCTCTTGCTCTATGGGGCTCACGGTGGACTTGACTATCTCGTGCTCCTTCACCTCCACCATGGTGCAAGGGTCGGCTTGCGGTTTGTTCGGCTCGGGCGCCGGCGTCGCTTGTATCTTGTTGTTGGAGATCTGCGTGAAGAGCTCGCTGTCCGTGAGCAGGTTGAAGGTGCTGCTGTTCTTGCGGGGCGTGCCGGGCGTGGACGGCACGGAGCCGGCCTCGATGGAGTCCGCGGACATGGCGGAGCCGGACAAGCTGCCGGACAGGCTCCCGGACACGAGCCGGCGCTCCAGCGACGAGCCGCGGCTGCGATGTCCGCCCTCCTTGATCTCCTTCTTGATGGGCACGGGGCTTTTCAACGCCAGCGGTATCTTAGACTTTTTAAATTCGGGTTTCTCAGTCTCGGGAGTATTGACGGGACTCTCTAGGCGCCTCTTAATAGTATCTGTGACATTCTCGTACTCGACCACGACTGCGGCTTCTGTGTGCGCCGGAGTGACGGCCGCGCTAGTGGTGGCGGCGCTAGTGGTGGCGGTGCCGCTAGAGGTAGCGGTGCCGCTAGAGGTAGCGGTGGTGCTAGAGGTAGCGGTGGCGCTAGTGGGAGCGGCGGCGCTAGTGGCAGCCTGCAAGTACAAACCGCGCCTCGCTTAGTGTCCGTGCCATCGTTAATGTGTTACAAGCCACACAGTTATTTACATGTTAGTGACCTGGCGTCGCCTGCCGCACCTCGCTGCAGTCCCAGCGCCGCGTGTCGGATGAGATGCGTGATAAAGCATGATCCCCCACAGGTGAGTCCGTTAAAAGCTTGAGGTGGCACCAATGTATAGAATGGTTGTGTGCCGTGAGACACAAAGCGTAGTTCACACCACACATTTACACCAACACCATCGTATGTACATATGTATACAGACGTCTGCGCTGTACACCACTGGCCGCAGTGTACAGAGTGTACAGTGTACACGCGCACGTGAGGAGCACACGACAAACATCGTCAGTACGATTAGTTTGTTATTGGACATGTTCAATCTCACTAACAAGTAACACATCTATCGAACACCATGTATCAATGATCACTTACCGTGGCGATGAAGCGACTACGTGCAATATATTCAGTGAACCGATCAAGCATTACATTTAAATAGACATTTGGACAAATGATTGGAAATCTACGTATTCGTACGAATATTTAAAATTCATAAGTTTTTATGACAATGACGATGAGATAACTCGATCCATTGATTTATGAATTTAAACAAACATTCGACGAGTTCAATACAATGGAACTATCTACATTCTAACTGAGTAACTCACTCGGAATGGCGATCTATTTCATTTTGACAACACAACTAAATGCATTGTTATTATGTCAGATTCTTCTTGAAAACAAAAATAATGTCGAACCGTCCAAATGAAAAGGCTGATGATTCCGAGTGAGTTACAATAAAACCCTTGTAAGATACACATGTGGCACTCACCGTGACCTTGTCGCGGATCCTCTCGTACAGCTTGGTTAGCGCGCGGTTGTCGGCGGCGAGCACTTCGGGCTGCCGAGCCCGCAGCTCGCCAGCCAGCACGCGCAGCTTGGCGGGCGAGGCCGTGTCGTGGCACTCCAGCTGCGCCTCGGCCTCGCGCAGCCAGCGCGTCAGCACGTCGATGTCGTTGCCGCGCTTCACCAGGCCGTGCTTCTTCAGCTGCTCCCAGCGCAAGTTGATGCCCTCGATCTGCTCCCGCAGCTTGTCCAGGTAGGCGGGGTCGCAGTTCTGCGCGAAGTCCTCGTAGTTGGCGTTGAGCTTGTCGCGGATGGCCTGCATGCGCGACATCTCCAGCTCCAGCGTCTGCTGGCCCAGGCCGCCCAGCCCGTCCAGCCAGCCCGACAGCGCGGCCATGTCGTTCTGCAGCTCGCGGGCCGTGAGCAGCGCGCGCTCCAGGCGCGACTTGGCCTCGGTGATCTGCGCGCCCAGCTTGTTGTACAGCTCCTTCAGCGTGTCGATCTTCTTGGAGAACTCTTGCGGCGCCGGCACGGCCGCCTCCTCCACCATTTTGCGGCCCGTCTTTATTATGGACTCCACCTCCGACTTGATCTCGCTCAGCGTGCGGTAGAATCTCTGTCGAAACATAAACCGTATTAATAGACTTTGAACTACCTTCGTGATTTTGCTTAATGAGTATGCGTACTTACGAGCCATTTGTACAAAGCGAGGCTTACAATGAGAAGTAAGTAAAGGGAGTCCCAATTCATTTCGTGTGACTGAACGAGTAGATAGTGGTTGTGTGGGAAGTGTCAGTGCGTGTGTGGCGTGCGCGAGTGGGCGAGTGCACGCGGGCCGCGCGGACGTGCGAGCACACTGAGCGCACACCGCCGCGCTGTTTACTGAACACTGCACAACAGCGTGTTGTTTGCTGTTACTAATGCGTACTGTCACTGAATCACATACAAATGTCAGAATAAACTCATTCAATAGAAGCAAACTACGTGTATTTTTTTTCTCTTTACGGAGGTAATTTAAAGTTAAATAAGTTATGGGTTACTCCAAAGATCAACACATTTTAATCAATACCTACACCAAGATTATTGCCCTATTATACATTCGCAAGTAAAATACACATGAATATACTGTTGCGTCAGATAAATAATGATAAAAAGATGCCCGCTCCACGCTCATGTTCGATGTTCGTACATCGGCGCGATCACAAATGGAATCACAGAATCCTTTCAATGTCAGTGCCGAGAGCGCGCGCCGCACTGTGCGAGGCAGCACAGCACTGCGGGTAAGCTATTGTACAGAACTAGCTTCTATACACTTCCTTTATTATGCTACTTAACAAAGCAATCGCTATTGCTATTTACTTCGGCTGCACCCAACTTAATAATTCACCTAGAAATAACGAAAATAAGGCTAATAATTTTTCGTGTGTAATTACCAAAAAAAAAAAAATCACTTTACTTGGTGACTAGTAAATTATAGTAAATAATCTAATCAAAATTTTTTGTTGTAATTTTGATGTTTATTCTGCATACAAATAATATTTATAGATGATACGCGCAGTAACAAAATAGATATACATAAACACAGACAGTTGGTATTATGACCATATGCAAATTGTAGCACGGTGCCTGAACAATGTTATTGTTTACCAACATCACTGGCGCACAATACCGCCGCGCTCGCGATTACGCGCACAAAACGTATCAACCACATTATCTTGTTAGGACGTAATCCGCTCAGTTCCGGCCGCCACTACACAGGACATTAGCCGAAGCTACACTCCACACGTAACACACTCGACACCTCACTACTTCTGACTCTCACGATAGCAATACTTCAGCTAGTAGTGAAGCTTCTGCGCGCAGCTTACTATTTGTATACTGTTCAACTGCTTCGCTGGTCTTGTGGCTAGGTTATACGGCTGGGGATCATGAGGTTCAAGGACCGGATCCAATGCCTCGGAGAGCACCAAGTCGCGTCGGGAAATGCACCAGATATTGCGCACACACTTGTGGACTATAATATCTCCTGTGTAATTCACCTCTCTCACTTGAGATTGGCCGCCGTGATCGATATTCGGTCAGGTGGATAAGTATTACTAGTGTATGTATGTACGTAAAAGCTAGTGGTCACACAAGACGACTGACCACTCCTGTCGCGCACAAAATATGCAAGACTCGCAATAAGCGTCACGCGATATGTCACCCAATACTGTGTGCCAATAGGTACAGATGTAGTTTCGTGACTGTTACTCGTACTTCAACTGATTTACTTAGAAGGGAACAGTTGCATCATGTCATGTTGATGTCCGTACATCAACATGAAACTTGTCCAGAAAAGTTCTTCCGTGTCTTACAGGTTTGCCAGCACTTTGCCAGTAATTACCACTTTTTTAGTATTCATATCAAGTTTTAAGTTTTAGGAGTAAGACAGGAGACAAAAAAGTCCGTTTAGATGTTTTGAAAAACATTATTTAAGAGAGCGAACCGCTTAAATATTGATTTATGAAAAATCCCTTCATAATATTATTGCATTTTGTACAAGACGAAATTTTAAATATAAGTAAGTGACGGATTGTTTTTTTTTTTATTTAGCCTACACTGTCCCACAGCTGAGCAAAGACCTCCCCCAAACCCTTCCAGGCATCCTTTTCTAGAGCCACCTCGATCCAACCCTGGCGGTACGCGTCTAGGTTGTCTCGTCGCCTCTTCCTTCCTTGATCGATTGTTCAAAGATCATTATTGAAATGAAAGGAACTGTCATAACGAATGTGTACCCGCCCGCGCCATTTAAGGAGCAGGTCTATTGATAGGATATTAGTGTAATCGGGTATTTGACTGGTTTTTTCCTGTATCCATAACTGTCCGTGCCAAAGCAGGAGGCCTTATTAGAATACAAGCGTGGTGTGGTGGCGGTTTGTTCAAAATGTTTTAACATTTTCTTTGTATTGAGGTGAATGGTTGTCAACCCATGCAAAATATTGATTTATTAACGGTCTCAACGTCATTTGGTTATTTCGGAAGGCTTTTTTTGGGTTCCGTACCTCAAAAGGAAAAAACGGAACCTTCCGTGCGATTCTGTAACCGTCTCACCGTGAAAACTTAGGCGAAGTGAGCGTGGAGTGAGCTATCAGTGTCATCCCACCTGACACTAGGGATTGACCAAGCATACATTTACAATCATAATCGAGATTTTAATAATAGATTTTATGCTAAGTCTATTGATCATTTTATATATTTTCAAAGCTAGTATTTTAGTGGTCAAAACATTAATATTTCGTGGGGTTTTACAATAAAATAGCAAAACAGAAACTTAGCCAGAAACTCAATGTTGTTTTTTTTTTCTTTTTTTCCTAGACTGAGTAGTCAATACAGCCTGAGGCGCGAGCGCGTCACGCAAGTGTTCACTTCACCCGAATCACGACATTAAATGTCGAGAATCGGGTGAAGTGAACACTTCACGCCGCGCTTGCGCGTTAGTCACTGTCATTATCACATAGAAGATTATTTTGATGTGGATTGCGTGAAGTGTTCACTTCACTCGATTCACGACATTTAATGTCGTGAATCGAGTGAAGTGAACACTTCACGCCGCGCTTGCGCGTTGGTCACTGTCATTATCACATTGTAGATTATTTTGATGTGGATTGCGTGAAGTGCTTGCGCGTTAGGCGCTGTCATTAATATTAAATTCAGTTTTTATTTATTTATTTCTATAATTGACGACCATGGTCGTAAGCCTGTTCGTAATCGAGTTCAGAAATTAGTTCCTATTTATTTCAACGCTTTTAGATATTATGTCTAAATCCAACCGTGTTTGTACATTTAAAAAGTCAGTTGTGTGCATTTTGTTTTCAACAATTAACCAGATTTTGTATTAACTAGTTACAGACTACTTATTTAACCTGTAACGCGTGCAAATATAACATTATTGTAGATAGATACTAAATAACTAAGATCCGTATTTTTCATGCACGGTCAAGCGGCGCGCGTCGCCCATGATTGGCGAGTGGCGACGAAACCGTAGCCAATGAGCGACGCGCGCGAAGTGATGTTGCCATGGTTACCGTGGAGTGAAATATGGAACATTCCGAATCGCACTGTAATCGATTACAACGTGCTTACACTTTGACCCCAATTATTCTGTATGGTATAAATTACCTATTATTCCCCGCATACCATGCCGTACGGTTGTCAAGAGTGGTATTTTGACAGTTCAAACCGGTTTCGTTAAACTAACATGGCATTTTCGAAATTGTGTTTCCGGCTACAGTCGCCACCTTACCAAAGGATAAGAAATTCGTGGTGTAAAAAAACAAACAAATAAATACTATAATCTAACCGTGAGTAAATAATCAAGTGAAATAGTTTTGACTCTCAGCTGCCATAGTGGTGATTTATCTAAATGGGAACGCAAATTATTTATGTGAGAGTTGTGGGCGATGATGGCCTAATTCGGAATGATCCATATATCACGCAGCGCACTGCGCATGCGTGTCAAGCGTCGTAGTCGTTAGAAGTGAACTTTTTTTTTGCTTTCATGCCATTGACGACCATGTACAACTCGTTTATAGAGAGTAGTATATTCCTTGATGTAGAATGTACATAAGCCTGTACGTATTCGAGTACAGTGACAATAATTAGTTCCTAATTATTTAATGCTGTTAGAGATTTTAATGTCTAATGCCCGGTTTCTGAAGAATTCTTAAACGGAGTTTAAACTTTCAATAGTTGTTGATTCGACATAATTATCTATTTAAGCGAATTCCTTCCTTATGCTCGGTTTTTGAGGTTCTCAGATAAACCCTCGATAATAATTCACTCGACTTTTAAGCTAAATTCTTCCTTAATGACGTGTTCAGAAACACGATATCGAACCAATAATCACTATCGAATGGATAAACTCCGTTTAAAAACCTCAGAAACCGACCATAAATCCAACTGTTTTTGTACATCGAAAAAGTAAATTTAGTCAGCCTACATTTAAGATATAACATAAGAAATTGTGCTAAGCAAGTACCTATTCAGTGATTGGTGTAATGTTCGTATACATAAGTACATAATACGTAAAAGCACATATAGGTTTTTTTTATATCATCTCTAGGTAAATACCATAAATGCCATAAATATTTAGGCATATTATTAATCTAGTGACGATTGCTGTTAGGACACACAAATTGCATTATTCATGTATATGCATGTTTTGGGCTGTCTAATTTTAGTTTTGCTGTATACTGTTTACACACTGTGTCTACGTTTCTCAGCCAACTCTCCTGTCGCAGATCTGCTGAAAGAAATTACTAAGTAAATGATGAAAGCAGTTCCTCTATCTTTATGTAGTTTACTTTATTATGTATTTAGTGTGTACATAAATAAATATATTACATTTTTTAATTTGTATCGCATTAAAAAAAATTGCTAATACATTTTTTCTACTGAGTCGGCTGCTTCCTGAGGTGCAACTTCTTAATGCCGGGAACGGAGGGACATTGGATGTGTGTCGGCTGCACCCCCACTGCAAAAAGCTGGAAATAATGGTAATAATTTGTTACTAAGTATTTGATTTATTTAATTCCTACACATCAGCACATCTGCAGCTAATGTATTTACTTTCAATAAGAATAGCGGTATGATTTATTAAGAACAGCGTCTGATCAAATAAAATCAATTGAATGGGCCAATATCATTACTATATATTTAGAGCACAACGAGTTTCTACATTTCTTAATTCCATGCTCCGTGCCTGTCTGTGTCCCAATTTATTTGTTCCCTATTGTGTTTATCAAAAATAGTGTGTAAAATAATGAATACTTGCCTCAGACCGCCACGCATGACACAGCCGGGAGCGATGTGATCAAATCAAATAGAGGCAGTGTTCTTTTATTGTCTTCTGTCCCTTTAATGACTTAGCAACTGCAGGGTCGATAAGGCTCATCTGCTGAAAGGTAGAATATATCAGATTAATAAAATTCACTTGCTTTTGTGTGCCTATACTTTTGTGTTTTTATTTTAAGTTATCCTATGTTGTCCCACAGCTGGGCACGGTCTCCCCCATACTTTTCCAGTTTTCCTTATGTTGTGCCTTCTTCGGCCAATTGGTCAGGAACGTGTCAGTGACGACGCCCGCCTTGTCTTCAGGCAACCTTTGTTACTGAGTGACATACGTCTGTGACATGCCTACGTCTTTTACATTAATTACATATTATTATCATCAAGTCGGTACTATTTTGGCATACCTGACAGACCACCACTCGTCCTTGCATAGCTAACCACCTGACTGATCATCTAATTCATATACCTAATTATGAACAGTAACACAGGAACTGTGGAGTAGGTAGACGAATTCATTTTTAAATTAGAAAAACTTTCACCAATAGGTACATGCCGACATTATGTCATATTTCTATCACATTCACCATTATAATATCGTGCTAGCCATTGTCACTGAAAAACTAATTCAAAGTAGGTACTAAGATAAAACTTTCATTTGTTTATTTACAATTATTTATTTTGAAACTGCAGACAAAAAGTTTATTTTGTATCGGAAAGCCCCATAGACAGCAGTAGACAGCACATGTTCACCACAGATGATGAATATTAGTTAGTCATTTTTTTCTATCGATAAATAGAAAAGTCACTGACAAACTATAATCACAGAATACTTAAAATTCAAAGTATGACGACCCACTGACCTAAGTACTAAATTCAAACTAAGAACCAACAGTATTGTCAAAAAATTTTTGATAAAAGAGACGTTCAATAGATGTATGGGGCTTGGTACTAAAATAATTGAAAATTTAAACAGCTTTCTGAGCTTTGTAGGCTGAAAGAGGGTAATTATTTTAATGTCTTATGGCGTTTTTTTTTAAACAAGTGTTGAAAAATAAAATGCTTGCATCATTACATTAAATTTAACCGTTCGTGGGCGAGCGTCCCCATTTGTCACCTACCGGCGCGCACCCGTCAAGGACTACCGACACCATTTGTCACCACCCGATTCACGCGGCTTCAACCTCTATTATTACTATTAAATACGGTCTAATATCATGTGCAACAGTTTGAGTCTATGGTCCGGTAGATAAACTAATCGACTAAATGATTCAAAACGAAAAATATAGGTTGGCAATATTGGAAAAAAAAAGATAAACATTATTTATATTTTAGGGTTGGCAGCCCTGTGGCAAATGATGTGACAATGACAATGTCGGTGAGCACCACTGACGTATGATTTATACGTCAGTGGTCAGCACGGCACGGCTGACTGCAAGGAACATATTATTTACTCGCTGACTGACATTGACATTGTCATTTCTCATTGTCAATATCATAGAAATAAGTGGCTATGTACATACTTGTACTTTATTATGTACATGCTTGTGCATTTATTGACGTATTTTCCTACATATAAATACACTACGCCTCGCGGACTTGTACCAGTGGCTATGGTTTTTTTTTTTTATTTCAACGTTATTCTGAGATTACACTTTTGAACTTTTTTCGACACGTTTTGATATTGCATTGCCATAATAATCAATATTTTTGTCTCAATGTCATGGAGCTGCAGCTGAAATTATAATAAAATCTCAAAGTATTAAATAGAAACGGAAACTAATCAACCTACCCGAAACTGTCAGATTTTCCCAATCAACTTTGAACCTTATGCTTTAGTGATAAAGTTGAAAATCTATTAAAGAAATTTGACAGATTGTAGTAGCTTGATGTGCTAGCGTCTGTTCGTCATAATATTTACCTACCAATTTAAAATGCTTAAGACCTCATATTTATAATAACATTGTACTTACCTCATTTTTGCAGAATTCACTGTTTTATTCACTTTAAGTCAATTTTTAAAATTTTCAAAAGGGCTAATTCGCGCGTCTTGTCAGTTGTCTAACGAAGAAGACATTAAAAAAAAATTCGCGGCTGCTCTTTGGTCGCACCTTCGGTGCAACAAAGTCACAACAGCTCATTATTAAATTATTTTGTTTGCTATAGTTTTACGTATAGTTTACAATTTGGCATACTTACCCCAATTTTGCAGTTTTGGCTATGGTGCGATTTTATCATCTGTGGTGAACATGTGCTGTCTACTGCTGTCTATGGGGCTTTCCGATACAAAATAAACTTTTTGTCTGCAGTTTCAAAATAAATAATTGTAAATAAACAAATGAAAGTTTTATCTTAGTACCTACTTTGAATTAGTTTTTCAGTGACAATGGCTAGCACGATATTATAATGGTGAATGTGATAGAAATATGACATAATGTCGGCATGTACCTATTGGTGAAAGTTTTTCTAATTTAAAAATGAATTCGTCTACCTACTCCACAGTTCCTGTGTTACTGTTCATAATTAGGTATATGAATTAGATGATCAGTCAGGTGGTTAGCTATGCAAGGACGAGTGGTGGTCTGTCAGGTATGCCAAAATAGTACCGACTTGATGATAATAATATGTAATTAATGTAAAAGACGTAGGCATGTCACAGACGTATGTCACTCAGTAACAAAGGTTGCCTGAAGACAAGGCGGGCGTCGTCACTGACACGTTCCTGACCAATTGGCCGAAGAAGGCACAACATAAGGAAAACTGGAAAAGTATGGGGGAGACCGTGCCCAGCTGTGGGACAACATAGGATAACTTAAAATAAAAACACAAAAGTATAGGCACACAAAAGCAAGTGAATTTTATTAATCTGATATATTCTACCTTTCAGCAGATGAGCCTTATCGACCCTGCAGTTGCTAAGTCATTAAAGGGACAGAAGACAATAAAAGAACACTGCCTCTATTTGATTTGATCACATCGCTCCCGGCTGTGTCATGCGTGGCGGTCTGAGGCAAGTATTCATTATTTTACACACTATTTTTGATAAACACAATAGGGAACAAATAAATTGGGACACAGACAGGCACGGAGCATGGAATTAAGAAATGTAGAAACTCGTTGTGCTCTAAATATATAGTAATGATATTGGCCCATTCAATTGATTTTATTTGATCAGACGCTGTTCTTAATAAATCATACCGCTATTCTTATTGAAAGTAAATACATTAGCTGCAGATGTGCTGATGTGTAGGAATTAAATAAATCAAATACTTAGTAACAAATTATTACCATTATTTCCAGCTTTTTGCAGTGGGGGTGCAGCCGACACACATCCAATGTCCCTCCGTTCCCGGCATTAAGAAGTTGCACCTCAGGAAGCAGCCGACTCAGTAGAAAAAATGTATTAGCAATTTTTTTTAATGCGATACAAATTAAAAAATGTAATATATTTATTTATGTACACACTAAATACATAATAAAGTAAACTACATAAAGATAGAGGAACTGCTTTCATCATTTACTTAGTAATTTCTTTCAGCAGATCTGCGACAGGAGAGTTGGCTGAGAAACGTAGACACAGTGTGTAAACAGTATACAGCAAAACTAAAATTAGACAGCCCAAAACATGCGTATACATGAATAATGCAATTTGTGTGTCCTAACAGCAATCGTCACTAGATTAATAATATGCCTAAATATTTATGGTATAAGGTTTGTATATTGTACGTGTAGTTTATCTAGAGATGATATAAAAAAAACCTATATGTGCTTTTACGTATTATGTACTTATGAAAACGAACATTACACCAATCACTGAATACTTGCATAGCACGATTTCTTATATTATATTATATTGTCTGAAATGTAGGCTGACTAAATTGACTTTTTCGATGTACAAAAACAGTTGGATTTAGACATTAAAATGTCTAACAGCATTAAATAATTAGGAACTAATTATTGTCACTGTACTCGAATACGTACAGGCTTATGTACATTCTACACCAAGGAATATACTACTCTCTATAAACGAGTTGTACATGGTCGTCAATGGCATGAAAGCAAAAAAAAAAGTTCACTTCTAACGACTACGACGCTTGACACGCATGCGCAGTGCGCTGCGTGAAATATGGATCATTCCGAATTAGGCCATCATCGCCCACAACTCTCACATAAATAATTTGCGTTCCCATTTAGATAAATCACCACTATGGCAGCTGAGAGTCAAAACTATTTCACTTGATTATTTATTCACGGTTAGATTATAGTATTTATTTGTTTGTTTTTTTACACCACGAATTTCTTATCCTTTGGTAAGGTGGCGACTGTAGCCGGAAGCACAATTTCGAAAATGCCACGTTAGTTTAACGAAACCGGTTTGAACTGTCAAAATACCACTCTTGACAACCGTACGGCATGGTAAGATTATGCGGGGAATAATAGGTAATTTATACCATACAGAATAATTGGGGTCAAAGTGTGTAAGCACGTTGTAATCGATTACAGTGCGATTCGGAATGTTCCATATTTCACTCCACGGTAACCATGGCAACATCACTTCGCGCGCGTCGCTCATTGGCTACGGTTTCGTCGCCACTCGCCAATCATGGGCGACACGCGCCGCTTGACCGGTTAAGGTGAATGTGACATGGCAGACCGCGAAATTTAAATTTTCTTACGTTTTTTGCAATTTGCAGATCAGTGTCAGGTTGTATCTTGATCAAAATGTGATTTGCGACTATAATAGACATGTATTTACAGAATCATAGTCATTAGAATCATTAATATATCTCCTTATGTTAGATTTCTACCATAAACACTTTTCCATATGAGATTTGTTCTTAACGATAGAAATCTAACTTAAAAAGATGTATTAATGATAGTAATTATTATTATTATTTTTGTGGTGTACAATAAAGTATATATAAATAAATAAATAATAATAATATTAATGTTTTGACCACTAAAATACTAGCTTTGAAATTATATAAAATGATCAATAGAATTAGCATAAAATCTATTATTAAAATCTCGATTATGATTGTAAATGTTTGCTTGGTCAATCCCTAGCATCAGTGGGATGACACTGACAGCTCACTTCACGCAAGTTTTCACGGTGAGATTTTTACAGAATCGACCGGCTTTATAGGATCACTTTGGTTGTCCGTCCGTCCGTCTGTCAAGACCGTTTTTCTCAGGAACGCGTGGAGGTATCAAACTGAAATTTATATCTAATACTCAGGTCTACTGTCCCTTGGAGCTGTGAAAAAATCAAACTTCTAAGCCAAAGCAATCAAAAGATACAGCCGTTTATGCCGCAAATTTCCGCAAATTTTCGAAACACGCACGGGAATCAAAACCTACAGGGTACTTCCCGTGAACTTAGAATCTTGAAATTTGGTACGAAGTAACGTCTTATAGTACAGATAAAGGAAAAATTGCGAAAACCGTAAATTTTTAGTTACATCATATAGTAATAAATATTTTTGAAAATTTTAAAGTTACTACTTCTTTTCTCATGAACGCGTAGAGGTATTAAATTGAAATTAAGAGCCTATACTACCTCAGCTAAAATTCACTCTTTATCTCGCTCATACGATACTGCTCGCGGACTGAGTGAGAGCGAGACAGAGTGCGGTGCTGGGCGGCAGGCGCAGCGCCAATAGTTTAGGTATTTGCTTTTTACTGTGAAAATAATGGTAATTATAAAAAAGTAAATAACATAAGACCTGCTTTAAAGTAAGCTCAGTTAGTATGCAAAGTTTCATGATCTAATTTGAAGTATTTTTTGAATACCAGCGGTTTATTGTTCGGGTTAGAGATAACTTTGGATTTATTTTCTATCGAGAAAATTTTATGGAATCGTGTTTTCGTCTAACATAAGACTTAGCATTAATCCTCAACTTTACCATATATTTATTTCAAAATTAATGGCGCAGTATTTTCGACATAGCGGAGGATCACGCTAAGCCATTTGAGGTAGTATAGGCTCTTAATATGAAATACTAAGGTCTATAATACCTTTAAGCTGTAACAAAATCAAACTTCTATGTCATCGCAATCAAAAGAAACGGCAATTTAAGCCTCATATTTTCAAACTCGCAACTACTCGCAAGGGAATCAAAACCTAAAGGGTACTTCCAGTCGACCTAGAATCTTAAAATTTGGCATGAAGCAATGTTTTTATGTGCCGTGTGGTTCCGGCGTAGAATAGACCACTCCTCTCTTCCCGTGGGTGTCGTAAGAGTCGACTAAGGGATGGTGCAGGTGGTTGATAATTGTCATCCTACATCCACCTACACCTGTGTGAATACAATCTGACAGATTCACACTACGTTTAGCCATCTATGGGCTCGGAAATGTATTACTTAGAGGCCTAGATGGAACAGTCGACATCAGTGCAGGATGGCGACTCAGGGCGGCGGCGGACGAACGTCACGTGTAGCCACGGCGGCGCCCAAAGACCCAGTTAGGTGGTCTACTGCGCACCCACCAACCCGCAATAGACAAGCGTGGTGGGTTAACTGTCTAAACCTCTTCCCAATATGAACGATACAACTAAAGCCAATCCCCGAGTGCCCGGCAGCTCCAGTCAGTGCACGGCTACTGGCAGTGTGCAGGTGCACCCTGGGGCTGGGGATCATAATCTCCGGGCGAGGGTCTACTGCCAAACGACTCCGGCTAGCAAAAAGGACACTGATAGATTGAAAATCTTAACATTCAACGTACGAACTTTACGAACTGAAGAACGACTTTTAGAACTGGAAAATGCCTTAGAACATATCAACTGGGACATTATAGGCCTAGCAGAAGTGAGACGAGAAGGCGAAAATACTATAGAACGAGACAACAACATTTTTTTTTATAATGGAGAAACCAACACGAACCACGGAGTCGGCTTCCTCGTCGCAAAACGCTGGAAAGATAACATAATGGAATTCGTCTCCTATTCCAATAGGATTGCCGTACTCAAGTTTCGTATTGCTAAAACCAAAACACTCACGTTAATCCAGGTTTATGCTCCGACGTCATCACATAGTAACGATGAAATTGAAGAGTTCTATGATTTACTAAATAAAGCTTGCGATGAAAACAGAGGAACTTGGACCATGGTCATGGGCGACTATAATGCAAAAATTGGTCCCAGGAAAACATCCGACAACACCAATATCCTGGGACCATATGGTACGGGAGGCAGAAATGAGCGTGGTCAGCGTCTTTTAGAATTTGCTTTTGGCCAGAACCTTAGCGTAAGCAACAGTTTTTTCCACAAAAAGCCTCAACGCCGTTGGACCTGGTTCTCTCCTGACGGTCAAACAAAAAACGAGATAGATTTCTGTCTATCTTCCTGTAAACAAGTAATAAACAATGTAGAAGTTCTTAACAATCTAAAATTTAGTTCCGACCACCGCCCAGTCCGAATTTTCGTCCGCTTTAATATGAAAATTCACCGAAATAAAATTATCCAAAGTTCAATAAAACGTATAGATAAATCCTTATTAATATCAAATCAATAAACGTTCAACCTACACATTCAAAATAGTTTTAGCTTATTAGATACTAAAGATTCAGAAGACGTACAAATTCAATATAATAACATACATCATGCTATCAAAACTGCTAGTCAAAAGATCAAGAGCCAAAACAAAAAACAAAAGAAGCTTACACAAAATACAATTCGTCTAATCGAGAAACGACAAACAATGCCTTATCAATGTTTAGATTATAAAGAGCTCGACCGCAAAGTTAAGAGAAGCATACGAGGGGACATCCGAAAATACAACACAGAACTTGTGCAGGCTGCTCTAACAAACAACCGCTCCCTCAGATCAGCCATGCGCGGTATGGAAGTAGGCAGATCTACAATCACTCACATAAAGGATAGCAACGGTGTGAGACAAGGAGATAGGGCCAAAATAATTGAAATATGTACACAATACTATAAATCCTTGTATTCCGACACTAAAACCTCTCAAAACACAGCTGAAGCTTACGCATGCCCAGACGAAATCCCGATAATAACCGGCTACGAAGTCCACCATGCACTTAGCAGCATGAAATATAATAGAAGTCCGGGTGAAGACGGTATCACTACTGAATCACTTCGAGTTGGAAAACCTACCTTACTACCTCACATATGCAACCTTTTCAACTCAATTCTTAAAACAGCCATGTTCCCGAGTAAATTCTGGCATTCCAATATAATCTTACTGCACAAGAAGGGAGATAAATTCTGATATTGGGAATTATCGCCCTATCAGCTTGGTGTCACATCTTTACAAAGTTTTTGTCAAAATTATTGAAAACCGTATATCAGGCACATTAGACCTCCACAAACCTCCCGAACAGGCTGGATTTCGTCGAGGCCTTTCGACTACTGACCATTTACAGTCTCTTAACCAGGTGATTGAAAAACATCAAGAATTCAATCTACCATTATACCTGGCGTTTGTAGATTACTCGAAGGCCTTCGACAGCCTAACACACGAAGCCATATTCTCGGCACTCAAAAAACACGAAATAGAACCTATTTACATACACCTGTTACAAAAATATATTATAATAGTACAGCAGCCATTCGTATAAATACCACTGGGCCATCCTTTCCAATTCAACGAGGAGTCAAGCAAGGCGACCCGCTGTCTCCCAAACTCTTTACAGCTACGCTAGAAGAGGTTTTCCAGACATTAAATCCGCTTTGGCAGGACAAGGGTATTGTCGTCGGGGAAAGGAGATTGACCAATCTACGTTTCGCCGACGACATTGTCCTCTTTTCTTCCTCAGCAGCTGAGCTAGGCCAAATGCTCGAACAACTGAGCCACGCCAGTCTTCAAGTCGGACTTACAATGAACATGTCGAAGACAAAGCTGATGACGAACAGCACCGAACGCAACGTAGAAACTGGGAGTGTGCGGGTTGAATATGTCCATGAGTACATTTACCTCGGCCAAATAGTATCCTTCCAGGCGAGACAGGACAAAGAAATCGCTCGCCGCACAGAAAATGCCTGGAAGAACTATTGGTCGATGAAACATCTTATGAAAGGACCTCTCCCGCTTTCACTAAAGCGAAAGCTCATGGACATGTGCATTCTTCCCACCCTCACCTACGGAGCGCAAACATGGTCTCTTACAAAGCGTCAAAAGTCCGCACTTGGAGTCTGCCAACGGGCTATGGAACGAAGTATACTAGGTGTCAAACTGACTGACCGCATTAAGAACTCCATACTTCGTTCCAAAACACAAATAGCGGACGCCGGCCGCACAGCTGCTGGATTAAAGTGGAACTGGGCTGGCCATATCTGTCGCATGTCGGAGCAGCAATACGCAAAAGTCACCACTCAGTGGATCCCAAATGGCAGGAAACGACTGCGCGGCAGGCCCAGAAAGAGATGGCGGGATGAGCTGGACTCCTTCTTAAAGGATTGGCCCACAATCGCGGTAGACCGGGAAACGTGGAAAGAGGGAAGGGAGGCCTTTGCCCTGCAGTGGGACAATACAGGCTTATAATAGAATAGAATGTTTTTAACCGACGAAAACACGGAGGAGGTTATCAATTCGACGCGTATATTTTTTTTTTTTTTTTTTTTTATGTATGATCACGCATAACTTTTTACAGAGCAGTCCGATTTTGATAATTCTTTTTCTATTGGAAAGAATATACCCCGAAGTTGGTCCCATATAAATTTGGAAAAAAAAATCCAACCCTAAGGGTAGGAAAACAGGGGATGATTGATTGTTCACTCACTGATTGTAATGTATGAGCACGCATAACTTTTTACAGAGTAGTCCGATTTTGATCATTCTTTTTTTATTGGATAGGACATACCTCGAAGTTGGTCCCATGTAAATTTGGAAAAAAAATCCTACCCTATGGGTGGGAAAATAGGGGTGATTTATTGTTCATTCACAGATTTTAATGCTGAGCTTTATAAAGCCTGTTTTTTTAAGTATTTTACTATACAAAAATTAATAATTAAATTAGGATTATATAACAGTTAATATCTAAAGTAAGGTAGGTAGCTATTTTAAACGTAATAAAAAATTAAGCATGTAGTAATTAGTAAATTATAGCCTCAAAAAATTATAAAATAAAAACTTTTTAACAAAAAAATTAAACCTCCGAAAAAACTGAAAAGCAAAAAATAAAAACCTTTTATTTTACCTTAATAAATAAGTTCTTAAACTAATGCAAGTATACCTAAGAAATTTTGAGTCGGCGCCAAACAATCAATGAACAAAGATCACTAAATTACCTTAAATTTAAAGAAATAACCAAATCAAATTAATAATGCAACGTGAAATCTCCAGCGATATATATAACATTCCAAACAAAAAATGCGCTCTCCGCACGACCACTCGCAACGATATTAATTGCTTGTTTGGCGCCGACTCAAAATTACTTAGGTATACTTGCATTAGTTTAAGAACTTATTTATTAAGGTAAAATAAAAGGTTTTTATTTTTTGCTTTTCAGTTTTTTCGGAGGTTTAATTTTTTTGTTAAAAAGTTTTTTATAGCACACATAAAGGAAAAATTCCGAAAACTTTAAATTTTTATACGGAACCCTCGGTGCGCGAGTCCGACTCGCACTTGGCCGGTTTTTTTTTGTGGATGGGAAATCATCAAATGACCCCTCCCGCTCTGGGTGGAGCGGAAGGGAGTGTCAGACTCTTACTGACTAAAACCCATCCGTGTTCCTTCCTTAGCCCTTTATTTTCCGGGGTAGCGGTAACCCTTTTGGACAATCCCGCACCCCCGGCAGGCTGCGGCCCTAACGCGCCCCTTCCCTTATGCTGACACCTCTGTGAGGCGCGCGTGGAACACATACGCGCCGCCCGGCCCGGGCCTGGCCCTGAGCTACCCATTACTCTCCGTCCGCAGGCCCGCTCTACGCAAGGAAGGCTTATTTAATGTTTGCATTACTATAGACGTCAGTCGACGAGCACATCCACAGGGTTGCATGGACATCAACGCGCAACCTGTTACCATGGACTTAAAGTACACTCACCCTTAACTTAATTTTAATAGTGCATGGATTCTGAACCTTGAATCAAGATCCTTCTAGAATCATAATTATGCTGAATTCCCTTGCTACCCTATATAATATTTATATACATATAAAGATTTAGAACAATTCTTTTTAATACTTGTTTTGCTTTTAGGTACTTATCTCGTTTTATTCCGCTGAAAACCAGCGCTAAGACTCACATAGTGTCACAGCATTATGCTGAGCGATGGCAGTTTTGCGTGCATGTGATGCATATTTCCCCCAACTTGTCTTTGTCTGCGTTATGTTTAGTACAAATACTTAAATGTATTTTCTCTCTTTCTTTTGTTTGTAATATGAAACAGTGTCCGCACGTGCACACTATACTCACGAGACAGGTCCTGAGCTGCGCGCGCACGGCGTCGGGCTCGTGGCCCGCCAGCGGCAGTGCGCGCGCGCAGTCGCGCTGCACCGCCTGCAGCGCGGCGGAGGCGCGGGCCAGGCGCGTGCCCACGTCGGCGTGCGCGTGCGCAGGCGCGGGCGCGACGTGCGCAGGCGCAGCGTGCGTGGCGCCGCTGGCGAGACGCAGCCACTCCTCGCACGTGTCGAACTTGCGCTGCGGAGGACGCACACGTTACGCGACGAACAGATCGTTGGCGACCTGAGGCCCACTCGCCCCACGAATGACTCAATGCGTTTAGCGCTTAACATACTTAAACCAACATGCTGTCTCTATTATTTTCAAACGATTGACATAAACAGAACAATGTTTTAAATTCGTTTAGTGCTAAACGAATTTAGTCATTTGTGGTGAAGAATCTTTTTATGACTATTACTGTGTCAATTGTAGTCATACCGTACCCCAATTGAAAGTGCTACAAAGAAAAATAGTGAATCTTACAACATTTCGAAAGATTGTATCATAATCATTCTCCTGCCTTTATGCCAATTTATTTGAGGTCATTTTATTTGACTTATTTTCAAAGTCAGAGTCTAAAAGATAAGTGATAAATTCACTACTTAAATATTAAATGGGAAGTGGGTCAAAATAAAAGCAGTGAGCGAAGACACACATATGAGTCTAAAAAAAAGTTATCAACTGAAAATAACTTACGCTGGCACTCCTACGAAAACAAGCAGAAAAAGCCCTTAAGAGTCATGGTGAAAACCTTCATTTCACATGCAAGTCTAGTTTTATAAAGAACACGTGAATCAAGTCAGTTTCCCGTAACTAGTAGTTAGTAAGAAAAACGTTATTGGACGATTTCTTAATTTTATAGTTGCTTAACAGTTTAAATTATATTTAAATTACTTATTAGCTAATAGGCTAAATTGTAATGTGAATAACGTATCACCAACTGATCACAGTTAGTGATCCTTTATTCACAAATATATCAATATTAAGGGACAAAAAACAGAATAATCCTCTCAAGCCCTTTATTTTGATACCGAAATTGAAATAAATAAATAAAAATTAAAATTACTTTATTTCAAGTAACAAGACTCATATAAAACAGATGCATAAAAGGATACAGACAGGATAACAAGCACAGACAAAAAATTACAAGAAAGAAAACATACTAGATTTTTACAGGAAATAATGATTCGAATGATATTTATTCAAAAGAGATACATACAAATCAAATCAACAAGTGGAAACTATAAGAGATAGTCTCAACTAACCTGCAGCAGCTCCAGCTGGTCCGCGAGCCTGTTGGCAGCCTCGAGCTTGCCCGCGCGGCTGTAGGCCTCGGCCTGCGCGCGCACGTCGCCCATGCGCGCGCGCTGCGTGCTGAACTCCTCGGTGAGCTCCTGTGGAGCATAGTGTGATTAATTTGTGTTGTGCATATATTTTGTAAGATAGGGTGATAAGGTCCAATGGAGCGAAAAAGCTTCTGACATAAAGAAAACTACCGACTTCTACCGCCGCCACTTCTTCACTGTGCACGCGGTGCGGTTGTGGAATTTCCGTCTGACATGAGAGACTGCCGCGCGACGCCGCCTGCATCATACCTGTGCTCGCCTCGCGGGCAGGCCGGCCCGGCCGGGCTCCAGCTCGCGCGACACCTCGTCCAGCCACTGCTGCAGCTGGTCCACCGACACCTCGGAGCGCGCCGCATCATACCTGTGCTCGCCTCGCGGGCAGGCCGGCCCGGCCGGGCTCCAGCTCGCGCGACACCTCGTCCAGCCACTGCTGCAGCTGGTCCACCGACACCTCGGAGCGCGCCGCATCATACCTGTGCTCGCCTCGCGGGCAGGCCGGCCCGGCCGGGCTCCAGCTCGCGCGACACCTCGTCCAGCCACTGCTGCAGCTGGTCCACCGACACCTCGGAGCGCGCCGCATCATACCTGTGCTCGCCTCGCGGGCAGGCCGGCCCGGCCGGGCTCCAGCTCGCGCGACACCTCGTCCAGCCACTGCTGCAGCTGGTCCACCGACACCTCGGAGCGCGCCGCATCATACCTGTGCTCGCCTCGCGGGCAGGCCGGCCCGGCCGGGCTCCAGCTCGCGCGACACCTCGTCCAGCCACTGCTGCAGCTGGTCCACCGACACCTCGGAGCGCGCCGCATCATACCTGTGCTCGCCTCGCGGGCAGGCCGGCCCGGCCGGGCTCCAGCTCGCGCGACACCTCGTCCAGCCACTGCTGCAGCTGGTCCACCGACACCTCGGAGCGCGCCGCATCATACCTGTGCTCGCCTCGCGGGCAGGCCGGCCCGGCCGGGCTCCAGCTCGCGCGACACCTCGTCCAGCCACTGCTGCAGCTGGTCCACCGACACCTCGGAGCGCGCCGCATCATACCTGTGCTCGCCTCGCGGGCAGGCCGGCCCGGCCGGGCTCCAGCTCGCGCGACACCTCGTCCAGCCACTGCTGCAGCTGGTCCACCGACACCTCGGAGCGCGCCGCATCATACCTGTGCTCGCCTCGCGGGCAGGCCGGCCCGGCCGGGCTCCAGCTCGCGCGACACCTCGTCCAGCCACTGCTGCAGCTGGTCCACCGACACCTCGGAGCGCGCCGCATCATACCTGTGCTCGCCTCGCGGGCAGGCCGGCCCGGCCGGGCTCCAGCTCGCGCGACACCTCGTCCAGCCACTGCTGCAGCTGGTCCACCGACACCTCGGAGCGCGCCGCATCATACCTGTGCTCGCCTCGCGGGCAGGCCGGCCCGGCCGGGCTCCAGCTCGCGCGACACCTCGTCCAGCCACTGCTGCAGCTGGTCCACCGACACCTCGGAGCGCGCCGCATCATACCTGTGCTCGCCTCGCGGGCAGGCCGGCCCGGCCGGGCTCCAGCTCGCGCGACACCTCGTCCAGCCACTGCTGCAGCTGGTCCACCGACACCTCGGAGCGCGCCGCATCATACCTGTGCTCGCCTCGCGGGCAGGCCGGCCCGGCCGGGCTCCAGCTCGCGCGACACCTCGTCCAGCCACTGCTGCAGCTGGTCCACCGACACCTCGGAGCGCGCCGCATCATACCTGTGCTCGCCTCGCGGGCAGGCCGGCCCGGCCGGGCTCCAGCTCGCGCGACACCTCGTCCAGCCACTGCTGCAGCTGGTCCACCGACACCTCGGAGCGCGCCGCCTCGCGCACTGCACGCTCCAGCAGTGTGCTGCGCGACGCCGCCTGTATGCCACACCGGTTATTAATGATTAGCTCCGAAAAATAGGACGCATCAAAGGCAAACAAAAAATCCGTATCCAATCCACTTTGAATGCACGTCGACTATAATGGGGTGTTTCCTCCCGAATACTCCATAAAATCTGTATGTACGCGTTGCCATGAAACAAAGGCAGTTCCCACGTATGCGACACGGACACATTACTTCAATATCTAAGGTAGGCCAGTAAACATAATTGCGTGCTAAGCTTTTCATTTTTCTAACTCCTAAATGACCTTAATAATTTTTTAAAGTGGTCAAAACATTTTTTTCTTTTAGCCGTTAAATTGATGTGCACTAACAATAAAATAAATAACGCGATAGGATGCTGTGTCTGTTCCAGAAACTGGAACCAACCGTCAACGTCTCGGCCCAACGACTGTCGGATGAGGTGCGGGTCATCCAACGCAATCACAGGTTGGACGATATCGCACTTGATGGGCTGCGCTCAGAGGTACCGAGCAACCATATCGTCCCGGCCCCGGCACAAGCGTCAACTGTTGATGCCATCCCGCCGCGGTTCAATCATGTTGAAGAAGCGGATGATAGGGTTGACACAGTAAGTAGCCAGTGCAACGATCGACTGAGGAGCGCACTGGAGGATGCGTTTCTCGAGTATAGATTCACTCCGACCGAGCTTAGACCCCGATTACCACGGTTACCCATGCACAAAAAAATAGGGCGCTGGTGTGTGCCTTGGATTCGCAGCTCAAGAATTTCTTCGAGAGCAGCGAGGATCTCGTTGATACACACTCGATCCTGTATTGTGCGGCTATGGCGGCATGTCGTTTAGTTAACGTCAAGTTTCCAAGTTGTGACGCAGCTACTCGACCAAAACCAGCCGTACCAGCCTGGCAGCACAGGATCGAGTGTCGTATCGATGGGACCAGGGTACTCATCGGCAAACTATACTGCTTCAGGGAGGGCAATACACGACCACGAGTGATGCGCTTTGTGAGGCGGGCATTCTCGGGGACTGGAATCAGCCCTCGAGAATACATATCCCGTGTCTCAGAGCGCATCGACTACCTGAAGCAGAAAGTTTGTGCATGGGCGAGCCGAATTCAGCGGTATAAGCGGCGGATTGATCGATACACGCAGAATCGCATGTTCCAGAGCGATGAAAGGTGGGTGTATAGAGTGACAAAATGTGACAGATTTATGCCGCCTGAATGATGCCGCCACGAGTGCATTTTGGATTAAAGTTTATTTGTTTACGTTATAAATCTGTCATTTTCTTGAACTTCTGAATTTTTTAAGACCATTACAGTATTATAGTAGTCTACCGATCTACAAGTCGACTGATCGGCATTATTAATAAAAAATTATCACGCAATTGGAATTCAAACTGATCGTTGCCAAATGGGACGTCAATTAAACACGGAGATGATTAGCCGACTGGTTTATTCATATTAGCGCGAGGTACCCACATTACTAAATAACAAAAGTAGACACAAGACCTTACAATTTGCAAGCAAAAAGCTTCCACCTCGTTACATTTACAATCAGTAGATAATATTATATGAATGCATGAGCTATACCTCAGCCCTGAGTGTGTTCCAGGTGTTGGTGACGGTGTCGATCTCGGCTTGGATCCAGCCCGGCATGATGTGCGCGTCGATCAGTTGGCGCCCGATGTCCTGGATGCGCGACAGTCGCTCGTCGCTGTGGTTCTGGATGTAATTCTCCAGGTCCTGCACATAAAGATCATAAATTAGATAAGAAAAGTAAGTATTTGATTCATTGCAGGGCGTTATGACGTTGTTTTGAAATGATTGAAAAATAAGATGGTGGATTTGGTTTGGTTTTGGTCACGCGTTAAATAAAAGAACCTGAGTATTCTATATTTGCTAATAGTATTATATTAGTATGTTATTGTGCGATTATAGTATGTTATCGCATTAGTAATTTAGATGATCTTCACGATTTGTCTCCACAACGGCTGCGCGACTCACGTAGAGCTCGTCGGAGATCTCCTCTGCGTCTGCGGGCGCGTTGGGCGAGCGACGCAGCCGGCGCTGCAGCCCGTCCAGCCACGCCGACTCCTGGGTCAGCCACGCGCGCAGCTCGCCCGACTCGTGCCACGCCTCGGCCAGCACCCTGCACAACGGTGTGAGTGTACATGGTGCAGTGGGACAGGCGGGTCCGCCTCGGCCAGCACCCTGCACAACGGTGTGAGTGTACATGGTGCAGTGGGACAGGCGGGTCCGCCTCGGCCAGCACCCTGCACAACGGTGTGAGTGTACATGGTGCAGTGCGACAGGCGGGTCCCCAGCGGCGCATACGTACTTGTAGCGCTCGTACACGCCGTGCGTCACGTCCGTCCAGCGCGCGTTGAGCTGCGTCACGCGCTTGGCCAGCACGGCCGGCGCCGCGCCCTCGGCCGCCAGCAGCATGTCGTTACCTGCGGGCAGCACTCGTCAGCACGCGCACGCGCACACGCGCACACGTCAGCACGCGCACACGTCAGCACGCGCACGCGCACACGCGCACACGTCAGCACGCGCACGCGCACACGCGCACACGTCAGCACGCGCACGCGCACACGCGCACACGTCAGCACGCGCACGCGCACATGCGCAAACGTCAGCACACGCACGCGCATACACTGCAGCAACAGCCCTGCGGCTTCGCAGCAGCACTTACCGGCCCTCCCTTATCCCGTGCTAACATATTTTATTCATCTTTCGTTTTCTTCCAAAAACAAACAATGGACCCTTTAAACATTATATCAAACTATTATTGTCAAAACAGTATTAAAATACACTCATCGATGGACTTTACTTAATTTCATCCACATCTCCTTATAATAATAGACGTCATAAAAAAAAAAACGAGTGTGCTTATGACCACACGACTGAAGTGAAACTTCAAACGTATTTGGCTATGAGAGGAAGAGAGAAAGAAAATGTGCGCACGCCATGGAGCACAACAACCAATAAATGGTGTAAAAACCCAGTCGCATAAATACGTACCATCCCTACTCGCCCGATCACACGTTTTCGTAACGCATTCGCCAGTTTACTCCCCAAGTCAAGCGCGCCTAAAGAAGTTTCACTTCAAAAATCAAATAATCCTTTAATTATAATTATTTTCATATCGTTGCAGATATCGTTCTACAATTTCTACCCACCCCTATGAAAAAAGGCATAATTTTATGTATATTCATAACAGTACGAATAACTTCACCGAATCACGTAACACTTAACCCTGTTTTATTCAAAGTGATTAGCTACAATACGGGTTTATCATCGTTTCACTAATGAAATCAAACAAATTTTTTTTTAATTCACTATACCGCGAATATCCATTTTGAATGGCTTCAAACTTATAGAATCTTACAAACTGACTGACTGAATAATATCTGATTACAAAATAGGGATCTTTAGACCCAGGTTTAAGCCAACGACCCATTTTTGAATTTCAAACTATTTTGACTAAGTTACAACTCTTATTATAAAAACGAACATCAAATTCATGTCTAACTTGTCGATTTGTATTGATAACTTTAGTGAACTTTGAATAAAATTCAAAATGCAATAGCCGGCTCGAAGGTTTAGGCTTAAGGGGCTTACAGGACCTAAACGCAAAAAAACGGTAGTTTTCGAAACAATAAAAGTATATGATCGCCTACAGTAAACAAAATCAGAAAAATATATGATATTCTTCAGGATATATGCTAGATAGATAGTGTTTTGAAAACACAATACAACTAATTTGGTACGATAGAAAAAAATCATGAACATACCTCTAAAAAACTTTCTTTTTACAATAAAAACCATACTAATATACATACAATCATTCTGATTTTTTGTCAGATTATTCTACAAGTAACATACTAAAATGATAGTGTTTTATTTTTTTATTTAAAACAATAGTTTTTTTGTAAATCGAATATTCATAGTTCCGAACATAAAAAGTGCGCATGTGTGCGTGAACGCCCGTGTAGCGACACTGCTGGCCGAGGCCTGATGCTATACGGACGTGTCGCTCTTTTCGCCGCACTATTTCCGTCAAGATTGTTATGTTTTTGTTAAGTTTTATTTGTAAATTCATTGTTTATTATTATTTGCATATCTTCTTTCCGTAAATATTTTTATTTCGTGTAAATATAAAATACTTTTAAGTTTGTTATGTATGGGTGCAAGGCGCGCGCCATCTATTGTACGGCTAGTCCCAACTCCCGGTCGTTTCACTTGTGTCTCCCGGCAGCGGTCCGCGTACTACCTAACAAAGTTGAAATAGCGTAATAATTTGTAAATAAATGGGAAATATAGTGAAACATTCCGTAAGGAGGACTACAAAACGTTCATATAAAACAAAAGCCGAACATAATATGAACGAAAGTAAAAAGTATGAGCATTTTATTTTTAACTGAATATTTTTATTTTTGCAATAAAACTATGAATTTTGGAAACATCTAAGAAAGTGCAGTCATTATGTTACGCATAAGCTAAGCATTTTCGGCTCCGCGTACATCTGTCACACCGGCGCATGTGGACGGCGTGTAGATTTGTATTCGAGAGTCCCCGGGTTCGATTCCCAAGGTTACGAAAACGTACTTTCTTTTTAAATTTTATTTAAATGTATTTTGAATTTTTAGATAGATAGTGTTTTGAAAACATAATACAACTAATTTGGTACGATAGAAAAAAATCATGAAGATACCTCTAAAAACTTTCTTTTTACAATAGAAACCATACTAATATACATACAATCATTCTGATTTTTTGTCAGATCATTCTACAAGCAACATACTAAAATAATAGTGTTTTAATTTTTTAGTTCAAACAATAGTTTTATTGTAAATAGCATATTCATAGTTCCGAACATAATAAGTGCGCATGTGTACGTAAACGGTAAACCCCCGTCACCCCGTGTAGCGATAATGCCGGCCGAGGCCTGATACCTACTATACGGACGTGTCGCTCTTTTCGCCGCATTATTTCCGTCAAGATTGTTGTTTTTGTAACGTTTTATTTGTACATACATTCATTGTTTATTATTACTATTTGCATATCTTCTTTCTGTAAATATTTTTATTTCATGTAAATATAAAATACTTTAAGTTAAAATAGCGTAATAATTTGCTATCAATTATATAATTTGTAAATATGGGAAATAAAGTGAAACATTCCCTTAGGAGGACTACAAAACGTTCATATAAAACAAACGCCGAACATATGAACGAAATTAAAAAGTAAGAGCATTTTATTATTACTGAATATTTTTTTTCACTATGAATTTTGGTAGTCTAAGAAAATGCACTTATTACGCATAAGCTCAGTTTTTTCGACGACATACACAACCGTTACATTGGCTTATGTAGACGACGCGCAGGTTTGTGTTCGAGGGTCCCCGGGTTCGATTCCCAGTGATACGAAATCGATTTAATTTTATTTAAATGTATTTTGAATTTTTAAATATATTTTTATAAATAACTAAAAAAACGTCTACAATGTAATTATCTTTCACAGGAGAAAGAAAGTCGAAAATATCAACACGGAAGTTACTTCTAATGCGTAAGTACCTACACGTTTTCTAAGCCATTGTAACAATAAAAAAAACCTAAATTTATTAACAGCCCGCGACTTATTGATAATGTGCATAAACCTGAAATCGCGAAAAAAAAATCAGCTGTTCCCTACATTTTATGTTCGCATAACTCGTCAAAATGTAGGGAACAGCTGATTTTTTTTCGCGATTTCAGGTTCGGTCTCATAGTAAAAGTTGTTCATAATAATGAGTACAATCTCCCATTTCGATTTGTCGCATGTGTTCAATTTCACCCTGTATATATATAAAAATGAAACCCGTTTTCCGTTGTCACGACATAACATGAAAACGGCTGGACCGATTTCGCTAATTCTTTTTTTGTTGTGATCGGTATTGCCGGGACAAGGTTTGTATGAAAGAAAATTTTGGAAATTCGAAAAAAAAATTGCACCCGTGCGAAGCTGGGGCGGGCCGCTAGTTTATTATAAACAAAATCAATTTTAAATCTAATTTCTTGCTTTTGATAATTTTCATCGCAATTTTCAGATGAAACTGTTACCTATTTCATTATGCCCATTATCAATAAGTCGCGGTCTGTTAATAAAAACATTAGGTCAGAATTTTTTTTATTTATGTAATAGCTTAGAAAACGTGTAGGTACTTGCGCATTAGAAATACCTAACTTCCGTGTTGATATTTTCGACTTTCTTTCTCCTGTAGACTTTTTTTTAGTTATTTATAAAAATATATATAATAGATATATTTAAAAATTCAAAATGACATTTAAATAGAAAATTCGATTTCGTAACCTTGGGAATCGAACCCGGGGACTCTCGTATACAAATCTACACGTCGTCCACATACGCCACTGTGACAGTTGCACGTGAAGTCGAAAATACTTAGCTTATTCGAAATGACTGCACTTTCTTAGATGTTTCCAAAATTCATAGTTTTAGAAAAAAACACTGCAAAGTGATAACTTTTATTTCGGAAGTCGGTGTCGCTGGTTCCGCATTTTCGTTTTTTGACACCGACTTCCGAAATTATAGTTATTTATCACGCTGTAGTGCTTTTTTTGAAGTCGGTTGTTTTTTTTTCTTTCTAATTGTACCTACCCCACAAAAATTCAATTAACACTAGTGCATTGAAGAATCATCAAAATTCGCATAGAAATGCCGGAGATGCAGTACATTTATGCATATTAACTTCGGACATACTACATAAGAATAATTACCTAATGTATTATATACTAAAACCTTCCTGGAAGTATGTAGGTAGATCACATTAGTGAAAGAATGATCAAAATTGGTTCATCAGTTTTTTAGAAAATCTACAAATATATATACAAACATACACACATACATACATTACATAGGTACATACATACGGGTCGAATACACAACCTCCTTTTTTGAAGTCGGTTAAAAATGTTTTAAATTTCATTGAATCAGTTTTATTTCAAAATCACCCACATCCTTAAGTTTTTCAAGTCACGCTCAAAACGAATAAAATTTATTATGTTGTCACACATAACTACATAATTTGTTTGTTAGATCTTTAACTTATTTGCACATCGTTTCCGCGCCATCTATTAGAATACTAGGGCGTAATCTCACAAAACCGTTACTTCTAAATCTCATGTATGCTTTATGTCATAATTGTGATGGGCGTCGTCGTTAGATGGCGTTTGCGTCGATTCTGCATATGTGTGCATGCGTTTTTCAAGGACACTTAGGTCTAGTAAGCCTCTTAAACTAAAGTAAGAAGTTGTTTTGTAATTAGACAATAAGTGTCTGTTTGAATGTAACCATATCACATATGTTTGAGTCTCCAAAGTATTCATACATCTGCACTTCAGAGAACCTAAAAACGCCACGGATGCCGCGATCGGCGTGGCGACTTACCGAGCCGGACTCATCTAACATAATATAATATTTATACTTTCGCCATCGACTCTAAAAGAACAAGTGTAGCAGAGGGCTCACTGGTCTCGTTGAGGTTGCGGAACTGCTGCGTGTGGTCGTCGCACTGGTCGCGCAGCGCCTGGAAGCGCGCCTTCATGTGGTACAGCTCGGCCGAGTCGGCGATGCCGCACTCGTGCGCGCGCGGTAGCTGCGTCTCCAGCGCCGCCAGCCACGCCTCCGTGTGCGCGATCTGCCGGAACAGGGCCTCGGTGCGCTCCAGGCCTGAGGGACACATCGGCTCCGTGACGTCAACCGGTGCGGCATACGTGTAACATAATATAAATAAATACCAGCACACCTGTTTCCCCGAAGGGTTAGGCAGCGGTGAACTTATAAAACGCCCACATTTCGCCAGTTATGTTTAAGAGTTTAAGTCAAATATAATGGCAGTTTTTCGAGACATCGCCAAGCGGTTGGTCGTCTCTTCACGTGACCAGAGAGCTGACCTATTGTTTGGCCAAAGAATCAGCATTGCCATACCACGTGGCAATGCTGCCAGCCTTTTGGGCACTTCGCCTGTTGACAGCGATGCGGACGAATTTTATAAATAAAACAAATTAAAAATAGATGTTAAGTAAAATAAATGTGACCTCTCCGCAAGCTCTCGTTCAAAGTGAACGCCTTGTCCGCGACGCTCTCGTATCGTCTGCGCAAGGCCCTCGTGTCGTTCTGTATCGTCTTGGCGAGCACCTCGTCGCAGTCTTCCAGGATTGATTCTTTGGTGCTTTCGATCGTTTCGATTTTCGTTTTGTATGTTTCTTTTTCTTCCTCGAATTTCTGTGAACAGTAAAAAAAGATATTAGCATATATATGCGACTCTTAAAAACCAGCACGTTTGGTTAACAAACACCATACCATACGGTATGTTATGTAAGCACGTCTTGCAAAAAAACATACGGTTTGCATGACATAAAAACCACTTTGAAATAAGGATTTAATAGGAAAAGGCTATTTACTAACGGGACGAAGCAGTGTCTTCTATCACAGGTGCTATAATCAAGCTCGATTCCGTCGAATTCAAGCTCGCCCACGTCGAAGACACATTTAAACCCGAGGAGAATACTCTACTTTTCACTTTCTGCGAGATAATAAAAAGCAATACGTTTTTCTTTTTTAATATTTCATACGGACTTTTACAAATTCAAAATTCAAATTAAACCGTCACCAACGCCCCAGAGACTGTGACGTTGCAAAACTAAATAGTAGCGACATCTGTCGTGGAATAGCAGCGGCGAACGTCATGGTGGTTTACGTGACGCAAGATGGCGTTGGTGTCTTTGTGTTTAGCAAATTAATTACAGGTTTATTAGTTAATTAAAACAAATAAACTATCATACATAATTCACTCGGGGTTTGCTTAGCATATTAGTTATTTTCCCCATATGAGCGCAGTCCAAATAGGTCGACCCATGTACGATGAGCTAGGGTTGTTAATTTGTTCCCTCGCGGACTCGCTATAGCGACTCTGAGAAACTGCTATTGAGACTAGTTGTGTGGGTGAATGCCGTAGTGTCAGGGAAAGATGCATTATTTTAGTGGCTCGCCATGTTGTTTGTATGTGTACCTTAATTTTGTATAATTCCAATAAACTTTGTATAGTGTAAGAAGGTACTTGTTTAATTGAATCTTTTCCTAGCAGAATATACCCTATAAATTTACTTTAGCACGGTGGTGAGTAGTATAGTTCAAATAGAAACCATCATCAGCTTGTTTCCAATTAATATCTGTAAACTACTCAAGGGCCGGGTTACAAGACAAATATGATCATATTATTTATCATTAGATATAAGAACTTTGTATCTCATTTTAAGTGAGCTATGTTATTTAAGTTCTTATGAGAAATAAATATGTTTAAACCTAAACATAATACATTACTAATCAGCGGCTTAGAATTAAATTCAGCACAGTATTATTGCCCGGTGACCATAGGGCTCTAGGGGTTAGGGTTAGGGTTGCTTGTTCACATTATTTTTTTCAAAATCTTAATCTCAGTATGCCATATTTGCTTAGCAAGTAAGACAAGTAAAGTGTGACTCACGTTACTCTTGTCGAGCAGCAGCTCGAGCTGGTCCTGCTCGCCGAGCGGCACGTGGGTGTCCTGCACGAACTGCTCCACTTGGTCCAGCCAGCGCGACACTGCCTCGCTGTCTTCCGCCAGCTGCTGCGTCAGCTTCAGACCTGCACACATACAATTTGTGTATATTCATATTAGTAATAGTCGATAAAAACTCGCAACAAACTTGTGGTTATATAACCGATACAATTCGGTGATGCCTCCTCATAATAAAAGTATTCTTTTAATATAGCACAACTTGCAAACGATGCTCATTAGCGACGGAACATTCTCTTAGAAGTAAATAAAAAGCCGACTTGGCCGGGACCATAGTAATGTCTTAAGTTATCATTTTCGCTCCTGGTAATGAATACGCCAATAGAACAAGAAATCGATCATTTGAATGCAAACTAGTGGTTTTCGATTGAAAAAAATTGCATGTGAAAATCGAATTATAAATTAAGGTGAAAAGGTGCGGCTAAGCCATAGGTTCTCAACCTTATTTTGCCCATTGCCCACTTTGCATTTTTCTTTTTCAAGAGCCCCCAATATTTTTAACCTATCATCTGTCGCGAATCTGAAACATCTATTGCCACAATTAATTTAAACGTGTAATATCATAGTCGTAAGATAGGATATATAATTTTCTCTGGGCCTTCTACTGTCCCCTTAAAAGCCTCAAACGCCCACGAGGGGGCGACATCGCCCACGGCGACGCCGCGATCAAATAGCAAAATTTGAATCATGATTTAGTAATATCGTTTTTTAAGTAATTTAATCAGGCGCCACATTGCGGAAATCCATGGCAATAAAATGTTTTGTTTTTATTCCGCAATACCTAAATCAAGGCCTTTTTTTATGGATGGGAAATCATCAAATGACCCCTCCCGCTCTGGGTGGAGCGGAAGGGAATGTCAGACTCTTACTGACTAAAACCCATCCGTGTTCCTTCCTTAGCCCTTTATGTTCTGGAGTAGCGGTAACCCTTTCGGACAATCCCGCACCCCCGGGCCGGCCCGCCCCGCCCGCGCCTACCCCGCGGCGGCTGGGACGTGAGGCTCTCTCTCTCAGCCATCCCGCCACCTCCTTCGCTAGCATGACTGCTTCGCACAAGGAGGTGACTGCCTCCCTCTCCCTCCCGCCCCGGACCATGGCTTGAACCAGGGCCGGACGCGAGAGGTCACGGCGGTGCTCCGCCCAAGCGGGGCAGACCTCCACCGTGTCCTCTGGGCGATCCTCGCAATGGTAAATCCAGGCCTGGATGCAGAATGCTGCACCCAAAAAATATAAACATGCAGAATGTGCGATCGTTATAATGCAAGTACAAACATTGAACTGAGTAAACTTTTGTATAACACTTAATTTGGTGCACAGCTGGCCCATATAAATGAAGTATTATTCTTTTGCAGAATTCGTCATCGAAACGCCGATTTAATAAAAATAGAACAAAAGTTCTCACTATTTTCTAGCTTGTTGATCTTTTGCTGCAGTATAGTGCGGGTGTCTCCGAACTTGGTGACCAGGTTCTCGAGGCTGCTCTTGAAGTTGAGTTCCTGCACGCTTCCCTTCTCGCAGTTCTCGCGGCGCTCCTGCACGACGCGGTCGTACGTGGACTGCAGCTCGTCGAACTGCCGCCGCAGCGCCGTCAGCTGCTGCAGCTTGCTGGTCATGTCGTCGCGCGACGAGATCATGGCGTGCTCCGCGATGATTTGCGACTCCATCGCTTGTATCTTATTCTGTAGAGTCTTGAAGTCGTCTTCTATCGTTTCGGGCGGTTTTTTGCTGATCGCCTGTTTGATTTCGGTTTCTCGTGCGGTGAGTAGCTGCAGCAGCCGCTCGTAGTTGTCGTTGACGCGCTTGCAGGCGGCCTCGACGCGCTCCCTCTGCGCCTGCGCCAGCGGCCGGTCGCGCAGCACGATGGCGTGCGCGGCGAGCTCGGCCGTGCGCACGCGCAGGTGGCGCAGACTGCGCAGACGGTTGCGCACGTGGATGAGCAGGTTGCTGCTGGCGCGCTCGGCCTGCACCTTGTCGCACCACGCCTCTGCCTCGTCCAGCTCCCTCTGCAGCGCCTCCACGTTGCTGTGGAACTTCTTCGTGTCTTCGAGCAGGTTCATGGTATTACGTATATCTAATAGTGTTCGTTGTATGTTATCCCATCGTTTCTTTAGGTCGTCAATACTTTCGGCGTGTCGTTTGGCCTCTTCTGCAATAACAAAACATACACTTATACAGAGCCTTCAAATGTATTGGTAAAACTTTACGGGCGTGGTGGATATCGATATCTCTTAACAATAAAATGCTAATATTTTAATTTGAATAAACAGCTGACCACGGGGTTATACTATTTTTTTTTATGGCTCCAGCTGCCTCTCCACGCGCTCCAGCACCTCCAGCTGCCTCTCCACGCGCTCCAGCGCCGTACAGTTGCACACGTCAGTAACTCACCCTGCAGGTCCGGGTCGGCGGCCAGGCGGCGCTGTATCTCCTCTACGTTGGCGAAGTCTGCGCGCTGCGCCTCCAGCTGCCTCTCCACGCGCTCCAGCACCTCCAGCTGCCTCTCCACGCGCTCCAGCGCCGCGGGCACGTCGCGCCCGCCGTCGTGCTGCAGCGAGCGCGCGCACTGCGGGACAACACAAGCGTGTGACTACGATGCCAGTGTGGGAAAGATAAAGGCGTTCGTTCTGCAGTGGGACAATACAAGCTAGATAAATAAACTATCGTAGATTATTCACTAAGGGGATAAAGTAGTGCCTTATGTCACGGATGCTATATCGAATTCAAATTTATTGTCTTCCAATAAAATGAAGCGTGCCTTACATGAAACAGAACATGAGACAGACTAAAACGCGACAAAAAAAGGGTATTAAAAAAAACAGAGTCAATGTTTTGGTCTCTTATGGATTAGGATTCCTCCCAGTTAAAAAAAAACCGGCCAAGTGCGAGTCGGACTCGCGCACCGAGGGTTCCGTACAAACCTATAAGAAAAAGTTCACCCATCACGACAATCGAGTCATAGTTATGATAATGACACACACATGACATGACATTGAATCCTCTAATAATAATAATAATAACTTTATTTCGGGTGGCATAGACCCATAGAAACCTTAACCTATTACCTACATAAGAATTTACAATTTGGCATGACTCGCCACACCTGCACACGACATGACCCACTGCTTTTGAAAGAGACAGTCAAAGCGTACAGCTATTGCGTTCAGAATGCCGTTGTTGCTACCCCGTATACGGGCCAGCAGGGAAGCTGCTTTTTTGCGCATGATGGCCTGGAAACCATCAGTGCGCGCTTCAGCAAACATCCCAGACGCGCTGCATCGCCACGGCAGACCCAACAACATTCTGAACGCATTATTGTACTGAGTGCGCAGGGCTCTGTAGGCTCGCTGCGTATATCTCACCCACAGGCCGCTTGAGTAGAAGGACTGACAATAAGCTTTGAATAGCGTAACTTTCACTTCTCTCGTGCATCGTGCGAACCTGCGTGTGAGCATATTGGCTCTCACCGCCAGAGCCCTGCGCTCCCGCTCAATCTCTTCATCGTCCCTGAGGTCTCCGGTCACAATGTGACCCAGGTATTTAAAAACTTGAACCTGCTTTAAGGCTATTCCATTGAGAAATACAGGAGGCACATGGGTAGGCTGTTGTTTGCCTGATTTAAATATTAAAATTTCACTCTTTTTAGAGTTATATTGTAACCCATGCGCCTCCGCGTACTCCTCACAAATGGATAGCAGTTTCCTTAGCCCGCTTATGGAGGGGCTCAGCAGCACCATATCGTCAGCATAGCTAATATTGTTAAAACAAGTGTCATCAATGTGGCAGCCGACATGTGTGCTACTGAGCCGCTCGATAAGCTGGTTAACATAAATGTTAAACAATAGAGGTGAGCTTAAACCCCCCTGTCTAACGCCACATTCCAATTTGTATTCATCCGACAGCGCCCCCGCCCATCTCACATGGTTTTTTTGGTTTGCATACCAATACCTCAGGAGAGAAATACACTCCGCCGGCACACCCGCGCTGCCTAGCTTGTCCCACAGAAGGTCGTATGTGACACGATCGAAAGCCTTTGACAAGTCTAGGAAGCACGCGTATACCGGCGTCCTTCTTGCAGTATAGTACCCGACAGCATGCTTTAGACTTAAAATGGCACTCTCAGTAGACAACCCTGCCCTGAACCCAAACTGGGCATCATGCAGGTCGACTACTTTCGCGAGGTTCACATTAAGCATGCTGTCAAGCACCTTGGCTGCAGTGGTGGCCAGTGAAATGGGCCGGTAGTTAGCCCTATCAGATGAGTCACCCGTCCTGTTTTTCAAAATAGGTACCACCATAGTACGCATGAGCGGCTCCGGTAGATAAGAATGACACATACAAAAATTAAAAAACATTGACAACACACGCGGCAAATGAACACCAGCATATTTAAAATGTTCTATGCTGAGGCCGTCATGACCGGGCGATTTTCCACCTTGCATATGGTTTATTATATTTCTGATAACCTTAGCAGAAAAGAAAGTCTTACGCTCTGTCATGACGGCACTTGCATCATGAACACAACTCGCTGACGACGGACCCAGGGACGACGGGATTGTAAAATTTTCCCTAAACATGTCAGCAATTGTTTTGTGATCGCTCACGCCGTCGACGCTCACCGGGAGGCTTGTTTTCACAATTGATCGGTTAACATTTTTCCAAAAATCTTTGAAATTTTTTACCGAATGGTTAGAGGCAAGAATATCCATTTTTAATTGTTCTTGTCGGTCTTGGCATGATTTTAACTTTGACTTAAATCTTTTTCGTGTGTCTGTCATTTCGTCATACACTATACCACTCGTGGGCTTACCGGCTAGTACCCACATTTTAAATTTTGTGCGAGCGTCTCGATGCGCGTCGGCGACGTAATCTTTCCACCCAGTTATATGAAAAGACTTGGTTCCAATCTTTTTACAACGATATGTTTTCATTGCAGCCTCCGACAATACAGAAACAATTTCATTATATAACTCATTAATAATTACGTAATGATCTGAATTACGGCATACGGAATCACAACATTGTCCTAATGCTAATGGGAAGTCTATCGTTCGAAGTTTAGAATTACATAATTCGTGATATTTACGTATTTGATTAGGCTGTCTTTCTCCCCAGATTACTTGCCGTCTGAGATCGTCTTTATTTATATTATATTCATATTTAATATTAAGTTTATACAAATAACATTCAATTATAAGTGGGAAGTGGTCAGACCAGTACACATCTTCTTGAACCCATACTTTACTAATGGTGGAAGCTGCAGATTGTGTCGTAATGCAATGATCCAACCACCTCGCGCACCCATGAGCTTCACTACGAAACGTATAGGTACTCGACTTCAACCCCAACATATGTACATCCGCACAACACCATGTGTTATCGTTACAAAACGCAACTAATTCATTAAAGAATAGTTCGTTGGGATGTGCATTGAAGTCTCCCAACACATAAAATGCCTCAGTTCCACATCTTTGTTCCATTTCAATCACAGACTGTATCGTACTAAGACAGTCTGTAAATTCCGGTAAATTATCACTACTGTTTGTTGGCATATAAACACTAAGAATGACTATGTTTCTATTACTCACGATTATCTTTATCCCTGTCACACGAACGTTATCACAGTTAATCACAGACACTGAATGGAACACACTTTTTCGCCATAATATCGCGACACCACCGTACGGGCGACCCGTGAGTAAGCCCGCTGACGTGTCCACGGCAGAGGTTCCCGTCGCACTGAACTCCTCGTGGATAGTACTCAGCATAGGTAACTCATGTGGCAGGAGCCACGTCTCCTGTAGTGCCACCACATCAGCAGTCTGGCACAGGGCTCTGACACCTTCCCAGGATCTCTTGACAGACTTACAATTGTAACTAATAAATTTACTGGAACATCTAGTTTCTTCTTTGTCCATTTAAATCTTCATTTATATTAGCCACACTTTCTGAATCTGTTTTCACATTCCTCCTTAAGTTGACAAAGCGCCTAAAGGAAATGCCTGATGGCCACAGCTTCTCATCTAGAAACACATCCAATTTATGCTTCACAACATAGGCTTTGTAAGCATTATAGCTTTTTTGTTTTTTAATTTTTAGCTTCACTAATGAAATAGTTTCTCCCGTTTTATTGCGAACATAGTCAATAATGTCCTCTTCACATACATCAATATGGACGTTCGAAATAAACAACGGTACTTTAGTATCTGCCGCTTTAAATTTCACGTTGTCCTGTGACTCAATTACTGCATTCCCTTTTTTTGTAGTTAGCCTATTTCTTAATCGTGTCTTCTGAACCAAAATCCATTGATCATCGCCACCAGGTACCTTCCATTCAGTGTCATTTCTAGCCATTTCAGCATATGATAATAACCGCCCCGTAGCCTCAGTTTGTTTGCATTTGTCTAGCGTAGTTATATTATTGCTTGGTTGTGTTGACTCATGTCGCTGCGCTAGACTGCACGATATCTCACTCGCACTCGTTGTCTCGCATATAGGTTCACCACTCGGTAAGGGCGCCGGCTGCGCTCGCGCCAGTGTTATTGCCGTATCATGCTGTTGACGCAAACATTCACTACCACCATCAATGTCCTGCCCTAAAATCGAGCAGTTATCCTCATAGTCGTGCATTGGAAGTGCCTCTGGTCCACTATCCATAACAGATATATTTTTCTTTTGCAAGTACCCACCACGTATCAGGTTAACATTGCGCTTCTCCTCGGAGGAAGGCGACCTACGATAATCTACCATAAGTTCATTGATATCCTTCTTTGATACATAATTTTCGCGAATTTCATCAATAGTCCCTTGCATCATGACGATCTTTTTAAGTAACGACGTCACATCGACATGGTCGAAGGTAACCGGAGGTAGTTTCTCGAGATTTCTCGCCACAAAAGTTGGTATATTTTCTGGATCAGTCCCTTTTAAAAGCGATATAATGTCGTCAAGATTTCGTTGAGTCTTGCCTTGTCGTTTTCGAACAGTAGCCGGTTTTTGCAAAGATTCAAAAAGCAAGGACTTTGCAAGTTCTATATCCTCGACACTAAACGCACTTTCACATATACGGACGAGACTTTCTTCGTCCATCACATCTATCTTGTTCTCTATGAACGCTAACACTTCACATATTACAATGTTACAATTTGCACACTTTAATCTCTTAGATTTCGACATATTCATAGCGCACGACAATTGACGTACACTCGCGACCGCGGGCAAGCGCGAATTCTAAGCACACTGCTGGAGGATTCAGGTCACTATCGGCTGAGGAGGGGTGCTCAGGTGATGTCACATCCCTTTACATGGATGATTTGATACTCTTGGCCCCAACGATTTGCGACTGGTGGAGCTACCGAAGGTAACAGAAACGTTCAGTAGTGCCATCAAGATGGAATTTGATGAGGACAATTAATGAGCAGTCATGCATGTCAAAGCGAGAGAATCCGTGGAAACCCAACTTTCGGATTCCATACACCTTAGATCCCTCTCCTCAACCGAAATTTGGGTATGTCAAATTCAAATAATTTATTGTGGATCATAGGTTCATAAGATGGTGTGTTAGTTACAGGTAAGTCTGCTATGTCCCGCCATTGAGGCACACAAAATTCACAATCCAAGTTGATTAAAATACAATACATCAAATTGTCATGCAATACATGAAGATTAAATTAGTATATTATTTATGTCAAATTACAAATTAGTCATGTCACAAAATGGTATGTTTCAATGTATTATCATTTAGAAATTCTCTTATGGAGTAATAACATTTACTTATCAATAATTCGTGTAGTTTTTTTTTTTAAGATATTTATATCGGTCATAGTTCTGAGAAAAGGTGGAAGATTATTAAAGATACGTGGGCCCATACAGAAAATGCTTTGGTGCAAAAGCTTTGTTTTACTGGGTACGCCGCGCAGCTTGTCTATGTGTCTAGCCCTAGTGCAAAATTCAAATAAACTTGGATTTGATTTTATGAATATTACAGTTTCATATATATACACTAGGAAGAGTTAATATTTTTAAATTAGTAAAATGTGGTCTGCATGAATCCACTTGGTGTATATTGCACATCGATCTCACACAACGCTTTTGAGCTCTAAAAGCACGCTCTTTTTCCACAGAGTTGCCCCAGAATATGATGCCATAGCGTATGATTGAAGCAACATATCCATGATAGGCAGTTAGTAGTGCAGACTGACTAACAGTGGGTCTTAATCTGTAAAGAGCATAAGAGCTCTGACTAAGTCTTTTGCAAACTTGCTCTATATGTGCCTTCCAATTTACCTTGCTATCAATATAGAGACCCAGAAATTTGGTTACATCAATTTCTTCTATGCTGGTTTGAGAGTAACATATATTTAAATTGGTATCAGGTTGTATTCGCTGTTTAAAATCCATGATTATTGTTTTTTCTAGGTTTATTTTTAGGTCATTTTCATCAAACCATTTTATAATTGTTGTTAGAGTGCTATTTAAGTCAAGTTTTAACTTAGTTCTGTCATTACCGGTAAACAATATAGTACTATCGTCAGCAAATAACGTCATGTGGTGCATTGTAACTGTCGACATGTCGTTTATGTAAATTAGAAAAAATGGTGGGCCTAGAATGCTGCCCTGAGGGACACCATAAAGAATATTTCTAACATCAGAAACAACCGTTTCTTCAGTTCTGGTAGTTAAGGAGACTCTTTTTAATTCTACCATCTGTTTTCTGCCACTGAGATATGATTCGATTAATTTGTATATGTTACCTCTTACACCAAATGCATATAATTTATTCAAAAGTATTTTATGGCTGACTCGGTCAAATGCTTTTGACATGTCCATGTACAGCGCTATAGCTGGCGACCTAGTGTCCATATTCAGAAGGACTTTGTGTAAAAAGTTATACATTGCTATATTAACAGATTTATTTTTTCTAAAACCATATTGACATGGGGTAAATATATTATTACTTTCGAAAAATGGGTAAAGGCAATTATATATGTTTTTTTCAAATATTTTAGAGAAAATGGTTATTAAAGCAATTGGCCTGTAGTTACTGATGATAGATTTGTCATCTTTTTTATGTACTGGTTTTATTACTGATAATTTTAATTTCTCTGGAAAAATACCATGTTCTATGCACAAGTTGGTAATATAACTTAAAGTCGGAAGTATTATAAATATGTCGTGGAATGTTGGTGCCAAGGTGCAACAAGCGGCGCCATCTATCAATCAGTTTTGTGAACTAATATTATCGTTACCGGAAACGCAAGCGCGCCCTACCGCGGCTTTGACACGATCGTCGGTGGAAGGGATGTAGTGGGGACTGACGGAGTGACTAGGAGTGGCGACGGCCTATAATAATAATAATAATAATAATCATTTATTTCAGGCATTAGCCCATATACTGTTAGTAACACAAAAATCTTATAACTATTGTTAGTACTTACATACATACAAAAACAAAAACATACAAAAAACCACAGAAATAAATAAAAATCACAAAGTGGCACCGCACAGGAGTGCCAACTTATGCCAGGCCCTGGACGCGACCACCCGCAGTGTGCAGTCGCATCCAGTGCCGCCACATCGGCGAGTCCCAGCGGCCCACGAACACGCTCAGAAGGCTGTTCGAGCTGGCCCGCATGCGCTTCATAAGCGACGCACAGCGCTTCCGCATGATGGCATGAAAACCATCCACGCTTTTCACCGCAAAAATTGCTGAAGCGCTGCAATGGCGCGGCAGCCCGAACAGCACCCTGAACGCGTTATTGTACTGTACTCGCAGAGCACTGTATGTACGCAGTGTGTACTTAGTCCACAGGCTGCAGGTGTAAAAAGATTGACAGAAGGCCCTAAATAACGTCACCTTGACATCCTCAGTACACCGTGCAAACCTGCGGGCCAGCATGTTACAGCGCACAGACAGCGCCCTGCGCTCCCTCTCCAAATCCATATTGTCACTAAGATCCTCTGAGACCCAGTGACCCAGATACTTAAAATTTGACACTCTGTTTAAGCTGGCACCGCAAAGATACAAGGGAGGCACATTAGTGAAAGATTTATTACCAGCCTTAAACACCATCACTTCACTCTTCTTCACATTATATCTGAGTCCATGGGTTCGTGCATACTTTTCACAAATATCTAGCAGTCTGCGCATGGCACTGATCGACGGGCTCAGCAGCACCATATCGTCCGCGTAACTGATATTATTGACGCACTGTCCATCTATATGACACCCTATGCTTGTTCTGCTGAGCTCGCCGATCAGCTCGTTCATGTATAAGTTAAAGAGACGAGGAGAGGTTAACCCCCCCTGCCTCACCCCGCACTCCAACCCATACACGTCCGAGTGTGAGCCTGCCCACCGCACAACATTCCTTTGACTCGAGTACCAATATCTCAACATTGCAACAACATCACGTGGCACATCTGTTTCATTTTTCATCTTTTGCCACAACACATCGTATGATACCAAATCGAATGCCCTGGACAAGTCCAGGTAACAGGCATAGACCGGCGTATTCCTGGCTGTATAATACTGCACAGTCTGCTTGAGACACAGGATGGCACTCTCAGTCGAGAGGCCAGGTCTAAATCCAAATTGAGCATCATGAAGTTCTATGTGCCTATCCAGGTGTTTGTCAAGCAGACTGTCCAGCACTTTTGCTATCACAGTAGCCAGCGAGATAGGTCTGTAGTTTGCCAGGTCAGAGACATCCCCGGTCTTGTTTTTTATAACCGGAACAACCACGGTATGTATAAGTTCATCCGGTAGGTAACAATGACTCACACATAAGCTGAAAAACATAGCAAGTACTCGAGACAAATGGAAACCAGCATATTTCAAATGCTCGATGCTGAGACCATCATGACCTGGGGACTTACCTCGCACCATTTTATTAATTACGGTGGCAACTTCCTTGGCACAAAATCGAACAGTAACGTCCCCTGCCATGGTCTCAGCACCCCGTGTCAGGTCAGTCGAGCCTACAGGAGGAGATTCCACCCTAAAATGACGCTGAAACAGGTTGGCTATATCACGATTCACATGCACGCCCGCAACGATCACAGGTAGACTCGTTTTTGGGTTAAGTTTATTTGTCTTTTTCCAGAATTTACTAAATTGTTTATTCGAATGATGCTGTGCAATTATATCTAACTTGATTTGTTTTTCATTATCTTGACAAAATTTTACCCGAGATTTAAAAAGTCGCCTCGTTTGGCACATGCTATCGTAAATAGGCCCGCTTTTTTGTTTCCCACTCAATAACCAGTTTTGATAACATAATCGAGCATCTCTGTGAGCACCGCTGACGTGTTTGTTCCACCCTGGCATATATCTATTTTTCCTGGACACAGGACCAACATAGCTGTCTGCCGCCGCCTTACTAAGTATTTGCACAATGTCGCAATACATTTGGTCTAAAATACGCTTGTGATCCTCATTACAACAACAGTGATCAGCACAGTGTACAAATTCTACGGGAAAATCAATATTTCTCAGTTGCGAGTGACAACTTTCAAAAAACTTTCCGGTCTGTTCACTGTTTCTTTCACCCCAAATTACTTTATTAAATTCGTTACCAGTTGCAATAATCTTCGGCCTTATTAATTGTAAGTCACACTCAACCAACAAGGGACAATGATCAGACCAGTAAGCATCATGTAAAACGGACACTTTACGTACTGAGCGTCTCGATGCACTGGTCGTCAGACAATGATCGAGCCAACGCAGACATCCGTGAGCCTCACTCACAAACGTATATGTGTCTATAGGTAGCAAGTCCATATCTACGCACGACCATGATTGTTCGGTACAAAAGTTTATTAGTTCACTTGAAAATAACTCACCTGGGTGTGCATTAAAATCCCCAAGTACAAAAACCGACTCCACGGCACTATTTTCAATCAACGCATTAACTTCACTAAGACAATTAGTGAATTCAATTAAATTATCGACACTCGCGGTGGGCATGTACACTGATATTACCATAAGAGGCAGTCGAGCTCTGGCAGTCGAGGCGGGCACTACAGTACCAACGCACGTGTTTGTTTCCTACGCACGTGTGCGTATCGGTTGTTAATTGTTAGTTTATTAAAGTTATTTTGAATTCAAATTATCTTTTCGTTCGAGTACCCACTGCAGTACCCACAACTATCAAAACTATGTTGGATCGTGAAGAAGATCCTATGTTTCGCATCTCGGCCACCCAATGATGCGACATCAGAATTGGGATACACTCGAGCTAAAGAAAATTGGAGAATAGAACGATGACGTCATGGTGCATGTTGTTTTGGGCATAGGCTGTATGCAGAAATACCTTTGCCGAATGAAGCGCCAGTTGCGTCTACCGCCATGTTTAAAAAAAAGTGTGTCGCTAACCGGAGTTCGAGTTCGTCGTATCTCGTTCCCGTCAGCACGACAACTGATTTGTGTTTTGCTGAAAATTCACTGCAAGGTGAACAAAGGAGCAGCATCAACGTGGCTACCTATACCAAGGACATAACGTGGAGCTACCATTGACGTGGAGTGACTGAATCGAGCCAAACAGTGCAACCGTCAGTGAAGCCCTTCGTGTGCTGCAAGTGAGGGAAACCAGGACATATCGCGGCCCTGCACGAGTAGTGGCAGCAAGCGAATGGTGGATAACGTGATGGAAGTAGTGAAGTGCGATTGGACGTCGTACAACTACCCTCAGACACGTTAAAACATAAAGGTGAGCTGTATTGTTTTGTTTACGATTCTGGTGCTGAATGCTCGTTAGTCAAAGCGAGTTGTGCAGCCAAATTAAGTAACAAACAAGTTAATAACGTTGCGTTGACTGGTATTGGTCAAACGCGTGTATTCAGCACACAACAAATCATGTGTAGCGTTCCGATTCGCGTGCAACATTTTGAGATTTTATTACATGTCTACCCGACATTTACTTGCAAAGTAATATTATGATAGTACGTGAAATATTGCACCTAGGCATTTTGACATGTCTGCGACAGTTGTTGTTGCCTAAAGCTCTTATAATAAATCCAGTTTTAAACGGTCAACGACAAAAAGGCTAGATTTGATGGGAGAAACGCACCCATAACAAAAGTTTGGATTGGCGATTTCGTGTTATTAGAAAACGAAGAGCAAAATAAGATTATCAGACTAAGTTAGATCGGAAGTTCAGAGGTGCGTTTATGGTAGTTGATGTTTTGGATACGTTAAAAACTTTAAATTCCAATCGTGCTTCTAAATACGCTCACGATAGGTTATGAATGATGACAGTAGGTCATGTACCAGTCGAAGTAGATAGTGATGAGCAAGCCTACATTATGGGAGGCACGCGATTGGGGGTTCTCTATCGGCCGTAGTAGAAAGTGTGTAGTCACAGGGTGATGCACATGGATCCATGCGCTGGATGTGTGAAAGCAATGAGATTGCTAGTCGGCCGGAGAGCCGTGGCGTTAGAGTGGTTTACTTGTGTGTGGTTTTCCCGGTGTCTAAGGCTTTTAGTGAAAAAGATGGTTGTTAATGTGGATAACGATGGTACGGTCAGCATCAAAAGTTGATTAACACTTCAGTTTTTTTAATCTTAGTTATTGAGCAAAATATTTGTTCAAAATTGCAGTAGAAGAATTTTTTTTTTAATATATACTCTCGTCTATTATGTGAAAACCTAAAAATCAGTTTATTAAAAAAAGTTGTTGTCAATTTAATAACATGTAAAAATGATAATGTTAATCGACTTTTGATGCTGACTGTACATGGCTCTGGTTGATGATTTTCGCCGTGATTAGATAATCAAAGTTTGTTTAGTTAATTTAGAGGTATTGTTTTGTAAAAACAATAAGAGGATTAAAGTTTTCTGATTTCAAAAGTTAGAAGCCGTAAATGCCCAGAATTGGCCGAGTGGAACATGCACTGCTGTTGAATTTTTCGGTTACAGGTTAAAACACAAGAACGTGTACAAGCAGGATGGCAGCGTCGCACAGAGCTGCACTCTTTGGATCTCCCGTACGAAAAATCGCTGATCAAGGACAGTGCTATTCGAGCAAGGAGTTTCACTTCTGCGAAGGAAACGGTGGCAGCGAGTGGATGTCTGTGCCATTGGGCCAGCTGCAGATGTATTGTCTACCGAATCTGGTGAGTCGTTTTCATTTTTGTTTTGACTCTGGTGCTTTCCGGGTAAACAACAGCAAAAATGGTTACATTGTAAGGTATAGCCCAATTTAGTTTACAATACAATTTTTAAATACGATCCATGACCGTGTTCGGGAGATGCCCGAAGGCCGAGTACTACTTGAAGTAAAAGAGGCTGAGTCGAGTGATAGTGGTGAATCTTAGTTCGGCTGGTCGGACCAGTAGCCCATCGTAGCCGTAGCTCAATAGAAATCGGCGTGTACTACTTTAGTAGTCCGTGAGTACGCGGTAAGCAGTCAACTCTGGCGGAGGTCGGGTTTTAGTGAAAACCATAGGCGCTCCCGTGGGGGTTCGCATAAAGGAAAGATGAGTAACTGGAGGTTACTGGGCTATGCGTAGCCAGAATTCACATGTAGAGCTTAAGTGTGTTGATTAATTTGGTTGAATTGTGTCTTGTGTGAAATAGCGCGATAAATGTGTAGTCAGTTGTACTTTGAATTTCCTGATTATTGTTAAGATGTTAATTTTCTTCTAATTTGTCATTGATTGATAGCATTATGGTTCCCAGTTTAGTTCAAATAAAATAAAGAGTTCTGTCAAATTTTGACTTTATTAAATTCTGGTAAATCAGATGTCCACAAACTGATTTTTACGGGTTAGATAGATCAGGAGTGATCGAGCTATTTGATACTTTGCGGATATGTTTGTTTACAGATTAACACACGAGGACGTGTGCATGCAAGATGGCAGTGCCAGGCAGCATCTATTTTCGATGCGGCAACACCAGACATTTTACTTCGAGATGTTCACGAAGCAATGATGGAGGTGCCAGCACGGCGGAGAGCTCAGGTGGTTCTGGGCCAGCGCCTGCAGTAGCAGCAAGTAGCGAGTGATACGGTTCAAGTTTGCTATGTCAGCAATCCGAGCAGTGTGATGAATACTGGGTGAGTCGTATCCATTTTATTACGATTCTGGCGTCGAATGCTCTATCATCAAAGATTGTGTTGTGTCAAAGTGTATTGGCAAGCGTGCAAATAATATTGTCATTTGATGGGTTATTCCCCGAGTACCACGATCCCCGAGAGACCCCGTCCCGGAGGACCCCGATTTATTTTAATCTTGATAAACTCGATTAAAAGTCAGTTTAGCTTTCGGTTATGGTAGTGTGCAAAATACCCTACAAGTTTATCTGTGATTTAGATTAACAATCGGTGTAACGAGATCTCTATCGTTTCATTTAGTACCGGATAGTTACCTTAAAAGTGATATTAAAGCCGTGAGATATTAGATCAGATGTAACGTTAGTATGACATCTGACAGTGTTGTGTATCGTCGAGATTAGGTAAAGTTTCAAATGAGCTTAAAAGCGATTCCTGTTTTCAAATTCATTTCGAAAAAGGGTATACTGACATTCGGGAAGACTTCGTTCTCAGTTAATTGATCTTGCTTTTCTAGTGGTATTTCTAGAACCTGTGGTATAACAGTACAGTTGTAAATTCGATTATAAGATCGTAGTATTACTGTTGATCGTCGGCCTTATTGGCTTAGTTAAGTGACAACTGACGATGATTTCACTGATACTAACTCAGACGAGATAATAGAGCACGCGACCACAGTATAAGAATCATACAGTAGGACGACGCCTTTGATCTCGTGTAAAATGCCGACATCGTCTAGACAGTAACGCATCGGCCAGGGTTGTCACAAATAAACAATATTTATATAATTATTTATTGCAAATCAACATCGATATTAATATAGTAAAGAAAACAATTATTACCCCGTTCTACACTGCATGTATTCGTAACAAGCACCCCAAATATACTCGAAATTGACACCCATATCAAATTAAAAAAAATTGACGTCCGCCATCTTGGATTTCAAAAAGGATGGCTTTTTCGTAACAAGCACCCCAATTATACTCGAAATTGACACCCTTATCAAATTATAAAAAAATTACGTCCGCCATCTTGGATTTCAAAAAGGATGGCTTTTTCGTAACAAGTACCCCAATTATACTCGAAATTGACACCCATATCAAATTATAAAAAAATGACGTCCGCCATCTTGGATTTCAAAAAGGATGGCTTTTTCGTAATAAGCACTCCAATTATACTCAAAATTGAGATTCATATCTTATTATAAAAAATTACGGCCACCATCTCGAAATTCACCCTTAGTAAATAATAAAAAAGTCCACCATCTTGACACGGAACATAAAAACGAACACTTTCACATTTATAATATTAGTAGGATTTCCAAACAGATCACCCTTAGTAAATAATAAAAAAGTCCACCATCTTGACACGGAACATAAAAACGAACACTTTCACATTTATAATATTAGTAGGATTTCCAAATAGATGCTCTGTGTGATAAACACAGAAAATAGGAATCATACGTAGTGATACCCTATTATTTATTTTTACCGTGCGCCGGTCGGCCATTTTATTAGCGTTATCAACATGGCACGACATTACAAATAAAATTATTTATGCACTCTACAATAACAAAATAGATATTTTATTTACCTTTCTTCTGTACGTGGAAGTTGATGAAACCGCAGATCTTTATTTATATTAGATGAAGACTTACAATCAGTCACAGCACACGTCGTATGCACCATTTTAAATTAACAAATAAAAAACAAGCATGCGTCAGCCCTCAATGATATATCCCGAACTACTAACATCGTTTTGTTCGCAGTTCGGGATCGGCTCACCCGCGTCTCGCCCCTCACACCCCGCACGATTGGCCTGTCTAGACGTCTTCGTTGGACGACTGTATGATTTTTAGACTGTGACGCGACATAGGTATACTGAGAAAAATGCAATTACGATAACATTCGATTTGACTAAAGTAAAGTTAGTCTCTAAGTTTGCTTTTAATTATTGTCTTAAAGGCGCTTGACTCAGCGAAACCTAAGAATACCCTAATGATTGTGTCAGGAGGACACCCGATCAACAAGTTTCCTCGAGAATTAGATGTCATAGTTGATGACAGTGGTAGTGAGACCAAATCTGATTAAGAATGGCTTGTACACTCAAACTCAAAAGGAATCGTTGGTGCGATTTCTGTCTGTGTTGTTACACAGAGCCCCTCATGTGTTGTAGCACATGTAGGGGCAGATATGTAAAGTCTACAAGGAATCGTTGGTGCGATTTCTGTCTGTGTTGGTGCACAGAGCGCTTTGTGTTGTAGCACATTTTGCGCTAGACTTTTGAGAATCGTTGGTGCGATTCTTGTCTGTGTTGGTGCACAGAGCCCCTCATATGTTGTAGCATATGTGGTGGCAGATATGTAAAGAGTCGTTGGTGCGATTCTGACCTGTGTTGGTGCACAGATTACAATGAAAGTTTGAGTTGAGTATACATTGCTTATGAATTATTTCGGTAAATTCTAACTGATTTGTTAAAAATACTTTGATGAGATAACTTGTTGATCGGTGGAATCCTGTCTGTGTTGGTGCACAGAGCGCTTCATGTGTTGTAGCACATTTTGCGCTAGTTTCCTTTTTCTGAGAATCGATGGTGCGATTCTGGTATGTGCACAGAGCACCTCATGTGTGGTAACAATAAGCACATCTGGCGATGGGTCTCGACCGCACCTCACGTGTAGTAAGCACATGTGGCGATGGGTCTCGACCGCACTGTATGTGCAGTAGCATATGTGACAACTGATCTGGTAAGAATCATTGGCGTGATTTTGGACTGTATTTTTGGTAAATAGTAACTGATTCGTTACAGTTATTTTGATTATCTTTGGTTCAACTTATTGATCGAGACTTTCCCAATGATTAATGTTGTATGGGGTGATCATTGTACGAAACCTTGATAATAAGGCATTGTAAATTATGACTAGAGAAATTAGAGTAACAATGAGATAGTTACATAGAGCTACCTTAGTTATCAGGTATTGACGGGATAGCCGAGCTACCTAAGTTATTAGATATTGGCAGGATAGCCATGCTACTTTAGTTATTAGGTGTTTGGCAGGATAGCTGAGCTTCTTTACTCTGTGATTATATTTGGTCCACAGGTACTACACCCGAGGACGGGTGCTAGTCAGGGATGGCCGTGTCGTGGAATGTTGGTGCCAAGGTGCAACAAGCGGCGCCATCTATCAATCAGTTTTGTGAACTAATATTATCGTTACCGGAAACGCAAGCGCGCCCTACCGCGGCTTGGACACGATCGTCGGTGGAAGGGATGTAGTGGGGACTGACGGAGTGACTAGGAGTGGCGACGGCCTATAAGAGGCAGTCGAGCTCTGGCAGTCGAGGCGGGCACTACAGTACCAACGCACGTGTTTGTTTCCTACGCACGTGTGCGTATCGGTTGTTAATTGTTAGTTTATTAAAGTTATTTTGAATTCAAATTATCTTTTCGTTCGAGTACCCACTGCAGTACCCACAACTATCAAAACTATGTTGGATCGTGAAGAAGATCCTATGTTTCGCATCTCGGCCACCCAATGATGCGACAAATATAAATGCTGCCGACAGCGCTTCTTCGGCCGCCTGAACAAAGTATTAAATAGTTTTTTTTTTTTATCAGGCAGAAACAAGGCACGTGCAGGCCTCCTTCACTCGGCCGTACCTACAGCGATAAATGCCTAAACTTTCGCGTGGCCGCGCGGCCACGCCGCCAGTCGGTTGTCACCGCTCGCGCGCATTGAATTAGACCCAGTTTAAAATAAATTTAACGTTTAACGTTTGATAAGCTAGGTTTTTAAAAAAATTGTTACGCGTTTCATACATGTTGAATAATTACGAGAGCAACTTCAAAATGTGATTTTTGTTTCTTGATATATCTTAATGATTTTGATGTCAAATGAAAAGTCTAGGTCTAAAACCATTTTATCCGTTTGAATCATGTAAATCGGTCTACACGTTTAGGAGATAATTAAGAATTAGTATAGTGAAAATATTAACAACGAGAATATTTGATGTTTTTGTTCTACGAATTTTTTAATGAGTGCAAAATGTGAAAATATTATTATTCTAAGTTAATAAGGAATTAAACAAAGAGGTATCTAGGTAGCCTAAAGATTAACCCCCTTATTCATAAAACCTATCAAACCTATTTTAGTTAAAATGGGGTTTGTCTCTTTCTTACACACAGAAATGACAACGTGACAGATAAAGACAAACGTTCTATAAACCTATTTTAGCTAAAATAGAGATAAAATAGGATTATGAATAAGGGGGTAAAGGTTTGTTTTCATTTGATAATTACAAATGACGGACTTTAATATTTATTATCTATCTATACCTAATTGACCGTGTAATCATACGCATCAAACATAAGATAGATTACGTGGTCAAGTAGGTAGATAGACGATGAATATTATAGTAGCAGCGGCACAAGCCGACAACCCTAGCGCCACAGCTAGCGCGTCACTCCGCGCCAGACAGCGACAGAGTTACGCGTTAGAAGAGAGCGGCAACGTTTAGGTGAATATCGCGTTAGGCACTGAGCGCTTATGCGAGCTGAATTGGACTTTGTTGCTTAGTAGCAAGAGTCGCTATTTCTACTAATTGTTACGCGAAGTGCCTCTTCTGTACTTGTAATATTTATTCTGTGGCACGTGCCTTCAACGGTTGGGTTATATTATGCCGGTTTTTTGTATCCTTTCGGCATGCTCAAATGAACTCAGGCGGACGGAACTTGATGCTCTGGATAGGAAGATCCGTACATTATTGACGGCATATCAGATGCATCACCCACGGTCATCAGTGATGAGACTGTACATTCTGCGTAAGTGTGGGGTTCGAGAGTTAAGTACTAAAACCCTCCACAAACGCGAGATTTGCAGTCTCAAGGAATATTTCCTACAAACAGTTGCAGGATGCACCGAGATGTGGACAAGGGTCTGACCCTGCTCTCCTTGGCGAAAGAGAACTGGCGCAAATCCGCAGTACTAGATACTAAAGATCGTAAGGAAGTATGGCAAGGAAAAGAGCTTCACGGATACTTTTTCCGGGCCCTCCATGCCCATGGGCCTGATGTAGACTTTTTGGCATCTGTATCCTGGCTGCGTTTCAGCGGCATTTCGGAGAAACCAAAGGTTTTGTCTTTGCGATTATGAATAAAGTTATCATGACAAGTAATTATCGGAAATAAATTGTCAAGGACACACAGGCAACTGAAGGAACACGGGTGAGTTTTAGTCAGTAAAAGTCTGACACGCTCAGCCCAGAGCGGGAGAAGTTATTTGATAATTTCCCACCCAAAAAAAAAAACAACCCGGCCGGCGCGCGGCAGCCCACTGAACAAGACCTGCAAGTCGAGCCCGGCGCGTACTTGTAGTTGCTGCAGCAATATTATGATAACAGGAGTAGACGATGACCCTAACCTAACCTACAAGTTTGACAAAATGAATGTAACTTTAACTTTTATAACAACTTATGAGCAGTAAGGCAAAATTTACAGTATAAGCAACACTTAAAATTGTTACTTTGGCTGTTACCTTCTAAGAAGAAACTGGCTGTCAGTCCAAGTTTCTCGCTTTTTAAAATGTAAGATCGACATCACAACATACTCGTAGTACTTAGTTGTAGCATACTTACATCATCTAACGCTTTCTCAGCGTCGTCGGCCCAGCTGTCGAAGGCCTTGTACCCGAGCTGGAAGTCCTGGCGCGCCTCGCTGGCCAGGCGCGGCTTCTTGCAGGCACTGTGCGCGGGCGCAGGCGTGACGTCACGCGCGGGCGGGGCCGTCGCGGCCGACGAGGAGTCCAGGTCGATGTCGAAACCCAAGTCCTTTATCTAAGGAGACAGCGGTCATTATGTTAGTTACGTACGCTTTGGCTCAACTTTGTATAATTAATGTAAGGCCGTCATTATATCCGCTATTCGCGTCCTGCAGCGCGGGCTCGGGCGCGCCGCACTGCTGGCCAGCTCGGCCGTGTGAGCTGTGTATAACAAGAGAGCCCCTCACCCGCTGCGCCTGCACGTCGAGTATCATGAGCAGCGCGTCCAGCCGGTCGTGCAGCGCCTCCGCGCGGTCCTGCAGCGCGGGCTCGGGCGCGCCGCACTGCTGCGCCAGCTCGGCCGTGGCCTCCAGCTGCGCTGCAGCGCTGCGCTGGCTCGCCAGCAGCTCGCGCTTGAGGCGCTGCAGCGCTGCCACGCGCTGCAGCACGGCTCCCACTTCGCTGGCCGGATTGGCTTCCATCTGCTTGAGCTCCGTCTCGTGCGCGTCAGCCGCCTGCAGCAGCTCGGCGTGCTGCGTGTCCAGCGCCGCCCAGCGAGCCTGCAGGTCGCTCAAGCGCTGCAGTTGCTGCATGGTCCACTGGCACGTGTGGGACCAGCGCTCGCTGAGCGCGGTCAGCTCGTCCTCGATCTCGGTCACGGCTGAAAAATATCAAAAATAAATTGCATTGCCGCACAACCTGCTCAATAAAAAAAAAAATTTAAAAATGTTTATTGCATGCCTGCTGCATGTTGCATGCTCGCTTGCATAATGCATGCTCGCTTGCATGATGCATGCTCGCTTGCATGATGCATGCTCCCTTGCATGATGCATGCTTGCTTGCATGCTGCATGCAGCAGGTATGATTTCTGTCACGGCTCCGGCGCTGCGGGGCTCCGGCGGTCGGTGTCGTTTTCATGGTTTTATAGGGTGCTGGAGCCGATAATAAAGTCAAAATGAAAATCCAAGATGGCGGCTGTAATTTTTTTTAATTTTTCGTCATGGGTGTTGTTTTTATGGTATTTGAGAGTGCTAAGGACGATAGTGAGGTAAAAATTAAAATCCAAGACAGCGGCTGCTGCTTTTGTCATTTTAAAAGTTTTACGGCCGCCATCTTGGATTTTCATTTGGACTTCGTGCCTGCCGGGGGTCCCCCGACCACACGTTTTTTTCTGATTAGTGACCGCGTCTGCCTCGACTAGACCCGGCCTAGTGCCTACCTATTCTGAAAACCAATGCACGCCACTGCATCCAGCGTTTTAGTCAAATTACGCGCGAAATTTGAAAATGCAAAATTAAAATGCATTTTTATGGCACTTAACGATTGAATAAAAATTTTGTGAATTTTTTAGTGGTTCATTAGCGCTATAGAATGTAATTGAGACACTTCAAAAATGGGTGTTATACCCTATTATAATTCTCGTGCCTTTTACGATGCAGTCATTCTGAAGAGTTAGTTCATTCTATCCAGTTCTTTATATCCAGATTCGCTAACTAGAGTGTTTCGAGTAATTTCTGTAATTCTGGGTCTACTACTATATTTCATCGGAAATAATAGCAAAAGAAACAATTCTTTTGCTATTATTTCCGATGAAATATGAAATGTGTTTATCTGATTCAGCTGAAATATGTAATGCTGGTCATGGTCATTCTCATTAATCTTCTCAACGGGAAAACGTGAGAGGTAGTCGGCGTTGAAGTGCTTTGAGGAACTTCTATATTCGATATGGTAGTCAAACCCTGATACAAAGTGGGCGTAGTGGAATCGCCTCATAGTACTAAGGCTGGTAAGGTTTGGTGTGGGTAAAAAATCGACGTAAGAGGTTAATGGTCTGTGATAAGTGTGAATTTCTGGCCATAACAATTTAGAACTTCTTTAAGCCCCATAAAATAGCTGTCGCTACTTAATCGATTTGACTATAATTCTTTTCGCTGCTATTGGTCTTTTTGAGCCATCTGGTAGTTTGTGACTTAGAACTGCACCAGGTCCTGTGGGTGAAGCGTCTGTGACTAGTATAAGTGGTTCATTTTGATCGAAGTGTATTAGGATTGTTTTGCTTTTTTTTCGGGCGCTGGGGGCACAACTGATATGAAGTCGGGCGGTGAAAAGGTTAAACTTGAAATTAGAAAGATCAAAATAGCCCTTAAGGTGATTGGATACTGACACTTTTTCATACATTCTTTTGGGGTACAAATCTCAAAACATAAACGATTTTTGCAGAATAAAAGCACGTATATTAAGTTGTTATAACTTATTATTGACGCATATCGACAAAAACCTATAAAAAAAACACTATTTGCAGGATATCTAGGCCTGATAAAATCGATAAATTTATCTATGTGTGCGCGGCCGGAACACGCCCTCTGCAGGATATTTCAAAGAACCATCGAGAAGCAGAACATACATTTTTGCTATGGTTATCAACAACAGTTGATCTTGATCGTTAGATGGCGTTGTAGTCAACCGTCGCACTGGCATTATTATGCGTGATTTTGTTGACAAGTTTAGTTTTTGCGAACATCGATCACTTGATCGATGGTTGCGAAGCGTAGGTATGCAATTTTTAACCGACTTCAAAAAAAGGAGGAGGTTCTCAGTTTGTCGGAATCTTTTTTTTATTTTTTTATGCATGTTACCCGATTACTCGAAGACGGCTAGACCGATTTAAAAAATTCTTTTTTTGTTTGAAAGGGTATACTTTCCAGGTGGTCCCATTGTCATCAAGTCAGGATCTGATAATGGGATCCTGGAGAAATCGAAGGAACTCTTAAAATATTATAAGCACACCTATAGCGATTTGGGTACCTATTTTTTATAGTAACTCGTGTATTTGCTTTCGGAAAGCGCCATTTGGTGATGTGGAACTGATGATGAAGACCACAAGACTGATGGCCACTGGAACTACTCAATAATAAGTATTTCACGGGTTGCGATTCGATTACTTTAATATGGTTGCTAAGCAATTAATCATGCTCGTCACAATGCGAATGGTGAAATGGAGCTGATGGTGAAATACCAGGAGAACTCCTCAACAGTTAACGTCCCTGCATCGGGAAAAGCAATATTTTGTAAAAGGCGATAAGCAAGTTGACATTAGGCTATTGAAACTTAGATAAATTATAAACAGACCCACTAAAAAGCGAGATTTATTTAATTTAAAAAAAAATACCGACTGAAAAAAAACACTAGGTACTAGCCGAAAAAACCTTTATTTTCGGAAGTCGGAGGCAAAAACTAAAGTAGGTACTAAAGACACCGAAGTTATTTTCGACTTAGTAGTTTTTTTTTGGAAGGCGGTTTTTTTTTTTTAATTTTTTTTCTTACAAGGCTGGCGCGGTGGCTCTGCCCGCGCAGTTAGATTTTATCAATTTAATCATGAAGTGAGAAAAAATGCTTTACTTTGTGATAGAATTATCTGTGATCTACCCTGGGTTCGATATTACTGTAATAATGAACGTACTTATCATCTATAAAGTTTATGAGCTGGCGTCTGTACATCCAAAGTTAAACATTATATCGTTTTTTCTTATTTAGTTTTATTCATTTTGTATGCGCGGAAGCAAAATAGTAAAATGAAAAGCATTAAAAAGTTATGAGCTAAGAAAGATTCGTTTTTTTTAGGGTTCCGTAGTCAACATGGAACCCTTATAGTTTCGCCATGACCGTCAGACAATCCGTCCGTCCGCCCGCAGCTTAGCTCAGAGACTCGTAGTACTAGAAAGCTATAATTTGGCAAGGATATACATATTAATCACGCCGACAAAGTGGTAAAATACAATCTTGAAAAACAATTATTTTTAGGGTACCTCCTGTACACGTAAAGTGGGAATGTTTTTTTTTCTCTCGTCTACCCCATGGTGTGGGGTATCACTGGATAGGTCTTTCAAAAATATTGCGGGTTTGTGATAATCATTTTTCGATTCAGGGATCCGTTTGTGAAATACTAGAAGATATACTAAAATTCACGGCAGTAGTATATGTCACGAAATCAAAATCACAGCTGAGTAGACTTTACGAGTAATAGTCGACCAACTTTTAGTTGCAATGTATGGGAGAACATGATTTTCAACTACAATGTTAAGCTTGTTCTTGGGACAAATTCATTTCAACTACGGAACTCTTCATTGTGGTCCGACATGGACTTGGCCGGTTTTTCCTTGCTAATTTTAATGTAAGTTAGGGTGTAAATAAGTAATAAAACATGTATAGAATCTTCAAAACAAAGTCGGTACCAACAAAGCTCAATTATCGAAGAGAGAGAAGAGTTCAATAAACTTTATTTGCAACTAGCTGCGCCCAGCGGTTTCACCCGCATAAGTTTCGATCCCGTGGGAATATCGGGATAAAAACTATCCTATGTCCTTCCCCGGGACTCAAACTATCTCTATACCTACCAAATTTCTTCTAAATCGGTTCAGTGGTTTAGGCGTGAATAGGTAACATACAGACAGACAGGCAGAGTTACTTTCGAATTTATAATATTAGTATGGATATAATATAGTATAAGTATATACAGGGTTATTGGAACAACGCTAACATGGTCATTGTACTCATCATTATGAACAATTTTTTTTACTATGGGACCAAACCTGAAATCGCGAAAAAAATCAGCTGTTTCCTACATTTATGTTCGTATAGGTAACTCGTCAAAATGTAGGGAACAGCTGATTTTTTTTTCATTTTCTCATTTGAAATTGGAATTGTTGGTTCCAGTGGACGCTGGTGTATGTGAAGTTGTTGGTTTTTAGGCTAAACATACAAACACACGTAAATAGTAAACACATAATACATATTACACATAACACTTATATACATATACATACACATACACACAACAGTAATAAAATTACACTAATAATTAAATACCCACAACCGTGTGTACACGGCCTAATAATTTCACGCATCTGTACACTGCCTTACTATATTTACTGTGCTGTGGGGCGGCGCGACGGCGGGCACGCTGGGCTGCGGTTGAATGATACATTATTATACCTACGACCGAAATTTGCGGAATTGATACGATGATCGTTCGCCGCCGCGCCTCGCGTCGCCCGCGCCGCTGCATCTCTCGCGCACGACTCAAATAAACATTTTATATATTTTGTTTTATAGTAGCGTTTAATTATACATCAAATCTTAACTGTCCCGTTGGTTTCGTGGTCACAAGTGCATCTGCCGTGCAAGGGGTCCTGGGTTCGATTCTCAGGTCGGACAGTGTTATTTAAATTGGGTTATTCCCGTTAGGAGTTTCTTTACTCTTTTCTTTTTTTTTGCCCGGAGTTTGGAAATTGGTGGCGTAATACCCCCCCCCCCCCCCCCCGTGCCTCGGTGCGCACGTGGCGCCGTTGGTGCTGCGCCTGTTCTCTCTCCGCGAGTGTCGGATTGCCGTCCCATCGAACTATGAGAGTAAAGAAACAGAGAGTGCACCTGTATTTGCGCACACACTTGTGCACTATAATATCTCCTGCAAACCTGGCTAATCTTCTTTGAAATTGGCCACCGTGACCGAAATCGGTCAGGGGATTTTTTATTATTTTTAAACCTAAGCCTACCCTAACACACTACAAAAGCACCCTTAGAATAATTGAATAAGCAACTGACAACCCTTGTAGCAATCAAGTATTCTTTTCTTCGGTTTGTACTATAAAAAGTACGCTTTTCTTTAGAGAATGAAGGACAGTCATAAAAATATTTTCGTAAAAATATTTTCGTAAAAATATTTTATTTTAATTAACGCCACCTCTGGACTATTTATTTCAAACCAAGTTTATGAATACAACGCCATCTAGTTCTATCGCAAGTAAAACTATACACGTACTGTGTAACAGTACATGTGTGTGTAAAGATATAAAGTGAAACGGCTAAATGTTTAGGGGTACAAATCTTTGTATGAGACGAGTTAACAAGCAAAGTGAATATCTAAAAAGATTATGTTAATGCGTTAGTTGACGCATATAATAAAGTTGTTTCGCAAAGCTTTCTGAGTTAGGCGTAAAAATTGAAAATGTTCGAAGTGCGAATGTGCCGCCATCTAGCGATAAAGTGGCTGGGAGATCATGTATCGAATATCCTTGGTGACGAACGTATTTAGGCAGTGAGCGTACGCACAGTTGTCCACGGCGTCATCGTCCACCACGACCACGCAGTCGGCCAGCGCGTCCACGCCGGGCTGCTGCGCGCGCAGGTCCGCGTGCAGCGCGCGCACGGCTGCCAGCTGCGCGCCCACGGCGTGCGACGAGCCGCGCAGCGCGCCCATGCGCGAGATGCGGTCCTCGGTCTGCGTGAGCCACTGGCGGAAGGCGCCGAGGTGCTGCTGCTGCTTGCGCATGAGCGCGGCGTGCACGCGCGCCTGCGTGGCCAGCGCGGCGCGACGCAGCGCCTCCCAGCGCGTGTTGAGCAGGCGCAGCTGCAGCCGCACCTCGGCCGCCTCGTCGCGCGTGAGCCCCGCGTCGTGCAGCAGGCGCGCGCCCAGCTCCAGCACGTCGCCCACGCGCGCCTGCTGCTCCGCCAGCCCTGCGACACACCACGCGTCAGCGACGGTTCCGAGCGTCCCTTCGATCCATATTGAGATGTGAATAATATGGAACGTGGACACGGTCGGCATACAAAATAGCAACAGTTAAATAAATAATTATCATTTTTTTATATTATGGAAATTCATAATAACCCATTTTTTTTATATACGAAAAATCTCGATACTCACTATGGTATACAATATTAATCGAATATTTGTTACTTTTACTATGACACAAGTTTTGGTAAAAAATATTTACAACTTCAGGACATTTTCTTTAGATAAAAAACATGTTTTAGCAGTTTTTGAGAAACCAATTTAGTATTGTTCCTTATGGTTAATTTTCAACGAAATATTAACACAACTATGTTTTATAACGCAACTTAATTTTAATTGTCAAAACGGGCATACTGCCATAGCAGTTCGAGGGTCGTACTCGTCCTCAGAACAATAACTAAAGCACTCGTCATACCTTTTTGCCCGTTAAATCCTATTTTTTTACTATGTTGATTCAGTTATTTGCACACAAACTTCACTAAATACTTCTGTCAGCGTAGTCTTAATTAACAAGGTATTAAAATGTTAAAAAAAAATAATATTCAAAGGAAACAAGTAATTATTTGTGTTAATGTTTACTTTTACAATCTTATGTTAGACGATTTGCATTTCCAAATGTTGAAGTTATCTAAAAATGAGACTGAATACTAATAATTTAAAGAACAGTGCCACATTGCGCAAGAGGAACATACTACCAATCAGTGTTTTACTTTTAAGACCATTATTTTGTCTGTTGGTAATGCAAAATAAACTTCATGCCTGCATAAAGTTTGTTCCTATTTACAATTTGTAATAAATGCAATTAAAAGAATTGACGTGAATGAACTGATTCGCGTTCAAAGTCAAAGTCAAAACTCGATGCATTTACTTCAAATAGCCACATAAAAGGCACTTTTGAACGTCAAAAGCTGTCAAAAGTTTGTCGCGTGACCAATGGCTTTATTTTACGCAATTATTTCTCAAAAATATTAATAAATCAAAAATCATTTACAAAATTGAGTTTTTATATTTTTAGCTCGCAACCAAAATTCATACGGTATTCTAGTCACCGTCAAGTACGTTGTATCGTGCGGCTGTGTACCTGTGAGCAAGGCCTCGTGCGCGTGGAAGTGCTCCTTGAGCGCCGCCAGCTCGGCGTCGCGCGGCGCGGCGGCTGCGCCGAGACGCTCCTCGGCCTCCAGCAGCCACGCCAGCGCCTCCTCGAAGGCGCCGTAGTAGCCGCCCAGCTCCGCCGAGCCCGTCGTGGCCGTGGACAGCGGCCGCGACAGCGACGCCTGCAGGGTCGTTTCATTTATGCAATGCAAGGGTAACACCGTTAACCGCTCCACGAGATACGTTATATGAGGTCCCCGTTGTAATTTCTTGTCTAGAGTGATTCCTAGGAAAACCCCTTAATCTATACGTTCCACTTTTTCTCCATTCGCTATAATGTCACATTCTCTACTTCCAATATTCGGACATTCAGATTTAATATTTTTGGTTTTTTTTTTTTTTTCATTTCATATCCCAGACCTGAAGAATAGTTCTGTTATTGTCGTCATTGATTCTGTGACCGTCGGTCTATTTATTAACGGCACTGATTTAAAGAGGCAGTTGTACATAGCGGTTTTGGTAAGTTAAAAATTATAAATGGCACGTTTAATAACTAGTTCAGCAGTTAAAACTAAGCAGTAAAGTAAACAAAAATGAGTAATAAAAAATAATGAAATGGATCAGTGAATATATAATTGAGCAGGAAAATATTAAAGGGGCGGTAAAAATTATTGAACGCGCGGTTACGTGTGGGCAGTAATAAATCGGAATTTGTCGGTAAGAAATCTCATTCTAAGCAATTCTATAAACAATGAGGTGGTAAAGTAGTTTTCGAGATATAGCGGTGTGACGGACGGACAGACGGACGAAGTCGCACCATAAGGGTTCCTTTTTACCTTATGGATGAAACGGATGAAACGGGCTTCTGTCAGCAGATCGACGGAGCCCCGCTGCGCAGGGCTCCTATTTCTGCCTGCAGGGTTTAAAGGAACCTAACCAACCGAAGCTCGGGGTGCCCCTGACGTCGACCGTCTAGGGTTAGGGTTTCTGTCAGCAGGTCGACGGTTCATCCATCGGTTGTCACTGCTCGCTATGATCTGCCGAACTATTTATCGAACCGCTCATTGTCATTTTTACCGCTCATTCAGTTATTGGACTGCTCAATTATTTTTAGAATTGACATTGTATGATAAAATAACCGACTAATTGATTTTTTATTACTGTCCATGTTTTACTGTCGCAATAATTAATCAACCGCCATTAAATTAAATAACTGCTCAATATGTTTTTCAACTGATCATAATAACATCTCGAATATTTATATAACAGCTCAAAAAATTAGTTCCCTTTATAAACTAACAAGAATAGACCAATATCGAGCCTTGAGGAAAGCCATTGTCATTTCATACCCTAATGAGTTTATATCGTTCACCTCAACTTTTACCTGTATGATCAGGTATATCTTAATAAACCTAGAGTTGTATTTCTCATTCCATACTGCAGTACTATAGAGGTATGAGAAACAGGGTGTAAAGTTCACTCATACTCTATAGAAAAGGGAGGATCCTCCGACCAGACGGGTGTTATGTCTGGCGGGCAACTAGTTGCACGGTAAACTCTGCTTGCGAGATGCAGGATTTTGCGTGACGTCAGTATGACGCGTTGTTCGCATGTGGCGTTGTAGATTGTAGATACCGCTACAGTACTACTAATTTAAGCAGAAGCGTCTCTTGGTTTACGCAATCGGGCGCCTTAGAGAGGTCCCAAAAGGTTCCAATGCCATATTGTGCTTCTACCCAGGTGTTAAAAATGTTCTTTATTAGGGTGATATCGACGTCAGTTGTATCTCTTTTGTGAATACCTAAGCCTTTGGTGAAACTATACTGTTGTTCATGAAAGATATTTTTTTATTAAAGTGACGCAACATTAATTGATTGATTGTTACCTCGGGGGGCTGCGTGGCGACGGGTGTGCTGGGCTCCGAGTGGATGCTCTCCAGGTCGCCGACGTCCTCACTGGAGTGCGGCAGAGATTGGAACAGGCACATCACGTACATCATGATGGACTTCTTGTCGGGGTTCGGCGTGTTCACGTCTGGGAACAAAAGTAAAACACGTTATACTAATTAAAAATATTAAACATCCTTCAACATAATCGCGTCAGTGTGTGTGCTGGGGAATGTTTTCACGTGAGCTTCACAATGGTGAGTGACATTGGCCATTTTTCATCCCGGAAAAAATGCACAATTCCTGAGGGATAGACTACGGGCACAGAATACTTAATAGTACTACGTACAGAAAGGACACTCCCTTCCCCGCGCTTAATAGATTATCCTAATTATAGGTATTGTTATTGTTATAGTTTTACTGTTAAAAATTGATAAAATAGTTATGTTTTGCATAACCTAAAACGTGTAACAAGTATTTAATACCTAATTTACATTATTCAATAATTCCTTCATTATTTCAGTATGTCTGTAAAAGTAGACTAGTTAAAATATTAAGGAATAATGTAGCAAATCATAGAAAATATTCCAAACGGATACCCACCTTTTATGTCGTTGATATTTTTGGATGACGGTAGATAGAAACGTCAAAGTTGTTTGTTCACGACTATAAAAGAGGAAGCCCCGTGTAACAGAGTCCATTCTTGTTCGAGACATCGATTAGAACGGAGCTCCGGCCTACAGGTAAAAGTTAAGTTATCTTATTACTGATCTGTTACTGATTACTGTACTATTACTATGCTATTACTATGTTTAATTTATATAGATGTTTGTTGTCTTACTATTGTTATTATATGTGATTGCTATTGTTATTATGTTGCTGTTATTCTGAGTTCTCTTGGACCATTATCCAAGAAATAGAATTAATTGTTTTTATGATAACGATAATTTATGGCAATAATAAGCAATTTGTTGGTAGAATAATTTAATACTGTTTCCATGGAGTTTCTTGTCCTTCTTCTCCATGATGACCTAGATTTGGAACGGACAACTAGCTTTCTGAATAATTACCGACAAGCCTAAATTCTAATAAATGTCTAGCTTGTCCTTCTGTGCTTTATTTCATAAAATCCTTTCCCTAGATACCATATTCAGTTACTTTTACACATACTAAATAACTAATAACCATTCTGATATTTAAAGCTTGATATTTGGGTAATATACATATAGACCTATATATAGATATCTACCTCATTTTGCTAACACGCTCATATCAGATACCGCACCTCACCCCGCACTTCGAGGTATTCGTCGCCGACTCTTTAACAAGGGCGCTCGCGAACCGCAGCGCTTTACTGCTGACACGAAAAGTCATTTAAACTAAACTATTTTAGTGTTTTTATTTCATTACAAACCCGACTATATAAATAAACAATTAAACTACAAGGTCACTTCATAATAATGCACAAGTTCGGGCAGCGCCGCGTCGTCGTTCGGTTCCCCGACACAAATCGCTTTGCGCGCCATTTTTTACGCTACGCACGACAGCCAACCCTATTAGATTTCACGCACACATTTACACGTACACAAACGTCATTTGGTTATGTAGTAGTAAAAGGTAATTATTTTGCGAGCGTTGTATGGAGTGTCCGATATGTGCTACGGGAAAGAAACCGCGCGGGTAACAACTTGTGTACAATATTGGAGCCACTTAGGAGCAGTATTATTATTTAACTACCTTAGGGGTAGTCGAACAGCTGCGGCCGCCGGCGGTGCAGCAGCGTGTAGTTAGTTACCTTCTGGGTCCAGCAGGCGGTCGATGCCGAGGTGGTCGTGCGCGACGCTGAAGGCATGCTCCAGGCGTGCGGCCGGTGCGCGCGCCAGCACGCCCGCGTAGTCGAATAGCTGCGGCCGCCAGCGGTGCAGCAGCGCGTTGAAGGCTAGCCCGTCCGCCCACGACGTCGTGAAGTTCTTCACGTTCACGCCCGTGTAGTTCTGCACACACATACGCACTCATATACACTCCAGCATAGAAGTGACAGTGCTATATAACAGGTGTAAAAGACTCATCCATCACAAAGCGGAGGGTCACATATTCCTCCAGTCGTTAAAATTGTTTGTACTGGCCCGTACCTACCTAGGTCCCGAATGGGTTTGGAGACAACCTTGAACTTCAATAGTTCAATACATTTATGTTTTTGTATAAAAGGTTTTAACTAAGCTTTAATACCTCTATGTCCTCTTATGTAAGCAGTCTCTTAAGTACGTTGTACCAAAAATGAAAGTCGATTTAAAGGAATTGTTTTTTCATTTCTCATACTCGGAAAGTAGTGTTTGTTTGATCCAAATAGCGGGTGGAAGACGCTGCTTCCCACCACAGGGCGGGAAAGACTCATAGTAATTACTTCCCTCTTTAGGGTGGGAATGAATTTTAAAAATAGAACTGTAGTCAGCTACGAAATTTTTTACATAAATTAAGAAAAATGCTGCAGTCTTGTGAGTGTATAAACAGCCAGTGTGAATTTAAAAAAAAAAACCTATTATGCGGGACAGCCCGCGGCGATGACGCGGTGTGTTCCATATTTAAAATAAAAAAAGACAATAGTATTATTTGTCGGGATACTAACACTGTAAGCTGTACCGAAATTCAAAAACTTTGCATGTTATTGTTATCAATAAATATTTTAGAAAAACTACTACTTTTTACTTTCCTTATATTCGAAATGAAAAGTAGAGTGTTTAACACGGGTGAAAGTCATCAATTCCTTTCGACCCTTGCATAACAATCTACTATTGATTAATTTAACACAGTTATATTTGAGATTTCAGCTAGGTATTGGTTTGTTTACACCCCATATTAAAAAACTGGGATAACAAGCAGCCTTCGGCTGCCTTTGCACCAGAGATGAGCGAGGATGCGTAGCGAGGGATGTGTGTAACACTAATACCAACGCTAACTTAGTTCAAGCTATAAAAATGAAGCGATGTTATTGGTTGGTCCCACACACATCCCTCGCTACGCATCCTCGCTCATCTCTGGTGGAAAGGCAGCCTTAATCCCCTCAGCGCGCGCACTGACCTGCGTGTGGGTGCGGCACCATGCCAGCAGCGTCTTCTCCAGGTTGGTCTGCTGCAGTTCCGACATCAGCTCCTTGAGGTGGTAGTGCACCTGCCAGTGCAGGATTATGCTCCACACCAGACCTGAAACATTATTATTGCAATGCAGACTCTGAAAATACAATTTTATTTCATTCCATGCAGTGGCCTTTCTCGGAGACAACGTCGAGATATTCTGAACCACCTTGGGACCCGTTGGCTCCAGGTCGTATCTTCTCCTTACCACAATGTTGAGCAGCATTGCGCCCCTGGTGTAGCTTTCAGAAAAGGAGGCTCAAGCAAGTCAGAGGACAAAACAACACGCTGTTGCTACAAGCACGTGTGTTATTACTGTTATGATTAGTACGAGTATGTATACCTAGCGTGAGCTTGGGGTTGGCGTCGACGATGTCGTTGGAGCTGATGTTGACGAGCTTGACGCCGTTCTGGTCCAGCACGTGCAGCGCCGTGTTCACGTTGTTGATGTGGTGCACGCGCATGCGCCCGCGCTCGCGTTTCTGTAACATGCAAGCAAACAGCACTGCTATCATGTGCCACGGGCTAAGCCTGTCCGCAGCAAGACCACGGGTTGCAAACTGTCCTTTACATACTCTCTGGTGTTTACAATATTCGACGGCTTTTTAGGGTTCCGTACCTCAAAAGGAAAAAACGGAATCCCTATACGATCACTTTGTTGTCCGTCTGTCTGTCTGTCAAGACCCTTTTTCTCGGGGACGCGTGGAGGTATCGAGTTGAAAAACCATATACTCAGGTCTGCGGTCCCTTGAAGCTGTGAGAAAATCAAACTTCTAAGTTAACGTAAAAAAAGGATACGGCCGTTTTTTTTGTCGCAAAAACGTATATTTCGAGACTCTCAAGAGAATCAAAATGTATAGGGTACTTCCCGTTGTCCTAGAATTGTGAAATTTGGCAAGAAGCAAGGTCATGTAGCACGAGTAAAGGGAAAAATCTAAAAACCGTAAAGTAGTTACATTTAAAAAAAACCCGTGATAATCTATTTACATATGTATCTACAAATTTGTACGGAACCCTCGGTGCGCAAGTCCGACTCGCTTTGACCGGTTTTTTTAAATTAACAAGTACCTATCAAACTTATTGGCTCAGCATAGCTGGATGACTAATTTCACATAACGATTTTTGACGTAAACAGCAGGTGTGATAATATATAAGTATAAATGATATCATCGGTATTTCATTCAAGAACACATCACATTGAGGGCACGCCACGCGCGTGGCACTGTCGCGGAGAGCGCGGTTCATTAATGATGTGTAACAGTAAGAACAATTTATTATTGAAGTCGGTCCTGCAGACATGTGACAGACATACATACACATACTTTACACACAAAGGTCTGCCGAGGCCGAGACAAAGTTAATTTGCACAGAGCTAACAGAAAGTGAAAGTTGACATACAAAAGGAAGTGCAGGAGTTAGTAACTACTAGACATGCCACGCAGTGACAAGAGTGTAAGTTCAGAATAATTAACACTACACGATTTGAAGCTCTCTTGTGGTGTTGGGCTCGGCTTACAAATAAACGGACCGTCTTCTGAGACATAGGATTAACAAAAGAAAATCTGCTTATCTAAATATGCATGAAAATCAGAATTGACACTTTCTAGCCCATGCAGACCTTGTAGTTAAAGTTCTATGCCACCCTGAACAGTAGACGTTTGACTCTTGCTATTCATGAGGCTCGCGCACTTACATATTGCTGCGCGGTGAGGATCTCCAGCAGCGACAGCAGGATCTCTCCATCTCGCAGGTCCAGGAACAGGTCCTCCACCAGCGGCTTGTCGTTCTGTAACACAAACACACGGTACATCCACATCACGCAACAATGAAACCTTCAGCAAAAATATGTGCCTCACTGTGGTGTATTGGCTCCAAACGGTTATATTCATCTCCAACAAGTGTGGTTCTTTCACCTTAACCCTCCTACAGTCAAGACACAGACGTTCTATCTAAAGGGTTAAAGATTTTCATTATTATTTTGTGTTAGCGTGGTTTTGAAAATACACTAATATGCTGTACTGTAGATGGTATCTCAACCTCATTAAACGCGCTTAAAGTGATTGCTGGCAAAGATAATCTTATTACAGCAGACTCGTACACTAGACTAGACACTGTAGACACCTTATATTTCTCAATTCACAACTAGACGTATGGTTAGACACAGCACAGCTTGACATACGAGTGTTGATACGTGACACTGGGAATAGAAAGGTAATAAGTAAATAACAACACACGGTACACAGTGCAACGTGGTGCAACGGTTACCAATGTACTTAATTGTATTCGCTGAGTGGTTGGTGGGTGGAGTACAGAACTGCAGCGGGTTGCACCTCCGCCATATTATAAAACTAGCTTCTGCCCGCGACTTCGTCCGCGTGGAATGTTTGGTTCCCCCGACACATCGCATTGCATCGCCTGCCCGCGCTATTACTTCGTTTTCGCTTGGCGTTCTTTCTGACTTTTTTTTCTTTCTGCTCGGCTCCGAAGTCGCAGCGTGATTTTAAATAGGCTATATATAATAATAATTCCACTGCGGGTGACGTAACCTACGACAAACTTATTATTTGCGGTTGGTACAGTGCTCGGGTCTAGGGATCGAACCGCAAAATTAAGTTTGTTTTTTATTGTATATACTTTTCCGGGATAAAAAGTACCCAGTGTAGTGCCCAGGATATTTAAGAATAATTATACGAAGTTTCATCGTAATCGAACTGGTAGTTTTTGCGTGATGCCTGAACAAACAGACAGACAAAAATTTTTTTAATCACATTTTTAGATTCGGTGTCGGTCTAATAACATGCCATTAATTTTTTTGATATTTTCAATGTACAGAATTTTTCACTTTTACAGATTTATTATAAGTATAGATTCCAGCTGTAAACAGTGGCAGCGGCTCGCTCACTCAGTGTCGAGAATTGACCCTAATTACTTCATGCACACAATTTGTGAGCTCCGCGGACTGATGTGTTTGAACACACGAGGACGTGAGTCGACATGACGACAGGAGTCGACGCTTTTCTCTTGTTCCTCCTCCAAACTGACATCATGTAGGTAGTGCGATTTTCTATACTGCCATTTGAGGAAGTTTGTGTTATTTATTAGTTGTTACATTGAGGTTACAGTTTAGGCACACGTCCACTTTTTATGACAGTTTTTATAAACAGTCAAAGAAGTCGGGCTTCGTGCTATGCTGTACGTAACTACGATCGATTTAACTAAACTGCCAATTTCTCCAATAAAAATAGATTTGCCATTGAGTCATTGACATATCGAACAGTGTAGTCAATCGCCAAGGGTCAGGCGCACGATCAATGTCCACCAACACGTCTAACAATGTTTCGAAAGTGTGTCTTCAATACTAATGAACAAGTATCAATGTGTATCTCTCACCGCACATTGGTTCAGTGGAGTGGGCGGCGCGGCGCGGCGGCGCGGCGGCGGCGGCGGCGCGGACGATCGACAACAAAACAATTTAGTTGATCAAGTATCTATTATGTGCCCAAGACCTACAGTTTAATTGCGAGTCTGATGCCTTTATGAGTTTATGTAAACTAAGTACCTAGTACAAACGCGGACAACTACCGTTACATTGCAAGGTCTATTAGTGGGTGCAATACTTTACCTTCACTAGCTGAGAGTTTATCCATTTAGTGAACGTTTTCTTCTGAACATCTTCTCGTTCATCTGAAACAAACAAACACGCTTTATATTAATAACCAAAGTTTTAACAAACGATTCGCGATATTCAATAAAGAAAATAATGTAGACGCCAGCACATCAACCTACACCAAACTGTCACATTTTCCCAATCAACTTTGAACCTTATGCTTTAGTGATAAAGTTGAAAATCTATTAAAGAAATTTGACAGATTGTAGTAGGTTGATGTGCTGGCGTCTGTACTTAACAAAACTTTGTCTAAACAAAAGCAAGTTGCCATAAACATCAATTTAAAACATCAATGACATGTTTTGAACACATGGTGAGCGGAAACCGGTCAACCGAGGCAGTGACGCCAACAATGACGTACGATCACTATCGACCGCCTGTGCAGCAGCGGGCTGCAAGAAGGCCTCCCAGGTCTTCAGCAGCGTGAGCATGGCGCGGCACACGCGCGCCAGCGCCTCCACCGGCGAGCTCAATAACGCGCCCACTATTGCATTCATCAACACTACACGAACGTGTGGAACGTTACAGTATTATGCACAGGCATGCTAGTTGTATTCCCGAGTCCCGAGAGCCGACTGAAAACTAATACATTATGCCATCGATGGATGCCGGGGGTCCCGTTATCCTCGCTCCAGCGAACTTTATAGTCGCTTTGTTTGTGGCGTCTGTCGCATAATGAGATGTATCGCAGTGTCACCGCGACCTTCGATCATTTGCGCCGCGACCGACGCGAATCTATTACTTGAGATTCAGATGCATTCCGAACCTTTAGCTACACTGCAGTCGATACAGTTACATTGGACATGTCGCGCACATGCCTCCACAAAGCTTGCACTAGTCATCAATGATTGCAAGGAAGGAAGACGAACAGCTTGTGGTGACCCACACAGCATGTCAACTGTAAAAAATAAATTTAAAGGATATTCGCACTTCGTGAACCTCGTCACAGAGACTTGATTACATGCTGTTATAAGAACGTTTACTTTCAACATAAGCGAATGAAAGCAGAAGTGTAATTTGCGAGATTATGACATCCCGCGTCATGAGCTTACCTACTCTCTTCGCGTATTGGTTTTTTACTGTAACTGTTCTTTGCTAACGTTAACAACATCGTGGTTAGCGAGTCCATGACAACATCTGATCACGGACACCGCAAGATTTACGAATGAGACGTACGCTGCTTTGAATAAATTAGATGACGTAAGATTTAATTCAACCCACCGTGTCATAGCTGAAGGTAGTTATGTCACCGTAATGCCGTAAGCCCATACGACTGTCTCAGAATTGTCAGACCTTGCGCTTGCCAATGTGCCGCAGTTCTGTTAAGTTCAATGATGTGGGAAGTGGAAGCCAACCGCAGGCACGTAAACGCATCTGTTCAGCTGTATCTAGTATTAGAGCAGTAAAACACTTTGTAACTTTGACCCTGTTGACCAATTGTTCCAAATATCATCAAGATATGAAGCTAAAGGAATCGGACAGCAGCAAGCAGGTAACTTTACTTCTCTACATTAAAGTCGGTTACGTGTCGGTGCCGCTGACAATTTATATCGTCTTACATCATAATTACTTGCATCTTGTTATTTTGCCAAGTTTTTATGTCCAAACACTTGAATACAGGTATTATTTCCGTCGGGTTACGTGTCGCTCATTAACTTTGTATTGCATTGAAATCTTATCGCCCGTCGGTTCCACGTTCCACTACACTCCTGTCGGCGGCGACAGACAGCTTGGCTGCAGGACATTGCACGTTTGCAGTATCTCTATACATAACTTATTCATTCGCTGAGACTGCTTCAAAACTGCTTCTGTTAACTGATCAGGCTTCTCCCTATGCGACTTTTACGCATACCTACTCGTTCACTCCTATACCTACTCAAGGACGATTCGTAAAGGTCATTGGTCAACAATATGAACATAAGCGATTCAGCGAATTGTGTGTCATCTCTGATAAACATTCTTTTGTCTAATTGAACCCCAAGTTTTGGTAACTTCGAGGAGTTCACATGTTCAGAAATAATTCGGCGATAGCAGTCAAGGCCGTTGCTTAGCAACGTGTTAATTAGAGGCCGCCGCCGGAGTCATTCGCTAGGCGCGAGGCCTGCGTGTGCGAAACACAGTAGTCATGCACTTTAAAATTTGATAAAGTATGTTTAATGGACGCGGAACACTGGAAGCATACTTGCAAAGCTACATTCGTCTGCGATTTCCCAAAGTACCGACCAAAGTTCTCTCTACAAATTAGAGCAAGATAAAAACAATGTTTTACGAGCCACTCAAGGTTTTGGGCATGGTTGAAGAATAATCTATTATTAAGATTGTGATCCTGAACGGCTTTTTAAGTGTTTTCGAAGACTCATGTCGATCTTATTTACTGTTATTTGAGCTGTTTCTATTTCCAAATGTACAGTTTGTATTGATCAAGGTGCATCTACGATCAAAACTACACAAAACCCGCCTGATTGACCAATTCCCACGCTGCAGTTTTCAAGGAACTGAACATGTTTGCCACAGAATACTGATGACACAGGCATCTAATATATAGAAGTCCGGTTCGACCAACCCTGTGGATCGAACCTTTTGTAGCAGTGCACTAATACAGGAACATGAACACACGCCCGACGGGACACCATTATCAGACATATTTTCGCTACAGAAAGTGATTTCCTATCGATTGGCACTTACAATTTATGGTTATTTATTGAAGCTGCAACGTAAGTAAACCAAATACAATGATTACCTGGGTTTAACTTGTATCGTACTATCACAGCCAGAAGTCCACTTACACCGCAATGACCATTATCGCCTGCGCTATACGGGCTGCGGCGCCTATACACACATACGCATATTTATCCGTGTGAGTGATGTTCCAACGCTAACAAATTAACGTTTCGTGTAGCATCGCGCTACGAGTAGTCATAGATGTGGTCAATGCTAGACAAGGATGACAACATCAGTAACTTGTTTTTTATCGCAGTCTGATTTTTTTTTTCATAGTTATGCAAAATTTCAACAAATGAATACATGTTAAGTTAGCTAGATCGGTAACGACACATGAGTAGACAAACGGAACAGAGGCAAAGCTTCTTAAGAACGTGCAAAATTGTTACCTATTTTCGTAGGGTTGTCACAATAGGTTAAGACAAACAAAACATTTGTTAAATAGTTTTATTATTCAGTATGATTTACAAATTACTTACTCTAATAATTATCTTTTTATAATTTTTGTTTTTTAATCATTTATTGTTTCTTTTAATGGTGTGGTAAATGCTTTGAGCTGAAACAAAAATAAAATAATATTGCTATAAATTAATATAAATTAATATACTATAAATTAATATTGCTACTACGCGCGCGGTCAGTGCAGACGTGTTTTTTGGTGTTTTACCCAATTTTTGGAGTATTAATGTATACAATATTGACTCATGATGTGTATTGACAATAAGTGTAACAAGTACGAAAGTGGAGTGAACTGATTAAGTGAATTTAATTCGCGAGCGCGACATCGCGCTGTCCGAATACGCTGAGGTAGGCTCTTCCTCACCTCGAGTGAAAGAGACGGGCTGCGAAAAACAAATAATTCGTCTTTGTCGCACTTAAGTGAACCGCGGAGTGCGCGGCAAATACACTTTTCGATTTGAATTTTGTTTGTTGATGAAACCAAAAATGCCAAATAATAATTGCGGCGCTTGTGGTTCACAATTAATAACTGACATTTTCATGGAATGTTACAATGAAAAATGCAAGAAGAAGTATGATTTATCGTGTCTTGAAATAAATATAACCGCGTTTAAGACTTATACTCAGGAATTTAAGGAAAACTGGGTGTGCCCGGAATGTATTTGTTCGAAACCTAAAAAAGGGAACAGCGAAACCCCAGTTCTCATGAATACGCCCGGCTACAAGACCACGACCACGACCACCAGTACACCCAGTAACAATAATAATAACGTTAATATGCAGCGTGGGAGTCAGGCTTGTTTTTCACCTACAATTATGGATACAGATTGTGTCCTGCTGGAGGAATTAAGAGAATTTAGATCAGATATGGTAGCTCGCATGGACAGCCAGGCAAAGGCGATAGAACTTTTACTGAATCAATTTTCTGAAACAAAAACCGAGTTGAATAACATAACCAGAATTATGAGGGTGCTAGAAGAAAAAGTAGATGCCAAGCTGATCCAGGCCAGGGAAACTCGAGAGATCATAAATGAGACACCCGACAATCCTCCTTCTACATCTACATCTACTTTTGCAGAAGTCGTAAGTCAATCGAGCCGTTCGAACATACTTAAGAAAAAGTCTGAACGCACCAACGGCAAAACGCAAAACGTAAACAATGGTGGGGCCACGAAGTCTTCCGTGTTACAGGAAAAGACTACGTGTATTACCAACACACAAGAGGCTAAGGACACAAAGAGTACAGAGATAGAGGATAACGAATCGGGCTGGACGACGGTTCGGAATAAAAAACCTAACAGGCAACCAAGGGATGTGAAAGTAGGTACAAATACGGAGTTGAAGGCTATTCAAGCAACGGAACGAAAAAAACACCTGCATGTTTGGCGGTTACATACAGAAACCACTCCGGAAGCCATAATCGAGCATGTAAAAAAGGTATGCGGCTCAGATATAATAATTAAAGTAGATAAAATCAAACATAAAACGGAGCGAGATTACTCTTCGTTTATTGTAGGGGTGCCTGAACAATGTTTTGATAAGTTGAATCAAGCAGAAATCTGGCCCAGGAACGCGGAATTTAACGAGTGGATTTGGTTTCGCAAGTCAACCAAAAACACACCAAACTAATACCATCGATATTTTCTACCAAAACGTCAGGGGTCTTCGAACGAAATTAGACGAGTTCAGAAGGAATATAGATACGTTAAATTCAGACTTATACGCAATCACGGAATCTGGTTGCAATGATTCTATAGCAGATTCTGAAATTATACCACCGGGGTATCAAATACTTCGTTGTGATCGAACGGATGGTCGGAAACAGGGAGGCGCGTTTCTAGTGGCCACACACCGGTATGAGTTGCGAGAAGTACCTATCGTCGACGCGTCGATAGACACCTGCGTTTTCGAAATGGTTTGTGCAACGGTTTATTTAAATAGTAGATTTTTGTTTTTGTGTTGTATAATTTATATCCCACCAGGTAGTTCGGAGAATGATTACATGATTTTATTTAGAATAATAGAAAACCTATGTGATAGATATAGAGAGGTAATTGTGATCGGAGATTTTAATTTATATTCATGTCCTTTAAATGTTAGTAATTATTATGAATGTTTTGTATCCTATTGCGAGTTCACTCAAAGTAACATGGTACCCAATAGTTTAGGTCGGCAGCTGGATTTGGTCCTGAGTACAGGTTCTGGCGGAGAGGTGTCAGTGGAGGCGGCCGATGAGCCGCTTGTGCCCGTCGACGCGCATCATCCGCCGCTTGCGGTGAGCGTGCGCCTCGCGCGGCCCGCATGCGTCCCGATCCCCGACCCCGCCCCCGCTGTCGCCGTAGACTCGCGCGCGCCCGGTACATGCGCACGTAATATTAGACCACAGTGGAACTTTTATAAGGCGAATTATCAATTGCTGTATTCGAGGATAGTTTCAATCGATTGGAGTAGTATGTATGAAATGAGCGATTTAGAAGCAATATTGGATTTATTTTATAGTAATATTAATGATATTTTGGATGAATGCGTTCCCAGGAAAAAACCTAGTACAAAGTCGCGGTACATTTATCCGGAATGGTACACGAGCGAAATAATAAAAAATTTGAGAATTAAAGCCAGACTTCACAAGACATTTAAAACAACTAAACTTAGTAGGGATTATGAAGAATATTCTAAATACAGAGCGCTTATTAAGGAATCTATAGATACTGCTCATAAACTGCATCAACATAAAATCCAGTGTCAGTTTGCTAATGATCCTAGGTCATTCTGGCAATACATACGATCAAAGAAAAGTGCAGTAGGCAAGAAAACTATTGTAAAAGATGGTGAGCATTTATCGGATAAAGAGTGTGCTAAACAGTTCGCAAAATTTTTTGAATCCGTTTACAGCGATCAGCCGCCGCTGTTAGACGCACAAGCGGCTGCGGCGGCGGCGGGAGTGGCGAACAGTGCGCGGGTACAACTTGACGCACTGAGTCTGGAGGACGTCAGATGTGCACTTGAGCGCCTGAAACCGAAGCGTTCAGCGGGCCCGGACGGTATACCGGCATTTCTTTTTAAAGATTGTGGTAGGGTGCTCGCGGAACCGCTACTTTATATTTTTAATATGTGTCTTCATCTGACGACGTTCCCCACTCAATGGAAGATGACGCGGGTCATTCCTGTACCCAAAGGTAAGGCGGGAGCGGACATAACTGGTTATAGACCGGTGGCCGTGCTGTCGACGCCGGCCAAGGTGTTCGAGTCTGCTATCCAGCGCTGCATGCTGGAGCAGGTGCGCGGACAACTGGCTGACGCGCAGCACGGCTTCCGGCCGGCGCGCAGCACTGCCACCAATCTGTTGAACTTTATGGCGCAGGTGGTGCCGGCCGTAGATGCTGGTGTGCAGGTTGATGCTGCTTATTTTGATTTTAAGAAAGCTTTTGACACCGTCGACAATGACATCTTACTAAAGAAGCTCGCAGAAATCGGCTGCACACCGCATCTATTGCACTTCTTCGCCAGTTATTTGCAAGATAGACAGCAGTACGTAGATTATAATGGGTGTGAATCAGACCCATATTGCACCTGGTCTGGTGTGAGCCAAGGCAGCAATTTGGGGCCTCTCGAATTCATTATAATGATAAACGATTTGCCGGCAGTCATCAAACATAGCTCTTGTTTGTTATTTGCGGATGACCTCAAGTTGCTGCTCGAGGTTAATAATGAATCCGATTGCGAACGATTGCAGGAGGATATACATAAGGTAGTAGAATGGAGTCAGGACAACGGGCTTTCCTTTAACGTGTCAAAGTGCTCGGTGATGAGTTTTACGCGCGCGCGCGCCCCTCTAGTGCACGAGTACGTGGTGGGCGCCGCGCCTATGAAACGAGTCTCTGAGGTGCGGGATTTGGGGGTTATCGTCACTCCCGAACTATCGTTTCGCGATCATATTACGGGGATCTGTAAAAGGGCGTTTAGAAACTTAGGATTTGTTTTGCGACAGACAAGACACTTCACTAACATCGCAACAGTCAGAGTCCTGTATGACGCACTTGTCAGGAGTCATCTGGAACATAGTGGTGTCATATGGGCTCCGCATGAGGCTAAGTACTCAGTTATGCTGGAACGAGTACAGAACAAGTTTACGCGCCACTTGTACAAGAAACTATATGGGGTATATCCATTTTACCCGTTGATGTACCCCACTCTGTTTGTGCTCGGTATGGTCGGTTACAACCAACTGAGGGTACGACGGGAATTCACGCTTGTCGTGTATCTGGTTAGGTTACTTCGTGGCATTGAGCATAACCCAGGAGTACTACAGCGCCTGAGTGTATGTGTACCAGACCGCTACGTGTGGAGGCGGCGCCGCCCGCCACTGCTGGCTGTGCCGGTAGCCAGGACCAACCTTCTCGCCAAAACACCATTGACCCGCGCAATTCGGGTTATTAACGATCTTCACGTGAAGATCGATGTATTTACATGCCATTTGAGTGAACTCGCAAAAATACTGATGTTCCTTTTATGTTATAATGTAGATTAGAGTAGGCTATAAGATGTTGTTGTTTTTATTTTGTTATTTTGTTTTATACTGTACTATATTTTATTTAGGAAACAATATTATTTTTTTGATATAATTATAAGTACTAATAGTTTTTACTTTTGTCATAGTTTTAAATTGTAAGTACTTAAGATAATTGTAAGACCACGCTATCGCATTAGGTATACACCTGTAATGATAGTGATAAGGGAGATTTTAATAAATAAATAAAATAAATAAATAAATAAAAAATGGAAATGCGAACCGAACACTATTATACAAACGACATAGGTAGACCTATATTTTAAAGATTATATACCTATTTTTTAAATATTTATTTAATTTCAAGACCTACTAGTAGCGAGAAATAAGTACGATGTAGGTGTTAATAATAAGTTTCAATTAAAAATGCTTTTTAAACTCGTATTCAAACTTTATTGATCATGCTATTATGGCCGTTGATTATCAAAATTCATCTATCATAAAAATTTCGTGATCGTGCTACTAACCGTTGAAGAGTTCCCAAGTGAGGAGATAATCCTGGGTGCAGCGTCAGGTTATATCTTATTATTGCATTATCGACGAAGTTACGCAGGTATACAAAATTTCAGCTCAATCAGACATCGGGAAGTGGTTCAAACCTTACTTGCAATATTTAAACTTAACACACATACCTACTACATACCAACCCATCCATGTACCTACAAATATATAGTAAAAACTTGTAATAATAATAAAAAGGTAAAAACACCGTGTACAACTGTCTTCTTATCAAAAAGGTACTTACTTGAAAAAAAAAGTAATCAAATATTTACTTACCTATTGTACTCCTTGGGATAGTTGCAGTATGATATATCTTTATTTTTTCTAGTATTATTCATACACACAGTACAATAAACCACCATTATTAACAATAATATACCGCGTTTTTACATTAAAATATTCAAACTTGGAACTAACAAAACAAACAACGTGCGTCGCACTGACCCTGAGATTGTCAACTAGCTGTACCTGCGTAAACCGGTTTTTTCCAGTCTCGCCGCGTACGTGACAAGCGGCCAGTGGTCACGCACACATGCCCCGCGTGCTTGTAGTAGTGCAACCGATTCGCGCGGTTGTTTGAAGCTTTGTATCTGTTCCGTTTGTCTAATCATGTGGTAACGAGGCTGCACTCGCTAACGTGATCGGGATAGACGTGGGTTCGAATCCTGGTTGGGCCAGTTTTTTTAAAGTTTTATATAATTATTATTATTTTTATGTTTTAGTAATTTATTTTAGTAAATTACTGTGAACAAATAGATATTACAATAAAGGTAATTTATTATTATAATATGATAATAAATGAAACAAATTTGATATGGTAACATTGTAATATTTTTATAATAAAGAAATCCTTTACACTTACTTATGTTATTATTATAGTATTGAATGTTAAAAAAACACATTTTTTATTATAGATATTATGAAAATACTGATATCATTTAAGAGGTTATAGCTTAATTATTCATTTTCTCAATGAAAAGAGGATTGACACTTAACCTCAATATTACAATAATATAAATACTAATTTGCGTCGATATAAAACTTAATTCACCGGGCCCTTGAGCACTTATCCACCCCCACATATTTACACTGATTCTGCCTGACTCCGTATTTGGTCTGACATTGCCTTCAGAATAACGCGTGTTATTTTTACGCCACAAATGCAGCCTTCCTTTTTGGCACGATTTAAAAGATTTTTCGTCGGTGAATATTGTCGTCTCCCAATCAAAATCCAAATATTCCTGGGCAAAACGTAACCTCTCCTCTTTATGCCGTTGCGTTAAAAACGGTTTTTTAGCTGGCGTTCGGTGATGAAGACCTTCGGCATGGAGTATGCGGCGAACGGTGCGTACTGATGTGCCGAACTCATCGGCAAAACGCCTTGTTGGGATGAAACCATTCGTCTCATATTCAGCTACCATATAACGTCGCTGGGGCTGGCTAATAAGCGGTGGTCATCCGCTCCTCTCACGACTCTTCAGGCTACCTTCTTCCCCAAATCTCTTCACCCAACGAATAACAGTCTCTCTCTAAAAAAAAAAACTATATTACACACTTGCAACAAGCGATTAATCTACCATTATATTTTATAGGTATCATCACATAAAAATAAAAAAATAAACTTACGCATAAGCCGGTTTCATTCGATATTTGAGATATATTAAGGCCATTCGAATATAGGGCCACAATATTTGCCTTGGCTCAGTACTAATATTCGTTCAGGGGCAAAATGTCCAATTCTCAAAATGTCCAACGGTGTCAAAATGTCCAAACACCCAAAATGTCCAATTGTCAAAATGTCCAATTCTCAAAATGTCCAATGGTCAAAATGTCCAACTCCCAAAATGTCCAATGTTTGAGAATGTAGCAAATTTGTTCAATCAGTCATCAAAGCGCTTTTTTAATACTTTAGTTCATGACTGCATGCCCTCTAGAGGGCATCATATACAATTTAATGTGACTTCGCATAGTCTATATAACCAGCGGACGATCAAGACGCTCTCAACGATACCTCACTTGTCAAAATATGATAATACAGTTTAGAAGTTATGAAGGAACATATGAACATACATACATACCGGTCAAAATCATAACCCTCCTTTTTGCTTCGCCGTAGTCAGGTAAAAAACACATCGCGATCTAACACTAATAACGTCATCAGCTATCGAGTTATTTTGTTGCCAAGTTTTCTGGTATTTCAATTACTTTGCTAGTGTATATTTTTTTAATCTGTATTCAAATAAGTACTTGCGATATTGAATTATGGATATTAATTTTATTAGTCATATAAGAACCAAAACAAAAATCTAAATAATATGCATAAACTGAACGCATCCTGAGATAAAAGTATAAGTTGCTTTAATGTGGGTATGTTTGAAAAAATTTTACGCCGTACGTCTATTATTTTATTAAATGTAAGGTAATGCGTTGATGCAGTACCTACGAGTAACCAGTAGTCACAATATTGTATGGATAATGACCCTCGTAGTGCGGTGACACGTTTGTTATGATTTCAATTTAATAAACTATCGAATTAAAAAAATATTAAGCATTTTCAAAGTTACTGCTTTTGAGCTGAAATTTTGTACAGAGATTCTAGACCAGATACACTCTTCAACCCGTTTGTATTGATATACCCTTTCCGTAACACCCTGTATAAATTGAGAAATGAAAGTAAATATTGGAACTGTCGTTTAGAGGATTCGCTGTTTAAGAAAATGAGAATTAAAAGAAGACCTAGAGACATCCAGTTTGATCGGAAATACAAAAAATATTTAATAAAATTACGAAACGGAGATCTCAAATTGCAACATTTTTTTAAAAAAAAATAATTTTTTTGAGACTTAGCTTGTTTAAAAATTAAAACGTAATGTGGTATATGTATATTACATAAATCATAAAAATAATTATGTTGATTATTAACATATTATAAAAAATGCTTGTTGATTATAAATAAAAATTATATTGATTATTACTTGCTTGACTAAGCAAGGTAGGACATAAAGTATTTTTTATGTCTTACCTTGGTTAACAAAACTATGTTTAATGTTTTATTCAATTTATAATTATAAAAAAAATATTATGTTGATTACTGTATTTTTATACATATGACAAAAATAGTGATTTCGGGTATATTGTGGTCTTCTCTGGTCTCAATTTGTTATTTATAAATAAAACATATTTTGATTCTTTCAGTATTTTGTATTTATTATTTGTCATAAGTATTAAAAAACATTCTCAAAGATTGGACATTTTGGGAGTTGGACATTTTGACCATTGGACATTTTGAGAATTGGACATTTTGACAATTGTACATTTTGGGTATTTGGACATTTTGACACTGTTGGACATTTTGAGAATTGGACATTTTGCCCCTGAACGCTAATATTAGCCTGCATATTGGATTCAGAAGAATACTAAAATAGCAACAACAAGATAACACAAACGCTCGTAACTATGTTCACCAACCAACAACAGCGAATAGTGGAATAATTTGTGTAAACTAGTAAAGTAGTTAAAATATGAGGGTAGATTTACAAAGTGAACTTACCACTTTGTTTCAAATCTACCCTCATATTTTAATAACTACGCTAAGATTGAAAATAATTTGTAATCGAAAGAATCTTCGTTTAGTTGTGGAATATTTGAAATATTTGTTAGCAACTCGGCATTCTTATTTCACATGTAATTAAAAAATATTTTTCATGTTTGATGTGAGACTCGAACCCGAATGTTCGCCATGCGAGGCACAGTGCTAACCACTTTGGCCACCGTAACGCTCACTTAGCATAATGAAATTTGTAATAACAATCATAAGCGGTCAACAAGTTGCCAATGAGTAGTGTTGTCAAACGTTCTTATAGAAGAAGGTCATAAGTTCAACTAATATTCCTATGCCATAGTTTTGTGAGATTGCAAGTCGACTTCTGACAGTGATAGTACATCGAGTAAGTCCATGCGTGCAGCTTGTTCTCTAAACGGTCTTCTTGACCACATGTGATAGGTAACCTTATAGTCGACGAACATTTGGATAGCATCAGGGGCCGGGGGCCTCTCTGTGTCGAGGTGTACCGGGCTAAGTGCCGCCAAAAACTAGTGGTGGAGCGGGAGCAATGATTTGCGCAACCCAGCGCAGGGCACTCCACTGTAGCGGCGGTAAGACGCGTTGTTGTGAAGCAGTGGCTGGAGAGACGGCATGGCGCCCTTACTTTCCGGCTGACACAGCTATTGTCCGGACATGGGTGCTTCGGAAAGTACCTGTGCCGCATGGTTTACTAATGATAAGCATAAAATATATTGTCACAATTAACATTAGTATTACGAAATTCAGAATAATGATCACTATGAATAATATTATTAGGCATTTAAATGATTTGCCATAATGTTTATTGCCATAAATACTGTTGGCATAATAATAATGAAGCATAATATTATAAACGCAAATGATATTTACACGTCATGGTCTTTGGATTAAACATATTAAACCCTTATAAATAACTTCTAACGGTTGTTGACATTATTTCGCATTATTTATTATTATTTCTCCAATGTAATACGTAGGCGGGGACAACCTTTATAGCAGAACTTTTTTGTCACAATATTAGTTTGCATAACAGCGGATAGCATAAACTTCATTTCGCAGAAAATCGATTGGCAAACACTCATTTATCATACATTCAAAGCTCATAATTTTGTAAGTTAGAATCATCTTTTCATCTTTTACAGGCATGCCTAAATTGGGAATCCAATAACTCAATATATTTTGCTTTCTTTACTACGGACGTCTGAAGTAATGTTTCTAGTGAGGTGACGGAGCGGCCCTTGTGTCTGTAACACAGGTTAATTCCTAGCACGGAACTGGGTTTGCTCCACTATCCGCTATAATATTCCTATACGTCGGTCATAATGTAGTATTTAAGTAACCTGTACTCAAAGTTGTTTGAAATAAAGATACATTATTATTATTATATTATTATTATATATTCAATCTCTTTCAACCTGATGTGAAATGCCTTCAACAAACAGGGGGAGCGAGCATGCAACTGCTCTTATTCTTATGTACGATTAGTCCGTATGCGTACTGACACTGTATATTATGGAATACGGTAGTTAGATAAGTCACAACGAAGTATACGCGAGTATTTGCATACTACTCTTGTATGGACTGGAACAATCTTCGTAAAAAACATACGCGATTAGTTTCACACCTTTGCGTTCTGGCTATATGGATAATGGAAATACGCGACGGGGTCCGCATGGATTCATGCGGGCCAATACCTGGCCGGGGGAGCGTGACGAAATGTGCAAGCTAAAAGTAGCAGCACAACACCGTGTGGTTTTAGTCAGTAAGAGTCTGACAGACCCCTCCACCCACCCCAGGGTGGTTGACATCCATGAGGATTTCCACACGATAAAAAGGGAGGCCTACTCTGTAAGACCATCAACCAAGATACGGGCTCGTCCGTAAGGAGTTCGAAGCTTCTGAATGAACCCTACACCCGATTAATTACCTTTTTCGGATGAGCAAAAATACATCGGGAGTAGGGACAACTATCAAGTCGTTATTCCTTAGGTCGGGCCCCGAACTAATCTTTGTCCGTAGGTGATACGGAGATGGAATAGCCCGGAACTTCGGCCGAAACATAGATTTCGTGCTTAGGGAGTAATCTCAAGTATGTAGGTGCAAGCATACGTCGGCTCACTTCATACAGAGCGGCTTCCGACGCCATTTGGCGCTATAACTTCACTTCTGCGTTGAACACCAATTCCTTCATTAGGTACTTCATATGAACAGGCAGCTCGGCTATGACTCGTGGCTACGACCCCCGTCGCACGTCAGCTTGTGTCTTTGTTTATTTATTTTGTCTCCCTTCCGACACAAACATGTGTGCCCAAGCTACCATTAAAATTACATCACGAAAACGTCGGGTTGTGACAAAACACATGAAACAAATTGAAACCAAGAACGGTGATTTGGTTATGATGTTGAATGATGGTGGACTGGTATTTGAAAATGAGCTTCACATCAGTGAAAATGTAATCAATATTTCGATGGCATATTCACTTCTACTTAGAAGTACAAGTGCATGTCGGTCGCATCTGCGGCGCTTCAAGCAGGGCTCGAAGCACAGGCGCCCACGACGAGCTCGTCCGTATGTGGGCGGGCCCAGTCATTGTTACGTAAGGAAAGTTGTACATTAACATCAATCCAAACGCCGCTAATCCCATGTGCTAACGACAAATATAAAAGTCGGTGCATACAGAACGATGTTGTACAGGCAACGATTAATTCGCAGTGCGCGAAACTACAACAGCATTAAAATAACCCGCGCTCATGTTATGCGCTCGCTGGTATATTTAGCAATTGCCATTTAAGTAATTGAAGTTGTGCGCTGTAAAAACAGGAGTAGAGTGGATGAGGTATATCCGATGGTGCGCGGAGATGCCGAAACATTCCATGTTTCGCTGCGTAGCAATTATTTCCACTAATTTCTCTTCATTAAGCGGAGCGTGCGTGTGCGCCTGTGCGCTGCACACGTGCTGCACATAATTCTATCAATACGTGGGCGCGCTACGTACGCCGTGTCAATGATCCTAGCACGCCGGAAAATTGGACCACTTATGACGTATACATGGGATTGACATGAGCTGCGTGCCATGCTGGTCCTGACTCGGACAGACGTCACGCGTTGTGGACCATTTCTAGCTGACTCTTGGGAAATGTTGGACAAATTCAAACGAGAAACTGCTGATGCGGTTTACATTTCGAAGTTTTTGACTGCGATTGTTCTAGTTGTTACGTAGCTATCAATTTACTGCATGTGCACTCTACAGTCAATACACCTACGACTAGAATGCAAAGCATGTAGGAAGCCGGGCCGTTTTTCCATGCGGAGGATCACACAGCTATGAATGCGATTATATTTTACGACTCAACTGTGGAAAGGCAAAATGATCCGGTAAGTGTTGTTTGTATGCAAGTTAGCGCCGGTGTCAGCAGTTGTCCGGAAGTGCAGCGATTACCGGCGACGACGACTAACTAGTATTAACGACACTGCGTCCCTCGCATGCGCCGCAGTGCCCACGTGGCCGGAGGATGCACCGCCGCGCCCGCAGCATGACAACTAGCTCTGCTATTATATTATAGCCGCTTGACGACTCCGCCTACGAGCTCTACGTGTCTGATGCCCTGCTCCATTACGTACATAAAAAAAATTGCGCACTTCGTTATGAGGGGTGTCATGGGATAGGTCTTAAGAAAAAAAAAAAATTTCATAGGCAGCTATTAGTTCGCGCGGAACTATTTGGCCGCGCCTTAGGTATGTGTATGTGAGAGGTGGACGGAGGGGCGGTGGACAGAAGGGCGGGGGCGCATTACCACAGGCATTACTTATATAGTACGTGTGTTACGAACCGCCGCACAGTGGGCCGACACTATGATTTTAGTGACTTAGGGATCAACTTTGTCTTTTTACTTTTTTCTTTATGCGGATGGATAGAGCTCACTAAACTCAATAATAATTGCCCTGATGTTTTTTCCTAAACGTTAAAGTTGTTAAGTAATTATATGTATTATTTTGTGCTTTTACTTACTGTTCCATATCAAATTTAACTTAAAAGAACTTTCAAAAATAAAAAATTAAGCTTTTTATTCTATGTATTTTTTCATTTTTTTCGATCCATTTATTTGGCAGAGTTGCAACTTTATGCACATTATTCATCAAATGATAGTAGACTAGACAAGGTATAAGAAAAATAAAGTTTCAAAGCGGGATCACACGCTACTTAGCAGGAATTTAATTGAATTTGATCCACTCCATACAAAAAAATAACAAAACACATTTTTCTGCCCAAAATATCAAGTTTAGGAAAAAAACATCAGGGCAATTGTTATTGAGATTAACAAGCTCTATCCATCCGCACAAAGAAAAAAGTAAAAAAACAAAGTTGGTCCCTAAGTCACTAGAATCATAGTTTCGACCCACTGTGCGCCGCCTCGCCCCTGTCCCCACCTCAACGGCCAACTTGTTCCGCGCGGACTATAGTGTCTGTTTCTTTAGGCATTAGGTTACTGTACCCAAAATGTGCCTGCGCCATTTCGTCAGTATTTCTGTATGTGGCAGAGCTGCGTCGTTATAACAAAACTATGGCCTTCATCGTGCCAAATATGACTAAATAATGTAAAGTAGGAATCATTTTGGTTATAGGGAACACTTAGCGATGCCTTAGAGGCAGTCCATTCGAAATAGACACGTCAAACGACAGTTCACAAATTTACGGTTCAGGGAATAACGATACGGTTAGATACAACTAGCCACATTCTAAACGACACTGAAGTTCCGACGAGGCAGGCCACTCCACAGCCCGACCGCGGCTCAGTTCGCGCTCTGTCTCGAGATCGGAACAGGCGCAGCGCCAGCGCGTAATGTTCTCACGCGAGTTAGAGACCATTAGTTTTACAGGCTGCTGCATGCTCAACGAGCTCACAGTTCTCGTTCGATAGTTAGTCACTCAATGAAATTAGTGGCATGAGATCACCGCGGTAATTGTGCAACACTACGAGATGCGCACGCACGCCCCGTATAGTTTGCGTCAAATAACTTTGCCGCTCTAAAGCTAGGCTTTTTCGCTAGCCGTGCACGCGCGCTGCTCTTTTATTCCTACGAATAAGGTGAATGTGAAGTGGTAGACCGCAAAATTCAATTTTTCTTACGTTTTTTGCAATTTGCAGGTCAGTGTCAGGTTGTATCTTGATCAAAATATGATTCGCGACTATAATAGATATACAGGGTGAAATTGAAAACATGCGACAAATCGAAATGGGAGATTGTACTCATCATTATGAACAACTTTTACTATGGGAGCAAACCTGAAATCGCGAAAAAAAAATCTGCTGTGTGCATTTATGTTCGAGTAACTCGTCAAAATGTAGGTAACAGCTGATTTTTTTTCTCGATTTCAGGTATGGTCCCATAGTAAAAGTTGTTCATAATGATGAGTACAATCTCCCATTTCGATTTGTCGCATGTGTTCAATTTCAACCTGTATATTTGCAGAATTAAAGAGATATATCTCTTTAAGTTAGATTTCTACCATAAACACCAAAACACTTTTCCATACGAGATTTGTTCTTAACGGTAGAAATCTTACTTAGAAAGATGTATTAATGATTTTAATTATTATAATTCTGTAAATACGTACCTGTTATAGTCGCGAATCATGTTTTGATCAAGATACAACCTGACACTGACCTGCAAATTGCAAAAAACGTAAGAAAAATTGAATTTCGCGGGCTACAACTACACATTCACCTTAACTACTGCCACACCCCGGACACTCCATACAACACTCGCAAAATAATTACCTACTACTACTACATTAAAAAAATGACGTTTGTATACGTATGAATGTGTGCGTGAGGTACTTGTGTTTGCGAGCGCTCTTATTAAGGCTGGGCGCAAACGTCCGGTTTCCTGATTCGGAATTCAGTTTCGGAATTCAGATTCGGAAACCTGAATGCAAGCATTTCATACAAAATGTTCTCATTAGCGCACACGTGCTTAAATTTTCCGTTCTGAAACCCTGACGGAAAATTTAAGTACGTGTGCGCTGGAGAGAACATTTTGTATGAAATGCGTGCATTCGGGGTCTCCGAATCTGAATTCCGAAACTGAATTCCGAATCAGGAAACCGGACGTATGCGGCCTGCCTAAAGAACTGCGACGAATACGCCGAAGTGCGGGGTGATGTGCGGTAACTGATGTTAGTGCGGGGAAGGGAGTGTCCTTTCTGTACGTAGCACTTTAAGGCAGGCCGCATACGTCCGGTTTCCTGATTCGGAATTCAGTTTCGGAATTCAGATTCGGAGACCCCGAATGCACGCATTTCATACAAAATGTTCTCTCCAGCGCACACGTACTTAAATTTTCCGTCCGGGTTTCAGAACGGAAAATTTAAGCACGTGTGCGCTAGTGAGAACATTTTTGCAACAACAATTTGACAGATTGGAGTAGCTTGATGTGCTGGCGTCTGTACATCTAATAAGGCTGGATGGGCTATGATTCTTTTGCCTGTCCCCTAAGTTGACAAAAAGAAACTAAAAAATAATGTCTATGGCTGGACTTGTTGGCTGCGTCTGCGTCTCTACGTGTTGGTTAGTTTGGTTGCACAGAGATGGCACTGTGGCACAGAGTCAGTCAGTCAGAGTAAATATTGTTCTGTGGTCAGAGTGTTTATTTTTTTGTAAAGAGTTTTGCTAAGTTACGATGGATAAATTCATCTGTAAACTAACCAAAAGATCTCTAGAAAAGGTATATATATTTACTCGACTATTATAAAATATTTCGAAATTGATAAGCAGGCATTTCTTAAGTGTTTTTACTATTGTATACCTAGTTAAATAATTACTAATGCAAACTATAGACAGACCAAATAAAAGATTGTGTAAAATTTGAGCCAACAATAAATATGCTCAAAGCGAACCTATACAAAAAGTGATGTATTTGTTTTAGTTTTTGGAATAAAGTTTTCAGTAGTAAAACATTTTTATTCTGTTTTTCCTACATCATGAACTTCGAGGGGAATTTTGCTATAAAAAGAGGAATTTTTCAACATGACGCGGGGAATTTACAAAACTAACTGTGGCAACACTGTACTCTTGTCTAGTCTCTGTGAAATCATTATTTAATTGTTTTGCATTGCAAAAGATTTAGAGGAACTTGTTCAGCGATTGATCACTAACTTAAATTCAAGTAAATTGATATCTTAGTGACAATAACTAAGCATGTAGAAGTTTAGGAGCAAATATTGTTATTGGATTCTTATTGAGTCATGAATAATTTGGTCGGTCAGCAGACACAACTCACGACGACCGGCAACCTAGCGCCAAACAACGGGCAGTAAGCGTGTCAACACGGGGATGACATATATATCTATGGGGATGACTCTATAGGAAAAATCCCATAGTCATCTTGACACACTGAAATTCGCGGCGTTGAGTCTAAAGACGAACCCTACCTACTTACGCCTTATTGTACCACAGAATACTTAAAGTACTGATTGTATCTACCCTGCTATAGTCATCAACAGTAGAAGGTAACCTGGCCGCAAAACAATGGTAATAATAAATGAACTTCAATATCAATCAATACATACTGTGTAATATAACTTACATGACCCACTCATAAAGTTCAGCTGTTTTCAACCATGACCTACTTAATGTATGAAGAGAGCATGTAAAGAAATGAATCTGACTTAGTAAATGTCCATCAAACTAAATACAATGACATATTATAGGTTTCTACCTATAATATGTCATTGTATTTAGTTTGTAACTGGTTTGTGTTTCAATCAACATAATAATAATCATGATAATAATCATGTTGATTGAAACACAAACCAGTTCCATAAGGAAGAACATGATCTGCTGAAAGGTGATCCCACCAACATATCATACACAGCTTTCTTCAACACAATTGGTGCATGACGGATTCTGCACAACGCAACAATCTGCTCAGTCTCACAGGCACGCACTAGTACATGCTTGCTGACAAACTGATTTATTCCATGATCATACAACATGCTACAATCTATTCAGAACCCACCATTTAACCAACTGCAGCCATTTTTTTTAGATTTGTAATGTAATGCAGTTATTCACAGCATTAAACCCTACTGTGGTCCATGACTAATATTATTCTTTAACCACTTATGCCAAGATTAATCCGAGAAATATTTTCATGTCCATTTCGCCCGGGTTGTATATTAACAACTAAATACCACATCTCATTTAATCTGCTTTTTTATTTAATTACAGTATTCTATCAAGTAGGTATTTACTTTTATTTTTTTTTTTCGGGTTCTGGGGCACTACAACTGATATAAAGTCGGGCAGTTAAAAGGTTAAACATGCTACCTCAAAAAGATTGAGCATGACTCTAATGTAAATGTATTTTTTTATTTATTACTTACTAGCTGCACCCCGCGGTTTCATCCGCATAAGTGTCGATCCCGTGGGAATATTGGGATAAATAGTAGCCTATATGCTAATCCAGGGCTACCTCCATACAAAATTTTATTAAAATTGGTCCAGCCGTTTGAGTGTGAAGAAATAACAAACAATATATTAAACACACACACAAACTTTCGCCTTTATAATATTAGTGCAAGTGTGACTACCAAGATACTTGCTTAGATTTTTTTTTACTTTAATTTAAAGATTTTGTCAATAAGAATGTCAAGTTGTTGAACACAAAACATTGTTTTCTTATCAGAGTAGCCTGTATGACATGACATCATCTCATAATAAATATTACAGTACACACTCAAGTGGAGTAACTTCATTAGTGATTTTACTAGTGGCCACAGACAAGTTTGTCAAGGCAACTTAATTGTTTCAGCAATCAGTAAAGTAATGGTAGGGTAACTTCAGAGCAGTGTTTGTGCTTCTTGTGGATTATGCCAGGTTCATATAATTCATTGGATGTTTGATTCATTATGAATTTAAAAACATAAGATGATCTGATGTAATCTTTTTTTAGAAATCTGTTTTGTTCTTTTTCAGTACTTTAATTAAATAAAAACAACATCTAAAGAATACTTTGTAGGTCAAATGTTATTGCTATAGAGACCTCATTGTTAAGAAGCTTTGAGTATAACAAACTTATAGATCCTACACTGTGGACAGCATTGTGTCTGCAAAGTTCATTGAACACCAATCTGCATGTACTGAGTCAGCTGTTAGTGTGACTTGTAACACTTACATTCATAACATGTTAGCAAGGAGCACTACATTAAACTTTTTTGCAATAGTTCCAAACTTTGCCTTTGTCAGTGTAATCACATGAATTCTATTGGATAATCTTATGAAACGCGAGAAGAGAGTGAGTTCCAACTTTATCAGATGGCTATGTACACAGTGTTACATGGTGTCCGTGTGATAAGATAACGAAACGGCGTCGCAGCGCGGGCGGCGGCGGCAGGTGCGACCGGCGCCCGCGCTGCCCGCTTGCATCACCGGGCACTGCACCTCAACATTCGGCTATTCAAGGTCCTCCCCGCTAACTTATTACGATGGCGCCGCGCGACGCCCCCCGCACTTACCTATGTAACTCGGCTCCATGTTCTCCGAGCCTTATCTGTCTCCGACGATGCCTTTTCAATCCAGTTTATGTGATGATAAAAAGTTTGTCAGATACATGACAACACGCACACACACACCGCCACTCCCGAGTTGAAACTTTGTCCAAACTTTTCAAAACAAGAATATTTCAACTCGCGGAGAGACACCGCTGGCCGATATCCGTCACTGTTCACTTCAATTATCAACACTTTTTCCTCACTGTCGTGCACACAAAATTTGAGATAGTGAAACAACGCCAAAAAGCGTGGAAAACATCACGAACGGGCACAGCAAAGTTAGTTTCCGAAACTACAAAAATGACAGCGACAGCGACTCGAGCGAACAAGACGAGATGACATGCGGGAGTCAGCGGGAGGGTGGGTGGCAGCCGCGCGGCACGATTAAGTAGCGTACGTACGTAGAAATTACTGTAGTTGTGTATGTGTGTCACGCACACTCGCAACATTCTGTGTGACCAGACCAAAATTAAGTGATTAAAGAGAGTTCTCTTCGGAACTAAATTTCTCACTGAAGACAAATAATAACATATTTTATTATAGTTCTAGTAGATTACAATACTTATACTCACTGTAAGGCCATCTAGTTTTAATCCCTAGAGCACTGACGTATAAATCGTAACGTCAGTGCCCTAGAGGCGCATAGTTTCACTCAACAATCATAGATGTCACTGTTATAAATATTTGCCACGAAAGTGTACAGCTGCATAATGTGTGTTGACTGGTACTGATAGAATTCTAATGACTAATGAAGTAATGAGCTACATTATCCGTACCGTACTGGATACAAAAATAAGCAATAATAGAATTAGAAGCAAGTAGGTACCTATAAGAATAAAGAAAGGGTACATTATGAGCTGCACGGGCTGCACCTCGAAGGACCGGTCACCGCCAGGAGTGGATTGTGTCCCACGAAAGTAGGAGACATAATCAGACATAATTTGATTATGATGGAAATGACCTCTTCCGCTTTATAATATTGTAATACTTACATTTGCTATTACTTAAGTGTTTCTCATAGGGCGCGTACGCATACGCGGGTATGTCTCCGATCTCCACGACCCACGTGACTTTCCGCTGCGCCAGCATGGGCGACCGCGATGCCATCTCGCTGCTCGCACTCGCACTGCATCACATTCCACACGATCACAAACCGCACTTTGTTTCACTTTTTTCTTTGCATTGATTGATTTGCAAAGCAGTGTCACCATGTCAGTAATTCCAAACTACGAGGAATATACTATTGCCCAAGTGTTACATAGGTACTCTTTGCTATTGCCCACTTAGGTACACTTTCAATTTAACTAGGTAAGTACTTAGAGATATTACAGTCTTACAAAAAAGTAATTTTATTTAAAGAAATTAAATCAATTTCAAAAGGAAATTCACTCAAAATTATGAAATTTCCAGCGACTTCCGGAATTAAAGTTATTTCATAATTTTGAGTGAATTTCCTTTTGAAGTCGATTTCATTTTTTTAAATTACTTTTTATTTCGTAATTTTTTTATAATATGTAGTTGTATGACAGCAGTGGTGGCCCAGTGGTATCGGCCGCGACTTACGAGTTGTAGGTCGTAGGTTCGAATTCAGACAGGCGCTTTACTTTCTGTAAATTATTTCATCACCACTGCTCTCAAAACGGCGAAGGAAAACATCGTGAGGAAACCGGCATGACCTAGAACCAAAACTTCGAAGACATGTGACATCTACCAACCCGCACTGGGCCCGCGTGGTGGATTACGGCCCACTCCCTCTCACAGAGAGGAGGCCTGTGTCCCAGCAGTGGGAAAATTATAGGCTGATAATGATGAATATGTATTTATTAGTTTTGGTGTAAATATTGCACTAGAATTTGACCAAGGTTTTGAGATGTTTTCCCTTTGACACCACACCCGTAGCCTACGAATCACACTATCACACTAATATTATAAAGGCGAAAGTTTGTGAGTGTGTGTGTTTATATGTTTGTTACTTCTTCACGCTCAAACGGCTGGACCAATTTTGATGAAATTTGGTATAGAGATAGCTTGAGTCCCGGAAAAGGACATAGGGTACTTTTTATCCCGATATTCCCACGGGATCGAGACTTATGCGGGTAAAACCGCGGGGCGCAGCTAGTAAGTAATAATTATTCGCAGCCCGTAGCTGCTCTCGTATCAATAAGCCAGGCCGTCACACTTAAATGTCCATATCTTGAAAATTACTGAATAGATTTTGATGAAACTTGCACTGTTCCCTGAGTTGAAGTAAATGTAAGCCACAAAAAAAATGGTCACGAAGAAATGCGTGGACAAACATAATTATATACGTACTACTTACATACATACATACATCTATGTTTTGTATATTTTTTTGGACGCCCTAATAGATTTCATATGTGAATATATTGCATTGCAGTTCCAATAATATTACATACATACTTGTCGAATTGCTAACCTCCTTTTTTTGAAGTCGGTGAAAACACTGGGGACGTCTGATTCAACCTACATAGGGTCTACCTACATTTGTGTCATTTTTAGTAAGATACCTACCTACCTATAAAATAAGGATTAATATGGATAATTACCTACAATATTGCATTTTAATGCAAGTTAGTAGGTATACAATGACAAATCCTCACAATATTTCCTCACAATATTTTTAAACATTAAAAGGCATGGAGGCTTTACAAAAAATCTCAGATATTTGAGTTCAACGCTACCTACATGGTTCATGGCGCGTGGCCAAAAATGGAATTAACACCGCCACCCTGTTTTGTCAATATATGTAGTGTTACCTACATGCTCTGTGACGGTGATGACAATTTGACAACATCGCCCCCCTGCCAATGTCATTCAGGCGCCAACAGATCCTATCAAAAAGTACTCTGTGAAGTAGTAGCTAAGCTTGTAGCACTCTACACTTATTTGTTAATTAATAATCCAGTCGTCTGTGGCGCATTCCCGCTAGGACTGCAAAGCAAAATCGTGCGTGTTTAATACACTGCATTTTGAACCCAAAAGCGGTGTCATAAGAGTTTATGAGCCACTTTTCGAGAAATGTGGAGATTACGACTCTCAACATCTCAACATAGCAAGAAGTATTAGTGGGTAGGTAGTTAGGTACCTACCCAATTAATTATGAAGAACAATGTTCTTCAATCCTGAAGCCACACATTGAGGCAGAAAGATGAGATAGATCTACTAATGTAAAGTTTTTGTTACCTACCTACTTACTTCTCGTTTATATATTTTATGCCTACTTATGTACGTACATAAAATTATTTACGCAATATTAATAAACGTTAAATCGCCATGGTGCTCGGCCGCCGCGCGGCGCGCCCGGCACGGGGGTCATGGTGGAGCGCGCACATTGGCAAGGCTTCACTTTCGCCTCGTACTCGTACTGTACCTACTGCGCAGGCGCACTGCGGAGTATTACTCGCGAGTATCTCGGTTTATTTTTAAGTGAATGTGGTTCACCTTGGCTGCTCTGCATCCTACAGATAGCCGTGCACGTTGAACTTGCAGTATGCAGTACTCCCACTTAGACACAGCACGCGAACCGCACGTCGGGAACCGGCCGCCGCCGCGCCGACCGGCACAGGGCGGATACACAGGCGTACACTAGTAAATTCGCATTTCGGATTAAACTAACAGCAGCCTACCTACAGAACCTACTTGTATGTTTTTATCACGTCTATCCTGTGAACCATAGTATTGAGTTTGCCATGAAAAGAGAGAACGTTTTGCCATGCTAAATACATATTATAGATTACCTAATCAAATAAAGCATGATTTCTAAATGCTTTCCACCGTACAGTTCGGAAGTGCGATTGTTTCTAAAGGTTTTTTCAATAAGGGCGGGTAGATTTTGGCGGCCCGTGGCGGCCACTTTGTTTTGGTGACATCAGTCTATCAAATCTTTTGTTTATTAGTCAGTTACCTACTTATGCCAAATCACCATGGCAAGTTGCACAATTGAACAGCACGTTCAAATGATAAAACTTTGTTATCAAAATGAGTGTTCGTTAGTGCAAGAGTTAATTGTAACCATAGAAATGTAAACGGAGGCCTTCTTAGCGGAGGTGGAGGTGGATGCGGAGCCGAGGCGACGAGTTTCGCCTCCGCGGATGCGGAGGTTAACGGAGTCGGAGGCGGAGGTGAAAGTGGATGTGGAAAAAATTTTAATTTATGGTTTATTGAATGTCAAAAATCTTTATACATTCCACTTAAAACAAGACAATCGTGGTTCTATTAGAATTACATTATACAACTTCGTACGTCCAAGCAATTCCACATATTGATTCCTGTCGCAAACGACCAAAATGGTCGTTGGTGTTGCCTGTTGCGTATCATTTGACATTGACAATGTTTGACATACGCCCGCCCCCACCCTAACCGCGCACACGTGGATTCTTGACAGTTTCGCACGCAACACGCGGCTGACTATGATTATGAGTTTATGACGTAAATAAACCTCCGTTACAACTCTGCAAAAATTTTACGGAGACGGAGGCGAAGGTACGATTTCTTGTTGAACTTCCGCAGTAACGGAGGTGGAGGCGAAGTTCCGTTACAACCCTTGTGCAAACGTTGCGCGCATTGCGCCATTTTACGGTAGACGTGGTGGCCCTTTACAGTCAACTCTTCAACCCCGCTAGACTTTTTCTTGTGGGGTTTCTTGAAGTCGCAGGTCTATGCAAACAAACCACAATCGTTCGATGCCCTAAAGGTGAACTATAACCACACCCCGGACACTCCATACCTACAACGCTCGCAAAATAATATTCTACTACTACTACATTAAAAAACCGGCCAAGAGCGTGTCGGGCCACGCTCAGTGTAGGGTTCCGTAGTTTCCCGTCCGTCACAATAAGTGTTCCCACGTACAATTCGATAATACCCGACCCAATGTAATAAGTAGGCTACAGCGCCATCTCTCGGGGAATTGGGTTACTAATTAGTACATAGACGTGCCAGAAGTTTTCGGTGGTCATTTTGGATTGCGAGAACCAATTTTAATCATTCTTTTTTTGTTTGAAAAAAAAATACGTTCAGGATAATAAAATATGTAAACGAAGTTAAAAAAAAAATGCTTGCATATACGATTATACTAAAAACTTAGTCCAGAAATGATTTTGTACAACTTTTGTCTTTTTTGTACAAAAACTGTTGTTTCTATCAAGTTCAAAATAATTTTCCTAGAAAGTCCTTATAAAGTTCTACTTTTCAGATTTTTTTCATATTTTCTAAACTTATGGTTCAAAAGTTAGAGGGGGGGGACACATTGTTTTTTACTTTTGGAGCGATTATTTCCGAAATTATTGACATTATCAAAAAATGATTTCAGTAAACCCATATTCATTTTTAAATACCTTTCCAACAATATATCACACGTTAGGGTTGAAATTAAAAAAAAAATCACTTCCCACTTTACATATAGGGGGGCTACCCTAATAAAACATTTTTTTCCAATTTTTATTTTACCACTTTGTCGGCGTGATTGATATTATACATATTGGTACCAAATTTCAGCTTTCTAGTGCTAACGGTCACAGAGATTAAGCGAGGACGGACAGACGGACGGACGGACGGACGGACAGACAGACATGGCAAAACTATAAGGGTTCCTAGTTGACTACGGAACCCTAAAAACCGGCCAAGTGCGAGTCGGACTCGCCCATGAAGGGTTCCGTAGCAGCAAGTAACATAATATAAAAGTTCTTGTAGTTCGTTGTAACTTTGTGAAAGGTAAATTGCGGTTTTCGATTTATGACGTATTAAAAAAAAACTACTTACTAAATCTCGTTCCAACCAATTTTCGGTGGAAGTTTACATGGTAATGTACATTATATATATTTTTTTAATTTTATCATTCTCTTATTTTAGAAGTTAGAGGGGGGGGGGACACACATTTTACCACTTTGGAAGTGTCTCTCGCGCAAACTATTCAGTTCAGAAAAAAATGATATTAGAAACCTCAATATCATTTTTGAAGACCTATCCATAGATAACCACACGTACAGGTTTGATGAAAAAAAATTTTTGGAGTTTCAGTTGTAAGTATGGGGAACCCCAAAATTTATTGTTTTTTTTCTATTTTTGTGTGAAAATCTTACTGCGGTTCACAGAATACATCTACTTACCAAGTTTCAACAGTATAGTTCTTATAGTTTCGGAAAAAAGTGGCTGTGACATACGGACGGACGGACGGACAGACAGACAGACAGACAGACATGACGAATCCATAAGGGTTCCGTTTTTTACCATTTGGCTACGGAACCCTAAAAATGACGTTTGTATACGTATGAATGTGTGCGTGAGGTACTTGTGTTTGCGAGCGCTCTTTGTTAAAGAACTGCGACGGTAACCTCGAAGTGCGGGGTGAGGTGCGGTAACTGATGTTAGTGCGGGGAAGGGAGTGGCCTTTCTGTACGTAGTACTTTAAGTATTCTGTGCTATAACACAGGCCATCGCTCAAATTCAACCGGATCTATGCAGAAGAGTCATTGAAAATTGGACCACTCGGATCCGTGCCACTGTAAGAAGCCGAGGCGGGCATTTGAATGATGTCATATTCCATACTTACCTAATGGCACATGTGGGCCTTTCAAATAAAAAAAAGAATTTTGTTCATACCTCACACACAGCTTGTTTTATTTCACTTCATCTTTTACATCTACCCGCCCTTATTGAAAAACCCTTTATAAACAATATAATTTACATAACGATCAAGTTACAACAGACAGAGCAACAGGTAACTAGGTACATGGTATCAACACGCTATGGCGGTGTTAGTGGTTTACTCAACGACTTGAACAGCGGTAAATGTGTCGAGCTCCGCTAATGAGACACAATTGATTTTCTATTGTTTCGTCGCCAATAGGTGACGCGCGGACCGCGGTGCTATGCATAGAATGGTAAAGTTTCAACTTGCTAGTGAGGCGTCAGCTCGTCACACGTACCCGCGACGTATCGGAAGTGAGGCTGATAACTTATCACGGGGAGTGGAGGTTAACAGATTCACTCGCACTAATCGACAGTAAATAATTTAAAATGTCACGTCACATTACAGTTACCGGCACGTAAGTTGGCAAGATATTTCGTAGTGGGGGAAGTTCGCGCATGTAAAAATGTATGAAATTGTGCATGCGCGAACTTCCCCCACTACAAAATATCTTGCCAACTTACGTGCCGGGTATTATACTGTTACGTAATATTGTGTTCCGGTCGCTGGGGCGCCGGAAGCTGAGGTCACTAACTCGGTCCGTGAGGCCATCGTATCTCTCGTACGCGACACTACTACAACTAGTCTAACATATTCCACCACAATGAACAGCTCATCTGCCAGCAGCGAGAAAGGTCTAAAAACCTCAAGCACTACTTACTCCACTTCACGTGCAGCCGAGAGCCCGAGAAGTGAGAACATACTCGTTCGTTACTCTCCAAATTAAGTACATCCTTTTTCCAGTCAGCAAACAAACAAGCAGAACAAGTTGGAGTGTTTGACAGTCCACAGAACAGGGACATACAGGATTACGTATGCAGCGCATGTAACAGTATAGTAGGTACAGGAAGCGAAGAGAGGTGCGGCACACAGTTCACGTGTGAATATGATAAACTGTTGCTTTTGACGCCAGTGAGTAGCGGCGGTGACTGCCGGAGTGCGGACATTGCGGAATGCGCCAGAGCCGAGAATGTGCGACGATCACGCAATCGTGCGCAGCCACCTATTACTAGTTAGCTGGAACCTACGTTTGAAAGCCAAAACTGAACAAGAATATCGCTTACAGCTGAGTACCTACCCAAATAAATAAATTACAGCTCTACAACCACTCAATACGGGCTTAGAAAATTTGAATCTTAACGGACAGCGAGAGGGAACCAGCTCTTTTCGAGTTTGTCGTTCAGACTCTTCAGCTGTATCAGACACGCTGTACATATTAACTCAACGTGGCTCCCTATAGCATGCATACCTACTTCACTCAATACTCTGTTAAGTGCACTGCCTTGGTTGGACTGCAATTGAATTTTGTTCAACTCGAACGACAATGATTGCGTTATCACAGGAGAAACACAAGTCAGAGATAACAGCCTCGCTGGCACGACTGCAGTTCTGCATGTGGGGCAGCAGGCGCGGTGTCCGTCTGTCTGACATTTACGTTTATTTTCATCAGACGCGCCCGCGCCGCCACAGCTGATTCACACACCACCACTGGATAACATTTATAAAGTTCCCTAAATACACCGGTTCACTTGTCCGTACTAAAGGCTAGCCCATCTCTCACACTCGGCGAGTTGGATGCACTTCATACCCGTAAAGCTTTCTTTCTCAAAAGCTTACGACGTGAAGACTAAACATCACGCCTACAGATTTAGATTTACAGCCGTAGGTACCTAAGTAGCTTCGTTTGCTCGAAGCGTGAAAAGCCACGGCTATCTTCTCATATAATTGTCGATGTTGTGACCATGCTACGCGATTAGATATCGCCCGAACACGATCTTATCCAAAGAGAATTTACGATAACTAAATTTCAATAAAAACATGCGCTCGTTCTGATGGTTAAATTACTGAAAGTGATTATTACCTACCTACATGATCCGTATTATTTGCCAAGTTGAGACTTTGTGTCTATATTCAATGCCTGCTTCTACTCAAAACCATAACTAAGCTCCCACAACTATGTCCCAGTGAGTTTATTTTTGTTTTAAATAAGTTACACTTGAAAATTAGCGAAAACATCGTTTGTTAATGACACCGTTACCTATCAATACTTGCCGCGGTTTATCCAAACACCTTGAAGCCTTCCTGTCTAAAGGCTCCCACTACCACTACTTGTAGTCGCAGTAACTCGTATGAACACAGCAAAGTATTGAGTTGATTGCTGTTGTACTAGCAATACTCGCATGTACTATTGTTATCTATTCATAAATTATATTAGTCTCAGGGCACGCTGATAACGCTTACCTACTTATTGACTCGAAACAAAACGATTATTCAAACAATAGCGATAGTTGTCACTCGTGAAACTATTTTGTGCCCGATGTCAGGGGGTCTACTACCTAAGCACGATGTCAGGGGGTCTACTACCTAAGCACGATGTCAGGGGGTCTACTACCTAAGCACGATGTCAGGGGGTCTACTACCTAAGCACGATGTCAGGGGGTCTACTACCTAAGCACGATGTCAGGGGGTCTACTACCTAAGCACGATGTCAGGGGGTCTACTACCTAAGCACGATGTCAGGGGGTCTACTACCTAAGCACGATGTCAGGGGGTCTACTACCTAAGCACGATGTCAGGGGGTCTACTACCTAAGCATGATGTCAGGGGGTTTACTACCTAAGCACGATGTCAGGGGGTTTACTACCTAAGCATGATGTCAGGGGGTTTACTACCTAAGCACGATGTCAGGGGGTCTACTACCTAAGCACGATGTCAGGGGGTCTACTACCTAAGCACGATGTCAGGGGGTCTACTACCTAAGCATGATGTCAGGGGGTTTACTACCTAAGCACGATGTCAGGGGGTTTACTACCTAAGCACGATGTCAGGGGGTTTACTACCTAAGCATGATGTCAGGGGGTCTACTACCTAAGCACGATGTCAGGGGGTTTACTACCTAAGCACGATGTCAGGGGGTTTACTACCTAAGCATGATGTCAGGGGGTTTACTACCTAAGCACGATGTCAGGGGGTCTACTACCTAAGCATGATGTCAGGGGGTCTACTACCTAAGCATGATGTCAGGGGGTCTACTACCTAAGCATGATGTCAGGGGGTCTATTACCTAAGCACGATGTCAGGGGGTCTACTACCTAAGCACGATGTCAGGGGGTTTACTACCTAAGCACGATGTCAGGGGGTCTACTACCTAAGCATGATGTCAGGGGGTTTACTACCTAAGCACGATGTCAGGGGGTTTACTACCTAAGCATGATGTCAGGGGGTTTACTACCTAAGCACGATGTCAGGGGGTCTACTACCTAAGCATGATGTCAGGGGGTCTACTACCTAAGCATGATGTCAGGGGGTCTATTACCTAAGCACGATGTCAGGGGGTCTACTACCTAAGCACGATGTCAGGGGGTTTACTACCTAAGCACGATGTCAGGGGGTCTACTACCTAAGCATGATGTCAGGGGGTCTATTACCTAAGCACGATGTCAGGGGGTCTACTACCTAAGCACGATGTCAGGGGGTCTACTACCTAAGCACGATATCAGGGGGTCTACTACCTAAGCACGCTTTCAGGGGGTTTACTACCTAAGCACGATGTCAGGGGGTTTACTACCTAAGCACGATGTCAGGGGGTCTACTACCTAAGCACGATGTCAGGGGTTTACTACCTAAGCACGATGTCAGGGGGTCTACTACCTAAGCATGATGTCAGGGGGTCTATTACCTAAGCACGATGTCAGGGGGTCTACTACCTAAGCACGATGTCAGGGGGTCTACTACCTAAGCACGATATCAGGGGGTCTACTACCTAAGCACGCTTTCAGGGGGTTTACTACCTAAGCACGATGTCAGGGGGTTTACTACCTAAGCACGATGTCAGGGGGTCTACTACCTAAGCATGATGTCAGGGGGTCTATTACCTAAGCACGATGTCAGGGGGTTTACTACCTAAGCACGCTTTCAGGGGGTTTACTACCTAAGCACGATGTCAGGGGGTCTACTACCTAAGCACGATATCAGGGGGTCTACTACCTAAGCACGCTTTCAGGGGGTTTACTACCTAAGCACGATGTCAGGGGGTTTACTACCTAAGCACGATGTCAGGGGGTCTACTACCTAAGCACGATATCAGGGGGTCTACTACCTAAGCACGCTTTCAGGGGGTTTACTACCTAAGCACGATGTCAGGGGGTTTACTACCTAAGCACGATGTCAGGGGGTCTACTACCTAAGCACGATGTCAGGAGGTCTATTACCTAAGCACGATGTCAGGGGGTCTACTACCTAAGCACGATGTCAGGGGGTCTACTACCTAAGCACGATGTCAGGGGGTCTACTACCTAAGCACGATGTCAGGGGGTCTACTACCTAAGCACGATGTCAGGGGGTCTACTACCTAAGCATGATGTCAGGGGGTCTACTACCTAAGCACGATGTCAGGGGGTTTACTACCTAAGCACGATGTCAGGGGGTTTACTACCTAAGCATGATGTCAGGGGGTCTACTACCTAAGCACGATATCAGGGGGTCTACTACCTAAGCACGATGTCAGGGGGTCTACTACCTAAGCACGATGTCAGGGGGTTTACTACCTAAGCACGATGTCAGGGGGTTTACTACCTAAGCACGATGTCAGGGGGTCTACTACCTAAGCATGATGTCAGGGGGTCTACTACCTAAGCATGATGTCAGGGGGTTTACTACCTAAGCACGATGTCAGGGGGTTTACTACCTAAGCATGATGTCAGGGGGTCTACTACCTAAGCACGATGTCAGGGGGTCTACTACCTAAGCACGATGTCAGGGGGTTTACTACCTAAGCACGATGTCAGGGGGTCTACTACCTAAGCATGATGTCAGGGGGTTTACTACCTAAGCACGATGTCAGGGGGTTTACTACCTAAGCATGATGTCAGGGGGTTTACTACCTAAGCACGATGTCAGGGGGTCTACTACCTAAGCATGATGTCAGGGGGTCTATTACCTAAGCACGATGTCAGGGGGTCTACTACCTAAGCACGATGTCAGGGGGTTTACTACCTAAGCACGATGTCAGGGGGTCTACTACCTAAGCATGATGTCAGGGGGTCTATTACCTAAGCACGATGTCAGGGGGTCTACTACCTAAGCACGATGTCAGGGGGTCTACTACCTAAGCACGATATCAGGGGGTCTACTACCTAAGCACGCTTTCAGGGGGTTTACTACCTAAGCACGATGTCAGGGGGTTTACTACCTAAGCACGATGTCAGGGGGTCTACTACCTAAGCACGATGTCAGGGGGTTTACTACCTAAGCATGATGTCAGTGGGTCTATTACCTAAGCACGATGTCAGGGGGTCTATTACCTAAGCACGATGTCAGGGGGTCTATTACCTAAGCACGATGTCAGGGGGTCTACTACCTAAGCACGATGTCAGGGGGTCTATTACCTAAGCACGATGTCAGGGGGTCTATTACCTAAGCACGATGTCAGGGGGTCTACTACCTAAGCATGATCTCAGGAGGTCTACTGCCTAAGCACGTTGTCAGGGGTCTACTACGAGTACCTAAGCACGAAATCCGTAGTTTCGGCCGAAGTGATGGTCGTTGCCTACTTCGTATCACTCACGAGATAAGATTATTTTGGATCCCGAACTAAGAATTAATGACCATACGATTTTAAAGTTGTCCTTCGAAAAATTTAATTTGTCACTGGTTTGACGGATCTACAAGTTTCGAAGTGGCCCGTATCTTCGTTGACGGACAGAGAGTGACAGAACGCCGACTATTGCGAGCCGGTCCTATCACGCGGTGCTCTTAGTTAGCGTCAATTTGAACAGACACCAGCGCATCAAGTTACTACAATCTGTCAAATTTCTTTAATAGATTTTCAACTTTATCGCTAAATCATAAGGTTCAAAGTTGATTGGAAATATTTTACAGTTTCGGGTGCTTGATGTGCTGGCGCCCGTACAAACGGTTCCGGTTCGATTGATTCCGAGTGTTCCGTTGTAATGCTTAAATGTTTCAGTTAGTAGGTCCACTTCTTGTAATTCATACATTCAGGCCCTACGAAATTAAATCGTCTGAAACCTGCGGCTTTCTTTAAGGAATAAGTCCGAACGATTTGTTGTGCATGTTTTGCAATACAGATATCTTAAGCCTCTGTTATTTCTTAGATGTGGGACTTGTTTTCCTCTCTATTAGGCGGACATTCGTGGCGCCTACACTTTGATGTTGTAAACAATGGCACGCAGCCTTCAGCGAACGTCACGCGCATGCGCGAGCTCTGCCGACACACATGGCCGACACCCACCACCAGAGACCACAGCAAGTCAGCATATGAGTGTATTTAACCCTATTTTGTCCTTTTAAAGAATAAGCGCGTAATTTATGAGAGTATTTATATCGATATCTCTGGCTTGGGATTTGCATCACCAATCATTATAAACTGTCGATCGTACATCTGCTAGGTATATCTCTTCGGTTAGAACAGCGTTTACCTAACTTAAGCTTTGACAGAAATTCAGATAACTTGGTAGTCTATAGAAAGACGTTATGAGACTTTCCATCTCGTTTCCCAGACTGAATAATATACTGTGACTGATAAATGTTCCTGGGGTTGTGACTGCCAAAAATACATATAGGCAATAAAACAGGTTGAGCCGTTGAGGATTCGAAGTTAATCAAGGTGAATTCTAAGAAGAGAACTATGAGCACATTCACGAGATTGTGTCAAGGGTATAAGATTATTACCCTATGAAGGAGACCGACAATCAGAAGAGCGCTCAAGGAATATGGATAATGTGGTATTAGGAATTCCTTAGATACCGATTGTGCGCTGTTGGAGTCTCGTACTCTTGACACTGCGTCAAGCGGGTACTTGGAGAGCATAATTATTGTGATTTATACTTAAGTAAATTCAAATACACGTGAGTAAAGATAGCGATAGGTGATAGCCGTGATAGTGTGATGCCGATAACTTACAGAACTACTCGTGGAGTACACTCACAACACCCACAACAGGCAACACTAACATTTGGCCAGTCCGGGGCAGTGGTCCAACTGCTCTGTCCAACTAGTTGGACCATGGGTCTTTACTAGGGGCAGTTGTCCAACTTTAAAAATAGTTGGACCACAGCACCTTCTGAGAGTTCAGTGGTCCAATTCATTTAAAAAAAAACTTGTCAACTCTAAAAACATCAACTGCATCTTTGGGAGTTTCTTGCCCGTTCTTCTCCATAGAGATCTACGCTTTGGAATGGGCAACTAGCTTCAACTTTCTAACTAACTGACCGACTACTTAATTTTGACAATTCAAAAGTGCCTGTAATGGTTTAATTGAAATAAATGCTTTGAGTTTGAGTTTATGTGTGTATGGTACCTACTGGTTTACGGTTACTTATATTGAACCTCTTTGCAGTAAAATACCAAAAGACTAATTTTCAAACTTTATTTTTTTTTTAATGTTTTACAACATTCAACGAATGCATGACCTTTAGTAATAACACCTGAAATCAGTTGTAGCTGAATTTCTCGTATATAATCATCATTCTCAATTTGGACCTTACGTCTTTTGTGTGCGATTTCACTTGATAAAGTTGTAAAATTTTCTAAAACATTTAATAGATGTAACATTGTAAGATTTTTTGCATTCATGCACCGACTTAGTTTTGCATGTGAGCTTTCTGAAATGTTATTAGTCCTATGCCTCTGGCTAAATCTATCTATCTTCTATCTCTATTTATAAAAGGAGAAACTGACTGGCTGACATATCAACGCACAGCAAAAACTACTGGAACTAGGAACGTGAAATTTTGCACACAGCTTCCTTTATAATGTAGGGGAGCACTAAGAAGGGGTTTTTGGAAATTCAACCTTAAAGGGGGTGAAAAGGGGATATTTTGTTTGTATGAAAAATCTTATTCCTTGAGTTAATAAAGTTGAAACTTGGCACGAATACTTATCTAAGTAAATTATAACGTTTGGCATTTTTTGTTTTTCTAAACTACCCCCTAAAGGCGGATTGGGGGGTGCCAAAATATGTATGGAGGAATTTTAACGCGCAGTCCGATTAACTCGAAACTCAGTATTTAAGTATACTTAAGACCAAAAGAATAGCGTGTATCAGGATTTTTCCAAAATCTACCCTTAACCGGGTGAAAAGGGGTAGTTAATTCTACAGGGGAGGATTTTAATGAAAAAATCTCTTTCTAAATGCTAAAGATCATAAACATATTATTTTCGAAAATTTTAGAGAAAAGTACGAAATACATGCGGACGAAGTCGCGGGCAAAGTGATAGTACGCTTATAAGCTGAGAAAATTCATCAAAATTTCCTTTAATCCAATAACGCTCTTTGCCTATATTGAATCAGTTTGTTAGCTTCAACACCACTTCTTTATGTAATTCCAGCCTTATACAAATTTATCACTCTGCAAGTGGAAAAACTGAGCATAATGATATAGTTCTTTTGACTCTTTTTGATTTAGTTTTTGAGATACCTAATTTTTTTGCTTTTCTCCAAATTCATTGTGACCAATGATAATAACAGCCAACACTTTTAAAACCAGCCTACAATTTTAAAGAGGTTCAATATAACTGTAAACCAGTAGATACCATACACACATAAAGATGCAGTTGAGGTTTTTAGAGTTGACAAGTTATTTTTTAAATGAATTGGACCACGGAACTCTCAAAAGGTGCTGTGGTCCAACTATTTTTAAAGTTGGACAACTGCCCCTAGTAAAGACCCATGGTCCAACTAGTTGGACAGAGCAGTACTGGACCACAGCCCCGGACTGCATTTGGCAGAGTCAAGCAACTCACCGCGAGCTCGCGGATAAAAGTCCTTGACTCCAATATTTAAATAAGTAGGTGTTTATCCAGAGTATGTACATGTCATCACTGGGTATTCTGTAACCCCTGTATTAGATAATATTGGTGAAGGGCGGTTTTACCCAGTCTTTTTTCTGCAACTTACTGCTTTGAATAGGTAGGTAGGTAAGAAGAGAGTTTTTACTTTGGTCATTTCAGTGCGTCAAGTATCTCGATGTTATAAATATAGGTACTCTACGTCTTGTTTCCAAAAGATAGATCATAACTCCCGAAAAGAGCCTTCCACTGTCTCCTAGAGTTGAAGTTAAGGCTGATTTAGACAGGGTAAGTAACTGACTCCAAACTTGTGACAAGTCAGTGCTGATGCGATATTTACCTAGTGTAAATTGAGTTTGGAGTCAGTAGTACTGACTCCAAATTCAATTTACACTAGCTAAAAAAAAAGTAATTAAAAAAATTAAAAAACCCGACTGCAACCTTACACTAAAACTAACTGAAAAGCTAAAAACAAGCCTATTTTAAATTAAATAAATGTTGGAAGCAGGCGGGGCCCATTTTGTTTTGATTTCCCATCCATAAAAAAAAAAAAAAAAAAAAAAAAAAAAAAAGGCGGGGCCCATACCATTATTATAGTTTCAAACTCAAATGGGTCCCACCTGCTTGCAACTTTTATTTAATTTAAAATGAGCTTGTTTTGAGCTTTTCAGTTAGTTTTAGTGTAAGGTTGCAGTCCGGTTTTTTAATTTTTTTAATTACTTTTGTTATTTCCAGCTTTTTAGTTTACAAATGTGAACGATTTCGCGGACGATTTAGTTCTTGGTACGTGTTTTTTACGATTTGTCACTTTGAATTAGTTTTAACCATATAAGTGGTATACTATATTTTTGTAATCGCCTTTTAAAACCCTTTATTTTAATACCCCACTCGATAGGTTTTGAAAAAAAAAAATTTTTTTAAGGCATAATATGGCGCCAAAAATCCGCCATTTTGTTTTTTTTTTTTATTTTGATATACCCAGTGTCACTCTCACAGTAAATACCAATCTAACCACACCTCTCAAGCTCAAATCCATCGAGCCGTTCAGGCCGCAGAGCGTGCCAAACAATTATACAAACAAACATACATACATACATACTCTCGAAAAACATAACCCTCCTTCTGGCGCAGTCGGGTAAATATCGGGTCAGCACTGACTTGTCTCGAGTTTGAAGTAAGTAACTTACCCTGCCAAGAGGACAAACTCCGGCAGCACGATGAGGCTTGTTCTTGTTACCTATCGGACGTGATACCCACGATCGTTGACGCTGATTCAGTTTTCCACAGAAGTTGGTGTTTTGTTTACAATCAGCGAATGTTGGATATTATCAGCGTTTAGGTAATGAATCTAATCAGTGACACCGTCACACCGCCGGCCGGCCCACTTTCTGAAGGAAAGCGGAATAAATTATTAGGGTTATCACTCGCACGGATCATTAACTGATGCAGCAATTATTCATGTCACTTTAAATAGTGTAGCGCATGCGCGCGGCGCGTCGTGTGGCGCTGTGGGGGCGCGGGTGGCACGCGTGCACGCGCTTGCTCGTGCCGCTAGCGACTGTCAAGTGTCAAAATTGGCGGGAACCGGCGCGGCGCGGGCGCATCCTACACTACACATACATCGGCACACTGCTGAAGTGACCTGCAATTATTATAATTAGCAATCATTATTAAAAACTGAAGACATTGAAGAATGCGCGATACGGACCTCTGTCACAAAATACAGTGTCTTGTTATCAACACTAGCGAGTTGCGACGGCCGAGGAGTTCCATCTGCGCTTTGCGCAATGTTTATTACAAACAAACACCTTGATGTACATTCTGCCACGCCACTACCTACTGTACTCCTAAATAATCAGGTGACGTCCGTGTCATCATAAATGCATACCTTATCATGTCTTGTGTAGGCACGCGCCAAAGTCAATGGTTTCAGTCGTACGGTGGTGGTGGAGCCACATGAGTAGTCTAGTCTAGAGTAGTCTACTTAGGTATGTGGTGGAGCGCTCTCATTGCAGGCAGGAGGCTCTCTACAGTACAAACTAATTTATAGACTGAAATCACCAAAACCTTTGCGCTGCAGTTAGAGCGGTTTCGCACTACATCCGATCCGAATCCGAGAAATGCCGATCCGAAGTATGTATGAGGGATTGCGCACTAGATCCGAACAAATAGGACTATGTAGCAGACGCTCGCGAGGAGAGGGAGGTAGCGAGGTGCGGGGATCAATAAAACAAAATGTGCGCTGAATAAAAACTTTTTAAGAAAAAAAAACCGACTTCCAAAAAAACACTACAAAGTGAAAAATAACTTTAATTTCGGAAGTCGGTGTCTTTGGATCTGTATTTTAGTTTTTTGCCACCGACTTCCGAAATTAAAGTTATTTTTCACTTTGTAGTGTTTTTTTGGAAGTCGGTTTTTTTTTCTTAAAAAGTTTTTATTTCACGCTTTTTAGTGGGTCTGCTTATAATTTATCTAAGTTACAGTAGCATAGTGCTCATCGCCTTTTACAAACAAATTATTGCTTTTCCCGATGCAGGGAAGTTAATTGTTGAGGAGTTCTCCAGGTCCACCATCTGCTCCATATCACCATTCACATTGTGACGAGCATACATTGCTTAGCAACCATATTAAAGTAATCGAATCGCAACCCGTGAAATACTTAGATATTATTGAGTAGTTCCGGTGGCCATCTGTGGTCTTCATCATCAGTTCCACTTCACCAAATGGTGCTTTCCGAGAGCAAGTGCACGAGTTACTATAAAAAATACCCAAATCGCTATAGGTGTGCCTATAATATTTGAAGAGTTCCTTCGATTTCTCCAGGATCCCATCATCAAATCCTGACCTGATGTTTTTAGACTAGATGCTGATAATCCTGGCTGCAGCATCAGGCCAGACTTATGTCAACATTGCATTGAACTTAAAATTTAGTCCTGTTTAAAATGAGCCCAAACACGACTACTGTGCTGTAATTTCAAGGTTTGTACTTTTTCTGATGCTCCTGGCTTCAGCATCAGGTCTCTATGTACTTCGGTGTTCCTCATTAACAGTACGTTTATCCACACATGGAGCCCTTTTCAATGAGCCTAAACACGATATATCTGCTGTTAGTTGTCGAGGAGTTAGGTACTCTGCAGACTATCCTGACTGCAGCATCAGGTCATGACTTGATGATCATGAGACCAAATGTGACAAATGCCCTATCAAACATCAAAACAATTTACTAAAAACAGCCCTTGCCTGTTCGAGTAACTTCTTACTGTTAAGGATTTGTACCTTCCATCATCAGTCCAGCTACCTGAGATGGTGACAACCATACGCAAATACACAAGATACTTCATAAAATATGCGAAAAACAATAAGTGAGCCTATAAAATTTGAGGGTTGCCCTCGATTTCTCTAAGATCCCATCATCAGATATTGAAATGGTGACAATGGGACCACACGGGAAGCACCAGCTTTCAAATAAAAAAAGAATCATGAAAATCGGTTCACCCAGTCGCAAGTTATGAGGTAACAAACATAAAAAAAAAAAAAAAAAATACAGTCGAATTGATAACCTCCTCCTTTTTTTGAAGTCGGTTAAAAATATAAAAATGAATACCTATACCAGAAACTAGCGTTCAGTTTGATTATTTTACGTAAAACTATTTTTATTGAATACTTTTATTTATTTGTATAGATATTTACATAATATAAGCTAACATATAAACTATAATAATATGTACAATTACATGAAAAAATAAACAAAATAATCATAGGGCATCAAAGAATTCGTCCGCATCGCTGTCAACAGGAACAGTGCCCAAAAGGCTGGCAGCATTGCCATTTTTATTTTGAAGAAAATATTTTTTCACTCCTCTTGCTCAAAAAGACCGTCATTGTAGAGCGAGGAAAAAATAGCATTTCTTCCTCTAGGGGAAAAAGTTTTTAAGTTTTTTTTTTTTTTTTGTTACTAACGAGCCTACTCAAACGAAAGTCTTTATTCATAAGTATAATAATCATAAATAAGGACTCAACATAATAGTATTTCATAAAAAAAGTAAAAATCCGACTGCGCTAAAAAACTAAGTTAAAAAAAAAAAAAAAAAAAAATACAGTCGAATTGATAACCTCCTCCTTTTTTTGAAGTCGGTTAAAAAACTGAAAAGCTAAAGATGATTTAGATATTGAGCGGGAACGTAGGGCGTTGGCAGTGAGATGCAATATGCTGGCGCGCAGGTTTGCACGGTGCACAAAAGATGTTAAAATTGCGCTTTTTAAAGCATACTACCAGACATTTTATACCTGCAGCCTGTGGGTCAGCTATACGCGTAGATCTTTCAATGCCCTGCGGGTCTTGTACAATAATGGTTTTAGGATGCTGTTGGGGTTGAAGGGGTTGCCTCGCTTTTGCAGTGCATCAGGTATGTTTGCTAAGGCTAGCACTGACTGCTTTAGGGCTATAGTAAGGAAAAGAGTGGCCTGGTATGTGTACCTATGTGTTTTTTTAGTGTAATAATGTATAATAAATGTTGGAAGCAGGCGGGACCCACACCCATTTGAATTTGAAAATAATGGTATGGGTCCCGCCTGCTTCCAACATTTATTTAATTTAAAATGGGCTTGTTTTTAGCTTTCAGTTTTTTTAATTTAAGTAAGTTTTTTACCGCAGTCGGGTTTTTAATTTTTTTAATTAAGTACCTGCTTTTTAGTTTACAAATGTGAAAGATTTTGCAGGCGATTTAGTTCTTTGGTACTTACGTGTTTTTTACGATTTGTCACTTCGTATTACTTTTAACCATATAAGTTGTGTATATTTTTGTAATCACCTTTTAAAACCCTTTATTTTGATACCCCACTCGATAGGTCATGAGAAGAAAAATTTTTAAAGATTTTTGCGCCAAAAATTTGTTGAGTTTTTGGTCAAAAATTCGTTCATAATGATGGCCTTGTGCGAAGGCGCATTATCGTGGTGCAAAATCCAACAAATTTCTTTCCACAAATCTGGCCTTTTTCTTCGAATTTGCTCTCTTAGACGCCGCACAAACAGAGGCGTAGCTATCGGAGGGCTAGAGGCGGTGCCGTGCACCGGGGGGGACGCCGAAACAGAAATCATGAAAAAAAATTTGCTGTTTCATACAAAAGTTCCAATACCTACTTGACCAAAATGACTGTATGAAACAGCAGATTTTTTTAGAGTTGGTCCCATAGTGAAAGTTGTTCATATTCATGGGTAGAACACCCTGTAATAATTTGGATGGTGATTAAAAAATATCCTTGTATACGAGTGAATTTCAACAACTATGATTTTTTACCTAATTTTGGTGGAAATTTTTGTTTTTGAATTTTTAATGAATATAAGAAGTTGATAAGCAAGAAATACGTATCCAGTTACATAAAATGTAAGAGACATTAATTTAATCCTGATAGCTTCTAATATATTGTTGACACAAGAATTAGTAAGACACCAAAATTGATATCTAACGTCAAAATTAGAAAATCTATTAAAAGTAGGTACCTCAAATTATTAATTCAATAACAATAAAAACTTTTTTATAGTGAATAAATATTTATTAAAGTAATAAAAAATAACATAAAAATAATACTTTCTTACTTTTGACGAAAAAAGAATCGTAATAAGATAACTCGATCTGGAAGTAGAGATCGAGTCATATTATTAGGTACGGTTTTTTTTTCGTTTTTCTTTGAATTACGTAAAAAGTCATTTTTGTTATTGGTAAAATACCACCAAAACCACCAAAATTGCACCACCAAAATTAGAATCTTGTTTAATATGTTTATTTATAAAAAAACTACTAAGAATATAATAATTATATTTGTATTGTTTTGAAAGCTTAACAAAGCTTTTTATTATAAAAATATATTACAACACTGACTTTAGTTATAAAACGTTTTTAAACATCAACACCAAAATTGCAGGACTTTTGTCCGATTACTAAAAAAAGACTTACTTTCGTTTTTACCGCGAAAACAAAACAGGCTGGCTCACGTCTGTCAGTGCTGCGCGTGAGTGCCTGGCTCTACGAAGTGAACGATGGTAGTTTCGTCCTTCTGGGTTTATTCTATACGAGCCACTGATGATGATTGATTTCATTTCATTTTTCATGAATGATTTCATTTCTCCCACCAAAATTTAAAATTTCGCGCGGATACCCTTTTTTAATTTTCTCTAGGATAAAGTATTGCACTAAATATAATAATAAAACTGTCATCAGATAGAAAAACTAATACCGAATTTAAATACAATTAGTAATATCTAGTAAATTAGTGCAATTTCGCGATAATTCTCAGAAAAACAGATTGTGGACGCGCCACCAAAATTAGAATTATACGAAATATAATTTTTTTTTATAACTTCTATAATGTTTCCTACTAAAATATTTCTGGCCTGATACATATTATACACATGATACATATACATACGTCTAATTTCTTAAAAAAAAAATTAAACTTTTTTACGTTTTATCTAAGATACGATTTTCAGCTGCGCCGCTTAAAAATTACACTTGAGAAATTCACTCACCTAAATTTAATAAATTCTTTCTGTTGTGTTGTGTAAGTTAGGTACTAAGTTCTTGTGTTTAGCCACTTCAACCAATCGGCTGTTATGCGACCGATTTATGAATACTATGTAGCTTACTCTACCGAAATATTAGTAATGAACTTCTTTTTTGACAAAATACTATATGCTTGACATCTTCCACAAATTATTGATTCCTAACGCGGCTGGCAGTGGGCATGTTACGGGGGTTTGGATAGGGGCCTAAAGAGGAAAGCCTAATATGGGCAGACTGCAGGAAACTTCTATGGGGGCCACATGGGGAATTCATTTAAAAAAAAAATTTTTCATTTCTCATACTCGGAAAGTAGTGTTTGTTTGATCCAAATAGCGGGTGGGAGACGCTGCTTCCCACCACAGGGCGGGAAAGACTCATAGTAATTACTTCCCTCTTTAGGGTGGGAATGAATTTTAAAAATAGAACTGTAGTCAGCTACGATTAAGAAAAATGCTGCAGTCTTGTGAGTGTATAAACAGCCAGTGTGAATTAAAAAAAAAAACCTATTAAGCGGGACAGCCCGCGGCGATGACGCGGTGTGTTCCATATTTAAAAAAAAAAAAAGACAATAGTATTATTTGGCGGGATACTAACCCTGTAAGCTGTACCGAAATTCAAAAACTTGATTTTAAACACTAATATTTCTTTAAAAATAAAAATGAGTTCTAGCGATTCTGAAATGTTGACCCCAGATTCGGTTAAAGACGAGGCAAATACAGTAATTGAAAATCTTTTGCCGGAAATTTCAAAAGAAAGATATCTAAATACATACAGTGATTTTATGAAGTGGCGAGCAGACAAGAAAATAAAATCATTTTCCGAAAGTGTGTTTCTTACATACTTCAATGTACTATCTAGCAAAATACAGCCTTCTACGCTATGGAGCAGGTATTCAATGCTCAAGAGTACACTAAGTGTAAAACATAATGTAGATTTGAAAAAATTCCATAATGTAACATCGTTTTTGAAAAGACAGTCTCAGGGGTTCAAGAGCAAAAAATCTAAGGTTTTCACCTCTTACGAAGTGGAAACATTTTTAAATAAAGCCCCTAACGAGATATATTTGGCAGTAAAGGTAAGCTATAAGTAATTATCTAGGTAGAGAGAGGTCTTTTACACTAAAAATGAACTTCGTCCCCAACGTTTTAGCTTTACTCTGATTATGTATTATAGAAAGGTCTGCATAAAAAGTGGAAATTACACTGACCAGATTGCGTATATTGAGAGTAAAGACGTTGGAACGACGTGTATTTTTAGAGCAAAAGATCTCTACTTGTTTATTTCACCTACATACATGGACTTATAAAACTATACCTACGTCCATGCCTACATACCTAAAAGATAAATAGTGACAAAATTAAATGTTTTTCACAGGTGGTATTGATACTCGGTATAAGCGGCGCCTGCAGAAGCAGTGAGCTCACAAATCTAACAATTAACGACGTTGAAAATCAAGGCCAGTTATTACTCGTAAAATTGACTAAAACAAAAACAAATATTGAGCGGACGTTTGTAGTACGAGAAGAGTTTACACAAATAGTAAAAAAATATCAAATAATCAGACCTAATGACATAAAAACGGATCGCTTTTTTCTCAACTACCAAAAGGGAAAATGCTACAAACAAGTGATCGGTAAAAATAAAATATCAGGTATGCCGAAGCAGATAGCAACATATTTGAATTTACCAAACTGTGAGCAGTATACCGGGCATTGTTATAGAAGAACGTCAGCGACACTGTTAGCCGATTCTGGGGCGAACTTGACAATGTTAAAAAGACATGGAGGATGGAAATCCAGCACAGTCGCGGAAGGCTACATTGAGGATTCTGTCCAAAATAAAACCAAAATTTCAAGCAAATTAACTGAAACTATTAATTTACGCCCCAGTTCGCCTCAACCAACTACTTCAAGGGAGTCTCTGCCATGGATTCCACCGTCTAATCAAATACCAGAGTCTCCTACTTTTACAGACATCCAGCATAGCCAAAGTCATAATATATCAAACACCGTAAATATTCCAAACAAGAATGTAACTTTAAATCTCACAAATTGTTCTAACTTCTCCATTAATTTTAAATAGGTACTACGCATGTTATTGTTATCAATAAATATTTTAGAAAAACGACTACTTTTTACTTTCCTTATATTCGAAATGAAAAGTAGAGTGTTTAACACGGGTGAAAGTCATCAATTCCTACTCGGACTATAGCCGCCCTCGCTGCGCTCGGGCGTCTAAATGCCTCGTATAGGAATTGATTACTTTCGACCCTTGCATAACAATCTACTATTTATGCTGGAGCGAATGTTGGACGACACAGAAAATTGAGCAAAATGAAAGTATGGGAAGAATATGACTTACTTGGGATCACTGGATGTCAGGTTGGTGCAACGACTGCCGACGTGGTGGGCACGCGTTTACTTCACACTTGTCACTTTGTGTCGGCCAACACGTTAAATAGTTTATATTATAATGATGGTACAGCGGTTGAGTTAAAGCGGTGACTGCTTGAAGAGAACAGTGCGAATCCTCATGGCGACCTCTGTCAAGTCCGCGAAGTCAAGCGCGAGCGCGAGTGTCAAGGCGGAAACGCTTCTCATTGGTGTTGCGGTGTAGCACCTTTTTGCGGAATGGGGGTAGGATTGGAAAGGAAGCCGGAATATGATTGGCTCAATACTGTGGTCCAATATGAATTCTACACTGAATATGTGAGACGCGTTTGGATACATGATACCAAAATTTTTATATTGCTAGCTTGCGTAAGCAAGGAATTTCAATCACTATTTCCTTCACTTTTGAGATGTTAACTTCAGTTGAAGATGTTGATGGCCTACCAGGGCGAGGCAAATCACTCATAAGCACGTGTTTATGATAAAGTCGATTCACCGTAAGCCTTCTGTAACATTTTCAGTGACTTCGAACACGAAATTCCATTCATAATCAGCCTACAATGTACCCACTGCTGGGACACAGGCCTCCTCTCGATGAGAGGGAGTGGGCCGTAATCTACCACGCGGGCCCAGTGCGGGTTGGTAGATGTCAGATGTCTTTGAATTGTTGGTTCTAGGACATGCCGGTTTCCTCACGATGTTTTCCTTCACTGTTTTGAGAGCAGTGGTGATGAAATAATTTACACAAAATAAAGCGCCTGTCTGGGTTTGAACCTAAGACCTACAACTCGTAAGTCGCGGCCGTTACCACTTGGCCATCAATGCTCTCCAAATCCAAATTCCATTGGCGATGCAAAGAAGACAAACTCTTTGTTCGATGTTTTTGTCCATTATGAAATTCGCAATACACTATTATGATGATCTACTAAAATTTTTTTTTACCAAAAAAAAAACAACCGACTTCCGAAATTAAAGTTATTCACTTCGTAGTTTTTTTTTTTGAAGTCAGTTCATTTTTTATGTAAAAATGTTTTTATTTTTCACTTTTTAGTTGTGCCTACCCCACACAAATTCAATTAACACTAGTGCGTTGAAGAATTGAAGACACGGACTAGAAGAATCATCAAAATTCGCATAGAAATGCCGGAGAGGCAGTACATTTATGCATATAACTTCGTACATAATAATAATTACCTAATGTATTATATACCTTCCTGAAAGTATGTAAATCACATTAATGAAAGAATGATCAAAATCGGTTCATTAGTTTTTGAGAAAATCGCGGACATACAAACATACATACGGGTCGAATACAGAACCTCCTTTTTTGAAGTCGGTTAAAAAGTGAAAAAAGGGTGAAACAAGAAAGTACCTTCCCGTGGTCGCATGCTACCATAGCTTATAAGTACGTAGGTATGTTAGTACAGTAGCATGCGACCACGGGAACTGTACTTTCTTGTTTCATCCTTTTTTCACTTTTTAGTGTTTTTTTTAATAGTTTTGCCCCCCGAAACCCCGTAATGGCCGGACCGGGAAATAACATCATCAATATATTTAAAATCTCACGTTGAAATCATTTTCTTAAATAAAACAAAATTTTTAAACTCCCTTGCATCACAGAAAACGGCATGTTAAGACGACGCCTTATGATAGTTTGTTATCTCATCAGGAATGCAGCGGGGCCGCCGATAGTAACTAGAATGTGTGACACGAGAGCATCTCCCAAAAACAAGTGTGTCACAGAGTCAGCACTCACGCACGGCGACCACTCGAAACAATTGAAATCAATCAAACGCGTGCGAAGCGCGCGCGCAGCTGCATGCCGCTCTTTATTTTACCCTCTCCCCACACCACACCACGCTGAACGCAAAGGAGTAGAGATAAACCATTCTTAAAATGAACGCCCCTCCACTAAAATTTGTATACAAACATTTGAAATGTGTATGCAACAAGCAGTGGAGTTTTCTCTACATGATTGATAGTATAAAACCAACGTCACACGTCTTTGGGTGCGATCCCAACCACAAAGGACATAAGGTCTGCGACTCTGCGACGTGCCAGCAAGGATCTCACAGCACTCCTTACTGGTCCTTCTGTTCCGGACTCCTCCGTCCGTGCTACTCCTAGTAGTCCTAGTGGCCACTCTTAGCGCCACACTCGGCCCCCGCCAGACGCAGACGCAGACGCAGGCTGTGCTGCCACTGCTGCTGACTCTCATAATTATTTAGAGCGACAATTATTTATGCCATGGTAATTAATAGATTAATCTGTCAAGCTCCGCTAATGAGACACAGATTTCTATTGTTTCGTCGCCGATCGGCGAACTGATTATTATTATACAAATATTGACAATCAAACATGACTGATGATGACGTTACATTCACGGGTATGTTGGCAATTTTTCGTTTTAGAATGTTCGTCATCATCATCAAACAGACACACTTTCGCATTTACTCGTATAATATTAAGTATGCATTGTAGTTTCACGGAACAATCTCAAATTCGGGTAAAACTAAACGTCCTTTTTTATGGGATTTTTGTACAAATTTTATCAAAAATTGGACAACGTCTATCAGGTCAGCAAGTAATTAATTTAATAACGACCTGATGTGTGCGTGCAGACTGTCGGAGAGTCACGAGATTTGCAAGCTGTGACACGGATGGCTAGTTCAGTCGATCGCACACCTGTCAAGCGTGACGAGTGCCGACTATTGCCCAGTGGGGAGGCTTTCACCTTCACTACGCGGCCCCGAGATGCATTAGATCTATCTCTTCTACTATGTACGAAAATAAGTAGAGGTGTAAATAGCTTGTGTACGTTTTTCTATAAAATCAGCTAAAATTAAGTAATTACCTACATATTATATCTACCTACTAGAAAATTATAAATCCTGACTGCTGTTTTCCAAACTAATATTATAAATGCGAAAGTAACTCTGTCTGTCTGTCTGTCTTTTCTTCACGCCTAAACCGCTGAACCGATTTAGATGAAATTTGGTATAGAGATAGTTTGAGTCCCGGGAAAGGACATAGGATACTTTTTATCCCGATATTCCCACGGGATCGAGACTTGCGCGGGTGAAACCGCGGGGCGCAGCTAGTAATTTATATTTATTTATTTAACTAGCTTCTGCCCGCGACTTCGTCCGCGTGAAATTCGTACTTTCCTCTAAAAAATTCGAAAATGTATGTAGGTATGATATTTATTATTTATTTAGATAAATAAGTATTCGGGCCAATTTTTATGTTTATACAGGGTGTTACAGAAAGGGTATATCAATACAAACGGGTTGAAGAGTGTATCTGGTCTAGAATCTCTGTACAAAATTTCAGCTCAAAAACAGTAACTTTGAAAATGCTTAATATTTTTTTATTTCGATAGTTTATTAAATTGAAATCATAACAAACATGTCACCGCACTACGAGGGTCATTATCCATTATCTGTAGTGTGTCTGTGCGCCTAGTACACGTACATCACGCCGCCGCGCGCCAGTGCAGCGCCGTGATGTCGAAATAAAAAAATATTAAGCATTTTCAAAGTTAATGCTTTTGAGCTGAAATTTTGTACAGAGATTCTAGACCAGATACAGTCTTCAACCCGTTTGTATTGATATACCCTTTCTGTAACACCCTGTAGATCAAAGAATTCAGATTTTTTAGATGAACTGTATCCCCGCTTTTAACCCCCACAGGGGTGGAATTTTGAAAAATCGTGATGTGTTCATAATTTGACTCAAAGATTATATATACTAATTTTCGAATTAATCAAACCCCGCAGTAAAATCCTCCCCTGTAAAATTAACTACCCCTTTTCACCCCTTTAAGGGTAGATTTTCGAAAAACCCCGATACACGTTATTCTTTATTTAAATACCGAGTTTCGAGACTGCGCGTTAAAATTCTTCCATACCTTCAAATTTTGACGCCCCCAATCCCTGTTTTAGGGGGTAGTTTAGAAAAACAAAAAATGCCAATCTTCATTATTTACTTATATAAGTATTCGTGAAAAGTTTAATGTTTATTAACCAAATGAATAAGATTTTTCATATACATACACTGTATTCCCGCTTTTCACCCCCATAGGGGTGGAATTTCGAAAAATTGTTTAGTATGTGTTTGTACTTGACTCAAAGATTATATATGCCAATTTTCGAGCTAATCAAGACACGCAGTAAAATCCTCCCCTGTAAAATTAACTACCCCTTTTTTGTCACAGTTAGGGGTAGATTTTCGAAAAACCCTGATACACGTTATTCTTTATTTTTAGTCCTTAGTATAAATACTGAGTTTTGAGTTAATCGGACAGCGCGTTAAAATTCTTCCATACAAATTTTGACACCCCCAACACCTCTTTAGGGGGTAGTTTAGAAAAACGAAAAAGCCAAACTTTATAATTTACTTAGATAAGTATTCGTGCCAAGTTTCAAGGTAATTGGTACCTCAAGGAATATTATAAGATTTTTCATACAAACAAAATCCCCCCTCTCCTCCCCCTCCTCCTTTTCACCCCCTTTAAGGTTGTATTTCCAAAAACCCCTTCTTAATGGATACCTACACTTTACAAAGAACACAACCTCCAAAATTCATGTCCCTAGGACCAGCGGTTTAGGCCGTGCGTTGATATCTCAGTCAGGCCGTTCATCCCCCTTTGGAGGTGAAATTATTAAAAACTAACTTTTAAACTGACGGACTTTCATACACAACTTCATCCCCCTTTTTAACCCTTTGGGGTGGAATTATCAAAGACGCTGAGACACCTATAAATTAATTTTCAATCGTCAGCTTAAACACAAAATTTGAAGATCCTAACTTTAAAACAGACGGACTTTCATACACAACTTCATCCCCTTTTTAACCCTTTGGGGTGGAATTATCAAAGACGCTGAGACACCTATAAATTAATTTTCAATCGTCAGCTTAAACACAAAATTTGAAGATCCTAACTTTAAAACTGAGGGACTTTCATAAAAACTTTCATCCCCTATTTAACTTCCTTAGGGGTTGAATTTCGAAAAATCCTTCCTTATTCCTTGTCTACATTATAAAGGGAACCATTGTGTAAAATTTCAGTTTTCTAGGTCCAAAGATTTGGGCTGGGCGTTGATGAGTCAGTCAGTCAGGCCTTTTGTTTTTAACCGACTTCAAAAAAGGAGGTTCAATATTCGATCCGTATCCGTGTTCGATATGTATGTATGTTTGTATGTCCGCGATTTTCTCAAAAACTAATGAACCGATTTTGATAATTCTTTCGTTAATGTTATCTACATACTTTCAGGAAGGTTTTAGTATATAAAACATTAGGTAATTATTCTTGTGTGCAAAGTTATTTGCATAAAAATGTACTGCCTCTCCGGCATTTCTATGCGAATTTTGATCATTTTTCTAGTCGGTGTCTTCAATTCTTCAATGCACTAGTGTTATTTGAATTTGTGAGGTGTAGGTACAACTAAAAAGTAAAAAAAATTTTTTTTTTTACAAAAAAAAACAACTGACTTCGAAAAAAAACACTACAAAATGATAAATAACTTTAATTCCGGAAGTCGGTGTCAAAAAACGAAAATGCGGAATCAACGACATCGACTTCCGAAATTAAAGTTATTTATCATTTTGTAGTGGTTTTTTTTTTGAAGTCGGTTGTTTTTTTATTTATATTGATAGATAAGATTGATGTTATACATAAATAGTAGCTGATGTAACTATTACATTATCTAATGTAAGATAAAAATATAAATATAAGATAAAACGTTATAAAAATAAGTACTTATAAAGAGTATCTACTTACTTTTACCTTTTCTTACTTTTAGCACAGAATACTTAAAGTACTACTTTTAGCATAAAACTTTGCTTTAATCGCACTAAAAGTTTTTTTTTTGTTTAAAATTTATAAGACGCTCGCCATGAAACACATGGCAAATGACAACAAAAAAGGTCTGTAATTCAAACAGTTTTGACTCTTGTGGCACCATCTGTATAACATAAGATAAACTATAATTTTTCTCGGTCAATTGATGGCCATTGATATAGGTAGGTATATGTTACACCAATGTAGATGGCATAGTATTTAAAAAACAATAGAATAGAAGATATCGCTGATAGTTGCTTCAGCCTTGCAATAGCCTCCATTGACGTTACCCTAAATTCCAGTGTCCTAACTCAGGTCATGGTTTATCAGTTACCCGTGAAATTATTTAATCAGTCGAGAGCCCTTGATTTACACATTTATAAATTACTCAGAAATCTCTAAAATTTCTCATATAAGGTACCTATTTCTATAGTACGTATAGTACTCGCGACGTTATGATATTGCAGACTTTTTGACACATCTACGACTTTGAAATACATAATATATTATCTCATATGATCATCATATTATTTTATAGTCTGTGATAGGCGCAAGGCGGGCGCTTTGTCATTGGGGCGCCTCCAGAGTACTGCTTTGGAGCGGACACTGTGCGTTAGTTGGAGCTTCATCAGTGCTCTGGTGCTGTGAGTTCCAGCCGTCTCACATAGATGGCGCTGCTTGAAGTTTTATTTTATTTATACATAAACAATTATGAATACAATGTAAATAATTTCATCACCACTCCGCCCCGCACTGGGCCCCCCAGCTAGATGGACGGATGACCTAAAGAAGGTGGCTGGGGTAGAATGCTAGTCTTTACTTTATCTTTGGGGTATACTGGATGCGGAAGGCGGAGGACAGGGTGTTGTGCTTGTGGCGCAGTCTGGGAGAGGCGTTGATTCACTGGGCCCGTGTGATAGATTATAATAGCCCACTCCCTTTCGAAGAGTGGAGGCTTAAATGAGCGTTTTGTAGGTAAGTAGCTCCAATTACAAAGCATAGGTACTTAAAAACATCGATTTCAGAATCCATTGAAGTTATAAAATTATATAATATAAGTCCTATAATAATAATAATATTTCTCTCCGCCCACGACGCCACCACCTGCTCGTCGGTGGGGAGGACACCGGCTGCCGGATTGCTTAGGACCTCGAGGCCTACCGGCCTCTGATAGGGTCCCAGCTGCCGGCGGAAGTGTGCAGCGCATCAGATGGACACGATCCATCAATGAAAATGTCATGCGCTCATACTATGGGGCTACAGAAGGGGGAAAAAATCTGACCGCGTATCGTGTTCGGATGCTCTCTATTTTTCAGGTGCTTGAACCAGCTGTCAACGTTTCGGCACAGCGACTATCGGATCAGGTGCGGGCCGTCCAACGTAATCATATCGCACCTTTGGTGCAACAAAGTCACAAATAACCAAAACTGCAAAATTGAGGTAAGTATGCCAAATTGGAAAAAATAAGATTTTTAACGTAAAACTATAGCAAACAAAATAACAAAAAAAAATGAGCTGTTGTGACTTTGTTGCACCGAAGATGCGATATGTTAAATGACACTGTACTTGATCGCCTGCGAAATGAAATGCAGAGTAGCCATGCCATCGCCCCCCAGTCGCAGACTGCTGTAATACTACCGCAGACTAATACGAGTCATGCTGACTAGGGAAGTAATGATAGGGCTACAAACGTAAGTACCCAGTGCAATGAGGAATTGAGGAGTGCTATACACCCTTTGGAGGATGCGATTCAGGAATATCGCTTCATGTCGCCCCAACTTAGGCCACGCTTACCTCGTTGGCCCATGCATAACAAAAATAGGGCGCTGGTGGCGGTCCTGGATTCGCAGTTGTCAAAATATTTTGATACAGACCTGCGAAGACCTCACCAATACTCATTCGATTCTGTACTGCGCGGTTGTAGCGGCATGTCGTGTAGCTCACGTTAAATTTGCTAATAACTCTAGAGCTACACAACCGAAACCAGCCGTACCAGCTTGGCAGTGCAGAATTGAACGCCGTATTGGTGGGGCCAGAACGCTCATCGGCAAACTAATCTGCTTCAGGGAGGGCAATACTCGCCCTAGAGTGATGCGCTATGTGAGGCGGGCATTCTCGGGGACTGATATTAGTCCTCAAGACTATATGTCCTGTGTCACAGAGCGGATTGACTTCCTGAAGGAGAAAGTGTATGCATGGGCGAACCGTATCCGTCGGTTTAAGCGGCGAGTAGAGCGATAAACTCAAAATCGCACCTTGCAGAGTGATGAAAGGTGGGTTTATAGGGGTTGGAAACGACCGGACCAAGGTGTGGCTGACACGCACCTGCCGGTGATGATGCCATGTGTTCCTTCTGGCGCAGTATCTGGTTGGTGCCTGTCAGTCACACCGAAGGTTATTGGGCTCGAGAGGTCGAGCGAGCCTGCGATCTAATACCAGAAATGGGGGCTATAACCATCTGCCCCAAAGATGTAGCTCGTGCAGTCCGTCCATTGCCCTACTGGAAGTCTCCAGGGCCGGACGGGCTGCAGAACTTTTGGATAAAATAGTTTTCAAGGTCGCACGCTCGCTTGGCATCTCAGTTCCAGATTGCTTTGGAATCTGGTTTGCTACCCCAGTTCCTAACGACAGGAATTACCCACCTGCTCCATAAATCAGGTAGCATCGCGGAAACCAAAAATTATAGGTCGATCACGTGTTTACCGACGGTCTATAAAGTTCTTACATCCATTTTGAGAGCTAAACAAACATATAGACACCAACTCCATCATGTCTACCTCTCAGAATGGATGTAGGAATGGGTCCCGCGGTACTAAGGAGCTACTCCTCATTGATATGGCCATTAGCCAACAGGTTCGTCGCTTCCGAAAGGATCTGTCGACATGTTGGATAAATTATAAGTAGGCCTATGACTCGGTGCCACATACATGCCTCATGAGGGTGTTGGAGTTGTATAAAGTAGATACAACTCTGCGCACCTTCCTGATGTCGTGTATGGGGCAATGGAGGACGGTCCTTCGCTATCCAGGATGTCGAAATATTCAGAGGAATAGCGAACCGGTAAGGATCGAGCGAGGCATATTTCAGGGTGATAAATTGAGTCCGCTTTGGTTCTGCTTAGCCTTGAATCCTCTAAGCACACTGCTGGAGGATTCAGGTCTAGGCTATCGGCTGAGGGGAGGTGGTCAGGTTGTATCGCACTTCCTCTGCATGGATGACCTAAAACTCTTTGCCCCCAACAATTTGCAACTGATGGAGCTATTGAAAGTAACTCAAACTTTCAGTAACGCCATTAGGATGGAATTTGGTGTGGACAAATGTGCGGTCATGCATGTAAAACGAGGGGAAATTGTGGAATCCGTGGGAACTCAATTCTCGGATTCCACACACCTTAGAGCCCTCTCCGCATCCGAAACCTATAAGTATTTGGGTATGTCGGAAGCGTTAGGCATCAATGTTACTGACATGAAGCAATCGTTGAAGGAGCGCTTCTTTGGCCGCCTGAAAAAAGTACTTAATAGTCTTCTATCAGGCGGAAACAAGGCGCGCGCCTTCAACGGTTGGGTCATGCCGGTTTTGATGTACTCTTTTGGTATACTCAAATGGACTTAAACCGAACTCGACGCCCTGAATAAGAGGGTCAGTACACTGCTGAATGCAAATCGAATGCATCACCCACGGTCATCGTTAATGAGGTTGTATATCCCGCGAAAGTGTGGAGGTCGAGGGTTTTTAAACGCTTGGACCCTCCACAATCGCGAGATATGCAGTCTCAGGGAATACTTCCAAGAAACCGACGTGGGGATGCATCGAGATGTAGACATAGTGGACAAGGCCCTCACCCCGCTCTCCTTGGCTTAAGAGAACTGGCGCAAACCAGTAGTGCTTGACACTAATGATCGCATGGAGGTATGGCAGAGTAAGGAGCTTCACGGACGCTTTTTCCGGGCCCTTCATGGACCCGATGTAGACCCACTAGCGTCCGTAGCCTGGCTACGTTGCGGTGATCTCTTTGGAGAAACCGTAGGTTTTGTTTGTGCAATTATGGACGAAGTTATACATATTATCTCCGGGTGTTCTCGTCTAGCTAACGGAGAATACTTGCATGGACACAACCTTTTAGCCAATATAATCCGTCAGCAGCTTGCTTTGAAATACAACCTTGTGGATACGGAGGTACCGTACTATAGGTATGTGCCCGACCCAGTTCTCGAAAATGGAAATATCACATTGTACTGGAATCGATCCATCATCACTGACAGGACTATTGTTGCCAATAAGCCTGATATAGTGGTGGTGGATCGATCAGAGCGGCGAGCAATGATTGTTGACATAACCGTCCCGCATGATGAGAACCTCGTGAAAGCCGAGAAAGATAAACAAATTAAGGTGATTATAGCCTCGAATGTCCTTGAGCGTTTGGGCGGAGCATAGGCGAATCCAGTGCCTCACCCCGCGCGCCCGCTTACCTCCCCAATGTCAAAGAGTGTCGTACTCGTACGTAGTGCATGCAGACACAGTATAATACTGTGATGCAGATGCGGCGTGGGACGCATTTTGTCTTAGGCAGTTTTACGACGCTACCTACTGAGTGTAGATGGATCGAGAATACGTACAATATTTATGTTGTGAGTATGAATGCTATTGTACAGTAAAAATACTGCTTTCTTAGAGACAAATAAAAAATAATAATAATATCAATAAAAAACGTTCATTCAGTATACAGTTCGTTTTTTCACGTATACAGATTATAAAAAAATACAATTACAAAAAAAAAAAACTTGCTTGTGACTAATACCGCTTTTAACAGTGGTAGTTTTTAGGGTTCCGTACCCAAAGGGTAAAAACGGGACCTTATTACTAAGACTCCTCTGTCCGTCTGTCTATCTGTCACCGGGCTGTATCTCACGAACCGTGATTGCCAGAAGAGTACCATTATTATAGTTTTAAATTCAAATGGGTCCCGCCTGCTTCCTACTTTTATTTAATTTAAAATGGGCTTGTTTTTAGCTTTTCAGTTAGTTTTAGCATAAGGTTGCAGTCGGGTTTTTTAAATTTTTTATTTCCTGCTTTTTAGTTTACAAATGTGAAAGATTTCGCAGACGATTTAGTTCTTGGTAGGTGTTTTTTACGATTTGTCACTTTGAATTAGTTTTTACCATATTATAAGTTGTATATATTTTTGTAATCACCTTTTAAAACCTTTTATTTTGATACCCCACTCGATAGGTTATGAGAGAAAAAAATTTTTGAAGAAATAATATTGCGCCAAAAATCCGCCATTTTGTATTTTTTATTTTGATGTACCCAGTGTCACTCTCACAGTACATAGGAATCTAACGACACCTCTCAAGCTACAATCCATCGAGCCGTTCAGGCCGCAGAGCGTGCCAAACAATTATACATACATACATACATAATATGTGTTTATGTATGTATAATTGTTTTTCGAGAGTATATATTATATACTCTCGAAAAACATAACCCTTCTTGTGGCTATCACGGTTCGTGAGATACAGCCTTGTGACAGACAGACAGACGGAGAGAGGAGTCTTAGTAATAAGGTCCCATTTTTACCCTTTGGGTACGGAACCCTAAAAACTACCACTGTTAAGAGCGGTATTAGTCATAGCTTTAATTTTTTTTTTGTAATTGTATTTTTTTATAAACTGTATACGTGAATAAACGAACTGTATACTGAATAAACGTTTTTTATTGATATTATTATTATATTAGTATTCAATAGACAATAATATAGCGTCCACTCGCAAACAAACTATCACTACTACTAATACTATCAACGTCCAAGGGTAAACGAACAGTCCGAGTGTACTATCTGCGCTATTTAGTCTTTGCCACATAAATGCAGATCGGAGCGAGCCGACATGCGACACAACCTCCCCGTGCGAACGATACAGCGAGACTGACCGGGCGGCTGCTGCCCGCGCCCGTATAGGTAAAACCATGGTGTTATTGATTTTTTCCCACTTAAATAATAATTATTAAAAAAACAAACTTAATTTTTATAAACCATTAAATTTGCTATAATTTGGTGAAAGAATCATCAAAATCGCTTCAGGCGTTTGAAAGTAGAAAGAAAATTCTTGCGTAAAATAAGAGGATGGATATGATTTTTTATTGTTAAAACTAACAGTAATATTAAAAAAATCGAACTTAAATTATATTTGTAAACATATGTCACATATCATATATTTTTTTAAATATATTTGGGCTATCCGTTTGGGAGAAGTAGGCCTTCAAAGAGAGGTCTACTTTGAAGTTTGGCGTAACCATTCGCCTTAAGGATCTTGACTTGGTTCGCGAGGTTGTCGACATGTGGGATGTGGACTCAGCGATCATTGTGCCGATAGTCGTTACAGCCAATGGATTGATAGCCAAGAGCCTCGACCAACACCTAAGGTGGCTCTCATTGGGCAGCTGGATCAAGGGCTTGATTCAGAAAGCTGTACTTCTGGACACGGCCTGCATTGTTAGGAGAGGTTCCTCTCTCTGGAGCCCTGACCGCCGGTAGCTACTTAGGACCCTGTTCCCGATACCGGTGGGCTACTATTTTTTATATTTTTAAATGTTTTTAAGTACCTATATATTTTTTATATCCTAATATTTAAAAATATAATTTATATGTAAACAATGAAATTAAGGAAATAATAATAATATCGTTTATTTATAAAAATGATGCAAATTACAATAACATAACTTAAAAATTATAGAGGACACAGTTCCTCATTTGTCTGAACTAGGTAGAACCTGTGTTTCAGGCTAGAATGGTGCTTAGAATTTTTAAAATGTAAAAATTAACACTGAGAAGACTAGGTAGACTAGGTAGTAGTAGGTAGGACTATGTACCATCATTGCCAGAATCTAGGCAGTTTTATATTTTTTCTGCTGATTAGGTGCCTACTTACTTAAATTCAAACAGTTTGCAAAGTAAGCGGCAGTCCATTATTAAGTAGGCGTTCATAGTGGGGCAGCTTAGTGTGAAGTCGGCGAGTGGGTCGGGTCGGTATTGTAAAGTGCGCTGTGGTGTCGAGCCCCGACAGAATCAACATTGTTGTAACAAAGACAAGTACGTCGATGACTGACGGCTGTGACCGGCGAGATACTGTTGTAGCACTGCTCGTAGGCTGCGCGGAGGCTCGCCGGCTGGGCGCGTGAACTGGGTGACGGCGACGTCGCCGCCCGGCACCAGCGCCCGCCCGCCCGAGCACAGGGAGCGCAGGGCCGTACTCGCTACCTCGCTGGGGCGGCAGTTGACGGGACTCAGTCCTCACAACAACGTGGAGTTAGTGCAGAACAGTACAGACAGACTCACAGGCTACGGTAAATAAAAAGACATAGAATGGGGTGATTTCCTATGCTAAAACCTTAAGTAACACTTGAAGTGCTCAATGATCTACCTACTCGTCTGAATAGAGTGAAGAGCATATTACCTACCAAGGATGATGAGGTGGATAAACTAAACATGTTCTATAGTATTAGCAATAGCCGTGGTGAGCAAATATTTGGATAGCATCTGATTGCTGCCCTGGCGAGCATCTGTCTGCGGCCGGAGGCGCGCGTGCCAGCCACGGCGCGGCAGTGGTCCCGCGCGGCGCGAACAGACCGCCTCTACTTAGTACTTATTTGCCAAAGAAAAAACTAGCAGACACATTACAGGACGTGAGGAATAGTGGTGTTGACATCTCGTAGTTGTTGCTTTATATTGTGTTGTTATTGAACGGACGTGGTGCGTGCTCGGGTGTTGTCGAGATGTGGCCACCACCGCTCGACTGCACCTCCCATTACAAGATTGTATCGTGTGGAGTCATCAGATAAAGTGCAAACGAAAATGAATGGCGGCAGATCAGACGCGTCCACTTCCACTGACGACGTTAAGGTTAGTTCAGTTAAGCTCGAACTAGGCACTTCTCACTTACTGATGTTTCACCTTCGTCTACCATACGTGTAAGTGGCTCATCAACGTGGTCGTGTTGTGTTACAGAGTCGTCCGCTGTGCCTGTTCTACTTCACGCACCCGTTCGGCGTGCTGTCGGCCGAGCCGCCCACCCTGGCCGCCGCACCGCCGCACATCGCGCGCGCCTTCCTCAACATGGAGCCCGTGCCGCCGTGGACGCTGTGGAGCCCCGCGCCCGCACCCCCGCCCCCCGCCGGGCCCTCCGACGACGACTACAACTCCGCCAGCTCGTCGCGGCCCAGCTACGAGCTGGGCGCCACCACCGTGCACCGCACGCCGCTCAGCCTCGTGAGCGTGACGCGCACGCGCAAGTGCACGCTCGACTTCGGCAACAGCCGCGACTCCATCTCGTCGTCGCTGTTCTCCAGCGACATGTGGTTCAACTCTAGCTCCAGCTGCCGCAGCAACGAGTACCCGCGCCGCCTGGTGCCCTACAACAAGATCCTGCCGCCGCTGCAGCTGCCCAGCCCCAAGGACTCCTCCAACCTATCCAGCTGCGATGACTTTTGGCCAAAAAAGTGTTTGAATCCAGAGAAGTTCTCCCTTCCGCCGATCGAACTGCCCTCGGTGAAAGTGAACATAGTGCGAAGTAAAAAGTGCAGCGCGAGCTCGGAGGAGGCATCCAGCGCGGAGGGGCCGGTGTCGCGCTATGTGCGCGCGCGTCGCCGCCTGGGCGTCAGCAAGCCGCGCCGCGCGCGGGCCGCCGACCTGCGCCGCCTGCTCGCCACGCTCATGCGCAGGGCACTCGCAGGTATGTACTGCTCTGTTACTTTGTCGTTGGACGCCACGCGCGCACAGGCTGCTTGCTCTAAGGAAGGCAGCCTTCTAACTGACTGCATCTTATACATTACGTAAGGAGTGGTTTTGATAATTTTCATTTTGCATGGGTTCGTACTTCGACTCGATTTATTGACAAACATAGATCAAAGCTGCAAGTTTATGACTCGCCTATATACGCCTACCGACCTTGACCTGTTTTGTTTATTAAGTACGTCAGTGTGTATTGGTAACATGTAAGGTAGGACACATCTTATATGTAGCATCGTAAAAGTCCGTAAAACCGATCACTTCCGATTTACACAACCAATAGAAATCGCTCACTATCGCGCCATTCAACGCTATTCGCGCTATATATTCCCGCCTCAGTTCAACCCCAGACAGCGTTGAGAATGCACGTGAGTGAATCATCCCGTACACATCGTGACAATTTAATGGGAAAGTGAATAATATATTTTTTGTTGGTGTTTTTTTTTCATTATGACTTCGTTGAAACGTGATAAGCCGTATGATAGCCAAATTTGTTAAGTCATTTTTAATGTTTATCAATTATATTTATGATTCGAGTCGAGAGTCTACGGTGTCTAAAAATATAGTTTTTGGAAATGATCACTTTCAAAACCTTCAAGAGCAAACTGCGAAGGCAACTGTTGTGTCACGTAGAAACAATACCTAAGTGCTGTTTTGAAGGAGCATGACAATGCCTTGACTTGGACTAGTTCAAATCGTGGTTCCACTCGTGCAACTTTTAGTTCGCCTCAAAAGTCCAGAAAAAAGAAAGAAAATCGAGCAAATTTAGATAATTTTGATTATGATGTCATTAGAAGGAAGATGTATGACTTTCATGTCACTGAAAAAAGGTTAACAAAAATAAAATCATTGTTAAACAAATTAAAGGAAGAATAAACTTCATAGGCAGTCGAGAAACTTTGCGCAGAATATTGCATGAACTGGGTTTCAAATTCAAGAAAATGGAAAATAATAGATCTTTACTGGCCGAGAAAGATGAAGTAAGACTTCAGCGGATTAAGTATCTTCGACAGATACAAAAGTTCAGAAGTGAAGGTCGGGATATAGTTTATACTGACGAGACTTACATACACGCCACACATAGATACAAAGGAAAGTAGTTGGATGGATAGTTCTATGAAAGGCTTAAAAAAACCGATATCAAAAGGTGAATGATTAATTATTGTCCACGCTGGCAGCTCAAGAGGTTTTGTACCCGGCGCTCTCTTAGTTTATAAATCTTCTCAAAGTACTGGCGATTATCACCACGAGATTAATAAAGAAAATTACGAAAAATGGTTAAAACAACATCTCATTCCGAATCTACGACCTAGCACTGTTGTGGTCGTAGATAACGCTTCTTACCATAACACAAAGATAGACAATGCACCGAATTCCAACTCTCTAAAAGCAATCATGCAATCATGGCTTACATCTAAAAACATACCCTTTCCGTCAAATCTGCTGAAACCAGAATAGTATGAAATAATTAAACGCCACAAAGCAGAACACATTAAATACTCAATTGACCAAATAATGGCAGAACATGGTCATTCTGTTTTACGGTTACCTCCTTATCATCCAGATTTTAACCCAATCGAGAATATTTGTGCCCAAGTGAAAGGCCACGTTAGTTCTAAAAAGGTCTCGATGAATCTAACGAAAGTCAAAGAACTATTAATGGAGAAATTCGAATCTATTGGCGTAGGTATCCGAATGGGAAAAAGTAGTCGATCACGCGATAAAATGCGAAAAAGAGCATATGCGACACGAGCATAGAACAGACAAATATTTTGATCAATTTATCATAAATTTAAATGACTCATCATCAGACAGCGACGAATCGTTTAACGACTACAATGGAGCTATTGAGACTGGGGATATAAGTATGGATGTCGAAGGTGTACAACCATTCGAATAACAATAAACAACTTTAATAATATCTACACCAGATATTCGTTCAAAGCCGTTGCCGTTCGTTGGTATATAATTATACGACTAGAACCTTTTCCATATGTTTATTTATCATGCTACATAATTATATGTAATAATAAAATGATACAAATTATTTAAATAATATATTATGAAGTGAAGTTTTGACAATAAACATCTCTAAAAGTTTGATTTCTGTTATTCATCGTTCTAGCCTTGTATCCTTCAAATTAGTTCAAATCGAATCTAAAAAACCGGCCAAGTGCGAGTCGGACTCGCCCATAAAGGGTTCCGTAGCAGCAAGTAACATAATATAAAAGTTCTTGTAGTTCGTTGTAACTTTGTGAAAGGTAAATTGCGGTTTTCGATTTATGACGTATTAAAAAAAAACTACTTACTAGATCTCGTTCAAACCAATTTTCGGTGGAAGTTTACATGGTAATGTACTTTATATATATTTTTTTAATTTTATCATTCTCTTATTTTAGAAGTTAGAGGGGGGGACACACACATTTTACCACTTTGGAAGTGTCTCTCACGCAAACTATTCAGTTCAGAAAAAAATGATATTAGAAACCTCAATATCATTTTTGAAGACCTATCCATAGATACCCCACACGTACAGGTTTGATGAAAAAAAATTTTTGGAGTTTCAGTTGTAAGTATGGGGAACCCCAAAATTTATTGTCTTTTTTCTATTTTTGTGTGAAAATCTTACTGCGGTTCACAGAATACATCTACTTACCAAGTTTCAACAGTATAGTTCTTATAGTTTCGGAAAAAAGTGGCTATGACATACGGACGGACGGACAGACAGACAGACAGACAGACATGACGAATCCATAAGGGTTCCGTTTTTTGCCATTTGGCTACGGAACCCTAAAAACAAAGACTTTATTTACGTGATCATTTATTTTGCAAGCTAGTTCATTCATGTAAATCTGTGCAACAATTTCACGAATGTGTTTTGTTTTATGACTTTACAAGTTATTCAGTTTGTATAATATAAAGATAATTTTCTCCTAAAGCAGTAATACGGATTGGTGATTTTGAAGGCGCACTCAGTTCGGATGTGATCGGTTTTACGAATTTTGCCGATGCTACAACTAAGTTGTGTTGAGCGTACTTGTCAAGCTATAGTAAAATATCATAGACTACTGATATAAATATTATGTTCCTTGTTGTCAACTGTCTGTTTTGTGTCAAAATCGGTCGGAATAGTTCTCCTCCAGTATCTCCCGTACCGTATCGGACGTACAGGGGGAAGTGCAGTGCTCGCAGGGCTGAGGATCGCGCACGTGTCTGTAGGGTGCACACTCCGACAGCGGCCGGTGACACAGGCGCCAGGCGCGAGGCGCGCGACAGGCGGCGACATGGGCTACTTGCTGGACCGCTGCCCGGTGGTGTACCGCTGCTGTTTCCTGCCGCTGCGCGAGGCCGCGCTGCTGGCGGGGCTGCTGGGGCTGGCGTGGGCGGCCATGTACCTGTTCCTGTACAGTGCGCCGGGCGCGCGTCTGGTGGCGCGCGGCGCGGGCGACGGGCAAGCGGCGGGCGCGCTGCGGTACGCGCACGGCGCGCTCGGCGTGCTGCTGCTGGCGCTGCACGCGATGCTGCTGGTGGGCGTGCGGGCGGAGAGCGACTGGCTGTGCGACGTGTACATCTGGGGCATGCTGACGTGCTGGGTGGGGTTGGTCGTGGCGGCGGTCACGTTCGCGGGCGCGGCCGTGCTGACCGACCAGCTGGCGGCCGCCACGCTCGTGCTGTTCGGAGTGCTGCTCTCTGTGCTCGTGTCCGTCTACTTCGTAGTAGCCGTCATCAACTACAGGCTGACGATGCCGTGACCAGGCGACAACTACCGGCTGATGATCCGTGATCTGTTGTTTGTAAGCTTTTACTTTATACATACTCAATTTTTCGGAGTATATCGTGTACATAATGTACTAAGTAACTTATACACCTTTTCAAATAAAAGTAAATAGTCGTGACCCATGTGTTGTTTATAGTCAGCGCATAGCGTGTGCTGTACCTATAAGGCCGTGACTACACACGCGCATTGCGTTGCGCAGCCGCAGCACTTGCTCAGAACATCGGAAATCCTACTCCTAAGCTAGCAACTAGCAACGTACGATAATAAGAGACTCACTGAGAAGTATTTTGCCATAATTACTAAGCCCTAGCGCCAGTAGCACACCAGTAGTTCCATTATTGTTATGTGTTAGGTATCACCTACTTCTGAGAATACTGGCGAGTGGCGACTGTGTAGGTCCGAGCTATTAAATTCAAAATTGTCATCTATAGTAGTTACTGTGGGTGAGCCGTGCGTAGCTAAAATGTGTGCTTTGAATGTATAATTAAAAAGCGTTAAGCTTTAACAAATTGAAAACATGCGACAAATCGAAATGGGAGTCTTTTTGAGTTATTGGATGTTTGTACATAATAAATATGCATTTAATGGTTCCCCATTAAATGGAAAGGGATTCCAAAGGGGTGTAAGGATTCTCTGTGCTATTTTATAGATATCTTTTGTTTAGCAAGGAAAAATACTTTATTATTATGATGAAACACTTCTAATTTACTGTACTTACTAAGTGAAAAAGCACAAAAAAAAGATATTAAATTCATCGAATCGGGGGCGTCGGCCACAGGTGCCTCGACCACTGGGGGCCTGAGCCACGGACCCGAATATTTGACACACGCTTGAACGTTCGAATGGAACTCGCCCTCAATTACAACCAGCCTGTCCCAACAAGAGGTGAGGCTTCATAGATAGCCTCTACAGTACTTAAGATCAACATTCTCCTGTCCTTATCCCAATATATTTGTGGTCGGCGCAACATGTCTTTTTCTTCCATACTTCTCTATTATTCGTCATCTCGGTAGTCACCCCCTTTCTAACCATATCATCATTCACACATTTCATCCGTCGTTTTTTTGGTCGTCTCCTACTCTTATAGCCATCGACATTCATACTCAAAACTCTCCTCACATTTTCCTCACTCCTCCGCATTACATGCCCATACCATGACAACCGATCTCCACACAACTTTTCAGTTACTGGTGCCACTTTCAAACTACACTACTGTCTTATCAGCCTGTGACGTCCCACTGCAGGGCAATGGCCTCCCTACTCTCTTTCCACTTCTCTCTGTTCAAAGCTGCTAAGGACCGTCGTCGGTACTCCATGGACCAATTGAAATTTGACCAATTGGTCTATGGGGAAAATTACATGTTTCCATCGTCCAAATACCAACTGGACTATGGAGAATAATGGACGTAAACCAAAACTATGTTCCATTATAACATTATAACCCTGATTTCACACCAGTTTTCTATACTTTCGGTTCAAAGAAGCTTTTGTTATATTTTTTGGTTCACATCAAACTGAATTCAAAAATATTATAAATAAATAAATACAATATAATGTTAGCTAAACGCCAGTTTAGACTTTAGTACATCTATTAGGTAAGTACTTTCTTCTTTTTATGGTTTTAGGTACAAGATATGTGGTTTACTTTTAAGTTTGCCAATTTTTTTCTATAACGTGCCAAATGACAGTATAAGTCTCCGGGATGGAGTGTGGAACTGATAGAAAACATTGTTTGTAGATATCTCGGTCCATAGGAAGCACTGTTGGCAGAGATCTCTGTAGCACTTCTTGCCGTTCATTTTGTTAACCGACGAAAAAACGGAGGAGGTTATCAATTCGACGCGTATATTTTTTTTTTTTTTTTTTTTTTTTTTATGTATGATCACGCATAACTTTTTACAGAGCAGTCCGATTTTGATAATTCTTTTTTGATTAGAAAGGATATACCCCGAAGGTGGTCCCATATAAATTTGGAAAAAAAAATCCAACCCTAAGGGTAGGAAAACAGGGGATGATTGATAGTTCACTCACTGATTGTAATGTATGACCACGCATAACTTTTTACAGATTAGTCCGATTTTGATAATTCTTTTTTTAATGGATAGAACATACCTCGAAGTTGGTCCCATGTAAATTTGGAAAAAAAATTCCTACCCTAAAGGTGGGAAAATAGGGGTGATTTGTTGTTCATTCACAGATTTTAATGCTGAGCAGTGTATTACAATTAAAATTAAAGGCCTATCTATGTTGGTATATAAAGCCTGTTTTTTTTAAGTATTTTACTATACAAAAAATAATAGTTAAAGTAGGATTATATAACAGTTAATATCTAAAGTAAGGTAGGTAGCCATTTTAAAAGTAATTAAAAATTAAGCATGCAGTAATAAGTAAATTATAGCCTCAAAAAATTATGAAATAAAAACTTTTTAACAAAAAAATTAAACCTCCGAAAAAACTGAAAAGCAAAAAATAAAAACCTTTTTTTATATTTTACCTTAATAAATAAGTTCTTAAACTAATGCAAGTATACCTAAAAAATTTTGAGTCGGCGCCAAACAATCAATGAACAAAGATCACTAAATTACCTTTTTATAGAAATAGCCAAATCAAATTAATAATGCAACGTGAAATCTCCAGCGCTAAATATTAACATTCCAAACAAAAAATGCGCTCTCCGCACGACCACTCGCAACGATATTAAGTTGCTTGTTTGGCGCCGACTCAAAATTAGTTAGGTATACTTGCATTAGTTTAAGAACTTATTATTAAGGTAAAATATAAAAAAAGGTTTTTATTTTTTGCTTTTCAGTTTTTTCGGAGGTTTAATTTTTTTGTTAAAAAGTTTTTCATAGAAACCACCTTTTTCCAGATACCTTACGAAGTCGGTGTCGTTGGTTCCGCATTTTCGTTTTTTGACACCGACTCTCGAAATTAAAGTTATTTATCACTTTGTAGTGTTTTTTTTTGAAGTCGTTTGTTTTTAACCGACTTCAAAAAAGGAGGTTCTGTATTCGACCCGTGCGTATGTATGTAATTATGTATGTATGTATGTATGCATGTTTGTATGTCCGCGATTTTCTCAAAAACTAATGAATCGATTTTGATAATTCTTTCACTAATGTGATCTACATACTTTCAGGAAGGTTTTAGTATATTATAATACATTGGGTAAATATTCTTATGCACGAAGTTATATGCATAAATGTACTGCATCTCCGACATTTCTATGCGAATTTTCTATACTGTGCGGGCGCAGGCGGCGCGCGGCGGAGGTGAACAAAGCAGACCGGTCCGCGGGTCGCGCTTCTTGGGTTACACTCGCCAGGGCGGCTCCCTGGGGCCCCGGGGCCCGCGCATACCGCGCGTCCCGCGGGACGCTTGTTTGTGTCTAGTATTTGGGTCACCTACTTACATACCTAATAATCCTAATAGGCTGCTCCCCTACACCCCCTCCACCCGGCGGTGAGTGCGTGCGGTGCGTGCGGGACTGATGTTGGCCACTATTACGTTTTTACGGCTGATGTGATGCGCCCCGAGGCCCCGAAGCAATAAGTGAGTAATGCTGTTTCCTTACTTATAACATTATTGCAAACTTAGGGAAACTTATTTGCAATGCTGTAACCAGTCGACATAATTTACACATCCACGCGGGATCGTGAGACTGATTGATCAAGAACCTACTAAGTAGGTACTTACCTATATTAACCGAGAAAAAAAACATAGAAAATGGGCAATGTGTACACCACTCACACTCAGCACTCACAACATTGTCCTAAGGACAATGCCCATTGACGATCAAATAACACAACGCAGACGTGGCCAATATTTAATACGATAATTTTAGATGTGATGGCAGCGGTAACGTCGTTTAGTCTCTAGGAGATAACACAAAGACCAAACATATATACATACGGTACCAACCAAAAACATTACCCTCCTTCAGGGCTCCGCCGCAGTCGGGTAATTATAACAATAATAAGAACATTAAGAACTTCCAATTAATTCAAAAGGTACATATTGTGAAAAACGTAACTTTAATTACTTAGTATTGGATACTAAAAATATTTTTGCATGAGTTTATGTTCAGCTCACTGACACAGCATTGCTCTCATGATAAAGTTATTTACTGCGACAAGTTGAGCTCGCATCAGCTTTGGTGCCTACTCGCTGTCGCCGCCGAGCGCGGAGCACTCGCTGGCGTCGAACAGCTCGTTCTTGACGACCAGCGGCTCGTCCAGCTGTAGCTGACAGTACGAGTCCATGGCGGCCGCCTGGCTGCGCACCTCCTTGATCACCCTCAGGATGTCCATCTTGGCAGACAGCTTCTCGTCGTCGCTCATACGCCGGAACGACGGCAGCAGCGACATGAGGAAGTGGCGGTCCTCGTCGATGTGCTCGGGCGCGGGCGGCGCAGGCGGCGCGGCGGTTACGGGGGGCGCGGCCCGGCGGCGGCGGCGCGGCGCGGGCGCGGCCTCCTCCTCCGGCTCCACGTGCGGCAGCAGGAAGGACATGTGCTTGAAGTACACGTATTTCCTCTTCTTGATGTCCTGCCCCTGGCGTCTCTTCTTGTCTACTATCACTTGTCGTTTGAACGTGTCTTTTAGATTCCGCCATTTTTTCATTAGGTCCATAACTGCAACGAAAAAAGCAGTTTGTAAATTAAGAAACTTTAAAAAAAAAAACAGCAGTCTTCCAAAAAAAAAAAAAATCCAAAGTGAAAATAGTACATTATGATACATGTGTGCTATGTTGATCATTAAACTCGAGGCGGTATTATTCGCGCGAGCCGTAGGCGAGCGCGATAAGGTAGTCGAGAGTTTAATTATCAATGCACACGCGTATCATACGACGTTTTTCAACACACTTGTGAGGAAAAAAACAGACTTGTATTGTTAAATATTAACTTGTATGGATAATGGCGGGCTTGGTTTGACATTCCGCGCGCCGCGCTGGCGTGCGCGCGCAGGTTTACCCATAGAGTAAGTAATGGTCATTCCTACACCTGCGCGCGCATTGCTAGCGCGGCGCGCGCTTATTTACTTAAAGGCAAAGAAAACCGATATACAGCCTATAGAAAAAATATAATAAACACAAAATAATGTTAAGACTGATCGTAGTGTTGTCGTATGTCAAATTGTAGTTTAGTTAGTATGGAATTAGAAAGTACTATTTGCATAGAGAAACATACATTAATTCAGTGAGAATCCGCAATAATAGAACGCCAGTGGTCTTTTCCGTTTGGTTACGGGAGGGACGACGGAAAATTATACGGTGCATCCAGACAGAGCGAGCCATGCGCCGCAAGTGCTTTTTTTTGTATGTTAGATGCCTCAGCCTGAGGCAACCATACATATAAAAAATCATTTGCGGCACATGCCTCGCTATGTGTGGATGCACCCTTAGGTGAATGCGCAGTGGTAGACCGCGAAATTTAATTTTTTTCAAGTTTCTTACAATTCGCAGGTCAGGTTGTATCTTGATCAAAATGTATATTTATATAATAGATATGTATTTAAAGAATTATAGTCATTAGAATCATTAATATATATATTTAAGTTAGATTTGTTCCCTAAGAACTTTTCCATAAGAGATTTGTTCTTATGGAACAAATCTAACTTAGAAAGATGTATTTAATGAATTCTGTAAATACGTATCTGTTATAGTCGCGAATCATATTTTGATCAAGATACAACCTGACACTGACCTGAAAATTGCAAAAAACGTTAGAAAAATTTAATTTCGTGGGCTACAACTCAACTGTGCATTCATCTTTAGGTAAATAAATTTTAGTTCATCTTGGGACCAAGGACAATTCAGACTATTTAAAAAAAAAGTAAAATATGGCTCGCGGATTCTTTTTGGCATGAAGTCTCTTTGAAGAGATTAAAAAAAAAACGCACTTCTCCGACCTCCGACTAGTAAATTAAATAGTTATCTGTGGAAATAAAGCACAAGTACCGTAACGTAAAGAAAAAGCACGCGTTTGTAATACACTGCATTATGGATCTAAAAGCTGTGCATTAAGAGCCATTTTACGAGCAAGTGTGTTGAAAATAATTTTAATTTCGGAAGTCAGTGTCGTTGGTTCCGCATTTTTAACCGACGAAAAAACGGAGGAGGTTCTCAAGTCGACGCGTATATTATATTTTTTTTTAAAGTATGATTACATTGATCACGCATAACTTTTTACTGAGTAGTCCGATTTTGATAATTCTTTTTCAACACACTTGCTCGTAAAATGGCTCTTAAGGTGAATGCGCAGTGGTAGCCCGCGAAATTCAAATTTTCTTACGTTTTTTGCAATTTTCAGGTCAGTATCAGGTTTTATCTTGATAAAAATTTGATTCGCGACTATAACAGGTACGTATTCACAGAATTATAATCATCAGAATCATTAATACATCTTTCTAAGTTAGATTTCTACCATAAACACTTTTCCATACGAGATTTGTTCTTAACGGTACAAATCTAACTTAAAGAGATATATTAATGATTCTAATGACTATAATTCTGTAAATGCGTATCTATTATAGTCGCGAATCAAATTTTAATCAAGATACAACCTGACACTGACCTGCAAATTGCAAAAAACGTAAGAAAATTTGAATTTCGCGGTCTACCACTGCGCATTCACCTTAATGCACAGCTTTTAGATCCATAATGCAGTGTATTACAAACGCGTGCTTTTTCTTTACGTTACGGTACTTGTGCTTTATTTCCACAGATAACTATTTAATTTACTAGTCGGAGGTCGGAGAAGTGCGTTTTTTTTTAATCTCTTCAAAGAGACTTCATGCCAAAAAGAATCCGCGAGCCATATTTTACTTTTTTTTTTTAAATAGTCTGAATTGTCATTGGTCCCAAGATGAACTAAAATGTATTTACCTTAAGATGAATGCGCAGTTGTAGCCCACGAAATTAAATTTTTCTAACGTTTTTTGCAATTTTCAGGTCAGTGTCAGGTTGAATCTTGATCAAAATATGATTCGCGACTATAACAGATACGTATTTACAGAACTATAATCATTAGAATCATTAAATACATCTTTCTAAGTTAGATTTGTTCCATAAGAACAAAACTCTTATGGAAAAGTTCTTAGGGAACAAATCTAACTTAAATAGATGTACTTATTGATTCTAATGACTATAATTCTTTAAATACATATCTATTATATAAATATACATTTTGATCAAGATACAACCTGATACTGACCTGCGAATTGTAAAAAACTTAAAAAAAAATTAAATTTCGCGGTCTACCACTGCGCATTCACCTAAGGGTGCATCCACACATAGCGAGGCATGTGCCGCAAATGATTTTTTTATATGTATGGTTGCCTCAGGCTGAGGCATCTAACATACAAAAAAAAGCACTTGCGGCGCATGGCTCGCTCTGTCTGGATGCACCTTATAATTTTCCGTCATCCCTCCCGTAACCAAACGGAAAAGACCACTGGCGTTCTATTATTGCGGATTCTCACTGAATTAATGTAATTTCTCTATGCAAATAGTACTTTCTAATTCCATACTAACTAAACTACAATTTGACATACGACAACACTACGACCAGTCATAACATTATTTTGTGTTTATTATATTTTTTCTATAGGCTGTATATCGGTTCTGTCTTTGCCTTTAAGTAAATAAAAGCGCGCCGCGCTAGCAATGCGCGCGCAGGTGTAGGAATGACCATTACTTACTCTATGGGTAAACCTGCGCGCGCACGTCAGCGCGGCGCGCGGAATGACAAACCAAGCCCGCCATTATCCATACAAGTTAATATTTAACAATACAAGTCTGTTTTTTTCCTCACAAGTGTGTTGAAAAACGTCGTATGATACGCGTGTGCATTGATAATTAAACTCTCGGCTACCTTATCGCGCTCGCCTACGGCTCGCGCGAATAATACCGCCTCGAGTTTAATGATCAACATAGCACACATGTATCATAATGTACTATTTTTATTGGAAAGGGTATATCCCGAAGTTGGTCCCATATAAATTTGGAAATCAAAATCCAACCCTAAGGGTAGTAAAACAGGGGATGATTGATTGTTCAGTCACTGATTGTAATGTATGACCACGCATAACTTTTTACAGAGTAGTCCGATTTTTATCATTATTTTTTTATTGGATAGGGAATACCTCGAAGTTGGTCGCATATAAATTTGGAAACAAAAAATCCTACCCTAAGGGTGGGAAAATAGGGGTGGTTTATTGTTCATTCACAGATTTTAATGTTGAGTTGTGTATTACAATTAAATAAAAAGGCCTACCCATGTTGGTATATAAAGCCTGTTTTTTTTTCAAAGTATTTTATTATAAAACAAATAATAGTTAAAAAAGTAGGATTATATACCTAACAGTTAATAGCTAAAGTAAGGTAGGTAGCTATTTTAAAAGTAATCAAAAATTAAGCATGAAGTTATTAGTAATTTATAGCCTTAAAAAATTATAAAATAAAAACTTTTTAACAAAAAAATTAAATCTCCGGAAAAACTAAAAAGCAAAAAATATTACTTAAACCTTTTTTATTTAACCTTTTTTATTTTTTTAAATAAGTTCTTAAACTAATGTAAGCATATCTAAGTAAATTTGAGTCGGCGCCAAACAATCAATGAACATAGATTACTAAATTACCTTAAATTTAAAGAAATAACCAAATCAAATTAACAATGCAACATGAAATATCCAGCGATAAATATTAACATTCCAAACAAAAAATGCGCACTCCGCACGACCACTCGCAACGATATTAATTTGCTTGTTTGGCGCCGACTCAAAATTACTTAGGTATACTTACATTTGTTTAAGAACTTATTTATTAAGGTTAAATAAAACAGGTTTATTATTTTTTGCTTTTCAGTTTTTTCGGAGGTTTAATTTTTTTTTGTTAAAAAGTTGTTATTTTCGTTTTTTGACACCGACTTTCGAAATTAAAGTTAGAATTTATGCCCGAATATACATAAAAAAAATTATACCTAAACCAAACTGAGAACCTCCTCCTTTTTTTACCCGACTGCGGCGACCCCCAAAAGGAGGGTTATGTGTTTGACCTGTAGGTATGTATGTGTGTCCGTTTCTTTGTTCCCTCGTAACTTCTAAGCGAATGAACGGATTTGGATAAATTATACTGTCTTTAGATTTGTCTTGGTAGCGTGAGTGTCATTGGCTACATTAAAATAAAAAAAACAAAGTAAAATGGTGGATTTGGGGTGCCATATTGTGGAGTTCGAAATTTTTTTTCTTCTAATACCATCGAGTGGGATATCAAAATGAAGGGTTTTAAAAGTTGATTACAAAAATAAATTATAAAACTTATATGGTTAAAAGTAATTCGAAGTGACAAATCGTAAAAACACCAAAAATTATAAAAAAAAAATCTTTCACATATTTTGTAAACTAAAAAGCTGGGAATAAAAAAAAGTAATTAAAAAAAATCTAAAAACCCGACTGCGATAAAAAAATAAGTTAAATAAAACTGAAAAGCTAAAAACAAGCCCATTTTAAATTAAATAAAAGTTGGAAGCGGGTGGGACTCATTTCATTTTTATATTTTCATACTCAAATGGGTCTCGAATGGGTCCATTTAATTACCGAAGGTCTTGAGCACGATCTGGATTTAGAGGGAGCGCAGAGCTTTAGCGGTCAGAGGTAACATGCTGGCCCGCAGATTCTCCCGCTTCTCTGAGCTAGTAAAGATGACATTGTTCAAGGCATATTGTCAAAGCTTTTATACGGGAAATCTGTGGGTCAGGCACACCAAAAGATCGCTGGATGTCCTGCGCATCCAGTATAACAACATCTTCAGGATGATGTTGGGGCTGCTTCGCCTCTGTAGTGCATCAGGAATGTTTGCGCTGTATCGCACTGATGGCTTTCGTGCAGTCATCCGCAAGAAAACTGTATCCCTGATCTGCAGAATGCGTGGCAGCCTTTAGGCGCAATTGGTCCAATTCGCGATTGGTCCAATGTTCAAAAAAATGTCCAATTCGCAGTTGGTCCAATTCGCGGTTGGTCCAATTCGCGGTTGCAGCTGCAAAGGAATTCTGAAGACTGTAGCAGATAGGATTCTTCTCCGATATGGAGATCCTTTATTAAGCGAGTAATTTGGATTTATTTTCATTTTATTTTAATATTTAATTTTATTTATTGTAATTTTTTTAATCTTTAATTTAATTTCGTTTTATTTATTTTAATTCTTAATTTAATTTATTTTAAATCGGACTGTATGGAATTATGGATCAATCAGTTATCTGAAATAAATGAATTTTATTTATTTATTTAGCTTTTCAGCGTAGTCGGGTTTTTTAGTTTTCTTTAATTACTTTTTTTTTGAAGTCGGTTAATTAAATCTATTCATAAACAAAAAAGTTATGCCCGAATTCGCTTGCAAGATTAGAGATAGCCCAATAACAACTTTGACAGAAATGTGGGTGTAAGTACCGTGTATACTGAACACATCTGCGTACCCCTTTAGAGGGTACAGGCGTGATGTTATGTTGTGTGATTGCCTAAACAATGCATATGTCGAGGCCAGATCATAGAATTGATCATTTCTAGCGGTCTAAAAAGAAGGAAAAAATGTTTGAGAATGTGCAAACTGCGCTCTTTCATATGATACACCACATGCTCTCTAGTAGCCCCACTTCGAATTTTTTAGACCCCTTTCAGTCCCCGTTGCCAAAAAAAAATATTTCTTTCTTATTTGCAAAATAGTTGGGCAAACGTCATCTAAACCTATTCCAAATTTCAAGTTGATATCTGCTGGTGTAGCACCTTTTGCGGTATGGGGGTAGGAATGGAAAGGAAGCCGGAATATGATTGGCTCAATACTGTGGTCCAATATGAATTCTACCCTCAATAAGTGAGACGCGTTTGGATACATGATACCAAAATTTTTATATTGCTAGCTTGCGTAAGCATTCTGCCTTAATTTGAAGATACAATATCATTAGTACCTAGTTCTTGAGATATCCACCTGTGACACACAGACAGACAGAGTGAGTCGCACCATAAGGGTTCCTTTTACCATTTTGGTACGGAACCCTAATAGTCTAACAGGCTCTGGCTGTCACTGCATAAATGAATATGGAATTATTTAGGTCAGTGTTAGTGAAACATTGTAATTTGTGATGATTTTGTGGTAAAACGTGAATTTTAAAATAAGTAGGTGGCTAAAGGTAGAGATGACGGGTGTGTAATGTTTGGTATATAAATAACAAATGCACTAATTTCACTTGAAATAACGTTTATATAATATAATTTTCATATGCTATAATATCAAATAACCCAAACTCATATGACCTAATGTTTTATATCATATAATTTTCGTTTAATATAATAACATTTAGTTTTAGGTTCATTTTATATTATTTTCAATATATATAATATTCTTTTTATATTCTTTTGACCTAATGTTCTTTTGACCTACTTTTCATGTTTAATGGTCACAGTTCTAACCTAACTCTAATTGCACCAAAACCAAACCTTAAAATATTCTATGCATGGTCCAGGTGTTGAGTCGGGGTGCCCTAAAGTCCAGATTGCATCCAGTTTCTCCTGGTAACAATAGTTGAGGGTGGCAGGTGTATAGGGTATAAAGCGAAGAAAAAAAAAACTTATATTATATTAAAAGTTACTTAGAGACTATAAATATTATAGTAAATGAATAATATACTAAACGAATATTATGTCAAATGAGCATTATAGGAAAAGTTCATTATATCATAAGGAATTAGGTAAAATGAAATTATATCAACAATTCATTAGCTCAACTAATCATTATATTAAACAAAAGTATATTAACTAAAATTAGGTCAAGTGAACGTTAGATTTTTGTTATTATATCAACCGTTACACACCCAGAGATGACATAGGTAAAGTAAGACATTTGTACCCACTTTTGCATTCTTTCTCTGCCGGTGAATACGAGTCCCAGTCTTCGATGAGAGCTTTAGCAACTTCATTCCAAACTTTTTTCCTAAAGTGCGCGTTAGGCATCTCGGGACAGTCGCGCATGTACAAGACCGGCCATTTCTCCACTTCGCGTATGATACGTACCGGGAGAATTTCTTCTAATATTTTATTTTTTGAAGAAGTCATTTTGTTTCATATAAAAACAACATTCATCATCAAACTGCTATTGTCATACTTCACGTCGCGGTAAGGTCAGTGCTGTGAATTGTGATGGTGCTGTGTGCCTCTACTAGACCCTCGTCTGACGTGTCCGATTGGCTGCCTGCTTGCTGCGCGGTGCGTCATGTATTGCTCCGAACGGTTCCGACGCTTCGCGAAGTCGCACGAAGCGCGAGTGTGCCGGGCGTCACGCGATACGAACGTGAATGAAATGCCACGAAATGCGACGATAACTCGCGACTTGATAACTATTTTATTTAAGATCACATCACATTAACAACAAAATCCATTCGTTTCACACAAACTAATGTCTTTAATATTAACTATGCTTTCGATATTTATTGGATAACAATCAACAGCCGCGATCGTTTAATGAAATAAACAGTTTTGTGCGTGACGGACAACAACGTAAACTCTATCTCGGTGAACACAGACGACTGAGCGCGAATCGCCGATCGCAGTGCTCCGCTCCGCATCGGCCGGACGCGCGTGGAACCAGCTGTCTAGTGAAGCCGTGACGTCACCATCAGCACACATTTATTATTGTAGGTATTTGATTCTTTATTCTGTCGAGACCCAAAACGTCTAAGAATTCCTTCACATCAAAACACATTTTATGTCATAAGAATCGCTTCATCACAGCAATTATTAACAATATTCCAAAAGAAATTAGGGTACTCCCTCTAAAACACACAAATGGCTTATTGGTAATTGTTTTTTCACTTCTCATGCTCTAAAAGTTCGTCTTTATGTTGTGCTTAGGCGACATAAAATCGCATTTTATGTTCTAGTGCATAAAGTAATTTTTTTTAAGACTAAGGTAATCAGGCCCAACAGCCCCACGCACAATAAAACTACGCAGATTAAAGTCGTGATTTATTTCATTTTCTTTAATTTATAGGTACCACTTCCGTGTTTTCTATCGTTAATTTAATCAAATTAGATAAAATAGTTGTCATTTATTAATTAAAAAATCCAAAGAAACGTTTTCATGACTTGGCAGTATGAAGTACCCAAGTCGAATGACACATGCTGAAAATTAAGAAAAAAAACTTTTAAAAAGTTTCGTGGCGGGAATTAGCTATGCTTTGCAACATTTTTGATTAATTATGTACTGCATACTTTATGCCTGTTTCATTTTCTTGCAATCGAAGTGAAAAGCAGAGCAGAGTGTATAACTCAGGCATAAATGAGCTATTTTACCCCTCGACTTAAATATGCAACCTCGCCTGCGGCTCGGGTGGATATAAACTTCTCGGGCTAAAATAGCTTCTTTTATGCATTATTTGTACAATCTACTATTATTGTAAATAAGTATTTTTTTTTGCAATTTGTACTTTAAATTTTTGAGAGCTCATGGGAAAGATTTTATTTAATAATAATTAATTGCTTTTTTATTTTGGAGCCGCCGGGAATAAAATTATGGAGCGCCTGGGAATAAGCCGTAAAAAACTTTATGCGAAAACAAATCAGCTGTTCCCTACATTTATGTTCGCATAACTCGTCAAAATGTAGGGAAAAGCTGATTTTTTTTTTTCACGATTGTAGGTTTGTTCCCAATGTAAAAGTGGTTCATAATGATGAGTACAATGACCCCCTAGAGTTATAAAAAAAAACATGTTGTAGGTACATTTCTATAAATTGTAATATCTCATTGCTTGTCCACACCGCTGCACCGCCGTCATCGTCATTGAAAATCATGTACGTTTACCCCGCACGGCCCCCCAGAATTTGCGATTTAGGTGTGCACCAATGCAATGTACTCGCCTCTAGGAGTATATGTACCGGTTTCTTTTTCAATGTACCTCTGTACTTTCGAAGAAATATGCAAAAAAAGGGGGCCGTGCCAGCCAAACGTTTTCAGCCATTTTTCAGCACGGCCCCCGTGTAACTTGAAAAATATATAGCGTATTAAAAAGTTTCATAAACTCAAGGAATGTACTTTATTAACACGTTCTATGTACCTACCGTAACAGATATTGTGAATTCGTAATAACAAATAATTATAATAAGTATATTATAGATGTGGATAGGGGGCCGTGCTGAAAAAAAGAAATAAGAAAATATCTAAAAAAGACAAAACAACCTTAGCCAAAAACTATTAAAAAGTAATTCATGTTTGGCAAGTAACATATGTGGGTACCGCATTGGTTTCTCACACAACTTGCTAAATTAAAAAAAATAAACCAATTTTAGTTTATTCAGCACGGCCCTCTATAGTTGCCTATATCTTTTTAAATATGACATGTTTGTTTACAAAATTCGACTTCCTGAATTATGTATAGGAGTACATTCGTTCCAAATAAATTGCGATTATGGTGTATTAGTACATTTAGTACTCTAAAAGATAAATTGGATCAAAAATATCCTAACATACAACTGATGGGGTGTCCTTACTTCCCAGAATTTGATCCTTGTTTGTTAGGGACACTATCGAATCCAAACTACCTATATATAATATTATAATTATAAATTATAAATCCAAACTAATATTATAAATGCGAAAGTAACTCTGTCTGTCTTTTCTTCACGCCTAAACTACTGAACCGATTTGTGTGAAATTTGGTATAGACATAGATTACATTCCGAGGAAGGACATAGGATAGTTTTTATCCCGATATTCCCACGGGATCGACACTTATGCGGGTGAAACCGCGGGGCGCAGCTAGTGATGTAATAATACAGTGTGTTTTTTTTTTTTCAAAATCAACAGGTTCGATTCGTGGCTAGAATGATTGATTTTTCAAAAATCCAATGATGCAGTTTTAGTTTTTGTCAAAATCGAGCCCGCGACTCCTTTGAGTACTTTTCGCTATTCCTCATAGTTTAGAATTTGGCCATCCACGCCCACTTGAAAAATTCACCCTGTATATGTTGGCGGAGGGCTTCGATTGTAATGGGCCAGGTGGCATTGCTAATGCCACCTGTAATTGCTAAAAAGTGAATTTTCATGAATTCGTTGTATTAGATCTGCTTTGCAAACGGATGCTAACGATCCAGAATTCCAGTCTCCCGACTCCAGACGCAGTAGTAGTTGTAAACGGTACCTAATTATGATTATCTTGAACAGATGTCGAAGTAGCTCGCAAGTCACAGTCACAGGTCAAACCGGTGCGCGGAGGTTAGTGAGTAATTCATTGAGACTTCCGCGAGACCTCGGCGCGGCGGCGCGCAGGCGGGCGGCGCGGCGGCGGCGGCGAGCGCGGCGCGGCGCTCGGCGGCAGTGCCACTCGGCCACCGCCGCGGGCCGCACGACTCACGCACACCAGTTAGAGCCTCATGGGCTGAACTGCGACGAGCGTCTCGCGCACTGCCTACCCGCTACCGACTTACGAGACTGACTCGTGTTTCTGCAAAATCCCTCTTGGGAGACGAACACGATTCTACTCGAAACTAGACTGACCAAACTTTTAAAGTCAACACAGCCTTAACCGCGCCAAGTTCCGTCCGCGCCAGCCGACCCGGTTGAATTTTGTTATTAAACTGTCCAGCAGTGCGTCAGGGCCGACCAGGCCTTCCCCATCCAGCCGCTGTCGCCACATCATCGTCGAATACGTTAAAGTTAGTATAGTATTGATTTTCCGCTTCAGCCGTTTTTGTGTTGACGTCCTGAAAGCTATCAAGCTGTATTATGTATTCACATGAACGGGTGTGTACAGTGGTGTGCGGCGATGCGTCTTCGCGAGGTGTCCGCAACTCCGCACCCGCACTGCCACACTTTTGTGTTTACGTCGCGGTCTCCCTGACTCCCGCCAGCCGTAGCCGCTAGCCGGCACGCTGCCGATGCCGCGCTGCGGACACTAGACTTGATTGTTTATTTGACACAGCTCACCACAGAGTACATTATATTCAGCTCACACTGTATTAAACAAGAATTATTATAAGAAACTGAGTAATGCCCGGGCCACACCAACGGGAAACGCCGATAATTATAGCGATAAGCTGTGGCTTCACTTACGATTAAAGCCCGTCATCGACGTTATCGATCGTTTGAATGTATGTATAGTTATTAAATTATAAATCCGTAATTGGCTATAAGACTAGCATAAATATCTTTAGAGAAAATTTCAAAGAGCTGTGGAGTTTGTGATTAATAAATAAATAAATCGCAATAATAAAATCATCGGCGTTTCCCGTTGGTGTGGCCCGGGCATAAGAGTTTATGGTGCTTTTGAGCCATCCGCTAAGTAGGTACTATCTGTTGTTCTGTGCCTTCCGCTCGCAATTTGGAAATTGCATATTGCATAGCACTACCGTGCGTCAGCTGTTGTGGTATCCCTGTTCATTATCAACGACCTACGTAGTCCTGCATGCCCGTGCCGCGGCCGCGGCCCATACTAGATTTACTGTGCCCATACTGCCCATTACGGCAAGATGCGTGCGTTTGTTTAGTGCAATAGCCAACACTCGAGTAGCCACGAAAGCGTGCAAACGGCTGACGTCACTGACGATGGATTTGGAAATATTTCACATAGCAGAAAGTTATCCTGTTTGACCTTGCTACATTGTGACGTGAGCCAAAGCTCGATAGCACGAATTTCTCTGCCAATTTTGTGTACAGTAATATAGTAAGGAGTAGATTGTTATACAGGGTGTCCCTGGAAGTATGGATCAAATCGAATAGGGGCGTGGGCAAGGTCATTTCCAAACATTTAAACCCTGAGAATGTCAGTGAATTTTTTACGGTTCAAAAGTTATGACCGGTTTTAATTTTGTTTTTCAATCACTGCTTAGTGTTCAAAGAAAATAATCATAAAAAAATACTATCAGGGCTATCTAAAAAAAATAAATAGATAGCCCTGATAGTTTTCACGAATTCGATCTTTCTTCTCTTTTTTTTAGTATTTTTTAGTACAAACTTATTTTATTTTTTTGCTAAAACGTTTAGAAATGACCTTGCCCACGTCCCTATTCGATTTGATCCATACTTCCAGGGACACCCTGTATAATATAGAAGGTACTGAAGTACCTATGTATGTACCTATGTATGTACCTAGTATGTAACTACATGATAAATTAATTATTGAGGTAAGTTTCAGCGATAACGTGCGCACCGAACTTCCAAATCCGCGGCCTGTAAAGAGGTTAGAAGATTTTTGTATGGAGGGTGGCCCTAAGGTCGGTTGCCATTTTGATTTTTTTTCAGAATCGCGGTGCACAACAAAAGTTATATATTTATGTAGAGGACGCTTATACAAACAAAAAATGTTATATAACATAATATCCTAAAGCGTCAGGTTTCGGAGTTATTCACCGAAATATAATTCGATAACAACAAGGATTTTTTTTTGTTTTTTTTTCCCTCCAGGTAAGCATATTGAACTATTGAGGTAATAGAAACGTTATGAAACCTTTATGGAGAACAAACAAATGAAGAATAGACATTTTTTAAATAAATAATTAAAAACGGCTATTTATAGTTCGTTTTTTAATCCCAGAGACTAATCTGACATTTAAGTCTTTTGTGTTTTCGTTTTTTTTTAGTATAGAAGTTTGACATTACACTTGTCAGATTAGTCTCCGGGATTAAAAAACGAACTATAAATTGCCGTGCTTAATTATTTATTTAAAAAATGTCTATTCTTAATTTGTTTCTTCTCCATAAAGGTTTCATAACGTTTCTATTACCTCAATAGTTCAATATGCGTGCATCCCTTAAAGTGGGTGTCACTATAGCTTTACAACATTTTTGATTTCGATAACTTGGGTCGTACAAATAACAGGAACAACTTCCCTGTGATATAGCAGCTCCCTAGAACGGTACACCAACTAGTGCCCAATTTTAGCATACAGTGTTAGAATAATTTATAACAAAAGTTGTTCACGCTTCGTACCTTTTCACGCCTTTACGGCTGAACAGATTTTGCTGAAACTTGGCACACAGGTAGACCATTACTGGGTTTAGGATATAGAATACTTTTTATCCCGGCAGTACGCTCTCGTGGGCTAAGTAATTTTTCGAACTCCACGCGGGCGAAGCCGCGTGCAAAAGCTAGAGCTTCAATAAAATGTTCTCTATGGTCTCCATCTTCGTGGATTCGGATTCCCCATATTGTCTTAAGCTAGTTAACAACATTACATAGGTAGACAGAGAGTACATGATATATGTATATGTATTTGTTTAATTCACTCCTATATTTATATTTTCCTATCCTAGGTTTAATTGAAATAACCGAAAAGAGGTTATACTAATTCCGAACCTCATTGGGACCAAATATGAAATCACGAATAAATCTGCAATCTCTACATTGTGTCGAGTTTGTTATGCGGACATGCGTGACTCACAGACAGACAAAATACTCTAAATAACGCTGAAAACCGCATCAAAATCCCGTCGTTGTGCTTAAGAACAATAAGAGGTGAACGATCACACAATCATACAACACACAGACAGACACGTAAAAGCAGCTTTGTTTGTGGAACTAGTCGCGAGCTCGAACTCACTGGTGGGGTGGCCACCCCATCAGTGGGCATGAATGACGTAATAGAAACATTGGTGGGCATGACCAAAAAGCAGGCTGTCTCACCTGGCATTGTGTCCGACAGAGATAGCATCAGTGATGAGCAGTTAGACGCCAGTTTACACCACTGACCTGTAACGCCCGGGCCACACCAACGGGAAACGCCGACAATTATTCCACAATTTATCGCAATAATTATTGGCGTTTCGCGTTGTTGTGGCACCGTCATAATACAAGCATACTTGTCAATGGTTTACATGCACAACGTCTGTTCGCACGCACACAAACACCGTTCCAAACTAAAACGCGCGTAAAAAAATAGGTACCAAAGGTCCTTTGGAAAAGCGAGTTTTATGAAAAAAAAAACACCACATAAATCAATTAAAAATAAAATTTATTGACGACATTGTCGGTACCGACTTTGTTTTGAAGATTTTACACCCAAGCAATAGGTAAGTCGGTAATCGTAAAACTCAAATTTTACAGGAGAAACTTCGAGGAGAAATGTTTTCTGTTTTTAACCGACTTCAAAAAAAGGAGGAGGTTATCAATTCGGTCGACTTTTTTTTTAAATTTGTGTACCTCAGAACTCCATTATTTAAAAGCCGATTTGCAAAGGACGATGCGTCAGAACGTCCCCCCAACCTTACATTGACCAACAGACTTGAAATGTATCTCATTCAAACCGTCTTAGCAAGGTTATCAATTTTTACTATAGCGACATCTCTCAAAAGTGCGGGATATTCCGAGAAAATCGTGTTTTAGTGTTAATGTTGTCACAACGTCCCCCCAACCCTTACATTGACCAACAAACTTAAAATGTATCTTATTCAAACCGTCTTAGCAAGGTGATCAATTTTTACTATGACAACATCTCTCAAAAGTGCGGGATATTCCGAGAAAAATCATGTTTTAATTTTAATATTTTTGGCACAAAATAACAGTTTGTACACCATATTCTTTGATTTTCAAACCTCTCAAGATCAATTAACAGATGCCATTTTAAAAACAAAAAACGTCATTCGTTACTCGTCAAATTTTTTAACCGACTTCTAAAAAAGGAGGAGGTTCTCAATTCGAATGTTTGTATATATGTTTTTTCTTTTTTATGTTTGTTCGCGCATAACTCCGTCGTTTGCCAACCGATTTGAAAAATTCTTTTTTTGTTGGAAAGGGTATACTTCCCAAATGGTCCCATGAAATTTTTTTTTGAAATTGGACAAGCGGTTTTTGAAAAATCAACAAAAATCTAAAAATTTATCTACATTGTCTACATTAACGATCTTTTTGTTGTTTACTTTTTTTGTGGGGTAGGTACAACTAAAAAGTGAAAAATAAAAACTTTTTTACAAAAAAATACAACCGACTTCAAAAAAAACACTACAAAGTGATAAATAACTTTAATTTCGGAAGTCGGTGTCAAAAAACGAAAATGCGGAATCAACGACACCGACTTCCGAAATTAAAGTTATTTATCACTTTGTAGTGTTTTTTTTGAAGTCGGTTGTATTTTTTTGTAAAAAAGTTTTTCTATTCCTATAGGCAGTTGACCCACCGACGGCGATGAACGAGTAGCGAGTAGAACTAGCAACTGAAAACGAGTTGGCGAGCAGCGAGCAGCGTGTGTGTAGTTCCGATAGTTTTGTCGCTAGGCTATCAGCGGACAGCGAGTATTCGAGTGCGACATGTATTAAAATCCATCCGGCCGTTAGGATGCTTCGAGGGTATACGGAATTCCACATACAAAGATTAAGTATATAGTTAAGTAGGTACGCATAAAAACATAACTCTGTCCTGTCACGGAGTCGGTTAACTGCCATAACTAGGTATATTCCCCGGTTATTTAACAGTTTCATAAACTTAGTTATAAGTTTAATTAATATAATAATTTAATTGCGAAAGTTCCTAATATACGTGATATTAGTAAATATATATTCACTACGATATTATAGTTTTAAGTCATCTTGCTGCGCACTAACAGGGTCATGTACTCACTAGCTTAAGCCTAGCGTGTAACAATGGTTGTGTACATTGTGCATTAAATAAATAAATAATCGAATTTACTGTGTGACTGCCTGGGGGGGAGCTACTAAAACATCTCTTCTATCGCTGGAGAGGGCTCAAAGAGCTGTTCTGAAAGTGATGCTACGCAAACCGTTTAGATACCCGACTGAACAATTATATCAGGACTCGAAGTTGCTCACTGTCAGACAACTCTTTGTTTTCCGATCCACTCTACGCAAGCACTCCTCTGTCCCATCAAGACAAATACTCCATACTCGACGTAGGTCTGCTCGAGTATGTCAGGTCGAGCGCCACAGGACCACATTTGCTGCCCACCAATATTTCATCCTAAGTGCTAGATTATACAACAAGCTTCAAAACAAATTAACAATAAATATTCTAAACCATTTCGAATTAAAAAGAAAACTGTTAACTTTCCTCCTGGGTTTAAATTATTGCGAAACAGAAGAACTTATTTATTCTACAAATTAACACTAAATTACCTAACTTTTCATTTCCTTGCCAGATATTTACTACATCCACCACATCCACACACCCTTACGGGCCAGTCTAACTCAATAGCAACACACACACACACACCTTCAGCCCCACACACCCTCACTCACACACACCCTCACACACACACACCCTCCCTCACACACCCACAAACACTCCCCACAACTAGCTTTTAAGCCCCTTGTGTTAGCATCAGAGTTATTACACAGTTATTTTGTAAAATGTCTTTCAAGATACAGGATTTTCCTAGTTTGAAGGGCAGGGGTCTTCTCAAACGTAATAGCCATACCGATCCCTTTTTGAATGAACACTGATGTTACCTAGGCTAAGTCTTTTTGAAAAATAAATACTTACTTACTTAAAAAAAAAAAAAAAAAAAATTGGTTTAAATTACCTCGCAGTAGGTGCGAAAAGTAGAGTATTCTCCTCGGGGATAAAGGTGTCTTCGTCTTGGGCGAGCTTGAATCCCTCACTGCACTCAGTATTCAAGTCTTAACTTCCTCGCTTCGCTCAGGAGTTAACTCAAACCTAGAATCTTTCGTTGCGGTCAGGATCCAAAATAGCGCCCGCGACAATAAGACACTATCCCATTAGTGAATAATCTACTACTCGTATATATCATGTTTGTTGAATTTGAAAAAAATAAATAAAACAATTTTTTATTTTATTTCTAAGCCCCATGGATTTTGGAGTTAAAACTGGTTGCTAGTATTTTTATACATCTTTATGAACCTGATAACACATACAAAATATCTGTTGCAGGGCGGGGGGACGGGCCTAGCGAATTAGAAAAATTAATAAAACGATTTTTTTATTTTTATTTTATATCTAAGCCCCATGGATTTTGAAGTTAAAACTGGTTGCTAGTATTTTTATAGATTTTTATGAACCTGATAACACATACAAAATATCTGTTGCAGGGCGGGGGGACGGGCCTAGCGAATTAGGAAAATTATTAAAACGGTTTTTTAATTTTTATTTTATATCTAAGCCCATGGATTTTGAAGTTAAAACTGGTTGCTAGTCTTTTTATAGATCTTTATAAACCTGATAGCATATACAAAAGATCTGTTGCAGGGCGGGGGACGGGCCTAGCGAATTAGGAAAATTATTAAAACGGTTTTTTAATTTTTATTTTATTTCTAAACCCCATGGATTTTGAAATTAAAACTGGTTGCTAGTCTTTTTATAGACCTTTGTAAACCTGCTAATACATACAAAAGTTCTGTTGAAGGGGGGGGGGGGGGTCTCATACAAATATGGTCATCGTTCTTTTTTTTTCTTATTTGAAAGGATATACTTGCGATTGGTCCCATTAATTTTTTATCAGAATCGGTTCAGTATTTTTGGTTCTTTAAACGACTTCAAAAAAGGAGGTTCTGTATTCGACCCGTATGTATGTATGTATGTTTGTATGTCAGCGATTTTCTCAAAAACTAATGAACCAATTTTGATAATTCTTTCACTAATGTGATCTACATACTTTCAGGAAGGTTTAAATATATAATATATTAGGTGATTGTTCTTATGTACGAAGTTATATGCATAAATGTACTGCATGTCCGGCATTTCCACGCGAATTTTTGATTATTCTACTAGTCGGTGTCTTCAATTCTTCAATGCACAAGTGTTACCTAATTGAATTTGTGTGGGGTAGGTTACAATTAAAAAGTGAAAAATAAAAACGTTTTTACAAAAAAAAAACAACCGACTTCAAAAAAAACACTACAAAATGATAAATAACTTTAATTTCGGAAGTCGGTGTCAAAACCCGAAAATGTGGAACCAACGACACCGACTTCCGAAATTAAAGTTATTTATCATTTTCTAGTTTTTTTTTTTAATTCGGTTGTTTTTTTTTTGTAAAAAAAATTTATCTATACCTACCTATTTATAATAAATCTGTAGAAGTGAAAATTCTGTACATTGAAAATATCAAAAAAATAAATGGCAGGGGGTGTTACTAGACCGACACCGAACCCAAAAATGTGATTAAAAAAATGTTTGTCTGTCTGTCTGTTTGTTCAGGCATCACGCAAAAACTACCGGTTCGATTACGATGAAACTTAGTATAATTATTTTTTTATATCCTGGGCACCACACTGGGTACTTTTTATTCCGGAAAAGTATCTTCTATATAAATAAAAACAAAAGGCCTGACTGACTGACTGACTAATCAACGCCCAGCCCAAACCCTTGGACCTAGAAAGCTGAAATTTTACACAATGGTTCCCTTTATAATGTAGACAAGGAATAAGGAAGGATTTTTTTAAATTCATCAACTAAGGGAGTTAAATAGGGGATGAAAGTTTGTATGAAAGTCCGTCAGTTTAAAAGTTAGGATCTTCAAATTTTGTATTTAGGCTAACGATTGAAAATTAATTTATACATGTCTCAGCGTTTTTGATAATTTCTCCCCCAAAGGGGGATGAACGACCTGACTGAAATATCAACGCACAGTCTAAACTGCTGGTCCTAGGGACATGAATTTTAGAGGGTGTGTTCTTTGTGAAGAGTAGGTATCGAATAAGAAGGGGTTTTTGGGAATTCAACCTTTAAGGGGGTGAAAAGGGGGGATTTTGTTTGTATGAAAAATCTTATTTCTTGAGCAAATTTTTTTTTTTTATCGGCAATCAGTCGCAAGACTATAAGCAGATGAGTTGAGTGAACATGACGTTTGGGCGAGGAGACCAGTGTCTCGACTGCCTTCTTACAACACATCCTTCCTTTTCAGCCTTTTCACCGTTACGGAAGGGTTTAAGAGATCACAAGCCAGGGTATTTGGATGAACCGAGAGCCGATCAGTATATTTCCTTTTGTATTTCTCAATTTCAGTCTGAATAGTGGGAACGCCAAGATATTCGTAGATTTCGTCGTTTCTGGAGAACCACGGGGCACTTGTGATGGTACGTAGAATGTTGTTTTGGACACGTTGGATGTACATGATGTTGCTCTTACTGACAGAGCCCCACAGTGGGATTCCGTAGGTCCAGACGGGCTTCAACACGGCGTTGTAGATCAGAAGCTTATTATCAGTAGAGAGGACCGAGTTTCTACCCATAAGCCAGAGCAGGTTTCGGAACTTATGATTGATTTCGTCCCGTTTTTTCTTAATGTGATACGTCCAGGTGAGTCTTCTGTCTAAGTGAAAGCCCAAATATTTTACATTCTCAGTATGTGGCAGAACATCAGTGCCAGATTTGACAGGAGGGCAATTTCCTCTTCTTAAGGTGAATGTGATGTGGTTCGATTTTTGTGCACTTGCCCGGATGCGCCACTTTCTCATCCATGCGTGGGTCTCGTCTAGTAGGTGTTGGAGCTTATAACTAGCCTGTGCTGGGACTTCATCACTTGCGAGGTAGGCTACGTCATCTGCGTATGTATCTACCGAGATGTCTTCGGATACCGGTAAATCTGAGGTAAATATATTATAATTATATTACAGGACCGAGTACGGAACCCTGTGGAACACCGGCTTTAATTTTACGTAGCGTAGATCTGACATCTCTCTGTTTCACTTGAAAGAGCCTGTCTTCGAGGTAGGACTTGATGATGAGGTAAAGAGAATGTGGAAGTTTATCTTTCACTTTGCACAGTAGCCCTTTGTGCCAGACTCTGTCGAACGCTTGCTGAACGTCTAGGAATGCCGCCGAGCAGTACAGTTTCATTTCAAAGCAGCGTCTAATCTCGTGATGGACCCGGTGCATTTGTTCAATTGTCCAGTGCTATTTCCGAAACCCAAACTGGTGCTTTGGAATAATCTCGCAGAGGTCCATGAGTTCTTTCAATCGGACTAAAAAGATTTTTTCCCATAATTTAGATAGAACTGGTGTTAGGCTTATTGGACGGTATGATGAAGCTTCATGAGGAGGCTTTCCAGGTTTGTGAATCATAATGATTTCCGATACTTTCCAGATAAGAGGAAAATATGACATTCTTAGGGTTGCATTGAAGAGTGAGGCAAGAAATGTTATGCATTTTCTAGGGAGATTTTTTAGTATTGTGGGAGTGATTAAATCAAATCCGGGGGCCTTGTTGGAATTCAGTCGTCTGATCTCGCTCGCGATTTCCTTTGGGGATGTGGGTTTGAGTGGCAGGCACAGCTGGAGATCCTGACTGAGTATTTCATCAACATCAGATTCATTGCCACCATCGTTCGCCTTGAATACATTCTCCAGATGAGTTGCAAATGCTTCTGCTTTCTCAGCGTCCGTTCGCGCCCATGAATTTAAGTGTTTGAGGGGATGGTGATGTTCTTGCGGCTTCCCGATAGCTTTAGCAGATTTCCAAAGCGACGTTTTGCCCTTCCCCTGAGGTGACAAGCTTTGTAGAGTATTTCGGAACGAGGAGTTTGCCGAATCTTGTAGTAGCGTCTTGAGTTGTTTCGCAGCCCGGTTAAAGGCCGTTTTATCTGCAGGATGCTGAGATTGATGCCAGATTCTTCGTAGCCGCCGTTTGTCTTGAAGGTTTGCTTTAATATCTGTTGGTTGTGGTGACATCGTTGGAAGGCGAGCTAAGCAGGGTGTGTTTTCCATGCTGATACTTGGATCAGGTTTGTGAGGTACTCACAAGCATTGTCAATATCTTCAGGGGTCTTCATGGTTATGTTTAACTGAATCTTGAGTTAATAACCGTGAAACTTGGCACGAATACTTATCTAAGTAAATTATGAAGTTTGGAATTTTTTGTTTTTCTAAAATACCCCCTAAAGAGGTATTGGGGGGTGTCAAAATTTGTATGGAAGAATTTTAACGCCCTTTCCGATTAACTTGAAACTCAGTATTTATACTAAGGACTAAAAATAATTAATAACGTGTATCAGGGTTTTTCAAAAATCTACCCCTGTGTGAAAAGAGGTAGTTAATTTTAAAGGGGCCGATTTTACTGCGTGGCTTGATTAACTCGAAAATTGGTATAAATAAACTTTGAGTCAAGTTATGAACACATCTTAAACGATTTTTCAAAATTCCACCCCTGTAGGGGTGAAAAGCGGGGATACAGTTTATTTGAAAAATCTGATTCCTTTGTTCTATAAATTTAAAAATTGGCCCGAATATTTATTTATCTAAATTAATTATAAAGATCATACCAACATACATTTTCGAAACTTTTAGAGGAAAGTACGAATTTCACGCGGACGAAGTCGCGGGCAGAAGCTAGTCGTAAATAAAAATCCTATGTGAAATCTTCCACATAGGAGTTTGATGTGTTCTTAGAGATTGTCATGTTTGTGTACGATAGCGCAATAAATAAATATTGTATTCTACCACATAAATGATAGTACCTACTTTTATAAAAGCAATTCGTGCAAAATTATTCCCTAACCATTCCAAAATATCAAAAATGCACAACGTTAATAATTCAAGTTTTCACTTCTGCCGGCACTCCCGGAGTGCAACCCGTCTTTTTTTTACCGCAGTTGGGTTTTTTAATTTTTTTAATTAATTTTTTTTTTTTACTTCCTGCTCTTTAGTTTACAAATGTGAAAGATTTCGCAGGCGATTTAGTTCTTGGTATGTACATGTTTTTTACGATTTGTCACTTCGAATTACTTTTAACCATATAAGTTGTACTTACCGTATATATTTTTGTAATCACCTTTTAAAACCCTTTATTTTGATACCCCACACGACAGGTTCTGAGAAAAAAGAATTTGTTTTGAAGATTTTTGCGCCAGAAATCGGCCATTTTTTTTTCAATTTTTACATACCCAATGTCACTCTCACAATTAAGACGAATCTAACGACCAGGGCTCGGAAACCGGTTGAAATTCTTAACCGGTTACGGTCATTGACCCCAAACCGAAATCGATTTAGGTTACCGTAAAACATGGCAACTTTGCCCTCGACATTTGACTTTGCCCAGTTGTGTATTTTTTTTAAAACTTAATACATACCAAAGAACAATGTCAGGTTTCGGCTTACACAACTTTTAAAACTAAATTCACACGGACACGAAGTTTTTACCTACAACAATTTAAATATAAAATTCCAACTTCTAAAAAAATATTTACTTCTTTTCGAGAACTGTTCGAAAAGAAAATCATTTTAATAAGTAATCATTTTACTAATCATGTTCTTGAATTCCAGGTCTTACTTTTTTTTTTAAATAAAAGTGTCAGATAGTTACCTGTTCTGCCACTGTAATCGATTATTCTAAATAATTGAAGCGATTTACTCTTTAGTTTTTATTTACCACCTCACAATTGTCTTTTATTATTATTTTTTTTTATCTAAATAATACGTTCGTCGTGTTTATTATAAATTATTATTTTTTAAAGAATATAAGAACGAAATTCAAGAAATCGATTTTCCTGATCTGTATTCGATAACTTAATCGCCTTGTAATGGCAACCAGCAGTTCGCCATTAAAATAATAAAAAAAAAAAAACTTTTGCAGTTCTGTCAAAATCGCGCGCGCCAGTCAAACATGTTGTTGTTGTCGGTGTTTTTCTAAGTGTACGTTTGTTTCCTTCTTGAATTCATCTGCGTTTGCGTTATAGACTTATTGTGTTATATCCATACTACACATTTTGTGACAATGTACCATCAACTACGTTGTATTAATTGTGGTATAAATGTGTTCCGGATGGAACGGCATTTAGTTGAATCTGACGATGTCAGTTCATTGTTACGGCAATGGACTTCACTTTCTGAGGTAAAGTACAATTCTTATTAATAGAATGTCAACTGTTTTAACTAAGCTAAATGTTAATTTGCAACACAACCGTATTTTGTTTGTTTTAGATTCCAAATGACAGTGTTGTTTGTCATTACTGTTGGTTATTAATTAAACAAACAAGTAATCCAACAACTAGCAATGCGCCAACTGAATCAATTGTGCATCGAAATCTTTGTATTGGTTTCGGTCATCCATTGCATCGTGTAAAGTCTCACGCCTAAAATAACAGTTCAGAAAGAGAAGATGCTATCAGACGCGTGATAGAGCAACAGTAACCTCCAATTTAAAATGTCTGAATAACTTCTTTTTTAGAAGTTCAGTGTAAAAGTGGATATCACAGAAAAGCTTTTGACATTAAACTACACAAAAAATCGTAAGAATTTTCTCTGTCCATGACAAATTAATATTGAGCCAAAGTTACTATGGACATCTGACATTGTTCTTTGTCTATAGTTAGTAAGAACATTTTGTCTATGGTAAAAAATTCATCATTTTCTGGCAACACTGTGTGACGCGCTGTCACAGATGTTACTTCAGTTGTCTGTCAGACGTCGTTGAAGTTAGTATTTTTTTGCGGGCAAAATCTTTGAAAAAAACTTTTTCGAGAAGTGCTACTTGGAGTTATCGCAGGTAAGTAATTTTTATACATCCGTTATTACATTGGAAATGAATAATATAGACTAGTTTTCTTCGCTAAATGCGTCGTATAATCATAAAATATAACGGTGGGCAATAATATAATAATAATAATATAATAATAATATCGTTTATTCATAAAAATGGTGCAGATTTACAATAATATAACTTAACAATTATATGTAGAGGACACAGTTGCTCATTTGCCTGAACTAGGTAGAACCTGTGTTTCAGGCTAGAAAGGTGCCTATAATTTTATAATATAAAAATAAAAAAATACAAAATTAAAACTAAGAAGTCTAATTAAAAACTAATATTATCTTAAAAGACTAACATGTTTTATTTACAGACAACGAGTAAGTCCTCTGTTTCATTGTATGTTATGCTAAGTAAAAATTGCTGAATAATCTTTTTACAGTCGTAATTATTTAATTTATAGATACTTAATTTCCTATTTAATTTATTGTATAGAAATTATATAGAAAGCAATGTCACAAGCATATTTTTTGAATATCGTTGACGACATTGCCAACGTTTCTTTTTCACTAGGGTTGTCACCCGAGGTACAGTTTTTAACCTAGTAAAAAAAGGAGGGTTCGGATTTGATGAACAGTTAATAATGTTGATAAACATATAAAGTTTAAAAACACAGTCGGGATTTAGAAGATACGAGGGCTCGTATCTTCCAAATTCTGACTGTGTTTTTAAAGTTTTTTGTTGATTGGTTTTAGGTTCTTAAAAACTATATGTATTTACATCGAAATCAAACTACCTAGGTACTCTTGTTTTAATTTACATTTTTTTTAATAATGGGTAGTCTCGACATTTTCATTTAGTTTAATCTAAAAACTTTGCATACTAGTACCTAATCCTGAACTTTGTTGCAGTTTATTTGTCCGTCAGTGTAGATATGTATCCAAATTAATTTACGCTAAATGTTGATTATATTATATAACAATAACATAAAAGATAAGTAAGTACCTAATATTTATAGGTACTTAAAATTACTAAAAATTATATTGCATAGTTAATATTGCGATGAGTCATCGCAATTTTAACTATGCAATATAATTTTTCTGTAAAACTCATTACAAATTTTAGTGTTATTTGTTATTTTCATATAAAAACAAAGACCGAGATAGGTACATACTTTTTAGATTTTTTTTTAGTTTTTGAACACTTTAGAAATAAAGCATATTACGTAAAAAATGATGTTATATTATTTTTAATTTATCATTATAATATATTATAATATTCCACACTAAAAAATATTAAATAGTTAAGTATTGTCAATGGTGACAACCCGTGAACAATTGCCATTTTGTATGAAAAATGTTCTAGAAGGCTTTTTGACTTTGCCCACTCATTTTTAAGGGTCAAGGAATGTGAATATTTGGCGTATAATTTAATACATTATTTGCATTGCTCAGTATTTTCATTCAGTCCTTTTCGAATAGTGATATAGTCCATAGTAACGGAGATCTGTAATGTGGGCAAAGTTACCAAATGTATATGATTTTTTGCCCAACACCTATAATTGTTATTTTCACTAATAAATATGCTTTTTTTTTACTATTTTTAGTTTTGTGTATCGAGACATGAGCATATAGTATTATGTGGCACCGAAACAATAATCAATTTATTAAAATTTTCCAAAATATCATTAATTAAGCATTTATTTTTTAAATTTATGGGCAAAGTTGCCATGTTCTACGGTAAAGGTTGGACTTTACCGGTTTTTACCGGTTTATGCGGGAAACCGGTTTTTCGTGAATTTTGGTTTTGATAGTGAAAATTAACCGGTTACAACAAAGTTTGAACCCCCCCGGCACCCGCCACTCTCGCGAGCGCGGTCTGGAAGTTGCCGGTTGTATTTGACGTCCTCAGATCAAACATTTTTTTTCCTAATGTTTTCTAAGGTACTAATGTCACTATAAGTAGTTGGAAGTGTTAAAAAAGTAGACGAAAAAAATTTACGAATTACGGAATTAACCGGTTAATTTGGGTGTCAAAACCGTTTGTGCTTATGTAACCGGTAACCTTTATCATTTGGGTTAAATAAGAACAGTTCACTTGTTTAACCGGTTAATGAAGGAACGATATATTTACCGGTATTTAATCGAAATTAACCGCTCTTTTTAAACCGGTTCAAAGCCTTGCTAACGACACCTCTCAAGCTAAAATCCATCGAGCCGGTCAGGCCGCAGAGCGTGCCAAACAATTATGCATACCTACATACAAACTCTCGAAAAACATAACCCTCCTTCTGGCGCAGTCGGTGTTTTTGTATTTGTATGTATGTTATGCGTTTTCAAAAACTTTTTTTTTAATGTATGGGGTATGCCAGAATGTAGGTATGTAAGAAGTGTATGTTTTTTACATTTCTATGGGTATGCCTCAGGGGTGACCCAAAAAATTAGAGTTCCGTACCAAAATGGTAAAAAGGAACCCTTATGGTGCGACGTGTCTGTCTCTCTGTCACAGCTGGATATCTCAAGAACTACTACTTGTAACTAACTTGGGAATAGCTTTAGATGACGTTTGCCCAACTATGTATTTTGCAAATAAGATAGAATTTTTTTTTGCACCATTCCTGTACTACCTCAAATAGCTTAGCATCATCCGCCGTTATGTCGAAAGTATTGCAGCATTCATTTTGAAATAAATATATCGCTCATTTAGAGAACATCGACGTATTATAACCGCTACTTTATTTTATTCCCCTGTCTGCCGCCCGGCAACCCCGCGCTCTACTTAAACTACATTTCCATGACTTAAACTGTACGTGTGAGTGATTATACGTCTTTTAGGATTCCGCAGCCAAATGGCAAAAACGGAACCCATATAATTAATTAATTTTGTTAATAATTGTTTTGACATTATTAGTAATTATTATCAAAAAAAATTGCCGAATGTATGTACTAACACTAGTGTTTAAGATGTGTATGTAATTACTAACAAATTCGATTTTATGATCTGGATAAATAAATGATTGATTGATAATGGAATATTAGCACTAAGTATATCGATGAAAGAACAATGCTCAAAAATGTATGGGCACCGTCCCCACCCTTGTAGCACTTTAAAACCTATATTAATCGAAGGGCCATAGCCATCTTATCATTTTATTGTATGACAGCGAAACTGAAATGTCCATCCGAATAAAGTTATATCGACATGAAGAAACTGGAATCAGTTACAATTATACTGCCGTTTAATGTTCTTTTTCGACATGATGGGTATATAATAGACATTATAGGACCCTACTCTGCCAGAAAATCAGACGCTCAGATTATGAAGGATATAATGACCGACATTTATTCTCCGTTTCACTACTTTTTTATTTGAAATGGGCTTGCTCTTGACTCTAGCCTAGGTCAAAGGTGACAGAGACTTGATCCTAGAGAATGAGACTTTTATTTTAGATAGAAGCTTCAGAGACGCAATTCCTGCAATCAAAGAATGTGGCTATGAGCCTCACATGCCACCTACAAAAGACAGAAACTCTCTTGAAAACTCCGAACGAAGGTATTTTATCATCCCACAGAAATATGTTTCTTGGTAAAAGAAGAAAAGAATCGTGAGCAACGTCATTATCTCCCTAGCTTTTTCCCAACTATGTTGGGGTCGGCTTGCAGTCTAACCGGATGCAGCTGAATACCATGTATTTTACATGGACCGACGACCTATTTGACCTCCCGAACCCAGTTACTAGGTAATACGATACCCTTGGTAAGACTGGTTGTCAGACTTTCGGGCTTCCGACAACCCGTAACGACTGTTGAAGATCTACGAATGACAGCCAAGACCAACGGCTTAACGTGCTTTCCGAGGCACGAAGAGGTCTTGGTATGTAAAGATGGCCACCCATCCACGGACCGACCGCGGCAAGCTTAGCTTAACCGAACGATCAACCTGTGCAGCTGTTATTATATGCAGGAACATATCTGCGATTATTTTGTGCCATATTTTTAATAACAAAGAACATTAAACGGCAACATAATTTTTTTGACTGATTCCGGTTTCTTCATGTCGATATAACTTTTTTCGGATGGACATTTCAGTTTCGCTGTCATACAATAAAATGATAAGATGGCTATGGCCCTTCGATTAATATAGGTTTTAAAGTGCTACAAGGGTGGGGACGTTTTGAGCATTGTTCTTTGTGCAGTCGGGGTCGAGTTGTCTGAGTCGAGTTGTTTGAGTCGAGTTGTCGGGGTCGAATTCTGGGGGTCGAGTACTCGGGGTCGAGTTGCGCGGATCGAGTTGTTTCGGGGTCGAGACTCGAGAGTTGTCGTAGAATCACAAAGCGATTCATCTCTGTAACAAAAAAAAAACACTACAAAGTGATAAATAACTTTAATTTCGGAAGTTGGAGTCGTTGGTTCCGCATTTTCATTTTTTGACACCGACTTCCGACATTAAAGTTATTTATCACTTTGTTGTTTTTTTTTTAAGTCGGCTGTTTTTTTTTTTTTGTAAAAAAAAATTTATTTTTCGCTTTTTAGCTGTACCTACCCCACACAAATTCAATGAACACTAGTTTATAGAAGAATTGAAGACACCGACTAGAAGAATCATCAAAATTCCCATAGAAATGCCGGAGATGCAGTACATTTATGCATATAACTTCGTACACAAGAATAGTTACCTAATGTATTATATACTAAAACCTTCCTGAAAGTATGTAGATCACAGTAATGAAAGAATTATCAAAATCGGTTCAGTAGTTTTTGAGATAATCGCGGACATACAAACATACATACATACATACGGGTCGAATACAGAACCTCCTTTTTTAAAGTCGGTTAAAAAATAGTGGAGACGGCCGCCGGCCGCCACCCGTCGCAGGTCGGTTACTGTGAGTATGCGTCACCTCACCACTCAAGTTTTCAACATATTATTTCCATACGTTTTAAAATTAAATGTTAGTTGCTAGCCGCCATGTATGGTATGTACCTATAGCTTTCAGTCGTATGCCTTCAACCGCCGCCGCCGCGCGCCGCTCGCCGGCCGCAGCGCGTCACCGTCACCGCTCTGTGTGCGGTGTGCGGCGCCCCGTGTAGTACAATCTGATACTTACAATAATTATTTGTTATTTGTTACTGAAATAAACGTCACCCGACAGAAATCAACGATAACGGTAGTTCGGGGGAACAAACGCTTTCAGTGCCGAACTGCCGACGAGCTCATAAATCAGAGCGTGCTCAGTAAAGTTCAGTCACGTAACGTCATGGCTAGTTCGCGCACCTGTGCTGTGCAGCTGTATTCTGTGGCCACTGCGAGCCCGACCCAGGGCCATCGATCCACCGCGTATGGAGTACTCGCCGCTCTGGACATGGCTCTGGACATGTACCAACTCAGAGGAAGTCAGGAACCTCTTCAATACTCTGTCAGGTCACTTTAAATTTAATTAGATCTTTGCTTAAACTTTGCGGTTTTGAGTAGTCCTCTCCTATCGGGCCGATAACAGAACATCAACATTGTAAATAGCGATGTGTCTGTGTCGAGAAACGGACGGTATAGTGAGACACCTAACCTAGTGTGTACTACATGAACGTCATTACTGCAGTCAACATATCGCGTTTACTTAGTGAGCACAGTCAACTGGACGAGTAGCATAATATTGTTGAGCGGGAGGTCGACGAGTCAGGCGTCAGCGGCGCGCGCATGTGTGCGTCGAGTAGTCGTGTCGCAGCGCGCAGGCCAGCGAGTGCAGCGCGCGGCGAGGTCGGCCGCGACCCTTATCTTAGTGCCACTGAAATAGCCCGTGACTCACTCGCGCAGACTTAACTGAGTGCCTAAATATTAGTCACGAGCAAACGACGCCACTCGCTCGGCCTCGCCACTACCTACCAACAATAACCATATATAAGGGACCAGTCATGACAAGTACTATCACGGTGTCGCGCGGCGGTGGACGTGGTGCTCAGGGCCACGGCGGCCATGCACTGACTGGCGGTCGATAGTACTTACAACACACGACGCAGCCGATCGATAGCACTCGGCCTCGCACTCGCACTCGCGCCGCCCGGCGCCCGGCGAAATGATCCAAACTTATTAAGAGCGGAAGTGACAACCGGAACAAGCCTGACCTCGCGCGCTCCCGACAGTGCACTGCCCGCAGTGCGCTCGCTCGCCAGTCACCACTCTCGCCGACTTGCTGACTGCATCAGCCTCACCTGCAGCCTGCAGCCACCAGCACCTCCACTGTGCAAAAATATTATCGTGTATCATGCATTTCAGTTTTTATCAAAGTCCCGTACTAGAATGGTAAAATTAGGACACTACATATTAAAACAAAACCGGTGCAGTGCGAGTTGGACTCGTGCACTGAGGGTTCCATACTTTGTAAGTATGTAACTACAAATGTACGGTTTTCGGATTTTTTCCTTTACTTGTGCTACACCCAACTAGCAAACAATGTATATGTCGTGGCCATTTCGTAAATTTGCTCATCGAGAATTTCATGAAATGGTCGCATTTCATGAAAAGTTTCACTGTCTATTGGCCACATCATGATGTGGTCTGGCTCTGGCCAGATCAATGATTACTCAACGTTTGACGATATATTATGAACAGTTAAACGCACGACTACTTCATAATGTGGCCAAACATTAGTGATCATATCGTAAAATAATTACAATATCCGCCGGTAGAGGCGTTGATGTCGGTTTCCTCTGTGGGTTCCCTATCCATTTGCATAAAATTTTAAGACCTAATATAACTTGGCATACTTTTGTTTCTCCTAATTATATTTTTTCGTATAACAGCTTACGCATAATTTCTCTAATTATAATAATGATTAAGCATAATATTCTAAAGCATAAATATATGTCGCATCATTGGGTGGCCGAGATGCGAAACATCTTCATGATCCAACATAGTTTTGCTAGTTGTGGGCACTGCAGTGGGTACTCGAACGAAAAGATAATTTGAATTCAAAATAACTTAATTACAAACAATTAACAACCGAAATGCACACGTGCGTCGGAAACAAACACGTGCGTTGGTATTGAGCGTTTGCCAAGCAAGACCATCCGACTCGACTGCCGACCGTAGACTGTCGCCAACTCGCCACACTCGGTCTCTCCGCCAGTCCTCGTTAGATGGCGCTGTTAGCTGTACTGTGGTGCCATCTATCCACGACATATAGAATGCTCGTTTTATTTCTAACGACGTCAGGTCGACGGCCTATTTCTGTCTGCAGGGTTTGAAAGAACCTAACCAAACCGAACCTCGGGGTGCCTCTGACGTCGTTTAGTATTATGCGAACCCTAAATTCATGATATAGCCAAACGTCGAATTATATATCATTAAACGTTGACTTTTAAACGATGTGGTAAATCTTAGCTGGCCATTTCATGATACACAAACATTTCATGAAATGACCGAACACTGCATGAAATGATCAATTCTATGATCTGACCACGACATAGATATCTTGAAGGCAACTAGACGAATTCCAGCTGTTGTCTTGGCTAAAACGTCCCTCAAGATATCTTCTAGATACACTCCAAGGGTCAGTTAAGTAAAAGTGAGCACGTGAGTTAATTAACGTTAGTTAACAAGTGAGTTAATAGTTAATACTACTGTTTAGGTAAACTTTAATTTAACGTGGTTTTTCTGAACTCTACACACTGATTTCAAGATATCTTGTAGGTTGACTTCAGATCAAGAAATAGACGTAAAGATTATCTACAATACCTAATTAAAACTATCAATATTGAATTGCACCAAATTCGATCTTATCTTAGTAACTTTGTTTAGAAAAAACTTTTTTATAAAAAAAAAACAACCGACTTCAAAAAAAAAAACTACAAAGTGAAAAATAACTTTAATTTCGGAAGTCGGTGTCGTTGGTTCCGCGTTTTCGTTTTTTGACACCGACTTCCGAAATTAAACTTATTTTTAACCGACTTTAAAAAAGGAGGTTCTGTATTCGACCCGTATGTATGTATGTATGTTTGTATGTCCGCGATTATCTCAAAAACTACTAAACCGATTTTGATAATTCTTTCATTAGTGTGATCTACATACTTTCAGGAAGGTTTTAGTATATAACACATTAGGTAATTATTCTTATGTACGAAGTTATATGCATAAATGTACTGCATCTCCGACATTTCTATGCGAATTTTGATGATTCTTCGAGTCGTGTCTTCAAGTCTTCAAAGCACTAGTGTTAATTGAATTTGTGTGGGGTAGGTACAACTAAAAAGTGAAAAATAAAAACTTTTTTACAAAAAAAACAACCGACTTCAAAAAAAAAAACACTACAAAGTGAAAAATAACTTTAATTTCGGAAGTCGGTGTCAAAAAACGAAAATGCGGAACCAACGACACCGACTTCCGAAATTAACTTTAATTTCGGAAGTCGGTGTCGTTGGTTCCGCATTTTCGTTTTTTGACACAACTTTAATTTCGGAAGTCGGTGTCGTTGGTTCCGCATTTTCGTTTTTTGACACCGACTTCCGAAATTAAAGTTATTTTTCACTTTGTAGTGTTTTTTTTTTTGAAGTCGGTTGTTTTTTTTGTAAAAAAGTTTTTTATCCCGATATTTCCCACGGGATCGACATTTACGCGGGTGAAACCGCGGGGCGTAACCTCTTAAGAGGTCATTGTACTCATCATTATGAACAACTTTTACTATGGGACCAAACCTGAAACCGCGAAAAAAAAATTCAGCTGCTCCCTACATTTTGACGAGTTACGAACATAAATGTAGGGAACAGCTGATTTATTTTTCCGGAAAAAAAACCACCACAATGTGTTTTCACACTGTAATGTTTTTTTTTGGAAATCGGTTGTTTTTTTTTTTTGTTTCTTAAGGTGCGATTGGTCCAATTCGCGAGTGGTACAATTCACCTTATTCGCGATTGGTCCAATTCACGGTTGGTCCAATTCGCGATTGGTCCAATATAAAGCATTTCCAAAATTAAACAAAATAACACATTTTTATGTGTACACTACAGGGTTCAAGCTACCCGGCGGTCAGGGCTCCAGATAGAGGAACCTCCTAACAATGCGGGCCGTGTCCAGAAGTACTGCTTTCTGAATCAAGCCCTTGATCCAGTTGCTCAACGAGAGCCTCCTCAGGTGTTGGTCAAGGCTCTTGGCTATTAACCCATTGGCTGTCACGACTATCGGCACAATGATCGCTGAGTCCACATCCCACATGTCGACAACCTCGCGAGCCAAGTCAAGATACTTGATTTGTTTATCTTTCTCGGCTTTCACGAGGTTCTCATCTTCCGGGACGGTTATGTCAACAATCATTGCGCGCCGCTCTGATCGATCCACCACCACTATATCAGGCTTATTGGCAACAACAGTCCTGTCAGAGATGATGGATCGATCCCAGTACAATGTGATATTTTCATTTTCGAGGTCTGGGTCGGGCACATATCTGTAGTGCGGCACCTCAGATTCCACAAGGCTGTATTTCAGAGCAAGTTGCTGATGGATTATCCTGGCTACAAGGTTATGTCTATGCAAGTACTCTCCGTTAGCTAGACGAGAACACCCGGAGATAATATGCTTGATTGATTCCCCTGGCCGGTGGCATGCCCGATAGATGTCAACCGTGCCGTCTTTTACAATAAATCTCCGATAATTGTTCGTCAACATAAATTCGTCCATAATTGCACAGACAAAACCTTCGGTTTCTCCAAAGACGTCACCGAAACGCAGCCAGGCTACGGACGCTAGTAGATCTACATTGGGTCCTTGGGCCCGGAAAAAACATCCGTGAAGCTAAAGAGCTTCACGAGGAGTAAGGACTCTGCCATACCTCCGTGCGATCATTAATGTCAAGCACATACTGACTTGCGCCAGTTCTCTTTAGCCAAGGCGAGCGGGGTGAGGCCTTGTCCACCGCGGCCACATCTCGATGCATCCCCAAGTCGTTTTCTAGGAAATATTCACTGAGACTGCACACCTCGCGATTGTGGAGGGTATTAGCGTTTAAAAAGCCTCGACCTCCACACTTTTGCGGGATGTACAGCCTCATTACCGATGACCGTGGGTGATGCATTCGAGTTGCAGTCAGTAGCGTACGGACTCTCCTATCCAGGGCATCATTCGGTTCCCTACAAAATGATTGAGCTGGATGGTGCTGATCCATGCGTCATTTTCGTGAACGGGCGCCGTCGGTTGAGACTGGTCATCTCTTAACTGCCAAGGCTTATTTTTAATCTTATTTCTTGTATTGTTTCTTCATTTGTGTGTTTTTTTACATTGTTCTCACATATAGAAGCAACAAGAATAATGTACCCAGGATTTTGTAATATCTTGATTTAAAAGAGTGTCCATGGAGTTTCTTGCCCGTTCTTCTCCATAGAGATCTACGCTTTGGAATGGGCAACTAGCTTCAACTTTCTGACTAACTGACCGACTACTTAATTTTGACAATTCAAAAGTGCCTGTAATGGTTTAATTGAAATAAATGCTTTGAGTTTAAGTTTGAGTTTTGAGTTCATCGAGTTCGGTCTGAGTCCATTTGAGTATGCCGAAAGAGTACATCAAACCGGCATGACCCAACCGTTGAATGCCCGCACCTTGTTTCAGCGTGATAGAAGACTATTATTAAGTACATTTTTCAGGAGGCCAAAGAAGCGCTCCTTCAATGATTGCCTCATGTCAGCAGGCGCGGTCGCAGCCCAAGATTTGGGGGGGGGGGGGGGGTCATCATGGGTGCCGAGGAATATTTTAAGGGAGGTACATCTCCTCGTTGGTCTAGTGGTTGCAAGTGTTACTGCTGAGCATAAGGTCCTAGTCTAGCTGGGTTCGATTCCTAGGTCGTGTAAAGTGTTAAAGGGTTTTTCCATCAGAAATTTCTTAGAAGCAGCCTGGAGTCTGGATTTGTGCCCGGTTGGCGGCAGTAGGCTCGCCCTCCATGACATTTCACTTAATAACTGGCGAAATGTGGGTGTATGTACTATAATTATGAAGGTACACCCCTGCTCAACCCTTTGGGGATTAAAGGCGTGATGATATGTTAAGGTTCATGTACATCTCCAGCTCCACATTACTTACATGGTATTCAGGGACGCAGCTTTTACATAGGTGTTACTTAAATGCTGCCAAATTCGTTGTATGTACTAGAACGGTAGATTGCGCAGGGCGGGGAGAGCGAGCGAAGCGAGCTCGAAAATTTTACAACCCGCCTCTGTTTGATTAGGTTTTGTTTTATATTTTCAAGTAGAAATAGGAGTTACATTGTCGACTTGTGCAGGCAAGCTCAAGCAGCTAGCAGAAACTAAAATGCAAGAGCAAGCGAAGCGAGCTCGAAAATTTTGCACACTCTCGGATGGGTTCGATTTTCTTTCGAATTTCGATCATTCCAAAAGGACTAGGAATTACTTGCTTTGTCGACCTTTGAAGAAAATCTCAAGAACCAATGTAAATTGCAAGGATGAGCGTAGCGAGCCTTTTTTTTTTCTCGCGGTGGAAATCCTCTTGGACTTCCTCTATCGTGGGGGTGACAGACCGGACTCTTACCGGCTAAAACCGCCGCGGTGTTCCACCTCTACCTATGGCCGGGGGTGCGGGATTCGCAACAGCATTCACTGAAAATTTTAGCACCCCACCTTGAATAGTCTCTGTTTTTTTTTACCCATCATACAAAAAGAGAACTTACTTTATCGAATTATGACGTTGTTTTAAAACAGTTTAGGTTTTGGAATCTGGCCTTACCTAAGCCTTTAAACCTTACGTACGAGCGGGGTGCCCAATATCCTGACTTCACTCGCTTTTGAATCCTGAATTCTATATTTTTATAACAGGCTTTTTAAAGGAAAATATTTTTAGGCGCGTTAAAAAACCCACTGTCATTTCATAGTTTTAAGTTTTTACTTCAGTCGGCAGTCCCCATGTCTGCCGAAGTTCTTAATGTTTTTGGATATGCCAATCGGGGTTTTCGTGGCTCAAGTACAGTTTTAAGTTAGTAAAGCAAGTAAATCATTCAGACTCTCGACAGCTTGAATGATTTTGGGGGGGTCATGAGGACCGCGCATGCATGTCAGTAACATTGATGCCCAACGCTTCCGGCATACCCAAATACTTATAGGTTTCGTATGCGGAGAAAGCTCAAAGGTTTGTGGAATCCGAGAGTTGGGTTCCCAGGGATCCACAATCTTTCCTCTCTTTACATGCATGACTGCACATTTGTCCACACCAAATTCCATCCTGATGGCGCTACTGAAAGTTTCAGTTACTTTCAATAGCTCCATCAGTTGCAAATTGTTGGAGGCAAAGAGTTTTAGGTCATCCATGTAGAGGAGGTGAGATATAACCTGACCACATCTCCTCAACCGATAGCCTAGACCTCTAGCAGTGTGCAAAGAAGAAGGGTCACGTCCCATAGAAAATTTACCCAGGCCCGACACAAAAGGAACGCATCTCAGTTATTTTGTTATATTAAATATAACAGAAATAAATTAACACTATTCTGAATATCAGTGGCTATCACCCATATATTGCCATTTGATTTTGGTAAGGCAAATTATTTTCAAATTATTTTTTTTAATAAATAGCAATTATATCCATTTAAAATGACGCCAATTTAGATAAAAATACAAAAATAGCCAGCTGGAGGCCTTAATTTCTTGAGGCATCCACAGGCAAGCCCGGTTAAGCAGACGATAACCTCAAAGTTGAACTGCGAGATGTCATTAAAAAAATATAAAATAAAATTGGCTTTCTGTGTTGAGATCTGTGCGTTTTTAACCGACTTCAAAAAAGGAGGTTCTGTATTCGACCCGTATGTATGTTTGTATGTCCGCGATTTTCTCAAAAACTAATAAATCAATTTTGATAATTCTTTCTCTAATGTAATCTACATACTTTCAGGAAGGTTTTAGTATATAATGTACGGAGTTATATGGATAAATGTACGGCATCTCCGGCATTCCTATGCGAATTTGGACGATTCTTCTAGTCAGTGTCTTCAATTCTTCAATGCACTAGTGTTAATTGGATTTGTCTGGGGTAGGTACAACTAAAAAGTAAAAATAAAAACTTTTTTACAAAGAAACAACCAACTTGAAAAAAAAAGCACTACAAAGTGATACATAACTTTAATTTCGGAAGTCGGTGTCTGAAAACGAAAATGCGGAACCAACGACACCAACTTCCGAAATTAAAGTTATTTATCACTTTGTAGTGTTTTTTTGAAGTCGGTTGTTTTTTTTCTAAATTCTGTCAAAGGGTATAATAAATATTATATTTTACGACGATTTTTTTTGGCTTTCTCTTTACCGGACTTGATTATTTGCTTTGTGAGTAGTTCGTTGTTATGGCTGACGATAATTGTGCTGCGTGTGAACGTTTGATGAAAATATAAAGGAATAAATGCAATAACAGAATATTACTGCACGTGCTACCACGGTAAAAGGACGCTCGGAAGTTACGCACACGTCAATAGTGTCGTGTATTATTTGGGGTGGGCTAGACATCAGGATCACTTTGACCATCCCGCACTGGGTATGAATTATGTTTTAAGAGACTTTGACATTTAATAAAACAAACCATGATTTCCAAATATGGTTTTATTTTTATTTCACAAACGGCACTGAAAAAGCTCAAACTCGGTGTGTTTAGTACCTAACTACCAAAATATTCCACTGTCTATGCAGCTTCTTAATGACACCCTAATCTCTAATCTGCATAAATCACCGATTGACGATTTTAAGGAACTCTAACTCGATTGTTTTTTTTTTATTTTAGAAAAGTAAAGGATATTTATTTATTTATTCACAGGAGAACCAACAGCTATAACAGATTAACAGATAGATACTAACTCGATTGTTTTACTAGAAGTTTATAAAATACATAATCCAGTTCCATCACCAGGTCACCTCAATAATTCCATAATTATTGTATCGTCATTGAATTACATACAATTACGAATTTTGTAGGTAAATAGGTATTAAAAGAAAATTGTATATCGCCTGAACAAAAACACAAGGCAATATTTTGGTGTTAGCCATTGATTTGGAATATAAAAAATATATATTTTAGCTATATTTAAAATAACAACAAACTGAGATATGTCTCTTTCGTGTCGGGTCTGAGTCACAAATGACCGTTCTTCTTTATTATAATATTATCATTGATAGAATCTTATAAATCGTATATAAGGTGCTATAAAAATATCTGCCACGGCTTCAATGGGAGACAGTATTTTGTGTATAAATTACAGTAGTGAAGAAATTTTGCACCCCGGAATAGTTAAATCAATTTGAGAAAATAAAGTAATTAAACAAACATTTACTCTATTCTGCATAACGTGGTTCACAAACTACGCGCGATGTGTCGCTTCGTCACATTTTGCGAAATAAAATGACGGTGCGACAACAGCTAATTACTATGGGACGGTTTCATGCAACTAAATCAATTCAAATTTATACGCAGATTTTTTTGAATGAAAATATGTATGACATAACATAAGATCAATAATGTATCTTTACTATTGTAATCTATATACAGAATACTGTCTCCCATTGAAGCCGTGGCAGATATTTTTATAGCACCTTATATATACATAATTACCTTCATCATCATCATCATCATTTCAGCCGAAAGACGTCCACTGCTGGACATAGGCCTCCCCCAAGCACCTCCACTTCGACCGGTTTTGTGCTTCTCGCATCCAACGAGTTCCTGCGGCCTTCACAAGGTCGTCGGTCCACCTTGTGGGAGGCCTTCCAACGCTACGCCTTCCGGTACGCGGTCGCCACTCCAGAACCTTTCGGCCCCATCGGCCATCTGTTCTGCGAGCAATGTGCCCTGCCCACTGCCACTTAAGTTTGGCAATTCTTCGGGCTATGTCGGTTACCTTGGTTCTCCTGCGGATCTCTTCATTTCTGATTCGATCCCGCAGGGAAACTCCAAGCATAGCCCTCTCCATTGCCCTTTGAGTGACTTTCAGCCTTCTAATAAGGCCCATTGTGAGCGACCACGTTTCAGTGCCATATGTCATCACTGGCAATACGCACTGGTCAAAGACTTTCGTCTTGAGACACTGCGGTATGTGGGACGAGAAGATATTGCGTAGCTTCCCGAACGCTGCCCAGCCGAGTCGGATTCGACGGTTGACCTCTTTCTCGAAGTTGGACCTACCTAACTGGACAGTTTGTCCTAGGTAAATATACTCGTCCACGACTTCGAGTGTAGCGTCTCCGATCTTCATGAGAGTGGGTGTTACATGGGCATTTGACATGACCTTCGTTTTGTCCATGTTCATTTTCAGACCCACTCTTTCAGAGGCTCTACTGAGGTCGTCGAGCATTGTACTGAGGTCCTCCATAGTTTCAGCCATGACTACTATGTCGTCGGCAAACCGAAGGTGAGTTATGTACTCGCCATTGATGTTAATGCCAGCTCCTTTCCAGTCCAGAACCTTGAAGACATCCTCCAGAGCAGCGGTGAACAGTTTCGGAGAGATAACGTCTCCCTGTCTTACACCTCGCTGCAGAAGGATAGGTTTCGAGGCCTGGTCCTGGAGTCGAACTGACATAGTGGCGTTTTCGTACAGACACTTCAGCACCTCGATGTACCGATAGTCGATCTGGCACCGTTGAAGAGACTGCAGTACAGCCCATGTCTCGATCGAATCAAAGGCTTTCTCGTAGTCCACAAACGCTAAGCAGAGAGGCAGGTTATACTCTTCGGTCTTCTGTATAACCTGTCGCAGCGTATGTATGTGGTCTACGGTGCTAAAGCCTTTACGGAATCCGGCTTGTTCGGGAGGCTGGAAGTCGTCGAACCTGCGCGCGAGACGGTTCGTGATGACTCTCGAAAACAGCTTGTAGACATGGCTCAGAAGTGAGATGGGCCTATAATTCTTAAGAAGGGCATTGTCACCCTTCTTAAAGAAAAGTATCACCACACCTCTGTTCCATGCCTGTGGTGTTTTACCCTCGAGTATGACGGAATCAAACAGCCTCTGAAGGGCCTTAAGAACGGGTTTTCCGCCGGCCCTCAGAAGCTCGGCCGTAATTCCGTCATCACCCGGTGCCTTGTTGTTTTTAAGCTGCTTCAGAGCCATCCTAATCTCGTACAGGCTGACGTCCGGGATGTCTTCGGTATAGTGTCGGGTCAATCTAGCTCTTGGGTCGTTTGCCAGATTCGTAACGGGGTTGCTTGTTGACGTGTATAACTGCCCATAGAACCTCTCGATCTCTCTCAACAGCTCAGGTTCATAATTACCTTATATCACACTAATATTATAAAGGCGAAAGTTTGTGAGTGTGTGTGTGTGTTTATATGTTTGTTACTTCTTCACGCTCAAACGGCTGGACCAATTTTGATGAAATTTGGTATAGAGATAGCTTGAGTCCCGGGAAAGGACATAGGATAGTTTTTGTCCCGATATTCCCACGGGATCGAGACTTATGCGGGTGAAACCGCGGGGCGCAGCTAGTATTGTATAATTCCGGAAACATTGTCCATTTTGGACCAACTGCGAATTGGACCAACCGCGAATTGGACCAACTGCGAATTGGACCAACTGCGAATTGCACCAACCGCGAATTGGACCAACTGCGAATTGGACCAACTGCGAATTGGACCAATCGCGAATTGAACCAACTGCGAATTGGATATCTTTTTGAACATTGGACCAATCGCGAATTGGACCAATCGCGCCTAAACGGAGAAACCCCTTTAGGACTAGTTTGGAGATAAAAAAGTACATAGCCTATGTCCTTTTTCAGGATGTCATCTATCTCCTTGCTAAATTTTATCGAAATGCATCCAGTGGTTTAGCCGTAAAATGGTAACATATAGACAGAGTGACAGACAAACAGAGTTACTTTGGAATCCATACTATCCATAGCCATACTAATACGTAGTAGGTACTATTAAGTATTCTGTGCTAATATTATACATGCGAAACTCGAAAGTGTGTCTGTCTGTCTGTTACCTCTTCACGCTTAAACCGCTGAACTGATTTAAATGTTTGGTATAAAGATAATTTGAGTCCCGGGAAAGGACATAGGATAGATTTTATACCGATATTCCCACTGGAAACTTATGCGGGTGTAACCGCGGGGCGCTGCTAATCCAGAATAAAAATCACATTACAACTTAGATAGCGGAAAAGGAAACCAAAAGAAATTAGCCAGGGAGGCGCAGAGGAACGAGTGTTGATGGGTTACTTGTGTTGTTGCAGACGGCGCAGAGCGCAACGTGTCGCCGGCACTGCGCGACGCACTCAACACTATCCGCCAGGCGTGGGCTGAGCCCCGCTCGCTACTTAGTCGCTGGTCAGTATAACTACCACACTATCCGTGAGGCGTGGGCTGAGCCCCGCTCGCTACTTAGTCGCTGGTCAGTATAACTACACACTATCCGAGAGGCGTGGGCTGAGCCCCGCTCGCTACTTAGTCGCTGGTCAGTATAACTACACACTATCCGAGAGGCGTGGGCTGAGCCCCGCTCGCTACTTAGTCGCTAGTCAGTATAACTACCACACTATCCGAGAGGCGTGGGCTCTATCCGAGAGGCGTGGGCTGAGCCCCGCTCGCTACTTAGTCGCTAGTCAGTATAACTACCACACTATCCGAGAGGCGTGGGCTGAGCCCCGCTCGCTACTTAGTCGCTGGTCAGTATAACTACCACACTATCCGTGAGGCGTGGGCTGAGCCCCGCTCGCTACTTAGTCGCTAGTCAGTATAACTACCACACTATCCGAGAGGCGTGGGCTGAGCCCCGCTCGCTACTTAGTCGCTGGTCAGTATAACTACCACACTATCCGAGAGGCGTGGGCTGAGCCCCGCTCGCTACTTAGTCGCTAGTCAGTATAACTACCACACTATCCGAGAGGCGTGGGCTGAGCCCCGTTCGCTACTTAGTCGCTAGTCAGTATAACTACCACACTATCCGAGAGGCGTGGGCTCTATCCGAGAGGCGTGGGCTGAGCCCCGCTCGCTACTTAGTCGCTAGTCAGTATAACTACCACACTATCCGAGAGGCGTGGGCTCTATCCGTGAGGCGTGGGCTGAGCCATACTCGCTACTTAGTCGCTGGTCAGTATATCTACACATTATCCGTGAGGCGTGGGCTGAGCCCCGCTCGCTACTTAGTCGCTAGCCAGTATAACTACCACACTATCCCAGAGGCGTGGGCTGAGCCCCGCTCGCTACTTAGTCGCTGGTCAGTATAACTACACATTATCCGTGAGGCGTGGGCTGAGCCCCGCTCGCTACTTAGTTGCTGGTCAGTATAACACTACACATTATCCGCGAGGCGTGGGCTGAGCCCCGCTCGCTACTTAGTCGCTGGTCAGTATAACTACACATTATCCGTGAGGCGTGGGCTGAGCCCCGCTCGCTACTTAGTTGCTGGTCAGTATAACACTACACATTATCCGCGAGGCGTGGGCTGAGCCCCGCTCGCTACTTAGTCGCTGGTCAGTATATCTACACATTATCCGTGAGGCGTGGGCTGAGCCCCGCTCGCTACTTAGTCGCTAGCCAGTATAACTACCACACTATCCCAGAGGCGTGGGCTGAGCCCCGCTCGCTACTTAGTCGCTGGTCAGTATAACTACACATTATCCGTGAGGCGTGGGCTGAGCCCCGCTCGCTACTTAGTTGCTGGTCAGTATAACACTACACATTATCCGCGAGGCGTGGGCTGAGCCCCGCTCGCTACTTAGTCGCTAGCCAGTATAACTACCACACTATCCCAGAGGCGTGGGCTGAGCCCCGTTCGCTACTTAGTCGCTGGTCAGTATAACTACACATTATCCGTGAGGCGTGGGCTGAGCCCCGCTCGCTACTTAGTCGCTAGCCAGTATAACTACCACACTATCCCAGAGGCGTGGGCTGAGCCCCGCTCGCTACTTAGTCGCTGGTCAGTATAACTACACATTATCCGTGAGGCGTGGGCTGAGCCCCGCTCGCTACTTAGTTGCTGGTCAGTATAACACTACACATTATCCGCGAGGCGTGGGCTGAGCCCCGCTCGCTACTTAGTCGCTGGTCAGTATAACTACACATTATCCGTGAGGCGTGGGCTGAGCCCCGCTCGCTACTTAGTTGCTGGTCAGTATAACACTACACATTATCCGCGAGGCGTGGGCTGAGCCCCGCCCGCTACTTAGTCGCTGGTCAGTATAACTACACATTATCCGCGAGGCGTGGGCTGAGCCCCGCTCGCTACTTAGTCGCTAGCCAGTATAACTACCACACTATCCCAGAGGCGTGGGCTGAGCCCCGCTCGCTACTTAGTCGCTGGTCAGTATAACTACACATTATCCGTGAGGCGTGGGCTGAGCCCCGCTCGCTACTTAGTTGCTGGTCAGTATAACACTACACATTATCCGTGAGGCGTGGGCTGAGCCCCGCTCGCTACTTAGTTGCTGGTCAGTATAACACTACACATTATCCGCGAGGCGTGGGCTGAGCCCCGCTCGCTACTTAGTCGCTGGTCAGTATAACTACACATTATCCGTGAGGCGTGGGCTGAGCCCCGCTCGCTACTTAGTTGCTGGTCAGTATAACACTACACATTATCCGCGAGGCGTGGGCTGAGCCCCGCTCGCTACTTAGTCGCTAGCCAGTATAACTACCACACTATCCCAGAGGCGTGGGCTGAGCCCCGCTCGCTACTTAGTCGCTGGTCAGTATAACTACACATTATCCGTGAGGCGTGGGCTGAGCCCCGCTCGCTACTTAGTCGCTGGTCAGTATAACACTACACATTATCCGCGAGGCGTGGGCTGAGCCCCGCCCGCTACTTAGTCGCTGGTCAGTATAACTACACATTATCCGCGAGGCGTGGGCTGAGCCCCGCTCGCTACTTAGTCGCTAGCCAGTATAACTACCACACTATCCCAGAGGCGTGGGCTGAGCCCCGCTCGCTACTTAGTCGCTGGTCAGTATAACTACACATTATCCGTGAGGCGTGGGCTGAGCCCCGCTCGCTACTTAGTTGCTGGTCAGTATAACACTACACATTATCCGTGAGGCGTGGGCTGAGCCCCGCTCGCTACTTAGTTGCTGGTCAGTATAACACTACACATTATCCGCGAGGCGTGGGCTGAGCCCCGCTCGCTACTTAGTCGCTGGTCAGTATAACTACACATTATCCGTGAGGCGTGGGCTGAGCCCCGCTCGCTACTTAGTTGCTGGTCAGTATAACACTACACATTATCCGCGAGGCGTGGGCTGAGCCCCGCTCGCTACTTAGTCGCTAGCCAGTATAACTACCACACTATCCCAGAGGCGTGGGCTGAGCCCCGCTCGCTACTTAGTCGCTGGTCAGTATAACTACACATTATCCGTGAGGCGTGGGCTGAGCCCCGCTCGCTACTTAGTTGCTGGTCAGTATAACACTACACATTATCCGCGAGGCGTGGGCTGAGCCCCGCTCGCTACTTAGTCGCTGGTCAGTATAACTACACATTATCCGTGAGGCGTGGGCTGAGCCCCGCTCGCTACTTAGTTGCTGGTCAGTATAACACTACACATTATCCGCGAGGCGTGGGCTGAGCCCCGCCCGCTACTTAGTCGCTGGTCAGTATAACTACACATTATCCGCGAGGCGTGGGCTGAGCCCCGCTCGCTACTTAGTCGCTAGCCAGTATAACTACCACACTATCCCAGAGGCGTGGGCTGAGCCCCGCTCGCTACTTAGTCGCTGGTCAGTATAACTACACATTATCCGTGAGGCGTGGGCTGAGCCCCGCTCGCTACTTAGTTGCTGGTCAGTATAACACTACACATTATCCGTGAGGCGTGGGCTGAGCCCCGCTCGCTACTTAGTTGCTGGTCAGTATAACACTACACATTATCCGCGAGGCGTGGGCTGAGCCCCGCTCGCTACTTAGTCGCTGGTCAGTATAACTACACATTATCCGTGAGGCGTGGGCTGAGCCCCGCTCGCTACTTAGTTGCTGGTCAGTATAACACTACACATTATCCGCGAGGCGTGGGCTGAGCCCCGCTCGCTACTTAGTCGCTAGCCAGTATAACTACCACACTATCCCAGAGGCGTGGGCTGAGCCCCGCTCGCTACTTAGTCGCTGGTCAGTATAACTACACATTATCCGTGAGGCGTGGGCTGAGCCCCGCTCGCTACTTAGTCGCTAGCCAGTATAACTACCACACTATCCCAGAGGCGTGGGCTGAGCCCCGCTCGCTACTTAGTCGCTGGTCAGTATAACTACACATTATCCGTGAGGCGTGGGCTGAGCCCCGCTCGCTACTTAGTTGCTGGTCAGTATAACACTACACATTATCCGCGAGGCGTGGGCTGAGCCCCGCTCGCTACTTAGTCGCTGGTCAGTATAACTACACATTATCCGTGAGGCGTGGGCTGAGCCCCGCTCGCTACTTAGTTGCTGGTCAGTATAACACTACACATTATCCGCGAGGCGTGGGCTGAGCCCCGCCCGCTACTTAGTCGCTGGTCAGTATAACTACACATTATCCGCGAGGCGTGGGCTGAGCCCCGCTCGCTACTTAGTCGCTAGCCAGTATAACTACCACACTATCCCAGAGGCGTGGGCTGAGCCCCGCTCGCTACTTAGTCGCTGGTCAGTATAACTACACATTATCCGTGAGGCGTGGGCTGAGCCCCGCTCGCTACTTAGTTGCTGGTCAGTATAACACTACACATTATCCGTGAGGCGTGGGCTGAGCCCCGCTCGCTACTTAGTTGCTGGTCAGTATAACACTACACATTATCCGCGAGGCGTGGGCTGAGCCCCGCTCGCTACTTAGTCGCTGGTCAGTATAACTACACATTATCCGTGAGGCGTGGGCTGAGCCCCGCTCGCTACTTAGTTGCTGGTCAGTGTAACACTACACATTATCTGCGAGGCGTGGGCTGAGCCCCGCTCGCTACTTAGTCGCTGGTCAGTATAACTACACATTATCCGTGAGGCGTGGGCTGAGCCCCGCTCGCTACTTAGTTGCTGGTCAGTATAACACTACACATTATCCACGAGGCGTGGGCTGAGCCCCGCTCGCTACTTAGTCGCTGGTCAGTATAACTACACATTATCCGTGAGGCGTGGGCTGAGCCCCGCTCGCTACTTAGTCGCTAGCCAGTATAACTACCACACTATCCCAGAGGCGTGGGCTGAGCCCCGCTCGCTACTTAGTCGCTGGTCAGTATAACTACACATTATCCGTGAGGCGTGGGCTGAGCCCCGCTCGCTACTTAGTTGCTGGTCAGTATAACACTACACATTATCCGTGAGGCGTGGGCTGAGCCCCGCTCGCTACTTAGTTGCTGGTCAGTATAACACTACACATTATCCGCGAGGCGTGGGCTGAGCCCCGCCCGCTACTTAGTCGCTGGTCAGTATAACTACACATTATCCGCGAGGCGTGGGCTGAGCCCCGCTCGCTACTTAGTCGCTGGTCAGTATAACTACACATTATCCGTGAGGCGTGGGCTGAGCCCCGCTCGCTACTTAGTTGCTGGTCAGTATAACACTACACATTATCCACGAGGCGTGGGCTGAGCCCCGCTCGCTACTTAGTCGCTGGTCAGTATAACTACACATTATCCGTGAGGCGTGGGCTGAGCCCCGCTCGCTACTTAGTCGCTAGCCAGTATAACTACCACACTATCCCAGAGGCGTGGGCTGAGCCCCGCTCGCTACTTAGTCGCTGGTCAGTATAACTACACATTATCCGTGAGGCGTGGGCTGAGCCCCGCTCGCTACTTAGTCGCTGGTCAGTATAACTACACATTATCCGTGAGGCGTGGGCTGAGCCCCGCTCGCTACTTAGTTGCTGGTCAGTATAACACTACACATTATCCGTGAGGCGTGGGCTGAGCCCCGCTCGCTACTTAGTTGCTGGTCAGTATAACACTACACATTATCCGTGAGGCGTGGGCTGAGCCCCGCTCGCTACTTAGTTGCTGGTCAGTATAACACTACACATTATCCGCGAGGCGTGGGCTGAGCCCCGCCCGCTACTTAGTCGCTGGTCAGTATAACTACACATTATCCGCGAGGCGTGGGCTGAGCCCCGCTCGCTACTTAGTCGCTGGTCAGTATAACTACACATTATCCGTGAGGCGTGGGCTGAGCCCCGCTCGCTACTTAGTTGCTGGTCAGTATAACACTACACATTATCCGTGAGGCGTGGGCTGAGCCCCGCTCGCTACTTAGTTGCTGGTCAGTATAACACTACACATTATCCGCGAGGCGTGGGCTGAGCCCCGCCCGCTACTTAGTTGCTGGTCAGTATAACACTACACATTATCCGCGAGGCGTGGGCTGAGCCCCGCTCGCTACTTAGTCGCTGGTCAGTATAACTACACATTATCCGTGAGGCGTGGGCTGAGCCCCGCTCGCTACTTAGTTGCTGGTCAGTGTAACACTACACATTATCTGCGAGGCGTGGGCTGAGCCCCGCTCGCTACTTAGTCGCTGGTCAGTATAACTACACATTATCCGTGAGGCGTGGGCTGAGCCCCGCTCGCTACTTAGTTGCTGGTCAGTATAACACTACACATTATCCACGAGGCGTGGGCTGAGCCCCGCTCGCTACTTAGTCGCTGGTCAGTATAACTACACATTATCCGTGAGGCGTGGGCTGAGCCCCGCTCGCTACTTAGTCGCTAGCCAGTATAACTACCACACTATCCCAGAGGCGTGGGCTGAGCCCCGCTCGCTACTTAGTCGCTGGTCAGTATAACTACACATTATCCGTGAGGCGTGGGCTGAGCCCCGCTCGCTACTTAGTTGCTGGTCAGTATAACACTACACATTATCCGTGAGGCGTGGGCTGAGCCCCGCTCGCTACTTAGTTGCTGGTCAGTATAACACTACACATTATCCGCGAGGCGTGGGCTGAGCCCCGCCCGCTACTTAGTCGCTGGTCAGTATAACTACACATTATCCGCGAGGCGTGGGCTGAGCCCCGCTCGCTACTTAGTCGCTGGTCAGTATAACTACACATTATCCGTGAGGCGTGGGCTGAGCCCCGCTCGCTACTTAGTTGCTGGTCAGTATAACACTACACATTATCCACGAGGCGTGGGCTGAGCCCCGCTCGCTACTTAGTCGCTGGTCAGTATAACTACACATTATCCGTGAGGCGTGGGCTGAGCCCCGCTCGCTACTTAGTCGCTAGCCAGTATAACTACCACACTATCCCAGAGGCGTGGGCTGAGCCCCGCTCGCTACTTAGTCGCTGGTCAGTATAACTACACATTATCCGTGAGGCGTGGGCTGAGCCCCGCTCGCTACTTAGTCGCTGGTCAGTATAACTACACATTATCCGTGAGGCGTGGGCTGAGCCCCGCTCGCTACTTAGTTGCTGGTCAGTATAACACTACACATTATCCGTGAGGCGTGGGCTGAGCCCCGCTCGCTACTTAGTTGCTGGTCAGTATAACACTACACATTATCCGTGAGGCGTGGGCTGAGCCCCGCTCGCTACTTAGTTGCTGGTCAGTATAACACTACACATTATCCGCGAGGCGTGGGCTGAGCCCCGCCCGCTACTTAGTCGCTGGTCAGTATAACTACACATTATCCGCGAGGCGTGGGCTGAGCCCCGCTCGCTACTTAGTCGCTGGTCAGTATAACTACACATTATCCGTGAGGCGTGGGCTGAGCCCCGCTCGCTACTTAGTTGCTGGTCAGTATAACACTACACATTATCCGTGAGGCGTGGGCTGAGCCCCGCTCGCTACTTAGTTGCTGGTCAGTATAACACTACACATTATCCGCGAGGCGTGGGCTGAGCCCCGCCCGCTACTTAGTCGCTGGTCAGTATAACTACACATTATCCGCGAGGCGTGGGCTGAGCCCCGCTCGCTACTTAGTCGCTGGTCAGTATAACTACACATTATCCGCGAGGCGTGGGCTGAGCCCCGCCCGCTACTTAGTCGCTGGTCAGGACAACTAACTACATACAGTACACTTTAAAATGCTTTTTTTTCACGTAATTGACGGCACAAATTTCTAAGACTTACAAAGCCTGACCTCTCTGTTCTGTGTTCTAATATGTATAAGTAAGGTTTGAATTTAATCGGTCTGATTAAAATGATATTGTTGATTGGTAATAAAGGATGTGAAATCAATGTATACGTAGACCGCGACGTGTCATGATGTTCTGCGGAAGGTTACGGGAAGCGGTGGTTTAAGATGATGATTGGTGATGTTTTTCACCCTAGAGTACCAAACATCGCCTGAGACCGGCGGCGTATGTAGTTGGGTTTTTGGTTAACTTCTTCTTCTTAGCGTGTCGATAGCAATCTAAATGTACTCGGCCCAGAATTCCGCTACTTGTTTGGCGCCATCACTAGCGTCCATCAGTTCCTGTAACGTGCAGCTGACAGGCCACGCAGGGCACGACATTAAGTGTACCATCGTTTGTGGAACAGCACCACATTTACACTCCAAGGCGGAGTGGTCTATAAATCTCCACCTGAACAGGTTTTCCTTGCTGCGGTGAAATGAAATTGCGGCGGGAACACATCGGTTTGTATGTGCGAGCCAACTCAGAGTTACCGCAGGCCGCAACGCATTAGAATTGGCCGCGGTGATGCTGCGCTCGGCTAGCTTACACCGATATATAGCGAGAACTATACTAATTTATGGAATAATAAGGGTTTCTCCGAATAAAACGTTTAAGAAAGGTAGAATGCTTGCCCGTTATTTCGTTTAAAAAACTCTTAAAGAAGAATGGCAGAATACCGTGCCATCTGGTTGTCTCTTAAACGTCGCCTTGTTTTAAGAGCAAGGGTAGCTCCGTTCATACTGAGCCTATGACAGTTCATGAGGCACTTAATAGAACAGACCTGAGCTATCACAGCAATAATTATTTATTAACGTCTCGTCCTGTCTCATTCTTTAGAGAAGTATTATTGCCTCTAAAAATGAGGTATGTAGCAAAAGTCTTTCAATAGTTTTAAACGATGAAACCACGTGAGGCATTCCATCCATGGCCGCATGGGCCATCCGTGGTGCAGCGGTGGCAGGAGGCGCCGCTCTCCGACGGACATCGTGCATCGGTGGAATGAGTTGTGATCAATATCATTGAACTGTTTTGGCACTGACATGACACTCCGCTCGGTCAGCGCGCAGCGCACTGGCTCCGGCTTACATCTTCACTAGCTAGCTAGAAGGTTAATATTAGGTAGGTACCTAACTCAACTCATCTGTGATCATCAATTCGCACATTTCTATACGCAGTAAAGCATTCTGTTCATTCTGTATTGTGTGACACTATTTTGATTTTAAATACATATTTTGTTATTTATTTAGTCACGCTAATGAGGTTAACCTAAATAGCAATAAATATAAGTGCGTAGGCGGGGACTGCGACAAGTGGAGGGGGGGGAGGGGGGTTGTCTGTGGCGCGTCAACGTGTCGCGCTCGCGTTGTGTCAGCTTGTGTCGCTTGCTGCCGCTGATAGGTAGGTACTACGCTGTTTCCATTTTCAGTTTTTGCGAACGGAGCTTACTGCACTTACACCTTTGCAAGTGATTTTCTTCTTTATTTGTAGCATCTCGCTGCTCTATTGAGTCTGACTGTGCTACCTGTCAGTGACAGGTAGCACAGTCAGACTCAATAGAGGTAATTTCTGTAGGTAGGTATCAAAAAAGTTATGTTGGTTATACCTAAATGTTGAGACATGTAGCCCTATTTCTGCAGCACCTAAGTTCTATGCGACATTAATACACGTACCTTAGACAAAGGTTGGTTAGTGAGTTAACCAAATGATTGCAAGTATGGATAACACGAGCACAGTGGTGAGTGCCGCGCGCCGCGCGCCGCCTCGCACGCTGCACAGTGCACCGCGCGTCGCACGGCTCATTGACGGCTGCACAGCGCCGCAAATATGTCAAGTATGCGCACAGCCGCTAGCTTGCCGCGCGGACGCGGAGCTGGCCAAGTCGCGCCGCCCGCCGCGCGCAATGGAACGCCGCGCGCCGCGTGCTTTCATGATACACTTCGCCTGAAATAATTATGGAATATATTTGTGTCCGCACCGCACTGTCCGCCACGCATAGCCCGCTATAGCTGGCAGTCGACCGCAGACGCGGCTTGCGGATACTTGTGTTATACGATTCTAATATATTTCAACGAATTAGAAAACGAAACGAATTTTGGTATCAAATAGTTAATGAATGATTGTTTGATGAAGCACGCGATGTGTGCAGCGTGAGGTCGGCTCGTCGTCCATCGGCGTCGTTGCACGGACAGGTGAGAGTTTGTGTCAGTGTTTAGTTTGTTCATAACTCACTTGAGTGCCCTCAAAGCTAAGTGTGCTCAACACTCAGTCCAGTGTCGCAGCTAAGCACTCGGTACCTACAAGCGGTTGCTTTATTTGATTCCACCTGTCATAGTCACTCTAAACTACCTACCTTTCCCTTGGAAATAAAAATACTTTATGCTATGCTGTGGTAGAATATTATCCCGTGAGCAGGAAATAATATGCCGGTAGTTTAACTACAATAAACTTGCCACCACCACTACCCACGATAATATTATTAAGTACTAGGTACTTACTGTGTGGCACCGAGTCATAGAACAAACAAATTTACTCTGACTGAGTCCCGCGTTTTGTGATAGTGTTGCGCTAGGGTGTCCGTGGACCGTGATGCGCGAGTACCCACAACAAACTTCGTTGTACCTACGTCCGCAGTGCACAGCGGCACAGGCACAGTGCGCGCGTTGTGCCTTGTGCCGCTCAGTGGGCCGCCATGCGCCATGCGGTGCAGAACAGCAGGACCGGTTTCATGACCCCACAAAAAACAGCTGTTCATTAACCACGGTGTGCATTTGTGATTTCCAAAACTTTTGACACACTTCTACTATGAACATTGAACAAGTTGAAATCTAAAATGTCAAAATTCGACAAACTTTCGTCCCAATTTAACCCCTTTAGTGGATGAATTTAAAACGAGAGTTCCGTACCATCATGTTTTTAAATTTTCATCGGCGAGGCCCAAAGAGAATTAAACCACTTGAGAGCTGATAGACCGATTTCGTCTAGGCACACGACTCACCACTACGGGCCGGGGGACGAAGGAAATACAGCGGCTGTGATTGGCCGATGCAACAATGTCAGGACGAATATTCCAAACATAGTGTTCCGCCATGTTGGATTTAGAATGACGTCACACAGATAACCATGCATTGTTATCCAAACTAAACGTGTATACAGAAGATATCTGCTTCAAAATTGAGTTGCAAGAATCCACCCGAACAAACATAGTTACATACTACATAGACATACTCGTACTTACATACATTGCTAGTTAAATAAAAGCTTGTAAAAAAGTAACATTACTTAATGTTTCCATTTTAGATTTCCAAATATTCCGGAACTGAAAGAAAAGTGGATTAATGCAGTTCACAGGGAAAATTGGTTTCCAAAAAAATACAGCGTTGTTTGTTCAAGGCATTTCACAGCAGATTGCTTTATTTGCTATTTTTAACCGACTTCAAAAAAAGGAGGTTATCAATTCGACTGTATTTTTAACCGACTTCAAAAAAAGGAGGAGGTTATCAATTCGACTGTATTTTTTTTTTTTTTTTTTTTTTTTTTTTTTTTTTTTTTTTTTTATGTTTGTTACCTCATAACTTGCGACTGGGTGAACCGATTTTCATGATTCTTTTTTTATTTGAAAGCTGGTGCTTTCCGTGTGGTCCCATTGTCACCATTTCAATATCTGATGATGGGATCTTAGAGAAATCGAGGGCAACCCTCAAATTTTATAGGCTCACTTATTGTTTTTCGCATATTTTATGAAGTATCTTGTGTATTTGCGTATGGTTGTCACCATCTCAGGTAGCTGGGCTGATGATGGAAGGTACAAATCCTTAACAGTAAGAAGTTACTCGAACAGGCAAGGGCTGTTTTTAGTAAATTGTTTTGATGTTTGATAGGGCATTTGTCACATTTGGTCTCATGATCATCAAGTCATGACCTGATGCTGCAGTCAGGATAGTCTGCAGAGTACCTAACTCCTCGACAACTAACAGCAGATATATCGTGTTTAGGCTCATTGAAAAGGGCTCCATGTGTGGATAAACGTACTGTTAATGAGGAACACCGAAGTACATAGAGACCTGATGCTGAAGCCAGGAGCATCAGAAAAAGTACAAACCTTGAAATTACAGCACAGTAGTCGTGTTTGGGCTCATTTTAAACAGGACTAAATTTTAAGTTCAATGCAATGTTGACATAAGTCTGGCCTGATGCTGCAGCCAGGATTATCAGCATCTAGTCTAAAAACATCAGGTCAGGATTTGATGATGGGATCCTGGAGAAATCGAAGGAACTCTTCAAATATTATAGGCACACCTATAGCGATTTGGGTATTTTTTATAGTAACTCGTGCACTTGCTCTCGGAAAGCACCATTTGGTGAAGTGGAACTGATGATGAAGACCACAGATGGCCACCGGAACTACTCAATAATATCTAAGTATTTCACGGGTTGCGATTCGATTACTTTAATATGGTTGCTAAGCAATGTATGCTCGTCACAATGTGAATGGTGATATGGAGCAGATGGTGGACCTGGAGAACTCCTCAACAATTAACTTCCCTGCATCGGGAAAAGCAATAATTTGTTTGTAAAAGGCGATGAGCACTATGCTACTGTAACTTAGATAAATTATAAGCAGACCCACTAAAAAGCGTGAAATAAAAACTTTTTAAGAAAAAAAAACCGACTTCCAAAAAAACACTACAAAGTGAAAAATAACTTTAATTTCGGAAGTCGGTGGCAAAAAACTTTTATTTGACTGCCAGTACATGTATCACTGTGACATGGTACATGTACGGGCTAATGTGGAAATACTGTTTTAATTGTTGTGTCGTGTTATTGTATTTTTATTTTTGTATTTTTATTTTATTTTTGTATTGAATTTGTATTTGTATTAGTTTATTTTATAATTGGTCCGTGTTGGCTTTTAATTAAATAAATAATAAGGCCCGACTGTCAAGATGACGGTCGCAAAAATTTTACTCAGTGTTATTTTCTAGTATTTTTTACAATAAAATGTTTTGATTATGTGTTTTACCACCTTTGAAGACATCTAGACATCACGTTTATATACATTTATAATATGGATGCAAGCAAATCAAATAGTACCTAACATAACACAGAAAACACTGAGATGCTGACACGAAGTCGGGCACGACAAATACAGATAACCACACACCCAACATCTTCGGGTTCGTCGCTCAGCTCCGCCTCGCATGTGCCGGAACCTGCTCCAGACGTGAGTCCTGTGACACTGGCCGCTGCAGTTGCGTCGAGCTCGAGCGACGAATACTTTTCGCCGCCGACGACACCACCACCAGTACGTCGGCGTGGAAGAGGCCGACCACCGGCCAGCTTAGGACCCCGAGGCCCACCGGCCTCTGATAGGGTCCCCGCTCCCGGTGGAAGTGTGCAGCGCATGAGATGGACACAAACTGTCAATGAAAATGTCATGCGCGCATACTTTGGGGCTACAGAGGGGGGAAGTAACTTGACTGCGTACCGTGGTCGGATGCTCTCTCTGTTTCAGGTGCTTGAGCCGGCTGTCAACGTGTCGGTGCAACGACTGTCGGATCAGGTGCGGGCCATTCAGCGTAACCATATGCTGGATAACGCCGTACTTGATCGATTATGCCTCGAATCACGGAATAGCCATGTTACGCCTTCTTCGTCATTGGCCGCGGTGCAATTGCAAAATTTACCCAGTGTTTCACCGCGACCCAACCGTGTTGATGCAGAGGACGATGACGAGGCTATATCCGTGAGTTCCCAGTGCAATACAAGATTGAGGAGCGCTTTGGAGGATGCTTTCCGTGAGTACCGCTCTATTCCACCTGAACTTAGACCACGTTTACCTCGTTTGCCCATGCATAAGAAAAACAAGGCACTGGTGTGTGCTCTAGACTCGCACTTATCAAATTGTTTTAACGATAGCAAAGACCTCGCCGATACCCATTCAATTTTGTACTGTGCAGCTGTAGCGGCATGTCGTGTAGCTCATGTCAAATTTCCCAACAGTGACATAGCTCCACGACCAAAACCAGCTGTACCAGCTTGGCAGTGCAGGATTGAGTGTCGTATCGGTGAAGCTAGAGCACTCATCGGCAAGCTAATCTGTTTCAGGGAGGGCAATACTCGCCCTAGAGTGATGCGCTTTGTGAGGCGGGCATTCTCGGGGACTGATATTAGTTCTCGAGATTATTTGCCCCGCGTCACAGAGCGTATTGACTTCCTGAAGCAGAAGATCTATGCGTGGGCAAACCGTATTCGTCGGTACAGGCGGAGAGTGGAGCGGTACACTCAGAATCGCACATTCCAGAGTGATGAAAGGTGGGTTTATAGGGCTTGGGAGCGACCGGACCAAGGTGTGACTGACACGCGCCTGCCGGATGATGACGCCATGTATTCGTTCTGGCGAAACATCTGGTCCGTGCCTGTCAGTCACACCGAAGGTGATTGGACTGGGAAGATTGAGCGAGAGTGCGATCTAATACCAGAAATGGGGGTACTTATCATCAGCCCCCAAGATGTTGCTCGAGCAGTCCGTCCGTTGCCTAACTGGAAATCTCCAGGGCCGGACGGGCTGCACAACTTTTGGATAAAATGGTTCAAAGGGTCGCACGCCCGCTTGGCATCCCAGTTCCAGTCAGCCTTAGAGTCAGGGTCGCTGCCCCAATTCCTAACGACAGGAATAACCCACCTGCTCCATAAATCAGGTAGTACCGCGGATCCCAAAAATTATAGACCGATCACTTGTCTACCAACGGTCTATAAAGTTCTTACATCCATTTTGAGTGCTAAAATTAACAAACATATAGACACCAACTTCATCATGTCTGTCTCTCAAAATGGATGTAAGAATGGGTCCCGGGGTACTAAGGAGCTGCTCCTCATTGATATGACCATTAACCAACAGGTTCGTCGTTCCCGAAAGGATCTGTCGACATGTTGGATAGATTATAAGAAGGCCTATGACTCGGTGCCACATACATGGCTCATGAGGGTACTGGAGTTGTATAAAGTAGATACAACTCTGCGCACCTTCTTGATGTCGTGTATGGGGCAATGGAGGACGGTCCTTCGCTATCCAGGATGTCGAAATATCCAGAGGAATAGCGAACCGATAAGGATCGAGCGAGGCATATTCCAGGGCGACAGTTTGAGTCCGCTTTGGTTCTACTTAGCCTTGAATCCTCTAAGCACACTGCTGGAGGATTCAGGTCTAGGCTATCGGCTGAGGAGAGGTGGTCAGGTTATATCTCACCTCCTTTACATGGATGACCTAAAACTCTTTGCCCCCAACAATTTGCAACTGATGGAGCTACTGAAAATTACTGAAACGTTCAGTAGCGCCATCAAGATGGAATTTGGTGTGGACAAATGTGCGGTCATGCATGTAAAGCGGGGGGAGATTGTGGAATTCGTGGGAACCCAACTCTCGGATTCCACAAACCTTAAGGCCCTCTCCGCATCCGAAACCTATAAGTATTTGGGTATGTCGGAAGCGTTGGGCATCAATGTTACTGACATGAAGCAATTGTTGAAGGAACGCTTCTTTGGCCGCCTGAAAAAAGTACTTAATAGTCTTCTTTCAGGCGGAAACAAGGTGCGCGCCTTCAACGGTTGGGTCATGCCGGTTTTGATGTACTCTTTCGGCATACTCAAATGGACTCAGACCGAACTCGACGCCCTGGATAGGAAGGTCCGCACGCTGCTGACTGCAAATCGAATGCATCACCCACGGTCATCGGTAATGAGGCTGTACATCCCGCGAAAGTGTGGAGGTCGTGGCTTTTTAAATGCTAAGACTCTCCACAATCGCGAGATATGCAGTCTCAGGGAATATTTCCTTGAAGCCGACGTGGGAATGCATCGAGATGTAGTCGTGGTGGACAAGGGCCTTACTCCGCTCTCCTTGGGTAAAGAGAACTGGCGCAAGCCAGTAGTGCTTGACACTAATGATCGCATGGAAGTATGGCAAAGTAAGGAGCTTCACGGACGCTTTTTCCGGGCCCTACATGGACCCGATGTAGATTTACTAGCGTCCGTAGCCTGGTTGCGTTTCGGTGACCTCTTTGGAGAAACCGAAGGTTTTGTCTGTGCAATTATGGACGAAGTTGTGATGACGAACAATTACCGGAGATTTATTGTGAAAGACGGCACGGTTGACATCTGTCGGGCATGCCACCGGCCGGGAGAATCAATCAGGCATATTATCTCCGGATGTTCTCGTCTAGCTAACGGAGAATACTTGCATAGACACAACCTTGTAGCCAGGATAATCCATCAGCAGCTTGCTTTGAAATACAACCTTGTGGAATCAGAGGTGCCGTACTATAGGTATGTGCCCGACCCAGTTCTCGAAAATGGTAATATCACATTGTACTGGGATCGATCCATCATCACTGACAGGACTATTGTTGCCAATAAGCCTGATATAGTGGTGGTGGATCGATCAGAGCGGCGCGCAATGATTGTTGACATAACTGTCCCGCATGATGAGAACCTCGTGAAAGCTGAGAAAGATAAAAAAATTAAGTATCTTGACTTGGTTCGCGAGGTTGTCGACATGTGGGATGTGGACTCAGCGATCATTGTGCCGATAGTCGTTACAGCCAATGGTTTGATAGCCAAGAGCCTCGACCAACACCTAAGGAGACTCTCGTTGGGCAGCTGGATCAAGGGCTTGATTCAGAAAGCGGTACTTCTGGACACGGCTCGCATTGTCAGGAGGTTCCTCTCTCTGGAGCCCTGACCGCCGGTAGCTTGGACCCTGTTCCCGATACCGGTGGGCTACTATTTTTTATATTTTTAAATGTTTTTATATATATTTTTTATATTCTAATATTTAAAAATATAATTTATATGTATTATAATGAAATAAAGGAAATAATAATAAAATACAGATCCAAAGACACCGACTTCCGAAATTAAAGTTATTTTTCACTTTGTAGTGTTTTTTTGGAAGTCGGTTTTTTTTTCTTAAAAAGTTTTTTTTTTTTTCATTTTTATGTTTGTTACCTCATAACTTGCGACTGGGTGAACCGATTTTCATGATTCTTTTTTTATTTGAAAGCTGGTGCTTCCCGTGTGGTCCCATTGTCACCATTTCAATATCTGATGATGGGATCTTAGAGAAATCGAGGGCAACCCTCAAATTTTATAGGCTCACTTATTGTTTTTCGCTTGTTTTATGAAGTATCTTGTGTATTTGCGTATGGTTGCCACCATCTCAGGTAGCTGGGCTGATGATGGAAGGTACAACTCCTTAACAGTAAGAAGTTACTCGAACAGGAAAGGACTGTTTTAGTAAATTGTTTTGATGTTTGATAGGGCATTTGCCACATTTGGTCTCATGATCATCAAGTCATGATCTGATGCTGCAGTCAGGATAGTCTGCAGAGTACCTAACTCCTCGACAACTAACAGCAGATATATCGTGTTTAGGTTCATTGAAAAGGGCTCGATGTGTGGATAAACGTACTGTTAATGAGGAACACCGAAGTACATAGAGACCTGATGCTGAAGCCAGGAGCATCAGAAAAAGTACCAACCTTGAAATTACAGCACCGTAGTCGTGTTTGGGCTCATTTTAAACAGGACTAAATTTTAAGTTCAATGTAATGTTGACATAAGTCTGGCCTGATGCTGCAGCCAGGATTATCAGCATCTAGTCTAAAAGCATCAGGTCAAGATTTGATGATGGGATCCTGGAGAAATCGAAGGAACTCTTCAAATATTATAGGCACACCTATAGGGATTTGGGTATTTTTTATAGTAACTCGTGCATTTGCTTTCGGAAAGCACTATTTGGTGAAGTGGAACTGATGATGAAGACCACAGATGGCCATCGGAAGTACTCAATAATATCTAAGTATTTCACGGGTTGCGATTCGATTACTTTAATATGGTTGCTAAGCAATGTATGCTCGTCACAATGTGAATGGTGATATGGAGCTGATGGTGGACCTGGAGAACTCCTCAACAATTAACTTCCCTGCATCGGGAAAAGCAATATTTTGTTTGTAAAAGGCGATAATCACTAGGCTATTGTAACTTAGATAAATTATAAGCAGACCCACTAAAAAGCGTGAAATAAAAACTTTTTAAGAAAAAAAAAACCGACTTCCAAAAAAACACTACAAAGTGAAAAATAACTTTATTTCGGAAGTCGGTGGCAAAAAACTAAAATACAGATCCAAAGACACCGACTTCCGAAATAAAGTTATTTTTCACTTTGTAGTGTTTTTTTGGAAGTCGGTTTTTTTTAAAGATTTCTGAAGTATTTCCCCAAAAATTAAAAAAAAGTATTCATATTTCCTAAACTATCAAAAATCGCGGAACATACATGGGGTATTTTCCGATACCCCTAGATATGAGGAATCTAATTTTTTTTACTGACGTCTCTATTTGGACCACCCCGTGTATAGTGTTTACAAAAATAGTTTGAGATCGTAATTTCCTGGACACAGACGAAAGTGGCCACGAATTCAGCAGCCAGCGACGTGGAATACAGCCGTGCGGGACTCGCAGTACACGAATACTCTGCAGCTGTTGTGACTCGCAAGCCTGCTACATGATCCGGTATCCGGGGAAGGGCCAAGAAAGCGCCCTTTTTAACTAGCTCTACACCTACGAAAAATAAAACAACGTGTTACACCAGAGCAAAAGGGGAAAGAGTCGCTGAGGGAGAAGAAGGCCGGAAACCAGAAGAAGTATATACTTAGCAGATTTGAAGAATTTCTTTACCAGTCAGTGTGGTCAACTTATGGCGAATGCGTAGTTGTAGCCCGCGAAATTCAATTTTTCTTACGTTTTTTGCAATTTTCAGGTCAGTGTCAGGTTGTATCTTGATGAAAATTTGATTCGCGACTATAACAGGTACGTATTCACAGAATTATAATCATCAGAATCATTAATACATCTGTTTAAGTTAGATTTCTACCACCAACACTTTTCCATACGAGATTTGTTCTTAACGGTAGAAATCTAACTTAGAAAGATGTATTAATGATTCTAATTATTATAATTCTGTAAATACGTACCTGTTATTGTCGCGAATCATATTTTGATCAAGATACAACCTGACACTGACCTGAAAATTGCAAAAAACGTAAGAAAAATTGAATTTCGCGGGCTACAACTACCCATTCACCTTATGACGCGAAGCTCAACATCCAAGACTTTAGACAGCGCACGCTGGCGGGGATCAGTGCATGCTTGTACAATATTAGCAATTTGGGAATAGATTAGGTACCAGGAATATTAAAATGATTTCAGGTGCAACCAGGTGAACAATTGTCAAGCAACTAAAGAAAATTTTTGAAATATATTTGCTTATGATGTCCAAAATACGAATTCGTTTAAAAAACATTAATGACCAGTCATTATTTAGAAAAAGGTTTTAACCTAAGATGGTGAGGTTTTAACCGCAGAGGTCCCACTGCAGGTGGCAGCCCGCCGCGCCGCCACGAGTCCCTCAGAGTCCGCCTCACAAGCTCTACCATATTTTCTATGATGCGCTCCGTTTGCTGCGCTCGATGGCGGTGTTGTATATTAATGAGCAGCATGTTGTGCTGTTTACGGTAATGCTATGAGTCGGCGCGTGTTCGACGCGCACTATATTGTCTATCTAGGTAGGCTCATCGGAATGCACTTATTATTCACATTCATCGAGCTCTGCTTATGTGGCCCACTTTCTTTACGACATTTTCATCTATGTCATTGAAAGTCAATACTTAAATATACATAGTAGTTACTTACTGGTCTATATTGGTCCGTCCTAAACTCGTCTAATAACAACCGAAATATTGGAGTACGTGAACTTATGTAGATCCCTCTCACCGCCTCGCCAGTGTGGACCGCGGACGTGTAGGACTCCGACGCGACGCGGCGCGGCGACCTAGACGACAGCGGTCCTTATTCTGTTGCTAAAAGGATAAATAAAATAACTGACACACCATAGTCCGAACCAGAACATGAGAACATGTAAAATGATGCGCTTCTCTCCTATCACTTCCAGTCGCACGGTGCACCGCTCGTGTGTGGTGTGCGAGCAAGGGCCCGCCGCCCCCCCGACGCACCTCGCGCCCGCCCTCATGGAGCGTGCTGCCGCCGAGCTGCCGCCGCGGCCAGGCGCGTCCCCCGGCCTGCTGCGCCGCCGCTACTCCGTCCCCGAGACTATCATGAGGAAGTGAGTTTTCCAGCTCCGCTTTCTTGTACTCACGTCGAGATAAGTACTAGTTTTCACTCGTGTCTTGTTACGTTGCAGGTATCGTCTCGCGCAGCAGAGATCAGACTCGGAGGAGAGCGCGCCGCCAACGAATCGTTCGGTGGCGTCGGCGTCGCCGCCCCGGGACGCGAGCGGTTCACCCAGCGACACGCCGCAGAGGTTCGCGCGCCGCGACCGCGAGCTCATGCGCAAGTCGGCGCTCATGCGACGCATGTGGGGCCGGCCGTGCGAGCCGGGCCGCGCCTGCTGCTGCTGCGGCGCCGAGCCCTGCGACCCGGCGCCCAGCGGTGGTCGCGAGACGCGTTCGCTGGACGGCAGCCGCTCCGAGTTGCGCCAGCTGTCCAGTGGCCTGGCATCCTCGCGGTACTCGCACGTCGCCGCCGGCTGGGCCACGCCCAAGCGCCAGCGCCTCGACTCCCCGCGAGACTTCCGCGGCAGCGACGAGATGCTCCGCGCCGCCATGAAGAACAGCTACGACCGCGCTGAAGAGTCGCGCAACGACCGCGCCACAAGAGCTGACTTCTCAGACTCTACGTATCGTTCTCATGTCCACGAGCCTTCGTCGTCTTATCTAGAGACGGTCACGGACGCGTTCACTGACAGCGATGGTTCTAAATTCGACATCACAGGCGAGGGAAATGCTTTCACGCAATACTTAGAGCGGCAATTGTCGGACACGACTACGCTAGAAGTGAAATCAAGAACGGACGGCGTGAACGTGACGAGTGAACACTCCGCGGCGTTCGCCCTCGGCGACGAGCGCTCGCTGTCCGACTCGTCCGACACGTATTCGGCGTCGTACCCCACCACGAAGGAGAGCGCGCAGCTCACGCACAGCGCGCACTTCGCCGGGCGCGTGTGCGAGCGCTCCGCCAGCCTGCTGCGCGACGACAACGACGCGCTGCCCTACGACAAGCCGCTCTCCATCCACACGCCCTCCTATGAACTTCTGGAGATCGTTGTGTCGGAGACACTCAATGTGAGCTCTGTGCCGGCTGGCAATGCGCGCACTCTCCCGCCAGACAAAACTACGCCCAACTTGAGAGCTTCCACTGCGAACCAAAAGTGCGCTCAAAATATTAATATCGACGAATACGTATCCAACATTTTAGTGGAGAGCCTGAATTCATTGACGGATCAATTGGAGTGCATGAACGCGTCCATGGGAAACGATAGAAAGATTAGTATCGTCGAAAAAGAAATAAAAGTAAAATTACAAAATACAGGAGTAAACACTATAGTACACTTAAGCCCCACTTCCAACAACCAGATCATATTCGGTAACGAGGAGCTGTGCATGAACGAGGAGCGCAAGGACTGCTGCAACAACCCGCACGATGTGCACAACGCGCACGACGCGCACGATGCACACGACGCACTCGCCATCCGAGATGAGGCGCACAGTGTCGAGTCCAACAACAACCTAACATCGGCGGGCACCCCGGGCCCCTGTCCGTGCGACTCCTTTGACCTGCAGCACGACAATGTCAACCAAGCCGTGTTGCAGCAAATACAGAAGCTGTTCCAGGACGAACTGCACAACCTAGACCCCGATATGGACTATTCCGGTAAGACTATGCCTGAAATATCCCATATCGAAATATCGAATGTGACGGATGTGTTCATAGACAACGAAAACGAGCCAGGTCCGATGGGAGCTGACAGCGGACTGGTGCGCGAGTACGAGCTCATCAGCGGCGTCGGCACCGGCAGCTACTACCCCGACGTGGACGACCAGCCTGTGGTGCCGCGCTTCTCCGCCTTCCCGCACACCGACTCCATGGAAGTGAACACCTCGTCCTCCGACGACGCGGACCTCATGGGCTCCGACTGCACCAGCCTCGTGGACAGTCTCGACGACCCCAACTCGCCGCGTTCCGTGTTACTGCGCAGAGCCTGTACCGGGCGGCGCAGCGAGCTCGTGCGGTCTGCTATAGACGTCCTTGACTTGCTGCCGGAGAACGCTCGCAACGAAGAAGTGATCACGCCCAAGGACAAGGGCGAGTCCTTTTTTATTAAAATAAAAGATAACGAATGTGACTGCGATAAAGAAAATGTCAACGTCGCCGACCGAATGCCCGAGAAAATAAAACAGAGACTTTACCGGCGACATCGCAAGAGAGAAATGCGCATGGAGTGCGCGCGACGCACGCGCGGCAAGCAGCGGCTGAGGGACAGAGACGCGGAGCGGCGCCGCGACGAGCACTGCCGCTCGCGCCGAGACGTGGAGAGCGAGTGCGTCGCCATCGTCAGCGCGCTCATCGAGGACGTCATCAACAAGGTCGCGCGGGAAGAGTACAAGTGCATGCGCATCAAGCACCGACCGAGCAAGATGGTCACCTCCAAGTCGGACGAAAATGTAGCCAAACGCACTTGGAGGAAAGAACTAGAGCCGATCGATGACAGAGATCCATTCAAATCTTTGAAGAACAACACTTCTCACAACTCATATAACTCGAGGCAACACAAGGGCGAGCGCCACCAAATACACGGCAAATTGTCGTTTGTGACGCGACCCACGGTTGCTTCTGACGACCGAGCCGCCAAAAGGATATATCAAAAGTCTGAAATACACGACGGTAACAAATGTATCGAAATATTAGAAATATTAGAATACGTCAACGGCTCACAGAGCTCACCAGAAACTACGACATCCGACGAAAATCAAAATAATAATATGAAAAACAAAAAGTCGCGTATTCCTATCCCCATTTACGAAAAAATTCAGAGGTCCCCCAGCAGCGAGTCAACCAAGAACAACAGCAGACGCAGCTCGGTGCGAGCCGAGCGCAATGGCAACACCAACCGACTGATCGCAGACATGCTGCTGGGCGCGCTGGCCGAGCCCACCAGCCCGCCCCCCGCGCCCCCCGCCTCGCGCCGCTCCTCCGTCCCGCATGCTGAGCCACGCTCGCGCTCCAACTCGCTACGCTTCAAGCAGATGTTCGACATCATCCCCGAGGAGCGCAGCAGCCTCAGCCTGGACTCCGGCAACGAGGACCTCAACCACAACCGCCGTGCCTCCGCGCCCGACATCGCCGACCAGTACCGCGAGTCCACCGACGCAGAATGTAACGACGCGCCCCCCGCGCCCCTCGCGGCCTCCGCTTCCACGCCGCTAGACAGCTGCAGCCCGCCGCACAAACTAAAGCCTCAACCTGATTCACCGAGACGGTGTAAAGATATGAAAAGTGCAGGCACATCTCCCATAACGGAAAGCGATGTGGACAAGCGGGCGCTCAGGTCCAAAAACCAAACAACGATGACATCCCCGGGCAGCAAATCGGCGGCGACCAGCCCCATGCGAGCCTCAGCGACAGAGAGTGGGGTGAGGGGGGAACTGGGGCTGGCGGGCGGGCGGGGGAAGGCGGCGCGGGGGCGCGCCTGGCTGGGCTTCACGCGGAACGACGCGCGTGCGCCGCACGACGAAGGTATCTCACTGTCGGTCTCGTGCGCACAGCCGCTGCTGCGGCACCGCACCGCTTCCTCCGTGCCCGTGGAGTAGCGCCACACGCGCGCCACACTCGCGCCGCACTCGCGCAGCACCCGTGCCACACTCGCGACGCTTACATTATAAGCCCAACACCAGCTAGTCTCGTAGTTTCATTCTCATCACCTGAATACTTCAGCACCAAAATAAATAAAATATATTTTTAATAAGTAGTTATTGTTACGTAGACGCGTATCACTGTTGAGAGAAGAGAGCACTCCTCGCTGCACGTCATCCGCGCATGCGTTGTAGAAGATCTTGCCAGCACTCGCGAGTGCCACCCGTCGTTGTAATAAGTAATATTTATTGGTTATGCGTTAGGAGAGCATTTATGTAAACCAGTTTCAATATTAAAATATTAAATTTTTAAACGTTGTTTTATTCACACGAAGGTTACAAAGAGAGGGCAGAGTCTGGCAAAGCGCGGCCGCGCAGGTCAGTGATCACCCAGCACGATCGCACACAGGATGCGCGACCACGCGCAGGGCGCGGCACCCACCCAGAGCGCAGTGAGCGCGCGGAGCGACCGCCAGAGCGCGGCGCCCACCCAGACCGCACTGAGCGCGCTGAGCGTCCGCCCAGGCCTGCGCCGCGCCGTCTGGCACATGCCCGTTCTCCTTCAACCGAGCGCGCGCCTGCCCCGCTTACTGACGAGCCCTCTGACCGCTCTCCGGACGACATCGCACACATCATCGGCGATAAAATAAAATCACGGAGTTTCTCTTTTGAAAGAAGTGTCGATGACAGAATTCATCCGCCCTCCGTTAAGCTGCCCGAATTCAAGGGCGGCGGTGACAGCGGCGGTGCGACCTCTAGCGACAGCAGCGAGTCTGGCGGCAGCCTGCTGTGCTCGCTCGCGCCGAAGTGGTTGTCGCAAGGGCGAGCCCGCCGAGCCGCGCGCCGCCGCGATCAGGAGCGGCCCGCACCCGCTGCCCCCCCCGCTCCCGACCCCGCCGTGCCTGACCAGCCGCCACCAGGTAACGAACATGCACAGCTCGCCTTCACTATACATAGCATCTCTAGGCAAAATTCAGGAGTAACTATTACATTTGAGTGAAAATTCATCAAAATAAAATGTCTAGTTCAGTTCCGAGCAGGCCACATGTTTCTTCTTAATGCTGCCATGTATAAATTCCGACACGCTTGCGTGCGTAGTACTTTTGACAGGAATGAGCTGTGCCGTGCGGCCCACGCCACGCGGTGCGTGTACACGCGCCGTGTGTTGCTAACGGCGCTTGTGTGTGTGCGACAGGCGGGTGGTCGGTGACGGTGGCGGGCTCGTGCCGCGCCACGCTGCCCGCCGACGTCGAGATGCGCCTGCGCTTCCCTCACGACACCCACGCCGCCGCCGACGTGCCCTGTCAGGTGCTACACACGTCACTTTAGTTTAGGGTCGGGGGACACATTGATCGACGGCCTTTCGCACTTTGCCGATTGAAAAGAAGCACACATGCTCTCTTTTTGTACTTTTTTTATGGACAGACCGTCGAACGCCGTCGATCGCCGCCGGAGCGCGTTCGCCGCCGTCGATGCGAAAGGATGTCGTTCCATTCTTTGCACTCTTTTTGTATGGACGATCCATCGAACGCCGTCGATCAATGTGTCCCGAACTCCCACCCTTACTCAACTCGCTCTTGAGCCGCTAGTCCGCTAGGTACCTAACTTCAATTACACGCGACAAGCTTTTATATCATATATGATATAAAAGCTTGTCGCGTGTAATTGAAGATATAAATTGTGTACTTAATGACGTTATAAGTTGATAGTAAAAGTTTTAAAGGAAAAGTTTATTTTATTCTTTTTAGCGCATACAACTAGTCTTGTTTTTAAAAAGTTTTTTTATAATGTGTATATACTCGTAAAAGAGGCTTGATTTGCAAAGGTTTTGGCTCCACTGTACCTCCTCACCCGTTTATTCGAAGCTTCACCATTTTAATAGTTCCACATTTCGTTATGTTAAACACTTTTGCAAAATTCCGCATTGTGAAAACTTATAGTTTTTTGAAAAATAATCTTAAAGTTACGGAAAATGTAACATGTTTACATTATAAAATTGATATTTTACCATAGATAATTTATGAATTTCACTTTTAGGTCGTTCCGTTTTACGTTCAGACAAAGTTACAGCGGACTTTAGTGGTTTTCATTATGAATACTGTAAGTTTTTTTATCTTTAATTCATTTTTAACTGGGTACCGAAACGTAATCGAATGTGAGGGACGTTGACGTTTGACAGTTGTCACTTGTCGTATGTACCCACCTTAGACAAAGAAAAGTTTCTTACTCTAAGGTACCCACAGTCGTTTTTTTTTGTGTTTTCGATTACACTTCACACTAAATCAACATAATATACAAAAATGACACATTCATAATGACAACTTGGGATGCAAGAGCGAGCGAAGCGAGCTCGGGACTTGGGGCACCCCGACTCGGACAGGTTAGGTTAGAAGGGGATGGCGGGGTCTAGTGAGCGAGCGCAGCGAGCGAACAGACCCCGCCATCCCCTTCGTGGTTTTTTTTAGACCATAGAGTAAGCAGCTTTTAAGTGTTTTGAGGTTAGGTTACAAAAAACATTGGGAATTTTTTTCCTCGGCCACTATGGTTTTGCGAACTTTGCGGTTTTCAAATTTACACTAAAAAGGGTCTATTCTTTCTAAAAAAAAAAAATAGCTACTGTAACAAACATACGGCGCCATCTAGTGTAAATTATCCAAGCACTATGATGAGCAGCTTCACAAACTAGAAGACAGCTACTACAAACGATTTCTATAGACAAGTGACGCCATCTACAATCTTCGTGTGCAACAATCTGCGCAAGCGCCACCCCGCGAGTAATGTGCACCACAACAACAGATGACTACGCGTAGTGATTACGCACACATATGTCGACTATCCGCCTTTAAAAGCAGAGCTGTCTTCGAACTCACATGGGCACGCGTAACTTACGCGTGCCCAAAATCCCACAGGCCATGTAAAGCCAACCCAGTGAGAGGCCCGTATTGGCGGGCCACCGTACTGCAATCTGCGGCCGGGGGGCGAAGCCCTGGAGTCGCTCGCCACGCCCCCTAACGGGGGTGTCGCGATTTCCAAACGAAACAAATCGTCATCCACTAGCTAGAGGTTTTTGAGCGCGGCATCCACGCAGCCAGCTCTGATCCTTAGTACGACTAGTTCCCTGCTTCGATAGCCTAGCAGTCTTCAGGAAACTAGCCAGCTAGGGGGGGTCTGAAGGGCGATAGCCACGCAGTCCCTTTCATCCCTCCACTTAGGGTTGCCTCATGATATATAACTATTGTAACGTGTAACACAAAATAAGCTGAGTTGCCAATAAAGTATCATCAAGTTCAACGGGGCTTTAATTTCACAACAAGCAACCCTACACTACCTACTATAAAATCGCAGGTTTTCAGAAGAAAAAAACCGGGATTTTTTTTTTCAGCCGCTATGGTTTTTCACAATTTGCGGTTTTCAAATTACACTAAAAAGGGTCTATTCTATCCAAAAAAAATACCTACTATCAAAATGCGCCGGGTGAGGTGGTATTCATTATAAATAGTTAAAAACAATATTTATAGGTATTTTTTTCTTACCGCATACCTAGGTAGGTTTAGAATTATGATGCTGTTGGAAAATTACTGTTTATGTATGTATGTAGGTTTGTAGGTAGGTAGCTGTGGTGGCCCAGAGGTAACGGCCGCGACTTACGAGTTGTAGGTTCGAACCCAGACATGCGCTTTACTTTGTGTAAATTATTTCATCCCCACTGCTCTCAAACCGGTGAAGGAAGACATCGTGAGGAAACCGGCATGTCCTAGAACCAAAAGTTCGAAGACACGTGACATCTAAGTAACAACCCGCACTGGGCCCGCGTGGTAGATTTCGGCCCACTCTCTCACACAGAAAGGAGGCCTGTGTCCCAGCAGTGGGAAATGTTTTACAAACAAACTTAAATACTTATTTAACATTTAGTAACAACAAAATCACGAAACCCTCAGTGAGTGAGTCCGACTCAGTCTTATTTTAACAGACTTCAAAAACAGGAGGAGGTCATCAATTCGGTTGAATATTTTTATTTTTTTACATCGTAATGTTTCTTAGGAGTGCACGTGTCGCCACTGCGCCACGTGCGCGTGCTCAGCGCGAGTGGCGCACGGGGCGGGGTCGGGGGCGCGGGGCGCGGGCCGGAGCGCGCCGCCCCTACCGCCCGCCGCGCCTGCCGCACTCGCGCGGCTCGCGCGCACCGACTCCAGTAAACTGACCCTCACTATGAAGAAGGAGGCGCTTGGTAAAATTACTCATTTGAATACTGATATAAGCCACACAGTGTTGGCCCAGTGGTAACGGCCCCAACACGTTACGTCGTGGGTTCGAACCCAGGCAGGCGCTTTACTTTATGTAAATAATTTCATCACCACTGCTCTCAAAACGGTAAAGAAAAACATCGTGAGGAAACCGGCATGTCCTAGAACCAAAACTTCGAAGACATGTTTCATCTACCAACCGGCACCGGGCCTGCGTGGTGGATTACAGCCCACTCCCCGTGCAGCGGTGGGAACATAATAGGCTGATTATGCTACATGCTACAGTTGAGATTATTAACGGGAACATGACTGAATTAGTTTCTACTTGCAGACTCTTCCGTTCTTGCCTCCAAGAGTTCGAAGAAGTCGGGCGAACCGCTCCCCGACGTGGAGACGTACCGCGCCTCGCGGAGTAAGCTCAAGAGCTCCGTCAAGGTATAACTCTCCTAATCCAGACTGCTTGCCTCGCGGTCGCGACTCGCGGGTCATCCCCTTGGCGACCGTCGTGCACTCGCGCCGCAGACAGTCGCGTAGTGGTTAGTGTTTGTCGTTGGCAAGCATTTACACCTAGAAGGCGGTTGTTTCAGACGCGTCGGGGGTACTCCCTGCACTGCTGGCTGCCAGACGACGAAGCCGCGCCCATCAGGTACATCGCTCATGCCCGATTGCCTGAACCTAACTCCTACCCAGAGTTGTACGGAGGTCGTGTTATTTACTAACATATTATCGCCACACAATCAGCCTGAGTTCTAACAAGTGACGAATACGCGGCAGGCCTACAAGCAGATGGTGGGATGAGCTGGACTCCTTAAATCGCAGTAGACCGGGAGAAAGGGAGAAGGGAGGCCTATGCCCTGCAGTGGGACAACGGACAACACAGGCTTGTATTATATCGTAATAGGTACGGTAAAGAGAGACCCATTACGAAGCCACACACGCTTCGCATTCTGTCGGTACGTCTATGTGTATAGAACGGGACGGGGGACGCGGGGCTACTTGATGTTTAGTGAAAACCTTTTATCTACTTCATTTAAACTAGTTTTGAAAAAAACTAAAATAAATGTACCACTAGAGGGGCGGCTCGGTGGGGCAAAGTGGAATGATTCGACTATGATCTTCAATTTAAGCCTAATCAGTTGGTTCCAGCTGTAAGGTCCAGTACGGAAAAGAATCGTAAGTCATGTCGGGAGGAATTCGTGAATGTCGCCTTGGTGATGGGTCTTTCATCACCCGCTTGGTACCTATATAATATTCCTCAAAGGGGTTTCCTATTTCGCCTGCAAGGCATGTTAAAGTCCCGGTAAGCCTAATCGGCTCCAGCCTGGAACTTAGAATTGCCTATTGGTAAAGGGTCACATAACTACACTTCCAAGTTCCACGACCCAAACAAACACGCTTGCGAACGCCAAGTTGTGACCACTAACCGAGCGAAGCAACCAAGCAAGTGGTTTTGCCTCGTGCGTGTAACGTGCGGCAGTCTTGAGAGGCGGTTTGCTCGATCTATCTGAGCCGGCTTTTTACTTTTTCTACTTCAAGGGGTTATTCTAGATATAACATTGAAGGAATGGTTGAAGAGTGTCTGTGTTGTGTGTGCAGGCCGAGTAACGGCTTGTCGGTGCTGGGCAGCGCCATCATCCCAGAGCTGAAGCCGCGCGTGCCCACCATGAGCGAGCGCGACCTCACGCGCATCTACACGCCGCGCCACTACCTGCGCTCCTAGTGCTAGACGCCTGCAGCTCCAGACATCCCAGAGCTGAAGCCGCGCGTGCCCACCATGAGCGAGCGCGACCTCACGCGCATCTACACGCCGCGCCACTACCTGCGCTCCTAGTGCTAGACGCCTGCAGCTCCAGACATCCCAGGGCTGAAGCCGCGCGTGCGCACCATGAGCGAGCGCGACCTCACGCGCATCTACACGCCGCGCCACTACCTGCGCTCCTAGTGCTAGACGCCTGCAGCTCCAGACATCCCAGAGCTGAAGCCGCGCGTGCCCACCATGAGCGAGCGCGACCTCACGCGTATCTACACGCCGCGCCACTACCTGCGCTCCTAGTGCTAGACGCCTGCAGCTCCAGACATCCCAGAGCTGAAGCCGCGCGTGCCCACCATGAGCGAGCGCGACCTCACGCGCATCTACACGCCGCGCCACTACCTGCGCTCCTAGTGCTAGACGCCTGCAGCTCCAGACATCCCAGGGCTGAAGCCGCGCGTGCCCACCATGAGCGAGCGCGACCTCACGCGCATCTACACGCCGCGCCACTACCTGCGCTCCTAGTGCTAGACGCCTGCAGCTCCAGACATCCCAGGGCTGAAGCCGCGCGTGCGCACCATGAGCGAGCGCGACCTCACGCGCATCTACACGCCGCGCCACTACCTGCGCTCCTAGTGCTAGACGCCTGCAGCTCCAGACATCCCAGAGCTGAAGCCGCGCGTGCCCACCATGAGCGAGCGCGACCTCACGCGTATCTACACGCCGCGCCACTACCTGCGCTCCTAGTGCTTGACGCCTGCAGCTCCAGACATCCCAGAGCTGAAGCCGCGCGTGCCCACCATGAGCGAGCGCGACCTCACGCGTATCTACACGCCGCGCCACTACCTGCGCTCCTAGTGCTAGACGCCTGCAGCTCCATCATCCCAGAGCTGAAGCCGCGCGTGCCCACCATGAGCGAGCGCGACCTCACGCGTGTCTACACGCCGCGCCACTATCTGCGCTCCTAGTGCTAGACGCCTGCAGCTCCAGACATCCCAGGGCTGAAGCCGCGCGTGCCCACCATGAGCGAGCGCGACCTCACGCGTATCTACACGCCGCGCCACTACCTGCGCTCCTAGTGCTAGACGCCTGCAGCTCCAGACATCCCAGAGCTGAAGCCGCGCGTGCCCACCATGAGCGAGCGCGACCTCACGCGTATCTACACGCCGCGCCACTACCTGCGCTCCTAGTGCTAGACGCCTGCAGCTCCATCATCCCAGAGCTGAAGCCGCGCGTGCCCACCATGAGCGAGCGCGACCTCACGCGTGTCTACACGCCGCGCCACTACCTGCGCTCCTAGTGCTAGACGCCTGCAGCTCCAGACATCCCAGGGCTGAAGCCGCGCGTGCCCACCATGAGCGAGCGCGACCTCACGCGCATCTACACGCCGCGTCACTACCTGCGCTCCTAGTGCTAGACGTCTGCAGCTCCAGACATCCCAGGGCTGAAGCCGCGCGTGCCCACCATGAGCGAGCGCGACCTCACGCGCATCTACACGCCGCGCCACTACCTGCGCTCCTAGTGCTAGACGCCTGCAGCTCCAGACATTGTACCACACCCCGGACACTCCATACAACGTCCGCAAAATAATTACCTACTACTACTATGTTAAAAAATGACGTTTGTATACGTATGAATGTGTGCGTGAGGTACTTGTGTTTGCGAGCGCTCTTGTTAAAGAACTGCGACGAATACGCCGAATGTCGATGTTAGTGCGGGGAAGGGAGTGTCCGTTCTGTACGTAGTACTTTAAGTATTCTGTGATTGTACAGATCCGCACAAATGTATTGTGTTTTATAAATAAATTGTTCATTTTTGTAACTTTTGACTTTGACTTTTGTTGGAATCAGAATTGTCATTCTATCCGGGCGTAGACAGAGAAACTAGTTTCTCTGTCTACGTATCCGGGACTCTGATTTCCCGGGGTATTCCTCGAAACGCACCAAAAGTATTCCTCGAAAATAACAAAAAAATTAATAATAAAAATATTATAATTTTATTCCTCGAAATGCATCAACGATGAAATATAGAGAAGAGCATTCGTAATAAATGATATCGATAGACGTTTCATTTGGTGCGTTTCATTCAGAAGGTAGGTAATGCAGAATCTTCGTAAGAAACATCGTAGGTATATGTATCATCTATATATATAATAAAAACTTTTTAACAAAAAATTAAACCTCCGAAAAAACTGAAAAGCAAAAAATAATAAACTTTTTTTATTTAACCTTAATAAATAAGTTCTTAAACTAATGCAAGTATACCTAAGTAATTTAGAGTCGGCGCCAAACAAGCAAATTAATTCGTTGCGAGTGGTCGTGCGGAGAGCGCATTTTTTGTTTGAAATGTTAATGTTTATCGCTATAGATTTCACGTTGCTCATTTCTTTAAATTTAAGGTAATTTAGTAATCTTTGTTCATTGATTGTTTGGCGCCGACTCAAAATTACTTAGGTATACTTGCATTAGTTTAAGAACTTATTTATTAAGGTTAAATAAAAAAAGTTTATTATTTTTTGCTTTGCAGTTTTTTCGGAGGTTTAATTTTTTGTTAAAAAGTTTTTATTTTATAATTTTTTGAGGCTATGATTTACTAATCACTACATGCTTAATGTTTGATTACTTTTAAAATACTTACCTTACTTTAGACATTAACTGTTATTAATCCTACTTTAACTATTATTTTTTGTGTAATATAATACTAAATAATATAATGTAATACTTAAAAAAAACAGGCTTTATATACCAACATAGATAGGTCTTTTATTTTAATTGTAATACACAGCTCAGCATTAAAATCTGTGAATGAACAATAAGTCACCCCTATTTTCCCACCCTTAGGGTAGGTTTTTTTTTCCAAATTTACATGGGACCAACTTCGAAGTATGTCCTATCCAACAAAAGAAGAATTATCAAAATCGGACTACTCTGTAAAAAGTTAAGCGTGGTCATACATTACAATCAGTGAGTGAACAATCAATCATCCCCTGTTTTCTAACCCTTAGGGTTGGAATTTTTTTTCCAAATTTATATGGGACCAACTTCAGGGTATACCCTTTCTAATAAAAAAAGAATTATCAAAATCGGACTGCTCTGTAAAAAGTTATGCGTGATCATACATAAAAAAAAAAAAAAAAATATACGCGTCGAATTGAGAACCTCCTCCGTTTTTTTTCGTCGGTTAAAAATGAAACCCGTTTTCCGTTGTCACGACATAACATGAAAACGGCTGGACCGATTTCGATGAAATTTGGTATAGAGATAGTTTGAGTCCCGGGAAAGGACATAGGATAGTTTTTATCCCGATATTCCCACGGGATCGACATTTATGCGGGTGAAACCGCGGGGCGCAGCTAGTTTAAAATAAAAGGAAAGGTAAGGAAAGCTAACTGATTGAACGTAACTGTTAAGGATAGGTCCGCTCAGGTTAGGTTCGTCCAGAGACGACGGACGCGGGGACGTCTGTCGCCCCCCATACACTAGGACCACTCTTAGACTTCGCGGGGGGAGTCGAACACCTCACCCCCCGATCCAAGGAGGCCCGCAGTGTCGTGCGGGCACCAGTCGGGGGTTGCCGTTGAATCAAACGTTCCCGCGACCCCCGGCGTAGGTGTGAGATGGAACAACGGGGTGGTTTTTCGTAAGTAAGAGTCTGACAGACCCTATGTGGATTCTCCGTCCCGAATTTTTTATAAAATTGGCAGGAGTGGGAAATCCTCATGGACGCCCAGACTGTCTCATTGGTGAGGCAGTCTGGGCAGTGCCGGACTCTTACCGGTTAAAACCACACTCCTGCCCTTGCTCAGTGACCCTCTGAAATGATCAGAGCCTGTGTGTTACTAATATATTTGTTCTAAATCTTGGCTAGTAGGTACCTATTCTTAAAGTAAAATGAAATTTTTGAGATAAAAATTTTAAAGCGTTTTTAAAGGGATTTATGTGGAAGAAACCTTTTTGAAATTTGCTGAAAAACTGGTTTTACGATTGAAATGTATGTAAAACCTGGAATAACACTACCAAACGGGACTCGAGCTCGCGGAACGCGCACCGGAGTACATAAGGCAGGTAAGTAACAATATCTTATACTATTTTAACCTACATTATTTTTCATCCTATTGTCCTATCTACCTATGCTTGTCTTTAACATATAGCATTATATTAGGACAGCATACTTTCTTAATCTTTCTTGTTTCTGCTAATGACCTGTGTTGCAGTTTCTACTATACAGTATTTTAAAAATTCGTCCCGTTTTTTCCCAATCATCAACTCTGTCTGACGCATTTCTGGCAGCTAGTTCAATAGCGAGTTTCTGTTCCGTCTCGTATCGCTTTTTTGCGTTTATTGGGCAACAAAAAAGAATGTGCGGAACTGACTCTTCGACACAAGGCTCACAGGCGCACGATGGATTCTCTTTACACTTGAAGCGTTTCAAATATGCAGAGAACCACCGTGCCCCGTCAGAATTTGCGTGGTTATATTCGTGTGAGTGATTTTCCGCACCACACCGTACGCTATCACTGCGTCCGGGAAGAATAATTTCGTGCCGGAAGCCGTGTCACCCGACCGATATCTCCCGTTCCATTCCTCAAGCGTTTCCGATCGGATTTGTCGCTTGACGAATGATACGGGACACAAATCGTAGTCCGGCCTCTTCTTCGACCCCTGGGCGGCCTCCTTCGCGAGCTGGTCGGCTCTCTCGTTTCCTTCCAACCCTGCGTAGGCCTTTATCCAAAACAAGGAGACACTCTTGCTCTGGAGCTTGCAGCGTCGTAAGGTGTCCCTTGTATCCACGGCCAAAGGGTGGGGGGAACTTGTATTGATCACCGACTGAAGGGCCGCCATAGAGTCGCTGAAAATGCCGAACGAGGTTTCACGGGTGTAGTGTATCTATTAAATAGATATGTAAACACTGTCTCATTAGCACAAGCGGGGTAGCTGCTGTCACTTATGTCATCTGTCAGCATTGATATACACTTGGGAGCAAATAAATCGAGCCACTTGCTTTTTTTTGCACGTATAATGGTTATTATTTTTGGTATTATGGAACGTATCAAATCGAAACATATATCGCCTAAGAGCTTATTTAATAATCTTTACAATGAGGGTACATTATTGAATGATAACCTTATTTAGTGATAAATTATTGGCTCTGAAAGAAAAACGGTAATTTTGATAGAAAATTGTAGGGTTAAAACAGTCCAGAAAATCTATCGAAATCAGGGCAAGGGGGGGTAATACAAGATATTAAGAATAAGTTTATACCATAATTTTGTTTTTAATTGTTTTTTTCTGGACTGACAATTTTCTATCAAAATTATCGTTTTTCTTTCAGAGCCAATAATTTATCATTAAATAAGTTTTTCATTCAATAATTTACCCTCATTGTAAAGGTTATTAAATAAGCTTTCAGGCGATATATGTTTTGAATTGATACCTTCCATAATACCAAAAATAATAACCATTATACGTGAAAAAAGGAAGTGGCTCGATTTATTTGCTCCCAAGTGTATATGTCACACATTTAACTCAATGTCTGTCAGTAACGAGGAATGGCGGGCGGGTAAACGGACAAAGTGAAGCAGGCTATACAAAAGTACTCTGTGGTAGTGAGCCAGTGAAGTGATATGTTCAACATAAATAGGTACGGAATTAACAGGATTCTATAAGTGGCGACGAGGATAAAGGTCAGATAAAATTAACAATATTAGGAGAAAATCTATGTAACAAGTACCTACCTATACGGCTGACCAAGTAAAACAAAACACTAACGAGGTAAGAACTTGCATAAACTATTACCCAAACTAAAATGTATGGTAAATTGTTAGATTTCGTACCTAGTAACAAAGTATTTCAAGCAGAAGGAAGGATTCTGACGGTGTTTTATTGTAATACCCTGTTACTAAAACTGTTACGAAAAAAAAAAAGTTGAAAGAGATGGATCACTCAGGAAATCTTCTATAATTTTATGTTGCATCGTGTTTGGCCATCACAAAATGACTACTACACCCAATATAAAAGGTAGGAAAGAATACAAACCACAGTCATTAAATTACTAGGAGTGCTAAGTACTTAGGGTACTTAAATAAGTAGGTACCTACCTACTTATTTGAAAACAAAACAAAAAAATACTTATCCACCTGCAGAATAAACTGGAGTTGCTCCCTTCCCTATGGCTGAACAAGGACAAAAGGATGATGATAAACTTTGTGGGTACTTATTTCATATCATGAATATAATTTTTTATTAAATCTTTAATTATTATTCTATTTTGCTGTTATCAGCGGGCTGGCACAAGGCAAAAGCATTCAAACTATATTAGTACTTTGTGATTTTCAGGAATAAAATGTAAATAAGGTAGGTACTTATAACAATGATGATTTCTTTAACTCTGATTTTGGTTTGTAATGTTAACCTACCTATTCATTAAAATAAGAATACTTAATTATTTACTTGCCTGAAACGGTATGGGTATTTATGGGTCTATGAAATTGGACACAACTGGTAACAGAAATACAAGTACTTACCTAGTGATCTGGATTAGGTTAAGCTGCTTCAGATCTTTTAATAAAAAATACATAATGCTGGCTTACTAATAAAAAAAAGGGGAATTAGGTACTGATTGTAGTAGAATGTCTCATAGTGTAGAGTTATTCCGCAGAGGATAATTTCCTGCATGTAGCAAGAACTAATGAGTACTACTGATAATGCTTAACATGTATTCCAGTTCTAGGGTGACATAATTTAGATTGGTATCAACTGACTAAGGAAAAGACAAAAACTATGTAATTGTTACTATAATTTAATACTAGTACCAACCAGTAAGTTAAAATAATAAGTCATTAATAAGTATACATATTTACTTTGAAATAAAATGTGTGCAAAGTGAAAATAAAAGTCACAATAACAGTATACTGCTGTTTGATGTTATTGCAATGATTAATTAGAATAACATAATATTTTCTTATGATTGATATGAATAGGTAGGTTAATCGGTAAATCAATTTTGTTTAAGAAGAGAAGTTCCCTTCTGTTGGAGTATAACTCCTTAATGTGGTAGTACCTTCAGAGGTTACTAAGTTACAGGTGCCATGTAATATAATGTGAAATCAAGACATGTACATACTTATAACAATAAAGATTAAGTACTTACATACATATTCACACATAGATAATTATAAGTACATACATAAATGTGGCTGTGAGAGTGTCTAGCTGTTAAGATTTTCATTATCTTAATAATAATTAATTATTATAATTTGTGGTTCAGTGGTTGCGAGCGCTACTGCTGATTGTGGGGTCCTGTGGGTTCGATGCCCGGGTGGCGCCAATGTTATGGGGTTTTTCCATCAAGAATTTCTTGGTGGTGACGTCGGCCTTAGTCAGGATTTGTGCAAAATTTATGGCTGTAGACTCGCTCTCCCTGTTGCATGGGATCTGGCCAGGACTGGCTAAGGTAAGTTAATTATACAATACTCTATATCTCTGTCTAGCCCTCCGGTGGGAACAGGCGTGATGTTGGGTTATGAGATTATAATTCTTATTTTATCATAAACTTGGTAATACTGCCCTCTGTGAGGTCCTGTTACCAGTATCACAATGGTCTGTGTGAAAGTATTGCCTTTATTATAAGATCTGCACCATCTTATGTATTGTTTGTCACATTAGGAATCAGCATGTACCTATTGCTGGAAGGTTAACTAGTTCAAATTAAAATGTATTTAATTGTACACATTTAGTAAAACCCCCACCCTATTTCAAGTTGAACAATCATCAGCTTTGTTTCAGTGGCGATTGAGTTGATTTCGGAGTGACTGGCACTAAGGAGGGAGTTGTGGAAGTGTTTGGGTTTGTGGAGTAAGCTGGACTTTTTTGTGTACGAGCTTTTCCATTGATTTATGTTTGTTTGCATTTTGGCGAGTCACGAACGCAGATTAGGTATACCACAGTGGTACATGATGGTATAAAAAAAAAAGAACCGAGTGTGCTTAGGCCGCTATCCCACTGGCGTTTTACGAGCGTTGACGTCAACGTCGCGTCTGCGAAGCGTCGACGCCGCGCAAACGCGACGTTGACGTCGCGTCAGCGCGTGACAAGCATTAACGTCCGCTGAACGCGACGTTAACGTCGCGCACATGATACTATTTGAGGCGTACAATCAGAAACATAATGGATTCCGTCGAGGAAGCACTACTGTTGGCTTTAGTACTTCGACGAAAATTACGTAAAAGAAAAAGAAAATCTCATCGTCAATTCTGGGAAAATCCTTTATAGTCCAATCGATCACAAGAAAGTGAATATTTCGCACTGTACTAGAGTACAGTTAGAATAATATTAAAAATAATGAATCGGAATTTCATAAATATTTGCGACTGCCAAAGACTACATTTGACGAACTTTTACAAGTGATTCAAAGTGACATACAATATTTAGACACGGCGTGATTGTACCTGTTGCCAACAAACGCGACGTTGACGTCGCGTTTAGCCGACGTTAATGCTTGTCACGCGACGACGCGACGTCAACGTCGCATCTGCGCAACGTTGACGCTGCGCAGACGTTTGAGAGACGCCGACGCTCGTAAAATGCCAGTGGGATAGCGGCCTTATGACCACACGACTGAAGTGAAACTTCAAATGTATTTGGCTATGAGAGGAAGAGAGAAAGAAAATATGCGCGCGCACTGCTTTCTCTTGCTTATATCCCCCACTCAATTCCCGTTCGCCTCGCCCGATCACACTTTTCGTAACGCTTACGTCACGCGTTCGCCAGCTTACTCCCCAAGTCAAGCGTGCGTAAAGAAGTTTCACTTCAAAATTAAGCATTATTTTACATCTTCTCAAGGGTCCTCCAACCGGATTGAAACATCATCTTTACATGTTTTCTAACCGGGTTAAAACGGTTGAAAATTAACTATAATAGCAATATATTCGCCAGGCAATCGTCATTGTTGTCGATACCCTACGTTAGTGAAGCTTCACAACCACATCACTATCTCGCCGCAAGACAGCGGCCGCCATGCGACGCTCCGCAAAAATAAAGTATTGTTTTGTAATTTTTCCATTGCTTGTCCAGTCACTTAGCGACATACTTGGGTAGTGGTTATGGAGCAATGTATTTGCTGCAAAAATAGTACAGTCGCTGCGATATTTGAAAACAAAAATCTATATAAATAAAAACAAAAGACCTGACTGACTGACTGACTCATCAACGTCCAGCCCAAACCCTTGGACCTAGAAAGCTGAAATTTTACACAATGGTTCCCTTTATATTGTAGACAAGGAATAAGAATGGATTTTTCGAAATTCAACCCCTAGGGGAGTAAATAGGGGATGAAAGTTTGTATGAAAGTCCGTCAGTTTTAAAGTTAGGATCTTCAAATTTTGTATTTAGGCTGACGATTGAAAATTAATTTTTACGTGTCTCAGTGTTTTTGATAATTCCACCCCCAAAGGGTTAAAAAGGGGGATGAAGTTGTGTATGAAAGTCCCTCAGTTTAAAAGTTAGGATCTTCAAATTTCGTGTTTAGGTTGACGATTGAAAATGAATTTATACGTGTCTCAGCGTTTTTGATAATTTCACCCCCAAAGGGGGATGAACGACCTGACTGAGATATCAACGCACAGCCTAAACCGCTGGTCCTAGGGACATGAATTTTGGAGGGTGTGTTCTTTGTGAAGAGTAGGTATTCAGTAAGAAGGGGTTTATGGAAATTCAACCTTTAAGGGGGTGGAAAAGGGGGATTTTGTTTGCATAAAAAATCTTATTCCTTGACTCAATAACCTTGAAACTTGACACGAATACTTATCTAAGTAAACTATAAAGTTTGGCATTTTTCGTTTTTCTAAACTACCCTCTAAAGAGGTATTGGGGGGTGTTAAAATTTGTATGTAATGTTACGAGCTTGGGGTTCGTGACAATAAAAACTGCCGATTTAATAACCAAAAATAGACACTTTAATTAAAAACAGCAATTACAACTTTAACACACTAACAATAAAACACAATCGCACTACAAGATCACTTGTAGTCGCACTTGAAGATCGCTTCGATGTTTTCGCTTGTATCGCTTATCCAACACTGATCCCGGCTCGCAGGCACACCGGCCTTATATAGGCCTCGGATAGTTCCAGAACCTTCTACCGTAGAAACATCTAGAATGTTCGAGTACATACCGAACCCGACCGACCAGGCGTCGATAGTGCTGGAAAGTTCTAGCATCGAAGTTTCTAGAAGGGACCCGAATAATTATTAGTTCTGCTACTCGATACTAGATGGCGCTAGTAGTAGCTAATGTCGCCATCAAGTGTGGCGCGTAACAGTAAGAATTTTAACGCGCTGTCCGATTACCTCGAAACTCGGTATTTATACTTAAGACCAAAAATAAAGAATAATGTGTATCAGGGTTTTCCGAAAATCAACCCCTAACGGGGTGAAAAGGGGTAGTTAATTATACAGGGGAGGATTTTAATGCGTGGCTTGATTAGCTCGAAAATTGGCATAAATAATCTTTGAGTCAAGTTATGAACACACCTTAAACAATTTTTCATAATTCCACCCATGTAAGGGTGAAAAGCGGGAATACAGTTTATATGAAAAATCTTATTCATTTGGTTAATAAACTTGAAACTTGGCACGAATATTTATGTAAGTAAATTATGAAGTTTGGCATTTTTTGTTTTCATAAACTACCCCCTAAAGGAGGATTGGGGAGCAGGTGTCAAAATTTGTATGGAAGAATTTTAACGCGTGGTCCGATTACCTCGAAACTCGGTATTTATACTTAAGACCATAAATAAAGAATAACGTGTATCAGGGTTTTTCGAAAATCTACCCTTAACGGGGTGAAAAGGGGTAGTTAATTTTACAGGGGAGTATTTTACTGCGTGGTTTGATTAACTCGAAAATTGGTATAAATAATCTTTGAGTCAAGTAATGAACACATCCCAAACGATTTTACGGAATTCCACCCCTGTGGGGTTGAAAAGCGGGGATACAGTTTATATGAAAAATCTTATTTATTTGGTTAATAAACATGAAACTTGGCAATATTTGGGTCAGTAAATAATAAAGAATGTCACTATTAGTTAAAAAAAAACCCCTTAGGCCTCATTTACGGAGATGCGGGGCGTCTCGCGTCGCGTGTGGCGTGGCGTCTCGCGGCGCGTCGGACGTTTTTTCTGTTTACGGTGGGGCGGCGCGTGAAGCGGCACGCATCATCCCACGCGTAAACACAAACTTAGGCCTCATTTACGGAGACGCGGGGCGTCTCGCGTCGCGTGTGGCGTGGCGTCTCGCGGCGCGTCGGACGTTTTTTCTGTTTACGGTGGGGCGGCGCGTGAAGCGGCACGCATTATCGCACGCGTAAACACAAACTTATAGCAATATACGACCATGTTCATAGAGAAGCAAGACGGGAAGCGTAGCGGCGCACGCTCGCCTCGATCAAATCGACTAGTTTTATGTTGGCGAGAGATAGGAGCGCACGTGTCGCAACTTGCAGCATGATCATATCATACTCCATTGCGACGGTGACTCGTCTGTGTTGCGCGATTTCTAAATAAGACTGACAGAAGATTCCGCCTCGGACATAGCTTCATCGAGAATTGCCGCTGCGTGCGCCGCCGCGATAAACGCCGCGTGGGACGCGTCGGTGCCATCCGCGGGCTCGGCCGCAAAAAACGCCCTAATTCAAACAAACGCGTCTAAAATCGCTTCTCCGTAAACGCATTCATACAACGCCATATATTTGAATTCAGTGCGGGCCGCGCCGCTCAACGCAACGCGCGACGCCTCGCGTCTCCGTAAATGAGGCCTTACAGAGGATTTAGGGGGTGACAAAGTTGATAGGTTAGAAAAATATAATGTAACCTGCTGTCGGATTAACACGAAACCCGGTACCACTAAAACAAAAAGTAAAACAAGTATGTGTTTTAGGGCTTTTCAAAAATCGACTCCTACCAAGGTGGAAAAGGGTAAGTAATAAAGTTTAAGGGGTGGATATATTACTGCTTGCTTTCATTAACTCGAAAATGAGTACCTATGGGTCTTTGAGTCAAGTTATGAACACATCACGAACGATTTTTCAAAATTTCACCCCTGTGGGACCCCCACAGCGCCCCAAACGCGGGATACAGTTTATTTGAAAAATCTGATTCCTTTGATCTATAAACCTAAAAATTGGCCCGAATACTTATTTATCTAAATAAATGATAAAGACCATACCTACATACATTTTCGAAATTTTTAGAGGACAGTACGAATTTCACGCGGACGAAGTCGCGGGCAGAAGCTAGTAACATAGTAAAAGCAAGAAATATTTTATCATTTGTTGTTTTTCATGAATTTAAAGAGAAAAATACTTTTACTTGCATATGGTGATTCTATAAGATACGAAGTTTTTATTATATTGACTTCGGTTTTTACAAAAAACCACTGAATAGTCCATCCAATAAATCACCCATAAGGAGTTGTAGAGTGCGTGAGTTAGGCCCTAAGTGATTTCTTCAGAAAATTGTTCAGGGTACTTAGGGAATAAACATACTAAAAATCCTGACGTCTAGGGGGTGAGGCGGAGTGGGGGGAGGGGGTTAAAGTTCCCATTTTGCAGTTTTTCGCTAATATCTACTTTAGTCTCATACACTTTTTCGAATTACTACCCATTTTTTACATATACATTCTCAAATAGTGAAAATTTTCGAAAAAACTACTTTTATGAATCTCTACCTGTTGTTCTCTACATGGCGTTTCCGATTGCCGCACACTTTCTCTTCATTTCGTTTACTCTTTTTTTCTTCGACAATAGAAGGCCTTCGAAAAAAAAGGTCAAAGATTGAGGCAGTGTACCAGGATTCTTCAGAAAATCGTCGCTGGATGGATAAGTATCTGGGCTATACACTTGACTCTGAATGTCTTGCCGTATGATTTCCACAGCTTTAGCCACAATCCTTAATCTCTCCTCTTCTTCATTTTTGGCTCTGTTTTCGTACCATGCTTGGTTGATTATTTTATACCCGGTGTCTAAAACACACTACGGGCAATTTGAATCTGTTGACCCCTGGAGTGATCAATATTCGGTCCCCATATTTCCTTTCCAACTCAGCCTTCATGGTTCGCCACTGAGGTTTCACCCCTGTTCACACAGGACACATTATTATTAGCACTCATGATGGATAATCCTATTGCGTAACTAAGAAGGACTCGGCATTTTAATATTTTATCACGATCACGCTCGAAAGCGCAATAGTTCGCGGAGACGGCCATTTGCTGAGTACAGGCCCGCGTTGTGCATGGCGCGTGGACACAGACACGCCCCCTTGCCACTTCTCCTGGTTTTTACATTTCTATGGGTTAACAGCTTGTTGATCTATGTAATATACAAAAGATATTGAATATTATGAACCCATGTTGATAATTGTATAAGTATGTAGTAGCGTAGTGATGCCTGGCCGGTGCGTGTCTGAGAATAGAATGCGGCTCATGTATTAAATGTGAACGCAGCAGGTCAAGGTTCGGCGGATCGGATGCCGTTTGTGTTTTTAGAATAAGGATTGCGCGGGTAAGCGATATGGAGTGCTATTTTTATGTTTTAGGCCGAGCGAAAATTGTTTTCTTAAATTTGCGAAAATTTGTCGACTTATTCTGTTCGTGTATTAATTTGTAAAGCTTATTTCAGTACCGGTTCTACTTGTTACTAAGAAAATCGGGAATGTGTGGAATGTTTTTTTTTTTTTTTTTTTTTTAAAGCGACATCCAAGTGTGTTAAATTCGGACTTTCGCTCAGGTTAGGTTCGCTCAGGTTAGGTTCGCTCAGGTTAGGTTCGCTCAGGTTAGGTTCGCTCAGGTTAGGTTCGCTCAGGTTAGGTTCGCTCAGGTTAGGTTCGCTCAGGTTAGGTTCGCTCAGGTTAGGTTCGCTCAGGTTAGGTTCGCTCAGGTTAGGTTCGCTCAGGTTAGGTTCGCTCAGGTTAGGTTCGCTCAGGTTAGGTTCGCTCAGGTTAGGTTAGGTTAGGTTAGGTTAGGTTAGGTTAGGTTAGGTTAGGTTAGGTTAGGTTAGGTTAGGTTCGGCTCCAATTGCCCACCAGGTTTGGTGGACACTTGGGGCTGGCGGCTAATTTTCAACAGGCGGGGAAAGTCATGGTTCCAATCACCGATCATCCTTGATGGTCTGTGAAGGGAACATGGCTACAGACGGACGGTCATACGTCTACTCCCCCTCTGCTTACAGAGGGAGGTGAGTGGGCGTAGACTGGGAAGGGGTGGTTCGCGCCGCTGCACCCACGAGAGTGTGGGTGGTGGAGGGTGTTCAATGTCCACGCTGCGTCTGTCCGGCATCCGGCGGCAGCGTGTGAACGCCGGGGCGGCGGTTGGTTCTGCCCAGCCGTCGGCCACCCCGTAATCCTGAGTTCAGGACCGGGGGTCCGGGCCACTGAGGCTCGGGCCGCGAGGAAGACAACCTCTCTAAAAAATTACCCCAATTCCAAGGTCTAGCGTGCCGAGGGGATGTATGGCCGGAGGGGATCCGGTCGTTAGCGCGGCGAAAAGGGACCACACCCTTAAAAGGAAAAAATGAATAAGGCTAATGAGAAAATGATTCCCCAGGCGGGCAACCTCCAAGAGGTACAATCCCGCCCTTCTTCGGAAGGCAGCCCCTTCGTATCTGGGGGGGGCACCAATAGCCTCGCGGACCGGCGGATCACCGCCGACCTGCGTCAACTGGTGTCGCAAGAAAAGAAGCTCCGGGTTAGCCTGGAGCGCCTGTGCGACGCCAAAGTACCGCTTGCCGTCGCTGACGGCAACGAGAGCCGAGGAGGCTCACCTCCTGAGAAGGACTCAGACTCGCGTGAGTGCACCTCCGAATCTCGGAGGAAGCGCCCGCGAAGCGCGGACTCGATGGGCCTCTCTTCCAGTGAGGAGAATCTGTCGGCCGCCAAGGTGCCAACGGCACAGAGAGGGCGGGGTCGCGCGAGCGTGGGCGCGGCCCCCGCTCGGCTGCCGGGCCATGACCGAGCGGGTCGCTTCGTGCGGATCTCTCGGCCCGCTACACCGGCTCCCATAGAGCGTCTGGCGGAGAGCGTGGAGAGCGACCCCGGGCCCTCGATAATGGACCTGAGTGAGGGCTCCTCGGTGTCCTTGCTGGGGTCCAACAAGGCGGAGGCGAACGCCGCAAAGCGGGCACAGCGGAAGGCGGTGGCGGCTGACGAAGTCAGCGAAATGGCCCGACTAGCCCGAGAGCGACGCTCTGCTCAAGCGGCTGCCGGAGAGAGCCTGTCGGCGGTGGCGCTCAGTCGCCAAGTTTTGGACGGCGTGGACATCGTCCTGAAGGTTGCCACTAAATCTGGCAGCCTGAAGGGCACGTTCACGCGCGCTCTAAAGGAGGCGGCTGACGACATCAAGGAGGCAGTTGGGCTCCTCCTTAATCGCACAAGCTCGGAGGAGACGGCGAAGCTGTGGGAGGAGAACGGCCGTCTGAGGTCTGAGCTCGAGGACCTCAAGCGGGAGCTTGCCGCGCAGAGGGCGGAATGGCAGCAGAGGCGTCCTGCGACTACCAGTTCTGCTCCCGTCACTGCCCCGCCACCGCCGGCCCCATCGTCGTCGGTCCCTGCCCCTGCACCTGCAGATGTGGAGATCGAAAAGATCGTTCGCATCTGCATGCTGCAGTGTGGGGGTATGGTGAATGCCCGTCTGCAGGACCTGGAGTCGAGGCTCCTCCCGGCAGAGACTCTCCGGCCGCCGCTCGCTGCAGATAGGCGGAGGAAGGAGGAGCCCGCTAAGCCGGGCCCGACAGCCGGGAAACCCAAAGGGGCGAAAAAGCCCGGAAAGCCCGTGGAGGGCACGTCCGTGCCAACTTCCCGGACAGCTGCGCCCCCGCCGACCGCGCCTCCGCCAACCGCACCCTCGGCGACCGCACCCTCGGCGACCGCACCCGGGTCCACCATGGAGGCCTGGACGACCGTCGTCAAGAGGGGCCGCCGTAAGAGGAGGACGATGCCGCCGCCACCGGCACCCGCTGGTTCACCGGCACCGGCACCCAAGAAGGCTCAGGGGCCGCCTAGGGTCAGAGCCCCGCGCTCCGCGGCTGTAGTAATTACGCTGCAGCCCGGAGCCGTCGAAAGGGGCGTCTCCTATAAGGCGGTCCTTACGGAGGCAAAAGCCAAAGTCGCGTTGTCCGACCTTGGCATACCGTCCGGCCTCAGAATGAGGCCGGCGATGACGGGGGCGCGACTGCTTGAGGTGTCGGGTGCCTCTAGCGGCGAAAAGGCGGATATCCTGGCCGTCAAGCTGAGGGAGGTCCTCAACGCGGAGGACGTTCGGGTGTCTAGGCCGATGAAGACCGCTGAATTGCGCGTCGACGGACTGGACGACTCGACGACTCCGGCCGAGGTCGTGGCGGCCGTCGCCCAAGCCGGTGGATGTCCGCCCGAGGACGTACGAACGGGCGAGATACGCGTCGACGCTTCCGGGCTAGGCGCGATTTGGATGCGGTGCCCGGTGGCGGCGGCGAACAAAGTCGCCGATACTGGGCGTCTGTTGGTGGGGTGGGTTGCAGCGAGGGTGAAGCTGCTGCAACCCAGGGCCTTGCGGTGCTACCGTTGCCTCGACATTGGGCATGTCAGGGCACGGTGCACTTCCATAGACCGCAGCGAGCAGTGCTATCGCTGCGGTCAGGCCGGCCATAAAGCGGCCCAGTGCTCCGCGGCGCCGAACTGCAGCCTCTGTACAGCTGCAGGGAGGCCCGCTGGGCACAGGGCGGGCGGAAAGGCCTGTGGTGCGCCCGCCCAGAAAGGGAAGAGAAGGGATGCCAAGGCTGCCGGAGGCTCTTTACCCCCCCCTCAGCCTGGCTGCCCTTCGGCCGACTCTCGGCCTAGGAATGGTGCGGAGGGAATGGATTGCGCATAATGGCGTTCTACCATTTCCTCCAGGGCAATATCAACCACTCTGCTAGAGCTCAGGATCTCTTACTCCAGAGCATGGCAGAGTGGTCGATTCGTGTGGCTGTGGTCGCCGAACCGTACTTTGTCCCCCCCAGGGACAACTGGGTGGGAGACCTGGACGGTTTGGTGGCCATCATTGGCGGGGCTCTTGTCAGTCCGTCCCGAGGTCACGGCTGGGTAGCCGTCCTCGCGGACGGCATTGGCACGGTTGGTGCGTACTTCTCGCCCAACAAGAGTCTCGCCGACTTCGAGAGGTTCCTTGTCGAGTTGGGTGCCGTCGTGAACAGACTCCACCCTCGCCCGGTGCTGTTGCTGGGGGATCTCAACGCCAAGTCTGCGGCGTGGGGATCTCCTGTGACCGATGCTAGGGGCGAGGTGCTGGAGGAGTGGGCGGTCACGACTGGCTTGATCGTCCTAAATCGGGGCTCGGTGCACACGTGCGTGCGGCAGCGGGGCGGGTCTATAGTGGACGTCTCGTTTGCTAGCCCCGCTGTCGCGAGCCGTGTCCACGATTGGCGTGTCGCCTTGGGGGTGGAGACGTTGTCGGATCACCGGTACATTCGTTTCGACGTCTCCGCCCAGACCGCCGGCGGCCGCGGTCCGCCGGCCCCGCGAACAGACGGTCCGCGCTGGGCGCGTAAGCGCATCGACAGGGAGCTTCTCGAGGAGGCCGCTATTGTACAGGCCTGGATCCGGGAGTCGGCAACGAACGGACCCGTCGACGTCGAGCAGGAGGCGCTGTGGTTCCGCGGGGTGATGACGCAAATTTGTGACGCGTCCATGCCCCGGGTCCACGCACAGTCAGCAAGGCGCCAGGTGTACTGGTGGACCGCCGAGATCGCGCAGCTGCGCGTCGCGTGTGTAGCGGTTAGGCGCCGGTACACCCGATACCGGAGGAGACGTCGTCGGGTCCCTGACGAAGAAGCCGCGCTGTATGAGGTGTACCGCGCGGCGAAGGAGACTCTGTGGCTGGCCATCAGCGAGGCGAGGACGCGAGCCAGGGAGGAGATGCTGGAGACTCTAGACGGAGATCCGTGGGGGCGGCCTTATCGCGCGGTCCGAGGGAAACTTCGAGCCGCGGCACCCCCACTTACGGAGAGTCTCCAACCCGAGCTGCTGGAGGAGGTAGTAGCAGCCCTCTTCCCGGCAAGAGCGGAGCACACTCCGCCACCGATGGCTTTGCCCACAGCCGCAGAGTCTACAGAAGAGAACGCCATCAGCGTTCCAGGGGTGACACAGGCAGAGATGGGGGCAGCTGTGATGCGGCTCCGGGCCAAGAACGTGGCTCCGGGGCCCGACGGGATCCACGGCTGCGTGCTGGCCCTCGCTCTGAAGGAGCTTGAGCCCCAACTGAGAGGACTCTACACAGCGTGTCTTGAGCGGGGCCAGTTTCCCACGTTGTGGAAATCTGGTCGTCTGGTCCTGCTCAGGAAGCCGGGACGCCCTGCGGATTCGCCATCTGCGTACCGGCCCATAGTGCTGCTAGACGAGGTGGGTAAGCTGTTTGAGCGGATAATCGCAGCCCGCCTCGTCGGCCACTTGTGCAGAGAGGGGCCGGAGCTGGACGACAGTCAGTTCGGCTTTCGGCGTGGGCGCTCCACCATTCACGCTGTGTCGCGGGTGAGAGTCCTGGCGGAGGAAGCAGTGTCTCGGGGCGGGGTGATGTTGGCAGTGTCCTTGGACATATCCAACGCTTTCAACACCCTGCCCTGGAGTTGTATTCGGGAGGCACTTCAGTATCATCGGGTGCCTCCCTACCTTCGCCACATCGTTGGGGCTTATCTGTCGGAGAGGTGTGTCACCTACATGGGACGTGATGGCGAAAACCAGCACCGCATGTCGTGCGGTGTCCCGCAGGGTTCGGTCGTAGGCCCGCTCCTGTGGAACATCGGGTACGACTGGGTGCTGAGAAGCGAGCTTCAACCGGGCGTGGACCTGACGTGTTATGCTGATGACACGCTGGTCACTGCCCGGGGGAGCTCATACAGGGAGGCAGCGTTGCTAGCGACGGCTGCGGTCTCACAGGTGGTGAGCCGCATACGTCGCCTGGGCCTGGAGGTAGCCCTCAACAAGTCGGAGGCCATGGTGTTTCATGGCCCCCGGCGGGCGCCGCCGCCCGGTTCACACATCGTGGTCGGGGGGGCCCGGATCGCTGTCGAGTCTACCATGAAGTACCTGGGATTGGTGCTCGACAGCCGGTGGGATTTCGGCCCCCACTTCCGGCGGCTGGCGCCCAAGTTGTTGGGCGCGGCTGGGGCGCTGTCAACGCTGCTTCCCAATCTGGGGGGCCCGAGCGCCGCCTGTAGGCGGCTCTACATGGGGATCGTGCGATCGATGGCCCTGTATGGGGCCCCAATCTGGGCGACTGACCTGACGGCCGGTAGCATCGCAGTCCTGCGAAAGCCGCAGAGGGCGATGGCCGTCAGAGTCGTCCGGGGGTATCGCACGATCTCCTACGAGGCGGCCTGCGTACTGGCTGGATCCCCGCCCTGGGACCTGGAGGCGAAAGTACTCGCGTCGTTGTACCGGTGGCGCGAGGAAGCGCGGGCGCGAGGCGAGTGGCTGATGCAGCGCCATATGGAGCTGCGTCGGTCACAGCTTCGCGAGGTCCTGGTGGCGGAATGGCGGGACAGGCTTTCACGCCCTACCGCCGGCCTCGTCACTATCGAGGCGGTCCGGCCAGTACTCGAACACTGGCTCGGAAGGAGGCACGGCTCCCTGTCGTTTCGGGTGACGCAGGTGCTCTCGGGGCATGGTTGCTTCGGGAAGTACCTGTGTCGCATAAACAGGGAGCCGGACGCCCGGTGTCACCACTGCGTCGACTGCCGGGAGGACACGGCATGGCATACGCTGGCAGAGTGTGCCGCTTGGGAGGAGCCGCGCCGTGCCCTCATCTCAGAAGTAGGCGGTGACCTGTCGCTGCCGGCCGTGGTCGAGTCGATGGTCGGCAGCGAAGAGTCCTGGGACGCGGTGGTTTCCTTCTGCGAAGTCGTCGTCTCGCAGAAGGAGGCTGCGGAAAGGGAGAGGGAGATCTCGTCCACTCACCCGGCCCGCAGCAGGCGCACCGGGCGTCGGCGGAGGGCGGACAACGCGCTCTTCCAGCCCCCCTAAATGGGTCCAGGGGCGACGGACTCGGGGACGTCCGTAGCCCCCCATACACTAGGACCCGAGGTGGCGGCGCGTAGTGTTCCACGCGCGCCCCTTTTTTAGACGTCGCGGGGGGAGTCAAACACCTCACTCCCCCCCCCTGACCTGAGGAGGCCTGCAGCGGCGGGCCGGCACCAGCCGGGGGTTGCGGAAGGATCGTACGTTCCCGCGACCCCTGGCGTAGGTGTGAGATGGAACACCGGGGTGGTTTTTAGTCAGTAAGAGTCTGACAGACCCCGCCGCCCGCCCCAGAGCGGCGGACATCCATGAGGATTTTCCACCCCGGAAAAAAAAAAAAAAAAAAAAAAGGTTAGGTTAGGTTAGGTTAGGTTAGGTTAGGTTAGGTTAGGTTAGGTTAGGTTAGGTTAGGTTAGGTTAGGTTAGGTTAGGTTAGGTTAGGTTAGGTTAGGTTAGGTTTTTTTTTTTTTTTTTTTTTCTAATTAATTACCGCGGACTTGGTGGTCCGCGCCCTTGTTTACATTTATTAATTTGTTTACTCAATTTTAATACTAATGCTAGGAAACAGTTACAAAAACTCCCACATCGGACACATCCTTACAATTAGTGGCTTATATAACTAACTTAAAAAATCTACGTGAGTCCATCCTACAATTTTTTTTTTTTTTTTTTTTTTTTTTTTTTTTTTTTTTTTTTTTTTTTTAATGATATATAGATAGTACATGCAAATATATATACACTTGTTCATTATTTAATCAGGCATTTTTTAATTATTGGTACAATATTGGTTAATGGTTATTATTTTTTTTTTTTTTTTTTTTTTTTTTTTTATTATTATACATCACATTACAGTTTGTTATCAAGTATCTTATACATTCTTATTTTAGTGTTACACATTTAATATCTATTGTTATATAATATATTTTTTACAGTTTGTGCTTACAGTTAAATTTTATATATAGGTTCTACACATTTACTACTTATTTTAAGTTTATACATATTAATTTCCTAATTTTACAAAGTTCTAATTATTTTAGTGTATTGCAGTGTTGGTTAGTTTTAGATTGGATTGGGTTGTGGGTTTGTTAGGTGGTGTTTAGGTGGTTAGTTGAAGTTTGCTGACCAGGGACTTCGCTAGCCTGAGCAAAGCTTCCACAACAACTGCGTCTCGGTGCTGCATGGCCATCTTCAGGTTGTAATCGATGACCATTTTTGTCGGCGCACCCATCGCTCTCTTTGCGAAACGGGCCGTGGCGTCGTCGGCGTCGTCGGTGTAGTAGACGCAACTGACCGTGTGTCTCGACACCGCCACTACCGCGTGAGAGATGCTGTCATGGATTTTGAGCCTCCTGGACTTTGTGTTGATGATGATTACGCTGTCGTAGGTCAACCCCTGAGCCTCGTGTATGGTTAACGTGCGCGACCCTTCACCGGAGCCGTATCCCTGGCTTATAAGAGAAGTTTTCTCCCCTTGCGTGTGAACCAGGAATAGGGTGTTTTGTGCGGTGCTCGGTATTTGCGCTCCCGTAAAACCTTTCACCTTCAGGGAGTGGACCTGCGACAGCGACGACTTGGAGGAGTATATACCGGAGTATATCTCGCTCAGTGCAAACGCCACGTCCATCGGATTGCGGTGCGTACAAAGCAACTCCTGGGTGATGCCAGCCACCGAGTCTGGACGGGTATACCTTAACTCGAAAAGGTTCTGTCTGTCCAAAAATGGAAGCTGGTTCACGTCTCCGATGAGGACAATCTCGCTTGCTCCGGACAACTTTACTGCCATAACTATGGCCCCAAAATGGTTCATTAGAGCTTCGTCTACCGTGAGACGGTAGCACTTCTCTTGCTGTCGGAACCCGTTGGCTAAGATTGAGGCCATAGTGCGCACCTTTGTCTTCACTCGGTCTCCTAAGCGGTGCGCAAGCTTCTCTCTGAGATCTTTGGCAGCTTCGGTTGTCGTGGTAGCTATGACGTCCTTCCCCTCATCGAAGTGCTTGACCACCCAAGTCGTCTTTCCACACCCCGGAACCCCATTTACCCACCTGATATTGGGTACCGCCCAACTTTCCTGCGATACCGGGACATCTGAGTTCCCTAAAATGGTCTGAGCCATTTCAAGGATCTTGTCGTCCGGCATGATTTTGGTACATTTGGCGGTAACCACTATCGGGTCGTCGTCCGGTACGTTGAACTTGAGTTTGCCCGAGCGCTCCGTCTCCTCTGCGTCCAGGGCCACAAATCCGCTCCTCGCGCTATAGGCTACCATATACGACCCCGTCATTTCCCCTTTGATGACTTGAGATGTGACGTTGTCGTACACCGCTGCCTCTGATTCCTTGAGCAGTACCTTTAGCAGTCCTTCTGTGTCTCTCTGGTAGGTCTGCAGGATCTTCTTGCATGTCGCGAGATTGACCTCTCTGGTCGCTCTCACGATTGCTACGTACTCAAGGAAAGCGCTCTTCACGTGGTCCGTGGTGCCGGAATTGACTGCGAGGGTCGGCGGGCTGACTTGCCCTTTATCGGCTCTGGTTGGTATGGGCTTTTTCGGTGTGGGTTCTTTGGCCTTTCTTTTAAAGAACCTATCCACTGCTGCCTCCTGCCTTTGGGATGATGGTGATGCTCGGCTGGTGCTCGGGAGCAGTGCACTGAGGAAGGTGCCGAAGGCTTTCAGTCGACTCCTCGACCGGGCCTGACCCTCGGGGCTGGTAATTTTGCTCTGCTCCTTTGCAGCTTTTTCGGCTTCTGCCTTCTGCTGGGCCCTCTCCGAACCGCTCTGAGTTGTCGGGGTTGTTGTTGTGGGCCTCGTCGCGCTGGCTGTTGGCTGTCTTGGGGCTTTGAGGAAACTCAGAGTTTCCCCTCTGTCCTCGTAGACAACTACCTCATGATGTTCCGAGGCTTTTAGACAGCCGAAGCGGTCTGCGACGTCTCCTCTCTCCCCTCCGACCATCATCGCGTCAACACTTATGGTACGTGCTGAGACGGCCATAGTTTCTCCCGCCTCCCTGACCTTTTGAAGCAGTGAGCTTGCCTGGGCGAATGGAGTCTCCTCTCCCCACTCGAATAGTGCGATCGTCTTACCTTTGGATCGCACTAGACGGCATCGGTGAGTGGCTATTTCCACTCGAGGCAGTGCAGCATACTTGCTGCCTTTCATGCTCGTATTGGTGGTGCTTCCGTTGATCAAGGCGGCTAGGCCTGGTGATATCGGTATACGGGCCCTAGCTCGGCTTGAGCCTATGCAGAAGCTTATGCCCAACCTTTCTCCTTCTCTGTTCATGAACAGAGAGACTCCTCGCAGTCTGACGCCCGGGACTCCGTCTCCTCCGCACGCCAGGAATTGCGTGATAGGCATGGTGATAGGGGCTGGTTGAGGGTTGGCTTCCGTTGCCGCTGCTGGTACTGATGGTTCTGCTGGTGCTGGTTGTCTGTTAGTGTTAAACGTGTGAGTGGTTCGTGTTGTGGTGAGTGTATTAGTTGTTGTGGTTGTTGGTGTGGTGGTTGATGGTAGTCGGTTTCGACTTGACAAGGTTGCGTCCGTTTTGTTAGCCTTTGCCGCGACCACAGCGACTTTGCTCGCGAATGCCAAGAATGGTGTCCTAGTAGCCGGTCTCCCCATGATGTTCTGGAGTGTGGACTGGCTTAGCTGGGTTTCTAGCTTGACCTCCAGCTCCATTCTGTCGTGGGCGAACCTGGGGCATTCGAAGAGCAAGTGCCAGACTGTTTCTTCGCAACTGGGGTCACAGACGCACGAGGGACTGTCTTTGAGATGGAAGCGGTGGAGGTACGCTGAGAATCCTCCGTGTCCTGTAAGGATTTGTACATGGACCGGTGTGAGAACTGAGTCTCTAAGTGTCCTTTTCGCCGCGAGGACGTCTGGGAAGAACACTTTTGTGACCGATCCTGTACTCGAGGATTCGTACCGCGTTTGCCACTTCGCTATAGTCCCCTCCCGTATCTTCCTCCTCACGAACGATACGGGGACCTTGTTGTAGTCTGCTGTCTCTTTCGTTAGGGCTGCCTCCTTGGCCAGCTCGTCCGCTCTCTCATTCCCGGCGGTTCCCACGTGGGCCTTGAGCCAAAAGAACCTCACATCTCTGCCCTCCTCTCTGATCTCTCGGACGCTTCTCTTGATTTGGAGTGCCAAGTGGTGAGTGACAGACGGTCTCCTCAGCAAGTCAAGTGACGATCTTGAGTCACTTAAAATGCTTACAGAGGCCGCCCTGGATTCTCTCACCATCCTGACAGCTCTAAATAGAGCGTACATTTCCGATTGGAAGACAGTGTTGTGAGGCTCCAACCCGAAGGTACTGGACTTGGACTCCTTCCCATTTTCCCACCAAGTTAGGGCAGCTCCAACTTTCCCCTCTATCTTACTGCCGTCGGTGTATATTTGGGGACCGATTACTTGGTGGGTTGCCAGGGTTTCGGGAGTCAAGTCTTCCAGGCGCGCATACTCTGTTGTTGTGAGTAGTGCTGGGTGGGGATTTTTGGAGTGATGCACGTCGCACTCCAGCTCGCGGCCCGGTGGTATGAACTCTTTGGAATGACCCTTCTTGATCTTGAACAGGGTTGCCGCCTCGAGTACCCGGAGGTCTAGGGGGAGTTGGCCTGACAGGATGAGTGCCGATGTCAGAGACACCGTGCGGTATGCTTTGCAGATCTTCTGCGCGAAGCCCCTCTGCAGTGAGTCAAACTGATTCCTTGTCATCAGTTCCTCAGCTGCGGGAGCCCACGCACTCGCTGCATACATCACGATGGGCTCTATCACCGACACGTATATTGTCCTAATTATCTCTCCGTTGAGACCCCAAGTCACCTTTGCCGCGCATGCCAACTGCTTGTAGATGTCTGCAGCCTTTTTACAGGTCGCAGACACGTGCGCGTTGAAGGTGAGTTTTGCGTCTATTGTGAGACCTAGCAGCTTGACCTCTTCGACCAGGTTCAGCCGCGTGCCCGACATGTGGAGTATCGGAACATCGTATTTAAGCTTCCTCGTTAACACCATCGCGTTGGTCTTGTGCGCGGCGAAACGTAGCTTATTTTGGACGCCCCATTCCGATACTGTGTCTAGCACGTCATTGGCTGATTGCTGCAGGGGACCGGCTGTGAAGTCCGAGAAAACTAGGACAACGTCGTCTGCGAAGGCTTGGCAGTATACCCCCATACTCGCCATTTTCTGTAGGAGTGAGTCTAGGATAAGGTTCCAAAACGTCGGTCCGGCAATTGAGCCCTGGACGCATCCTTTCGTGGTACCCTTCTCGCTAGTCGCTCTGGCGTAGTTGACCCTGATGTTCCGGTCTTCCAGGTATGAGGCGACGAGAGCATAGATGTTATTGGGACAGTTTTTTACTACCATCTGTCTTTTGAGTGCTGGCCACCACGCGTTGTCGAAGGCCCCCTCTATGTCCAATGATATCAAAAGCACGATCTTTTTGGCTTTGATTTCGGCTCGTAAGTGCCCCATTAGAGCATAGAGGGCGTCCTCGGTTCCGCGCTGCGGCATGAACCCGTACTGGTTTTGGTTGAGTGTGGGCAGGAAGTGCCACTGTAGTCTGCCGACTAGGAGCTTCTCGACGATCTTTCCTAGGACCGAGAGCAGACCTATTGGCCTGTACGACTTTGGGCTGGTGTAGTCGTCCTTTCCTGGCTTGCGGAGAATGCACACGTGGGCGACCTTCCACTGCTTCGGGAAGTGCGACAGCGACAGGCACTTGTTGGCTATCGCTAAGAACACTTCCCTGTCACAGTTTATTGCCGCAGTGCAGATGTCTGCTGTTAACCCGTCAGGACCGGGAGCTTTTTTCGGATTCTGGTTCTGGAGAACCATTTCCAGCTCCGCAGTCGTAAAGGGCGGGTCGTCAGCAGACAGACCTTTTGGGTTCTTTTCCTCCGCTAGCCTTCTCAGGTTCATGTGGTATGGCTGTTCGGCATCCGTTGAGTCGTCGGGGTAAAAGGTTTTTGCCAGAAGATCCGCGGATTGCTCTGGGCTGAGCGTCTCTCCTTCGGTGTTTCTCAGGAGCGCGTCGTCCTGTCTTCTAGCTGTCTTCCTTAGTACCCTGTAGATGCCGTCCCACATGCTCTCTCGGTCCTGCTTCGAGCAGAACTCCTTCCAGTTGGCAGTGGCTGCTTCCGCTGCTGCTGTGGTGTATGCTTGTTTTGCCTGGATGTATTCCTGGATGGTGAAGTGTCTCCGACTAGCGGCTGCGTTCCGGATCCTTCTCTTCCTCGTCATCGCATCTCTTTTGAGACGGTCCAGAGAAGGGCTCCACCATGGGGGCTTTGCGTCGCGTTTGGGTGACCCCAGTTTTGGGATTGATTCCTCGCACGAGCGGTGGATGTTTGTTGTGTATAGGGTGATAGTTGTCTCCAAATCCTCAGGGCTCGATATGTCCGAGACTCTGACGGTCGTGATGTTCGTGGCCGCCAGGCTGGTTTTGAAGTGTGTGTTGAAGTCGGACCACTTTGCCTTCTTGGTGTTATAGATGCGCGTCGAGATTGGCCTTAAGGGTTCCAAGGCCTTTTCTAAGCGCATCGAGAAGGTAATAGCGTTGTGGTCTGAAGTTGTTAGACTTCTTTCTACACGCCACTCCTCTACCTTGCCCAGCAGCGACAGGCTGCATACCGTTACATCGACGATACTGGTGCACCACCTGTCTCCTCTGTAGGTCTCGAACGTTGGTGTTTGGCCCATATTTAGGATGTGGAGATCCCGCTCATTGAGGAACGCGTTGTACGCTGCCCCGCGGTGGTTTTCGGAAACACTTCCCCACCACTGGCTCCAGGCGTTAATGTCTCCTCCCACCAGGATGTTATTTGTGTGTAGTTTTTGGATGGTGTTATGTGTCTCGGAAAGGTAGGGTTCAATTTCCTGGTCACCTTCGAAATAGACCGATAGCACTCCAAAGCTGAGCTGTCCCGCCTTCAGCAAGACGGCGGCGATGTTCTCGGTCACAAGCTGGGGGTCGTGGATGACCTCCAAGTCGTTTCCGAAAACAACGATCGCCGCCTTTACTGGCTTCTGGCGGTTGAGACTGCACTGGATAACCTGCGTGCCGGGGCTTTGTTTCATCACACCTGTTCTTCCTACATAGGGCTCTTGAACAAGTGCTACTGAAATTCCCTTTGCCTGAGCCACCAAGTGCAGTTCTTCTGTGGCCAGCTTGGAGCGCTGAAGATTGACTTGGATGAATTTCAATCTTGCTGTCGGTCTCTTTGCGATTTCGGGGGTGACCGGTTGGCTTGTTGGTGTGTTGTCCTGGTCGCCCTTAGCAATAGGAAACGCGCGACCTCGCTATACCATCCCACTTTTGGCGTTCCTGGCAGTCTTCACTAAACGCTGTATGTGCCAGGTCGCTTGCCGACCCGTGTGCCGTCTTGCAGTTAATGCATGTGGGCGGTTTGCCATCGGCTCGTGTGAGACAGTCCCCTATGTTGTGCGCTCCACTGCAGTAGGCGCAGACCTCCTTTGCGGCCTTGCATATGGACTTGTTATGTCCATATCCAAGGCACTTTGTGCACTGGACCAGAGGGGACTGATCCTCAATTGAGCATCGCTTGATGCCCACATGGACTTTCTGGACTACTGTCAGACACTTCCAGAGCTCCGGAGAGAGCTCCAGAACTGGGTGGCACTCGTGGGGGTTCCTCGCACGTTTCCTGTATCGCACCCTGAGTGTTTGTCCATCCACAGCGACGTTCTGCAGAAGGTGTTTATTCTGCGCTTTCAGGAGATCGACGATCTCCCCGTCGCTGTAGCTGGCCAGCACTCCCTTGATGCAGACGAGCGGGTTTTGGGGTTTTGGCTCCTGCACCTTGAGCCCTGCGTTCGATCGGACTTGGTCTCTGATGATGTTGAGATCCGTTTTAGTAGCGCATCTGAGGACCACCTTCTGGTTCCGCGCTTTCCTAACCGTGTCGACACGGGCCCCACTCGTCTTTAGGTCCAGGGCTGTCCTGATCCTCTCGATGACGTTGTCCCCGGTGTGTTGGGGGTTCGTCGACGAGACTATCAGGGTGTGGTTTGGTTGTGTGGGTGGTTTCGGGGGCTTGGGTGTGCTAGCAACCTGGGCAAAGGTTTTGGGGCCTTGTTGTTGTTGGGCCGGTCTGTCTAACTTGCCCAGGTCTGCTACCCCTTGCTGGATGGTCTTTAAAGTCTTTTTGACCTCCCCCACCGCGAGCTCCGCTTCTAGGTTCAGCGCCGGGGGCGCCTGGATGGTCGGCTCTTTGTCGCGCAGCACGCGGAGGTCCGCCGAAACCATCTCCAACCTTTCCGAGATGGGCTGTAAATGTTCTGTTATATTTATTGTCGGATGTGGGGCTGGTGGGGAGGCTACCGGCCTGTTTTCTATGGCCCGCAATTGATGTTGTAGTGCCTCGAAGGCCTCCTCGAACTTTTCTGTGGTGAGTAGGAGGCCTGTCTCCTGGCTGCTCGGATCCGGGTCCACGGTCTTGTTTGTTGACCGGGTGAGGTCCTCCTTGAGCCTTTCCAAGGCTTTCCGGAGCACGTCCAGCTGGTTCGACACGCTGGTTATATTTGTGTCGAGGCGGGAGAGGCTGGTCCCCATTGACTCCCACTTGGGGTCGCCAGGGGCTCTTGTACTCTCCTGCCTTGTTTTCTCGTGCTCCCTCAAGTTCTTCAGGCTCGCGGTTGACACCTCATGTTTCACCTCCTTGATGCCCTTGAGGGCCTCAAGGGTTTCGTGACCCAGCCATTCCCGGATCCCTTTCGCCTCCTTCAGGGTGTCCGAGGCGTCCGTGCGCACAAGGGAGAGCTCGACCTTCATGTTCATGAGCTCTCGAGTGTGAGCTCTCTCGACGCGCACAAGCTCTTGCGCGTGTCGAGAGCGCTCCTTCTCGAGGTTATACTTATGTCGAGCCCTCGAGTCCGCAAGTGATAGGGCCGTCTCGTACAGACCCTGCAGGCACTCATGGGCTGTTGCTTTACACTCTCTCTTCATATTGCCGGCTGCCTCCAATGCTTCCTTGCCCTTCTGAAGCAGATCGTTGGCTTCCCTGGTAGCAAGGTCCATCTCCACCCCCGTGCCCCTTCTCGGCGTTCTGTAGAGAAGACTCGGCCGTCCACTCCCGTGACGGTCAGCCTGACTCACTGTCGAGGCTACCGAGCTCTCGTCGTCCGACAGGATCTGATGGGGGGGGGAAATGCCACATTGCTCCCAGTTGATGACCACTTCCGCTATCCTACTACGGTCCTCCGTCTGAGACGTCTCAGGCGCCGAAGGCAGCGGCGGAATCATGCTCGTGGCATCCGGTTCCGACACTGCCCTCGGCGCCTGGGACCTCTGCGAAGGACGCGCCGACTTCTCCGAGACCACAGATTTTGCCGTGTTCTTCAGCACTTTCTCCCTGAGGGATTTCGGGGCTTTCACGGCCTCCGTGGTCATTTTTCGGGATGTAGTGGGCTGGTTTGAAGTCATCTTTGTACTTTTTATGTTGGATTTAGTCAAGGTTAGATGGGTTGATTAAGGTTTTGTTATTGTTAATTGGGTTATGGTTAAATTGGTTAGGGTTAGTTTAAGTTAGGGTTAGGTTTGTTTTAGATTCTATTCTATTTTGTTAGATTAAGTTAAACTAAGTTAAAGTAATGTATAGTTTGTTTGTATTATGTGATGTTTATACTATGCCTGTGATTATGTAATTCTATTTTTTTTTTTTTTTTTTTTTTTTTTTTTTTTTTTTTTTTTTTTTTCTATGTTAGGATGGACTCACGGATGATGGATGATCCGCTGATGTTCTGCTGTCCGGTGCGGAGTCCGATAACTGCTCGGGGCTCGGGTGTTCTGAGCCCTGGACGAACGCTGGTGATGGTCTTCAGTGGAATTGTCCGTGTCGTGACTGCGTTGGTGGTGAGTGGTGCGCTATTTCCGGTTTCTGGCGGGGCCAAATTGAAGAGCGTTTTGCGCCCTTCAAAATGAGCCCAAACTCGGCTTTCTAGCTCCAACGGGGACGAAGTTAGGTTGCGGGGGGGTGAGGTAGCCCCAAAGGGGGGAGGGGGAGGGGGAGGGGGGGGGTTTCGTGGGGAGACGATTAGGGGGTGAGGGGGGGTGAGGGGGGGGGGGGGGTAGGGGGGGGGAGGTTTCGTGGGGAGAAGATTTAGGGTGAGGGGGGGTGAGGTATGGTGAGGGGGGGGGGGGGCAACGAGCGGAGCAAGGGGTTAGTGGAGGGGAGAGCAATACCCGTACTTGGGTATCAGGGGGGGGGGGGGGTGATGTGAGGGGGGGGGGTGTTAGGGGGGGAGGGTAATTTGGAGGGGTAGGGGGAGGGGGTAAGGGCTTGAAGTCCCGAGTCGGATGAACCCAAACTCGGGGGGGGTAGGACAAGGGGTTTAGGAGTTCCCTCGGGGCTTACCTCGTGCTGAAGCTGTGGAGTCGTCACACTGGTGTCTGGACTGCAGGCAGATTCCTCGGCCGTCTTCGAAGGCTCCAGTAGTGGCTGGGATGACTGGTTTTACGTCACGCCTCGTGGTTTAGAAACACGTGGAGGAAAAGTGAGGTTGTTTTTCACTAAAAACCACGTGTTTTGGCGTGTTTTCGCACCTTAATAAATCCCAGACCGCTGCTCCGATTTTCCTGGTCTTTGTGTTGTTTGATAGGGCTCTGCCGCGTCTCTCCGGTGTATTGTTTGCACAACGACTCCACTGACCTTTGGTGAGATATCCGCTGGTGAAGTTGCGGGGGTCCTGCTCTTAAACCCGTGGAGGTAGACTCTTGCGCACACGTATCCTGCTGAATTGACACTGCACAATTCCACTGAGTAACTTTTCGCGAACGTAACTCAACGCGTTGAATTTTAGTGAATTTTTTACGCGGAGCTGATGTTATACGTGCGATGTTTTATCGGTTACTCGGTTAGGTTAGGTTAGGTTAGGTTAGGTTAGGTTAGGTTAGGTTAGGTTAGGTTAGGTTAGGTTAGGTTAGGTTTTTTTTTTTTTTTTTTTTTTTTTTTTTTTTGATTCACCAGTGATCTACCTCTAACATAATTAGAGTCCTTTTATAACAATTGAGGTGTGGTATATCTACTGGGTTTTCTTTATTCTTATCTATTTCACATTATAGTCTTATCTTATGTTATCTTACACATACAGTTCGCCCTGTTATTATTAATACTTATGTTACATTACTTATTCTAGGCCAAAATATTTCCAGGTGGGATTACAAATTTCTTACTTATTCTTAATTTATATGCTACAGTACATTCTACAACTAGGTGGGGTTTACACTTTCTATACTTACACATTAATTTTTGTTTACTTATTTATATATGCCTTAATTTTCTAACATCTTATTTTTTATACTTTATCTATTTATATGCTAATCTATATATTTTATACTAATATATATATAGCATCGATTTGTTGTACTATTTGTTCCTATTTATAACTATCTTAGCAATATAAGTGATATACTCAATGAATGTTTGTCTGTGTTTTTTACTACCTATTAGCTTAGGGAAGTTTTCGGCTATCATTTTACATTCCAACTTATTTTCGGCCTCGAATCTCCTCAGAGCGTGGATTGAACAGTCGGTCAGGATGTGTTCGACCGTTTCTGGTGTGTCAGGTTGACAGAGGCACGATGAGTTCTCTTTGCACCTGAATCGATTCAGGTACTCAGAGAACCCACCGTGCCCCGTCAGTACTTGGGTAGTGACATTCGTTGGGACCATTTGTCGAACTATTTTATAGGAGGTGGTGACTTCGGGGAAGAAAGCATCCTTTGCTTGTACCTTTGGTTCCATTCATCAATCGACCCCTTTCGGATCTGTCGCTTGATGAATGAAACCGGGCAAAGGTCATAGTCAGGTTTTGTTTTGGTCTTAAGAGCCGCATCCTTCGCCAGCTCATCCGCCCTCTCGTTTCCCGCAAGACCCGCATGTGCCTTGATCCAGAACAAAGACACAGTTTTGCCCTGGTTTTCAATGATCCTCAGGTTTTTGCGGGTGTCGACTGCCAGGGGATGCGTTGTACTGAGGTTGGTTAGGTTAGGTTAGGTTAGGTTAGGTTAGGTTAGGTTAGGTTAGGTTTTCCTCTCGTTCCGTCTGGTGCAGGTGTTGTCCGGCCACGGCTGTTTCGGAACGTACCTGCACCGGATCGGGAGGGAGGAGACCCCGGCGTGCCACGACTGCGGCGCGGCGGAGGACACGGCGCAGCACACCCTCGAGGCGTGCCCGGCTTGGTCCGAGCTGCGCCGCGGTCTGACCGCGGCGGTCGGACAGGACCTCTCGCTTCCTGGTGTGATCAACGCCATGCTGGGGAGCGAGGAGGCCTGGGCAGCGGTGGCCTCCTTTTGCGAGGACGTAATCTCGCAAAAGGAGGAGGCGGAGCGCGCGCGGGAGGACGACCCTCTCGCTGTGCCGCTCCGCAGACGAAGAAGGGGTCGGAGAAGGCGCCAGCCTCTCCCCCCTCATGGTGGCGATGGGCGGGCGACAGGCACGGGGGTGCCGTCTCCCGCATTGCACCCATCACCACCTTCGTCGGTCACTCCCGGGCCCCCGTGAGGGGCCCGCCCTGAAGGACAATCGTCGGCGGAGGACTGGACGTTAAGGCTACGCTGGTTTCCCAGTCCCCCGCCACTCGGACGAAGCGGGAGTGCCGCTGGGTTTTTTAGTGGGTATACCGGGTCAGACCCGGGAGTCCCACATAGCCCCCCATCCCCCGATGGGAGGGTATGCGTAACGCATTTTTCCCAGCGCAAAAAAAAAAAAAAAAAAAAAAAAAAAAAAAAAGGTTAGGTTAGGTTAGGTTAGGTTAGGTTAGGTTAGGTTAGGTTAGGTTAGGTTAGGTTAGGTTAGGTTAGGTTAGGTTAGGTTTTTTTTTTTTTTTTTTTTTTTTTTTTTTGATTTGGCAGGAGAGGGAAATCCTCATGGACGCCCAGAATGGGCAGTGCCGGACTCTTACCGGCTAAAACCCACTCCTGCCTTTGCTGAGTGTCCCTCTGACATGATCAGAGACCTTTTTATGGCAATAAATTTGATTTTTTTGTCTCTCTTATATAAGTTTCGCTTATTCGCAGTCCTATTTTAGGATGTATGGAGTTCCTGGAAGCAATCTTCATGTCATTTTATCTTAGTTTTCCTTCCATTGTATTATATTGCTTAGAGGTGATTTTAATAGGTAACTAATTATACGTGTCTAATGTTTATGCGGCTTATTTTCCAGTTATTTTTGTTGTTTTGTGTTTGAATGTCAACCTAATTCCTACTTTTAATAAATACTTTTAATCTTCAATTTAATCTACTTTATGTTTATGCTATGGCTATTCTAATATATATACAATATATCATATAGACATAATATTTCTTAATCTTTTGCTTACGTTTGTTTTCTTTTGTATAAATTTTGCTATTAATTTTATATTCAGTAACTTGTTTTTCCTTTCAGTCAATCCCGGCTGACTCACTACTGCTATTTGAAGCACAACGAGCTCGACGGACCACAACGGTAAGGTTAGTTTATCAATAATGTTTGTTGTTCTATTTTTTGAATATATATAATCGTTAAATCTATTTTCTAAAACTGTGTTATTGTTAATTAGGTGAATATAGAGGGATTTTAATTTGGATTCCGTTTTTAATTGGGTCAGTTTCTCATGAAATTGGCTCCAATTTGCTAATTTTATGTTGCTAAATCTTTTGGCTTTATAAGTGTACGAGTATGTTGCTTTGGGTTTCTGTAAATAAATTTTGAAATTTTTACCGTTGTGGTTCTTCGTGCTTGAGAATGCTGACTCCACCTTAGCAGTACGCCACCGACAGGCGTGCTAATGCGTCCCATTTAAGGCGTACTGGGCACTGGTTGTCGAAGGCGTTGTGGTCAGTCTTCTCCAATTTGGATATTAGGCAATTGTGGCACCGTGGCACCTCCGCCGCCATACGCGAAGGACAGTCGGCCCGCATGTGGGGGTCGCCGCAGTGGATGCAGAGGTCGGCAGGCTGCGTGCACAGTTTCCGACTGTGGCCGAAGCCTAGACAGCGAGTGCACTGCACCAATGGTGACTGGTCCAGCACTCGCACACGCTGTAGGTCAATGTGCACGCGACCCACCGTCGTCAGCCTCTGCCACACAGTAGGGGACACCCGCAGGATGACGTGGCACATATGGAGGTTCCTCGTCTTGCGACGGTACTTAACCTCCATCCTCAGATCCTCTGCAGGTATGTCACCAATTAGGTGGGTGTTTTGCCGCTGTATGGATTGGGTTATCTCCGCGTCTGTGTGGCAGGAGAGGACGTCCTTGATGATGACAAGGGGGTCCTTGTTTTTCACCTCTTCTACCACCAGATTACCCGTTTTCCTAATCCTTTCAGTTACCTTCGTCATCTCTTCCCTTGTTTTAAAACCGACCACTACCTTCTGGTCCCTCGCCTTTCGCAGCCGCTCCACCCTAGTCCCCTCATTTCTGGCATCGACCGCCGTCCTGAGCTTCTCAAGAACCTCTTCACCGGTGTCCTGATCATTCACAGATGATACAACCACCGAGTGAAGAGGCTCTTGGATGCTCTGCTTCGGGCCGGCCGCGATCTCTGCGAAAGTTGGACCTTGGCCTGCTACGTAGCGAGGGGCCTGCTGGAGATGCTCCGACAGAGCCCGAGTGTGCTGTTGGCACTCCTGCAAAGCTTGTTTGTGTTCCTTGAGGCCCTCCACAAGGCACTTCATGAGCTCCGTCGATTCATCCGTGGTCGGCCTTATGTCACTTCGGGCCTCTTCGGGTTCAGCTACCACCTCAGCTCCATTACCTCTCTCGATCTCCGCTTCCTTCACCAGTTGGTATAATCTTTCGACCGCTTTTGTAATTTCATCCTTTATTTCCTTTTTCAGGTTCCGGGAACTTAAAAGCTGGATCTTGGCTTTTGAGAGACACGCCTTCGCCTCCGTGGTCCTGTTTATGTACTTCACGGGTTTCGCTTCCCGTGGCGAGTTCTCCTGAGTTCCCTCCGACTGCTTCGGTACATCCAACTTGTTTTGAGTTGCTTTTGGCTTCAGTTTTGGGGGAGTAGTTTGTGGGGCCTTCTTCGGTGGCGTTGGAGTTTTGAAAAGCTGCTTAGACCTAAGTCCATCAGCCTCCCCCTCTCCAACACCACGTCCCACTGACGGTCCAGCCTGTATGTGTTGAGGCCTTCCCGCGTCAGAGCTCTCCTCCGAGACCTTGGGCTTGTTCACCGGTGTCCTAAACCCAAACATTTTGGTTGATTGATTTCGGAACCTGGACTGCGGAACTACTAATAAAAGGACACTTGCGTCTGTTACTGAATCCCTGTACAGGGGGGATCAGTAACTAGTAGATAATTTGTAAAATGTGAGCCCTGTAAATAGGGGCTCGGTCACATAATTTAAAAAGTTGTCAATATGCCTTAAAAGGCGTCAATACTCCTGGAAGCCGTCTATTTTCCCAGTGTCGTGAAAGAAGAGGGAACTGAAAAAGCCGGAAGGGCAAAAAAAACAAAAATAATTTTTAGTCAAGAATTCAAAAGTTTACCTGCCTAGACACGAATGGGTGGGTGGGAGGGCAAATTTTTAACTTTTTATCTGAGCTAGGCGGACGTGCGAGGTGTCAAAAGACGCGTCTCGGCGCCGGCCAGCGAGCTATGAGGTTTTTAGAATTTACGCTGAAGAAAATTTTTGAAATTTCCTGAAAAAACTGAATTTACGACCAAAATGTATGTAGAAAACGGGAATAACACCACCAAACGGGACTCGAACACGCGGAACGCGCGCCGGAGTACAGGTAAGGCAGGTAAGTATCAATTAAAATTATAAAAATGTAAATTTACTTGAAGGTTTTGTAATAAAAAATTTTTTAAAGGAATTTATACTGAAATTTTTGCAAGTGAATAACCGAAAAGTGTTTTTCGGTGTTTTTGTCAATTTAAACTAGTGGGAACGTTAGACGGAGCCTAAAAACGAATTACTACGCTGAAAAAAGCTTCAGAATGCGTCACCGGGATGCAAAGTTATAGCGGTTAGATGAAATTGTACTATCACTAAGGTGGATTTCGTGTATGTACTTACTCGTATGAAAATCCCCACTACAACAAATTTTTGACTTTTTATCTAAGCTAGGCGGACGTGCGAGGTGTCAAAAGACGCGTCTCGGCGCCGGCCAGCGAGCTATGAGGTTTTTAGAATTTACGCTGAAGAAAATTTTTGAAATTTCCTGAAAAAACTGAATTTACGACCAAAATGTATGTAGAAAACGGGAATAACACCACCAAACGGGACTCGAACACGCGGAACGCGCGCCGGAGTACAGGTAAGGCAGGTAAGTATCAATTAAAATTATAAAAATGTAAATTTACTTGAAGGTTTTGTAATAAAAAATTTTTTAAAGGAATTTATACTGAAATTTTTGCAAGTGAATAACCGAAAAGTGTTTTTCGGTGTTTTTGTCAATTTAAACTAGTGGGAACGTTAGACGGAGCCTAAAAACGAATTACTACGCTGAAAAAAGCTTCAGAATGCGTCACCGGGATGCAAAGTTATAGCGGGTTAGGTTAGGTTAGGTTAGGTTAGGTTAGGTTAGGTTAGGTTAGGTTAGGTTAGGTTAGGTTAGGTTAGGTTAGGTTAGGTTAGGTTCTCAGGAGCATGGCCCTATACGGGGCCCCTATCTGGGCGGACTCCCTCCACAGGAGGGAGAATGCGACCGCCATCCGCAAGCCCCAAAGGGCCATTGCACTGCGGGTGGCGAGGGCCTACCGCTCGGTGGGCTTTTCGGCGGCGTGCGCTCTGGCCGGCACCCCTCCTTGGGAGCTGGAGGCTTGGGTGCTCGCCAGAGTGTACGAGTGGACCGCGCAACGAAGGGCGCTCGGGGAGCGCCCCGTCGCCGAAGAGCGGGAGGCCGTGCGGCGGGAGGCGAGGGACGCAATCGTCCTTCACTGGACAGAGGACCTCGCCACCGCCGCCTTTGGCCGCCGGACGTTGGACGCGCTCGGCCCGGTCCTGCAGAGCTGGCTCGAGCGGTCCCACGGTTTCCTCTCGTTCCGTCTGGTGCAGGTGTTGTCCGGCCACGGCTGTTTCGGAACGTACCTGCACCGGATCGGGAGGGAGGAGACCCCGGCGTGCCACGACTGCGGCGCGGCGGAGGACACGGCGCAGCACACCCTCGAGGCGTGCCCGGCTTGGTCCGAGCCGCGCCGCGGTCTGACCGCGGCGGTCGGACAGGACCTCTCGCTTCCTGGTGTGATCAACGCCATGCTGGGGAGCGAGGAGGCCTGGGCAGCGGTGGCCTCCTTTTGCGAGGACGTAATCTCGCAAAAGGAGGAGGCGGAGCGCGCGCGGGAGGACGACCCTCTCGCTGTGCCGCTCCGCAGACGAAGAAGGGGTCGGAGAAGGCGCCAGCCTCTCCCCCCTCATGGTGGCGATGGGCGGGCGACAGGCACGGGGGTGCCGTCTCCCGCATTGCACCCATCACCACCTTCGTCGGTCACTCCCGGGCCCCCGTGAGGGGCCCGCCCTGAAGGACAATCGTCGGCGGAGGACTGGACGTTAAGGCTACGCTGGTTTCCCAGTCCCCCGCCACTCGGACGAAGCGGGAGTGCCGCTGGGTTTTTTAGTGGGTATACCGGGTCAGACCCGGGAGTCCCACATAGCCCCCCATCCCCCGATGGGAGGGTATGCGTAACGCATTTTTCCCAGCGCAAAAAAAAAAAAAAAAAAAAAAAAGGTTAGGTTAGGTTAGGTTAGGTTAGGTTAGGTTAGGTTAGGTTGAATATTCGAGTTCCCGGGGGCAGAGGGGAGTGCCCATGCGGACCTCTTTGCAGCCAAGCTGCAGGAGGTCATCGCGGATTCGGCCAAGGTGGCACGGCCGGTCAAGTCGGCGGCCATAGAAGTGACGGACCTGGACGACTCCGTCACCAAGGAGGAGGTGGTAGCGGCGGTCGCAGCGATAGGGGGCTGTGGCGTCGCGGCGGTCCAAGGCCGGGACATAAGGCCCGGCCGCGGCGGCATGGGCACCATGCGCCTCGAGTGCCCAATCGCCGCTGCCAAAGCCGTCCTTGCCAAGGGACGGCTCACAGTCGGGTTTAGCTCGGGAGCGGTCCGGGCGCTCGAGGACCAGCCTCTGCGGTGTTTCCGGTGCTTCGGCATCGGACACACCCGGCCCCTGTGTCCGTCCGCAGTGGACAGGTCGAACGCCTGCTACCGCTGCGGCAAGGACGGCCACAAAGCCGCCTCCTGCGAGGCCGCCACGCCGCACTGCGCGGTGTGTGCCGCCAGTGGCTGCCCGGCAGACCACGCAATGAAGGGGAGGAACTGCAGTCCTCCCCCTGTGCGGGGCAAAGCGCAGGCGCCGACCGGGCCTGCCAATGGCACCGCTGCTTCTGCGGTGGCTGCGGAGGAAGGGGGTGCGATGTCCGACTGATGGATAGGGTCGAACATCGCATACTCCAGGCGAACGCCAACCACTGCAGGGCAGCCCAGGATCTGCTGATGCAGACCATGGCTGAGTGGTTGGTGGACTTGGCGGTGGTCGCCGAGCCTTATTCGGTCCCTGGCCGTTGGCTGGGCGACCGGGACGGCCTGGTGGCGTTGGTGTCGCGGTCTTCCACGGACTCCCCTCCCCTCTCGCTCTTAGAGAGGGGACCGGGATACGTGGCCGCCGCGTGGGGAGACATGGCCCTGGTAGGGGTCTACTTCTCCCCGAACCGCTCTCTCTCCGACTTTGAGGATTTCCTCGAGATCCTCACCGCGGTCGTAGGGAGGGCGGCACCGCGCCAGGTCGTGGTGTTGGGCGACCTGAACGCCAAGTCGGTGGCCTGGGGCAACCCGGCCCCCGGTTGCAACGTCCGGGGACGCGCCGTCGAGTTTTGGGCGGCCTCATGCGGTGTGTCCCTCCTCAACAGGGGGGCGGTCCACACGTGTGTGCGGCAACAGGGCGGATCGGTGGTGGACGTCTCGTTTGCCACCCCCGCGCTAGCCGCCCGCGTCGTCAACTGGCGGGTAGAGATGGTGGAGACCCTGTCGGACCACCGATATGTGCGGTTCGACATCTCCACCCAGGGAGGGGGGAGGGCCCGCGCCGGGCAATCTCCCTTCCCGCGGTGGGCACTCACCCGCCTGGACCGGGAGGCAGCCGAGGAGGCGGCCTTTCTCCAGGACTGGCTTTCGCCCCCCCCTGTCGATGCCTTGGACGTGGACGCCGCAGCGGTCCAGCTCAGGGGGTCCCTGACCGAGGTGTGCAACTCCAGCATGCCTCGGTCTCGCCGTCCGCCTCCCCGTCGCGCCGTCTATTGGTGGACGCAGGAGCTGGCGGGTCTCCGGGCCGCCTGCGTTGCGGCCAGAAGGGCCTACGCGCGGAGCCGACGGCGCAGCGCCCAAAACCGAGTCCGGGCAGAGGAGGACCGCCTATACGCCTCTTACCAAGAGGCGAGGACGGCCCTCAAGTCTGCAATGGGCGCTGCGGAAGACTCGGCGAGGGCCGAGATGCTGGAGGGTCTCGACAGGGATCCTTATGGGAGACCGTACAAGGCGGCGCGGAACCAGCTACGCCCCTATGGTCCCCCACTGACGGAGACCCTCGAGCCGGCGTTGCTGGACGGGGTGGTCCGGTCCCTGTTTCCGCGCAGGACCGACTTCACCCCACCAGCGATGGATCCCCCGCAAGGGGCGGCTCCGCCGGACGAGCAGGTCCCCCCGGTGACGGTGGAGGAGCTCCGCGCGGGGGTTCTCACCCTCCGCGCGAAGAAGACGGCCCCCGGGCCAGACGGCGTCCCCGCACGGGTGGTGGCGATCGCCGCCTCCCAAATGGAGGACAGGTTTCGGGACCTCTTCAGCGCGTGCTTTACGGCTGGGAGGTTCCCGAAACTGTGGAAGGAGGGGCAGCTCTGCCTCCTCCGAAAGGAGGGACGTCCGGTGGACTCCCCGTCGGCATACCGGCCCATCGTCTTGCTCGATGAGGTCGGTAAACTGTTCGAGGGGATCATCGCGTCCCGGCTTCATGGCCTTTTGCGGGGGGTAGGGCCGGACCTGTCGGACGCCCAATTCGGCTTCCGACAAGGGCGTTCGACGATCGACGCGCTGGCCCTACTCAAGGGCCAGGTGAAGGAGGCGGTGGAGGCGGGGGACGGAGTGCTGGCAGTGTCGTTCGACATTGCAAACGCCTTCAACTCCGTCCCCCACTCGACGATATTGGAGGCGCTCCGGTATCACGGAGTGCCCCAATACCTGCAGGATCTGCTGGCCAGCTACCTGGAGGGCCGAGAGGTCCTCCTCGCGGACCGGACGGGCACGGTGAGGCGGTACGGAGCAGAGTCCGGTGTTCCGCAGGGGTCAGTTCTGGGGCCCTCCCTGTGGAACATCGGGTTCGACTGGCTCCTACGCGGAGTCCTCCTCCAGGGCACGAGTGTCATCTGCTACGCGGATGACACTCTCCTCACTGCCCGGGGGAGGAACTTTGGAGACGCGGCCTGTCTGGCCTCGGCTGGCGGATCCCTGGTTGCAGAGAGGATCCGCCTCCTGGGATTGAAGGTGGCGCTGCACAAGACCGAGGCCGTATTCTTTCACGGGCCTCGGCAGCGCTGCCCTCCCGACGCCCACATCGTCGTAGAGGGCGTCCGGATAGAGGTCCAGCCCCAGATGAAGTATCTGGGCCTGGTGCTGGACGAGAGGTGGCGCTTCGGCCCGCATTTCAGCGGGCTGTCGACGCGCCTCCTGAAAGCCGCGGACGCCCTCTCGCGGCTGCTCCCGAACCTGGGGGGGCCCAAGGTGGGGTGCCGGCGCCTCTATGCCGGCGTCCTCAGGAGCATGGCCCTATACGGGGCCCCTATCTGGGCGGACTCCCTCCACAGGAGGGAGAATGCGACCGCCCTCCGCAAGCCCCAAAGGGCCATTGCACTGCGGGTGGCGAGGGCCTACCGCTCGGTGGGCTTTTCGGCGGCGTGCGCTCTGGCCGGCACCCCTCCTTGGGAGCTGGAGGCTTGGGTGCTCGCCAGAGTGTACGAGTGGACCGCGCAACGAAGGGCGCTCGGGGAGCGCCCCGTCGCCGAAGAGCGGGAGGCCGTGCGGCGGGAGGCGAGGGACGCAATCGTCCTTCACTGGACAGAGGACCTCGCCACCGCCGCCTTCGGCCGCCGGACGTTGGACGCGCTCGGCCCGGTCCTGCAGAGCTGGCTCGAGCGGTCCCACGGTTTCCTCTCGTTCCGTCTGGTGCAGGTGTTGTCCGGCCACGGCTGTTTCGGAACGTACCTGCACCGGATCGGGAGGGAGGAGACCCCGGCGTGCCACGACTGCGGCGCGGCGGAGGACACGGCGCAGCACACCCTCGAGGCGTGCCCGGCTTGGTCCGAGCTGCGCCGCGGTCTGACCGCGGCGGTCGGACAGGACCTCTCGCTTCCTGGTGTGATCAACGCCATGCTGGGGAGCGAGGAGGCCTGGGCAGCGGTGGCCTCCTTTTGCGAGGACGTAATCTCGCAAAAGGAGGAGGCGGAGCGCGCGCGGGAGGACGACCCTCTCGCTGTGCCGCTCCGCAGACGAAGAAGGGGTCGGAGAAGGCGCCAGCCTCTCCCCCCTCATGGTGGCGATGGGCGGGCGACAGGCACGGGGGTGCCGTCTCCCGCATTGCACCCATCACCACCTTCGTCGGTCACTCCCGGGCCCCCGTGAGGGGCCCGCCCTGAAGGACAATCGTCGGCGGAGGACTGGACGTTAAGGCTACGCTGGTTTCCCAGTCCCCCGCCACTCGGACGAAGCGGGAGTGCCGCTGGGTTTTTTAGTGGGTATACCGGGTCAGACCCGGGAGTCCCACATAGCCCCCCATCCCCCGATGGGAGGGTATGCGTAACGCATTTTTCCCAGCGCAAAAAAAAAAAAAAAAAAAAAAAAAAAAAAAAAAAAAGGTTAGGTTAGGTTGGGGGACCACCCCACAGTGCTTGCGTCCACGTCGCGTCCCCTGGAAACAGCCCAGTTCTGACCACCGTAACGGAGTGGCAGACTGGGTTGGCCAAAGTGCACTGTGCCTTCGCGGATTTTAATTTTATCTTAGTTGTGTCTTGTCTGCGAACCTGCCGGGATCATGCCGACCCCTGAGCGGGACGCCTCCGGGCGATTTTTAAAACAAAAAGGCCCTTCTCAGGGCCAACCCAAAGGCCCTTCTCAGGGCCAACCAAAAGGCCCTTCTCAGGGCCAACCCAAAGGCCCTTCTCAGGGCCAACCAAAAGGCCCTTCTCAGGGCCAACCCAAAGGCCCTTCTCAGGGCCAAGCCGACGCTTCGGCGTCAGAAGCTAGCCGCGCGCCGTCCGCGGCTAGCTTCTTTGGAGGGGCGGACGAGTCGTCGTCCGACAACGACTCACTCATCACTGTGTCGGACGCGGACGACTCTCGTTCGCGGAAAAGAGTCCACCGGAGCGGTGGGTCCGAGGGCTCCTCGGCCTCGGGGTCGACGCGGTCGCCGAAGGCTAAAAAGCCGACGGCTGCCGCGGAGACCCATGTCGTTGGGCTCGAGAACGCCCAACGCCAGCTGGATCTGGCTCGGCGGGCTCAGCTCCAGCAAGAGCTGGAGGAGCGGGTCGCTGCCGCGGAGAAGCGGGCGCACGTCGCCCGGGCCAAGTCCGGGTACGGTGCGCCCCGCGTCGTATACGCGGACCACTCCCTGGCCGAGCTGGAGAGGATGGCGGAGGAGGACGAGAGGGAGATCGCGGAGGTCGCCTCGAAGTCCTCCAACATAAAGGGGACCCTACAAAAGGCCCTGAAATGTAGGGCCGCGAGCATGCGCGGCGTCGTTGCGGAGCTGGTCCAGCGCAGCTCCACCGACGAAACGCGGCAACTGCAGGCGAAGGTGGATCGCCTGCAGTCGGAGGTCAGCCAGCTTCATCAGAAGCTGGCTGAAGCCACGGCCCGGCCACAACAGGCCAAGTCGAGCCCTGCGGCAGAGGGCCCCTCCTCCAACCTTGAGGATATCATCCGCAAGGTCGTAATGGAGGAGAGGGCCTTCACAAGAGCCTGCTTGGCGGGCATAGAGGACCGGCTCCTGCCGGAGAAGCGCCTCCGACCGGCCCTTGCGGCAGACGCGAGGCAGCGTGAGCCGGGCCCGTCCTGCTCCCACGCGGACGACGCCCTTCTCCTCCCCTCAACGACCCCGTCCAACGAGTGGACGGAAGTGGTCCGCAAGGGGAAGGGCAAGGGCAAAAAGTCGGCGACGGCCGTCCCCGCCGTCCCCGCCGCCACCACCGCTCCCAGCAAGTCGCAGACGACCGGCAAGGGAAAGCGGACGGGGAAAGGGAAGAGAAGGGTGCAGCTGGTCTCCCCAAAAACCGCAGCCGTCGTGGTGACGCTCACCGCGGAGGCTGCGGACCGAGGGGAGACGTACGCGTCCGTTTTGGTGCGGGCGCGTGCGAACGCCGATCCCACCCAGCTGGGGATCGGCAGTGTGTCCTGCCGGCGGACCCAGGCCGGGGCTCGAATATTCGAGTTCCCGGGGGCAGAGGGGAGTGCCCATGCGGACCTCTTTGCAGCCAAGCTGCAGGAGGTCATCGCGGATTCGGCCAAGGTGGCACGGCCGGTCAAGTCGGCGGCCATAGAGGTGACGGACCTGGACGACTCCGTCACCAAGGAGGAGGTGGTAGCGGCGGTCGCAGCGATAGGGGGCTGTGGCGTCGCGGCGGTCCAAGGCCGGGACATAAGGCCCGGCCGCGGCGGCATGGGCACCATGCGCCTCGAGTGCCCAATCGCCGCTGCCAAAGCCGTCCTTGCCAAGGGACGGCTCACAGTCGGCTTTAGCTCGGGAGCGGTCCGGGCGCTCGAGGACCAGCCTCTGCGGTGTTTCCGGTGCTTCGGCATCGGACACACCCGGCCCCTGTGTCCGTCCGCAGTGGACAGGTCGAACGCCTGCTACCGCTGCGGCAAGGACGGCCACAAAGCCGCCTCCTGCGAGGCCGCCACGCCGCACTGCGCGGTGTGTGCCGCCAGTGGCTGCCCGGCAGACCACGCAATGAAGGGGAGGAACTGCAGTCCTCCCCCTGTGCGGGGCAAAGCGCAGGCGCCGACCGGGCCTGCCAATAGCACCGCTGCTTCTGCGGTGGCTGCGGAGGAAGGGGGTGCGATGTCCGACTGATGGATAGGGTCGAACATCGCATACTCCAGGCGAACGCCAACCACTGCAGGGCAGCCCAGGATCTGCTGATGCAGACCATGGCTGAGTGGTTGGTGGACTTGGCGGTGGTCGCCGAGCCTTATTCGGTCCCTGGCCGTTGGCTGGGCGACCGGGACGGCCTGGTGGCGTTGGTGTCGCGGTCTTCCACGGACTCCCCTCCCCTCTCGCTCTTAGAGAGGGGACCGGGATACGTGGCCGCCGCGTGGGGAGACATGGCCCTGGTAGGGGTCTACTTCTCCCCGAACCGCTCTCTCTCCGACTTTGAGGATTTCCTCGAGATCCTCACCGCGGTCGTAGGGAGGGCGGCACCGCGCCAGGTCGTGGTGTTGGGCGACCTGAACGCCAAGTCGGTGGCCTGGGGCAACCCGGCCCCCGGTTGCAACGTCCGGGGACGCGCCGTCGAGTTTTGGGCGGCCTCATGCGGTGTGTCCCTCCTCAACAGGGGGGCGGTCCACACGTGTGTGCGGCAACAGGGCGGATCGGTGGTGGACGTCTCGTTTGCCACCCCCGCGCTAGCCGCCCGCGTCGTCAACTGGCGGGTAGAGATGGTGGAGACCCTGTCGGACCACCGATATGTGCGGTTCGACATCTCCACCCAGGGAGGGGGGAGGGCCCGCGCCGGGCAATCTCCCTTCCCACGGTGGGCACTCACCCGCCTGGACCGGGAGGCAGCCGAGGAGGCGGCCTTTCTCCAGGACTGGCTTTCGCCCCCCCCTGTCGATGCCTTGGACGTGGACGCCGCAGCGGTCCAGCTCAGGGGGTCCCTGACCGAGGTGTGCAACTCCAGCATGCCTCGGTCTCGCCGTCCGCCTCCCCGTCGCGCCGTCTATTGGTGGACGCAGGAGCTGGCGGGTCTCCGGGCCGCCTGCGTTGCGGCCAGAAGGGCCTACGCGCGGAGCCGACGGCGCAGCGCCCAAAACCGAGTCCGGGCAGAGGAGGACCGCCTATACGCCTCTTACCAAGAGGCGAGGACGGCCCTCAAGTCTGCAATGGGCGCTGCGGAAGACTCGGCGAGGGCCGAGATGCTGGAGGGTCTCGACAGGGATCCTTATGGGAGACCATACAAGGCGGCGCGGAACCAGCTACGCCCCTATGGTCCCCCACTGACGGAGACCCTCGAGCCGGCGTTGCTGGACGGGGTGGTCCGGTCCCTGTTTCCGCGCAGGACCGACTTCACCCCACCAGCGATGGATCCCCCGCAAGGGGCGGCTCCGCCGGACGAGCAGGTCCCCCCGGTGACGGTGGAGGAGCTCCGCGCGGGGGTTCTCACCCTCCGCGCGAAGAAGACGGCCCCCGGGCCAGACGGCGTCCCCGCACGGGTGGTGGCGATCGCCGCCTCCCAAATGGAGGACAGGTTTCGGGACCTCTTCAGTGCGTGCTTTACGGCTGGGAGGTTCCCGAAACTGTGGAAGGAGGGGCAGCTCTGCCTCCTCCGAAAGGAGGGACGTCCGGTGGACTCCCCGTCGGCATACCGGCCCATCGTCTTGCTCGATGAGGTCGGTAAACTGTTCGAGGGGATCATCGCGTCCCGGCTTCATGGCCTTTTGCGGGGGGTAGGGCCGGACCTGTCGGACGCCCAATTCGGCTTCCGACAAGGGCGTTCGACGATCGACGCGCTGGCCCTACTCAAGGGCCAGGTGAAGGAGGCGGTGGAGGCGGGGGACGGAGTGCTGGCAGTGTCGTTCGACATTGCAAACGCCTTCAACTCCGTCCCCCACTCGACGATATTGGAGGCGCTCCGGTATCACGGAGTGCCCCAATACCTGCAGGATCTGCTGGCCAGCTACCTGGAGGGCCGAGAGGTCCTCCTCGCGGACCGGACGGGCACGGTGAGGCGGTACGGAGCAGAGTCCGGTGTTCCGCAGGGGTCAGTTCTGGGGCCCTCCCTGTGGAACATCGGGTTCGACTGGCTGCTACGCGGAGTCCTCCTCCAGGGCACGAGTGTCATCTGCTACGCGGATGACACTCTCCTCACTGCCCGGGGGAGGAACTTTGGAGACGCGGCCTGTCTGGCCTCGGCTGGCGGATCCCTGGTTGCAGAGAGGATCCGCCTCCTGGGATTGAAGGTGGCGCTGCACAAGACCGAGGCCGTATTCTTTCACGGGCCTCGGCAGCGCTGCCCTCCCGACGCCCACATCGTCGTAGAAGGCGTCCGGATAGAGGTCCAGCCCCAGATGAAGTATCTGGGCCTGGTGCTGGACGAGAGGTGGCGCTTCGGCCCGCATTTCAGCGGGCTGTCGACGCGCCTCCTGAAAGCCGCGGACGCCCTCTCGCGGCTGCTCCCGAACCTGGGGGGGCCCAAGGTGGGGTGCCGGCGCCTCTATGCCGGCGTCCTCAGGAGCATGGCCCTATACGGGGCCCCTATCTGGGCGGACTCCCTCCACAGGAGGGAGAATGCGACCGCCATCCGCAAGCCCCAAAGGGCCATTGCACTGCGGGTGGCGAGGGCCTACCGCTCGGTGGGCTTTTCGGCGGCGTGCGCTCTGGCCGGCACCCCTCCTTGGGAGCTGGAGGCTTGGGTGCTCGCCAGAGTGTACGAGTGGACCGCGCAACGAAGGGCGCTCGGGGAGCGCCCCGTCGCCGAAGAGCGGGAGGCCGTGCGGCGGGAGGCGAGGGACGCAATCGTCCTTCACTGGACAGAGGACCTCGCCACCGCCGCCTTTGGCCGCCGGACGTTGGACGCGCTCGGCCCGGTCCTGCAGAGCTGGCTCGAGCGGTCCCACGGTTTCCTCTCGTTCCGTCTGGTGCAGGTGTTGTCCGGCCACGGCTGTTTCGGAACGTACCTGCACCGGATCGGGAGGGAGGAGACCCCGGCGTGCCACGACTGCGGCGCGGCGGAGGACACGGCGCAGCACACCCTCGAGGCGTGCCCGGCTTGGTCCGAGCTGCGCCGCGGTCTGACCGCGGCGGTCGGACAGGACCTCTCGCTTCCTGGTGTGATCAACGCCATGCTGGGGAGCGAGGAGGCCTGGGCAGCGGTGGCCTCCTTTTGCGAGGACGTAATCTCGCAAAAGGAGGAGGCGGAGCGCGCGCGGGAGGACGACCCTCTCGCTGTGCCGCTCCGCAGACGAAGAAGGGGTCGGAGAAGGCGCCAGCCTCTCCCCCCTCATGGTGGCGATGGGCGGGCGACAGGCACGGGGGTGCCGTCTCCCGCATTGCACCCATCACCACCTTCGTCGGTCACTCCCGGGCCCCCGTGAGGGGCCCGCCCTGAAGGACAATCGTCGGCGGAGGACTGGACGTTAAGGCTACGCTGGTTTCCCAGTCCCCCGCCACTCGGACGAAGCGGGAGTGCCGCTGGGTTTTTTAGTGGGTATACCGGGTCAGACCCGGGAGTCCCACATAGCCCCCCATCCCCCGATGGGAGGGTATGCGTAACGCATTTTTCCCAGCGCAAAAAAAAAAAAAAAAAAAAAAAAAGGTTAGGTTAGGTTAGGTTAGGTTAGGTTAGGTTTTTTTTTTTTTTTTTTTTTTTTTGTTTTGGCAGGAGTGGGAAATCCTCATGGACGCCCAGACTGTCTCACTAATGAGGCAATCTGGGCAGTGCCGGACTCTTACCGGCTAAAACCACACTCCTGCCCTACTCAGTGACCCTCTGACATTATCAGAGCCATTAATTTGCTTATTTATTTGATTCTAATCTTGGGTATTATTATTGAGGTAATTAAAATAAATAGAAATTTTGAAACGTTTTTAAAGGGATTTATGTTGATGAAAAATTTTGATATTTGCTGAAAACGTATTTTATGACTAAATGTATGTGAAGACCTGAAATAAAACTACCAAACAGGACTCGAGCTCGCGGACGAGCGCCGGAGTACAGGTAAGGCACGTGAGTAACAATTTAAACTTATACTACTTTAACTTCATTATTTTCTTTACTGTTGTTTTATGCTTGTCTTTAATATATAACATTATATTAGGACAGCATATTTTCTTAATCGTTCTTGTTTCTGTTAATGACTTGTGTTGCAGTTTCTATACAATATTTCAGAAATTCGTCCCGTTTTTTACCAGTCATTAACTCTGACGCATTTGTGGCGCTTAGTGTAATCGCGAGTTTCTGTTCCGTCTCGTATCGCTTTTTTGCGTTCATTGGGCAGCTAAACAGAATGTGCGGAAGTGACTCTTCGACACCAGGCTCACATGCGCACGATGGATTCTCTTTACACTTGAAGCGTTTCAAATATGCAGAGAACCCACCGTGCCCCGTTAGAATCTGCGTGGTTATACTCGTGTGAGTCATCTTCCGCACCACACCATACGCTATCACCGCGTCCGGGAAGAACAGTTTCGTGCCCGAAGCCGTGTCACCTGACCGATATCTCCTGTTCCATTCCTCAAGCGTTTCCGATCGGATTTGTCGCTTGACGAATGATACAGGACACAAATCGTAGTCCGGCCTTTTCTTCGACCCCAGGGCGGCCTCCTTCGCGAGCTGGTCGGCTCTCTCGTTTCCCTCCAACCCTGCGTGAGCCTTTATCCAGAACAAGGAGACACTCTTGCTCTGGAGCTTGCAGCGTCGTAGGGTGTCCCTTGTATCCACGGCCAAGGGGTGGGGGGAACTTGTGTTGATTACCGACTGAAGGGCCGCCATAGAGTCGCTGAAAATGCCGAAAGAGGCTTCACGGGACTTGAGCGCTTCCCCTGCCGCTCTTTGTAGAGCCAGGAGTTCAGCCTGGTAGACGGTGCAGTAGGACGGCAAGGCAAGTTTGAGGGCCTTTGTCTCGGCGACGTCATTCCACAAGGATAGCGCCGCTCCGACTCTGCCCTCAATCTTGCTGCCGTCGGTGAAAATCCTCACAGCAAATTTGCTGTGGTTTTTGTATTGTTCCTCGTCTACCAGGTTTTCGAACTTCAGGTTCGTTTGCTCCGCTGGGTGCGGGAATTCTAATGCTGGAGCCATCCGCTCAATCTCCCTGTCTCCCATTACTGACTGGGACACTCCCCTCTTGGCCTCGTACAGCGCTGCCGCCTCGCGAATGCGCAGGTCGATTGGGAGTATCCCAGCCAGCACCAGTGCCGAGTTTAGGGAGACTGTGCGGTAGGCTCTACACAGCTTTTGCGCGAACCCTCTCTGGACCACGTTCAGTTGTTTTCTGACTCCCAACTTATTTGCGGCTGGCGCCCACGCACTTGCGGCATACAAGAGTATTGGCTCAACCGCTGCGGTATAAATGACCCGTATAACCTCCGGGCTTAAACCCCAGCTCACACGGGCAGCTCTGGCCAGCTGTTTATAGATACCTATCGCCTTTTTACAGGCGATAGTTATGTGCTTGTTGAAGGTCAGCTTGCTGTCAATGGTGACGCCCAGGATTTTTATGTCTTGGGACATACCGATGTCGATCCCCCCCATGGTCAAGCGCGGTGTGTCGTACTTCAGCCTCCGCGTCAGCACCATCGCACAGGTTTTGTGCGGCGCGAATTTGAGCTTATTTCTGACACCCCACGCCTGAACATGTTCGAGAGCGGCACCGGCCCGTCCCTCGATTTCCAATGCCGACTCGCCGACGAAAACCATAACGACGTCATCGGCGAATGCCTGGCAGTAGTGGCCTCTATCCTCCAGCTGCTTCAAGAGTGGGTCCAGCAGCAGATTCCAGAAGATAGGGCCACCTATGGAACCCTGGACGCACCCCTTGCTTGTCGCTTTTCTGCACTCCTCCCCCGCGTATCTCACTCTGACCTCCCTGTCGCTGAGATAGCTGTCGACTACTCGTCTCATGTTTATAGGACACTTTTCCTCAGCCAATCGTACCTTAATAGCGGGCCACCACGCACTGTCGAAAGCTCCCTCTATATCCAGTGACACAAGCGTTACTATCTTTTTCCTCTCCAGCATTGTGCGGATGTAATGCACGAGAGTATAGAGGGAGTCCTCGGTGCTCTTTTGGGGCATAAAGCCGTATTGGCGAGTACTAATCCTGGGGAGCAGGTAAAACTTGAGACGAGCAACCAGCATCCTCTCGTACACCTTCCCTAGTACAGGCAAAAGCCCAATCGGCCTGTAGGATTTTGGGACGGTGTACGTGTCTTTGCCTGGCTTCCTGAGCACTACCACCGTTGCTTCCTTCCAGGACTTCGGGAAGTATTGGTGTGCTAGGCATTTATTTAACAGCGACAGGAAGAATTCAGGATTGCAGTAAATGGCCTGAGAGCAGATGTCGGCAGTGAGGCCGTCGGCTCCCGGGGCCTTTTTTGGGTTGAACGACCCAATGGACCTATCAAGCTCACTCCGGGTAAACGGTGGGTCATGTTGTTCATCATGGCTCCACTCGTTTACCCTTTCCGCTAGTAGCCGAGTTTGGCGATGGTCCAAGGTGTCGTCTTCCTCGCGATCCTCGGGGTAGAACGTGTCGGCCAACAGCCTCACCGAACCCTTCGCATCCAGCACCTCACCTCCCGACCACAGCGGCGGATCCTCTTCTCTTTTCGCGACCCTTCCCATGACTCTGTAGATCCCTTCCCAGACGCCTTCCCTGTCCTGCTTCCCGCAAAAATGCCTCCAACTCTCCTCGGTTGCTTTCCTCACAGCATCTTCATATCTTTCTTTTTCTTCCAGGTACAGCCCGACCACCATCTCTCTCCGGACCGGCGCTGCGTTCCTGATTCTGCGTTTCCTGGTGGCGACCAGCTTCTTCATCCTCGCGAGCTCCTCGGACCACCACGGCAAGGTAAGTGTTTGGTGTTTCTTTTTTGTTTTTAGTGTGAGTGTACATGTTTCAGTTACGGCTTGTGTGTATGTGTTTATTGTGTGTTCTAGTTTGTCTGTAGTGTTTATGTTTGTGAGCTCTGTAACTGTTAGATTGTTTGCCGACATAATTTGAGACAGTTTCTCATGAAACTGTCTCCAATTTGCGTCCTTTGTGTTGTATATTCTTGTGGTGCGCTCGATGCTTAACCCTTTAGAATTTTGAAGTTGTATGCCGAAAAGTATGCCGTTATGGTCGGAGCCCGTGAGTCCTTCCACGATTCGCCAGCCGTCCACCAGGTCCAGCATGTCGGCCGAACAGGCCGTTACGTCCACGTGGCTGCTGTACCTGATACCTCCCCTGATGGTGTCGAAGGTTGGGGTGTCGCCCGTGTTTAGGATCTGCAAGCCCATTTCCCCTAGCGTTCCACACATATGCTCCCCTCTCGAGTCCTCGTTGCCGCTACCCCACCAAGTACTTTTCGCATTTGCGTCTCCTCCAATAACCAACCTGCTAGGGCCCACCACTTGCTCCACTCGTTTTAGCTGCTCCAAGTATGGCTCTATGGGCTTGTCGGGCTCGAAGTAGAAGGACACCAGCGTGATCGTCCAGGATCTGGTTCGGACTCCCACCACAACGATGTTATTTGTGGTGAGTTGCGGGTACTGTATGATGTCAAGGCTTTGGTCAAGGACAGCCACTGCTGCCTTTACAGTCCCTTCTCCTCCCTCAGAGCTCTGGAAGACCCTTACGCCCCGGTAGCCCTTCATCCTTCTCACCCCACCCACATAAGGCTCCTGGAGCAGTGCTACGGCAAGTTTGCGCTTGTCAGCCTCCAGCAGCAGCTCGTTTGTGGCCAGTTGACTCCGTTGCAGGTTGGCCTGGACTATTTTATACTGATGGGTATCAGAGACAACCTTAGCAATACGCTATTGAGGCTCGAGCGAGGGCATCCCACTTTCGCCTTACAGGGCATTCAGTGCTGAATGCATTGTGCTCAGTGTTCCCCGATTTTTCTTTGGTGCAGTTTATGCACACCGCTGCTTCGCCCATTTGCCTATCCGGGCAGTCTGCTCTTAAGTGTGGGCCGCCACAGTGGCTGCACAGATCGGCTGGGTTCTTACAGAACCGCTTGCTGTGTCCGTAGCCTAAGCAGCGGGTACACTGCACCAGAGGCGTCTGATCTTCGACGCGCACAATCTGGAGGTCAATTCTGAGTTTGCCACCTTCGATGGCCCTCCTCCAGATTAATGGGGACACACTGAGTACAATGTGGTTCAGATGAAGGTTGCGCGTCTTCCTTCGGAATTTGATCACCGTCCTTTGGTCCTCGTCTCCGAGGCCGTGGAATAGTTCCCGATTCTGATTTCTGAGGGCCCTTACAACTTCTTCGTCACTATGAATAAGCAAAACGTCCCTCAAAATCAGAAGCGGGTCCCGGTTCGTCACTTCCTCGACGACGAGGCCCTGTCCAGCCGCTTCGATCCTCTCCTTTATTTTTGTCCTCTCCTCCTTTGAGTGACACCCCATTATGATCTTCCTATCCTTCGCTTTTCTGACCCTCTCCACCTTCACCCAGCCCTCCTTCGCATCGACTGCCTTCCTCACCCTTTCCAGAACCTCTTCCCCTGTGTCTGTTTCCTTTGTTGAGGAGACAACAACGGAGTGCAGCGTTGCCCGCCCCAGGGTCTGAGCCCCGGTTTGGCTGTTGTGCGCAGCAGCCACAGCCGCGTATGTCCTCTCCTCAGCAAAGTCCCTTGTCGCTAAGACTTCTCGCAGCGACTCCATTTTTTGGAGGTTTTCTTTAAGGAGGGCGCTATTTTCCTCCAGCTGTTTTATGAGGTCGACCCCGGTTTCCTCGTTTGGGGAGGGCAGACTGGTCTGGATTACAGTCGGAATGGGGGCGGCAGTAACAGATGGTCTCGACTTTTCAGACTCTTTAACGATTTCATACAGCCGAGTGATGGCCGCCAAAACCTCCGTCTTTATTTCTGTTTTTAGATTTCGAGAGTTGCCCAAGTGCAGCTTTGCTTTGCTTAGGCAAGCTCTCGCCTCCGCTGTCAGGTTCGCGTACTTAATTGGTGCGGGCTTTTTACTGGATACCGCGGCATCTGCGGAGGCCCGCCGCGTCCCCAGAGAGGAGGGGATTTTTTGTGCTGCCGGCGGAGTTGCACCAGGTTTTGGGTTGGCCGGGGACTTTGCCTTGGGCTCTATTTCCCCAGCCTCCAATTCCCTACTGCTGCTCGGCTGCGAGGTCCCAGCTTTCTCTGCGGATCGCGGCGAGCCCCCGAAAACAGGTGAGCTCGCGGTTTTCTTGGCCGGCGTGCGGAACATGGCGGTGTCCTTAGTGAAGGTCAGGTTCATTAAAAGAACCGTCAGAGGGCACTGGTGTCTCTTCTGTGTCCCTGTAAAGGGGGGACCAGCAAGAGAAGTCTTAAAATGTGAGCCCTTTGCGCAAGGACTCAGTCAATATATAAAATGTGTCAATGAAATGCCTTTAGAGGCGCTAAAAATGTCAAAATCCGTCTATTTTCCCTGCGTCGTAATTAAAGGGGTACTAAAGTACCCGGAAGAGCAAAAAAAACAGAAACAAATTTTTTCGTGAAAAACCGAAAAGTTTACCTGCCTAGACACGAATGGGTGGGTAGGAGGGCAAGTTTTTGACTTTTTATCTGAGCTAGGCGGACGTGCGAGGTGTCAAAAGACGCGTCTCGGCGCCGGCCAGCGAGCTATGAGGTTTTTAGAATTTACGCTGAAGAAAATTTCTGAAATTTCCTGAAAAAACTGAATTTACGACCAAAATGTATGTAGAAAACGGGAATAACACCACCAAACGGGACTCGATCACGCGGAACGCGCGCCGGAGTACAGGTAAGGCAGGTAAGTATCAATTAAAATTATAAAAACGTAAATTTACCTGAAGGTTTTGCAATAAAAAATTTTTTAAAGGAATTTACACTGAAATTTTTGCAAGTGAATAACCGAAAAGTGTTTTTCGGTGTTTTTATCAATTTAAACTAGTGGGAACGTTAGACGGAGCCTAAAAACGAATTACTACGCTGAAAAAAGCTTCAGAATGCGTCACCGGGATGCAAAGTTATAGCGGTTAGATGAAATTGTTCTATCACTAAGGTGGATTTCGTGTATGTACTTACTCGTATGAGAATCCCCACTACAAAAAATTTTTGACTCTTTATCTGAGCTAGGCGGACGTGCGAGGTGTCAAAAGACGCGTCTCGGCGCCGGCCAGCGAGCTATGAGGTTTTTAGAATTTACGCTGAAGAAAATTTCTGAAATTTCCTGAAAAAACTGAATTTACGACCAAAATGTATGTAGAAAACGGGAATAACACCACCAAACGGGACTCGATCACGCGGAACGCGCGCCGGAGTACAGGTAAGGCAGGTAAGTATCAATTAAAATTATAAAAACGTAAATTTACCTGAAGGTTTTGCAATAAAAAATTTTTTAAAGGAATTTACACTGAAATTTTTGCAAGTGAATAACCGAAAAGTGTTTTTCGGTGTTTTTATCAATTTAAACTAGTGGGAACGTTAGACGGAGCCTAAAAACGAATTACTACGCTGAAAAAAGCTTCAGAATGCGTCACCGGGATGCAAAGTTATAGCGGTTAGATGAAATTGTTCTATCACGGGTTAGGTTAGGTTAGGTTAGGTTAGGTTAGGTTAGGTTAGGTTAGGTTAGGTTTCCTACGCGGAGTCCTCCTCCAGGGCACGAGTGTCATCTGCTACGCGGATGACACTCTCCTCACTGCCCGGGGGAGGAACTTTGGAGACGCGGCCTGTCTGGCCTCGGCTGGCGGATCCCTGGTTGCAGAGAGGATCCGCCTCCTGGGATTGAAGGTGGCGCTGCACAAGACCGAGGCCGTATTCTTTCACGGGCCTCGGCAGCGCTGCCCTCCCGACGCCCACATCGTCGTAGAGGGCGTCCGGATAGAGGTCCAGCCCCAGATGAAGTATCTGGGCCTGGTGCTGGACGAGAGGTGGCGCTTCGGCCCGCATTTCAGCGGGCTGTCGACGCGCCTCCTGAAAGCCGCGGACGCCCTCTCGCGGCTGCTCCCGAACCTGGGGGGGCCCAAGGTGGGGTGCCGGCGCCTCTATGCCGGCGTCCTCAGGAGCATGGCCCTATACGGGGCCCCTATCTGGGCGGACTCCCTCCACAGGAGGGAGAATGCGACCGCCATCCGCAAGCCCCAAAGGGCCATTGCACTGCGGGTGGCGAGGGCCTACCGCTCGGTGGGCTTTTCGGCGGCGTGCGCTCTGGCCGGCACCCCTCCTTGGGAGCTGGAGGCTTGGGTGCTCGCCAGAGTGTACGAGTGGACCGCGCAACGAAGGGCGCTCGGGGAGCGCCCCGTCGCCGAAGAGCGGGAGGCCGTGCGGCGGGAGGCGAGGGACGCAATCGTCCTTCACTGGACAGAGGACCTCGCCACCGCCGCCTTTGGCCGCCGGACGTTGGACGCGCTCGGCCCGGTCCTGCAGAGCTGGCTCGAGCGGTCCCACGGTTTCCTCTCGTTCCGTCTGGTGCAGGTGTTGTCCGGCCACGGCTGTTTCGGAACGTACCTGCACCGGATCGGGAGGGAGGAGACCCCGGCGTGCCACGACTGCGGCGCGGCGGAGGACACGGCGCAGCACACCCTCGAGGCGTGCCCGGCTTGGTCCGAGCTGCGCCGCGGTCTGACCGCGGCGGTCGGACAGGACCTCTCGCTTCCTGGTGTGATCAACGCCATGCTGGGGAGCGAGGAGGCCTGGGCAGCGGTGGCCTCCTTTTGCGAGGACGTAATCTCGCAAAAGGAGGAGGCGGAGCGCGCGCGGGAGGACGACCCTCTCGCTGTGCCGCTCCGCAGACGAAGAAGGGGTCGGAGAAGGCGCCAGCCTCTCCCCCCTCATGGTGGCGATGGGCGGGCGACAGGCACGGGGGTGCCGTCTCCCGCATTGCACCCATCACCACCTTCGTCGGTCACTCCCGGGCCCCCGTGAGGGGCCCGCCCTGAAGGACAATCGTCGGCGGAGGACTGGACGTTAAGGCTACGCTGGTTTCCCAGTCCCCCGCCACTCGGACGAAGCGGGAGTGCCGCTGGGTTTTTTAGTGGGTATACCGGGTCAGACCCGGGAGTCCCACATAGCCCCCCATCCCCCGATGGGAGGGTATGCGTAACGCATTTTTCCCAGCGCAAAAAAAAAAAAAAAAAAAAAAAAAAAAAAAAAAAAAAAAAAGGTTAGGTTAGGTTCCGGGCCGCCTGCGTTGCGGCCAGAAGGGCCTACGCGCGGAGCCGACGGCGCAGCGCCCAAAACCGAGTCCGGGCAGAGGAGGACCGCCTATACGCCTCTTACCAAGAGGCGAGGACGGCCCTCAAGTCTGCAATGGGCGCTGCGGAAGACTCGGCGAGGGCCGAGATGCTGGAGGGTCTCGACAGGGATCCTTATGGGAGACCGTACAAGGCGGCGCGGAACCAGCTACGCCCCTATGGTCCCCCACTGACGGAGACCCTCGAGCCGGCGTTGCTGGACGGGGTGGTCCGGTCCCTGTTTCCGCGCAGGACCGACTTCACCCCACCAGCGATGGATCCCCCGCAAGGGGCGGCTCCGCCGGACGAGCAGGTCCCCCCGGTGACGGTGGAGGAGCTCCGCGCGGGGGTTCTCACCCTCCGCGCGAAGAAGACGGCCCCCGGTCCAGACGGCGTCCCCGCACGGGTGGTGGCGATCGCCGCCTCCCAAATGGAGGACAGGTTTCGGGACCTCTTCAGCGCGTGCTTTACGGCTGGGAGGTTCCCGAAACTGTGGAAGGAGGGGCAGCTCTGCCTCCTCCGAAAGGAGGGACGTCCGGTGGACTCCCCGTCGGCATACCGGCCCATCGTCTTGCTCGATGAGGTCGGTAAACTGTTCGAGGGGATCATCGCGTCCCGGCTTCATGGCCTTTTGCGGGGGGTAGGGCCGGACCTGTCGGACGCCCAATTCGGCTTCCGACAAGGGCGTTCGACGATCGACGCGCTGGCCCTACTCAAGGGCCAGGTGAAGGAGGCGGTGGAGGCGGGGGACGGAGTGCTGGCAGTGTCGTTCGACATTGCAAACGCCTTCAACTCCGTCCCCCACTCGACGATATTGGAGGCGCTCCGGTATCACGGAGTGCCCCAATACCTACGGGATCTGCTGGCCAGCTACCTGGAGGGCCGAGAGGTCCTCCTCGCGGACCGGACGGGCACGGTGAGGCGGTACGGAGCAGAGTCCGGTGTTCCGCAGGGGTCAGTTCTGGGGCCCTCCCTGTGGAACATCGGGTTCGACTGGCTCCTACGCGGAGTCCTCCTCCAGGGCACGAGTGTCATCTGCTACGCGGATGACACTCTCCTCACTGCCCGGGGGAGGAACTTTGGAGACGCGGCCTGTCTGGCCTCGGCTGGCGGATCCCTGGTTGCAGAGAGGATCCGCCTCCTGGGATTGAAGGTGGCGCTGCACAAGACCGAGGCCGTATTCTTTCACGGGCCTCGGCAGCGCTGCCCTCCCGACGCCCACATCGTCGTAGAGGGCGTCCGGATAGAGGTCCAGCCCCAGATGAAGTATCTGGGCCTGGTGCTGGACGAGAGGTGGCGCTTCGGCCCGCATTTCAGCGGGCTGTCGACGCGCCTCCTGAAAGCCGCGGACGCCCTCTCGCGGCTGCTCCCGAACCTGGGGGGGCCCAAGGTGGGGTGCCGGCGCCTCTATGCCGGCGTCCTCAGGAGCATGGCCCTATACGGGGCCCCTATCTGGGCGGACTCCCTCCACAGGAGGGAGAATGCGACCGCCATCCGCAAGCCCCAAAGGGCCATTGCACTGCGGGTGGCGAGGGCCTACCGCTCGGTGGGCTTTTCGGCGGCGTGCGCTCTGGCCGGCACCCCTCCTTGGGAGCTGGAGGCTTGGGTGCTCGCCAGAGTGTACGAGTGGACCGCGCAACGAAGGGCGCTCGGGGAGCGCCCCGTCGCCGAAGAGCGGGAGGCCGTGCGGCGGGAGGCGAGGGACGCAATCGTCCTTCACTGGACAGAGGACCTCGCCACCGCCGCCTTCGGCCGCCGGACGTTGGACGCGCTCGGCCCGGTCCTGCAGAGCTGGCTCGAGCGGTCCCACGGTTTCCTCTCGTTCCGTCTGGTGCAGGTGTTGTCCGGCCACGGCTGTTTCGGAACGTACCTGCACCGGATCGGGAGGGAGGAGACCCCGGCGTGCCACGACTGCGGCGCGGCGGAGGACACGGCGCAGCACACCCTCGAGGCGTGCCCGGCTTGGTCCGAGCTGCGCCGCGGTCTGACCGCGGCGGTCGGACAGGACCTCTCGCTTCCTGGTGTGATCAACGCCATGCTGGGGAGCGAGGAGGCCTGGGCAGCGGTGGCCTCCTTTTGCGAGGACGTAATCTCGCAAAAGGAGGAGGCGGAGCGCGCGCGGGAGGACGACCCTCTCGCTGTGCCGCTCCGCAGACGAAGAAGGGGTCGGAGAAGGCGCCAGCCTCTCCCCCCTCATGGTGGCGATGGGCGGGCGACAGGCACGGGGGTGCCGTCTCCCGCATTGCACCCATCACCACCTTCGTCGGTCACTCCCGGGCCCCCGTGAGGGGCCCGCCCTGAAGGACAATCGTCGGCGGAGGACTGGACGTAAAGGCTACGCTGGTTTCCCAATCCCCCGCCACTCGGACGAAGCGGGAGTGCCGCTGGGTTTTTTAGTGGGTATACCGGGTCAGACCCGGGAGTCCCACATAGCCCCCCATCCCCCGATGGGAGGGTATGCGTAACGCATTTTTCCCAGCGCAAAAAAAAAAAAAAAAAAAAAAAAAAAAAAAAAAAGGTTAGGTTAGGTTAGGTTAGGTTAGGTTAGGTTGGGGGACCACCCCACAGTGCTTGCGTCCACGTCGCGTCCCCTGGAAACAGCCCAGTTCTGACCACCGTAACGGAGTGGCAGACTGGGTTGGCCAAAGTGCACTGTGCCTTCGCGGATTTTAATTTTATCTTAGTCGTGTGTCTGCGAACCTGCCGGGATCATGCCGACCCCTGAGCGGGACGCCTCCGGGCGATTTTTAAAACAAAAGGCCCTTCTCAGGGCCAACCCAAAGGCCCTTCTCAGGGCCAACCAAAAGGCCCTTCTCAGGGCCAACCCAAAGGCCCTTCTCAGGGCCAACCCAAAGGCCCTTCTCAGGGCCAACCCAAAGGCCCTTCTCAGGGCCAAGCCGACGCTTCGGCGTCAGAAGCTAGCCGCGCGCCGTCTGCGGCTAGCTTCTTTTTTGGAGGGGCGGACGAGTCGTCGTCCGACAACGACTCACTTATCAGTGTGTCGGACGCGGACGACTCTCGTTCGCGGAAGAGGGTCCACCGGAGCGGTGGGTCCGAGGGCTCCTCGGCCTCGGGGTCGACGCGGTCGCCGAAGGCTAAAAAGCCGACGGCTGCCGCGGAGACCCATGTCGTTGGGCTCGAGAACGCCCAACGCCAGCTGGATCTGGCTCGGCGGGCTCAGCTCCAGCAAGAGCTGGAGGAGCGGGTCGCTGCCGCGGAGAAGCGGGCGCACGTCGCCCGGGCCAAGTCCGGGTATGGTGCGCTCCGCGTCGTATACGCGGACCACTCCCTGGCCGAGCTGGAGAGGATGGCGGAGGAGGACGAGAGGGAGATCGCGGAGGTCGCCTCGAAGTCCTCCAACATAAAGGGGACCCTACAAAAGGCCCTGAAATGTAGGGCCGCGAGCATGCGCGGCGTCGTTGTGGAGCTGGTCCAGCGCAGCTCCACCGACGAAACGCGGCAACTGCAGGCGAAGGTGGATCGCCTGCAGTCGGAGGTCAGCCAGCTTCATCAGAAGCTGGCTGAAGCCACGGCCCGGCCACAACAGGCCAAGTCGAGCCCTGCGGCAGAGGGCCCCTCCTCCAACCTTGAGGATATCATCCGCAAGGTCGTAATGGAGGAGAGGGCCTTCACAAGAGCCTGCTTGGCGGGCATAGAGGACCGGCTCCTGCCGGAGAAGCGCCTCCGACCGGCCCTTGCGGCAGACGCGAGGCAGCGTGAGCCGGGCCCGTCCTGCTCCCACGCGGACGACGCCCTTCTCCTCCCCTCAACGACCCCGTCCAACGAGTGGACGGAAGTGGTCCGCAAGGGGAAGGGCAAGGGCAAAAAGTCGGCGACGGCCGTCCCCGCCGTCCCCCGCCGCCACCACCGCTCCCAGCAAGTCGCAGACGACCGGCAAGGGAAAGCGGACGGGGAAAGGGAAGAGAAGGGTGCAGCTGGTCTCCCCAAAAACCGCAGCCGTCGTGGTGACGCTCACCGCGGAGGCTGCGGACCGAGGGGAGACGTACGCGTCCGTTTTGGTGCGGGCGCGTGCGAACGCCGATCCCACCCAGCTGGGGATCGGCAGTGTGTCCTGCCGGCGGACCCAGGCCGGGGCTCGAATATTCGAGTTCCCGGGGGCAGAGGGGAGTGCCCATGCGGACCTCTTTGCAGCCAAGCTGCAGGAGGTCATCGCGGATTCGGCCAAGGTGGCACGGCCGGTCAAGTCGGCGGCCATAGAGGTGACGGACCTGGACGACTCCGTCACCAAGGAGGAGGTGGTAGCGGCGGTCGCAGCGATAGGGGGCTGTGGCGTCGCGGCGGTCCAAGGCCGGGACATAAGACCCGGCCGCGGCGGCATGGGCACCATGCGCCTCGAGTGCCCAATCGCCGCTGCCAAAGCCGTCCTTGCCAAGGGACGGCTCACAGTCGGGTTTAGCTCGGGAGCGGTCCGGGCGCTCGAGGACCAGCCTCTGCGGTGTTTCCGGTGCTTCGGCATCGGACACACCCGGCCCCTGTGTCCGTCCGCAGTGGACAGGTCGAACGCCTGCTACCGCTGCGGCAAGGACGGCCACAAAGCCGCCTCCTGCGAGGCCGCCACGCCGCACTGCGCGGTGTGTGCCGCCAGTGGCTGCCCGGCAGACCACGCGATGAAGGGGAGGAACTGCAGTCCTCCCCCTGTGCGGGGCAAAGCGCAGGCGCCGACCGGGCCTGCCAATGACACCGCTGCTTCTGCGGTGGCTGCGGAGGAAGGGGGTGCGATGTCCGACTGATGGATAGGGTCGAACATCGCATACTCCAGGCGAACGCCAACCACTGCAGGGCAGCCCAGGATCTGCTGATGCAGACCATGGCTGAGTGGTTGGTGGACTTGGCGGTGGTCGCCGAGCCTTATTCGGTCCCTGGCCGTTGGCTGGGCGACCGGGACGGCCTGGTGGCGTTGGTGTCGCGGTCTTCCACGGACTCCCCTCCCCTCTCGCTCTTAGAGAGGGGACCGGGATACGTGGCCGCCGCGTGGGGAGACATGGCCCTGGTAGGGGGTCTACTTCTCCCCGAACCGCTCTCTCTCCGACTTTGAGGATTTCCTCGAGATCCTCACCGCGGTCGTAGGGAGGGCGGCACCGCGCCAGGTCGTGGTGTTGGGCGACCTGAACGCCAAGTCGGTGGCCTGGGGCAACCCGGCCACCGGTTGCAACGTCCGGGGACGTGCCGTCGAGCTTTGGGCGGCCTCATGCGGTGTGTCCCTCCTCAACAGGGGGGCGGTCCACACGTGTGTGCGGCAACAAGGCGGATCGGTGGTGGACGTCTCGTTTGCCACCCCCGCGCTAGCCGCCCGCGTCGTCAACTGGCGGGTAGAGATGGTGGAGACCCTGTCGGACCACCGATATGTGCGGTTCGACATCTCCACCCAGGGGGGGGGGAGGGCCCGCGCCGGGCAATCTCCCTTCCCACGGTGGGCACTCACCCGCCTGGACCGGGAGGCAGCCGAGGAGGCGGCCTTTCTCCAGGACTGGCTTTCGCCCCCCCCTGTCGATGCCTTGGACGTGGACGCCGCAGCGGTCCAGCTCAGGGGGTCCCTGACCGAGGTGTGCAACTCCAGCATGCCTCGGTCTCGCCGTCCGCCTCCCCGTCGCGCCGTCTATTGGTGGACGCAGGAGCTGGCGGGTCTCCGGGCCGCCTGCGTTGCGGCCAGAAGGGCCTACGCGCGGAGCCGACGGCGCAGCGCCCAAAACCGAGTCCGGGCAGAGGAGGACCGCCTATACGCCTCTTACCAAGAGGCGAAGACGGCCCTCAAGTCTGCAATGGGCGCTGCGGAAGACTCGGCGAGGGCCGAGATGCTGGAGGGTCTCGACAGGGATCCTTATGGGAGACCGTACAAGGCGGCGCGGAACCAGCTACGCCCCTATGGTCCCCCACTGACGGAGACCCTCGAGCCGGCGTTGCTGGACGGGGTGGTCCGGTCCCTGTTTCCGCGCAGGACCGACTTCACCCCACCAGCGATGGATCCCCCGCAAGGGGCGGCTCCGCCGGACGAGCAGGTCCCCCCGGTGACGGTGGAGGAGCTCCGCGCGGGGGTTCTCACCCTCCGCGCGAAGAAGACGGCCCCCGGGCCAGACGGCGTCCCCGCACGGGTGGTGGCGATCGCCGCCTCCCAAATGGAGGACAGGTTTCGGGACCTCTTCAGCGCGTGCTTTACGGCTGGGAGGTTCCCGAAACTGTGGAAGGAGGGGCAGCTCTGCCTCCTCCGAAAGGAGGGACGTCCGGTGGACTCCCCGTCGGCATACCGGCCCATCGTCTTGCTCGATGAGGTCGGTAAACTGTTCGAGGGGATCATCGCGTCCCGGCTTCATGGCCTTTTGCGGGGGGTAGGGCCGGACCTGTCGGACGCCCAATTCGGCTTCCGACAAGGGCGTTCGACGATCGACGCGCTGGCCCTACTCAAGGGCCAGGTGAAGGAGGCGGTGGAGGCGGGGGACGGAGTGCTGGCAGTGTCGTTCGACATTGCAAACGCCTTCAACTCCGTCCCCCACTCGACGATATTGGAGGCGCTCCGGTATCACGGAGTGCCCCAATACCTGCGGGATCTGCTGGCCAGCTACCTGGAGGGCCGAGAGGTCCTCCTCGCGGACCGGACGGGCACGGTGAGGCGGTACGGAGCAGAGTCCGGTGTTCCGCAGGGGTCAGTTCTGGGGCCCTCCCTGTGGAACATCGGGTTCGACTGGCTCCTACGCGGAGTCCTCCTCCAGGGCACGAGTGTCATCTGCTACGCGGATGATACTCTCCTCACTGCCCGGGGGAGGAACTTTGGAGACGCGGCCTGTCTGGCCTCGGCTGGCGGATCCCTGATTGCAGAAAGGATCCGCCTCCTGGGATTGAAGGTGGCGCTGCACAAGACCGAGGCCGTATTCTTTCACGGGCCTCGGCAGCGCTGCCCTCCCGACGCCCACATCGTCGTAGAGGGCGTCCGGATAGAGGTCCAGCCCCAGATGAAGTATCTGGGCCTGGTGCTGGACGAGAGGTGGCGCTTCGGCCCGCATTTCAGCGGGCTGTCGACGCGCCTCCTGAAAGCCGCGGACGCCCTCTCGCGGCTGCTCCCGAACCTGGGGGGGCCCAAGGTGGGGTGCCGGCGCCTCTATGCCGGCGTCCTCAGGAGCATGGCCCTATACGGGGCCCCTATCTGGGCGGACTCCCTCCACAGGAGGGAGAATGCGACCGCCATCCGCAAGCCCCAAAGGGCCATTGCACTGCGGGTGGCGAGGGCCTACCGCTCGGTGGGCTTTTCGGCGGCGTGCGCTCTGGCCGGCACCCCTCCTTGGGAGCTGGAGGCTTGGGTGCTCGCCAGAGTGTACGAGTGGACCGCGCAACGAAGGGCGCTCGGGGAGCGCCCCGTCGCCGAAGAGCGGGAGGCCGTGCGGCGGGAGGCGAGGGACGCAATCGTCCTTCACTGGACAGAGGACCTCGCCACCGCCGCCTTCGGCCGCCGGACGTTGGACGCGCTCGGCCCGGTCCTGCAGAGCTGGCTCGAGCGGTCCCACGGTTTCCTCTCGTTCCGTCTGGTGCAGGTGTTGTCCGGCCACGGCTGTTTCGGAACGTACCTGCACCGGATCGGGAGGGAGGAGACCCCGGCGTGCCACGACTGCGGCGCGGCGGAGGACACGGCGCAGCACGCCCTCGAGGCGTGCCCGGCTTGGTCCGAGCTGCGCCGCGGTCTGACCGCGGCGGTCGGACAGGACCTCTCGCTTCCTGGTGTGATCAACGCCATGCTGGGGAGCGAGGAGGCCTGGGCAGCGGTGGCCTCCTTTTGCGAGGACGTAATCTCGCAAAAGGAGGAGGCGGAGCGCGCGCGGGAGGACGACCCTCTCGCTGTGCCGCTCCGCAGACGAAGAAGGGGTCGGAGAAGGCGCCAGCCTCTCCCCCCTCATGGTGGCGATGGGCGGGCGACAGGCACGGGGGTGCCGTCTCCCGCATTGCACCCATCACCACCTTCGTCGGTCACTCCCGGGCCCCCGTGAGGGGCCCGCCCTGAAGGACAATCGTCGGCGGAGGACTGGACGTTAAGGCTACGCTGGTTTCCCAGTCCCCCGCCACTCGGACGAAGCGGGAGTGCCGCTGGGTTTTTTAGTGGGTATACCGGGTCAGACCCGGGAGTCCCACATAGCCCCCCATCCCCCGATGGGAGGGTATGCGTAACGCATTTTTCCCAGCGCAAAAAAAAAAAAAAAAAAAAAAAAAAAGGTTAGGTTAGGTTAGGTTAGGTTAGGTTAGGTTAGGTTAGGTTAGGTTAGGTTAGGTTAGGTTAGGTTAGGTTAGGTTAGGTTAGGTTAGGTTAGGTTAGGTTAGGTTAGGTTAGGTTAGGTTAGGTTAGGTTAGGTTAGGTTAGGTTAGGTTAGGTTAGGTTAGGTTAGGTTAGGTTAGGTTAGGTTAGGTTAGGTTAGGTTAGGTTAGGTTAGGTTAGGTTAGGTTAGGTTAGGTTAGGTTAGGTTAGGTTAGGTTAGGTTAGGTTAGGTTAGGTAGGTTAGGTTAGGTTAGGTTAGGTTAGGTTAGGTTAGGTTAGGTTAGGTTAGGTTAGGTTAGGTTAGGTTAGGTTAGGTTAGGTTAGGTTAGGTTAGGTTAGGTTAGGTTAGGTTAGGTTAGGTTAGGTTAGGTTAGGTTAGGTTAGGTTAGGTTAGGTTAGGTT